>CM024598.1:28971080-31947499 GCA_014182555.1 Eucalyptus erythrocorys
AGGGGGTGGCAGGCCCTGCACAACTCGATATTGACGGGCCACTGAGTAGATAGTAAGAAGTGGCACCGGTGATCCCCAACAATGGAATTGGCTCATCATCGCCATGAGTGAGGCGTGCCTCGGAGACTTGGAACCATTTAGCATGCCATAGGAAACTCTTGGTATTGGAATTTTTCAACAATTTGATCCATTTTGAGTAAGAAAGATTTGGAGTTCGATCCTAATACTTTTGAATACCTCAATGGGACGATGAGAATCGGAACATTAATAATATGCATGTGAATGTCGATCTTTCTCATCCGAGAAAAGAACCAGATTTGTAAGAGTTCAATTGGTGCATGAAAAGTTTTATCCTCATCTTCCTTGAATCGGGTAAGTGACAAAAATGTTTCAGCTAAAATGGTATTGACAAAACCAACCCCAAAGACACACTTGTTTGACAACCCATATAATAGCAGATTAATAGCTCCTTTGCGGAGAGGAAAAATAATAAACCCGAAAAGGCTAAGATGAAGATTTTGCTTTTCAAAAGAGTGTCTGCATCAGCAAAACTTTGATCTAGGAAGGAAAAAGGACATGCAAGACAATTATCTTTTAGCACTCTTTTAATTCGATCCTCATCTATCCTAAGAAAATCAGACAAAATTAATGCAGGTTTTATTCCAAGAGATGGGTTTATTAGATCCAATTCCAAAGGTTTTCCTATGGTGATGCCGTATTTCTCCAAGGTCGGGGTGAGCTCATGCTTATCGAATATAAATGTTGATGTTTGGGGACACCAGAAATGAGCGAGTGCTTGCATGACGCCACTTTGAACATCGATGTCGAGAATGGGAGTAAGGCGACCCAATCTAACTTTAACATAGCTTTGGCCATCATGGCCCAAACGATCCCACCATGATTTAAGTTTAACCTTTGGTGCGGCACGAATCGAATGTCGGATTTTCCCATTGTTTATAAATCAGGATTCGACCAACCTAATGTCATGAACCAATAAAAGAAAGACGAAATACAATAAGTAAATTGCAAGAGTAAGGGGTAGAAAACTTACTTCACATGGCGATTAAAGCAACCACATAGACAAGCACATGGAACGTGAGGTTCGATTTCTAACTAGGAAGGCTAAACAAGGTAGAGCTAAAAGGGTGGGATGACTTAGTTGCAGCCTCGCATACTAAGTCAAGCCCTTCTAACTCCGGCTCGCCCAAGAATGATACCCCAATGCAACGCAGCCTCGCGGGCGAGGTAAACATTCTTGACACCAAGAAAGAAACTTTCGGGATTGAGTTGGGCAACCTCTACTACGCGGCCTCGCTGGTCGAAGTCGTATCCAACTCAATACCATCCTAAATATCCTAGTGCGGCCTGTGTCCGGCGGCGGGTTGTGTGTGCAAACCGTAGTGTTAAATGCAAGGCATGCACAACAATTTATATCAAGCAACACTTCATACATAAAAATAAACCATTCATTCCTATGCCTCCCTACAAAACAAAGGTCAGCAAACACTTCCCCTTATACCTCCCAATTTGCAAAAACATTTAACACCTTAAATGTTAGGGACGTACCTAGGATCCTCACTACCAAGCAAAAACATTTTTCAAAAGAAAAGAAAAATTGGCCTAAGTCCACTAAGAGTTTTAACTCAAGTCCCCAGCGGAGTCGCCAAGCTGTCGCGACCAATTTTTCGGGGTGTGAACCACCTAGGGTTTGGCTAATGGATTGTTAAGCCTAGACTTAACTCGGGCTCTCCCAAGCCCATACCAATTCGCGACTTAGGTTTGAATTCTTAACATGCAAATGATTTTTATTAAGGAGTCGCCACTAATCAGTTTTTGGTGGGTCGATTAGAAACCCAAGTAAAGTAATGGGAGATTACTTTACTCCTACGAACCAGAGATTATGGGTACGGGGACTTGGTTACACTAGATTTCTCTAATGCCCTTTCGGTACCATTCTTTTATTTTGAAAAATGTTTAGCGAGGCAGCTTGAATCGATTTTAATTTATCTCCCTAACATGTGAGGTGATCATGCGGGTGCGCAATCCACCAATTTAACACCCAATAAAACAATGAATAAGGTTAAGGGACTTACCTTGTAGCAACGAAAGCATCTATATCATTAGATTAAATTCCACATCAACAATCCTAGATATGGTCTCTAATTAACACGCAAATTTCTTTTTTGTTTTCACTTTATTTAATGGGATTTAATCCAAATGCAATGCATGCTAATAGCCTAATATGACATGGCAAAATGATCTAAATTATGGACATGAAATGCAATAATTGCAACTTAAATGACCTAATAAGTAAATTTAAACTAAATGGTCCTAAAATGCAAATTGGTTAACATGCACTTGATTTTTTTGGATTTTTTTATCTGGAATTTTGAATTAATAAATTCCTAATTGAACTACCTAAAACGAATAATTTTCTAGTTCATGTTTAGGATTAATTTAAATTAACCCTATTTTGACTTAGAAAACCATTTCTTTATTTTTTTTTTTTTTTGTTTTTTTTTTTAAAAGGTGCCAAGTTTTCTAAGAATGAAATTGTCTAAATCTAATCCGACCTATTTAAAAAGAGATTTCTCAAAAAAAAAAAAATGATCCTAAAAATGTGATTATAAAAAAAAAACTAATTTACTAGCCTAAATGTCTTATTTACTAAATCTACATATCTAATTCTACATGCTCATGCAAGATTTTGATGATTTTTTTTTCTTTTTGATTTTATGATTTTTTCTTTTTCTAAAAATTGCAATTTATCCTAAAAGGTGGAAGTAATCTATCCTAAGATATTTGAATGAAATTCCTAACTAAATTAAAATTTTATCCTATTTAAACTAGGAATTAGGTTATCCTAATTTAAATTAAGACATTGTTTTAATTTAGTAATTTCTAACCTAAGATGCAATCTATTTAGAAATGATCTAAGCTTAAAATTAAACATGCAATTCTATTCTAAAAATTGATGATTTTTGTTTGCTTTTTGCTTTTTTTTTTAATTAAAATTTGACATGCAATTCAACTAGCAGCCTAGGTGAATTTTGCTTTTTTTTTTTTTTTTTATGACTTAATTAAAATCCCTAATCTAAATATGCAAGACAATTAAACCTAGTTAAAGATTTTTTTATTTTTTTATTTTGTTTTGAAATTAACAATTTTCATGCAACCTAGATTAACTGATTTTTTTTTGTTGTTTTTTTTTATATTTACGATAACTAAAATACTTAGCCTAAACATGCAAATAACCCTAAACATGCAATTTTATAACTCAGACATTTCATAAGATAAATAGAAACAATCAAGTTCATTCAAAATCACCCAAAAAAGATATCACATATTATTCAAATCAAGGGGTAATATTTCGCTAGTAAAATTGATAAATTGATCTTAAGCCTTAAAGATCAAAATATTAATTTTATTCCCACATGATTAATTATTTCGTCTAAAGCCTTATAGACGAAAATAAAAAATAGGCGCGGTTGCGAATTAGAGGATAAATTGAAATTTCCAATCACTTATCGGGGCCTAATGTTGTTAACAAAAATAAAATAACAATAAAACAATAACAATAAAATAACAATAAAATAATAAAAATAAAATAAAGTAAATAAAAGAAAGGAAATCTACCTAATTGCTTTTTGTTTTTTTTTTTTTGTTTTTTCTTCCTTTTTCTTTTCGAAAAAGAAAAAAAGGAAAAAAAAAAGAGGGCCGCGAGGGGGACGGCTAGGGTTCCGGCGGCTGGGGATGGCGCGACAGGGGCCGTGGCGGCACGTGGCGCGACGGCGCGACGGCTTCGGCGGAGAAGGCGGCTAGCGGCGCGACGGAGGCGCGACCGGGGCAACAGGGCGTCGCGGGGAGGACTCGAGGCGGCGGAAAGCTCCGCGAGGCCATCGGGGAGAGTCGCGGCTCGAGATCTAGGCACGAGGGGCGGCGGATCTGGAGCGGAGAGGGTCTCGAGGCGGCTCGGGTCGTGGTGCGGTCGCGCGGCGTCGGATCGGAGGCGCGGCGGCGTCGGGGGCGTCACGGACGCGAGGGCGGCAAACGAGGCGGCGTCTTGCGGGCAAAGCGGGACGACGACGACGTGGGCTGGCGCCGGCGGTGCAGGCGAGAGCGGTGGCAGAGGCGCGGTGCAAGGGCGGATTGAGGCCCTGCGCGGGGGGCTCCGGCGTCTGGAGAGCTTCGGGGACTGCAGAGGGCGTCGGGGCGCTCGGATCTAGGCTCGGCAACGGTGGTGCGGCGGCTGCGAGAGGCTCAAGGCGGCGGTGGCGCGGCGGCGCGAGGGCGCGCCGACGCGAGCTGGCGAGGACTCCCCCTCGGGAAGACGAACAATGCCGGAGGGGGATTTTCACCTTTTCTCTCTTTTTTTTTTTTTACTTTCCCTCTCTCTCGGCTCACTTTTCACTTTTCTTTTTTGCTTTTGCTTTTTTTTTTTCCGTGGAAAAGCAATCCCCCCTCTTGCAACCACCGTGCACAACCCCTTTTATATGCTAAAAAATTTAAATCTTGGAAGTATATCTCATTTCCAATTTTACTTGCGCACGATATCTACGAATATATTTTTGCATATTCTATCCCAAAAATTCCCCTTTGCGCAAAACCACATCTCCCATTATATATTTCCTAAACCCATAAAAATCTTAACAAATTAAACAAAATCAAATAAAATCTGCCTAAACTATATGCCATGCATTTTTTTTTTTTTTAGCAAAAAATGAACCCCCAAAATTAGGTGTCAACAGTTAGGCACAAAGATGCAGGGACTTGAATATCAAAATGCCTAAACAATTTGGTGATGATTGATGAATAAGGCAGCGACCCTTATCCTTCACCACTTTGTCCTATACATATGGAAAAGTATGACATGTGGAAGTGAGAAAGGTCCGCCCGGTTGATGGCAAACATCGCTTTGCCTCTGTTTTGGAAACATCGGTCTTCGAGGTCATTTTTGGCCGGATGCAGTTGATGACAACTTTATGCAACAAAACATTGGTGGCATTCATCCTAGTGTAGGATATCTTGCCTTCAACAGATCTGTCTCGTACAATATCCAAAGTTGCATAGGTTGAGACTTTGATTGGCTGGAAACTCCTTCTTTCCACACCAATGATGTCGCCCAACAAGTCAACATCAACAACATAATCTTTGTCCATGAAAGAAAAGGACAAATGATTTGCATCCAAAAAGGATAGATTCGAGTAAAAGTAAGCTGTCAATTCAGAGTGGGCCACAGTCATATCCATGCAGAAATTTTCCAATTGCAGCCTAGCAAACTTCCCTCTCAAATTAATCCTTATTGAATCTAGGAAGTCAAAATCCACACTCCTTGGATTCACCACTCCCCTTTTTAACAGCTTCACATAAACTCGTTCATGTTCCTTCGACCGAAATAGACTTCCAGGAGGACAAACAGTATTAGCAGCCACACCAAAACGAGGTTCAAAATGAGAGAAAAGTCTCTCATCATCATCTAAAGTTTCAGCGGGAGCATTCTCAAGTGGATCACTCGAGATATTTTCCAGGGTCCTCTATGCAATGCCTTCATCAACAACCTTCAGTTTTTCCATCTCCATCAAAAATAAATATTCGCTCTTAAATCCTCTCTCTCTCAAATACTCCTCGATCGTCTTAAGGCTTACCTTCCCCTCCTTGAGCCTTTTATAGAGATCGTAAGCAGTATGAGGCTTAAGAGTTCTTACCGGTTCTGCTTCGGTAACAACTTCCTCAGAATGTTGACACTCTGCTTCTCGTTGAGGCGAATTTTCCTCTATTAGGTCCACCCTTGTAGGACCCTCTTGTTGTCGTTGTGGTCCCCGCTTGCAATTCGGAGAACTTGCGAGACGACATTTTCGCAGCAAGCAAGATTTCAACTTGAACGAGAGGAAAAAATGGAAACTTTAAGGCGAAAAATGGACGAAATGGAAATGGCAAAGGGAGATTTTTAGGGTTTTGAGAGTGAAGGAGTATGAAAATGAATCGTAATAGAATAGCTGAGAGTAAAAGTGACGGTTCGAGAGTATAAATAGTGAGGGAAAAATCACCGGAATACGAAACGTCGCCAAAAAGTGAAAGAAAAGAACCGCCAAAAATAAACCGTAAAAAAGAAAACTGCATTTTTGAAAATATAAAGCGCCATTAATGCATGTCGAAAAGAGCGAAAAGAGATTTTGAAATACTAAAAAGTAATTACAAAAAAAAAAATGTGTTAAAAAGAGAATACGAAAAAGAAATTCGTAAAGAGATAAAATAGTACGAGTCGACGGATGTTCAGACTTTACCTTTGAGTCTGAACCCTTTTCAGACCTTACCTTTGCGTCTGAGCACAATCAGACTTTACGTAGAGTCTCGAAACGCTTTGAGACCTTGCTTTGAATCTCGAGCTGTCTTCAGACCTAGCGATGAGTCTGAACCACCTTCAGACTTTTAATCTTGAGTCTGATTATCTTCAAAGTTTACGATTCCCAATCTTGAACGAATTAATTCAAAGTGAGCCTTCTCTAGGGGTTTTGTGAAAATATCCGCCAATTGATTCTTTGAATCTACATGCTGAATCACAACATCTCCACTTTGAACATGATCTCAAATGAAATGATGTTTGATTTCAATGTGCTTTGCTCTTGAATGAAGTATTGGATTCTTTGTGAGGTTGATTGCGCTGGTATTGTCACATTTGATTTCCGTCTGTCTTTCATCAACTCCAAAGTCTCTCAATTGTTGTTGCATCCATAGAATTTGAGAGCAGCAACTTCCAAGAGCAATGTACTCTGCTTCAGTGGTTGAAAGAGCCACAGTACCCTGTTTTCTTGAGAACCAAGACACCATCCCGTTTCCCAATAATTGACATGTACCTGTAGTGCTTTTTCTATCCACTCTACAACCGGCGAGGTCGGCATCGAATATCCAAGAAGAGTAAAATCTCATTTCTTAGAATGCCATAGACCTAGCTTAGATGTAGTTGCAACATATTTAATGATACGCTTTACAGCAGTCATATGAGATTCTTTAGGATCAGATTGAAATCTAGCACAAATGCAAACACTAAACAAGATGTCAGGTCTAGAAGCTGTAAGGTAAAGAAGTGACCCGATTATACTTCTATATAGCTTTTGGTCTACACTCTTCCCTTGTTCGTCTTTATCCAGCTTTGATGAGCTTGACATAGGAGTTTCTGTTTTCTTGCAATTCTCCATTCCAAACTTCTTGATAAGATCTTTTGCATACTTCTCTTGATGGATGAATGTTCCTTCACTTGATTGATTGACTTGAAGTCCCAAAAGAAGTTTAGTTCTCTCATCATGCTCATTTCAAATTCGTTCGCATACACTTTGAAAACTTCTTGCAAAGTCTCTCATTAGAAGAACCAAAAATAATGTCATCAACATAAATCTGAACAAGTATGAAATCATTGCCTTCTCTTTTTATAAATAGTGTAGTATCTACTTTACCTTTAGAGAAGCCATTTTGAATTAAAAAATTGCTTAACCTTTCATACCATGCTCGAGGTGCTTGTTTTAAACCATATAAGGCTTTCTTCAGCTTGAAAACAAGATTTGGTCCTTTAGGATCTTCAAATCCTGGTGGTTGTTCCACATAGACTTCTTCTTGAATGACTCCATTTAGGAATGCGTTTTTCACGTCCATTTGGAATAACCTGAAATTTTTAAAGTAAGCAAAAGCAAGGAGTAATCTTATAGCTTCTAACATTGCCACAGGAGCATAGGTTTCGTCATAGTCGATGCCTTCTTCTTGTGTGTAGCCTTTTGCTACAAGTCTTGCTTTATTCCTTACCACTTTTCCTTGTTGATCAAGCTTGTTCCTGAAAACCCATTTGGTACCAATGATTGATTTTCCTTTTGGTTTAGGAACTAGCTCCCAAACGTTGTTGATTTTGAATTGGTTTAGTTCTTCTTGCATTGCTTCGATCCAGCTTTCATCTTTCAATGCATCTTCTATATTTTTTGGTTCAATCTCAGAAATTAGTGCAAGAGCACTTTGGAAGCTTCTCATCTTTTAGATCTAGTACGAACTCCTTCATCAATATTGCCAATGATGAGGTCTAGGGGATGACTTGACTTTTGCCTTCAATTTGCAGTTGATTTGTCAATTTGGTGAAGCTCTTCTTCAGTTGGAATTTCTGAATTTATTTGAGACTCAGTGTCTGAGGCTTGATTTTCTTCATGAGAATTTGTAGACACTTGCTCGGACTCTAAATCTTCAGGTTGAGTATGATTTTATAACGAATCTTCAAACTTCACATTCATGGATTCTTCCACGGTTTGAGTACTTTTGTTGAAGATTCTGTAAGCTTTGCTTGTCATGGAGTAACCAAGGAAAATTCCCTCATCTGATTTTTCTTCAAACTTACCAATTCGATCACTGGAATTCTTTAGAATAAAACATTTGCAACCGAATACATGAAAATATGAAACAATTGGCTTCTTACCCTTGAATAATTCATAAGGGTCTTCTCTAATATAGGTCTTAGAAAGATTCTATTTATAATATAACAAGCAAAAGAGAAGTAGCTTCAGCCCAAAAATGAGGTGAAATGTTACTTTCGATTAAAAGAGTTCTTGCCATTTCTTGCAAAGAACGATTTTTCCTTTCTACAACTCCATTTTGTTGTGGAGTGTATGGAGATGAAAAATTATGTTGAATACCATTGTCATCACAATATTTGGCAAAATCATGATTTTCAAATTCTCCACCATGGTCAGTTTTAATACTCGAAATTGCATATCCTTTTTCAATTTGAATTTTCTTTGCAAACTTAGTAAAATGAATCAAAGCATCAGATTTATTTGCAAGGAAGAGTACCCAAGTAAAACAAGAATAATCATCAACTATAACCAAGCAATATCTTTTACCTCCAATGCTTTGAACTCTAGTTGGTCCAAATAAATCCATGTGTAATAGCTGCAAAACACGATTAGTGGATACTTGATTTATAGATTTAAAAGAACTTCTAACCCTGTTTACCAAGTACATAAGGAGTGCATAATTCATGCTTTTGATACTTGAGGTTAGGAAGTCCTCGAACAAGCTTTTTGGATGATACTTTTGCAATTTGAATTTTTGATTGACATGTCCAAGCTTCCTATGCCAAAGGATGACTTCATCTTGAATTGATATCAAGCATAGAGGATTGTCGACTTTATATCTAGCAAATAGATATTCCCATGTCTTCGACCAGTGAAGGACTGTGAAAAATCCTTGCTTGTTCTAGAACATGTGTCTTCTTGGAAATTTATTTTGTATCCAGAATCGCATAATTGACTAATACTCAGTAGATTGTAGTTTAATCCCTCAATAAGAGAGACGTTGTTGATTGTGAGATTTCCAATCATCACAGTTCCTTGTCCAACAATCTTACCTTTGTTATTACCACCAAAGGAGACATTTCCTCCTTTTATATGAGAAAATTTTGTAAAACAACTTGAGTCTCTGTCATGTGTCTTGAACATCCATTGTCCAAATACCACTTGACTTTCTTCTTGAGGGTAACCTGCAATTAAGAGAAAAACTCATGTCTTCTTTGGTACCCAGATCTTCTTGGGTCCATCATTGTTAGTAGTATAAACAGTTTTTGCCCAGCTCTTCTTAACAGGTCTCCAAACTTTGGGACGTTCCTTTTCAAAATGATCTACACTTTTACATCTTGAACAAGTAAGAGCATGTCTACCAATAGGCTTTACAAAAACCTTTTGGAAATGATTTTTATAAAAAGTTTTTGTTGGCCTATTCCTTATTCTTTCCTTTACTTTTGGGAAATCGATCAAAGGAATAGTTTCTTGTGTCATTCCTAGACCGGATTTATTAAAGTAAGGTTTCGGATAGAAAGAATTTTGTCCAACTTTTCAGAACCTATTGAAAATTTCTTTGAGACTTTCAATAAATCCTCTTTCAAGCAAGCATTCTCTTTTGAAAGTTCATTTCCATTTGCTTTTGAAGCAGCAAGAGACTTGTCTAAACTTTCAACTTTTTCAAGTAAAATCTTTTCTTGTTGTTTCATTTTGGAATTCTCCCTTTTTAATTCAACGATCCTTTTAAGAGAGCCTTTAAGATCGAGACAAAGTTCATCAATGTATTTTGATACTTTGACAGGAATTTTTAAATTTCTAACCTTGATACCATTGTTTGAGTCTCGAGTCGAATCCGAATCTCGAGTCCGAGTCCGATCGCGTCGAGTCGAATCCGAGTCCGAGTCCGCCATAAGACATATATTTGCATATTCTTTATCACTCTCCTCACATTCAGTATCACTCCATGTTTCAGCTTTGAATGCTTTCTTGAACTTTTCAGGTTTTCCTTTTTTTCTTCAATAAGGGACAGTCGGGTCTGATGTGCCCCTTTTTCTTGCATTCAAAGCAAACAACTTCTTTGCTGGTATCTTCTTCCTCATTTGATCTCTTTTGAAATCTTTGATTGTTTTGTTTCTTACCGTTGAATCTTCTACTTTTTCTATTCAACCTTCTAAACTTTCTAATCAGAAGTGCAAATTCTTCATCATCCAGGTCTTCTTCTGAATCTGTAACATCAGAATCATCATTAGATTTTAAAGCAATTGACTTCTTACCTTTTGTGTCAAATTCCTCATTGAATTGCTCGACTTCATAGGATTGAAGTGTGCCGACCAATTCGTCAACTGAAAGAGGCATGATCCTATGTGTTTCTCTACGATAGATGTCTTGACGTGATTCCAATCTTTGGAGAGCCCTCTCAACAATTTATTGACCTTCATAGGTCCCGAGATTGGCTGTCCTTGGTATGCCAAGCCGTTTACAATTTCGTAAATCGACCGAACATATCCGAGATGGTTTCTCCCGGCTTCATTTTGAAGGCTTCATATTGACCAAGAAGAATGTTGATCTTGGTTTCTTTGACTCGATCTGTTCCTTCATAAGTAACATGTAATCTGTCCCAAACTTCTTTGGCTGTATCACAAGATGAAATTCTATTATACTCGGTAGGAGATAATGCACAATAGAGAGAGTAAATAGCCTTTGCATCAAGAGCATGTCTCTTAGAGATTTACGCTTGTGGTAACCCCGCTCCATCAGCTATTTCTTTTCCTGTGCTTGATGTAGCTTTAGGAATAATCCCGTTCTCCACTACATCCCATTCCATAGGATCTTTAGATCTTAGGAACGCCTTCATCTTGTTTTTCCATACGTTGTAATCCTTGCCATCGAAGTAGGGAGGTCTGGTATTGCTCTGACCTTCAATTAACCCTAGAGCCAAAACACTAGCCATAGATCTTTAGCTTTTAAATAATAACACTTCTAACAAATAAGCAACCTGCTCGATACCAATTGAAATGGGCTAGTGAATCAACCTAGAGGGGGTGAATAGGTTGTTGTGGAATTCTTTTGGAATCTTTTTCAATGCAATACGTTAATATCAAGGATATATCAATAATAAACAGATTACGTATTCACAAAGTAAATAGAGTAGAGAGAGAAAATTGACACAAGGATTATAGTGGTTCGGCTTAGACCAAGCCTACGTCCACTCTCACGCCGGGCCAAACTTTGTAATCAATATGTAGCAAAAGAGTGCCTTTACGGTAGACGGATTAGACTTCTTCAATTGACAGTCTCTCCTACAGCCTTTCGCTGTCTTTGCTCTATATCTCGCTCTCTTTGTTACACAGTGTAAACATGAAAGATTTTAGAGAACAAGTGATTTTGGAGAATCTAACATCAAGATTTTCTACCGGTCTCTCCTTGTTTCCAAGCAACGTCGATCCAACTTAAATAATCTCCGTGCCATCATACCCGTTGGCACATTCCAAAAATTCATTCAATCAACCCGTTGGACTGAATCAATTTAAGTGATCTCCTTGTCCCGAAAACGTAAGTAGACAGTAGCTCGTCAATCCCTGTTCGCCCATACAATCGGGATCTTGAGTTCCCAAAATTAGATTCTTCCAAAAATAAACTTGATCTTCAACGGATAGAATCCGAAGAATCAAATCTTCCAAGCTCTTGATCACACGGCCTAGAGATATTCCATGGTTAGGATTAGGAAATACGAAATCCAATATCTCGTAGTCATAAGAATAACCCGTAGCCAGCCTATAAAAAATCGCGAACTATCTTCGACTTAGATTTGGGTCTCGAGGGTCGTCGACTCGAAATTGAGTCTTGAAGGTCTTCGGACGGAAACCGAGTCTTGACCGACTTCGGACGGAAAAACTTGACCGAAATTCGGGTCCGACTGTCTTTGAAAACCTTTAGACCTTGACAACTTCAGACGTAGCCGACTGAGTCTTGGAATCCTTAGACCACACTGTTGAGGCTGTTTTGTCAACTTCAAAACTCCAAGGGATTTTTCTTCAACACTTCTGAGGAGGAGAAGGTGGAGGTTACGGTAGCGAAGAGTTTGAAGGTGGAATAGCATATTTTGGTGGTGGAGGAGGTGCGTAGGAAACTACGTACTGATATTTGTCATATTCACCAAGAGTATCAACGGATGGATCTACATTTAAATACTGTTGGAACAGGGGATCTCTTCATTTCTTTCTCCAAGGTGGAGGTTTTTCAAATGGATCAACCTCATCAGGAGATTTTGTGCAAGAAGAGCACTGGCAAAAAGGATCCCAAAAGCAATGACCATATGGGTCTTTCTAGTAATGGACTGACTGTCCATCACTTTTGAAATGTCGGACTAACTTTTTCGGGTCTGGCTCGGAGATAACTTCAGGAACACATGGTTCGATCATGAAAAGAGTCTGGAAGATAGATGGACTTTCTTCCTTTTCCTTATCAAACTTGATGGAAACAGTTCCATCTTTCTTTCGGATGAATTCAGAATCCGAAGACTGGAGAGGCTTACTGTTCTGGTGCAACTTTTCATAGTTTGTGATCCAGGTGTCTGGGAGGAGAGTGGCTAACTTCTCCTTTGGAATTTGTCTAGGATCATGGATGCACGAAGCTTGATCATTTTGCATGGAGATGAACAGAGCATCTTCATTTCCATTGTTGAAGTTCAGATCAAGAGCATGGTTCTGCACTCGATAAACCATCTGGTAACGAAGTGTTGCGACAACAGAATCGGCAGTTTGAGGGGCTCCAGTGAGCTGAACCTGTACTTTCATAAAAGAAAGTAGTTGTGGATCAGAAAAAGCAATATTAAAGTTGGGATACAATGTGACAAACACTGTGCCAGCATTCAGGGTGGTTTGGACTGTGCCAATACAAGCATGTTGATACTCCAAGAAACGAGTATCCAGTAGTGCTATTCTCGCAACAACAGGTAAACCTTTACGGCCATGAAAAGTGAGAGCAAGACGAATAGCGCCATAGTGAACATGAGTGTAACCCTGTTGGATCCACTGTCTAGGAAACTCTGGAGGAATTTGAAGAGTAACAAAGTACTCCTTTTCCGGTCCTGGTCTCATAGATTCCTATCTTTTGCAGGCAGACTCCAGCTAATAAGGTCAATGTTGCATGCTATTCAATCTTTCTGGGCCAATGTATTTATTTTGCCCGCTTCAGTAATTGTGGGTATTGAAAGTATTCTCCGAAGATTTCTTTGGAAAGGCACCTCCTTGGGTGTAGGAGGTGCAAAAGTATCCTGGACAGATGTGTGCGTGCCTAGAGATGAAGGGGGGCTGGGGATTCGAGCAGTGAAAGACTGCAATAAAGCCTCTATGCTTAAATTCATTTGGATACTCTTTACTGATAAAGAGTCGCTGTGGTGCCGTTGGATTCATTCCAATTTCTTAAGAAAGCACAGCTTCTGGATTGCCACCAAGCCGGCGGTGTGTTCTTGGGCGTGGAAAAAACTTCTTCAAATCCGGGGCTGGTTTAGGCATTCTTTTGGGTGGGAAGTCCGCAACGGCCGATCTATTTCGGTTTGGTTTGATAACTGGTTACCTGGGGGACCTCTTCATTTGCAGGTTCCAGAAACATTTGAGGTAGACCCTGATATCCATGAAGGAGCGTCAGTGGCGTCTCTCTATGGGTATGCGGGAAGGTCTTCAAGCATCGCCTTGAGAATCTAGGATTCTCCTTCCCACCGCTCGAGACTCGTTCTAATCGATTTGTGTGGCGGCAAGATCCTTCAGGTACCTTCTCGGTGGCCTCGGCCTGGAATTATATTAGAAATTCTAAAGCTAAAGTTCCTTGGGATGCTTTTGTGTGGGATAAGGATTTAGCGCGGCGCTTCCAATTTCTTCTTTGGCTCATCACCAAGAAGCGGTTGCCGACTCAGTCGTTCCTTCATTCCTATGGAAGAATTGATTACTCGGTTTGCATTTTTTGTAATGCTCAACTAGACTCTACTGACCACTTGTTTTTTCAGTGCAACATTCCGTCTACTTTAGTGTTTTTTTGGGCTACCAGGTGTAATCTACCCTGGAGAAATGGTACTTGGGCGGAAAATTTGAATTGGGTGATGAAGTTCCTCCTCGGGAAAGATTTCTTTCATAGCCTCTCTCGGTACTCATTTGGAGCTTTATGTTATTTAATTTGGAAGAAAAGGAATGCGATGATCTTCCGTGGTGAATCTCTGGACCTTCTGGCTTTGAAGAATCAGTTGATAAAGATGGTTAAAGACAAAGCGTCTACTTACAAGGATATCCCTGATAATCCGAGGAATCGACGTTTGCAAAGAGGTTGGGGCTTTGACCCGACCATCTTTGCTTAACCTCTGTGCCTTTCGTTGCCTTCGCTGCTTCTCAGTTGCTCGGTTCTTTGGCTCTAGCCCGGCGCATATCCCTTCTTCGCTTCCAGGCGTCCTTGGAGGTTTGGTAGCGTGGTTAGGTAGTCTGGCTGTGGTTTTTCTTTGTTGGCCCTTTGGCTTTTTTCGGCTCCCTTCCACTCTTGGGCTGTTGCTTTTAGAGTGTAAGTTTTGGTGCCGGTGTTGTACATTTGTCCAAAGCTTTCAATATATTCTTACCTATTACCAAAAAAAAAAAAAAAAAACAAAGTACTCCTTTTCAGTAGCAGGAATGGGGTGCTGGTCGAATTTGGAGGACTGGACGTACTCCTTTACTTGCTTTGGAGTTTGATGGATGAGTTAACGAATGGAGCGGATGGGTGAAAATGATGAATTGGGTTTGGCAAAAGCAGAGTATGGGTTCATGAGAGGTAGTTGAGTTTCAGAGATTCTGATCTCATCAGTAAGAGAGACTTCATAAATATAATCTATCTTAGAGGCATTAGAGACACGGAATTCTGGAGGAGTGGATGATGAAGGAGCAAGAGAAACAGGAGCTTCGAGAATTTCTGGTTCAGTAAACATGGTGTAAGAAAAATCTTCTCAGCACTGGATTCACCTACCAAGCGCATGGAACGAATACTGTTACAAACAAAACCATGGCTCTAATACTAATGCCCGTGACAAGACACAGCTCAGATGACTCAGACTATGACTACAATGCCCGTGACGGACGAGACCACTGAAATACTGTTGTCCGTACAAAGTCACTGTAGCAAGTTACTGTTCACTAGGCTAGGGAAAGTACTGTAGCAGAGTATTGTTCACAGTACATGTACTGTTCATAGTGTGCGAATAATTCCCTCCCGGAAATTTTGTTCCGGTGCCTTTGTTCTATTCCTGGACCCGTTAGTTAGTCCTTGTCTGTTTGTGTCTCCCATTTGCCTATATAAGATAAGGAGTCTGTATTGTGTTGGGGAGAGTCCCTTGAATGAAGTGAGTGTTTTTGTGAAAAACTTCTCATAGCTTTCTAAACTCCTCTTTTCTTCTCTAGCCTGGTAGGATCCTCCAAGAAATACAGCTCGAGTATGTTAAAAACGTTTCCATCCCGACATCTCGAGTGTCTCTAGGCTCGAACTAAAGGATCGAGTGGTTTTCGCTAAAACGCTGTCTCGAAGGGCTTGAACGGGAGTGTTCGCCCACTGTGGGATGCATACCTGCAGAAAATTAACTTCGTCTTCCCTGGTTCTAAGTCTAGATCCCCTCATTGGTATCATAGCAATGGTTTTGTTTGTAACAGTATTCGTTCCATGCGCTTGGTAGGTAAATCCAGTGCTGAGAAGATTTTTCTTACACCATGTCTACTGAACCAGAAATTCTCAAAGCTCCTGTTTCTCTTGCTCCTTCATCATCCACTCCTCCAGAATTCCGTGTCTCTAATGCCTCTAAGATAGATTATCTTTATGAAGTCTCTCTTACTAATGAGATCAGAATCTCTGAAACTCAACTACCTCTCATGAACCCATACTCTACTTTTGCCAAACCCAATTCATCATTTTCACCCATCCGCTCCATTCGTCAACTCATCCATCAAACACCAAAGCAAGTAAAGGAGTACGTCAAGTCCTCCAAATTCGACCAGCACCACATTCCTGCTACTGAAAAGGAGTACTTTGTTACTCTTCAAATTCCTCCAGAGTTTCCTAGACAATGGACCCAATAGGGTTACACTCATGTTCACTATGGCGTTGTTCGTCTTACTCTCACTTTTCATGGCCGTAAAGGTTTACCTGTTGTTGCGAGAATAGCACTACTGGATACTCGCTTCTTAGAGTATCAACATGCTTGTATTGGCACAGTCCAAACCACCCTGAATGCTGGCACAGTGTTTGTCACCCTGTATCCCAACTTTAATATTGCTCTTTCTGATCCACAACTACTTTCTTTTATGAAAGTACAGGTTCAGCTCACTAGAGCCCCTCAAACTGCCGATTCTATTGCCGCAACACTTTATTACCAAATGGTTTATCGAGTGCAGAACCATGCTCTTGATCTGAACTTCAACAATGGAAATGAAGATGCTCTGTTCATCTCCATGCAAAATGATCAAGCTTCATGCATCCATGTTCCCAGACAAATTCCAATGGAGAAGTTTGCCACTCTCCTCCCAGACACCTAGATCACAAACTATGAAAAGTTGCACCAGAACAGTAAGCCTCTCCAGTCTTCAGATTCTGAATTCATCCAAAAGAAAGATGGAACTGTTTCCATCAAGTTTGGCAAGGAAAAGGAAGAAAGTCCATCTATCTTCCAGACTCTTTTCATGATCGAACCATGTGTTCCTAAAGCTATCTCCGAGCCAGACCCGAAAAAGTTAGTCTGACATTTCAAAAGTGATGGACAGTCAGTCCATTACTATAAAGACCCATATGGTCATTGCTTTTGGGATCCTTTTTGCCAGTGTTCTTCTTGCACAAAATCTCCTGATGAGGTTGATCCATTTGAAAAACCTCCACCTCGAAGAAAGAAACAAAGAGATCCCCTGTTCCGACAGTATTTAAACGGAGATCCATCCGTTGATACTCTTGGTGAATATGACAAATATCAGTACGTAGTTTCCTACGCACCTCCTCCACCACCAAAATATGTTGTTCCACCTTCAAACTCTCCGCTACCGTCACCTCCACCTTCTCCTCCTCAGAAGAAACCAGCTCTCTCCCCATTTTATAAGCCAATCCTAAAGTGGGCCAAGAAACACTCTTATCCACTTGAAATCCCACCAGAAAAACAACATGTCTCTTCCATTGCCATGTTTCAGGATACGGACTTCCCCCCTCTTGTTCGTGAAAATTCTAAACTCACATTCCCTACTCCAGAAGAGTTTACTGACCCACAGAAAAGGTACCGTCATGCTCCTAAAGTATCTACCCCCACTGAGGTAGATGAGCATGGAAGACAAAAAAGAACTACTGTTGCTGAAGTTGTCCTAAATTGGCAACCGAGACTTTGTTAGCACGTAACAATGCTTTCAAAGTCATTGATTACAAGATAGGAAATGTGCAATAAGACCTTCAAAGGCATGATGAGTCCACTAAAAAACTGCTTTTCGAGTTCCAAAAAAGGCTTGATGCCTTGGAATTAGGACAATAGTATTTCAGCGGTCTCGTCCGTCACGGGCATTGTAGTCATAGTCTGAGTCATCTGAGCTGTGTCTTGTCGCAAAAAGATGTTCTTCATACTTCTGTTCAAGGGCTTCAAGATCTTCTGGTGAGAGAATCTGCCTTGGATGATATGATGAGGATGCCTCTTCATGTGCCCAATGTGATGCTTCTTCCTGTGCCCAATTTGTGTTGTCGGTAAGAATGTTTGGCTGAGGCCAATTGGCTGGATCTTTGTAGAAGGATACATCCATGCTTTGAGATAATGACGAGGATCCTGGGGCATAGGGATCCTGGGACAGAGGACCTCCCATCTAGCATGGGGGTCTTGAGTGGATTGGATAATGTCATCTGCATCTGTCATTTCATGCTCCTGGGATGACGTGGCTTGTCTGAAGTCATTGAGTGCTTCTTTGGCCTCTGGAGCTAAATCATAATGATCCCACGCAGTAGGTACGTTATAATTCCAGACATCTGGAGGAATGGTTTTGTTTTCTTAGCAAAGAATTCTCTGTAGTTCTTGATACTGGTGTTCACAACATCCAACAGGTCCTGGATAAGATTTGTGAATTCGAGCTTCTCTGCTATCCAAGTGAGGTTTATAGGATGTGGTTCCTATAATCTGTGATTCATTAATTATGCTACCATTATTTCTGAAAAAATGCCATGGACGCTTAAAAAACATAATGGTATGGACTTCAGGGTTTGGTGTCATGGTTCTTAGTTCTTTCTCCAAAAGATGTTTCCAATGAGTCGGAGGATAGAACCAGTTGAGAAAGTCTAAAAGATTTTTGTCACTTTCTCTTTCAACATTACCTTTGCCGAGTAAGAAAATCCTCGTGAGGTTGGCAATGAATCTTCGGGTTGGGATCTCCATAGCTATCAAGTACTTGTTGGTTAAGTACCATAATAACTTTTTGAGCTGATCAAGGAAATCATCTTCCTTCCAGATGAGAGGATGGATGAATAAATAATCAGCATTTAATCCAAAAGGATAGAGAATGGAACCTCCATTGGATCGAAATAATTTAGTATGGCATTGCCACATGAGACTATCCATATTTTCGCTGAGGCGATCTTGCTAGATTTCTTCAATAATTTCCTGGGGATATTTCCAGCTGGGCAAATCCTTGATTTTCTCAATCTTGTATTTTTCTCCATAATTGAGTATATGGAAAGCAGGTCTCTTGATGTACATGTTGATCTCTGCGGGTGCCTTTGTTCTGTTCTTGGACCCGTTAGTTGGTCCTTGTCTGTTTGTGTCTCCCATTTGCCTATATAAGGCAAGGAGTCTATATTGTGTTGGGGAGAGTCCCTTGAATGAAGTGAGTGTTTTTGGAACACTTAATCTTCAGCTTTTGGCAGAACAGGCTGCTTCTAGGCCTTTGTCTTCCATGATGTAAGTGCGGACCATCTGGCATTTTAGGCAAAGTTCTTCAAGACACAGATAGATTTCTTGCTGTATTTCTCCCAAGGGAATGTCTTGTATCCTTTTTTGTTTTCCAAAAAAGGATCTTTCAACCATCTGGGACAATTCTTTAGGGATGGATGTCAGGAAGACATGCTTTAGGTTTGGATCAGCTCCAACCTGATAAAAAAGTTTAAGCATTTCTCGATAATGCCTATCAAGATGTTTCTTTTGGAGAGAGTAGCATTTTCTCTCAAAGAATTCTCTTCTTTTTAATTCCACAAGATCAGTGGGTTTCCCCACAAAGAAATGATATAGGATGGTGATGGCATGGCTAAAATCTGGTGACATCAGAAAATGAATTTGATCTTGTGCGGATACTGATTTCCACCAGGCTTTGAGGCTTCCTGTAACTGTCCAATTTTTCCCTCAGTGTTCTATCACTACCAAAATCTTTGGATCCAGTCTCCCCAATAAAGATCTGATAATTGGGTGGGACATCATGACTCAGATTGCTCAACTTCGCATTATCCCTGGAAAATGTCTTAGGTATAAGAACCAATTCTCTGAGTTTGTCAATATTCAGAGATTCTTTTCCATCTGAATTTATATAGGACAGAGGGTCCAAGAAACTACCAACCTATCTTAAACCAATGTCTTTCACCTATAACAAAGAATGTCAACGAAGAACTGGTGGTAGTACCTTTATTGGAGGAAATTCATGCAGTTGTCTTTCAATTGGGAGCATTAAAGGCACCTGACCCTGATGGCTACAATGGAACCTTTTATCAGCAATCATAGGAAACTCTAAAAACTGACCTGTTGCAGCTCGTGTGGGATTTCTTTCAGAAGGGCATTCTTGATCCCCGACTCAACCAAACACATATTTCTTTGATCCCTAAAGTCATAAACCTTGAAAATATTAGCCAATACAAACCCATAAGTCTTTGCAATTTCAGTTACAAAATAATCTCAAAAATTCTACCAAACGGACTAAAGAAGTGGTTGCCACTTATCATTAAACCAGAGCAGAGTGCCTTTGTCCAGGGTAGGCAAATTCAAGACAACGTCTTCATAGTACAAGAAGTTCTGCACCAGCTGCGCATTACAAAGAGAAAGACAAAACATCAGGCTATCTTGAAGCTCAACATGCAAAAGCATATGACAGAATCGAATGGGATTTTGTACGAGATTGTATGTTGCAAATGGGCTTTTGTGCTAAATGGGTTTCACTAATTATGCAGTGTATATCCACTATTTCTTTTAGCGTGAAGATTAACGGAGAACCTACCTCTTTCTTTCATCCATCGCGAGGACTCAGACAAGGTGATCCACTCTTGCCCTATATCTTCATCCTGATTTCCAATGTCTTAACCTGGTTGATGAAAAAAGCATTAGAAGATGGCAGTATCAACGACATACAGATAAACGGGTCTTGCCTTAAGCTGTCACATCTCCTTTTTGCCGATGATGTCATATTTTTTATGGATGAACTATTATGGAATGTCAGAATCTAGCACTTATACTTAACCAATACTACTATGCCTCGGGACAAGCAATTAATTTAAACAAATCATGGGTTTATTTTAGTGCAAACTGCCCTACACTATTGAAAAGAAACATGGCCACAGAACTGAGAGTCCCTGAACTGGAGAAAACAGGAAAATATTTGGGCATACCTACAGAATGGGGTCAATCCAAAAAAGACCTATTTGCATGGATATTAGCCAGAGTGAACACAAAGTTAGAAGGCTGGAAAGAAAAACTACTTACCAAGGCAGGAAAGGAAGTATTGATAAAAAGTGTTGTGCAATCCATACCTACCTATGCAATGTCCATCTTCAAGCTGCCAGTGTCTATCTGCAGATCCATAGAAAAACGAATTGCATCATTTTGGTGGCAGTTTGGTGATGCTAAACGAGGGATGCATTGGAAAAGTTGGGAAGTATTGAAAACCCGAAAGGATACAGGTGGGCTTGGTTTTAAAGATTTGATTACCTTTAATCGAGTCATGCTTGGCAAGCAAATCTGGAGATTAGCTAATTCCCCTTCGGCCCTATGGAGTCGAGTGCTGAAAGGGATCTACTTCCCCACTAGTGATGTCTGGATAGCTTGTAAGGGCCACCGGCCATCATGGGGCTGGCAGAGTTTAATGCTTGGCAGAGACACAATCACAAACAACATCAAATAGTCAGTAGGGGATGGTAAATCTATTCATATTTGGGAAGACAAATGGCTAATGTAGGGGGTTATTAGAGGCCAAGCAAACCAAACAGAGCCTTTTATGGTGTTTGAACTGATCAATACAGAAACCAGAGAATGGAAGCAATAGACAATCCAACAGCTATATGATGCAAATATTGCTAATGAATTATTAGCAATCCCACTAAGCCAACAATCAAAGCCGGATACTTTAGTGTGGACAGGCAACAGAACAGGGCAATACTCAATCAAAAGTGGATATAACAGAGCAATTTCAACAACAAACAGCAAAGACCTAAATCGGCCATCATGTTCATTTCAGCCACCACGTACCTTATGGACTCAGATCTGGAGTCTTGCTGCGCCACCAAAGGTTAGAACTTTTCTCTGGAGCCTCTACCAAAATGCCCTCCCCACGAGAGAGAACCTACACAAAAGGAAAATAATTCAAGATCCATTATGTCCGTTCTGTCATTCTAGTCTAGAAACTACAGAACACCTTTTTTTCTTGTGCAAATGGACAAGAAAATATGGGAAGACCCGAGATTTGAAGGGATCAGACCCGGAAGTAATATTAAGCGAACTGACCAGTGGATCTTGGAAGCCTTTAGAGGAGACAAGCTCTTACCTGCAAGAGAGCTTACTGGTATGGTTCTGTGGAACATCTGGAAGGCGAGGAATAGCTGGATTTTTTGAGCAAAATACCCCAGACCAGCAGATCTACTGGTTTCAGCACAGGAACAACAGATCTTTTTCAATCAAGGGAAGCCGAATCAGAAATCACAACAACTCAATCGAGGCACACCTGATAAATGGATACCTTCGAAAAGGCAGGATCTGAAGCTGAATGTGGATGCGTCTTGGAGTCCAGGCGAGTTCTTGTGCTCTGTAGCTGGACTTGTGCGTGATTCGTCTGGAAGAGTTGTCGAAGGCTTCGCCTCCACAGCTAGGGTTTCCTCGTCGCACGAAGCGGAAGCTAAGGCGATTTTGCACGGGCTCTTTTATATCCAGGAGCTTCAGTCGCGGCACGTGCGAGACTTTAGAAGTCAAAGAGTTCAATGGACTGTTGAGAGCAACTGTTCAATGGTGGTCGAATCGATAATGGGCCGGGCCAAGCCTCCGTGGAATTTAGATGTAATTGTGCAGAGATGTAAAAGTGAGCTAGCCCAATGCAACAATGTCACGGTGATCCATTGCCCGTGCGAAGCAAATGCAGCAACAAATTGGGTTGCATGGAATCATCGAGTACATCAACTCCCTCTACATTGGTGGAATACACCCCCTCTACCTCTATGGAATATTTTATGTTCGGAGCTTTATCCGTCTATTTCCTGTAAGACATTCTTTAATTGTTAATAGAACGCACTATCTTGACCCAAAAAAAAAAAGGATGATAATTTGTCTAAATTCAACTCATAACGTTCTTTTGTCCAAATACATTTTTTTTAGCAATTTCATATTAAAGGTATATTTATTTCGTAAAAAATGAATAATTTAAAAATATTTTCTTAAAAATGATCACTTGAATCTTTTAGAATAATTAGTCCATGAAAATTTTTTGTATTATTGATGACAATTTGTGTCTAAATATTTTCGTAAACGATAAAACTATTTTACTTTGATTTATCTTTATAAGTGATATAAGATAATATTTTAAAGAAGATTCTTTAAAAACCATTTATTTTTCTCAAAACTAAGGCACTCTAAAAGAGCCTAAAAGCAATCACGCTCATACCATGCGAATTGGATCACGCTTGTGGTGAGAGCTAGGTAAATATCCTGTCAAATTAAATTCAAAGTAATAAGCTATTCTAAGACACATTAGTGCTAGATAAGTAGGATAATTATTTCTTTGTCTGATTAAATTAGAGATAGGGATGCGAAGGCTTTCGGGGAAAGTCTTTGAGGAAATGCAAAGGTTGTTGAGATAAAGAAATTTATCAAAATGCAAATTATGTTTAAATTGTATTATAAAAGAATAAAGTATCTTTGAGCACCAATATATATATATATATATATATATATATATATATATATGTCTTTGAGTAAAATTTGGAGAAATTATATTTGCAAAAAAATTTTGTCATTTAAAAGAAAAAAGAGTTGGTTGGTCAAGAACAGACAGTTCAACGAAAGCCATCACAACCTAGATCGCAAGATCAGATCGCGATCTGGGCCATCGTGACCGTCGGAAGAGGGTCGTACGACCTAGATCGCACGGCCCGACAACCTCCACCACCAGGAGTCGTTCCTACGATGGATCCCACTCCCAATTCAACCTCGCAATCACCTGATCCCCCCGAACTCTCCATCTTCCTCGATTGGGAGATTGGAAAAGCACCGAGGAACAGAGAAAAACCAGACGGCAATACCCACGACAACACTTGAACCGCACACACCACTATCTCTCTCTTCAATGTCACATGGAAGCAAACGACAAATCTGGGGATAAGGATGGATTCGGGGAGGAGGGTTCAACCGCTGGAGGAAGAGAAGAGGAGGGCCATCAATATGTATGGAAGAACGGATTAGCACGACCAAAATTAAGGCTAGGGTTGTGCAATCGAAATAGATTAGCGCGATCTCGGTCGCGGTGATCTTCCCACAAAGGTTGCCGGGGCTACACAATCTAGGTCGTGCTACTCTCCGGCGACGGTCGCAACAACCCAAATTGTGGTCCGGTTGCGTGACACTCATTGGACCACTTGCCCTTCGCCAATGGCCAAACACAGCCATGTCGGTCTTGTTCAACAGAGAAGAATAAGATGAACAGTCTAAGTGCAAAACTAAAAAAACAAGAAGTTAGCAAGGATAATTTCAAAAGAATTTTTTTACTAACCTTGGGCTCAACATGTTGAGAAAGCTCAAGACTGCCCCTAAGTTATCTTGGGCTTTCAGCCTTCAAAAGGCTAGCCTTTGCATAATGAGGCGTCGCACAAACTTGACCTAAGGGATTTTGAATACCCAAAGGCTTTGGAAATGCCATTCCCAAATGCAACCATGTGTGGCCAAATTGATGTTAAGAAAGTGGGCGGGAGTAGAATTTTACGATTATCAAGTGGTCAAAAAAATAGTTTGGGGTGCATTTCTTATACTTATTAAGACTTGTTATATAAGTGAAGTATCATTCTTTGAGTTTCAATGAAGTATATCAAAAGGAGTGCATATCCGCAGCTAAGATTCAATTTTTTACCCTCTTTAGGGCATTGAAAATGGCCTATAACAAAATAATGCACAATTTGAAAATTATTTCCCAAAAAACCATTGCTTGTATCGCTTTAAAAAGAATGAATAAAACATTTTTATTGTCGATGAAAATATTTAAACATATATTACTTTTTTTATCAAACTAATTATTTCAAGCGATGTAAGTGATTATTTTTAGGAAGATATTTTTCGGATTATTCATTTGCACGAAACAAACAAAGTCTAAAGATGCATTTGTTTGAAGGAAATTGTTTTTCTAGAATTAGTTTACCAAACTTTCACCCATTTGGTTCAGCAAAAATGATTAGTCAACAGAAAACACTTTCCATTCAAAAAAAATCTTATGCATGAAACACTTTATGGAATTGCTCCTCTTTAAATTTTTTATATTGTATTTAAAAATCGATTTTTTAAATATTTTTCCTTTTTCTTTTTTCTTTTCCTTCTTCCTCCTCTGCTAGTCTCCGACATGTGGGTCCATGAGGGCTAGCCTCACCCAAGGCTTGCTAGGTCAATCATCACTGAGCCTTAACAATGGCGCTGGTGGCCTATTGCGACCATTGCCAATGCCTAGTGACCAGCAAAGAAGGAAGAAGGATAAAAAGAGAAAATAAAACAAAACAAATGAAAATAGAAAAGAATAAAAAAAACTAAATTAAATTATGTTAAAAATATTTTAAAATGATTTTTTTACTTGAGATTATGATATTGAAATCATTTTCAAATAAGATCTAAATATCGAAAATATTTTCAGTCACATATTATCAATTAAAGGAAAACTAATCATTTTCCTGAAAAAATAATTTCCCAAAAAGCATCTTCCTTTTTCAAGATGTTTTTCCCCAAATAAACTCACTACAAGTGTTTTTATATCCATCTCAGACCTAATTCTGAACCTTGCTTCGGAGATGCCAAATCTTAGACGTGTCATTCTCCCCGTACTAATTTACTTAAATTCAAGAACTCTAAAGCGAGATGAAATCGGGTTTGGGGCTGTACACATGCCCTGCCCAGAAGATGGAAAGACTTTGCTTTTCCAGTATAGGAAGGGCTTCGATTATAACTGAAACTATTTACACCAATAAGTAACCTAATTCCTTCAAAATGGATAAATAGTGGGCTTAGTCAGTTAAGTGAGTCCGGTTGACTGTGATCAGCATAGTTAATGATTTATTGATCAGTTCATCGATGACCATACCGTGTAGCTTTCAGCAACTGTACAGCTATTGACGAGCAACGAATTGCGGTCAATCAAGGCAGATTGGTCAACTAGAGCACTTCAAGCTATTAAACAAATTGAAAATTGTAAGGCTTGAGTGTCAACATCTATGAAGAAGAATCGTCGAAAGTTATGTGTTGACTACGTGGACGTGTAGTAAAGTGGCGTACAACGAAGTTCCTGAACAAATAAAGACTTTGGCCATTCTATGATTGGTTTAGCGTTAGCAGCAAAGGAGACATGATGACGAGGATATCCATTGAAGGGAAAAGTACCGAATGACAGTTGATTAACCTATTTATAGAATACCGAACTTGGCCTTGGAAGTTGCCACTGTTTATGCACGGTATTTGCCTGCAAATAAAGGGATTGGAATATCAAGAATGCAATTATAACCGTACATATGGCAACATGAAATTATGTAGGGATCCATCGTCCAAAACAAATATTCTGAATGTACTTTTGTCAATCTATTAATGTTATTGGCTTTTCCATTTCCATCATTTAAGATCTTTTGCCTTTAAATTTGTTGTTTATCTATGTTGCAACAGTTCTCGAATTCAAAATTCGAAATTACCACTGAACCTATCTCACAAAAAACCAAAAATCGATTTTAAAAGATTTTTCACTACTTTGGTCAGTACCCATTTTTTTAGTGAAACAGAAAGCAATCGACATTTTTTGTCCGGACCAATGAAATGTCATATGCACTATGTTTGTTAATCACCTTTAAACATATCAGTTATAAAGGGCTCTTTCATATGATTTGCACTTGAAGCAAATATATGTTTATCAATCGACATTAAAGTGATTCACAATTTAATATTTGAGAAAGTGGGAAAGCACCATTGCTCTTTTATCTTTTCTAGAGTGCAAATCCTGCCTCGAGTGCAGTTTGTTTTAAGCGAGAGAGGACGGATTTCTTCTTTTGGTTACAAATTTGCAGCGGACGTGCTTCTTTTTTATCGTACAAAACCTTCTAAAATTTTTTTTGAGATGATAATTTGTCTAAATTCAACTCATAACGTTCTTTTGTCCAAATGTAGTTTTTTTTAGCGATTTTTGTATTAAAAGTATATTTATTTCACAAAAAATGAATAATTTGAAAAATATTTTCTTAGAAATCATCGCTTAAATCATTTAGAATAATTAGTCCATGAAATTTTTGTATTATTGACAACAATTTGTGTCTAAATATTTTTGTAAATAATAAAACTGTTTTACTTTGATTAATCTTTGTAAGTGATATAAGATAATATTTTTAAGAAGATTCTTTAAAAATCATTTATTTTTCTCAAAACTAAGGCACTCTAAAAGAGCCTAAAAGCAATCACGCACGTGCCATACAAATTGGATCACGCTTGTGGTGAGAGCTAGGTAAATATGGTGTCAAATTAAATTCAAAGTGCTAAGCTATTCTAAGACATTAATGCAAGATAAGTAGGATAATTATTTCTTTGTCTAATTAAGTTAGAGATAGGGGTGCGAAGACTTTTGAGAAAAGTTTTTAGGGAAAATGCAAAAGTTGTTGAGATAAAGGAATTTTTTTTTTTTTTTTTGTCAGTGTTGAGATAAAGGAATTTATCAAAATGCAAATTATGTTTAAATTGTATTATAAAAGTCTATTATAAAGTATCTTTGAGCAAAATTTGGAGAAATTATATTTGCAAAAGAATTTTGTCATTTAAAAAGAAAAAAAAAAAGAGTTGGCTAGCCAAGGTAGGCAGTTCAGCGAAGGTCGTCACAACCTAGATCACACAACCAAATCGCGATCTGGGTTCATCGTAACTGTCGTCGGAGGGTCGGATGACCCGGATCACACGGCCCGGCAACCTCCACCACCAAGTGTTGCTCCTACGATGGACCCAAACGATGGATCCCACTCCAATCCAACCTCGCAATCACCTGATCCCCCTGAGCTCTCCATCTTCCTCGATTGGGAGATTGGAAAAGCACCGAGGAACAGAGAAAAACCAGACGGCAATACCCACGCCAACACTTGAACCGCACACACCACTATCTCTCTCATCAATGTCACATGGAAGCAAACGACAAATCTGGGGATGGGGATGGATTCAGGGACGAGGGCTCAGCCGCTGGAGGAAGAGAAGAGGAGGGGCATCAATTTGTCTAGAAGAACGGATTAGCACGATCATAATTAAGGCTAGGGTTGTGCAATCAAAATGGATTAGCGCGATTTTGGTTGCAGCCACCTTCGCGCAGAGGTTGCCGGGGCTACACGATCTAGGTCGTGCTACTCTCCGGCGACAGTTGCGGCGACCCAAATCGCAATCTGGTTGCGTGACCCTCGTTGGACCACTTGCCCTTTGCCAATGGCCAAACACCGCCATGCCGGTCTTGTTCAACAGAGAAGAATAAGATGAATAGTCATCAAGTGCAAAACCAAAAAAACAAAAAGTTAGCAAGGATAATTTCAAAAGAATTTTTTTACTAACCTTGGGCTCAACATGTCGAGAAAGCTCAAGACTGCCCCTAAGTTATCTTGAGCTTTCAACCTTCAAAAAGCTAGCCTTTGCGTAATGAGACATCAAAAAAATTTGCCAAACAACACAAACTTGACCTAAGGGATTTTGAACACCCAAAGGCTTTGGAAATGCCATTCCCAAATGTAACCATGTGTGGCCAGATGGATGTTAAGAAAGTGGGCGGGAGTAGAATTTTATGATTATAAGGTGGTAAAAAAAAAGTTTGGGGTGCGTTTCTTATACTTGTTAAGACTTGTTATATAAGTGAAGTATCATTCTTTGAGTTTCAATGAAGTATATCAAAAGGAGTGCATATCCGCAGCTAAGATTCAATTTTTTACTCTCTTTAGGGCATTGAAAATGGCCTATAACAAAATAATGCACAGTTTTAGCCTTAGGGCCTTGGGACTAAGTCCACAACTATGGACAAATAATGCATGAGAGGCCATGGTTCTTGTCGGTTGGGCATATACGCTTGGTCCTTCTTAAGTGTTTTACATTGGATAAATGCTTTCCGCGGAAAAAGAAAAGGCACTCAAGGTCAAAAACCAAAGATTGATAAAGGATTGTCGTTCAACTTTGTTTAGATATCATTATCTTATTGGCCCCCAGGTTTGTGAGTAGTGAGCTTATAGTGGGTTGATAATAAAGTTAGACAAAAAAACAACCACTTCAGCACTTCCATGACCCTATTGGCTAAAACAATAGAGAGAGAACTAGACAAAGTTGTCTTAAAATTCATGTGCAATAGCATTCCTACATTTATCCAATCACAGGTTCCAAAAACTCAAAACAAGTCTTTTATTAACTCCTTTAGATTTAGTAATCTATTAACTTTCCCCTAGTGGTTCACTTTTGACAAGAACGCAACAATAATGATCAAGCAAAGTGCTCCAGCACTTACTTGTTTTGTGATTATTGTGCGTATTCGTTACAAATAAGTAAAACCATTTCTGTGGCATGTTCATATGATCATAATTAGACTAATCATAATATGATGCCAAAAGTAGATTTGTCCATCGAATCAGTCCCTTTTTTTAATACTTGATGATAGTCTATGTCAAGATTGAATCTCAAAGGCATGGATTCGATTTCAAACTCATATGTGTCTATACTTCTCCATTGAGGAGGACTCCTACTTATAGGAGGAAAAGCAATTGTACAATTGGAATTGTACAATACAAAAGCACGTAGATTTCTCCTAATCTCTCGTGATTTTGTATACACGTAGATTTCTCCTAATCTCTCGTGATTTTGTATACATGAGAATATCACTTTGATTTCTTTCCCAAACTCCCTTGATCTTCTGGATGTAGAAGATCACGTTAATTTATCTCCCGATCTCTTTTGATATTTTCTTCTTCTTTTTCTCCTTTTTTTTTTCTTTTTACTTTTACACACTCACTACCATATATATATTCTACTACAAATATACATAACTACGTTGGCATTTCCAATTGGGAGTGACCTACTCAACACTCACTACCATATATATATTCTACTACAAATATACATAACTACGTTGGCATTTCCAATTGGGAGTGACCTACTCAACACATTTGCAGTCACAGCCTCTCCCGATCCGAAGTTATGCCTCCCTATCTCCCTCCCTCCCACTCTTTGTGATCATGCCCATCTCTTAATGGTTGATCAATTCAATTAAGCATGCATGTCACCCATCCAAAGATATACAAAGTAGTGCTGTGCAATTGGATCAAACTACCTTGAAAAACCGATTTTATTCTAGATTCCTGATTCCAAGTGAAGAATCTCTTGAAAACTAGACCGAATTTGAAATTGGTTTCATAAAGTCTAACAATCTTATCTCGACATCTTTTTCTCTGTCTCCCTATTCTCTTGCTCACAAATCGCCCTCCTCTTTGCTCGCCCTTGTTGTTTGAGCCTTGCAGTCCTGACTCGCCTTTGCTTGCTTGCCCTCATTTGTTTTTCACCTCAAATTGTTTATTACTTATATTATTTTGTTGTAGAAAATATGAAACCAAAACAAGGAACCCAAAAAAAGAAAAAAAGAAAATTGGATTAGACTCCCAGAAGGTCGAGAGCCTACTCATTTTGAAATCGAATACTCTTCGCATTAATACAAAGGGTAGTAGCATAATTGACGCCCAATCATGTCTTTCGGATGGAGAAAATCGACTTTTATTTCAGCTGCATTTGATTCAGCTTTATGAATTGAAAGCCCCTTGGGGAAATGTTGGGTGTTTCAACGAGCTTTTAGTCAAATGCTAGTTTTGGAAAAATTGAAAGTCTGATGATAAGGATCAGTTTTGGGCTTTTAGCATTTGGCAAAATGATAAAATTATTTTTTTTTTCAAAACTACTACCATAAATATTTTTAGTTTTTCAATTGTACCTCTCATTGTTCCAAAACTGCACTTATCTTTGTTAGAGTCGGTAAAGAGTTTAATATTTTTAATAAAAAAAGGAAAAATAAAATCCAAAAACCCTTTATAAAAAAAAAAAAAAAGAATTTGACAAACACTCTTTACATCAAAATAATTTTACAAATAATTTTATACCAAACGTAAATTATATTTCCTCAAAATCCTTTAGATTAAAGATATTTACATTTTTTCTAAAGCCCATTTTCAAACGTTGACCCAAACACGGCCTTCTTCGGCACCACCAGGTTCCGTTCCTTCCTTCCCTTTCCGTAGAAATTCCGTATGACACGGTCCGAAACGATACGCGGAGTGCAGAAATCTCAGTGGCAGCAATCGTGATTTCAAGCAAGGACATGCCCCACTTTCGACATTTCCTTCGCGGACCAGGATCGATTCCGCACTCTTATTTCCGGCTCTGGCATTCTCTCGCGGCTTCAGCACCAGACGCGTGAGGTCGGGGTCGTCCTCTCCCAGCGTTTTCCCCAGCAAGCGTTAGGGTTTTCGATTTCCAATCGATCTCTCCTCCGATCGCCGCCGCCGCCGCCGCTTCTGCTCCATCGGATCCGCCGCAGGACGCCGCGCCCGACGATCCCCGCCGCGCGTTTCGCGACCCGCGAATCGCCCCGGCCCGACGACCGATCTCGGAGGCGCCCCCCTCCCCTCCTCGATCTGATTTCTCGGGCGAAATCACTTCGATCGGGTCCGCCGCTTCAGGTTTTCCTTCGATTGGCTCAGCGATGAGGGGGTACGACAGAGATGTGAGTTCCGCACTTGCTGTTGTTCACAGTCCCCCCATTTGGGGGGACGCCCGATTCTCGGTCTTTTCGCGTTTGATACGGTGTCTTGCTTGTTTTTCGTCGGTAATGCGAGTGATTATGGTCGCCGTGTTGACGGGGGGCCCTGGGCTTGTGCAGGAGTACGAGGATTATGATGACTACGAGGAGGATGGAGGAGAACAGGGCGAGGAATATGAAGAGGAGGAGGAGGAGGAAGACCCAAAACCCTCCAAGGAGGAGACGAAGTACCTCGAATTTAGGCAAAGATTGAAAGAAGGGATTAGGAAGGAGAAGATGAAGAAGGAAGGTGTTGCTTCTTCCCAGGACAGAAAGAAGCTTCCGAATGACAAGTGAGTTTGCCCTCGACTCGCTGCAAGATTCAGTTGTTGAATCTGCTTTTTCGAATTCCTTTATCTAGGAGGGATTTTCCAAGGTTTTCTATCATCTGGTCACATCGTGGCCAAGAGAAGGTATTATGTGTTGTTGTCTTGCGTCTTTTCAATGTCTGTGATAATGGCTTAGGTGTAGTGTCTTCGGAAGTCGTTCTTGCTTGTGTCAAAACTTGGTTTTTTGGAGTGCTTTTCACATGCATTTGCTGCGCTGATGATTTATGAATCGATGCTTAAGGTTTTTTCCACTCGTTTCAACAGTTATGGTTCCTTCTTTGGCCCTTCTAAGCCGGTCATTGCGCAGAGAGTGATTCTAGAAAGCAAGTCACTTTTGGAGAATCAACATTTGGCTACCCGAGTTCTAGAGTCACAGTACAAGGTCTGTGCCATAATTTGTTGCTCTTATTGTTTCTGGAGATTACACGAGAATTCATAATGGATATTCATCGTACCTAATAGTTATAAGTGGCATCAGTTCCTCCACCCTTGCTCCCTTGAGTCTTTGCAGCACGGGATTCATGAGGCCCTATTCGCCCTAGCAACTTGTGAATTGTACAATTAGCAATGAATAAACTACAACCTTTGGCTGATATTGAGTTTGTTATTTGATTCACTGCTTATAACAAGGTAAGAAGGAGATGTGCAAATATAAGCCCAAATAGGCAGTATCTAAGCAATAATAGGATCTTAAATGGTGAAAGGAGGTTCTTCACATCCACAAGGGCCACCTGTTTTCCATGATCCGATTTTAATAGAGTAGACTTTGCCAGGCATCATGGTGTTGAACTTTCAAGACATTTCTTAATTGCCATGTATCTTAGTTGTGAATTTCTTTATCATACCTTTCATGCTATCAGCTCTTTGCTGAGACCTTTATGCATTCCAGAACCAGAAGAGTTCTTCCTCAACATCTATGGGATCAAGGCCTGTAGCTCGTGACAAGATACCTAGAGTAATCAATCCGGTAAATTGCCTCCAGAGATTCTATTACCGCTTTTTAAACTTAGTTGCCACTTTTTACTAATAAATTCTTTTGCTGATTCTTTAAGGTTAAACAGAAGGTTCAAAAGCTGAAGGATACAAGAGACTATTCATTTTTATTATCTGATGATGCTGAACCTTCTCCTCCAAAGCAACCCCCTTCACGAAGTACCTCTGCTCCTACCTCTGGTGTGTTACTGCATTCTATATGAAATCTCTAATATATATATAAATCTGTTGCCTGTATCTTTCATTAATAAGCTTATATGTCTTTGTGGTTTTGAAGAGGCACGTCCAGCTAAAATGCCATTGCCAAGCAAACAGGCATCTGGTAGCAATGGTAGAATCCCTCAAAATGTTAGAGATGATAGGAGACCATCTTCCGTAAATGGTCAGAGACCATCTTCCGTGAATGTTCAGAGACCATCTTCCGTGAATGTTCAGAGACCATCTTCCATGAATGGTCAGAGACCATCTTCCGTGAATGGTCAGAGACCATCTTCCACTAATGGTCAGAGACCAGCTTCCATAAATGGTCAGAGACTGTATTCGTTAAATGGTCAGACAAACTCTAGAGCAGGCCCAACTAAGGTCTCATCCACTGCCAAATCTAATTCGATGTTGGCAGCAGACAAAAGGCAGTTAAATAGTAACAATGGAAATGGTCCTGGGCGGCCTGCAATGTCAAATGGGTTGCAACAAAAGAAATCTCTTGCCGTCACAGGGAAGACTTCACAACTTGCTAAGATTTCCGCTCCTATGATGTCCAAACCGCCAGTTGCAAAAGCACCGACGCCTGCTTTGAAGCACAATGTGCAACAGAGAAAGGACATAGGGAATCCCAACAAGTACAAAATTGCACCTAAACAGCCAGTTGCTTCAAGAAAGCCTCAGGTTTAAGTCCCATCTCTTTGTGCTTGGTTTTTTTGGGATACATTTATACTCATGTAAACTCACAAGAGATGGACATCTGTTGTCGTCACTTTGGTTCGATGATTATCTGATCTTGTTTCTTATAAACAGATGAACAAGCCTCCAAAACAAATTTCATCTGCTGTTAAACCTCAAGATCATAGACCCAAGAAGAAGCCTAGAGGACCATTCTCTGATGATGAAGATGATGGTGAAATGGCTATTAATATGATCAGGCAGATGTTCAGGCGAGTGTTTTTTGTATATCGTCTTATTATGCTTCTTCTATGGTCATTTTACTTGGTTGTTCCATTTCTATCTAAATTTGATGGCCTGATAATATTTCTGTCTGTGTGGACTTTTGGGAGTAGTTGCATAACTCCTTTCACAAGACCTCTGTGTTCATGAGATGCTTAGTTATAAACAAAACTACTTGTGTCTTCGCTCATGATTTTGAGTTAGTTTCAACAAAGTACTTCAAGCCAATTAAGTAAAGATTCCTTCTGTCTAGATGATCTTTTTATGCAATAATTCAGGAACTTGATGGCAAAGGTTTTTATATTAAATGTTTGTGATGGCCCATTCGGACAGGCTCAGTGCTTTGTAGATGAAGTGCTCTAAAATCAAGAAAAGAATATGATGTCTGATAATAGCTAAGCTATGATTGATGCCGTGTGAAGTAGGAATTTCCTTGATCTGGAATCTTGATCGTGGCATTTTAAGCAGTGAAATGTCATAAAGGACATTATTTCTGGTAATCATCTTGTAATGTTTGTGACAATGGCGAGGTTGAATGTTGGCACCATATGGAAAGGGGTCAGTATCTTGATCAAGCATCGATTGTAATTATTCTTACCTGGCAGTTTATGCTCAGCTGCCAGGACTTAGTTACTCCAAAGCAGTTATTGGCTATGATGGTGTATTTGTTTAGATGTGGTGAGACCAGCTGTGGATGATAATTGTTTCTATAAATTTTTGTTTGTAGGTTACTGAAGTTGTATGTTAAGTGGCAGAATGCTTCTGGTAGTGGTAGGATCCTGTAGATAGCTTTCGTAAGAAGAGATGTGACTCTTCAACTCAAAATTCTAGTCTTAAAACATTTTTAGAGGATATGGAAGCCATTGATACCTGTTCAATTACTCAGCTTGTATGTGGTCAGCCCTTGTGTGTTCTTATACTACTTTTTTATGTTGAAAAAAAGAAATAAGAATAAAGCAGAATGGACGATGTTGAGTTGTTGGACTTGAAGACCTGGTAGGACACAGTAACAGTGTGAAATGATTTTCTTTAAGCAGACTTCACTTAGTTGGAAAGGGTGCATTGTTTTTGCCATTGTGTATTTCAATTATTTTGACTATTCTCTCCAAAAAAAAAAAAAAAAAGTAATGTCATGATGGCATAAGTGGCGGTGCTTTTAACTGCTGGTCCATGAACCAACGAAATTGGTCTCTCCCAAGACCTGTTAAGAATCTAAGGATACCGGGCCAATATTGATCAGCAAATGATAGATTTTTCACTTAGAGCATAAGGATGTGCACGTATATACACTCATATGATATGTTAATCAGAACAACTGGACATGCAATTCTTGATATTTTCTGGTGATTTCTTCCTTGTCCTATAGTTCCTTCCATTCCTTACATGATCAAATTAAAATAAGTTTCGGAGGAGCGTTTTATATCATGGTAGCATAATCCGTCACTTTCCATAGATATACAACAATTGCTCGTGGTCCGTAAGATTGCTGCCACATATTATCTTGAGGATCCTGCCCCATATCATCAGGGACAGGCTCTTTTCCTGCCTGTTCCCTTCTCCTAGATGAACTTCATTTCTTTGCTCCGCCTGCCCCTCTCCACACAAATCTAACAGTTCCCATTGTATTTCTTAGGAAAAATATGAGCTGCAAATTGAGGCTGATGATTATGTTCAACCAAAACAGCAGATATTTAATCATAAATCTACTGTCTAAATAGTACAATATCTTACTTAAGCAAGACGATAGAAAGTATTTCTCTTCAAGTACAGGCAAAATAGAAGAGCAGATGACGAATCTGGCATATTTCCTGCTTTAATTGAGATGTATATTCTGCAAATTCTTCCTCACGTGGCATGATTTTATAATATGCTATCCTGGACCTAGTCAGCTCAATATTCTGTTGATGCTTTTGTATATGGATTATATCCTGGTGGTGACACTTAGGTGAAATGCTATTGTGATATAAAAATTAATGTTATTTTCCATTTGGGCTATAAGAGAGAGCATCTAGTTGCCAGTTGATCTTGGTGAGGATAAGCAAACAGGTCTCGTGAAAATATATGTAGGTGAGGTGGGGACTTTTCTTATGCCATGTCTCATTTGTTCCAAAAAGGTCGTCTGACCATATGCTACAGCCACTCCTTTTGTGCAGTTCCCTCCAGGCTATTTCTTTTTTTTTTTGAAAAAACTGTAAAGTTGTTGTGGTATAGTTGTGATCCGGAACACATCACCATCAATAGCAAGCCATATGTGTTCACTTGTACGGTGAAAGTGTTTAGTGTTCACAAATCGCCCATGAGTGGTCCATTCCGAATGCTGTTGAGAACTAGTGGGCGGACTGGGTTCAATGTGAATGATGATGTAGGTTTCCTCAGGTGTTAGAATTATGGTCCTCACATGGTCTATTTATTAACGAACTTATGTCTTCTCTCAGCACAAGCTTTTTATAAGTTTATCTGATGTATCTTGAGGGAAAATTTGAAATGGCTATGATACCTGGTGTATATAGCTTATCTTTTATAGTTATACTTGATGATATTGGTTAGATGCTTGATTAGCACTTTAAGATTAATATTCAATCATAATATTGTTGCAGGTATAATCCTCAAAAATATGCTGGTCGGGATGATGACGACAGCGACATGGAAGCAAATTTTGATGAAATTATGAAGGAGGAGAAGAGAAGGTTTGTTTCATGTACCATTTAGTTACCATAGTGGTTGAACAATGATTGTCATGCTTGAACTTCTTTCCTATTTTTGTTCAATTTTTTTTTCTACGTCTTCTGTTTTTTTAGTGTCACGGCACTGTGCATTATTTTATGCTTAAATCAGCGAGCCTACTGTATATCTATAGGTTCACTGCCACTGCTACCACACTGGTCACATTATGAGTGATTTCCTCGGGACCTTATGGTTTCTTTATGACTGGGTTCTGCCACCAAATCAATTTCATAATGTTGTGGAGCAGCCTCATCATAATGTCATTCGCAGCATGTTTGCCACTGCAAATGGATAAAGCATGAAGCTGGGTTGTGGAATGTAGGGATAGGTGCACCTTTACTTTTATGTGTGAGATGAGAGCTGTCTTACATTTTACATGCTTAGTGCTTGTACGAATAAGATGTGATTTCAGAAAGAAAATGGTGAAGGGCTGAAAAATGTTGAAGTCTCTTGCCCTTTGAAAAAATCTCGCAACTTGAAATAGTCATATTGATGGTCTTTCTAAATTAAGCTCACTTGCACTTTGAATTTGAATATTGTGCTGACTATAATTCATGCGAAACATCTCCGAGTAGTCGAATTGATTGTGTTGGTTTTTATAGATTCCATGTGTAGTGTGTTTGTGCTTTGAGTATTGAGCTGGTGAGTGCTGACCATAATTCGGATTTGTTTGCCTGCTGGGTTGTACAGTGCTAAAATCGCAAGGAAGGAAGATGAGGAGCAACAACGACTAATTGAGGAGGAGGAGCGACGAGAACAGATGAGGAGAATGGCGAAGAAGCGTAAGCTGAGCCGGTGACATTAGCCCTGATATTTCGCCTGTCGTAGTTTGTACATTATTCTTTGTCGGATATGATTATGTCGTCAAAGATAGCGTTAATAATGATCACGATTTTTTCTCTAGGATTACTGATTTCTTGTAAAGCCTTGTTCTCATATTCAGCATTCTCGTTTTGCGAGGATCTTTTTGTTCTAGCGAGTCTGATGGATTTGTCTTCTACAAGCATTTGCTAATCTACTCTGCTAAATACTCACTGTACCAATTCAAATATTTGTATAATGAGACCGGTAATGCCCTGCGAGTGCGATTCATCAAAAACATTGAAACAGTCCGATGACGTCTTTAGGAATGCCGCATTACAGAAGTCAAGCCAAAAGGCAATGACTTTGATTCATTGGTGAGATGAAGCTAAAGATGCATGAAAACGAAGAAACCGTTTTAAGATGAGGATAACTGCTGAATTGAAGAATGGTACATTTCTTTCGGACTTTTGATTCTGCAACGGTACATTTGAGCCGATGAGGAGTTCATGGCTTGCGTCTATGAAGTGATCGTATGGATCGTAGAGCTGTGTTCTTTCAGCGGCAGGTGCCCAACTGCCACACAAAGTCCCAAGACCAAGACCAAGACCAAATCGAGCCCAAGACCAATCTCGAAGAAGCGATGACTCCTAACTTTCCAAAAAATGAGTCGATCAAATCTTGACTTCATTATGGATCGCATTTTCTATGCAATTTTCGAGCCCTCTAACATGGTCAATCACTTTAGACCCAAAAAAAAAAATAATAATAATCCCTAATCCCACATTAATAAGTGTCATAATTTTCATACAGCGTTCACTTGAATGCCTTGATTGATTCAACACTATGGCACTCAAATGAATGTTTTTGAAATTGTAACACTCAGAATAGTACAAAATTTCAAGTGATCAATTAAAAAGTTTCATGGCACTTAGATGGTTAGGAAAAAAAAAATATTGTATCATTGAGTGAGTATCATATATAAGTTTCCACATTTGAGTGATAAAAAGAAAATTACGATATTGAAGTGAGTCTACGAAAATTATGGCACTTGTTGTATCATTTTCCCTCCTGTCTTGGATTATATGTACTGAAAGCACACTGTAAAGAGCATCCCTTTCTTTAATCACTCCAGTTCACTATAGTTAGGATATATAGTTAAGCGTTGGCTTAAAAAATAAGAAATATCGAAACCCAATTGGCTTTCATACGAATGAAATAGCCTATTTCATGCTAATCAAGTAATTTAAGAGTAAGTAGGGAGCTCCTCCAATTCCGCATGAATTGCAGAATCGAAGAATTAGTCCTCCAAATCGGGATGATTCAAAAAGTTCTGATCGAATTACAATCAAAAGAGGAAAAAAGAATCAAACCATCTATCCATTTTGCGAATAAAATGACTCCCAGAGGACATAACTACATCTCGCGGCCTTCTTCAGCTTAAGAAGAGAGCTCTTGGCTTTGCACCTACAAAATAGCATTCTGAAACTCGAGCTTGGTGCGGTAATTATTAAGTGGTCTCGAATCCTCTCTCAATTCATAATTTGTTTAAAGGATGAAACTTTTTTTTTCATATTTATAAACTGATAATTGACCCCTTTTTACAATTAATGTGAAACAACTTCAACAGTCTCTCCCTTGTATATAGACCTTCAATCGGAACAACAACAATCTATATCCTTTGTGTAATTGTTGGATCAGCCTCTTCCACAATTGGTATGATATAACCCAACAATCTCCCATTACACGTTAGGGATTGAGTCGGTGTGGCAATAACACCCTTATCTTCAAAATTTGCTTCTTCGATGGCAAATTTTCACGCTAAATTTGAATAAAAGTGGCCTATGCATGATGGTAAAATGTCAATTGTCAGAGTCCATTACTGGAAATTACAAGATATTCAGATCTCTCTGTATAGATCTGCCATTAAACTTCTTCAGTAGTCCAACTGCTACACAAAATTCAAGAAGTCATCCCTCAAGATTTCCCCAAAATCCACCCTGCAAAACCCTCAACCCCAACTCTGATCACAAGAAACACACAATTCACCTAAAATGACAAAATCTCATCTTCATCATCTGCAAAAACGGAAAAGAAAAATCCCACGAATTCAGAGGGACGGTATTCAGAAATAAACTTCCAAAAAAAAAAAAAAAGAGCAAAAACTCCCTTAAACCCTAGAAACCCTCAATTTCCCATGCAAAGAACAAGATGCGTTCCATGCAAAAAACCCAGTCAATGAACAATACCTTCGTCTTCAAAAACCCCCAAAACTAGACTCAGAGACCCATGATGGCCCTACCCTATACTAGAGACACTCTCTACTAAATCTTCTTCTCTGAAAAAACCAAAGATCTCTTACGTCCCAACCCACGAAGAAAAACAAGACAGGAAAAGCTAAAAAAAGAAACCCTTTTTCAGGTTAATTAATAAGAAGCTTTCATTACTGCTGCATTTACACACCCCGTATTGCTGCAAAAACCAAGAACCGAGATAATTTTCTTATTCAGGCCACTTTTGATTGGTGTTCTTGAAAAGGGACGTGGAAAAGTGGTCTTTTCCCTGTATTTTCAACTGCATAAAGTTTCCAATATTTCAGAGAGAGAGAGAGAGAGAGAGATGTTGATGTGATCCAATCGACAAAAGCAGAAAGCAATGGCTGTCCATGCGTGGGAACAGTTCTTTAAATTTTGCCCTGCACCAAAAAGATAGAGGGAGGGAGGGGGAGACCGTATTTCCTTTTTGGCCAGAAATGAGATGCTTAAGTTCACCGTACTTCCACAAACAAGATAATAAAATTGTATATATACATACATTGATGGGCATGAGTATACTGTTCGAGTATTTTAATCAAGAAAATGATACATCATTCCACTATGCACAAAATCATAGTCAATGACTCAAAATGGTCCTTTTTTAAAGCAGAAAAAACATCAAAGAATTGCTCTTAAAGTATTTATCAAATAATTAAATGAAGAGGGTTCCGGCCGATGAATGAATGGATGTACTGATGATGATTCCTATCGCATGAAAACAGATTCAATTAAAGAAAGCCAAGAGAGGCCTGCACGCACGAGGCTCGAGAGCACGGTGCCTTTCGCATTCATCCCACTAAGATGGAGGGGAGGGCCTCGAATTCCAAGAAAAAAACAAAAAAGAAAAGAAAATGACAGCCAAAGAAAGGGAAATTTAAAAATTCTGATAAAGCTATCTCTGGAAACCACCCCCTTAGTCCAGCGGAGCACTTGCTTCGTAGCCCATACGTCAAGACATATCATCATCCAATCCATGCATGTTCAATAGAAACGTGGTACACATCACGGTTCCATCCATCATCCATGGCAGGGTAAAACCAAAAAAAGAAGAAAAAAATATTGTGCATTAACCTTCGTCGTCATATATCCATGCATGCTTAGATTTTGTTTCGTATTCAAATTTATATCCTCTAACGTTGAGTTTGTAAATTATTCCTAATTTCACAAGCAATGAGTTGAGCAAAAATGTTGTTATATATATTGGTACGAGTATTTCAAGGGGCGATCGGCAATAACCACCCTCTTCCAACATCAACATAATAATCTCATGCCCATTACAAAATATTAAATTCAAGTCATTATCATTTATACAAAACCCAGTACTTAAAAAACAAGATTGGCGAGCTCCGTAGTATAACTCCACCAAGATTTTAGTGGATATGAAATCTCTTCACACAAGATATGTCGTGATTTAGCAATATAATACCAGCCATTCTATTTAAAAGTTTGCTCACGACATATATCGAATCAGTGATTTTATGAAAATACGTGACCTTTTTACTATTGTCCAACCACCTTGAAAGTGATTATTATCCCCATCATTCTCCTAGAAAAAGTTATGTTTTGTCTGGACTTTGAACACTAATCAAATCAAACTCGCAGGAGTGTCTTAATCAAACTTGATAGGATTTACAATTTATTTCTCGATTTTTCAAAACACAAAGATTTCGCTTTTTTGAAAAGTTTTCTGCGTGCATAATTTCGGTAGGTGGCATTATTTTACACGTTGGGCAGTTAGGCGAAAAAAAAATTCTGTAAAATCACATTAAATAGTCTAAAGTGATGCAAAAATCATATTCTAAACTAAGGTCATCAGGTGCAAATGTTGTCAACTAAAAGTTAAAATTGCAAAATAATACTAGAAAAGAAAAATGCAAGTAATGAAATATTTTAGTGAAAAAAAAATTAAAAAAAGCAACTTTCCCTTACTGGGGTCTAAAGAAAATACATAAATAATTTGAAATTACATTGTCCATAAACAAGAAGACAGAGATCCAAAATCGATTCTTCATGTTTCGTCTCGTTATGCATCCCGAAAGTGGCCAGTTTCCGTCGTCCTCCGTTGGAGTTTTGAGAGGATGAGAAACAGCAGATTTTAGTCAATTAACGGCAACATTGTCAAATCCAAATCTTAATTTCCTCTCATGTCTGATCAGTGACGCTAAGAACATCAGTGTACAGGTACCGGGTAATTGGTACATCTAGAAAGAGGTGTCTGGTTTCCAAAAAATTGAAAACCTTGAAAATTGCCGTCATTGCAGCTTGGAAAGTGTCATAAGAGTCGCAGGTTCCTCCTGCCCGCCAGTTGGCTAGCTCGAAGCATTATTTTAAGACTACATGGATCACTTTGGGGTCTTATGAAGTCTACATAAACCAAACCGTTTTTCTTTATTCAAAGATTTCAGCTGCACTACATCAAAGTACTCAAATTGGGAGGAAATTGTCCAATCCTGAATAAAATCCATTGTGCAATTGATAATTCACTCATAAATCTTTTAATTTTGCCAATTAACTCCTAAATAATATGAAATTTCAACGTAGTCATTTCGGCTGAAAGACTACTACTGATAATAATTGGATTACCACATTAGTAATATTATGCGAAAATACATTAAATTTTCGTGTAGAAGTATAAGATTAGATTGATAAATTATAAAATTTGAAATTGAATTAAGATCCATATAATGAGTTCATAACTTACCGAGTAATCTTTCCCGGACATTAATGGGTTCGCCTTTGTTTTTTCATTTGGCTGAGAAGCGAAGGGACCATGGCGATTTACAGTTACAGGTACATTGTCTGGTCAATTTCAATGGGGACAGGGACAAGTCTTCTTTTGGAAGGTTGTGGTGAGTAAAAACAGTTGAAAAGCCTTCTCGAGAGAGGCTTGCAAAAGGCAAAAGACGAGGGATGCGTTAGCAGAAGGACGACTCGTAGTAAATGGGCACTTTCCTTTCGGGTTCAGCGCATCGCCCCATACGTGGTGGAGAAATGTATGGACATGGTCAGAGAATGGCTGAAGCCAAAGTTTGGACCAGATTTTGGCAAAAAGGAAAGGCAAAAAAAATAAATTGCAGAACCAGATAATGTCATCAACGGCCAAACCACCGAAAAATCAAAGTATTTGTACCGCATTCAGTATCTAAGGGCATATATAAGATAAATATAGCCCGGATTGAAATATCTTGTGTGATGTGAGATAGAAGCAAACATGATTTCTTATAAACAATGTATAAATGCTATTTTTTTTTTAATAACAAGCTTCTTTAAGTTAATAAAGCTGAATAATATTTATATTCATAATAATAATAATATTTAAATTCTAATATAAAAAGGAAAAATTCAAAGTAACAACAATTTTCATTTTTATTTATGTATTCAAATTTTTTTCTATTCTTTAATGGATAATATATGTGTATATATATATATATATATATATATATTTGTTATGTATATTTATTACATATTTTAAGTATGTTAGTATAGTTTGTTATTCAATGAATTTTTAATTAAAGAATGTCAGAAGGGAATTGAAAAAGACAAAAGAAAAAAGAGAGGGGAAAATAACAAAAGACAGGTATATAAAAATAAAGTACAATGACCCAGATTTTAAATAAACAAATTCAAGTCTGAAAATGCATCTTTCTAATTATCAAAGAATAAGGAAGGGGCAAAGAGATTTCTTTAAAAACCCAACCCTCCCCATCTCCTTCTCATTTACAGCACCGATTCACACTGAAACATCACAACTCCCAAATAATTTTTTGGTTCACATCAAAGCCTTACGGCACAAAGAGAAAGTTGAGCTCCTTCTCCTTCTTCTCCTTTTCCTCCATAAATCTCTAGTTCACACTAAAACTTTACAAAAGCAACGAAAGAGTTCAGCACTATCACGAAAGTGGATATCTCTTACTAGATTCGGCATTCACTAATTAATCTATCTCATCCATATTGCTATAACCCATTTACATTTCTTGTTATGGTAGAACCCACGGCTCTAGAAAGCTTAAATGAACTCCTTTGCTGTTGAAGGTTACTATCATACAATAATCAAGAACTGATTGCTGGAGATTGTCTTCATTTGTGCATTTGTGATTTCCTTAACAGTGAATCATAAGGGATTTTTATCATTTTTTTTATATGCAATTGCTATGAAACATTGGACATTATAGTATATTAAAATATCTAGTTTTATTATTATAATCCTCTTGACAATAGATTTAATATAACAAAATTCCTAGGTTTTATATTATACCTCATCTAGTACTATCATGACTAGAAATCCATATGATCAAATGCATATTAAGATTTTAGAAAAGTCACGTTTAGATACATAGCTCAACAATGATGTCACCAATAGTCATATTATATAACACGTGGCAAATGCTCAAATAGGAGACGTAGGAGCCACAGATTTTTGAAACCCGACTTCAACCAAGGGGCGGGCTCGAGACTTGACTAGGGCATTTTTTAAACCTTAAAAAGTCCTTAATTGCTCAAAAGAAAATGAAGTCGTCAATTAACCAACGGCTAAATCATTAACTCCTGCCTTTGCACTTAACCCTAGACTCTCCTTTATCATGCAATATGGTTGAAGGAAAATTCATTCCTATTATGTCTAAAATTTTCGCTTTCTTCTTCTTTGTTCTTTTTTTCCGAATGATCAACTTCGTCCTTCATCAGTGATTTATTTTTCCACTGGGGACAATGGGCACCCAAGAAAAAAAGCAGCCATCAAGACATACGAATTGTTCTAACATTTAAAGCAGAGGAAGAGGACATTTCTTACCATTAACAACATGGATTCTCAACCAAATACTTGTTCCATTTCCAGCTAAATCTCCTAGTAAACGAACAATCCGTTGCCTTTTCTTGATAACGAGAAATAATTTGAAAGAAACGAGCTGGAATGCTAGTGTTACAGCCATTAACTTATAAATGGAGTACTAGTCACTTTACTCCTCGATGGAATCATGATAATAGGTGCCGTTTTCAATCGAAAAGAGCAAGGAAGCAAGATTGACGGTTCAAAAGAAAAACCCCATTAGGTCAATCGTCTTGTCGACAGAATGATAACAATCCCTCATCAAAACGACCTTTTCACACTGCAAAAATCTCAATAAAATAGTGCTTGCGAATTAATGCTCTATGGCATAAATGCTAGGGTTAGGGTTAGGGTTAGGGTTAGGATTAGGGTTAGGGTAGGGTCAGGGTTCAGCCTTTATGACTTTCAAGGAAGATCTTTTTGTCAGTTAAAGCCATTACTTTCTTCTCAGGTTTTTGTTGAGAAAAGATGCTGAGCCTATTTTTTTAGGTGGCTTCTTTTTGGGCTTCAAATGACAATCTACTTTGAGTTTTAAACCAAATCCAAACACATTTAAAAAATCAAGCTTAAAAAAAGAAAAAAAGAAAAAAAAGGACAGAGTGGTCGTATTTGACTCTTCAGAATAAGTAACTCATTTCCTTAAAGATTTGGTTATAGTTTAGCTCACCTTCTAATTTGATTTTTTTTTTATGACATTCTGTTAAATGCTACGGCTTTTAAATCAGAAATTTTGTTTGATATTTATCGTCTTTGTTATTCATAAAAAGCGATAAATACTAGAATTCTAAATCACTGCATTTATAACTCTGTTCAATTGGAATCGCCCCCAAAAGATGTTTTTAAGCTGTGTAGACGTCAATTAGTCTAGGCTTATACAAAGATAAATTTTATTTAGTGAATATTGCCGTGGAAATTAAATATCGCCAATTTGTTATATCGTTAGATAGTCTCCTGTCACTGACCCCACAAGGGTCGTAGAATAGAATAAGGCTAAAATTAGATTGATCTGTAAATCATACCAAAGAAAATTTTATTTTTTATTTTTTTTAAATGATACATTTATAGAACTAACTACATCCATGATTGGCAACGGCAAGCTCAAAACCTGATTGGAGCATTTTCAAAACCTTAAACCTTGATTGACCAAACTAAAACCTTAAATCCTCAATGGACTAGGATCAGAACTTTTAAGTCTTGTTTCTGCACTTATCCCTGATTAAAGCCGACACAATATATAATTCTACCCCATTACAAAGACAATTTTACCTAAATAATACACAATACACAAGATATGCATTCATAATTATCTGGCATACGAATATGTTGCACAGATATTATGACCAAACGCACGTTATATATGTCAAATATTTCATGATATATTCGTTTCTAAACTCCCTTAACACCTATCTTTAGAGGGATGAACTACAACGGAAATAATTAAACTGTGCATATATGCATTTTGCATGAAGAGTTTCTTCTTCCCTTGTGCCGTCCCTCCCAAGTCAAATGTCATGGAAAAAATTCTCATGAGAAAAGATCAATTTTCAAGTTATTATATTAAATAGAAAAACAAAACAACACAAATCGTCCTTAAAGTTTAATTCAATATATAATGTGATTCATGAATTTTTAATTTATTTAATATGTATCTTTGAACTTTAGCCTGGTGTATAATGTCGTTCCTGAAATTTTAAACGGAAAACTTGTCTAAAAATTTCTAAACCTATTGCATTCTTGTCAATTCAGTCATAAATCATAAACCTTTTCACTTCTTGCTAATTAAATCTATTCGGCCAATTTTAGTTGGAAATCACCGGTGTGAAAGCCAACGGTGCCACATAAGACTATTGGTACTAACGTTGACAAGTTTTGATAATACTTTAGTATTTTTAATATTTTTTCTCTTTTTTTTTCCTTCCTTTCCTTTTTTGCTTCTTCTTCCTCTTGTTGTGCTGACTAGCCTCACCAGCCACAAGTGAGGTGTGACCCAACAAAGCCCTGGCAAATGGAGCCCTCGCCCAGGCCAAGGCAACCTTACTAGATCTAGCAAGGGAAGATTAAATTGATAAAAGCACAATAGATTTAGGATGTTTTGAACAATTCTCCAAATTAAACTATTCAATCAAGTTGATAGACTTTTGGTACATGCTTTATTTATTCATTTGATTACATGAAAATGATCAATATAAGGGATTTCATATGAACTAAATTAAACATGTACAAAAAATTCAGAAATCACATTAAATAACTTAAAAATTTAAGAATCATAGCACACACAAGGAATAAAATTTAAATACCACATTCCACATTTTATCAAAGTAAACGAATTATTTTTGTCATTACCCTTAAATAAAAATAAGGTTTTACAGACATTTCCTTAATTTTCTTTGGTCAAATTTCCTCAAGTTTGATTGCTCGACAAGTGGGGCAATAGACGCGTGCTCGATACCTCGCTAATCCTGCCCGAAATAAAAGACTGAGCCTTGTAAACATTGGAAAAGACAAACAGGACATGTTCATCAGCATAAACATATACGACACACTCCCAACAGAGTCATCATTTCATTCTCCATGCCAGACAAAGCAGGAACAAAAAGCTGAGCCATGACGATTCTTTTTTACATGCGCGGACAAGTCTCCCCCAGAAGATAGACAAAAAGGTCCGGCAGTGAGACAAATTAGTGCACTCCAAAGAGAATAAAGGTTAACTTTTGGTACACGACTCATCCACCTATCCAGTCACGTTGGCCACATTGCCGATCTTTGAAGGAACAGAAGTCAGCACGCGTCGCCATATCGCGCGATATAAAGGCATTGTCTCACATTCGATCTCGAGAAATACAATAAGGATGATAACCATACCAATAATAATAATAATAATAATGATAATGATAACAGTGATCTGGTGCCATGAGTACATTCACATGTAAGGTCTTCAAGTTCTAGCAGTCAATACTCAAAGACATGCTATATATATATATATGTATTTAATTTAAAGTGTGCACATGCGCCAAAATGAGACCGGGGGATATACTGTGTTTCATTCTACACAAAAGACCAGTTCATGAACATGAAGGCCAGACAGTGGTGGGAATCGTCGTCGTTGAGAACTTTCCATGCAACAGCTTGCTCATAAGCCACCGGCCTTCCCATGCTAGAAATGCACACTCCGGCTGGCAGATAGGCGATACCCTGGAAAACAATGAATTAATTAATGTCAGACTTAACTGACTTGTACCACAGCTCTGAAATAGTAATAAAGAATGATTGTTATAAAGAAAACACTTTTTTCAGATGAAACCTGCCTATCTGCTTTAATTTTTCCCATGCGTTTCATTATAAAGTTTGAGTCTGCAGCTTTGATTATAGTTTGGAGCTTCTTATGTTAGGATGAAGGGTTAAACTAAAATGCACCTGCTGCATGATCTTCGGGAACTCCGAAGAAAGAACTTTCCTGCCACCTTCATCAAGAACCTTTTCCAGCATAATATCTTGGAGGGCCACCAGAGTAGTTTCAAGCATGTCAAGTCCAGCTTGGTTGGCGAAGGTGAAGATGGGAGAGGCCTGCGAAAAATTTCTTTAGTTTAGAGGCCAGCAATCTTCTCTTTTTTAAAGGCAATAAAAATGCTCAGATGGCAGATATAGCTTTAATTTGAAAGGCACAATTTAGTTGATAAATGAATATAATTAAAGAGAAAAGAACTGGCCGTGTACCACATTTGTATTCACAGAGCAGCACATAATTGCATCAGAATGGTGCCAAAATTCCTTCAAAACAGCATCACCAGCTTGGGAGTCCCCTCTCAACAGTTCAGCTCCAGCACAAATTCTATAAACAGAAAAATTGGTCAGTGGCTACTAGCGGAGGGTAGAAAAGAGTTCAAGGATAGAATCGACACAAAATTATGTCCATAAAAGTGAAAACATCAATGCAAATTCTCAAGCAGCACCACAATGTAAAAAACATCATCAGGCATATCAAATATAGCCTAAGCTGATAATAGCTTACAAAAAGTGTGATATCAACATATTTACACCTCAGCTACCTTAGAATAAACCCAACAATAATCAGAGGAAAATCTTTCAAATTCAAAAGTATGTTGTCCACACCACCAAAGTCTTATACAGATACCCATCTTAAAGTATATTATTCAACCCCCTATAATCCAATAACACGTCTACCAATGCCTTTTCTCCAAAGCTCCCAGTTATTTTGCAACACACTATGAATAATTTTTTTTTTTTTTTTTTTCGCCCAGGAAAAAGTGGTATGGTAATGTTCAGGGAGGTGTAATATCACTCCTCTCTAACTCAGCTCTCCCTCGTATATATAGAGAGCCCAAAATTCCACCCATTTTTAACATAAACATTGCTAAGACTCAAACCTGTAGCTACGGCAGATCCATCGCGCCAGCGTAAGAGCTTCAGGAGAACCAGAGAGAGATTTTGGCCCCAGATGGCCACCTAGCCTGGAAGGTGCAATTGCCATGGCAACCCTCTGGACAGATCCTACAACACTACGCACATATTGACGAGCCATGATGGCAACAGTATCCCGTAAATGGTTCTCAAACACGAATTGGAATGCAATGGTGAGAACAGATCGCAGGTTGTAGGTGCTAGCATCAGCTTCACAAGTAGGACGAGCACCACCAGATCCCACCTCCAGCGTAGAGGCCAGGTCCAACGTCCGTGTAGGGGCAGGCCCATCCTAAATGAGAAAGCACAGAGAAGCAAAGATCAGAAAAATGGCATGCAAGGAGTTTCAAGTAATCTTAGGAAACTGCTCAAACAAGCTTCTTGGCAGCCATTCGTTCTTCAGAGCCTTTCCATTTCACAATATTTAAAGTCTCTGAAAGATGCATTAACGTAACAAACAGATACCCAGTGACATTAAACTGTTTGTACAGTAAAGATTACTTCCTAGATTGTATTGTATGGTAAGTGGTACTGGAGCAAACAAGAAGTAGATTGGTAGCATCGTCAGGCTAAGTCTCTGCCGATGATACCCCGAGAGTAGGACTCTATGAAAGAAGGCAGTATCAAGGATGCTCAACTGTTTTAGGATCCAATTGTATGACACGAAAGCCAGATGGCAACAAAGGAGCATCATCCGCGAAAGATTCATCAATAGGAGCAAAGACAAGCTGAGCACAGGCACCAACTGCATTTTCATCCACCCCACTGCATAACTGCATCAAGGATTTGACAATGCCATATCAGTGAAAAAGAGCTTCCTACAATGGGGTAGAAAAATGATATGTACTTCCATGTGAAAAGCCAATTGAAAATGCAAACCTGAAGTAAATACATGTCATGTGCCAAAGGTATATCTTCAGGTGAGAATGCATGACCCTCTAGCCGAACCACCTCCAAGAACTATATATGAGAACTTGTGAGCAGTGATACTTAAGAAATAACAGAAAGAATTCACTGAAAGCATAGACAGAGCTATTAAGCATTACCTCCTCCTGCTCAACAGTGTGGGCAAGAGGCAAAATGACATGGCTACTAGGGAAACCACCAGGTCTCACACATGGAATGGCATAAGGACTAGTTTTCAAAGATCCAGCTGAGTATGCATCAATTCCATGGTCAGCCCACTCAGAGCGGTGTTCCCTCAGAAAGCGTACAAGCACAGCAGGCGGAACATTCTGTAAGTAAGAAGCAAAGATAAAGTTAATCAAATGTAAAGTTGAAAGTAAGTCCAAAGCAACAAACAAGAAATTATAAAACAACAGCTGGTGGGAGAGATAGCAGCTTTCAGCCACCATAAGTGCAACGGGTAAACACACCTGAAGAAGCATGGACGCCTTGGCACAGAGCACTCCTCTTCCAAAATTTGGAAATATGGTTGCGTTGTATTGGGAACCAAGAAATTTATTTGGAGATGAGTTGACAGCAATGGTGACATCTTCTACCCCATCGCTACTTAGAACAGACCAACCGTCATCCACAAAGCCATTCACAGCATCATTAAACCCCCTGGAATACATGTTTCCAAGCTGTAAGACACCAGTTGAAAATCATGAAGAACCTAGCTTTTGCATCTTTGAAGAAGCAAAAGACCTAATGGAGAAGGCAAGCCCATAAGACAGTTCAATGTAATTGAGAACTTCTCAAGTTCTACACCTGCACAATTTCTGACTAAACGTCCTCAAGACTGCAGGTTGTCGGCTACCTCCATACTGAATCTCCCCACTACTTTCTTGGGCTATTTGTCTAATATGGCGCAAAGCCTGCAAATCACGGTTAAAACGGTTAGGTGAAAGATAAATAATAATTCAACGAGAAACAAAACATGGAACCATTCTTACAGCAACAGTCATCTTCTGTGCAAGAATTTTGGACGATTCATAAAGTGGTCTGAGAACTTCAGGAACACTCCAAGCCTAACAAGAGAACGAACATGAAAGAATCCACATAAATATCTTAGTATAGATTAAAAGAAACATAAGTAGCATGTGAATAGCTGGAATGAATTATGCACTCACATCTAGATCAACATGATCCACAATATGAATGATTGCACCACCTCCCTCACAAGGTCGGATGAGATAACCACTTGGAAGAACTTCAGCTCTCACAAAACTTGAAGACGACGGCCCTGATGGGCCACCAGTACTTGTAGTCAATGACCTCTCACATATCTGCAAAAAGAATTTTCAGACGACAAATAACGTCACAAGCACACTAACATGATTTCCCAGTGCTGAATATTTCACATATTACCACCTCTAAATCAAGTCTCGTTAGAAACAAAGCATACCACGAGTAAAGCTAGGCCCCACAAGAAAATTAATTGAGGAAAGGAAACAAGCCACAATCTGATTACAGTTCATCAGTGACCTAAATGAGGAAAACTTATAGTAGCATAATGAAAGAACACACTTACTCAAAATTAGTTTCCTAAAATTACCACGAGTTCACATAATTCTAAATAAGAATAAGGTCAAACAAAGATTCAAGGGCTTAGTTACCACAAGACTGCCATCTTCCAGAGTAGTGGTATATCGAACTGTCCAAAAATCACGCGCTGCTGCCAGAGTTGTAGGTGCATAGGTCTAACCAGTAACATATGAACAGTCAGGAACAGAAAAGGCAATCATTTTTATAGGCACCACTGCGAAAATTCTAAGGCTACTACCAACCTGCATGTATACAAGCTCTATCGTCCCCCCATTCCCTGCAGGGATCACATTAAGAACCTCAAGGCATCGACAGTCGCGAAACCAAGATGGACGATCTTTGAGAATTTCAGCGACCTGTGAGTAGTTCATCGCGAATATTAATTGCCTTAATCAGGATGATTGAAGCCGATTAGGATACACATACCTTTATGGGCTCTAGACTCACAAGACCGCAGACTCGCGCTGCTACCCCATTACAATTGCGGGAAACAGCTACGATTCCAATAGAATCCGGACCAGGCTACAAATCACCATGTGAATTATGAGTATGATGAATGTCACTGAAAACAAGGTCTCTAAAAGAGTCAGTCAACTGTACCTTCATCCCAATCATCTGTACCCAGTCAACAGCAGTTCCAGTAGCCTTGGCCAGGAACTGTGTGAGGGTCTCCGCAGCAATCGCAAGAAGACTAAGAGAGGAATACATTGATATAAAGTGCGTTAGACCAGCGACATTATTTGTGAGATGAAACATGCACGTGCACAGAATATATTTCCAAGTAAAGCAATTACTTACCCAGCTGGGCTGCTGGCATCCTTTTCTGGATGCTGGGGTGTTGGGTTATGCTGCTGTTGGTGCTGACCGCTCATGACCACAGACTCACAGCTATTGTCTGTGGTCGCTGTTGATGCCTGCTGAGAATGAATGAAATGAGCCATCCCCAAAGATAGCCAAATATACAAAATCGTAATGAGAGCACAATCAAGATAAGTGATGATTACAGCCCAATCATATCGACAAGTAAAACATTAGGGTTAACAGGAACCTGACTCACTGGTCTATTTTCAGTGACAAGCTTACAACCGGTGAGTTTTCCACCCACATACTTACTCTAGATGTAGAATTAGAAGGAAATAAAATATGCTTATATCATGGTCAAAACTTAAACTTCTGACCGGATTCCAATCGTACGCATGATAAATAGCATTGGAAGACCAAGAAAGTGCAACCGTCAATGAAAGAATTGTGTCATGCCATTTGCACCAAAGATCCATGTAGAAGACTCAACAGCATCTAAAATCGGACACATTGTCGTTAAAAAGGGGGAAGCGCTCACAGTATGCAGCTGCTGCCGCATGTAGCCGTTCTCATAAACCAACTGTGAAACTTGTTTCTGGAGGCGGTCATTCTCTTCCATTAACAGTTTGTTCATGGCAGTCAGCTTTCTGTTAACTGTTTGGAGACGATATGCTTCCTTCCTCTGCTTTTCCCGACATCTACATAAAAAACGCTAATTTATCAGTGACGCACTGGACAGACAGTCTAAAATATACATATACGCTCAAAATTTATATCAATTAAACCAACCACCAGACAAAAATATACAGTACAATAGAAGAACACCTAAGAGCGCGCTGTGTAGATTGTACTAAATATGGTGTGCTAACAGAAATGAGTACTTTTTACTTTAGAATAAATAATGCGTTTGCATAAGCATAGCAAATTTTCAGTATTTGTGAACTCCAAAACAAAGAGAGGAAGGATAGACAAAGGTGGCATATCCAGTAATTTGCGTTACAAGTTCAACAAAATATATACATTTGCGACCTAACCTCTCCATAAAACATCACAAGCAAACTACATTAGACATTCAGCGAGTCTCTAGGTAATCCAAGTCCTGACAAGCTTTCTGACAAAGAATGGCTTTGCAAGGCCACATGATTACATCAAAAAACTTACGGAGCAGACCAAAAGACTCACTTGCTCACTAAGGAAACAGAAATCAAAACGTGATCTGACAACTTCCCTCGACTGGTTGTCCATGATCATTAAATTGTTCAGACAAAAAGTAAAAACCAATTCTGCTACAACGATAGATGTGCGTTTGGAAAAAAAAATACTCAAAATAGAGTTTTCAAAACATCGCACTGCCCAGCGGACATAATCAGTCTGGAAGATCAAAGTGATCCCATTCTAGCGCCACAAAACGAAAGATGCCACTGAGAAGATTTCAACCATTTCCAGATGAAGAACAGCTTTTCAATCAACAACGCAACATGTCTTTTACTTGGGTAAACAAGACAACAACAGAGCAAGAAATTATCTGGGTTCTGTCTCTTTCCTTCAATGGCAAAACATCCCAAAGAAGGGAAAAAGAGATCCAGAGCAACAGAGTGATGATATATATGGACATGAAAGAAAGAACACATGAACGAGGATTACCAACAGCTCCACCAGAAAACATCAACGTACAGACAGAACTGCAACGAGCGCAGGCGAATATTTGGGATACTTAAAGCCGTCGGTAACTCCCTTTCTACATCTTTCACAAGATATGGAACCAGAGAAAAAGCGAAAGCCAACTTAAAAATGAACATTGCCCGACGAAAGAACACCTCGTTTCAGGAGAAACTTTCAGCAGTACCAAGAAATTTTCAAACTTTTTTTCCCTCTGGCGACGAGAAAACGAAACCCCAGAAAAGTTTCGAAAGAAAGAAGCACGCTCCCCAACCAGTGCGAATGTTCTCTCTCTTTCGAGAAGAAAGAGGAGAGCAAACGAAAGCACCAGCTCCGATTCATCCGAAGCTGCGCAAACGCGACGAAATGAAGCGAGACTAACGCAGACAGCAGGAGGAGGAGGAGAAGCAGGGGAGACGGCAATGCGTAAAGCATTCTCGGTTTCATCACCTGCGATTCTGGAACCAGACTTTGATCTGCTTGGGCTCGATGTTGCAGAGGATGGGGCACTCCCGGATCAGCTGCTGCCGCCTCAGCGAGCTGGGCTTGGGGCACTCGTTGTAGACCCGCTCCAGCGCCTCCACCTGCTCGGGGGTGTACCGCACGTACTTGCTCGCGTCCATCTGCTTGCTCGAGCACTCCTTGTGCATCGCCAGCGCCATCCGCAGCCCCGGGTTCGCTCTGTTGGCTCTGTCTCCGAAGGTTTTCTCGAGAGGGGGAGGAAGAAGATATGAGGAATGCCAATGTCTGCGCGGGCGGGTCAGTCGGGCAGGCTCTCTCCGGAGGCGGGCTCTCTCGGCCGAAGAGAGCCTCCTATCTCCTTCATGAGAATAATGTCTCACAGCAAGAGAGCTCTCTCTTCACGCACTTCCTTAGGCAAAAACAGAGCTTTTCTTGTTCCAGTCGGGGAAGAGAGAGAGAGAGAGGGAGGGGGTATGAAGAAGATGGTCCCTGTGCTGGTCTTTTATCCCAAGACGCCAATCTCGAGAATTTCCCTCTGCCTTCTGTAGAGAACGATAGACAGAGAGAGAGAGAGAGACTATTCAACGGACCCTATAAGCCCACAGGCTTTTAGAGAGAGAGAGAGAGAGAGAGAGAGAGGGAGCAGAGCAGAGGAAAATACAAAAGGAAGAGCCAATGGCAGGAAGAAAGAGACGGCCAGGTTTGAGGTGTCCCCTCCCTCTCTCTCTCTCTCTCTCTCTTCTGGGTCTTTCTGCAAATCTCTCTCTCTCTCTCTCTAGCTTTCTCTCCCTACTGCAACAGTTCTCTGGGGTGACATGAAATGGCAACTCTGCGTGGAAAAAAAAAAAAAAAGGCGCATTTACACTCTCTTTTTTTCTAGTTTTTTGTTCACATTACAGTAGACAACATGGGCATGAGAGCGCCCATGCGCATGCATCGTGATGATGCGTGCATGCGTGCATGCGCATGCGCATGGGGGAGCATGTATGTATGGTCGCCCGGAGGAGAGAGAAAGGCCAAAAGAAAACATCGAATGACGGCATTCTAGAATGTCTTGTCTGGTTGGTTTCTTGAATTTTTTTTTTCCTCATTTGGTCCGTCGAGTCTTTGTTATTAATGTATTCTAAAATTTTGGTCGATTATGTTGTGAAAAACTTTATGGAATTTCAAGATTGATAAGTCCGCGCCTAACTGGTCTTGCAACTGAAGTCAACATTGCTTTTTTGGATTGAAATTGATAATTAGTCTATATCCGCTTGACCAGAGTTAATATTATTGACTCGATCGAACTGATATATTATTGCACTTATCTGTATAATAATTAATTATTCAAAGTGTAGTCTGCATTCGTTTGCTCATTACATTCCCTATGAGAAATGGGTACCTAGCGTAAACATGGTCAAAGAGCTAGCTTGAAAATTAGCTAAGTTCGCATATAGCTAGAATTTCCTATGTCGGGAAAATATGAGATCTCTTGTTCATACTCGTGCTCAACATGGTCTCAAAAAGTGACCCCTTGCAAATCCTCTATCACCTTGCAATACAATGGGTTGTTATTGTGCGAGGAGACAAGGAAAACCCACTTTTTTTTTGGCCGAAAAGGAAAATGGACTTTATACATTGAGTCTAAATAATGTACAATCCCCAAAAAAACATGAAGAGCAAAAGAATCGAGAACGGTAGAATAGTAAAAAAAGGTCATATTTTCAAGAACTAACAAGGTCTTTAAGTTGGCAAACAACCTTCTAATGCATGAATAAAATGGCAATGATCGGCTTATCAACCTTGAACTTTTTACAACCAAAAAAAAGAAAAACTTGAACTTTTGAATTCCAAGCAAAGAGGCAATAGTTATTATTTAAAATTGAACATTTTGTAACAAACAGAAGGTTTGTAATATAGGAATCCCCATTGTTTTTATTCTTAGAGAAATCAGTGAAGGAAAAGAGGGAGTCATATCTATTAATTGTGCCAGTATCTTTAATAAGAAGGTTGATATCACAAATTTACTTCAAATTAATTTTTTGGCCACTAAAAACCTTAAATTGATATACATGTGATAAATTTACCTTCCATTAGTTTTTGTTAAATTTACCCATTAAATTGCTGAATCAGATGACACGCAACAATTGACGAATGTATCAATTTGGAGTTATACCCTTCGTTTATCACAAGTTTGTCGGTTTGTGATTTTTCATGATATTAGTCATTTAACAAAAACCAACAAAAGATAAATTTGTTATAAATGTATTGATTTGAGGATTTTGATAGTAAAAAAAATATAATTTTTAATAAATTTATCATGAATATACTAGTTTGGGATTTTTTATTGTCAAAATATTAGTTTTTGATAAATTTATAACAGATTTACCAATTTTGAGTTTTTGATAATATTAACCCTTAATAAAATCCAAAGAAAGTAGCCTAAACAGATGGAAGAAAATTAAATTGGATTGAAGCCTACTTCATTTTCCTTGGCCAAATGCATGAGGAATTTTGTAATAAGTGTTCTAAAGGCATTCGGAAAGTCACTAATTAAGAAAACATAAATTATTGGATTGAAAATTGCAATGTTCCTTATAGATATGCTTAACCAGTAGTACTTTAGGGACACTCGTTAACAAAACTCAATGACTAAATTACAATTGCATAGGCATCTCCTTAATCTACACTCATTTAAATATATGATGTAAACCTAATAACTGCAATTATGTCCAATAAGTTCTTATATTTATGTAAATAAATTTTCAAAGGAAAATTAACATGCTTGACTATTTTTTCCCTCTCCTAATGTCAATATTTTGGTTCGCCATCGTAAATTAATTATCCTTTTTGTTTCCTTTGTGGCTGATTGAGATTGCTGCGCCGTCATCCAACCATGATCGGGTTTGGGCAGCTATCGTTGCAAGGATCTATAGAACCCTTTCTTGTCTCCCCGGAAGAGGGGTAGTTGCATAGCACCAACGATCCGTTATGATCCCGGATTGCTGGCATCGCTTGCTTTTATTACAGTAAGCATAATTTGAGGTTTTTTTTTTTTTTTTTTTGTAATATTAACGGTTAGAGATATTCAGCCTTTTCAGTTCTCATTATTAACCTTCTCAAGGAGGGATGAGGTAGAGACGCGCAAGTTTTAGGAGTGGGTTTCGATTCCCACGCCCTGCAAGAGGCAAGGCAAAAGTCTGAGAGTGAATGTAGAATAGGTATAGAATAGGACTGACAAAAAAAAAAAAAGTTCTCATTATTAAAGAAAAAAATCATTAATAGTCCTCTTTTAGGAAAAGTACTTAGCTGGTCAAATAAATGATGTGATATGGCCCAAAAATCGCATTACCTAAGTAATATGTTTATCATTCTGCATATTACTAAAATTTTGAAGTTACTCATTTCACTGGCTAGTTAGATCATGATATTGACGTGGCGTGAAATATGCTCTCATTCTTTTGAATGTGCTTGTAAGAGCCATTTGGAACCATTTTTACGAAAACATCATCTTAAACCTTTGCCGATCTACGCATATTCCTGAAAACATTCTTAACAAGTCTTCGAGTGATTATAAAGAAAAATAGACCGAAAATATATTTTTAATTGATAATTCTTTTTGGTTTCAAATATGTATACACAATACAGTCTTACTACATATTTAGAATGTCATTTTGAAGTTTAAAGAGGCTTGGACTTTAGAATAATTTACTCAAAGAGGTGGGCCATAGTGGAATTTTTAGAAGTTTAGGGGCAGGTATACTACCACCCCTTATCCTCTCATTCTTTTTCTTTCTGTCTTATTCCTCTATTTTATGTACATGCGTGCGGTGCTCACGGGGATTGAATTATGAATCTGATACTCTCTGGCCTCACCCCCAAAGCTTCTTACTAGTAGGGCCGCATGCTTGTTGGCAATCCCCTCAATTCATGAGCTGGCTAATTTGTTTTGCAATTCGTGTGCTTGTTTTTCCTCCCCCGAAAAATACCTTCTCATCCCATTAACCAAGCCTTTTAAAACAAAGTTGATGTGCTTCTAAATATAAAATATCCCACGGTGGTTGGAGAAATTTAAACAACCAATCTGAAGGAATGCCTTTTCTATAATGAGTTTTCGCGAGCCAGTTTGCTTGTTGATTAGTCTCGCGGGGACAATGAACCACTTTGAATGAAATTGAATTGGCCGTACGTTTTCCATAGTCATCAATCAAGACCCGCAAATCCTATGGTCTTTGATCGGCGTCCGAGACATAAAGAAGCAAAGATAAGCTATAAGTTTCAATAACAAATCGTAGATCAGTTCCACTTCTCATATCACTTCTTATCCCTAGGTACGAAATGTCTCCTTTAGAGTTAAGGCTTCGGCACAAATAGTAGAAGAAACTTTTAATCGATTTTGCAAACCCATTAATGAGAACTCCGTTCGAAATGCAACTGCAATTACACCTTTCCAAGATCCTTCGGGTAGAGATCCATCTATATTAAACTTCAGAGAGCCTTTTACCAGTAGATTCCAGGGAATAAGTTGGCTTACTCGCCTCTATCTTGGTTCACAATTCTTGGATTTCATCTCATGAAGATCTTATTTATTGCACGAGCTACGTAAACAATCGACCGCGGATCTGATATGTGGGATTGAAAGATGAAAGCATTTGGTGCTTTCCGAATATGCCATGCCACATTACTTCAGCAATCACCACCCTGTATGGCAAGGCAGTATTTGCGTCAAAAGGTTGCAACACCCACTCGTCCATTCTTGTGATATCCTTGCACGAGATATTGATATTCAGTCTCAGGTCCAACCGCAATGCTTTTGCTTAATGCCAAAGAAGGAACAGGTGCTTTATTGTTTCCGGAAATTGTTGACATCAATAACGGAGTGGGTCAGGTGAGGCCTTTCTCTTGAATAAATTCTCTCGCGTAGGCAAGTGCGTTCTGACACAAACTCCACGCAAAGAGTCGGATTTTTGGGTAAGAATTCAGCTTCCAGATCTTCGTCCCTAGAGCACTGGGCATTTGATAGGAGGAGGATGCTTGACTTGAATGCGGCTAGTTGTCTATAAAGCGCATTCTGTTATACCCATTTTTAATTGAGTAGGTACTTGATTCCTAGTCCAAAACTAGCTCATCTTCCCTAACCGTGCTGAGTGGGATAGTCAGATTTCATTCACTTTGTGCTCTTCAAACGAGCTGTTCATCCTAGTTAATCGAATCCACTACTCCCTGAGGATCTCCCTGGTTCGCAGGTCCACCAATCAATCCATCAATCAAGCATCTATCCTCGCAGATGTTAATTTTATTTCCATTACCTACTAACCATCTTACTCTCAAGAAAAAGCATCTCTACTCACTAACACACTTTGCCAACTCTAGAGGGGACGGGACCCTTTCTTCAATTTCATCAATCTCATATGGGAAGGTAGATTCCTTTTAATAATTGAATCCATAGAGCATATGAGGATCGTGAAAGTCTTTAAGGTTGCTTGTCCAACATGACCTTATTGAAAGTTGATGAGGTCACTGAAATTAAACTCACCACCATCTTTCCTTGTCTTAAGAAGCCCCATTTCTTCTAACGCATGCCAGATTTGGACTCACTTTCTTTCCACCAAAATAAAGCTAACTCTGGCTCAATGCCTTTACAAATAGAGATTGGGATCTTAAAAATAGACATTACATATTGAGGTAGGGGTTGCACAACGGTATTAATTAGGATCTCCATCCCAACTTTAGATATCAACTTCTCCTTCCATCTCTCCAATTTCATAGTTACCCAAGTGAAAATTTACTTTTTTGACTTATCCCAATGTTAAATAAATAAATACTTCATTGTCTTCTCAATTGCTAGTACTCTCAACTTATAAGCCATATTTCTCCGTAAGTTTTGTCAGCAGCCACTATTCAAATAAAATTCCAAATTTATTCGAATTAATGGCTTGACCCGTCGCAAAGTAATATTGATTCCGAACAACCTAAGTTCTGACATTTTCTAACCTTTTCATTGAGAAAGAAAATAGTATATTTGGGAAATAAAGATGAGATAACGTTGGCAAAATTTGTTCAATTTGACTCATTTGATACTGGCACCATCCACTACTCTGCTCAAAATATGAAAAAGAATATTTGGCCATGATTATAAACAAGTAAGGAAAAAGTGGGTCACCCTGCTTGATTATTCGTGTTGTCCGGAAGTATTGTGGAGGTGCCACATCAAATTTCACACTGATAGTGGAAATACATTGTATAACCAAAACATTTCATTTATCATTGAATACCTTCGTTGACACGCACGCTCCCAAAAAATCCCATCCCATTTTTATCATAAGCTTTCTGCTTATCAAGTTTTTATACTACTTGGAATTTCTTTTTCTTCTCCTAATTCTCAATTGATGCAAAACTTTTTGAACAAATAGAATGTTATTTTGAATTTGTCTTTATTAATAAAGCAGCTTTGCTTAGTGGTATTTATTTCAAAAAACCAAGGTTGAAGGCCATATAGTATAATCTTAGAACTCATTTTGTAATCGAAGTGGCTTAAGTTGATAGGTCTAAAATTGTTCAAACTCTCTAGATTCTGGACTTTAGGTATGAGTAAAATATAGGTCTCATTCAAATGGGGATTAATGGTACCTATGTCAAAAAAAGCTTTTAAACCATTTGAAACACATCCAACCGAATGCCCTCTCGGTGGTGTTGATAAAATTGCCATTAACTCCATCTCTCACATGAAATACAGCCTTTTCACCTCCTCCAAAGTCACTAGAGTTGTCAGGGCTTCATTCATAACTCAAAAACTATATAAGGGCATTGGTTTAGTATTGGTTGGAAAGCCACTATTCCCACAATACTGTGAAGTGTCTAAAAGAAGTCTAGAGTGTGATGCCTTAACAAGTTAGGCTCGCGGCACAAATTCTGCTCAACAGTCTTCAGCATAGAAATTTGCGCAATTGTGGCACGAAAATACTTCATAATTCTATCTTCCCACTTCAACCAATTGATTTCTAATCCCATACGCCAATTTATCTCTTCTTACATCCACAGTTTCTCAACATGTTGAATTATTGACTAAATGGCTTCTTTACTAGAATCTCCCACTTTGCTGTAATTTCAATAAGTTGCTTCTCTAAAGCTTTAATTAAGCGAAAAACAATGTGTACATGAAATGTACATAAGTTATTTGGCTTGCATCTAATTGTTCCATATCCTAGATAGATTAACCCCATCTGTAAGTAAAAAATGAATTAATTAATTCAATTTGTGATATCCAGATACATACTTGATCAAGTAAGTAATTAATTGTTGCGAGTGTGAAAATGAGATATTCTAATAAATTTATACACATCAGTAATAGTTTATCTTTATACTTAAGAAGTCAAATCTTTAAGGAAAGAAGCCTAAAAAATTTCAAACTATACTTATCATGACACATTTCCCTCGAAGATTTTTTTGTGACACTAAAAATTCCAAATAATACCTATTGTGACACATTTATCTAGAACTTGTATCTATGTGACTCAGTTACCATCCTTCAAGATTCCATTAAATGATATTTCAACCAAAATAATGTGATAAGCCACATGGGCACCATATCAACATTTTTTGCTTTTTGGCTTCCATTTAGACAAAGTTTTAATGGTTCATTGATAGAATTTTGCAAGGGGTAAATGTGTCACATAGGTACAAGTTTTGGATTTTTGGTGTCACAAAAAAAAGTATAGGACAAATGTTTTTGAGTGGGTATAATTTAGGATTTTTGATGGCTTTTACCCAGTGTTAAACTTACCATTTTGTTCAACTTGATTATTGAATGTATGGTGTCTAAGTCCAACAAGAAGGACGGAGTTTTTTATTTTTGGTGTTATGGAAAAAAGTATAAGGTAAATGTGTCAGAGTGGGTATAGTTTAGAATTCTTGGTAACTTTTGCCCAATGTTAAACTTACCATTTTGTTCAACTTGATTATTGAACATGTTGTGTCTAGGTCCAACAATAAGGATGAAGTTTTTGATTTTTGATGCCACAGAAAAAGTATATGATAAATGTGTCAGAATAGTTATAGTTTAGGATTTTTGGTAGTTTTTGCCCAACGTTAAACTTTACCATTTTGTTCAACTTGATTATTGAACGGGTTGTGGGTCCAACGATAAGGACGATAAATAAGCTATATTTTTCAATATCCTCGGTTGCTCCCATTATACCTCTAATTGGTGACTTACGGATTCTGAAAATCATCCTCCAATTAAAGGCATGTAATTTCTTGCGATCAGATATGTAAATAACTTCGTCCACGAGTAATTCGTATAATATCCTGGAGTTGGACAAATCCATGAGGCGTAATATTTCCGACATGAGATGGTATGTCCAAGATTCTCGGTCTAGTACTTGGCCATGGTTCAAGATCTAGGGTCAGATTCTTTTCGAGAGTAGATATTATGGCTATTCTACACTAAATTGTTTTGGTGGTTGATGGCGTACTCGATGTATGATTATTGAAGCCAGCGGTCTATTTTAGCGCCAACAACAACGTAGCACATCATTTCATAGACAAATCCCAGAAAATTCCAATTTCGGTGTGCAAATGCATCATCATGGACTCATCCAAACCCGGGTGAGATTTTCCTCATCTACAATCCAAATGGTACAACCAAGATTCTAGGACGCTTGGCAAGCCTCGAAAAGGTTCATGAAAGATGCATCTTTTCCTTAAAGCACACACTTAGTCACTTTGACTAATTGATTACGGTATTTGTCCACTAAACTAAGAAACAAAATGACCTAATCAGGAATAATGTTTCGCATGGGAAATGATTTTCTCTTTTCTTTTCAATTTGTTGATATTGACTTCTCTTTTAAACCATTTAAATTGAATTGCAAGTTTAAATTGCCACAATCCAAGGCCTTGCAAGATTTTCCTTGACCACGGTTCAAATGGCACGACCAAATTCGCTGGCCTTGAAAAGATTCATTAATGATGCTTTTTTTCCTCAAAGCACACACCTAGTCACCATGACTAATTACTTACGGTATTCGTCCACTAAACTAAGATCCTAAATACCTAACTAGGAGTAATGTTTCACATGGGAAACGACTTTATCTTACCTTCTTAATATGTTGACATTGAGTCCTTGTGTAAAAGCATTTAAATTAGATCACACGTTTAAATTACCACGAGCCTTGTCTCTTCCTGCCCGCGCACAATGGGGCCTTTCTCACTCAAGAAAAGTTCAAAAGAAGAGAGTGCGACCCAACACAGATTTACAACGTCCCGCACTCTCTTTTCTCTGTAGCAAATGCCTTGGATGCTTTCGAACACTGTTTCGCTCTTCAAAAGGGCCAAAAAAAAAGTCAAGAAAAAGTCAAACCTTGCGCATCCAAAAAAGTCAATCTCTCTCTCTCTCTCTCTCTCTCTCTCTGCATATGCCTGTAATCAAGTGAGGGCTCATGATGGAGAACAAGGGCGAGTCAATGGCCACACAGGCTCGCTCGGTGTTTCCTCCTGTCTGCCTTCTCAATGTTACTATCATGACCCTCTCTCTCTCTCTCTCTGTCAAAAGGTGTTGTCACTAGCATGCACAGGAAATTCTTATCGACAGTAGGTTTTAATAATTTGAAAGTCACAATGAACACACAATCTTAGAAAATACTAAAAGTATTGTACTAGCATCCAAGCGATCACCACAAAGCATCGTGCGTCGAGCAAAGATTGATTATCTATCCAACCCACTAATTGATACTAATTTCCTATGACGTAGTTCCCTTAAAAAAACACAATTTTAGGTCTAATCTTAATATTATCATGAACTTTTTCTTGTCTACCAGAAATCACCAATTCTCACTCGAACTTTAAATCTACCCCACATCCAATAGTTGTCACTAGTTTCTTCAAATTTATCAATATTGGGAGATTGTTATTGTTCCATACAAATATGAGAGTATTGGTGAAGACATAGATCTTGCTAATGAATCTAGCTGGCCTTAATGTTGATAGTTCGAAAAAAATTAGTGACGATTTTTGGATAGGGCAGATTTAAGACTATGGTGAAATTTTTCTTTTTTTTTTTAAAGACAAAAGGAAGTTCAAGTAAAATTGAAATTAGACCTAAATTTGAGGGTTTAGTCAAAGGAATTAAGCCAATTTTCTATATGCCAAGTCGAGGGCTCGACTCCCAACTTTAGCTCCTCCACTGTTTCTTTCTTTTTTTCGCTTGTCATATTTAATAAAATTTTGTCCTTTTTATCCCCAAACAATCATAAGATTTTTTATAGCTCAGTTTTCCCCCATTTTCCTCTTTATTATCCTTAATCTAATTAATGAATTTCCTTTTTCATTTTCAACTTATATTTTACGCATGAAAGCGTACTTCAAATTTGATTTTGTTTTTCAAATCAATAAATTAACATACCATTTATGAGTTTGTTATATGGAAATCAAATTAGGATGAGAAACTGGAATACTATAATATTATTGTCAAATGGTATGATCGATTCTAACTTTTAGGATGTATGATTAAATTTTAATAAGAATACTCTTCTTTAGAATAAAGATAATGATTACACAAAAAAAAAAAAAAAGGATAATGATGTTCGAATAATCTGTTAGCTGGAAAATGTCTTACGTAGAAAATTTAATTTTTTCCGCGGCATTGCTGTTGCCACGTTTTAGTAAAACTATGTCATAGAGTAGGAATTTACAAAAAACAAAGTGAATGAAAATTTTCTTAACCTATGTAACATCTTGATAGTTAAAGCATACCCCGTGTCATTTCTCCACCAAAAAAAAAAAAAAAAAAAGTTTAACCAAGTGGAATTAGATTTTGATACTATATTAGAAAGTCTAGCAAAAAAAATTCTTTAGACTACATAAGTTTACATGGTCTATTTTAATATCATATTTAAGTGATGTAGTGCTATATCTTAAGTTAGAGAAGGCCTTATACATACGCTTGCCTTGATCAACAAGTAGTGAAATTCCTTCCCCTTCATGTAATAATGAGCATGCCTATGAACAAACGCTTGTGTTATCTTAACAGATAACGAATGTCACAATAATCAATGGTGTATTACCTGGCATGCGAACTATATCCTCCAACAAGTATATGAACCTCGAATGTGTCTGATATTGTCATTTATTCTATCTATCGTATAACTAGTAGCCTATTTCATAAGATTCTTTTGTATGATTGGAGACATCTAAGTTTAAGGAGGTAAATCCACGTCGTAATTTACTTTATTAAGTATTGGACACATCAGCACATTCTAAATTGCTAAAATGTGTGGCCTCCAATCTGTGTGTAGAACCCAAAGTTCAATATCGGATGGATGAGGCCTTATGATGTTATTCGTAAGTAAGATCCATTCTCAAATTGTCATCAACTTTGTGGTTACTTAAAGAATTCCTTGTAGATATTTGACTTATGTGAAACGGGCTGGACTATACAAATGGTATTAGAATGAGCTCTCTTTAGCAAGCATATGGTTCGTGGAAACATCTAGGCCCATACCTGATTTGGTGAGAGCAAGGAGTAATCGTCGAGTCAAGAGAGCTTGGACAAATTGTAGCTCTAAGATGACGGGTTTGTTTTATTAGGCGATATATTGACCAATTATATCATTGCAATCTAATATATTAACTTTTTAGGTATAGATTTAGAAAATATGTTTACCCTCCTAAGTGTAGAGGATCAACGCTTTATGCAAGTCCATGAACGAAGATGATAAGAGTCTTCTATTATTCTCACACACCTATCTATGTTTTGACTCTATTTCATAGGGAAAAAAAAAAAAAAAAAAACTTTTTCCGAGTAGAGTTCCCCACCATGCACAGGCGCAGGCCAAACTCAATAAGTGTGCATGCTCCCCCCAATCTCAGATTGCGTGATCTTGCAAAAATAAAAGAAAAATGTGTGAGTACTTTTCAAAGAGAGGGTCCCGAACAGCCCCCTTGGGTGGAGGATTGAGATCGAGACCCCATTGTTTTTTCTTCTTGTCATGCACCAAAAGATGAACTCCCCACATCCCTCGATTCAAAAATTAAGTGAACCCCACCCTCCACTTTTGTCACCCTTGATTACGTTGCCTTTGCTTCCATTTTACATCTCTCTCTCTCTCTCTCTCTCTCTCTCTCTCTCTCATGCATGATAGGAGGTGTAAAGGTGGCCATTAATAAGGAAAAGAACAAAACCCTAGCCTTCTAAATACTGTTGATACTCAAACAAAAGGAGAGACACTAGCTATTGATGCCTTCATGGGATGCTCATGCCCAGGGCAGATCTTGGTCTCTTTTGGTACCAATGATGGCACTCCATATCATATATCCTACCAACAACATGAGGAGTCGCACTAAAGTCTGCGATTCCCATTGGTCTAAGCCTTAGGGAAAAAGCAAAAGGGCGAAAAAAGAAGGGAGATTTTATTGGCAAGGAAGACTTTTTTTTTAAGGACTAATGTCGTCGAGTCAACGTCAACTTGACAACATTAACCATGCATGCATCACTCCTTGTAATTAGTCAGTCAACATGCATGTGTATTAGTATATGTGAAAAGATGCTCATGCTAATTTGAAAGCATGAACATGCTTTATGGCGGTGGCTGTGTCCACATCATGAATCCGCTTTCTGATGTTTATTTAAGCTTTTGGATTAATTAACGTCCAAAAGCTTCAAGCTCTCTTGTTTATTTTTCTGCTTGTGGCTCCTAATTATCATCCTCTGGCTCACCGATTAAAAAAAGAATGAGGATCCAAAACAATAATCTGCATGAAGTGATGAAATTTATGATTAACGTAACAATGATTGAGATTTGTTGACGTACCATGAATAGAGGCACCGGATGGAGTAGAGGGTTCTTGTCCCAACTATATATTTGATATGGTTTTTCCCATGTCTTGTTTTTCCCATGTAAGCCGACATTTTTTGAGTGAGAGAAAGTGCGATATATAATGTTTGGTATAAATCTGAAGTCTGGAAGATCCAACTTGGGAGCTCTTATTGTTAGCAATAACATAATTCTTAATGCAGAAAATCTAAATTAAAGAATCTTAGATCTTCATTTTTTTTTTTTCGCAACAAGAGGAGTGAAAATATACGATTATACATAATAATAATTTTAAGAAAAATTGTTGCATAGAAAAAAGAAATGAATAAATTTGATTTCTCTCCTTTAACTGACTTTAGTTTTAACGTAATTTATCCGATGGAAGATAGAATACCACTTCGTTATGTTTGGTGGAGAGAGAACTAGACTCTTTATATATAATCTATCAATATGTGGGACACATTCTTGCACTTATAATCAGAATTTGTAAGCTAATTGATTGGAGTAATCAACTTCACTATAAATTCGTCGGTGCATAAATAAGGTCCCAACATTTGAGTGCAATTAATTAGAATCGAGATCCTCTAAAGTTAGCACTCTTTTAACACTAGATAAATGCACCCCCTTAAGATCTGGACACATCGGCAACAAGCAAGTTGGACGTTTCAAATTATATATATATATATATGTATCTTTTTTTTTTTTTTTCCTTTTTCTTTTCTCTTTCCTTTTCCCATGTTCCCCTCTTTCTACTTTGCCATTTTGCTCCTGGGACCATCTTGCACAAGTGCCCAATCACTCCGACCATGTGCTGTGGCCAACCGCAAGGCGAACAACACCTTCGACCACGACGGCGACTTCCGTGCCACGCCACAGCCCGATGCCGCCAGCTCCGTCCCTTATGGCAAAATGACGCCCTCTCCATCGTCGGTCCCTGAGGGATAGTGGGAAAGGGAGCTCGGGGTCGGAGGCATGGGTGCGTTAGCGGCGGCCCAGGTGTGTCAAGGACCGGCGAGGCTCGTCAGTGCAACTATCATCATGACCATCGCTTCTTTGGCGGTTTACGACCCAAAGTACAAGGACATTTTAGTGTAAGAGGTGACATTGTCAAGCAATGTCACCGAGATCCTATCCAATTAATGATAGTAAAAAAGTTGCATTCGACGATTAAGACTTTGTTTGTTTTATAGAAAATTTGATATTGTAGGTAAAATTTTTCACAATAATAACAATATTTTCTAGTGTTTGGTTAAAATATGAAAATGAATTGGAAGTTGTTTTTATCTTTAAGAGACGTGCATTATTCGTGTGATATGATAGATACTCAGTCATTGGGAATTCTTAGACCCAACCACTACGAACCCGACATGGATACCTTGTGCCTAAGCCCAGCCTTGATGGACTTAGGTCCAAGCGTTAGTGACATAGGCACAAGAGCCCAGAGCACAAGCGCTAAGGTTGTGGGCCAAGCTTCGACGGACTTGGGCTCAACCTTCGTGAACTTGACCGTGAGAGCTAGTGACATGAGAGTGAGAGCTAAGTACTGAGCACGGCTGCTAGGGACACGGGCGCGGGCATGGGCATTTGGGTCTCGAGCATGACCACCAAGGACTTTGGCATTAGCATTGGGTCCGAGCTTGACCATTGTGGGCCCAGCCTTGGGCAACGGAGACTTGGGTGCGGAAGGTGGGTATTTGAAGAAGGGCGCCGGGGACCCAAGCATGGGTACCTAGGTCTTGACCCTGGACTCAAAGGAGGGATCTGAGCCTATGAACTTGGACTTGGGCACAAAAGCTGAATGCCTGGCTGCCAGGGACCTAGGCTCAAAAGCCGGGTATCCGCACTACTGTCTCAAGACGGTTCGACTTTGTCGCCCCCCGTTTATGGAATGACAGCCCGTAACACTAAACCCCCACCACCGGTGACTTTGAGTCTTATGGTTTTCAATGAAAAATAGAGGTTAATGTGATTAAATGATCGCAAGGGCCTTTTGCATGTCCCTATGAAAATGAAGCCGAGTCAAATTGCAAACTCATTGCTTGAAACTCAAGTCTCGATTTATTATCACTTTCCTGCTCGATTTAATTGAACTTGACTATAATTAAGCTAAAATAAAGCCCGGGTCAAGTTTATTGAGCTCGATTATGTAATTGTAAGGATTTATGTCCTTTTTAGCTTTTAAATAATTTCGTAAAAATAATAGAAGCTTAATCAAGCTCGTGAGCTTGTCAAGCTACGAATTGACTAGTTCGAGCCAAATTAAACAAGATATTCAAGTATCTTAGGCGTGAGGTTGACTTGACAATATATTAAATAGTTGAACATTGAACTTGACTTAAAAATAGGTGAATATATCTCGAGTAATCACCCAATCAAGTTTTGATTTCTCGTGAGTAACTCGATTCAACTTCACCCTAAATGCCAAGGAAACCCGTTTATCATGCCGTAGAAAACACCCATTTATTTGGCTCATCATCAAAAGTACTTAATCACATATCCTTTGTCTCTTAATGCAATTTCTGTCTAGATATGTCTAACCAATTGAGCTACGTGATGCTTACGATTAGGCAACTGGACTAAACAAACAAACCGGATAAAAAGTTTTACACGTTGAGAAGGAAAAAAATGTCAAGGTTTGAAATGAATTTGTTTCATTCATTTCTTCTTTCATGCATTAGTCTTTTCACTTTAAAAAGATTCTATCACTAATAAGCAGAAAATGTCTAGCTTCCAGGTGAATTTTGTTTGTTGAACTACCAACAAGTCCTTACGCCTAATGTCAAGTTATGTGATCCTGGTTCCTATCGAATTTAAATACGTTGATAGTAATTTGAGCACTTTTTATGTCAATTAATATCGTTGAATCTTTAACAGAATTATCTTATACATCAAAAACTCCTTTGAGAAGGTCAGATAGAAAATTTCTAATAGAAATTCAGGGCACGAGGGCAAAAACCCGGCCAGCTTAAAAACAAGTAGTGTAATTAAATCTGCAATAAGTTAATTATTGAGTTATTTCCCAAACATTTATTAAAGGGCAATATATCCAATTGTCAATCTCATAAGTTTCAATATTAATCTTTTTAAAATTCATTTAAATCCACATGATTTCTTGACTTTGATGAACCCTTTTCCGATTTCAATTATTTTACTTCTCATATTAAACTGGGCATCTCATGAGACCCAACATGAAAGGCCCTTTTGACTTTAACTTGTCTAATCTTTAAAGAAAATTTCAATTTATTATTTTATAGAGAATTGAGCGGTCCTATCTAATTATATATTTATTGGTAGTTAAGAGCGATATAAGGATGAACGACTCAAATTCTCATACTGTAGAGGATTGAAAAGACACCATTCAAACTCCTTTTAAGTGGTTGGCAAAAGAAAAGAAGTCCTAAAAAAGGACAAATTTATGGTTGCAACAAATGATTAAATAGTTGAATTTCGAGAGCAAAGTAAGGAAAAGAAAAAGAGAAACAGAGCAACGCCGATCTTTTTGAATTTTCTTAGACGGACATTCTTTGATCTTTGAGGCAAACGTCGTTTGTCACGTCCTGTATGTCTCGTTCTTTGAACCAGTGTCTTTTCCTTCTGAATTCAAAGTGGTCAACGAAATAAGTGCACCCTTTTGACCTTTTTTTTTATCTCTTATTCCTTTCATCTTCCTCCATCCATCGATAAGAGGATGACTCTCTCTCTCTTCTCTCTCTCTCGATTCCTTGACGAATTGGATGAAGAGATGATGTTCTTCTGGTAGAAGATGACAACAAGATGATCAGATGTGTGGAAAACGTGAGTTAATAAGTGGGGGAATCACAAAAGTGGAATTGTTGGCTAGTCTTTGCCCCTTATAATTATTACTGAGGGAATTCGAGTCATGAAGCTATTGCCCCCAATGACATTAAATAATATTTGTAGGGCACGGGACTTTACTTTTGAAAGTCAACGATAATGTCCTCTTTATTTTCGAATCTAAGAAATTAGAAAACTTTTGTGGAGACCTTATCTGTCAATATTTTAAAGATTAATATCACTAAAATTTTAAAACTAGTACAACAATACTACATTTACCCAACTAATTCTTATATCTGAAAAAATTCCAAACTAGTGTATTTGTATCTCATTTATCCCAAGCTAATTTTTTATTGACGAAGAATTCCAAATCAGTACCTTCATGCCACATTTATTTTAAACTAATTACTGTGTCACAAGATCTCAAATCACGAGTATGTGGCATGGATATATTAATTTAAGATTTTTGTGACGAGAAAATTAATTTGGGGTAAGTGTGGTATGAGTAAACTATTTTGAGATTTTCGGTAATATTCATGAATTTTAGGTTATGAAAACTTTACATATGAAAGATTAAATAAATGGTTACAATGAGAGTGTGTTCAAAAAGAAGAAGCAAAAAAAAGGGAAAAGTCACAGGGATATTACCAAAAAGTGTTACTTATTATATTTACACCAATTTAGTTATAAACTTATTAATTATGCTAGTCTTAAACTTTTTCATGTTATATCAATTGAAACCATCAAGCTAATTTTGACTAGAAATCGCCGATGTTAATGTTGGTTGTTCTACGTGGCACAATGAGTGCTAACATCGACCTTTAAAATAATTTTTTAAATTATATATGTTTTTATGGTTTTTTTTTTTTTTTTTTTGTGGGTTAAGGGCTGACAAAGATTACCGACTAGCCCTTGCTTGATCTAGATCTAATGAGGGCATCATGGCCCTCACCAGAAGTGGGTGAGGGCCTGTGTGCCCTCGCTTTGGCTGGCGAGGGCCGCGATGCCCATGCCTAGTGCTAGCAATGGTCAATCGGTGACCCTTGCCAGCACTCAACACCCCCCCTCGGGAACCAAAAAAACAAAAAAGCAAAGAGAAGAAATTCATAAACAAAAATTATTAAAAAATATTTATGTCGGTATTGGTCATGGCACTTGAAATGACTAGCATTTATGTTAGTGATTTTCAATCAAAATTGACTAAATATAATCAATTGGCAAAATAGGAAAATATTTCAAACTAATTGGTATAATTAAAAAGTTTAGAATTGAATTGGAACAAATTAAATAGGTTAAGGACTTTTTTTTAGTAATTGTCTCTAATTGTCACTCTAGACACGATGTTCCATGCGATCGGTTGTTGCTTCGTAGTACGTATATTTCTTCCTTCATATTAATGTATCTTAAATATATTATTTGATTAACAAAATCCTGTATTTACTTACAAGTGCCATTGTTAGGATTTGTTATCGGTTTTTACTTAAAGAAGTTTTCTTATTTATTTCTTTATGCATTCTTCTCTATGCATTTCACTTCTTTCTGTATACCTCAAAGAATTGTCACGTAAGGGGCAAAATGTTGAAGCTTGACTTTGTCATTTCATATCTATGAACGATAAATATACGCTTTTCACTTGTATAATATCTTGAGTTTACTAATAGATGTCATTTTAAGGGATTTACTGTTGATTGACTTCATGCGAACATTGTAGCATGCAAAATTTACAGGGATTGATGGCAGGATTCTATGTAGTTTTGTCAGTTTGGAATTTTTTTGAGAGTTTTGAGTTAGTGAGTTTGAAGCGGGGCTCGTTATGGCTTCACCTATTCTCTAACCCTTTCAAATGAGCTTGATGTCCGTAAGGGGTGAGCAATTTCAAGTTCCAGTGACCCGTAGGAGCCGGTTTCTCATTTTTTAGAATCTAATACTTATCTTGTATACCCTGGAAATTGGAACCACCCCGCCACAAATTCTATGGACTACCTGGGATTCACCAATTTTTTTTTTCTTTTTTTACATTTTTTGTTATGCAAGATGAAAGTGAACACAACACCAAAAATGAAAGTTTCTTGTTTGTCAATAGCAATAATTCTTAAAAGATAAACATGTAAAATAAAATAATCCATCCATAAATTGCTGCTGTGTTGCCTTTAAATGGAGATCTGAGCTTCAACTTCGAGATCCACTAATTTTGCTCTCTAAATTCTCTGCTCTCACAACTCATAGCTAGGTTTGAGTTTGGAGCCTCTGGAGTTTCTGGGCAATCCCAAGACGACTTCCCCTTTTAAGCTTTTTGCGCTCAACCCTTTTCACAATCTATTGAAAAATCACCAAAAGCCTAAAGAAAAAGAAATAAGAAACGGAAAGATCAGCTTATTTTTTTCTCTCTATTCTCAGTTCTTACTCTATCTAACACGCTCTCTCTCTCTATCTCTCATTGGCTTCTTTTGCTGGGTTGTGTGGTATGGAAGTTAGTTTCTATCATTTGACTCATGTTATCTGTCTCTGTCTCCAAGTTTTGCTTCTTTTTTAGTCTGAAGTTTCTTTTTGTTTGTGTTCGGTGCAACGGCTGGGGAGAATCATCACGAAAGGAGTAGACAGATTCTGGCGTTTGGGAACTGGATTTTGCACAAAGGAGCTCCCCATCACTCAGTACTTCGAGTGCGCCAGACAAGCTGGCTTGGTCCGCTTTGGTTGCTCCTCTTCTTCTTCTTTTTCTTCCCGTGAATGTGGCAGCCAAGCCTCATCAATGTGAACTCTCAATTTCTGTTTTAGGGTTTTGTAGATTCCCGGTTCAGTCACCTTGAGAACCGGGGAAAAGAAAAGGGAATTGAGAGTTAGACCGGTTCACGATTCTACTTGGAATCATACTCATCCTTAATGTCGGCTAGTGTCTTCCTATACACATGGTAGTCTATGATTGACACATGGCAACCTATCTACCTTTAGTTTCGTGTATTAAGATTGCCACGTGACATGATCTCGTCAGCCAATCTTTCCAATCGTCTTACCCGATCATTTCACTCTTTCGGGAGGACTTATGAAAATCTCAACTCCAACATTTTTATTGATCTCACTAGTGAATCGTAGAGAAACTCTTTGCAACAAATGATTCGACACTCCTAACTAGTCACTAGGTACCCACCACTAGAATCGCTCACCCTTCTTCTCACATCCTCTCTTCTTCATCTTACTTTTGGAATTTATCACTGCATGATGTTAACCCTTCAAGGCTGGAGGCCCTCGCTTGAAGGCCTTCTCAACATAGTGATTGGATCATTATCTTGCCTAAATAATGAAAATATCTTCTGTAATGCTAACAATACGGATTATTTTCGGGCCTAAGTAAGTCCTTAAATGGGTCATCCTATTTCAATTTGGGCCTCAAAATTTCTGGGATGTAAAACATTTGGAGGTTATTCCATCCTTCCAGGGAGCAAATATATAGAGATGAACTTGGAGGGAATCAGGCGTGCGAGCACTAGCACATTAAAATAAGAAACGTAATTCTGTCAGCTCAAATTAGCACATTAAAATAAGAAATGTAATCCTGTCAGCTCACCTGAATTACTGACAAATAAGGTGGCCCCAACTAGAAAGCAAAAGTTTCCTTCTGTCTAGTGAGGGTTACAATATAACCAAACACCAAAAATTTAGGCAGAACCCCGTAAATGTACTATTTTTATATGGTCAAATATCTTACTATTTCTTTTATTTCCGGCAATTGCTTTTAGTTAACTTGCTATAACCAAAGGAAATATTCGCTCTCAATTTTACCGTTGGCAAGTGATCCTAATAGGCTCGCCCATTGTTGAAGGGAATTCTGCAAATTTTTTTCTCCATTGGCCCGGTCCGACTTTACTTGAAAATCGAATATGACATGGCATTGTATATTTAACCTATATATTATACTAACATGTATTTCGATTACGTTTTCATCTTAAGCCAATCATTTGTCTTGTCAATTTAAAAGCATCTATTTGGCCAATGTGACAAACGTGAACTACAAATACAATTATGACACGTTAACAACACGAATGGCCGAGCCTTGGCCTAAATTTATATGAGTTTATGATACAAATGGTTTTTAAATTTTGACCTAACGTGAAATTTAGTTTATGAATTTTTAATTTGTTTAACATAATCTCAGAACTTTTGCCTAAAGTTCAATGTGAGCTATGAACTTTTAATTTGTTCAATGTGGTCTATAAAATTTTGATACACGTTCAATGTAGTCCCTAAACTATATAAAAATATTCAATGAAGCCCTTCCATTAATTTAAAAGTCCAGGAGGGATAACATTGAACATTTCATATAACTTCGAGACTAAATTGAACAATACCAAAAGTTCAAGAACTATATTAAATAAATTAAAATTTTTAAGGATCACATTGGTTAAAGTTCAGGAATCACATTGCATATTAATCGAAAACTCACATATCATTTGTATTATTTTCTCATTTATATATTTAAAACACCTTTTTAAGTCATGGGCTGGTGTAAAAAAAGTAACGGGCCGGTTTGGGCTCCGGCCCTGGGCCCACCCGACCCGGAACGACCATCTGGGTCTTAATAGAAAAGCCGCTGCTCCATTTCACTGAGGCTGGCTACTCGCAGAGGAAGAAAAAAAGGTTCGTCGATGGCGTCGCACAGGGCGGTTCAAAGGATCGTCGCCGGCGGCGGCGGCGGCGGCGGCTCAATGCTGGGGCTCAGCCGCCGGTTCCACGCCTTGGCCCGACCCGCGCCCTCGAACGACCTCGTGGCGCCCGCCGTTGCGTCTCCGCCGCCGGTCTTGCCCGAGCACGGTCGGTTGACGGAGGACGGCCGCGTCGGGATCGATTTCCCGAGCTTCGGCGTGGGAGGGCCCATGGAGCTCATGGCCGTCCCGAAGAAGAAGGTATTTGGCTTTTCTGGTGACGAGAGTTTTGTTGGGTCGATGGGTTTTAAAGGGGTTTTGTGTATTGGTAGTGTCCTTGATTCTGGACTCTGGTTTTGCTTTCTGCATATTTCGTTCTCTTTCTTTTTTCAAGAAAATTTGTTGGTGACTGTAGTTTGGCCGTAACTTGAATCTGGGGACCGTTTGTTTGAATCAAGTTTTTTTTTTTTTTTTCTTTTTTCTTTGTGAATTTTAATGGTGTTATGTTGTTGTTAAGCTTGTGAAAGTTGTTCTTCTTGAAATAGAGATTCCCATGATCCGCAGATACATTTTGTTTCAGAGATGTATGCAGTCATTTTTCCGATAAGTTGACGTGTTTCTAGCCATGATGATTAAAAGCTGCAGCTCCTTGGGAGATAAATGTTACTGAGTGGTCCGTGTCGATATCATCGGTTTTGCGATTGGGGACAGTAGTTATCGGGTTCATTTTGGCCTGTGAAATGGGAATTTTAATATATTCGCATTAGGAAGGTTAGATCAGTGATAGGAAAAGTGGATGTAATATGGCCTGATTGATAAGTAGGCGCTAAACTACTGAACTTAGCAAGAATGCTTTTCAGATCAAAAGTTCATTTTCTTTTGCTTTTTTGTGGATGTTTTATGATCATTTGACTTTTCTTGCCAGGTAAAAGATGACGTTGATAGATAAGAAGAAAGGAGAAATTGAAAATTTTCTTTTAGTACTAGGTGCAGCAAGAATGCATTGGATGCCAAGAAAGATGTAGGCGTATGGTGGTTTTCTTTGGTGGCTCGAGTTTTTATTCATAGTTGTTCTCTTATCATTAATCATTCTTGCTATAGATGGTCGATTTGTTTATATGTAATCACAAGATGGTCAATGGATTCATTGCATTCCCATATTTCACAATGTTATTATGACTGTGGGCACCGTCTATGTCCCATAACATCTTGGAAATAAGATCTCACTCCAACTTTTCAAAGGGGCTTTCATATTGGAGGTAAACAACCTATCATGAGGATCCACTATACTGACCATCAAGAATAGAGAAAGAAAGGTAGCTTAGAGAGTGCATTGTCTTCATATGGTATTTGTGATTGCTAGTACAAAGCCAATGGCTTGGATTGAGTTCGATTAAATCGTTTAAAGTCCTTCATAAGCAATATATAATTTTGTTGATTTGGATACTATGTCACTTGTTTAACCTCTGGAAAATCCATTCTCCTGGTTTTGACAGTGGGGCTTGAACTTTAATCTAGTCAGTGTAGAGAAATGTTCTGTAGGGTAGAAACTTTGACACGCTAAACTCTATCTCACCTTATCTTGATGCTCTCATTTTTCTTGCAAATATTGCTTTTTTCCTTTGTTGGCCAATGTCACTTTCTACTCTGTCCACTGTTGTGATCAACTTCAAATATCACATTCTGTGGTTCAGTTAATCTCCTATACCACTTAGATTAATTTGATGTCCTACACCTCATTGTGCCTTAAGATAAATGTTTTTAGCCCGCCTACGATCTTCTCTTCTTTGTCTTACATTAGGTTCATTCTTGACCATAATGCAAATCTGTGAATAAATGTGTTTATCGATGATCATTGATTTGGACACACTGGTTCTGACAGAGTCTGGGTTATAACTAGCTTCCATCCAATAATGCAGGTTTCCCGCCACAAGAAAGGTATAAGGAATGGACCCAAGGCTCTGAAACCTGTTCCAGTGATAATTCGGTGCACGTAAGTATCTTCACATTACTATTTATATCTCATTTTGATAAGGACCTAAATCTAATCGAGTGTGACAATTTGAGCTAAGTTATTAAATGAAATAATGATGGGAAAATATTCAAGGAAAACAATTGCATTTTCTATTGAGTGTCATTTTTGTGACTTTGATGTGGTGCTTTGCAACTCGAGTGTTTTCTATATCACTTTCATAAGGACCGAACTGTTGAAGCAGGAATTTATGGATATAATATCTGAGCTTTTTAACTCTCTAGCATTCTATGTCTACGACTTTAAGGTTCAGAATCACCACTGGAGGGAGATAGGGAGAGAGGGGGGGGGATGTTCCCCCGGTTGTGGTTCTACTGTTGAATCAATAACCTGCTTCAGCCAAGTCTTCCACCCAGTTTTTTTTTTTTTTTTTTTTTGGTTTGGGGGGGAGGGAGGGGGAGGAGAGGTTCCACCCGATTGTGGTTCTACTGTTGAATCAATAACCTTTTTCAGCCAAGTCTTCCACCCGTTTGTGGTTCTACAGTTGAATCAATAACCTGCTTCAGTCAAGTCTTGGGAGGTGTAGGGAGTTGAGCTCTTGCTCTTGAATACATCTGCCTATCTCATTGTGTCAGCCAAACATCTTTTCAGTTTAGTTTATTAGATACAACACAATTTATTCAAAGTTGTGTTTTACTTTTAGCTGTGATAGACTGCTGGCGAGGGAGACTTGACACCACCAACCCACGACCTCAGAGAGTATATCCCACGTGTTGATTGTATTTTTGACTTCTTATTTACTAAACTCTTTACTTATTCCATTTGTACCATTTGTGCTGGCTTAAAAGTCAAAAATGCAAGTCCACATGTTACTACACTTGGAAATATCTTGATATATATCTTCAATTGCATAATATGCCTCTCTTTGTTCTAGGGTATGCGGTCGTGTCAAGCTGCCCCATTTCTATTGCTGCAGTGGGGATAGAGGAAGGGAAGATGGGCAGAACTCGTGAACCATCTTGCCAGGTGTACTATGTTAATTACCTTTAGCGGTATACTCGCAAAGCAATATGTTGCCTGATTTTCTTTAGATGATTTTTCACTTTGTTTAAGAGCCTGTAGTACAAGAGTTTCTTTTTGGCTGGAGTAGTGCAAGTTGTAGTCTGCTTGATGCTTTTTTTTAATTCATGTTACCGAATTATTTAGGCTACATCAATGGTGAGTGGGGTTTTTCTTTGCCCAAATGCGTTGAATAGGTTGGATTGGCCTTCTGCGAACTAATAGTCTAGTTGCCATGGATGAATGATTGCAGACGCTCAGATATCTGTAGGTAATTCAGGGCAAAACTTGCATGTACCTGTGCTTTGTTAAAACCTCTTTCATGATTGATGTAAGTGAATGAGACATGAGGCGCAAGTGGTACTGGTAAAAAGCGCTGCAGTGAAGGATGATGCATAAAGTCATTGGTTGATATTTCTTTCAATGTATTGCACACGGATGCCTTCCATTGTTAGGCTGGTCACAATGTGTATTCTGGATCAAAGATTGTTACACTCTTTTCTTCAGCTTTTCAATACGTTCAAGATCCCATCATAGGAGATCAGGTTATATTTGTCAAGTAGGAGTGAAAGACAGGCTGGGGACCAGTAAGATAATGTTCATGTCGTTTGAGCATGACTTTGCCTATCGCTATGTTCTGCACGAGTATATGTTAAAGGTATATGGGGATGTTAAATGAGCTTTTAAGTTGAGGACAAGATGACTCCTGAGCCAGCACTTAGAGTGGCACTCCAATGTCTGAAATCTAAAAATGATAGTTTATTCAAGATATGGAGTTGGTAATAGTTTGTTAAATTACCTTGGAGGATGTAAAGATAAAATTCAATTGTCTTTGGTACTTCCGAAGAGGCTCGATGCCTTACTAAATAGAAGTATGATAGAGACTTCTCTCTTTGGACATATTTTTAGTCTCCTACCAATCCCACCTCAGCTCAAGTACTAAAAGCTATTTCTGTGGGTTAGTAGTCAAATTCAGAAGAAAATCGTGGTCCAAAATTGTGTGCTGAATAATCATATGACATGGTTTTTCCGTGGTTTTCTACCCAGATCACTAACAGCCGGTGAGTTGGCTCAACTAGTTGGCAGAAGCTAGTCCGAGTTGGCACAATTTATCAGCTCCTGCCATAACCCATTGCCAAGAACTGCTTTTTCAGAAAGATATATTTAAGCATCTGGTATCTCCTGTTGCCTTTAGTACATCAAAACCCCTATGTGAGGTTACTCCTGGATCCAAAGCCTTTGTGGTATCAGGATCTTGAAACGAGCAAACTGTTGGAAGTTCGTATCTGGGTTAAAATCCTCAGTGAGACTACTCGTGGATGAGATCCTCTCTGTCTCCATTCGTACTTTCTAGTACTTTCTATTGTATTTCAATCATTCCAATATCAATCCGTGAGTGCGGCATTCGTTCTGAGATTTGTGATTGAATGCCTCGATGGTTTTCATGGTGTAAAAACAAAGGATCTTCATCTCCAACTGGAATGTCCTTTCCCAACTTTTAATTTTGTCATCTCCAACTGGAATGTCCTTTCCGAACTTTTAATTTTATGATGAACTTCAATGTGACCTTTTGCACTGCAACACAAGTAAATGTGTTGTTTTCTATGCAAATTTTTTTTCCTATCAAAATTTGGGTGATCATTATTTTACAATTGCAATTTTGTGGCTTTTATGTGAATCAAGAGCAATAAAATGCATAAGATCTCGCAGTAGACACGTCAAGTGTATCCTGTGTGTTCAATCAGCCGGCCAAAATGACAATATCCCACGCAGCGATCCTTCTGTACATGTGACACCTCCACGAATTTCTCGCCCTCTCCCTGCGCACTTCTGTAGCCTCTCGGGTTGTGACTTCTTGCCCCCTTTCGTAACTCCTATTAAAATGTCGTGACGCACAAAACTCTAAAGCCTTTCCGTTAAGAGGCAAGATTCTCCCTGTTTTTCTATCTGACGGTGCGGTCAGTCCGCACGCAATTCTTTTAATTTTTACCTTTTCGTCTAATGTTTACTTGTGATGAGCTTTATAAGAAGGGTATCCAGTATACATTACATATGTTCGATTTGGAATACAGCTATCTTACAAGATTCGGTTAATTACCAAGACAGGTAGAAATAGACCAAGTCTCGGAATTTCCCTAATTCGATAATTGGGATCATCTCCACCTGGGTTGGTGTGAATTCATAGTCATGAAAATAATTTCACCCGAGGTCAGTCTTGCGTGTTAGGATGTGCATTCTCAATGAAATTTGTTCAATTCATCCATGAGAGATAAGAATAATGGGGGCACAGATCAAGATTGATTACACGAGCAAATCGCCAGCAGCGTACATGCGACTGGTCTCTTAAATAAATCCCAATAATGAACGGACTATCAACGGTGGGGTCTCATGAACAAGATCTGCTTCAAACTTAAAATATACTAGACATTGTAAAATCGAAACAAACTCACGAAATTCAATTGCATGAAGGCTAATTTCTTGAGCCCATGCAAGTTTATCATTAAGATTCACGTACTCCTTACGAAGTACCATAATGCAGAATATGCAGAAATGCATCCGAATTAAGATATCCAAGTCGTCTATAATAATGTGTATCAATTCCAGAACCACGCATCGCACAGACTTTCGCTAGTTCTACAAGAAGTGTCAAGAAGCCACTTCACAAATCTTAGTGATGTCTAATTTTACTTCTTTCACGTGACAAGTGGATACTGAAGTGATGCTGTTTTCCCTTCTCTATGTGGTTGTGGAAAGCTTCATTTCCTATCATCTCTCATTTTTCTTTCCGGATGACCAACCGCATCCTTCACCAGTTGCTCTGTTTTGCGATACAGTACAAAACACCCCCCCCCAATAAAAAAAGGAAAAAAAGAAGCCACAGACAAACGAATTGTTCTGACATCTAAAGCAGAGGAAGACGCTGCTATTGAGCATTACCAACATGGACCCATCCAAAACATGCTGCTTCTATTTACAATATAACCTCCTATCTACCGATCAATAAGATCAGTTACCTTTTCTTGATAATGAGAAAAAATCTGAAAGAAGTGAGCTGACCATTGAAGGTACCAGTCTTAGAACCATAATTGCAGAAATAGGTGCCATTTGCAATTAAAAAGAGCAATGAAGCTTTTGAGCACGACAGACTGTACGACAGAAGTGCCCATAAAAAGTCCCAAGATTGATGGTTCAAAAGAAAATCATATTTGGTCAACATCTTTTAAGTGATGCTCGCCAACAATATGATAATCAATCCCTCATCAAACGACCTTTTCCCACTCCAAGAAAATCTCTCGCATTGCCCAGACACAAAACATATAAATTGACGTTCAAAAATACTAAGTCATTGTGATGGTTTAAGCCTTTTACTCCCATGTCTCCTAATAAACATCCAATTCTAAATCTGGCATGGCATTTCCTAAATAGCTCGACAAGGCTGCCTGTGAGAAAAGGAAAATGCTACCTGTTAGAAACCAGGTATTTCACCTGGCATAGGAGCCAATTCGTTCTTACTGAACCGTTCTTCGTCATAAAAGGTTGCTTGAACCACTCGTCCCCCAAAGTACCGACCATTGAGATCAACAAGTGCTTTGGTTGTTTCTTCCGATCTCTCAAATTGCACAAAAATACGGACTGCTTCCTCGGCGGGAAAGTTTGGTTCTGTTATCTCAAATATAAGAACCCTGGTAACAGTGCCATACTTTGCACACTCTGATCCAACTTCCTCTTCTAGGTCATCATCTACCTCGCCAGGACCCACCTTCAAGAAGAAAACAACACTAGGGTAAGCCACTTTCTCCTCCATAACGTCATAGAAAACCTATTAAATGCCATCACATATATCAACCGAAACAAAATATCAGAGGGTACATGCAAAGCACTCCAAGGGAAGAGCACAACAAAACAGGACTTGATTTCTTGCCCCACATTGCAGGGAACCATCAACAACCAAACTTGATTACCTTTCCATCTATCAAACAAAATGGTGGGCTAAAATACAAAAAGCCAACAGGCACTTCTTGCAATACACCTAAAGTGAACATAAATATTGCTCTACTGTGATAAAATATATCATCAGGGGGCAAAACTTGGCAGCTTGCAATTAGCTTAATACACATGCTACACGGTGTGTTGGATACAGTTATCTTGTTTCTGTTCACAAAATAAATTAAAAAAGTTTCTGTCTACTGTCTATAATCAGACCACCATAGAGTACTCTAACTCAAACTATCCCAGAATGTGATGCACAGGTCATTGGTTCAAATAGCATATAATCAGACCACCATAGAGTACTCTCGAGAGTTAAAAGTTTAATACTATCCTTGTAATAGATCCTGCAACTTCTTGCTACTAAAATTTGAACTTTATAATGGACTTTCTTGCTTGATAAGCAAACGTTTCTGCATCTTTCCAGAATAATTAGGTTATTTGTTCAATTTGTTCAAAACAAATACTATCGTTGGGAAGTTATCCAACGTAGCTCAATTAAATTAGTCTTTTCCCAAATTAAAAAACTTATATCACAAATAATATCAAACACCCCCTACTATTCATACTATTGAGTTCCATATTTATAAAACACAGATCCTCACTATCTAATATTTGAAAGCCACCAAAGCAATCTTCTGATGCAAGACTAAAGCTACTCATGTAAATGGTAGTAAATGTAAGAAACTAGTCGTAAAAACAATCATAACAGACGACTCAATTTTCCCACCACATCTTGTACTACTCCACATTAGTAAAAAAGGGAAAATGCAGTTCAGAATCCAACAGAAGAAAAATGGCCAAACAAATACAATAAACTGATGAGGAGGAGCCATTAGAAAATGAAACGGGAGGCAAGCTGCTACAGAAACACAAATCTGACAAGCTAAGTGAGGTGATAGAAACATTCATGTATAAGAAATTTATTGTTAACAGCACAGCAAGAGTATCAACACAAAACCAATCCTTACAGGAAATTAAGAAAAAGTCCACCATCTCTACTAATAACCGAGTATGTATCTTGCCCTCAGCACTAAACATTCCAACTCTAAACACTGTAGCATGACCTCCTACGCTATTCCTACACATACAAGGCCTAACAAAGTCGACAAGTCACCAAGATGCAACAAGATAACGAAGTGTCAAAACCAAATAGGGCCTGTGAAGCACCTTCGACAAGGATAATTTATTCTGAAAACTTCTAAGAAGCTCTAACCATGCTAACAAATCTTCACCAACATCAAAATAAGCTCACTCAATGAAAGCCTAAGCATCGAGTCCATTAAATAATATAAAGACTCGATCTTCCCTAAGTTTCTGCCCCTTCCTTCTAAACAATTGGCTAAGGGCTCTTGCTTACAAGAAAATGCCAGAAAAATGTAAGCATTTGCCTGCAACATCACCCAGTCCAATTTATCAGAACAAGGAAAAAGATTGTGATCTTTGCATTTGCCATGAGCAAACCCCAAGGCTGCATCAAATCGAATCAAATTTGATAAAATACTCTTATATCCTTCTTTTTGCTTGGGAAATAAACGTAAATAACGCCAAATATGGGCGTATACTATCAGATTGAATGTTCATGGGCATTGGGAACGCAGCTACATAATATACACAGGATTCAAACAACAACATCATGATATCTAAAAATCAAGCAATCTCAACAAGTAACCACTTTCAATATCTCCATTTTGCAAAAGACGATGAAATTGATGCATATCTCACTTATCAAGTAGAAGTAATAATGGATGAAGCAGAGAAGTGTATTTTGAGTCCTGTGTGAATGTCAAATGCCACTAAAGCTCAAGGGAAAATTCTGTTAGGGGCAACGAGGCTAGCAATGCTTTACGGCACAAAATGTTGGGCAATCAAACACCAACACGTGCACAAAATAACAAAATTTTTAGTTTGCCTCAGGTTATGCATGCCCTTTTTCAGCAATATAGAATCAGCCCATTAAGCAAATCAAAGGACCAGCAAGTTCTTATCACAATTGCAGTATCTAGGCATAGAAACAAGCAAGGGTGGAACTTGAAAAGGCGTTCAGAGTCCTGGTTTTTAGGCAAAGATTGTGGTACCCATTTACTCTATTGTTTCCTTAAAAAATTTGTTTGTTGCCACACTTCTGATGCACCTACTTCAGTTTCGAATTAGTACAATTTTTTACACTAAAACAAATGGCAAATAACTGAAATCCACACAGTGTACTTTGATACTAAACTACATCTTGGTCTACTTAACTTAGAAAAAAAGCATAAATATTTATTATGTGCCATCATAATTTCAACGTGACTCCGTTAGGCACCAAAACCTTCGTTGGAAATTGTGCAAGAGACTCTTAATAAGCTTATACTGCAAACGGACTAGTAAACAAGTTCGTTCATTCGAACAAATACGAAAGTAGATGCAGAGTTAAGTTCACATTACTGATCATGGCAAGCGGATATCGGAATAAGCAAGGACTACTACAGAGATCTACAAGCATAAAGGGAAAAGGGAAGGATAGCAGCTTGGGAAATTATTCTAAATCATGATCTTCCTCAGGAAGCAATCAAGGCGACATATCGATACTGATAGAACAAGCAGGCAGAAGCACTGACCATGTTTCTGAGCAGCAAAACCCGAGTCGGCTGGCCATTGAAATTGACACTCTTCACCTTCTTCTCCGGCTTCGATTCACTTGCATTTACGATGACTCCAGCCCTCCGATCCGTCTTCTTCGCCATCAGCGGCGTTGTGATCCCCTGCTCCAGCTTCCCAAGCCCCTGCCCCTCCTTCCAACCCATCTTCGCCATCATCCTCTGTGCGGCCGTCATCTGACCCCGGCGCCCACGCCCAAACCTGGTGTCTCCGACTTCCCAATGGTGAACCCGTCCGCACTCCCAGGCGGCGACGGCGACCTCGGAGCCGGAGCTGCTGCCGCTGCCGCCCCCGCCCCACTCATTGCGGCCCGCCGCTTCCACGCCTCCTCACCCGAGATATTCCGGTCCCTCTCCCGATCCCTCTCCCTCTCCTCCCTCTCCCTCCTCTCCCTCTCCTCCTCCTCCTGCCTCCTCCTCTCCAGCTCCCTCCTCCGCTCCGCCTCCGCGGCCCTCTTCTTCCGCTCCCTCCTGTACTCCTCGTAATCGTTCGGCCTCGCGGGGTCGTACTCCTCCACGATCGTCGACGTCACCCCGACCAGCGCGGGCTGCGCCGCCGCCGCGTCATCCAGCGGCGGCGGAAGCGGAAGCGGGGCGACGGCGGGCTTCGGGGGCGGAGCCGGGGGCCGGAGCCGGGGGCCTTGGGCTTGGCGGGGGGCGGAGGATGGTCTGGGGGCGAGGGAGGGCTTGCGGAGGGCGGGCGGGGCGAACTTGGCGCTGCTGGACCAGACGGTGGAGGCGGGGGTGGCGCCGCTAGGGTTCTCGTCGTCGGCGGAGGAAGGCGGCGGCAGGTCTCCGTACAGTCCGCCTAACATCTCTCTCTCTCTCTCTCTCTCTCTCTCTCTAGGGGCACGAGCGCTGCTCTGAGGGATCGAAGGTCAAGAAGAGGGGCGTTGCGGGGAAGAAGAAGACGCCATTGACGACGACGAAGAGAAGGAATGGTTCGCGAGTTCGTTCTGCTGCTGCTGCTTGGAGAGAGATCTGTCGAATCCTGTAATTTTCTTTGCTTCCCGCAATTTGTCACTTTGTGGTCGATTTTGGTCCTTGAAATTTCTCGAGATTCGGCCCCCAACTTGTATAGTACGACGTGGCGCCTATGTGAGAAAATATTTGGGTGGGGGTCTTACCCTCCACATAGGCGTAGGTAAGACCATTTAGAATCCGACATGTGTCTCCACGTAGACGACGGTGTCGGATCCTCGAATCAGCTCTTCTTTCTCTCTCCTCTCTCTCAAACAACTCGGCTGGTGGCTGGGGGCTCGGCTCGGCTAGGGTGGTAGAAGAAAGGACGGACATATCAATGCATAATAGATGGCCGTGCTCCCGCTTAAATTTTCTCTCTCCTCACTTGAATTTTTTGGGTTTTGTCTCTCTCTCTTCGTCGAAGAGCAGACAAAGAATCGAACAAGCTGCGCTTACTTCCTCTGTTTTCTTCTCAGTGCATCCCACCCCCTCCGCTTCCGCCTCTCCAAAACGCCTTGCCGGTCATCTGCCTCTAGCATGTCGCCTCCTCCAAGAGCCCCACCAATCGCAGCTAGTTCCTCAAACCTTCGCCTCTGACTGTTTCCAATGCGAAGATCGAGCAGGTTTGTGCTCGTGTTGGTCTCTCGGCAACTTCTGGGCCTCCATCCGATTGCCTCCCTCCGACGAACTCGTCATCAACTTCGACTCCGAGCTGCCGTCGCCGCCGTCGCCACCGCCGATGGCGTCCTCCATCTTTGGCATATGCTCATCCTCCCCCTCCCTCAGGCCGAAGACGCCGCTGGCCTCCGTCGCGAAGCCGTCAGCCTCCGGCAGGAGGGAGGCGGCCTCGGTCTCGTTCTCGAGCGGCGTCAGGCTCCCCGCCGTCGACCGGGTGTTGTCCCTGTCCCTGGCCCGATCGGTCGTGAGGGAGATCTCGGTGGACCAGGGCAGGGCCGACAGCGCGGCGAAGAAGGAGAGACGTGGGCTAGAGGGCTAGAGAAGGATTTCCGCTCGTTGTGGACGAGGTATGTGGACTGGCTACACCAGCACCGGAGCTAGGGCTTTTCCTTGGACATGAGCCGAATCGGGTTCACGGACGAGTTCGTGGAGGAGATAGAGCCTCGGTTCCAGGCCGCGTTCAAGGCGATGGAGGAGCTGGGGAAGGGCGCGATCGCGAACCTGGCCCAGACGAGGGCCGCATGGTCGGGCACTACTGGTTGAGGAAGTCAGAACTCGTGCCGGCCCGGTTCTTGAAGGCACATATTGAGAGCACGCTTGACGTGGTCTGCAATTTTGCTGTTCTTCTTTAATTGCCGTTTCCTGAGTTTAATGAGCTCGTGGTAATGATAATAATGATATCTATTGCTCCTATTCTAGAGGATTCTTAGAAGAGAAGCTTGACGATCGGTTTATTTGTTGACATTTGCTGAATGCCAAGTGTCAAGAGTTTTGTTGAAAGATGATAAAATTTTCATATGTTTTTGGAGCTATTATTCATTGGAGCAAGTTCAATAAGACAGGAAGCTCGTGACTTTTAACTTACAATGTTGGACACTCCTGCCCTATAGGTTTGTCTTTCGGTCGACTTAGATGGATGTTGGAGCTCCCGAACGACATAGAGATAGTTAGATAGATCAATATCCTTTGCTAAATTTGTTTCTTTGTCATAGATGCTCGTGTCGGTTTTTAGTAAATGCCAGCATTATCTTAGTCTCGAGGAAGCGCAAGCCAAGGATAAATTGAATTGGTTTCTAGTCGAAGAGATGGAGAGCTATTATTCACTTGAAATGACCATGTATGGAAATTTCCAACTCTGAGACGCAATAATTTCAAAATTTTCTTTAGGTTTTTCAATTAATGTCAACATGAATTTCGGTTTTTGATTGTTGGTTTTCTTTTAGTGTGCTTAGCTGATTGCATTGGACATAGACGGATTAATTGACTTGATTATGTTTGACGCTTGATTTGTAGATTAAGCCCCCTCCTACTTCTCCCATGGATTGCTTTACTCAAGTACTTTCAGTTGGAATCAGAGGTTTAGCTCTTGGGCCATGGTTTGTTGTAGAGGCATTGGCCAAGTGTAAGGAGTGCTACAAGACCAGGAAGATCTTTGTTTCTATATGTGTTTACCTCTCTGTACTTGGGCTAACATTTTAGTCTGACGGTCATGGATATTGAGTACACTAAGGATTGCAGTTGTGTCTAAAGAATCTATACCGCGTAAAGGTGTTGATGCTAAGTGGCAACTGGGTAGGTTGAGTTGCGATAAACTGCTTACGATGTTAAATTAACATATTGATCTTTGTTTTCTTGTGATGGGAAGCAAGATGCATGGCTTTTCAATTCATCTGGTTTACTTACTTTGCTTCTTTTTTATTTTGTCCAGTGACTTTCTTACTCTTGAAACTTCTTGAAACATATTGTTCGGAGTAACTTAATGACAAGCTGATAAATGTTCTGTTTCTTTTTCCTATATATGTGCTACTTGCAATTTAATTTTCTACTTAACTCCATTTTAATATATGCATCTTTATATGCTGCTCTTTTCATAAACCCCGGCGGTGAAGCAGCTGCTCCGGTTGGACACAGAAAGCCCTGACACACATAGGTGCCTGGTTAGTTTCTCTCTAGTTTGCACTCGAGATATTTTATCATTCTCATATGTCCTCTTAACTCCTTGGGTTGAGTTGTTGATATATTTGTCGCATCTTTTGGGTGTTTGTAAATGTTGATGCAAGTCATAGTATGTTGATCTGTGTTGCTGTTGCTTTTTCCCAAACTCTTTTCAGTGGTGGGCTATATTGTTTCTCCGGTTGCTAGAGACTTTGACGGCTTGGTGTTGTTCCTGATGGGTGCTTCTTAGGCTGCAATCAAAGCTTTTCCACATAGTTAGTTCCATGGCTGCCCCAGCTACTGACTCTAAGAAACTTATTTGCACTGTATTAGAAGCTGAACGACCAGTAATCAAGTTCTTTACAACTTGTCTTTTGGACTTGCTATGTCTTTCTTGTTTGTTTTTTCAATATGACAGTCTTTTAACACATACAATTGTTCATCTTGCAGTCATTTGCATGGGAAGTCTCTTTTAGAGGCAAATGAGTCATTCCTCGATAAGCATAAAGGTATCCTCAACATCGACAATTTTCTTACGTGTGTTATAACATGTTCTAAGTGTGCTTGGTCTTTTTTTATTGTGTGTGCAGATTCTTTGATGCACGGGGGGCAGCTGTTGCGAAATGCTGTATCTTTTGGAACCCGACAATAAGGGCAAGGCTGTGAAATTAATTGAGGAATCAAGCAACAACTTGGTGCAAAGGTGCTTGTTTGGTGCAACGAAGGTCTACCATCTTCATTTCATTTGTTTTGGACTGTTTTACGCTGCCATCCCCTTGATAATCTGTTGCGCATGTCCACGTTATGTTGCATAGAAATGGAGCGCTTGGATAAGTTAAGGAATGGAAACTCAAGGATTGTATTGTGGTTCACAAGCTACTCTCCTCAGTATTAGTTGATATGGATGCTGCATCAAGTAAGTTTTGATCTCGTCAACTGTTTTTGGTTAAAGTTATGCTTAAAATGTGGAGTATCTATTGGAATAATTGGAGTAGCAGCAATATAGGGTAGGAAGTGGGTGGCTGGGTAGGTGTGTGTTGGGGTGTGAGTCAGGGAGGGATCTCCTCGGTGAATTTCGTTACTGATGACCATTCTTCTATCCCTACTTCCTTATTGGCCTACTCATTTTACTGAATACAAAGATGGGATATTATGATTGGATAAAGCTAGATTTGACTTTTGAGATGGTGTCTCTAACACTTGTAAAATACATCTTCAACGGGATGGAAATTACGTTGTGCCGAATACTTCCCGCACTCCACGTATTTTGAAGGAAGTCGCAGTTTTGCAATTCTAAAGTCCTCGTACAACCAGATTTCTAGTAATCCTGAAAATGGAGTCAACCATCCTGCGGGTGGCATAAGCATGGATTCTCTTCGCCAAATGGAAAACTAGAAGCTTTTAAGGACCTCTCTATCTAACAAGTGGAGTTGAAAGCTCATTTTGGGCAACGTAATTCTACATTCATCGGTATGCATGAGAGTTAGTTCACAGCAATAGCTGCGGCTTGGGAGATAGTTTGTTCAACCACTAGGGAAGTATCATTCATGGGGCCTTTTCCAGTTCATGGCCATTCTGTCGATTTATTGGATTGGCATTTGTTTATGTTCTTTTTGGCCTCCCTCTCCCTCTCATCTTGGAATTTGTTTTGCTAATTGTGTATAATCTTCCTCCACTTTCATTTCCGATCGGATTCATAGCCTTGTGTGTCTGGGCATGAATGAGAAAAGGTGGCGGGCTTCATGGGAATATGCATTAAACTAAGGTTTCCCCTTTTGCAATTTAGTTGGTTTTGTTTTAGATTCTGTTTGTTTCATAGATTTGGGGAAACCTTAGTTTAATGCATATTCCCATGAAGCCCGCCACCTTTTATCATTCATGCCCAGGCACACAAGGCTATGAATTTGATCGGAAACGAAAGTGGAGGAAGATTATACACAATTAGCAAAACAAATTCCAAGATGAGAGGGGGAGAGAGGCCAAAAAGAACAGAAGCAAATGCCAATCCAATAAAGCGACAGAATGGCCATGAATTGGAAAAGGCCCCATGAATGATACTTCCCTAGTGGTTGAACAAACTATCTCCCAAGCCGCAGCTATTGCTGTGAACTAACTCTCACGCATACCGATGAATGTAGAATTACGTTGCCCAATATGAGCTTTCAACTCCACTTGTTAGATAGAGAGGTCCTTAAAAGCTTCTAGTTTTCCATTTGGCGCAAGAGAATCCATGCTTATGCCACCGCAGATGGTTGACTCCATTTTCAGGATTACTAGAAATCTGTTGTACGAGGACTTTAGAACTGCAAAACTGCGACTTCCTTCAAAATACGTGGAGTGCGGGAAGTATTTGGCACAACGTAATTTCCATCCCATTGAAGATGTATTTTACAAGTGTTAGAGACACCATCTCAAAAGTCAAATCTAGCTTTATCCAATCATAATATCCCATCTTTGTATTCAGTAAAATGAGTAGGCCAATAAGGAAGTAGGGATAGAAGAACGGTCATCAGTAACGAAATTCACCGAGGAGATCCCTCCCTGACTCACACCACAACACACACCTACCCAGCCACCCACTTCCTACCCTATACTGCTGCTATTCCAATTATTCCAACAGATACTCCACATGTTAAGCATAACTTTAACCAAAAACAGTTGACGAGATCAAAACTTACTTGATGTAGCATCCATATCAACTAATACTGAGGAGAGTAGCTTGTGAACCACAATACAATCCTTGACTTTCCATTCCTTAACTGATCTAAGCGCTCCATTTCTATGCAACATAACGTGGACATGCTCAACAGATTATCAAGGGGATGGCAGTGTAAAACAGTCCAAAACAAATGAAATGAAGATGGTAGACCTTCGTTGCACCAAACAAGACCTTTGCACCAAGTTGTTGCTTGATTCCTCAATTAATTTCACAGCCTTGCCCTTATTGCTGGGTTCCAAAAGATACAGCATTTCTGCAACAGCTGCCCTGTGCATCAAGGAATCTGCACACACAATAAAAAAAGACCAAGCACACTTAGAACATGTTATAACACACGTAAGAAAATTGTTTGATGTTGAGGATACTTTTATGCTTATCGAGGAATGACTCATTTGCCTCTAAAAGAGACTTTCCATGCAAATGACTGCAAGATGAACAATTGTATGTGTTAAAAGACCTGTCATATTGAAAAACAAACAAGAAAGACATAGCAAGTCCGAAAGACAGTTGTAAAGAACCCGATTACCGGTCGTTCAGCTTCTAATATAGTGCAAATAAGTTTCTCAGAGTCAGTAGCTGGGGCAGCCATGGAACTAACTACGTGGAAAAGCTTTGACTGCAGCATAAAAAGCACCCATCAAGAACAACACCAAGCCGTCAAAGTCTCTAGCAACCAGGGAAACAATATAGACCACCACTGAAAAGAGTTGAGGAAAAAGCAGCAGCAACATAGATCAACATACTATGACTTGCATCAACATTTACAGACACCCAAAAGATGCGACAAATATATCAACAGCTCAACCCAAGGAGTTAAGAGGACATATGAGAATGATAAAATATCTCGAGTGCAAACTAGAGAGAAACTAACCATGCACCTATGTGTGTCGTGGCTTTCTCAAGGCCCAACCTGGAGCCGGCTTCACCGCCCGGGTTTATGAAAAGAGCAGCATATAAAGATGCATATATTAAAATGGAGTTAAGTAGAAAATTAAATTGCAAGTAGCACATATATAGAAAAAAAAAAACAGAACATTTATCAGCTTGTCATTAAGTTACTCCGAACAATATGTTTCAAGAAGTTTCAAGAGTAAGAAAGTCACTGGACAAAATAAAAAAGAAGCAAAGTAAGTAAACCAGATGAATTGAAAAGCCATGCATCTTGCTTCCCATCACAAGAAAACAAAGATCAATATGTTAATTTAACATCATAAGCAGTTTATCGCAACTCAACTTGCCCAGTTGCCACTTAGCATCAACACCTTTACGCAGTATAGATTCTTTAGACACAACTGCAATCCTTAGTGTACTCAATATCCATGACCGTTAGACTAAAATGTTAGCCCAAGTACAAAGAGGTAAACACATACAGAAACAAAGATCTTCCTGGTCTTGTAGCACTCCTTACACTTGGCCAATGCCTCTGCAACAAACCATGGCCCAAGAGCTGAACCTCTGATTCCAACTGAAAGTACTTGAGTGAAGCAATCCATGGGAGAAGTAGGAGGGGGCTTAATCTACAAATCAAGCGTCAAACATAATCAAGTCAATTAATCTGTCTGTGTCCAATGCAATTAGCTAAGTACACTAAAAGAAAACCAACAATCAAAAACCGAAATTCATGTTGACATTAATTGAAAAACCTGAAGAAAATTTTGAAATTATTGCATCTCAGAGTCGGAAATTTCCATACATGGTCATTTCAAGTGAATAATAGCTCTCCATCTCTTCGACCAGAAACCAATTCAATTTATCCTTGGCTTGCGCTTCCTCGAGACTAAGATAATGCTAGCATTTACTAAAAAACTGACACAGGCATCTATGACAGCAAACCAATTTAGCAAAGGATACCGATCTATCTAACTATCTCTATGTCGTTCGGGAGCTCCAACATCCATCTAAGTCGACCGAAAGACAAACCTATAGGGCAGGAGTGTCCAACACTGTAAGTTAAAAGTCACGAGTTTCCTGTCTTATTGAACTTGCTCCAATGAATAATAGCCCCAAAAACATATGAAAATTTTATCATCTTTCAACAGAACTCCTGACACTTGGCATTCAGCAAATGTCAACAAATAAACCGATCGTCAAGCTTCTCTTTTAAGAATCCTCTAGAATAGGAGCAATAGATATCATTATTATCATTACCATGAGCTCATTAAACTCAGGAAACAACAATTAAAGAAGAACAGCGAAATTGCAGATAGGGGTTAACCGGGAACCAGAGAACCGAACCGGAGGGTCCAGTTCGGTTCCCGGTTCTAAGAAAGCAGGTTCCGATTCCCAGTTCCCTTTTTCTGGGAATCGGAACCGGTCTGAATTCAAAATAAAAAAAAACCCTAGCATGTCACTCAACCCCCACATGATATCCCTCCCCTTTCCCGATTTTTCCCTCCTTTTCCCTTTCTTTCTCTCTCTCTCTCTTTCTTTTCAACCTTTTTCCTCCTCACGTCACTTCCCGCCCCCAACTTTTTTTCTTTTCTTCTCTCTCTCTCTTCTCTTTCCCTCTCTCTTGGCTGAAACCCCCCTCCCTTCTTCTCTTCTTCTTCTTCATCTTCTTCCTTCCTCTTGCTAGCTGCTGCTTCATCCATCAACACACCGCCACCCTATGCCTTACTCACCCCCACCTTTTGGCCACCGAACCACCACCACCCACCACTCGTTCGACGAGCCGTCTCGCCGTTGAGCCCCACAAGCTGTCACGCCGTCCGTGTCGCCCCTTGCCACCGTGAGCCACCGCCGCCGTCCCCAAGCCACCGTCACCACCTCTTGCCGCCGCTCGCTCGGCCGTCTGGGCCGTCGTTGCTCCGAACGGCCACCGCCTCCGTTAGAACCGAGCTCTTCCCCCCTTGGCCGTGGGTTGAGCCGCGACCGCCGCCGTCTTCGCTGCGCCGTTCGTGCTGTCGTTGGTGCCGTGAGACTCGTGTCTTCTTTGCCGTCGCCAGACCTCCCTCGACACCGCCGCTGGACGCTGGCGAGAAGAAGAAGAATCTCCTTCAAGTCCCAGATCATGGACCTCAAGTTCACCTCCAAGTCGCTGCAGCGGTAGTCGCGCAAGTGCGAGAAGGAGGAGAAGGCGGAGAAGCTCAAGGTGAAGAAGGCGATCAAGAAGGGCAACATGGATGGCGCCCGCATCTACGCCTAGAACGCCATCCGCAAGCGCACCGAGCAGATGAACTACCTCCGCCTCGCCTCCCTCCTCGACGCCGTCGTCGCCCGCCTCGACACCCAGGCCAAGATGACCACCATCAACAAGTCCATGGCCAACATCATCAAGTCCCTCGAGTCCTCCCTCGCCACCGGTATAACAAAAAAAATCCCCGCTTTCCGTTGACTCAATCGTCCTATCGTCGCGTCGCGCAATGTTGATTTTGGACCCGTGTTTTGCCTGCCTGCCTTTTTTTGTTTTGTTTTTGTTTTTGGGGATTGGCTCTTACGTTTGATCAGTGAATTGAATTTGGCTGTTGCGAGGAGTTAGTGTCATCAATTAAGCTGGAGTAAGGTTAATTCTTTTCCGTTCGCTTTAATTCTCTATCTCGTCATGTGACCATACTAGAAAGGTTTGGTCTTGCTTATGTGATGTTGAGTAGCACTTGCTTCCCGTATGAGAAATAAACCAAGATACACTTTTTGGGTTATTTGGTATCGCCAGGTTTAAAGAATCGGTGATCACGGAGCGTGATGCAATGTTATTTAAGATATTTGGCGATCGGGTTGCAAACGGAATATGGGAGATGATTGTCAAACATGCCAGGATCTGTGTGGTTGACGATAACAAGACCTACACTTACTATCAAGCTTCAAACTAGGCCAGTATACAGTTCAACTCAGTGATGAAAGTGGCTCAAGCAACACTTGACAGCCAAACTTACCAGTCGCTAGACCAATTGACCCACTCTTAGAAGGTACATAAAGCATAGCCAGAAACTTTCATATCAAGCAGTAGATTGTCAAACTATGTGGCCCTACAGAAGGGCTTGTATGTATCATTCTTGTCCATACATACCACAATCACTTCGCTTAAAATTCGTAAGTATTCCATTTGATTTCGAATTTGATTGAATTTGCCGTTCGGTCGACAGATTTTGGTGCAGAACTTAAGAAGGCAAGCTTACTGCAACAAGAATCAATGGGTGTTGCTCGATGCCTTACTCAGTCATTAATTGGACTGAGCCCATGCCAAACCTGAAAATGAAACTAAAAAAAAAAAAAAAAAAAAGAACTTGTTGGAACCCAGAACCGACCCCAGAACCTGTGATAGGTAGGTTCCAGGTTCTCGGTTTTGACGGGTAGGCTTCAGGTTCCAAAAATTGAGGAACCTGTACCCGAGGGTAGGTTCCAGGTTCTGGTGTTCCAGGTTCCGGATGGAACCGGACCGGAACCGGGAACGGCTCACCCCTAATTGCAGACCACATCAAGCGTGCTCTCAATCTGCGCCTTCAGGAACCGGGCCGGCGCGAGTTCCGACTTCCTCAACCAGTAGTGCCTGACCATGCGGCCCTTGTCTGGGCCAGGTTTGCGATCGCGCCCTTCCCCAGCTCCTCTATCGCCTTGAACGCGGCCTGGAACCGAGGCTCTATCTCCTCTACGAACTCGTCCGTGAACCCGATTCGGCTCATGTCCAAGGAAAAGCCCTAGCTCCGGTGCTGGTGTAGCCAGTCCACATACCTCGTCCACAGCGAGTGGAAATCCTTCTCCAGCCCTCTAGCCCGCATCTCTCCTTCTTCGCCGCGCCGTCGACCCTGCCCTGGTCCACTGAGATCTCCCTCGCGATCGATCGGGTCAGGGATAGGGACAACACCGGGTCGACGGCGAGGAGCCTGGCGCCGCTCGGGAACGAGACCGAGGCCGCCTCCCTCCTGCCGGAGGCCAACGGATTTGCGGCGGAGGCTAGCGGCATCTTCGGCCTGAGGGAGGGGGAGGACGAGCATATACCAGAGATGGAGGATGCCATCGGTGGTGGCGGCGGCGGCGACGGCGGCGGCGGCTCGGAGTCGAAGTTGATGACGAGTTCGTCAGAGGGAGGCAATCGGACGGAGGCCCAGAAGTTGCTGAGAGACCAACGTGAGCACAAACCTGCTCGATCTTCGCATTGGAAACAGTCAGAGGCGAAGGTTTGAGGAACTAGCTGCGACTGGTGGGGCTCTTGGAGGAGGCGACGTGCCAGAGGCAGATGACCGACAAGGCGTTTTGGAGAGGCGGAGGCGGAGGGGGTGGGATGCGCTGAGAAGGAAACATAGGAAGTACGCGCAGCTTGTTCGATTCTTTGTTTGCTCTTCGACGAAGAGAGAGAGAGACAAAACCCAAAAAAATTCAAGTGAGGAGAGAGAAAATTTAAGCGGGAGCGCGGCGCATTTATTACACATTGATCTGTCCGTCCTTTCTTCTGCCACCCCAGCTGAGCCGAGCCCCCAGCCACCAGCCGAGTTGTTTGAGAGAGAGGAGAGAGAAAGAAGAGCTGATTCGAGGGTCTGACATCGTCGTCTACGTGGAGACACGTGTCAGATTCTAAATGGTCTTACCCTACGCCTACGTGGAGGGTAAGACCCACCCAATATTTTCTCCCTACCTGTCGGCCATAGCCATGTCAACTCTTCGCCTCCCGAGTCTCTCTCTCAAACAAGGGGTGAGCATCCTGGAACCTGGCGGATACTCAAACCTCCCTTGCATAGACAAGAATCTAAAAACCTGCCCTAGGTTAGTTTTAGGGTCTACCAATCTTCTACTTATGCTATTAATTGAATAATTATAAAAAAAATTATCATTTTTAACGATCACAACTTGCTACAATTCATTGATCAAACTCATAAAAATTATGAAATATTAATAAAGTGAAAGTTTTAATAATAGATATCGTTATAAATGAAAGTTCATAATAATAATTTTAGATTACACACTTATCATTAAATATTATAGAACTTGTATAGTACCTTAGATATCATTCAACTTCAAACCGGATTGATTCTTCAATTCTCGATTCTATCTTGCAATGATAATCATTCCTATAAGCAATGAACAAACACCATGCCTACGTGGACAGCATCCATATTGTTGACTTGTCGTTGGTCCGTACATCGTGGCGCCCACTTATTGTCCACCTCAGCACTTTCATCTCTCTCTCTCTCTCTCTCTCTCTCTCTCCATTAAACAAGGAACAAACAGCAGTCCGCCCACTGCTGGATCTGCCCCCACCGACACCCCCGGCATCAGCGTTCACCCATTGCCGCCCCACTCGAACACCACCATTGCCAATAGCCCACTCGGCAACCACCTACAAGCTCAGCCCTCCGCCACCATTAGCACCACCTAAAAGTTATGCAATAGCCCTCCATAACATCATTGGCCATCACATCCAGCACACGCACGAAAATCTCATTCTCATACGTACTTCCCCCCTCCCACCATTTTTCTAGCGTCCACAACCGGACGTCCACGTATATGAAATTAAGGAAAAATGGAGCTTATAGTGTTAGTTAAAAAAAAAAAAAAATTCTATACATGCAGCCTCACCTGCCCTTAATTTGAGGATTTTAACTATCAACTCTCTCGGATCATTGGTGTGATAAATCAATCACGTATCTTTTCCACACCATTGGGAGTATGCTATAACGTAATTACTTTGTTTTCCATTTTGCGTATATGCTATACTAAATTTGGGCAAAGACCAGATGCACCATTCTTCAGGCTAATCCCAATAAATCCATCAAGAAAATCCATTTCCGAACTCTACAGTTTAAGCTCACACAAGCAGAGCCGGATACATAATAATTCTCAGGAGCGAAGCAAATGTCACAGATCTTCTCCGTGCACAGCGTCTAGGACGAGGTTCTTCTGCTAAAGATGACCCTCCAGGACGATGCTCTGATTGTAGATTTTGGGTTGCAGGCTCTTCATCTTGCTTGCTTCCACTGTGTTCAATGGGAAACGTGCATTTCTGTGGTCCCTTTCGCACCATAGAGAGCCAATACTTCAACCACAATCTTTTGCAGCACATTCTGCTCGATGCTCACCTTTACAAGCTCTGCTAAGTCATCTGTATTCCCTGTGTAGTCTAACGGAATGCTACACAGACCTTGACGTGACGTGCACAATAGTCCGAGATGGTATTCATAGTAATCTGATCTGAAATAACTGTCTTGGCTCCTTCCAGCGACGCTTTTGATTCTACTTCGCTCTCTTTGCCTGTAAAGATTATAAGATTGGGATTAACTCCTGCGGTCAGACCCGGGACATCGAGTGTGGCAATGGAACTTCTTGCCATTACTATCTGAAGAGGTTGCCTAGCACTGGGTTCTTGGGAAGTGGGAAGAGAGGGTTTATCAGATAAGTAGGTTGAAGAGAGTATGACTGCATTATCCTGCAGTAACTTGGGAGTAGTGCCCACCAGAGTCAATGGCTCCTTCACCAAGATTATCTGAGACTTGGCCATTAAGGGAGATGGAGTACCAACAAGTCATAGAAACTATTTCAGTTGCTTGATTCAAAAAGTTCAATTCCAGTATTGTCTAAAGATGCTTTCTCCCCGGCACTTGCAAAATGGTGCATCTTCAATTCTGATAGAAATATATAACCAACGACCTATCTTTACTGAAGCAACTACTTCGACCAAGATTTTGTCACGACCAGCTGAAAGATACATCTATAAGCACGAGTACTTGTCTCCATACATGAAAATTTTTCTCGACATGAAGATCCACATTTTGCACTTCGTATACAACAGAAAACTGTAGAAAGTTCACCTGAGAGCAAGAAGAGATTTTCCAGTGAGCATCCGATGGGTATAGGACTCATTGAGCTTCTTTCATAGCGCTTTTTCCACACCAACACTCACCTTGATCCCTGCAGCTCTTAATCTATTCAACACCTTTGGAAGCTACAATTGGATTAGGATCTATTATCCCAACTACCCCCTTTCTTACTTTGGCTTTGATCAGTGCTTCTGTACACGGTGGAGTCCTTCCATAATTGTCACACGGTTCCAGGCTCACGTAAGCAGTTGCGTTCCCCGCCAAATCCCCAGCATCTCCCAAAGCAAACACCCGCAGATGGGTGCTGTCATGCAACTAGTTTATAAGAAGACAAGATCAACTTTGAAATTTCTTAACCTAAATCATGGTTTCACAGAAGTTTTCATTATTTCATGGAATTAAGGAGAGGATACAATTTCAACTACTCATTCAAAATCACTAATGACATTCTGCAGGGATCACAATTGTTTTCTTCTGGATACTAGCTGGGATCCCAGAACCCTTTCAATGTTCAACTTTAGAACAGCAAAAGAGAATGCTTTTCATCAGTTAAATGTGAACAAGCCACATCAATATCTCAAGTTCCTTGGCTGTGACCTAGGTGAAGTCATGGGTGTGCTAAACTCTGGCCTTGTGTTCCTGTCATCTACTTGGAAGGTGGGGGAATGAAGCTTCAAGCCTAGGAGTGGTCATAGTTGGACCGCCCCAACACCATCTTCTCCAGCCACAGAAAGAAAAATACCAGCCAAAACACAATGCAGTGTCCTCTAAACGGTGGAAAAGTGAAGTTCTAGTCCCCCCTAGTTATTAAGCAACTAAAGATAGAGGGTGAAACCTTAACATGGGCTTATTTAACTGACCTCAGCATGAGGCTGACCAGCTTTAGGATTGAATCCTTCACCGACGATCTTTCCATCCTTGACAATTACACATCCCACCATAGGACTGGGGCTTGTACAGCCAATCACCATCCTCGCAAGCTTCACACACCACCTCATGTAAAAATTGTCATCATGTACTATAAGAGTTTTCCCGATATGAGTTACATTAATTAAGATTGTAATTTATCGTTTTACGAGGCTGATCTAATAAGGTAAGACATAAGGCTTCTTAATAGTTGAATATGGGCTTGACTTGTGTCGGTTGAGTTGGGCCCGGCCTATAATAAGAAGGCTTGGCTGAAAAATCTATGAATAGTGCTAAGGTCTCTTTTCTAACTCTCATAATTCCATGAACACACTCTCACCTCACTTGAGGCAAATTGTGAGGGGTGGTCTCATCGACCCAGGATTTAAGGTCATAAAGGAGAAGAACTTGAACGTCGGATTGTTGTCTAAGTGTCGAATCGTCGGCATTTTACATTGTTGCGACTTACCCCTCAGGGGAGGGAGTAGGTTTAGGGGTATTACCTGAAGGATGGACCTAAGACCCATCATTAGGCATGAGCTCTCCCAAGCCCATACCTCGCGTGACGTTAGGATATTTTTAATAATTTTGCAATAAGGAGTTGCCACTAGCCTATTAGGGTCGACTAGAAACCAAATGAGGCATGAGAATGAATCTCACTTCCTACGCAACCAGAGAATCTAGGGTTGAGAACTTGATTACACTAATTAATTAATTAGTGCACTTTCGATACCTAATCTTGTTTATTTCATTTTTCTTTTCTTAAAAGTTTTTGTTAGGTAGTTTGGATTGATTTTATATCTATTCACTAATATGTGAGGTGATCATGCGGGTATACAATCATTAAAGTGACAATCAGTAACCAAGCTCCTAATTGCAGTAAAATTAGCGCATGCAACTAAGCAATCACAAACATAATTAAACATGTAAATTAGACCAGCGACATAATCAATGTGCAAGCAAATAAAAGTCTAATTATACTAAGGAGGCAATACATGACAATTCCCAGCCAATCCCTGCATTTTTTAGATTTTCAATTTTTTAAAATTATTATTATTATTTTTTTGGGCGAACCGGGTTGGGTTCGATCTGACCCGACTAGGGTCTGACCCGGTCGGGCGGGTCGGGCCTTGTTTGGGACAGGTCGGGTCAAACCCACCAGGTTCGACCTACTTAGGGGCGGGCCGATCGGCCCGCTTGTAAGGGCCAGGCCCAACCAGAGATGATTGGGCCTTTACCTAGTTCAGGGTTATGCTCGACCGATGGGCCCAACCCCCCTAAAAAATGCCTGTAGGCCTAGGTGAAGAAGGTTGAGTGGGCTAGATAAGATCTGGCTTAACTCGGCCTGGACCACCCTAGTCGCGGCTGCTTAGTGGCAACTAGGGACGCCATGACGACGAGAGGGTGGTTCTTCCGACAGCTGTGGGGTGTTGACTCGATCAGGCGAGGTGGCGAGCTCCGGCCAATCAGTGACACCACCCCTATGGTCGGCTGACCTGGCTAGAGCATCACACGAAGAGGGGGAAAAGGTTGTTTCTAGAGGGGGTATTATAGCGAATAACTAGGGTGCACTGCGGATCCGGGGGGGCTTCGAGCACGGTCGAGGCCCAAGCACGAATCGGAGGGCTAATGAGGCACTCCCGATTGCCCTCTGTTCGTTGCCCTATTGCTGTCCTCCCCCTCTGTTCCCCCTGTCCTCCTTCTCGTTCTCCTTTCTTCCTCCCCTCTCTTCATTTCTGCTCCAGTCCCTTCTCCTTTGCTCTCAATCCCCTACTCCTGCTACTGTTGCTCCTGTCTTTTCTTCTTTTCCAGGTCTTGCATGCGAAGATGGCTAGAGAAGGGAGAAATCTGGGTGTGGGCTGGGCCAAAAGAGGGAACAGCTTGGGCCGCGAGAGAAGAGAAAAATAGAAGAAAAGGAAAAGGGCCAGACCCACGCTGGGGAAAAGGAAAAAAGAAAGAGGGCTGGGCCGGGCCAAGGCCGGATCCGGCCCAACCCAACCCCTAAGCATTTTTTTTTGTTTTTTTTGTTTTTTGTTTTTGTTTAAAAATAGGTGTCAACACACATAAAGAACAATGGATTGCAAATCAGGTACGCAAATCGCCGTCTTCTTCTTCAATATGTTTGAGTTTCTAGTTATGTTGATCCTGGGATGCTATTTCGACAGCCAACATGTACTGCCATTCCACATTGAACTCTAACTGAAAGGTTGCCTTTTCCCAAACTGATGAGTGGCCGAGAGAAATTTCTGAATGAAGTGTACAATCTAGCAAAAGAAATCGAGTTGTATCCAAGTTTGATGGGTTGATGCCACAGTGAAGTAGAAGTGAAGACACGAGCAGAAGGTGCTGAATTCGATGGAGTGAGAGGATTTGGTAAAGTTAGTTCTAAGAACTGCATTTTATTATTTTTTTCTCCGAATATGCTGAGATAAGAAAGGCAAAACCTAGAGGAGGTCTAGGGGAATAAAGGTAACGCAGTGTCATAGAGGAGTGTCTTCTTTGTTGGACTCTTTAAACGAAGCTGTATGCAATAATAGAAGCTTTGATAGGACACAAATCCGATTGGGGTGAGTACACTAAACTTTCTACCATAGAAAATCATCGAGAGTGACCCGTTCTTTGTCTACTACGCATCATCGCGCTGTCAAAGAGAGATATTCGTGCCGGGAAAGCAGAAGCTCAACGGATGAGAAAGGGCTTTAGAAGGATAAAGTCAAGCACTTTGGCTAGGCATAGCCAATGGAAAGGCATAGCCAATGGCGTCATAGCTGTGCCCTCACTCAAGCATCTTGCTCAAGGCAGTCAAGGCCCAGGAACTTACTTACATTGAATCTTTAAGTAGGAATGCCATATTGGTTTTACATGCATTGAATCTTTAGTTAGAGAAATTTGTGAGCAAATCATTGTACTCTTGTTGACCGTACGATCAAAGATTGGGAAAATTCAAAGCGTTTAGATCATGGAAGAGCTCTTCTGATATTTATAAAAGTTTATACGTCTCTCCTTCTCTCGTTTTCTTTTACTTCTTTTTTTCTTTTCTTTAATCACATCTATTTTTTATTCCCTTCCATAATTTCTTTTAAGTCCCTGACCCCATAGAAAATGAGGCCTATAAATGGGCACTAAATTTTGGTCCAATATATAATTAATTTATTCCATTTAATTCCTAAACTATATGAAAATGTTTCATCCTTCTTTTAATTTAAGTCAATGGAATATGCTAATATGGCTTCCAATTTGTTAAGTTTGAACGGTGAATCAAAAAAAAAAAAATTACACTTGGTTTATCCATGTAAGATATTCAATTGAAAATTTACTAATAGTTCAAGGACCATATTAAATAAATTAAAAGTTTAGGAATGATATTGTACATTGAGTTAAAATTCATATATCATTTTTGTCATTTCCCTTTACTAAATCCCAAGTACAAGTGGGAAAAGAACTTAACACAAGCTATGAAATTAAATCTTTCAATTATGTTATAATGATTATGCACTTTGTAATGATTTTTTTTAATGTCTAAATTGTTATTTTCTTGCTAATATAAGTTTTGACTAATTTAGTGAACCTCAATAGCATGATGGTTTATAATTTCTTTTGTTCAAAATTCTCTCTCTTGAAAGCAAGGAAATTCATATATACTTTTTTGGGATTAATGCATTAGAAGTCCTAAAATTTGTCATGAAAGTGCAATTGGGTTTTACAGCTTTTAAAAATATAATTAAGTTCTAAAACTTATCATGAAAGTGCAATTAAGTCTGAAAAATTTCAAAAAGTGCAATTAAGTTCTTAAACTTATTAAATTGGTTCAATCATGTCATTTTGTTGATTGCACATTTTGAAAATTTTAGAACACAACTGCACTTTTATAACAAGTTTCAAGACACGATTAAACTTTTTGAAAGTTTTATAGTTCAATTGTATTTTCGTAATAAGTTTTAGTATTTTCAATGTACTTATCCTACTTTAATTTAATATTAATCCAAAGCAACTTCAATTGTGAGACGCCTGGTCTTGTTCTTCTACCCCAAAACACGAGATCTTGATACCCTGCCACTGATCAGCACCCAAACTTATCCACCACCACCATCAGCATCATCGGAACTTGCCGCCGCTGCCACCGCCACCGCACTAGCCCACCATATCCGAACACGGCCAGCACATCACAACACAACGACAAACGGAGAGAGAGAGAGAGAGAGAGAGAGAGAGAGAGAGAGAGAGAACTCACGGAGATGGTAACCATCTCTACTTTCCGAGGTCGAGTCACTTTAGTGTACACTTCTAACTTTCGGATCTGCGAAGCAAGGATTTTCCATGAAGATTCTCTTTATTCAATAGCAATATGTCTGCATTCATCCATCATTTTGTCAACTCGTTCGACCAATTTTTTCTCGCGATCATGACATGCATTGATCACATCAACAGCTAATCCGCTGAATTCCGGATCCATCCATTGAAAAGTAAGACATCATCCAGACAACCTTGAATTATCATGTCCATGAATTAACAAACCTTGTCGATGTCGAATATTCGGTTTGAGTACGATTCAAGCACCTGGAATTGACCGCCACGGGCGGAGGCAGTGGCGACTCGTCCCCAAGTGCCAGTGAAGCTCTTGCCAGCTTTTCCTGATAGGCATCAACCCCAGCACTTATGCACACCCAAACTTCAAGTCGCAAAGAGAGTGCATGACTATTAGGCTTTTTTCGAGGATGCTAAGTTGTAAAGTAGGAGGAAAAGAACACTACAAATGTCATAACATTCACATAATATTCACTTGAGTGTCGTAATTTTTTTTTATCAATCACTTGAGTGCTATAACTTAATATGACGCTTACTTTAGTACTATAAATTTTTAAAAACGTTTATTACAAGTGCTATGCGACGTTGGATTTTCAGCACTTGACTAAATTTGTTTAAAAAAATCTTGGCACTCAATTGATCTATTGAAAGTTATGTCACTTAAATGAACGTTTTCTTAATAATCATGGCACTTATGTAGTTGAAAAAAATTATGACACCTAAATAAGTACTGTATGAAAGTTATGATATTTGTGATGCATTTTATCCTTGAAATGAGTGTTGTAACTTTTTGAGGGGTTAGATAAAAATTTCACGACTGCAGTTCCCTTACCACCATTGAAGTAGCTTCCACAAAGCTGCCTCTAATGGCTCGTAGCTTTTAAGATTTTCAAAGATTAGTTTAAGCTGCCCTCCCCTTTTAATTTTTTTTTTTTCTAGAAATTTGATAAAACAAATAATAGGATTGATATGTTAACTTCACGATAACAAAAACATGGAAGAAAATATTATATGATATGATTGTTATTAGGACAATCATTCAAACTCATGGTTATTGCCCACGCAAATCTTCATTAATATATTTCAGCGGAAGGAAATTTATGGCAACTTTTCGTCAAATTTGAAATAAAAAATAATAACATCACTACGTTAATTTTATGATAGTCTTGATAATAATAAGAACGTATAAAATAATAATGACAATGATAATATATTGCTATTCATTGTGCCAAAAGTTATAACACGATGATAAAAGCCGATAGAGACGCTCAAAACAATAATATTATAAGTCTTCTTCATCATTGTGATAGCCACATCAATTTCGCAGCATCTTCTGCAAAATGCATTAATGATCTATGGCCATAGCTCATTCACACAACTACAGTAGCACCAAATAGATGTGAAAAAGAAAGAGCTACTTGTTTTGATTTGGTAAATTTAAAATTAGATATGCCAGATTTAAAAAAGAAACAGGTGTTAAGGATTACAGATCAGCCAAATTTCAAAATTCCCACGTTCAAACCAAGAAAAAAGCTAGAAAAAAGCTTTCTGCATCACAAAAAATTAGTGTATTGGGTTTGGGGTAAATGAGGCATGAATGTACTAGTTTGGATTTTCTGTCACACAAAAGCGTAAATATGGCACGGATGTACCGATATAACCCGAAAATTAGTTTGGAGTAAATGTGATACGAGTGTATGAATTTGGAACATTTTGTGGTATCAACCAATTTATAAATTAAGATTAACTAACATACTATCAAGATGGAATATGATTTGCAATAAATGGTGGTTAATTATATAAGAGAAATGACGATTGCACTGAGAAATAAAGATATATACCTCATAAATCATAATAATTTCAATTAATGATTTCTAAGAATATGAAAATGGATATAGTTAGGCTTTTAATATAATAACGAGGATACCATGAGGGTCTATTTGGGCATTTTCCTTGTTGGAAGGATAAACATGACCGGTTAGCGAAATCCAAAGTTAGTAGGAGATTTGACCCCATTGATAAAGAAGAAAATAATGATTGTATTTGCCTTTCCAATAAATAATCATGTTTATCTTATTTAAAAATAATGAAATTCCCCCACGGTGATATGAGGAATTGAGGGTTTCTTATCGTGGATGTAGGCTTCCAAGTGTCTTTTCCTTGGTCTATTGAATTACGTTACATCTTTTCTTCATCTTCGTGCATGTGTGATTCTAAAGAAAATATGTTATCGGAGCTCTAGTTACCAACAAATTTAGACCCAACGGTACAAGGGAGATATGGGTTACTGCTACTCCAACCTAATCTGGCGTGCGAGGGGAGAATTATTGGGGTTTATTCCACATCATTTAAGAAATGGAGTAGTAATTAGTTCATAAATATAAGGGAAAATCCAACTTTTAATCTAGCTTTTAGGATGAGAAAGGCTCTAAACCACCCAATACTGATATTAGAGGTGAGTTTGAGTGTGGTACATGTGTTATCGAAGTCGCTATTTGCCACTTCATTCTATTTCTGATTCAAATAAGCTCTCGATCATCTCCTTTCTTCTTGTTATAATGAGTGGTTCTTTAGTCACTATGTGCTGGTCGATCTGGCTCAAATGAGATGAGCAATAAACTGACGTCCTTTTTTTATTTTTTTTTAATGAAATAGCACTTTATTGCGCACGGCTGGAACTAGATTTGAATTAATGTGTTTGGCATTGGTTTTTGCCTGTCTCCATCTATCTTTTGTCAGTTGGACAAATTATTGAATTAGTCAATAGGATTCGTTATAAAATATAAAATATCTCCAATAAAGAAATAACTTTATGAAGGCCGGTGATACCTTTACTACCCTGTCAAGAAAACTATTAGAAAAACGACCTTAAATGCGCTTCAACATACTAGATTGACGACACACCTTTGCTGGTTTAGAAGTAAAAATATATATAATAAAGTGAGTGTCCCCGCCAATTTCGCAATTTCACTTTTGCCATCATTATTGACCCCACCGCCGCCACTACACGACCGGTTACCCTCCTTGGATGATCCACCATACCATAACGGGCCCTCGCAGGTCTTCCTTCCTTTGACCCTCACCCAATTTTCACCGGTTACACCAGTTCTGCTTCAACTGCATTGACTCGATAAGGGGATGTGATAAACCATAAAAACAACATAAAATATTTAATCCATCTTGAACAAAACAACATAATTAACAGAAATCATTAACGTAAAGATAATTTATAGCAAAATAGTTTGCTTTATGATACATACAATTGATATGAAGATAGTGTTAGAAGTACTATTTTGAGTAACATAATTATATTTTCTATGACAATTATAATCGATTTAGATACTCTAAAATGTTTCTCTATTTAGTAACCATTAGACGTTGTTATATTACCTTTAAAAAAATTGTAGCAGAACTGAATATTTATTTTGATAGTAAACTCTTTGGAGTTCTATTTGAAAAGGCGATAATCATGCCTTTCACTGGGACAACGTTGATGCCATGTACACATCATCTATGACAATTTTCATTACTCCACTTTGTTGCCTCCGTTGAACATATTTTTCAGTAGGCCTATGATGGAACAATAACAATCATATTTTTCTTTAGTTCACATGTTATGTCAATTGATGGTCTTCTCTTTAGGCCTATCAAGCCTTCGTATGTTCTACTTATATCGTTTGAAATAATTAGTCAATATAAATAGTTTCATTATCGACTATAATTTAATGTATAAATATTTTTCATGGATGATAAAAAATTTGCTCATTTTTTTGGAAGTGATACAAGCAATCATTTTAAGGAAAATATTTTTCAAATCATTCATTTTTAATAAAACAAATACACCACCTTGAATTAGAAAACATTTGGCTAGTTTTGGGTATGGAATTCTCCGGACCTAAACCAAAGAAATTTCCTTATAAACTCCATATGTCAGAAGATTTCACATGTTGAAGGCATCACCCAATCAAAGTCGACTCCTCCACGATCACATGACAAGCCTTTCTTCGACTCTTTTGCGCTTTTCTAGAGTCACTTAACTCCATCATTACCTCGATCTATCACTCACTCACTCAATATTTTGGAGGAATCTGCTCTATTATTCTTCTTGTGTTGGATATGTGGGATCGTACTAATAAGGCTAATTCTCCCCTTGTGTCGGTATATATGCATATATAACAATAGATTTAAATGATGATATTTAAACTAAGGTTCTAGAGATTATTTTATTAGACTTCTTTGGGAAGAAAAGAGACTTTTTACCGATTGAAAACCTGTGAAATTATGAAATAAAAGTTGTCGATAAGGTTTCAAAGATAGGAACGTAGCGGTTTGGAAAACGCGAGGAGAGCACCTTTGGAAAACTAAAAAAGGGGATTAAGAAAGAAAGAAAATGTATTAGGAAAAAAAAAACAAAGGAGAAAAGGGAGATTCATCCTGCCCATTTGAAATTAATTGTGTAGATAATTCCATATTTTCAAGGGTAATCTTAAGATGTAAATTGTTATTCTTAATTTTAGAGAATCTTACTTATTCTTTAAGGAAACATTTCATGAGGCAATGTGAAAATTCTATAACTTTAGAGAAACTAAAAGATCGATGGACTTGTACATTGAGGCTCCAGTCACTCAGCCTCATGCAGAGCAACTTCTTTTTTCCTTTCTTCCTTTCGCCCCACTCTGATGAAAAGGAAACTAGGGTTCCAATGGAGCAAGGTGGAATGGTCATCGCAGCAAGGCGAAAAGAAGAAAGAAAAAAAGAAGATTAAAAGGGAGCAAGAAAAGTGGCCATCAACGGAAGCCTGAAGTTAGTTTCCTTTCTGTGTTTTGTTAAGTTTTGGTCAACTTTTGATCCATAACTTTTGTTTACCCCGTCGAAATTGTCATATTGGCTGTAGTGTTCTCTTATGGACAACAGGGCTGTCCTCGACATTAGAGTTAGACACAACTAGGTCAAAGTGAAAAAAAAGAGGAGAGTGGATCTTGTGACCAACGAAGCATAGTGATCTTGTGATAAGGTTGCCTTATGTATGTCACATTGCATGTCAATGCCATAATATGTTATTAATGCAAGGGTTGTATGATACCATGAATTTCAACCCCATCTTGATAATATGAAATAGGCATTTTGTCAACGTGCCTATGGTCATTTTTCTCTGAGTTGGTCACTCACGAGTTAACTAAACTATTAGGTGAAGCCACTAAGTGATATAAATGTGACAGACTTGAAAATTTGATTAGAAATTGACTGCTCGACCATAATAATCAGTAATGGTCAATATGACACTGTTATAATCGATTAGTGATCGGATATAGGTCGATTCGACGGAATCACATAATTGAATTGTAAGTGATTTCGCATGATTGCGAAATTTGCTTCGAATGGCACTAACCTGGTTTTCTATCGATTTTATACTCGGTACACGTAATTGAAATATTGTGATTTTTACGACAACCGAGAGTCATCGATAAGTCAAAGATGCACAAATGTGGATTGAAAATTATCAACCACGGGTCAAACACGCAAAAATACCTAAAAGCTACCCGGTAGGTTAGATTGTACTAAAATTGCGTCAGGTGGATTTTAACCACGAAATTGAATTCGATTTTGGGAATCAAACGTTCGAGTGTGTCACGATTTATTTTTAGGGCCTTGTCTCATCTTCCGGAGAAATTTTGTCAAGCCCAGAATTTTGCGGAAAAATCAAATTCGGCAAAAAGGATTTATGGAAATTCGTATGGGCTAGGGGTGTGCATGGTCCAAGCGGGCGGTTCCCGACCTAGAACCAGGAACCACCTGTTAAGGATTAGTTCCGAAAAATGGAGCCGGGATCCACCCGTTTGTTGCATGGATCCACCCGAGAATCGGACCGCCCGTCTGGTCCGATTCCCGGGTGGATTCATGGAACTGATCTTGACACGAAACAAATTACCCTTCAAAAAACTAAAGGAGAATCTCTGAAGTCTTCTTCACATCCCCAAAGATGTTAAATATTTTCAGGTCCCTAGTATGGAGATAAATCACGTCCATTTTGGGTGGCCATGGGAGATGGAGTCCGAGTCTACCTTCTTCCCCATTCTCGGGACCACCTGGACCCGGTAGTTAGTGGTGACCACGGTTTCGGTCCAAGAGGATCACCATCACTTTGTACCTCATTGGTTCCAAGCGTGATTCATTAACGAGTTTAGCGAGGTTTGGAAGGGTCCTTTCGAGGATTTTGACAAAGCTACAGTCGAAATCGAGGAGGGGAAGGTAGCTCACCCCATGGACATCAATATACCGGATGGTGCCGTGAGGAACTCAAAGCCTGTGGTGGAAGGGTCCGGAACGTACGTGACCTAGTAGTTTTCTTTTGGAATAGACCTATGGTTATAGACCTATAAGACTAATTTGGCTTGTATATAAAGTGTGTTTTGTGAAAAAAGAGCGTTAGTTGGTTTTTACTATCCCGGTGTTTGATGGTTGTTAGGGTATTCGTTTAATTTGCTTCCGCATGTGCTTAATTGAAAGATAAAAAGAAAGGGGTTGGCGACGCGTCCTGAGAACGTCGCATTTGAATCGACCGCCGAGGGATGTGCGCGTGCTCCGGGTTCAAGGCGTGACAGGTTGTGTCTTGTCATAATTAGTTGAATGATTGAAAACATTGTTAGCTTTTGTTGGCCAAACCTCTAGTGGAATCACTCAATTGTATTTGCATAAAATCCCGTAGAGCTCTTGATATTCTCGAGGATATACTGAGATCTTGCAAAGGGGAGTTTTGAAAATCCTTTCTTGATTTGTCTAGGGCTTGTATGTAGTGACTCCAACTTCTACAAAAGTTCTACACATGTCACCATTGGGTTAGACAAATATCCATGACCTATAAAATAAGATGGTAGTATGCAAGTCTAGATCAGATCTATATGCTTTCAACTATTCTATTAAATGTACTTCCATTGTCCTAGTGGCTTAAACCAGCTAAGTAATTCACCAAGGTATTGAAACTTCTTTTCTCTCTAAATGATTTTGTCAATGATGAGTGACATCTTGATTGTTGAGAACTCAATGGCTATGTTGTAAAGATTAACATATACCAATAAAATCATTTGAGGTTTTTTTTTTTTTTTTTTTTTGGGAAATTCTTCATCTGGTGAGAAGGATAAGGGGTATATAAATGGATATTTTGGACACAATCCCCTTAGCGTAAGGCTTATAAGATTTAAAAATTATATATTTCAAGATTTACTCTCCTTTGGTCTGAAGGCAACACCTTCAATATTCCAAAAGACGATGTGCAAAATTTTCTAACCTATCTCCACAAAGCACAAATCTACATAGATGATATCCTCCTCTACCGTCTCGATAAGGAATTTTACTGCGAATTGTTAGCTTAGTTCATTGAGTTAGTAAAGAAGTATGAAATCATGTTGTCCCAAAAATATATGATCATTGCCTAATGACAAATAGAGTTTATTGAGATACACCTCAAAGAAGGCACCTATTATCCCAATCCTCACATTGTAGAAGAATTGCATAAATTTTCTGATGAGAATCTTTTCCATAAGCAAGTTCAACAATTTTTTAGGATAATCAATTATCTCAAAGATTTTGTCCCAAAGATAACCAAGATACTAAACACTTTGCAACAAATAGTTAATGAAAAATGTTCCCCTCCAAAGCCATTGCTTGCCTCAATAAAGTCTTGCAACATCTTCTACCACTATAGATTCCTTCTACAGGAAAAATAATTATAAAGACAAATGTTAATGATGAATATTTGGCTGCTATTCTTATTGAAGAAATTGATGCAATGCAATGCCAAGAATTTGTAGATACAAGAGCAGAAGTTTCACACAGGGTGAGATGATGTCACTATTCACATTTAAAAAAATTCTAGTAGTCAAATACTACATTAGGAAATTTGAGTTTGCTTTATCAAGTATCACTTCCTTGGGGAGATGAATATATCTTCAGTCCCATAAATGTTGAAATCCAAACAGAAGCAAGTTTCTCATCCCCAATTACCTAGGAGGGCTGAATGGTTCTCAATATATTCTCGTGAAACTAAACATATAGTAGGAAAGAAAAATATGCTTGCTGATTAATATTAACATTCTCATCCCTAAAAGATCTCTTGTAAGGTGAGGCTAGTAGGGGTGATTAGTTTCCAGGCAATCTAGTTCCCACCCTGGAGTCGAAGATTAGACTAGAAGGACTAGTTCCTCATTTTTGAAACTGAGAGCCGGACCGAAGGAGGCTATAGGATAGCAGTAAATCGATCGGTCCTTTTGGTTCTCTAGTGGTCCAATGGAACCGACCGCATGTGCTTGAAACACATGTTCCCATGTGCAAAAAAATCAAACTCCACTTGTGTGAGCATTGATCACACTTCATATATTTCACACTCAATCTTGGCCAAGAAGGCTGTGAATAACATGTCTAAAGGTGACCAATCGGTCCATTTGGTTCTCTAATGGTCCAATGGAACCAACTGCATGTGCTTGAAACACATGTTCTCATGTGTAAAAAAATCAAACTTGTGTGAGCATTGATCACACTCAATCTTAGCCAAGAAAGCTGTCAACAACATGTCTAAAGATAGTGTCTGGCTTGGATTTTATAAATAATCTCTCTTATGCTCTTTGATTATTTGCTCAATTGTGGGACTCATGGATGTTTGGACGGCCTTATTTCTTACAGGTGAAGGAAGTGCACGGAGAGAGAGAGAGAGAGAGAGAGAGAGAGAGAGAGTGAGCGAGCCAGCGAGAGGAATGATGGCGTGGCTCTTGGAGCCACAGTCCCATATCAGGTGGAAGAAGAAACGAACAAGCGGATTTCCTCTTTAAGTAATGATGAACAAGGATAAAATTTGGTAGTCTCTTGGCCACATGTGAGGTTACTACCTCAAGAGTACTAAGAAAGGCCTTGAATTAAGGCAGTTTTTCTTTCCATGAAGATTTTTGTTTAAATTAAATATTTACATGTATTTAAGAAATAAAATTAAACACTTAAAAAATAATAATCGGTCCAATTCAATTTGATTCGATTGGTATATTCTGCTTCTGGAACCAAGAATTGGACAAAAAATCATCCCTTCCAATTTAGTGGAATTGAAAGCTAGACTAGTGTCTCGGGAACTGGACCAAACTGGTTGATTGGATCTGGTCTAGGTTGTTCTCGGTCCAAGTGGTTCATTTTGCTCACCTCTAGAGGGCAGTGTGACATTTGGAATTCCTTACATGCGATTTTAGTATTTATGATTCATTTTCATGACTAGAACACTAGGAACTTGAAGTGATAGCATTTAGTGAATAGATTTTGATGTGTACGTTAGTGGTGTAGAACGATGATATTTAATTCGTCGCTAAATTGTTGGTAGAACTTAGTTGGTATATTTTGAATTTTATATTTGAAGATATTTGAGTTTTAAATTTATTATCTTGAGATTTTCCTAACTTTGATACCTTTCAAAAATTATTTTAATGGTTCAAAATGTTTTTAGACTCATTGATATTCAAAATCAACTGTCCAAAATGAAAATATTTTTCAGCCACACATATGTTTAGAAAACGAAAGTTGGCTTCCTAAATATCTTTTCTTTCTCATTTGACACGCTACTTCTCATCTTTTATAACAAATTCTAAGCACATGCTTTAATTTGATACATGGCATTTGGTAACCTTAATATCGTACATGAAATCACCAATTTTAACTCTTATTCATTAATGCATGGATGACTCATGCACTTACCTGGCCTGGTGAGAGTGGTTCATTTTCATTCCACCAAAATATCTTCTTGTGTCAAAATTCTATTGGATCATTAGTATATTAGCTAGTTTCATAGGAACACTTGAATTCATTCATTGGACCAAGAAGCATTTTAATCCCAAATTCATCGTGCTTTTTTATCATGGCTAACACTTCTAATCTTTTACAACTTCTTGGCCGAATAGAAGGGTTCTTTAGAATACTCAAGATCCAAGATTAAAAACTTTTACTTCAATCACTACCAATTATTATCAACTCCCTCTCCAATCTTTCATTTTCAAAAAGATAAGGGCTAAGGTCATACTCTTGAAAATATCAAGATTCTATGTTGATTTTTTGGTTCGGGTGAGATAAATCATGGATTTCACTACTTTCTATTGATGGATTTTATTGTTTTTGAAAATCAAGCTTTGTTAATTTTAATTGTGTTTGTTTTGTTTGAATGTGTCTTAAATTCGAAATCTGAAGTTACTTTCGAGATAAGTGAAAACCTTAGGCACTAAGTTGAGATAATTCACTTAGTGCTTTTAGCTTGATTGGTTAGTTGAGCTGTACAATAATATTGTGGATATAGTGATTGTTAAATTTGTCTTGTTGATCTTGTGCATGTTTAAAAGGTGTACAATCGATTTTCTTGAAATATGGTACAATTAATAAGTGGAATTGCTGAATCTATATTTAAAAGGAGTATATTGTGAATTTTAGACTCAATTGCCTTCAGTAGTATCCATCTTATATTGATTCATTCCATCAGAGTTTACTTGGTAAGAATGTGTTCATCCACACTATAATCTATTCATCTATTTTTCTAGAGTTTACTTAGTAAAAATTTGTTCATTTGTTCAACCACAGTTTATTTAGTCAAAATTTGTTCATTTATTCTACTAGAGTTACTTGGTTAGAATCTATTCATTCGTTTTATTGAAGTTCACTTAATTAGAATATGTTCATTTGTTCTACCAAGATTTACTTTGTTAGAATTTACTAATTTATTCTACGAGAGTTTACTTAACCAATATCCGTTTTACGAGATTTTACTTTATCAGAATTTGTTCATTAATTCTATCAAGTTTACTAAGTCTGAATCCCTTTGTTTATTGAATTTATTCATTAGTTTGACCAAACTTTGTTGAGTCTCAATTACGTTCTAAACCTTAATATGTTTACATTATGAACCTAAGTATATTACTTTCTCAACCCAAGTATATGTTCTAAATCTCAAAATGTTACTTTCAAGGCTCAAATATATTTACTTGTTAAATCTTAAAATATTTCTTTTTGAACTTAAGGATTCTTACGTTTTGAACCTCAAAAGACATTACTTTTTTAAATTTGGGCATTTTTACATTCTAAGCCTAAATATATTCACTTGAATGTTTAGATTCAAGCCCAAACTTAATTCCTAAGTCTAGATATTTGTATGTCTAGATTTTAGTCTAGAAGTAATCCTTAAGTATACTAAAATCTATAGTCACAACATCTATTAAAATGTTTATATTCATTTGCTGAGCATGTTGGTTGATGAGTATTAAAATAATTTGCACGAGAAATGAGCAAGAGGTAAGCTTATGATTTTCACTATCACATATGTGATTGTTGAGAGAATAAGGTAATGATATGCGTGAAAATGTCTTGTGAAATGGAGGTCGATTATTGAAGTGAATGTTGGTTGTATTCTTGATACACAGAAAAATCATGCGGTATTAATGATGTGTGTATGACATCATGTGAATAAATAACAAGTGTAATGTGAAATGTGATCCGTCAACCATATAGAGTGTATGACATCATGTGAATAAATAACAAGTGTATGTGATGATGTATCGAGAGTTGATGCCCTACTATATGATCGGGATGCCTCATGAATTGTTTCAGGATGCCTTGGGAGTTGAGATATCCCATAAGTGATGTAATAGGAAATATTTGAAGGCAAAAACTTTTACTTTGTCATGGGTAGCTGTCTCAATTCATGAAGTCTGGTTCATGGAAAATCCAACTCGCTAAATTTAACTCTGCTCATTGTTGAGCAACCATTCCAGAATTTATTGTGCATGCCGCAGCTCATCAACCGTACATAAGTTTCAAGTAGGGGTGAGCATGGGTTGGGTTGGTCCGGGCCACCCTCTAACCCTAGGACCAACCCGCACAGTGTCGGTCCTCAATTTTTAGGACCGAGGACCGACCCTATTGAGCTTAGGACCAAGGACCAGACCAACCCAATGGGTTCGGTCCGGTTCCAGGGTCAACCCGGCACCGATCAATAATTTTTTTCGTCTTGTTTTTTATAAAGCAAACCCACAAAAGTATCTCAATCAGTGTATGAAATCGACAATGCGGCATATAAGATGAAAAAAAGTATCTCGATAATTTTTTTCATCTTATATGAAATCATGCATATACATAACTAGATCAAACACAAAGTTTCCCAGGTTCTTCTTCAACAGTAGGTAAGCCACTAGGACAAAATGAACAAAACAGGCCTAACTCCACGGTCTATCTAAATGCCCACATTATGAAATTGCAAGAGATAGAGTGATTTGAATAGAATATACAGCGCTCATCCTGCTCCCATAAACAAATTTGTGCAACACTAGTCCATCAAAAATCCAAACAAACTAGTCAGACTAGCATATGATCCTCTGTAAAATCAGTTCCTTCACAAAAAGCAAACCGAACATCCAACTCTGCAAGATTAGGAACATCCATCAACAATGCAGCATTGTGCAACTAAACTATAAAAACCAATACATATTCAAAAAATTTAAGATGATCGTACCTACTAACCGCCCATCGAGATATGGGACAAGATAAGAAATTCTTGTAATCATCTATCTTTATTGATGGTAATCTCCTTGGTAAGACAATCCATATAAAAAAAAAAGAATTCATTCATTAGATCTACAAACGAATTAACAAGGAAAAAGAAATATGCATAATTTCAGCTTACCCAATTCAAACTTTTCAGCATTTTCAATACATTCTTCAACATTAATAGGCACATGAGTAGCTCTCAACCAGTCCTGAGTACATATTAAAGCTTCCACCACTCTAGGAGTCAAAGAACTTCGAAAACCATCAAACACACGGCCCGAAGTACTAAAAGCCGACTCTGAAGCAACGGTAATTACAGGAATGGATAAAACATCTCGAGCTATCAAAGATAAGATTTTATATTTCGAACCGATACTCTTCCACCACAACAAAATGTCAAGATCAAGAATATCTTCAGATTCCTCTTCAAGATACCGTTCAAGCTCCGATTTGTTGTCATCGCGCCCTTTTTCTTTTGGTGGAAAAGTTTTTCCGCCAAGCTTTGATGTTAACCTCATCACTCTCATCATTTCCCTCAATATTGGAAGCACTGCTACCATCAACAGGTATAGATTGACCACCCAAATATTGATGACCATGACTAGAAAAAGATTGCTCATAAAATGCATATAGACGCTCCAGCACATACTTCATCTCATCATGCATTTCATCAATTTTTGCTTCATCATCATAAATTTGCTCAAAACAGAACTTCACATAATGCAACTTTTTTATAGGATCTAATGCCACTGCAATTAAAACCATCATGTTTACTTTATCTAAACTCCCATAGTATTTATCAAACTTCCCTTCATCTTCACACCCATAGCTCTAAGCTTAGGATCCAAAGCATTACTCGCATCTTTCAAATATTTATATAAAAAAGCTATCCCCTCAAAATAATCATTCGAAGTGGTATATAAACTCCCTGACATTTGATTGGTAGTATCATAAAACTGCTTCAGAAATTTGGAAAGAATGGTGGCATTTTCCCAATCTTCATTTTTAGGAAGATCATTGTTAAGCTCGGATTGGAAAGACAAATCATCATCTACCATCCTTTCAAAAGCTTTTCTGAATTTTATGGCCGTGTGTAACATGAGATAAGTTGAATTCCATCTAGTGGCAACATCTAAACAAACCGAACCCTTATGAGTGATTTTTTCAACCTCAATGCAAGATTGGAATGCTTTAGCTCTCATGGGAGAACTCCTCACATATCTAACAATGTTTCGAATGCGTGCAATAGAATCACGTACCTCAGACAAGCCATCTTTTACAATCAAGTTTAGTATATGAGCATTGCACCTCATGTGTAAAGCCTCACCAGCTAAGACCAATGACCCATCTCTTGAAAATTTATCTTTCAAATAATCAATGGCAACATCATTCGCACTAGCATTATCCACTGTGATTGTAGACACATTTTTTCTATTCCCCATTCATAGATGCATTTTTCAAGTATTTTCCCAATTTCCCTGCCCTTGTGACTATGTATCACCACAAAATTGATGATCCTTTTGTGTAATTTCCAGTCTTCATCAATGAAATGTACAGTAAGACATAAATAGTTCAGATTTTGAACAGAAGTCCATGTATCAGTTGTGAGTGCAATCCTTGATCTAAGCTTATCAAAGAAAGCCTTCAAAGAACTTTTTTCATTCATGTACAACTTAATGCAATCTCTAGCCACCGTAAATTGTGACAAATGTGTGAAGAGAGGTTGCATCTCAGTAATAAAATCACGAAATCTAGCACGCTCAACCAAAGAAAATTGGTTGTTCATCAACGATGATCATCCAAGCAAGCATGTGCCTAGACCAGTCTTGATCAAATTTCCATGTTGTTAAGATATTACCACTATCATTACCAATACCGGTACTTCCCCTCGCCTTGCCAAGCACATTTGCATCACGTGGTGCAAATAATTTTTGCCTCTTATCTATATTAGGAGGATACTTACTGCACTTTTTCAAATGCTTCAGCATTGTTGAAATACCATTGTTAACAGTATAGGAGTACTCCTTCCCACAATGAATGCACTTTATCATACATGTTTTTTTTGTCTTCTCATCTATGATTCTTGAAAAATTATCCCACGCAATAGATTTATCCATTTTTCGCTTCTTACAAAGAGGAGGATGATTAGTGAATACCTTGCTTGACTCTTTTAAGTTTTCTTCACATCCATGGCTAGACGATTCCATCATAGGACTGATCTTGTCACATCCCTCCACTTTAGTTGAAATACTATCTAAATCCATCAAGTTCACTTGAATATTTAAGTACCGGCATGTAAACTTCAGCGCTGCACTCACTGATGAAACAAAAGATATTAGCTATGGTTTCATTTTTGAGGTGGCAACATCAAATAGCTATTCAGAAACTACATGCAGCAAACAATAGAAAAAGGCAACATCAAATAGCTATTTATATGTTTAGTGGTTGAGAACCATGACCGCCACTAGTCTTGCACCTCCTAAAGTCATTATATGACTATACCCACTGAATTTTGAATTAACAAGCAAATTGCAATCAACAAAAGTGATATTTTACCATCTTATCTATGCTTTGGTCTTGTATAAGGCGAATTGTCACTGCATACTGTTTGGAAGTTGATCCTTTTACTCTTAAGATCTGCAGAATAGCAACAAAATCAGCATACACATATGGAATAACCGTGAAAACCTTGAAACAAAAGAAATAAATGAGAAGGTATAAACACTCCTCATGTTAAAGCCATGGAGAACGGACAACATGTTTCTAACTTTCTAGACAGATAAATTCAAAGAAGGTAAATCGAGGATTACACTCATGGACTAGTTAAAAAGCCCATGAATTAACAGGAATCTGCACATCAGACAAACCCTCTTTTCCAAAACTACAAAACAAGTTTTATTAAAAAAACACAGCCTTTGATTGCTGCTTTGATCCCAGACCCAATGGACTTAGGTCCCACATACTTTACAAGGCAGTCTATAATCTCAACAAACAACACCTCAACACTTCCACCATAATTTGTAATAGCTAGTCTTAAATTAAAAGACAACATATTCAAAGCGAAAGCAACTAGAATTGGGGGACATCACCAAAATTTCCTTTCTTTTCCCAGCAAAACATTTTTTTACCTAATTTCAGCTCATAAATTACAAGCTTGTGTCTTTATCGAACTTGTTGTTCCAACATGCAATGATCTTGATTTTAAAAACTTAACATCAATACAGTTCAATTGCTACTTTAGTTAAAATCACGATGGATGATGAGCACGATTCGGTTCTCCAATCAAAGCTAAAATCCATCTCCAAAAAGAAAAGAAAAGCCCGAAGAACACATCGATGCAATCGCCCTCCACCTTTCTCTCGCCCTCCCTTCCTCCCTCGGTCCCCCACCCCCTCTCTCTCTCGTTCATCCTTTTCCTTCTCTTTTGTTGGGTCCCTCATCATCTCCCCTGTTCTACCCCCCACGCTACAGAGACACTCTCCTTATAATATCTCCTCTTCCCATCCACTAACTACTCCACGGAGGTGAGCAAACGTGGGAAAAAAAAAAATTAACACAAATCAAGAGCATACATGAGGTTGAAGATCTCAAATGAAGCACAAAGTAGAACTCACTAGCCAAGTTGTGTTCGGAAAGCAAGGGCGAGCCAAGCGTTAGGGTTTCTAATTAGGGCTTTTTTTTTTCTTCCTTCTGATTTACTTGGCGATAAGTGAGGCAACCGGTGCAAGTGGCAAGTAGCAAGGGTCGAGCGAGCATCGAGTGGGGCGAGGGTCAACCGACGAGCGTTGAGTGAGGCCAGCGGCAAGCAACGAGCATTGAGCGAGGCCAACGATGACAGCAAAGGGCGAGCGGCGAACGGTGATGCAATCGCCCCCGCCGCAGGTGAGCAAACATGGAAAAAAAATTAAAATTAACACAAATCAAGAGCATACATGAAATTAAAGATCTCAAACGAAGCATAAAGTAGAACTCACAAAGTAGAACTCACTAGCCAAGTTGTGTTCGGACGGCAAGGGCGAGCTGAGCGTTAGGGTTTCTAATTAGGGCTTTTTTTTTTTACCTTCTGATTTACTCGGCGATAAGCGAGACGACCGGCCGAGTGGCGAGCGGCGAGCGGTGAGCGTCGAGTGGGGCGAGCGTCAACTGGCAAGCGGCGAGCGTTGAGTGAGGTCAGCGGTGAGCGGCAAGGGTTGAGCGAGGCTAGCAGTGAGTGGCAAGTGGCGAGGGGCGAGGGCGAGGCCAACAACGCCAACGACAGCAAAGGGCAAGCGGCGAACGGCGAGCGGCGAATGGCGAGTGGCGAGCGGCGCGATTGGCGCGCACGATCAGAGGTGAGCAACGCGGGCAACCAGAGGCGAGCGGGGACGATGCTACTTTTAATTTTGGGAAATTGAAAGACAGAATGGAAGAGAACGTGCCTCGGGGAAGGAAGTCATGAGGAGCTTTACGGCGTAACAAAACGGCGTGAGGTGTGAGTCCGTGACCGTGAGGACTTCTTTTGCCCTCACACTCCTCACAGTGAAGAATAGAGAATTCTCTAGATTGTGGAGGAGAGGAGGACGCCGTGAAGACTTTACGGCGTGAAGTTCAGTGTTTGGATGCCATCTGTTTTGTTAGCTAGAGGAGTCAATAATAGTTTTAACATTAGGTTTGAAAATATAAAAAATAATTCCTTACCAAAAAAAGTATATAAAAGAATTATAAATAATTTAATATATTATAAAATACAGGGTTGGTCCGGGTTGGACCAACCCAAAACTCCTAGGACCGAGGACCAACCCGCACAGTGTTGGTCCTGGAATTTCAGGACCAAGGACCGACCCAGTCACCTTGGGACCCGGACCAGGACCGGCAGGGTTGGGCCGGTCCAGGGTCAACCCTAGTCCGCTGCTCACCCCTAGTTTCAAGAGGATCCTGTCCTTCCGTGGAGTTAACAGGAATCACGCAGTACAAAAATTTCAAGAGGATCCTGTCCCCCCCAAAGACACGCAAGCACAAAAATTTGAGAAACCCGACACTATTATGCAGAGTTGCCAGCTCCATGAACGTATTTTGACCATATTCGAGCAACAACAGAGCTCGATCACCTCAATCAAGCACTGACCCTACTTCTTAAACCAACCTAATTTCCCACCACCCATCTAACAAAAATCAAGAACATACATGAGCTTGAAGCTCTAAAATCAAGCAAAAAATGAAACTCACCAGTCGAGTTGAGTTCGCAAAGGTGAGCGAATAGGGGCAAGCCGCAAGGCGAGCGATGAATGGCAATGTAGTTCATGAGCAATTAGGGTTTCTGATTGGGGCTTTTATTTTCTGTTGATTTACTTGGCAAAGAGCGAGACCAGCTAAGAGAGCCAAGTAGCAAGGTTGTTAATTGGCGAGTGGCACGGGCGTTGAGCGAGGCAAGCGACAAGTGGCCAACAGTAGCAAGCAACCAATGGCAAGCAGCGCGAGCATTGAGAGAGGCGAGAGTCCAACGGCCAGCGCTGAATGACGAGCAAGTCGAGTGGCCAACCGTGAACGATGAGCAATGAGCCACGAGCGACGATCGGCGAGTGGGCGAGTGCGCACGACGAATAGGGCAAGGTTGCTCTTGCTCACGAGGAAAGTTTTGTTTTTAAGTGAAAAATGAATAGGATAAAAAGGAAAGAATAAGATAAGAGGCTGACTTGCTGAGGACATTTTAACTTTTTAAGCTATTTCACACTTTCACAAAGGTCTTTGTTCGGTGTTCACACCATTTTCACAGCGTCATTCACGCCGTTATTCGTTCAAGCTGTTCAAGACTTCAAGTGAAGAATTCTAGGTGGGTTTGCTATTTTTAAGAAAAATATAAAAAAAATATATATGATATATTAAATATTTAAAATATATTATATATAAATATATTTTATCAAAGTTGGTCCGGGTTGGACCAACCCTAAACTTCCAAGACCGAGGACCAACTCGCAAGATCGGTCCTAGAATCTTAGGACCAATGATTGATCCGGTCCCCTTGAAAATCAAACAAGGACCGGTAGGGTTGGGCCGATCCAGGGCCGGTCTAGGGTCGACCCTAGACTGCTGCTCACCCCTACTCACCCCGATCTGGGGCGAGGGCTCACAAGCCCTCATCGCTGATCGGCCGGGATCGCTGGCCTGTAACTAGGGCCCGGCAACCCCGGCCAACCCTCCACCCGCCGTTGTCGGCCCTTCTCGGTGATAGTGGGGAGGTGGCGGCAGCGGCTGAGGGTTGAGGGCTAAGCCCTCAGCTGCCTCTCCCCCCTCCCACCTTTTTAAATTTTCAAATTTTTTAATATTAAAATTATTATTTTTAAATATTTTAACTAAATTTAATTAATTTTTTTGTACCATGTCAACCCAAAATGACGTCGTTTTTGCACTATTTGGCCATGTCAGTGTGCAAAACAGCGTCATTTTGCACTCGTTTCGCCAGAAAATGTCACATATGCAATTTGGATGTATTAGCACTCAAGTGATCCACTTTGCTTCGATTTCGGCATTTAAGTGTACCTTTCGAAAGTTATGACACTTAAGTGTCCCTTTTTGCAAAGTTATGGCACTTCAGGGGTCCGCAACTCTATATCTTTTAATGTGCACATTATAACAACATGTTTATCCATCTAATTTATAAAGACAAGTAAACATATGCATACATTTCAATACCTATGCTCATTTTCTTATTTCCTCACATGCTTCTCAAAGAAAACAGAATGCATTAGTCACGTAATTGAGCAAGAAGCAACTTGTGGTTCTACTCAAAACGTGAATATGTTATTTAATAACCTACATTTTAAAGGAAAACCAGATCCGAAAAGCGAATCAAATTGAGAAAATAATTATGCTTAGACTAAGTAAAAAAATATATCTAGACTCAAAAGGTAAATGTGCTTAGATTCAAAAAAATTTGATTGAATAATTGAAAAGGTTTAGATTTCCATAAAATTTGATTGTATAATAAACACATCTAAACCCAATAAAATCTAATTGCATAAAGAAATAGGTTCAGACTTTCGTGGAATTTAATTGCATAAATAAACACATCAAGACCTAGAAAAATTTGATTGCATAAAGAAATAGGTTCAGACTTCCGTAAAATCTGATTGTATAAAGAAACGGATTCAGGCTTTCGTACAATCTAATTATATAAATAAACATATCCAGACCTAGTAAAATCTGATTACATAAATAAATAAGTTCTAGTCAATCAAATTGGCATATTCAAAGTCTGAACGAATTAATGTATTCAGGACGTAAAGTCTGAACATGCAATGAGTACAATTCTGAGTTAGACCAACAAGTACATTCTAAATGTTAAGTCTAAATAATCATAAGGGTAATTTTTAACTTGATAAAAGCTTATATAACAAAAGAACGGATCCAACAATGAACAGATTTACAATGGACAGATTTAGCAATCGACAGAATCAACAAATAAATAGATTCAACAAGGAATAGATTCACACTCAGTAAAATCTATCTAGACCAATGGACATATTTATCAATAAACAAATTCACAAGTTAGCAGATTCAACAAGTGAACAGATTCAATTAATTGAGCAAATTTACAAATGGGCAAATTCACACAAACTAAGTAAAAATCTAGTAGAATAAATGAATAGATTCAGATTACCCAAAACGAACATGCAAGGGTTCATCAAAACATATGTGACAAAATAACTAGATTCTAACTATTTAGAACAAAGCAAGACAAAATCGAAGAATATGTAATGGGTCATCAACATAAATATGTTAGAACGATAAGATTTTAACTATCTAAAATGAAGTTGGACGGAGTAGAATAATATGCAGTAGGTCATCAAGATAAATTTGGCAGAACGATCAGATTCTGTCTACCTAGAATGAGGCAAAAAAAAAAAAAAAAAAAAAAAAAACGAACATGTAATGGATCATCAAGATGAATATGGCAAAACGTGCATATTTTAACTACTTAGAACGAAACAGAAAGACGCAGAACGAATATACAATATGCCATCAAGATAAATATGGCAAAACGAACATCCTTTATCTACTCAGAATGAAGCAAAAAGAAGCATAACGAACATGAAATGGGTCATTAAGATAAATACAACCTAGAATGAAGTAGAAAGCAGCAAAACAAGCAAATTTTGACTATCCAAGATGAAATAGAATGAATTAGGATGAACTTGGAAGAGATTATCAAGGCCACTTAACAACCATTATACCTATACATGCACATCAAAATTTCACCATTCAACCATTCAACCATTCAAACCAAGCTCAAGTTTTAAGGAGATTGGACCAACTTAACACTTAGAAATTCACTTACACAAACAAGCGCAAATCATCCAATGGCCGCCCCCAACTTCTAGTTGTTGAATTGAAGAGTTTAGCTTACTAATTTTTGGATTGAAAGTGAGAATAATAAATGCACGTGTTCTTTAGATCTTTATAGAGATCAAAAGCGTTATATGGCCAAGTAAGAGAAGTTTATTAAGATTTTTACCAAGATAAAAATGGGTCTTCAAATGGCTAGGTGTAACTATGCATGTCAATCATCAATTTGAGGTGGCACAATTACAAGAAAAGTCTTGCATGTGGCCAAGGGAAATGTAAGAGTGAGTGATTCCCTTGGAGTAAGTCTCCACTTAATCTTAAGTGTCAAAATATAAAATGCCTCATCTTGGTTGCAACATATGGTTATACAAGACATAATACAATGACAAGTGGTGTGTGGGTGGCTTAATATAAGAGAAAAATGGATTATTAGGGAAAATAAATATAGCATATCAATTTTTGGCGCCATTACTGAAACTAATAAATGATTAGCACTATTTAATTAGATTTGAAACAGGCAATACTACCTGTTATCAACTAAGTCGACGATTAACTAATTTATACTACTACTAATGCACATATCAATATTTATCAATTCAACTCGACATAACGGGCGCGGGTCGATTACATTGGTCGAGAAGTCATCCTCGGTGTCTCACTAAATTCACAATTAAATTACTATTTTTATGTGTACACCTAATTCTTAAGCTACATGGTCTTTAGCCTTATAACAAAAATATAATTATTAGACAACACGAATTTTCAAAGTCACATAAATATTATTACGAAAAGATCGAAATGTCATACCACATGCTTGTTTATGAGTAGATAAACTTGCCTTATGGTTAATGGTTTTATATTGGCATATCATGATAGAATAGAAAGAGAACTTGCATATGCATAGTTATTTTGTATTACCTTGAATTCATATTATTTGTTTGGTGCCAAGTTGAGTTCTAAGACGATTTCCTACCTTAGACGTGGGGATTTCATTTATTGAGTTTCGGCTCATCCCTTATTTTTCAATGTGTTAGATGGTCCCCTTAGATATGGTGGTGGAAGGAATGAAGTGATGCCCGAAACCATTAATCCCTAAGTTAGATGATGGCTTGGTGGTGGAATAATATGGGAGTAGTGGTACTAATCCAGGAAGATAAGTTTTGGCAATGGAAGACCAAGGGTTAGATAGTCCAAGAAAATTTGGAGGTGGAGTTAGTTGTTATGCTCCCTTCTCCTTCTTGGAGTCAAGGCAAGTGTTAAACAGAATCCTAAAAATTGATAAGACTCAAGGCGTGTATTTAGTCTGATCATTTGTAAGAAATTACTCAATGGCAATGTTGTCAATTTTGACGAGGTAGAGAAAAATTCTTAATCAAAAGTCAACTAAAACAAATAGTAAAAAAGATACTCAAAAGAAGAAGAGGAGTTGCAAGAACCAAAGGAAATACCAAAATAAAGAGATGTATAACATATAATTATTTGAGCGTCGGTAATTCTCTTAACGTCAAATCAAAAGTAAAAGTATCTAAGAATCTTGGAGTATCTACAATGGGGTTGAAGCATATTAATGGTTGTTGAAGGCGATTGTCCAGCTCTTAGTGTGCCCAAATTTGATGCAGTTTTTCATGCATCAACCAAGGATTTAATTATCCCAAAATTTCAACAAAAATCGTAAAAACAAGCCAAATCATCAACCTAATTATTCCAAAATAGTTTGCAAATTAATGTGGATGAGAGACAAACTTTCCTCCCTTCTCCTTAACTTTTTGCTCCTTTCCTTTTGATGGTGCTACTGTTTCCATCAATTCTGGCTTCACGAGTAAGCCAATAGATCCCTCTGGTGTTGTCGTGAAGAAGGAAAAATTAGAGCCATTATCTCGATTATGAACCTCTTTGATTATTTGGATAGCGGTTTTTTTATTGAAAAGCTTGTAAGTGTTCTCTTTGCCATCATATTCTCTTGATCCATTCATGAATGCGGTTGGCAACTGTGTGGAATGATTTTGTTGTTGTTGGGCCGCGGTGGAAGAGTTGGGTTCCGTTGAGAAGTTGTCTCTAGAATGCGAGTTGTTCGGAGACATGATTAATTGAAATAATGTAGCTATGGAGTTTATGAAAAATTCTCTTCTTTTGGTTAGGGGGATTATACACCTAGACTACATGATTCCTAAATCCAATAGGCAAAGGTTTTCTAATCTAGTTATTACTCCAAAGACAAGTTGCTCTTTAAGTGTTTGAAGTCTTTATTGGTTTAAAAAACTTAATTGGATTACGGATTTCGTTGGCCATGCTTCTCACATATTTTGATATATCAAAATTGGATTCTTTCTCACTAAATATATTGATTGTTATTGATTACAAGAAAGAATCTACTGAAAGTATCTATTGGAATAGATAAGTTCCAAAGAGGTGGAGGCCTAGTTCAAGCCTAATTTTGCCACTAGAAGTTGTGTATAAAGGAATTTTAATGGATTAATTTTCAATCCCAAACAAGCTAAGGTTTATTTCTTTGTATCCCTTCTTTTTGGCTATCCTTTAAACTGATGATAACACATTTTAATTAATTTAAGTGAATTGTGTCACTCTACTCAATTTCACATGAAGTTATCATAAAGCTCATTTCATTACTCGCTTTACATTATGTTTTAAAGTAGACTTATAATCATAAACCGGAATTTTGCAAATAATTTATTGATTTAGTTTTCAAGAGATAGGAACTATACAGAGATAATACGGATGACCATACAAAGCCATTTAAAATGTTTATTGAGCATGTTATCACAAAATCCTTATAACCATAACGAGTTATAACTAGCACTTAGTCTTGTGCTTAGCAAAGTAATACCTTCATTTTAACCTAAAAAGTGGCCCCAACCAATCATGCCAAGCTATCAAGCCAATAGTTTCATGGATGTCCCATTAAGTTCACAACAATCTCTCCCAAAAAAGCAAAAGTCATTAGAAATCTTATTACTGAGAATTAGGTGGTTTACGATGAGCCATGCTCTTTCACATATCAATTTCACCAGAAAAAATAGATTCATCCGTAACTAGATGGAGCATTTACTTGTTATTACCGAAGTTTAGGTTTACTAACAGTTGATTCATGTATATATTAAGCAACATGTTGATGGTCACTTGGAATGTCAATAAAGTTTCTACGGTTAGAATGACTTCACTTACGGTAAAAAAAAGTTTGTTATCTTTAAGTTTCTGAAATGCTAGAAATCAAACATATCGTTGACGGGCATGTTAATCACATTGACTGAAACATTAATAATGTGCGATTGGAAGATTCTAATTGTTACGTTGCATGTACTGTTTGTCAACTGATGCCTTGCTCTTCTGCAGATTCTCTTTGAAAATGGGTCCACCAGTGAATGCTGCTACACCATCCACTACTGCTTCTGCAGGTGAAAACATGCTGACCAATGACCAGCGCTTTCTCTTGACCATCATTTTTGGATTATACTTTGGGCCTCATCTCTAAGGGGAAAGGGCACCCCACAACTTAGCAATGCAAAAACTTACTCAGAGATTCTATAAGTGGAAAAGCTTATGGGGAGTACGAAATGCAAAAAGATGAAAACAACTTTGATAGCTCAAACAATGGAGAGAATATTAAGGAATTGTTTCATAAATATCATATGTAACAATGCTCCATATGATGTTGTTAAAACTAAATAATTGGCCACCGTTAGACACAAATGTGTATAATTAATGTGGGATGAGTCATGGCCATTATTGGCTAGGAGTTTATAAGAATGGACAGGTCCATAATTATTGTTTTCTTGTATGTTTTCCTTCCAAAATGCCTATATAAAGTAGTAGTTAATGGGTTGAAGGTAGAGAACTTCTCCTTAATAAATAGAAGGCATGTTTGTTGATCATGAATCCTTGAAATCCTTTCCCACCTCTTTTATACTTGCCATGATTAGTTCTTGTGGTATACTCTACACTTTCCACTATGTGAAATTCATGCATGAGAATCATGCTGTTATGAATTGTTACTATAGTGTGAATCAAAATTTGAAGAGGAGTTTGTGGGATAACATACATATTATAAACTAACTTTACATATCTAGTTCAAATTAGGGGACTTCACCAAAGAATAAAAAACACATGAGCCTTCATAAACTAACACTGCTTGACAATTCAAAGACATCAACAGAGAAACCAAGACATTATCATTATAAAGAACCAAAAGCACATCTAGTTGAATTAGGAAATCAACACAATCCATAAGCAAAAATTATCTTTGCCTCGAATCCTAAACCTTATAGGCACTAGTGTCCAAACATGTGAATTAGAGAGAATTTAGAGCTATTTTGAATAGCCAAAAGGAATAGAGATTGAGATTGCGTCACCACTAAGCTTCTTATGCCCCGATTATTCAAACATATGGCATCTTAATAAAAAAAAAAATTGCGGCTTGGTTTGCCCAAAATGCTATGCCTATAAAGAAAATAGAAGCAAAATACTTGGGAGCAACAAGAGGTGCAAACTAATGCCAGAGAACAAACATTTGCCAAATGGATCAAACTATAACAATTACAATAACATTTTTTCCATGAAAAGTGATGAGCAAAATTACTAATACATATTGATCAAATTCCTTTTTTGTAACGATGACCATCTTCAACCTATCATCCCAATTGCTTTCACTCTTATCGCTCATAGTTTGAATTGTCTTCTAGTTGCTTTTGACTGTCTTCAAATGGTTCTTAGCATGGTTGGGCTCACAACCAACACCAAACCTGTCATTTATTATATTGACAACTCGAGCAATTGAAGAGGGTTTCAATGTACTCAAAGGCTTATTTCGTTTACTAGCTTCATCGGCAAGAATTTCAAGTAGAACATATTCATAGTCTTGGACCACCTATATTGCTTGACCTTCTCATCATTTGTCTTACTTTTATCCATCATGATAACTACGTAATGGCTTTAAATAATAGAATAAGAAAAAAATGTAATGAAGAGGCACGCGTAGTAAATATTTGAAGATGATTATTATTACATGAATGGAAACTGCATGTTTTAAATGAAGCACTCAAAAGAAACAAAAGGAAAACTATTGGCTTCTTCTAACATTCTGATAATTAATCCAAATTTTATGTGCAATTCTATCATTTTTTATGCCCATATCCTATTTTCCTCCTTTTCCTCTCTTTGAGAAAGTTGAATTTTTGGATTTTCTCTTAAGTTAACACTACGAAATATTCCAAACTGGTATAGTTATGACAAATTTACCTCAAATTAATTTTTTGACCATCAAAAACTTCAAACCAGTATAGTTTGGATAAATTTATCCCAAACTGGTACAACAATAATAAATTTACCTTATGACAATTTCAATTAAATTTTACCGTTAAATTGCTTAGTTGGATGATATGTGACAGTTGATTGTTGTATCAATTTGGGATTTTATTCTTTGTTTGTCACAATTGTACCAATTTATGGTTTTTTGTGATATTAATTCAATTTAATAGGAGGTATATTTATCATAAACATACCGGTTTAGAGTTTTTGGCTGTCAAAAAATTAATTTGAGGCAAATTTGTCATAAGTATATCAGTTTGGGGGTTTTTTGTGATCATTGGAGGTAAATTTATCACAAGTATACTATTTTGGAGATTTTCGTGGTTAAAAAATTAGTTTTGGCAAATTCATCATAGGTGCAACAATTTGGAGTTTTTCATGGTATTAACACTTTTCTCTTTAAGATTTCATTTGTCTATTCATCTATTCCATGATCTAGTCATCGGGAACAAATCCCATAATAAAATTATGAATAATATGACAAGCTAAGACAACATTGACTTGCGTTCCAAATAACCAAAAAGGTTCAAAATTCAATACTCAAAAACACTTTTGTAAGATTCCAAATGCTCTTTCGATATTAGATCTTAGAGATGAATAGCATAGATTGCTTTGTTCCTTATCATTTTTAGGTGGGCAATCACTGAACTCTTTCATGATGGGGAGAGACGATGTCATTTTGAATTCCATAACTGGAATTGACAACATCTGTGGTGAAAGGTTATACTCAAATGTATAGGATGCATTACAAAAAAAAAATATATGCCTCTGTAGTAAAGATAAACACAATTAGAGTTCTCTTGTCAATTTTAGTTAATTACAAATTATCACTTTTTCAAATGGATGTTAAGAATACATTTTTACAAGACGACATTAAAGAAGAAGTGTACATAGATTTCACCTTAAGATATCTCTTGGAAGGAAAGAAATTTGTGTGCAAACAAAATATTATGGTCTCAAGCAATTTTCACAATCTTGGCATGGCAAGCTTAGTACTACTCTTGTCAATTTTGGCTTCAAAATGAGTTAATCAGATCATTCTCTCTTTGTTAAGAACTCCAAAGGAACTATGATCATTTTGATTTATGTTGATGGATCATCACTAGTGATAATCTTCAAAACATTAGAATCCTAAAAAAATACTTGAATGAAAAGTTCAACATCAAAGTAAGGGATGTTACGTTATTTTATTGGAATTGAAGTTGCTAGTTCAAGTAAATGATCGTTTCTCTCTTAGAGAAATTATGCATTAGACTAATTAAAGGAAATTGTAGGTTGGGAACTAAGCTAACAGAATCACTTATGAATTATAGTAATAAGTTTGCCACCGGCACCCCTCTTCTCAAAGAATAGTGGAATCTTTCGAAAATTGTCGAGTTGGTTGATTATTTGACTATTAAGACCTAAAATCACAAATGCCGTTAGTTATGCTAGTCAATACATGTATAATCCTACTAAAGGTCACATGAAGTTGGTTGACTGTATATTGCCATATCTACAGTCATTCACTGGACATGGTATTCCTATGAAGAATCATGATCACATAAAGATTGAATGTTATGTTGATGCATACTAGGCTAAAAATCACATGGATAGAAGATTAATGACATGGTTTTGGACCTTTACAGAAGGAAACCCAATCACTTTGAAGAGCAAAAAGCAAAGTGTAGTAGCTAGATTAAGTGCATAAGCTTAGTACAGAACCATGGCTTCAACCATGCGTAAATTGTTTGGCTTTGTTTATTGTTGCAAGATATGAGTCTTAATAAGCTTCGAAATCTTACAGAATTGTTTGCTAATAATCAAGCAGCTATTTATCTTGCTTCATATCCAATCATTCATGAAAAGACTAAGCCCATGGAGTTCGATCGTCACTATAATTGTGAGAAAGTTTAAGACAAAACAATTAAAACTTTGAACATTAGAAGTAAAGATTTTTTAAGGGACATATATTACTATGGTGCTTTCCACCAAGGCTTTTCCACGTGTGATGACCAAGCTAATCTCCATCAACATCTTCACCCCACCTTGGAAGGGGAGTGTTGGAAAGATAAGGACGAATAGTCAATAGAGTCCAAATTTAGTAGAAAATTTGGCTCAAATCGATTAAAAAAAGGAAAGAACAAATGCATTTGCCTTTCCAATCAGTATTCATGTCTATCCCTAGAGAGGATTCTATCTATTTAAAGATAATAAGAACCCCCAATGTGACATGAAGAATTGTGAGCTTCCTATCATAAACATAGATGAAGCAATATGACATGATCTAAACTCCTAAACATTTATATGTATTTTTTGGTATTTTTTAAATTAAAATTTGAAAGTAAAAATTAATTAAACTAAAACTACTCTAAATGAAGGTTATCCTATCCATTCTAGGAAATAATTTTGAATAAATCCCATTTAGATTAGGAAGACCTTATCCTATTAAATAGATGATATTCAAATATGCAAAGATTATCTATATAACATGCAATCATATCTAAATTATCCATCTACTAAGATATATTCTATATTCCAGAAACTATTTATAGCATGCATTGTTATCTTGAACATCTTATTCTAACCTACATGGAATTTTTATTTATTTATTTTATAGATAAGGAAAACAATCAAAGATAAACAATTAAGTCAATTAAGACATCATCCACCATTGATAATGAAAATTCAAAATTGGAATTATCATCTCAACTTGATAGCTATCTCAAATAAAAATTAATATATAATCTTAAGGCTTCAAGATCAAGATCTTGATTTTAAACTTTATAATCTAATAATTCCGTTTTAGGGCTTAGAGATAGAACAAAATATATCACATTGTGGATTAGGAAATAAATCCTTATCAATAATGCTTATCTTTTGGATCGAGTTAGATATCAATTTATTTAAAATAGGCAATAAGATATTTGAATTGATTTGGGTTTCGGGAATGTTGCTCATAGGGTTTCGGGAGTAGTAGCTCATAGGGTTTCGGGAAACATGAACAAACAGAGTAAACCTAGTTGTATGGAGATGTTTGATCATGGCTGGTGTAGAGCAATAAGGATGGCACCATTGTGACAGCCTGATTTCGATCTATTTTCGATTGAAATGGGCTTTTTATTAACGAGCCTAAAGTCTTTTTCTCTGAGTTGATCACTCACGAGATAACAAATCTATCAGTGAAGCTGTTAAGGGATCTAAACGTGACTGACTTGAGAATTCGACAAGAAATCGATTGCTCGATTGTGCTAATTTGCAAGAGTCAATACGGCACCGTTAAAATCGACTAAAGACCGGAGATAGGTTGGTTCGACAAAGGCATGTGATTAAAGTGTGGATGATTTCATCTAATTGCAAAATTTATGTCGAACGGCACTAAACCGATTTTTCTGTCGTTTTTGTACCCTGTGCCCGTATTTGAAATTTTGAGATTTTCACGACAATCGAGAATCGCCTATGAGTTGAAGATGAACAATGTGGATCGAAAATAATCGACCACGGGTCAAATACGCTAAAAATTCCTAAAAGCTATCCGGTAAATTAAGTCACGCTAAAATCCCATCCTGTTGAAATTAACTACGAAATTGAACCTGATTTCTGAAATTGAAAGTTCTGTCATGTCATGATTTATTTTAAGAATGTTGACTTATCCTTTAAAGAATTTTCGGCAAGTCCGAGATTTTCGGCGAAAAATTAAGATTTGGCGAAATTAGATTGGGAAATTCGGATAGGCCAAATTGGGTGCATTTTTAGCCTTCAAGTTGTGGCATTTGGTGAGGAAAAATGTGGAATTAGTGTGGACACCTACCTTGGCAAGTTGGCCGTTGATTTGAGGCTAATTGAAGAAGAATTGAGTTTAATTGCAGGGGAAATTAATGAAATTCGTAGCCATGGGGGGGGGGCTGCAACATTTCAGCACCATTTGAGACTTGTTGGAGAAGTCTTGGAGGGGAAATGGCTGCTAGGATAAGGGCTATGGACTTTGGAGCCTCTCTCATGAGTGTTTGAGATATTTGTGAAGACTTTCGTGGCCATTTGTTCCCCCTCAACCAGCAAACCTTCTTTTTCTTCTTTCTTGCTCCTTGGTGCTCCATTGTTGTTGTTTTGGAACCCAAGAACCAGCAGAGATCAAGCCAAGACCAAGCCAGCCCTTGAGTCGACCGCCAAAGCCGCCGTCATTCGCCCGGTCATCGAGTTGCCGCCTGAGCTCGCGCGCTCGTTCCACTTGCTCATTGTCCCTCGCGCCTGCACCCGTCATCCGCGCCCTAGCTGCCATCGCAACTCTGCTTGAGCCACTCTAGCCACCAGCCGTCACCACCTAATCGTCCTCGTTACCGTCCGCCACGCGCCAACCCATCCTAGCCCCTCGGTCCAGCCCTTTCAGTTCGTAACTAGAACTAAAGGCCTAGCTCTAACAGTGAGCTATTGGACCGTTTTCAGCCCGGTCCAAGCCTTGTCGGGTGTCGCCGTAGGCTCGAGTCTCGCTCGCCTCCGTGTCGTCGTCGCCGTGAACTCATTAGCTCACAAATCTAGTGATTGTACTTGCTAAACCTTGCTTAGGAGGTTAATTATGCTTAATGGAGGATTAACTTAGCTTACGATTATTTTAGGTGATTAGATTAGTGTAATTAGTGATTTAGTTAGTTAAATAGGCTAATTAGGTTGTTAGATTAGTTTATTTAGGGGTTAATTAGATTATGTTATTTATTTAGATTAGTGCATTATTTATTTAGGTCTGATTAGGTGGCTAGATTAGGGTATTTGGCTTAATTAAGCATTTATTTAATTATTTTTGTAATTTATTAATTATTTATTATTTTATGGAAATTATACCGGGATAGCCTATCGTCAGAATTTTGTGCTAATTGCTGTGGTGTAATTGGTTTGTGCAATTGATTGTTAGATTGTGCAATTTGGTGATGATTGTTAATTTTTAGCTATTATTTCATAATTATGAAATTTTGGTATTTAATTGGAAAATAACGGGTGTCGGTTTTTTACGCCAATTTTTTTCTTTTTTAGTACTATATCAAATAGTGAGATTTTCAAAAGGAATGATATCACTTTTTATGATTCGATCTGACCATGTACCCACACACGATTATTTTACCGAGTGTTTTTAATATGAAAAAAATAAGCCAAGTACATTATCTTAATTGAGGCATTTGAGTGCAAAGCACAATGTCCTTGGTCGGAATTGGGTATATGTGTGATGGTTTTGAGAACCTATCCCCCAATGTGCGTTGGGTAGACATTACTCCTATATGGAATACCCCTGACAACAGATGCCGGATTGTGGTAAAGGCCAAACCGATGCTCTTTTGGGAATGCCGTCTAGAGGTAGACGTTGCCGTGCTCGATGGAGCGAGATGACGCCTGATTATGCCAAAAGACTGCCGAACGTTCAGTAGGCCATGCCCATAGGGCTGTAATTAATTGGAACATGTGTTTGGGTGAGATAATCGCGCTTGATTATGAGATAAAATTGTGTGGCGCGAAATGAGACGTGTCATAATGATTTGGCTTTATAATCGGAATCCTTGTAATTGATTGGTTTGAAAGTGAGGCGTTCCAATTAATGAGTGCATTTACTATTTGCATCTGTTATATGAACTGTATTGACGTGCAGGGAGGTGTTGAGGCGAGGTGAGTCTTCTATGATGTGTGATTAGACTGCCTCTAGGCATATTACATTCCTAATCGGGGTTTAGGGCATGAACTCGCTGAGACATTGTTTCATCCTATCGTGGATTTAATCTTTTCAGGTCCGTAAATGGAGGTGAGACCTGTGTGTTTTGGGCAGCGGCAAGGGTAAAATGAGCAGAGTACCTTCTTCCCTGTCCTCGAGAATCCTTGGATCTACGAGCTCATCGTGACCACGATCTTGATCGATAAGGGTCTACCTTAATGGGTACCTCATCGATTCAAGGCGTGGTTTCGTTATAAGCCTAAAAAGAACGGGAATGTCTCGTGGATGGTTTCAATGGACCCACCGTTGAGGATGAGAAGGTAGCTGGCCCGCTAGACCTCGACATCCCGATGGTGTCGTGATAGATCCAGATCCCAAATAGGAGGGTCCGGGGTAATGTTAGCTAGGTAATCTTTTTTGGGGCCTTTACTTTTGTATATAACTTTGTGGGCAGACCTGGTTGGTCTATAAAATATGTTTGGTTTGATCTGATTGTTCTGCTTTTCTATCCTAAGTTGGTTGTTGTCTGGGGATTGTTTATTTCACTTCCGCATGTGCATGAATCGATTGGGTCGGCGACGCATCCTGGGAACGTCGCAATTTAGTCGACCACCGAGGAATGCGAGCGTGCTCGAGGATTGGGGCATGATAACCATGATAAGGACTAACATTGAGGGTTTGCTTATGGTTATAAGGTGTAGTGCAACGTCGACAAATGCGATGTTAGCTAGGGATAATAAGCGTTGGACAATAGTAAGTGTCTGGCAACCGACAATGACACATTGTGGTGGCCAGGGACAAGTAAGGAGCAACAAATTCATTGGGTCGGTGACTGTTCTCGGCTAGAGCATGGAGGCAGCAAGGAGAGAGAGTAGGTGGAGGTGTGGTTGTGGATGTCTAGGATGACAAGGAGGAGGTACAATTGTAGAGGGTGTCTTGGTTGAGACCTCTCTCTTTTCTTGTATTGGTCGAGTTTGATCTGTGACATCCTGATTTTCAGGTTTTGATTTCAATCGAATAAGTCGGACCTTTCATCAACGTGACTATAGTGTTTTTCTCTAAGATGGCCACTCATGAGATAACTGACCTATCTAGGTGAAGCCATTAAGGAATTTTAAATGCAATAGACTTTAGAATTCGACCAAGAATCAACTGCTCGACCGTGCTAGTCTGTAAGGATCATTGTGGCACAATTAAAAATCAATCAGAGACCAGAGATAGGTCGATTCGACTGAGATGGCGATCAAAGTGTGGGTGATTCCACATGATTGCAAAATTCTCTTCGAACGACACTAAACCGATTTTCTATCGTTTTGGGTACCCTGTGTCCGTATTTGAAATCTTGAGATTTTCACGACCACCAAGAGTTGCCAATGGGTCGGATGGGTTCATTGTGGTTCGAAGAAAATTGACCACGGGTCAATTGCACCAAAAATTCCTAAAAGCTACCTGGTAAGTAAGGTCACACTAAAAGCGCGTTTGATTGAAAATAACCGCGAATTTGAATTTGATTTCAAAAATTGGAAGTCCTGTCGTGTCATGAGTCATTCTGGGGACGTCAACTCACCTTTTGAGGAAATTCCGGTGAGTTTAGGATTTTTATGGAAAATCGGGTCGGACAATGCGGAAAATAAACGAAAATTCGGATTGGCCATTTTGAAGAGACTTTTGACATCTGGTGTAAGTGATTTGGCGAATGAAAGTTGTTCAAGCTTTTTCTGAATTCAAATTGGACCTCAACGGAATTTATTTGTTCGAAGAATCGAATTCCAAGAAAAAGGAAATGGAATTCGGATTTGAGTGAAATTTGGGTTAGGAAGACTGTCTTATCTTGGACTCCAATTGTTCAAATTGAGGTTGAAATTAGCCTTGGATGACCGAATATTCTTGGGTTGAAATTTTCCTTTGCTTTGATTGACTTTTAGTCAATACATATCCTCTCTCTCTCTCGGCCACACAAATCCCTTTTCTCTCTCTCGATTGAAGACTCACACACAAAACCCCCCAAAGCCGACAGTCCCTGCTTCATTGGTCTGCTTTTACTTTCTTTCCTTTGAATTTTCACTTGTTCTTATCCTCTCACCTTATCTCTCTCTCTCTACTTACACGTTTCTTTTCCCCTTTTGGGGCCGACACACCCCTGCTCCTCCTTATCCCTTCTTTTCTACTTTTCTTTGCCTGTTTTTCTTTCATTGGAATCGCACAATTCCCCTCCCTTTGTTCCTTCGAGCAACTACTTTCGCCCACCCATATGCTCCTCTCCATCGCCCGGGATCTCTTCCTCATTGCCGCAGCCACATGTCCAGCAGCGACTGGACTTGTAGCTTTGCCAGTCAACTCCCTTACAAGCGAAACACCATCGTTGACTTCTCATGTGGGCTCATCTCCACGAAGAAGCTGCCACTCGTCCACATGAATTTTTCCCAGCCGAAGCAATTGCTGCTTTCCTTGTTCACTTCTCCATCGCCTGCCAGCTCATGCCATCCACCAGCTCGTGTCTCGTTTGGTCAACACAACAGAGTCATCTTCAACGCCATCAATGGCTCTCTTTGTTCAAGCTGCATGAAGTCAGTCCATCGAAGCAGCTCGAACCGTGACCACCTCCTGACTTCACGCCCGCGGATTGCTTGAATTAAGTCCAACAAAATTTCAGTCCCGCGAGCCCAAGACCATTTCCTTTGGTTGTCCGCAGCCCAATCCCCACATCAGCAATTTCACGGCCCTAGCAGCTCAGCCCAAGGTGGTTTAATTCAATTGAAGCCAACTGTGGTCATAGGTTTCAAGCCAAAAATTGAGCCCACAGTCGATTGCAGTCTAGCGCAAGTCTCAAGCTCGTCTTCAATTGCATTTCAGCAGCCCAGTTTTGGTAACACAAGCCCAAGTCTAAGCCGTTGCGGTTTCTGGTCTTTGCGTTTATCATGTGAGTTTTACTCATTGATGCCTTCTTAGTTTGCTAATTATGCTTAAGGGTTGATTAGATTTAATTATTTGCAATTAGGTAAATAGATTAGATTAAAGTAATTAAATTAAAGACTCATTGATGCATGTTAATTAATTTTTGTGCATTTAGCTAGTAAACATGTCCTATTATTTATTGGATGCTTCTTGGGATTTTTCCTGTTCCTTATCGGGTGTTAATTAAGTAATTCGAGCCTAAATGGGATTATTAGTAATTAAATATTAGTTTTTAAAATTAATTATTTAATTATTTATTTCCCAGTAATTCAACTGGCCAGTGACCGAGATTTTATGTTGGTGATCGTGGTGTAGTCCGTTTATTTAATTAAGCTTTATATTGTGCTAAATTAAATTTATTAAATTTATTTATTTATTTTTCGAAATTAATTATTTAACTATTTATTTTTCGGAAATTCGACCAAGATGGTCGGTGACCGGAATTTCATGCTGATTGTCATGGTGCAGTCCGTTTATTTATTTGAGCTCTACATTGCGTGGAATTGAATTGCTTATGCAATTTTAGGGATTTATCCCAAATTGAATGAATTGAATGATTGATTGGTTGATGGCCGAGTGTTATTATTTAGCATCGATGATGCTGTAATGAACAGTAAAGCAAAGGGAACTGTGAAAGGGAATTGGGGAAATTCTCGGTTGAAACCAATCAGGAACGATGTAATGAGACATACGTGATTCGGTGATTGAAAGATATCACTAGTGAAAACAACGCCTTAAAGAACGCACAAGTGCTGTCCATTATATATGTCACCTTGGCAGAAGCAGCGCCTGAGAGCATTAATGAGGCTCTGTGACTAAGTGTACTATTGGAGGTTATCTTGAAATAGTCGAGTGGGACCATAAAGTCATTGAATTCTTGAAAGGGCCGAGTGGGACCGTAAAGCCATTAAATCTTGAAAGTAGTCGAGTGGGACCATAAAGCCATTGAATATTGAAAGTTGCCGAGTGGGACTATGTTTTCCACCTATAAATAAGTTGTGTCCTAAGGACCGTGATTCATAGTTGTGAATTGATTGATTGAATGGGAATGATCGGAAGTGGTCTCATTGCTATGTAATCGATTAAGTCGATTGATCTTTACTTTGATCTAACGTTGTGAATTGATTAATTGAATGGAAATGACCGTGAGTGGTTTTGTTGACGTGTGATCGACTAGTCGATTTGATTGATGTTTCGATCAGTGATGTGATTGCTTAGGTGTCTATTTGATTTGTGCTAATATGCAGGTGAAATTTGAGGCTAAAGTAAGTCCTCTGACTCATGTCTTGCATAGGCAGCCTTAAGGTGTATTAGTTTACTAATCGGGTTTTAGGGGTAGAAGTTGCTAAGACATAGTCTCATCCCGGTTGTGGGATTATATTTCAGGCCCCTAGATTTCCCGAAGACGAGCCGACATTTGAAGCCAAGGATGAGTGAGAAGAAGGAGATGAAGAGTTTGAAGAAAATGAGCCTAGTGGTGAAAAATCCGAGGAGAATCAAGATGATGATCCCAAGCATGACCCATATGAAGACTGAGATCTTATCCTCTTTTGTGAATTCCTGTATTTGTGTGGTTGTGAATTTCAATATGAAAATTATGGCCTACTTTTCTATCCCATTGTTTTATTGTCTGGGGATTTATAATCGCTTCCGCATGTGCATATAAAAAATGAAAAGGTCGGCGATACATAGTCTTGAGATATCGCATTTTTTTAAAATCGACCAAAGATAAGGGTTGTGCGTGTGCCTAAGGATCGGGGCATGACATGATCTTTGGCCTTTTTAAAATAACAAGCTCAAATAGCCTAGGGCCTCTCCCTAAAAGACTTTTGACTATTGAAACTTGACTGACTTGGGCTTAATCTAGCCTAAACTTCTATGATTTTTTGTTAGGGCCTATATGCACAATGGGCTAGTTGAATTCGCTACTTGCATGCTTAATTAACGAAAAGCTTGATCCCTTTAGGACCTATTTTGATTAGACCCAAAGCCATTGACCTAATGGGCTAAACCTAACTCAATTGAAGCTTAATACCCTCTAGTTTTGGCCTTGAAATTTCAGCCACTCCTCCCCATGATGGCTGAATTTTGCTCGAGTGCTAGCCTAGTCCACTTAATCAATTTAAGTCCCAATTCACCACCGATGGTCCAATGCAAATACAATTAATGAACTATACAATGAACGCTTTTAAATACTATATGCTATGCAATTATATTATTTTTGTTTAAGGGCTAAAGGCTAGTCCCTAATTTTTTATGCAATTTATCTTAAATGGTTAGTCAATTAGGTGTCAACAATGATACTCTATTCCTCTTTCATTTTGAGAAACAAACATAACACAAGTATCCAAAAAATGGTTGAAAGTGTCGATGCCTTTTCCATGACAACATATTGAGTAAGTTGGAGTGTAGTTCTAGGGTGAATCCATTTCAAAGATTGAAGTCAAAATTTAGCCTGCAAGTCTCAATTATGAAAAATTGGAATTAGGACTTGAGCTCGTTATACTTTGGAATTGGTCAGTTCTACTTTGGGAATTTATTTTGTTTTGTACAATCAAAAAATTGTTATTGTATGTATATATATATATATATATATATATATATTTTGCAGCTTATAACTAGTAAGTCATGTTAGTTGAGTGGTCTTGCACATGTACTTCAAGTTGGAGGACATGTGTTCCATTCTCCCTAGTTGTATTTCATTGTTTTTTCCCTACTCGAGGAGGAATTATCGAAAAAGTTATAAATCTTTTAATGATTTGCTAATTTAGTCCTAAAATTTTAAATTATGTCAATTCAATCATTTTGACTAATTTTGACAAGAAATCATTGACATGTGGTCTAATTAACACTAGCTATTCTATGTATTATTGTTGGCCTAGCCAATACTAACGTAGACATTTTTTTTACAATTTTTTGTTTAATTTTTCTAAATTTATCATTATTTTTTCTTCTTTTCTTTCCCTTTTTACTTATTTTTCTTGGGCAGCCTTTGCTAGGCATGGTGAGGACCTTCACACCCTTGCAAGCCACAAGTGAGGGCCACGACTACCGCCTGCTAGCAGAGGAGGGCCACAAGCTAATGAGGGCACAAATGCCCTCTCTTGTAGCATGTGAGAGCTACGACACTCTCACTCTGACTAGGCAAGAGTTGGCCTGCGTCCTCACCAACCCAATATAGTAAAAGAGAAAAAGAAAAAAATAATAAAAAATTAACAATTTTTTAAGCAGCTTTTGTTAGCCTCAGAGGAGGGTTGTGAGCACAGAGGCCCTCCCTCGTGGCAGGCGAAAGCTATGATGCTCTCGCTCGGACCAGGCAAGGTTTGGCCCCTGACCTTATCAACCCAACATTGGGAAAAAAAAAAAAAAAAAAAAGAAAAGAAAGAAGAAAAATTGATAAAAATTAACAATTTTCTTAAAAAATTGGAAGAATTGTGCATGTCGACACTATGTCGACACTAACGAAGCCACATTAAACGACCGGTGTTGATTAAACTACCATGTTAATGACTTTTGACCAAAATTGGCAAAAATAACTATTGACAAATCATCAAAATGTTTATAACTTAATTGGCACAATTATATTTGACAAAAAAAAAATGACACAACTACATGGTTTATTAAAAGGATAAGTGCAACATAAGTTCTAAAACTTGTCACGAAAATGCATTTGAATCCTAAAACTTGCAAAAAGTGCAAATAAATCCTAACACTTGTCAAAATGTTTTAATTGAGTCCTAAAACCGATGCCGTTAGCCTTTTCCGTTAAAAATAATGATGTGGCATTTTAAATTATTTTTTATTTTCTAGGTGGATTTTTTAATTATTTTTATTCATTTTGAAAATAGGATTTAAAAATTATACAATTAAATTTATTCATTTTATTTTATTTTCACCAAAAACTAAAAAGAAAAGTTAAAAGATTTATTTTTAAAAAAATTAGCGGCTATCCCTCGTCACAAAGCATTCTTGCCGCAGCCGCCGCCCATCGCCGGAGGGGGCCGGCGGGCCCAGATCTAGGTACCCTCGCTCGAGCTTGAGTGAGGGTACCCAGATTTGGGCTCGCCGACCCTCGCGGGGCCGGGCGGCGGGTGAGCCTTGCCGGCCCCGAGCGAGGGCCGACGAGGCCTCACCTAGGGCGGGCAACGGTCGTCGGCCCTCACCGGGGTCGGTGAAGCCTCGCCCCGGTCGGGGAGGGCCGGCCCACCCCACCTAGGGCCCGCGACCATCGGTGATGGGCGGCGGCAATGGCGCGGTGGTTAGGAAGAGGAGACGCTGACTTTTTTTTAAAACAATTTTTAAAAATAAAAAATAATTTTTAAAAATAATTTTTTTTTCTTTTTCTTTTTAGTTTTTGGTGAAAATAAGATGACATGAATAAATCTAATTTTTAAAAAAAATGAATAAAAATAATTAAAAAATCCATGTGGAAAATAAAAATCATTTAAAATGCCACGTTAGCATTTTTAACGGAAAATGCTAATAGTGTCGGTTTTAGGACTCGATTGAAATATTTTGACAAGTTTTAGGACTTATTTGCGCTTTTTGCAAGTTTTAGGACTCAAATACATTTTCATAATAAGTTTTAAGACTTCTGCCGCACTTATCCTTTTATTAAATTTGGCAAATCAAAAAAAAAAAAAAAAAATTAGGATTAAATTGGTCAATTAATTCTTGAGGTTTGCCCAGCAACTATCCTTTCCATGTGGGAATGAGGAAGTGAAGGGTTTGAATCTCTACTTTCTTTAGGGTAAGAACAATTTAGGGCGCAAATGATAACCATTCTAACCAGAAATTGATTTCTATAAGAGAAATAGATTTTTCTGTTTCTATTTCTAGATGAGTTTTTGAGCAAAAGTACCCACTTGATAACGACACAAAATTTCTACTCCAAAAATAAAAAATCGTTTGATAATGATACAAAATTTCTTCTTTTCGAACGTAAGAGAAAAGTCTAAGGATAATTTACTCCCTTTTCAAAGTTGATTCCATAAGAAACGGGGATTGAGAATCAAATCAATTCCTTTGAAACTAGCCTAGATACCATTCAATTTTGTTCCCAAGTTAGCTCGTTTGGTCACTTCTTGGATATTGATCACCTAAGGATTTGGGAAAATTACCAAAAAAGTCATAATTTTGTACTTATGTCATTTCAGTCCTAAACCTTTTAATTTAATCAATTCAATCCTAAATCTTTTAATGATTTGTCAATTTAGTCATTTTCGTCAATTTTAGCTAGAAATTGATGATGTTAATGTTGGCATTTTACATGGCACTACCATACTAATGTTGATAAATTTTAGTTCTTTTCTTAATTTTTCTTTTTTATTATTAAGGGTCGGGAATGGTTGAGGCCCAATGACTCCAAGCAATGGTTGCAATCATTCAGGGTGCAAATGGTAACACTTCTTGGTTGGGGAAGAGTTTTTTTTTTTTAGAAATGCTTCTTTTCTATTTTTATTCTGGGAAACAATTTTTGTATAAAAAAACCCGTTTGGTAACTACACAAAATTTTTACTCCGAGAAATGGAAAAAGAATAGAAATGCGTTTGGTAAAAACAGTTTCCTTTTTTATATTTATTTGTTTTTTTACTTGTGCCCGCCCGACCATTGTCGGACGCCGCCGTGCACGTCGCCGTCGGCGGGCGGCGGCGGCGGTGATCGGCCTTCGGCGGCGGTAGCGGTGGCGATCGGCGGGCCGCGGCGGCGGCGGAGGGGGGCGACGGCGAGCGGCAGTCAACGGCGGTCAACGGCGGTCAGTGAGAGAAGAATAAAAGAAAAAAAATTCACTTATTTCTGAAACTTATTCCCGGGAACAAGAAGCAATTTTTTTTTACTTCTCATTTTTATTCCAAAACTATTCCTGGGCTAACTTTTCGTTCACAAGAAAAAAAACAACTTTGGCGTTACCAAATGGATTTATGTTCTTTTTTTGTTCTAGGGAACAAAAGAACATAAATTGTTAGGCTGGGGAAGGTTATCATGCGCAGCCTCAGTGACCGACGTGGTCCCCAAGCCCTTGCCTAAATCTGAGCGGAGGCCATGAGCTGGGCGAGGTTCACAGGTCCTTGACTGGCAGTCCTCGCCACCCTTAACAATAAAAGAAATGAAAAGAAAATAATAGAATAGAAATTAAAAAATTAGTAAAAAATTATTAAATCTAAAGAAAATTTAAAATAATTTACGTTGGCGTCGGTCAAGCCATGTAGGACAATTGGCAAATTGTTAAAAGATCTAAAACCAAATTGGTCAAATTAAAATGTTAGAAATTGAATTGACATATATATAGTAGGTTTATGACTTTTTTAGGTGATCAACTCCAATGACTTCATAGTTTCATACTTGTATTTTACACATCATGAAAATAAAATTGAGAGAGGGAGAGAGAGGATGCGTATATGAATCACACACATGTCTACATCGTTCATCCGTGCATCTCGTGCTCCAAAAGTCCACTATGTGTACCCGTGCTTTTGCAGTCACGGTATTACCCCCACAATATTGCAAAATTATGGCCAAAATACGTCATGATATTATATCTGTAGATATACACATATACATACATATAGGTATTATGTTTTAAACGCAGTAAGTAATTTAATTAGCAATTTGGACAAATCTAGAGAATATGGTAATTAGAAAATTTCCCGGGAGTGCTAACCCTTCCTGTCGTGTAGTTTCAGTCTTTTCTTGACAATGATACTGCTTTTGTTTATATTTACCAGAAAATTAATTGGTAGCGACTTTAACTTTATATTTGTGAACCTGCTCATTTTTCAGTATATTATCCGGACTAGGAATCGGAAAGATTCGAAACGCAAATAACAGTATAATCTCGAAGTAATATAGATAAGCATAGTATTTTCGGATATAGTTAATCTTATTATCAAGTTGCAAAAAAAATAAAGCATAAACAAAATTCAAGTCCTCGACGCCAACATATCTTCACAAACTTACGTATCTTTATATAGTCGTAATTCAATGTGATAAACTTTTCTAATTTGAGATTGTACTAAACCTTTGAAATCATTTCCAAATCAGGTCAAGCTTGTCCTCCTCATTTCCGTACTCGTATTTTTATTGAGAAATGGTGATATATATATATATATATATATATATCCATTTGTAATCTCGATCACAAGGACTTTCATCTCGGTATTTGATCAAAAGATGGACCAATTTAAAGGAAAAAACCAATTTCTTCCCCAAAAATAAAGTGGGAGAAACCGGGAGAAAAATTGCATAATCATTTGTGAATCAGATTATGCCAATCCTCCTCATTTCCACATCCTTATTTGTCATCAGAAAATGACGGCACACACTCGTCTCTAGTCTCGACTGCCGGGATTTTCATCTCAATATTTGATCGAAATCGAAAGAGGGACCCAAATTATAAAAAAAAAAAAAAAGAAGAAGAAGAAAACAATCTCACCCCCAGAACACAAAAGTGGGAAAAAATGGAAAAAAGAAAAATTGCGTGATTATCCAAAAACTTTAACATTTTTCCCAAAGAGGACTTGCCATCGAATTATCTCAATAGTCAGCAGCATATATGCTGTGTATTTTCGTGCGTATTGCCTCCCTGTCTGTCTCCAATTTTCCCTTCATTCATTTCAAAACACCTTTAACCTCCCGCGATAGAAGGGTGTTGAGCAATCTCAATCTCTCTCTTCTCTCCCTTTTCCTCCCCCTTCTCTCTCTTGCCCTCTTCTCGTCCCTCCGCCCTTCAGATTCGATCCAATCCCGCCTCCCTCCGCCGCCGCATTCTAGGGTTCCGATTCGCCGCCGCGGCCCGCCGTCGTGGTGGTGGTGGGGATCCGGGAGGAGGGGGCGTCGTCGTCGTCGTCGCCGTTAGGGTTTGCCGATTTCGCCCGATCTGAGATTCGTCCGGATTCGAGGGGCAGCGCCGGCGCGGGTCTCCGAGTCCGTCTCGGGTCGCGATTTCCAAGATGTTCTGGCGTATGGCGGGACTGTCCACCGCGTCTCCGGTGAGTTCCTTCGGACGGCGGTTTTCGGTTTCTGTCGCGGGGTGGTTTTTTGATTTGGAGTTGTGTGTGTGTGTGCTCCAGCATCTTGGGAAGGGACGTGGGTGCTTGCGCTCTCGCGAGGGGCGGCGGATGCGCGAGAATTGCTCCGAATGGTTCGCGGATTTTTGTGGGGGATCTTATGAATTTTATTGATCAGTTTCTGTTGCATCGATGGTTTCGTGGCTGAGCGCGGACAGAGTTTCGTTATTCGTTTAGCGAGTTGCGTTTGTTTGGGCATTATCGCTGGCTTTATTGTAATTATAATGGTTTCTTGTGATTAGCGTTCTGATGAATGTCGTCTTCTGTGTTGGAAAGCTTCAATGTCATGGAATTAGCATAGTCTAACTGTCATTCTTGGCCAGAACTTTCTACTTATACCAACTTTTTATGGATAGCATTTGTGCTTTAGTTCCGCAATTGCATTTTTTCAACACTTCACGTCAGTCAATCTCTTTGGGAAAAATTCATTTTAAATTATAGGGACTTGCCAGTGTGGCGCATCACAATGCAGAAGAATGGTGAAGTGGGAGTTTCCCCCTCATTTCTCGTGTGCCAAAGGGCTGAAGTGCTCTTATTAGTTTTTGAGTGTAGTTTTTTTCCAATTTTTACCTTAAGTCAAGTTCCATTAGTTGGTAGTTTGTATATACTCATGGTGAAAATTTACGAGAGAGTTCTTTTTGTCCTGTTACAATTATGTGTTAGAAGGACTGATTAATGGCTTTTGAAGATAACTTTTTTGATGCGAACAGAAACCTCTGTTAATTTTCTTAATTTTTATCTTTGGGTCAAGTCTTAGTATGTAATGGATGTTCTTGTTGAGATTACTCAGTCATATGAAAGACAGAGAATTGAGAGAGAAAAGGGTAGATAAAGCGTTGGTAATTGAATTTAGCAGATTAGAGATCCCTGCTTTCTGGTGTGCAGAAGTTTTTCTGGTGTATCATCTCATCCATGTAGGGTAAAACTAATTTGTTAAGTTGTTTAAACAAAGTTACTAGGATATCAAACTTATGTCTAGGCACTCAAAATTTTCTTTCATGTCATTTCCTTGTATTGCATAAAGTCAACAGCATTCATATCTCATGAAGGTTGGCAAAACGGAGGATGTTCAAATTACAAAACCTCTCTACTCTATGGTTTTTTTTTTTTTTTTTTTTTTTTTTTTTTTTTTAAAAATCAAGAAGAGGCCACGATCCTGCATGACCCAGCCTATTTACATACATTCCTGCGAGTTGTCTACTGGTCATTCTGTTTGTTGCTCATTTCTGGGTCCATGGTAGAGTGGACAAATGGGTCTATTTACCTTAGCTTAAGAAAGACATCATTTGTATTGCCTTAAAGTTAATGCATGGATATAAATTCCTTTATGTGTGTGTGTGTGTGTGAGAGAGAGAGAGAGAGAGAGAGAGAGAGCGCCCAATTAAGTATCGACTTTGGTTGATTTTGTATGTAGCTTATCATCTACTGATGTCCATCTCTCTGCATTTATAGAAGTTAAATGATTACCAAATTTTCTAGGTAAATGCTTCTTTTTGATTTTTTGTCACTAGTTTGATAGTTAATCAATTCTTATGTTGTCATTGCATTTGATCAGATCAAGGACTTTTTGGACCTGACTTGGGTGTAAATTTGACTAATGTTGAGATCCTAATGTTTGTGGTTACATTTTTTCCACAGGTGGAGACTATTCTGGACAAAGATAATTATACTTTGGAGGAGCTTCTTGATGAGGATGAAATTATTCAAGAATGCAAAGCACTTAACAACCGTCTCATTAATTTGTAATGCTTATTTCATTTGTATATATGCTTATGGTTTTCCTTCTCTCTCTCTCTCTCTCTCTCTCTTTTTTTATGTTAAGCAGTTTTCTTTCTTTGTTAAGCTGCCCATAGTTTCTTGACATTCTTCTTCTCCTTCTGTAATATTAACTGGCTAGAATGATATCAGAAGTCAATACTAATCCTTAATTTAAATCTGTGCCTTTGTTATGTAGTTCTTTGACAGTGTACGTAAGATCACTATGTTTCTTTGCCTTTGCTGTAGTTCTTTGACAGTGTACCTTTTTAGTAAGATCACTATGTTTAACCAACCAGCTTCCCAAGGCCATATTAGACTCCTTACATCTGTTTAGTTGTAGTCGTACTTGTCTTGGACTATGCTTTGGGCATGATGATTTCAACATCCCAAAGGTAGCAGTGCAAATATGCTGGTTATCCCGTGAAGTATTTAGATATATGTCAATATCAGAAGGGTAAATAATTTGTAGAAGTTGCATTCGGGGAATTGTGTTTGGGCAAATCTTGGATTTTGGAATCATTTAATGGTTGTGATTCTTTTCCGAAATTTTTTTTTCTTCTTTCAATAGATACCCTCTGGACTCAAACTTTACTATCTTTTCATAATATTTTTGGGAAGAAATATTATGTGTAGACCTGGGATTATTGAGTAATGAAAAGTTCATGTTGAAACTATATTGCATATTGGGGAGCTTAAACTTTTGCAATCATGGCTTCTCCCCTTCAAGGCTTACATTTAAATCAATACTGTTAGTACTGTCCCAGATATCTCTTGTTATTTTATATTAATGCATAGGTGTGTCAATTAGTGTTATGTCATCGGCATAAGCTTTTGCTTGTTGGAAATGAATTTCAATCTGACTTAACTCATCTGTGCTTCTGTTTGTTTATAAAATGGTGCTTATATGGGTTTTCCCTGGATTAGGAGTCCTAATTTATTTGATGATCTGCAATTGTTTATCCCACATGGTTGTACAGGTGTCTTTTCTCTGCTTATTAGAGCTGATGTAAATCATTTTTCTGAGTTTCAGTGCAGCAATTATGTGTATGACTTTAAGCATCTATCTCTTACTTCATTAAGCATTGTGCTTTCAGTTTGCGGGAAAAACCTCAGGTGGAACAGCTTTTGCGGTACATCGTGGAAGAAGCTGATTCTGATGCTGACAAGAAGCAAACAATCAAGTAGGCTTATATGTGAGAGTTTGTAGGTCTCGCGTTCATAATATATTCCTTTTTTTAATTGAATTTTTTTATTCTTAATAGGTTTCCTTTCATCGCTTGTGAGATTTTCACTTGTGAAGTTGATATAATACTGAGGACTTTGGTCGATGACCAGGAGGTAAAAAGGTTTGGTCTCCATAAAGATTTCGAGTTTGGTAGGATTCAGTCACTGAAACTTTTCTTAGTTGGCTATGTGCAGTTGATGGACTTATTGTTTTCTTTCCTTGAGCCTGATCGTAACCATAGTACACAGCTGGCTGGGTACTTTAGTAAGGTATGTTGTGATTTTTAAGTACTTGCTTTTATATGCTGCCTTAAGGCATTATTGCTCCATACCCTACTGCATGGACTTCTGTTTTTTATTTTGATCATAATTATTATGCTGTGCTATTTTGTTAGGTTGTCATTTGTCTGCTGCTGCGGAAAACGACGCCTTTTATGAATTACATTCAAGTAAGTAACCTACCATATTAATCATAATTATTCTGGCTATTTGCATAGACTGCTCTGTTGGGGTCAGATGCAATGTACCCCTATTGTTTCAAACTTTGCAAATATCCTGACTTTATTTTGTTCACCTTAGACTTATCATCAAGGTTGTGTCACTCTCTTGGTTTTGCGGCAAGTGGCACTGATGTGCTTTATATTTCACAAAATGCATAGAGCCATGGTCATTTCCTTTCAAATAAAGTAAATATTTCTTTAAGTGAATGTTCTTTTTGTATTCTGATTGTGATGTGTTCTTTTGTACTGGTAATAATGAGGATGAGGTTGAGATTTGTGTGGACCCATGTAAAGAGATTGGGATAAACAATTCAATTTGACCTAATACACTGAATCATGACTGTATCTGCGATTCTGATATCCAAATTCAGATTATATTGCAAGGGTGGATCTTTTTTGTTTCAAGTTTGTTTGAACACCTCAAGAATCTGTTGATGTTGCCAATTTCACTTTCTTGTTCCTAGGATATTGTAGAGGAATAAGTCGATATGCCATTCCTGCATAAAGAAAGTGGATTAATAGTGATACTTTCTGCTGGGCTCAGATATCTCCTCTTTTTCCCCCAGCATTGAACCCATGGTTTGCATTGTATTCAAGCTTCCCCTAAACAAAACCCTGCAATTGCATTAGACATGTCCTGCAATTGCTTTTTCATTTGCATTGTAGGTATGGATGATTTTGATCATTTGAACTTCTTTTTACATTATTAGCTTCATTAACGAGGTTAAATTACTTGATCTCCTTTTGTTTTGGCAAAAATTTTAGGTTCACCCTTTCTTATGTGAAATCACTCTAAATATGTCGATCCACCAAATCGATGAAGTCTGACGATGTCTTTAGCATGTATTTCTTTCATTCCTAGTAGAGTAATAGGAAATGTTGTAAGACACACCGATCTGCTTTAGCCTTTTCTGGTAAATCTCTAGTGATGCGATTGATGTTTTCAAGCCTGCCTTTTATTCTTCTTGGTTTAAACAAGTACTCTTTTTCCATAAATCACCAAGTATGTCCTTGCAAAACTCCCAAGCTTTCGTATCAAAAAATCACGGGAGATCTCACATGGCAATACTCATTACATAGTGGAATTTTTTAGCTAACCAGAGAGTTCCATGACTTTTATTGGGGCAGTTGCTTCTGGGCTTCTCAAGCCTAAGCAACAAACAGCAAAAGCCAGTCCATATCTTTTTTGCACTTGAAGTGCTTTTAAATTAGTAGAGACAAATCACTTCGATACTTCCTGTAGAACCACATTCCATTGCTCCACTAGCGACAAAGGTGGTGGTCATTGTGAGCAATTCTAATAGCGAGGACAGCTATTGATGTATCTTCCTGGGAATTTCAGTGTACCTTGGAGTGCCTCAACATCTCATCTCATCTCACCTCATCTCATCTCATCTCTCTCTCTCTCTCTCTCTCTCTCTCTGATGCAAGCTCTTTTTTTGGGTCAAACTCTCTGACATGTTAGGCAGTTGACATTTCCAATTTTGTCATTGAGTATACTGCTGGCCTTTTCTTACTCCAAGTTCCGGTTAATATATGCAAACAACGCTGAATATTGGTTTTTCTTGAGTTTTTTGCTGACTGTCATCATGTTATTTCAAATGTTTCTAGGGTGATGTCATATCTCCATAGTGGCATGTGAAATGATGAGAACTTTGGGTCTTTTACAAGTAATTTAGTAGGGATAAACTGGAGGACTTGTTTGGGAAGCTCTAGATGACAATTGTAAAGTATAATGTTTTAATTGGCCTAGTATTCTGCAAAATTGACCAGTTCAGTAGAACCTTTATTCCATTTAGTAGATATAGTGGAATAATTGTCCTTTAATGGCAATATTTTTTATGAGAATGCTTCATAAAATTGCTTGAATTTTGTTCTCATTGTTGTCCTCTTTTCCTTTATGAAAAGTATCAGCACTGGTTGCTGCTTAGGTTTAAAATTTTCAATCCTACTGGTCAATTTTTCTTTTTTTTACTATTCCATGCAACCTTCCATGATGTAAAAGCAATTCTGACAACCTTGTCGCAAAAGCAAGCTGTTTATATGAATAATTTACCCTAATAATACTTATCTTCTCTTGTATTTGTAATTTGGGATGTTAATATACTATACATTACCATTTTATGGGTGCAAAAGACTTTTGTAGGTCTCAAAACCTTCTAATTCTATTCTACATTAGGCTAAGCTAGGCCTGTCTTTCTAATTGTTTCTCCACAGTTCTATCGACAAGTGTGTGTTAAATATGTATGTTAGGCTGAGAGTTAAATTGGTCTCAATGTTTGTTTGTTTCCTTTTACTGGAATTTGAAGTTGCTTATCTAACCCTATGGATTGATTGAATGGTTAAGGAAGAAATATATATGGATGGATTAAGTGACTGACATACATTTGATTCCCTATCTGCTAGGGTGGGTTGTCAACTTGGGTCTTGGCTTGTCTTGTTTGGTTCATGCGGTATTTTATGGGCTCTGGTTTTACCTACCTAGGGGGGCTTTATCATTATTATGGGCCAAAAAAAAAAAAAAATCTTTATAGCTCATCATCATTTGGATGGTTCATTTATTCTTGCCATTGCTGGTCAAATTTGTGGTGTTGAGATATTTTTTTTTTCTTTTTGTTTACTATAGTATGTTTACTTTCATTGTAGTTGCATCCTAAAGCAACAGTCTTCAGTTGTGAATTGCTTCATGGCATAGTCTAGAAGTGCTGAGATGAATAAAGATGGTTTTATTCCAGGCCATTGAAGTGACAATTTTATTCCTCACACTTCTGTCTGTGCAAATAGAAATTCTCTTGGGATGCAGTTTTTTTTTTTTTTAACTAGCAGTGGAGTAAGCTGTTATAGGAATGATATTGCAGAAATAATATCCTTACACGGTCATGCAGGATCATTTGGGACTTGTTAGGCAATTAATTGACCTCATTGGGATCACATCGATTATGGAGGTTAGTAGTTGGTCATTTCTATTCTTTGCTCTTTTGTTTTTGGCCAGTTTTATTCTTTGCTCTTGGATTATTATCTTTGTGCCAGTTGCATGTAGCCTGGTGTTGGTTCTAGCACTTTTCAAATAATTAGCGGCTCCTTATGACTTTAATATAGCTCATTATTTTGCCTCCATGACATGGCAGTCAAAGAACCTTTCTTTTAAAGGACATTTATATACAGTATTTTACTAATTGGTGTTGAAGCTGCCATCATCAGTGTTAGTTTGTTGCATTGAAAGCTTTTTTGGTGCACTTTATCATTATATGAGGACAACTCATAACTTGGTAGCAATAGGATTGGATGCTGTTTCTTGAATTTCGTGTCGTTGTTCATAGCAGTCCAATTTTCTGTAAGAGAGGCACCTCCTCAGGTTGCAGCAGTGAATTAACTTTCTGTCTATAGTAAAACATGCTTGTCTGTTGGTATAATTTCTGAAAAGTGCTACCTTTGGGCAAGAATCATTTAATTGACATAACTTGTATGCTTTTTATATGGGAGTGAAAATTGCCTTGCAATACTGAACAGGTTTTGATAAGACTCATTGGCGCGGAGGAGCATTTGTACACAAACTATACAGATGCAATGAACTGGTTAGAAGATATAGATGTCCTGGAGATGATTGTGGATAAGTTCAGCTCTTCAGTAAGTATAATCGATTTATTTTTTAATTGGATTATATGCAGAATCCCTGTTGAGAGTACTGTTTTTCTTAATTGCTGTTTATAGTGTAGAAGAGGAAGGCTCGAGGTTGCTTAAGATTATTTATGCTTATGACACGGCATTTGGATTTATATCAACAGTCGACTTCTTTATTGTCAATTCAGTCTGTAATAAGTGATGAGATCCTCAACTGAAAATTTCAACTTGCTTTCTGTTTTTGCTGCCTTTCAATAGTCGCAAAATGTGTTGATAATTAGAAAGCTATAGTTTCTTTCTACCAAGTCTCTGTGGCGCTGTGGCATACATTCTTTGCATTAATTGTTTTCTCATTGGTTCCTTTTTCCTCATTGATGGACGCCATATAATTATTTTTCATTATTATATACATGTGAACGTTGACATGTTCTATAATTGGAGCCAAATAAGACTTTTAGGTGCATATACTGCATGCAATGTTTTTCTTTTTCCTTCAGTAACTGCTATGATCAATAGTGCTTAAATTCCTTCAATAAACAGATTGATGTAATTTAAAGATCCTGTTGTGTTGTTTATAGAAGTATGGTTGACTTTTGAGTTTTGCTCTCAAAATGCATACTATTCAACAGTATTGTAAGCCTTTCCTTTGGAATGCTTCTTGCAGGATTGTCCAGAAGTACATACCAATGCTGCGGAGACACTGTGTGCTATAACTAGATGTGCTCCTCCCAGTCTTGCCACTAAAATCTCTAGTCCTGGGTTAGTTTTGTTGTGTTTTTTGTTCCCATTATGCCTTTTGTGCAGCTTTTTGCTTTTTCATTTTCTATATGTTATTTAGATGTTATCCTTGAAAGTCTGACCTAGCCATTTTCTCTTGTATGAACTGTTTGATTTGTCAGCTTTATTGGAAGATTGTTTCGGCATGCATTGGAAGATTCTAGGCCGAAGTCAGTTTTGGTTAATTCCTTGTCTGTATGTATATCTTTGTTGGACCCTAAGAGGTTAACGCTTGGTCCGTACAACACATATAACCGCCAACTTACTCATGGATCTACTGTAACGGCTCATCCTGAGACGGTTGAAGGCATGCTGGAGAGCTTAGGTATGGTTTTTGCTTGCATGGTTTTCATATGAAGAGACATGCTGAAATCTGGACCAACAGTACTGTAATTGTTTGGTCCAAGCTAATTTTACTGTTATTTTGGCTGGACACGAAGCCTTTTGGTTGCTAATCTCTCTCTTGATGTGGCCTATCTAAGCCTCCCCCTTTTTGCAGTTTCTCTTCTCTGACCATGTTGCTTAGTTTGCTTTTAAGCCAATTTTGCTTTTGAGCCAATTGTTGGGAAAACCCACCCAAATGATTCAGAGCTGGACTCTTACTAGGCAAAGATGTTGTTACTGTAACTTCTTTCCACAAAAATCTAGATGTATTATCATTTTTTCAGTAGAAGCAAACATCTCTCTCCTCCTCCCCCGGCGGGACTTGCTCCATGAATCTGTACTCCATCTGTTGCTCTATTTATTTCAGAATTGCCAATCTATTGTCAGTCCCTTGCAATTTGTACCTGTGCTTTTTCTGTAGATTCTTCTTTTCTCCTGCGAGTCCGGTGCAATGCACTTAGATCTGTCAAGTGTTGAAATTTATGAGGATACTGTATCCCAAGGTTGAATATGTGGAAAAATGAGCTAGTCTAGCCAAGGCATTTGATCAGTGATTAATTCCTGCATTGGCATTCGGGGTTTATTCCCCAACAGTGGTGCATATGTTTGCCCCTAAGGCACTGATAGACTCTGCTCTTCTCGCTTGCTCTGCTATAGTCGGGGAACCAGATCTCACTTGGAAGGAAAGAGAAACGAGTTAGGGTCAATTTTTGATTGGGGTCATTTTTTGTGTATTCTTTCCACAGGCTGTATGCTCAGCCATTCTAGATAAGAAAGTAGCCTCGACTTAAAAGTGTTTTCCTCTTACATTTCAGTTCCAGTTTGATATCTTTTGTCTAAAGCATGTTTACCTGGTTTTTCTGCCATGCTGCTTATAGTATTATATGCTCTGATGATACCATGGTTTTTTGTGCTTCCACTCTGATGGAGAAATAAGCACTTGTAAGCAAGAATATCATTCTTTATGACATTAATGCTATGCAAGGAGGATGAGTAGATTTCCTGTAATTGATGTTCTCCAAATTAGGTATGTTTATTGAGTAGAAAGAGAAATGGATTGATAATTTCATCAGTGTTACTTTATTCCTCCATTTTATGATTGAAAAAAGTTTGTGTAATTGGCTTGACTGAAATCTAGCTTTTGATAAGCGGGGTAGGCATCTTTTTTCATTGTCAACATCTACTAGGAAATGTTGCAGAAAATAGCAATATTTTATTTGAGTTTTTAAGAGGCAACTGTTGGCATTTTTTTTTTTTTTGGGGGGGGCTTTTCGGCCTTCTCTTTGTGCTTTTTTAGTTATCTTAATTCTGGGGTCTGTTTCTACTTTTTGGTTTTTTCTCTTTCTGCATGTGATATTGCAGCATTTTTTGTGTGTAAATGATGGTAAAATAGATGGCGGTAATTGGCCCTGTATTTCTGGGGATCCAGAGGATCTTTTGCCTCATTATGGGAATATAAAATAGGGGTGTTATAGATATGTGTGTTATGTACCTTATAGGTGTACTTTTCTGGGCCATTGCTAGGAATTAGTATGACTGTCATTGTATGCTAACAGGTCAGTGAAAGTATCAGCATGATTGTCATTGCATGAATTTTTTTCTTAAAAAAATAGTAAAAATATTCATAAAGGGACACTGAGTGGATGCAATCCCATTTACCGACTCATTTATAAGATATGAAGTCACCAAATCAGCCAAAAAGTTGCCAGAGGGATCAAATGAATGATCTGCCTTTTCTCTTTGCTGGTTCCAATGCCCAACCATGCTCTTAGCTCTTTTTCCACTGAATACCCTGAGGATTTTGTGGCTTCCTGGACCAAATAAATTTCATGCCATGTTGGTGGTACAGACTGAGGAAGACTTTAGCTCTTGCGCTTAAACCTGACTAGAAATGTTGATTTGATAGTTATCTGAATATGGTGGACAGTCTTCCCTGGCATAAATTGTTCGCACACTGCACCAATTTCAGTGAGGCATGCACAGTAAGTGTGGATCTCTCGTTGAATTGACTTGATTCCACTGGGAGTTAAGTCTTTCCATGTTTTCTGTTCATGAATGTGTTTTGTTCTCTGTCTGTATGTTGAAAATGAAAAAGATAAGGAGGAAAGCAAACTGGTTATAACTTGATGCAGAAGCAGCGTTATGTTGTGTGTTTTTATCGTTAAGCATTTAACTACATATCCATGAAATAACAAGTAAATTGCATTTTGCAGGTGATCTCCTTAAACTTTTGGACGTATCATCAACTGAGAAGACATTGCCAACCACCTATGGCAAGCTGCAGCCACCTCTTGGGAAACACCGTTTGAAGGTACTTCTCACACTTATCTTCTCCTCGTACCACAGCATCTTATTGAAGCAAGGTTCTTTATTGATTCAGATCAATTTTTTTAAGAATTTCCATTATATGCTACCTTGAGCTGATAGTTTCTCATTGCTGAATTGTAGATTGTAGAGTTTATTGCGGTTTTACTGACAGTTGGAAGTGAAGCTGCTGAGAAGGAACTGATTCGTCTTGGAGTAGTTCAGAGAATTCTGGACTTGTTCTTTGAGTAAGTTTTGAGCATCTGTCAAAGTCTTGGTGGTTGTTAAGATGGGGTTTTATAACTTATATTAATTTTTACTACTGCAGGTACCCTTACAATAACTTTTTACATCATCATGTTGAAAATATTGTTTTATCATGCTTGGAAAACAAGGACCATTCTCTTGTTGAGCATGTTCTTCAAGGTTGTAATCTCATAGAAAGAATCCTTGAAGCGGAAAAGAATTCCTCTTTAACAGCTAACCCGGATAAGGTAATGATACATATCTTCAGCACTCAGCTTCTGTATCTGTTGCTCTCTGTTTCTTGATATTGAACATACATTTCAATCCTATATTGTGTTTTTATGTCTATTTCTGGGTCGTTGCTTACATTAAATCTTCCTGCAGCCGGCAGTTCCTGCTGAGGGCAGATCACCTCCCAAGATAGGCAACATTGGACACTTAACACGAATATCGAATAAGCTTGTTCAGCTGGGGACTAACAATACTGAAATTCAGAAATACCTGCAGGTTTGTTTCTTATACTGAAGTTGATATAGGTGTTTGAAATGGACTCACTCATTAATATTCAATAGGTGAAGCAAAATGATCAACAATCACAGTTATAAAGCTAGTTGTGTCTAAGCTTTAATTAACATGGTATCTTCTTTTCCAATCCTACATGTGTTTGGATTCTATTTTGCTACATTACTTAAACTCATCTCTTACTCCTTAGATACCTATGTCACATACCACGAGTCAAATATGGTAAAGCAGGACATTGAGTTCTAAAATAAGAAGCCTGTTTTGGAATTAAATTCGAGTGGAATTTGAAATCAAGAATTAACTTAGAATACATTTTTTTAGGCATCACACCCAGAAGCTTTTTAGGCATAATTCCTCTGGTTTCTTAAGCATCACACTGAAGAGAGGCGATGCATTTAAGAGAAAATTAGCGAACACACAACTAAAAAGGCAAAGATATGCTAATAGGTGACCCAAAAATTTAAATTCCGAATTGAAAGAAATGGAAACTCCTAATAGAACTCAAACTTTTAATGTGCTACTAATTGAACTGGGATAAGAATCCTATTTCTTGTAAGACTTGTTTGGATTGTGGATTATTATAGCAACCACCTTTCTACACCAAAACTTGAAGTTATTATTTTGGACACAAATGACTTCTTTGATCTGTTGGCTGGCATTATGTTGGTGTGGAATCTGTGTCGGACCCCTCAAAAAGTAGTTGGACCTTTCTATAGAGAACCCTAGAACGATAAGTGAGGAAGACAATCTCATGCTTAGATTAAAAATGTCATGTGGAAGTTTGCCCAAAGAAGTTTTGTGCATGAAGGAGTTTCTTAGCTTATCCTCACTCACCAATATTCTGGAAGCCTACTAAGATGTATAAATAACAATCCCAATTAAGTACGCAACTCATTGAGAAAGTTTGTTACTTTTACAGAACATTCTTCCTCTTTCTTGGATTTAGATGTGTCCCCGTACCTGTGTAAAAAAATTTAGACCTTCTCAAGACAAGGTTGCTTGGCTTTCATGATGATGTTCTCAAAGCGCTGCCATAGAATTTGTAGCTTTTGAAATAATTAAGTCGGTTGCTAGCCATATTTAATTTTTTTAAAAATAAAGCCTGCATAAATTTTGTACAACATTTTAAAATCATGCTGGGATTAGGCTTGACAGTCCAAATGACTAGTGAAGTAGATAGTAAAAGATAGCAAGGTAGGACGAAAGAAATGCTAAAATGAGTAGAACTAAATATGGAATGGAAAGTGCTGTTTAGGTTTTTGAGGTGACTTCTTAATGATTATTTTGGATGCTAAAAGTGAATAATGAAATTAGAAACTTGATATGATTTTAGGCTGAGAGCTTTATCTGCAAAAAATTTGAAAGGAGATACCTTTTATGGTACAACTTCTTTGATTTGATAATAGTAAATAATCAGAACTGTGAAAATTACTGAGGAGGCATCATGGCACTTCACAAATAATCTGCTCACACTGCCATTCATGATTGAAACCTTTGTTTTCGGTTAGATTTTGGTGTCTGTAAGTTGAAGAAATTTAAACAAATTCTAGTGGCACTTACTTCTTGTATTTTACCTTAATCATATGACGTTAATCATTGTCTTTTTCAATAGGAAAATGGTGATTGGATTGATTGGCAAACAAATATTTTGTCAAAGCGCAATGCAGTTGAAAATGTATATCAGTGGGCCTGTGGGTAGGTTTCTTTTCTGAAACATTTGTTCAATTTCTTCTACTTAGTTTATGCTACTAGCTTTCCGGAATTGATATCCAAGCTCTGGTTTATCAGTATGCATGCATGGACATGTCTGGCACTGTGCTAATGTTATTCCTTGCTCGTCTTTGCCTGGAAAAAATGTATCATGGTTGATATATATATGTCAGTGAGTGCTGCATGTGCTGGAGAGTGGAGTTATTTGGTAAATAATGATGGTTGGGAATGAGTAATTGATCTGACATACTGGTTCTTTGATTGTGATATGTCAATATCTTGTTGGTTCTTATGTTCAGACCTAATTCAACCTTTCATCTCTAAGCTTCCATGGCACTTATTACCCAGGTTTCGCTATAGTTTGGTTATACTGGATGTGGCTGTTCTAACTTACAGAGTCATTGTGGTGGCTTCTTTGTGAAGAATTTGCTCGGAAACAGTGTTTTCAGAACCACACAGAACCAGCCAGTACCAGCCAGTTCTACTGGTTTGACCAGGTGCCGGCTGGCCTCCTGTTCGAGTATTTGTTCTAATATTGGGGTGACCTGGTTCAACCCAAAAACAGGTGGGCCAGCTGGTCTGACCAGAGACCATATTAGAAATAAGTGGTGTGGGCGCACCTGGTGTCATGTCCATACACTCAGCCCACTGAGCTAATGGTTTTTCCTTAGAATAATTACAATCAACTAATTTAACTGAAGTCTCTTCACCATTTTGACAAAAATTTAAATTTTAGTTGGTGGAGACTGGAGTGTCTGACCTCAATGGAGCTGCCACCTGGTTTAGTCAATGTGGTTGGGAAACTCTTTATGTCTTGTATTGATTTATTTTATGTTTGTATACTATTTAGATTGATCAAATCACTTTGACCAAATCTGCTGGTTTAACCAGTCAAACCTCATACTGGTGTCATCAAACATTTTGATGTCCAGTGCCGTTTTTAAAAACATTTCTGAAAAAGTTTTCTGCTGCTGGATCTCCTTGGTGCCCTATGGGAGTGTCTTGTCTTACCTATTAATAGAAAAAAAAGTTATCTGCCCCGTGCCTTTCTTATGAATCTGGTGCTCTAGTGGTACATTTGACTATTTGTTACATAAGTGAAGACTTCGAGCCTTCCTAGTGGAAACAGGCCTAAAATGCCATTACTGCTGCTGCTGTTGTTTGCTTGGCTGAATGACACATGGTTGTCTTGTTTTGATTACTACTATATGAAATGGCATTTTGTTTATTGGAGAAGTATATTCCCTGGTTACCAACAATTGTCAAGAGAGACACTCTGACGAGTAAAGCGATTAGACACATGTAGAAAATATGCATTGCAAGTATTTGTATGAGCTTATATGGCTTGTTCTGATCTTCATTGAAAAATGAGCGATGAATACTTGTTCCACATGAACCGCTCCAGCACTAGCTTGAGAAATGTTTACTTTTGTTGTCTTCTTTTGCTATTTTTTCAGTTGATTACGCATTGGTAGCATCTTCACTAGCTAAATATTTTGTGAAGTTGCAATGTGTTTTTAACTATCTACTTGATTAACTGGATTGTTGTTTTAGTACCGGTTAGTGTTAAGAGTACTTCCTCAGGCGGATCTAATCCTGCCTTCTGGTAAAACATTCCTAACGTCTTGTTGCCAACTGCAGGATATCTGGTTTATGGGCTGGGTATTAATATTTGTTTTCTTGATACTGTTTTAGGGGACATATTGGTCTTTTTGAAAATATAGGAATTTAGTGTTTCTGCGGGTTCTGTTGACTTTCCCTTTTGTTGCTATGCTCTTTCTTCCTTTTTTCTTTTTATGGATAAACTTTAAGTGACTGGATTCATTTGACATGTTCATACATTTGATCGAACACTGCTACCTTGGTTGTAACAGGCGGCCTACAGCATTACAGGACCGGACAAGGGATAGTGATGATGATGATTATCAAGACAGAGATTATGATGTGGCAGCCCTAGCAAATAATCTGAGTCAGGCCTTCCGTTATGGCATTTATAACAATGATGATATGGATGAGGTAGTTTCCTAAATCTTATTGGACAAAAACTCGGATTATCTTTTTGATGAAGAGAAGTTACTTAGAAAGTGTGAAAGGAATGGGATTCATGGCCTACCAAAGCTGCGGATAGCTATACTTGCTTCTAGTTATTGGCTTATGTACTAGCTTTCCTGTAGCTTTGGATTAAATAGACTAACAGGCTTTGCTGTGTATAATAGGGGGGAAAAAGTTTAATAGGCGAGAGAGAGAACCTAAGAGCATGCTTTGCAAAGAGTTTATGGTTGAGCTTAGTCATGCTCTCTTCTTTGGTGCTGTTGCATTAATTCATATCGTACATCAGATGCTACCATCTAGGTCGGGATATAATTTATTTAGCGGTGATGATTGTGACCGGTACATTTCATCTTAGGTATCAAGCTTTTGCTGGTACTTCTGAGTTACTAGCTTCTCTTTTTGTTTATGATTACACTGGTTACTATATAATGTTAACCCAAAGCAGTATGCTAATTTTCTAGTTTCTTCTGCATTCTTTGCAGGCTCGTGGTTCACTTGAACGGGATGATGAGGTATTGGATGGGCTGGATTTACTCATTTTACTTTTAGCTCCTTATATCTATTTAAAGTATGAAGTGCCATTCTTGATGCATATATCTGATCAGCTACTTTATTCAATTACTCTTCTAGTCCATGGTGAGGCCATCTAGTGGCTAGGTTTTCTTCTGTACTCTCCTGTGTTGTTTTTATAAGTTGGCATTCTGTTGAATTCTAACTAGTGATATTAAGAATTAAGCTATTAGGGAAGTAGTAAATATGTCAGTTAGGGTTTTGTCTAGGGTTTATCTCTTGGTGGCTTTGATACGTGTCAAATTTTTAGGATCTTGAGAGAGAGGAAGAGAGAATACTAAAGGCTATGTAAGTACTCAATGACTTAATAAGAAACATCACATTAAAGCTCTATTTGCAGAACATTTTGAGACGCTTCAAAACCTTAATTTCCCTATTTAATGCTTTCCTAATAGCTAATTTATAATATCACCAATCATACTTCACCAGATTCAACCCAGATTCTTGATGAAATCACCTTTAGACTTGATGAGAGAGCCAAGTGGACATCTTGTTTTGAAGTTCTAAAATGAATTTTAATGTAAGAAGCGTCCAAAGTTGTTGTTTGGAGTTTGAATTTATGTCTATGATCACATAGCCAATGGTCAGGGAGTGATAGTCTGAATTTCTGGCGGGTAGTACAATACGGGTGTTGAGTGACTAGTAAGATAATGTTTTGACATTTCTTCCCCTCATTAATCATCTTACTATTGCAACCTATTGTTTTCTATGCATGCTTCAATTTTATAGTTTATTTTTTATGCTAGACCATATCATTGTCCTTGTCATTTTATTTAAATATATCTGGAGAGTAGATATATAGTGTGCATTTAACCCTATTGCATATCGTTTTTCATTTTATTGGAAAGTCTTACAAAATTCTACTGTTTCGAATTTTCAGTTTTACAACCTATTTTAATCATCTTACCATTGCAACCTATTGTTTTCTGTGCAGGCTTCAATTTTATAGTCTATTTTTTATGCTTGACTATATCATTGTCCTTGTCATTTTACTCTGGACAGGAGATACGAAATTTGTGCGTTTAACCCTATTGCATATCGTTTTTCATTTTATTGGAAAGTGTTACAAAATTTTACTGTTTCAAATTTTCAGTTTTGCAAATCTTCTTTGAATGTGTTTGGCGCATAGTTTCCTATTCTACAATTCCCTAATTATGGTTTGAAGTCAATAAAACCTGAAAAATTTCACAACCCCCAATTCTTTCTCTTAGTTTAGTCTCGAAAATGGAGTATTTTTTTTCCCTGATCAGTGGAAAAAGTGTACTTCTTGTCCTTGGTACTTTTGGTGAGTTCTCAATTCAATCATAGTACTATGTTTTTGGCTATAATGTGACAACAAACTTGAAGAGATGCCCACTTACAGTATGCAGACCCGTCTGAAAGGGCCTAGGTGTCTTTTAGGACTCTGGAACAGGAATCACTGTACTAAGTATTGGAAAATTGTTGTTTTTAACATTTTTATCGAATAATGCAGTTATTTTTAGTTTCTTATTCTGAACCACTGTAAACTTTTTCTTTAGTATGTTGTCTATTTTATTGCTGCTGACTTGGTCCCATTCAGTGGCATTTTATCAATATTTTTCACTCTTAAAGGTAAGCAAAAAAAGGTTGGAGAGACTAAAGTAGTAGCAAACTGTAAGTGACTAAAATGAGAAGGCTGTTTGCAGGGACCAAATGAAAAGGCTGTTTGGAAGGAAAGCTTTCTTTGTCCTTGATATGAGAACACATTTTGTTTGTCCTCTAGTTTTCTAACCACATAGTTCTTTGTTTTTCAATTCAGCCTGATCCTTTTCTTCCTCATATCTCCTTAGCCGATGAGCAGGACATGAATCTCTTTAAATAACTTGAATGGATTGTGTCTTGAAGAATTCCTAATTCATTCTTGGATAATCATTTTGGTGAATGGCTTTTTGCCAAGATAGTCTGTTGTGCATATGATAGATGGTCACACCTTAGGGCACTGTAATATAAAGTTGATTCATCATGTATTTGTCTTTCAAAAACTTTGAAGTACCGTCTTGAGCTTCTGACATTGTAGCAAAATAATGAGCTTTTGACTTTGTATTTTGCAGGACGTTTACTTTGATGATGAATCCGCCGAGGTGGTCATATCTTCTTTGCGTCTTGGAGATGACCAGGAAAGGTTGGTGGCTGGCCAAAGTTTTAATGTCTTCCCTTTGTGGATGTCATATTTCTGTCAATCCTTTCATCACTAAGTCAACTTTTTATCTGCAACACTCAGAAATTTCCTGTGCATCTCTTGTTTAAAGGAGTGCATTCGTCTCAGAAGTTGAAGTATTAATTTGTAGATTGGTGCTATCATAAGTCAATTCATAGGTTTCTGCTTGTTCATACAATTTTGAGATTTGGTTGAACTCCATCTGACGACGTGAGACTGGTGTCAGTTTCACATGCTGGCGTCAACATCCCATAGTAACACGTGGATACTTAGAAGTTTTTGGAGTAATTAATCTTCTTCTTCAAGTAGAAAATGTGATCTTTAGAGGGGTCTATCCTCTTTAAAAGGTTTACGAACAGCGTAAACTGTTTGCTTTTAGTAATCTACTTTTTTATTTTATTTTATCAGAACTTTTAGTAGTATACTTCATCCAGCATTTTCTACATGAATGTCATCTGTCATGGTTTTGTGCTGTCAGTAATGAACTTGATGTCCTGATGCTGTATGGTTTGCAGCGGTTCGCTTTTCACAAATTCAGACTGGTTTGCTTTTGACGACCGTAGAGTTGCCACCGACAACTCGACTGACATGCTTGCTTCCTCATCTCTTGACAATGATGGCATTGGGAACACCACCAGCAGTGGCAATGATGGGGTAACTGTTGATGAGGGCACTGACTCAGTCCCTGATGCAACATCCCGTCAAGAACCTGCGGCAAAACTAGAGGATACTGTACTCGGCGATGCATGTGAAGACATAAAAGACGTAAAAGAAGTTGGCGTTAGCGAAACTGAAAAGCAGCCTGAATGGGTAGACTGGGGTGAAGTGTCCGACATCATTGATCAAACCGACACTGATAAACCACCAATTGTTCCCAATGGTGAAGTGGAGCCAGAGAATCCGGGAAATCATGGTGCTGAGACAGAGAATAGGGGTGACCATAGTGACTCTGATGCAGCTGAACCTTCTCCATCTAAAGATTCATCTGTGGATAATGAGAGAAGTGCCGGAGAAGATCACCAGCCTTCAAGTGAGACTCCTGGCTCCAATCCTGCTGAGTCAGTATCTGGTCATGTTGATCCAGGTTCAAGCCAAACTGATGCAGAGATGTCGGCTAAAAAAGAAGTCACTTCTGAAGTTAGTAAAGCAGACGAATCAGGAGTTGGGGAATCTGGGAATGAGATCTCCAAGGTTGATAAAGACAAAGCGGCAGGAGTTGAGAAAACTGAGAATTAAGGCCGCTCTGGTTCATTATCATCAGGCTCACCCAGATTCTTCGTTCAACTGGAGCAATCGGAATATCTGATTTGAGACGCGCCACTTGGTATTAGATGCGGCTATCTTTGAGCCCACTCCATAACATCACATAAGAACAGTGCCATCGAGTGTTGTTTCCAATCTCTCTCGAAAAAAAATCTCGGAGCTCCAAAAAGGGGAAGCGGGGGAGTTTCTTGGAAAGATTTGATGTGTTCATTAATGTTTTGTTGCTCGTACTAGTTGTACTACTTTGTCCATAGAATTTTAGCACTGAAGCAGTGTACTCTACACGATTGTTTTCGGGTATTATCGTTAAATTGGGGGAATGAAGCATTCTTTTGCTTTGTTCCAATGTACCTTTCCAGTGACAATGGTTATAGGACACGGAGATGTGATCTCGAGAGGTCGTGAATAATAGCAGAATTTCTTCTGGGCATGCAAGGTAAATTGTCGCCCGTTGGTCGGTTTGTACGATGAGTTTGTGCATTTTCTTTGTGCTTATGTTTATACGCACGGATCTGCAGAGTGAATTGCTGGAGCTCGTGTGCTCCTGAAGTGCTCCGGTAAACAAGCGATCCAACGTAACCTAAAAAGAACTCGGTAAGTCTTCATCCTAGGCGGTGAATCGAATGCGCATTCGATGGCCCGTTCCTAAAAAAGGGACAAGCCACTCCATTAATCGATGTGCGATCCTCCTCCGTCGCATGTAAATCCTTCGCGTGCGGATCCTCCATCTCCACTGTTGACGGTGGATGAACCGATCAATACCCGACGCTGCATGACCCCGACGTTCATCTACAAGCTGGTTGAGAAGATTCTGTATCTTCTTGTAACAAATTTAGTGTTCCCTGAGGAGGTCTTCAAACTCTCTCTCTTAGTTGTGCAATCTATCCAGCAGAATTTGCTCTTTTTGTATGTCCTAGGCCGGCCGCACCCGCCACCCGGACTAGAAACCCCTGGACCTTTTGGAAGGCCTTAAGAGCATAACCGGCACCATGAACACACCGCTACTTGTCGCCGAGGACGATCTTGCCCGTCATCAAGCGAGCCGACTTTTGACCCATGGAATTTTGTGCCCTTATAGAAGCTACCCATGCTGATCCTATCTGTAGACGACCTCATCATGCCTTCAGCGGTGCAGTCGTGCGTGTTGTTGCTACTGCCCCTCTTAAGTGTCTTATGGGATATTACTTTATTTTGAAGAGATGGTTAATATCATGAAAAATCTTGAATTAATGTACTTATGAATTGTTATGAATTTACATTGAACCAATTTATTGATCAAAAAAATTTAAATTAATTTACTTGTGATAAATTAATCCCAAATTACTCCCTCAAAGCAATACATTTATAATAAATTTACCCTCTACAAATGATCATCAACTAGCACATATATAATCAAGTAAAAGATGAAACCCAAACTAGTCCACTCATCAATTATCACGTATTCTCTAATTCAACAATTTAACAATAAAATTCCATGAAAACTGAGCAATGATACATTTATCAGACGTTTATCAAATCGAGATTCTTTCGTGATATTAGCTTTAAAAAGGGACGATCTAAAAAAAAAAATTAATTAATGTCATGGGTAATTCCTAATGATCTGCGGCGGGCAAATAGATTTTGTCCACTGATTTTTTTATTTTTAAACTCTGAAAAGTCTTTCTTGTTACTGGGTCAAAAAGAAAAACTGTAGTCAATCAATAAACCGTATTAAAATAAAAAATAAAAAAAAAAATCCCGATCGGTTGCTCCCTCCAGGAAGTGGTGGAGCGAAAAAGAAAATCGAAGAGAGAGAAAGAAAGAGGGGGGGAGAGAGTGCGAAAATTGAAATCCCGCCCAAGCGCCTCCCCCCACTGGAAATGCCGCTCCCCCGAGCCGGCTCCTCCTCCTCCTCCGCCAGTCGTCATCTCTGAGCTCTCGCGCTCGGCTCGGGCGCCTCCCCTTCCCCATGGCGAGAATCAAGCACACCGCCCACAAGAGCACCGGTCGCCGCCCCCGCCTCCCCGGTTCCCTCTCTCTCTCTCTCTCTAGAAATGCACTCCCGCTGGTTCTTCGTCCTCGTCTTCGTCTTCGTCGTGCGCGTGCGCGTGCGCGTTTCGAAACCTAGGGATTCATCTAACGATCGGTGCCTCTCTCTCTCTCTCTCTGTCTGAATTCTGCAATGCAGGCTCCGCCTCCGCCTCCGCCTCGCGGTCGCCGGCGTCGCCCGGGCCTACCTCCGTACGTGTCTCTCTCTCTTTTTGCCCCTTTGGCTCCTCTGTTTCGTGCTCGAAACGTGCGCGTTCTGGTTTTTTCGCCGGTGTCGGGCCGTTGGATATGTCGGTTTTTGCTCTTTTCTGTTTTTAAGAGGCTGAGCTGAGCTGAAAAGATTCGTCTTTGAAGGAGTGTGTTTGGTGTAGTTTCGACGATGCAATCGCCGGCCAGCCGGCAGGTCTTGTGCGATGCGGCGATTTGGCTATTTTTTTTTTTTTTTGGCTGCGTGTACTTTGGTGGTTTGAGCTGCTTTGTGGGAATGGGAATGCAGGAGGAAGAGAAGCCGAGGGAGTTTTGAGCCCTAGGAAGTTGGGACAATTCATGCCTTTTTTCTCTGTGATTTTTACTAATTCACGATGCGAGCCCCTGGTTTTCTCTTTTGTATTAATTTTATGTATCTTGTTCGTCTCCGATGGCGAAGACTCCTGGCACGAGTACAAGTCCAGGGGGAAGTCCAAGCAGTAGCCACAGGAGAAGTGCCACTCCCCGAAGTGAGTCTTGTTGAAATCCTGTTTTCGCATGACACAGTGATGCGTCTCGATTCATTTTGATTATGATGAAGTTGAATACTGGCAGATCCGGCGGCGTCGGGGCATAAGAAGCGACGCTTCAGACCAGGAACGGTTGCTCTCCGTGAAATTCGCCAATTTCAAAAGTCCTGGAGACTCCTCATACCGAGAGCTCCTTTCATTAGGACCGTGAGTCTATGCTTTACTGAAAGCCTTGATAGTTAACAAAGCTTAGTTAGCAGGCACGAACATCCTTGTGGTCAGGTGTAGTGACACAAGGCTATATTGTTATTGTGCTTGTATTGTAAGCCTACATCTGCATTAATGCATATGCTTGTTCACTAGAATAGGAGCAGCAAATTGAAAATATTTTATTCTTTTAGTTGGTATTCCTGATGGAATGTTTTTTTGTTGTCATTGCAGGTAAAAGAAATTAGTAACGCTCTAGCCCCTGATATTACTCGTTGGACAGTTGAAGCTCTATATGCTATTCAGGAGGTATCAGTGTCAACGTATAATTTATACTTTGAGCAGCATGGCTTCACATGTTGCATGGTCTTCCAAGAGATCTTTGACATTGATCATGTTATGTGCCTTCCTGTATGACTCTCCAGATAATCTCCACCTATTAGCATGCTGACTTTGCTATTCTATATGATCCACTTGGAATTATGACTATTGAGAAAATTGCATTTGGGAAATGTGATATCTTCTGTTAATTAAAAGTTGTGTCAAAGTAAGCTATCTTCTGATAACTTCATTGGATTGAGTAGGCCTCTAGATGCCCGTAGTTTCTACTTGAAAGTTGTGGCTGTGTGAACACTGGTTCTTTGATAATCAACCTAGAGTAATGGTTTCTGTCCATATTCAACATGAGATACAAAAAACCCCAGACTGGAAGTTGCATGGCTAAATGTGTGGATCATATTGTAACTTCAGCATTATAGTTAGTTGTGTAGCAGACCATAGAGTGTAATGCTAGCCGCAATAAAATTATGTGTTAACTGCATCTAACTCTTTGGTTTACTTTAACTTGGTATTGTGATCAGAAGCCATTATTTGATACTCAAGTGCTAGGAAAGAATTCAGTGGTGTCTGCAATTTTTTTGATGGCTGAACATGGTTGCACTTTGTAACTGTAATCAATGCTGTTCTTTCTTTATGTAGGCAGCAGAGGATTTTCTGGTTCATTTATTTGAAGATGCAATGCTCTGTGCTATTCACGCAAAGCGTGTTACCCTTAGTAAGTCCTATTTGATTTCTAGTATTAACAAATTATGCTGCACTGTTGAACTATAGATAAGTGGGGAGAAAAGAATCCTTTTCTTGTCTCGAATTTGGGAGACAAATGTTCATTTTGTTGGAAGGACATTTTTTTTTTTCTTTTTAAAGAATATGTGGCGAAAAGATCCGCAAGGTTAGGAAGGTAAAGTTTGAAGGTTAATACTCCCTAAGACAATCTGTTCATGACTGCTTTCCATTCTTACACCATCTTAATTTTGCTTGAGTGATTGCATTTAGGACATGTATGCTTGTAATACATTGTATTACAAAGCTCATGAAATGGCTGAGATGTATGCCTTACATCCTTCTATACATTGTCTCGTTTGGCTTACCCTATCATTGGCCTTAACGGGAATCCCATTGAGAAGCAAAACACCCCACTTACGCCTAGTGATTTGAAGTCTCCTGCTGTTGACTGGATGGAAACTGCTCGCATCACATTTGACGTACAACTGATATGATCAGATCTCAATGTAACTGTTAGATCCCAATGACCGCTAGATCTCCTGTTAATGATTGTGTTGATGGCCATTCTCGATACTTGGACTGTGATTTGCTTCACTTACAATACTGTTTTGCTTTTTTCATTGCAGTGAGGAAGGATTTTGAGCTGGCTCGACGGCTTGGAGGCAAAGGCCAGCCTTGGTGATTCATTGTAAATTAAATGTACCAAAGACCAGCAGTGTCGTGTATGAAGGGAGGCTATTTCTATGGTCCCGCGATTCCGATTGCCATACCCAATTCGTTCAAGAAGCACAATGATCGTTAGGATGTTAGTAAAATTAGTTGGTAGGCACTAACTGCAATCTCTCAGGTAGTATTAGCATTTATTTCCATCTCCAACCATCTTCTACATTCGGGGAAGTAATTAGTGTCGGAGAGCTATGGAGGACAAAGAAGCTCCCCGGTAGATGTTTTGGAAGGAGATTTTCTAACTCGGCAATGACATCGACAGGAGCAGAGAATGTTTCTTTTTTCCTTGTTTTGCATAATTTCAGAGAAATAACAAGGTGGAAAAACTGAACCCAGGATCCTTCATGTTGCCCAAGAAATATACGGTGGCACTTGTATCTCTGCGCGTACGATTAACGGTGTACAAACTAGAGAAAATAATACGAGGCTCACGCAATTTTCACCCAACCAATAGCTCTACACACTCCTTAAAATTTAATTAGTCTAAATTAACCCTCGCATGGAGTTCCTTAATGGTAAGATTGATGAAAAAAATATATGTTTAATGTATATTTTCAATCTGGTGATTTTAATCTTACATTGTTTTTTTTTACCTTGAGTATTAATGAAATGACTATCCTGCAGTTTCCGTAACTTAATTCTACACATTACTTAGCGAATGTGTACACTTCTATTTGAACATACCAGCAAAATATTTATAGGAAAATAACCTTGTTAACTCTTGTCTAGATATAAGTTGAACTGTGATTGACTATCACATAGAGGGGATGTTTGGTATGAACTATGGTTTTCAACTCTCAACTTTTTAGTTTTGCTGTTCAAGTTAAATCAATCTTTGAGCATGTTACTTTTTCTTAATTGAAAGAGAAAAGAAAACTTCTTATTTTTCATGTTAAATTTTCAAATAATATTCAAAATTTTAAGAAATCATATGCCAATTTATATGTCAATATTTGTATGTTTGACAGGTTTTTGCGTTATTATAAAATTTAAATGCGTGGTCCGCAAGATCTGAAAAGAAAATGTAACATTTTTAAGATAAAGCTATTTCAAACACACCAAAAAAACAAGTATAGCATCTCAAGCCAATTGAACATTTTTCATATTTTCCCGAGAATATCAATGGTTGGGCTCACTTGCTCCCGAACTTCGTATGGCCCTGCCCAATAGAAAATCATGGGTCGGCTAGGCCCGCTCTGGAAAAACGAATCTGAAAAAGAAACCGAAATGGCAAAATAACCACATATAAATCAACATTTGAAATAAGTAACTTCCAAGGCATTGGTAAACCACAAAAAATAAATGTTAATAGATTATTAAAATGGTTGGTCATGTTAGAAGTATAAAGAAATGTTGGTACTTCTCAAAATCGAGGAAGATAAAAAGTCGGTAAGTGACTGAAATTATTTGATATCTTAATGCAACGAATGTTGGTACTTCAACTCAGATTAAGGTTGGTAATCTCCAATAGAAGTCAGTAACTTCGACGCCGTTGGTAATCGACAAAGATTAATGTTGGTAGAGTATTAAAATAGCCAGTATTTTTTAGAGAATAAGTGTTGGCATTTACAAAAACCTGTCGGAGAATCACTATTGCGCGACTCTGGTTGTCCTTCACTTTTTTATTACCAACACTATTTGATTGTTTGCAATAAATTAAGCAATGTACCAATATGGAATTCGAATATGAAATTTTTTCAAACATTATCAGGCCCTGAATGAAAGGCTATAAACTCTGCCTTGGCGAAAGGTTACGCACCTTTCTTATACCAAAGAAAAAGGATAGCAGCGTGAAAACGCCATTTCATTAATCTAATCTAATATAATCGTATTGGACTAAACTGGTGCTATTTGTTGCAAAATTAGAGAGAGATTAGAAAGAAAAAAAAAGCAGATGAAACAATCAGTGAAAAAACGACGGTGAAATTTGTCCGGAGGAATAGTTATGGTTGAATGAAAAGTCGACGTTAGATCTGCCTACTCGAGTCCAAATATCAAACTCATCATGGATCAATGTAAACTTGTCTTTGTCCTTGTCATGGGACATTGGCTCACCGATATGGGATCGGTTGTGACTCGTGAGCTCTCGTGTCGTGAGAAAGAAAAAAGTTGTATTCGAGGGCGATTTAGAAGAGGGCCAAATCTAACTTAGACTGAAATTTCTTGATCCTAATTAATTAATTGTACATACATTTGGTCATACGCTACGGCCACAAATATGCGATGTGGATATTTATAGTAATCGTGACATTAGTGTGACGGTCACGTTGTTTTTATTCATGAGCTATACCGGGTCTATGGTCATATCTTGGACCCTATATAAATTCATGAAAATGGTCAATGGAGTCAAGTCTGCGGCGCGGGATTATATGATGCAACACAGTCCGGCTAATTGAATTGCTGGTTGATTAAGAGTCTAGTGATATCAATAGATGTCACTTAAGTAGCTAGCATGTGAGTAAATTTTGCCATTCCCAATTGATGATATACAATATGATACAATCACTAATCGACAACTCGAGGAGGATAATTTCACACTAATCACAAAGTATGATACTAACTTTGTGTCATTTTTCCAGTACCATGGGCATATACCTGACCAACACTTGATCAAAAGGAGGCCATTATAAATGACGAATACAAGACATTATAACATAACAAAACGGGGCTATTATTATTATTATTATTATTATTATTATTATTATTATTATTATTATTATTAGCAGCAGCAGCAGTAGTCATCACCATCTTATAGTTGACATGATCAGAGGAATTAATCAGTTGTACCCTCCTCGTCCGGTGATATTATAGCCATCTTGGAGTAGCCGGCGTCTTGCACGAAGACGGTGAGTCAAGAATAATGAATTTATTTATTTAGTTTATTAAATAGGGTAATGCAAAAATTATATTCACAAAAGTTGCCAAAACACTAAATGAAGCATTCCAATGCGACAATTTTATGAAAATTATATTCATAAAATAATAATATAATATTATATTGGATTGCATACATAGTCAAAGAGAAGATAAGACGGATAGGACGTAATATCAATATTAGAAAGTCTTAAAAGAGGATAAACTTTTTGAACTACATCATTTTCAAAAAGGTTATCACGCTGGAAAAATTGGATAGTTGACAGGTTGAAGGAACTGTCCATGCATTGCATCTTTTCAAAAGAGCGAGGATTGCATTTTGTAATTAAAACGTTCAAAACTTTATGGTGCTCAGTCAAAAAGGTTTTGAATTATGAATATGATCATCGACATATATCGATTAAGTGATTTGGTAAAATTGAAATATCTTATTCAAACTCCATGCGTATTAACTTAACGACACATATATGCATATATAAAATGTAAATTATTCAGAACACAGACCAAGTTAAGTTCTGGGATTGCGTCGGCCACAGCAGCAATGGCCAATTCACTGGACATGAGCAAGAGATACACCACAAAGATTGCCATAACCACCACATTGATGGTCTTGTAGAGGCCAAGATCTGCCTCTGTATCTACAGACAAGTTTTTTTTGGGAGCAGATGCTTTTGGGTGAAGTGTTAGGGGCGGAGAGATCTTGTTTTAGGATCAATTATTTATAGAGAAAGACAATGGCATTGTTGGGGCTTGGTTAGATTCATTCCCTTACATACTTAGGGTTTGGTGGAGCGGAAGGATGGATTATATTGACATCTATGGAATAAAATGATGCCGGTCTATTTGTGGAGTTGGATATATATAAAAATCGTGGTTTTTATGAGGAAAAAAAAGCCCATTTTAAGCAGATAAATCGTAAACTATCAAATACCCTTCTAGTTATTAAGTAAGACGAGAGCTAATATTCAATTAGATGGTCCAAATTCGACCAAAAAAAAATTAGATGGTCCAAACATTTAATTATTTTGCATTTGATGATGTGAGAAGTGGTATATGTGTCCTGCGTGTAATTCATGCACAAGTGACTGTTTGAATTCGTACACTATATACATATATATATATATATATATATATATATATATATATATATATATATCTCATATCAACCTTAAACATTATCTAAAAACTTCTCTGAAACGGCTTTCAAATATTGACAATACATTTTATATCTCAACTCAATCATTGGGCCCCGTATCTAAAAGGTCCCAGTGAAAAAACTTGGCTCGTCTCTCCAAGGGCAATGGAACATACAGTGTTTCGGCAATCATTCAGGAATATACTTTGTATTTCTTTATTTAGTAAAATGAACAAGTAAAAATAAGACTACATTAGTTCCATAAGCTGCGATCAGTGCGAATTTATTATCCTCGAGTCCTGGAATAATGATTGCATCATATAATATGTCTTGGGTTACGGATGACAAAATTTACTTGCATCTTTGTCACTTAAATGACATGTATGGATATGATCAGTGCATCTCGTTTGACCGAGTAATTCAATGAGTTTCAAAAGCATATCATATGACGCTAATATTATAGTATGTGATTTACATCATCTTGTTATTGTGCACTATGATGTAAGGTTGTACAAAATCTACATGCAAGATGAATATACGATGATTTTGTCGTTTTACTGTGAGACATGAATAGAATGGTTAAATATGAAACATTTGTTTGATATTGGACAAAACTACAACAGACTGGAAAAATAGCAAATTATCATAATGAAATGGAGTAACTCTTGTATGCCTCAGGAGTCATCGAAATGGCTCCACTGGTGGACATGTCAAATGGAGGATAAGATCGAATTTGGTAGGATGGAAATGGGTCCGATCGAAATCAATTCGTTTGACTTGTATGGACCAATCTTTACGCAATGCAATTTTGCGATCCATATCTACTCCGACCTGTTACCAATTTGGGTTTCATTTTCACCCCTTTCAAGAGGTTATGTAATTTTCATATGATCACTCTTAGGTCATATTTATAAAATTATCTTCCTTGAGATGCAAATTAAGTTTCCTTCACAAAGCCAAAATGAGAATTTTTTTCCGCAACCGCATAAGACTCGTCACGGACTACCTTTTCTTCTCTATTTCTTGCCAGAGAGAAGCATCCCTTTCCCATTACCCCTGCCCACTCAGGAGGATTCCCCTGATACTGACTATTAAAATGCCGGCAAAAGACAGCGAAAGTGATTTCTTCAAGCGTTTTGACCTATACACGTAACTAATGCTACGCTTATAATGGAATAGACATTGTAGCAAAACAAACAACTTATTTGGACCAAGCAACAACCATCTAGTTGGACTTGTCAAATGTCAGCGATACCATTTACACCTAAATATGATCCGACCACCAGCAATCATATATTTGGCACATGAGCATGAGTAGTCACATGGAAAGCACATGAAAATTCACACATGCGTTGCATTTTTTCAATGATCACAAAAGATGATATGTGATCAACTGATGATGAGGCACATCAATGATTTATACCCATCTATCAAATTTCTAGGGATGACTACCATAATCCATTGATACGAATGTCGGTGATGATATGAATGGTGAAATGCGGTCTGAAGATTCTTAAGGGCAGGAGAAATCAGCTAGGGGGACGTACACGCATAGTTACAAGACAAAACATTTGGAATCGGGAAGAAATGGACGTGCACATTTGGAGGGAACAATCGCCATTTGAATATTGGATGAAGAGATATGAAAGACAAAAACTGAGGAGCAGTACAATCGCAAGATAGTTATTAATGAGCAATCACTGGTCATTATCAGAACAAAATCGTGTAGTCAGTTAAAATGACACTACTTGATTACTATCATCATGCTAGAATATAAACGTTAATCTGTACTTGTTGTGTGATATTGGCTGACTGATACGGAATCGGTTGTGACTCGCAAGCTCTCGTGCTTTGAGAAAGATAAAAGTCGTATTTGATGGCTATTTAGAAGAGGGCCAATCTAATCTTGTCCATGTATCCTCCTGATTCTAATTAATTGAGAGTATATACATTAAATCATACACTCCAGCCACAAATATGCGATGTGTATATTTATAGTAATTATGACGTCAGTGCAATGGTAACATTGCTTTTATTCATAAGCTATACCAAGTCTATTGTAATACCTTGGACCTTATATAATCTCATGAAAAAAATCAGTGGAGTTGAGTTTGCAACATTGGATTACATGATGTAATAAATATGGCAAATTGAATCACTCCTCGATCAAGAATCTCTAAACATGTCATAGATGTCGCTTAAGTAGTAAGCTTGTGAGTAAATTTTGCCATCCATAACCGATGATATACAATATGATGCAATTACTAATCAACAACTTGAGGAGGAAAAATTCACACTAATCAGAAATTATGACATTAAAGTAGTGTCATTTTTCCAATACCATGGGCATATACATGACCAATACTTAAGCAAAGGGAGGCCATTTATAAATGACCATACAAGACATCATAACAAAACAAACCGGGGTGTCTTATTATTATTGTTATTATTATTATTATTGGTCTTCATCATCTTATATTTGATATCATCAAAGGAGCTAATTAGTTGTACCCTCCTCGTCCGGTGGTATTGTAGCCATCTTCGAGTAGCTTGCGTCCTGCACATAGATGATGAGTCAAGAAAAACGAAATTTTTTAATTTAGTTTATTAAATAGGGTAATGCAAAAATTATATTAATAAAAGTTGGCCAAAACTCCACGTAGCGTTCCAATGCGAAAATTTATTAAAATTATATTGATAAAATAATGTCATATCCAATCACATACAAAATCAAAGGAAAGACAAGATGGATAGGATCCAATGTCAATATTTGAAAGTCTTAAAAGAGGAGAAACTTTTTGAATTGCATCTTTTCAAAACGGGTACCACATGGAAAAAAATTGGATAACTGACACGTCAAAGGAACTGGACATGAATTGCATCTTTTTGAAAAGATTAAGGATTGTATTTCGTAATCAAAACGTTCAAAAATTTTATAGTACCCTATAAAAGAGATTTCGAATTATGAAAATGATTTTTGACAAATATCGTTTAATTGGTCTGGAAAAATCGAAAGAAAGTCGATCTTGCCTATATAATTAGCATCTTACATAAATTCTATGTGTATTAAACTAACGACACATATATGCATATAGAAAATGTAAATTATTCTGAACACGGACCGAGTTGAAGCTCTGGAACTGCCTCGGCCACGGCAGAAATGGCCAACTCAGTGGACATGAGCAAGAAAAACATCAAAAAGATTGCCATCACCACCACATTGATGGTCTTGGAGAGGATAAGATCTGCCATTTTATCTAGAGACGAAGGAAGTGTTTTTGGGAACAGATGCTTGCTTCTGGGTAAAGGGTTAGGGGTGGAGAGATCTTGTTTTAGGATCAAGTATTTATAGAGAAAGAGAATGGCATGATTGGGGCTTGATTTGACTCATTCCCTTGCATACTTGGGGTTTCGTGGAGCAGAGGGATGGATTATATTGACTTCTAGGATTACAATGATGCCGGTCTATTTGCGGAGTTGGATACTTTGACAAGTCGTGGTTTTCTTGCTTTATCTTTTTGAGGGAAAAAAAGAGTCAATTGGCTGAAATTGAGTGATAAGAATACCAAATTTTTTCACGCCACTACTATCCAAAGACGACGACGCAATAGAATTACTATGTTACAGGATGATAACCACTCTTGGGTGCAGGATTCTACAAGATTAAAGGAGATGGTGACAGCATTCTTTTCACGACTATATACCTCAGTTGGAAGTCATGGCTATGAACCTATTTTAGATCAGTGTCTTTCTATGGTTACGTGGGAGATGAATAACAGCTTAACTGCTGTGGTGACCCTTGAAGAGGTGCAGCAGGCTACTTTTCAATTAGGAGCCACCAAGGCTCCAAGCCCGGATGGCCTAAATGGCTTATTCTATCAAACACGCTGGGACATCATTAAAAATGACCTCCTCACAGCGGTAAGCAATTTTTTCGCTTATGGAAATATGCCCTTATCTTTAAATAGGACTCTCATCTCTTTGATTCCTAAAACTCCTCACCCCGAAAGTCTAGATCAGTATCGTCCTATAAGCCTGTGCAATTATGTTTCCAAGGTATTTCCAAAATCATAGCCAATAGATTAAAACCCATCCTACCAAATCTAATCTCAGAAGAACAGTCCGCTTTTGTGGGAGGTAGGCAGATACAAGATAATATTTTACTAGTCTAGGAAGTCCTACACCAGCTTAGGATCAAAAAAGGAAGGCGTACATTTCAAGCTGTTCTTAAAGTCGATATGAAGAAGGCATATGACAGGGTTGAATGGGATTTTCTACAAGCTTATCTTCTCAAATTAGGATTCCACCCAATGTGGGTCCGGTGGGCTATGCAGTGTATTACAACCCAATCATCCCGTGTCAAATTTAATGGGGAACATCTTAATTATTTTCACCCTACCGGAGGTCTTCGACAGGGTGATCCTCTATCCCCTTATCTTTTTATTCTGATGGCCAATCTATTATCCTTGCTTATTAAGAATGTCGTTGACATGGAACACCTAAAGGGAATTAAACTCAATAGGTGGTGTCCGTCTTTATCACATTTGTTTTTTGCAAACAATGCCATTTTCTTTCTTGATGGTACTGTTCGTGAATGTCAGAATTTATCAAATATTTTACATCAGTATTGTGTAGCTATAGGGCAAGAAATTAATCGAAATAAATCTGGCATCTATTTTGGCAAAGACTGCCTCGTTAGTCTGCAGTAAATATGGCCATGGAGTTGCGAGTTCCTATTCTGCATAAGGCTGGGAAATATTTGGGGATACCTTTTGATTGGAGATGTTCCAAAAAAGACATGTTTTCATGGATAATGCGAAGAGTTCATTCCAAATTGGAGGGTTAAAAAGAAAATTTGATTTCAAAGGGTGGGAAGGAGATTCTCCTTAAAACTGTCATACAGGCTATTCCTCAGTACGCCATATCTATTTTCAAGTTACTTGTATCTATTTGCAGATCTATTGAGAAACGAATTGCCATATTTTGGTGGCAGAACGATGGAAGTAAATCAAGAATCCATTGGCGGAGTTGGGAAGTTTTGAAAAGAAGCAAAGCAGATGGTGTTTTGGGATTTAGCGATCTTCTGAATTTTAATAGAGCTATGTTGGGCAAGCAGGCTTGGCGTTTATTCAATCAACCTATATCTCTATGGAGTAAAGTCTTTAAAGGACTTTACTTTCATTCCAAGACCTTTTGTAACGCCGATAGAGGCTCTCACCCATCCTGGGGCTAGTAGAGTCTTCTAATCGGATGCGACGCCATCCTACCCAACATTCGTTGGTCTGTCGGTGATGGGAGATCAATCAAAATCCAAGGTGATAGGTGGCTTCCTCTTGGCATCTTAGGCGGACCTACAATCCGTGAGGAACCTAAACTGGTGGTTGACCTTATAGATCAGATCAACAGCACCTGGAATGTCAACCTGCTACACAGATTCTTTGACACACAGGTAATAGACCAGATCACCACCATCCAAGTGAGAACTAATTCTATTAAGAATCAGCTTATTTGGACTGCTACCAAAGATGGATCTTTTACTGTCAAATCTGCATATCATACACTCACAGCTATAGCAACAGCTCAGACAGCAAATACGACTTCCACATCTTACCAGAATCCACGCTGGTTGTGGAAAAAAATCTGGAAAATGCATTCCCCCCCAAAAATTCGAGCTTTTCTTTGGTCGCTATGTCAGAATGCTTTAGCTACAAGAGCCAATTTATACTAGAGACATATTATTACCAATCCGAGTTGTCTTGTATGTGATTAGAACACCCCAGAAACCCTAAAACACTTATTTTAACTATGTTCTTGGACTAAAAGGGTTTGGTCTCATCCCCAATTAAATATTCAGATCTCAACTCTTCATTTACACAGAATTGATGAATGGGTCGCAGCGAAAGTTTAGACACGAAATTCCTTACCTGGCTTGGAGACTTTTGCGTCTGTGTTTTGGCAGATTTGGCGGGCTCAGAATGGTTTCATCTTCTGACATGAAGGTCTTCAACCGATTCGAGTGGCTGAGGTAGCTCTTGCTAGATCTCATGTCACTAGGCTGATGGTTTGTTCTCTAACCAGCAAGGGATGTTCGCTCCAGAATAGGGGAGCCCTTTGGAAGCCTCCAGATCTGGGTACCTTGAAGATAAATATCGATGGATCACATAAACCAGGTTCCAGAGAAGGTACTATGGCTTGTGTTTGCAGGGATCATCATGGAAGACTTACCGATGGATTTTGAAACAATTTGCTGCAACTTGTGCCCTACAGGCGGAGATCTAGGCATTTTCTCTGACCTTTCAGCACTTGTAACGCCATGGCTTCAACCACGCTCCGCTCCTTCTTGAATCGGATAGCTTCCTTTTGGTCGAGACACTGAACCGACGCTGCAAGCCGCCATGGGAGGATCGGCTTTGTTCATCGAAGCTGCCTCTTTGCTTTCTAGTTTCCCTAACCTTTCTATTGTGCACTGCAGAAGGGAGGCAAATATGGCCGCCGACTGGGCCGCCAAGGCCCATGACCGTGTTTCCTCTATTCAGAATCGGGCTGTCTTTCCTCCTTTTTACTTAATTGATATTTTATGTGCGGATGCATTAGCTACCAGTTGTAAGGGATTTTTATCTTCAACGTAGTTTCCTCTTCTGACCCAAAAAAAAAAAAAAAAAAAAAAAAATCAAGAACTCATCAAGTACTTCTCTAATTATTAAGTAAGACGCGAGCTAATATTCATGTAGATTGTCCCAACATATGATGTTTTTTTATTTGATGATGTGGGAATCTGATATGTCTCATGCTTGTAATTCATGCACATCTCTGTTCTTTATGGCTAATTAAACAAAATGGATAAACATGAGTTGCAACTTTATAAAAATGGCGCGTTTAGCATTATTTAACTTCATACAAACTATGTAGAGCTTAGGGTATTGACTAATTAAGAGCATTAAAGTAGCATCCTTTCCAATATGCACATGCGACTGTTTGAATTCGTACGCTGACAAATATCTATAGTCGTTTCTTTTATATTGATGTTTGTACGTTATGTACTTAAAATAAATGTCACATTATTTTTGTAAATCGATTTTGTATACCAATCTTAAACATTATTCGGAAACTTCTCCATTTTTATTTTATATTGATGCTTGTATGTTACGTACTTAAATTAATGCCGCATTATTTTTATAAATTGATTTCACATACCAATCTTAAACAGTATTTAAAATCTTTCTCCTCCGTAAGGACTTTCAAATAGAGACAATACATCCTAGATCTCAATTCAATCCTCAGGCCCCACATCTAAAAGGTCCCAATGAAAAAACCTGACCCGTCTCTCCAACGGGAATGGAACGTATATAGTTTTGTCCTTCTTCCATGAATATACTTTTCCCATTTCTCTATTTACTCAAATGACACCACATTAGTGTCATTAGATGTGAACGATGCGAATTTATCCTCCTTAAGTCATCGATTAGTGATTGCATCATATCGTATTTGGTCAATTATGAGGGGCAAAATTTACTCACATGCTTGCTACTTAAGCAAGTAAGTCAATGAGTTTTAAAAGCATATCATGTGATGACGCTAATATTACTATAGGTGATTATGTCATTTTAATATCGTGTACTATGATGTGAGGTAGTACAAAATGTACATGCAAGATGAATACAAAATGATTTTGTCTTTCCGCCATGATACATGAATAGAACGGTCAAATATGAAACATTTGTTTGATATTAGACAAAACTGCAACAGATTTGAATAATAGCGAATTATAGTGATCAAATGGAATAGTAACTCTTGTCCATCTCAGGAGTCATCGGAATGGCTCTGCTGCTGGACACGTGAAATGGAGGAGAAGATCGAATCTGGATGGATGGAAAATGGGTCTAACCAAAATTGATTCGTTTAATCCATATATTGACCCATCTCTTCATAATATAATTTTACGATCTATGTTCGTCCTGACCGATAATCAATTCTGGCTCCATTTCCCCATGTAATTTTCGTATAATGCGATGCTTAAGAGGTCATTCTTATAAAATTATTTTTCTCGAGTTGGAAGTTAAGTTTTCTTCACAAGCTAAGAGATCATTTTCATAAAATTATTTTCCTTGAGATACGAATGAAGCTTCTTTTTTTCTTTTCACAAGCCAAAATGAGATTTTCTTTTTCCCACAACTGCATAAGATACGGCGGGGACTAGTATTTCTTCTCTATCTGTGGCCCAAAGAGCTATCATCCCTTTCACGGGGCTCCTGCCAACTTAGGAAGATTCCCATGGCATTGACAATTACAATGCCGGCAAAAGACAGCGGAAGGGAATTCTTCCAGCGTTTTGACTGTTGCCCGCAACCAATGTAATGCTTATAATATCATTACTTTGAAATCTTCAGAATGGGTGCGCAATGAAGGAGGTAACGACTAGTTACGGGTCTGAAAAAAAAAGGGGAGAAAAGGCCAAGTTATTTCTGGTTCAAACTTGATCGAAATGCGTTAAAAAGGGGTCTATGTCAAACCCATTTAGATTCATTTTTAACTACTCTTTGTTTTTTAAACCTCATTTGTCTAACTCCTTCATAGAATTAGAGTGACCCATTTGAAATCTAGCCCAATAAATTTGAGTAAAAAAAAGGGGTTTAATGGACTCATTTTGCCACTTCGAATGAAGATTAATATTTGCGAGGACAACCAATTGTGGGATAAATAATGTTGGAGGTGTGAAGATTAATTTATTGATGTAATCTGCGAAATTAATGTGGCACAAGACTCATTACATGCTTGAAAAGGAGATACTGTACAAAAATTCCTAAACCCATTATTCAACGGCTAAGCCAACTCTAAACCTTTTAATTGTGTCAATTTAATTTTAAACTTTTCAACAATTTGCTAATGCAAGCCTCTGGATCAATTTTAGTTGGAAATCATTAATATGGATATTGGTTTTTTTATGTAGCGTCATCGGCACCGACAAAGATAAATTTTAATATTTTTTAATATTTTTTCCTTGCCTTTCCTTTTCTTATTTTATTTTATTTTATTTTCTTATCTTGATTGGCCATAGAAGAGGGCTGCACTTGTCGATCATAGGCGAGGGTCACCTTTGTTGGCCACAAGCAAACTAGGGCAAGGTATGGCTGGCGAGGGCCACAACACCCTTGCCCATATATGATGAGGGTGATGACAACCCTTGCCCTCGCTAGATTTGGCATGGGTAATGGTCTCTTAAAAGAGGGCTAGTTGCCTTTTGTTAATAACAGGGAAAATTGAAAAGAAAAATAAAGAAAAGGAAAAAATATATATATATATGAAATGGAAAATTTAAAATTTGCAAAAATTATCCATGTCAATGAATTGGCTTATGACCAAAAAAAAAAAAAAAAAAAAAAAAAAAAAAAGAGAAAACATACTCGGCTAGTGTTCACAACAAAGATTTTTGACTAAAGTTGGTCGGAGTGACTAAATAGTAAATCGTCAAAATTATTCCGATTAAATTATAATAGAAAGGTTTATTATTGAATTTATAGTCATATCATGAGTTTAAAATTTTTGGGACAATTATCCCTTCTCAAAAATGGCAAATCATTGAAATACCATATTATGCACATTTACTCTTGAAGGGTGTCCACAAGTTACATGTATAGGTACATTTTGGAGTAATTTCCCTTTCCACTTCGGAGATTGGGTCCCAATCAAATCATAAATCCATTTTAAGTTTTCTTTTGATTCTTTATTCACAAACGAATTGGATCCTAGATTTTTCTATAATAAGTTTGGTCATTGATTTCTAATCGGGATAAGACCGGTCGGGATAGAATTTATATTCAGGAATTTTGTTATATCCTATCAACTATTTGGTGAAATGTAATAATAAAATCAAATATATTTACATCATATTATTTTATTTTAATTTTTTGTATAAATGATATGTCGTGTAAATGAACCTAAAAGTTAACAAAAATATATGATAAAAATCTCTCTCAATACTATTCCCTAATTTAATTTCCTTTTCTTTTTAAATTTTTTATCATCTTTTTAAATTATTTTATATATTATTTCTTTTTCCCCCTTTATCATTCTCTAATAAAATTTTATTAAATAGTAAACTAAACTAGTATACCTAAAATACAAAAATATCTAAAATATGTAATAAATGTAAATATAAATATATTTATTTATTGAATTTATATTATAAGATATAATTAAAGTTGAACATATAAATAAAAATAAGATTAAATTAAAAAACTATATTTTTATTTTTTATTTTGAATTTCTTATATTATAATTCAAATATTATTTAGATTGAAATTTATATCAATTTTGTTATTTTGATAAGTTTGTTATTTGAGAAAGAATAACTTTCCTATTTTGGATATTATAAATCTTATTTACCTTTATAATACCTCCCCCTCTGGGATAATTTTGTCCGACTTATATCCTTCTTCTATAAGATTTTATTTTATCTTGAGTAGACATCAAACACAAAATATGATAAATTTTATTATATCTTGAATTTTATTTTGATTACCAAATAAAACCTAAGCACATTCAGTCATTCAATATGTTAAAAGGTGCATTTCAATTGGATTGGGATAAGCCAACGTAAACTCTAAGGCTGCGTTTGGTCGACCGGATAAAAACCATGATAAGATATGTTTTATCCTATATTGTGTTTGGTAGCTGTCTAGGATAGGATAAGGTCGGATATAAACGGGATATAAACCGGATAAAAAAATCCGAGGGAGGGGGATGGAATAAGGTCGGATAGGATTTCTTTTATCCGAAACATAAAACCCTACGCTTTTTTTCTTTCTCCGTCGTTCACCCACAGACGACTCTCTATTTCCAAAGTATCGACGTTGAAGCCATCTCTCCTCAATAGCTCTCCGATTCTCATCGAAATTTTACAAAAGCCTTCTTCCTCTACCTAGGTAAGACCCCCCATCCGCCGGCGATCGCCCGCCGATCGCCCTCCCAATTGATTCCCCCCACCAAACGCAGCCTTGATCTACAGCCTTCTTCACGCAGCTTGCTCTCCGCTCGAGTCTGCACTTCCTTCGCCCTAGATCTACCTCCGCTCGATTCTCTGTCTTAGTCTCTCTCTCCATCGATGGTTTCTTCTTCATCTCCCCTTCGCCTGGCGGTTCTCGTCGCGGGATCGCGGTGGTATTATTGCTGGAGAGGCTGATGATGGAGGCCACTAGAAAGAATTTGATTACTTCCAAGCTGACGGTGCAATGGCCAAGCACTTTCTGCCGGTGGACTCGCCACTGCTGCTCCTCCCAACGCCTGTTGCCGCCGCAAGTTATTCGCAGTTGTCATTTGTTTCGTTAATTCCAGATGCTTGGCCATTGATTGTTGGCATGTGTCTTGTGCTCTAGGTATTTGATGTTTGATTGCTTTTTATTGGGGCTCCGTTTGCGCAGTCTGCGGCTTGTGCTGTCTGCATGTTTGATTATTATGCTGGTGTGGTGATCGAATTTGAAATTAGGGGTGAATTTCAGTTATGGCTTCGTGTTGACAGCTTAAAAGTTCATTAGTACACGCTGCTAATGATGATTTTAGTTCGTGTCACCAACATGATTCATGTACATCTTTTTGCGGGTTGCGACAAAGAATTGATTTTTGTTTGTCCTGTTTTGAGTAGACACTATGAGATATCACAAATGGTCATTGTTGATTGTGGCGGATTTGTCCCAATTGAATGTGAGAAGGGGGAGTTAACTGATTGGTTATTTGTTGATTGCCTTAGGACCTTCGAGATTGCTTGTTTGTGTGTTAACTTGATTGACATTCTTCCATTATTTCCCTTGGAAGAACAAGTCGATTTAATTAGGCCTATACCATTTTCCTTCAAAAGGTTGTGTACAAACTGTGACATTTTTTTTTTCACAAAAAAAAAAAAAAATGTGACATTTTTCTTCAGGTATCTTGGATTTAAGTGAATCATTCTCTTAGATCGTCAAAGGCTTGTGGTTTTACTGGATTTGCATCAGAATGGGACACTTTCACAAAATAATTTTGAAGTTGTACATTTGGCACATGAGAAGAACATGGCAAAGCTAAGTCATCGTAGAGTTATTGTCATAAGCCCAAGGAGGACGATTAATTTCATGCAGATCCTCTGGCGTGCCTTTGTGAGCTGCCTAACTGTCATGATTTAGAATGCCCGAGCAGGAGGAACTCTGGTGAAGTGTCTAGTTGATTGCCGACAATGATAAACTATCATCATCTGAACATGTTCCGCACAATGTGTTCATGGACTTGAGATTCAAGTTGATCTCTTCAAAAGTTACAGCGCACGATGCAGCAAGCAAAGAATTCTTGCCTTTCTTTTAGGGCAGCTACAAACATAAATTTGCCAGTTTTTCTTGTCCATATTTAACGATTGTAATCTGTTGAGAAGTTACTGAAAATGAGTGTACATTTTGCTCTGCTTGTGATAACACAGATTGAAAGCTTATTTTGGTTCATGTATATTGTTTTGGTTGGGTTATCGTTTGAGATGATGACTTGACAGACATCTACAAATTCATTTTAATTTTGGTTTAGCTACAGAGATCGTTTCTTGTGGCAAAGCAGTTCCATGAAGTTGGATACAAACAGAAAACTAGGGAAGATATATTGAAATAACAATGGAAACAAATGAAAAACTTGGACCCATAACAAAATGGAAACAAATGAAAAACTTGTAAGAGAGAAAAAGAATTAATTTTTCAAAGTGAATATATTCAAATTGAGGTTATTCTAAAAATGTTTCATGTTGAAGGGGGTATCCAAAAGATTATTTCAAAGGAACGGAAAAGATTATTACAATGCGTTATCATGAAATTTGATAAGAATCTATTAATTTGAAAAAGATATATTATTTTGGATGATTTTGTGAATATTAAACCTGCAAATTTGTACTTGCCTAATTTTATTGTTTTTAAAATATCCTAATTTAAATTCGTAGTTCACCAAATGATAGATTGGATAAGATATGAGGATATCCGACTTTAAATCCATAGTTCACCAAACAGTTGATGGGATATGAAGAAATCCATGGATTTTTTATCCTATCCTATCCAGTCCTATCCCATTTAAAAATCCAGTCGACCAAACGCAACCTAAAGGACTTACAAGGCTTTAGGAGAAGGGAAATTTTGTCCCAAATACAAAAATATGATTAGAAAAATAGAATATACTCTCCACACAATCAAAGCAGATAAAGAGACAATTACAAAAATGGATAATGACATAAATTATCTCTTAATGTCGACTAAATGTGCAATGTGATGAATTTCAAATTTATTCATTTTTATGTAATCGACGGATTAAATGTATCAAAATTTTAATAATTACATTAAATAAATTAAAAATTCCGCTAAGATTTTATCTCACCCCGTTGTTATTAACTATTTTCAGGGTCATAGTGTGGAGAACTGCCAGGCGTGGTTGTGGTGGGCACGAGATATGACACCTTTTTGGCTGGCCCTGCTGTTAGTGAAGTTTAGATTAACCTAATCCCTAAAGGTTTTTGAGAGAGTCGATAGGCAGTAGTTGTAGAAAGGCTTGTAATAATTAAACATCCTAGGGGTAATAGTAGACAAATAAATACCACTATCCTTGTTGTTTGTTTATTGACTGGGCGTTTATTTTAACTGATTCCCCATGCGTTTTATTGAAAGATAAAAATAATGGGTCAGCAATGTATCTTGAGACGTCGCAATTTAATCAACTGCCGAGGGATGTTCGCGTGCTCGGGATTCGGGGCATGACAGAAATCTTCAGAATGGATTTGCAATGAAGGAGATAACGACTCGTCACGAGCCAAGAAAAAGGAAGAAAAAGCCAAGCTATTGCCGATTCAAACTTGATCGAAATGCGTTAAAAAGGGTTCTGTGTCATTGAGATTCATTTTAAACTACTCTTTTTTTATTTATTTATTAAAACTCATTTGTTTAACTCATTCACAAAATTAGAGTGACCCTTTTGAAATCTAGCCTGATAAATATGAGTAAAAAAGGAGTTAATGGACCCATTTCACCACTTCGAACGCAGATTAATATTTGCGAGGGCAATCAATTGTAGGATAAATAATGTTGGAGGTGTGAAGATTAATTTATTGATATAATCTGCGAAATTATGTGGCACATGATTCATTACATACTTGAAAAGGATATTGTATAAAAAGTCCTAAACCTATTATACAACGGCTAATTCAGTTCTAAACCTTTTAATTATGCCAATTTAATTTTTAACTTTTCAACCATTTGCTAAAGCAATCCTTTGAGTCAATTTTGGTTGGAAATTATTAACATGAATATTGGTTGTTTTATATGGCATGATCGCCGTTGACATAGATAATTTTTAATTTTTGTCCTTTCATTTTGTTTTATTTTATATTTCCATTATCTTGACTGGCTATAGGCGAGGGCTACACTTGTCAATCACAACTGAGGGTCGCTGTTGTCGACCAGAAGCAAACTTGGGCAAGGAGTGGCTGGTGAGGGTCACAACATGCTTGTCCATATCTAGCGAGGGTGACAACGATCCTTGCCCTTGCTAGATCTGGGGTGGGCAATGGTCTCTTAAAAGAGGGCTGGCTTCCTTTTGTTGATAACAGGGGAAAAGGAAAAAAAAGATAAAGAAAAAAATATATATGTATAATAGAAAATTTTAAAATTATAAAAATTGTCTATGTCAATATACTGGCTAGTGTTCACATCACGGATTTTTTTTAATCAAAATTGGTCTGAATGATTAATTGACACAATTGAAAGGTTTATTTTAAAATTCATCATCGTATCATGAGTTTAAAATTTTTTTGGACAATTATCCCCACTCGAAAATGGCAAATCATTGAAATACCATATTTTGCACATTTGACACTAACAGTACTCTTGAAGGATGTCCACAAATTACATGCTTAGGCACATTTTGGAGTAATTCCCCTTTCCGCTTCGGGTCACCATCAAATCATAAATGCATTTTAACTGTTCTTTTGATTCTTTTTGCGCAAAAGTTTTCTCTTTCAAATTGGATCCTCGTTTTTTCTATAATGCGTTTGGCCATTCATATTTTTAATTAGAATAGAATTTGCAATTCATGAATTTTGATATATCTAATCTATTGTTTGGTGTGCAGGAATAAAGTCGAGTATATTTACACCATACCATACTGTTTTTGGTATAAAGAGTATATCGGTGTAAATAAACTTAAAAGTTAACAAAAAAAAGATTATAAAAATCTCTCGCAACATTGTTCTCTAATTTATTTTTATTTTATTTTCCTCTCTTTTAAATTATTTTATATATAATTTCTTTTTTCCCCTTCTATCATTCTCTAATAAAATTTTATTAAATAGTAAACTAAACTACTATACATAAAAAACAAAAATAGCTAATATATGTAGTAAATATAAATATAATTATATTTATATATTAAATTTACATGATAAGATAGAATTAAAGTTGAACATATAGATGAAAATAAGATTAAATTAAAAAATTATATTATAATTATTTTTATTTTGAATTTCTTATATTAAAATTCAAATATTATTTATATTGAAATATAATTTCAATTTTGTTAATTTGATAAGCTTATTATTTGAGAAAAATAACTTTCTTACTGTGAATATTATAAATTCTATTCACATTTATCTTACCTCTCCTATAGGGATAATTTTATTTTACCTATATCTCTCTTACATCCGACTTTATCCTATCTTGAGTAGGCACTAAACGCAAGATAGGATAAATTTTATTCCATCGTGAATTTTATCATGATTACTAAACACAGTCTAAGGACATTCGATCATTCAACATGTTAAAAGGCGCATTTCATTTGGATTACCATAAGCCTGCGTAAACTCTAGAGGACTTATCAGGCTCTAGGAGAAGGCTAATTTTGTCACGAACACCGAAAAAAAAAAATCGACTAGAAAAATAGAATATACTCTCCACACAATCAAAGTAGGTACAAAAACAATTACAAAAATGAATAACGACATAAATGATCTTTGTACACTAACGAAATGTGTAATGTGATGAATTTTAAATTTATTCATTTATATACAATCCATAGATTAAATTTATCAAAAGTTTAAGAATTATATTAAATAAATTAAAAATTTATGGACAACATTACTCATTAAATTAAAGTTTATGGATCATATTGAATGGATTTAAAATTTAAGGATTACATTGCACATTGAGTCAATGTTTGAAGATCATTTGTGTCATTTATCCTTACAAAGATAGTTAGTGCCAATAGTAAGCAACTACCAAACCACAACCTCCATCTCATCTTTCACATTTTACTTTCTTCAAGTATTATTTTTTTTTTAACTTTTTTATGACCACTATCATTGTCGCATCAGACGTTTATTGATAAAAAAGAAAATGTGATATGACTAATAGCACCATTCTTTTCTTGTTGTATATTATTGTAATATCATTGCTCGCAATCAAATGCAATCTTAATTTGACATAATGGATTAGCATAAGCTGCAACTTTACAAACTACATTGCATTTAGCATTATTTTAAATTCGATTAGATTACGTAGAGCTTAGGGGATTGATCAATTAAGAGCACAAAAGTAATACCCCGTCCAATTATTGTACAGTTGCAATTGCTGACTTTAAATAACAAATGACATAAACTGTCATTTATTACATCGCCTCACAAGTAAAATGAAAAAAACAGAGAATAACAAATAGAAAAGCTTCAACTTAAGAGACGAGAAGCTTACATTTCGAGAGTTCCTTTTCTTTGCGTTGAAGTATTGGCTTCGGATTTCTAAATACCCACTAAAATAATTGCCACCCACTTCATTGCACTGTATGAACCACATCGGCAAAGTAACAATGCGGACTCATTGTCGAAGACGGACATTTTCCAGCTAGGTGATTTTACCAACCAAATATTTGGAAGAAAAAGAATTTTTTAACTCTCATCTGGACATAAATTAAGTAACTTTAGTCAAACTACGATTACCTGTCATGCTGAAACTTGTAGAGGAATGTTTGATATGAACTATGGTTCTTAACTCTCGACTTTTTACTTTAATTGTTCGAGTTAAATCAATCTTCAAGAACGTTATTTTTCCTTAACTTTTCCATGTTAAATTTTCAAATATTATTCAAAATTTTAATAATATCATATCCCAATGTTTGTATGTTTCAAGGTTTTAGCAAAAGATAAGATTTAATCGTGTGCACCACAAAATTTGAAAGGGAAATGTTAAAATTATGAAGTAAAGCTATTCCAAACAAAACAAAAGACAAGTATAGCATCTAAAGTCAATTAAACAAATTTCATATTTTCCCAAGAATATCAATAGTTGGGCTCACTTGCTTTATCATATTTACTAATGTTGAGGAAACTAAAAGAACATCAGTTTGACAGAATAAATTAGCACGAGCTGAAGCTTTAAAAAAATGCAGCATATCAGTAGTTGGGCTCACTTGCTTTATCATATCTACTAATGATGAGGAAACTAAAAGAACATTAGTTTGACAGAATGGATTAGCACGAGCTGTGGCTTAAAAAAAATGCAGCATCATCTTAAACTTCAATACAAACTGCGTAGATCCCAGGAAATTGATTAATTAAGAGCACAAAAGTAGCATTTCTTCCAATTGTTGGGGCAATTGTTTAAATTCGTACACATACGGTTGCTGACCTATGCAAAGCTGACCATCCACCCCCAGCAAAATAAACTATAATTACTTACATGACCTAACCAGTAAAATGGAAAAAGAAAAAAAAAAGGAAGTGAAAAATAAGAATAAGCTACAAATTAAGAGTTAAGAATCTTACATCCCAAGAGCTCTTTTCTTGTCGTATGAATTACATACATAGACATACAAAGTACATAATGCAGTAAATTGGCGTGCACTATCAGTCTCGGCCATCACAGAATTCATTCTTTCACGAAAAAGACATAATTCCACACCTCAATCTACTCCTAAAAAACGTATCAGCAGCAATTTACCTGTAATTTTAATTTACTACATCAATATGATCAGCTAATTTAGATGAATTGAGATTGTAACATAAAGCATTGAAAACGAATCAAGGCCATCAGAAATGACTTTACGGTTAATATCAATTAGATTTATGCAACCTACATAATTAGTACAGGGAATCATTCAAGCAGACAACATGAACTCAAGTCAGATTCGAAGCCAAATTCATTGAAATACCATATTATGCACATTTGATACTGACTATACTCTTGAAGGGTGTCCACAAGTTACATGTATAGGTACATTTTGGAGTAATTTCCCTTTTCACTTCGGAGATTGGGTCCCAATCAAATCATAAATCCATTTTAAGTTTTCTTTTGATTCTTTATGCGCAAACGAATTGGATCCTGGATTTTTCTATAATAAGTTTGGTCATTCAGATTTCTAATTAAGATAGGACCAGTTAGGATAGAATTTATAATTCAGGAATTTTGTTATATCCTATCCACTATTTGATAAATTATAATAATAAAATCAAATATATTTACATCTTATTATTTTATTTTATTTTTTTTTTTATATAAATGATATGTCGTGTAAATGAACCTAAAAGTTAACAAAAATATATGATAAAAATCTCTCTCAATACTATTCCCTAATTTAATTTTCTTTTCTTTTTAAATTTTTTATCATCTTTTAAATTATTTTATATATTATTTCCTTTTCCCCTTTATCATTCTCTAATAAAATTTTATTAAATAGTAAACTAAACTAGTATACCTAAAATACAAAAATATCTAAAATATGTAATAAATGTAAATATAAATATATTTATTTATTGATTTTATATTATAAGATATAATTAAAGTTGGACATATAAATAAAAATAAGATTAAATTAAAAAACTATATTTTTATTTTTGGTATTTTGATTTTCTTATATTATAATTCAAATATTATTTAGATTGAAATTTATATCAATTTTGTTATTTTGATAAGTTTGTTATTTGAGAAAAAATAACTTTCCTATTTTGGATATTATAAAGCTTATTTACCCTTATAATACCTCCCCTATGGGATAATTTTATCCGACTTATATCTCTCTTCTATAAGATTTTATTTTATCTTGAGTAGACATCAAACACAAAATATGATAAATTTTATTTTGATTGCCAAATAAAACCTAAGCGCATTTGGTCATTCAATATGTTAAAAGGTGCATTTCAATAGGATTGGGATAAGCCAACGTAAACTCTAATAACGCTTTAGGAGAAGGGCAATTTTGTCCCAAACACAAAAAAATGATTAGAAAAATAGAATATACTCTCCACACGATCAAAGCAGATAAAGAAACAATTACAAAAATGTATAATGACATAAATTATCTCTTAATGTCGACTAAATGTGCAATGTGATGAACTTCAAATTTATTCATTTTTATGTAATTGACGGATTAAATGTATCAAAATTTTAATAATTACATTAAATAAATTAAAAATTTGTGAATGACATTACACATTAAGCTAAAATTTATGGACCATATTGAATAAATTTAAAGTTTATGGATCACATTGCATATTGAGTCAAAATTTCAGTATCACTTATACCGTTTATCCTTACAAAAACAATTAGTGCCACTAGTTAGCAACTACCACACCACAACCTCCATCTATTGTTCTAACGGTTATCGTTGTCATATCATACATTTATTAATAAAAAGATGTGATATGACTAATAGCACCATTATTTTCTTATTGTATATTGTTGTAATATTATTGCTCGTGATAAAATACAACCTTAATTTGACGTAATGGATTAGCATGAGCTACAACTTTAGAAACTATATTGCAATTAGCATTATTTTAAATTCAATTAGATTACGTAGAGCTTAGGGAATTGATTAATTTAGAGCACAAAAGTAGCGTCCCTTCCAATTATTGTACAGTTGCAATTGCTGACTTTAAATAACAAATAATATAATCTGTTATATATTACATCGTCCCACAAGCAAAATGAAAAAGAAAGAGAGTAACAAATAGAAAAGCTTCAACTCAAGAGAGAAGAAGCGTCCATCTCGATACTCCTTTTCTTCGCGTATTGAATTATTGGCTTCGGATTTATAAAATATCCACTAAAATTATTGCAATCCATTTCATTTCATTGGATGAACCGCATCGGCAAAGTTATGATGCCGACTCATCGTTGAAGATGGACATTTTCCAGCTAGGTGAATTTACCAACCAAATATTTGAAAGAAAAAGAATTTTTAAACTCTCATCTGGACATAAATCAAGTAATTTTAGCCAAACTGCGACGGTCATACTGAAACTTGTAGATGGGGTGTTTGGTATGAAATATGGTTCTTAACTCTCGACTTTTTACTTTAATTGTTCGAGTTAAATCAACCTTCGAGAACGTCATTTTTTCTTAACTTTTCCATGTTAAATTTTCAAATATTATTCAAAATTTTAATAATATCATATTCCAATGTTTGTATGTTTCAAGGTTTTTGCGCTAAGATAAGATTTAAACGCGTGCACCACAAAATTTGAAAGGGAAATGTTAAAATTATGAAGTAAAGCTATTCCAAACACAACAAAAGACAAGTATAGCATCTAAAGTCAATTAAACATATTTCATATTTTCCCAAGAATATTAATAGTTGGGCTCACTTGCTTTATCATATTTACTAATGTTGAGGAAACTAAAAAGAACATTAGTTTGACAAAATGGATTAGCACGAGCTGCGGCTTTAAAAAAATGCAGCATATCAGTAGTCGGGCTCACTTGCTTTATCATATCTACTAATGATGAGGAAACTAAAAGAACATTAGTTTGATAGAATGGATTAGCACGAGCTGTGGCTTAAAAAAAATGCAGCATCATTTTAACTTCAATACAAACCGCGTAGATCCTAGGAAATTGATTAATTAAGAGCACAGAAGTAGCATTTCTTCCAACTGTTGGGGCAATTGTTTGAATTCGTACACATACAGTTGCTGACCTATGCAAAGCTGACCATCCGCCCCCGGCAAAATAAACTATAATTACTTACGTGACCTAACCAGTAAAATGGCAAAATAAAAAGGAAGTGAAAAATAAGAATAAGATACAAATTAAGAGTAAAGAATCTTGCATCCCAAGAGCTCTTTTCTTGTCGTATGAATTACATACATAGACACACAAAGTTCAGAATGCAGTAAATTGGCGTGCACTATCAGTCTTGGCCATCACAGAATTCGTTCTTTCACGAAAAAGACATAATTCCTCACCTCAATCTACTCCTCACAAACGTATCAGCAGCAATTTATCTGTACTTTTAATTTAATACATCAATATTATCAGCTAATTTAGATGAATCGAGATAGTAACATAAAGCATTGAAAACGGATCAAGGCCGAGGTCATCAGAAATGACTTAATGGTTAATATCAATTAGATTTATCCAACCTACACAATTAGTACAGGGAATCATTCAAGCAGACAACATGAACTCAAGTCAGATTCGAAGCCAAATTCATACTGATCCAATTCAGTCATTTCATCAAACATGTGTTATCAGTTCAGACAAGAAATCTAACTCCAGCATCGAAGCATCTATTCCAATCCAAGATATCACAACAGCATCAAACTGAGTTCAGATCATTAACAAATCATTAATCAGAGGCGATTTCACCCAAATCTCAATAAGACTTCTCCGCCTTTTTTTTGTTCTATCCAAGAATGGCTGAGAGCAAAGCATATGAAGGTAACGTGCAATTACCGGTCACGAACTGTGATTGGACTAGAAATAGGAAGTCCTGGAAGTGTCCCCAGTGACAATGCCAGCGAAGGAGCTTCCGATGGACCCTGAGTGCTTCAGACTTCTCAGCCAAAAAACAGAGTGAAATGGAGTATTGGCGGCGCGACTTCAAAACGGTGAACTGGCAATGGGCCAATGGCGACTAGGGGTGAGCGGTTCCAGGTTCCGGTTCGGTTCCGTCTGGAACCTGGAACCTACCCTCGGGTACAGGTTCCTAATTTTTTGGAACCTGGAACCTACCCGTCACAACCGAGAACCTGGAACCTACCCTGTCACAGGTTCCAGGGCGGTTCTAGGTTCCAACAGGTTCCAACAGGTTCTTTTTTTTTTTTTTTGTTATTTTCATATTTGAACTATAACGTACACGCCCTTACAAATATATATATATATACATACATATATATATATGTATATATATATGTATGTATATACATATATATAAATATATGTATGTATATATATATATATATATATATATATATATATATATACATACATATATATATATATATGTATATACATACATATCTATATACATATATATATATATATATGTATGTATATATATATAACGTACACGCATATTATACGGTAACTTCTCACATCTTAGCAAATATATCAATGCCAATTGTCAAGAATTTGGACATACATAATCAAAACTAATAAGAAGTTTCTTGATTAACTATAATTATCGTGCCCACATATGTCAATATATGTGCACTAAGGCTTAAATCATCACATTTGCCATATGTCATATGCCTTGTCAGTTGAGTCAAACGAAAATAATAAATCATCACAGAAAAACGAAAGAACAAAAGGGAAAAACAAAAAAATGGAGGCATCTCTGCCAATAAAATGCATAATCAAAAGATATCCTTCCAATGCAGGTAAGTGAAAATTAAAACCTATCACTCTGAAGAACAATTAACTCCTTCAAGAATGCATTGAAGAAAGTGAGCGTTGAAGAAAGGTCATGAAAAGAACAGCAAAAATTATAAAACTTGTCAATTTAATGCGTTCGGAGCATGCATTTAAACTCTATAACTTGTCAACATCCCGCAATTAAGTCCTTTCGTCCACTTTGTCAATTTTAAATGGACAAAAATACACACTTGGCTTTTATATTATTCCTTTCATCATACGCGGCCCACTAATAATCAAACGCAGCATCCTGCAAGACAAAACGACTCCGTTCCATTACAGCCCCAAATGAAACGACCTCATTAAGACACCATTTCTTCCACCTACAGATTAAATGAGTGGAGCTGCAACTCAAAATCAAGAACCCTAAGTGACAAATGAACCCTGAATCGCTTTCGATCAAGGACTATGGCAAGCAGAAGGATGCCTCATTCAATGTAATCAAGTCAATCAACTCGCTTTGAAGTCGAATCAGAGGTATTTTGCTCCAAACGCCATTGCAAATGGCACGGACCAGAATAAGCCAAGGAAGAATATGTCATGAATGTGCTAGATTTAATACGATTTGCCGGGGTTTAATATGTCAGGGAAGTGCGATTTTTTTTTTTTTTTTTTTGGTGGGAGTCAATCCAAAAGTATGAAATCGATTAATGGAAAGTGCTGTTGTTGTTGAAGTTGAGACCAAGTTGGGTAATACAAATGGCTGTGAGGTGTACGCAGGAGTTTATTCAATAGCATACTCAATTAGCTTCATTCAACATCAGCTGCAGTTCCTTCCACGAGATGGAACTTCATTTGATAGCATCAAAAACCAAACTTCCATCCAACAGCAGCTCCTTAAAAGAATGACCAACTTCATTCGATAGCATTACCAAACTCAACAGAGCAATTCAGGAGCACAAAAGACTCAAGTAAGTGATAACAAAAACTAAGCATCGTCCTCATTATTTTCCATTCGTACACCAAAATAATCAACTAAGTGATAACAAAAACTCAAGTACCAGATAATAGAAAGCAGGTAGTGCAAAGCACATGAACACAAGATTAAGTAGACTTAAAATGCGATCAACAAAGACAAGATCACAGACCTTTGTAATTGTTGTGTATTCCTTTGTGGGAGAGCACAAATGACGGTAATCTACAAGCTTGCAAGCGGCTGGGCGAGCAGATTCGGGGGAGGCTCGGCGATGCGAGCGTCGTAGGGGGCCGACTGGGCGAGCGGCGTCGGGGGCGGCTGGCCGGGCGGCGTCGACGCAGCTACCGGGCGAGCAGTGTTGGGGGCGGCTGGGCGAGCGGCCTCCATCGAGGGGGATGAGCGGCGTCCACCGGCGGCGTTGACAGTGAGCGGCTAAGCGGCGAGACTCAGAGCGGCGTCGTGACTCGTGAGGCTCTGAAAATTGAAATGGACTGTGATGAAGTCATGGGGGAGGCGAGGGGAGGCCCCTGTCCAACGGGAATTCGACGGGAAATCGCTGTTTCAGAACTTACCTTTTGGAACCCTAATCGGTTCCGGCAGCGGCGGCGGCAGCGGCGTCCAGCGGCGGTGGCCTTGAGGGCGAGGGCGAGCGGCGTCCGGTGCAGTTGCAGTGTGCAATGGCCGCTGAAGTCTGAAGTCTGAGGGATAGAGTCGAGGGAGAGGAGACAGAGTCGAGGCCCGAGGGAGAGGAGCTCAGGAGGGGGGTTCTTTCTTTTGGAATCGAACCCTATTTCACCGGTTTTCACCGGTTCCGCGACCGGTTCCGAACCGGTTCCGGTTCCTGTTCCGAGACCGGTTCCGGTTCCTGGAAAAATGGAACCGGGAACCGGAACCGGTCCTTTAAGAACCGGGAACGGAACCGAACCGGTTCCCCGGTTCTACCCGGGAACCGTGCTCACCCCTAATGGCGACCATATTTGTTTGGTGACCGGCGTTAGGGAGAAATGAATTGACTAGAGGAATCCGAGAGAGAGGATTTTTCCAGCTTCCAATGTGTTCTCGGTTCTGTGAATCTGTAACTCCAGGGGTCAGCGATGAAGAGCAAGTGCTAATAAAATGCTTGTGATCAGAGACGGTGGATTCCAGTGTCGACCAGTAGTAGAGAAGCTTGCGACTCCTTTCTCATGCCTCTTTTTTTTTTTTTTTTTTTTTTCTTTTCTTTTTTTCTTTTTTTTGGGCAGGGGGAGGGTAGTGGATTGGGAGAGGATATTTTACTTTGCTCTATTTTTATCGCCAGAGAGAGAGAGAGAGAGAGAGAGAGAGAGAGAGAGAGAGAGAGAGAAATCTGTCACTGATGCAACCCAATCCATGTGCTTTCAAAGGTTGCTTAACGCTTTTGCCAATACGGGAACCGAGTTGTCTTCAAAACATAAGAGGCGTCTACAACACGCATAAGCCCAACCATAGCAGGAACCCTGAAAAAATTACAAAGAAATATCGAGAGAAAGTTTGACAAAGGAATAACACATTAAAATTAGGCAGTCTAGTTAATCAGTAAGACGATGGTATGATATTCGATTCCTTGAAAGGATAAACTAGTGAAAGTTAAGACAGATTCATTGTATAAGTTGCGGTTGAAGTACAAAAAAGAATCTACATCAAAGAAGAGAAACAACATCATGTTAGATGGTGTTTGAATTCCATGGAACGTACTTTACGATTAAGGAACAAATTTGTATATGCAGATTATGCGTAAAATGAGTTTAATTTCTCATACTTCAAAGTGCAGACAATTTGTGTCCAGCAACCAACTGGGTTTCAATTCAAACCCTACTTGATCCATGACGTTAATGCCCAGCATTAAGTACTTAAGATATGAAATTCTTGCCACATACAATAAGGCAAACAATATCATATTAGCAGAAAAATGCCAGACCTAGAAAACATTATCATATGGCTATATACAGACAAGTTTTTTTTTTTTTTTTTTTATCAGCCTTACTCTATTCTTATTCTAACACTCACTCTCAAACTTTTACCTTACCTCCAGCAGGGCGTGGGAGTTGAAACCCACTCCTGAAAGTTACTCGTCTCCACCCCAACCCTCCCTGAGAATGTGAGGATTTGAACCCCTTACCTCCCCCTTCCAACATGGAAGGGTGGCCATTGGGGTGTTATATACAGACAAATTGAAGGCAGTGCAACACATATTAATATGGTTTAGCACCTATCAGATCCATTCTCTAAGAAATAAAGAAGATCAAAGATCGATCTTTGACCCCATCAAGACACATTTTTTGTAGGAAAATACAAAATCAAAGTGCAAATTTTCCACGAGAACGATAATAAAAGCCGTCGCCAAGATGTAGTTAGAATAGATAAATTTCCAGAAAAAAAGCTACAAGCCAAGAAGTGTCTTAAGGAGTTTCATGGAATTTTAATGTGTACATCTCCTAAAACCGATGAATATTATTTGATGTCTCTTTGCATAAGTCACATATTTCATAACTTCACTTCAGTGAAAGTTATCATCAAAATATTGTTAGCAAAATATTCAAATTCACTTGCCAATGTAAATAAATTTTGTTACAGAAACACCTAATGTTTATGACATCTGTAGTAACTCATCGATTTATTTACTGTATATTCACTTACAAATCACAAATATCATAGAAAGGTAGACCTTTGTGTCAAGAACCTTGATTTTCCCCGAAAACAAACCCATTTACCTTCACTTTAATTTGGGTTGACAATTTATTGTAAGTGTTAATATATTTGAGAAATTAATGAATTATAAAAATAAAAATTGGTAAGTTAAATAAAAATTGTTAATTTACATTCTACAAATAAATCAGTAATTCATGGAAGTATTGATAAGATACCAAAAAGTCACTTAAAAATAAAAAGTCATCAAGTCTCTTTCTCACCAACAATAGAGACCAATGCATGTTTGCTTTTCACTTTTTGCAATTTTCGATATATGATCTATTCAGAAATTGAGTTCATTTTCGTTGATGGCCTTTCAAATCTTTTCAGTATATATATAGCACATTCGCAGACAAGCGATATAGAATTATATCAACACACCAAATGTTTACTACGTATTAAGCAATATCGAGATGGGAGTAAGCAAACAGGAGGAGGATCAGGCCGGCGTTGCCATCCATCGAGAAATAAGGGGAGGAAAAAAGAAGAAACAGAGAAAGGAGAAGGTTCAAACCCACCTTATAATTCTTGTAAGAGTGGACATAGCCAAAAAAATTTTCATTAGCCCCGAAATATTTCCGGCCGTGTCTGATGAATATGCAGCAATCATCTGGCAATTTGGTGTTTGACACATTAATCGACCTTTTCAATTGTGGGCAGTCATGAATTAGTAACACCCGCAAAAAGTCCGACTCGTCAAGGCCCTCGACAACCTGTAGCTCATTGCAGTGCTTGATGGATAGACGGTCGAGCTTCTTTAAGTGTGATAAACCACGAACACTTTGCAAATAATGACAGCAACTGACCTCAAATGAATGCCACAATTCCGATGCACCAAGTACTTGTACTTGGAGTATCTTTGGGCACTCGCAAAGGGTGAAACCTCTCAACTTATATAATACTCTTGACAGAAGAATCAGGGTCCCTTCCTCAATAATCAACTCATTAGCAGACTCTACTTCACCTGCGTACGCTAGCCTTCCCAAGGACTCGCACCATTTGATGGAAAATTCTTCCAATGATTCAAACACCCCACCAAATTGGATCTCAACTAGCTTCGGGCAAGAATACATCCTTAAGCTTATGAGTTTCCTCATGTTTGATAGCTTGAATCTCTTGAGAGATTCACCACAGTATAGAGACAACTCTGCTAAATTTTGAAGTAGAAGCCCATTGAGTTGAATTTCTTGCACTCCACACCGAGAGAGATTTAATCTTGACAAATTTTCTAGTTTGGATGAGAGTGATATGGTTGAATTGAGGTCAATAAGGGTTAAATTTAGCAGAGACGATGGAAGTCGCCTGAGTGTTCGAAAGTCCATATAAGACAAATTCAGTTCCTTTAATTGAGAAAGGGAAGCCAACTCAGAAGGAGCAGGGACATTGAGAAGTCTCAAGGTCAACCGATTCAGTTTGGATAACCTCCCAATCCACCATAAGTCACTGGTATAAATTTTACTTCCTCGTCTCCCACCAGAGTTATCAGATAGGTACAACATAACCAAATTAGTCAAATTTGAAAAGTCTGGGACCACCCGTAATGAATTGGATGACACTTCTAGATTTTTCAAACTTGTAGGAAGTGTTGGTAGTTCTTCAATCTCATGACATCTCATCAACTTAAGAGTTTGCAGGTAAGGAAGCAAATTTATTGTCTCCGGAACTTCACTGATGCAAGTGCCCGACAAGCATAGGATTCTTAAAATAGGAAAACTTTCTATTGCCGAAGGAAGTTGACCTCTTAAACCCAAACAACCAATTCGAAGCACTTCTAGATTATGAAGCATTATCGGACTAGGTAACTCCCATGAATTTAGTTTAATGCTGGGACTAGGAAACTCAGAATTATGTAAACCCCATGAATCTAGTCTATTGCGAAAGTGCAACTCCCGTAATGATTTCAACTTCCATACGGAATCTGGGAGTCGAGTCCGTGGACAATCTTCAACAGAGAAGTGTTTCAAATTCACAAGGTTCTCGATCTCTTTAGGCAAATCTTCAAGAGAATGGCAACGCCTAATCTTCAGATCAATCAAAGACTCCAACTTCCCAATAGAGCCACCAATTTTCCTTAATTTATCACATGATTCGATTATAAGCCTCTCTAAATTTGGACATCCAGAGAAGTTTGGCATTCTGGTTATGTTGCGACACCTTGCAAGAGAAAGAACTTTCAATTTTCCTGCCACCTGTCAATAAATGCAATATTCATTTGATGAACGTTCAAATATTACTTTCAAACAAAATAAAATAGAAATAAGCACGTTACATACCTTGACTAAGCTTTGTAGCTTCGAATTACCTATGTAGGCATCGTTTGAATATTCAAGAATGACCACATTCTTTAAGCAAATATTGGCTGGCTTAAAAAACAAGTGAGGAGGATTTCTCCAAACAATCCACCTTAAATTGGTAAGACTATTCGCTAAGTTACCGCTGAAGGTTCCCATATCTAATTTGAGGTACCTTAGACATTCAAATCTTCCAATCTCTTCGCTTTTAATAATGACCATAGGTTTACCACCTAGATCAAGATCCATTGCTTGAACGTTCTTCTTCATCTGCAATTAAGCGCAAGAAATGAGGGATAGTATTTCGTTTCAAAGGGAAAGGATTACAATGGGAAAACGAGGAAGGAAAAATAAAATAAAATCCTAGTGCAGTATAGAGGAATTTTAGTAGAGAAACTGAAAGATTTTCCTAAGGTATATTACCTCTTTTGTTCTTATTGCATCAAGGACCTCCTTGTGAATCCATATCCTACTCCGCTCTACAGGATTTACTGGATTTTCTTGACGAACTATTTCCCTTCCAAGATTTCTGAGTTGATCGTGCATCCAAAATGCATTTTCCACAATCTTTACCAACGACATGCTAACGAGGACATCAAGTCCAATATCAGGGAAAAAATCACAATCTTTCCACATGTAAATTGCATATGTCGTATGCTCACCAATGAAAAAGCATGCAATATCGAGGAAAATTTGTTGTTGCTCGAAAGTTAAGGCATCATAACTGATCTTCAACTTTCCAAAAACATCTTCGTGAGGTGCTTTGCTTAAGTTATCCAATGTTTCGTTCCATATTTGTTGCCTTTTGTCAAAGAGGAATGAACCAATTACTTCAATTGCCAACGGAAGTCTCCCAGTGGCAGATACGACTTCCCTTGAAAGTTCCTGGTAATCATCCGATGGAGAGTCTTTGTTAAATGCGTGCCTACTAAAAAGCTCAAGCGCATAATCACTACTCATCACCTCCATTTCATATTCTAAGATCTGATAGTTTGGTCTACTGATTCGAAAAACATCTTTATTTCTAGTTGTAATCAATATTCGAGATCCTGGATACAAAGCACTCCTTCCAACTAATTCCTCCACTTGTTTGTTGTTGGCAACATCATCAAGTACAATGAGGACTTTCTTATTGTTAAGCGCTTCTTCAATCCTCTTTGTTCCATAATCAATTTCGTCAATGCTCCTTGCTCTTTCAGGATGGCCGATTTCGGATAATAATTTTTCTTGCAACTCAATTAAGCCATTAGTACTTGACGACTTCAGTTGAATATTTTCAAGGAAACAACAACACTTTCCAAAATGAAAAGAGAGTTGGTTAAAAACCACCTTGGCAAGAGTCGTTTTACCAATACCTCCCGTGCCATAAATTCCAATGAGCCGCACACTGCCAGAATCAACGTCCAACAATTCATTTACTGCCATCACTCGATCATCAATTCCAACTAAATTTCTAGTCACCGATCTATGTTTTATCTTCAGCTTTTTCACGACCTCCTCAACTACCAATTTAATCACATCGACATAGCTGCCACAATGGGGGGGAATTAGTGAGGGAAAAATGCAAAATCACGATTACCCGATTAGAAATTATGTTATTCAAGCACCAGATAAGCTACAAATTATTCGGACAACAAATGGGACCTTTAATCTAGAAGTGACCTTCTAAAGAGTCCATATTGGACATTAACGTCCCACCAAAACATATTTTTAATGCATTTGGCTATGCATGTGTCTTTCCATAACCCGAAACATGACTTGATTCCAACATGAGATTAGCAATCTTGGAATTATATAGGTAACATTTGTGAGAATAAATATATAAATACTTAGGCTGTTAAAATTGATATTTTGTGATTTATGTTTGAGCGAAAACTATTGAAATTTGACCGGGTGTATCCAAGAGGATAAATGTTTAATGTACTGAAAGATTAAACAATCATATAGGATTGTGCACGGCATTTCATTATCCCATTCTTTTTCTTCCCATTGTCAACAATCAATTATTAGTTTTTTTTTGGTAAAGACAATCAATTATTAGTTTAGCTACCCAGCTATTAATAATAGTTCGCCCACCATATAAGGTGACCTTGCTAAGCAATTTCACCTTTTGTGACTAATGCAGCATAGGTTTGTTTATTTAGTAATACTATAGTAGAAGTCCCACCTCAATCTTACTCGTATCCTTCACATCTATGATCCAGTGTTAAGGAAAATTGGGAAAACAAACATCTTGAAGCAGCCAGCTTACCCTTTGTACTTCTTCACTTCCCACCCCTTTATCGCATCAACCTCCATGAGAGCCTTTCTCCACGCATCTACTTGCTCAGTGCTCAACTTCTTTTCGTACTCCATATTCCGTATGGCATCACGATACAACGGAGTTTTCAACTTAACATCATCGGGTTCCACATCGAAGAAAATAGGTAGGATCTCTTTTTTACCTTCTGATATGGAAGTGTTTGCCACGATTTGCACAAGCTCACGGAGGCACCATTGGCTTGAAGCATAGGTCCGAGAAAAGATGGGTATGTAGATCCTGGAGTTGTCGATCGCTCGCTGAAGCGATCCATCAATCCTTTCACCGGCACAAACCTCTTCATCGTCTCGAAAGACGCATATTCCAGTGTCGGTCAAGCTATGAAATAAGACGTCGGTGAATCCAACACGAGTATCAGGTCCTCTAAAGCTTAGAAACACTTGGTACTTGCTTCCTAATGACATTCCTTCGTCTGAGCTTGCCATAGCATTAGTTTGCTTTGCTTAGTGTCACTCTCTCGCCGTTTGTGTGGGCTAGGGTGCGCCTGAAGAAGGAATGTGATCCTTCGTTGGCCCTTAGGTGGTACTGAGACCGACCTGATGTTTTCAATGGAGAATGTGGTTGTGTCAACATCAACACGTGCTTTAAAAGAAATTATCTAAAGAACATTGATATTCTTTAATTCACCAATGTGTAAAGAATTGAACATGAATTTAGAGGGATGGAAAGAAAATCTAATCTCAAAGGCGGGGAAGGCAACGTTGATCAAAGCTGTGATACATGCTATTCCTCAATAATGCAATGTCAATTTTCAAACTCCCAGTATCGATATGTCAGTCTATAGAGGAAAGAATTGCTGCATTTTGGTGGAAAAATAGTGAATCTAGAAGTGGTCTTCATTGGATGAGATGGCAAGTGCTCAAAATTGGAAAAGACAAAAGGGGAATGGGCTTCAAGGATTTACGGACTTTTAATAAAGCAATGCTCGGGAAGCAAGCATGGAGGCTCTCTCAGAATCAGTCATCTTTATGTGGTCAAATCCTCAAAGGAATTTACTTTCCTATAAGATCCATTTGGCATGAGGGGAGGGGCTTTCGTCCCTCTTGAGGCTAACAGAGCTTATTGATGGGAAGAGATAATATTTCAAAATCAGTCATATGGCCAATGGGGACAGGAAAATGCATCGACATATGGGAAGACAGATTGAAATTATCTAAAGAACATTGAAATTCTTTAATTCACCAATGCGTAAAGAATTGAACATGAATTTAGAGGGATGGAAAGAAAATCTAATCTCAAAGGCGGGGAAGGCAACGTTGATCAAAGCTGTGATACAAGCTATTCCTCAATAATGCAATGTCAATTTTCAAGCTCCCAGTATCGATATGTCAGTCTATAGAAGAAAGAATTGCTGCATTTTGGTGGAAAAATAGTGAATCTAGAAGTGGTCTTCATTGGATGAGATGGCAAGTGCTCAAAATTGGGAAAGACAAAAGGGGAATGGGCTTCAAGGATTTACGGACTTTTAATAAAGCAATGCTCGGGAAGCAAGCATGGAGGCTCTCTCAGAATCAGTCATCTTTATGTGGTCAAATCCTCAAAGGAATTTACTTTCCTATAAGATCCATTTGGCATGAGGGGAGGGGCTTTCGTCCCTCTTGAGGCTAGCAGAGCTTATTGATGGGGAGAGATAATATTTCAAAATCAGTCATATGGCCAATGGGTACAGGAAAATGCATCGACATCTGGGAAGACAGATGGTTAAAAAGAGGAACCATAGTGGGTCCGGCAAACTATAGTGACCCAACTAAAGTTGCTGATTTAATCATAGAAGAGGAGAAAAGAGGGGATGTTCACACTCAGACTTTTTGATGAACAAATAATAAGTGAAGTCCTAACAATGCTGCTTAATTCTTGTGCTACACGAGATAGATTGAGATGGATGGCTACTAAATCAGGTGCTTACACAGTATAAAGCGCCTATAATCCTATTAGAGAGCCAGAAATCCCACAACATAGCATGCAAGCGACGTCGCCATTTCAGCCATCCGCAAACTATGGTACCATATTTGGAACATGAAGATTCCCCTCTAAAATTAGGATTTTTCTCTGGAGTGTATGTCAAAATGCTCTCCCCACAACAGAAAATCTCTATTGGTGAAAAATCATACCTCGGATAGCATGCTCAATCTGTGATCAAGAAGCAGAATCAGTGGAACATCTATTCTTTTGTCCATGGACGAACTCAATTTGGTCGGATTCTTAAGTAAAAATCCAAATTTCACGTCAAAACCTTTCACGAATTGAGGTTTGCCTCCAAGAAATAGTTTAACAGCCAGGAAATTCACTGACTTTCGAAGAAATTACAACCCTTTTGAGGTTCATTTCGAAAGCAAGGAATGACTTTGTATTTCGAAGGTTAACCCCAAAATACGAGAAACCCTAATTGACTCGCCAGAAGCATTACTCAGCAATTTCAGCAAGTGGAACAAGCAAAGTTCGAAACTTTACATGGGAACAACTCAATTGACTCAAAATTGGATCCAACCGAAGCCTTTTACCTTCAAAAATCAACATCGAGGGAGCGTCTATGGAAGGAGCAACGGTAGGGGCCGTCATCTCGGGAGTTCCTCGAGACGCGTCGGGAACCCTTCTCGACTGTTTCGCAAAGACGATTCTAGCTTCATCGGCGATCCAGACAGAGTACTTGGCCTTGATCGAAGCTCTGAAATTTTTTCTATCAAAGAGAGAGAGAGATGGAGATTGAATCTAATATGTCTGGAGATAAAAGCACCAAAAAAAAAAAAAAAAAATACGCCTAAATGGCCATCCTATACAAGCTTGGTACGTGTAACACTCACCCAATACTTTGTTCCTCTAAGATTAAAAATATACTACGCCTAAATGGCCGTCCTGGTGCAAGCTTGGTACGTGTAACACCCACCTGTTAAACTTATTCATATTATGATATAAAAGCACCCAAAAAAAAAAAAAAAAAACTACGCCTAAATGGCCGTCCTGATGCAAGCTTGGTATGTGTAACACTCACTCAATACTTTTTTTTTTTGGGTGAAAGTAAGAGACACTCACCCAATACTTTGTTCCTCTAAGATTAAAAAAAAAAAAAAAAAAAAAAACTACGCCTAAATGGCCGTCCTGATGCAAGCTTGGTACTTGTAACACTCACCTGTTAAACTTATTCCTATTATGATATAAAAGCACCGAAAAAAAAAAAAAATGGCCGTCCTGATGCAAGCTTTGTACGTGTAACACTCACCCAATACTTTGTTCCTCTAATATTAAAAAAAAAAAAAAAAATACTACGGCTAAATGGCCGTCCTGATGCAAGTTTGGTACGTGTAACACTCACCCGTTAAACTTATTCATATTATGATATAAAAGCACCCGAAAAAAAAAAAAAAAAAAAAAAAAAAGAACTACGCCTAAATGGCCGTCCTGATGCAAGCTTGGTACGTGTAACACTCACCCAATACTCTATTCCTCTTAGATCAAAAGGCAATTAGAAAAACTCAGGCCAAATGGCCGACAATAGGCCAGAAAAAGCAAAGTCGGTCGAAAGACCCACTAGCTTTGATGTCCTTCTCCCTTGATGCCTAGCTCTGTATGCTGAAACTTCATAGCAAGACACCACTGAACTTTGTCAGACGCACTCCCTCAAAGCTTCGGATATCAGATCATGGATTGTTCTAAGGCTAAGTTTAGCGCAAAGTAAATTAAAAGGGTGTGGATACTTTTCTTATGTTTGGTTGCCACATTTGAAAGACTTGTATTTATTCTCTTGATATATATTTTGCTTAACTAATTATAACAATTTGGAAATAAAAATGCACATTCCCAATATTGCAACCTACATTAACCTCAAACTTTGCCCAACGAGCCATCCGCCATCCCCATTATGCCAAAAATTGTTATTGTTATACATTTCTTAAGCAAAAGTACATAACTATTTTAATTCTCGTCAAAGTTAAAATATTAATCAAAAAACTATTAAAACCATATGTGAATATGTGAAACTCGGAAAATGTCAAAGCACTTGAGCCAAAGATTTAAAAAAAAAAAACAAAATAGTAAAAAGCAAAAAGTAAAAGTCAATGGGAAAGCATATGAACATGTACAAGAATTAGTGTTACATATTTAAATATTAAATCACGTATTCTTCTAAAATGAGTAGGTAAATTTAAAAAGTTGGCAAGTATGATAACTGAAAATAGTAACTCAATAGATTAGTTGGTAATTATAAAAAAATAAACATTGATAATAAGCAACTCAAATGAAAATTGGTAACTCAAAATTAATTTGTAACTTGTTCAAAAAAAAAAAAAAATTAGCCACTAAATTGAAGGTTTTAATTTCATATAATAGTTGGTAAATCTAAGGCCATGGTAAGAATGGTAAATAAATTTTTATAAAAAGATATATTCAGTTTACTGACTTATAAATCTTGTTCCATTGATTTATCATCTAGTTTTTGGTTTCCACTTTCATTCGAGTTAGTTACCAATATTATTTAATTTATTTTAATTTATGAAAATTTTCTTCTCATTTATCAACTTTTCATTGTCTTCCTTACAAATGCGAATCTATATTTATATAATTTTAATAACCTTTGCTTTTGTTAGTTATCCATTGTCGTGACCTATTGAGGCAGGAAAGGGCCTCTAATGAGTAGATTTATGGGTATTTGTTCGTAAAACAGTCCAACTTCGCTTCCTCAAAAGAGACGGCTTTCGAAGCAATGTCTAGTTGGTGGGTCATACCTAGTCTATTAATTTCGGACACAGGTTCTCCCAAACTTATACCTTGCTTGATAGGAGTTCATTTTAAGGTTTTTAGGCAACCTAAAAATGTTATCTAAGAGTTGCTGCTAGCGTCTTTTTTTGGGGTCGACTAGTTGCCCAATCAAGAGTCGGGACCTCCCTTGATTTCCAGAGAACTAGTCAAGTACTTGAGTTATGCTCAAGATTTCTATTAATGCCATTCGGTACCAATGAGTATTATTTCTTACCTAAGTTGGTCATGCAATCTTTTTACATTTTCATGCAAGTTTATAAAAGTAAAAAAAGGCAATCATGCATAAATGGTTTTTTCACGCAATTCTAACCTAACTAGAACATGATATGATATAAGTAAGCAAGTAATTGAAGGTACTTTATGGGAAAGTAAACACTCGACAAAGTACAAAATGAAAATAGAAAACTATTCTAAATGCAAGAAAAGTAACTCTCAACTCATCGGATGTTTTTTACAACAATAATTAGGAAAATCTGAGACATATGTTGGGATCAAATGGTACAATAGAAAGCCGGATTGGACATCGGTTACGCCATTGTCTTCAAATCTTCTTGGCCACGTTCTCTACGGATCATCTTAACAAGCTAATGCTAAACTAGGCATTCATATGATGCAACAATGCAATCACACAAGTTCAAACAGGTGCAAGCAACTCAAGACAAATTGTAAACGTAAAGCACAAGCCTTAGAGTTGACCTTCAAATTTCATGCATATCGAGCCATCATGAGATTGCTAATTGATTGATTTGTGATCATTGATACTTGGCCATCCCTTACGTACATAAGTAGTGGTCAAGATCAAATAATCCCTAATTTAGGGTCTTAGTCTTTTCTGAGGGTATCCCGTGAACACGCATTGCCCTAATGTTTATCTAGAAATCACATGTATAGTACACATATTTCATATAGTTTTTAACTCTTGACTGTTTATCTAGAATCAATCTTCCACCACGTTACTTTTGCTTAACTAGAAGATTTCTTTATATAATATATATATATATATATATAATATATATATTAACCTGTTAAATTTGCAAAAAATATATGCAATTTTAAATGTCAATACTTATATATTTTAATAGGAGTCATGTTTTTCGTTAAAATTAATTTTAAGCGCGTGCAAGGCAATATTTGAAAATGAAATGTAAAAATTATTAAGTCAAATCTTTCAAACACGAAAAACAAGTATAGCATTTAAAGTCAACTAAAACTTTTTCATGATTTTCCTACAATATTAACGGTCGGTCTCACGTGCTCCCAAACTTTGTATGGCCCGGCCTGGCAGAAAATCATGGGTCGGCTAGGTTCGCCCTAGAAAAATGCTTCTGAAAAGAAACAAAAAAGAAAACAGACAAATAAACACATATAAGTCTACATATGAAATTACTAAAATTGTCCATGTAGTCACTGTCGATTTGGTCCTCGTATTTCATCTTGCGACGGATGTCGCTCCTAAAGTAATTGCCAGTCGAAATCTTAAATTTTCATTTTTATATCAACTGCCCATACAATGTCGGCACTTTCCAAGATAACAAAAAATGAAAAGTTGGAAGTGACTAAAATTAGTTAGCACCTTAGGGTGTGTTAACATTTTTACTCTAGGGAATAATTTTTTTCATAAACAATTTTTTTTTTTCATTTATATTCCCCAAACGAGTTTATGAGAATTCAAATGCATTTGATGATGGTACAAAATTTCTACTTTTTAAAATAAAAAAGTAATAAGAATGCATTTGGTACGATTCTCAATATTATTTTAGCATAAAATTTTATAAAGCTTTTTAATAATTTTTTGAGATTTTTTAATTTTTCTTATTTTCTATTTTTCATCCTTTCTTCTTCCTCCTCCAGCCAATCGTTAAAGTCTCAACGACGACGGCAAAAGACGAGAGCTGGCAACCTCATGGCCTTAAGGGAGCCTCACCATGGCCAGGCGAAGCCAAACTTACGGTGGCTAGGCAAGGTCAAGTCTTGTCTATGACTGATGAGGATGCCGACCATTGCTAAGGCCCAACAACCAGCTAGAGGCGGAAGTAGAAGAAAAGAAAAAAAAAATACACGTTTAAAAAATTATTGCTGAAAATAAAGATGTAGGTTTCTTATACTTCTTGTTTATGTTCCCAATCTATTCCCTAACTACTTTTCTATTTAAGTACCATAGAGATTGTTGACGCCTAAATTTTTCTTTTAATTAATTAGGTTTTACTTTATCTTTTTTATTTTATTTTATCTTTTTTCGGATAAAGAAATAATAAGAAAACGAAAGAAAGAAAAAAAACGAAAGAAAAACAGAAAAAACGAAAAAAAAAAACTGAAGCCCCCCCTTCTGGGCCCGCGAGGCCCGTTTCCACCTCAGCCCGGCCCAGCCTGGTCATCTCCTTCCTCTCGCGAGTGTAGCGCACGCGCGTGGGGGGCACGATGCCGGAGGAAGATAAACAGACGTCGGCGTATGAGGCACAGAGGAGCAGTTGGCGTCAACGGGACGTGACCAGAGGAGGAGCCGACGGTGGATGGGACGGCGGTCCAACCGGCGGGTAAACCCTCGTCGACTGGCCGCCCCCTTGCCTATAAATAGAGGGGGCCCTGTCGGCATCGAAGAGGCAGTGGTAGTGGTGGAGGCAAAGGCAGAGGCAGAAAGGCAGAGAATGAGAGAGAGAGAAAGGGGTGACGAAGGTCGAGGACTGCAAATCCTCGAAACCTCCCAACTGAGAGACTTCAGAAAAGGGGGGCCGAGGATGAGCAGCCCAAGATATGAGGTCAGCCGACATCGAGGAGGCGGATCTGAGTGAGGAGGAGATCCGAGTGTGGGGGAGCTGAAACGAAGCACACCGACGCGGAGAGAGAGCGTTCGGTTGGGTTCCAACCGAATCCAGGCCTTGCCGTTGCCGTCGTTGCTCGCCGTGGCCTCCGCCATTGCAAATCGCTCCTTGCCGTTGTCGTCGTTGCCTCCGTTCAAGAAAAAGGTAAAAAAAAGGCCCGTAGCTGTTGTCCCCGCCGTCCATCGTTACCATTCCGTTGCCGTCTCCGTCGCCGAAGTCGCTGTCATCGTTGCTGTCGCCACCGTCGCCGTCACCGCAATTGGGAAACCTTAGGGTTCCCGATTTTCCGGGTCGCGACCCTGGGTTGTCGGGTCAGACCCGGGTCGGGAACCGGGTAGGGATTATGCAAATTATGGGGGTGGCGGAAAGTCGGGTCGAATCCGGGTAGGGTTTTCGCAGGGGAGTCGGGTTGTAGAGCGTGTTGTCGGAGCAGGTCGTCGGGCTGGGCCGGGCCGGACCCGTCTGTGTTTTGGGGCTGGCCGGGTCGGACCCAACCCACGGATCCGCCGGGTCGTTTTTTAAAATTTTATTTTAAATGAATAATAAATAAATAATTTATTTTCAAAAAAATAAAAAATGATTTATTTTCAAAAAATATTTAAAATGTTAAAAAAGGTTTTATTTTCCAAAAAATCAAGAAAAATCAAAAAATAATTTATTTTCCAAAAATATTAAAAAATACAAAAAAATTTTATTTTCCAAAAAAATCAAAAATATTTCATATTTTCCAAAAAATGCCAAAATCCAAAAAAAAAGCCCAAATTTTTTTATAAATGCCAAAAAACTTGTATTTTCCTAAAAAAGCCAAAAAAATCCCTTTCATGTCCAAAAAGCAAAAATGTTTTTCCTCCCCAAAATGCATGGAAAATCCCTCAAACATCCAAAAAACCTTAGGGTTTAAACAAGATTAGGTACTGAAAGGGCATTAGTGATTAACTAATGTAATTAAGTCCCCAATCCTAATTTTTCTGGTTGCGCAAAAGCGAGTATTCCTCCCGATACTTCACTTGAGTTTCTAATCAACCCACCCCAAATCAATTAGTGGCGACTCCATTTTAAAAATTAGCTTACAGGTTAAAAACTTAGACTATTAAAGTCATAAATTGGTAGACTTGGGAGAGTCCGGGCGTTACTAATTTCAGCCGAGCTATTAGCCTCCTTAGGCACTCGTACCCGACCTTGGGCGCCACAAAAAAGAGGTCGCAACAGCTTGGCGACTCCGTTGGGGACTTTGAAGATAGGCCATTTTTGTCTTGTTTAAATTCTTTACTGACTTAGGTTTTTTTCTTTTATGCAGGTCTATAGCTTAGACATTTATTTTTGCTTAAAATAGATCATCTTGTGATTATAAATTGTTATGTATGCTTTACTGTTTCAAGAACTACACTTGGCACACACAACCCGGCCGCCATAGGATATTTAGGATGGTGTTAAGAAAGATACGATCTCGAACGCGAGACTACAATGTAGAGGTTGCCTTTCTTTTCCCCGATTTTCTTAGCTGAGGTTAAGAGGGTATGTTGCTAATGCAAGACTGCGACGAGCTGATACCCTTTTGATTTCAACAAGCCTTCTCAGATAGAAATCGAGCTACACGTTCCATTTGTATGTCTTTGTGCTTGTCATTTTATTTAAAAGCAAAGTAAGTTATTTACTTTTACTCAGTCTTTTCTGGCTCATGGCAAAATAGGGTCACGTTGTGTAGTCTTTTTTTTTTTTTAAAATAATACGATGGGAAGAATCGATATCAAGTTCATTCTTGCCACAAAGAAAGAACTCCTCAGATGGTGGAATCAGTTAGATCAGCTTGGCCAAGAGTGGGTCAAAGTAAGAATTGGTCATCTCCTCCCATTGTTCCAAATCAACATTCACTCTGGGGTCATGCAAGCCCTGCCACATTTCTGGTGTCCGGAAACATCCACCTTTATGTTTGGCAAATTTGAATTGACTCCCACTTTGGAAGAGTACAGTCTCGCCATAGGAATGCCCCTGGGAGTGGAGCTCGCTAAGCCACCAATTGGCATCGACCCCATACTCAGTTTATCACGTTTTTAAAAAAATCATTCAGTAAGGGGAATTGTTAAGACCAACAACAATGCTTTCCCACTATCATCCTTAATTGAATGCTTTGAAAAACAATCGATGTCCCAAAAAACCAAAATCTTCCTTTTGGCGTTCTTTGTATTTGTTATCTTCCCCTATAGAAAGAATGCCATAAATCCTTCAATTGTGGAAATAATAAATTAAGTCACTTTCGGAGCAGGATATGTAAACATGGTTTTAGCCGAAACATTTCTATCCCTTAATCGTTTCAAGGACAAAAAAGAAAAAATCATGAGAGCCGCCCCAGAAATTTTACAAATGTGGTTTTTTTCCCATGTCAAAGGATTTGGGCACCTCATGCAAATATTTGAAATTAATGAGTTCAAACACCCACTGCAAAAGTTCCAAAGCTTGGAAAAACATTCTCCCAATGAAGAATATTCTCGATGGATTGACTTATTAAAAAACTCGGTCCCAGAGACATTCATATGGCGAACTAAGTGGTTCGTTGTAGGCGAGGCACGTTTTGCGCTTGATTACTACGATCCCATCCCACTGCTAGGCCTCTTCGGAGCTACCTCATACTATCCATATAGGGTGGCTCGCCAGTACAGGGTCCTGCAAGAAGTCCCACCACCACTCAAGTCAAGACTGTTTCAGGTTTCTTTCATCCCCACAGGTTATGACTACTCAGAAGAAATTAGCATAATTCAGAATGCATGGGATAGATGCCACCCAGAGAGGATTGTCATACCCAGAAGGCTAAGGGGACAGGAAAAAACCCATCATGCATCCACTTTTTACATCCTCAACCATGGGATTCCTGAGGAGTTGCAGCCGGTGATCCCTGATGTAAGTAATAAACTTACCAAGCAAGAAAGGATCAAGTCTCTTGAGGAAAGTTTGGAGACCATCAAGGGACTCCTATCAAAGCTATCTCAAAAGAGCAAGCGGCGTCACAAGATCGAGACTTCCCATCGCATATAAAAATGGGCATCATGGCTTTTTGGATGTGAATATTTTAATATGAATATCTAAGGTCGTTCTGACTTGTGTAAAAAGTCCTTTTGGCATTGTATAAATCTCTTGTTAATAAATAAGAATGACTCGGCCCTTGCCATGAGCCAGTATTCCATGTGTTTCCTTTGCTTACATTTTCTCCATCTCCTGTGTTGACAGATAATCACAACATAGCCATATTCACCAAATCCAAAAGCTAGGATGGCTGAAGAAAATGTATCAAGCCGTGTCAAGGTTATGGAAAGAGGAATGAAGCAAGTCTTCAATGTGCTTCAACAACTCGCAAAGCAAATAGATTCCATTCAAGGCAAATTGACTCTTGCCCCGGCCTCAATCGAAGTAGTACTACCGCAATCATCCACCCGAGGAGAGCAAGGAAGAGATACCGATGATAACATGCCTGAATTGGAAGACGACGCGCACCAAATCATAGTTGAGAAAGTAAAGCCCAGAATTTCACATCTAAAACTGAGCATGATAAGTGTCTTGAGAAGCTTGAAGAGAGGCTAAAGCAACTGTAGGGCCTACAGGATCCTACTCCAACAGACCTCTCTGTCTACTCCAAAGTCAAAATACCCGAAAAGTTTAAGATGCCTGAATTTGAGAAGTACGATGGCACGACCTGCCCAATGGCTCACTTGCAAATGTATTTGGTTCGAATGACCCAGTACGTTAGTAATATGCCTTCAATGATCTAGTTGTTCCAATCAAGCCTGGTAGGTCCTGCCTTGAGGTGGTACATCAAGAAAAACATAAACCTCATCGAAACATGGAGTGAAGCTAGTGAGGCATTCCTCAAATAGTACAAATTCATAATGGACATTACCCCTTCTCGTGAGGCTCTTGATCGCATGGAAAAGAAAAAGCAGGAATCTTTCAAAGAGTATGCTATTAGGTGGAGAAATCTCGCTGCCAAGATCAGTCTTGAACCAATCGACTTTGAATTGAGAAAAATGTTCATCAAAACCCTTCCCTATGAATACCGCAACCGGATGGTGACTACGATCACTGAATCATTCAATCAACTCATCCCAGTAGGAGAGCAGATAGAGACAGGGTTAAGGGATGGTTGGTTCACCGAGCCTGCACCTATCGGCAGAAGGTTTAGCATAACGAAGGATAAAGAGCCCCTAATTGATGTCAATGCCACCTACACTGCAAATACTAGTCACCTCCCGACCGTTCAGACAAGCACGGGCCAACAGCAGACCAATAGCCGTCAGCCTCAACACTACAACAACCGAAGACAATTCACTCTGCTTCCTGGATCTCCTTCCCAGGTTTTAGCGATCCTCCAGAACAAGAACCTCCTCTCGACTGAGCCAAGACGACCCAATGCTGAAAACTTCTCCAGCTATGACCCATCCAAGAAATGTGACTATCACATGGGAGAAGTGGGCCATTCAACTGATGATTGTTTCACCCTTAAACATTGGATCCAAAACCTGTTGGATACTAAAGCCTTCTCATTCCAAATTACGAAACCAAATGTCCAAAGCAATCCGCTCCCCGATCATGTTGACAAAGTAAACGTGATATTCAGTTCTGAAGCCAATCAAATCAAAAATGTCAATGCACATATTGTTGACATCTATCGAGGGCTAGTAGAAACCGGGTATTATTCAGGTGACGAAATACCACCTTTTGTGACAATGGAAGAAAGGGTATCAAGGATGGTAGAGGCCGAAGTAATCGTGCACGTTGGTCGTACCAGCATAGTTTCCACTATATCGCAAGTCCTCATCAACTGGGATGAGGAATGTGCCACGCTAAATGCAGAAAGGGAGAAGAAGGATTCCACCCTACCCGAAGACGTATCTGAAGGAAAAGGAGCCACAATCGAAGCATCAATAACGGAAGCGACTATAGTCATTGAAATCCCCCAGCCTTACAAGTATGAACGTAACAATGCGATACCGTGGTCTTATGACCTTGATGTTGGTTTAGTCATGAGATCTGGGCGAACCTACGCTCACACAAATACGCAGTCTGCTAAGCCCGTCACTGACGAAGAAGCCAATGAGTTTTTGGCCGTAGTAAAAGCCAGCGAATACAATGTGGTGGAACAGTTACGAAAATCACCAGCACAGATCACTCTGCTGGAATTGCTTCAAACATCCGTCAAATACCAGAAATCCCTCATAAAGGTATTAAGCGAGGTACATGTCTCTGAAACGATTGAGCATGACAAACTCGAGGAATTTGTCAGCACCATCCTTTTAAAGGATCAAATGGCATTCTCTGATGAAGAAATCCTTGAGGAGGGTAGAGGACACACCAAAGGTCTCTACATATCAGTCAAATGCAATGCATTTCACGTCGCCCGAGTGCTGATTGACAACGGATCTACTCTTAACATATGTCCACTAGCGACACTCTGTCGCCTTCAAATAGATAGATCACAGATCCAGGTACCCAAAATTTCTGTTCGAGCATTCGATGGAACAAAGAAGGAAACAGTGGGAGAGATCGAGCTCGATGTTCAAATTGGCCCAACTACATTCAAAATTTTGTTCCAGGTGATGGATATCTCCACTGTGTTCAATTTCCTCCTAGGACGCCCGTGGATCCACGTCAAGGAGCAGTACCTTCGAGCCTCCACCAAAGTGTAAAATTCGTGGTTGGAGGAAAACTAATCACGGTCCGAGGAGAAGAAGACCACCGTATCTACCACGAGACAACCATTCCTTATGTTGAGCCCAGTGACAAAAACGAAGCCAGTTATCAATCGTTTTAGCTCGTATCTACTGTACACAAAACTCGAGGGACTTTGCCCCTCATCTCCGAGGTATCAAGCGCTGCAATCATGGTAGGACACGATTTCTTTCCAGGACAAGGGCTTGGTAAGGAAGGCCAGGGCATGCGTTAGCCTATTGAAGCCCTGAGAAGACCTTATACTATTGGTTTAGGATATTTCCCGAATGGAAAAGCAAAGAAAAAAGTCGGCCTCGTATATCCCCGTCTCGAGGAAACTTTCCCAAGCCCAACCCGGATGATGCACAAGGAAGAGGAAGTGATCAATACTTCAAAATGGTTCAACCCCGGAAACTCGAAATTGCCCGTAATCCAAGAAGGCACGACTTGGCCCTTACTTACAAAAAAAGAGGGGCCGGATGACATGACCACCATGTTTGGAGACATTTTCATAGGTGCCATTGAGGAGGAACAGTTAGAAGGAATAGGCGATAACTTCTCGTTCATCCAGCTTCAACGCCAAGTTGATGAACTACGTGAGACAGTGCACCATTTGACGGAAAATTTCGCTCAAGCTACCCGTGCATTCCGCTCTCGTCATAGTGAGGATTTGGTAGTAAATGAGGAAGACCCTACTGATGCAATCTGGCAAGGGGTTCGGCTACCTCAGTCCTCAAGAAGCACGCGGCCATCCTAAATCGATGGCCATCATTTTTCCCATCCTCCTAGAACAAGGGCTAATCGCCAGGGAACTAAGTCATCCTACTCCTGAATACTTCCTTGATTATGATCCATCCAAGTAATGTGATTATCATTCAGGGGAATTAGGACACTCGCTAGATGACTGCACCATCCTGAGGGACAAGGTTCAAGATCTTTTGGATGTCGGGGTATTCACGTTTTGCTTTCCATGGCTGTGTTTTGGCAAGGATCACCTCCTCGTGGTACCCAGCACTCGTACCATGTTCCCTGAGCATGCTAAGGAAGCACGTAGAGGAGAGGTGATCATGGACACTTTGGGCCAACCAAGTGGAAAATTTGACTACTATGTTAATTATTCAATCCCCCAAAGTTTCTATGATCATCATCACCACATCATCCCTGATGGATGGGAAGGCATGGATGATCTGAAAGCCACGAAACCACGAGCACAGGGAGACGTGACTGGCGACTAGTATGAAGACTTCTTCGTGGGCACTATCAACGAAGGACCGTCAAGGGAAATGGGTGCAGACCCGCTCGAGTAGAATCCTTTTTATTTCCTCTGCGTACTCCCCTAGGTGGGAGCTTGTACATATTTTTAAAAGTCTGGCTTGTTTTGTTTTCAACATCAGTTCCACCTAGGGAACCCTTTTTTTTGAAATCACTTTGTAAATCCGCCTACTAATAAATAAAGTTCAAAACATTTTGAGGGCATGGGGAGACACACCAAACCGGCCCGTTGATGATAGCCAGCCAACAAATGAAAGAAGAAATCTGAGGCCCGGGTCTCCTCATGTTTCCTTGTCATAAATCTTCAAAGAATAATTTGTCACCTTTTCAAAAGAAAGAAGCATGCATGCTACTAACCTTATTTGTTCCCTTAGCCCATCTACTCTGTGACATAGGGATAATCTAGCAACAGGCGAGGGTATGGGAACGGTCCAAACTGACGTCGTGGATAGCCATGATAGCAATTCTGATAGCTCGGAAACAAGGCCCCCTACCACTGAAGACACCGTCACTATCAATTTAGGCAGCACAGAAGGTCCAAGAGAGATAAGGATTGGCGCCAACCTTCCGGAAGAAGAAGCTGCAGACTTGATTGCTCTTCTAAAGAGGTATCAAGACGTATTTGCATGGTCATATGCAGATATGCCAGGCCTTGATCCAATGATCGTGGAGTATAGCTTGCCAACTGACTCTAATATAGCCCCCAAAAAGCAACGGCTAAGAAGAACCAAGCCAGAATTGTCAAAAAAGATTGAACAAGAGGTAATGAAGCTCCTCGAAGTAGATTTCCTCGAAGTCTCGCGATACCCCAGCTGGGTAGCAAACATTGTACAAGTGAAGAAGAAAGATGGTCGAATACGTGTTTGTGTCGACTATCGTGACTTGAACAAAGCAAGCCCGAAAGATGATTTCCCGTTACCCCACATAGACGTTCTTGTAGACAGTACTGCAGGATTTAAACTTTTCTCTTTTATGGATGGATTCTCAGGATACAACCAAATAAAGATGAAGGAGGAAGACAAGGAAAAAACGACATTCATTACTCCATGGGGAACTTTTCATTATAAGGTCATGCCTTTTGGCCTGAAAAATGCTAGAGCAACTTACCAGCGTGCCATGGTCAACCTTTTCCACGACATGATGCACAAAGAAATTGAAGTATATATCAATGACATGATTGCTAAAACTAGGCATGGAAAGGACCATGTAAAGACCCTGGAGAAACTATTTGAGCGACTTCGCCGGTTTAAGTTGCGCTTGAATCCAGCAAAATGTGTGTTTGGGGTAACTTCTGGCAAATTACTTGGATTCATTGTGAGCTGTGAAGGAATAGAAGTAGATCCATCAAAAACCAAGGCGATATTTGAGATGCCTCCTCCCTCGACTGTAAAAGAAGTCTGAAGCCTCCTGGGAAGATTAAATTACATTGCACGATTCATTCCCAGCTTTCCGAAACTGCAAAACCTTTCTTTAAACTTCTCAGGAAGGATGCACAAATTAAATGGGATGATGATTGCCGACTGGCATTTTGAAAACTTGAAGCAGTACTTGACGAAACCCCTGATTCTGGTACCTCCAGTCCCGGGACACCCTTTAATTCTTTACTTTACCATCAACAGTGAATCCTTAGGTGCGATGCTAGCACAAAAAGAGCCCCATGACCAAAAGGAGCGAGCCATCTACTATTTGAGTAAAAAGTTTACCATGTCAGAACAAAACTACTCCAATTCAGAAAAAACATGCGCCGCATTAGTATGGGTGTTGCACAGACTCCAACAGTACACCTTGCATTATCAAACTTTCCTTGTAATCGAAAGTGATCCAATCAAGTATTTGCTCAGTCGCCCAGCGTTGGTAGGAAAATTGGCCAAATAGCAAATCCTAATCTCAGAATTCAACATTCAGATGATGTCACAAAAATCAGTTAAAGGGCGGGTGATTACCGATATGTTAGCAGACTGTCACAAAGATAATCCCCCAGATGACCGAATTTCCACGATAGTAGAGGACACATGGACCATGTTCTTCGACGGAGCTGTAAATTTGTCGGGTTCCGGCACTGGGGCAGTCTTGATATCCTTAAATGGACAACATTATCCTGTGGCTACAAAATTGATATTTCCATGCGCCAACAATATAGCTGAATATGAGGCATGCATCCTCGGCTTGCAATCGGCTATTGAAATGGAAGTGACAAAGCTAAAGGTGTTCGGTGATTCTACCTTAATTAACATCCAGACATTGGGCAAATGGAAGACGAAAGACGCCAAACTTGTGTCTTATCATGGTTACTTAGAAAAATTGACGGGAAAATTCCAAGACATCTCATTTGAATATCTACCTAGAATTCATAATCAGTTTGCTGATGCACTAGCAACGTTGTCGTCTATGTTGCAAGCGACGAAAGAGCTAGAAGTAGAGCCTTTAAAGATCGAAGTCTTGACAAGACAAGCCTACTACATGGCCATAACTAAAGAACCCGATGGGAGGCCCTGGTATTACGATATCATGAAATACGTCCAGAAGCAGGAATTCCCTAAACAAAGCACTCCGTCTGATCGAAAGTACCTAATGAAAATGGCTTCGAGATTTTTCGTCAGTGGTGAAAATCTGTACAAAAGATCATATGACTCAGTCCTGCTAAGGTGTGTGGATGCAGCTGAAGCCACACAAATAATGCAAGAGATACATGAGGGGGTATGTGGCCCTCACATGAATGGACGTATGTTGGCCAATAAGATAATGAGACTAGGTTATTACTAGCTCTCTTTAGAGAATGATTGTGCTCAACACGTACGAAGTTATCATCATTGTCAAATTCATGGGGATAAGATAAATGTCCCTCCCACTAAACTGCATCAGTTATTTGAGCCATGGCCGTTTTCAATGTGGGGTATCGATGTAATTGGCCCAATTAACCCGAAGGCGTCAAACGGACATCGGTTCATCTTGGTTGCAATTGATTACTTTTTGAAATGGATTAAGGCCACATCATATGCAAATGTAATTGCACGGAATGTTATGAAGTTCATCAAACGTGACATAATCGCCCGTTATGGCGTGCCAGATTCCATCATCACCGACAATGGGACAAACCTAAACAACAAGCTGATTGATCAATTATTTTCTAAGTTTAAGATCCAGCATTTGAACTCATCCCCTTATTGTCTGCAAATGAACGGGGCTGTAAAGGCCGCCAACAAGAACATCACGAGAATCCTGGCCAGGACAGCTGATAATTACCGTGACTGGCACGAGAGACTACCCTTCGCACTGACAGCATATCGAACCTCGATTCAAACTTCTACTGGGGCAACCCCTTTTTCCCTGGTTTACGGTATGGAGGCAGTTTTGCCCGTGGAAGTAGAAATCCCTTCCCTACGAGTTTTATCCCAGGCTGGATTATCCAAGGAGGAATGGACGCAATAAAGGCTTGAGCAGCTGAACATGATTGATGAAAAGCGACTAAAAGCCCTCTGTCATGGTCAGTGTTATCAGCAGAAGGTAGCTTAATCATTTAATCAAAAGGTGCGACCCAAGCACTTCGAGGTAAACGAGCTAGTCTTGAGCAAAATGCTGCCACTTTTTCCAAAGCCTGGAGGCAAGTTCGCCCCAAATTATAAGGGTCCTTATGTAATAAAGAAGATACTCCCCAGAGGAGCCTTGATCCTAACTGAGATGGATGGGCGAGAATTCTCTAAACTAGTTAATTCCGATGCGTAAAAAAGTACTACCCTTGAAAGATGTTCTTTGGCTGGCATGGCCAAGCGTTTTTCTATCAGAATGAAAATGCCTATGCACTTTTTATATATATGAGTGATATATTTACACCATAAAAAATGTATGTTTGGTTGACTTAATGAAGGAAAATGAATGGTAATCACCAGCATTTAAGGAAGTGTTAAAAATCAAGTAGCAAACTTGATGGCATAACTTGAGTGAATCGACATTACCCAGGCAGATATGTGAGAATAATCCATGTCAATTTCGCCCAGCTCGGCATAAAGGGCGCATCATTCAGGAGCCAGTCTGGTAAAAAGGAACCTCCTCTCCCAGTCAACAACTTAGAATCCGGAAGCCTCACTTCTTGTTCCAGAGGCATATTCTTGCAAGAAGTAATTGCTATTAGAAAGCTGGAAGTTCTGATTGTCCATCTCAAATTCCATAGAAATACGTGACTTTGCCCAATGCTACTATAATCAAGGGCAGAAGGAAAAATTCCATAGAAGGAAGGTGTTGAAAGTGAATCAACGGCCAACAATCATGCATACATGACCACAAGTAGGAAAGGCCAGTCGAAGGAAGCATTAAACTGGAAAAAAAAAAAAAAAAAAAAAAAAAGGCCATCATCGACTTCCCTAAGAGCCAGCACAGATAGATTCTGGGGGGAAAGGTAACTTGGCATCATTCTAACACTCACTCTCTGAGCTCATGTTGACAGGAAGTATCGGGATTCAAGGGCCCGGCTAAATGGTTAAGTGGGGCAAACTAAGTCATCCAAGCATGGGGCAAAAACAAAGACATCTGATCAAATTCCCAATCCATGGCTGATTGTGCATATGTTATGTCCCTAACCAATAGGAGCAATCTATCGACATCCATTTGTGAATAACCCTTTGTAAATAACTCTTTTGATGTTCAAACTCCAACACTTTTGTGAATACCATTCCACCAAGTAAACACCCTTAAAGCTGTTAATGAGTTTTTCTTGAGTAAAAGCCATTCATTTATTTTGAAAATACAAACTCTTTCGCATTATATACTGCATGCCTTTTCAGGTGAATTTTGCATGATAATTGTGTCTGTCTAAATCTTTGATTCTATTAAGGATTATTAGAACAGACAGCTAAATGAAGAATACAAGATTAATTGAGCATGTTGGATAAGGCGTGTCAGAATGATGACAGGCAAGCCATATCCCACACACAGTCCCCCATCTACACACTTATGAGACGAGTGCAGAAAATTCCATGACTATAGGGTAAAGAGTTCTCTCGCGAATGGTACGATGACCAAAACAGTGGGAGGCATTCCATCGCTCACTTTGACCCCCATACACTAGCCAAATTTCTATCTTACCCCCCATCAAAGAACCACCCCACACTGGGGCAAGTTGAAGGCAAGTCAGCATCACGAGCTGAGAAAAGGGATAGAAATTCCCTTGCTTCCACTTGCATCAATCTTTGAGTTTCTTTATTGCATATGAACACTCGCGTTAATTTAAGTGCCCTAGAGTCATGAAGAGCAATTATTTCTTTATGCACTTGTATCCATTGTACAAACCAATTGAGTCTGTAAATTCACCCTCACATGGAGGTAAAGCAGAAGCCGCTACCATTCAAGCAGCATAATCAGAAGCACCGGCAAAAGATGAAGACTCAATAAGGTATTTGCTTGAATTTGTTAAGGTCGGTTCCTCAAGCAACAAAAACAAAAACTAGGGGCATAAAAGAGCAGTGTACCTGGTAAAAGCAAGGTCAATGCCCATGAATGAAAAATTGAAAAGAGAAATAGGGGCATGAAAAAGCAGTGTGCCTAGTAAAAGCAAAGCCGATGCCCCAAACAAAAATACAGCCATTTGTATTCTCAAGAGAAGTTGTTGTTGTGGTCCATGGAACCTTCATAAGATCGTAAGAAGAAAGACCGGTGACAAATGTCAAGGCAATCACCAGCTCTCATCCGTTTTACACATGAGTCAAGCCTACATGGCATCCTATTGTAAAAAGTCTCTTCAGACTAGGGGCACTTCAATTAACATAGAATTTCATATGTCTATAAGCACCGCTCGAAGAAGTACGAGCAAGATTATTCTATCTCTTTTCGCAAGATTCTCGACTTGCAATGTGGCATCCTGAAAATTTCTAACCCTTAAAGTATATGTAGGCGATGATTTAAAAAAAAAAAATTAAATTGGCTTGTATCAAGGCTCGATCATGAGCTTGTAAGGGATATGTATTATGAATATAAGACTTTAGCTATGTGAATTGAGTTGTATATGTTACAAATTAAATTTAAGTTCTTGATTTAATTTAATCGAGAAATTGTTATTATAAATTAATTAAAAAATTTATTTAATTTAATTATTAATTAGGCCGATATTTTAGTGGGCCTGCGACAGGCCAAGTGGGCCGGCCACAAGCCCACAAGGCTACCGGCCCATGGCCCATAACCCAATTAAATGGGTGACCGACGCAAGGGGAGGGGAGAAGACCGGTTACATGCAATTTGTGCATGTAACCCAAGTGTAAATGGCCATCATTACTAGCAATGATGGCTATGTGGGGAATTAAAAGAGAGGAAGACCGGTTTATTGAGGCCATCGACGGCATAGAGGAGAGAGAGAGAGTGAGAGAAAGAGAGAAGGAAGAGAGAAGGAAGAGGGAGAGCAGAGAAGCCGTACCTCCGCCCGAGTCCTCCGCCCCCATCCTTGCTCGATTTTCCTAGTCTAAGGCAAGAAATTTATTCCCTCATCTACTCTTGCATGTCTTAGTGTGGATCTTGTGTGATTTATGGTAAAAATCGTGGTTAAAATGAGCTAGAAATGAGGTCTTGAGCTGAGATTGTTTGCTGTTACCTTCTGTTTTGTGAAAAACTGCATGCACCAGAAACTTCTATGGACTTGCATGTGGTCTTGGAGTGGAAATTTCATCTCAACTTCTTCATGTGATTTGAAGAAAACATTCTGAATTTCAACATACTAAAAATTGAGAGAAAAAGGACAAGATTTATGGGGTGAACTCTATTTTCTAAGAAAATGCTCAGATCTGGCGTTGCATGTTGAATCCGAGTGATCTTGGAGGTTGTATCTGAAATTCTATTGAGAATCTTGCAATGATGTCTTCACAAAGATTGTAAAGGACATGAATGGGAATAACATATCCAAAATTGAGATCAAATAAACAAAAATAGCCTAGGGAAAGGTCGATTTTACTGAAGCCGTGTTTACTGGGTAAGTTGTACTACGTATCAGTAGCTTCAACGGCTTATAAGAGGGTTTTACTCTGAGTTTTTCACTTCGGGGTCTTAATGAAAGTTGAAGAGTATCCTTTAAACAAGAACATATCAAAAATTTAGAGAAAAATAAGCACAATAAGGGGGTCTTACGTACTGTATACGGAGGAAGGACGTGCCGAGGATACTGTTTTGTGAGTAAAAGTTCTTTTGTGAACATTAAATTTTATAAAAATGAAATTGGTCAAGGTATCTTCATGATAAATTTATATGAGAATCTTATGGGTTATTTGATGGAAATTTATAAAATTTTGAAGGCCAATTGGTTAATTAATTTTAATGAAAGTTAAATGTTAACTTCGGGTGTTAACAGGAATATAATAGCGTTGGGGCAGCAACTTTTAATTGTTGTAATTAATTAATTAAATTGAATCTGACTTGGAAGTCTTAATGAAAAATATATTTTTGTATCTTGGCTATGATGTGGTGAATTATAATAATTTTTGAAGCTTGTTTCATAATTAATTTTAATTAAATGGTAAAACGGTGTAAACCGTGTACCCAGGTATGAGGTGCTGAATTGTTTAATTTACATCTTTTCGTGGGATGATTGTTTGGATTAATGTTCTTCATGAAAGATGAACCTTTAAGTCTTGTTTAATTCGTGATTTAATTTTATAATTTTTAGAGGTCATCTAGTTATTTAATTGAGGAGAATTCTGAACTGGTGTAAGCTGTGGAATCCGAAATCTGTTTGTTGTGAAGTTAAAAAAAAATCATATCTTTTTATGGAATGACTTTTGAGACTTGAATTCTTTATGGAAAATATGTTAATGTGTTTTGGCTATTATTTGTGCAAGTGCATAAATTTTTGAAAGTCAATTGAGTATTTAATTTTGAGCATTTTCATGGAACATGTAATGAGGCACGTTTAAGTGAAATCCATGTCATGTGAGAGGTGACATGTGATGTAGCTTGCTGTTGCATACTTGAACATCATGTAACATGTCATAAGAGCCATGCATGTAAATATAACTTAAGATAAAGGGGAATGCCGTCGGATGGTGTGAGCCGACGATGCCCTGGGAGTATCAGGATGCCCGGCCAGGGAGTGAAAATACCGGATGCCCAGTAGCCCTGTGTGCGTAAATCTGGATGGCCTCGGAGTTGAGATGCCCGGAGCGTAGGGGATGCCGGAAGCATGGATGGTGTGTGCTGTGAAATGTCTCGTGATGCCAGTTGGGGTGCGAGATACCCGGCCAGGGAGTGTAAATGCCGGAAGCACGGATAGTGTGTGCCGTGATTCCTCGTGATGCCAGTTAGGGTGCGAGATGCCCGGAATGTGGGGGGCCGGAAGCCCGGATGGTGTGTGCCGAGAATGCATTAAATTGCCAATTAAAAATTATAAAAATTGGAATGATGCATATGCATGTGGTAATATGCATAGATGAGTATGGCATGATATGTATGGTGATATGAGGCCATGAGCATGGATTGGTATACATATGGTGAAATGTATGCATGGACATGGCATGGTATATGTGAATATGCATATGATGGTGAAATGTATGCATGGACATGGCATGGTATATGTGAATATGCATATGATGGTGTGTATGCATGGACATGGCATGGTATATATATGAATATGCATATGGTGGTATATATGCATGAGCTTGAATTGATGCATATGGTGATATGTATGCATGGATATTGAATTTGAATACATAGATGGATGTATTCCTATGGCGAAATGTGATATATATGTGGATGTGTGAAAATGTATTGCTATATGATGCAATTTCATGTGTATAGATGTTAATTGTGATGTCTTGTGTGATGCTTGAGTAGCCATAGGGAATTATTTATTTGCTGAGTGGTTGTACTCACCCCTTTTGGGGACTAACATTTCAGCTTAGAGATGCCGGTTCCTCCAGTCACACGGGGCACCTTTTATGGTATCCTCCGATGTCGATGTGGAGGTAGAGGTGATAGACTGTCCTCATGTCCCCTGGGTTGACATTTCTTCGAGTTCGCGCGGTCGTTTCCTATGAGGTGGGCCTACCCGGCGGCCCGAGTTATTCAGAGTTCATCTCCATCCACGTACGCCGAGATGGGATGATGAGAGGAATGTTACCTCCTCCACCACCCGATGCGCCGGGGTGGGTGTAGCTGCCGTGTGGAGGATAGGCTGGAGAGCCGATAGACTTTTTGGACATAACCGACACCATGGAGAGATGGGTCACACTTTTGGGACCGGTGAGAAGGGGGTAGAGGAGTTCCTTTTTGAGTTTTAAGCCACACTAGATATGCGATGGCTTCCTTTTGTACGTACCTACCCCAAGGTCAACCCATCTTGTAAATATATAAATAAAATGGTTCGGTTTTCTTTCTTTGATGTCTAGCTGGTGTGTATTTGTCTTATGTTTGTGTGAAGGGAGAGTTGAAAGGATTACGCTTCCGCAAATATTTAAACTGCACCGGGACCGATAAAATAAGAAAAAAATGCCCAAGTATTTATTGGTTTAACTATAAGAGAATGTTTGACTGTGATGATCCCTTTGGGTTCAGGGGTGTCACATGCAAACCCGGAGATGATCGTGCCACATTTTCCACAAAGCCACAACCTTATTGGTCCCATTTGACAAGCCATTGCCCAAGCCTTCACCACAATTCCAACAAAGACCCCTCACATTGGTAAAATCGTATCAGTTACGAGAATACTCGGACCCCTGTTGACATGATGACAATGAGATAGTGTGGTCCTTATAAATCCTACATCAATGGTCAGGATAAAACAGCCTTTCCCATGAGAGTGAGTGAAAAGTCCTTTCAGACTGAAAGTTCCTTATCTGGCATGCTCAAGACATCCACATTCTAAACAAAAGTTGTCTTTCAAAATCTTCCCCAGTGGAATTCAAATGATGCAAAACTAACAAGATCATCACGCATAAGTCACATTTAAATTTACAGCATATACAATCATTGTGTAAATAGCGAAAGCACTCTCAGAGGTTAGAGATATCACCGGGAAAGCATATCCTCATCCCTATTCCCAGAATTTTATGAGTACCCACCACTCGCCAGGTAAGCCTTGCTCTACATTCAAATTTCTAGAAGGCAAGAGGCCTTTACAAATATCTGAGGCACGTTCCCGATATTCCCAATTGCCAGGAGGTGAGAGACCTCCACGAATATCTCAGGTACGTCCTCGATATTCCTAATTTCCAGAAGGTAAGAGACCTTTACTAATATCCAAGGTACGTCCTCGATATTTCCAGTTATCAAATACCCCTTCGATACTTGTGAATGTCCAGGTATCTCCCAAGAACTCGTACTTGTGATCATCCAAGTACCCCTTCAATGCCTATGATCAGCCAAATACCCTTTTTGACACCTGCAAAGGCCCAATTATCCTTCAGATTAGTACTTGTGAATATCCAGGTACTCTCTAATATGCTTGTGAATGTCCAGGTATCTTCCAAAGCACATCTCCCGAGAAAGGTTGGGTACCAACTGGTGTTCTTGACAAAGGTCAGACACCCCCACAAAACAGATGTCTTGAGAAAGGTCAGGTACCAACTGGTATCTTTGATAGAGGTCAAACACCCCACAAAATAGATGCCCTAAGAAAGGTTGGTGCATCTCTCAAGAAATGTTGGGTACCAACTGGTGTCCTCAATACAAATCAGGCCCTCAAAATAGATGCTCTGAGAAAGGTCGGCGCATCTCCCAAGAAAGGTCGGGTAGCAACTGGTTTCTTCGACAGAGATCAGACACCTCCCCAAAATAGATGCCCTGAGAAAGGTCGGTGCATCTCCCAAGAAAGGTCGGGTTTCAACTAGTGTCTTCGACAAGAGGCACCCTCAAATGAGATACCCTAGGAAAGGTCGGCGCATCTCCCGTCAAGGCGACCGAAGAAAGGTTCGGATCCTAGACAAATTATCGATTGTTTTAAGGGGCGATCGAAGAATGGTTCGGGTCCTGGAGAAGCAATTTCCCGTCGGCAAACGAAGAATGGTTCGGGTCCAAGACAAACCACTGATTGCTCTAACAGGCAACCGAAGAATGGTTCGGGTCCTAGAAGGGCAATTTCCCGTCAAGGCGACTGAAAGAAGCTTCGGGTCTTAGACAAACTATTAATTGTTTTGATAGGCAACTGAAGAATGGTTCGAATCCTGGAAAAGCAACCTCCTCATATCACCTGGTAAAATGACACCTTGGTACTTGCCAAACTCGGGGTTCACACCCTATCTCACTCACTCCCGATAAGTAACTACAGGTATCTTATTATTTGTCTTAGTATATGTAAAATTGTATTGCTCCTTTTCTGCATAGAATGATAGGTTCCAAATAATATATAATCTGCTATGCATATATGGATAAAATTTAGGCATCGGTTGTCTTTGAACGCAACCTCTGCGAGCTCATTTTCAAAGAGGGGCAATTTGTTGACGCCTAAATTTTTCTTTTAATTAATTAGGTTTTACTTTATCTTTTTTATTTTATTTTATTTTATTTTATCTTTTTTTGAATAAAGAAATAAAAAGAAAACGAAAAAACGAAAAAAAAATGGAAGAAAAATAGAAAAACATGAAAAAAAAAAAATTGAAGCCCCCCTTCTGGGCCCACGAGGCCCGTTTCCGCCTCAACCCGGCTCGGCCGGGTCATCTCCTTCCTCGCGCGAGTGCAACGCACGCGCGTGGGGGGCGCGACGCCGGAAGAAGATGAGCAAACGCCGGCGTACGAGGCACAGAGGAGCAGTTGGCGTTGACGAGACGTGACTAGAGCAAGATTCGACGGTGGATGGGACGGCGGTCCAACCGGCGGGCAAACCCTCGTTGACCGGTCGCCCCCTTGCCTATAAATGGAGGGGGCCCCGTCGGTGTCGAAAAGGTAGTGACAGTGGCGGAGGCAGAGGCAGAGGCAGAAAGGCAGAGAGGTAGAGAGAGAGAGAGAGAGAGAGAGAGAGAGAGAGAGAGAGAAAGGGGCGACGAAGGTCGAGGACTGCAGATCCTCGAAACCTCCCAACTGAGAGACTTCATAAAGGGGGGCCGAGGACGAGCAGCCCAAGATCTGAGGTCGACCGGCATCGAGGAGGCAGATCTGAGTGTGAGGAGGAGATCCGAGTGTGGGGGAGCTGAAATGAAGCACACCAACACGGAGAGAGAGCGTTCCGGTTGGGTTTCAACCGAATCCAGGCCTCATCGTCGCCGTCATTGCTCACCGTGGCCTCTGCCGTTGCAAATCGCTCCCTGCCGTCGCCGTCGTTGCCTCCGTTCAAGAAAAAGGTAAAAAAAAAAAAAAGGCTTGTAGCTGTCGTCCTTGCCATCCATTGTTACCATTCCGTCTCCGTCGCTGTTGCCGTCGTCATTACTGTCGCCGCCGTCGCCGTCGCCGCAATTGGGAAACCCTAGGGTTTCCAATTTTTCAGGTCGCGACCTTGGGTTGCTGGGTTGGACCTGGGTTGGGAACTGGGTAAGGATTCCGCAAATTACGGGGGCGGCGGAAAGTCGAGTCGAATCCGGGTAGGGTTTTCGCAGGGGAGCCGGGTCGTGGAGCGAGCCGTTAGAGCGGGTTGTCGGGCCGGGCCGAGCGTCCCCCAAACGCTCGGCCGCGGCATCGTTTTCGTTTTAATATTATTTTTTAAAAAGTCGGGCCCGCATAACGGGCCCGTCTCAAGGTTCGGGGCTGGCAGGGTCGAACCCAACCGGGGATTCGACCGGGTCGTTTTTTAAAATTTTATTTTAAATAAATAATAAATAAATAATTTATTTTCAAAAGAAATAAAAAATGATTTATTTTCAATAAATATTTAAAATGTTAATAAAGGTTTTATTTTTCAAAAAATCGGGAAAAATAAAAAAATAATTTATTTTCCAAAAAACTTCAAAAATATTTCATATTTTCCAAAAAAGCCAAAAATTCTAAAAAACCCAAAATTCATAAAAAGCCCAAAATTTTCATAAAATGCCAAAAATGCCAAAAATCCATTTCATGTCCAAAAAGACTCAAAAATGTTTTTTCTTCCCAAAATGCATGGAAAATCCCTCAAACATCCAAAAACCTTAGAGTTTAAATAAGATTATGTACCGAAAGGGCGTTAGTGATTAACTAATGTAATCAAGTCCCCGATCCTAATTTCTTTGGTTGTGTAGGAGCGAGTATTCCTCCTAATATGTCGTTTGGTTTTCTAATCAACCTACCCCAAATCGATTAGTGGCGACTCCATATTAAAAATTGACTTACAGGTTAAAAACTTAGACTATTAAAGTTATGAATTGGTGGACTTGGGAGAGTCCAGGCGTCACTAATTTCAACCGAGCCATTAGCCTCCTTAGGCGCTCGTACCCGACCGCGGGCGCTACAAAAAAGAGGTCGCATCAAGGATTTCTATTCCTTTTTCATTTCGAGGAACAAAACAAAAAAACAAAAAAAACAAAAAAAAAAAAGTGAAAAACAGAAATGTTACCCAACAGAGCCTTGATGTGACGAATTTAGGTAGATTATTAGCTGGTACATTAATTAAAGTAAGCTTGGTAATTTCTTATCGAAGTAAATAAATTCCGAGTTGAGTAACTTTGCCACAGTGATTCTTACAAGCTTTCTAACAAATAATAAATGAGGATGATGCTTTCGTCTTGGTGAAAGGTCATGCAACTTTCCAATGGAAAAATAAAGGACAGCAGCGTGAAAACGCCACCCCATTAATTTAATGGTATGGACATAACTGATGCTATCATTTGTTGCAAACTCAAAGAGAGATTAGGAAAACAAAATGACTTAGATGGTGCGATTTGTCAAGAGGATTGGTTTTAGCTTAATGAAAGGTCGATGTCGTATCTGCTTATTTTAGTACATATATCACTCTCACTCTCATTATGCATGAATCTAAACGTTAAGCTGTTGTTGTCGTGTGACATTGGATATGGGGTCGGTTGTCACTTGTGAGCTTTTGTGCAATGAGAAAGAAAAAAGACGTATTTGATAGCGATTTAGAAGAGGGCTGATCAAATTTAGTCCATAATGTATCTTCCTGATTCTAATTAAATGAGAAGGCATACATTATTAGGTGATACCACTAATACACGATGTGTATGATTATGGTAATTATGACGTCAGTGTGAGGTTACGTTGTTTTTATTCATGAGTTAATGGGTCCATGGCAATTAATGAAATGTCATAAAAAGGTACCTCAAAGACAAGTCTAAGCATGTTTGATCATTCTATTCATGTCTCGTGGTGAATAGATAACACCATTGTATATTCATCGGGTGTGTAGATTGGGAACGTAAGATGACGGCATGACCTAAATCACTTATAGTAATTTTGATGTCACGCGATATGCCTTCTCGATCTCGTTGAATCACTTATTCGATCAAGAGTCTCCGACCACATCCATAGATGTCAAGTAAATTTTTCCGTCCATAGCCCATGATATACGATATGATGTGATCACTGGTCTAAGATTTGAGGGGGACAAATTCACATAGATCACACAAATCATGACGCTAATGTATTGTCAATTTTTTCAATACCATGGGCATAGACATGATCAATGATTAGTCTAGAGGGAGGCCATCAATAATGACCAATACGAGAACTTATAACATAACAACGAGGGCATATTATAAACATTTTTAGAATTATTATCATCATCAATCATCACCATCTCATATTTGATATCATCAGAGCAATTAATCAGTTGTACCCTCCTCGCCCGGTGGCACTGTGTCCGTAGCCAGCCTGGAGCAGCCTGCGTCCTGCTCATGAGATAATGAGCCAAGAAACGATATAATTTAGCATTTATTTTACTAACTAGGGACATGCGAAGTTTATATGCGTAAAACATGGCCAAAGCCATACTGAAAGTTCTAAACCTTTTATACAAAACGTAATCTAATACTTAAAAGGTTGCATCGTAATAAAAAAATTGGATAACCGACGAGTCAAAGGGAACTTCACAAGGTGCGACACCTTTTTGAAAAGGTCGAGGATTATACTGCCTAATTTGAATGTTTAAAACTTTATCGTATTCCGTACAAAAAGATTTCTTTGAGTTATCGATGGTACGTCAAAATTAAATGGAGTAGTGAAACATAAAACATGCACAACTGTTGTATTTATGCCTGTATATATGACGTTCGCATGTAGATAGAAAATGTAAATTCTTCCAAACTACAAACCCAGTTGAAACTCTGGGACTGTCTCGGCCACAGTAGCAATGGCCAACTTAGTGGACACGAGCAAGAAAAACACAACAGACATTGCCATCACCACCACCACATTGATGGTCTTGAAGAGGCCATGATTTGCTATTGTATCTTACACTCCGTTTGTTTCATGAAAAATGAATAATTTTAAAAATATTTTTAAATAAAAATCGTTTGTATCACTTAAAATAATTAGCTAATGAAATAATAATAATAATAATAATAATAATAATAATAATAATAATAATAATAATATTATTATTATTATTATTATTATTATTATTATTATTATTATTATTATTAATTTATATCTAAATATTTTCGTGGATAATGAAAAAAATTTCATTACTTCATTTATGTGAGTAATGTAAGTGATCATTTTTAAAAATTATTTTTCAAATCATTCAAATTCCGTAACAAAGTGAATGAAGTGGTTTTGAGAATATATGCTTGCTTTTGAGTCAAGTGTTTGGACGTGGAGACAACTTACTTTAGGACCAAGTTTTTATAGAGAAAGAGAGTGGCATGATTGGAGCTTGGCTTGATTCATTCCCTTTGCATCCTCTCATGATTTGGTGGAGGAGAGTGATGGATCATATAACTTCCATTTAAAACAATCATGCCGGTCTATCCCAGGAGTTGGATATTTTCAAGTCATGTACGGGTCTGATTTCATGCCCCTCGACTAATCCAGCTCCTCGGTCAATCATATGGGCGCTAACCTCCATAGTGACGCAATATATTCAAATTTTACTACTAGGGTGCTTCTAGTAATGAGGCTGGAATCTAATAGGCTAATACCACAAGTAGAAAAGCAAATTACCTCATCATCCAAGCCAAATCGAACATATTCAACTTATTATATCTATATTATACGATAGTTCAAGCTTTGATTAATGTCCTTGAACATATGAGCAAGCTCTGGTGAACATTTACAGCTTATTACCTAACATGTTCCTGCTGCATTACAATTTAATACGAATCATATCAGCTGTCTCTGGTGGAACAGAGCACACAGTCATACGTTACAGCCAAAGGTCGCATTTATTCACAGGCCTATTTAGGGTGGAAATTCTTGTTTTATTTATTATAAATCTCGCAGATATCATACTTTGGCTTTTATTTAACATGGAGGTAGACGCAAGACAAGGACCATGACAAATAGATTGCCATTCTAATACAACTTTGTAATGTCCATTTTAAGTGTCATACGCTATAGCCAAAGGTCGCATCTATTCACAGGCCTATTTAAGGTGGAAATTCTTGTTTTATTTATTATAAATTTCGCAGATATCATACTTTGGCTTTTATTTAACATGGAGGTAGACGCAAGACAAGGACCATGACAAATAGATTGCCATTCTAATACGACTTTGTAATGTCCATTTTAAGTGTCATACGCTACAGCCAAAGGTCGCATCTATTCACAAGCCTATTTAGGGTGGAAATTCTTGTTTTATTTATTATAAATCTCGCGGATATCATACTTCGGCTTTTATTTAACATGGAGGTAGACGCGAGACAAGGACCATGACAAATAGATTGCCATTCTAATACAACTTTATAATGTCCATTTTAAGTGTCATACGCTACAGCCAAAGGTCGCATCTATTCACAGGCCTGTTTAAGGTGGAAATTCTTGTTTTATTTATTATAAATTTCGCAGATATCATACTTTGGCTTTTATTTAACATGGAGGTAGACGCGAGACAAGGACCATGACAAATAGATTGCCATTCTAATACGACTTTATAATGTCCATTTTAAGTGTCATACGCTACAGCCAAAGGTCGCATCTATTCACATGCCTATTTAGGGTGGAAATTCTTGTTTTATTATTATAAATCTCGCAAATATCATACTTTGGCTTTTATTTAACATGAGGTAGACGCGAGACAAGGACCATGACAAATAGATCGCCATTCTAATATGACTTTGTAATGTCCATTTTAAGTGTCATATGCTTCAGCCAAAGGCCGCATCTATTCATATGCCTATTTAAGGTGGAAATTCTTGTTTTATTTATTATAAATCTCGCAATCGCAAGACAAGGACCATGACAAATAGATTGCCATTCTAATATGACTTTGTAATGTCCATTTTAAGTGTCATACGCTACGGCCAAAGGTCGCATGTATTCACAGGCCTATTTAGGGTGAAAATTCTTGTTTTATTTATTATAAATCTCGCAGATCATACTTTGGCTTTTATTTAACATGGAGGTAGACGCGAGACAAGGACCATGACAAATAGATTGCCATTCTAATAAGACTTTGTAATGTCCATTTTAAGTGTTAACAAAGATGAGCAGTATCAAGGAGAATGAATCTTCTCATCTCTGTTTGATGTGGAACAATGGACTTGAAGCAGTTTGGTCCCACCTGTTTGGTCCCATAAATTAAACCAAACATTCCGAAAACTAGTTGATCCTCATTAGTTTTTCCTAATAGGCCACCAAATTTGCTTTCTGGATGATTCTTTCTCTGTAAAAATGTAATCAAACACCTATGGATACAGAAGGCTCGTATAGAGTAAAAAGTCACAAAAGAAGCCGAATAATCATTACAGAGATCAGGACAACCTTTATCAGTCAAAACTGAAGAGCCAATGTTTGCCCTTAAGAAAGCTTGAGAGACTGGAGGGCAACGCCATTACTGGCAGCTTGTACATGTCCCCACCGTCCCAGACGCGGTTCCTGCTCCAAAGAAACAGAGAATCAACGTTAGTAGCACGGTATCAGATCAGGATCATACAATTTTAGGCCATGTGGACTCTATAGTGTCAAAAAGAGAGCTATTTCTAACTGATTTTGGCAAGTGATGATCAGTTCGAAGGTTGCATTTTGAGGAAGAAACAAACACCACAAATCTGATTTAGTATGTTCAAGTTGTCCATCCTACAACAACTTGCACAATTATTCTTAAGTTCCTTGAAATGAAGTGGTGGCAATAATCGACAGCATCATTTACAGTCCTCCAAAAGGAAGATTGTTTTCAATCAGTCTCCATGTAATTCGTACACCAATGGACACTGGCTTCTATCATTGACAATGCAATAGCACTTCAAGAGATACTTCCACATATATCCAGAAACTTCTTTAAACACGTTCCCCACATGATAGGCAATGCATATAATGGGCTGAGTAACACCGCTATGTACTACAAGAACCGACACAAACACTCTGGACAAACATATGACACCCCCCAGGAAATAAAGCATGAAGTGCCAAGGGATAAAGACAGAAACTTGGCACATTTGCAATCACATTAGAAGTGCGTACGATCAATGAGACATTCGAGAACAAGTAAAAGACTTGAAGTCTGCATTTTATCCCCAAAATATCAACATTTATCATCGAACTTCTAGGCAAAAAGTCAATATGTTTTATCACCTCTCTGCAAAATGTAAATTTGAAATATCTCTCTCTCGCCCCCTCTCCCAATGCATGTAGGTTTTCTTTCTTGCGTGTCCACTGATACTTGAGTCTAAGAAACGTTTAATTGCATCTTCAATGTACCAATTCCTATTATGGGACCAAACAACCAACATGCGCAACATATAATGCTTCAACATGAAGTTTCCAATGCGATTACTGCATTGGGAGAAGTATAACAATGTCACTTTTCATTCCTGAGATGAAAAATGAAAGACAATCATATAGTTATTCCCATTCCCCAAGGTTTCGTGTTGGTTCCTACACTTCTATTTTAGATTTTAATCAGCTGATTCCAACTCAAGATTAACTTCCAAAATGAAACAATCCAACAAAAGACAACAGATGCAACAATAGTCTAATAATAGTTTACCATGACAATTTGACTGACATCCTTCTTGTCATTAACTCTCAATATTCAAATAGCATGAATGCTTTGGGGGCAACATTTTTGTCAAGAGGATGTCCTGATCATCTCAGTTCTTGTGGAGAGATAGAGTAGCAGGATATTATGTGGGCATTTTGCGCTCTAGTACCTTTTCATCAGGTTGTAATTAAGTTTCAAGAATAAAGTAGATCAATAAGTGCAATAGGGATTAGGGAGCTTGGATTTAGGGGCCATTTTTATAATTTTAGTTGACAGATTAACTGATCAATCAGTTCTTTATTACTTTGCTCATCATACAGGGAAATACATATTTTCTAGCTGACAACTGTGCCATCACTGAACTGAAAGCATGTTGAAAAAGAGACATGATGCTTGGAAAGCACCAAAACAATGACTCCTCACACCATTGAAGAATTTCCAGTATCCAATTACTTTCTATAAATTCTTTCCTCGGTGGTAGCTATGTTTAAGTCACCAATTTTGCTTTCAGTCAAGAAAGGTAATTTAAGCATGGAGAAAGGATATTTTGTTATGAACTAAGTAAAGGGAAAGCACCACCTGTCCGACTGCCGCCACAAGGAACTCCCCAGATTTTGCAAATGCCAATGAATTGACAAATCCAACCTGTTACCAAAATTTCAGTCAAATGGATGCAGTGACCAAAATAAAGGGCTGATTTCATTCAATTCCAGACCATACAATAAAAGGGAGGCTAGATACAACAATAGGAAGGAACAAGGGGTGATTGAGTTTTTCATAGTTGAGCCACAAAGTTTGGATTTAATTTATCTGACCAGGTCCTACCAGAGAAAATTATTTGACCGAGATATTGTTAGTTTTCATTGTGTTCAAGATGTTTGCCTATGCAGAAGTTCCCCTTACATTCAACAACAATTCAACTAACAAGACTAGCACGATGCATTATGAGAACAAAGGAAAGATAATTTATGGTGTCTCTTCAAGCACACTTCCTTTGGGCTTCTCTCAGTTTCAACTGGGGAGATATCTTACTGGTGCAAGGATCACACAAATTAGGCGCTAATGATAACATTTCACTTATAGAGCGAAGTACCGACCCACATAATTATCCTACTGATATCATTTATGAGGGGAAAAAATCCTGCATTAAGAGCTCCAAAGAATCAAGCCAGGATGTTAAAACTCATTCAAGCTCCTGCACATAAGCAGTGGGTTGCTCATTGGGACACTATACGGAGAAATTACTGACTTCCCTACAGGTTAAATGACACAAAATTCAACAAATATTAAATCTTCAAACCATGGTTGCCAAAAAGATCTTCACATCTACCAAACAAACATCTTATAAGCTGTCATGGTTCCCTAAGGACAACCATGTCTTGGCCATGATGAGCCTTTATCTTCAAGAGACTAAAAACAAGACTCCCAAATAGTAAACTAAAGTCAACAAACAACTAAGTGTATGATGGCCAAGAGGAAATCACTATAATTACCAGATGCAAATCATCGCTCAAGAAGCATATTGGAGAAATTTATTACTTGTTAAAAAACTCATAAAGTAACAAAACCAAAGATAATATGATGCTACAGCATACCAGTGGAAGATCATATAAGGGCTGAATATCTTTGTTCTCACTCCCAATAGCCCACAGACGAACATAACCATTTCCAGCGCCTGAGGCGGCAAGATCACTACCTCTGCACACATTGACTGAACTGACCCATGAATATGCTGTTGAGTGATGATTGTTTTCAAGATTAGATTTGAAATTCTCTGCAAGGAGAAATCATGATAGTAAAGTTAACTCTCAAGTTACTGAAAGAATATAAAGGAATAACTTCAACCTCCAGAAAGTCGACATTTATAAGACACTTTTCAAACAACAAAAGACCGGAAAATACATAAGCAAATCATTGAAAAGGGGGAGGATGACTTTTTGGAAGAGGAAATTGCATATATATTTTATATGTAAAGAATAGTTAAAATTTTTTCTTTGTCCCATACAGAAAAAAATCAGCACCAACTAATGAAGGTTGATTAGGAATATTCAACACACGAAGAATGGAAATTCGGTCACTACAAGCTGGAACAGTAAATCTGAAAGAATGTTAATCTCAGCTCTACCTGCATGACCATTAGGAATTTTTTCGCTGTCTCTGTTATCAAACTTATTGTCCTCAGGCAAGAAAGGATGAGCATTCTTAACAATGTAAACAGGTTTCTTTCGTAGCATACTCCAGAGCTGGACACTTCCATCATCCGAGCCAGTCAAGTATTCATCATTGCTAATAAAACAACAGCATTCCAAAGATGATGCCGGAGCTCTGAAAACTATTCTTGTCTCCTCTGGAATCTGCTTAAAGAGGTGGAAAGCCATGAAACCCAATATTTTGTAAACAATAGCATTTATTATTTCTTCAAGGAGTATAAAGAAACACCAAGAAATCTCAATGACAATCCCCACATGCAGATTTAGCATATGAGAATTGTAGTATTCAAATGCTAATTCCGAATTGACTCTATGATTGACAAATAATCAAGTAAAGGCACTCATAACCATTCTCCGCAAGAAAAAGTATTCCATGACCACCTCTTGAAAGTAACCGTTTGCGTCACTGCTGTTAAGTTGCTATTTAGACTTCTTGAAAGATCTTAAGAAATTTAAAGCAGTTATAAGACTAATTGATATCATATTTCATTACATGAAGAGATAACGTTCCGTTTATTATTTATTTTTATTTTTATTTTTTTATAAGAGAGAAGTTGTAGATTCTAAAAGCAAAGGGTAAGATAAAGTCATTATGTGTTAAATACTCCTCATAATTCTCCAAAAAGACCACCTTAAGCCCCAAGTTACCCTTTCAGTGTACTGTTCATATCCCAGAAGCAGTGCCTTCAGATCTGATTGAATCAGATCAGTATCTTCCCACATCACACCGTACCCATTACAATCATAATCTTAGCCCAACTCTTCAAAAAAGATAAAACAGAATATAGCAAAAGAAAACACTACCAAGAAATTAGAATCCAAAACCAAACTGTTTTGAGGAAGTGCGAACCAAGATCACCTAACACTAATCACCCCGTGCAAAACCAAATCAACTAATCCAATTGCCAACTCTAGAGTATAATGAACCAGCCAAAGGAACCAGTATAAATAAACACTAGAACATGACCAATTGCTCAGTTGATTTGCAGATCATTTGAGTAGAACTAGACAAACCAAATAAACAAGAGATTAACGGTCAAATTTTACCTTAAACAATTGCATTGTCCGATCACGCCCCACAGTCAAAACACGTTCCTTTCTTAAGCAATCTATAGTTAGAACTTCACTTTGATGGCCAAACAAGGTGCTAATGTAAGCTCTGTCATCCATGTTCCACATCTTGATTGTTCGATCAAAAGAACCAGAGAAAAGTTCCGAAGTGCCTTGCCTATAAGTTAAACAGGACACTGGTCCTCTATGACCTGGAAAAGCCTGCCAGTTGTAGCAATTAGATTAAAAGTAAGACCCATCCGTTCAACGTAAGTGCATTCTAGTGAACAAAATACATGACCAAGCTGCAGCACTTCTCACCGCCTAATCAGTTATCTAATTCTTCCCTAACAGATAATCAGGGTGAAAGGAATGCTTCTAAGAAGCCAATTCCTGGAGCTCCAACGCAGGAATCAAGTAAGCAAATTGTATAAATGAAATATAGACACAATTTGTGTGCAACAGTGAACTGCTCTCATGAGAAATTTGGTCCCATGGTTAGAGGACCAGATCTCCTCTAGAAGAAGTTCATTGTGCTCCAAAATAAAACCATGAGTTTCTACATGACAAACCAGAGGAGGAGATAATTACCTGAATGTGCTCACGTGTCCTAGTATCCCACAAATGAACATGGCGGTCTTGGCCTCCGCTGGCCAAATATCTCCCATCTGAGCTAACAGCCAAAGCTAAAACATGTTTACTATGCTTTTTAGCTCGACCTTGCGGATCCTTGGTTCCATGAGATCTCAGTGTTTCCTCTCTAGGCCAAACGTACTTTTCACTTTTTCCACTGCTTACATCCCAATGCAATATGGTACCATCTTTTGATGCTGAAAAGCCCCTCAAGTCATCCTCAGACAATGTTACAGCCGTGACAGAATGCCGGTGCTTTACTAAGGGGCGAAAATTATCAATGGCCTCAGGCTTTTTAACCCTGCCACATGACAGTTCAACATCTTCATTACCCAAATGTTGCATCAGATGAGTTTCATACTTCAGCATGAGAAAGTGCATGAATCAATGATTTAGCCTCCTTATGAAGAAAATCAATTAATATTCAAGGAATGAAAATTTTAAATTAACCGCTCACTTAGAGAAAATATCCAGCAGCGTGGATTAGAACGTTGGATGTTAGATAAAGAAATTATAAAGCACGCTAGATTATGTGAGTACAATTAATTGCAAAGCAAGTCAAGGATTGAAAATAACCAGTCATTGGGAGAAAATCTCTGAGAGAGCTGATTAGAATGTCGGACGCTAGATAATGAAAATAAATGCACACTAACAACATTCCGAGTACAATTAGTTGCAAATGCCAAAGAGTACAATAACAAAATACAACCATAGGTTTAACCAAACGTGCTTCCATGTACCAATAATGATTACATTAAGATCATTATATCATCAATAATACACTTTTGCAATAAGAAATAGACGCTGAAGAGCTTCGCACCAGATGAGTATCATAAGTCACCAGAAAGTAGTAGAAACGTAATATGTTAACCTCCTATTGACATCCACTTTCTACAAGGTGTTTTGTTAGAGGCAGCCAGTAGAAAGAGTGGAAGTTACTGGTGAATCCAAAGTGCAAGGAAAGGATGGTTATCAATTCTTCCATCTCGAGGAGAGCAGGAGTAGTTATTAGTAATTATTTTTTTGAAAGTGCGAGTAGTTGATTGCACATACAAATGTAGGCTTTGTACTTGTATAGAATATCCCCAATCAGAAAACACAATATCATATGAATTTCCTTCACTGTTCCCTTAAAGCTGTTTCCGTCTTTCCGCAAGTCATTTCATCAATTCCTGTTCTTAGAGAAGTGGCATAACTTAGAGCAAACTATCTATGCCCAATCTCCACACTTGATGGGGCCATCAAAAAACTGTTCTGCCTTTTTGTCTAAGTAGCAGAATAGCCCAAAAAGAACGTTGTCAACCCATCCTTCGAGTTCAAAATCAGCATCTCTGGCTATCTCAAGAGCATACAATCAACCACTCAATCAGTATAGTTAGCTGAGAGAAAGTGATTGACACATCATATGAGAGTACACAAGAATTTTATTCGGTCAGCAAGGTCCAACTAAACACGAAAAACAGAGCACATTCAGCAAAAGTGCGAGCTTTAACCGATCACATGATCGCTAGCATTGCTAAACGAACAACAAAAATAACCAAACTAGGCACCTGGAAGCCATTCGCCGCTGTACTCTACCGCTGTCTTCGAGCTGCTCCTGCTGCAGGATCTTCGAGACGAGCGAATCCCGGACTCCGTCGCTCTCTCTCCCCCCAAACACATCATCCTCCTCGTCCTCCTCGTCGCCCTCCTCCTCATCTTCCTTCTCCCTCCTCGCGATCGCCCGAATCTTATCCAGGTACTCCTTCGCCACCCGCTGCCGCTTCTCGTCCGCGGTCTCCCGGTCGAACTCCGACTCCTCCGCCTCTCCCACGACGCCGCCGCCGCCCTCCTCCTCGTCGGAGGCGTCGCTGGGTATTATATCGCCGCCGTCGTCGTCGTCGTCGGTGCCGTCGTCGTCGTCGACCCGGCGCCGCTTCTGGCGGCTGAAGAAGGGGTCCTCGTTTAGGGAGTGCTTCTTGTTGCCCCTCTTGGGCGCCTTGGTGGCGCCCTTCTTCTTGGAGCCTTTGCCCTTCAGGGTCGGCATGTTGAAGCCGAAGCCAATGTGGTTTTTCTAGAGAGAGAGAGAGAGTTGCAGAGAGTTGCAGAGAGAGAGAGAGAAATGGTGGCGGGGATTAGGGTTTAGGGTTCTACGGACAAGAACGGCGAGGCGTTTCCGGGAAAGCGGCGGAGACAGCAGGTTAGGCGGCAAGTGTCGAGGTTTTGAGATGGACGCGAACTATTACAATCCCTCTTGATTCAGAAAATAAAAAAGAATATGTCACCCAAAAAAAAAAAAAAAAAAAAAGAGAGAGAGAATATATATGTATTTAAAATTAAAATTAAAATGAAGGTTTTTCCCTAAGAAAAAAAATGACTCTGTACTACATATATGTGTAGGTGAAGTTGGAATTTAGAGACTAATTGCTTTTGTGCTTGTCACCCGGACTTCTCTTTGTGATTATCTACTTGGCTTGTGGCGTGATTTCTAGTATTATTTTTCCCGTGCTGCTCGATAATTTCACCAAATTTCGATATGTGTACTTACACGTCTAAATACTGCTTCCTATCATATATAGAGTGACGGTTCAAACATATTTAAAAATTTCATGAAGTTGAAGTTATAAATGTTTCAATATTTGATAAGAAAAAGTATGGTATGCTGCAATTAACTGAGCCAAGGCTACTCGAATTTATTATCCATATGAACTCAAATTATGTTATAAGTAGATGGTACAAACTACATTAATTGTCATCTAAATACAATTTTTACATAGGTTTGTAGAAGGGGTGAGTATGGTCAAGTGGGCAATTGCCACATTGGAACCAGAAATCACCCACTAAGAACCAATTTCGAAAAATTAGAATCAAGAACTACCCATTGATTCTATATATCCATCCGGGAACCGAACCACTAGTTTGGTCTAATTCCCAAGTAGGTCCATAGAACCATACTTCAATTACTACAAAATTGCATTTACCAATTGATATCAAATTGAACATAGTTTCTATTTTAGAGCACGAAACTTATTCGGTCTTGTATTTAGCTCTTAATTTTGTATCATGATGACAAAGCACCACAATATTTATGGACATCTCCAATCGGTCATCTTCTTCCTTTTCATTTGTTTATTTTGTTTTGAATAAGAAATCAAGTAAATGGATTATTAAAATGAAAAAAAATAAGTAAGGGATTAGTCCAGACAAAATTAGTTAATAATGTTTAATAACTACAAATGTACATATATGTACATATATATTTGGTTGAAATACTACAAAATAATTAAGTAAATGTGATGGAATTTTTTATAATATATATATCGGTCCGATTTAGGTGGGTGGGTGGACGGGTGGTTCTATGCTCAGAATCAAGAATTGGATTGGTACTACTGATTCCACTAAATTGGAACTAGGAATCGGACCGACTTGCATGGGAACCGTCGGTTTCAATTCGGTTCGGTCTAGTTTTGGGCAATTCTCAATTTTTTTGCACAACTGGAATTTGTGGATCTTTCCTAAGTTTTCTAACATTTTGTGTTTAAGGGCTTAAGCATGTGCATATGGTATTTTTTCCCCTTCATAATTTTTCTTGTACTTTTTTACATAAAAATATATATAACATAGAACCATTTATTAACCAAAAGTGTTGAAAATTTAAGGAAAATGCGTCTTTAAATTTGTAGGAGTACATGAAAAATCTATCGTAAATGGTGAAATGTGTTCAAAAGTCCAAAATTTGGATGATGCTGAAAATTAATGTAGTGCACATATTATCTCTATATTTTTATTAACTTTCTACATCTATGTATAATTTACTTTGAAAAATTTTGAGAAAATTTCAAATAAGGACTTGAAATATCTTCTTTTTCTAAAATAATAATATGAAGTGAATATTGCTTTAAATAAGAGCTTAAAGTACATTCATTTCCTCAAATAATGTTTGAAATGTTAAGCGAGTAGTGGCCCTTGATGAGGGCTAATGACCCTCACCAGATTTGGGAGAGGGCCGCAACCCTCACCCCAGATCTAAGCGAGGGCTACAAGTTCTTGCCATCATTTGACTAAGGTCATCAGTCCTTGGTCAGGACTCAGTGACCCCGGTCAACCCTCCCCCACTGTTGTCGGCCATTCTTGACAATTGTGGGAAGGTGGCAAGCCCTTGTTGAACTGCAATCTTCTTCTTCCCTTTTTTTTTCTTTTAAATAATTTATTTTAAAGTAAATTTAATTAACAATTGTATTAAAATTCAAATCTGTGGCAAAACAAAGTCTTAAATTTAATTTAATTAACATATGTATTAAAATTCAAATTTGTCGCAAAACGACATTATTTTTGGCTTATCTAGCCACATTAGTGTGGAAAAAGATGTTGTTTTCAGCTTATCTAGTCACGTCAACATGCAAGACGTTGTTTTGCACTTGTCTAGCCAAAAAAAACACCACGTCAACATTTTGGCTAGATTTTCTAACCGTTGGTACTTAATCGATCTATTTTGCTTTGATTTCACACTTAAGTGTCTTTTTGTGCCAAGTTTTAGCACTCTGAATGTCCACGCCTCAATATCTTAATATATTCTTTCAATGTTGATCATAAGATGACATTATCCAATTGATTTAAATTCGAAGTAAAATTAGAAATATCTCGTCATGTAAATAACTTAAATAACACAGTTTTTCTGAAATTCTTGATGATGGCAAACTAAATCAAGTTAGTTCAAGAGACTTGTCCGAGTCTTGCATTTTACGCTCATCAAATTGAGCTCAACATTCAAAATCGAGGGATATGAATCCTCCAGCAACTACTCTCTACGGTTCCTTATTTATTTGAAAATCATCTCACCATCATTTATTCTGTAATTGGTCGAAAAGAAAAGCCCCCAAAAGATGGATGATTCGAACCTGCAAGCTGCGATGGATAGGAATCTGTAATGGTTGCGGAACCATCATCGTCTTGTGTGCATTGAATCGACTAAAAACTTTAGCTTTCGGGTGGGGTTGCAAGCGGCCAACTTCTTGCTCGGTCCCTCTAATTAGTTTAATCAGAACTCTTTTTTTTTTGGTTGCTAGAAATAAACTTTTCATTTCAAAACAAAACATTACAGAAAGGATGCAGTACCTATATTAGAATGATAGATAAAAGAAGACTCGATTAATACAATATATTTAACTCTAGACAGGTGATCATAGAAAAGAAAAGAGGATGCGGTGCCTATTTGATTGAAAACCCAATTTCCAAGCGTATGAGCAATCGGAACCTAGAAGTATACGAGACAAGGAAGACTTTTCCTAGAAGATGTTTGTAAAATTCTAAATACAAGCGAACATGTCAAATAAGTAATATAATGATAAAAATAAATCCCCACGGAGATTGATAACTAATAAACTAATTAAATAGATTAATTCTAAAATTTATCTAATGGAATTGAAAATAAATTAAAACTAAAATCTTGAAAGCAAAATTTGGAGACTAAGCATAGTAAATTAATGAGATAAATAGAGCACCGATTTCACCATAACTATTAGATATAAATTTCAAATTGTTACGTGTACAAGAATAATATCAGACATGTGATATTGGAATTTTCTAATCTATTATCTACTCGGTTTACTAATTTGTTATATATCTATGTGAATTTAAATAAACATAAGTGTATTAAAATTTATGAATATTCCAGCTTACAATATGTCTTTTAGATCACATTATCACTGAAAGCTATATAAATAACGTGGTATATCTCTATCCACGTTTAATTATTAGTTATATGTTATAAGGAGTAATTGCACATTATCACTCTTCAATCTCAAATATACAAATTAGATCATTCAAGTGATGGCCAGTTCCTTAAAAACATTAAGCACAATAATATATAACTCACATGAATGAAATCACTTACATGCACAAAAATCATTAAATATATATCATTATGATTAGGCTACATTGTAGCCCTAACAAAAGAAAATTAGAACATAGTAAAAACAGAAACTAAAATATAAATTAAACCAAGCATCTTGAATTAAAGAACAATAATTCTTTCATCACTTTGTTTTCTCTTCAAAATGCTCGAAAAACTCTCAAAATAGAAAAACGATCCAAACCCCCCCCAAAAAAAAAAAACTAGCTGTCTATATTATTTTATTTATAGGATATATTCAAGATTCCCGAGACAACGCAATTGTTTTTTTTTTTTTTTTTTTCCGCATAAAATCAGGGAATAAATGGCAGAATCTTTGATTCGGTACCATCTTCCAAGGCTTTTGGATTTGAATTCCTAAATCATAGATTTTCTTTTCCTTTTTTTTCCATTTTCCCTTATTTTATGCATATCTCATTATTTTGTATAAACAATGAAGATTTGGGTAAATAGAAGGAAACCATATATTTTCTAACGAATATCACATTATAAAGTTTCATATCCGTTGCCTAAAATAGGGAAAATAACTCTATTATTATAGAGTTATTTGAAGACGTCTTCTATGTGCATCGATTGATGAGAGAAATCTCTTAAAAAATATAAAACACAATGACATTTTCTTTTTTTAGATAAAGCTAAAAAGTTTATTAAAAAAATTGCCAAATTATTGACTTTGAAAATCAATTCAATAAGAAAAAGAAAAGGATGCATGAGAAGTGAATGAAGTCACTATTTTACTTGATAGCAATATTACAGAACAATACTGATAAGTTTTGCCAGAAAAAAGAAGAAGAAGAAGAAAGAAATCCAACCTGATGATTTGGGATATATGTGTTTCGAGAATCAGGTTGAGTTGGGTAGAGCATAGTTGCATTTGTCTTGGGTCAGGTATCTAGAATACCCAACCTGATTCATTGACACCCTCAAGAAAGAGTTAGAAGTGATCGGTTCCCGGTTCGATTTCGCTCTAAGATGGAATTGGGAACCGGATAAGGAGGACCGGCTCCCAATTTAGTGGGATCAGGGATTGGATCGGCTAGTCTTGGAACAGGGAACCAGACTGATTGGCCGGTTTGGTTCGCTTCCAAAAAAGCAAATAGAAATTGTTCGTTTCTCGATCCTTAATCTCTTTCTTCATCGTTTCTTACACCAGCATGCTTGCATCAACAAGAGAGTTATAACATGTTGTGTTGAATTCATGTTGCATTTTCATCTGAACCGGTGACATCTTGATTTTCAGGTTCTGATTTCAATCGAATAAGTTGGGCATTTCATTGACGCCACTACAATGCTTTTCTCTGAGATGGCCACTCATGAGATAACTAGACTATCCTAGGAAGCCATTAAGAAATTTTAAGGCATTAGATTTGAGAATTCGACTAGGAATCGACTTCTCGACCATACTCATCTTTAGAGGCCATTACAGCATAGTATAAAACTGATTTGAGATCGAAGATAGGTCGGTTCAACTAAGATGTGTGGCCGATCGTAGGTGACTCCACTAAATTGGAAAATTCTCGTCAACCGGCATTAGTTTGATTTTACTATCGTTTTAGTACCCTGTGTCCGTAATTGAATCAACGAGATTTTCACGACAACCGAGAGTCACCAATGTGTTGAGTGGGTTTAGTGTGGCTTAAAGAAAATCGATCACAGGTCATTTACCCTAAAAAGTTCTGAAAACTATATGATAACCTAGGTCATGCTAAAAACGCGTTGGAGTGAAACTAACTGCCGATTTGAGTCTGATTTCAGAAATTGAAGATTCTATCATGTCACAATAAATTCTAAGAGCGTCGACTTAGTCTCAGAAGATTTTTTTGATAATTGAAACTTTTTGAGAAAAAGTCGGTTTACCATTTTATGCAATTAAGACGGGGGATTATTTTTTGTTGCAAAATTGAGAAGCTTGATGGATTCTTTGATGAGGAAAATTATTTATTGAGGCATTGAGGTATCAATTGGATTTATGGAGGCCAAAAGGGATTGAATTGAGCAAAGATCGGTGTCCAATTGAAGCCAATTATGCAAAATTCGTAACTCTCCCCATCCACCACCATTTTGGACCATTTTATATGTCCAAGAGGGAGTCTTGATGGCCAAATGACAGCCATGGATCATGGCTTGGAGGGCAAGTCCTTTGGGGGACAAAAATGTGGAAAAATAAGGCCAAGGGGCCCTTCACTTCTCTCTCTCCCTCATTTTCTTCCTTTGGCCAGCCAAACCTTTCATTTCCCTCCTTCTTTGTGCTGCTCAAACAAGAGAAACCAGCAGAGGAGAAGTCAGCACAGTTGCACGCCAAGCCACCGTCGGATCGCCGTTTCGCACGTCGCCACCCGTGCATGCTCTGTCCTTGCACGTCGCCCGTGGCTCGCCTCCCTCACGCCTCCCAACTGTTGTCCCGGTTTTGTTGCAGCTCACCCAGGGCTGTCCCGAGCTCGTTTAACTCTCGTGAGTCCACCTCTAGGCCCGATTTGGCCTATTCTCTCTTTCTCGAGCAACTCTCGCCTAAGCCAGGCTGTTTTCTCTCCATTTCCAATAGCGAACAACAAGAAGAAAAGTGGGTTTTTTCAGCACCTTCCAAGCCCGTTTTGAGGTGGTTATAGGCCTCAGTTCCTAGGCCCACTTTGGAGAAAAATGTCCCCCGCGACGTTCTCAACATTTCAATCTGAGCGAATTGTAAAACGGGTGAGTTTAGCTCATTAATCATTGATTAGTAGACTACTGATGTGTAAGGGTTGATTAGTGTTAATTAAGTAGGATTAGGTGGTTATATTAAAATTGATCAATGCATGTTAGGTGATTAGACTTAGTCATTAGGGAGTAGAAATGTTATAGTATTTATTGAATGTCTCTCGGGATTTTTCCTGACCTGACTTGAGCTCCAATTAGGCATTACGGGCCTAAATTGGATTTATTGTATTTAATAATTAATTTTTAATATTGGATTTATTGTATTTAATAATTAATTTTTAATAATGAATTATTTATTTATTTATTTTTCGGAAATTAGGCTGGGATAGCCGACGACCGAAATTTTATACTAATTATCATGGTACAATCTGTTTATTTATTTGAGCCTTACACTGTGCCGAATTGATTTAATTATGTATTTTTAAGACTTAATCCTAAATGAATTAAATTGTGGTAATTAATTGGTAATTACCGAGCGTCGGTTCACAAGGCCAAAAATATATTTATGGGCTGTCAAAAATGGTGAAAAATTCTAAAGGAAATTATTATATTTTGGTTAAGGCGGACCGTGTACCCACACACGTGTACTTTTATCAAGTAAGATAAAGAGGGTAAAATTGATTGTGTCTTCCGAACAAAAGTACAATAAACGGCTCGATAATTCATATGTCATCTAGAGAATGGACGTTATACTATTATGGCTCGATGACTCTCCTATCATTTTGAGAAATAATTGTGTGTACACTGGCTCGATGACTCGATATGTCGCCTTGGAGATAGGACGGTGTGATTCGACAGCTCAATGACTCTCATGTCATCTTGAGAAGGAATTGTTTGTATACCAACTCGGTGACTCTATATGTCATCTTGAGATAGGACGGTATGATCTACCAGCTCGATGACTCTATAGGTTATCTTGAGATGGTACGGTATGATATACCGGCTCGATAATTCTATGGATCATCTTGAGACAGTACGATATGATAAATTGTTTGTATACCGGCTCGGTGACTCTATATATTAGCCTGGAGATATGACAGTATGACCCAACGGTGTGTTATAACGGCTCGATGACTCTATAAGTCGTCTCGGAGATAGAACGTTATGCATACCCACTTGATGGCTCTATATGTTATTTGGAGATAGGACAATACTATATATATATATATATATATATATATATATATATATATATATATATATATATATTTCATCATTGATTGAGGAATCCTAGATGTTGATCGGATTCATAGACAGTATGGAATGAAATGACTGGGGAAGGGTCTAAGTGACATGTAATCGACTAGATCGATTGACCAATGCTTTGATTTAATGTCGTGAATTGACTGATTGGTTGATTGATGTGATATGAGGCATCTATATATTACCTCGACTTGCAAGATAAAACTGAGGCCAAGATAAGTCATCTGACTCGTGTTATGCATATGCAGCCCTAAGGTGTATTGGTTTGCTAATCGGGTCTTAGGGAGTAGAACTCGCTGAGACGTTGTCTCACTGGTTGTTGAAGTTGTTGAATAACCATTGTTAGGTCCTTAGACGGCATTGGGGAAGGACGAGAGGCCCGAAGTGAAGAAGGTGAAGCTTGAAGAATTGACGATCCTATTGGACTAGATAGTCATAGGGCAATTCTCTTTTGTGGGAAGTCGAGTCTTTGTTGTAGACTTTGTTTTATGACCTAATGGTTTAAAACCTCACTTGACCATTCGTCTTGTATATATTTGCACTATGATTTACAATGTATATAAGTGCGGTTGCTTTTAAAGTGAAAATTTGGAGTCCTACGTTTCTATCATATTATTTTATTGTCTGAGGATTTATAATTGCTTTCGCGTGTGGTTATTAAATGAATGGGTCGGCGATACGTTATGGGATATCACTAGTAGTCGACCAAAGGGTAAAGGACGGGCACATGACCGAGGACTGGGGCATGACAGAACTTGTACACGAATTATGCAACTCTCATATGGACAAAAATCTAGTTTCAAATGGGGGAAGATACTACAAAAGAATGAAGATACCCATCCTTTCATCCCATGAATGGAGGACTACATACTTCTCCAGTAACTATATATCCTTCCACATCCAGGCAAAACCGGGGTTTACTAAGAAATTAGAAAAAAAATCATTAAGCAATTGGCCCGATCTGATCGATCAGGCAGTCCCATTCCCACTTTGGAACTAGGAACCATATTGACCGGCCACCAATTTCAAGAATAGGAATCGAGAATCGGAATATCGCTTGTTGGAACCGCCCAGAACCGGTTGGTCTATACGGTTTCCAGTTTAAGTAGTTTCCGTTGCACATCCCTAGAAAGAGTGTACATGACATGACAACCAAATAAATCTTCCGAGACTTGAGATGGTCATGGTAAGGCCATAAGTTCTAATTGATCTATAGAAAGGGGCCTCATGGATGTACTTGCTTCAAAACTCCAAGTAGAAAGCTCACAGCCTCACACTATATCTTGGATATTTCTCTATACGAAAATGATTGGGTGGTAGTTTTTAATATACCGTGAAAATAAAAATTTGTTCTGAATCACAAAAAAGTAAATAACAAATATTTATAAATTATTGTGTGGTTCAATTCTTTAAGAATTTGTGACTCACAATAAGCTTTAGTCTCATAGTAGCTCAAATATTGTCGCATTAGTGAAGCCTTTCTCTATTTGTCTTAGAAATCAAGAGAGATAGAGAGAGAGAGAGAGAGAGAGAGAGAGAGAGAATATGAGGAATAGCGGTCTCTCTCTCTCTTTTTAGTTCTTGCATTTCACGCTCTTCGTCATAGGATTTGCGATGGAGGCGAGCCCAAGAAGATGTTTCATCAGAAGCAGTTGCCCACAGGCTGAGACGATCACTATGAAACATCGCATGGAGCAAAGCTTGCAGCTCACCCTGTATTACCAGCTAAAAGCTTGTGAGGTTGCATTTCCATGGCTGCTTCGTTAAGGTACGTGCGTCAAGACAGAATCCATTGCATTTCTTTTGCTACATCAACCGCATAAAAATCATCATGCTTGCTGTAAAGCCAATGCTTCATGGTACTCCTGTGACCTTTTCCTGACTAAACTTATGTAACCCTAATTCATGCGCAATACATTATGCACTGTCATAAATCATCCGATAGTTCAAAACGTGAGGGAGAACATCGCTGCTGTTTGTTCATCGACTAACAAAAGTTCCGTGTACATTGCGATGATTGATGGACTAGCAAATCGTTCTAGATAGAGATGCACGTCAGCGGAAAATTAACTGAAAGCACATTCCTCTGGCAAAAATGAACCAATTATTTAGTTGCGATGCATCGGTGCCGTTAGACCCAACTAATGAGGCGGGCGCAGAGAAGGATGCGTTACCGATGGATCGTGCTGTAAGGGAAAAAGTTTTTCCACCTCATATTCTCGTCCTTCCCAACGTAAGTATCCACTCAATTAGCATTGGGAATATTATGATAAGTTTATATATCCCAAAAATGCCGCTGCTACTAGTGGTGGTGGTGATGATGATGATGATAGCAATAAAAAAAAACTAAACACTTTTCGGCCATATTCACTAGTAGAACTAAAAAAGATCAGTATTGCATGAATATACTTCCCATCAGAGTAAAGAAAAACAGAGCTTATTTCCCCACATGCGCGGTGCATCCTATGCCAGAAACAGAAAAATAACGAATCCCATAGTAGTTGCAACGAACCCTATCGAGAGATGCACCAAAAGACATGACAGAAAAATCAACCAATACGAAAACCAAGTAGCCCCACCCTGAATTCACCAAGTTCGCCAATTACCAAATCTTTGGCTAATAAAATGGAGCTCTCTGCGGGGTTTTCTGCTTTCTCGATCGTTTCCTGAACGACTGCACATTGGCAGAGCTCCCCTCTGATATTGTCCCTACCTTCCTCTTCGCTGCTTTGTTCTTGGTACTTCCCCTTCCGTTCATCTTCATCATGGCTTCAACCTACAAAGGAAAAGCAAGAAAGAACGACCCGCGCGTGAGCAGACCGTCCTTCGAAACCGCAGAACATTCGAAACGATGCATGGCCCTGTTCTTTCGAAAAGGTGTGCTCAATCGTCACCTTGCATTCCACGGAGCAGTACTTGGCGCCCGGCGACTTGAGCCGGTACGGGCAAGATTCACACTCCGCAAGGTTGCTCTGACCGCGGGAGCGAGCGGCCCCATCTCCCCTTTTGTATATGAACGCAACGAGCCACCCGTTTTGACTGTATGGGTAGATATCGGAAGCATCCCACAGCGGCTCCAAGTCCTCTATTCTGAACGACGCCACCTTGGAGACTTTATATGCCTGAAAAGATTAGAACCCAGAAAGAAACACGGAAAAGGGGCAAAGAAATCCAAATGAGGAAAAGGAACCCCAAATTCCCGTTTTCTTGATCATGAAAAGATAAAGAGTACTATTGCAGGAAGACGGTTCAACATGGAAGCTAATACCTTTATGATCTCGTGCTCGGAAAGATCGTGTTGCTTCTTGCACTCTTTGCACAGGGCGACCGTGCAGACTCTGCAGTAGAAATTGCACTCTTTGGAGGAATGAGTCGTGCATGAGTCATAGAGCTTGATGCTCGCGATCAGCCTCAACCATGGCGGAACGATGGTCTTTTGATCATCTCCAGACCAGACCATCGTTGCACCATTCCCCGTCATTTTCGTGGCTTTTCTTTCTCCCTTCCCTCGCTTCTTTAATGTGATAAAGAACCAAACCCAAAAAGAAGAAGAAGAAAGAGAGAAGGTTGCGAACTTTGCTGAAGCCCTAAAGCAGCTGAAGAAGGTTTAAGTTTATATAGTACGATAAAAAGATCTAGCAAGAAACAAAGAAAAAGGAGATGAAAAAGTTAATCAAATTAAACATCGGGTTTTAAGTTTATATTTCCCGAACAACGGTGAGTACAATCATAAGTTTTATGCCGGTTCTCTCTTTGCTAATCCATGCCTCTTTAAACAACGGGGAAAAACAATGGAAAATGGAGAATAATTTTTTTGATAATTTCATTTATCAAAGCTATGCAGGGTGTGATAATAGTTTAGTTTTTGGTTACGATTTATAAATAAAATAATTGCAATTTTCTCGTGTCTTTAGATTATTAGAAAAAAGATAACTGCGATTTGTATTAATATATAACGTAACAGCTCGATTAGTCCATTATATCAAATACTGAACAGATTGCATTTGATTATATTCTATGATTTTCATTAGCAAATAACTAACTGAAACCGTTTATAGTTAGTAGCTTGATAAAACAATTGGGAACACTTTTCCTGCATCGCGCCCGTCCAAAAGCCAGCTCAGTCATATGCTCCCATACCCATATCTTCGATCAGAGACCATATCATTTTTATTTTAGTTTGGAAGAAGTCATTAAGAAAGAGAGAAAAAATTATAGAAGAGAAAAGTAGAATGGTCTAAATAGATTTAATTATACTGTTCTTTGGCTGCCAGCGAGGAAGAAAGAAATAAAAATAGTGTATAATGATGTTAATGTTTGTTTATATATTTTTGAATACATGTAAAATAATAACCACCCGCCGTGGTGGCTCCGCTGGATAGGCTTCAGGCTTCCTTTCGCTAAGAGGTCTGGAGTTCGAAACCCCTGTGACGCAAGTTGCAGGGAGGCTGGCGGGGTTCCCTGGGTCATCAAAAAAAAAAAAATACATGTAAAATAATAGTATGAATGAGAGAACGAATAAACGTGTTTATTAGTACACAAATCCCTCCAAATTCCTTCTCATTCAAAGAGACTCGGAGTATGTAATTATGTTAAAATACATAATATTTACTGCATAGTTTATAGTATGACGGGATTAATAATGATATAACAATCTCAGTATTCATTAAGATAATCATCCTCATATGGATAGTTTGATATTAAACTATAACGTTGTAAATAATCGTATCTAATAGTGAGCCACCAATTATATGTCAATTAATATATTGTGAATGATTTGTATTGTAATAAGTAATTATGCATTATCAAGAGAACATAATTATTATTACATCAATTATTTACCATAACCTAATATTTTATTCATTAATCTTATAATATGTGATTAAGTCAGAACAATGACAATTGATGTTGTCATTGTGTAAATAAAATTAGCTATGACTAATGCAAATTTTAATTGTAATTATAGTCGACCAATTGAGTGGGCCTAATACCCTTAAAATGCGTCAACTTTAGCCGGAGTCCTAATTTTGACCCCATTCTTTTTCTTTTTTTTTAAATGATAAAGCACCAACTTTCAGCTGTCACCCAAATTTGGGTTTTTGTCATTTGATGGTGTTAAAGATCCATTGTGTCATTTTTCACATGAACATCACATTTATGGCTTCTACTGTCACGAAAATTATGTGCCAAATTGTCACAAAATGAAATTTTTATATAGTTTGAATCTCGAAAGATTTAATAATTATACCTCAATGATGTACACATTTTCTTTTTCAATATAAACAATCATAACTCCGAGTACAAAATATAAATTCCTACTTTGGTTGCGCACTCTGATCTAGTCCTCAAAATATCTTTGAACACACTAATCTAAAAATCCCTTAACTCCAAACTTGACCTATGTGAAAGTTATTTTAAGGCGAGTCTAAACTTAGTAAATAAAAGCTCTTTGTCTAAAGCAGGAGATCTAATCACCAGCTGACTTGAGAGCACGAAAGCATAGTAATCATCAACAGCTAATGTCACATCATTTGATGGAATCTATATAATTCAAAGGGCGTGTTTAGCAATTTGCTAATTAATATTTGATTCTGTTCTTTTGTTCTCAGGAATAGATTTCGAACAAAAATCCGTTTAGTAAATTTTTTTTCTCAAGAATAAATTTGTTTTCGCGCATAAATTCAAAACATAATTAAGGAGTAAAAAGAAGTTACTTTTCTATTCCCGAGAACAATTTCAAAATTAAGCCAACCTTTTTTTTTTTTTTTCTTATTCTCTTTTCTCTTCTTGTTCTTCTTCCTTTCCTCTTCTTCTTCCATCACCCCATTGTCAGCTATCACCATCTCTGCCGTCCACTACCATCGATCATTGGCAATTGACTGGGTGAGGTTCGACAAGCTTGCTAGAGGGCCTTGCTAGAGTAGCGAGGCCGAGCCTGGCTAGTGGCTAGGCAGGCCTCGCTTGAGCTCCCTCGATCACTAGCAACTTGGCCACCAGCAAGCCTTGCTTGGCCGGGCGAGACTCGCCCAACCACCAACGAGCCTAGCGAGGTCGAGCCTCGCCTGTGGCCAAGTGGGCCTCGCTTGGGCCTCCTCAGCCATAGGCGAGCATCGCTTGGCTAGGTGACTCAAGCCTCGTTAGCGGTTGGGAGAGCTCAATCGAGCTAGATCTAAGTGAGGCTCCTCGCCTAGCTATTGATGAGGCTTAACTGAAGAGGTGTGGCCTCGTCAAGGGCTAGTGAGGTCTCTGGCCCTCCTCTAGCCGGTCGTCGCCCATCTCGAGGCCGGTGACTGGCCTAAAACTTGAAGAAGAAGAGAGAAAGAAAAAAAAAAGTAATAAAATTATTTAAAAAATTAAAAAGAAAATGGTTTACATTAGAAATTTTGAGAACACATAATTTTATTCTGAAATAGAAATTTTGGACAATTATCAAATACTTTAAAATGCTTAGAAATTGTCATGGGAATAGAATAAAAAAAGTATTTCTGATAAAAAACTATTTCCGGAAATAGAATAAAAAAATCATTTTTGATGAAAAATTCTTTTTAAGAATAGAATGGTTATCAAACACACTATAAGTATACCAATCATTCATTTATCCAGTGCATTTTTTAGTTATTTACATATTCATAATAGAATAGTCCAATCACTCAAGGAACCCAACATATATTCTAGATAATTTAAGTGCTTGTAATCTAATTAGATGCTAATGTGTTAACCAATTCATTTGTTATAAGTATTAACACCTAAATTTTGGCGGCCCCATTTAGTAATTGTTTCACGGGATTTGTTTCCCGCAAAAAATCTTTCACCAAACACTGCTTTTTGACTTTACCATAGGAGACTTAGGTTCCATGTTGAGTTTGGACAGAGAATATCAAATGCAATGGTAGATTTTATTCTCAATTTGTATAGATAACCCCGACAATTGATATCAAAATGACTCAAAAAACTAACGGCTTTTGAGCACAAATTATACTAGAATCTAATCAATGATGTAACATGAACGCAAGTAGCTAAATAGCTTATACTTCGAACTTAAACTATGTCGGAATTTAACCTATGACATAGCTTGCTTTAGGTATATTGTTGGAATTCAATTAATAGCAATACTCCTAGATAAGAAACATAATGTCGGAATTTAATCAACAATGTTAAGCTTGTGGGACAACACCAGAATTTAATCAATGATGTTGACCTAGATAGAGACACACGTTGAAATTTAATTTACGATAGGAATCTTCAAGAACTACAACTAAAAATGTGATAAAATAAAGATTGAGGATAGTTGTTCTGTTGTGCGTCGTTTTTTTTTTTTTTTTTGGGGTGGGGGGGAGGGGAGGTTCCTCAATGGAGTGGGGGTAGGTTCCTCAATAGAGCGAGCTGATAGCCATCAGTTGGTTACTTTTCTTTGGACACTACTCTTCGCATTCTACACGTTTCCCATTTCTTCTTGGTAACCTTATCCATAAACAACTGTTTCTTGACTTGTCGATGATGCTCATGCGACTTGCCCAACAAGTCAATAAATTTTCATGCGCATTCTACGCAATAATTATTCTCGCTTGAGCTCTAAAGCTAATTTCACTTAAACCTCAAGTTTGGGGCATTATTCCCATAGCGTAACACATGACAATTAATTACTTTGCTATCAACTCTGGAGTTATATGTTTAGAATTCTATTGACACTTAGCTTAAGCAACCTTCATGAACGTTGGCTATCCTTAGCTTTCACAAACAAAATGGGGTGTTTCGCTCTTATTATTTCTCTTGTAGCCAACACGTGACCTTAGGGGTAATTTTAGGTGTCAACAATAATTCAATGCATAAAAATTTAGGAGCCAGACGGCCCTAGACAAAATTTTTATTAACTTGCATTGCATATTATGAGCATTTTAATAGTAATAGGCCCACGGAAATCGCATTTTAATTAGCTTGATGTTGACTGGGTTTACGTAGGGACGCTTTGAGCTTAATTGATTTTTTTTTTATTAAGTCCTGAAGAACATGAAATTCGGCCAAGCCCATTGGAAATTTATAATAGTTATGATTAATGATAGCTAAAGACACTAGATTAGGAGAAAATTGACATTGAAGTGAAAGCGCTTCAAGAAAAGGAGACATAAGTTTAGGGTCCGTTCGTTTCACGGAAAATATCATGTTTCTGGAAAACATTTTCCTGGAAGTCATTTTCCAGGAAAATGACTCTATTTTCCGGTGTTCGGCGAAAACTTAAAATTTGAGTGGAAAATATTTTCCACGTTCTTTAGCTTATTTAATTGTTTGGGAAAAATTATCAAAAGTTGAATTTTAATATTTTTAATTGACCAAAAAATTAATTTTTTTTTTTTATAATTTTAAAAAAATGAATTTTTAATTATTTATATTTTTAAAAAATCGAAATTTTTATTATTTTTTCTTTATTTTTCTTTTTCTCTTCCTTCCTCCCTCCTCCTTCCTCCGCCGCCATCTCCTTCCTCCTCCTTCTTCCTCTTCCTTCCGCCGCCGCCTCCGGGCCGAGCCTCGCCCATCTCGCCGGGCTCGGCGAGCCACGAGCTCCGCCGCGAGATCCGGCGAGCTCGTGGCTCGCCGAGCCCGGCGAAGCTCGCGGCAAGCTCGGGCGAGGCCCGAGCCCCGCCCATCTCGCCGGATCGGCGAGCCGTGAGCTCCGCCGCCGGATCCGGCGAGCTCGGGCGAGGCCCGAGCCCCGCCCGGCTCGCCGGATTTGGCGAGCCGCGAGCTCCGCCACCAGATTTGGCGAGCTCGCGACTCGCCGAGCCCAGTGGCTCGCGGCGAGCTCGGGCGAGGCCCGAGCCCCGCCAGCTTGTCGGATCCAGCGAGCCGCGAGCTCCGCCTAGGCCGGGAGAGCTTCGCCTTGCCGGCTGCCGGCTTGCGGCCGGTCGCCGGACGTCGTCGTGGCCGGTCGTCGGCCACTGCCAAAGAATAAGGTGAAAAGGAAAGAAAGAAAAGAAAAAAAGAAAAGAAAAGAAATTAAAAACTCAATTTAAAAAAAAAAGAAAAAGAAAGCAAGAAAATAAAATGAAAATGTATTGATAAAAGTTATAAGAAGGAAGAAGTCATGGAAAACGTTTTCACTTTTGAAAAGTGGAAAACGTTTTCCACACTTTAAAGGTTGTTTTTTCCAATGATGGAAAACATTTTTCTTGACTAGTTCATTTTCCGTGAAACAAATACCGGAAAATCCGGAAAACATTTTCCCGGAAGTTATTTTCCATGAAACGAACGGACCCTTACATTCTTTTTGAAGAAACGATGGAAACTATCAAAATTGAATTTCTCTGACATGGGGGATCCTCTTTCAATTTCGCTCTTTTGATAACGGTATGGAAAATCTCCTTGCCCCGTATTTTTCCTAATTTTAAACGAAAAATTGTCAACATACGGTCATTTATTAGCCAAAAGTGCTGCAAATCTGATGAAAATGCCTCTTTAAAATTGCAACAGCACATACAAAATCTCTGATTGATGCTAGATTGTGCTCAAAATGTGGATGATGCTGAAGTATGTGGCACCTGAAAATCAATGTATATTGCACATCGTATAATTGGATTGGGTAGCACAAGTTTGGGTATTTATTTTTTTATAAGCTCAATTTGTATTATGGTTGCTCATAACGCAAATGTTTCATGACAGATAGATGAATTCGTATAATTCGGAAATTGTATTGATCCAATGCTCACCAGATGAGCTACGAATTTGAATTTTTTAAAAAAAATACGGCACCCCTGAGACAACTCGTTCATAATGGCGCCACTTTTAAGAAAACTTATTTCTTCAAAGCAATCTTGAACAAAGTTTTTAATCACAACCAATATCATTGCGAGGAAGAAGACGATGCAGGTTATTCTTAAGCTAAAGAAATTTTTCGCCTTTTAGCACAAAAAATTTCCTCCATTAATTTAAAATTGAACATAAAAAAAGAAAAATTTTCCTTTGAAGCAAATATATTAATTAATTTTTGTTTAAAAACCGATTTCATCTTTAACGGTCAATACAGTATTGTCATGTAAAAGTGATACTCTTTTAGCTTTTAAAAAACAAGAAAGAAATAACCAAACTGCCTCTTATGTTTTGTGGAAAATATAATCTTAATCGCTATTTTATAGATGCCTAGGGATGATAAGGGCAAACGAGTAATTACAAGAAATCTTTTGTTTTAGTATGGATTAGAATGAAAAGATTTTATGTAAACTGCGCACCAGCGAAGTTTCAAAGACTCACATGAGCCAAAGGGCTACGGTGAGTGAGCTACATAGCGATACTTCTATTCTATCCATTGTTTAGGGCAATTCAAAATCCGGATATTCTGATGATATAGTACGGGTAAAATAATTCCATCTAGGGGGGTTTTTTCAGCTTTTAGAAATTTTATTTTTATCCAATTTGACCTATATCCTATTCGACAAACAAGTCTAGACGACTAAACACGCTTAATATTTAGCATTTACTCAAATTGGAAAATGTATGGTTTAATTTACGAAATTCAAAACTTCAGAAAAGCGTTGCCTTTTTTAGATTTTGTACAATTGGAAAAAAAAATCCAATTTTAAAATGTGTGAAAAAGAATTTAATTCGTCTTCTAATTATGCAGTTATCTTTCAAATTACCGAGCATAAGTGCACATGGGCTGCCTGTTGGGATTATTAATCAATGGAAAGAAATTGGTGGCATTGTAAGAAGATGTACAAATATAAAATAGGGTCATCAAATTACGCATTTGCTCATTGACGTGATATTAAAATATAACTAAGGCTAACGCTAAATATACCATTACATTGGCTCTATACAGACCACTTCTAGAGTTAGCATGACAAAAATACCCAAACTGTGGGACTTGCAGAGTTGTAATATTTCTTTTTCTTTTCTTTTCTTCTTCCCTACAAACGTTCAGCTTGTCCATCTCTCTCCCGCACCAACAATGGCGAAGATCAGGGATCCTCATTAGCTCGCCGTAGCCACCCAAACTGAAATCCAAGCAACGAGAAGAGTTCGATCCTAACACCATGCCTGCATAATCAGCGTGGACAGCGCTTGGTGCAGCTCCACGAAATCAGGCTCAGTCGTGGGCGTTGTTCGAAACAGCAGCGGACTCCTCGTCGATGGCTTCGTGAAATGCATCCATGCGCCCTCGGTCCTCATCGCTGAAACCCTAGTGGTGCGTGAAGGCTTGCTCTGGCTTCAAAACTCCAACCAAGACAGAAATGCACGAGCTGCTGTGTACTTGAAAAGTACCGAAGTCTTCCAACTCAGTTCAGATAATTTAGGCTCTGTTCGTTTCGCGGAAAATAATTTCCGGAAAAACGTTTTCCGGATTTTCCGGTACTCGTTTCATGGGAAATGAATTTCTTGGGGAAAATGTTTTCCATCCAAGGAAAAAAGTTTTATAAAGTGAAAGTGGAAAATATTTTCCTCACTTGATCTCTCTTACCTCACACCTATACAAATCTTCACTTTCTCCTCTCATTTCTTCTTCCTTTTTTTTTTTATTCGAATTATTTTTTAGTTTTCTTCGTCTTTTTTAATTTGAATTATTTTTAATTTCCTTTTTCTTTTCTTTTCTTTTTTTCTTTTCCTTTTTTTTTTTTTTTCTTTTATTTGTTTATTATCTTCTTATTTCTTAGCTAGTCGTCGAACCGGGTGAACCTCAAACTCATTGATCTTATACTCGCGCTCGTCGATCTGGCGAGCCTCGAGCTTGGCACTCGTGCTCGTCAATTTGGTGAGCGGAAAATATTTTCCTTACCGAACACCGGAAAACATTTTTCGAAATACTTTCAGGTTTTAGCCGAACACCAGAAAATATTATCATTTTCCTGGAAAATGACTTCTGGGAAAATATTTTTCGGAGATGTTCCATTTTCTGCGAAATGAATGGACCCAAGCGATTCAGGGGATTTTGGGCCAAAAAGAAAGTGTATGGGCTGCACGAACAGTAACCAACGACTGCAGATCTCTTTTGATGCATATGCCTCGTGTCACATTAGCACATAAGCCCAGAGAAGCCAACCGTGCAGCTGATTGGGTAGCAAAAGCCCATAAAGTAGGAGAACTTCCTCTTAACTAGCCCCCTTCTCTTTCGTTTATTTTATAGGGTTAATACCTTGAAAAACCCTAAACTGGTACACCTGTGACAAATTTACCCCAAACTATTTTTTTGACCACCAAAAACCCCAAACGGGTATACCTTTGACAAATTTACCTCAAAGCGGTATACTTGTGACAAATTTACCCTCTGTTAGTTTTTATTAAATTTTATCGTTAAACTATTAAGTTAAATGACACGTGAGAGTTGATTAATATACCAATTTAGGATTTTACATTCCATTTGTTACAGTTTACAATTTTTGTGATTTTTTTTTGTATTAATCCAATTTAGCGAAGGGTATATTTGTCACAAATTTACCAGTTTGGAGTTTTTTGGCTGTCGAATAAATTAGTTTAGGGTAAATTTGTCATAAATGTACCAGTTTAGGGTTTTTTTTGTTAGTCGGGGTAAATTTGTCACAGGTATACCAGTTTGGGGTTTTTCATGGTCAAAAAATTAGTTTGGGGTAAATTTGTCACAGGTGTACCAGTTTGGGGTTTTTTAAGGTATTAACCCTATTTTATACTTAGATGTTCAAACCTTGTGATTCTCTGATGGTAGTTAAACAATGAAAGTTAACCAAAAAAAAAAAAAAAAATCCTAACACCATGCGAAGTCTTCTACTTGTTTACTAGTCTTTTCTTCTCATTTTCAGAGCCTCGTTGTGATTTTAATTTTGAAATTTAATCTCACGCATCGATTGATAATCAGCATGGGAAAAATAATTTTCGCGTCAGATCCTTGTCTTTCCCAACGTACTTACCTGCTCCAATTAACCGAATTTGAAGTCAGAGGGACATCATTAGAAAAGATATGCAAATTCAATGACTTAATTAGACAAAGTTAAATTTGAAGGAGCTGCTTAGAAAAAAAAAAAAAAAAAAAACAACTACACAAGAGATTATATCGAACCTTAATATCGCCATTTTTCTTGTTTTGATAAACAGTAACGATACAATCTCCGACTCAATAGGCCGAAGTGGGAATGCAGAACAAGGGTCCCCATTCATCTTCTCTAGCTTCTTTGTTCTCTTTTTATTTTAAGAAGATAAAAAAAAAAAAAAAAAACCTTTCTTTTGCTGTATAGTCAAGCTAAGCAGCCCGTGACATAAAATAATTGTAGACGGATCGGCACATTAAATTGGCTTTTTTTTTTTTTTTGGTCAGACATTAAATTGGCTATTTGCTAAAAAGAAAAAAGAGATATATGCACTAAAAATTCTAAAACTTATCAAGAAATACAATTAAATCCTAAAACTCATTAGATTGTGCAATCGAGTTCTTTCATTAATTCCGTCTAACTTGACTAACATAAAATATTGATGTGACTTTTTTTAAATTTTTTTTTATTCTACGTGGTAATGACGTGGCTAAAACACAAAACATAAGATTAGAATGACATTGTTTTGGTCCAAGTATGATTTTTAATACAAAATTTATTCAAGTTAAATAAAAAAACTAAAATTAAAAAAAAAATGGAGGAAGGAGAACTGGGCGATGAGGGCTATAACCCTCATTGAGTCCTGCTGGCCCTCAACTACGACCGACGAGTCACTGGTCCCAATGGCAAGCCCTCGCCACCTGCTTCTTCTTCTTCTTCTTCTTCTTCTTCTATTTTATTTTTTATGTTAAGAATTTTAACTTATCTTTTATTTAATTTAAATAAAAATGGTATTAGAAATCAGATTTGGATAAAAATGATGTTGTTTTAGCTACATTATCGCCATGTAGGAGAGAGAAAATATTAAAAGAAGTCACGTCGGCTTTTTCCTTAGCCAAGTTGGATGGAGTTAACGAAAGGACTTGATTTTACCAATTTGATAAGTTTTAAGACTTGATTACACTTTTTATAAGTTTTAGAACTCATTTGCACTATGCTTACAAGTTTTAGGACTTCTAATGAACATATCTCGAATAATAAAATAATAAATTCAATACTCCCTCTCAAGTTAGAGCATAAGTATCAACATAACTTGTGACAAACGCATGATACTTGTCCATGTCGAAGAGACTTCGTGAAAATGTTTGCTAGTTGCTTGTGAGAATGCATGTGCACTAACCATATATCATCACAAGTTACCTTTTCTCGAACGAAATGACAATCCAATTCTATATGCCTTGTACGCTCAAAAAACATTTTGCTAGCAATGTGAGCAACAAATTGATTATCACGATGGAGAGTCGATGACTCGGTCATAGGTAGTCCTTCCTCTTGCTTAGGGTTATTCTATCGTATGGTTTTGTTTTGATATTTTTTTTAACCTTTTGTAATTCTTTTATGGCATTTCGAATTCGAGTTTCAAGTTCGGATTTTTTTTTCGATATTGGTCATTTAAAACCAAAGAAAATGCTTAAGAGTCGATCTCTGTGCAAAAAATTATGACTCGCAAATAGTTAATTATTCAAGTGCAATTGGATTTTTAAGCAAATAGGGTCTCATAAATCTCTTATTATTCCCAGCCAGAGGTGCAAATAGTTACATTACTCGTTTGATTCAGGATCTTTTAGATCAATGTAAATAATTTTCAATAGGTCCGTGTCACTGTCAAGTAGGCAATCGCATAAGCATTTCACGGAAAAGCTTGTGGGATTTTCGGTTAAAAATATATGATTTTTGAAGGCTCTTTAATTGTTTGAGGAAATTTAATTTCGCTAGCAAATTAATACAACAAATCAAAATATTAAGTCAAAATGAATCGAAAAATCGAAAAAATACGAACAAAATATCGCTTAAGAAATTAAAATGATTGGCTCTACGCATCATGTGGTCATCATGTAGGATTGTATCAAGATGACAGCATCGGGACATCCGTGTTCCTCTTTTTCAGCAAAATCAAACCAAGCAATTCATGATTTATCATTCTTGATACGCTGTTCTTTAGGTATTATTGGAGTGCGGAGTTTGAATGAATCTTGGATCATGTAAATCATCTTCCAATTAAAGTTATAGAGGAAGGTCGAAAGATCAAAGACAGCATAAGGACCAATATGAGCTCATATGATCAAAAAAATTTATTGATGATTCAATTGTTGAGAGGCATCAACAAGAGTTCCATTCCGCACATAGACTAATTAGGTATTTTGACATTAATATTAGAGGAACTAGTTAATACGCGTCTGACACATGAACATGTGTGAGTCCTTGTATCACAAAGTCCCAACTTGCCCCTTGGACATTGAAACGCGCAATCGATATCTCGTTGACATTCTGCTTTCACTCTTGTCACCATCCATGGCTCACCTGAAAAAGCACAAAAAAAACAAAAACAAAAACAAAAATTCAAGATATTGTCATTTTTATCTTTTTTATTTTGGGAGATTTATTTTAAAATAGCACGTGCCTTGCACACGAAGGATAGGAATTACAAAATTAAGCAAACAGGTGTATTCCTTTTGCTTCCTTAGCCTTGTGAAAGGAAAATTTTAAGTATCCTTTAAACTATCAACAGGATGAAATCAATTGCATAAATACATAAGAAAATCATGCATTAGGATTTTATGAGAGAGAGAGAGAGAGAGAGAGAGAGAGAGAGAGAGAGAGAGAGAATTACAAATTAGAGTCACCAAGAAAAAGACCAACATCAACTTGGAGGCTTGCTTCATGATTCCTTTGGGTCTAGCTTTGCTTTTGATAGAGTGATGAATGGTTGATGGTTTAGTAATGCAAAACAGAGAGGGCTATGCAATGAAGTTCATGTGCAGTACAAGTCTGTATTTATACACCCGAAAATTTTTGTGCTATTGAATGTAATTGATGGTTACATATGTTTAGATTTCTCTCTTACACATTTGGTGATTTCATCATTGAGATGATTTCATGACATACTTATGATATATTCTAGTGATTTTTATTTTTAAACATGTTCTTAATTAACATATATCTATTGAGGCTCTCAATACAACCTAGAAGGGAGTCGAATAGGTTGTCTGTAATATTGTAAAACTTTCGCAAAATATTAAACAATCAACACACAAGATTGTATTAGAAGCAAATTAGCGTGTGATGTTAGGATTTTTTTTTTATTTAGTTACATTCTTGTATTTGTGGCAAACAATTAGGCATTTTATCGGAATCAAGGTAAAAATTCTAAGGAAGAATCTTTTTGTTAAAAGAGTTAAACAAACTAATCATACATCGATATATGGTGGTGATTATATCCAAGCCCATGACCACTCTTCAATGAAAAACGAATGATTTCGAAAATATTTTCCTAAAAAATGATTGTATGTATTGCTTACAAAAATAAATAAACAAAAAGTATTTTCATCGTTCATAAAAATGTTTAGACATAAGCTATTGTTGATAATAAAAGTATTTTTTATTAACTAATTATTTTAAGCTATACAAGCGATTAGATATATATTTTTTGAATTATTCATTTTTCGTGAAATAAACGAGGCCTTAAGGAGAATGAATTAAAAGTGCGTATAAAATCAACCGGGCTAATTCTTCCTAATCTCTCTTAATCCCGGGGAATCCTTTCTTTATGTCTCTTATCCTTCATTTGAAACACGATTATCTTTAGAGCCCCTTTTTCCCACCTAATCCCTTCTAACAGAGATATAGCTTGATTGGTTGCAATGATAGAGTAAGGTTGTAATGTCATAGCTATTGCACTGTTTACTACAGACTAGCAAACAAGTAGAAGACTTCGCATGGTGTTAGGATCGAACTCTTCTCGTTGCTCAGATTTTGGTTCGGGTGGCTACGGCGACCTTATGAGGATCCCTGATCTTCGCCACTGTTGGTGCGGGAGAGAGATGGACAAGCTGAACGTTTGTAGGGGAAGAAGAAAAGAAAAGAAAGAGAAATATTATAACTCTCCAAGTCTCACAATTTGGGTACTTTTGTCATGCTTAACTCTTGAAGTGGTGTGTATAGAGCCAATGTAATGGTGTATTTAGCGTTGGCCTTAGTTATATTCTAACATCATGTCAATGAGCAACCGCGTAATTTGATGACCCTATTTTATATTTGTACAACTTCTTACAATGCCACCAATTTCTTTCATTTGATTAATTATCGCAACAGGCAATCCATGTGCACTTATGCTTGCTAATTTGAAAGATAACTGCATAATTAGAAGATGAATTAAATTCTTCTTCACACATGTTAAAATTGGATTTTTTTTTTTCAATTGTACAAAATCTGAGAAGGGCCGCGCTTTTCTGAAGTTTTGAATTTTGTAAATTGAACCATACATTTTCCAATTTGAGTAAATACTAAATATTAAGCGTGTTTAGTCGTCTAGACTTTTTTGTCGAATAGGATATAGGTCAAATTGGATTTTAAAAAAAAATTCTAAAAGCTAAAACCCCCCCAGATGTAATTATTTTACTCGTACTATATCATCACAATATCCAGATTTTGGATTGCCCTAAACAAACGATAGAATAGAAGTATTGCTATGTAGCTCGCTTGCTCACCGTAGCCCTTTGTCTTACGTGAGTTTTTGAAACTTCGCTGGTGCGCAGTTTACATAAAATCTTTTCATTCTAATCCATACTAAAACAAAAGGTTTCTTGTAATTACTCGTTTGCCCTTATCATCCCTAGGCATCTATAAAATTGCGATTAAGATTATGTTTTCCACAAAACGTAAGAGGCAGTTTGGTTATTTCTTTCTTGTTTTTCAAAAGCGAAGAGAGTATCACTTTTAGATGACAATACTGTATTGACTGTTAAAGATGAAATCGGTTTTTAAACAAAAATTAATTAATATATTAGCTTCAGAGGAAAATTTTTCTTGTTTTATGTTCAATTTGAAATTAATGGAGCAAAATATTTTGTGCTAAAAGGCGAAAATTTTCTTTAGCTTATGAATAACCTTCATTGTCTTCTTCCTCGCAATGATATCGGTTGTGATTAGAAACTCTGTTCAAGATTGCTTTGAAGAAATAAGTTTTCTTAAAAGTGGCGCCATTATGAACGAGTTATCTTAGGACTGCCGTATTTTTAAAAAATGTTCAAATTCGTAGCTCATCTTGTGAGCATCGGATTAATACAATTTCCGAATTATACGAATTCATCTATCTGTCATGAAACACTTGCGTTGTGAGCAACAATAATACAAATTAAGCTTATAAAAAAAAAAAAAAAAAAACACCCAAACTTGTGCTACCCAATCCAATTGAGTGATGTGCAATATACATTGATTTTCAGGTGCCACGTCCTTCAGCATCATCCGCTTTTTGAGCACAATCTAGCATCAATCAGAGATTTTGTATGTGCTGTTGCAATTTTAAAGAGGTATTTTCCTCAGATTTGCAGCACTTGTGGCTAATAAATGACCGTATGTTGATAATTTTTCTTTTAAAATTAGGAAAATACGGGGCAAGGAGATTTTCCATACCGTTATCAAAAGAGCGAAATTGAAAGAGGATCCCACATGTCAGAGAAATTCAATTTTGATAGTTTCCATCGTTTCTTCGAAAAGAATGTAAACTTATGTCTCCTTTTCTTGAAGCGCTTTCACTTCAATACCAATTTTCTCCTAATCTAGTATCTTTAAAATGATTACTAAATAATACATAAAAATTTATATACCACTCTCATAATCGGTTGTCTAAGTGATAATTACTACAAACTATTTTAATATAGTCACATCTCATGCGTTTAAATTTTCATTATAATATATATATAAATTATCAAAATATTAATAACAACATTTGATAAATTTTATATCTAATAATATACATGGTTATTAAATTCATCAATAAAGTTTGACTATTTTAAATAAATATAATATTCCCATAAGTCTAATATTGGGGGTATTTTAGGAATTCTGTTTCTATCCTCCCCTTATTACGTAAGTTGTAAATGAAACCAAATGGTATGATAGGTATTGCATAAGTTAAACTAAACAGTGCAATAGCTATGACATTACAACCTTACTCTATCATTGCAACCAATCAAGCTATATCTCTGTTAGAAGGGATTAGGTGGGAAAAAGGGGCTCTAGAAGTATAATCATGTTTCAAATGAAGGATAAGAGACATAGAGAAAGGAATCCCTGGGATTAAGAGAGATTAGGAAGAATTAGGCCCGTTAATTTTCTATGCACTTTTAATTCATTCTCCTTAAGGCCTCGTTTATTTCACGAAAAATGAATAGTTCAAAAAATATATATCTAATCGCTTGTATAGCTTAAAATAATTAGTTAATAAAAGACTTTTATTATCAACAATAGCTTATGTCTAAACATTTTTATGAACGATGAAAATACTTTTTGTTTATTTATTTTTGTAAGCAATACGTACAATCATTTTTTAGGAAAATATTTTCTAAATCATTCGTTTTCATTGAAAAGTGGACGTGGGCTTGGATATAATCACCACGATATATCGATGTATGATTTGTTTGTTTCACTTTTTTGCAAAAAGATTCTTCCTTAGAATTTTTACCTTGATTAGTTGATTCCGATAAAATGCCTAATTGTTTGCCACAAATACAAGAATGTAACTAAATAATAATAATAAAAAAAAGAAATCCTAACGTCACACACGCTAATTTGCTTCTAATACAATCTTGTGTGTTGATTGTTTAATATTTTGTGAAAGTTTTACAGTATTACAGACAACCTATTCGACCCCCTTCTAGGTTGTATTGAGAGCCTCAATAGATATATGTTAATTAAGAACATGTTTAAAAATAAAATTCACTAGAATCTATCATAAGTATGTCATGGAATCATCTCAATGATGAAATCACCAAATGTGTAAGAGAGAAATCTAAACATATGTAACCATCAAATACATTAAATAGCACAAAAATTTTCGAGTGTATAAATACAGACTTGTACTGCACATGAACTTCATTGCATAGCCCTCTCTGTTTCGCATAGCTAAACCATCAACCATTCATCACTCTATCAAAAGCAAAGCTAGACCCAAAGGAATCATGAAACAAGCCTCCAAGTTGATGTTGGTCTTTATCTTGGTGACTCTAATTTGTATCACAAAGTCCCAACTTGCCCCTTGGACATTGAAACATGCAATTGATATCTTGTTGACATTCTGCTTTCACTCTTGTCACCATCCATGGCTCACTTGAAAAAGCACAAAGAAAACAAAAACAAAAACAAAAATTCAAGATATTGTCATTTTTATCTTTTTTTTTTTGGAGATTTATTTTAAAATAGCATGTGCCTTGCACACGAAGTGCATTAATTACAAAATTAAGCAAACATGTGTATTCCTTTTGCTTCCTTAGCCTCGTCAAAGTAAAATTTTAAGTATCCTTTTAACTATTAACAAGATGAGATCAATTGCATAAATACATAGGAAAATCATGCAGTAGGATTTTATGAGAGAGAGAGAGAGAGAGAGAGAGAGAGAGAGAGAGAGAGAGAGAGAATTACAAATTAGAGTCACCAAGAAAAAGACCAACATCAACCTGGAGGCTCGCTTCATGATTCCTTCAGGTCTAGCTATGCTTTTGATAGAGTGATGAATGGTTGATGGTTTAGTTACACTGAACAGAGAGGGCTATGCAATGAAGTTCATGTGCACTACAAGTCTATATTTATACACTTGAAAATTTTTATGCTATTAAATGTATTTACTGGTTACATATGTTTAGATTTCTCTCTTACACATTTGGTAATTTCATCATCGACATGATTTCATGACATACTTATGATAGATTCTATTGATTTTTATTTTTAAATATGTTCTTAATTAACATATATCTATTGAGGCCCTCAATAAAACCTATAATGGGGTGTTGCGACCTCTTTTTTCTTGGTGCCTGCAATTAGGTACGGGCGCCAGCGGAGGCTAATGGTTCGGCTAGGTTTATTAAGCGTAGCCTGGAGTCTCCTAAGTCCACCAATTCACGACTTAATGGTCCAAGTTTTTAACCTGCAAGTTAATTTTAAAACGGAGTCGCCACTAATTGATTTGAGGTGGATCGATTAGAAATCCAAGCGAAGTATCGGGAAAAATACTCGCTCCTGCGCAACTAGAGAAATGAGAATCGGGGACTTGATTACACTAGTTGATCATTAATGCCCTTTCGATATCTAATCTTGTTTAAACCCTAAGGCTTTTTGGATTTTTGAGGGATTTTCCATGCATTTGTGGAGGAAAAATATTTTTGGGTTTTTTTCTATTTTTGGACATAAAAGCTTTTTTTGGATTTTTTTGACTTTCGTTTTTGAAAATATAAATCATTTTTTTGGCTTTTCTAACATTTTTGGCTTTTTGGGGAAAATATGGGGCATTTTTTTTTTTATTTTTTGGAAAATAAATTATTGTTTTGGATTTTTTTATTTATTAAAATATTATTTTATATTAAAATAATATTTAAAAACTGACTCGGATCGGATTCGCGAATTAGGACCGACCCGAGTCGTTGACCCAAAACGCATTGCGGGCCTAGCCCGAATTTTTTAAAACTTAAAAGCCTAAAACCCATTTTTTGGCCCGTTTTCATAAATAGTTTCAACCCATAGGCTGCCCGGCCCGCACGCATAACCCGCCCCGATGGCCCACCCTACTTGATGGAAACCCTAGGGCGTCGGGTCACGCATTTGACCCCGGCTGACTCGATTTTCGCAAGAACCCTAGAGGTCGACATTCGCGGCGCGAGAGGGGGGAAGCTGTGATGTCACCTGGCAGTGACTCGACGGCGGCGACACGGCGGTGGCGGCGCAACGTGCAGCAGTGGCTGAGGCGTCGGTGATCACGATGGGGCGGCGACGACAAGCAACAACGGCGGGGGTGGCGGCTAGGGTCGAGATGCAGAGGGGAACGGCGGATTGGGTGCGACTGGAGGTGGCGGTCGGCACCTACTATTACTTGTTTTATGGCTGCAGCGTGACAAAGCGACGAATGGAGGCGGGTGACGACGACAAGGCAGCGATAGTGACCCTTCAACTTCCAGATCTGGCATGGCATAACGGTGGATCTGTCGTGGCAACGGCTTCGGGCGGGGCGGGAGCGAGCCTTTGGGGCGACGACGTCGGGACATGGTTGAGGCAACGACGTCGAGGGGAATGGCGGCACGGCTCGGCACAACGTCTCGTGGCAGCGACAGTCGCAACAAGAACCCTAGATCTGGATTTTGGTCGACCCTCTCCTTCGGGAACCCTAGATCTCTCTCTCTCTCTCACAGCTCCTCTCCTTCGGCTGACCTCGGATCTATGGCTGCTCGTCCTCGAGCCTCCCCTGAAGTCTCTCAGTGGGAGGTTTAAGGTGTGCAGCCCTCGATCCTTCTCGGCGTTGCTTGCCGCCGGCCTCCCCCGAAGTCTCTTAGTGGGAGGTCGTTCGAGCTCACAACCCGAGTTCTCTCTTGCGCTCGCTCTTCGATCCTCCCTGAAGTCTCTCAGTGGAAGGTCTTTGAGTTTGCCACACCCCTCGACGGAGCTTGCGGCCTCCTATTTATAGGCGAGGGGGTCTAGTCGATGAAGGGGCTGGGCCGTCGGCCTTTGGCTTGCCAACCAGTCCCCCATGGCTGAACCGGGGTCCCATCCGAGCTTTTCTATCGAGGCGTGCTCGGCATTGAAGGCAGCCATTAATGGCGCCTGAGATCTGTCATCTCTGGCCGACGTCGGCCTACCCTCCTCCGTCGTAAGTTGTCCTTTGCGCACGTCGTCATTACCGCGTGCGTGAGTTGCAAAGGTGGAGGGGAAGAAGAGGGAAGAAGGAAGAAGAAGAAGAGAGAGGGGGTCGGGCTAAGGGGTGAAGAAAAGGAGGAGAATGGGCCTGGGGGCTCGTGCGAAAAGAAAAAAAAGGGGGCCGGGCGCAAGCCCCAACCTTAATGGGTTACTACTTCTGTTTTATTTTTATTTTTATCTATTTTTTATTGTTGTTTTTATTATTTATTATCCAAAGAAAGGAAAAATAAAGATTAAAAGAGACTAAGGCCTAATTTAAAAATCTAATCAAAATTTAGGCATCAACAGCTGCCCCTCTTTAAAGATGAGCTCGTAGAGGTTGCATTCAAAGACAAATTGATGCCTAAATTTCATCCATGCATGTGCAGCTGATTATATTTTATTTGGGACCTACTGTCCTATGCAAAAAAAGAGTAATACGACATTACACATACTAAGACAGATAAGAAGATACCTGTAGTTACTTATCGGGAGTGAGTGAGGTAGGGTGTGAACCCCAGATTTGGCAAGTATCAGGGCATCATCTTACCTGGTGACATGAGGAGGTTGCTTCTCCAGGACTCGAACCATTCTTTGGTCGCCTGTTAGAGCGATCAGTAGTTTGTCTAGCACTTGAACCTTTCTTTGGTTGCCTTGATGGGGAATTGCCTTTTCAGGACCCGAACCTTTCTTCGGCCGCCTATTAGAGCGATCGGTAGTTTGTCTAGCACCCGAACTTTTCTTCGGTTGCCGTGACGAGAAACTGCTTTTTCAGGACCCGAACCTTTCTTCGTTCGCTTGTTAGAGCAATAAGTTGTTTGTTTCCGACTCGAACCTTTCTTCGATCGCCTGTTAGAGCAATAAGTTGTTTACCTAACCTTTCTCGGGGGTGTGCCGACCTTTCTCAGTGCATCTGTTTGTGGGGTGCCTGATCCTCTGTTAGGGACACCGATTGGTGGGGTGACTAATCCTCTGTCAAGGACACCGGTTTGTTCTTGACCTTTCTCAGGGGATGCGCCGACCTTTTTCAGGACATTTGTTTGTTGGGAGATACCTGGACATTCATAGGCATTGGAAGAGTACCTGGAAATTCACAAGTACTAACCTGAAGGATACTTGGTTGTTCATAGGTATTGAATGGGGTACTTGGATGATCACAAATATGAACTCTTGCAGGATACCTAGACGTTCGTAGGTATCGAAGGGGTACATGGATGATCACAAGTACAAACTCTTGGAGGATACTTGGTCATTTTCTAAGGTCCCTTGGTAGATGGAATATCGATGACGTACCTTAGATATTCGTGAAGGTCTCTCATCTTCTGGTAATTGGGAATATTGAGGATGTACCTCGCATATTCATGAAGGTTTCTCACCTCATGGTAATGGGAATATCAAGGATGGGTCTCACATAATCGTGAAGGTCTCCCACCTCCTAGTATTATAAACTTGAATGTGGTATGAGGCTTACCTGGATGGCTGCAGGCACTCAAAAGGGTTTGAACACCTGGGTAGTCGCAGGTGTACAAAGTACTGGAATACTTGGATGAACACAAGTGTTTAATGATACGACCTGGGACCACTCAGGCAGGTCCAAGTGTCATGATGATAAGAGAGCATACCTGGGTAACCACAGGTGCACAACGCAGTGGAATGCTTGAACAGCTATTGATGTTATTTGGGGACAACTTGGGCAGGTTGAGTGTCATGAAAAGGGACTACCGGGATGGCAGCAGGTACTTGAAAGCGAGGTATTTGGACAGTCATCAGTGTCCATGCTATCGGGACAACTCGAACAGGGTGAATGTCAATAAGAGGGAGTACCCGACAAGTGGTGGGTACTCAAAGATTATTCGGACACAAAGTTCTAGGAGTAGGGATGGGGACATGCTTTCTTGGCGATATCTCTGATCTTTATTAGTATGTCTGCTTATGAACAACTTGCAATATGTACACAATGGTTGTTTGTGCTGTAAATTCATGAATTTTAAATGCGATTTATGCATAACAATTTTGTTAGTTTTGCATTATTCGAATTCCACTGGGGAAAATTTTGACAGACAACCTTAATTTAGAATGTAAATGTCTTGAGCATGCCAGATGAGGGACTTTCAGTCTGAAAGGAGTTTCCGCTCACTCTCATGGAAAATGTTGTTTTATCCTGACTATTGATGCAGGATTTAAAAGGACCACATTATCTTATTGTCATCATGTCAGCATGGGTCTGAGTAATCTCGCAAACGGTACGAGTTTACCAACGTGAGAGGTCTTTGTCGAAACTGTGATGAAGACTTGGTCAATTGGCTTATCAAAGGAGACCAACATGGTCACGGCTCTGTGAAAAAGATGCCGCATGATCATCTTCGGGTTTGCAAGTCAAGAATCCTGCGAAAAGAGATAGAATAATTTTACTCGTACTTCTTTGAGCGATGCTTATAAACATATGAAATCCTACGTTAATTGAAGTGCCCCTAGTCTGAAGAGACTTTTACAATGGGAATGTAACGTAGACTTGGCTCACATATAAAATGGTGAGAGTTGGTGACTGTCTTGGCATTTGTCACTGGTCTTTCCTCTCATTATCAGATGGAGGTTCCACTAATTGAGCCAAAATAGCAACAAATGGCTGTATTTTTGTATGGGGGTATTGGCCTTGCTTTTACCAAGCACACCACTTTTTTATGCCCCTAGTTTTTTGTTCCAATTTTTCATTCATGGGCATTGACCTTACTTTTACTAGGTACATTGCTTTTTTATGCCTCTAGTTTTTTTTTGTTCTTGTTGCTTGAGGAACTGATCTAGGCAAGTTCAAGCAAACGCCTTTGTTAGACTGTTGAGTCTTCATCTTTTGCCGGCGCTTCTAGTTATGTTTCTTGAATGGCAGTAACTTCTATTTTGCCTCCATGTAAGGGTGAAATTACAGACTCAATTGGGCTATACAATGAATACAAGTGCATAGAGAAAGAATTGCTCTTCATGATTCTAGGGCACTTAAAATAATGCGAGTGTTCATATGCAATAAAGACACTCGAAGATTGACACGAGTGTGAGCAAGAAAATTTATATCCTTTTTCTCACCTTGTGATGCTAATTTGCCTCCGACCTACCCCAATGTAGGGTGGTTCATTGACGGGGGTAGCACAAAAATTTCACTAGTGAACGTTTTCTATTAGCCAAGTTGGATGGACTCAATGAAAGAACTCAATTGCATCAATTTAATAAGTTTTAGGACTTAATTATAATTTTTGCAAATTTTTGGACTCAATTACACTTTTGTGACAAGTTTTAGAACTTTCAATAATATAATACGGAAAACTAAATTGTATATTGGAAAATTGTGGACAAAGTAAAGAATGAAATAGTTTAGTTATCACTCACCTTGCGATGGATGAGTTGATTCGCGCTTCGACCCCTCATCCAAGAGGGTAAAGGTTCGAAACTTCTCGCCCCCATTGCACAACTTAAGTGGGGTGCCGTGGGAGGTGGGCCCCCGCCCTAGTGCCACCTCGGGTTTATGTCGCCGGCTACCTACTGTACGGCGGTTCCAAGGTCATAAAAAAAAAAAAAAGAAATTGTTTAGTTACCATTGGAAAAATTATGTCAAGTTTATATGAACCCAAAAATGCCACTAGTAGTAGTAGTAGTAATAATAATAAGAAGAATATTTAATATCCGTAAAAACCCCAAACTAGTACACTTGTAACAAATTTACCCTAAACTATTTTTTTTAAGCATGAAACATCACAAACTGGTACACTTATGACAAATTTATCTCGACTAACCATAAACAAAATTATAAACTGGTACATTTATGACAAATTTAGACCAAACTAATTTATTCGACTGCAAAAAACCCCAAACTGGTAAATTTATGACAAATATACTCTCCGCTAAATTGGATTAATACCACAAAAAAATCACAAAAATTGTAGACTGTGACAAACAGAACGTAAAATCCTAAATTGGTATACCAGTCAACTGTCACATGTCATTTAACTTAATAATTTGACAATAAAATTTAACGAAAATTAACAGAGGGTAAAATTATCACAAGTGTACCGGTTTGGGGTAAATTTGTTAAAGATATACCAATATGAGGTTTTTGGTAGTCAAAAAAATAGTTTGGAGTAAATTTGTCACAGGTGTACCAGTTTGGAGTTTTTTAGAGTATTAACCCTAGTAAGAACAATAGCAACAACATTTGGCAATCAGTCATATTCACTCCTAGAACTGAAATAATGATAATTACTGCATCATTATACTTCATAACGGAGTAAAGAAAAAACAGAACTTGTTTCCCCTACATACATGGTGAATCCGACACCAAAAACAGAAAAATGATACTCTGAACAAACCCTATTCAAGGATGTACCCAAAAAATTTAAAAGAAAAATTAACCGATATGTACCAAAACAACGTAGCCACACCCCAATTTTCACAAGTTTGCCGATTACCAATCTTCGGCTAAAAAAAAGGAGCTCTCTGCGGGTTTTTTTGCTTTCTTGGTCGTTTCCTGAACGACTTCACATTGCCAGATTTCCCCTCTGATACGGTCTCTACCTTCATCTTTGCTTCGTTCTTGGTACTTCCACTTCCATTCATCTTCATCACGGCTCTGACCTACAGAGGAAAAAGCATAAAGAAAGACCCACGTGTTAGAGAAACGTCTCTTCAAAGCCGTGGGACATTCAAAACGATGGCACGGCACTGGCGGATTGAAACCCAGTTTGTTCTGAAGGATGCGCTCGATCGTCACCTTGCATTCCATGGAGCAATACTTGGTGCCTAGCGACTTGAGCTAGTACTCGCAAGATTCACACATCGCAACGCTCTTCTGACCGTGGGAGTGAGCAATCCCGTCTCCTCTTTTGTGTACGAAGGTGACGAGACACCTGTTGGAAGTGTATTTACAGATACCGGAAGTAATCCACAACGACCTCAAGTCCTCCATCCTGAACGACGCATCTTGGTGAACTTTTTATATGCCTGAAAAGATTAAAATCCGAAAGCAAGAACTGAAAAATGAAAAAGGCTAGTAACACATCTAGAGGGGGGTGAATAGGTGTTTTAAAGTTTTCTTTTTAAAAACTTTAGGAAGATTCAATCAACTTTGAAATATAATTCAGAGTATAAGGACTTGAAGTAAAACAATTAAACAATTGAATCGTGTAGCAATAAAAGTAAAGAGATTAAGGTAAGAAGAATTGAACACAGAGGTTTATAGTGGTTCGGCTTAATCCAAGCCTACGTCTACTCTCCCACGTTAACAGCCCACCGGCTGGATTTCACTATGAATCAAAAGAAATTTGTACAGCTTGTAATGTAGACTTCTTTAGTAGAGAGTCTTAGCTTTTACACACATAAATCTTCACTGTATGTTTCTCCCTTTTGTACACAGCTCTAGCTCAAAGAAGTAAGAGAACAAGGAACTTCAGAGATTCAGACTTTGAAAATTTTCTATCAATGCACACACCTCGAACAACAAAGACTTCACCTTTAAATACTCTCTCGTGCCTTCATAGCCGTTGGCACCTTCCAAAGGAGTTCATCCAATCTATCCTTTGGAATGAATCAATTAAGGTGATCTTCGAGCTATCGAATGAATGTGGAAGATAACTCATTAATCCTGCTCGCCCATACAATCAAGATCTTGCGTTTCCATAAGTAGAACCTTCCAAGTTTTGCTTGTTCTCCAAAGGATATTCAAATCGAGATGGATCTTAATGAGAATAACCAAATAATTTCAAGCTATGTCTAGCCAGAGATCTTCCATAACAAAATAGAACGAATCATTGAAGATATAATCCAATCTGTAAAATCGTAATCCATCAGTTTGGAAAGCTGTCAACTTGGGCAGACTTCAAAATTTAAGTCTAACTGTCTTCAGACTTTGATGAGAGAGTCTGGAGATCTTCAGACTTAAACATTTGGGTCTTGATATCTTCAGACTAGATTGACGGAGATATTTTGTTAACTTCAAAACACCAAAGGAGTTTTCTCCAACAATCTCTCACTTTTTGATGGTGACAAAACATCTCGACAGATTTGAAAACTTTTGACCTGCAAAAAAAACTTATACATAATTTGAGGAATAAGTTGTATTACTTCTGCAACCAAAGAAAACATGTTAGTCTTGCAAAATAATTATCCTCAAAAGTATGACATAAACCTCCAAGTTTAAAAGTCCAAACCAAATCATCAATAACCAGTAAATAGTACCAGAACAATAAAAGTCCAAACAAGCTAGTCAAAGTCTTAAAGTCCAAACGAAAATCAAATCTACAATATTCTCCCCCTTTTTGTCACAGCAAAAAGGTAGAGGATAAAAGAAAATTGATGAAAGAAATGATCAAAATTAGGGCTGCTTTGGGATTTGGACAAGCTGAAATTCTCCCAAGGAGTTAACAGTCTTCTCAAGGCTAGCAAAGGTTTCCTTCAAAGATTCTAAATATGCACCCTTCACATTTGACTGTACCTAATTTTTGAGGGCGTCGATTTGATCTTGCATCGATACTGAAGTAGCCAAGATAGCTTTCTTTAGATCCCGCATGTCATATTCCATCCCATACATCTGCTTCTTGAGATCCAGCATTATATCCAGCAGTTTTGAAAATTCTGCTGAATGATCATTACCAACACTTGGACCTACAAACTTTGTTCTTTGAGTCTTGAAGCTTGATGGTTCATTTCCAGCCCTTTCACCTTCACTCGGAGAAGATGCCTCAACTTCTGGAAAATGAGAGGCATACACATCCTCTGGGTCTGCACCTAACCGACTAACATCACTTGCAAAGAAAGGCAACGAAGTACCTTTAGCTTCAGTAACTCCCCCTGTTTTAGTGCCAGTAGGTGGAGTAGAAAATTCTTCACCATGCTTTTCTTCTTCTTCAACAAAAGTAGAGTGATGTTTTCCAGCATCTTTTCCTGATGGTGGAACTGCAAAAGATGGCTCAAGGAAATTTTCGTGTTCCTCTTGTGCCTTACTCTCCTTCTCCTTTTCACTTTCTTCTCTTCTCATCCTCTCCTTTTCTTCTCTTCCTTATCCTTCTTCTTCTTCTTCTTCTTCTGTTGCTTTCTCTTCTCTTCTTCTTTCAGCTCTTCTTTCTGTCTCTCCTTCTCTCCTTTCATGCTCCTCTCTCCTGTCACGAAAACTAACAAAGCTCTTCAAATCTCTTAAGGCTACAAGGGTCATTGCATCCTCATCATCTTCATCATCTTCGTCCTGCAAGATGATTTTTCTTCTTTTCTTTTCAGGAGCAACCATGGGCTCATTTCCTTTCCTTTTTACAGTAGCAGCAGATTCTTTGATAGTCTTTGAAGGAGATTTCTCCTTCAATTCTTCAAGAGCCTTGTTGAGCTCTCTCAACTTCATCTTCATGACCATTTTATAACCAACGAGCATAAGAGCAGAGTTTGTCAGACACAGGGGAGCAGGGATTTGAATCCTAAAATGCCTAAACAGGCGAGTGACAAGAGCAGAGTAAGGGAGTTGACCCTTATCCTTAACCACAGTCCTGTACATATGAAACACGATTGTGTGTTGGAGAGAGAATCTAACTCCAACATTGATAGCAAACATCAATTTAGCCTCTGTTTTGGAAACATCTGTTTTTGACGTCGAGGCCTTAGATAGTTGATCACAATCTTGTGGAGCAGTACATTAGAGGTGCTCATCCTCATATAGGAGATCTTGCCCTTTAAGCTTCTATCATGAACTAGCTCCAATGTAGCATGAACAATGGACACTTTAATTGGTTGGAAACTCGATCTTTCCATCCCAATTATGTCAGCCAGAGTGTCCACATCTACTACATACTCCCTATCCTTAAATGTAAAAGAAAATCTATTCGCATCCAGAAAAGATAGATTTGAATAGAAGTATGCAGTGAGTTCGGGATAGGCAATTGTAGAGTCAGTACAAAAAGCCTCAAGTTGTAATCGAGACAGTTTTCCTTGTAGATTGACTTTAATAGAATCAAGGAAATCAAAATCGACGCTCCTAGGGTTCATGACCCCTCTTTTTAGCAATTTCGAGTAGATTCTTTCCTGTTCTTTGGAGTGAAAGATCTTTCCCTCAAAGCAAACAGAGTTGACAGCCACACCCATTCTCGGTTGAAATTGAGAAAACAACATTTCATTATCATCCAAAGGTTGATTTGTGGTATCAAACCGCGGATCACTTGGTATGTTCTCAAAAGCTTTCTTCGCGTCTCCTTTCTCAGCCACACCTAACTTTTCCATTTCACGCAAAAAGATTGTCTCATTTCTATAACCACTTTTTTTTGAAAATCTGTCAATCAAATTCAATTATGCTCCTTCCTCTTTCAATTTCTTATAAAGAGAATAGGCAAGTTTCGGTCTCAAGATTCTTACTGGTTCAACATCCTTGACGACTTCTTCTTCTTGTTGCTGTTGACTGGGTTGATCCCTTTGAGGAGAATCTTCTTCCTCGGTGAGGTTAAATTGAGTAGGTCCCTCGTACCTCTTCTGTGGTCCCTTGCCAGCAAGCCTTGAAGACTTCCTTGAAGACATGTTAACTTTTAGGGAGAAAGAGACAGAATGTCCACAAAAAGAAGAGATTTTTGTGGAGTAAACAAGGGTAAAAGAGATCGCAAGTTGAAGTTTTTTAATTCTAGGGTTTCAAAAGAGAGTGTGAAAAGCGAAGACGATGAACCAGAAGTATATTCAGTAAGAAAAGAGGGGAGACTGAAGCGTCGTAAAGGAAGGCGAAAACTGCCTTTTTGAAAAAAGAAAACTGCCATATTTTGAAAACGAAAACTGCCATAAATGAAAGTGTCAGAATATAAATAAAAGGCAAGTATCGATATACCAAAAATAAATGTAAACCTATTATGGCATATTTAAAAACTTACAGACATATCTCTGAATCAAAACTCTGTCAGACTTTACGTCTGAGTCCGAACACTTCAAGACTTTACCTTAGAGTCTGAACACTTTCAGACTTTATGATGTTCAATCTTGAGCAAATAGATTCAAAATGACTTTTCTCTAGTGGCTTTGTTAATATATCCGCCAGTTGGTTTTTTGAGTTGATGAACTGAATCACCACTTCTCCATTTTGAACATGATCTCTAATAAAATTATTTTTAATTTCGATGTGCTTTGCCCTTGAATGAAGTATTGAATTCTTTATGAGATTGATGTCACTGGTATTGTCGCATTTGATTTCTGTGCATGAATCTTCAACTCCAAAATCTTTGAGTTGTTGTTGCATACACAATATTTGAGAACAGCAACTTCCAAGTGCTATATATTCAGCTTCAGCTGTTGAAAGAGCAACGGTACTCTATTTTCTTGAGAACCAAGATACCAACCTGTTTCCCAGCAATTGACATGTACCTGAAGTACTCTTTCTGTCCACTTTACAGCCAGCTAAGTCAGCATCTGAATATCCAAGGAGAGTAAAATCTCATTCTTTGGAATACCATAGACCTAGTTTAGAAGTAGTTGCAACATATTTGATAATGCACTTCATAGCAGTCATGTGAGATTCTTTGGGATTTCATTGAAATTTAGCACAAATACAAACACTAAACAAAATATCAAGCCTAGATGCAGTAAGGTAAAGAAGTGAACCAATTATACTCCTGTATAGCTTATGGTCTACACTTTTTCCTTCTTCACCTTTGTTCAGCTTCGAGGAACTTGTCATTGGAGTTTCTATCTTGCAATTTTCCAGTCCATATTTTTTGATAAGATCTCACGCATACTTTTCTTGGTGAATGAAAATTCCTTCTTTGGATTGTTTGACTTGTAGTCTCAGAAAGAAGTTTAACTCACCCATCATGCTCATCTCAAATTCATCCTGCATGCATCTTGAGAATTTCTTGCAAAGATTTTCATTAGAAGAGCCAAATATCATGTCATCAACATAAATTTGAACAAGTATAAAATCTTTTCCTTCTTTTTTAATGAATAAGGTAGTATCTACTTTACCTTTTGCAAAACCATTTTGAATTAGAAAGTTACTTAGTCTTTCATACCATGCTCGAAGTGCTTGCTTTAATCCATATAATGCCTTCTTTAGCTTGAAGACAAATTTTGGTTTCCTTGGATCTTCAAAACCAGGTGGTTGTTCCACATAGACTTCCTCTTGGATAACTCCATTTAAAAATGCACTCTTCACGTCCATTTGGAATAGCTTGAAATCTTTGAAACATGCAAAAGGAAGAAATAATCTGATCGCTTCTAACCTTGCTACTAGAGCGTAGGTTTCATCGTAGTCAATTCCTTCTTTTTGTGTATAACCTTTTACCACGAGTCTTGCTTTGTTTTTTAGCACCTTCCTTGTTGATCTAACTTGTTCCTGAAAACCCATTTAGTTCCAATGATTGACTTACCTTTTGGTTTAGGAACAAGTTCCCAAACACTATTAATTCTGAATTGTTTCAATTCTTCTTGCATAGCTTCAATCCATCTTTCATCAATCAAGGCTTAATCTATTGTCTTAGGCTCGATTTCTGAAACAAGTGCTAGAGCGCTAGACTCTTCACGCCTTTTGGATCTTGTGCGAATCCCTTCATCAATGTTGCCAATGATGAGATCTGCAGGATGACTAAACTTATGCTTCCAATTGCTAATTGGTTTGTCATTTTGCTGAGTTTCTGTTTCAATTGGAGCTTCTGATTTAGTTTGCTGTTGAACTTCTGAAGTTTGGATTTCTTCGGGGGATTTTGAATTTGTAAGAACTTGCACAAGTTCATATTCTTCAGGTTGAGTCTGATCAGTATGATTTTGTATTGAGTCTTCAAACTTCACATTCAAGGATTCTTCCACAGTTTGAGTCTTCTTGTTGAATACTCTATAAGCCTTGCTTGACATTGAGTAAACAAGGAAAATCCCTTCATCTGATTTTTCTTCAAACTTAGTAGTTTAATCATTTGCATTATTTAAAATAGAACATTTGCAACCAAATACATAAAAGTAAGAGACAATTGGCTTCTTTCCTTTGAACAATCCACAAGGAGTTTTCTCCAGAATTGGCCTTAGAAAAATTCTGTTAATGATATAACAAGCAGTTGATGTTGCTTCAGCCCAAAAACAAGGAGAAATATTACTTTCAATTAAAAGAGTTCTTGCCATTTCTTGTAGTGAACGATTCTTTCTTTCCATAACTCCATTTTGCTGTGGAGTATATGGAGATGAAAAGTTATGCTGAAAACCAAAGTCATCACAGAAATTAGCAAAGTCTTAATTTTCAAATTCACCTCCATGGTCAGTACGAATACTTGTTATAGCATAACCTTTTTCATTTTGATCTTTCTTAGCAAACTTAGAAAAGTAAGAGAATGCTTCAGACTTGCTTGAAAGAAAGAATACCCGAGTAAAACGAGAGTAGTCGTCTACTATTACCAAACAGTATCTTTTTCCACCAATGCTTTGAGTTCTTGTTGGTCCAAACAAATCCATGTGTAGAAGTTGCAAAATACGTTTAGTAGATACCTGATTTATTGATTTGAAGGAATTTTTAACCTGTTTTCCTAGCACGCAGGGTACGCATAGATCATGTTTTTGATATTTCAGGTTGGGTAGTCCTCGAACTAGCTTCTTGGAGGATACTTTTGCAATTTGCTTCATGTTGATGTGTCCAAGCTTTCTGTGCCAGAGATTAGCTTAATCTTGAATAGATATCAAACATTAAGAACTATTAGATTTTATATCAAGTAGATAGATATTTCCATATCTTCGTCCAGTGAATGATTGAGAGAGATCCTTGCTGATTCCAAAATACGTATCTTCTTGAAAATTGATCTTGTATCTAGTGTCACACAGTTGATTGATACTGAGAAAATTATAATTTAAACTTTCAACTAAAGAGACATTGTTGATTGTGAGACTTCCTATCTTCACGGTTCCATATCCAACAATTTTTCCTTTGTTGTTGCCATCAAAAGATACACTTCCTCCTTTCACTTGTAAGAGATTTGTAAAACAAGTTGAGTCTCCTGTCATGTGTCTTGAGCAGCCACTATCTAGGTACCATTTGATCTTCTTCTTGATAGTAACCAGCAATCATATAAAGAACTCAAGTTTTCTTTGGTACCCACACTTTCTTGGGTCCACCATTGTTGGTACCAAACACAGTCTTTGCCCATTCTCTCTTAATAGGTTTTCAAACTTTAAGATGTTCCTTCTTAAAGTGTTCTAAGCTGTTATACTTTGAGCACTTGAGAGCATTTTGCCCAACAGGTTTTACAAAAGCCTTTTGAAAATGATTATTGTAAAATGATTTTGTGGGTCTATTTTTGATTCTTTCCTTTACCTTTGGAAAATCGATCAAGGGAATGGTTTCTGATGTCATTCCCAAGCCAGACTTATTATAGTAGGGTCTTTGGATTGAAAGGATTTTATCTAACTTTTCAGATCTCATTGAAAACTTTTTAGTAACAAATAAAATGTCTTCTTTGAAAAATGTATTTTCTTTTGAAAGAATAATTTCATTTTCTTTTGATTCAGCAAAACATTTGTTTAAGTTTTCAATTTTTTCAATCAAAACCATTTCCTGTTGTCTTAGACTGGAATTCTCCTTCTTTATTTAGAAATTCTTTTAAGAGAGGCTTTAAGGCTAAGGCAAAGTTTATCTATATATTTTGAGACTTTAGTATGAATTTTTAAATTTCTAACCTTGACCTCACTGTCTGAGTTTGAATCTGAGTCTGAATTTAAATCTGAATTTGAGTCTAATGTTGCCATAAGGTAGATGTTGGCATAATCTTCATCACTGTTTTCGCATTCTATGTCGCTCCATGTTTCAGTTTTGAGTGCTTTCTTGAATTTTTTTATTTTTCCTTTCTTTTTTTTTTTAGCAAAGGACAGTTAGTTCTGATGTGTCCTTTTCTCTTGCATTCAAAGCAAACAACATCCTTGTTGGTTTCATCTTCTTCATTTGATTTCTTTTGAAATCTTTGATTGCCCTGTTTCTTCCAATTGAACCTTTTTCCTTTCTTGTTCAACTTATCAAAAGTGCTGGCTCTTCATCATCCAAGTCATCTTCTAAATTTGTATCATCAGAATCATCGTTAGATTTTAAAGCAATTGATTTCTTACCTTTGGGATTTTTTTCCTCATTGATTTGCTCGACTTTATATAACTGAAGTGTGCCAACCAATTCGTCTACAGAGAGAGGCATGATCCTTTGTGTCTCCCTTATAGAAGTCTTCACATGATTCCAGTCTTTAGAGACTCCTCTCAGCAACTTATTAACCTTCATTGGTCCTAAAATTGGTTGACCCTGATATGCTAAGCCATTTACAATTTCTGTAAAACGACTAAACATTTCAGTAATGGATCTCCTGGCTTCATCTTGAAGGCTTCATACTATCCAAGAAGGATATTGTCTTTGTTTCTTTAACTCGATCAGTTCCTTCATAGGTGACATGCAACTTGTCCCAAACTTCTTTAACCGTTTCACAAGATGAAATTCCGTTATACTCAGTAGGAGATAAAGCACAGTATAGAGAATAAATAGATTTAGCATCAAGAGCTTGTCTCTTTGTTATTTCAGTTTGTGACAGTTCTCCTACATCTGCTATTTCTTTCCCTGTGGATGATGTAGCTTTAGGAATTATTCCTTTTTCTACCACATCCCATTCTGGAGGATCCTTTGATCTTAGGAATGCCTTCATCTTGTTCTTCCATACGTTATATTCCTTCCCATCGAAGTAGGGTGGTCTGGTGTTGCTTTGGCTTTCAATCAAATCTGGAGCCAAAATACTAGTCATAGATCTTTAGCTTAAGAAGTATAAACACTTCCAACAATCAAGTACACAGGCTCTGATACCAATTGAAAAAGGCTAGTAAACACACCTAGATTGGGGGTGAATAGGTGTTTTAAAGTTTTCTTTTTAAAAATTTTAAGAAGATTCAATCAACTTTGAAATATAATTCAGAGTATAAGGACTTGAAGTAAAACAATTAAACAATTGAATCGTGCAGCAATAAAAGTAAAGAGATTAAGGTAAGAAGAATTGAACACAGAGGTTTATAGTGGTTTGGCTTAATCCAAGCCTACATCCACTCTCCCACGTTGACAGCCCACCGGCTGGATTTCACTATGAATCAAAAGAGATTTGTAAAGCTTGTAATGTAGACTTCTTCAGTTGAGAGACTTAGCTATTACGCACATAAATCCTCACTGTATGTTTCTCCCTTTTGTACACAGCTCTAGCTCAAAGAAGTCAGAGAACAAGGAACTTCAGGGATTCAGACTTTGAAATTTTTCTATCAGCGCACACACCTCGAACAACAAAAACTTCACCTTTAAATACTCCCTCGTGCCTTCATAACCGTTAGCACCTTCCAAAGGAGTTCATCCAATCTATCCGTTTGAATCAATTAAGGTGATCTTCGAGCTGTCGAATGAATGTGGAAGATAGCTCGTCAATCCTGCTCGCCCATACAATCAAGATCTTGAGTTTCCATAAGTAGAACCTTCCAAGTTTTGCTTTCTCTCCAAAGGATATTCAAATCGAGATGGATCTTAATGAGAATAACCAAATAATTTCAAGCTATGTCCAGCCAGAGATCTTCCATAACAAAATAGAACGAATCATTGGAAATATAATCCAATCTATAAAATCGTAATCCATCAGTCTGGAAAGCTGTCAACTTGGGTAGACTCTGAAATTTGAGTCTAACTATCTTCAGACATTAATGAGAGAGTCTAGAGATCTTCAGACTTAAACATTTGGGTCTTGATATCTTCAGACTAGACTGACGGAGATGTTTTGTAAACTTCAAAACACCAAAGGAGTTTTCTCCAACAAAAAATGGACAAATGATTCGAAATGAGGGAAAGAAACTCCAATGTCCCATTTTCTTGACCATGCAAAGATAAAGAGTAGTATACTACATACTTTCACGACACATCAACGAAACAAATGCAATTAGAATTAAAGTGAGGAGATGATTCGAAATTAAAGTTGGTACCTTTATCATCTCGTGCTTGTAAAGATCGTGTTGCTTCTTGCACTCTTTGCAAAGAGCGATCACACAAATGCTACAATAGAAACTGCATTCTTCGGAGAGATGTGTCTTGCATGGGCTATAGAAATTGGTGCTTGCGATTGGCCTCAACCACGGCGGAATGACGTTCTTCTGATAATCTCTAGACCAGACCACGGTTGCATCATTCCCCATCATTTTCGTGGCTTTTCCTTACCCTGAACGAAACCCAAGAAGAAGAAGAAGAAGAAAGAGAGAAGGTTGCAAAGATGTTTATGAAAATGAGAGTGAGAGAGAGAGAGAGAGAGAGAGAGAGAGAGAGAGAGAGAGAGACTTTGCTAAAACGCTGGGTAATTGAGGTGTGAATTATTGAAACGGTTAGTTTAAGTTTATATAGTACAATAAAAAGGTCTAGCAAAAAATAAAGAGAAAAAGAGAGGAAAAAAGGAATTAAATTAAACAAAATGATTAGTATAAACATAAGATTTACATGGACTTTGTATTCACTAATCTATGCCTCTCTAAACAACTAGGAAAAACAATGGAAAATGAAGAATAATTTTTTCGATAATTATGTTTATCAAATACAAACGAACCGAATGTAATAATTATTACGGCTTGTTGACAATAGCCACCAAAGCTGTGCAGGTTGTGACGATGGTTTGGTTTCTGGTTTCAATTTATAAATAAAATAATAACGATTTGCCCGTATCTTTAGATAAAAATAAAAAAATAACTATAATTTGTATTAATAATATCACATAACAGCTCAATTAGTCCATTACATCAAATATTGAACAAATTGTAATTGATTATTTTCCATGATTTGTTTACAAATAACTAACTGAAACCGTTTACAATTTGTAGCTTGAGAAAACAAATGTGGACACTTTTCCTGCAATGCACATGTCCAAAGGCTAGCTCAGTCGTATACTCCCATACCCATATCTTCGATCAGAGATTATATCATTTCTATTGTAGTTTGGAAGAAGTGATTAAGAAAGAAAAAAGAATTTATATAAGTATAAGAGAAAAGAAGAATAGCCTAAAGAGATTCAATTGTTCGGTCATTTGGATGTTTGGGAGGGAAAAAGAAAGAAAAATAGCGAACATGACATATAAAAAAAAAATAGAGTACAAATGAGAAAAATGAATAAACATGTTTATTAGTATACAAATCCCTCCAAATTCCTTCTCATTTGGAGTGAATTAAAAATTTGTGTAAAATTGACTGGGGTAATCTTTCTTGATCAACCATTGGGGTTTACCCCAGTGGTCACTAATCTCACATGGGAAGGGGGAGGTGGGAGGTTCGAATCCTCACTTTCTCATTAGGGTTAAGTTGGCGACAATTTAGTTTTAGGTATGGATTTCGACTATTATACCCTATAATGAGGTATGACAAAAGTTTGAGAGTAAGAGTTAGAGTAGAAAAAGAGTAGGATTGATTAAAAAAAAAAAAAAAACCTTCCCAATCTCACATAATCCCGCATAATCCTATTTTCCTGTCTCTTTCCCTTCATCCAAACATGACGATATTTTTAGAACCCTTTTCCATCTAAATCCTCCTAATAAACATACAACCTATTTGTAATAATAGAATACGACTATAAAATAATAGCTATCAAGCTACTTGGTTTAAGTAATGTAATACCTATTATGAGGTTTGGTTTCATTTATGACATATGTAATACAGGAAGGATAGCATAATAATTCTCAAAATACCATAAAAATTAGAATTAGAGGGAATATAACAATTATAACTTTAACATTTCTCACATTTTTATATGCAATTTATAAAATATTTAGCAATATTTTGATAATTTAGATATGTCATAGTGAATAGTTAATCACATAAAAGGTGATTATATTAAAAATATTCATGCTAATTATCTTTTTGATGATTATTGTTCACATTTTATCTCGTATATAATTATGTTAAAGTACATATTATTTAATACATGGTTAATAATATGATTGGGTTGTTAATAATACACTATCCAAGTGTTAGTTAATACAAATATAAAATCGTATCTAATAGTGAGCCACTAATAATATGTTAGTTAATACATTATGATTAAATCTTAATATAACAAGTATTTATGCATCATCAAGATAACAAAATTATTATTACATCAATTATTTACCAATCACCAAATATTTTATTTACCAATCTTGTAATATGTGATTAAGTCAAAATAATGATGATTGGTGTTTAATTATATAAATTAATATAAATAAAATTATTTGTGCTTTATGCAAATTTTAATTGTAATTAATAGTCTACCAATAGAGTGGGCCTGATTCTCATTAGCTCAGGTCTCAAATCCGGTTTCTAACTTTTTTGTTAATTTCACAATGAGGCAACAACTTTCAATCTTTACCCAAATTTTACCCCCATCAAGTTTCCATCAAATGATACTATTAAAGATCCAACATGTCGTTCCACATTTACATTGCATTTGTGGTGTCTATTAACATGAAAATAAGGTACTGACTAAGACAAAAAAAGAGAAAAAGAGAGAATTGGGAAGAGCCGGGGGGGGGCTTTGGAGTGTCTATCATATCCACCATAGCTTGAGAGCTCTACCTCCAAGCTCGCAATGACCATGGGCGCTCAAACTCATACTCATGGTCGCCATGGCCACTCAAGCTTGTGGTCATGGCCACGAGATCTTATTGAGCTGAGAAGCTCATGGCAGCCATGGTCGCGAGATGTTTTCAAGTCACAAATCTCGAGGTTGCCATTTCCTCAAGCTTCGAGCATGCGGTGATGAGCGCATGAGTGTCGAACTCATGCATGTAGAAAAAATTCAAAAGTCAAAGAAAATCATCTTTTTTAGTTTAGTGAATGCATCTTGACCAGTCTATCTCTTCGAATGATCTTAAAGGTGTACTTTCACACAATATCTAGTGCACGTAAGTACTTATAAATGCAGTCCTCTTAGTAAGGCTTGAACCCCAACACCACAAAAAGATCAAACTCCCTTGTCATAGCCTATAAGATAATATGTTTGTGCTTACTTCTATTTTGTCAATTCTTTTTTTGAATTTCGTGTTTGTGAAAGTCTATGTTTGTATTTATATCGTGGATGTTTATCAATTAAGTTCATACAATTCTAATTAGTCTAATCGAGTACTTGAACTAACATAATTGTTTCTATCAACTCTCTCTAGCTACAAACCTAGTTAATACTTAATTGGGCTTGACGTGTCTATTGGAGCCGATAAGGACTTGACATGGAAAACTCCGAATACATCGTTCATGCTTAGAAATTTTGATTGTGATTTTCAGTTTTAATCTCACATGTTGATTGATAGTCCGGAATAGAAAAAGCTTTTTTACGGGATATTCTTGCCAACATACATGTTTCTTCAATTAAACTGAATTTAAAGTTATATCGACTCGGTATGAAAAGTTACACAAATTTATTAATTGTACAAATTTAAAGATCAAGGAGTAGATCAGGAAAAAAAAAAAAAAAAAGCGTACAAGTTTTTAGATTAGGGTGGACGTGTGCAGCGCACAAGGGTCCACATTTCTCTTCTCTTCTCGAGCTTCGTTGTTTTTTTTTTTTTTTTTTTTTTTTTTTTTTTGGGTGAAGTTCTCGAGCTTCGTTGTTCCATCTTATTTTTCAGAAAAAAAGAATCATTTTGCTATAAATAATTGAAAACGGTAACACATTAAAATGGCTATTTGCATATGAGAAAAAATAAAAAAAATAAAACACAATCAAATTGTATTTGAAAAGAATTGTCAAAAAAGTGGAGAATAAAATTGTTTGATTGGCATTTCTGAGAATTTTATATCTGCCTACGTTTATTTCGATTAATATTAAGTACTTAATTTCATGTCACTACCAGTCCACGCGTTGATTCAAACACTAATAGAACTTGAAAGATATTTCAGCAGCAAGATATGGGGTGTTGCACCTACAAGAGTCAAAGACTATAAGCGGCATTTGGAAAATTTCTGACGAGTTTTTGTGATCCCAATAACAAAAACAACAAAAAATTTGGTAATAAATCTTTTAGATCATCTTTGCTGATACGAAGCTCACAATGGAGTTATTTACAATCTGAAAATTCCATCCATAGTTCGGGATTTCGGTTCGAAGGTTATAAGATATGGTGAGATTTCATCTCTCTCGACCAGTTCATCATGCTCAAGAAAAGGATGATCCCAGAGATCCCCAGACTTATAAAACAAGGAAAAAGATATAGTTTTTGCATTACTATACTTCACATTGAAGTAAAGGAAAACAGAGTTTATCTCCCTGAATACGTGGCGGATCAAGCGTGTGCTAATTGCAAAGAGAAACTAATAGTTTCGAAGAGCCCTATGAAGAATCTACCAGAAAATCAACCACATGTTCTGATTTCCAATCTTCGGCTAACGAGATAGAGCTCTCGTTGGGCTTTCTACTTTGCTGGTCTTTTCCTGAATGACTGCACATTGCCAGCACTCCCGTCTGATATTATCTCTAGCTTCCTCTTTGATTTGTTCATCCAAAAGTCAAAAAACAATTCCACTCTAGCATTTTCTAGGGCAACTAAATATTGTGGATAAACATTATCATTGTTCTCTCATGATTCTATATGGTGTCATAGTATGCTTGTTCTTTTCATAAAATGAGATTTGTTGCATGTAATAGCTTGGAAATAGGGGCGAGTGATTTTAGGTATCTTATAGGTTATGCTTGAAACCTATCCATCGAAACATGTTCATCATTTTTTGGAACCAGAGCTTATCATGTATATCTCAGAACTTGAAACTTATCCTATTACAGATTCCAATGTCTACTCATGTTTCAACTGCATTATTAATTGAATGATTGTAATGAATCATTACCTCTAATGACCATCATTTATTGTTATAATCCATTGACAACAATTCATATTTAGACATAGGAAGAATATGAAATATTAACAAAATAAAAGTTTCAATCATAAATATTGCCGGAAAATGAAAGCTCATAGTAGTGGCTCCGGATTATATACTTATTATCAGATGCTATGAAATACTGTATGATTACACGAAGATATATAACAAGAAAAAAAGAAAAAGAAAACTCGTTCCAAGTTCTTGTCATTCCCAACGTGCATACCTACTTCAATTAACTGAATTCGAAGTCATAGGTACATCATCGGAAAAGAAATGCAAATTTTAATGACTTAATTAATTTTAAGGAGTTGATTCGGAAAAAGAAAAAAAAAAAAAAGGCTGCACAAATTTAGAGATTACATCAAACCTTATTCCCCCACCCCCCTTTTTTTCGATAAACAGTAATGATACAATCTGCGACTCAAGAGGCCGAAGTTGGAGTGCAGGACAAGGGCCCCCATTTCTCTTCTCAAGCTTCTTTGTTCTCTTCTTATTTTCAGAAAATAAAAATAACTCTCTTTTAGTCAAGCCAAGTAGAGCTATGCTCAAAAAATAATTGTAGACGGTTTGACACTTCAAAATGATTATTTGCCAAAAAATTCAGTCAGATTGTATATAGAAAATTGTGGAAAAAGTGGAAAACAAAATTGTTTAATGACTAGTCGAAAAATTATGATGAATTTATACAATCCGAAAAATGCCACCAATAATAATAATAATAATAATAGGTAAAAATAAGAATAATTATAATACTTGGCGGTCCGTCATATTTGCTTGAAGAACTGGAAAAGAGATAATTGCTGCATTTATACTCCATATCAGAGTAAAGGAAAACAGAGATTGTTTCCTCTACGCATGTGGTGGATATCCAACACCAAAAACAGAAAAAATGGCAGTTCCAACGGGAACCCTAATCAAGAATGTACCCTAAAAATTTAAAAGAAAAATCAACCGATATGTAACGAAACCAAGTAGCCCCACCCAGATTTTCACCAAGTTTTGCCGATTAACAATCTTCGGCTAATGAAGTGGAGCTCTTTGCGGGTTTTTCTGCTTTCTTGGTCGTTTCCTGAGCGACTGAACATTGCTAGCACTGCCTTCTTGTATGGTCTCCACCTTCCTCTTCGCTTCATTCTTCATACTTCCGCTCCCATTCATCTTCATCAAGGCTTCAACCTACGTAAGGAAAAACAAGAATGAATGACCTACATGTGAGAAAAACGTCCTTCCAAACTGCAGCACATTCAAAACAATGCACGGCATAGGCAGATCAAAACATGGTTCGTTCTAAAAGATGTGCTCGATCATCACCTTGCATTCCATGGAGCAGTACTTCGTGCCAGGCGACTTGAGCCGGTATTGGCAAGTTTTGCACTCCCCTATGTCGTTTGGACCGCGGGAGCGAGTGATCCCATCTCCCCTTTTGTGTATGAACGCAACGAGCCACTCATTTCGATTGTACAGATCAATATCGGAAGTATCCCATAGCGGTGCCAAGTCCACCTTTCTGAACGATGCCACTTCAGCGGCTTTATATGCCTAAGAAGATTAAAACCCAAAGAAAGAACTACTTAAAAGGCGCAAAGAATTCAAATTGCGGAAAAGAAACCCTGGTTTCTCGTTTTCTTGATCATGAAAAGTTTAAGAGTAGTAATATACTGTGCATTTTCACGACACACCAATAAAACAAATGTTGTTATGGTTATAGATGCAAAATTGGTTCTAAATGGAAGCTAGTACCTTTATGATCTCGTGCTCGGAAAGGTCGTGTTGCTTCTTGCACTCTATGCACAAGGTGACCATGCAGACTCTACAGTAGAAATTGCACTTTTTAGAGGAATGAGCCTTGCACAAGTCATAGAACTTGATGTCCGCGATCGGCCTCAACCACGGTGGAACCCCGTTCTTCTGATCATCTCCAGACGAGACCATTGTTGCCCCCCTCTGCGTCATTCTTGTGGCTTTTCTTTCTCCCTCTTCCTCGCTTCCTCAATCTGATAAAGAACGAAACCTAAGGAGAAGAAAGAGAGAAGGTTGCTATGATGTGCATGAAATTGAGAGAGAGAGAGAGAGAGAGAGAGAGAGAGAGAGAGAGAGACTTTGCTAGAGCGCTAGAGTAACTGACGTGTGAATGAATTGGTTTGTTTAAGTTTATATAGTAAAACAAAAAGACCAAGCAAAAAATAAAGGAAAAAAAAAAAAAGAGGAAAAAAGGAATCAAATTAAACAGCGGGTTAAAGTTTATTTTTCTCAAAAAATGATGAGTATAAACATAGTTTATATTTCTCGAAAAATGATGAGTTTAAGCATAAGATTTATGCCGCTCGGTATTTACTAATCTATGGGTTTCTATACAAATGGGAAAACACCGAAAATGGAAGACAATTTTTTAAAAAAAATTCGTTTATCAAATACAAATGAACCCAAGATGGTACTTATTAGGCCATATTGACAATAGTCACCAAAGATATGCAGGTTGCGGTAAGAGTTTAGTTCTTGATTACGATTTATAATTAAAAAAAAATCACAATTCGCCCGTGTCTTGAGAAAATAAAAAAAAATAACTAAGATATGTATTAATATATCACATAACAGCTCGATTAGTCCATTGTATCGAATATTGAACAATTTGTATTTGATTATTTTCTATGATTCTTATTTACAAATAACTAATTTAGACCGTTTACAGTCAGTAGCCCTCTCCTACTCCGCACACGTGCAAAGCCAGCTCAGTCATATACTCCCATATTCATATTTTCAATCGGAGATTATATCATTTTTATTTTTAGTTTGGAAGAAGTGATTAAGAAAGAAAAAAATTAAGTAAGCATATGAGAAAAGAAGAATGGTCTAAAGAGATTCAATTATACTGTTGTTTGGCTGCTAGCGACGGAAAAAGAAATGAAAATAGTGAACGTTGACATTATTGTCCGTTTACATATTTTGAAATACATGAAAAATAAGAGTATAAATGAGAAAAACGAATAAACATGTTCATTAGTATATGAATTCCTCCAAATTCCTTCACATTTAGAAAGATTCGGAGTGAATTAAAAATTTGTATGAAATTAACCAAATAATTCTTCCTGATCTCTCATAATCCCACATAATCCTCTCTCTCTCCCGCCCCCCTCCCCCTTCCTTTCTCCCTCATGCAGACACGATGATACTTATTAGAACCCTTTTCCACCTGAATCCTCCAAATAAACATACAGCCCGTTTAGTTGCAACAATAGAATAAGACTGAAATATAATAGCTATTACGTTGTTTGATTTAAGTTATGCAATTCCTTACCATGTTGTTTGGTTATTTTTTATGACATACGTAATGCGGGTCAGATAGCATTATAATTTTCAAAATAACATAAAATCAGCATTAGAGGGAATATAATAATCATCACTTTTATCATGATTCGCAAGTTTAAATATTCAATTGGATATGTAATTTACCAAATATTTAGCAGTATTTTAATAATTTATGTATGTCACAATGAAAAGTTACTCACATAAGAGGAGATTATATCAAAATAACTGTTGACGCCTAATTTTTAGATTTTAATTTTGGGTTTTTAATTAATTTTTATTACTATTTTCTTTATGTTTTATTTTATTTCGTTTTATTTTGATTAAAGCTGAAAAAACCGAAAAAAACAGAAAAAAACGAAAAAAAAAAAAAACAGAAAACAAAAAGCGAAAAACGGAAAAAACGGCCTAAGGGGGCCTTCGCAGCCCAAAAACCCGCGGGTCCACCCGTGCCGCGCTTGGCCCGCGTGACCCGTCTTCCTCACCTAGAAACGCGTGTGCGGCACGCGCCCGAAGCGTGATGCAGGCCGAAGGAGGAGCAGCGAGCAGCAGAGCACGTGGGGGAGCAGGGGGAGTGGCCGGCCGACGAGACGCGTCGGATGGGACGCCGGTCCGGCTGGCTGGAGCCACGGCAGTCCCTTCGGTTGAACCCTTGTCGGCCGGCCATTTGCTGCCTATAAATACCCCCCCCCCTCCGTTAATCAACACACCAGAGCCACGGCAAGGGGGAGAAAGAAGCCCACAGCCCTAGAACCTCGCTGAGAGACTTTAGAGGAGGAGCCGAGGGTCTGCGAACTTCGATCCGAACCTTGCCAGAGGAGGGCTAGAGAGAGAGAGGGAGAGAGAGAGAGAGAGAGAGAGAGAGAGCAGAGGGAGGGAGAGAGAGAAAGAAGCGCCAAGAGAAGCCCGACGCCGTCGCCACGCCACCGTAGGTAGCCGTCGCCACTGCAGCCTTCGCCGTGATCTCCTCCCTTTGCCAAGCCGCCGTCGCCGTCGCCGTCGCCGTTGCTCCCTTCGTCGCCCCCAAATTGGAACCCTAAGGTTCCTGGTTTTCCGGGTCGCAATCTCGAGTAACCGGGTCAGATCCGGACCAGGAACCGGGTAGGGTTCCATGAGTGAAAAAGGGGATTGAAAGTCGGGTCGCGGGTCGGGTCGGATCCGGGTCAGGCGTCCGCTAAAACGACTCGTCCCACGGAGAGCCAGAGGTCGGGTCGAACCGGGTCGGGTGTCCATGAAAATGGCACCGTTTCACGCTGAGCCAGAGGACGGGTCGCGAAGTCGGGTCGCGGAGCCGGGTCGGGTATTCGCGAACGGCATTGTTTCACTTCGAAGTTGAGCCGTGTAGTGGAAGCGGCGTCGTTTCGGGCGAGGAGCGGGTCGCCGGCCCGGCCCGTCAGTCGGCCGGACACACCCATGCCCGGCCCAACGTCGTTTCGGCGCCCTTTCCCCCAAAAATGCAAGCCCGCCCGCATTTTGGGCTGGCCCGGGCGGATCCGACCCGTGGATCCGACCCGAGCCGGTTTTATAATATTTTAAATAAAAATATTTTTTTAAAAATCTTTTTTAATTTCCAAAAAAATCAAAAATGTTTTAAAATGTTTAAAAAATGTTTTATTTTCAAAAAAATCAAAAATCAAAATAAAAATATTTTATTTAAAAAAAATACTTAAAATATTAAAAATATTTTTATTTTCCAAAAAATAAAAAAAATAAAAAAATGTTTTATATTTTCCAAAAAATCCAAAAAAATGTCAAAAAAATCCCAAAAAATGTCAAAATTCATAAAAAGTCAGAATTTTCATAAAATGCCAAAAGACTTGTATTTTTCCAAAAAATACCCAAAAAAATCCAAAATCCCTTTTATGTCCAAAATTGAGAAAAATACCCAAAAATGTGATTTTTCCTAAAATGCATGGAAATCCCCAAACATTCAAAAAACCTTAGAGTTTAAACAAGATTAGGTACCGAAAGGGCATTAGTGATTAACTAGTGTAATCAAGTCCCCGATCCTAATTTCTCTGGTTGCGGAGGAGCGAGCATTTCTCCCGGTACTTCGCGTAGGTTTCTAATCGACTTATCCCAAATCTATTAGTGGCGACTCCATTTTAAAAATTGATTTACAAACTAAAAAATCTTAAAGTCGTGAATTGGCGGATTTGGGAGAGTCCAGGCTTTAATTAAATCCAACCGAGCCATTAGTCTCCTTAGGCGCTCGTACCCGATCCGGTCGGGCGCCCCCTAAAAAAAAGGGGTCGTGACAATAACTTATGGTAATTATCACTTTATAAACCAATTATGAGTGTAAGATATACAATTTTTTTTTGTATTACCTAATAATTAATTTATGATTATTGTTTACATTATCATATAGTATGTAATTATGTTAAATTACATATTATTTACTACAAGGTTAATGGTATAAAAGGATTATTAATAATACACTCTCTAAGTGTTAGTTTATTATATATATATATATATATATATATATATATATATATAATCGTATCTAATAGTGAGCCACTAATAGTATGTTAGTTAATGCATTATGATTAACTCTTAATATAAACAGTAATTATGCTTCACCAAGATAATATAATCATTATCACATCAATTATTTACCAATCACATAATATTTTATTCATTAATATTATCACATGTGATTAAGTCAAAATAATGATGATTGGGTGTTTCATTATATAAATAATATAATTAAAATTAGTTTGGCTTATTGAGACTTTTAATTGTAATTAATAGTCTATCAATAGAGTGGGCCTAATTCTTTTAAGAAGCATTAACTATAGCTTAGGTCTCAATTCTAGCGCCAAATTTTATTTTTTAATTTCATAATAAAGTAACAATATTTAGTTGGTACCCAAATTTGACCCCATCAAATTTTTGTCAAATGATACTATTCCGACATATCATTCCACATGTACATTGCGTTTGTCACATCTACTAATATGGAAATTAGGTACCAAATAAGACAACATAAGAGAAAAAGAGGGGTTGGGGGTAGGGGTGTATTGTCTATCACATCTGCCATAGTTTGGGAGTTCAAGCTCTATGCTCGAGATGATCATGGCTGCTCAAATTCATACTCGCGGTTGCAATGGCCACTCAAGCTCGTGGTCATGGCCACAAGATCTTATTTGAGCCATGAAGCTCATGGCGGCCATGGTCAAGAGATTTTTTGAAGTCGTGAATCTCGACGCTGCCATGTGCTCAAGTTTCGAGAATGTGGTGATGAACACATGAGCGTCGAGCTCACGCATGTAGAAAAATTCAAAAGTAGAAGAAAATCATCTTTTTTAGTTTAGTGAACACATCTTACCTTGTTTACCTCTTTGAGCAATCTTAAAGGTGTACTTGTGTACTTATTACTGCAGTCCTTTTTGTAAGGCTTGAACTCTAACACCACAAAAAGATGATCAAACTCCCTTATCATAGCTTGTAAGATCATATGTTTGTACTTACTTCTATTTAGTCGTTATTTTCTTGAATTTCGTTTTTGCGAAAGTCTATATTTGTATTTATTTTGTGGATATCTATCAACTAAGTTCTTACACATTTAATTGTCAAATCAAGTACTTGAACTAACATAATTTTTCTATCAACTCTCTATCGGAGCCGATAAGAATTTGACGTGGAAAACTCTGAATACATGTTCATGCTCAGAAATCTTGATTATGATATATATTTTGAAATCTAAATCTCACACGTTATTCTTGTTGACGTACATATCCATTCCAATAGACTGAATTTGAAATTAAATTGACTTGGTCTAAAAAGTTACGCAGATTTGTACTAAAGATCAAGGAGTAGATTAGAAAATAACCGTACAAGTTTTTGGATTAGAGTGGACGTGTGCAGTGCCTGACAAGGGTCCACATTTCTTTTCTCGAGCTTCTTTGTTTCCTACTATTTTTCAGAAAATAAGAATTTATTTTGCTATAAATAATTTTAGACGGCAACATATTAGAATGGCTATTTGCATATGAGAATGACAAGAAAAAAAAAAGCCCAATCGAATTGTATTTGACAAAAATTGTCGAAAAAGCGGAAAATAAAATCGTTTGATTAGTATTTCTGAGAGTTTTATATCTGCCTACGTTTATTTCAATTGATATTAAGTACACAATTTAATATCACTACCGGTCCACGCATTGGTTCAAATACTAACAGAACCCAAGCTACAGGATTTAGCGAGTTGCACCTACAAGAGTCAAGACCATAATTGGCTTTTGGAAGAATTCTGAAAGTTTTTGTGATCCCAATAGAAACAACGACAACAAAACTAGTAATAATACTTTTCGATCATCTTTGTTGATACGGGACTCTCAACAGAGTTATTTGCTATCAGAAAATTCCATCTATAGCTAGGGATTTCGGTTCCAAGGGTATAAAATATAGTGAGATTTAATCTCTCTCGAGCAGTTCACGTTCAAGAAAATGATGATCCATGGGACCCATGTAGGACGCAAATTGCGCAACCCCAAGATCTCCATAACTAGAACAAGAACACACATCCAAAGAGTAGAAGATTAATGCACCTGATTTAGGATTCATCGTTCTTGAGCAAAAGCGGAAACACAATGTTCCTTACGCAAATCCTTCTCCTCTGTCGCCCTCCGAATCACTGGCTCAATGAGACAGCCCCTCACGATTGACATTAGGATATGTGAGATTAGGGTTAGAGGAGAGACTTCAGCACTATTTATAGAGTTTCCAGCCAGTCCCTCTCATTACGGGTCAGGCTCAACTCAGTCCACATTAGCTAGCCCCATATTAGACTAATTAAGAAACCTTTTATCTCACCTTAGATTAAACCCCGTAAAATAGTAAACGTTAAATGGTAAATAACAATGTCAATTAATTTAGTCCACATTAGAGGAAAACTCTAACAACCCCGACTTATAAAACAAGGAAAAAGAGATAGTCGTTGCATTACTATACTTCACATTGATGTAAAGAAAAATAGAGTTTGTCTCCCTGAATAAGTGGCGGATCAAGCATGTGCTAATTGCAAAGAGAAACTGATAGTTTCTAGGAGCCCTATCAAGAATAAACCAGAAAATCAACCATATGTTCTGATTTCCAATCTTCGCCTTAAAAAATGGAGTGCTCCGCGGGTTTTGCTGTTTTTTTGGTCGTTTCCTGAACGACTGCACATTGCTAGAACTCCTCTCTGATATTATCTGTGGCTTCCTCTATGATTCGTTCTTGGTACTTCCACTTCCATTCATCTTCATCACGGTTTCAACCTGCAGAGGAAAAGCAAGAAAGAATGACCCTCATGAGAGAAAGCATTCCTGGACGTCGCAATGCCTTCAAAATTAATGCACGACAAAGGTGGATCAAGACCCGATCCATTTGAAAAGGTGGTGCTCGATTGTCACCTTGCACTCCACGGAGCAGTACTTGGTGCCCAGTGACTTGAGGCCATACTGGCAATATTCGCACTTCGCAAAACCACTCCGACAGCAGGAGCCAGTGGCCTCAGCTCCTCTTTTGTGTATGTAGGCGACGAGATACCTGTTGGAAGTGTATGGATAGATATCGGAATTATCCCACAGCAGCTTCAAGCCCTCCATTCTGAAGGCCACTCCTTTGGAAGCTTTGTATGCCTAAAAAGGTTGAAAGCCAAAACCATAAACAAAATAAAGTCAAGGCATTCAAAATGAGGAAAAGAAAAGCATTTCTTGTTTTCTTGATTATGCAAAGATAAAAGAGCAGTACACTGCATTTTCACGTCACACCAGTAAAACAAATGCCTTTATGATTACAGGCGCGAAGACGATTCACAATGGAAATTAGTACAGTTATGATCCCGTGCTTGGGATCGTGTGGCTTCTCGCACTCTTTGCAGTAAACGGCCATATAGACTCTACAGTAGAAATTGCACTCTTCCGAGAGATGTTAAACTATTGTCACGTCGACCATGGCAGAACGACGCTCTCTTGATCATCTCCAGACGAGACCATCATTGTATCATTCAACGTCGTTATCGCAGCTTTTCTTTTCCTTCTCCTGCGCTTCTTGATTATGATAAAGAACGGAACTCTAGAAGCAGAAAGAAAGAAGTTTGCGAGGATGGTCATGAAATTTTTATATAAAAAATAAAATGAAAATGGCAAAAGAAGAAGAAGAAAAGAGAGGAAATAAAATTGAACATCGGGTTCAAGTTTATATTATTTGAAAAATGATGAATATAAACAAAAAGTTTATACCAACTGTCTATTCTTTTATCATGCCTCTCTAAACAACAGGGGGAAAACAATGGAAAATAGAGAATAATTTTTTCAATAATTTCGCTTATCAAAACAAACGATTCCTAATATAATAGTTATTATGCTATGCTGACGATAGTCACCATAGATATGCAAGCTACGATGCTATTTTGGTATTTGGTTATGATCTGTAAATAAAATAATTAAGCTTCGCCCGTATCTTTAGATTACAACAAAAATAATTACGAACTGCATTACTATATCGCATGGCAGCTCGAATGGTCCATATTATGAGATATTGAACAAATTATAATTGATTGTTTTCTATAATTTTCATATAGAAATAACTAACTGAAACCGTGAGAAAACAGATGTGGACCTTTGCCCTGCAATACACACATCAGTCATTATAGCTCGTTTTCTTTTAGTTTGGAAGAAGTGACTGAAAAATAATGCTCATAGCGGATCATTAGAGTGGACGGGTGAAGCTTCTTTGTTACCTTTTATTTTCAGAATTTTTTTATTGGTATATATAATTGTGAACGGTTTAACACATTAAAATGGCTATTTGCTAATGACAACGATAAAAAAAAAAAAAAAAATCAAATTGTATTTAAAAAAATTATTGAAAAAATGGAGGGTAAAATTATTAGATCAATGTTTCTGAAAGTTTTATATTTGCCTATTTACATTTTGATTGATATTAAGTACCTAATTTTATATCACTACTCGTCCGCGAATTTGGTTCAAATACTAATAGAACTCATGGATATTCAAGCTCCAAGATTTAGTGAGTAGTATCTACAAGAGTCAAGACCATAATTGGTTTGCGAAGGAATTATGATGAGTTTATATGATCCTAAAAATACTGCTAATTATAATAGTATAAATGAAAAGGGGAAGATGAGAAGAGGAAGGTCCGGTTAAAAGTAGGAAATATTAAAAAAAAAAAAAAAGTGAATATAAGCAAAGAGCAACTGGTTATATATCAATGTAATTTTAATAATTTCTTTGCTTCCGAAAAAGGATTTGAACTGGGTTAGGACTTAGATTACTCGCTGTATAGTAATAATTTGTCAATTGAAAATTATGCGACTTCAATAAATATTTCGTGGGGTATTTATATTTTTTTTTTTCCTTGTCTAGCTTGCAATTATGGACTTGTCAACTTCGAACCTTTGCCATCCTAAATTATTCGTCAATATTTAGTTAGTCCTCGAAAACACCGTTGACCATCATGCTAGTTTCCATAAAAAAAAAAAATATATATATATATATATATATATATATTGTGAATTTACTTAAACTTGCCCATCCTAAAATTCATCAACTGTGGACACTTAACAGAAGCATGTGCTCTGAGATAACTGAAATTTTTTTAAAAGAACAAGTCAAGTTTATGAAGTTGACTTTCAGTTGGTCTATTCGATAGCACAACTATTTTATTGAAAGTTATTTGATAGCATGCGTATTTTCTTATCTTAAACCAATCATTAAAGAGCATGAAACTTTATTTTTTTTGTAATCGTTTTGAATTGCTTGGTCCTAATTTATGTCAAAATAGCAATTGGTGTGCTTAGTGAAAGAAATCAAACTCGCTTCAAAATAGTCGGTGTCCTTTTTGGCAAATTAGTGGCCAGCGGAAGACCATTGTTAGCTCGAGTGATGGCGTTCGTCGGTTTGGCAATGCTCTTTTCTGTCATATTCGCTAGTAGAACTGAAACGACGAGAGGCTAATAATGCAACTGATATACGTGCAAGAGAAAACAAAAATACTTCATATTGGAGTAACAAAACAGTGTTACTTCGCTAATGACATTCCATATCGCCTACCCAGAACATTAAAAAATAATCATAAGGAAGGCAGTAGTAGTTTCAATGAGCCCAATCAAGAATGTACCAAGAATATTAAAAGAAAGAATTAGCACCAATTAGCTCCCACCCTAATTATCACTAAATTTACCAATTTTCCAATCTTCGGCTAATGAAGTGGAGCTCTTTGCGGGTTTTCCTACTGTCTTGGTCGTTTCCAGAAGGACTGAACATTGCTAGCACTCCCCTCCGATATGGTCTCCACCTTCCTCTTCGCTTCGTTCTTCATACTTCCGATCCCATTCATCTTCATCACAGCTTCAACCTACGCAGGAAAAAAACAAGAAAGAATGACCCACATGTGAGAAAACATCCTTCGGCATCGTGGAACATTCAAAATTAATGCACTGCACAGGCGGATCGAAAACCAGATTCGTTCAAGAAAGGGGGTGCTCGATCGTATAGTTACCTTGCATTCCACAGAGCAAAACTTGGCGCCCGACTACCGGAGCCGGAACTGGCAAGATTCGCACTTCACAACGCTGTTCAGACTGTAGGGGCGAGGGATTCCGTCTCCTCTTTTGTGCACGAAGGCAACGGCATACTCGTTGTTAGTGTGTGGACGGATATCGGAAATATCCCACAACGATTTCAAGTCCTTCAATTTGAATAACGCGTCTTTGCCAACTCTATATACCTGAAAAGATTAAAACCCAAAAACAAAAACTGAAAAGGGGCAAAGAATTCAAAATGAGGAAAAGAAACCCTAATTTCCCCTTTTTCTTGATCATGCAAAGATAAGAGCAGTATATCATGCATTTTCACAAGACATCGATAAAACAAACGCAGTTACAATTACAGACAAGAAGACGATTCAAAATGGAAGTCAGTACCCTTATCATCTCATGCTCGAATAGATCGTGTTGCTTCTTGCACCCTTTGCACACAGCAATCATCCAGACGCTGCAGTAGAAATCAAGCTTTTCAGAGAGATGAATGTCGCACGGGCCATGGAACTTCACGCTCGCTATCCGCCTCAACCACATTGGAACGGCCTTCTCTTGATCATTTCCAGACGGGATCGTCACTGCATCATTCCCCATCATTTTTGTGGCTATTGTTTCTCCCTCTCCCTCGCTTCTTTAATCTGATAAAGAACGAAACCCAGGAAGAAGAAAGAGCGAAGGTATGTTTATGAAATTTAGAGAGAGAGAGAGAGAGAGAGAGAGAGAGAGAGTTTGCTAAAGCGCGATGTTGGTGAATGAATGAACTAGTCGGTTGTAAGTTCATATGACAAAAAAATCTAGCGAAAAATATAGAAAAAAAGAGAGGAAAAAAAGCAAACAAAATAATAGTTAATACGCAATGTCAACAATAGTCGCCAAAGCTATGCAAGTTCTGATGTGATTTTACTCTTTGGTTTTTGGTCTACAAATAAGTTAATTACGATTCACTTGTGTCCTAAGATTATAGAAAACATAGTTAAAATCTGTATCAATATATCACATGGCAGCTTCATCAAATTGTATTTGATTGTTTTCTATGATTTTCATTTGCAAATATTGTGACGATATTTTTGTTTTCGGTTTTTATCTATTAATAAGATAATTACGTTCCACCCTTGTCTCAAAATTATAAAACAAAAATAGTAATTACAATTTGTGTTGATATATCAAATAACAGCTTAATCAATCCATATTTATCATATATTGAATAGATTGTGTTTGATTTTTCTTTTTTATGATTTTCATTTGCAATAACTAATTGAACCGTTTACAGTTAGTCCGGCAAAACGTTCATCAACTAAGAGTCCATTCGTTATGCAGAAAATATCATATTTTCGGAAAATATTTTTCAGGAAACAATTTTTCAAGAAAATAACCATATTTTCTGGTATTCAGTTGAAATATAAAAATGGAGTAGAAAGTTATTTTTACTGTTTGGTATGTGATTTGATTTTTCGGGAAAAATTACCAACAAAATTGAATTTTAATTTTTTAATCAACCAAAAAAATTAATTTTAATATTTATATATTTTTTAAAATTGAATTTTAAATTATTTTTTCTCCTTTTTTTCTTTTTTTCCTTTTCCTTTTCCTTCCTCCTTCTTCCTCCTCCTTCCTTCATTGCCACATGCCTTGGCGATAACCGACTGCCCATCGATCAACCAAGACGCGAATTGACAAGCTCGAGATTCGACCAATCCAAACTAGCCCAAGCTCTGCTGAGACCAACAAGCTCACGACTCGCTAGATCCAAGCGAGCTCGAGCTTGAGCTCCGTCGAGGCCGATGAGCCCGAACTCCATCGAGGTCGATGAACCCGAGCTCCGTCGACGTTAGGGAGCTCGTAGCTTGCCAAATCTAAACAAGCTCAAGCTTTGTCAAGGCAAGCGAGCTTATGACTCGTTAGATCCAAACGAGCTCAAGCTCCATTGATCTAGGTGAGATCGAGCTCTACCGAATTGGGTGAGGCAAGGCAAAGCCTCACCAGCCTATGGTGAGGCTCCATTTGGCTCGTGGCCGGTCACCAACCGCCGGCATGGCTAGTTGCCGGTGACCAACCAAGGAAGAAGAAAAAGAAAATAGAAAAAAATTTTAAAACTAAATTAAAAAAAGAAATATAAAAATAAAAGGAAAATGTATTTGGTGAAAGAATGTGAGGTGAAAGAAGTTATGGAAAATGTCTTCCATTTATGAAAAAAAGAAAACATTTTCCTCACTTTTGAATGTGTTCTTTTAATAGTGAAAAATATTTTTCTTAACTAATTCATTTTTCATGAAATGAACGCCGGAAAATCCGAATAACGTTTTCCCGAAAGTTATTTTTCCATGAAACGAACATACAAAAGCCAGCTTAGTTTGGATGCACCGGTTAGGAAGGACTAAAACATTAAAATAATTATGAGGGAGAAAAGGAGGAATGATTTTAAGAGATTTGATTATTATGTTGTTTAGATGCCAGCGAGGAAAGACAAGGAAAATAGTTTATAATGGCACTAAAGTCCTTTTATATATTCGTAGATACATGTAAAATTACAGTAGGAATGAGAAAGAAGAATAAACTCATTTATTTTATACACAACTCTCACCAAATTCCTTCGTATTTAGGCTCTATTTGTTCAATGAAAAACGAATGATTTAGAAAATATTTTCCTAAAAAATGATTGTATGTATTGCTTACAAAAATAAATAAACAAAGAGTATTTTCATCGTTCATAAAAAGGTTTAGACATAAGCTATTATTGATAATAAAAATATTTTTTATTAACTAATTATTTTAAGCAATACAAGCGATTATTTTTAGAAATATATTTTTTGAATTATTCATTTCTCGTGAAATAAATGAGGCCTTAAGGAGAATGAATTAAAAATGCATATAAAATTAACCGGACTAATTCTTCCTAATCTCTCTTAATCCCGGGGAATCCTTTCTCTATGTCTCTTATCCTTCATTTAAAACACGATTATACTCCTAGAGCCTCTTTTTCACACCTAATCCCTTCTAACAAAGATATAGCTTGTTTGGTTGCACTGTTTAGTTTAACTTATGCAATACCTATCATACCATTTGGTTTCATTTACAACTTACGTAATAAGGGGAGGATAGAATCAGAATTCCTAAAATACCCACAATATTAGACTTAAGGGAATATTATATTTATTTAAAATAGTCAAAATTTATTGATGAATTTAATAACAATGTATATCGTTAGATAAAAAATTTATCAAATTTTGTTATTAATTATTTTGATAATTTATATATATTATAATGAAAATTTAAACGCATGAGATGTGACTATATTAAAATAGTTTGTAGTAATTATCACTTAGACAACCAATTGTGAGGGTAGTACATAAATTTTTATGTATTATTTAGTAATCAATTTATGATTAAAATTTAAAGTGTAGCATATAATATGCTATTTTGTTAACTATCCTATGTCTTGTCCAAGGCTACGACTCCCCCAATGCAATGGTGTTACTACATATTATTTACTGCATAGTTAATTTTATGACAAGATTAATAATAACATAACAACCTGAGTATTAATTAAAATAAATATTATTAAACTAATCATTATATTATGAAATAATAGGAAATAATGACATTTTTAATAATCATGTGTAAAATCTAGCTACTAAGATAATGCTAATTTATGTATTATGAATAATTTTTAGGGTTAATACCTTGAAAAACCCTAAAGCGGTACACTTGTGACAAATTTACCCCAAATTATTTTTTTGACCACCAAAAACTCCAATCTGGTACACTTGTGACAAATTTACCCTCTATTAGTTTTTATTAAATTTTATCGTTAAACTATTAAGTTAAATGACACGTGAGAGTTGATTAATATACCAATTTAGGATTTTACATTCCGTTTGTTACAGTTTACAACTTTTGTGATTTTTTTTTGTATTAATCCAATTTAGCGAATGGTATATTTGTTACAAATTTACCAGTTTGGAGTTTTTTGCGGTCGAACAAATTAGTTTAGGGTAAATTTGTCATAAATGTACCAGTTTAGGGTTTTTTTTTGTTAGTCGGGGTAAATTTGTCACAGATATACCAGTTTGGGGTTTTTCATGGTCAAAAAATTAGTTTGGGGTAAATTTGTCACAGGTGTACCAGTTTGGGGTTTTTCAAGGTATTAACCCTAATTTTTAATATGAGCAATTATGCGTTGTCAAGATAACATAAGTACCACTACATCAATTTTTTTTTTTTTTTTTTTGAGTAACTACTACATCAATTATTTATCTATAATTTTATATTTTGTTCATTAATCTCGTAATATAAGATTAATGTTATGAAATACATGAATGAATATTTATTATATTCATCTTATCCAATGTACTTATTATGGTACATTTGTACCAAATGTTCAAAGTACATCTCCCTATACAATGAACGTTCATTTCCCTTATCTTGTACATGTATCATTCAATACATTGATATTAATGATTAGTACATTCTTGTTCTCTTATAAATAGGAGTTTAGTTTTGATGTAAAACACACAATCACACAGAAACACAACAGTGAGATACTGGAAATAAAACTCCCTCCTCTGGCTTTCCCTATTATTTCTAGTGTTAATTTACTTTCTCTTCTCAATCTCTTCTCTATTATATATTCGCAACGCAATATTTTACAATACCTTATCAGCACGGAGATCGACTGACTGAGTAAGTATATTCTGCAAGGTGGGTATTTTTTTATTAATCAACTTATGCTTCATCTTCTTCTATCAATTCTTCATTTTTATTTTTCTTGGCCTAAAGCCAAATTTCAAATCTAAAAGTATCCTTCTGCTCCTGAAGTAGCAGTGGATATTTAGAAATCCTTTTAATTAATTTAAGGATTTATTTTTGCAAGGACTATGGCAAATATTGAAAAGCCCAAATCCCACATCTTGGAAGTAAGTGGAAAGAATTATCTATCCTGGTGTCTTGACATGGAAATGCACCTCCAAGAGCAAGATCTCGCTAATACAATTACAGAGGATGGAACCTCAAATGAAAAGGATAAAGCAAATGCACTGATTTTTATTTGCCGTCATTTGCATGAGAGCCTGCAGATTCAATATTTATCCGTTCGAGACCCTCATATCTTGTGGAGGAGGTTGAAGGATAGGTATGATCATACCAAGACTATTATCCTCCCTCAAGCACAATATGACTAGCAAAATCTCAGACTGCAAGATTTTAAATCAATGTCTGATGCAAAATTGTTAGAGAAAACTTTCTCCACTTTCAATGCTTCAAATATTGTATTGCAATAGCAATACCGACAGCATCAGTTTGCCATATACTCTGAATTAATTTCTGTGATTCTTACTACCGAGCAAACTAATGAATTGTTGCTAAAAAATAATGATCTTAGACCTGCTAGCTCAAAAGTATTGCTTGAAGCACATGCTAATTTTGAAAAAAATATTGACCATTTTAAGGGCTATAAGCGCAGGCAAAAACATAATCCTAGAAGGGATGGCAAGAAATTTAACCACCCTAGGAAATCAAACTTTGGCCTGAATCATGACAAAGAAAAGAAGCCAAAGAAGGTGATTAATGAAAGTATTTGTCATCGCTGTGGCATGACTAGGCATTGGTCACGTACCTGTCGTACGCCAAAACATTTTGTTGATCTATACCAAACATCTTTAAAGAATACGGGCAAGCGTGATGAATCTCATGCCATTGAAATCAATCTTACTGCCATAACCACTGTTGAAGTCAACAATATCTCCGTTGGTGGGACTCCCCTTACTCCTGAAGTAGCAAATGCATCCTTAGATGTCTCTGATTTCTTTGAGGATCTCTGATTACTTTGATGAGGTATCAAATTGGTGGATGATAAGTTGAACTTCGAATTTTATATTGTTTTCGCTTTAAATGTATTACTTTTTATTTATTCTTTAATATGGTTATGAAATGCTTATGAACCTTATATAATATTTATTTTGAAATTTTATTTGACTATATAACTAATATGCAAATCTTATGATACTTGACACCTGAAGTTGTCAATATAAATGCAAATGAAAAATACCGATAAAAAGGAATATGTTTGTTTGCTTGATAGTACAACAACACATACTATATTTCGTAGTAGACACTTTTTCTTGAATATGACATTACATAAGACACAAATCCATACAATATCAGGTCATGTTTTGATTATTGATGGTTTTGGAAATGCCACAATTATTTTGCCAAATGGCACAGTCTTGCATATTGAGAATGTATTTCTAAGCATTAAATCAAAAAGGAATCTACTCAGTTTCAAAGATGTACGCCCTAATGGGTATCATATTGAGACTATTTATGAGCAAGATAAGGAATATATTGGTATTTCCTCTTATAAGATAGGCCTGAAGACCATCCATGAGAAGCTGGAAGCTTCTTCTATGAGTTTGTATTGTGTCATAATTAAGGCCATTGAAACCTATGCCATCACATCCTGGAGATTGGTAAACCATGATCAGTTTGGACTGTGGCATGATCGCCTTGGTCATCCTGACGCTTCAATGATGCGTATGATAATTCAAAATACAAAAAGGCATCATTTAGAGAATATAAAGGTATTGTTGTCCAAAGATTATAATTGTGAGGCTTGCTCACAAAGAAAGCTCATTATCAAACTTTCTATAACAAAGGTTAATCTTGAATCTCCTTTATTCTTACAAAGAATTCAGGGTGATATTTGTGGACTAATACAACCACCAAATGGACTGTTTCGATATTTTATGATATTAGTGAATGCATCCTGTAAATGGTCCCATGTTTGCTCATTATCTATGTGCAATGTCACATTTGCATGTTTATCATATTCCAGCTGCAAATGCTCTAACTAGGATAACTGTTCCCGAAGGATAGGCTAAAATGGATCAAAATCTCCCACACTTGAAGCATGGTAGACCGATAGGATCAAAAGATACTGCTTCTCGAAAACGAAGGGAAAAGAATCAAGAATCCGCTCCAGAAGAGCCTAGCGTTGTGCTTGCTCCCAAAGAGCTTATTGCCCCTGAAGAGGCGCAAACATATGAAAGGAACACTAGTTCCGGGAATACCGAGAATTCCATTACATATTATAATGAAATTTGGGATCGAAATGAAATCATCATTGATGATGTTTTTGCGTTCTCAGTTGCTCATAAAATTATGGATGATGATTGTAAGCCGCAATCTATTATTGAATGTCGTTAAAGGTAAGATTGGCCTAAGTGGAAGGAAGCAATTAAAGATGAATTAGCTTCCCTAACTAAACGGGAGGTTTTTGGACCTGTAACTCATATCCCCGATAATGTAAAGCTCGTTGGATATAAATGGGTATTTATCCGAAAACGAAATGAAAAAAATGAGGTTGTCAGGTATAAAGCCCGACTCCTTGCCCAAGGATTCTCCCAGAGACCTGGGATTGATTATGATGAGACATATTCACCTGTGATGGATATGATTACATTTCGTTTTTTCATTAGCCTAGCAATCTCTGAAAGATTGGATGTGCATCTTATGGACGTTGTGACGGCATATTTATATAGTTCATTAGACTCTGATATTTATATGAAAATTCCCGAGGGATTCAAAATGCCTAAAGCATGCACTCCCCGCAATTTATTCTCAATAAAATTCCAAAGATTCTTGTACGGGTTAAAGCAATCCGGTCGCATGTGGTATCAACGCCTAAGTGAGTATCTAATTAATGAAAGGTATAAGAATGATTCTATCTGCCCATGCGTGTTTATTAAGAAATCAGAAACCGAATTTGCTATTGTAGCAATTTATGTCGACGATATAAATTTAATTGGAACTCTAGAAGAGTTAGCCAAAACTGCTGAGTATTCGAAAAGGGAGTTTGGAGTTAAAGATTTGGGAAAAACCAAAATTTGTCTTGGTCTAGAGCTTGAGCATAAAGCAAATGGAATAATCGTTCATCAATCAGCATATGTTGAAAGATTACTTATGGACAAAGCCCACCCATTGAGCACCCCTATGTTTGTAAGGTCTCTAGATCCCTAAAAGGATCCATTTCATCCTAGAGAATCTGATGAAGAGATACTTGGTTCGGAAGTACCATATCTTAATGCAATTGGGGCATTAATGTACTTGGCACAATGCACGATACCAGATATTGCTTTTACGGTAAATTTATTGGCACGTTTTAGTTTTGAGCCAACTCAGAGACATTGGAATTGAGTTAAACATATTTTCCGTTATCTCCGAGGAACCATAGATTTGGGATTATATTATTCCAAGGAGTCCACTAACTCTGGTTTAGTTGGGTATGCTGATGCTGGATATAGATCTGATCCACATAAGGCTCGCTCTCGAATCGGGTATTTATTTTGTTATAACGGCATCGTTATTTATTGGCGTTCTACGAAGCAATCGCTAGTAGTTACATCTTCTAACCACTCTGAGATTATTGCTTTATATGAAGCTGGAAGAGAGTGTGTTTGGTTAAGATCCATTATAACGCATATTCATAATTCTTGTTGTTTAATACCGGTTACAAACTCTTCCACTATAATTTATGAAGATAATGTTGTTTGTGTTGCACAAATTAAGGGAGGATATATCAAAGATGATAGGACCAAGCATATCTCGCCGAAATTTTTCTATACTCACGAACTCCAAGAAAGACGACAAATTAATGTTAAACAGATTCGATCCATAAATAATCTTGCAGATCTTTTTACCGAATCATTGCCAATATCAACTTTTGAGAAATTAATATATGTCATTGGTATGCGGCGAGTTCACAAGATGCAAGATTGATTAGCCCCAAAAGTGGCTATATAGCTCAATTGAGGGGGAGATATTATGAACTATGCATTGATATGCGGCGAGTTCACAAGATACAAGGTTAATTGGTCTCAGTAGTAGCTATATATGCATTGCACTCTTTTCTTTTTGTCAGGCTTTTCCCACAGGGTTTTTCCGGCTTAAAGTTTTTAACGAGGCAATTAATGCATCTATAAAAGGGAGAAATCATAAAGTTTGTGCTCTGCACTTTTTTTCCCTTTTGTCCAGTTTTTGTCCCATTGGGTTTTTCTAGCTTAAGGTTTTTAATGAAGCAGTATTATTCGATGCACATTCATAATTAATACAATGAATATTCAAGGGGGAATATTATGAAATACATGAATGAATGAAATACATGAATAAATATTCATTATATTCATCTTATCCTATGTACTTATTATGGTACATTTGTACCAAATGTTCTAAGTACATCTCCTTATACAATGAACGTTCGTCTCCCTTATCTTATACATGTATCATTTGATACATTGATATTAATAATTAGTACATTCTTGTTCTCCTGTAAATAGGAGTTTAGTTTTGATGCAGAACTCATAATCACACAGAAATACGACAGTGAGATACTAGAAATAAATCTCCCTCCTCTGGCTTTCCCTATTATTTCTGGTGTTCATTTGCTTTCTCTTCTCAATCTCTTCTCTATTATATATTCACAACGCGATATTTTACAACAATTAAGTGATAGTAATAATAATTGGTTAATACAAAATTTCAATCATAATAAATAGTCCACCAATAAAGGAAGTCTAATTCCCCTAAAAACTATTAACTTTAGCTTGGATCCCAATTTTGACCTCAACTTTCATTTGTCTTATGAAAAAAAGCATTAACTATCAATCGGTGCCCAAATTTGACTTTATCAAGTGTCGATCAATTCTGAGCAAAGAAAGAGTCCATCAAATGATATTGTTAAAGATTTAACATGTCATTCCACGTGTACATTAGCTTTATGGCATTTACTAACATGAAAATTAGGTAACAAATTAGACAATGAGAGATAGAGAGAGATCTACCACATCTACCATAGTGCGAGCTTAAGCTCTAAGCTCGCTATGATCATGACCGTAAAAACTTATTGAAACACCAAGCCTGCGGTGGCCTTTGTCATGAGGTCTCTTAGACCCATGAATCTTAAGGCTACCTTGATCCCTCAAGCTTTGAGCACGCTACAAGAGGCGCATGAGCATCAGGCTCACGGTGACCATGATTACTTAAGTTTCAATCCCTGAAATTCAAGGTAATGGCTACTCAAGTTTCGAGCTTGTGGCGGCTATGGCTGCTTGATTTGAACACATGACCATAGCCACAAGATTTGTGGTCACAGTGGGTACAAATTTGAGCTTTAGGTTATGGCCTCTTAAGCTTCAAGCTCACAGAGACATAATTACTCAAGTTATGTGGCTCGAAACTTGAGTGGCCACAATAGCCTCGAGCCCGAAGTTCGAGCAGCCAAGGTGGCCTCGAGTATCATGGCTCAAAAGGATCTCTTTTCCCATAGCCGCAAGAGCATGAGCTTGTTTGACCATCATTGTTATGAGATTAGAGCTCGAGCTCTTGGATGTGGTTATGATAACATCTCTTTGTCCCTTGCTCATGCGCAAAATTTTTCTTTTCCTTTCAATTCGTGCAATGTGGGCAATCATTATGAACGTAATTAATCCTTGACATGACATGTTGAGTAATCAACAATAATGATGGATGAAAATTTAAAAGGGCCAAATTTGGATAGTGACTGAACTTTTTTGCTCATTTATGAGTTATAAGAAAAAGACATGATGGGGATTCAAGCTAAAACTAATATTTCTCTTAAAGATAATTAGGCCCAAGAGAGTGAGTGCTAAAAAAAATGATAAAGATGTAGACCATAATTAGTATTACACACAAGAGCATGTAATAATTATAACAACCTTGATTGTAACACGGATTATTGAGTAATACTAATAACTATTATTCTAACCAAAATGTTATAATCGGTAGATTGTATACAAATAGATCAATGATGTAATTTTTCAAATTGCTTCATCTTCTTTACGGTGTCTATGCACGCAAGTCACCTGTTGAAGCGGCAGGGGGCCTCACTTGCAACTGCTTTAGCCTGAGCAGCCCTCATTAAAAATCAAATCAGACCAGACCGGACCAGACATGCCCTTCTCCCTCCTCCATCTCCTCACTCTTCTCCTCCTTTTCCACCTTCTTCCTCCTCAGCTCTCTCTCTCTCTCTCTCTCTCTCTCTCTCTCTCTCTCCTCTCCATCCTCACCTCACTCCCTCCCTCCATGTCCCCAGGCCCCCTCCCCTCTCCCTCAGACCCCGCGCTCCACCACCTCCTCCTCCCCTCTCCTCCCCCAAGGCCCACCTCGCTCCCTCCTTGAGGCCCCCCCGCCGCCGCCGCCGCCGCCGCCGTCTTCTCGTCGGCGGCCCCTCACACCCCCGCCACCGCGATGAGGGGCGCCGAGGCCGACGCCATGGTGTCCCTGCTCAAGGAGCGCATCGTCTTCCTGGGGAGCAGCATCGACGATTTCATCGCGGGCGCGATTATCAGCCAGCTGCTCCTGCTCGACGCTCCTGGTGGCTCCCTTGGGTAAGCACGGTTCGCGTCGTAGCTTGGGTTGTCCGCTGAGATTGCCCTGGTTTCTGGTGTTTCGGAGGTATTGAGATTGGAATTCGTGTATTTCTTTCGGTTTGCTTGCGAGTCGTTTGAAGAAATGGCTGCGAGGGGTTTCTCGTGGAAATAGCAGATTAGATAGCTTGAGAGGGTTAGAGATGAGCTTGCGAAGTAGGTTCCGGATATATTAGTCAATGAAATCATAGTTATACGCTCCATTTTGCTCCGTCGAAATGTTTTCCATTGTCACCGGCGGCTAAGGCGAAAAGTAAGGGGCCAAGTGGGTGCTTCCTTGACCATAACCGAACTGCTATAGGGCATGAAGGCGGTGCAAACTTATATAAAGAAAGAGCTCGGTAACAAGACGAATCGTCTCTGGCGTCAGTATTAGCATTTGCATCTACGAGTAACTTTCGTATACCAAAAGTGTATGACTTGTAACCAACTTTCAGTAATTACGAAAAACGGGCGTCCCCTCCTGTGAGAAAGCTCTCTTGTTCCGCTCTTTCCAAATCAACTGAAAGACTCAAGAGTTATTGGATATTTTTCGTGACACGAGGCTATAAAGGACCTTGTCAAGCGGATAATTCTCGTTCGCTAGATCCTCCTATAGCCCAAGAAAGCCCTGTGCAGGTGTAAGAGGCTGCCCATAACATTTTGTGTTACTTTAGTTAGTGGTGATCAATTGCTGGGAATGGCTCCCATTTTTATTTAAGAGAAAGAGACTGCTCTTGATTTGCTTGTAATGCTATTTGACTTCATTGCATACTTTTGATCTAACTATTTCCTTAAGCATTAAGAGACTAAGAACTTTGTGAAAGTAAATATCAAACTTTTTGCTTGATCAAGATTAATGCCACAAATGGTTCTTACTTGTCTATGGGTGAGATCACGATCAATTTCTCCATCCCTTTACAACGTAAGTCCTAGATTTTAAAAACTTTCACTGCTTAGAATTTCCCGGTCTCCAATTTCCATGGTAGGACTATTTAAAGCCTGTTTGCAATGAACTTATACTCCCTATACTCTGTATATGATTGTCTTGGCCAGAAACCTTATAATCCAAGACAAATGTTATAGTTTCTTATTTAATCCCACTTGGATTTGCAGATACCAAAGGATATCTATTGCTGATTTTTGTGTTGTTCTGGTACGACGGTTATGAGATTGATGATGTCCATGAGAATAATTTCTCAACTAAATATTGAAATACCATTCGAATTTCAACAAGTTGTAATAAAATTACATGTGAAGCTATGTGTCAACATTTGCATGTTGCGAAAGTTTGAGATTTTAACAAAGCGAAAGTGTTAATAGAAAATTAAAAGTCAATCCAGACACGTCCTTAAGTATGAGCTTAGATATGAGCCTTGGAGTTACCTTGGGAAGTCTTTAGTTTCTCCTCCATGTTTCCCCATGGAAATCACTACTTCATCATAAATGTCTTTTAAAGCTAGTATATAGGCTACATGTATTTCTTTCTTCTCTAGAATTCTCAAGAGAGTTTCTCCAGGTACCTTGACTCATGTTTTCTCCAAATTTATGGAAACTACATGTAAATCCTTTTACCTTTCCACAAATCTTTATAATGAGTAGATTGTCTCCATAGTTGATCTTTTTGGCACAAATCCCCCAATTGGATATCCGATCTGGGTGTCTTGCATTAGCGTGCGCTCAGTTACTCTTTCCTAGAGTTCTATAAGTCTAGATAACTCCAAGTAACACAATAGATGTCATCTTTATTCTCGTTGATAGGAACCAATGTGCTTTATCCTGCACTTATCTAGCATTTCAAGATTTTATTGGAAACACTTTGAAGCCAAAAATTACCTGTCCCTGATAACCTTCCGAAGTTAAATTATTAGTCATCATTTTATATAGGCCAGTAATGCGTCTCCTCCACATGATGGCCTCTTCGGCACAATCTCATGTAGAATGTTCTCATTGAGTGTGCTTTCCATGCCGCTTGCCTCCTGTTTTCACACCTGCAGGTTGTATCTCAATTATCTGATGGGATTTCTCTCTTTTTTATTCATGTCAGGGCTACAATGCGCTATATATGATGTCCTACGGCTAGTTCAAGCTAATGTTTCGACTGTGGCTCTTGGCATTTCAGCTTCAACAGCTTCCATAATACTTGTTAGGGGGACTAAAGGGAAGCATCTTGCTATGCCGAATACACGCATAATAATGATTCATCAACCTTTTGGTGGTGCAAGGGGGCAAGCTAATTCAAGCCCGAGAAATTATGCATAACAAAACTAATATCACCAGGATTATTTCTTCTTTCACTGGACGTCCATTCGAACAAGTTGAAAAAGATACTGACAGAGATCGGTTGTTTAGTTACCATTGAAAAAATATGTGAAGAGTTTGTGTGATCGAAAAAATGCCACTAATAAGAAGAAGAGGAAGAATAAGTACAGCAACAACAATTGGCGGTCAGTTATATTTGCTTGCAAAATTGTAAGAGATAATTGCTGCATCAATACTTCATTTTGAAGTAACGAAAAACAGAGCTCATTCCCCCAACTTACGAGGAGGATCCGACACCAAAAACAGAAAAATAATAGTTTCAAAGAACCCAATTCAAGAATGTAGCCAAAGAAATTAAAAGAAAAATTAACCGATATGGACCAAAACCAAGCAGCCCACCCCGATTTTCACCATGTTTTGCCAATTACGAATCTTTGCCTAATAAAATGGAGCTCTCTGCGGGTTCTCCGTCACGGCTTCGACCTACGAAGGGAAAAGCAAGAAAGAATGAGCCACCCGTGAGAAAGACGTCTCTTCGAAACCATGGAACATTCAAAACGATGGCACGGCACAGGTAGATCGAAACCCAGTTAGTTCGAAAAGGGGTGCTCGATCGTCACCTTGCATTCCAGGGAGCAGTACTTGGCCCTCGGCGACTTGAGTCGGTACTGACAAGATTTGCACTTGCTAGGGCCACTTGAGCCGGTACTGACAAGAAGGTCCATCCCTGATTTTTAATGAGGGCTGCTCAGGCTTGCAAGTGAGGCCCCCTGCCACTTCAACAAGTGACTCGTGTGCATAGGCACTGTCAAGAAGATGAAGTAATTTGAAAAATTACATCATCGATCTATTTGTATACAATCTACCAATTACAACATTTTGGTTACAATAATAATTATTAGTATCACCTTGTAATTCGTGTTACAATCGAGGTTGTTATAATTATTACATACTCCTCTGTGTAATACTAATTACGGTCTACATCTTTATCATTTTTTTTTAGCACTCGCTCTATTGGGCCTAATTATCTTTAAGGGAAAATATTAGTTTTAGCTTGAATCCCGATCATGTCTTTTTTTTTTTTTTTTTTTATCTCATAAACAAGAAAAAAAAGTTAATTCACTATCCAAATTTGTCCCTATTAAATTTTCGTCCACCGTTATCGTCGATTACTCAACATGTCATGTCAAGGATAAATTACGTTCATAACGCCTGCTGACATGGAATGCCACATTGGACAAATTGAAAGGAAAAGAAAAATTTTTTGGGTGAGCAAGAGACAATGGTTTATCACAACCACATCCAAGAGCTCAAACTCTAATCTCATAGCAGCGATGGTCAAACAAGCTCATGCTCTTGCCGCTATGGGCAAAGAAATCCTTTTGGGTTGTGATACTCCAGGCCACCATGGCTGCTCAAACTTCAATTTCGAGGCTGTTGTGGCTGCTCCAGTTTCGAGCCACATAACTTGAGTAGTTATGGTCTCCGTGAGTTTGAACCTTAAGAGGTCATGACCTAAAGCTCAAATTTGTACCTACTATGACCGCAAATCTCGTGGCTATGGCCATGAGTTCAAATCGAGGAGCCATAGCCGCCACAAGCTCGAAACTTGAGTAGTCATTACCTTGAGCTTCAGGGATTGAAACTTAAGTAATCATGGTCACCGTAAGCTCGATGCTCACGCACCTCTTGTAGCGTGCTTGAAGCTTGAGCGATCAAGGTAGCCTCAAGATTCATGGCTCTAAGAGACCTCATGACAAAGGCCACCGCAGGCTTTGTGGTTCAACAAGTTTTTACGGTCATGACCACAGTGAGCTTAGAGCTTGAGCTCACACTATGGTCGATGTGGTAGATCTCTCTCTATCTCTCATTGTCTAATTTGTTACCTAATTTTCATGTCAATAGATGCCATAAAACTAATGTACGGGAATGACATGTTAAATCTTTAACAATATCATTTGATGGACTTTTTCTTTGGTCATAATTGATTGATACTTGATAAAGTCAAATTTGGGCACCGACCATTAATAGTTAATGCTTTTTTCATAAGACAAATGAAAGTTGAGGTCAAAATTGGAATCCGAGCTAAAGTTAATAGTTTCTAAGGGAATTACACTTGCTTTATTGGTGGACTATTTATTACGATTGAAATTTTGTATTAACCAATTATTATTACTATCACTTAATCTCATATTACGAGATTAATGAACAAAATATAAAATTATAGATAAATAATTGATGTAGTAGTTACTCAAAAAAAAAAATTTGATGTAGTTGTACTTATGTTATCTCGACAATGCATAATTGCTCATATTAAAAATTATTCGTAATACGTAAATTAGCATTATCTTAGTAGCTAGATATTACACATGATTATTAAAAATGTCATTATTTCCTATTATTTCATAATATAAGGATTAGTTTAATAATATTTATTTTAATTAATACTCAAATTGTTATGTTATTATTAATCTTGTCATAAAATAAACAATATGAAGTAACACCACTCCACTGGGGAGTCGCCGCCTTGGACAGGACAGAGGATAGCTAACAAAATAGCATATTATATGCTACGCTTTAAATTTTAATCATAAATTGATTACAAATAATACATAAAAATTTATGTAGTACTCTCACAATCGGTTGTCTAAGTGATATTTTAATATAGTCACATCTCATGCGTTTAAATTTTCATTATAATATATATAAATTATCAAATTAATTAATAACAAAATTTGATAAATTTTATATCTAACAATATACATTGTTATTAAATTCATCAATAAAGTTTGACTATTTTAAATAAATATAATATTCCCTTAAATCTAATATTGGGGGTATTTTAGGAATTCTGATTCTATCCTCCCCTTATTACGTAAGTTGTAAATGAAACCAAATGGTATGATAGGTAATTGCATAAGTTAAACTAAACAGTGCAACCAAACAAGCTATATCTCTTTTAGAAGAGATTAGGTGGGAAAAAGGGGCTCTAGGAGCATAATCGCGTTTCAAATGAAGGATAAGAGACGTAGAGAAAGGATTCCTCGGTATTAACAGAGATTAGGAAGAATTAGCCCGGTTAATTTTATATGCATTTTAATTCATTCTCCTTAAGGCCTCGTTTATTTCATGAAAAATGAATAATTCAAAAAATATATTTCAAAAAATAATCGCTAGAATCGCTTAAAATAATTAGTTAATAAAAAATATTCTTATTATCAATAATAGCTTATGTCTAAACATTTTTATGAACGATGAAAATACTTTTTGTTTATTTATTTTTGTAAGCAATACATACAATCATTTTTAGGAAAATATTTTCTAAATCATTTGTTTTTCATTTAACAGATAGAGCCTAAATACGAAGGGATTTGGTGAGAGTTGTGTATAAAATAAATGAGTTTGTTCTTCTTTCTCATTCCTACTCTTATTTTACATGTATCTACGAATATATAAAAGGACTTTAGTGCCATTATAAACTATTTTCGTTTTCTTTCCTCGCTGGCGTCTAAACAACATAATAATTAAAATTTCTTAAAATCATTCCTCCTTTTTTTCTCTCATAATTATTTTAATGTTTTAATCCTTCCTATCCGGTGCATCCAAACTAAGCTGGCTTTTGGACGTTTGTTTCACGGAAAAATAACTTTTGAGAAAACGTTTTTCGGATTTTCCAGCATTCGTTTCACGAAAAATGAATTAGTTAAGAAAAATGTTTTCCATTATTGAAAAAGACACATTCAAAAGTGAGGAAAATGTTTTCCTTTTTTCATAAATGAAAAACATTTTCCATAATTTCTTCCACCTCACATTCTTTCACCAAATACATTTTCCTTTTATTTTTTAATTTTTTTTTATTTTTTTCTATTTTCTTTTTCTTCTTCCTTGGTTGGTCATCGGCGACTGGCCATGCTGATGGTTGGCGACCAGCCACGAGCCAAATGGAGCCTCGCCAGTGAGGCTTTGCCTTGCCTCGCCTAGTTTGGCAGAGCTCGATCTCACCTAGATCAATGGAACTTGAGCTCGTTTGGATCTAATGAGTCACAAGCTCGCTTGCCTTGACGAAGCTTGGGCCTATTTAGATTTGGCAAGCTGCGAGCTCCCCAACGTCAATGGAACTGGGGCTCATTGGCCTCAATGAAGCTCGGGCTCGAGCTTGCCTAGATCTAGTGAGTCGTGAGCTCGTCGGTCTTGGCAAAGCTTGGACTAGTCTGGATTGGTTGAATCTCGAGCTTGTCAATCTGTGTCTTGCTTGATCACTAGGCAGTCGTTTATCGCCAAGGCATGTGGCAATGAAGGAAGGAGGAGGAAGAAGGAGGAGGAAGGAAAAGGAAAAAAAAAAAAAAAAAAAAAAAGGAGAAAAAAATTTAAAATTCAATTTGAAAAAATATATAAAGATTAAAATTAATTTTTTGGTTGATTAAAAAAATTAAAATTCAATTTTGTTGGTAATTTTTCCTGAAAAATCAAATCAAATACCAAACAGTGAAAATAATTTTCTACTCCATTTTTAGGTTTTAACCGAATACTAGAGAATATGGTCATTTTCTTGAAAAATGGTTTCCTGGAAAATATTTTTTTGGAAATATGATATTTTCTACAAAACGAATGGACTCTTAGTGGATGGACGTTTGCCGAACTAACTGTAAATGGTTTCAATCAGTTATTGTAAATGAACATCATAAAAAGAAAAATCTAATACAATCTATTCAATATATGATAAATATGGATTGATTAAGCTGTTATTTGATATATCAACACAAATTGTAATTATTATTTTTATTTTATAATTTTGAGACAAGGGCGGAACGTAATTATCTCATTAATAGATAAAAACCAAAAACAAAAATATCGTCACAATATTTGCAAATGAAAACCATAGAAAACGATCAAATACAATTTGATGAAGTTGCCATGTGATATATTAATACAAATTTTAACTATGTTTTCTATAATCCTAGGACACAAGTGAATCTTAATTAACTTATTTCTAGACCAAAAACCAAATAGTAAAATCACATCCAAACTTGCATAGCTTTGGCGACAATTGTCGACATTGCGTATTAACTATTATTTTGCTTGCTTTTTTTCCTCTCCTTTTTTTCTATATTTTTCGCTAGATTTTTTTTGTCATATGAACTTACACCCGACTAGTTTATTCATTCACCAACATCGCGCTTTAGCTCTCTCTCTCTCTCTCTCTCTCTCTCTCTCTCTCTAAATTTCATAAACATACCTTTGCTCTTTCTTCTTCCCGGGTTTCGTTCTTTATCAGATTAAAGAAGTGAGGGAGAGGGAGAAACAATAGCCACGAAAATGATGGGGAATGATGCAGTGACGATCCCGTCTGGAGATGATCAAGAGAAGGCCGTTCCAACGTGGTTGAGGCCGATAGCGAGCGTGAAGTTCCATGGCCCGTGCGACATTCATCTCTCTGAAAAGCTTGATTTCTACTGCAGGGTCTGCATGATTGCTGTGTGCAAAGGGTGCAAGAAGCAATACGATCTATTTGAGCATGAGATGATAAGGGTACTGACTTCCATTTCGAATCGTCTTCTTGTCTGTAATCGTAACTGCGTTTGTTTTATCGATATCTTGTGAAAATGCATGATATACTGCTCTTATCTTTGCATGATCAAGAAAAAGGGGAAATTAGGGTTTCTTTTCCTCATTTTGAATTCTTTGCCCCTCTTCAGTTTTTGTTTTTGGGTTTTAATCTTTTCAGGTATATAGAGTTGGCAAAGACGCGTTATTCAAAATGAAGGACTTGAAATCGTTGTGGAATATTTCCGATATCTGTCCACACACTATCAACAAGTATGCCGTTGCCTTCGTACACAAAAGAGGAGACGGATTCCCTCGCCCCTACAGTCTGAACAGCGTTGTGAAGTGCGAATCTTGCCAGTTCCCGCTTCGGTCGTCGGGCGCAAAGTTTTGCTCCGTGGAATGCAAGGTAACTATACGATCGAGCACCCCCTTTCTTGAACGAATCTGGTTTTCGATCTGCCTGTGCAGTGCATTAATTTTGAATGTTCCACGGTGCCGAAGGATGTTTTCTCACATGTGGGTCATTCTTTCTTGTTTTTTTCCTGCGTAGGTTGAAGCTGTGATGAAGATGAATGGGAGCGGAAGTATGAAGAACGAAGCGAAGAGGAAGGTGGAGACCATATCGGAGGGGAGTGCTAGCAATGTTCAGTCCTTCTGCAAACGACCAAGACAGTAGGAAAACCCGCAAAGAGCTCCACTTCATTAGCCGAAGATTGGAAAATTAGTAAATTTAGTGATAATTAGGGCGGGAGCTAATTGGTGCTAATTCTTTCTTTTAATATTCTTGGTACGTTCTTGATTGGGCTCATTGAAACTACTACAGCCTTCCTTATGATCATTTTTTAATGTTCTGGGTAGGCGATATGGAATGTCATTAGTAACACTGTTTTCTTACTTCAATATGAAGTATTTTCGTTTTCTCTTCTACGTGTATCAGTTGCATTATTAGACTCTCGTAGTTTTAGTTCAACTAGCAGATATGAATGAAAAGAGCATTGCGAAACTGACGAACGCCGTTGCTTGAGTTAACGATGGTGCTCCACTAGCTACTAATTTTCCAAAAAGGAAACTGACTTTGAGAAGCGGGTTTGATTTTTTTTCACTAAGCACACCGATTGCTATTTTGACATAAATTAGGACCTAACAATTCAAAACGATTACCAAAAAAAAAAAAAAAAGTTTCATGCTCTTTAATAATTGGTTTAAAATAAGAAAATACTCATGCTATTAAATAACTCTCAATATGTGCTATCGAATAGACCAACTGAATGTCAACTTGATAAACTTGACTTGTTTTTTTAAAAAAATTTCAGTTATCTCAGAGCACACGCTTCTATTAAGTGTCCATAGTTGGTGAAGTAAAATCTTGTAAACTATAGGATGGGCAAGTTCAAATAAATTCACAGTATACATGTTTTGACTGATACTGGCATGACGGTCAATACTGTTTTCCAAGACTAAATAAATATTGAAGAATAATTTAGGATTGCAAAGGTTCGAAGTTGACAAGTCCATAATTGTGGTCTGGACAAATATATATATATATAGACACACACACGCTGTAAAATACTTATTGAAGTCACATATTTTTCAATTGACAAATTATTACTATTACGGCGAGTGAAGTAAGTCTTAAGCCAGTTCAAGTCCTTTTTGGAAGCAAAGAAATTATTAAAATTAATTGACATATAACCAATTGCTTTTCATTTATATTCACTTTATTGTTTCCTACTTTTAACCGGACCTTCCTCTTCTCATTCCCCCCTTTTTATTTTATTTTATTATAATTAGTAGTATTTTTAGGACCATATGAACTAATCATAATTTTTTCACAAACCAATTATGGTCTTGACTCTTGTAGACACAACTCACTAAACCGTGTAGCATGAATATCTATGAGTTCTATTAGTAGTTGAACCAAATTCGCTGAGTAGTGATATAAAATTAGGTACTTAACCACCAGAACATAGATGACTCCAAAGCGCACGTACCATCTGAACTCCCGAATGTGAGTGTGCATTTCTATGCTAATCATAACTAGCATGGAGCACCAAGCAAGAGACATTATGGTTAACGACACCATCTGCCAAAGAAAAATGGAGGTGAAATTACAAAGCTTATTAGACTCTCAGTTTGCCGGCCGATGTAAACAGCATCATTTGAGATTGTTAGAGACTAGTGTTTTGAAGACTATAGTATAACACAGATTGCAAACAATCATGGCCAGACATTAGCGGGCAAATAGCATTGAAATCCGTGGCATGGCAATGGCAGAAACAGAGTTGTGCAATTTAAAAGTTTAACTATAAATGGTAGCGGATTTGCTTTCTCAGAGAGGGTTAAACTTGGAACCTATGAAAGTTGGAAAAGCTCACAGGTGCAATGTTTTCCATTAAGTTTGTGGCTTTTATCAAAAGACTAAGTTCCACATCACACAGAATGTAGCTATAATGGGGAATGCTATAGTCTGACGAGGATTTACTGGTGCCAAGTGTTGACACATAATTTAGGATTAGATTTAGCATTGGATTATGGAGGGAAATTTTGAAAATATTTTGAACAATAAAATATTTTATGGTTGAAAACATATCCTCATTAGTTGTTGTTTGATTTTGGAGCCATTCTTTGTTAATTTGTTGAGCAAATATCTCACCTGCAAAATCAAATTCATTGTTGTTAAGCGAATATCTCACTTGCAAAAACAAATTCAAGTGTTTCCTCTATAAATAGAGGACCAAAGGCTTCGAGCCAGGGGGCTTCTCCTGGGGGGAAAAGAAAAAAGGCAAAAGGGAAAAGTCTTCGAGAGGAAGCCGTCCAGGGTCGAAAAGAATACACAGCAAAGAGAAATAAGAAAAGTGAGGAGAAAAAAAGGAGCCTCGGTTTCTTTAGGGGTTGTTCTTCGATAAAAAGAAAAAGATACAAAAAGGGAAGAGAAGAAATTGAGAGGAAAAGGGGTCTCGATTTTGTGAGAGGGCTCTTTCGTCGAAGAAAAAAATTGAAAACTGAGCGGGGTCTTCGAGTAAAAGAAAGAAAAAGGCAACGCAGAGAAGAAAAGTGAAAAAAGGGGTCTTCGGTTCTTTTGAGAGAAGGAAATACAAGCTGAAGAAAAGTCAAAGGGGAAAAGTAGAAAAAAACAGAAGGGAACAGAGGAAGTGACGTGAGAGGATACAGGAGGAGAGAGAAAAGAATTAAAAAAAAAAAAAAGAAGAAGAAGGGAAGAACCCTGTTCTTCTTCTCCAGTGGACTCGACGACCGCCTGACGTGCTTCGCCTTTTGCCCCCGGAAGTCGCACTTGCCGCTTGCGTTCGCTTTTCGCACGCCCAGCACCGGTAGTTTTCTCTGCCGGATGCCGCATCACCGTTCCGCCTATCATCCGAAGATCTGCCCCGATCCGGCGCACCACCGCGTCCACGCTCGCGCCGCCGCACCCACACCACCGCCGCTTCGCCGTTGCTCCCTCTCCGTCGGATCTCCGATCCGACGCCCCTGCGGAGCCTCAATCCAGTGACCGCGCCTCAGAACGCCAGCAGCTCGTCTCCATTTCGCTCGCCACACACCCGTGAGACGCCACACACCCGTGAGAGACCACCTCTACCCGACTATCACCGTACCTCCGAGAGCTCTCTACTGGCGCTCTGCCTCAACGCGAATCAGTCCCAGTAGCTCGACGCCCCTGCACACGACATTGTTGCTCCAGTGCCCGCCGCTGCAACGCCCCAAGCTCCTCCACCTGCTGCCTCCCCTGTTTTGTTGTAGGTCCGGTTGCTATCCGAGCCTCGCCGGAGTTCCGACGAACCCCTGTTCGGAACGGTGCCCCATTATCAAACCACCATCATAGTTCGGCCACTACTGTTTCTTCACCATTCCTCAAGTTAATCGTGAGGTAGACTAGGTATATTTTTAGATTAAGTTTATTTTGAGTATTTGGACTCATGGTTTTCTTTTTATTTTAACTTGATTTGTTCTGATTTATTATCATTACCCGATTTAGGAAATTGGTCATATTAAGTCATGATAATCAAAAATATTAAGCCGCGAGACATCGGGTTAGATTTTTGATCATTTCGACTTTTATGGCAAAATTCATGAATTGCTTTGCATTATTGGTTCAAATTAAAATAATATGCCATTGATTTACATGGATGATTTTTTTACTTTGGCATGTTATTGTTATTTGTTCATCACATATCAGGCATCATATTAGGTATTTAGGTCTACACACATTTTATATTTGAAGCAACGCACTTTAGTTTTTTTTTAAGATTCATGTAGAATTAGAATGATTTTCTTTTAATAAAACCAAAAAAAAAAAAATTTATTTAGGTTATATATATATATATTTCATAATGTGCACATTACATGTTGCATTTTAATTAGTGGGTAATAGATTAATGTTTTAACATTCTCATCATGTAGTTTTTTTAAAAAAAAATAAAAAATGCCAAAAAAATTAGCTTTGCATCATTAAGTTACTTTTCTTTTAATAAAAATTATTAGGTTATTTAAAAAATAAAAAAATAAAACACAAAAGTCATTTACTTGGTTAATTAATAGGTTAGTTCATAATTAATCCCATTTCATGTCATCATTGTTTAGTATAGGTTGCATACATTAAAAAAAAATCATAAAAAAAATCATTAAAGAACATGCATATAGAATCATTATGTCATTCATCTCATATCATGAAACGCATGCATCTTTAGGATTATGTAAATAAGATTGCATACATATAGTAATAGTTCTAGTCATGCCATATGAATTGCATCTCACATATCATTAAAGTAAAATTCATGCATATCATAGGATTACATTTAATTAGATATCATGTCATTTAGAAAATCATGTTTAGGGCATGCATTTTTGTAAGGTCGTAGTTTATAATTTCTTTTAATTTTATCACTTCAATTGATTGAATGTTATTTCATTGATTGTGCACCCGCATGACCACCATTTGCATGTTAGTTAGCTTAGGTTAAAATTAATCAATACTGTCTGCAAAATTATTTTTTAAAAAATAAAAGTACCGAAAGGGCGTTAGACTAATCTAGCGTAACCATGTCCCCGAACTTAGTGAATCTTTGGTTCGCAAAAATAAAGTATTCTCCCATACTTTATTTGGGTTTCTAACCAACCCTAATTGGTTAGTAGCGGCTCCAATTTGAGTATACTTGCATATTTAAATGAGGTAATTTCTAGTAAGTCGCGATTGGTAGGACTTGGGAGGGTCCGTGCCAAGTCTTCGGACTTAGTAATCCATTAGCCTTCTTTGAAGAATTTCACCCTCGGGAAGGTCGCGACACCAAGCTTCTTCCAAGAGAAAGCAGTTGAAACAGAAAAAAGTAAGGACAGTCAACGTGCTAGTAAACAATTTCAGCCTAATGCTTTCATTTAGGTTGGGGTTGAGCAACTAGCTATGTAAGTTTGTTAGATGTGCATGGTCACACATTAAGAAAGAAAAAAATAGCCGGCTAATCAAGATTGTTCATCAAACAACAAAGTATTACGTTTATGCTGGAGAGTTGAAGGAAGGCAATATAGTAAAATTCCTACCTCATATGGAATTCCTACCTCATATGGAAGGCGGCTAGTCTGACCATCTAGATCGAAAACCGAAAAGCCCATCACTAACCTCAGTAGAGTCTCGGCAGCGCAGTAAAAAGAAATCAATCCCAACATATAGTTGTAGCATTTTGACTTCAAACGGTATCTCCGGACTTTCGAAGTCCTTTTGATCAACCAAATTCGGTAGCAGTAGAAGCCAAGAAGAACCAAACGAGATAAGAAAATGACCAAGGAATCAACAGCGCAAGGTGTGTACGCACGGAAAGCACTGTCCGCAGTCCTTGCCCAAATCCCATTCACCACCGGCCGGCAATACGAATTCAACCGTTCGAAACCCATTTCTTGAATGATCAAGGTATTAGCTCTTAGTTCATGAAGTAATTTCTTTTTTGCATCCCAATGACGATGAAGCCCTTCCTACAAGAAAAGGAGTCCATCACAACTGCTTCAGTTAGAAATGCAACTATGTTCACCCGGAAGCCTCATAGCAAAAATTTGGAACTGGAAGAAGTTAAGCAGGAAAACCCACTATGGCGAACTCACAAGAAGTCATTGAGTTTATGTAGATTGAAGAATGCACTGCAAGTAAAGTCACAGTGTCCCCAACTAGAAACCCGGTTAAATGTCTTCAACTTGACTTGAGCTTTAACGAGTCCGCAATCACCAAAACAATGCTTAGAACTATGACCCAAAAGAAATTAAAAGTCCCATTGCTTTCAAACATGGTACCAGGCTATCGTCCCTAACAAAATTAGAAACAAGAAGGGAAATATAACTCCACAAACACGCACACTCGGACAGGGAGGGAGGGAGAGAGAAGGGTCTGCAACACCCTGGAGCTGCTTCATGTTGAAATGGCTCGTGAATCAGATACATGGCGAGGGCATTGAGTGGGACAACAAGCGTACGGATGATGAATCACCATCAAGAAAAAGGGAAAAAAAAAAAAAAAAAAAAGAGGAAAAAGGATGGAAAGAAGGGTTAAAAACAGGACATTGGAAGTTTGGGGGTAATTACCCAAAAAGTTCTAAACCTATTGCAGTTGTGCCAATTCAGTCATAAACTTTTTTTTTTGTCCAATTTAGTCCTAAACCTTTTATAATTGTGCCAATTCAATCCATCCGGCCACAATTAGCCAGCCGGCGCTGACCTAGACGCCGGCGGGGGACAACCGGCCGGCGAGGTAATTTTTAATTTTTTTATATTTTTTTCGAATTTTAAAAATTTTTAAAAAATTTTTAAAAAAAAATTTTTTTGGTCTTCTTCTCCTTCCTTTGGCCGGCCGACGCCGGCCGGAGGTGAGGGCCGGCGCGGCTCACCCCGCCGGCCACTAGCGGAGGCAAGCCTCGCCCGGCGACGGTCGCCTCGCCATCGCTGGGCGAGGCCGAGCTTCGCCGGATCCGGCGAGCTCGGCCCTCGTCGACCACCGGGCGAGGGCGAGGCCCCGCCGTGCCTGCATGGTGTAGTCAAGTGGCCGGGGAGGGTTTTGGCGACGGTCCAAAGGCGTTGGAACAGGGTTTTGGCGATAGTCACGGCGGGGAGGGTCGCTTGAGCTCGGAGGGGGAGATCGTGCCAACGATCGGGGGGACGGGGGAGGCGGCGGAGGCGGCGAGGGTGGCGATGGCGACGGCAGCCTTACTGGCCACTGGGCGAGGTCGACCCTCGCCCTCGCCAGTGGCCGGTGAGGCGGCCGTCGCTAGATCCGGCGATGGCCGCCTTGCCGTCGCTAGGCGAGGCTCGCCTCCGCCGGTGGCCGGCGAGGTTAGCCTCGCCGGCCAAAGGAAGGAGAAGAAGACAAAAAAAAAATTAAAAATTCGAAAAAAATATTAAAAAATATTAAAAAATTACCTCGCCCGGCCCGGTTGTCCCCCGCCGACGTCCACGTCAGCGCCGGCCGGCCAATTTTGGTCGGATGAACTGAATTGGCACAATTATAAAAGGTTTAGGACTAAATTGGACAACAAAAAAGGTTTAGGACGAATTGGCACAACTGCAATAGGTTTAAGACTAAATTGGTCAGAAACAGGACATTGGAAGTTTGTGGTAGTTACAAAAGGAAAAAAGGAAAGGGGGGACCGAGACAGACGACAGCATTTTGGCGCTAGTGCGTCACCGCTTATGTAGGCAGCCCTCTCACGTGACCTAAAACGAGAGGTAATGTGGCAGTTAGATCTCTGCACAATGATTAGTTTATGGCATTACATGACTATGTTTAAGCTTCTCAAGTGGACTTACAATCGTACAAATTCAGAAAGACAGACGTGATAGGGGTCTCTCTGTCTTTCCTAACCTTTTTTGACTAATAGTTGGGAATTCCAAATAAATAGACGTTAATGTACCTGTGGAACACGCGATAAAAGTTTAACATCATGTGATCGACACTTCTATTTTGTTAGAATTGGCTAAATACTTGATCAAGTCAAATTTGGGCACGGATTCATAATTGATATTTTAGATGAGATAAATAAAAGTTTAGATTGAAGTTGGAATCCAAGCCAAAGTTGTAAACAGTGATGAGTAACCACTCCTTTCGGAGTGGAGCCATCGCTCGCGATGGGGACGCCAAACCCTCGTTCATAGGATCCCTAGCGCCGGCCATGTGTTACTGGCCTTTTCAGTTTTTATACTATACACTCTGTTTCTCTCTTTCTCTCTCCTTCCCCCTCGATTCCGCTGCTCTCGTCGCTCCCCATCTCGATGTGACAATGGGTCTTCTGCGAACTCCCCTCACGCACGCTCACTCCCTCGCCGGGTTTCCTCCTCCTCCCTCCTCCTCCTCCTCCTCCTCTTCTTCTTCTTCTTGATGGAATTTACGCAGGCCCTTGCTAATGCTGCTCTATCTTCTTTCTTCTTCTTCTTCTTGTGAACTATAAGATATTGAATTGTTGTCCTCCTCCTCCTTCTTGATGGAATTTGCGCAGGCCCGTGCTGACGCTGCTCTATCTTCTTCCTCCTTCTTGATGGAATTCGCGCAGGCCCGTGCTGACGCTGCTCTATCTTCTTCTTCTTCTTCTTCTTCTTCTTCTTCTTCGAACTGTAATATTCTGGGTTCTCCTCCTCCTCCTCCTCCTTCTTGATTGAATCCGTGCACGCTCATACTAATGCTGCTCTATCCTCTGTAAGATACTGGGTTCTTTCTCCTTCTTCTTCTTCTTCTTGTGAACTGTAAGATGTTGGAAATTTCCTATAATATGGGCTTACAATAATTAGTTGATTTCCTATTTTAAATAATCGGATTAATGGATATTCCAATATTTGTTGAACCCTACAGTGATCTGATCAAATTGGGTATTGGCATCTATTAATAACAGGTCTAGTTGAGCAGCAAAGTGTAGGCAATTGTGTTTAACTAAAACCCGTAATGGGAAGGGCCCAGTTGACATGTTATTGATTAGGGTTTGCTAGGTCCCCTCTCTAGCCTATAAAAGGATAGGTTATATCTATCAGTTGCTTTACTCCCATTGAAAGTTGCTAGACTGAAATAGATTATAGAGAGGAAGATCTGGCATTCTAATAGATCCCTAATTATCAAAGTGATATACTTTTCTTCACTTGAAGCGATGGTTCAAACATGTATGCTTTAATTCCGTTGTATTTATTGATATTAGTGTTTTACAGTCATATATGGATCCGTTTGTTCTTGATTGATTAGTTGTTTATGTAAATAATATTCTACATGTGGTATCAGAGCTAATCATATATGATTGTAGAATCCATATTTTTTATGGACAAATTTGAAATCTTCCTCTTTGAGCCGAATATGGGCATTATTCTTTCGCATGGATTTTTTTGCTTGATTGATTCCGAAACCATAGGGCTTTTGTTCTACATGTTAAGATCTTTGCAACCATATATAATTTGCATAATTTTGTTGAGAATCAAGAGAGAATTTCAAATTCGAAATTCTAGGGTTTATGCATGAAAAAAGTTCTAGAATTTTCAAATTACTTGCAATTAATTGATATTCATTGTAAATCGTTGTATGGGTATTGTTATATATATATATATATATATATATATATATATATATATATATATATGTATGTATGTATGTATGTTTTAGCACCCTTTTATTTCATTAAAGTAAGCCCATCTTTTTCTCCGTTCTCTAATCTTAATTTGGAAAAACGTTCCTTCACGCTCGTTTCTTCAATGACATGATTGTTTTGGCGTGAGCGGCTATCCTGTATCTCTCTCTTCTATCTGAGCGAAATATGCACGACGAAGTATGAATTTTGAGTGAGGTCTTGATTGATTGCGGAATCTCCTTGTTTCGGATTCTGCGTTCATGGGTTTCAATCCAGAGGATGAGAATGCGCATGTGGATAGATCTAGGGCTCTTTTCCCGTGCGGATCTTAGCTCACCAGTGCTCTAGCTGTACTATCTCCGTCCGTTGCTATGATTCGATGATAATTGTAGTGGAATGTTTTGTTCAGGAGAAGATGTAGTTATGTGATTATGGGGTCTTTTTTTTTTTTTTTTTTTTTTTGGTCGGCACTTTACATTTTTTTTTTTTTTTGGAGCCACAAGATGTTCTCGAACTTGCTTGCTGCCTGCTGTTTTTTTTTTTTTTTTTTTTGGGTTCTTTATGTTTGGATCGTTTGATTAGAATTCCTTTGATTATGAAACAGCATAAAAAGAATACATGTTTCAGCCATGAGAGGTTTAGATTAGAAATTTTGAAGCTTATATGTGGAAGATTTACTCAGTTTTTCTTCGTTTAATTCATTCTAGTAAATTAAATTGATGTTATATGCAAGACCCATTGAGAGATCTCATCAATGATCAAGTTAATTGGTGTTTTTTCATGTTCCGGGTCAAAACCATACGATTTAGCTAATTGTTTGTTCCCTTTGGACGAGCGATTAGGGTTTTGGCCGATTTTGCTGACTTGATCTCTGGGGTTTCGATGTGATTCGTGTTAGTAGATTAGTCCATACGCATCGGGTGTACTTTGGTCCTCTCTCCTCTGTTCCTCTGTCGTTTGTTTCTACTTGTTGTCCGAACAGAATTTAAAATCATATAGTTGCACCAACTGGTCTGTGTATATATTGGAAAGAGCTAAAATTCATGTGCAACAGTTTCTTACTAAGCATGAATTTGATGTTGGCGATTTTTATAAATGCCATTGTTACGGGGATATTCTTCAAGAACATTACTATAATTTGATAGCTTGACCATAGTGTGCGTATGGAGCTGCTTATTATCCCGGAAAAATAAAGGAAGATATGAATGCAAGATAAAGTTTCTAGGATAGTTTATGTATCTTTTAGATAAACGAGTATGCTAGTCAAATACCTTGATCAGTTGGTTCTTTATTAGTGGTTGGTGTCTGTTTCTTGTATTATGCAAACTCTCCATATGAACGGAGCCTCTCAGCTCTACTGAACTCTTGGAAAATTAATATGATATTCATAGTGGTCCATGATGAAAAAGTTCTCAGGCAAGTAAAGCATCATGCAAAAACTAAATATAACTTTTTCTATGTAAGTAGCCCACTTCTTTTTGCGAACTGCACCCACCACTGAATATATAGACCAAAAAACTAGATGGAGAAGAAAATTATATATAATTTTGGTCTGAAGAGGCGTTGACGATTTGTTCGGTTCTTGCTTTGTAATGTCAGGCTAGATTTAGATCTTGTAACCAATTTGGGCAGCAAGTTTGAAATTTGATAATTTGAGATTGGAGCTCCGAATGTTAGGAGATGAATTGCGGACTCGTGAAATTTGTATTTTTATTATTATTGTTATTATTCAAGATTGGATTTTGGAGCTATTTCGAGATGGTAATTTTAGATCCTTGGTGATGATCTACTCTGCCTGTGATGATAGAGCAGGGCCATGATCCGTTCACTCCAATTGTCTTGTCTTTTATCAGAGTCTCCAGTGTTAAGCTACTTTTGGTCTATTTTAGATGGCACGGTATGGTTATTGTAGATATTGTAGCAGCTACTATTGATATATTGTTGCAATTGACCATTACATATGGAGGCTAAATGATGCTTTCTTTAATTGTTGTTGGATTTTTGATTGGGTGCAAGAGTGTCTTATTTATTGAAGCACCATGGAGATTGACAAAGTTCCCCAATCGAGCTGCTAGCCCCACACATACATAATGGTGCATGGGGATGTGTTTAGGGTCCTCGAAGACCCGTTTTGTTTCATTTTTTTTAATATGCCTAATTTTTAATTTATGATTTGTTTGGTATGGTAAATTTTAATTTTGGCATATTTAAATATTTATTCGTAATTATTTATTGTTATCCATATTTAATTCAATGAAAAATATTTTTTTTTTTGGTAACGGTAAGAGAAATGAAAAATAATTTTGTGCCTATATTTCCAATTTTTAATTTATGGAAATTTATTATAGGGCATAAGGGATAGGATGACAATATCCACTTTCCCTAATTTAATGTAGATTATCCATACTTTCTTGCTTTAGTTTAACTAGATAATCTTACATGCTTAATTGTAGAAATAGACGCATAAAATTGTGGCAAAAATTGTTATTTGATAAATGCAATATGATCTTGAAAAGCACATATCGTAAAGTGCTTCTTATTGTTCAATGAATTTTTGGGCATTGATTAAATGGAACATTATTTACAAATTGTTAAAGTTTGTAAATTGTTAAAGTTCCTTATTGATAAAAATTAGTATATACAATTACTCGCCCAAAGGGAGTTATTGTGCATATTAATTTGGAAAATAGCATGAAGTTTAATTTTCATATTTAAAAGATGGGGATGTATAATTGAAGAATATTTATCTGCCCAAAGGGGATAAATGTTTTGAAAATTATATGTAATTTCCCTCTATATTGATATATTAGAGATGAATGATAGGGATGTGTGACTCAAAAGGTTTATCTGCCTAAAGGGGATAAATTTTTTTTTAGAGTTATGTGTAATTCCCCTCTATATTGAGATAATGGAGATGTATAATTTAAAGGATTTGTCTGCCCAAAGGGGATTGATCCTTGAAGATTATATAATTTTCCTTTGTCGTCTCTATATATTGATATCATGGAGATGTATAATTTAAATGATTTATTTGCCCAAAGGGGATGAATCTTTGACAATTATACGTAATTCTCCTTATTGTTAGTTTATAAACTTCATGCTGTGGAAAATAATGGTGCATTATACACTCTACCCAAAGGGGAGTTTATAATATACTAATTATTTTTGTTAAAATACTCATTGCCCATAATTGATCTTATTGCATTATGTGTGACAAGCAGTTACCTTTGTTATAAACAACAATAATGCCATGGTTAAAATATTAACTGAATAAAATACTATATTGTTAAAGACTTGGTCAAAAAAGGAAATTTTGTGATTGAAAATATCATAATTGAGTCCATGTTAGTTGATCCTCTAACAAAAGGCTTATCACCCATTTTGTTTAAAGAACATGTAAAGAATATGGGTGTCTTAGATTCTTTTGATTTCTTTTGTTAGTGGGAGTTATATAATTTGTGTTTATGGATATTATAGTTATGTGCAAACTGATAATGCTTTATGATGTCTATGAAAGCATTTATTTTCAATAATTGTTATTATTGATTCTATTGTTATCCTTTCTCCTATTGACTGAGAAATGGAAATATAAGACAGTACCTTTAAACAAATTTTAGTTTAAAGATGACCGGATGTCACTAATTATGAGATCTCATATTGGATTTTGACATAGTCATGCAATTTCATATTGTTTAGAAATTGTGGCAATTTCGTGTTGTTTAGAAATTGCATGATGCAGTTTCATGTCGTTGAAAAATTGTATTGAGGACCGATAAGAAATAGTGTATATTTTGATCACATGTTGGCACTATTTCTTAGTACACTACTAGGCTCATGATCCATGAAAATATAATGCTTATTATATGTGATTATGGAAGATCATGTGTTGTGGTATTTTCTTAACACATCGATCTCCATAGTCCTATACTGAGGTTATATAGGATTGGATTGGTTTTGAGATGCCATTATTGCAATATTATTTTTTAAAGTTGTGGCCACATAAAACAAAATTTTTAGTTATTAACCCGATAGTGTCTTTTTCAACATAAAATCTTTTTCAAAATAAAATAAGTTAATTAATGTAGCCCAAGTGGGAGAATGTTGGAAATTTCCTATAATATGGGCTTACAATAATTAATTGATTTCCTATTTTAAATAATCGGGTTAATGGATATTCCAATATTTGTTGAACCCTACAAAGGATGATCGATCAAATTGGGTATTGGCATCTATTGATAACGGGCCTAGTTGAGCAGCAAAGTGTAGGCAATTGTGTTTAACTGAAGCCCGTAATGAGAAGGGCCCAGTTGACACGCTATTGATTAGGGTTTGCTAGGTCCCCTCTCTAGCCTATAAAAGGATAGATTATATCTATCAGTTACTTTACTCCCATTGAAAGCTGCTAGACTGAAATAGGTTATAGAGAGGAAGATCTAGCATTCCGATAGATCCCTGATTATCAGAGTGATCTACTTTTCTTCACTTGAAGCGATGGTTCAAACAGGTACGCTTTAATTCCGTTGTATTTATTGATATTGGTGTTTTACAGTCATATATGGATCCGTTTGTTCTTGATTAATTAGTTGTTTATGTAAATAATATTCTACATAAGATACTAGGTTGTTGTTGTTGCTTTGCTCTCCTCCTCCTCCTTCGTCTTCTTGCGAACCATAAGATACCGGGTTGTTGTTGTTCTTCTCCTTCTTCTTCTTCTTCTCCTCCTCCTGGTTCATCTTCCGCTTCTACTTCTTACGGGGAATGATGCAATGATGGTCTCGTCTGGAGATGATCAAGAGAAGGCCGTTCCACTGTGGTTGAGGCTGATCGCGAGCACCACTTTCTATAGCCCATGCAAGGCTCATCACTCCGAAGAGTGCAATTTCTATTGTAGAGTCTATATGGTTGCTCTCTACAAAGAGTGCAAGATGCAGCACGGTCTTTCCAAGCATGAGATGATAAGGGTACTAACTTTAGTTTCGAGTCGTCTTCACACTTGTAATCGTAATAACATTAGTTTCGTTGATGTGTCGTGAAAATGTGTAGTACACCACTCTCTTATCTTTGCATGATCAAGAAAAAGGCATACCAGGGTTTCTTTCCCTCATTTCGAATTCTTTGCCATTTTTTCAATTTTTGTTTTTGGGTTTTAATCTTTTCAGGCATATAAAGTTGGCAAAAACGTGTCGTTCCGAATGGAGGACTTGAAGTCGCTGTGGGATATGTCCGATATGAATCCATACACTTCCAACGGGTATCCCGTCACCTACATTCACAAAAGAGGAGACAGGATCGCTCGTTCCCACGGTCAAAGTGGCCCTAGCAAGTGCGAATCTTGTCAGTACCAGCTCAAGTCGCCAAGGGCCAAGTACTGCTCTGTGGAATGCAAGGTGACGATCGAGCACCCCTTTTCGAACTAATTGGGTTTCGATCCACCTATGCCGTGATATCGTTTTGAATGTTCCATGGTTTCGAAGAGACGTCTTTCTCACGGGTGGCTCATTCTTTCTTGCTTTTCCCTTCGTAGGTCGAAGCCGTGACGGAGTTGTTCAGGAAACAACCAAGAAAGCAGAGGAACCCACAGAGAGCTCCATTTTATTAGGCAAAGATTCATAATTGGCAAAACATGGTGAACATCGGGGTGGGCTGCTTGGTTTTGGTCCATATCGGTTAATTTTTATTTTAATTTCTTTGGCTACATTCTTGAATTGGGTTTGTTGAAACTATTATTTTTCTGTTTTTGGTGTCGGATCCTCCTTGTAAGTTGGGGGAATGAGCTCTGTTTTTCATTACTTCAGAATGAAGTATTGATGCAGCAATTATCTCTTACAATTTTACTAAACGAGAGGTTTTTGGACCTGTAACTCATATCCCCGATAATGTAACGCTCGTTGGATATAAATGGATATTTATCCGAAAACGAAATGAAAAAAATGAGGTTGTCAGATATAAAGCCCGACTCGTTGCCCAAGGATTCTCCCAGAGACCTGGGATTGATTATGATGAGATATATTCACCTGTGATGGATATGATTACATTTCGTTTTCTCATTGCTCAAGGATTCTCTTAGAGACCTGTAAAATTGTAAGAGATAATTGCTGCATCAATACTTCATTTTGAAGTAACGAAAAACATAGCTCATTTCCCCAACTTACGAGGAGGATCCGACACCAAAAACAGAAAAATAATAGTTTCAACAAACCCAATTCAAGAATGTAGCCAAAGAAATTAAAAGAAAAATTAACCGATATGGTCCAAAACCAAGCAGCCCACCCCAATTTTCACCATGTTTTGCCAATTACGAATCTTTGCCTAATAAAATGGAGCTCTCTGCGGGTTCCTCTGCTTTCTTGGTTGTTTCCTGAACAACTTCATCACGGCTTCGACCTACGAGGGGAGAAGCAAGAAAGAATGAGCCACTCGTGAGAAAGACGTCTCTTCGAAACCACGGAATTCAAAACGATATCACGGCATAGGTGGATCGAAACCCAGTTAGTTTGAAAAGGTGTGCTCGATCGTCACCTTGCATTCCACGGAGCATTACTTGGCCCTCGGCGACTTGAGCCGGTACTGACAAGATTCGCACTTGCTAGGGCCACTTTGATCGTGGGAATGAGCGATCTTGTCTCCTCTTTTGTGTATGTAGGCAACGGGATACCCGTTGGAAGTGTATGAACATATATCGAACATATCCCACAGCAACTTCAAGTCCTCCATTCGGAACGACGAGTCTTTGCCAACTTTATATGCCTAAAAAAGATTAAAACCCAAAAACAAAAACTGAAAAAAGGGCAAAGAATTTGAAATGAGGGAAAGAAACCCTGGTATGTCTTTTTCTTGATCATGTAAAGATAAGAGAGTGGTGTACTACACATTTTCACGACACATTGTCGCGACCCCTTTTTTGCGGGGACGCCTGGCCGGATCGGGTACGGGCGCCTAAAGGAGGCTAATGGCTTGGCTGGGTTTAATTAAAGCCCGGACTCTCCCAAGTCCGCCAATTCACGACTTTAAAATATTTGGTTTGTAAATTGATTTTTAAAATGGAGTCGCCACTAATCAATTTGGGGTAGGTTGATTAGAAACCCAAGCAAAATATCGGGAGAAATACTTGCTCTGCGCAACTGAGAGAAATTAGGATCGGGAACTTGATTACACTAGTTAATCACTAATGCCCTTTCGATACCTAATCTTGTTTAAACTCTAAGGTTTTTTTGGATGTTTGGGGATTTTTCATGCATTTTGGAAAAATCACATTTTTGGGTGTTTTTCTCATTTTTGGACATAAAAGGGATTTTTTTGGGATTTTTGGGGTATTTTTTGGGAAAATACAAGTCTTTTTGGTATTTGATGAAAATTTGGGCCTTTTTATGAATTTTGGCATTTTTGGGATTTTTTGATATTTTTTGACTTTTTGGAAAATATTAAAGTATTTTAATACTTTTGGATATTTTGGAAAATAATAATCTTTTTGATTTTTCTAAGAATTTTTGAAAATAAGTAATTTTTCTTTAATTTTTTGATTTTTTTGGAAAATAAAACACTTTGTTAAAACATTTTTATGATTTTTTTGGAATTTAAAATGATTTTTAATATATTAAAATAAAATATTATTTTTGAAATAAATATATATATAAATAAAAAACGACCCGGGTTGGATCCATGGATCGGATCCGCCCGAGCCGGCCCGAAACGCAGAGGGATCCGCGTTTTGGAGCCAGACGCAGAAACGACGTCGTGGCTGGGCACGGAGATCTGGCCCGGCCCAACGACCGACGACCCGCTCCAGCGACCCGGTCCTCCATTTCTCTGCGAAACGGCGTCGTTCCCACCTTACGAAACGGCGTCGTTGCCGTCCGACCCGGAGCTGCGGGTCCTAGGGTGAAACCCTACCCGGATCCGGCCCGGCTTTCAACCCGATTTCCTGCAAGGTGTAAAACAGCACCGTTTCGGGGCAACCGACCTGGTCTGACCCGCTCTGCGACCCGAATCCAGTCTCCCTTTGCAAAACGACGTCGTGGCTGCCCCCATCCGAACGATGTCGTATCTGCTTGGCCCAAAGACCCGGGTCCCGGGGCGGAACCCTATCCGGATTCGGCTCGACTTTCAACCCGATTTTCACGAAAAGACGGAACGACGTCGTCTTCGGGAACAGCTGACCCGACCCGACCCAACGACGACCCGACCTCCCACTTCAGCGAGAAATAGTGCCGTATCTGACCCGGCTCCCCAAAACGATGTTGTCTGACCCGGCTCTTTACACCGCGTGGAGCGACGCCGTTTTTACCGACACCGACCCGGATCCGACCCGTCCGACCCGACTTCGACCCGACTCTATCTCCCTACAAAACGACGTCGCGACGGCCCGAGCCACTCCGTGACCCGACGACCCGACCCGGCCTCCAATATACCCAATACTAATGGAACCCTACCCGGTTCCTGGCCCGGGTCCGACCCGATTATCCGAGATCGCGACCCGGAAAACCAGGAACCCTAGGGTTCCAATTTGGGGCAGCGAGGGGGCGGCGACGACGGTGACGGAGACGGTTGCGGCGGCGGCGAACGCGACGGGGTGGAAAGAGATACGGTCGATGGCGATTACCTGTCCGGCGGTCTTGCGGCGGCGACGGCAGGGCTCCGCCCTTCCTATCTCTCTCTCTCTCTCTCTCTCTGCAACTCCGGCGAAGCTCGGATCTTGGCCGCGAGCCTTCGGCCCCTCTGAAGTCTCTTAGAGGGTGTTCAAAGGTCACGACTTCGATCGAGCTTCCCTTCCTCTCCTCTCTCTTCGTTTGTGTGTCCTGATCGACGTCGAGGATGGGCTATTTATAGCCGAGGGGTGGCCGGTCGATGAGGGTTCGGCCGGGGTGGATGCCGCAGCTTCCACCAGCCGAACCGACGTCCCATCGACCCTCAACCTTATCCGGCCACGTCCCCTTCGCCGTTGCTGTTCATCTACTCCCCCTACTGCCACCGTACGTCGCGTCGTCGTCCTCCTATGCTTTTCTCCGGTCGCCGCTGCTCAGGCGCGTGCAACACACGCAAAAACGGGCGAGGAAGGCGGGTCACGCGGGTCGGGCTCGGCGCGGGCTGACCTGTGGGCTTTTTGGGCTGCGAAGGCCCTTGGGCCGTTTTTTCGATTTTTTTTTGTTTTTTTTTTTTTCTATTTTTCTCGTTTTTTTTGTTTTTTGTTGTTTTTTTTTGTTTTTATCAAAATAAAACAAAATAAAATAAAACCTAAAGAAAAAAAGTAATAATGATAAAAAAATTAACTAAAAACCCAAAAATAAAAATTAGGCGTCAACATTTGCCCCTCTTTGAAGGTGAGCTCACGAGAGGTTGCATTCAAAGATAAATTGATGCCTAATTTTTACCTAGCGTGGGCAGCAGATTATATCTTATTTAGGACATATTATCCTATGCAAAAAAAAAAAGAGAAATATAACATTTCATATACTAAGGCAAATAAGAAGATACCTGGAGTTACTTACCGGGAATGAGTGAGATAGGGTGTGAACCTCGATTTTTGGTAAGTATCAGGGCGTCATCTTACCTGATGATATGAGGAGGCTGCTTTTCCAAGACTCGAATCATTTTTCGGTCGCCTGTCAAAACAATAGATAATTTATCTAGGACCCGAACCTTTTCTTCGGTCGCCTTGACGGGCAATTACATCTCCAGGACCTGAACCATTCTTCGGTCGCCTGTTAGAGCAATCAGAGGATTGTCTCGGACCCGAACCATTCTTCGGTCACCTTGACGGGGAATTACTTCTCCAGGACCCGAACCATTCTTCGATCGCCTGTCGGAGCAATCAGGGGGTGTCTCGGACCCGAACCATTCTTCGGTCGCCTTGACGGGAGATGCGCCGACTTTTCTCAAGGCATCTCATTTGTGGGTGTCTGATTTGTATCGAGAGCACTAGTTGGTACCTGACCTTTCTTAGGAGATGCACCGACCTTTCTCAGGGCATCAGTTTTGGGGGGTGTTTGAACTTTGTCAGGGACACCGGTTGAAACCCGACCTTTCTCGGGGGATGCGCCCACCTTTCTCAGGGCATCTGATTTGGGGGGTGTTTGACTTCTGTCAGGGATGCCAGTTGTAACCCGACCTTTCTCGAGGGATGCGCCGACCTTTCTCAGGGCATCTGCTCTGGGGGGTGTTTGACTTCTGTCAGGGACACCAGTTGAAACCCGACCTTTCTCGGGGGATGCGCCGACCTTTCTCAGGGCATCTTCTGGGGGTATCTGGACATTCACAAACACATTAAAGAGTACATGGATATTGACAAGTACTAACCTGACGGATTTTTGGGCCTTGGCAAGCGTCATAAGCATTGAAAGGGTACTCGGATGATCACAAGTACGAGTTTTTAGGGATACTCGAACGTTCACAAGTATCGAAGGGGTTTTTGATAATTGAAAATATGGAGAGCATACCTTGGGTATTTGTGAAGATCTCTTGCTTTCTGGAAATAAGGAATATCAAGGACGTACCTGAGATATTCGTGAGGGTCTCTCATTTTCTGGTAATTTGGGAATACCGAGGGCGCACTTTGTGATATTCGCGGAAGTTTCTTACCTCTTGGGGATTCGGAGTATTGAGGACGTACCTCGCATATCCGTGAAGGTCTCACCTCCTGGTGATGGGAATATCAAGGACGTTCCTTAGATATTCATGAAGGTCTCTCACCTCCTGGTAATTGGAAATACCGAGGATATGCCTCGGATATTCATGAAGGTCTCTCACCCCTAGTAATTGGAAATACCGAGGATATGCCTCGGATACTCACGAAGGTCTCTAACCTCCTGGTAAAGGGAATGTCGGGGACGTACCTTGGACATTCATGAAGGTCCCTCATCTCCTGGTAATGGGAATGTCGAGGACGTACCTTGGACATTCATGAAGGTCTCTCACCTCCTGGTAATTGGAAATACCGAGGACATGCCTCGTGTATTCATGAAAGTCTCTCACGTCCTGATAATGGGAATGTCGAGGACGTACCTTGGACATTCATGAAGGTCTCTCACCTCCTGGTAATTGGAAATACCGAGAACATGCCTCGTGTATTCATGAAGGTCTCTCACCTCCTGGTAATGGGAATGTCGAGGACGTACCTTGGACATTCATGAAGGTCTCTCACCTCCTGGTAATTTGGGAATACCGAGGACGTACCTCGGCTATTCGTGAAGGCCTCCCACCTTCTGGACGTTGGGAATACCGGGGACGTACCTCGGCTATTTGTGAAGGCCTCCCGCCTTCTGGATGTTGGGAATACCGAGGACGTACCTCGGCTATTTGTGAAGGCCTCCCGCCTTCTGGATGTTGGGAATACCAGGGACGTACCTCGGCTATTTGTGAAGGCCTCCCGCCTTCTGGATGTTGGGAATACCAAGGACGTGCCTCGGCTATTCGTGAAGGCCTCCCGCCTTCTAGAATTTGGGGAACATTGAGGACGTACCTCGGGTTTTTGTGAAGGCCACCCGCTTTCTGGGTTGTGGGGGACATCGAGGACGTACCTGAGATGTTCATGAAGGCCTCCCGCCTCCTGGAAATTGGGAACATCGAGGACGTACCTGAGATGTTCATGAAGGCCTCCCGCCTTCTAGAATTTGGGAACACCGAGGACATTCCTGAGATGTTCATGAAGGCCTCCCACCTCGTGGAATATGGGGAAAATCGAGGACGTACCTAAGATGTTCATGAAGGCCTCCCGCCTCCTGGAATTTGGGAACATTGAGGATGTACTTGAGATGTTCATGGAGGCCTCCTGCCTCCTGGAAATTGGGAACATCGAGGGCGTACCTGAGATGTTCATGAAGGCCTCCCGCCTTCTGGATTGGGGCTACCAAAGGCATACCTAAGATACTTATGGGGGTTTCCCACTCTCTTGCAACTTAGATGTAGCGCGGGGCTTACCTGGATGGCTATAGGTACACAAACGTACGAAGTAGAGGAATATTTGGATGGACACAGGTATATGACAATATGATCAGGGACCACTCAAGCGGCCTAAGTGTAAGAAAACATACAGGTTATTGCGGGTGCATGATGTGGGGGAATGCTTGAGAGGTTGCTAGCATCCAATGTCATGATTTTGAGGACAACTCTGGCAGGTCGAGTGTCACAGAAATGGGGTATTCGAATAGTGGTCGACACTTTGAGATGAGAGGATACTTGGATAGTTACAAGCATTTTAACGACAGCATGAATAGGTCGAGTGTTTAACAAAGAGGGTTTTTAGTAGGGGCGAACACTTGAAAACAGGGGTAAGCTTGGGCAACTGCAGATATCAATACCTGAGGGACAAATCAAGCTGAGCACGGGTACCTAGACAGTGGTAGGTACTTAAAGATAAGGGGATATTCGGTCAGTTACCAATATCGATACCCTGGGAATGACTCGCACGAGCTGAGCGCTGAAGAAAGGGAGTACTCGATGAGTGAGGGGTACTCAAATATAAAGCTTCGGGAACAAGGATGGGGATATGCTTTCCTGGCGATATCTCTAATCTATAGCAGTGTACTTATCATTTGTACAATATGCAGACATGCATGCAATATTTGTGTATCTTGTAAATCACAATGTGATTTATGCATGAAGACCTCGTCAGTTCTTCATCATTTGAATTCCGCTGGGGAAGATTTTGAAAGACAACTTTTGCTTAAAATGCAAATGTCTGGAGCATGTCAAATGAGGGACCTTCAGTATAAAAGGGCTTTCCACTCGCTCTCATGGGAAAGGCTGTTTTATCCTGACTATTGATGCAGGATTGTGAGGACCACACTATCTTACCATCATCATGTCAGCAGGGGTCTGAGTATTCTCACAAATGATACAACTTTACCAATGTGAGAGGTCTCTTTTTTTTTTTTTTTGGATTGTAATGAAGGTTAGGTCGATGGCTCATCAGAGGAGGACCAATAAAGTCATGGCTTTGTAGGGAAGCTATTGCATGGTTATCTCCGAGTGTGCAAGCTGAGGATCCTGCGAAAAGAGATAGAATAATCTTGCTCGTACTTCTTCAAGTGATGCTTATAAACATATGAAATCCTACGTTAATTGAAGTGCCCCTAGTTTGAAGAGACTTTTTATAATAGGGTGCCATATAGGCTTGACTCATGTGTGAAAGGGTGAGGGCTGGTGATTGCCCTATCATTTGCCACCAGTCTTTCTTCTCACGATCTGATGAAGGTTCCATGGACCTCAACGGCAACTTCTTTTGGGAATACAAATAGCTACATTTTTGTTTGGGGCATCGGCCTTACTTTTACCAGGCATACTGCTTTTTTCATGCCCCCATTTCTCTTTCCAATTTTTTTATTCACGGGCATCGACCTTGTTTTTACTAGGTACACTGCTTTTTTATGCCCCAGGTCTTTCGTTTTTGTTGCTTGAGGAACTGGTCTTCACAAGTTCGAGCAAATGCCTTCTTCATCTTTTGCTAGCTCTTCTAATTATGCTGCTCGAATGGCAGCTCCTGTTTCGTCTCCTTGTGAGGGTGATTTTACAGACTCAATTGAATTTGTACAATGGTTACAAGTGTGTAAGGAAAGGAGTGCTCTTCATGACTCTAGGGCACTTAAATTAACGTGAGTGTTCATATGTAAATAAAGACACTCAAAGATTGATGCAAGTGCAAGCAAGAGAATCTCTATCCTTTTTCTCACCTCGTGATCTTGACTTGTCTTTGGCTTGCCCAAAGTGTGGGGTGATTTTTTGATGGGGGTGATATGGAAATTTGGCTAGTGTATGGGGCTCAAAGTGGGCGATGGAACGTCTCCCACTATTTTGTTCATTGTACCATTCGCGAGAGAACTTTTTACCTTGTAGTCATGGAATTTTCTGTACTCATCTCATGAGTGTGTAGATGGGGGACTGTGTATGGGATATGGCTTGCTTGTCATCATTCTAACGTGCCTCATCTAGCGTACTCAATTAATCTTGTATTCTTTACTCGGCCATCTATTCTAGTATTCCTTAATAGAATCAAAGATTTAGACATGCAAAATCATCATGCACAATTCACATGGAAAAAGGCATGCAATGTATGATGTGAAAGAGTTTTTGTGCTTTTTCAAAAATGAATGAAGGACTTTTTACTCACGAAAGACTGTTAACAGCTTGAAGAGAGTATTTAATTAGTGAGATGGTATTCACAAATGTGTTGAAATTTGAACATCAAAAAGAGGTTATTTACAAAGAGTATTCACAAAATGGGTGTCGACAAAATGCTCCTATTAGTTAGGGTCATGACACATGCATGATCAGCCGAGGACCGGGGATCTGATTAGGAATTCCTATTCTTGCTTTTTGCAAAAGAGAAGCTGTAGAAGTGGCTCAAATAATAGGGCCCAGACTGTAAATGACTTGAAGCCTGAGGGATCTCCGCCATTTGCTTTGGTGATACTTGAGATGTCATTCTGTTTTGGAAAGTTTATCAGAGTCTAACAAAACTTTCATTGATTTATTTTCCGTATCTTGGATGGCCAGGCGATCCTGTAAAAGGCAAGAGAAAGTGGGTTAGTCACGAATCTCTTTTTGGAAGTCAAATAATTGGAAGTGATACAACATTACTCTTCACTGGTTTGCAGATGATTAGGTGGACAAGGGGACATGAAATCTGATGTTCCCTACGTCAGGTTAATTATTCTCCTTAATTGGTTTGTGGATGACACATCTCTTTACAGGAAGTCGAGTGTATTTGATGCAGGTCATCTCAGTATATTAGCTTGGCTAGTATCGTTTTGTCAAATCTAACCATCGGGTTTGGTCCTTGTGTTGTAATGTTTCCTATCAAATAGGGAAAAACATGTCAAGAGCAGGTTCAGATAATGAGAGCATTGGAAACCATACCAAATTGCCCTTCCCCAGAGCTTGTCTGTGCTAGCCCTTAAGGATATTTGAATGTTGAGGATGGCCTATTTATCTTGGCATGGTCTAATGTTTCCTTCAGTTGGCCTTCCACGTATGCATGATTGCTGATCGCTGATTCATCTTCAACGCATTTCTTCTGTGGAATTTCTCCTTCTGTCTTTGGCTATAGCATTATTGAGTAAAAGTCATGTACCTCAAGCTTCTGTGGAATTTGAGATGGACAAATCAAAAACCTCCAATTTTGGTGGTAATTACTCCTTTGGAAGGGAATGCCCCTGGAGTGAAGCTTCTGGATTTCAGAGTCATTGTCTAATAGATCGCCTTGACTGTCTGGATTTTCTCCCTGTTGACAGTAATCACTTTAAAGGTAGAGAAGGAATTTCTTCCTCATGCTCCTGAGTCTGTTGAAGCTGTGGCACCTGGCTGTGTCGCGTGACGAGATAGTCCTTTCGCTTAGGGGGGGAGTGAGGCACGTCATGGATGCTTTGATTTCAACTCTATGCCTGTACCTATTGCGTTTCATTTTCTGTATCCTGCGGCTGAGGATTCTTTTCATTGTTTCCCTCTTGAAAACTTTTCCTTTTGTCCTGGATTGTAGCAGTATTGGGCCAAGCCATGCTCCTCAAGCTTTTACGGAAATTGAGATGGGTAATCAAAAATCTCAAGTTATCTGATGGCAACTCCTCCTTGGGGAAAACATGCATCTAGGGTGTGGCTTCTAGATTTTAAAGTCATCGTCCAGGGCATGGGCTACAGATCGCCTTGACTGCCTGGATTCTCTCCCTGTTGACAGTAGCTGCTTTAGAGGAGTTTTTTCCTCGTGCTTCTGGGTTTGTCAAAGCTGTGACGTCCGGCTGATTGGGCATGTCGTGCGGCAAGGCGATCCTTCGGCTTAGGAGGGAACTGGGCAGGAGTGAGACATGTCATGGATACCTGGATTTTAACTCCGTGCCTGTACCTATTATGCTTCATCTTTTGCATCCTGCCAATAGAAGGGAGGATTTGTTATTTTCAATGTCATGTTAGGGGATAAGACTTACCCTTTTTGGAATAGGATGATCTTCTCTATTTGCCCCCATTTTCCTGGAACAATGTCTTTGCGTTTGACTTGTTCACATGACGTGCTAATTTTAGGTACTTTTTTTTTTTTTTTAACAAATTTTAGGTACTTTTTATCACATTAAATCAAAGGGAATGATATTCTGAAACCCAAAGCGATAGAATTAGAGAGACAAAATATGCTTAAATTCATCATTTTATTTAGACAAAGGTTTTTAGTGATGAAATATTTTTTATTTTCTAGATGTATTTTCAGGGAGAAAAAGCATGAGGAAGCCCAGCCCTCAGTATTCTCCTTGGATGAAGTTTTCTTTTCATGGTTGGATAACATCGCTAGGCAAGTTTGGAATACTTCCTCATGTTTTTCAAAACAAAACACTGGGATTTATACATTAGAGTTCTTGGAATGGGAAAGTACAACGTTAGCACACTATAATAAGAAACATGGCATAAAAACAAGTAAAACTCATGACAACTCCTGTGTAAAGGAGCGCTTTGATAGTGCCAGTCTTGGAGCTAGGCATTCTTGGATTCCTCGTCTTCAGCAGACTTGAAATGTTCGCATGTGATGACCACTTCGTCGAAGCTACGGAAGTGCAACCTGCAGCCAGCAGCGACAGTCGCAGGGCAAGGCCTCTATAAACTATTTTATCAACTCTTCTTCGGCCAGCTTAGAGTGGATTTGCATTATGGGAGCCCTCAATCTCTCGGCATATGTTCGGAAATTCTCCATCGGTCTTCTTTCAAAGTAGGCCGAGTCCTCACACGGTAGCTCGGTTCCGATCTGGCTTTGGTACTAATGCAGAAATGTGAAAGTCAGCTCGCTCCAATCTTCTATGAGATGGATATTTGCTGTGAAGAACAACTGTAAGGCAGATCCTGTAAGGGTTTCTTAAAACGCCGGAGTTGTGAGCATTGCTGGACCATAATACCGACTCATTTCTTCGTAAAGATACTGTAAGTGAGTCACGGGGCAAGTTGTGCCATTGTACTTGTGGAAGTTGGGTATCCACATCTCTATGGGGGTCAAGATCCTACGAGGGTGAGACGGGCCTGATAAGTCTTGGTTGGGCCACTGATTTTCTCATTGCATACCCATTGTAGCGTCGAATTCTTCTTCTTCAGGAACATGGGATTCTACTGAGATTACTCCATTGCTTCCTTCGGAGTTAAAATCACTGAGGGAGGATGGGGCATTTACGCTATTCTCACGATTGGGCGACGAGCTTAGCACTTCGTTGAGATTGTAGCGGATAAAGATGTATTCCTCCCCTTCTGACGGGCCTTCATCTTCGGATGAGAGCGGGGAAACTTGATTATAGGATGAACTGTCGGTCTCGCCATCGAAATAGCGCGGAAGCTCTTGGGATGGTATTCTAGGGGCGGGAAATCTTCGGGATCATACTCCGGGGATGGTTGCCTTCAAGGTTGTATTCACGGGAATGCTCGGAACTTTGGTACTGTAGCTCGTTGCCGGACGACGTATCAATCTGGCCAGGCTTTCTTTTCTTGGTCCCTAGTCCAGACCTTTTGAGTAAGACCCTACATTTGGCTAGTTCAACTTTATCGCGGGAAGTGAGAGATATTAAGGTTTCACTGTCTGAGTCACTTTCCAAATTGATAGGGGTTGGTATTCTTTGGACCATGGCTCTTGGGGTAAGTCTAGGGAGTTGTTTTGTCATGCCCCAGTTTTGAACAGGCTCTGAATCTGTGATCTCGTATAAAGGCTCCTTGCCTTTCCTAGTGGGAAACTTTTCGGTAGCTGGATGTTGTTCAACTGTCCATTCACTATGCAAGGCTTCATCACTACACTTCTCTCCTGTCTGGGCAACTAGCGGCCTTTCTTGCTCCACGATCATTAGCTCTTTGTAGGGCAAGGTTATGTCAGGGCTGACGTCGTACTCTTGGCAAAAAACACGGATTAATTCTTTCCAGGTTTTAAGGAGACTAATCTTTCTCACAATGTACCATCGTAGGGCAGGGCCGGTCAGGTCCGACTGATATGATTGAATCATTCTTTGCACCAGGTAGGCCTGTAGGTAAGCTTCTGGGTGGGAGGTATCAGCATACTTTTCACATTCAGGTGTTTTGAATTTTTCAAGGATCTCGAAATTGGAGTAGTCAGATAAGTCAATGGGATTCTGCCCCTGTAGTTGGCTCAACTTTTTCATGATCTTTTCAAATTGTTTATGGTATTGGCTAGTTTTTATGCTTGCAGGGGTTACGAAGGTGTTTAGGGTAATTACAGAGTTGGGCTCATCATGAGTGGATTTTATTTGTCTTGAGAGCTGTTGAAGGGCAATAGACATCTGCTCTACGCCGTCTTCGATGTGGGCGAGGCGATTCTGTACTTCATCCTGATCAGACCCTATCATGAGGGGCCAATCGCGGGTAGCTGTCGATTGCTGATTCATGATTACCTGTTTTTTAAAGCGCTGAATAAGCACAAGGTAGACAAAGATTGACCCATAGCAACGATTCACTACTTTCATTTAAAAGAGAGTTTTTACAAACTCCTGACGTCTAGGAATTTGAAATGACAGAACCAAATACTAGACACTTAAAGAAAAGTCCCTAGACAATGGGACCAAGTTTTCAAAAAAACTAGGGAAATATGACTACATATGCGACCGGGGGTCTTGTGACGACTGCTCGCTTCCTTGGCCTATTCCGCAAAAATTCTGCTCGTGCGGGCTGTTCTCTTTGATTGAGCGATGGATCGACGGCTTCCACTTTGCAGGGATATTATATTTGTGGATGCAGAATGCAGAGGCGTGGTGGGTTTCTTCTTCTCCTTCAAGCCTTTCAGGTATCATGATCTGTTTGTGGTGGCACTCATCCCAGATTTCATTGGCAGTAGAAGTTTCAAGTTCGTAGTCATGGCTTGTGTTAAAAAGGATCGGAGGGGTTCTCCTTCTGGAAGGCGGTGGGATCTCCTGTAGGACTTCGAACTGTCGTGCCACCTGGTACGGGTGATAGGGAATGGCGCCTGTGCAATCGAGTAGCGGAATTGGGTGGTAGTGCTTGAAGCGAGCCCTCTTTTCATGGAATCGATCGGCATACCACTGGAATGTCTCAGGAGTCGGATTTCTTAGGAAGTTAACCCAATGCAAAGAGGTTTGATTAGGAATATACGGTCCTAAAACCATGAATTTTTGTAATGGATGCTCAGAAGTGTTCGTTTCAAACGACCGCATGATGCCCCGGTATTTGCTCAAGTGGGAAAAGAACCAAACTTGTAAAATTTCGGGAGGAGCCCGCATATTTTTTCTGTGTTGTCTTTAAAACGGTCAAGGGACAAGAATGTTTCAGCTAAAATCAAGTTGACATAGTTTGCCCCTACAAGATTTGATCAACGATCCAAACCATCTTAGGACTTATGGCATTTCTTTGGTGAGGGAAAATGATGAGTCCGAAAAAGGCCAGGAGGAAAATCTCACTTTTCTGGGTCATAGGCTGATCTTGAAAACATGCATTCAAAAACTCTAGTGGGCAGGTATAATTGTTGCTTTCAAGAAATTGTTTCATAATATGAATTTCAGCTCCTAAAAACCGTGCCAACTCACGCCATGGGAGGGGGCCTATCAATAGTCTGACCAGCTCTTTCCCAAGGGGCATTCTAGTGATGATGCTGTACTCTTCTAGGGTCGGGGTTAGCTCAAACCTACCGAACATAAAGGTGAGCGTCCTCAGGCGCCAGAAATGTGTAATGGCTTGTATGACCTCTGGCAAACAGTAATTCGGATTAATGAAAGGAGATGGCCGAGCTTGGCCTTCACAAACTCCTGGGCAGGCCGATCCAACTAACCCCATCATCTGAAGAGTTGCCTTGGGAGTAGAAATAAACTGGATGTTGTCTTCCCCCATCGCATATGAACCGAGATTTTGAAAAGTTTATCCTAAATTGCCATGGGCCAACAAAAAAGACTGAGTGAAAAGTAAATAAATCACTTTGCTTTTTAAGTAAAATGACAGGCACAAAGACATGCACATGAGACGTGCGGCTCGATTTCTAACTCAGAAGGTTTGTTGAAATTAAAAGGACATCTGCCGGTTGCAGTCTCGCGTTAGCAGTGTACCCTCTTAACCTCGGCTAAGAAATTCGAGGAAAAGAAAGGCAACCTCTACATCGCAGTCTCGCGTTCGAGGTCGTATCTTTCTTAACACCATCCTAAAAATCCTATGGCGGCCCAGGTCCGGCGGCCGGGTTGTGTGTGCCATGTGTAGTGTTTTAAAACAGCAAATCATGCACAGCAGTTTATAATCACAAGACAATTCAATTTAAGTAAGATTAAAATAAACTTTTAAGTAATTGACCTGTAAAAAGAAAAAAACCTAAGTCAGTAAAGAATTTAAACAAGATAAACATGGCCTAAGTCCTCAAAGTCCCCAGCGGAGTCGCCAAGCTGTCGTGACCCCTTTTTTGCGGGGGCGCCCGGCCGGATCGGGTACAAGCGCCTAAAGGAAGCTAATGGCTTGGCTAGGTTTAATTAAAGTCTGGACTCTCCCAAGTCCGCCAATTCACGACTTTAAAATATTTGGTTTGTAAATTGATTTTTAAAATGGAGTCGCCACTAATCAATTTGGGGTAGGTTGATTAGAAACCCAAGCAAAGTATCGAGAGAAATACTTGCTCTGCGCAACGAGAGAAATTAGGATCGGGGACTTGATTACACTAGTTAATCACTAATGCCCTTTCGGTACCTAATCTTGTTTAAACTCTAAGGCTTTTTGGATGTTTGGGGATTTTTCATGCATTTTGGAAAAATCACATTTTTTGGGTGTTTTTCTCATTTTTTGACATAAAAGGGATTTTTTTGGGATTTTTGGGGTATTTTTTGGGAAAATACAAGTCTTTTTAGTATTTTATGAAAATTTGGGCCTTTTTATGAATTTTGGCATTTTTGGGATTTTTTATATTTTTTGATTTTTTGGAAAATATTAAAGTATTTTAATACTTTTGGATATTTTGGAAAATAATAATCTTTTGGATTTTTCTAAGCATTTTTTAAAATAAGTAATTTTTGCTTTAATTTTTTGATTTTTTTGGAAAATAAAACACTTTGTTAAAACATTTTTCTGATTTTTTTGAAATTTAAAATGATTTTTAATATATTAAAATAAAATATTATTTTTGAAATAAATAAAAATATATATAAATAAAAAACGACCCGAGTCGATCCATGGATCGGATCCGCCCGGCTGGCCCGAAACGTGGAGGGATCCGCGTTTCGGAGCCAGACGCAGAAATGACGTCGTGGCTGGGCACGGAGATCCGGCCCGGCCCGACGACCAACGACCCGCTCCAGCGACCCGGTCCTCCATTTCTCTACGAAACGGCGTCGTTCCCACCATACGAAACGGCGTCGTTCTTTGTCCGACCCGGAGCTCCAGGTCCTAGGGCGAAACCTACCCGGATCCGGCCCGGCTTTCAATCCGATTTCCTGCAAGGTGTAAAACGGCACCGTTTCGGGGCAACCGACCCGGTCTGACCCGCTCCACGACCCGAATCCAACCTCCCTTTGCAAAATGACGTCGTGGCTGCCCCCTATCCGAACGGTGTCGTATCTGCCTGGCCCCGAGACCCGGGTCCCGGGGCGGAACTCTATCTGGATCTGGCCCGACTTTCGACCCGATTTTCATGAAAAGACGGAACGACGTCGTCTTTGGGAACAGCCGACCCGATCCGACCCGACCCGACGACGACCCGACCTCCCACTTCAGCGAGAAACGGTGCCGTATTCGACCCGGCTCCCCAAAACGACGCTGTCGACCCGGCTCTTTACACCGCGTGGAGCGACGCCGTTTTTACGGACACCGACCCGGATCCGACCCATCGACGACCCGACTCTATCTCCCTACAAAACGACGTCACGACGGCCCGACCCGCTCTGTGACCCGACGACCCGACCCGGCCTCCAATACACCAAATACTAATGGAACCCTACCGGTTCTGGCCGGGGTCCGACCCGGTTACCGGGATCGCGACCGGAAAACCAGGAACCCTAGGGTTCCAATTTGGGGGGCGAGCGGGGCGGCGACGATGGCAACGGAGACGGTTGCGGCGGCGGCGGACGCGACGGGGTGGAAAGAGATACGGCCGACGGCGATTACCTGTCCGGCGGTCTTGCGGTGGCGACGGCAGGGCTCCGCCCTTCCTCTCTCTCTCTCTCTCTCTCTCTGCAACTCTAGTGAAGCTCGGATCTTGGCCGCGAGCCTTCAGCCCCTGTGAAGTCTCTCAGAGGGTGTTCAAAGGCCGCGTCTTCGATCGAGCTTCCCTTCCTCCTCTCTCTCTTCGTCTGTGTGTCCTGATCGACATCGGGGAAGGGCTATTTATAGCCGAGGGGTGGCCGGTCGACGAGGGTTCGGCCAGGGTGGATGCCGTGGCTTCCACCGGCCGAACCGGCGTCCCATCGACCCTCAGCCTTATCCGGCCACGTCCCCTTCGCCGTTGCTGTTCATCTACTCCCCCTGCTGCCGCCGTACGTCGTGTCGTCGTCCTCCTCTGCTTTTCTCCGGTCGCCGCTGCTCAGGCGCATGCAACACACGCGAAAACGGGTGAGGAAGGCGGGTCACGCGGGTCAGGCTCGGGCGCGGGCTGACCCGCGGGCTTTTTGGACTGCGAAGGCCCTTGGGCCGTTTTTTCGATTTTTTTTTTTGTTTTTTCGGTTTTTTTCTGTTTTTCTCGTTTTTCATTTTTTGTTGTTTTTTTTTGGTTTTTATCAAAATAAAATAAAACCTAAAGAAAAAAAGTAATAATGATAAAAAAATTAACTAAAAACCCAAAAATAAAAATTTGGCGTCAACACACATCAACAAAACTAATGTTATTACGATTACAAGCACAAAGACGACTCGAAATTAAAGTTAGTACCCTTATCATCTCGTGCTTGGAAAGACCGTGTTGCATTTTGCACTCTTTGCAGAGAGCAACCATACAGACTCTACAATAGAAATTGCACTCTGCGGAGTGATGAGCCTTGCATGGGCTATAGAAAGTGGCGCTCGTGATCGGCCTCAACCACAGCGGAACGGCCTTCTCTTGATCATCTCCAGACAAGACCATCATTGCATCATTCCCCGTAAGAAGTAGAAGCGGAAGATGAACCGGGAGGAGGAGAAGAACAACAACAACAACAACAACCTAGTATGTTACAGTTCGCAAGAAGAAGAAGAAGAAGAAGGAGGAAGAGAAGAGTAGCAACAGCAACAACAACAACAACCTAGTATCTTACAATTCGCAAGAAGAAGAAGAAGAAGGAGAAAGAACCCAGTATCTTACAGAGGATAGAGCAAAATCAGTATGAGCGTGCGCGGATTCGATCAAGAAGGAGGAGGAGGAGGAGAACCCAAAATATTACAGTTCACAAGAAGGAGGAGGAGGAGGAGGAGGAAGAAGATAGAGCAGCGTCAGCACGGGACAGTTCACAAGAAGAAGAAGAAGAAGAAGAAAGAAGATAGAGCAGCATTAGCAAGGGCCTGCGTAAATTCCATCAAGAAGAAGAAGAAGAGGAGGAGGAGGAGGAGGAGGGAAAAGGAGGAAACCCGGCGAGGGAGTGAGCGTGCGTGAGGGGAGTCCACAGAAGACCCATTGTCACGTCGAGATGGGGAGCGACGAGAGCAGTGGAATCGAGGGGGAAGGAGAGAGAGAGAGAGAGAGAAACGAGTGTATAGTATAAAAACTAAAAAGGCCAGTGACACGTGGCCGGCGCTGGGGATCCTATGAACAAGGGTTTGGCGTCCCCATCGCGAGCGGCGGCTCCACCCCGGAAGGAGTGGATTACTCGTCACTGTTTACAACTTTGGCTTGGATTCCAACTTCAATCTAAACTTTTATTTATCTCATCTAAAATATCAATTATGAATCGGTGCCCAAATTTGACTTGATCAAGTATTTAGCCAATTCTAACAAAATAGAAGTGTCGATCACATGATGTTAAAGTTTTATCGCGTGTTCCACGGGTACATTAACGTCTATTTATTTGGAATTCCCAACTATTAGTCAAAAAAGGTTAAGAAAGACAGAGAGACTCCTATCACGTCTGTCTTTCTGAATTTGTACGATTGTAAGTACGATTGTAAGTCCACTTGAGAAGCTTAAACATAGTCATGTAATGCCATAAACTAATCATCGTGCAGAGACCTATCCGCCACATTACCTCTCGTTTTAGGTCACGTGAGAGGGCTGCCTACGTAAGCGGTGACGCACTAGCGCCAAAATGCTGTCGTCTGTCTCGGTCCCCCCTTTCCTTTTTTCCTTTTGTAACTGCCACAAACTTCCAATGTCCTGTTTTTGACCCTTCTTTCCATCCTTTTTCCTCTTTTTTTTTTTTTATTCCCTTTTTCTTGGTGGTGATTCATCATCCGTACGCTTGTTGTCCCACTCAATGCCCTCGCCATGTATCTAATTCACGAGCCATTTCAACATGAAGCAGCTCCAGGGTGTTGCAGGCCCTTCTCTCTCTCCCTCCCTCCCTGTCCGAGTGTGCGTGTTTGTGGAATATATTTCCTTTCTTGTTTCTAATTTTGTTAGGGACGATAGCCTGGTACCATGTTTGAAAGCAATGGGACTTTTAATTTCTTTTGGGTCATAGTTCTAAGCATTGTTTTGGTGATTGCGGACTCGTTAAAGCTCAAGTCAAGTTGAAGACATTTAACCGGGTTTTTAGTTGGGAACACTGTGACTTTACTTGCAGTGCATTCTTCAATCTACATAAACTCAGTGACTTCTTGTGAGTTCGCCATAGTGGGTTTTCCTGCTTAACTTCTTCCAATTCCAAATTTTTGCTATGAGGCTTCTGGGTGAACATACTCCTTTTCTTGTAGGAAAGGCTTCATTTTTATTGGGATGCAAAAAAGAACTTACTTCATGAACTAAGAGCTAATACCTTGATCACGAACTGTTGAATTGGTATTGCCGGCCGGTGGTGAATGGGATTTGGGCAAGGACTGCGGACAGTGCTTTCGGTGCGTACACACCTTGCGCCGTTGATTCCTTGGTCATTTTCTTATCTTGTTTGGTTCTTCTGGGCCTCTGCTGCTACCGAATTTGGTTGATCAAAAGGACTTCGAAAGTCCGGAGATACCGTTTGAAGTTGAAATGCTACAACTATATGTTGGGATTGCTTTCTTTTTACTGCGCTGCCGAGACTCTGCTGAGGTTAGTGATGGGCTTTTCAGTTTTCGATCTAGATGGTCAGACTAGCCGCCTTCCATATGAGGTAGGAATTTTACTATATCGTGTTCCTAGCTTCAACTCTCCAGCATAAACGTAATACTTTGTTATTTGATGAACAATCTTAATTAGCCGGCTATTTTTTTTTTCTTTCTTAATGTGTGACCATGCACATCTAACAAACTTACATAGCTAGTTGCTCAACCCCAACCTAAATGAAAGCATTAGGCTGAAATTGTTTACTAGCACGTTGACTGTCCTTTCTTTTTTCTGTTTCAACTACTTTCTCTTGGAAGAAGCTTGGCACCAGTAAATCCTCGTCAGACTATAGCATTCCCCATTATAGCTACATTCTGTGTGATGTGGAACTTAGTCTTTTGATAAAGGCCACAAACTTAATGGAAAACATTGCATCTGTGAGTTTTTCCAACTTCCATAGGTTCCAAGTTTAACCCACTCTGAGAAAGCAAATCCGCTACCATTTATAGTTAAACTTTTAAATTGCACAACTCTGTTTCTGCCACTGCCATGCCACGAATTTAAATGCCATTTGCCCGCTAATGTCTGGCCATGATTGTTTGCAATCTGTGTTATACTATAAGTCTTCAAAACACTAGTCTGTAACAATCTCAAATGATGCTGTTTACATCGGCCGGCAAACTGAGAGTCTAACAAGCTTTGTAGTTTCACCTCCATTTTTCTTTGGTAGATGGTGTCGTTAACCATAAAGTCTCTTGCTTGGTGCTCCATGCTAGTTATGATTAGCATAGAAATGCACATTTACATTCGGGAGTTCAGATGGTACGTGTGCTTTGGAGTCATCTATGTTCTGGTGGTTTAGTACCTAATTTTATATCACTACTCAGCGAATTTGGTTCAACTACTAATAGAACTCATAGATATTCATGCTACAAGGTTTAGTGAGTTGTATCTACAAGAGTCAAGACCATAATTGGTTTGTGAAAAAATCATGATGAATTCATATGGTCCTAAAAATACTACTAATTATAATAATATAAATAAAAAGGGGAAAATGAGAAGAGGAAGGTCCGGTTAAAAGTAGGAAACAATAAAGTGAATATAAACGAAAAGCAATTGGTTATATGTCAATGTAATTTTAATAATTTCTTTGCTTCCAAAGAGGACTTGAATTGGCTTAAGATTTACTTCACTCGCCGTAATAGTAATAATTTGTCAATTGAAAAATATGTGACTTCAATAAGCATTTTACGGGGTAAATATATATATTGTTCAGAACACAATTATGGACTTGTCAACTTCGAACCTTTGCCATCCTAAATTATTTGTCAATATTTATATAGTCCTCGAAAACACCGTTGACCATCATGCTAGTTTCCGTCAAAATATATATATATATATATATATATATATATATATATATATGTATGTATATATATATTGTGAATTTACTTAAACTTGCCCATCCTAAAATTCACCAACTATGGACACTTAACAGAAGCATGTGCTATGAGATAACTGAATTTTTTTTTAAAAGAACAAGTCGAGTTTATGAAGATGACGTTCAGTTGGTCTATTCGATAGCACAACTATTTTATTGAAAGTTATTTGATAGCACGAGTATTTTCTTATCTTAAACCAATCATTAAAGAACATGAAACTTTATTCTTTTGTAATCGTTTAGAATTGCTTGGTCCTAATTTATGTCGAAATAGCAATTGGTGTGCTTAGTGAAAAAAATCAAACTCGCTTCTCAAACAGTCGGTTTCCTTTTTGGAAAATTAGGGGCTGCATGGCAAAAATTATTTCTATTCCTAGAAACACTTTTTTTTTTTGTTTTTTTGTTCCTGATAACAAAAAAGAAACAGAAATGCGTTTGGACGCGTTTTTGTTCCAAAAGTGTTTTTCTGTTCCTAAAATACATCTGAAATAGAAATAAGAAAAAAAAAAAAAATTGTTTCTTATTTCTGAAACAAATCTGAAGAACAAAAGGGAAACAAAAATGCAAGGGGAGTGTTTCTTTTCTATTTCTTGCGTCCCCGTTCGACCGTCGTCCGCCACTCCTCCGTCATCTTCACCGTCGTCTTCTCTGGCGCCTCCACTCTCCGGCGCCGACAGCCGCCTCTGTCTTGAGACCATCTGGCTTCTCCACCATCATCCTTTCCAGTGCCGACAGCCGCTACTCCTTCACCAGGTGAACCTCCTCACTGCTCTTCCTTCACCGATTGACGAGGGCTTCGGCGAGAGCCATCCCTGGCAGATCTGGGCGATGGCTGCTCGGAGCTTGAGTGTGAAGGCTCGCTCGAGCCAGCGCTTGCCTAGATCTAGCCGCAAAGTCTCCGACCAGACCACGAGCTCCAGCGGACGGAGGTTGACGAAGATGAGAATCGGGTGTTGCTTCGGCGGCGCCGCCCGCACACCTTGAAGCTGTTGCTCTCGCTTCTCCTTCTTCCTTTCCTTCGTTGAACTCCGTCCTCGCTCCGTTCCCTGCGCGCGCGCGTGGCGCCGCTTCTCGCCCGTCGCCAGAGCCCTCTCTTCCACTCCGGCGGTCCAGCCCCCCACTCCCGCCTCGTCGAAGGACGCAACCAAGGCAAATTCAGACGGTCCGCGTGAGTTTCGGCGGCAATGTTCTTCTGTTTCTCTCGCCCCAAAAATTCGATCTTCTTTGTTGGTAAAAAGTAGCTTTCTTTTGGTGATTGGTTCGTTGCTTTTGTTCCGGTTGCGGCCGTAGTGGAATGCGTCGATCGACTTCAAATGGATCGGGGACAATAAGGACGCCGTCCCCACCAACATCGAGAACAGGGAATTCAAATGCCGACTTGGAGCTCGTGCTCGAGCTCTATGCCAAGATCTGGAGATTCAGAAGGTCAAGTTTCGATTTGAAATTTTAGTGCCTTCCCAATTTCAATTGCTGGTCACGCCTTTGATGGGCAATGCATTGATAAAGTGATAGGCTTTAGTTAGTTTGAAGTTGGAAATTGTGGAAAATTTGTGCATCTGTATCGATTCTAATTGGGCAACAGGATGTAAGGAGACAAAAGCTTTTGTATTGCTTTATGTTATCACGTGAAAATTAGAGTTGTATGGGGTTAATGAAAGAACTGGTTTTCATCTCAATTTGAGCTAATTTTTACCCACAGATAGCAGGAAGTGGAGCGTCTTCACGGGGAGAGGAATGTGGTTGCAAACAAGATGAAAGGAAAGCTGGAGCCTTTAGAGAGACAGAAACTTATAGAGGAAGGTAGGTATTTTTTTTTTTTGCTGGCCAAGATATTAGGTAGATCAAAATTTTGTATTCGATTAGGTCATGGAAAGATGAAAAGTTATCCTTTAAGTCATTGTCTCTTTTGTTAATCTGTGGCATTGCATTTCAGGGAAGAATCTGAAGGAAGGGCTGGTTACTTTGGAAGAAGACCTACTTTGGCTCACGGATGAGCTTCAGCAGGAAGCACAATGTATTCCTAATATGACTCATCCGGACGTTCCTATAGGAGATGAGGATTGCTCAACTGTTAGAACAACGGTATCCATCTTTATTTGTATCCTGGATTTTTGTAAGAAACATTGTTGGCAATAAAAATGATCTGCATAAACAAGTGTCTTCTTGAACGGTTGAGGCATCTATAGTATACACGTATCGTCATCGACCTCACATGTGGAAATAATCAATTTTTGCCAACATGCACTGCAGAGTAATTATTCTTGCATCTTTATATTGTTCTCGCTCATCTCAATCCTAGAACGAGAGAGCATATTGGTTCTTGGAAAGATCTCGTGTAGCTTTTCGACCTGTCTTTCTCATGTAAGTTATGTTGGAGCAGATTGGAAGCCCCGTGAGTTCGGTTTTCCTATCAAGGACCATTTACAACTTGGCAAGGAACTTGACCTTTTCGATTTTGATGCTGCAGCAAAGGTATATTGCCTCTTCACTCTAGGTATTGATGCATCTCTCTCTTTTATCCGGGAAAATGTTGTTAGTCACAAATAGTTTTTGGTGGAGATGATCTTGCGCTGCTTGGATATGTCTGTATGTACTTTGATTTGGTTGCCATATGAGTTGACTCTGTTCGGGCTTCTGCTGTTTATTATTCATTGATATATTGAAGAAGAAATATTTCTTGTTTGTTTTATATATTAGAGACCTGGTCTTTGGGCGACATTTAACTGGACTGTGTATTTAACCTTTTGTGGAAATCTATCTCAAGTGTCATGCCTTTCCTTCGTGAGATATTTTTACCATACATCCAATATGATTGGTCCACACCATTTTTCCAACCAAAAGGGGCTTCAGCCAGGGCCTGATTATTGCAGACTTGAATGGCGAAGATACACTCACTTAAATTTTATAATGCACTGTAACTTATCTTCCTCTCTTGTATTAACTAGCAACTGACGAGAAATTCTAGAAAATTGCAAGAAGCTGTAACAATTTCATATTTTTCTGTTCACCCTTCCCCTTTCCTTAATGGGGAAGTCCTGCTTGTGTACCTTTCGCATTTGATGAGTGAAGATGGGAAACCTTGTGTATTGCCAGTCCATGACTAAGATTGTGTGCATTGTTGAGCGGTGCTCTCAACCAGTAGAATTATTATGTACCTACATGCATACATAAGTATCTACTTTCATATTCGTGCTTGAGGGAAAATGGGCATGGAAAGAATGGTGCTCTGCTTTTATTGGATTGGAGCATCGCTGAATGTTTTTCTCTTCCATTATCGAGAAGTTAATTCTTTATGTCTCAAACTTTTTCATCCTTTGGCTTCTGTAGATTGTACTCTTTCGCTATGGAAGTAGCAAAGGCCTATGATTTATTTTAATGTAAGGAGACCTGGTTGAGTAATGGAAAGCGAAACTTTTGTTTTTTGGCCAGAAATTGATGGTGAAACTTTAAAATTCTCGTTGCTATCAATTTTACATTGCAAATTAAGATCCTAAAGTCTGATATCTTTGTCATTAAGCAAGTTGAAGTTTTTCATTTGATTTAGTTTTGAAATATCAGCAGTTGATATAACGACAAGAAAGTGTACCATTTAATTTACTATTGCTATTGACCAAAAAAAAAACATTACCGTTGCCATCAATATTTGATAACTGTGTTCAGCTGTTACTGACTAATGTTTTTGTCCTTTTTATGGTTTCTCGCTGTCGCTTCTCTTCTCTATGATGAGGTCCTATAGTTCTATGCTGTGTGATAATTTCCTTGACTATTCAATGCAGGGGTCTCTATCGTGTGCACCAATTTAGCAAGGTTGAGATGTTCGTTTTATGTCGACCAGAGGAAAGTGATTCGTATCATGAAGAGCTCATCAGAATTGAAGAAGAACTCTTCTCATCACTAGGATTACATTTCAAGTATGGTTCTCTTTCACCGTCCCAATACTTATCTAAACAATTTACCTCAGGCTATATGAACTTCGAGCTTCTTTGCAGGACTTTGGATATGGCGACGGCAGATTTAGGTGCACCTGCTTATTGTAAGTTTGATGTGGAGGCATGGATGCCCGGTTTAGGACGATATGGAGAGGTTAGCTGCTTATTAGTTTTGTTTGGCAGTACTTCCTGCTCCTCACGTTCTTATCTGAGGTGTGTCAATCGCTGATGATTTAGTATAACTCACCTCCTGGTTGCTTGATGAATTGAATTAGATATCAAGTGCTTCAAATTGTACGGACTATCAAAGTCGTCGATTAGGAATTCGGTATCGGCCATCAGAACCACCATCCTCAACAACTCCTAAGAAGGGTAAAGGCAACGTTCCTACACAGTTTGTTCACACTTTGAATGCAACTGCCTGTGCAGTACCTCGGATGATTGTGTGCATACTAGAAAATTATCAGCAAGATTATGGCTCCGTCAAGATTCCCGAGCCATTGCGACCATTTATGGGCGGGCTTGAGCAAATTACTCCAAAATCCCAATAGAACAATCCCATGGATGTATTTTAGTTTTGACTTTTACCGGGAAAATAGTTGTCTGCAATTTTGTTTTTCTGTCTTTAAATTATTGAGGTAAGGGAGGCAACTGAAATTTCCTTCACTGCCTGGGCAATTTTTGTTCCGCATTTCTATTGTTAAATAGTTTCTTCATAACAGATACAAGAGTTAATCTCATGAAGATAGAAAACTTGGGAATGATCACGCCGTGGCCAATTAGTTCAAAATTCGTGGGGTTAAATCAAATGGTGAGGGATCATAATATGCCTGAGATTTCATGACATTGTGTTTCTGACTTTTGTACTATTATTTTTAAGTACTTACTTATCAAATTTAATGTAATGAAGTTGAACAATGAACTATATTACTTCATTATTGTGATGTTATGACTTAAAGGGTCTATGTAGAGATCTATGAAATACTCTTATTTTAGCTAGCTCTTATTGTGTAAATTTTACTTACCTCATTTCTTGTTCCAAGTATGCACATATGACCATGGTCAGAATGTTTGTTTTCATACACCATGAACAAAATTAAATTGATGAGCATTTCATGAGAATGATAATGCAATGCGAAGTTTACACTTTCTTGAAAAAAAAGCCACGTGAGAAAATTTTGGTACAAAGTTTGTTTATAAAATTTTCTTCAAAGTATGCACTTATAACCATGTTCAAAATGTTTGACTTCACTCACCATGAACAAAGTTAAATTTATGAGCATTTTATAAGAATGAGAATTCAAAATCAAATTTATACTTTATTAAAAATAAAAAAAGCAATTGGGTTCAAATTTGGTACAAACGTAAAAAAATTTCTTCCAAGTAAGCAAATATGATAATATTTAGAATATTTTTTTGACTCACCATGAACGAAATTAAATTGATGAGCATTGCATAAGAATAATAATTCAATACCAACTTTACATTTTATTTAAAAAAAAACACTTGAAAAAAAAAAAATTGGAACAGAAATTTTATGCGATTCCAAACGTGTTTTGTTCTTTTTCTATTCAGAAACAGAAATTTTGTATAGTTATCAAACGTGTTTCTGTTCTTTTTCTATTCCAGAAACAGAAATTTTATACAGTTACCAAACGCGTTTTTTGTTCAAAAATTGTTCCCTGGAACAGAAACACTTTTTTTTTTGTTTCCGTTTCCTGGAACAATTTTTAAACAGAAACGTTACCAAACGCACCCTTAGTGGCCAGAGGAGCACCATCGTTAGCTCGAGTGATGGCGTTCGTCAATTTCCCAATGCTCTTTTCGGTCATATTTGCTAGTAGAACTGAAACGACGAGAGGCTAATAATGCAACTGATATACGTAGAAGAGAAAACAAAAATAGTTCATATTGGAGTAAGAAAACAGTGTTACTTCGCTAATGACATTCCATATCGCCTACCCAGAACATTAAAAAAATGATCATAAGGAAGGCAGTAGTAGTTTCAATGAGCCCAATCAAGAACGTACCAAGAATATTAAAAGAAAGAATTAGCACCAATTAGCTCCCACCCTACTTATCACTAAATTTACCAATTTTCCAATCTTCGGCTAATCAAGTGGAGCTCTTTGCGGGTTTTCCTACTGTCTTGGTCGTTTCCAGAAGGACTGAACATTGCTAGCACTCCCCTCCGATATGGTCTCCACCTTCCTCTTCGCTTCGTTCTTCATACGTCCACTCCCATTCATCTTCATCACATCTTCAACCTACGCAGGAAAAAAACAAGAGAATGACCCACATGTGAGAAAACATCCTTCGGCACCGTGGAACATTCAAAATTAATGCACTGCACAGGCGGATCGAAAACCAGATTCGTTCAAGAAAGGGGGTGCTCGATCGTATAGTCACCTTGCATTCCACGGAGCAAAACTTGGCGCTCGACAACCGAAGCCGGAACTGGCAAGATTCGCACTTCACAACGCTGTTCAGACTGTAGGGGCGAGGGATTCCGTCTTCTCTTTTGTGCACGAAGGCAACGGCATACTCGTTGATAGTGTGTGGACGGATATCGGAAATATCCCACAACGATTTCAAGTCCTTCATTTTGAATAACGCGTCTTTGCCAACTCTATATACCTGAAAAGATTAAAACCCAAAAACAAAAACTGAAAAGGGGCAAAGAATTCAAAACGAGGAAAAGAAAATCTAATTTCCCCTTTTTCTTGATCATGCAAAGATAAGAGCAGTATATTATGCATTTTCGCAAGACATCGATAAAGCAAACGCAGTCACGATTACAGACAAGAAGACGATTCGAAATGGAAGTCAGTACCCTTATCATCTCATGCTCGAATAGATCGTGTTGCTTCTTGCACCCTTTGCACACAGCAATCATGCAGACCCTACAGTAGAAATCAAGCTTTTCAGAGAGATGAATGTTGCACGGGCCATGGAACTTCACGCTCGCTATCGGCCTCAACCACATTAGAACGGCCTTCTCTTGATCATCTCCAGACGGGATCGTCACTGCATCATTCCCCATCATTTTCGTGGCTATTGTTTCTCCCTCTCCCTCGCTTCTTTAATCTGATAAAGAACGAAACCCAGGATGAAGAAAGAGCGAAGGTATGTTTATGAAAGGGATAAGTGCATTGGAAGTCCTAAAATTTGTTATGAAAACATAATTAAGTCCTAAAACTTTTCACAAAGTGCAATTAAGTCCTAAAACTTTCAAAAGTGCAATTAAGTCCTAAAACTTATCAAAATAGTGCACTTTTAGAAAGTTTTAGGACTTGGTTGCACTTTCGAGACAAGTTTTAGGACTTGGTTGTACTTTCAAGGCAAGTTTTAGGACTTTATTGAACATTTTGAAAGTTTTAGGATTTTATTGAACTTTCGTAATAAATTTTAGGACTTATTGTACTTTTTGAAAATTTTAGGACTTAATTGCATTTTCATGATAAGTTTTAGGACTTCTAATGCAATTATCCCTTTATGAAATTTAGAGAGAGAGAGAGAGAGAGAGAGAGAAAGTTTGCTAAAGCGCGATGTTGTTGAATGAATGAACTAGTCGGGTGTAAGTTCATATGACAAAAAAAATCTAGCAAAAAATATAGAAAAAAAAAAAAGAGAGGAAAAAAAGCAAACAAAATAATAGTTAATATGCAATGTCGACCATAGTCACCAAAGCTATGCAAGTTCTGATGTGATTTTACTATTTGTTTTTGGTCTACAAATAAGTTAATTATGATTCACTTGTGTCTTGAGATTATAAAAAACATAGTTTTTTTTTTTTTTTATTGAGCAAGTTATAGAAAACATAGTTAAAACTTGTATTAATATATCACATGGCAGCTTCGTCAAATTGTATTTGATCGTTTTCTATAGTTTTCATTTGCAAATATTGTGACAATATTTTTGTTTTCGGTTTTTATCTGTTAATAAGATAATTACGTTCCGCCCTTGTCTCAAAATTATAAAATAAAAATAATAATTACAATTTGTGTTGATATATCAAATAACAGTTTAATCAATCCATATTTATCATAAATTGAATATATTGTATTTGATTTTTCTTTTTATGATTTTCATTTACAATAACGATTGAAACCATTTACAGTTAGTTCGGCAAACGTCCATCAACTAAGAGTCCATTTGTTTTGCGGAAAATATCATATTTCTAGAAAATATTTTCCAAGAAACAATTTTTCAAGAAAATTATCATGTTTTCTCGGTATTCGGTTGAAACCTAAAAAAGGAGTAGGAAATTATTCACTATTTGGTATTTGATTTGATTTTTCAGGAAAAATTATTAACAAAATTGAATTTTAATTTTTATAATCAACCAAAAAAATATATTATAATCTTTATATATTATTTAAAATTGAATTTTAAATTATTTTTCTCCTTTTTTTTTCATTTTCTTTTTCCATTTCCTTTTCCTTCCTCCTCCTTCTTCCTCCTCCTTCCTTCATTGTCACATGCCTTGGTGATAACCGACTGCCCAATGATCAACAACCAAGATGCGGATTGACAAGCTCGAGATTCGACCAATCTAGACTAGCCCAAGCTTTGCAGAGACCGACGAGCTCACAAGTCGCCAGATCCAGGCAAGCTCGAGCTCGAGCTTCGTCGAGGCTGACGAGCCCAAGCTCCATCGATGTTAGGGAGCTCGTGGCTTGCCAAATCTAAACAACCTCAAGCTTTGTCAAGGCAAGCAAGCTTGTGACTCGTTAGATCCAAATGAGCTCAAGCTCCATTGATCTAGGTGAGATCGAGCTCTGCCGAACTGGGTGAGGCAAGGCAAAGCCTCGCCGGCCTATGGCGAGGCTCCATTTGGCTCATGGCCAGTCGCCAACCGCCGGCATGGCCAATTGTCGGTGACCAACCAAGGAAAAAAAAAAGAAAATAGAAAAAAATTAAAACTAAATTAAAAAAAGAGAGAAAAAAAGAAATATAAAAATAAAAGGAAAATGTATTCGGTGAAAGAATGTGAGGTGGAATTATGGAAAATGTTTTCCATTTATGAGAAAAGGAAAACATTTTCCTCACTTTTGAATGTGTTTTTTTCAATAGTGGAAAATATTTTTCGTGAAACGAACATTGGAAAATCCGAAAAACGTTTTCCCGAAAGTTATTTTTCCGTGAAAGGAACATCCAAAAGCCAGCTTAGTTTGGATGCATCGGTTAGGAAGGATTAAAACATTAAAATAATTATGAGAGAAAAAAGGAGGAATGATTTTAAGAGATTTAATTATTATGTTGTTTAGATGCCAGCTAGGAAAAAAAAGGAAAATAGTTTATAATGGCACTAAAGTCCTTTTATATATTCATAGATACATGTAAAATAAGAGTATGAATGAGAAAGAAGAATAAACTCATTTATTTTATACACAACTCTCACCAAATCCCTTTGTATTTAGGCTCTATTTGTTCAATGAAAAACGAATGATTTAGAAAATATTTTCCTAAAAATGATTGTATGTATTGCTTACAAAAATAAATAAACAAAAAGCATTTTCATCGTTCATAAAAATGTTTAGACATAAGCTATTATTGATAATAAAAATATTTTTTATTAACTAATTATTTTAAGTGATACAAGCGATTATTTTTAGAAATAGATTTTTTGAATTATTCATTTTTCGTGAAATAAATGAGGCCTTAAGGAGAATGAATTAAAAATGGTATAAAATTAACCGGGCTAATTCTTCCTAATCTCTCTTAATCCCGGGAGTCCTTTCTCTATGTCTCTTATCCTTCATTTGAAACACGATTATACTCCTAGAGCCCCTTTTTCCCACCTAATTCCTTCTAATAGAGATATAGCTCGTTTGGTTGCACTGTTTAGTTTAACTTATGCAATACCTATCATACCATTTGGTTTCGTTTACAACTTACGTAATAAGGGGAGGATAGAATCAGAATTCCTAAAATACCCCCAATATTAGACTTAAGGGAATATTATATTTATTTAAAATAGTCAAACTTTATTGATGAATTTAATAACAATGTATATTGTTAGATATAAAATTTATCAAATTTTGTTATTAATTATTTTGATAATTTATATATATTATAATGAAAATTTAAACGCATGATATGTGACTATATTAAAATAGTTTGTAGTAGTTATCACTTAGACAACCAATTGTGAGAGTAGTATATAAATTTTTATGTATTATTTAGTAATCAATTTATGATTAAAATTTAAAGTGTAGCATATAATATGCTATTTTGTTAGCTATCCTCTGTCTTGTCCAAGGCTGCGACTCCCCAAATGGAATGGTGTTACTACATATTGTTTATTGCATAGTTAATTTTATGACAATATTAATAATAACATAACAATCTGAGTATTAATTAAAATAAATATTAGTAAACTAATCGTTATAATATGAAATAATAGGAAATAATGACATTTTTAATAATCATGTGTAAAATCTAGCTACTAAGATAATGCTAATTTATGTATTACGAATAATTTTTAATATGAGCAATTATGCATTGTCAAGATAACATAAGTACTACTACATCAATTTTTTTTTTTTTTTTTTTTGAGTAACTACTACATCAATTATTTATCTATAATTTTCTTTACCAAAAAAATTATTTATCTATAATTTTATATTTTGTTCATTAATCTCATAATATGAGATTAAGTGATAGTAATAATAATTGGTTAATACAAAATTTCAATCGTAATAAATAGTCCACCAATAAAGCAAGTCTAATTCCCTTAAAAACTATTAACTTTAGCTTGGATCCAAATTTTGACCTCAACTTTCATTTGTCTTATGAAAAAAAGCATTAACTATCAATCGGTGCCCAAATTTGACTTTATCAAGTGTCGATCAATTCTGAGTAAAGAAAGAGCCCATCAAATGATATTGTTAAAGATTTAACATGTCATTCCACGTGTACATTAGCTTTATGGCATTTACTAACATGAAAATTAGGTAACAAATTAGACAATGAGAGATAGAGAGAGATCTACCACATCTACCATAGTGCGAGCTCAAGCTCTAAGCTCGCTATGATCATGACTGTAAAAACTTATTGAAACACGAAGCCTGTGGTGGCCTTTGTCATGAGGTCTCTTAGACCCATGAATCCTAAGGCTACCTTGATCCCTCAAGCTTCGAGCACGCTACAAGAGGCGCATGAGCATCAGGCTCACGGTGACCATGATTACTTAAGTTTCAATCCCTGAAGCTCAAGGTAATGGGTACTCAAGTTTCGAGCTTGTGGTGGCTATGGCTGCTCGATTTGAACTCATGACCATAGCCACAAGATTTGTGATCATAGTGGGTACAAATTTGAGCTTTATGTAATGGCCTCTTAAGCTTCAAGCTCACAGAGACATAATTACTCAAGTTATGCGGCTCAAAACTGGAGCGGCCACAGTAGCCTTGAGCCTGAAGTTCGAGTAGCCAAGTTGGCCTCGAGTATCACGGCTCAAAAAGATCTCTTTTCCCATAGCCACAAGAGCATGAGCTTGTTTGACCATTACTGTTATGAGATTAGAGCTTGAGCTCTTGGATGTGGTTGTGATAAATCTCCTTATCTCTTGCTCATGCGCAAAATTTTTCTTTTCCTTTCAATTTGTGCAATGTGGGCAAGCATTATGAATGTAATTAATCCTTGACGTGACATGTTGAGTCATCAACAATAATGATGGACGAAAATTTAATAGGGCCAAATTTGGATAATGACTGAACTTTTTTGCTCGTTTATGAGTTAAAAAAAAAAAAAGACATGATGGGGAATCAAGCTAAAACTAATATTTTCTCCTAAAGATAATTAAGCCCAATAGAGTGAGTGCTGAAAAAAATGATAAAGATGTAAACCGTAATTAGTATTACACACAGGAGCATGTATAATTATAACCTTGATTAACTATTATTCTAACCAAAATGTTATAATCGGTAGATTGTATACAAATAGATTAATGATGTAATTTTTCAAATTGCTTCATCTTCTGTGTATGCGCACAAGTCACTTGTTGAAGCGGCAGGGGGCCTCACTTGCAACTGCTTAGCCTGAGCAGCCCTCATTAAAAATCAGATCAGACCGCCATCTTCTCGTCGGCGGCCCCTCAGACCCCCGCCACCGCGATGAGGGGCGCCGAGGCCGACGCCATGGTGCTCCTGCTCAAGGAGCGCATCGTCTTCCTGGGGAGCAGCATCGACGATTTCGTCGCGGGCGCGATTATCAGCCAGCTGCTCCTGCTCGGCGCTCCTGGTGGCTCGCTTGGGTAAGCACGGTTTCGCGTCGTAGTTTGGGTTGTCCGCTGAGATTGCTCTGGTTTTTGGTGTTTCGGAGGTATTGAGATTGGAATCCGTGTAGTTCTTTCGGTTTGCTTGCGAGTCGTTTGAAGAAATGCCAGCGAGGGGATTCTCATGGAAATAGCAGATTAGATCGTTTCAGAGGGTTAGAGATGAGCTTGCAAAGTAAGTTCGGGATATATTACTCAATGAAATCATAGTTATACGCTCCATTTTGCTCCGTCGAAATGTTTTCCATTGTCACCGGTGGCCAAGGCAAAAAGTAAGGGGCCAAGTGGGTGCTTCCTTGACCGTAACCGAACTGCTATAGGGCAAGAAGGCGGTGCAAACTTATGTAAAGAAAGAGCTCAGTAACAAGACGAATAGTCTATGGCGTCGGTATTAGCATTTACATCTACGAGTAACTTTCATATACCAAAAGTGTAGGACTTATAACCAACTTTCAGTAATTACAAAAAACGGGCGTCCCCTCCTGTACGAAAGCTCTCTTGTTCCGCTCTTTCCAAATCAACTGAAAGACAGCAAGAGGTATTGGATATTTTTCATGACACGAGGCTATAAAGGACCTTGTCAAGCGGATAATTCTCATTCACTAGATCCTCTTATAGCCCAACAAAGCCCTGTGCAGGTGTAAGAGGCTGCCCATAGCCTTTTGTGTTACTTAGTTATTGGTGATCTATTGCTGGGGATGGCTCCCAATTTATTTAAGAGAAAGAGACTGCTCTTGATTTGCTTGTAATGCTATTTGACTTAATTGCATACTTTTGATCTAACTATTTCCTTAAGCATTAAGAGACTAAGAACTTTGTGAGAGTAAATATCAAACTTTTCGCTTGATCAAAATTAATGCCACAAATGGTTCTTACTTAATGAATCTCTTAATTTGAACTATTACTTTTCAATGTAAGAGTGCCTGGACCTTGTCGCTGACTGCGGTGTTATTAAATCATGTGCAGCAGTTCTCCTAGTTGGTAGCGGAGATACCATGTTTAGCCGTCTCTTTGTGGTCTTTCAAGTTGGATTTATGCTCTTTTGCTATGACTAGTTAAGAATAATAGACTGGTGATAGATGATTAAGTATCAGACTGAATATAGATGGATGTTGTTTGCTATAATTAGTCGAAGCTGGTGTATCTCAGATCTCAGCTGAAACACCATAGTCATTTTGGTGGGTGACCTATCAAATTAAGTGGCATTCAACAATTGAACAAAACATTTACCCAAAAGAAAAAGTAGAACAAAAAGGCCACATTCATTCTGGACTTCATTTATCACGCCGACACTCTATGGGTGAGATCACGATCAATTTCTCCATCCCTTTACAACATAAGTCCTAGATTTTAATAACTTTCACTGCTTAGAATTTCTTGGTCTTCAATTTCCATGGTAGGACTATTTAAAGCCTGTTTGCAATGAACTTATACTCCCTATACTCTGTATATGATTGTCTTGGCCAGAAACCTTATATTCCAAGACAAATGTTATAGTTTCTTATTTAATCCGACTTGGATTTGCAGATACCAAAGGATATCTTCTGCTGACTTTTGTGTTGTTCTGGTATGACGGTTATGAGATTGATGATGTCCGTGAGAATAATTTCTCAAGCAAATATTGAAATACCATTCGAATTTCAACAATTTGTAATAAAATTACGTGTGAAGCTACATGTCAACATTTGCATGTTGTGAAAGTTTGAGATTTCAACAAAGTGAAAGTGTTAATAGAATTAGAAGGCAATCCAGACACGTCCTTAAGTATGAGCTTAGATATGAGCCTTGGAATTACCTTGGGAAGTCTTTAGTTTCTCCTCCATGTTTCCCCATGGAAATCACTACTTCATCATAAATGTCTTTTAAAGCTAGTGTATAGGCTACACGTATTTCTTTCTTCTCTAGAATTCTCAAGAGAGTTTCTCCAGGTACCTTGACTCATGTTTTCTCCAAATTTATGGAAACTACATGTAAATCCTTTTACCTTTCCACAAATCTTTATAATGAGTAGATTGTCTCAATAGTTGATCTTCTTGGCACTAATCCCCCAATTGGATATCCGATCTGGGTGTCTTGCATTATCCTGCGCTCAGTTACTCTTTCCTAGAGTTCTATAAGTCTAGATAACTCCAAGTAACACAATAGATGTCATCTTTATTCTTGTTGATAGGAACCAATGTGCTTTATCCTGCACTTATCTAACATTTCAAGATTTTATTGGAAACACTTTGAAGCCAAGAAATACCTGTCCCCAATAACCTTCCGAAGTTAAATTGTTAGTCATCATTTTATATAGGCCAGTAATGCGTCTCCTCCACATGATGGCCTCTTCGGCACAATTCTCATGTAGAATGTTCTCATTGAGTGTGTTTTCCATGCCGCTTGCCTCCTGTTTTCACACCTGCAGGTTGTATCTCAATTATCTGATGGGATTTCTCTCTTTTTTATTCATGTCAGGGCTACAATGGCTATATATGATGTCCTACGGCTAGTTCAAGCTGATGTTTCGACTGTGGCTCTTGGCATTTCAGCTTCAACAGCTTCCATAATACTTGGTAGAGGGACTAAAGGGAAGCATCTTGCGATGCCGAATACACGCACAATAATGATTCATCAACCTTTTGGTGGTGCAAGGGGGCAAGCTATAGATATGGTAATTCAAGCCCGAGAAATTATGCATAACAAAACTAATGTCACCAGGATTATTTCTTCTTTCACTGGACGTCCATTCGAACAAGTTGAAAAAGATATCGACAGAGATCGGTTGTTTAGTTACCATTGAAAAAAATATGTGAAGAGTTTGTGTGATCGAAAAAATGCCACTAATAAGAAGAAGAGGAAGAATAAGTACAGCAACAACAATTGGCGGTCAGTCATATTCGCTTGTAAAATTGTAAGAGATAATTGCTGCATCAATACTTCATTCTGGAGTAACGAAAAACAGAGCTCATTCGCCCAACTTGCGAGGAGGATCCGACACCAAAAACAGAAAAATAATAGTTTCAAGAAGCCCAGTTCACGAATGTAGCCAAAGAAATTAAAAGAAAAATTAACCGATATGGACCAAAACCAAGCAGCCCACCCCGATTTTCACCTTTGCCTAATAAAATGGAGCTCTCTGCGGGTTCCTCTGCTTTCTTGGTTGTTTCCGGAACGACTCCATCACGGCTTCGACCTACAAAGGGAAAAGTGAGAAATAATGAGCCACCCGTGAGAAAGACGTCTCTTCAAAATCATGGAACATTCAAAACGATATCACGGCATAGGTGGATCGAAACCCAGTTGGTTCGGTGGATCGAAACCCAGTTGGTTCGAAAAGGGGTGATCGATCGTCACCTTGCATTCCACAGAGCAGTACTTGGCCCTCGGCAACTTGAGCCGGTATTGACAAGATTCACACTTGCTAGGGCCACTTTGACCGTGGGAACGAGTGATCCTGTCTCCTCTTTTGTGTATGTAAGCGACGGGATACCCGTTGGAAGTGTATGGACAGATATCGGACATATCTCACAGCGACTTCAAGTCCTCCATTCGGAACGACGAGTCTTTGCCAACTTTATATGCCTGAAAAAGATTAAAACCCAAGAATAAAAACTGAAAAAAGGGCAAAGAATTCGAAATGAGGGAAAGAAAACCCGGTATGCCTTCTTCTTGATCATGCAAAGATAAGAGAGTGGTGTACTACACATTTTCATGACACGTCAACGAACTAATGTTATTACGATTACAAGCGCAAAGATGGCTCGAAATTAAAGTTAGTACCCTTATCATCTCGTGCTTGGAAAGACCGTGTTGCATCTTGCACTCTTTGCAGAGAGCAACCATACAGGCTCTACAATAGAAATTGCACTCTTCGGGGCGATGAGCCTTGCATGGGCTATAGAAAGTGGCGCTTGCGATCGGCCTCAACCACAGCGGAACGGCCTTCTCTTGATCATCTCCAGACGAGACCATCATTGCATCATTCCCCGTAAGAAGCAGAAGCGCAAGATGAACCAGGAGGAGGAGGAGGAGGAGAAGAAGGAGAACAACAACAACAACCCAGTATCTTACAGTTCACAAGAAGAAGAAGAAAAATGAAGAAGATAGAGCAGCATCAGCACGGGCCTGCACGAATTCCATCAAGAAGAAGGAGGAGGACAACAACTCAATATCTTACGGTTCACAAGAAGAAGAAGAAAGAAGATAGAGCAGCATTAGCAAGGGCCTGCGTGAATTCCATCAAGAAGAAGAAGAGGAGGAGGAGGAGGAGGAGGGAGGAGGAGGAAACCCGGCGAGGGACTGAGCGTGCGTGAGGGGAGTCCACAGAAGACCCATTGTCATGTCGGGATGGGGAGCGACCGGAGCAGTGGAATCGAGGGAGAAGGAGAGAGAGAGAGAGAGAGACGAGGGTATAAAAAGGCAAGTGACACGTGGCCGGCGCTGGGCTCCTGTGAACGAGGGTTTGGCGTCCGCATCGCGAGCGGCGGCTCCATCCCGGACGGAGTGGATCACTTGTCAGTGTTTACAACTTTGGCTCGGATTCCAACTTTAATCTAAACTTCGATTTATCTCATCTAAAATATCAATTATGAATCCGCGCCCAAATTTGACTTGATCAAGTATTTAGCCAATTCTGACAAAATAGAAATGTCAATCAAATGATGTTAAAGTTCTATAGCGTGTTCCATGGATAGATTAACACCTATTTATTTGGAATTCCCAACTATTAGTCAAAAAAGGTTAAGAAAGAAAGAGACCCCTATCACGTCTGTCTTTCTTTCTGAATTTGTTCGATTGTAAGTCCACTTGAGAAGCTTAAACATAGTCATGTAATGCCATAAACTAATCAAATCGTGCAGAGATTTATCCGCCACACTACCTCTCGTTTTAGGTCACGTGAGAGGGCTGCCTACGTAAGCGGTGACGCACTAGCGCCAAAATGCTGTCGTCTGTCTCGGTCCCTCCTCTCCTTTTTTCCTTTTGTAACTGTCACAAACTTCCAATGTCCTGTTTTTGACCCTTCTTTCCATCCTTTTTCATCTTTTTTTTTTTTAATTCCCTTTTTCTTGGTGGTGATTCATCCGCCGTACGCTTGTTGTCCCACTCAATGCCCTCGCCCTGTATATAATTCACTGAGTCATTTCAACATGAAGCAGCTCCAGGGTGCTGCAGGCACTTCTCTCTCCCTCCCTCCCTGTCCGAGCGTGTGAGTTTGTGGAGTTATATTTCCTTTCTTGTTTCTTGTCTGGGACGATTGCCTGGTACCATGTTTGAAAGCAACGGGACTTTTAATTTCTTTTGGGTCATAGTTCTAAGCATTGTTTTGGTGATTGCGGCCTCGTTAAAGCTCAAGTCAAGTTGAAGACATTTAACCGGGTTTTTAGTTGGGAACACTGTGACTTTACTTGCAGTGCATTCTTCAATCTACATAAACTCGGTGACTTCTTGTGAGTTCGCCATAGTGGGTTTTCCTGCTTAACTTCTTCCAATTCCAAATTTTTGCTATGCGGCTTCTGGGTGAACATAGTTGCATTTCTAACTGAAGCAGTTGTGATGGACTCCTTTTCTTGTAGGAAAGGCTTCATTTTCATTGGGATGCAAAAAAGAAATTACTTAATGAACTAAGAGCTAATACCTTGATCATTCAAGAAATGGGTTTCGAACTGTTGAATTGGTATTGCCGGCCAGTGGCGAATGGGATTTGGGCAAGGACTGCGGACAGTGCTTTCAGTGCGTACACACTTGCGCCGTTGATTCCTTGGTCATTTTCTTATCTCGTTTGGTTCTTTTTGGCCTCCGCTGCTACCGAATTTGGTTGATCAAAAGGACTTCGAAAGTCCGGAGATACCTTTTGAAGTCAAAATGCTACAACTATATGTTGGGATTGCTTTCTTTTTACTGCGCTGCCGAGACTCTGCTGAGGTTAGTGATGGGCTTTTCGGTTTTCAATCTAGATGGTCAGACTAGCCGCCTTCCATATGAGGTAGGAATTTTACTATATTGTGTTCCTAGCTTCAACTCTCCAGCATAAACGTAATACTTTGTTATTTGATGAACAATCTTCATTAGCCGGCTATTTTTTTTCTTTCTTAATGTGTGACCATGCACATCTAACAAACTTACATAGCTAGTTGCTCAACCCCAACCTAAATGAAAGCATTAGGCTGAAATTGTTTACTAGCACGTTGACTGTCCTTTCTTTTTCTGTTTCAACTGCTTTCTCTTGGAAGAAGCTTGGCACCAGTAAATCCTCGTCAGACTATAGCATTCCCCATTATAGCTACATTCTGTGTGATGTGGAACTTAGTCTTTTGATAAAGGCCACAAACTTAATGGAAAACATTGCATCTGTGAGTTTTTCCAACTTCCATAGGTTCCAAGTTTAACCCACTCGAGAAAGCAAATCCGCTACCATTTATAGTTAAACTTTTAAATTGCACAACTCTGTTTCTACCACTGCCATGCCACGAATTTAAATGCCATTTGCCCGCTAATGTCTGGCCATGATTGTTTGCAATCTGTGTTATACTATAAGTCTTCAAAACACTAGTCTATAACAATCTCAAATGATGCTGTTTACATCGGCCGGCAAACTGAGAGTCTAATAAGCTTTGTAATTTCACCTCCATTTTTCTTTGGCAGATGGTGTCGTTAACCATAAAGTCTCTTGCTTGGTGCTCCATGCTAGTTATGATTAGCATAGAAATGCACATTTACATTCGGGAGTTCAGATGGTACGTGCGCTTTGGAGTCATCTATGTTCTGGTGGTTAAGTACCTAATTTTATATCACTACTCGGCGAATTTGGTTCAACTACTAATAGAACTCATAGATATTCATGATACAAGGTTTAGTGAGTTGTATCTACAAGAGTCAAGACCATAATTGGTTTGTGAAAAAATCATGATGAGTTCATATGGTCCTAAAAATACTACTACTTATAATAATATAAATAAAAAGGGGAAAATGAGAAGAGGAAGGTCCGGTTAAAAGTAGGAAACAATAAAGTGAATATAAACGAAAAGCAATTGGTCATATGTCAATGTAATTTTAATAATTTCTTTGCTTCCAAAGAGGACTTGAATTGGCTTAAGACTTACTTCACTCGCCATAATAGTAATAATTTGTCAATTGAAAAATATGTGACTTCAATTGAAAAATATATTGTCTAGACCACAATTATGGACTTGTCAACTTCGAACCTTTGCCATCCTAAATTATTTGTCAATATTTATATAGTCCTCGAAAACACTGTTGACCATCATGCTAGTTTCCGTCAACTATGGACACTTAACAGAAGCATGTGCTCTGAGATAACTGAATTTTTTTTAAAAGAACAAGTCAAGTTTATGAAGATGACGTTCAGTTGGTCTATTCGATAGCACAACTATTTTATTGAAAGTTATTTGATAGCACGAGTATTTTCTTATCTTAAACCAATCATTAAAGAACATGAAACTTTATTTTTTTGTAATCGTTTAGAATTGCTAGGTCCTAATTTATGTCAAAATAGCAATTGGTGTGCTTAGTGAAAAAAATCAAACTCGCTTCTCAAATAGTCGGTTTCCTTTTTGGAAAATTAGTGGCCAGAGGAGCACCATCGTTAGCTCGAGTGATGGCGTTCGTCAGTTTCGCAATGCTCTTTTCGGTCATATTTGCTAGTAGAACTGAAACGACGAGAGGCTAATAATGCAACTGATATACGTAGAAGAGAAAACAAAAATACTTCATATTGGAGTAAGAAAACAGTGTTACTTCGCTAATGACATTCCATATCGCCTACCCAGAACATTAAAAAATGATCATAAGGAAGGCAGTAGTAGTTTCAATGAGCCCAATCAAGAACGTACCAAGAATATTAAAAGAAAGAATTAGCACCAATTAGTTCCCACCCTACTTATCACTAAATTTACCAATTTTCCAATCTTCGGCTAATCAAGTGGAGCTCTTTGCGGGTTTTCCTGCTGTCTTGGTCGTTTCCAGAAGGACTGGACATTGCTAGCACTGCCCTCGGATACGGTCTCCACCTTCCTCTTCGCTTCGTTCTTCATACTTCCGCTCCCATTCATCTTCATCACCGCTTCAACCTACGCAGGAATAAAAACAAGAAAGAATGACCCACATGTGAGAAAACATCCTTCGGCATCGTGGAACATTCAAAATTAATGCACTGCACAGGCAGATCGAAAACCAGATTCGTTCAAGAAAGGGGGTGCTCGATCGTATAGTCACCTTGCATTCCACGGAGCAAAACTTGGCGCCCGACGACCGAAGCCGGAACTGGCAAGATTCGCACTTCACAACGCTGTTCAGACTGTAGGGGTGAGGGAATCCGTCTCCTCTTTTGTGTACGAAGATAAACGGCATACTCGTTGATAGTGTGTGGACGGATATCGGAAATATCCCACAACGATTTCAAGTCCTTCATTTTGGCTAACGCGTCTTTGCCAACTCTATATACCTGAAAAAATTAAAACCCAAAAACAAAAACTGAAAAGGGGCAAAGAATTCAAAATGAGGAAAAGAAACCCTAATTTCCCGTTTTCCTTGACCATGCAAAGATAAGAGCAGTATACTATGCATTTTCGCGAGACATCGATAAAACAAACGCAGTTACGATTACAGACAAGAAGACGATTCGAAATGGAAGTCAGTACCCTTATCATCTCATGCTCGAATAGATCGTGTTGCTTCTTGCACCCTTTGCACACAGCAATCATGCAGACCCTACAGTAGAAATCAAGCTTTTCAGAGAGATGAATGTCGCACGGGCCATGGAACTTCACGCTCGCTATCGGCCTCAACCACGTTGGAACGGCCTTCTCTTGATCATCTCCAGACGGGATCGTCACTGCATCATTCCCCATCATTTTCGTGGCTATTGTTTCTCCCTCTCCCTCGCTTCTTTAATCTGATAAAGAACGAAACCCAGGAAGAAGAAAGAGCGAAGGTATGTCTATGAAATTGAGAGAGAGAGAGAGAGACTTCGCTAAGGCGCGATGTTGGTGAATGAATGAACTAGTCGGGTGTAAGTTCACATGACAAAAAAATCTAGCGAAAAATATAGAAAAAAAGAGAGGAAAAAAAGCAAACAAAATAATAGTTAGTACGCAATGTCGACAATAGTCGCCAAAGCTATGCAAGTTTTGATGTGATTTTACTATTTGGTTTTTGGTCTATAAATAAGTTAATTACGATTCACTTGTGTCCTAAGATTATAGAAAAGATGGTTAAAATTTGTTTTGATATATCACATGGCAGCTTCATTAGAATTGTCTTTGACCATTTTCTGTGGTTTTCATTTGCAAATATTGTGACGATACTTTTGTTTTCGGATATTATCTATTAATAAGATAATTACGTTCCGCCCTTGTCTCAAAATTATAAAATAAAAATAATAATTGCAATTTGTGTTGATATATCAAATAACAGGTTAATCAATCCATATTTATCGAGATATTGAATAGATTGTATTTTATTTTTCTTTTCTACGATTTTCATTTACAATAACGATTGAAACCATTTATAGTTAGTCCGGCAAACATCCATCAACTAGGAGTCCATTGGTTTTGTGGAAAATATCAAATTTCTGAAAATTTTCCAACAAGTCCTTTTTTTAAGAAAATGACCACATTTTTCGGTATTCGGTTGAAACCCGAAAAATGGAGTAGAAAATTTTTTCACTATTTGGTATTTGATTTGATTTGTTGGGAAAAATTACCAACAAAATTGAATTTTAATTTTTTATTCAACCAAAAAAATTTATTTTAATTTATATATATTTAAAAAATTTGAATTTTTAATTATTTTGTATTTCTCTTCTTCTTTTTTCTTTTTTTCTTTTCATTTCCCTTCTTCCTCCTTCTTCCTCCTCCTTCCTCCACTGCCACATGCCTCAACAATAGCCAACTGCCCAACGATCAACCAAGACGCAGATTAACAAGCTCGAGATTCGACTGATCCAAACTAGCCCGAGCTCTACCGAGGCCGACAAGCTCGCAACTTGCCAGATCCAAGCGAGCTTGAGCTTCATTGAGGTCGGCAAGCTCACTACTTGCTCGATCCAGGTGAGCTCAAGCTTCGCTGAACCAGGTGAGCTCAAGCTTCGCTGAACTAGGCAAGCTCAAGCTCCGTTGACATTAGGGAACTCGCGGCTTGCCAAATCCAAGCAAGCTCAAACTCCGTCAAGGCCAACGAGCTTGCGACTCGTCAGATCCAGACAAGCTCGAGCTCTGTTGATGTAATATCCTGTATTTCGACCCCATCCCGAATATATGAAATGGGCATCTAGTAGGTGTGCTTATGGTCCTTTTTCTCTAAACTGATCACTTACGAATTAACCAATCTATTGGGTGAAGTCGTTAAGAGACATAATCACGGTAAAATTTCTTAAAAGCTACCCAGTAGGTCGGATTGAACTAAAATCGCGTTCAGTCGATTTTAACCACGAAATTGAATTCGGTTTCAGAAATTGGACGTTCAAGCATGTCACGGTTCATTTATAGGATGTCGTCTTGTCTTTCAGATAAATTCCATTGAGTTTGGGATTTTTGCGGAAAATTGTTCGAACATCGTGGAAATATTTGTGGAAATTCGGATCAGTCGAATTGAAGAGATTTTCGACTTGCAAACCGAGCTATATGGCAAATGGGACTTTGTAGAAATTAGGTGGGCCTTTTCTACATCAAAATTTGGACATCGAAGTTGGGAAATTGTTGAAGAAATTGAAAATAAAAAATTGTGAAATTCGGAATTGGTTCTTGGGGCAGCAAAATTGGTTTCAAAATTTGATTATTTGGGGAATTCTAATCAAGAAAATAATTAGGGGACACAAGAGGATAATCATATGGACCTTTGGAGCATTCTAATGATGGCTATAGATATTTTAGTTGGACTCCCCCCCCAACTTCTCGATCAAGCTTCGCACATCTCTGCCCATTCCTTGCAGCTTCATCTTCTTTCATTTCCTTCTTCTGCCGAGCCCCATTTCGCTGCCCCGTTCTCATTTCATTTCCTTGCACTTTCATTTTCGTTTGTTCTCTGCAACCGAAGACCCCACCATCCGTTGTCTCCCTTGCCACACGTCCGCAAGCCACCACCATGGAGTCAACTTCTCCTTCTTTGCAATCCAAGTGTTGACCGAATTCCCTCCATCTACGTTGCTCCCTGCCATACGTCCATTTCCCCAACTCTCCACTCACAAGCTTTCCCTCACGCCAGATGCTCCACCATCTTTTTTCCTCGGTTAACCAGCGAAGAAATCCTCCCCACGTTGACCGAAGCTGCCATTTCATCATCGATCCAGCTGCTTCTTCTTTGAAGCCCACAATTCGGCCAACGTCCATTGAAGCTGCTCCATTTCACGCTGCACTCGTCTAACGCCGCACGTCCTCGAGTCAACAATTCAACGAAGCCTCTCCTCCTCCCCACCCCCCCCGGGCGGTTTGACTCCAGCAGCGACGCCCCATGAATCCGAGCAGTGAAGCTAGCCCAAGCCAGCAAATTTCATGAGCCCATGGCCCGCATCTTCAACCCATCAATTCAGCAGGCAAGCCCATCTTCAAAGTTCAGCCCACAAGTTCAGCAAATCCCAAGCCCATCAGCTGTTTGGTCCAGTCCAATTGAAGCCCAGTGAATTCTTGAGGCCCAAGCCCAGCGTCTGTAGTGAGCCCAGTTCAACGCAAAAACAAATCTCAAATTGGACTGAGATTTGTTGGGTCAATTCTAGGCTCGGCTTGAGTGTCCACTAACGTCACTGAAAATTTGGATTTCAGCTGCCATTGCGCTGTCATTGCGGTGAATCGGTCTTTGCTTTAAACCGGTGAGTTTATACTCTAAACTCTTTTTAATAGGCTAATAACGTTTAAATTATGTTTAGATTTATTTAATTAGGAATTAGGTGGTTAGTTAGATTAAATTAGAAATTTAATTATTTAATTGAGCATGTTAGGTGGTTAGCATGGTTTAGCTAAGGCCTAAATAAATTGTTCTATTTATCTAGAAGGGTTCGGGAATTTTTTTGGGTCTGTATTGGTATTTAATTTAATAATTTTGGCCTAGGTTAGTATTTTTAGAAATTAAATTGAATTATTTTAATTAATTTTCAAAATTAATTAATTATTAATTATTTTTCCAGAAATTAGGCCGGGAGAGCCGGTAACCAGAATTTCATGCTTTGCAATGGTATGGTTAATTTTTGTAATTGAGTGTTAATTTCTACAAATTGAGTGATGATTGGATTTGTGGTATTTAATTCCAAAATTTGTGAAATATTGGTATTTTAATTGGAAAATACCAGGTGTCGGGTGTTGACACCGAAAGTGGCCTTTGAGTACCAAATCAGCTTAGGTGAGCAATATAAATCTATAACAGCTTCGGGGAGCATTAACACCATTTTAGATCTTTAGCAGCTTCGGTGAGCAATAGCAAGCAATAATACTTTAGCGGCTTCGGTGAGCACTTTAGATATCAGCTTCGGTGAGCATATGTCATCTAGCAGCTTCGATGAGCATTATTTGATCTAGCAGCTTCGGTGAGCAAATTTTAGACATCAACTTTGGGGAGCAATGATGTATGAGTATATCTAATTCAACTTAGGCGAGCAGTGTTCGAATCGACAGAATTTATAAATGACATTGATGATATGGAGTCGAATGAATCGACTGATTGATGGTGGATTTGAATTGAATTGTTCAATTGAGTATTTGAACTGTACTGACCTGCAGGGTGGATCTGAGGCTAATGTAAGGCTTTGTGATTGCATGATTGCATGATTAGGACGCTTCTAGGCGTATTTCTCTCCTAATCGAGGTTTAGCGCATGGACTCGCTGAGACATTGTTTCATTGGTTATTGTATAACCATTTTCAGGATCGTCGAGCGAAGTACCCGGAGCCAAGAGGAGGTGAAGTGAAGCGTAGGTTAGTTATGACTACTTCTTTTTGGAAGGCTAGTCTTTTGAAGTCCTTTGACCATAGACTTTTGTACATGATTCAATGTATATATAAAGCATGTTTGTTTGTGAATCTGTTGTCCTACTTGTCTATCCCGAGATGATTATTGTCAGGAGATTTATTTTTGCTTCTGCATATGCAAAGTCGCAAAATTTTATCGACCAAAAAGAGGGATGGGCACGTGCTCGGAAGTTCGGGGCGTGACAGTTGATCTCAGTGAGCTCGAGCTCTACTGAACTGGGCGAGGCGAAGCCTCACTGGCCTATGGCGAGGCTCCATTTGGCTTGTGGCCAGTCACCAACTACCGCCATGGCCAGTCGCTAGTGACTAACCAAGGAAGAAGAAAAAACAAAAAGGGAAAAAAATAGAAAAAAAAATAAAACTCAATTTTAAAACAAGAAAAAAATAAATATAAAAATAAAAGGAAAATGTATTTGGTGAAAAAATGTGAGGTGGAAGAAATTATGGAAACTATTTTCTATTTCGAAAAATGGAAAACATTTTCTTTACTTTTGAATGTGTTTTTTCCAATAGCAGAAAACATTTTCCTTAACTTATTCAATTTTTATAAAATAAACGCCGGAAAATCCAAAAACGTTTTCACGATTATTTTTCTGTGAAACGAACGGAGACTATGAGGGTAAAAAAATCCATCAAGGGCAAACTTGTAAATGTCCAAAAGCCAGCTTAGTTTGGATGCACCGACTAGGAAGGATAAAAACATTAAAATAATTATGAGAGAAAAAAGGAGGAATGATTTTAAGAGATTTAATTATTATGTTGTTTAGATGCCAGTGAGGAAAGAAAAGGAAAATAGCTTATAATGGCACTAAAGTCCTTTTATATATTCGTAGATACATGTAAAATAAGAGTAGAGGTGAGAAAGAAGAATAAACTAATTTATTTTATACACAACTCTCACCAAATGCCTTCATATTTAGGCTTTATTTGTTCAGTAAAAAAGTGAATGTTTTAAAAAATATTTTCCTAAAAAATGATTGTATGTATGGCTTACAAAAATAAATAGACAAAAAATATTTTCATCATTCATAAAAATATTTAGACATAAGCTATTGTTGATAATAAAAATATTTTTTATTAACTAATTATTTCAAGCGATTCAAACAATTTTTTTTTTAGAAATATATTTTCTGAATTATTCATTTTTTATGAAATAAACGAGGCCTTAAGGAGAATGAATTAAAAGTGCATCTAAAATTAACTGGCCTAATTCTTCCTAATCTCTCTTAATCCCGGGGAATCCTTTCTCTATCTCTTATCCTTCATTTGAAACACGATTATACTTCTAGAGCCCCTTTTTCCCACCGAATCCCTTCTAACAGAGATATAGCTTGTTTGGTTGCAATGATAGAGTAAGGTTGTAATGTCATAGCTATTGGCACTGTTTAGTTTAACTTATGCAATTCCTATCATACCATTTGGTTTCATTTACAACTTACGTAATAAGGGGAGGATAGAATCGAATTCCTATATTACCCCCAATATTAGACTTAAGGGAATATTATATTTATTTAAAATAGTCAAACTTTATTGATGAATTTAATAACCATATATATTGTTAGATATATAATTTATCAAATTTTGTTATTAATAATTTGATAATTTATATATATTATAATGAAAATTAAAATGCATGAGATGTGACTATATTAAAATAGTTTGTAGTAATTATCACTTAGATAACCAATTGTGAGAGTAGTATATAAGTTTTTATGTATTATTTAGTAATCAATTAATCATTAAATTTTCTTTACCAAAAAAAATTAATCATTAAATTTTAAAGTGTAGCATTTAATATGCTATTTTGTTAGCTATCCTCTGTCTTGTCCAAGGCTGCGAATCCCCCAATTGAATGGTGTTACTACATATTGTCTATTGCATAGTTAATTTTATGACAAGATTAATAATAACATAACAATCTGAGTATTAATTAAAATTGATGATTTTAATTAATTAATCGGATGGGCCTAAGTTGGCCCGTCCGCCCATGTTGAGCCTAAAAGCCCGGCCCACGAAGAATTAGAGCCCATGGATGGAGGGATATAACAAAGGGGTGCGTTTGTATTTTGGGGGGAGATATATAAAGGGGGAAAGGGAGGGAGAACGTACCCTTTGGCATTACGTACGTTCCTCCTCCCCCCTCCCTCCAAAACACTCAAAGAAAAAGAACAGTAAGAGAAAAAGGCAAAAGGCGACACTCTTTCTTCCCCCAAGGCGTATTGTCGTCATTGGATCAAACAAGACTGTTTTTCTCTTCCTCTTGGCGGCGTTGGTGTTTAATCTGTGGCTAACAAGATACGTTCGATTCTGTGATGTGCCTTAGGATCGGTGATGCATATAGAAATCCCGGGCTCATCTTCCGCGCAAGTTTAGGGGTTCGATTTAGGGTCGAATCCGGTTTTTGGGGATCCGACGATCCCAACATTGGTATCAGAGCAAGAGTTTATGTTTCCCGATCCCTTTTCATGTTTTTCTCAACCCCTTTCATGTCTGTGGATGTATTTTTATTGATTTTCATGAAAAGAAATTCGGCCGGTACTAATCGGGGCAAGAAATCCCGACACCCGTTCGCTCTGGCTGCGCGTGGGGGCGCGTCCGGTGGCCGCACGTGCCGGGTCATCCGTCTGACCCGGCCCGACCACCGACCCGACCTGGCCCGACTGGTCGATCCGACCCACCAGCCCGACCGGCGACCCAAATCGGATCGACCGGCCAATCCGACCCGGCGGCCCGACCGGCGACCGGACCCGTTGACCGTTTGACCGTTGACTTTGACCGTTGACCGCAAAAAAAAAAAAAAGGAATGTGTTTCTTATTCAACTATGTCTATTTGGGTTATAAGTAATCCATTTTTGGTCTTGCATTTGTTGCATGAATTATGGAAAATTATGTATTTTCCATTATGTTCATTGTGGATTATAAGTAATCCAATTATTATGTTCTGCATTTGTTGTAGGAACTATGATGCGCTATGCACGGATACCTGCATTCCCGAGAACGGACGAATGACGTGCAAGACTTAAAAGGCTGATGACAGAGTTAGCTAATTATCGGTGGCATGACGGTGATTTAGTATCACATGTGATCGGGGTCAATCGATGATACAGAAATCATCTGGAATGGTTATCTTATGCCGGATTTTAAGAAGGTGTCGACCTTCAAGAACACTCTTCCACCTGAATGGCAAGCAGTGTTAGATCGGCTATGGGAGGTTAACGTGGTCCCGGGTTATAGGAGGCTGGTAGAAGCTTTTGTGAGAGAGTACTATAGGATTGAGCTAATCAAAACTTCAACCCTTAGTATGAGTGCCACATGGCGCAAAGTGAATGCGCCTTGGAGACGGCATGAGAGCTCTCCAAAAGTTTTTCCATGGTTGGCAAATGTGCCTTCAGTTTTCTTAGATTTTTTGATTGATAGATTAGCAGGGACTTTCCCTATTTATTTCTTAGATTAGTTTGAGATGTTTTGGGTGTATATATCTCTTTCTATGTTGATATTTTTCCTCTGTATATATATATATATATATATATATATATATATATATATATATATATATTACTTAATGTAATGGATATGCTGTATTATGTGAAGGCGTTATTATATTATTGAATGTCAGATATTTTATGCTTTCTATTATTGCTAATTGATGTGGGTAATTCATGGAAGTTTTTGTAACTTCATAGAATTTATTTTGCATAAGACAATTATATTAATGATAGTTTTAAGTCAGGATTTTTGGAGGATGATTGGAAACATAGTGACCTTTTGATTCTGAAACCTTACTTGAAATTGTTTATTAATATGATGGGTCTCTGCAAAGTAGATGCATAAATGATAGGCATTAATTACTCGTGCATATATGTCTGATGTGTTTAGATCGATGTTTTCAACAACTAAGAAAGTAATTGCTGATTTGAACGGCAATAATTGTGAAATGTTGAATATGAAGATTCAATATGTACTGGAAAAGCCAGAAGCACTAGAAGCTCTCGACCATGTTATGGAAGATCTTGAGGATGCCGTGCGCCACCTTGAGCTAGTGGAGGACCACCTAACGGCATTTGAGCCAAAAGTAGATGTTTGCAATGCTGGTTCTAGCTCAAAAAGGGCTTTGAGCTCTAAGCGCAAGCGTATTGATTCGTTCAATATGTGGGTATGCAAAAGATCAAGTCCTTTTTGCAAGAAACCAAGAGTTAACCAACACAAGAGAGGAAAACGTCCTCAAGTGAAGAAAATGTCAAGGGTAAGGTGTTACAATTGTGACAAGAAGGGTCACTATGCTCGCAACTGTTATGAGCCGAGAAAGGTAAACACCTCTTGTACATTTGAGAACTTTGCTTATGTGTCAAGTTCTCGTATTGTTGGCTGAATCCAATCCTTTGTGGATCAGTAGATTCGGGAGCAACAGACCATGTAGCAAAGGATAGAGGATCCTTTGTGGAATTCCGACGAGTACCAACTGGAACTAAGTGGATCTATGTGGGAAACAACTCCAAAGCTGAAGTAAAAGGAATTGGCACCTGCCAACTAAACATGCGTGGTGAACGCACTTTGATCCTACATGATGTATTGTATGCTCTGGAGATTCGTCGGAATCTAGTGTCTGTTTTAGTGTTGGTCAAACTAGATTTTAATATGAACTTCCATAATAGAGGTGTGGATTTGTTTTTGGAAACAAATTTCTATGGTTGTGGTTATTTTCTGGATGATTTCATTGTATTAGATATTGATTATGTTAATACAAATGTTTGTTATTCCCTTCTCATGTCTCCTAATTCATGTGATAATGATGTGAATGTGTAGCATGCTAGACTTGATCATATTGGCCAATAACGTATGAATAGACTAGCCAAAGAGGGCTTGTTGGGCAATATTGAAAAAGTCGATTTGCCCATATGTGAGCATTGCCTAGTAGGGAAAACGAAGAAAAGGTAAAAGAGCTGAATTTCCTCTGCATTTAATCCATTCTGACATCTGTGGTCCAATGAATGTGAGAGGAAGGCATGGGGCTATTTATTTCATCACTTTTATAGATGATTATACTCGATTTGGATATGTCTATTTGATTTCTCATAAATCTAAAGCATTAAGTTGTTTCAAAAGGTTTATGGCCTTAGTAGAGAATCAATTAGACAGGAAAATAAAAGTATTGAGATCCGATCGAGGTCGAGAATATTTATCTGATGAGTTTAGAAAATTATGTGATGAAAAAGGGGATAAAAAGACAGTTGTCTATTTTATATACTCCTCAACAAAATGGTATTGCAGAGAGAAGAAACAGAACCCTATTGGAAATGGTTAGGTCCATGATGGCGCATGCTAACCTACCTATCACTTTTTGGAGTGATGCCTTGTTAACTGCTGCCTATATACTTAACCAGGTGCCTTCCAAATCAGTTACTTCCACTCCATATGAGTTATGGACAGGTAGAAAATCGGACTTAGGTTTTCTTTAGCCATGGGGTTGTGCTGCCTATACTCATGAGCCCTCTCACAAATTTGGGAAATTGGGTCCTAGAGGAAATAAGAGTATTTTCATAAGGTACTCTGAACACTCAAAAGGGTATGTGTTCATAGGTGAGCAGGAAAGTGGGAATATAACTGAATTTGAATCACGGGATGTCACATTCTTAGAGAATGAGTTTCCTAAGAAGGGCGAAATAGGTGAAGATTACTCCCTATTTGAAAACATGGATCAAAATAATGATATTAGTGGAGTTCGTCCAAGTGGGAGTAATATAAGAAGTGATGAATTGAATACAATTGATTCTCAATCACAACCACATGATGAGACGACATCATCATTATCTGATCCTAGTGGGAGCATAATGGGAAATGATGTGCTAAGTGTACAATCTCCTATACGGCGAACAAGTCGCAAAAGTATTCCCCATCGACGTTTTGACATTGAAGGGGAAACTTTCATGATTGCCCCACAAGATGAGGATGAGCCAAGAAATATACATGAGGCTCTAAGTTGTCATAGTAAAGAAAAATGGATGCATGCAATGGGAGAGGAAATGGAGTCAATAAAGTCAAACCATATTTGGGAACTGGTTGATCTTTCAAAGGGACGCAAAGCTATTGGGAACAAGTGGATTATCAAAATAAAGCATAAAGCTGATGGCTCGATAGAAAGATATAAAACTCGCCTTGTGGCGAAGGGGTATAATCAACAGGAAGGAATTGATTATGAGGAAACATTTTCCCATGTTGTGAGGTTCACCTCAATTCGCATTATTTTGGCAATAGTGGCAAGTATGGATCTTGAATTACATCAAATGGATGTAAAGACTGCTTTTCTCAATGAAGAATTAGATGAGGAAATATATATGGAACAACATGTTGGTTTCATTACGAAAGGCCAAGAAGGAAAGGTATGTCGACTTTTGAAATCGATATATGGCTTGAAGCAGTCGTCAAGACAAAGTGGTATATACGTTTTCATAATGCTATGATGGCATATAATTTTACAATGATTGATGAGGATCATTGTGTATATATCAAAAGATCCAAAGATCAATTTGTGATCATATCATTATATGTTGATGATATACTAATTGCCGGAAGCAATATGGAGTTAGTTAATACCATCAAAAGTTGGTTATCTTCCAATTTTGAGATGAAAGATATGGGTGAGGTTGCATACATACTTGGAGTTAATATTTCAAGAGATCGTTCGAAGAGATCATTATCTCTTTTGCAAGAAACATATATAAATAAAGTTCTTGAACGATTTCGTACCCATAGACACTCCTATTGCAAAAGGTGAAGGATTGAGCCATAGGCTGTGTCCAAGGACTTCACAAGAGAATGAACAAATGAAGCATGTTCCTTATGCTAGTGCTATTGGGAGCTTCATGTATGCTATGATGTGTACAAGACCTGACATATGCTTTGCAGTTGGAATGGTGAGTAGATACCAATCCAATCTAAGTCAAGCACATTGGAAAGCCGTTAAGAGAATACTTAGGTATCTAAAGGAAACTGCTGATTATAAACTGAATTATCAAGGAAAGGATCTGCGACTCGAAGGCTATTTAGACACTAATTGAGGAGGAGATTTAGACGAAAGGAAATCTATCTCTATTTTTTGTTTTTCTTACTGGATAATGGCGCCATGTGTTGGTGCAGTAAGAAACAAACGTGTATAGCCTTGTCCACGATGGAAGCTGAGTTCGTGGCATTATCAGCAGCGATATAAGAAGAAGTTTGGTTTAAGAGATTTTTTGGATCATTTAGGTGTTATTGAAAAAGCTGCAAATCCATTATTAGTTAATTGTGATAGCCAAGCAGCTATAGCGTACACCAAAGATCCAAAGTATTATGGCAAGACCAAACATATAGATACCAAGTATAATTTTGTCAAAGATATAGTTGCACGAAAGGATGTAAACTTACAGTACATATCTACGCATAGAATGGTAGCAGATCCTATGACAAAGCCAATACCTAGAGATGTGTTTTGTGGTCATGTAAAATCTCTAGGATTGTGTAGAGTCTAATGTACTGGATATTGTAATTTCCCTGAGTTGTTTACATTTATGAAATTGTGTTTTTATCATTAATGCCTATGAATCTTTGTTTGATCTTTATGCATCTTAATGCTCAGTGCATTATATTAAGTTGAGAAAGTACGTCGGACAGATAAGAGATTAGCCCACTCACACAGGTAATCGCCTCTATTTACTGTGTGATAAATAGAGATAAGACAGTTTTTGAGCTTATTATCTAGGTGATAATCGAAAGCTCAAGCTTAAAATATATATGTCGCCTTAACTAAGTGTTAAGATAAGGACATGATAAGTACTATGTCCGAAAGTAAAATACCCCACATATTTTACTTTATCTGTCTAAGATGCCAGATGTGAGTTCTGATGAATTATGTGAATGAGTAGATACGTGAACTCAAGTTAGATACTGGGTATGTCTGAACTAGCATCTGTACGGTATGAATTGTGTAGACATACGCTCCATGGGAAATGAGTTAATACCGTAATACGTATTTCATACTACGTATGCATGAGACGACCAATAAGAGTGACAAAACTTTGATCTCAACTTTTATGCCGTGTGAGACTCTTGAGGGAAATGAGTTCCTCAATTTTAGTCCCCTCTGGACTCTTATTTATTCTCAAGATTTCTATTTAGTATTTGCTATCTTAGGATGTTGCCAATGGTCATGAGTTGATTCAATCTAATGGGACATTTCTAGAAAAGTAAGCTAAACTGAAATTGAGAGTTTGAAGGAAAGAGGAATATCGATTTTGGAGAATCACATTATTGTTTTTGTATTCACTAGTCGACCAATTATGACTGTCTTTGGGATAATCATAATTGTGAATGCAATATATATCATTGTTGAAAAGAGATCAAGAGAGATATAAATGTGATCGATCGATCTAGGGTACTGCATACTAAATCTACTCAGAGTGTGATGCCCATTATGAGTTGCTATATAATCCTAACAGATGTATGACAACGAGCTCTCAAAATATGTCGGTCGCACGGATTATTCACCAGTATGAATGTTGAAAAGAGGTTAAGAGGATCATATTCGGCCCACCATGTGCGAGTGGGAGATGATGATTTTAATTAATTAATCGGATGGGCCTAAGTTGGCCCGCCCGCCCATGTTGGGCCTAAAAGCCCGACCCACGAAGAATTAGGGCCCATGGATGGAGGGATATAACAAAGGGGTGCGTTTGTATTTTGAGGGGAGGTATATAAAGGGGGAAAGGGAGGGAGAATGTACCTTTTGGCATTACGTACGTTCCTCCTCCCCCCTCCCTCCAAAACACTCAAAGAAAAAGAACAGTAAGAGAAAAAGGCAAAAGGTGACACTCTTTTTTCCTCCAAGGCGTATTGCCGTCATCGGATCAAACAGGACCGTTTTTCTCTTCCTCTTGGCGGCGTTGGTGTTTAATCTATGGCTAACAAGGTACGTTCGATTCTGTGATATGTCTTAGGATCGGTGATGCATATAGAAATCCCGGGCTCATCTTCCGCGCAAGTTTAGGGATTCGATTTAGAATCGAATCCGGTTTTTAGGGATCCGACGATCCCAACAAAAACAAATATCATTAAACTAATCATTATATTATGAAATAATAGGAAATAATGACATTTTTGATAATCATGTGTAAAATCTAGCTACTAAGATAATGCTAATTTACGTACTACGAGTAATTTTAATATGAGCAATTATGCATTCTCAAGATAACAAAAGTACTACAACATCAATTATTTATCTATAATTTAATATTTTATTCATTAATCTCATAACATGAGATTTAGTCATAGTAATAATAATTGGTTAATACAAAATTTCAATCGTAATAAATAGTCCACCAATAAAGCAAGTCTAATTCCCTTAAAAACTATTAACTTTAGCTCGGATCCCAATTTTGACCTCAACCTTCATTTTTTTTTTTTTTTTTTTTGATAAAAACCTCCACCTTCATTTGTCTTATGAAAAAAGCATTAACTATCAATCAGTGCCCAAATTTGACTTTATCAAGTGTCAATCAATTCTGACCAAAGAAAGAGTCCATCAAATGATATTGCTAAAGATTTAACATGTCATTCCACGTGTGCATTAGCTTTTTGGCATCTACTGACATGAAAATTAGGTAACAAATTAGACAATGAGAGATAGAGAGAGATCTACCACATCTACCATAGTGAAAGCTCAAGCTCTAAGCTTGCTGTGGTCATAACCGTAAAAACTTATTGAACCACGAAGCCTGCGATGGCCTTTGTAATGAGGTGTCTTAGAGCCAGGAATCTTGAGGCTACCTTGATCGCTCAAGCTTTGAGCACGCTACAAGAGGCGCATGAGCATCAAGTCACGGTGACCATGATTACTTGAGTTTCAATCCTTAAAGCTCAAGGTAATGACTACTCAAGTTTTGAGGCTCTGGCGGCTATGGCTGCTCGATTTGAACTAATCACCATAGCCACAAGATTTGTGATCATAATGGGTATAAATTTGAGCTTTAGGTCATGGCCTCTTAAGCTTCAAGCTCATAGAGACCATATTTACTCAAGTTACGTGGCTCGAAACTTGAACGGCCACAGTAGCCTCGAGCCTGGAGTTCAAGCAGCCATGGTGGCCTCTAGTATCACGGCTCGAAAGGATCTCTTTGCCCATAGCCGCAAGAGCATGAGCTTGTTCGACTATCGCTGCTATGAGAGAGCTCTTGGATGTGGTTGTGATAAACCTCTTTGTCTCTCTCGTTCACACACACAAATTTTATTTTCCTTTCAATTTATCCAATGTGGCGTTCCATGTCAGCAGACGTTATGAACGTAATTTATCCTTGTCATGACATGTTAAATAATTGATGATAACGGTAGGGGCAAATTTGGATAGTGATTGAACTTTTTTGCTCGTTTATGAGATAAAAAAGGGAAAATGTCACAAATGGTCCCTATATTTTTGGTTAATGTACAATTTGGTCCTTGAACTTTCAATTTGCCCAATTTGGTCCCTAAACTATTGATAAATGTCCGATTTAGTCCCTGAACTATTGATAAATGCCCGATTTAGTCCCTGAACTTTCGATCGGCTCAATTTAGTCCCTAAACTATTGATAAAATGTCCGATCTAGTCCTTCATTTTATCAGAGAGGAAAAAAGAGAAAAAAAGGAAAAATAATAACGAATGACTAAATCGGACATTTTATCAATAGTTCAGGGACCAAATTGAGCCGATCGAAAGTTCAGAGACTAAATCGGACATTTATCAATAGTTCAGGAACCAAATTGAGCGAATTGAAAGTTCAGGGACCAAATTGTACATTGACTAAAAATATAATGACCATTTGTGACATTTTCCCGATAAAAAAAGACATGATTGTCTTTACAAAAAAAAAAAAAGACATGATTGGGATTCAAGCTAAAACTAATATTTTCTCTTAAAGATAATTAGGCCCAATAGAGTGAGTGCTAAAAAAAAATGATGAAGATGTAGACTGTAATTAGTATTACACACAGGAGCATGTAATGATTATAACAATCTTGATTGTAACACCAATTACAGAGTTATACTAATAACTATTATTGTAACCAAAATGTTATAATTGGTAGATTGTATACAAATAGATCAATGATGTAATTTTTCAAATTACTTCATCTTCTTGACAGTGTCTATGCACACAAGTCACTTGCTCGTTTTTTTTTTTTTTTTTTTGGGCGGTCAAAAAAGCAGACTTTCATTACTAAAGCGAAGACGACGAATTACAAAAAGTTCGAGGTCTGAACATCAGAACAACCAAAGGGAATAAGGGGGATGTGTAATCCAGTCCGTGGAGAGAGAGCCCGCTCTGTGGGCTTTCGCGACCTAGTCGGCCGCTTTATTAAGTTCTCTCTTGTTCAAAACGGAAACTGACTCCTTCTAATTGGCCCAGTAGATTAGTGCAGCCTTGATGATGGATCTGGAAGCCCATAGCGTTTTAGCCCAACCCATAATGCATCTAATGGGCAATAGACTATAAGTCATCAAGAGAAGTGGAAAGTACGTCTCCGCTCCGTGCGTTTTTTTGGCATTTGTCGAACCCCCCGAAGTGCTCACCGGACAGCTAGGGCTTCTGCGATTAAGGCTGAGGGAGCGAGAATCTGCTGCACGAACCCGCTTGTGAGCACCCCCATCTCCATTTCTGCGGAGGACAGCAGCCGATCCCTCCATATTAGAGCCGCTCCAGGCTGCATCCACGCTCGGCTTACAGCAGATCTTGGTCGGGGCGGTTTCGCCGGCGTCTGCAGGTGCGTTCGCTTCAGCCCGGGTAAGTTTGCCGTCTCCATACTTCGCAACCGAAGTCGTGTAGATTGGTTTATCAATCATTAAGCTTGGGCTTGGTTTTTGTGCTTGAAAGACGAGGCTGTTCCGCGCCTTCCGGATTCGCCAAACCAAATCCGCAAATATGGCCTTTGCTTCTTGGTTATCTCGCACGGTAAGGTTTTCCCAAGCCCATCCGTCCGTTCTATTACAGATCTGAGGAGATTGATCTGCTTGTACCCTCTGATCGGCTCATATTTGCTTTGTCCAGGGGCACAAAATGAAGATGTGTTCCGTTGTTTCGGACGCTTGGCTGCAGACGGGGCTTTCAGTTTCAAGTACCATTTTCCTCTTATATAAGTTCTCCTCTGTAGGTAAAGCGTTGTTGCTCACACTCCATATTAAGAATCTGACTTTTGGGTAGGTCTTTAGCTTCCAGATCTCAATCCATAGGTTTTTTTGGTGGCTGGTAAGATGTGGATGGTTGGTTTACCGTTTGGAGTTTGTCTTAGTCGTGAAGCTTGTTATATCCACTTTTTACCATGTACGAGCCTGAGCCGTTTGCTGTCCATATGAGCTTGTCTGGTTCGGATGATAGGCTTAATGGCGTTGCTAATATTTCTTTGACAATTCTCTCTTCTAGAAACTCTTGTAGTAAAGGAACATTCCATACTCCTTCATTATGATTTATTACTTTGGCTACCAAGTGGGGTTCATTTTGGTTTGCAGGACCTCCAATCTTATCTGAAAGTAGCCATCTATCCTCTCTTATTCTGATCTTGTTATCATCGTCCACCTCCCATTTAATCTCTAGCTTGATTGTATCTCTCCCTATTAGTACGCTTTGCCATCCCAAGGGGACCTTTGTTTGCTGTCCAGAACTCCCCTCTGGGAAAGTAGGTCCCTTTAAACAGCCTGCTCCATATGGCATTCGGGTCTTGAGTGTGTCTCCAAGCTTGTTTCCACAGCATCGCCTTGTTAAAGTCTACTAGGTCTCTAAACTCAAGCCCTCCCCAATCTTTTCTATTTTTTAGAATGTCCCATTTTTTCCAATGTATCCCCTTTCTAGTAGCCTTTTGTTTCCACCATAATGAAGAAACTGTCTTTTCAATAGCTTTACAAATTGACATGGGGGATTTGGAAATAGACATGATAAACTGAGGTAATGCTTGTACAACTGTTTTGATCAGAATCTCTTTGCCCACCTTCAACATTAGCTTCTCTTTCCATCCATCCAATTTGCTATCAACTTTTGCAAGAACCTAGGAGAACATTTGCTTCTTTGTTTGTCCCCAATCCGAAGGAATTCCCAGATATTTCCCTGTTTTCTTCATGATTGGCGCTCTCTAGATTTTGTTTTAGGCCTTGGGGACAATTTTTTACAAAGTAAATGCCTGATTTGTTGAGATTAATGGCTTGTTCTAATGAAAAGCAATACTAATGCAAGATATTTGCTAAATTTTGAGCCTCAGTGATGGTACCATCTAGGAAGAATATGGCATCATGCAAACAAGAGATGTGATAATGTAGGGCAATGTTGATTCAATTGAATGCCCTTTAAGCTGCTGTCTTGTATAGCTTTCAGTATCAAGGAGGATGAAACATTGGCCACAATAATGAAAAGATAGGGAGATAGGGGGTCTCCTTGTCTGATCCCTCTTGTCGGCTTGAAATAATTACAAGGCTCCCCATTCACTTTGACGCTAAAGGACACCGAGGAGATGCATTATTTAACCAAAGACACCCATTTCTCACAGAAACCCATGTGCAACATGCAATCACATAGGAAATCCCATTCTACCCTGTCATAAGCTTTCTGCATGTCAAGTTTGAGAATTGCTTAAAATTTTTGCTTTCTTTTCCTTACTTTCTGCTGATGTAGAACCTCCTAAACGATAAAAATATTATCTTGTATTTGACGCCCCCACAAAAGCACTTTGTTTTGGAGATATAATTTCTGAGAGCCAAGGCTTCAGTCGTTTGGCCATCACCTTTGCAATGATTTTATAACTAAAATTACATAAGCTGATAGGCCTATATTGGGAGATGTTTTCAGGATTTGAGACTTTTGGAATGAGGGTTATATGGGTTCTATTTATTTTAGGGTTGAAGGTACCTTGGCAGAAGAAGTTGTCCACCATTCTGAATGTCTTCGTGAATAAGCCAATAAGTCCATCCGGTCCTGGAGCCTTTGTAGCACCCAATTGGAAGACTGCACTTTCACTTCTTCCCTCGTAACATTCTCCATTAACACCTCGTTTATTGCATTTGTGATCATTTGTGGGCATTGGTCTAAAACAGGTTGATATTTTCTTCCTCCTATTGTGGTATAGAGAGATTTATAGAAGTCCATTATATGTTGTCTGAGGATTGAAGGGTCTCTACTTCAATTATGATCATTTATTTGTAGCATGGAGATCTTGTTGCGCTGTCTTCTCTACATTGTTGTTGCATGGAAGTATTTCGTATTTTGTCCCCCCCATTTAATCCGATTGATTATGGATCTCATGCCCCAATGCATTTCTTCTTGTATCCACAGGCCCTCGATTTGCTCAACGATTCTGCGATATTCTTCCTGGTTAGGAGTCCCTGCGGTTCTATTCGTCATCTCAGTAAGTACTTCTCTAAGTGATTGAATTTGACGTGAAGCATTTCTGAATTTTACTCGGCGGTAACTTCTCAGTTCAGCAACCACTTTCCTCGTTTTTCTTACTATATCCTGTAGGTTGTCTTTGTCATTCCTCCAAGTTTTTTTAACTGCTTCTTTGAAATATGGAGTTTCAATCCAAAATGCCGCAAATCCGAAACTCTTTGTTCTTTTAACCCCTAGTAGCTCTAAAGTTAAGAGAATTGGACTATCGTCTGATCTAATGGCAGGTAATGCGTGCGCCTCAGTTGGGAATAAAACTCTCCAATCAAGACTACTAAGAGCTCTATCCAACCGTTTTTTCACAAGTTCAGTCCCTTCCCGCTTGTTTGACCATGTGTAAGCATACCCATTGCTCTCTATGTCCATCAAAGAACATGAACTTATAAAATCCTTAAAAGCCATCATTCTATACCTACCCACTTCCCGTATTCTGACCTTTTCCCATTGATACAAGACTTCATTGAAATCTCCGATACACAGCCATGGAAGACTATTTGACATATGAGTGGAATGCACTGTTTGCCATAGTTGTAATTGCTCTTGGTAATTTGTAGATGCATAGAAGAATGATATCATTGTCACCCCACTAGTTAGATCTTTACATATAACATCCAGAAGCTCATCAGTGCTGGTTTCCACTTTAACAACAACCTCCTCGTCCCACAAGAGTGCCACTCCACCCCCAATCCCGATCAGATTATGAATTACTGCATTTGTGAACTGAATAGTGTTTTTAACTCTTTCTACTACCATTTCTTTGTTCTTGGTCTCTATTAGAAAGACCAAGGTAGGCCCCTCTCGAACCACTAAGGCTCGAAGATGCTGGACTGTCAAGGGATTGCCCAACCCTTGATAGTTCCAGCTCAATACCTTCATTTATACCCTGGTGGCTTATTAGGGTTAGCCACCATAGCCCATTCGTTGACTTCTTCCTACACCTGGATAGGGGTATCTAGTAAATTCTCTTTATCGAATAAGATCCCAGGTTGCCCTTGCTTCTCATATGGTGTAAACCGTTTCTGTTTTTCAGATGCCGAGTTTTCTGTCCCATTTTGCATTTCTTTGATGACCCTTCGCTTCTATAGATCTGAGGAGGGTAGGGAAAGTACCTGACTTTGCTGTGCCCTTTTCCCCTTATGCATGGCTATATATTCCGACATTTGTTCATCATGTATTGGCTCCACAGCTGTTGAGTTGTAGATGACTAGTGCCTTATTCGACCCTATTTGGTTTTTTTGCAGGTTCAAATCTTCAGTAGCTATAGGTGTTTCTGGTACACTGTCCTTCTCCACAAGATTTGGGTCTATCTTGCCGTAGAGGGTCTTCCAACAGGGGCTGTAATCTCTGACTTCTGCCTTCAGCCATGACCCATATCTGCCAGGTTTGTCTTGGGCTAATCCTGTCTCCTCATAAGGAAATATTGGGCAGACATTTGCATAGTGTCCAATGCAATCACAAGAATAACAGAAATGAGGCAACCTTTCATATTTAAAGTCAATCCACCATTTTATCACCCCCACCTCAACTATCGAACCTGTCGTCAAGGGATTCTCCAAATTCAGTCTCATTTTTACTTTTCCGATCTTGCTCGAGCTATTTGTTTTCCCATCAATTCTGACTTCCTCTACTTTTCCCAGTTTAGAGGCTATATTTCACACCGCATTTTCCATGGTCCAAGCTTGAGGGAGACCCAAAATATACACCTACAAAGGATAGTGTTTAAACTCATAGCAATGTTCAGGGACATTAGGATCTCCTTGTTGTGAAACCAGAAGATTACTGGCAAAAGACCAAGGACCAGAATCCAACACTCTTTTGCTCCTCCACTGAGTCAAATTCAAAGAAAAAGTATCCAAGTTCAATTATCTTGCATTTCACTGATTCTACCTTCCAATCTTGCATTTCACTGATTCTACCTTCCAATCTTGCATTTCACTGATTCTACCTTCCATGCTTTCTTCATTGTGCTAAGAATGCTTGAAAATTAACATTTGGTCTAGAGAAAAGTTTCCCATAGAGTATAAGTTCACTTCCTGTTTTTCCTTGTCAGGCATTTCATTGAGCAGCTTTGTGATGTCTTCTTCTGACCATAAATCGCCCATACTTTTGCACAAAGCCACCATTTGGAGATGATTTTCGTAGTTACCCTCCATGTTGTAAGAGAACTAGCAGATGTATGTTGCTTTTAAGAGTGAGGTTGGAGCCGTGAGAAGCTGGAAACGTTCTGGGTGTTTCTGGAGTGAAGGAAGCCCTAGCAAGAGCTGAAGTTGCTTCAAGCCAGCTGCATTGAGAAAGGTCAACAGAATCTGTGAAGCTAGGGTGCGTATCTAGATGGTTTCTGCATTTGGAGATGAGGGTGATCCCAGTATTGATCAGGGGGAGCTGAAGAGTAGTGTCTCTGTGGGGAAAATAACAATATTCATATTTGGGGCCGAAGGAAGTGGTGATATGGGGGAAAAGAACTTAGTCTGGGTTTATGTTGTTCGAAGCTTCCATGGATGATTCGGAGCACATAGCCTGAGATTTAGGGTTTACAAGATGGAACTATCGCCTGCGGGATAGGGAAGGCACTCACACAAGTTGAGAGGAGAGGACTATTAGAGAGACAGCCTGAAATTGGAAAGTCACTCGTTGAAGCGGCAGGGGGCGACTCTTGCAACTGCTTAGCCTGAGCAGCCCTCATTAAAAATCACATCATACCTGACATACTCCTCTCCCTCCTCCATCTCCTCACTATCTTCTCCTTCTTTTCCACCTTCTTCCTCCTCAACCAACTCTCTCTCTCTCTCTAGGGATGGACCTCCTCTCTCTCTCCTCTCCATCCTCACCTCACCTCCTCCCCTTCAAACCCTCCCTCCATGTCCCCAGACCCCCTCCTCTCTCCCTCAAACCCCATGCCCCGCCTCCTCCCCTCTCCTCCCTGAAGACCCACCTCGCTCCTTCCCTAAGGCCCCGTTGGGCAGCGGCAGTGGCGGCGGCAGCGGCTGTCGCCGCCTTTGACTCCGCCACCGCCATGAGGGGTGCCGAGGCTGATGCCATGGGGCTCCTGCTCAAGGAGTGCATCGTCTTCCTCGGAAGCAGCATCGATGATTTCGTCGTGGATGCCATTATCAGCCAGCTGCTCCTGCTCGACGCTCAGGACCACACCAAGGACATCCGGCCCTTTGTCAATTCTCCTGGTGGCTTGCTTAGGTAAGCCCGGTTCATGCTGAGAGTGCTCTGGTTTTGGGGTGTTCTGGAGGTATTTAGATTGAAATCCGTTTAGTTCTTTATGTTTGCCTACGAGATGTTTGAAGAAATGCCAGTCAGGAGTTCCTCATGGAAATGGTAGATTAGATAGTTTGGGAGGGCTAGAGTTGAGCTTGCAAAGTATGTTCTCAATAATTTACTAAATGAAATTATAATTATATGCTCCATTTTGATCTGTCGAAATGTTTTTCCATTGTTGCTGGTGGCTAAGGAAAAAGTAAGGGACTAAAGTAGGTGCTTTTTGGACTATAACCAAACTAGCATAGGGCGTGAAGGGGATGCAAACTCATATCAAGAAAGAGATTAGTAACAAGACAAATTGTCTATAGGGCCAATTGTAGCATCTACATCTACAAGAAACTTTCCTATACCAAGAGTGTAGGACTTATAACCAACTCTCAGTAATTACAAAAATAAGCGTCCCCTCTTGTACGAATGCTCTCTTGTTCCACTTTTCCAAATCAACCGAAAGACAGCAAGAGGTATTGGATACTTTTCATAACACAAGGCTATAAAGGACCTTGTCAAGTGGATAATTCTTCACTAGATCCTCCTATAGCCCAATAAAGCCCTGTGCAGGCGTAAGAGGCTGCCCATAACCTTTTGTTTTACTTATTGGTGATCTGTTGTTGGGGATAGCTCCCTTTTTATTTAAGAGGAAGAGACTGCATTTGATTTGCTTGTAATGCAATTTGACTTCGTAACATACTTTTGACCTAACTATTTCCTTAAGCATTAAGGGAGTAAGGACTCGTGACAGTAAAGATCAAATTTTTCACTTGATCAAAATTGATGCCACAAAAGGTTCTTACTTATTGGAGCTCTTAATCTGAACTATTATTTTGCAATGTAAGATTCTTTGGATATTGTGACTGACTGTGGCGTAATTAAGTAGTGTGCAGCAGTTATCCTAGTTGGTGGTGGAGATACCTTGTTTAGCCGTCTCTTTGTGATCTTTCAAGTTGGATTTATGCTCTTTTGCTGTGACTAGTTAAGAATAGTAGACTGGTGATAGATGATAAAGTATCAGATTGAATATAGATTGATGTCGTTTGCTATAATTATACGAAGCTGGTTTATCTCAGATCTCAGCTGAAACACCATAGTCATTTGAGTGGGTGACCTATCAAATTAAGTTGCTTTGAACAATTCAGCAAAACATTTACCCCCAAAAAAAAAAAAAAAAAAAAAAAAAAAAACGTTGAACTAAAACGTCATATTCATTCTGGAATACATTCATCACGCTGACACTCTATGGGTGAGATCAGGATCAATTTCTCCATCCCTTTACAACATAAGTCCTAGATTTCAAAAACTTTTGCTGCTTAGAATTTTTCCAGTCTTCACTCACAGTAGTACCATTTAAATTACAACACGTCCTAGATTTCAAAAACTTTCACTGCTTAGGATTTCCCCGTCTCAAATTTCCACGGTAGTACTGTTTAAAACCTGTTTGCATCGGACTTATACTCCCCAAACTCTGTGTTTGATTGTTTTGGCTGGAAACCTTATATTCCAAGACCAATGTTATAGTTTCTTATTTACTTCCACTTGGATTTGCAGATACCGAAGGATATCTATTCCGAACTTTTGTGTTGTTGTGGTACGACAGTTATGAGATTGATGATGTCCAGGAGAATAATTTCTCAACCAAATATTGAAATACCATACAAATTTCAAAAATTAGTACTGTTTAAAACCTGTTTGCATCGGACTTATACTCCCCAAACTCTGTGTTTGATTGTTTTGGCTGGAAACCTTATATTCCAAGACCAATGTTATAGTTTCTTATTTACTTCCACTTGGATTTGCAGATACCAAAGGATATCTATTCCGAACTTTTGTGTTGTTGTGGTACGACAGTTATGAGATTGATGATGTCCAGGAGAATAATTTCTCAACCAAATATTGAAATACCATACAAATTTCAAAAATTAGTAATAAAATTACGTGTGAACCTAGGTGTCAGCATTTGCATGTTGTGAAAGTTTGAGATTTTAACAAAGTGTTAATGAAAAATTACAAGTCAATCCAGACACGTCCTTAAGTATGAGCTTAGATATGAGCCTTGAAGTAACCTTGTAATCATGGGAAATCTTTAGTTTCTCCTCCATGTTTCCTCATGGAAATGACTACTTCATCATAAATGTCTTTTAAAGCTACCATATAGGCTACATGTATTTCTTTCTTCTCTAGAATTCTCAAGAGAGTTTCTCCAGGTACCTTGACTCATGTTTTTACCAAATTTATGAAAACTACATGTATATACTTTTACCTTTCCACAAATCTTTATAATGAGTAGATTGTCTCCATAATTGATCTCTTTGGCACAAATCCCCCAATTGGATATCCAATATGGGTGTCTTGCATTAGCCTGCGCTCAATTATTCTTTCCTAGAATTCTATGAATCTAAATAACACTGAGTAACACGATAGATGTCATCTTTATTCTTGTTGATGTAAACCAACGTGCTTTATCCTGGACTCATCTAGCATTTCAAGATTTTATTGGAAACACTTTTAAGCCAAGAGATACCTGTCCCTGATAACCTGCTGAAGTTCAATTGTTATACATCATTCTATAGAGGCCACTCACTGTGTCTCCTCCACATGATGGCCTCTTCGGCACAATCTCATGTAGAATGTTCTCATTGAGTGTATTTCTTATGCCGCTTGCCTCCTGTTTCCACACCTGCAGGTTTTATCTCAATTTTCTGATGGGATTTCTCTTATTTTCTCATGTCAGGGCTACAATGGCTATATATGATGTCGTACAGCTTGTTTGAGCTGATGTTTCAACTGTGGCTCTTGGCATTTCGGCTTCAACAGCTTCCATAATACTCAGTGGGGGGACTAAAGTGAAGCGTCACGCATAATAATGATTCATCAACCTCTTGGTGTGGTGCAAGTGGGCAAGCTATAGATGTGGTAATTCAAGCCCGAGAAGTTATGCATAACAAAACTTATGTCACCAGGATTATTTCTTCTTTCGCTGGACGTCCATTTGAACAAGTTGAAAAAGATACTGACAGAGATCAGTTGTTTTGTTACCATTGGAAAAATTATGTTAAGAGCTTATGTGATCCCAAAAATGTCACTAATAATAATGATATGAATAATAATAGCAACAGCGATTGGGGGGTCAGTCATATTCGCTCGTAGAACTGAAACAGAGATTTATTGCTGCAACAATATAGTTCATATTGGAGTAAAGAAAAACAGACATTGTTTCCCCTACATACGTGGTGGATCCACCACCAAGGACAGAAAACTGGCAGTTTCAACGTGAATCCAATTCAAGGATGTAGCCAAAGAAATTAAAATAAAACTCAACCGATGTGTAACCAAAACCAAGTAGCCGCACCCCAAGTTTTGCCGGTTACCCGTCTTCGGCTAGCGAAGTGGAGCTCTTAGGGTTTTTCTGCTTTCTTGGTCGTTTCGTGGACGACTTCACATTGCTAGAACTCCCCACTGATACGGTCTCAACCTCCCTCTTTGCTTTTTCTTGGTACTTTTGCTTCCATTTATCTTCGTCACGGCTTCGACCTACAAAAAGAAAAGCAAGAAAGAATGACTCATCTCTGAAAAAGACGTCTCTTCAAGACTGCAGAATTCAATCATTGGGATTTTTGCCCCAGTGACTATCCTTTCATCATGGAAGAGGGAGGTGAGGGGTTTAAATCCCCACATTCTCAGGAAAATGGGGTGGGAATGGGGTGGGCGTAAGTTTCAGGAATGGGTTTCGACTATCACGTCCTGCAAGAGGCAGGGCGAAAGTCGAGTAAATAAAGATGTAGAAATAGAGTAGGACCGACTAAAAAAAAAAAAAAAAAGGATCACGGAACTCAAAACGACAGCATGGCGTAGGCGGTTCGTTGGAAAAGGGACTACTCGATCATCACCTTGCATTCCACGGAACAATACTTGGTGCACTGCGACTTGAACGAGTGCTGGCAAGATTCGCACTTCGCAAGGCCGCTCTGATCGTGGGAGCGAGCGATCCCATCTCCTCTTTTGTGCACGGAGGCGACGCGATGTCCATTGAGAGTGTATGGGCGGATATTGGAAAGATCCCACAGCGACTTCAAGTCGTTCATTCGGAACGACGTGTCTTCGCCAAATTTATATGCCTGAAAAGATTAAAACCCAAAAACAAAGACTGAAAGTCATAAACCTGGCAAGGCTCGCGAAGCCTTCATTGGTGGCGGGCGAGGGCCGCAACCCTCGCCGGGATATCTTTTGGTACTTTCCCTTTTCACAATACATCAAGGAAGCCAATGCTATGACGATTACAAGTCCAAAGACGACTGGAAATTAAAGTACCCGTATCATCTTGTGCTCGGAAGGAACGTGTTGCATCTTGCACTTGTCGCAGAGAGCGACCTTACAGACTATGCAATAATTATGCTCTTCGGAGTGATGAGTCACGCACACGCTGTCGAACGTGGTGCTCAAGATGTGCCTCAACCACGGCGGAATGGCCTTCTCTTGATCATCTCCAGACGAGACCATCATTGCATTAGAAGCAGAAGAAGCGGAAGGAGGAGGAGGAGGAGAACCCAGTATCTTACAGTTCACAAGAAAAAGAAGAAGAAGAAGAAGGGAGAAAGAGCAGCATCAGCACCGGCCATCAAAAAGAAGAACAGGAGGAGGAGGAGGAGGAGAACAACCCAGTACCTCACAGTTCACAAAAAGAAGAAAGAAGATAGACCAGCATCAGCACCACCCATCAAGAAGAAGAGGAGGAAGAGGAAACCGCGAGAGGAAGTGAGCGTGCGTGAGCGGACTCTCAGATGACCCACGGCCGTCATCGGAATGGAGAGCCAGGAGATCTGGGGAGTAGAAAGAGTGGGACGAAGACGGGCGTATAAAGGGTGCGACTCGTAACACTTCTTGGCCGTGGAAGTTTACCGTGTGCAACTAAAATGGCCATAGGGTGGCCCACCCGGAGGGCACTCGCCACTGTTTATGATTCTCGCCACTGCTACTTTTTCACTTTAGCTCATCAAACATCATTAAAATTTTATGTACCTCATCATCAAACACACCAATCGTGAATCGGATCTCTTCGCCCATAGCCGCAAGAGCATGAGCTTGTTTGATCATCGCTACTATGAGATTAGAGTTTGAGCTCTTGGATGTGGTTGTGATAAATCTCTTTGTCTCTCGTTCACGCACAAAATTTTACTTTTCCTTTCAGTTTGTTCAATGTGGCGTTCTATGTTAGTAGATGTTATGAATGTAATTTATCCTAGACATAACATGTTTAGTAATCAACCATAATGGTGGACGAAAATTTAATATGGGTAAATTTGGATTGCGATTGAATTTTTTTGCTCATTTATGAAATATAAAAAAAAAAAAAAAAAAAAAAGACATGATTGGAATTTGAGTTAAAACTAATATTTTCTCTTAAAGATAATTAGGCCCAATGGAGTGAGTGGTAAAAAAAATGATAAAGACGTAGACCGTGACTAGTATTATACACAAGAGCATGTAATAATTATAACAACCTTGATTGTAACACGAATTATGGAGTAACTATTATTGTAACCAAAATGTCATAATTGGTAAAATAGATCAATGTTGTAATTTTTCAAATTACTTCATCATCTTGACGGTGTCTATGCACACAAGTCACTTATTGAAGCGGCAGGGGGCCTCACTTGCAACTGCTTAGCGTGAGCAGCCCTCATTGAAAATCAGATCAGACCAGACCAGACCAGACCAGACATTACCCATCTCCCTCCTCCATCTCCTCACCATCTTCTCCTCCTTTTCCACCTTCTTCCTCCTCAACCAACTCTCTCTCTCTCTCTCTCTCTCTCTCTCTCTTTCACTCTCTCTCTAGGGATGGACCTCCTCTCTCTCTCCTCTCCATCCTCACCTCACCTCCTCCCCCTCAAACCCTCCCTCCATGTCCCCAGGCCTCCTTCCCTCTCCCTCAAACCCCACGCCCCGCCTCCTCCCCTCTCCTCCCTCAAGACCCACCTCGCTCCCTCCCTGAGACCCCGCCGGGCCGTCTCCCCCCGCCGCCGCCGCCGCCGCCGCCGCCGCTGCTTTCGACTCCGCCGTCTTCTCGTCGGCGGCCCCTCAGACCCCCGCCACCGCCATGAGGGGCGCCGAGGCCGACGCCATGGGGCTCCTGCTCAAGGAGCGCATCGTCTTCCTGGGGAGCGGCATCGACGATTTCGTCGCGGACGCCATTATCAGCCAGCTGCTCCTGCTCGACGCCCAGGACCACACCAAGGACATCCGGCTCTTCGTCAATTCTCCCGGTGGCTCGCTTAGGTAAGCCCGGTTCGCGTCGCGGTTCTGGGTTGTCTGCTGAGATTGCTCTGGTTCTGGGTGTTTTGGGGGAATTGAGATTGGAATTCGTGTAGTTCTTTCGGTTTGCTTACCAGATGTTTGGAGAAATGCCAGTGAGGGGTTTCTCATGGAAATAATAGATTAGATAGCTTGAGAGGGTGGGTTAGAATTGCGCTTGCGAAGTACGTTGTCGATAAATTGTTAAGTGAAACTATAGTTACGTGCCCCATTTTGCTCCGTTGCAATGTTTTCTCATTGTCACTGGTGGCTATGTAAAAAGTAAGGGACTAAGAAGGTGGTCGTTGGACCATAACAAAATTACTATAGGGCATGAAAGGGGTGCAAACTTATATAAAGAAAGAGCCCAGTAACAAGACAAATCGTCTATGGGGTCGATTTTAGCATTTACACCTACAATTGACTTTCCTATACCAAGAGTGTAGGACTTATAACCAACTTTAAGTAATTACAAAAAATTACGTCCTCCCCCTCTTGAACAAAAGCTCTATTATTCCGCTTTTTCCGAATCAACCAAAAGACAGCAAGAGGTATTGGATACTTTTTGTTACACAAGGCTATAAAGGACCTTGCCAAGCGGATGATTCTCGTTCACTAGTCCTCCTATAGCCCAAGAAAGCCCTGTGCAGGCGTAAGAGGCTGGACATAACCTTTTGCGTTACTTACTTATTGGTGATTTGTTGATTCTCTTGTAATACAATTTGACTCATTACATACTTTTGTTTTTAACTATTTCCTTAAGCATTAAGAGACTAAGAACTTGTGAGAGTAAAGATCACTTTTTTCACTTGACCAAAATTGATGCAATAAAAGATTCTTACTTAGTGGCGTCTGAACTATTACTTTTCAATGTAAGGATCTCTGGACATTGTGACTGACTCTGGTGTTATTATATAATGTGCAGCAGTTCTCCTAGTTGGTAGTGGATATACCATGTTTAGCTGTCTCTCTGTGGTCTTTCAAGTTGGATTTATGCTCTTTTGTTATGACTATGACTATTTAAGAATAATAGACAGGTGATAGATGATTATTGGATTGAATATAGATGGATGTCGTTTCCTATAATTAGACGAAGTTGGTGTATCTCAGATCTCTGCCAAAACACCATTGTTATTTTAGTGGGTGAGATCTCTAACAATTTAAGTGGCATTCAACAGTTGAACAAAACATTTACCGGAGGGGCCCCCCAAAAAAAAAAAAAAAACAGTTGAACAAAACACCATATTCATTCCCTACTTCATTCATTGTGCTGACACTCTATGGGTGAGACCGTGATCAAATTCTTCATCCCTTTACAACGTAAGTCCTAGATTTAAAAAATTTTCACTGCTTAAAATTTCCCCTGTTCACATGGGACTCATACTCCCCATACTGTGTATTTGATTGTCTTAGCTAGAAACCTTATATTTCATGACCACTGTTATAGTTTCTTGTTTACTCCCACTTGGATTTCATTTATCAGTACTATACAATTTGCAAAATGTAGTTACCAAAGGAAATCTATTGCTAACTTTTGTGTTATTCTGGTATGACTGTTATGAGATTGATGATGTCCATGAGAATAATTTATCAACTAAATATTGAAATAACATTTGAATTTAAAAAATTTGTAAGAAAATTACGTGTGAAACTAAGCGTCAGCATTTGTATGTGGTCAAAGTCTGAGATTTTGACAAAGTCAAAGTGTTAATAAAAAAGTAAAAGTCAATCAAGACACGTTCTAAAGTAGGAGCTCAGATATGGGCCTTGAAGTAACTTCGTAACTATGGGAAGTCTTTAGTTTCTCCTCCATGTTTCCTTATGGAAATCACTACGTCATAAATGTCTTTTAAAGCGAGTATATTGGCTACATGTATACCTTTCTTCTCTGAATTCTCAAGAAGTTTCTCCAGGAACCTTGACACATGTTTTCTCCAAATGTATGAAAACTACATGTAAATTTTCTCACCTTTCCACAAATCTTTGTCATGAGTAGATGCTCCATAATTGATCTTTATGGCGCAAACCTCCATTTGGATATCCAATGTGGGTGTCTTGCATCAACCTGCACTTAGTCACTCTTTCCTATTATTCTATAAGTCTGGATAATCTGAGTAGACACGATTTTAGATGTCATCTTCATTCTTTTTTATAGGAACCAAAGTGTCTTTTCCTGTACTCATATAGCATTTCAAGGTTTTATTGGAAACATTTTAAAGCCAAGAGATACCTGCTCCCGATAACCTTCCCAAGTTCAATTTTATACGTCATTCTATTCAGGCCACACAATGTGTCTCTTCCACATGATGGCCTCTTTAGCACAATCTCATGTAGAATGTTCTCATTGAGTGCGTTTCTTATGCTGCTTGCTTCCTGTTTTCGCACCTGTAGGTTTTATCTCAATTTTCTGATGGGATTTCTATCTTATTGTCTCATGTCAGTGCTACAATGGCTATATATGATGTCGTACAGCTTGTCCGAGCTGATGTTTCGACTGTGGCTCTTGGCATTTCAGCGTCAACAGCTTCCATAATACTTGGTGGAGGCACTAAAGGGAAGCGTCTTGCAATGCCAAATACACGTATAATGATTCATCAACCTCTTGGTGGTGCAAGTGGGCAAGCTATAGATGTGGAAATTCAAGCCCGAGAAGTTATGCATAACAAATCTAATGTCACCAGGATTATTTCTTCTTTCACTGGACGTCCATTCGAACAAGTCGAAAAAGATATTGACAGAGATCGGTACATGTCTCCAATTGAAGCTGTTGAATATGGGATCATCGATGGAGTAATTGATAGAGATAGTATTATTCCTTTGATGCCTGTGCCTGAAAGGGTGAAGTCCAAATTGAATTATGAGGAGATCAGTAAGGACCCTAGGAAATTTTTGACACCAGATATTCCTGATGATGAGATATACTAGAGTGGTTTGCAAATGCAGGTAAGGAAAGATCTTCCTTTTTGCTTATTTGTGTGTATTACTTAATAGCCCTGATTGCAAATACAAGGAGCTGGGTACCTTTTGCATCTAGTATTCTATTACTGTCCTATTGCAGAACCAGTGTGCAAATTTGTATGGGGAGATATATTTGCCAAGTTGAACTTACTGGTCTTACATGCTTTTGGCTTCTAGAGATTTCTTAAATACTTCATTAAGATAAATGGTTTAGGAAGAGTATCCAATGGAACATATTGGGAAGACCATTTTAAGCCATGAATCTACATGAACAGGTAATCCTTTAGAGCTAGAGATTTAGACTTCAAATTCTCTAGCTGTATAAGGTCCTGAGCTATTTGGAAATCTATGCCAACTTCTCAGAGCAAGTATTGTTTAACTGGTAAGAAGTGCCATGCTTATATATCACCGGGTTGTTTCTGAATGGGGTAGTGGTAATCTGCTTGTATGGGATGGTGGCAATGAGTCATATTCTTTTCACGTGTTTTTACTTATTGGTGTCTTCATTGCTGTAAAACTAGAAAGAACTCATGTCCTTTCTCCTTACCTGATCCTCCTTTGCATGGACATAGATGATTGTGTGATGAGTGAGCTACTTTCTTTTTTATATGAAGCTGGACATTCTGCAATGTGTGGGCCAATGATGTAGATACTGGAACTTATCTGCTGAATTCCTGACAATTTTGCCTTACCAGGTTATATCACTCTTGGATTTAGGAAGATAACATTCTCCTTCTGTGGTCATTGAGGCTCATGCCATGTTGAATCTAAAGGGGACTTTTGTAAGTTGAGCTTGAACACTTTAGGGTGTAGCATGGCATATAGCTGGGTTGATGGGCAGACTCATTATCCTCTGAAATTTGAGGACATTGGTTTACATCACTCTGTTCCAATGTAACTTGCCTGTGACATTTGCCTTCCCTTATATGGCACGGTACTTGGATTCTCCATGTTTTTAGGTGGTTCTTAGTTTTTTGAGTCTTGTGGATTTATTTGTTGAAGTTTTCTTTTGAAAGATGTCCAAATCCAAATGACAAAACATAAGAAATATGATCTTTTACTCCCACTGTTGTCGATCTTAATGAGGTCGGGGATCAAATGGTGTGATCTGGACTGCAATAATATATTTATTTACGTTTTACGATGAGAAAGCTCATTTTAGGTAGGTATACCTAGGACTATAGAATATCACAATAATTTCATGGATAGGTACGAGACGAGCTGAAGTGGATGCTTCAAATATAGAACCATTTGCTTTCGACGGCATGGGAAATCAAACCAGGTGCATTTGGTTCGGCTTTGCAAATAAACCCTCATCGGTTGCCCTTGCTTTCTGCCCTTTCTCAAGAAAAGATGATTAGTAATGAGAACAAAACTAGAAAATTAAAAAAATTGATGAGAGTAATTTTGGAGCTTTCTGCCATTTCTCAATAAAAGATGATCAGTAATGAGAACAAAACTAGAAAATTAAAAAATTGATGAGAGTAATTTTGGAGGAAGAAATTTAATTTCGGCATTTTGCCAAATGCTGAAAGCCTAATGCTAGTATTGGACTTTCAGCTTTCCTGATATCAGCGTTTGATCGAAAATTGATTGGGATGAGTTGCCAAACACCTTAACAAATTTTCTTAATAAGCTTTCGAGGTCGAAAGCCCATTAAAAATGTTAAACCAAACATATTCATAATCTTCTCCTTAAACTACCAAGCAAATTTCATAAAATTAGATATTTTTAATATTCAAATTTGAATCGGTTCATTTTGCAAATGTCATAATGAAATTATATAATGAATTACCATTTTGTCTTGTTAAAATAAATAACTTATGTAAGTGGTATATATATATATGAATTTTATGAGCATTTATTAATCGAAGTATCAACCACCTGTCATACTCTCATTAATCTAGATTGTATGACGATAGATTTTACTCGTTTATGTACATTCACGCTGTTCTAAATCAAGTTCTTGCACTTTTAATTTATCTAATCAAGTCCTTTTACTATTTCGGAGGTTTGTTTTAATGGGTCGACAAGCATATTGCTCGTGATTAGAACCGGACGTGTGATTTGCGTAAAAGCGACGAACTTTGGTCGCTCGATTTTAGGCGTCCAAAAATGTGTGCCCGGATGTCCCCAAAGGACAGCCACTAGTCGTTTGGAGTGTGTGTAACAGCTAGGTATATTTAGTTTTAGGATAGAGATGTCTAAGGTCTTGGGAGTTAGAGACACGAACAATATTCCATGTATAAAGTGTCGTGACCTCTGGTACTTATAAATCAAGTGTGACCGAGTATATATACACGTATAGGCGTAAAGCCGATCAACTGGGCGTTACTCCATATAATGCAACCGAATCAGCTTTTAGTTGATCACCTTATTCTTATGTTTGCTATCCGTCGTTTCGCATCCAAAGAAAATTCCGAGGATGGTTATGATCAATTGGAGAATGACTAATCTCAAGAGAGTATTGGAAGTCTTTAAAACAAGGTTTGCTTATGAACAATCAATTCTTGGGTAGCATGATGTCACAAGTATCATGAACGCATTAAACATCAGCTGTCAGCAATGACAGCAGTTTACAGGGCAGTGTGTTTTCTTAAGTACTAGGAATGGCAGAAGCTTCACTGCCAGGGCCTGCGTTTGTTGTGGAGCTCACATTCCCTTCCTCGACCTTCTTCCACTCCAAGCCATCCTTGCCCTTGGTCTCTCCACTCTCCTTGGCTGTGTCATACGAAGCATGTAGCCCAAAGAAGTAGTAGTACAACAACAAGAACCCGGTCCACAGCCCGAACCGCTCAAATGATGCTCGGTTTATCGACCCGAGCAGGAATATGTTGATGGCAATCGAGGCCGACGGCAGCCAAGGGACCAGCGGCACGCCCCATAGTTTTGGCTTCCGAGCCTACGGGACAAGCACCCTCAATGCCACAGTCGCTAGGAACCAGATTGGTACCGTGATCACATACCCGACCCAGCCATGCTGGCTGAGGCCCCAGTAAGTGGCTGTGGCAATCGAAGATCCAACCATGAGCGAGAGGCAGACAATCAGCTTGTTGCGGTCGGCAGGCTTGGTGACCCCGTCGACATAGTAGCGGCGCACTAGGAGGGCGACTGCCACAAGCATGAAGATGAACAATGTGGAGATGGAGAGGAGGTCGGCCAGAATGTCCATCTTTGTGAAGAAGGCGATGACCGCTGTTGCCGAGAGCATCACAATGGTGGCGTTCACGGGCGTCCCGGTCTTCTCGTTGACCTTGGCGAACCAGGGTGGCATCATGTGCGTCCTGGCAATGTGCGTGACGTACCGGGCCAGCCCCACGGCCCCGGTGAGCAGCGCTGTTGTCATGCCCTCGAGTGCCCCGAAGGCAACGATGTACTTGGCCCAGTCCATCCCGACTGCCTTGAACGCGACCGAGAATGGGGCATGTGTATCGATCTGGTAGTACGGCTGCATAAGGCAGAGTGTGATGACCATTGAGCAATATGCAATTGTAGTCATGACCATGGACCCAATCAGGCCGATCGGGATGTCCCGTGCAGGGTTCTTCGTCTCCTCCGCCATCGTGGACACAGCATCGAACCCAACATACGCGAAGAACAGGACAGCTGAGGCCTTGAAGATGCCGCGGGAATTGAAGGGTGTGAACGGGGTGTAATTGGCCGTGTCAGCCTTCGTGAGGCCTGCCACAATGATGAAGACGATCACCAGGATGTGTACGATGGAGGCGATGTAGTTTAGGCGGGACGAGCCCTTGGTGCTGAGGACTGCAAAGACGCAGACGATGCTGCAGATGCACACGGCGATGGGGTCAAGCTCGTTGTAGCCATCAGCAAGGCCATGGGCCTTGATGAGGAAGTCCTCGGGTTTGTGGTTGAGGAGAGTGGCGAAGTAGGATGTCCAGGAGCGTGCGACGGCGGCACCACCGATCAAGTATTCGAGTATGATGTTGCCCGCCGCAACGAAGGCCATGAAGTCTCCCAGCTCCACTCTCAAGTAGGCAAATGATCCACCTATTGAAGGACATGACAATTCTGGTTTTAGAATTTAGGCTTTTACTTATCAAACTGTACCTTGCTAAAATTAAGGGTAACTCATTATTTTGCTCTCATTTTCTGGAAATTAGGATGTATGCATTCACATTGTTTACTCAAGTCTCCATATCGGTAGGGAGCAATTCTCAATTATCTAAAAGTTTTGGGATTTGCCCTTTTTTGGCCCCTTGGCTAAATCTGGCTACTGTCTATGCACCTCTTTTCAAAAACATAAACTGCAAACTGATTTGAATCGATATTCTGTCGCACTTGTTGTAAAATCACGACATGAACCAGGTTCACATCGGTGAATCGGGCGGTCCAGCGCAATTTTTGGATCGTCAATTCTTGCCATATTATTCAGTAATATGTGATATCTGATCAAGTTATGTGAATTTTGGCATAGATGAAGAGCGAAATGGAAGAGGACTAACCTGCTACCGGTATTTCTACTGCGAATTCGGTGTAACAGAAGACTGAGAGCATAGCCGATACGCCGGAGACCACAAAGGAGAGAACGATGGCAGGGCCGGCATGTTCCTTCGTCTGGAGGCCAGTGAGCACGAAGATGCCAGCGCCGATGACTGCCCCAATCCCAAACCAGATCAGGTCCCACCACATCAGTGTCCGCTTCATCTCATGCTGGCTCCGGGCCCTGACCTCATGGAGCTCTGTCGTCTCAAGGGACCGGGTCAGGAGCCGGTCCCGTAGGCGGGCTGGCGTTTCCTTGAGCGCGCCCCAGTAATTTCCCCAGCTCCTGAAGGATTCTTCAGGGAGGAAGTCATCCTTTGAGCAAGAGCACACCCTCCTCCTCGCAGTTCGTTCACCGTGTGCATCCTTGGCTCCTTCCATGACTGATCTGCAAGGAAAAAAGAAAATTTACGAGACGAAAATCAGTTCGAGTCAATCTTAAAACAGGCTCGAGGTACAAGAGAGAAGCGAGATCAGTACCAGGGTTTCTCACGGTGTGGACACAAGTCAAATTCTGTATCTGCATTTTTCTAATGTAGCAGATTCCATGTCATGCTACAGTGCATTAGCAAACGAGCATATGATTTTATAGAAAGCCGTCTCCATTTCATTGATCCAGCTGTGCATCACTAGCGTACAAAAGATCAACGACGAAAATGCAGATGCAAACAAGATGGAGATGTCAAAAGCTCAACTGTTTATTCGAGAACACGCAATTCAAGATCAATAAGTAGTCATTAAACCCATCACGGAACTTCCATAATAATTAAGAATGTTGAGCAGAGTTAGACAAGAGATGAACGAATTGAGTTGATCTTGATGCCGACTTACATTAGAAGTGATCAGAAAAACAGAGAAAATTCAAGAAAGGAGAACAAAGCAAAGAGACCTCGTGAGAAAACAACGGAAAAATGTGTAGAAACTCGGTCGACTGCAAAACCAGCCACAGTACAGATGGAGAAAGAGGTTGACTCGGTGACGTTTGATGGATATGGACCTTTTGTATGTTGGTTTTAGACCACATGATCATCGCGTAAGTTTTGTATATGTCGTTCAGCATCCGAGATACTCCCGCCAATCATGATGATCAACCGGAGAAATAACTAATCTTGAGAGAATGTGGGAGTCTTTAGAACAATGCCTGCTGATGAACAACTACTTTTTGGATCACAAGTCACCGCACACACTAAAACAGCAGGTTTCTACAATTGACAGCAGTTTACATAGGCAGTGTTTTTAAGTACTAGGAATGGCAGAAGCTTTGCTGCCAGGGCCTGCATATGTTGTGGAGCTCACATGCCCTTCCTCGACGTTCTTTAACTTTACGCCATCCTTTCCCCTGGTCTCTGCACTCTCCTTGGCTGTGTCATAGGAAGCATGCAGCCCGAAGAAGAAGTAGTACAACAGCAAGAGCGCAGTCCACAGCCCAAACCGCTCAAATGATGCCCGGTCTATCGACCCGAGCAGGAATATGTTGATGGCAATCGAGGCTGACGGCAGCCAGGGGACCAGTGGGACGCCCCATAGCTTTGGGTCCCGGGCGTGCGGGACAAACACTCTCAGTGCCACGGTCGCCAGGAACCAGATTGGGACTGTGATCGCATATCCGATCCAGCCATGCTCGCTGAGGCCCCAGTAAGCGGCGGTTGCGATCGAAGACCCGACTATGAGCGAGATGCAGATGATGAGCTTGTTGCGGTCAGCAGGCTTTGTGACCCCGCTGACATAGTACCGGCGCACTAGGAGAGCGACCGCCACGAGCATGAAGATGAACAGTGTGGAGATGGAGAGGAGGTTGGACAGGATGTTGAGCTTCGTGAAGAAGGCGATGATCGCAGTTGCTGCAAGCATCGTCACCGTCGCGTTCACGGGCGTCCCGGTCTTCTCGTTGACTTTGGCAAACCAGGGGGGCATCATGTGCGTCCTGGCAATGTGGGTGAGGTACCGGGCCTGCCCGACGGCCCCAACGAGCAGCACCGTGGTCATGCCCTTGAGCGCCCCGAAGGCGACGACGTACTTGGCCCAGTCCATCCCGACCGCCTTGAAGGCAAGGGAGAACGGAGCATCTGCATCGATCTGGTTGAATGGCTGCATCAGGCACAGTGTGATGACCAGCGTGCAATACGCAATGGTAATCACAACCATGGACCCTACCAGGCCGATCGGGATGTCCCGCGCGGGGTTCTTAGTCTCCTCTGCCATCGTGGACACGGCGTCGAACCCGACATACGCGAAGAACAGCACGGCCGAGGCCTTGAAGATGCCACGGGCGCCAAATGGCGTGAACGGGGTGTAATTGTGTGTGTTGGCCTTCGTGAGGCCGGCCACGATGATGAAGACGATCACCAGGATGTGCACGATGGAGGCGATGTAGTTCAGGCGGGACGAGCCCTTGGTGCTGAGGACCGCAAAGGCGCAGATGATGCAACAGACGCCAACTGCGATGGGGTCGAGTTCGTTGTAGTCTTTGGCCAGGCTGTGGACCGTGATGACAAAATCACTGGGTTCATGGTTGAGGAGGGTGGCGAAGTAGGACGTCCAGGAGCGTGCGACGGCGGCGCCACCGATCACGTACTCGAGCAGGATGTTACCCGCCGCGATGAAGGCTACGAAGTCCCCAAGCTCCACCCTTAAGTAGGCAAATGACCCTCCTATGGAAAGACCATAAATTCTGGTTTTAGAATTTAGACTCTTTTTCATCAAAACTGTATGCCTTCTCTTGAAACATTTAAGCAGAAAATAGGATGTCTGAATTCCAATTGTCCATTCAACACTCCATCTTGAACATGTTTCTCAATAATCCCAAAATTACTTTAGGATCTAAACATGAACCGCAAAGCGAATTGAATCAATAACCTATTGAAGCCATCGCAAAAATCGCGGCACCAACCGGATCAACATCAGAGAAGCAGCCGGTCTGGTAAAATTTAATGAATCCCCAGTTCCTGCCACGCTTTTTCAAGTCCCATCTTCTTCGTTCTCCATTGCGAATTAAAAGTTCAGTTTGGACTTTTCAAACAGGGCCATCTTTGATATGACCAAAAAAAAAAAAAAGCAGGGCCATCTTTGATTTCAAGAATCAAGTCAACGATGGCTTGCTCAATAGTAAAGCTATACGACCGAAACGTCAAGGCGTTGGAAAAATACATTAGAAAAAGGGAAAATTTTCATTGCACACCCAAGCCGTAAGTGGGTCAACGCGTTTCCATCAGCAAGAAGGATCTTCAAATTTTTTTTTTCCCCTTCTTTTCAGAGTTCATCCGGAGAAGGACTTGTGTTAATATTCGCATGAATCAAGATTGCTTTTGAGAGATTCCTTACGTACGTTAAGCGAAAAAGAAGTTCCAAGAACTGACCTGCCACTGGTATTTCCACGGCGAACTCCGTGTAGCAGAAGACGGAGAGCATGGCCGATACGCCCGAGACCACGTAGGAGAGCACGACGGCGGGGCCGGCCACCTCCTTCGTCTCTTGCCCCGTGAGCACGAAGATGCCGGCGCCGATGACCGCCCCGATCCCGAACCAGATGAGGTCCCACCACGTCAACGTCCGCTTCATCTCGTGCTCGCTCTGGGCCTTCACCTCATGGAGCTCCGTCGTCTCCAGAGACCGGCTGAGGACCCGGTCCCGGAGCCGCGCGGGGGTCTCCTTGAGGGCGCCCCAGTAGTTCCCCCAGCTCCTGAAGGATTCTTCCGGGAGGAAGTCGCCCTTCGAGCACGAGCACGCCCTCCTCCTCCTCCTCATCGTTCCTCCGCCGGCGTCTCCCATGACTGATCTGCAAGAAAAGGAAAATTCACGGCTCACCGAGATCAGCTCGAGCCGATCTTAAAAATCCGGCAGGAGCTACAAAAGAGAAGCGATATCAACACCGGGGTTGTATTTTTCTAGTACAGTAGATTCTACGACATGCTACAATGCATTAGCAAACAAGCGTGCGGTATCAGAGAAAGCCGTCTTCATTTCTTCCCAGCTAACGTACAAAAGCTCGACGACAAAAACGCAGGCGCAACCGAACATCAAGAAGACAGCGACAACAGCTCGACCGTTCATTCAAGACCCCGCCCACAGTTCAAGATCGAAACAAAGCACGAATCGAACCCGTGTCGGAACTTACATGGCGAGCGAGAATACCCAAGCAGGACTAGAAAAGAGACAAGCGCATCTAGTCGGATCTTGACGCCGGCAACTGATATCGAAAGCGAAGGAGAAAGAGAGGCGGAGAGAATTCAAGACAATTCAAGCGAGAGGCAGGGAAAGGAAATGCGTGTTAAATACGGTGCAGACGGAGAAGAGGGGGTTGACTCTTGGAGCAGCACGTTGCCATCTTGTCATTGCTGATGGCGTGTGTACAGAGAAATATGATTTTGAAAAAGAGAGAAAGGGGAGGGGGAGGGGGATGTGTCTGCCATGCGATTCAAATTTAACGATTTAAATTGAATGCATGGTTGCGTAAGTAGATATCTATGGCGACAGCTGCCGATCTTGCTCTAGCAATGACAGGTCATACGTGCTCTCCTCTCTTTCTATGTGGATCTCCAGTGTGAAATGAATCTTGAGTGCTGATAATTTGACTGTGATTTTGTTTTATGAAAAATAAATAATTTTAAAAATACTATTTTGAAAATGATTTCTTGCATAATTTTTTTTTTTTTTGTGATCCGGGAAATCCCCACATGGCCGACAGCCAAGAAGTAAACTACTGGGGCGACACGTCTTCAGCCCACCACACACGTGCCACTTGAGATAAGTTGTTTATGTCTACCCCGCAGCCTACAACTTGTGTCGCGGGAGTTTCGAACTCCAAACCTCCCATCGAAGGGAAATCGAGCTGCAACTAGTGGAGTCATTTGTGACGGGTGGTTTTCTTACATCATTTATACTAATGAATAGACGGAAAATATTTTCATCATTATAGAAATTGAAATAGCACCGGTTATTAACCTTGCTCTAATGATAACGGCTCATACATACTCTAACTCTCTCTCTCTCTATCTGGATCTAGTGTGACATGAATCTTGAGTGATGATATTTCGGCCATGATTTTGTTTTTTTAAATGAATAATTTAAAAGATATTTTATTTGAAAATAATTGCTTACATCACTTGCATTAATAAATTGACATGAAATATTTTTATCATCTACGAAATGGGAATGACTTTTCATGGCTAATTATTTCAAGCGAAATATTCATTTTTTAAAAATAATAATTTTTAAATAATGTATTCCTTCTCCGAGTATATTTTGAGAAAGGTTATTAAGTGAATGAGGACGAAATACGAGTGACGGGGGACCCAAAAAAAGCCAACACGAGGCGCGTACTACTTGGTCCGGTTTGCACGTTGGGGAGTCTTTGGACGGCCACGATTGGATCCCGGAGCAGACGACCTGTTTGATGGTTTGACGGCCTGCACATGTTCCCAGCCCGCTAATCGAGGGGATAGGGTATTAATGAGTGATGTTTCTTTTTTTCTTTTTTTTTATGCGGGGCAGTTAAATCGGCGAGATGATAGGAAGGAAGAAATGTGGAATTTTTTAGGTTTCAAGATGTGACATATATACCACCCATCTGGGGAGGGTTCAAAACCGCGTCGCGGGGTGACTTACCCGCAGTGGCGCGTGTGTGGTGGCCCAAGACGTGTCGCTCAGGTGGTTTACTCCCGGCATCCGACCGTAAAAAAAAAAAAAATGTGACATATATCTCTCCCTTCCTCTTTTTCTTTATAAATAGATTGGGTTAGGTTGTTTTGGTATGTAAAAGTGGCCCTAACTTAGAGCAATGGGCATTTAATGAGTGACATTGAATGAGTGACCTTTAATCAATTAACTAGAAACCCCAAGTGCTTAATGCCATTGGGAAAATGTCCTAAATGTACTAAAATGATTATACGATAGCTTATTCAGTTGTTAACTTTTCAATATGATCGATTTAGTACTATATATTTTAATGAATTGTCAATATAATCCATTCAGCCAAATTTAGTTAGAGAATACCGGAGGCTGGTAACCTCCACTTGCCATCACTCAAGCCCTATGACCAACAATGGGAAATAGAGAAAAATGGCAAAAAGAATGGGGAAAAATTTAGAAAATCTAAAGAAATGCAAAAGTCGTCCATGTTCCACATTAGTGTTGGCATGTCACATAGAACAGCCAGTGTTAATTGAACCGTCATGTAAATAATTTTTAATCAAAATTAACCGGAACGATTACATTACGAATTGTTAAAAGGTTTAAAATACGTTTGTTTTGTAGAAAAATGTACAATTTCTAGAAAATCATTTTCTAGGAAAATAATAATATATTTCGGTGCTTTGCTGAAATTTTAAAATGAATTAGTAATTTTTTTCCACCATTTGATATGGAAAATCTAAACCTTAGGGACAATTATAAAGAAAATTAAATTTTTATTTTTTTATTTTTTTCTTTCTTTTTTTTTTTCTTCCTTGGCTGGTTACGGCTGTCACCGTGGTCAATCTATGGCCATCACTATGGCCAGCCAAGAAAGAAGAAAAAGAAAAAGAAATAAAAATAAAAAATAATATAATATTCAATTTAAAAATATAAAAAATAAAAGAAGTGCAGGGGAGGAGAACATACTTGATCTAGGTGAAAGAAAAAGGAGGAAAAATGATTTCCTCTTTTCAATAGAAGAAATCATTTCCCCACCTTTGAAGATGTTTTTTCCATTGATTAAAGATATTTTTCTTGACTAATTTATTTTCTAATAACCAAATGCTGGAAAATCCTTTTTTTTTTTTTTGGAATTTGTTTCTCATGAGCAAACGTCGCCTTAGAACTAGATTAACTAAATTTAAACATTTAAGAATGAATTAATTGCCATACAATAGGTTTAGAACTTTTTGAACGATTTTTCTCAATACCATCCTTGTGTTAAAAAAGAGGAAATGACACTATTAGTACCTATATTTTGACCAATGTACAATGTCCTCATTGGATTTTTATTTTGTTTAATGTGTTTCTAAATGTTTCGTGTAGTCACAAACTATTAATTTGTTCAATCCGGCCCCTCAAATTTCCAACAAAGCCAAATCTTCAGCAATATTCACAAGTTTAAGTACATTATTTTACAGATTTTTGAATATCTTTTCATTTCTATCATTTTCTTATTAATAAAAATTTACACTCCATTTATTTTTACTTTTTTTTTTCTAGTTTTTATCAATATTACAATGGTTCCGTTTAAGAAAAATTTAGCTTATGATCTCCATATTAGAAAAAGCAGAATTTCATTACGAGTCGTATCGAGTTGATATTCCTACTATTTTATATCAATGATTTTTCATGAGTCTATCTAGAAACGATATTAATTTTAATATAGATATTCGTGCTCTTACCAATCTAAATCTTGTTCCTCATTTTTAATAAGCTTCTGATTGACCAGTGCAATCCGTGGGAATGGCATGGATAGACAAATTCTCATGTAGACAAAATAAGGTAGACAAGTGACAAGTGTGCTTGTCCTCCTCGCTTAAGGCTTGGATTCAAATCATAACATTTTTTGCATTCTCTTTAAGGCCACCTAAAAGGGTACAAATCTACTTGTCTCCGATAATTACTTGTACCATGTGAGACTCATGAACTACGACACCTTATAAAGATTAGTCAAGTGCTTAAAGAGCCCCCCACCCCATTATATAAAAAGAATAGTGAGATGGATCATTTACATGTTTATATTCATACTAAATCATGCAAATTTATGTCGACTTACAATTGTTTTCTTGTTTACTAAGGAACCATCTACTCTAAATATGTCCATAATATCACTATTCCCACACAAATTTGTGGGCTAAATTCATTATTACGGCACCAAAGTAGAGAGTCTACAAATCAACAAATAATTATAAAAAAAAAACAAATAATAGCGTCTACATTCTACTCATCACATGCTGATGGTGTCTTCTTTAATTCGAAATATTCGTTTCCTCATCCAAGGAATCTTCAACGATGCATTCCCAGATCAAATAATATTCATTGGTCCCCATCAAGACATCCGCAAATGGAGAAGTCAGCTTTCTTTACTTCAGCACTCTGCAACTTTGGACATCAAAATCAAATGTCATCTTTCTGTTTAATGATCTCTTCCATTCGTCCCATCAGTGGATTCGTCATTCCACTAATAAAGGTGGTGTTGAAAAGCTTAATACGTGCACGGTTAGACATCCATTGATGGTCAAGAAAAGAAGATCCCAAGTGTCGAAGGCAAAATTTGGATGGATTTCGCCACTAGCTCTCGATTGCTCAAGGTCGATCCATCCTATTTTTAGCTTTATCTACTAATGACTACTATGCTTTGCATCTAATCACCACCCGACACCCCTAAACTTAGATGTGCCAGCATCTCATCGGGAGCTCACTCCTCTCCTCCCATTCACTCCTCATATAAAAAAAAAAATCGTAATTGAAATGTGGTCGTCTTTGTACATATCCCCATTAATTTGTCAGTAACGCGTTAAATTTCAATTTTTTAGGACGATCCCATACCATGAACAACTGGCATGGGCGTTGACTTTGACTCCAATGAGCTGGAGATTGCGGCTCCATTGCGGCATGGCCTCACGATTGTAAATCATTTATTCTTTCTTCGAGTATATTTTGAGGAAGGTTATTAAGTGAATGAGGACGAAATACGTGTGATGGGGTACCCCAAAAAGCCAACACGTGCCGCGTTTTACTTCGTTCGTTGCATGTCGGGGAGTCTTTGGACGGCCACGATTGGATCCCGGAGCAGACGGCCTGTTTGATGGTTTGACGGCCTGCACATGTTCCCACCCCGCTAATCGAGGGGATAGGGTATTAGTGAGTGATGTTTCTTATTTTTTATTTATGCGGCGGCGGTCAAATTGGCGAGATGATAGGAAGGAAATGCGGATTTTTTTTTTTTTTTTTTTTTTTTTTTTTTTTTTTTTTTTGGTCTTACTCTACTCCTACTCTCATTCTTAGACTTTTGTCCCGTCTCCTTGTAGGGCGTGAGAGTCGAAACTCTCTCTCCTGAAACTAATTCGTCTCTACCCTAGGATTCGAAACCCACTTCTGAAACTAATCCGTCTTCAGAGAAGGTGGGGATTCGAACCCCCCACCTCCTCGTTGGGTGGCCACTCGGGTAAATCTCAATGGTTATTTTTTAGGTCACTCATTCAATATCTCTCCCTTCCTTTTTTTCTTTATAACATAAGGGACAAAATCGGAGCATCCAGAGAATTATGGACCGTCCTACAAGATCTATAAATAGATTAGGTTAGGTCATTTTGGTAGGTAAAAGTGACCCTAACTCAGAGCAATTGGCATTTAGCAAGTGATATTGAATGAGTGACCTTTAATAAATTAACCGGAAATCCCAAGTGCTTAATGCCATTGGGAAAATGTCCTAAATGTACTAAAATGATTATACGATAGCTTATTCAGTTATTAACTTTTCAATTTGATCAATTTAGTACTATGTATTTTAATGATTTGTCAATATAATCTATTTAGCCAAATTTAGTTAGAAAATCTCGAGAGGTTGGTGACCTCCACTTGCCATTACCAAGACCTAGTGACCGACGGCAAGAAATAGAGAAAAATGGCAAAAAGAGCGGGAAAAAATTTAGAAAATCTAAAAACATGCAAAAGTCGTCCACATTCCACATTGGTGTTGGCATGTCACGTAGAACGGTTGATGTTAACTGGACCGTCATGGAAATAATTTTTAATCAAAATTAACCATAATGATTACATTACGAATTGTTAAAAGGTTTAAAATACGTTTGTTTTGTAGAAAATGTACAATTTCTAGAAAAATCATTTCTAGAAAATCATTTTCTAGGAAAATAATAATATATTTGGGTGCTTTGCTGAAATTTTAAAATGAACTAGAAAATGTTTTCCACCATTTGATATGGAAAATCTAAACCTTAGGGACAATTATAAAGAAAATCTATTTCTTTCTTTTTTTTCTTCCTTGGCCAATTACGGCTGTCACCGAGGCCAATCTATGGCCATCACTATGGCCAGCCAAGAAAGAAGCAAAAAGAAAAAGAAATAAAAATAATAAATAATAAATAATTGATTTTAAAAAAATAAAAAATAAAAGAAGTGCAGGGGAGGAGAACATACTTGATCTAGGTGAAAGAAAAAGGAGGAAAAATGATTTCCTATTTTCAATAGAAATCATTTCCCCACCTTTGAAGGTGTTTTTTCCATTAATTAAAAATATTTTTCTTGACTAATTTATTTTCTAAGAACCAAATGCTGGAAAAACCATTTTTTTTTTTTTTATGGAATTTGTTTCTCATGAGCAAACGGCGCCTGAGAACTAGATTAACTAAATTTAAACATTTAAGACATAATTGATTGTCGTACAATAGGTTTAGAACTTTTTGAATGATTTTTCTCAATACCATCCTTGTGTTAAAGAAAGAGGAAATGACACTATTAGTACCTATATTTTGACCAATGTACAATGTCCTCATTGGATTTTTATTTTGTTTAATGTGATTCTTAAACTATTTCTAAATGTTTTGTGTAGCCACAAACTATTAATTTGTTCAATCCGGCCCCTCAAATTTCCAACAAAGCCAAATCTTCAGCAATATTCACAAGTGTAATTACATTATTTTACAGATTTTTGAATATCTTTTCATTTCTATCATTTTCCTATTCATAAAAACTTACACTCCATTTATTTTTTTTTTTTTTATTTTTCTAGTTTTTATCAATATTACAATAGTTCCGTTTAAGAAAAAATTAGCTTATCATCTCCATATTAGAAAGAGTAGAAATTCATTAAGAGTCGTATCAAGTTGATATTCCTACGATTTTATATCAACGATCTTTCATGAGTGTATCTAGAAACTATATTAATTTTAATATAGATATTCGTACTCTTATCAATCTAAATCTTGTTCCTCATTTTTCATAAGCTTCTGATTGACCAGTGCAATCCGTGGGAATGGCATGGATAGACAAATTCTCATGTAAACAAAATAAGGTAGACAAGTGATAAGTGTGCTTGTCCTCCTCGCTTAAGGCTTGGATTCAAATCATAACATTTTTTTCATTCTTTTTAAGCCACCTCAAGGGGTACAAATCTACTTGTCTCCAAAAATTACTTGTACCGCGTGGGACACAGGAACTACCACACTTTATAAAGATTTGTCACGAGCTTAAAGAACCCCCTCCTCCCCTCCCCTCCCCTCCCCCAATTATATAAAAAGAATAGTGAGATGGATCATTTACATGTTTATATTCATACTAAATCATGCAAATTTATGTCTACTTAAAATTGCTTTCTTGTTTACTAAGGAACTATCTACTCTAAATATGTCCATAATATCGCTATTCCCATGCAAATTTGTGGGCTAGATTCATTATTACGGCACCAAAATAGAGAGTTTACAAATCAATAAATAATTTATATATAAAAATAAAATAAAATTGTAGGGTCTACATTCTACTCATCACATGCTGATGGTGTCTTCCCTAATTCGAAATATTCCTTTCCTCATCCGAGGAATCTTCGACGATGCATTCCCAGATTAAATAATATTCCTTGGTCCCCATCAAGACATCCGCAAATGGAGAAGTCAGCTTTCTTTACTTCAGCACGCTCCTCGACCATAGTTTTATTTCTGCAACTTTGGACATTAAAATCAAATGTCATCTTTCTGTTAATGATCTCTTTCATTCGTCCCATCAGTGGACGGCATTCCTCTAATAAAGGTGGTGTTGAAAGGCTTAATACGTGCACGATTAGACATCCATTGATGGTCAAGAAAGGAAGATCCCAAGTGTCGAAGGCAAAATCCGGACTAGCTCTCGATTGCTCAAGGTCGATTCATCCTATTTTTAGCTTTATCTACTAAAGACTACTATGCTTTGCATCTAATCGCCAACCAACAGCCCTGAACTTAGATGTGCCAGCATCTCATCGGGCGGTCACTCCGCTCCTCCCCTTCACTCCTCATATAAAAAAAGAAAAATCGTCATTGAAATGTTGTTGTCTCTGTACATATCCTCTATTAATTTGTTAGTAATGCGTTAAATTTCAGTTTTCTGTGGTATTACAATATGGGCAATGTATATAACTAAAGTCGGCATCATTAATTTCCTTTCTATATAATTCATTCCCATTTTTTTAGGACGATCCAATACCATGAACAACTGGCATGGGCGTTGACTTTGACTCCAATGAGCTGGAGATTGCGGCTCCACTGCGGCATGGCCTCATGATTATAAAAAGATGGGCCCAAAACCGGCATGACTCATCACTTGGTGACCGTAGACAAGAACTCTTTTTCAGTTGGAAAAATCAACACCATTGGGCCGCCGTAACGTTGACTGCTTTAATGATGATTGACGTCGCTTGTGCAAACAAATTTCTTTCACTAAATGACATGAATAAAATAATAATTCAAGATGGATAAGGGGAACCTGCTCTCATCTTCAAAGCAGCGGTGGCCGTCGGATTGAATGAGAGTAAATCTCACCCGTTGAATTTAAGATGGGCCATGACGAATTATTATATTAAGTACATTGCTCGCGCAGGGACTCTATTTTTAAATTTGTGAAAAGATTCAGATCAAGTATGAAAAGGGACTCTATTTTTAAATTTGTGAAAAGATTCAGATCAAGTATGAAAAGATTCAGATCAAGTCAAATCCAACCAAAACTTTTTTTTATTTTTTATTTTGAAAAGCAACCATTCTTGTGAGGTTGATTCTACGTGTCAAGTTCCTACGCTTCCACTTTTCTTGATTCCACATGAAGATAACCGTCAACATGTGTTCTAGCTTGGTAATAGGAGTAAGCAACAATTATTGTATGTGGCCTCATAGTCCCTTGTGTACATAAGTTGGAATGGTGATTAACGAGGTAGTTCGTATCTGAACTAGAACGCATGGCATGAATCCGAGCTCTCACGCCATCAAAATATGAAATTTCGATATTTGGATCACCCTGAGTGTTGACTTGCTTCTTATCACGCCCGTGAGATTAAAGAAATATGTGTATAAAGCTTCTCTATTGGAAAATGATCTTTTGGGTTGTCATCAACAACTTTACAGGCTTGCTGGAACGATGTTCTTCCACTTTAGAGACAAACAGATAAAGTGTTATATATTATTAGAATACTTAAATAATAAATTACGCATTCATCTAACAGTTTAAGTTTTTAAAACAGTCGGTAATAATCCTATAAAACTTTGTATGATATCAAAGTTAGAAGATCCTGAGTTCGAATCTTTTAAATCTCTATTTGCCTCCCAATTTGAATTTTCATACTTAATACTATGCAAAAGACCAGATTAAGCATAAGAAGTATTAGAATATTTAAATAATAACTCACACGTTTATCTAACAACTCAAACTTTCAGAACAGTTAGCAGTAGTCCTATAAAATTTCACATATATAATGCCATAAGTTGACATGAAATGCAACTGCTAGTTATCTTATGCCATTCATGCATAGAACGCAATAGCTATCAAATTGTATGAAGTGCTCGATATTATAACTTTACAAACAATCATCTTCCATAATTTTTATAGAAAGATTCGTTTAAGTGTCTTAATGGACTTAGCTCGCAAGAGGCATATGGTGATGATTTAGAAAAAAAAATATTTGACATATCCTTTTAAGGAATGAAAGTACAACAAGACACTCACCTAATATGAATGATTAGTAGTTGTGGTCGGAGTTCAGTGTCGTCTCTAAATTATTTATTTTTGAATTTTTTTGAATCTTTTGAATTTTGCTCGATATAATTTTTTGATATGACATTAAATGATGCAGGTGCCAACGTCATTTTTTTTTTTATCAGTCCTACTCTATACCTACTCTACACTCATTCTCAGACTTTTGTCCTGCCTCTTGCAGGGCGTGAGCGTCGAAACCCACTCCTGAAACTTGCGCGTCCCCATCCCATCCCTCCCCTAAGAAGGTGGGAGTTTGAACACTTCAACGCCCACATGCCATCCAAAATCTCTCTCTCCAAAAGCAAAAGCACACCAAGGACTTGGCCACCCCGTTTAATGTAATTCGCGGCCATCGCTGACTTAGTGGTTGCGTGCAACCTAAAAAGCTGCCGCCGCCGCATCCAACAATACAGACTCGGTGCCGCCGCCGTGGCCCCGACATCCAAAGCAGATGGTCACCGATCCACAACCATCGTTGCCGCGTGTGCTTTTCTCGTTTTCTCATGAACTGTTTCTATCCATTCTTTATGTTTTCATCCTTAATCTCGCTTCATCCGTCTCACGTGCTTTTATCCAAAAAATCACATATACTCAACTCATTTCTGATAAAGTCAAATGTATTTGTTTATCATGGAGTTGAGTGAAAATATTGGCTAATTGATGCTTTGAATCAATGAAGTAAATATTTACATCACCATCATTGACGTGATTTCTAATAAAATGATGCTTAATCTCTGTATGTTTCTCCCTTGAATTCATTATCGGATATTTAGTCAAATTAGTTGCACTTGTATTATCACATATCATGGCTATATTAGATTTTGATTTTTAGTCAAATTGATTGTACTTGTATGATCATACGTTATGGGTGTATTAGATTTTTCTTCACCAAAATCACTCAACTGTTGTTTCATCCATAAAAGTTGAGCACATCAATCTCCAAGAGTAACATATTCAGCTTCATAGTTCATAGAGCTACTGAATTTTGTTCATTTAAAAATCAAGATACACCCATGCATCCTATTAATTGATAGATTGCAAAAGTACTTTTCAATCATTATTACGTCCTGCAAAATCAGCATAAGAGTATGCTAATAGCATGGAATCAAAACTTTTGGGATACCGCAATTTCAACTTTGGAAATGTCCATTCTGCTAGGGTACGAATGGTAAAATTTCTATTTCGAAGACCAATTTTTTTTTAAGAAATAGTTCTTTTCTATTTCTACTCCCCATAATAATTTATGAGCAAAATAGCACGTTTTGTAATTATATAAAATTTATATTTTTGGAATAGAAAAAGAACATAAATATTTTCGATATGATCTACAAAAAAATAGGAATGCATTTGATTGTTGCCCCTCGTCGCCGTTGCCAACCGTCAACCGCCGCTGGTCGATTGCTCGCCTCGACCGATCGCCCACCGCCGCCGACCATCGCCATTGCTTGGACGGCAGCCCGCGGGAGCGACAAGGAAGAAGAAGAAAAAAAAAAAAAAAAAAAAAAGATTTACTTTTAAAAATTGTTCCTAGAAATAAGAAATTATATTTTTTTTATTTCTTGTTTTTATTTCAAATATATTCTTCAGCTACTTTTCTTTTCGGGGACCCGACAAATATCTTTTTTTTTTTTTTCGTTTTTTGTCTCGAGGAGCAAAAGAATAAAATAACAGAGGAACAGAAACGTTCCCATGCACTATCTTATGTGCCAGCATGAGGGTATGCTAATAACATGGAATCAGAACTTTTGGGATACCACAATTTTAACTTTGAAAATGTCCAAACATATTTAATTATTTAAGTATAATTAAGTGAGATTCTTCGGAATAAGATTGGAACTGTGCACGTAAGCAAATACTAAATAAAATATCCTAGATGCAGTCAAATATAGCAATGGTCCCATCGTGCTTGTATATAATTTAGAATCAATTGACTTCACCCTGTTTCATCTGTCTTGCGCGAGGACGGCATGGGCGTTCGCACTTTCTTTTTATAAAAAAAGAAAATCAAATTTTACGGTCTGCAGTCTACACATCGCCTGCTAATGGTGTCTTCCCTAATTTGAAATATACTTTTCCCACTTTATTCGCTTCATCAAAAGGGAAAATACGAATTATATAAATATCTATTTTGTCGGAGGAATCTTCACCTCCATGCCGATCCATTCACGCGCATTCCTTGGTTCCGATCGAGACACCCTCAATGGAAAAGTCAGCTCGAACCCTTTTGTACTTTAGCACCCTTCTTGTTCAGTGATCTTGTTCATTCATTTGTTGTCCCGTCAACTGATTCGTCATGACTGAAATAAAGGTGGCATAAGAGGCTTCATATGGGCAAGGTCGACATGGAACGTCACTCCATGCCGATCCATTCACACGCATTCCTTGATTCCCATCAAGACAACCTCGATAGAAAAGTCAACTCCAACCCTTTTGTACTTTAGCACCCTTCTCGACCATGGCATTTACTCTGCAACCATCATATTCGATTTTCCTGCTCAAGATCTTGTTCATTTGTTGTCCCATCAGTGGATTCGTCATTCCTCTAATAAAGGTAGCGTAAAAGGCTCCATACGTACAAGGTCGACATGGAACGTTGCTCGAGAAAGGAACGTCCGGGTCTCGAAGGCGAAATCCGGATGGCTTGGCTGCTGACTCTCGACCTCTCAAGGTCGGTCCATCTTATTTTTTGCTTTATCTACTAATAACTACTATGCTTTCGTCTAATCACCACCCTCAAACCCAGACGATCTGGCATCTCATCGGCCGCTAAACTCTTTTCGCTCTTCCCAAGTGCACCAAAGAAAAAGAAAAGAAAAGAAAAGAAAAAGAATTCACTACGTGATGTATATAATTAAGGTCAGCATAATTAATTTCCTTTCTTTTTAATTTCTTTTTTTTTCCTCCCTTTTCCCACGTGTGAGATTTTAGGACGACTTAGTACAATGAAAACCAGGCGATTTGAATTTATTCGAAAAATGACAGGCTCAACACCAAGATGATTCATCACTGCTCCATTTTTCGCTTGAAATCGACATTTTGGGGCTGCGCATGGGGGACAACGTGAACGCCATTAATGATGGACCTCGCTTGGGCAAATAAATTTCGTCACTAATTGATATGAATACAATAATAATTCCAGGTGGGTCATAGAGAATTTATTCTCATATTCGAAACGGCAATGACCATCAGATTTGTTAGAATATTTAAATAATAGACAACGCATTCATGTAATAGTTTAAATTTTTAGAATGGTAAGCTAAAATTTTATATGGTATTAGAACCAAAGTTCCTGAATTTGAATTTTTCCAGGTCTTATTTGTCTCCCCAATTAAAAATTTCCACGCTTAGTACTAAGCAAAAATCATATTAAGCATAAGGGGGAATGTTACAATATTTAAATAATAAATCACGCATTCATCTAATAATTTAAACTTTCAGAATAGTCGGCTATAATCCTACAAAATCTCACAAGATTGGACGAGAGTAAATCTCATCTGTTAAAATGAAAAATAATTTGAGATGATTCATGGGGAATCTTTATATTGGGGACATTACTTGTACACAAACTCTATGTTTTAGTTTGAAGTCGCCTTCATGATAGAGAAGATTCAGAAAAGACAAATCTAACTGAAACTTTTTTTGTAGTTCCTTGAGTACATAAGCTAGATTGGTGATAGCTGAGACCGTTGGTGTCTGAACTAGAAGCATGACATGAATTCATCTCAAATGAATATTAATTTGAGATGAGTCATGGGGAATCTTTATACTAGGGACATTGCTTGTATTGAAACTCTATGTTTTTGTTTGAATCGCCTTCATGATAAAGAAGATTTAGAAAAGACAAATCTAATTGAAACTTTTTTTTTTTTTATAGTTCCTTGAGTACATAAGTTAGATCGGTGATAGTTGAGACAGTTTGTGTCTGAACTAGATGCGTGACACGAATTCAAGTCTCACGCCATCAAATGTTGACGTTTGATATTTGGATCACCTTGAGTCTTAACTCGTTTTTATCACATCCATGAAATTAATAAAATATTTGTATGAAGCTTCTCCATCTAAACTAGTCTTTTTCGTCGTTAAGAACTTTAAGCGCTCATTGGATATGATAATAACGAGTTAGAGAAAAACATGGATGAGTATCTTATCATCCCCGCAAGTTGAGCACGGTTGGTTGAAGGTGAAGCTTGGTCTACAAAATATGATGTGGTTAGAACTTAGACCTTTTGTTAATACATCTACAATTTGATCTTTGCTAGAGATGAACTGAATAGTGAGAATCTTATGCCAAACTAGTTTCTTGACATGATGAAAATCAACAGCTACATGTTTTGTTCTTGAATGGAAAACTAGATTGTAGGCAAAAGAGATTGCGAAAACGTTATCACACTAGATGGTGGGTGGTGTAAGAAATGGGAAATGCAATTCATGTAACAAGGAGCATAGCCAAACTAATTCTGCTACAATGTGATAGACATCGGTACTTAGCTTCAGATGAATAACATGCCACGGTGGCTTATTTCTTAACACTCCAAGAAATGAGGTTGGAGCCGAAGAAAACAAAGAACCCACCAGTAGAGCGTCATTTAATGGGGTAGCCTACCCAATCGACATCGCAATAAACAATGAGCTGGTGTTGGAAGATTGTGAGTGATTGTGCCTTTCAAATAACGCAAAATGCATTTGGCCGCCATAAGATGATCCTCAGTAAGAGATTTTAGGAACTAGCAAACTTGACTGACGGCAAAAGAAATGTCAAAATGCATTAGAGTAACATATTGCAATGCTCAACAAGACTCCAACAAAGAGTGGGATCCAACAGTGGAGGGCCATCACCTTGTCCAAGCTTTTGAGTTACAACAGCCGCTGCAACAGGTTTACATCCGTCCATATTTGCACTCTTCAAAACATCTATAATATACTTCAACTGATTGAGTTGTATACGTACGGAATTACATGCTATCTAAACACCAAGAAAATAAGAAAGATGTCGGTGATCCTTCATGTATACATTATGGCCAAGATATGAGATAAACTGCCGCAATGTTGAAGTATCATTGTCAGTGAGTATAATATCATTAACGTAAAGGATGAGATATTTGGTTATATGCCCTTGGAGGAAGATGAATAGTGATGGATGGGAGTTGGAGATGATGAATCCAAAATCATGGAGTTTTGAATTGAACTTTTCATACTAGGCTTGAGGGGCTTGACGGAGGCCGTAAATGGATTTTTTCATATGACAAACATGATTAGGTTTGCCTGAATCAACATAGACTGGAGGTTGGGACATAAACACACTTTCCTACAAATCACCATGTAAAAATGCATATTCGACATCTAGTGGTCAAAGTGGCTAATTGTGAAAGACCGTAAGAGATAAGATAATTCTAATGGTGGTAGGATTCACCATGGGACTGAAGGTCTCAAGAAAATCAATGATGACTATTGATGGAAGTCCTTAGCAACAAGACAAGCCTTGTAGTGATTAATAGAGCCATATGGATTTCATTTAACTCGAAATACCCGTTTGCAACCCACTACATTTGTAGAAGGATCATAAGGGACCGAACATCATGTTTAGTGCTGTTGAAGAGAGGTAAATTCTTGATCCATGGCATGACACCATTGAGGGTCCTCGACTGCTTGGGAGTAACATGTTGGTTTTGAGATATGATTGGCGGTAAGTGCAACAGGAAGTAGTTGAAGGAAGTGGGAAAAAGCCTTTCATTTGATAATACCAGACATAGACCTTGTTTGCATTAGGTGAGTGGAAGGAGGGACAGGTTGATTGTCAATAGATAGAGGAAGGAGTTGGCCAGAGGTTTGGAAAGTAGGCTTAGTAGTTGATGAAGAGAACACTGTGGAGGTGTTATTGGATGTGAGAACGACCTGTGAATTAGTGAAAGGATCATAATGAACGTGCTTGGTTTGAATGACTCCAAAGAAATCTAGACTATGGGGCGGAAGATGTGCAAAATGAGTGGGAGTGAAGAAACTTAGTTTAATTGAAGATGACATGATGAGATATATATATATATATATATATATATATATATATATATATATATATATATAATTGACCGGATTATAGATCCACACAACAATACCTTTTATGACTAGAGTGCAACCTATAAAATAATGAGAGATTGATCGAAGTTGCAATTTGCTAGCATTGTAAGGTCGGAGCCACGAGAACCAAAGAGAACTGCAAGTTCGCAAGTGTGAATAATTAGGAGAGGTCTAAAATAAAGCTTGATATGGAGAGCAAGTGTGATATTGAAGTATGGGCATACGGTTAATTAAGTAAATTGTTGTGATGAAGGCTTCCATTCAAAATTTTGGAAGGCATATTAGCATGGGCCATCATAGCTAAACCAGTTTCGATGTTGTGGCGATGCTTGCGCTCCACAACACCGTTTTGTTGTAGTGTGTGGGGGTAAGGATATTCATGTGCAATGCCATGTGATTGAAGAAATTGTTGAAGGTATTACTTGTGAATTCGCCATTATTGTCTGAGCGAAATGTGGTGATGGCATGCCACAAAAGATTTTCAACTTGCTTTTTCAAACTCATAAGGATATCACGAAAGTCAAACTCTAATCTCATAGGAAATGACCATGAATATTTGGAAAAATCATCAACAAAGAGAACATAATAGAAATAATTAGAACAAGATAATGTTGGAGCAAGACCCCATACATCACAACATAATAATCCTGGAGGACGAATTGAAGTAGAATTAGCTTGGAGAAGGGTAACTTGTGACTCTTTGCCTGTTGACATGAAGAGCAAATTCAAGAGCCCAATTTATTGGAAACAAAAACGACTTAGAAAATGACTTGTTGAATGTCATGAGAGGGGTGGTTGAGACGAGCATGCCATTGGTCCGTAGTGATGGAGGAAATGTAATGCGCCTTTGGAGTAGTGGAAGATGGTGGAGTGAGAAGTGGGTACAAGCCATTCTCAACTGGCCCTTGATATAGTATCCTCCCCGTGGCCTTGTCCTTTATACAAAAACCAGAGGCATCAAATTTAATGAAACACTTGTTATATTTGGAAAAGTGGTAAATAGAGAGTAAATAGTGTGAAGCTGTGGGATAATAAAATATAGATTTGAGGTAAAGAGGCGAAGAAAAGAATGAGATGGTGGTGGAACCAAAATGTACAATGGGCATACCGTGGCCATTATCTATCTCAACGGTGTCACTCTCGCTCTCGCTCAGATCTAAGGATGCAATGCCTCAAATATGAGGTTTTGCACCTCGTTCTAGGCTCAAATCCAAAGCCGTTGAGACTTTAGAGATTGGTCATTCGCACAGCAACTTTGTTTGATGTCACAAGAGTCACATTTATGGGAGGCCACAATGACTAAGCTCATAGCCATGGTGAGTCCATGATTGATTGCATCCATGTTAGATATTTTGACAGTCTTGAAATATTTGTTAAAAATTATTGTTAGCTATATGCCCTAAAACAACCATATAATAGTTACATGTTAGGGATTATTTTATGGCAGAGAAATATTCATTTATCGTTCTATTTATATGAATAAGTCCATAAGATTGGTTGCGACTAAACCTATTCTTAAGTTGTTAAGAATATGTGTGACAGGTTTACAGTTATGCTAAATCTTTAAACAATTCCTAGTCAATAGATCATTGAGAGAATAGTGATGATCCTATTGAGATTAGATTTGTGTGTACTCAAGCTTTATTATTTAGTATTGGATAACTGAGGGGATGATAAGTCACAAGTCATTGAGTATTGTAATATCCAAGCTAGTTCACTGAATGTGACATTTATAGAATGATTGGCAACATGAAAGCTTTTAGCAGGGTTAATGACTAATCGTTCATGCTTTGGTCTGGTATTAGATCCTTAGACCTAAGACAAAATGCTGACTTGTATGTTAGATGGCTATGGTTCACAAGTGCACATATTGACGTTTCGTCGAATCATCTTTATGCTTGATACCCATAGTTTGTTCACATACGAATGCACATGCATGTGCAATATAGAATTTGTCTTCTTGTTATATATAGATATACAAGAATTAATGTCCTATGCAATTTAATCGTGACATTGTGTTGAAATCCTTGGCTAGGGTTGTTACCAAGAATGAATGGTCATGTCTTGTAAAATACATGTTAATTTTGAAATGCTCGGCTAGGGTTGTAACCGAGAATGAATGGTTCGTGTCTCGTAGAATACATGTTAATTGGATTTACGTATATGATTGAATTGGTGGCTTAACATATAATTTCATGGCTGTTGTCAATTGAGACATGGTGAGATAGAAGGATCAAATTACATAGTCGCCAAAGTCGACAGATTTATTATATTCTTGAAATATTCACACTATTTTAGTAACCATGACATATCGTTATATTTCGCTCATGGTTTGTAGGAACAAGAGATTGACCTGGACAATCAGTTCTCTTAATTATGTTAATGTATTAGTACAACTTGTACTGCCAACTTGGTAATGAACCTAGGAATGTCACACACCATAATCAATAAGAATGACGTTTAAATAAGAGAGAGAGACAATGTCACAAATGTGTTTGCAGTTGAGCCAATCAGATTGAGTCTAAAAATAAAATATTTAAAAGGGGCTTCAGACTTTACAAAGTTTTAAAGTGGGTTTTAGAATTTATGGGCAAATGAAAGATCCAAAGCAGGCTTAGATTCAATGACCAAATTAATAATTTGAAGTATTAATAGCTACATTAATGATCTGAAGTGAGTTCAAAAATCAATAGCCAAATTAATGATTTAAAACGGTTTCAGATTTAACGGTCACATTAATATTCTGACATGAAGTGAGTTCAAAATCAATAGCCAAATTAATGATTTAAAACGGTTTCAAACTTAACGACTAAATTAAAGATGTGAAACTGTTTCAGATTTAATGGTTACATTAATATTTTGAAACAGTTTTAGACTTAACGATCACATTAATGATCTAAAATAGTTTATGATTTGACTATTGTTCTAAAATAGTTTTAGACTTAATAGCCAATTAATGATCTGAAATGATTTGGGAATTAATAGATAGTATAATGATATGAAATGGTTTCATATTCAAATGGCCAATTAACATTTTGAAATGGTTTCAGATGCAAAGGTCAAATTAAATATTTGTAATGGTTACAAAGTAATGCCCAAATAAAGACTTGTAAACGATTACAAATTAATGCATAGAATAATACTTTATAACGGTTACAAAATTAATGTCCGAATTAATGTATGAAATAGTATTAGAATTTACATCAATCGGAAGTTACGGCTGAATAAATTCTGAAATGGTTTTAGAGCTAATAAGCCAAAATAAAGGTGATCTGGGATTGGTTACAAAAGGCAATTGAGAGAGCAGATCACAAGATGATCGACAATTGACAATTAAGAGTATTGTTAGTGATCAACTAAATTATTCACACACAGGAGCATTTGCTAGCACAATTGAACTTGTGAGATCTCTTAGTCTCTCTCTTTTGTTGAACATGAGATAGGTGATATGTCTGAATTAGAGGCCCAGCATTTGTGGGACTGAATTTGAAGAACGTCAAAACCTGCATTACGAAGAGATCAGACGTTCAAGGTTTGGATCTAAAGAACATTGGAACTAGTATTAGTAGAAGACATCAGACGTTCGTGGTCAAAATTCCAAAAACATCCTAATCGATGTTACCATAAGATCAAGTGTTCATAGTTAAAATCTGAAAAATGTCAAAACCAATGCTACGAAGACATCAAACGTTCATGGTCAGAATCCTAAAAAATGTCAGAACTAAATTTTTTGATCATGGTACAAGGGTAATGTGGTTAGCCTATTCATCACTTTTGCATGCTTTTATTAAATTGCACGAACAATACTATGGCAATATGTATATGGGCATTTTTACTTCCGCTGCAATTAGATTTTGATTCTAATTTACCTATGCATGTAATCTAGTTTATCGAAACAAACACGAACAATTATGATTGCCGTGTGGGCCATCGTTCTTATAACAGTTTTTTAATGGCGATTTTAATGTTTGATTTATTTCTTCACAAACTCTTCATTTTTTTTATAACGGTTGTACTATTGTCATCTTCTTCAATAATTACTAATTTATTTATAACGATTTTCTAACGAATCTTTCTTTTATTTGAATTTAAAATTAAAATTTCATACCACATTCAAAAGAGAGACATTAAATTAAAATTTTAATTTTTTTCCTTCTCATTTTTCTCTTTGTTGGGTTATGCACATTACAATGTTCTTGTTCATTCTATTATGGAGTGCGAAATAAAGAAGAATGTCTATTGTATCTTTGAAAATAGCTACCAAAGCCTATAACATTGAGTTTTGCTTTCTGATGGGCAGAATCATCCTTAGAATTAATATTATGAAAAATCTTAAATTAGTACACATGTGATAAATTTACCCAAAACTAATTGTTTGAATGTAAAAAACATCTAAACCACTACACTTGTAACAAATTTACCTTAAATGATAACAAAATACCCCAAACTAATATACATGTAACAAATTTAGCCTAAATTAATTTTTTGACCATAAAAAACCCCTAATTAGTACATCAGTGATAAATATACTCTTCGTTAAGTTGGATTAATATCACAAAAGAATCAAAAAAACTAGTTTAACTATGATAAACAGAGAGTAAAATCCTAAACCGATACATCAATTATATGTCGTGTGTCATCCAACTCAGCAATTTGATGATGAAATTTAACAAAAACTAATAAATAGTAAATTTGTTACAACTGTTTCAGTTTTTGGTAAATTTGTCAAAAGTGTATTAATTTTGGATTTTTGTGATAAAAAATTAGTTTGGGATAAAATTTTTATGTTTACTGATTTGAAGTTTTTCGTGGTATTAACCATTATATTTAAGGATAGTACTTACATGCCTCATACAATTAATCTCATATTTCTCATCTTTTTCAATCAATTTCTAACAATTCTTTTTTTTTTTTTTCACATAACTAGCATTTTCCCAAAAATCTCAAGGACAATGCTTTTGTTGTGCATTACAACACGAGCTTTGACATGATTTGGTAACAACGGAATTGGAGAAGCGATGCAGCAAGCCTGAACATCAGTCCATGTGAGGTGGAGATGAGGTTGAGTAATGGCATGTAGGTGATAGATTCCAAGGGCCTATTGATCTAGCATTTTTCCAACAATCTCAAGGACAATGCTTTTGTTGTGCATTACAATGTGAGCTTTGATGTGATTTGGTGACAATGCGATCGGGGAAGCAATGCAGTGAGCCTGAACATCAGTCCATGTGAGGTGGAGATGAGGTTGAGTAATGGCATGTGGGTGATGGATTCTAAGGGCCTATTGAATTGAGTTTAAGGTAGCCAATTCGATTCTCCTATCAAGGATTGTAGGAATGCGCTCATCTCATTTAAAGGATTGCGTCTCCAAAAAATAAGGTAAGTTCAACATTTTGTTCTTTTGATTTTCATTAGCCTTACGTGCATTTTTGCTTTACACCTATCATCGATTTTCTATTTCCGCATTGGCTGATGAGATCAGTTTGAAGCACCATAGATCATCCTTATGATTGCTTTCTTAGCAATATATTTGAAACTATGTTAATGTCAAGGTAAACTCTATTTGTGGTTTACCTTTTGTATTTACTGTTGTGTGTATGCAATATGGAATTAATTATTCTGTATTTTCATTACAAAAACACTTGAAAATAGAACACTACAAAATGTAGAACTTATTTGGCATTGGAATGGTGTATCATTAGTCAATTAAATAGTCATTGCCATTCTATTCTCTCAACCTGTGCTTGTTAAAGTGGCATCTCTCTGAATTACCAATAATAATCTTTCTGGCTGGATTAGCATAATAGACATTGACAATTGCGTGAATATGGTTTTCAAATCCTGCCTTATGCAGTAGTCTCTATTTATGTATTTTCCATGTTCCATATTTTTTGTTGTCACTAGACGATGCTTAAAAAGTTAAAGTCTGCTCCAAGTTTTACATGAACAATGTTTTTGTAAAACATTATTGGCCTTATATTTGTGACCACTAGAGTTTTAGTCCAAACATTTTTCTTGTAAAAACTCTCGTGGACCTATTCATGAATTTATTAGATTCCTACTTAACTTATGTTTAAAATAGTGAAAGAGGTTTACATTTTCTAATTGTCGCAAAATTCACGGGTTAAAGATTGCTATTTGACTTCTACAATTATGAATTTTTCATGCATAAAATTTTCAATGGAGTTATGAAATAACATTTATTGCGTAATTAAATCGATTACACGTTTTGGGTTGAGTATACATTGTTAAAATATTTTTATGGTAATTCATATTTAACAGTGAGAGGAAGTTTTGTAGAATCATAATTGCACTTCGTTGTAGTTATTATGTGGATTTATTATTCATTTTGGGTTTCTACTAATCCCAAAGTTCTGGTTAACATTTTTGCAGCAAAATGTTTTGTTGACAATGGTAGGGTGATGATGTGAAAAAATGTTTTTTATGGGAATATTTACTTTTACGGTATGGTGATGATGTGAAAGAATGTTCTTTGTGGGAATATTTAGTTTTCCAATTCATGTTGATTGTCCATTTATGCATGATAATAATTAAAAACTTGATTGGCTTTTATATTATGAATGAGAACCTTTATGGGATATTTAGTTTTCCAATTCAGGTTTATTGTCCATTCATGCATGTTAATAATTAGAGACTTGATTGGCTTTTACATGAGCAATGAGAATCTGCTTTAATTAATTGCTATGAAAATGGAATTTACATATGTTTCTTGGCATCTGTAGCTAATAGTAAATCTAAATTAAAAGTTTGATGTCTTTTGTGAAATACTCTGTTAAAGGGTGACTATTAGCAAGACTACGACATTTTATATGGTGGATTTCTCATTGTATTAGAAGGATATTGCGATACTAATTAAATCTCATATTTAAATGAAACATACTCCACCATAGAATATGTGTTCACCATTGGTGGCAAAGTTCTAACTAGGAAATTAGCGATGGACATGTGTACAAACAAAATGTTACTAAACCAAAGGTCAACTTGGTTTAAGCATATGATTATGATGACATAATTGTTGTGGTCATTTTCCAAGCCAACATTATGGCCAATGTGAAAGAATGGATGGTAGACTCAGGTACCATTTGTTAGGGAAATCCCTTATGATATTTTGAAAATGACAAAATAAATCAAAGGCTACTAACATGTTTTATGATTGAGTAACAGACTATGCATATGATAGAATATGTAAAGGATATTATTGAAGTCTACACTTGGAAGAACCAGAAGATAGACTCTATATTAAAGCTGAACTTATTCAGACTGTGTCCAGACCTTAAGGCTAAATATGTTTAGAAATATAATATATTCAGACTTACGTCCATATTATAAAGTCTACTTCAGATGAAAGACACTCATACTTTACTTCAGAGGAACACTCTCAAACTTTACATCCACAACGAGACATAAGTCTAGAACATGACAAAGTCCAGAACAAGAAATAAGTTCATAACGTAACAGGTTCCAAACAAAGCATGTACAGAATAAAACAACTCGACAGAACGTAACATAAGCCCCAAACATATAACGGCTAGTGATCTAGTTTGGATTCTACATCAAGATAGATTTGATTGACTCAATTTAATTAATTGACAATTGGATCTTGAAGACAAAAACTTTCTAAACGAAGAAACTCTACTTATGGAAACCAAGATTTTGTTTGTATGGGCAATCAAAATCAATTTGGGATTCTACTTCTGTCACTCAATGGCTACCAAATCTTCTAGATACAGATCTGTCCAATGGGTAGATTGGAAGACAATTATCTAGATACTATCCAACGGCTAGTTTGGAAGTGGAGGAGTATTTAAAGAGACCAAGGACCGATGAGCAAGTAAGAGATGGAGCGTAGAATTTATAGTTCCAAAGTCTAAGCGACCTTTGATCATACACTTGTCTTTGGTGAGCTTAAACATATGTGATCGTGAGAGAAATACCGAAAGAGTGACTTAGTGAGATAATGTAATCTATCACTAAGTGTTTGCACTCAAAGTTGTAATGTCTTGTTGTTTGCATAGTCAAATCCAGCCAGAAGGCTGTTAGTGTGGGAGAGTAGGCTTGATCTAAGCCAATCACTATAAATTTCGTGTGCAACATTCTCTTTCCTTAACTCTTCATATTTAAGTCTGTTGCATACTTACAGTTATTTCAAAAGTCCGTTCCATCGTATAACGGATTATGAACATCTACCAGAAGTCTGGTGGCTTGCTTATCAAACTCTGATTCTTATTCAGACTTTGCTCGGAATTTATTTTATTCTGTATATATTTGTCAAGGTTTATTTTAAATAGCTATTCACCCCCCTCTAGATGTTTATACTAGTACTTTCACTACCAAACACTTGTGTACAAACAAAATTTTGATCCTCCAATGTTCTAGTGTGGGAAGAAGAAGAAAATATTTATCATTTTTGGGTAATTTGAGAACCACTCGAGTTCCTGAGGAAAAGGAAAACTCTTCTAAAAATCATATCTGAAATTGAGGTTTAGTAGTTGAGTAACTCTTAGTATATATATATTCCTTTGGGAATAAATTGACACATTTTATGTCTAGGCATTGTGATCGCCAAGTGGCAATAACCACCAATGAAAAAACTTTCAATGGTAAAAATGTACAAATCCGATTGAGGGATGATGTGGTCAAGCAACTGCTTCAACATGGAATTATGTTCATTGATTATATGAAGTTAGAAATGGATTTGGTTGATCCTCTGACTATTCATCGAGGGGAATAGGACTTAAGCCAATTGAAGAAAACCATTGGTGATAGTAACCCAACCTATGTGATTCACAATCTCATGAATTAAGTTCATATAGGCATTATTGTCCCTCTAAAGGTGAGAATAGCGCAAAACTACAAGGAAAGAAAAGCTGAGCTAAGCTCTTAATGATTTCCATACCCTTCGTTGGTAGTGTATTATACTATAAAATACACTTAGTGGAATCACTTATATAAGTATGGAGCGGGTTGCTTCCTATGAGAATTATTATTGATAATCTCTAGAATACTTATAAATAAATTAAGCACATGCACAGCCTATTAGCACAAATCACATGGAACAATAAAACCCATGGGAGTGCAATGTGGTTGGTGAAAATTATTATTCACAAAAAGAAATTCTTGGATCATAGAAGTTTCAAACCTCACCAATTATTTCATGAAATTCTTGTGAGGTTTTATAGCTTAACAAGCACCAATTATGATGGATTACCTTCTAATAACTCAATATTACTCTAATTTTTCTTCTGAAAACTTTTTGAAATATATGGGAGGATTGTGGGATATTTCAATGGTTTTGAAATATTTGTTAAAAGTTATGACCGCAATGAAAGCTATCATTCTTGTAACGGTTTTGCAATGGTTGTATGATGACTTTTTAACGATTGTATAATGACTTTCTAATAGTTTTATAAAATTTGATTTAATTCTTCATAAGCCCTTTATTATTTTATGATATCTAAACAACGGTCATCTTCTCCAATAATTACTAATTTATTTACAACAATTTTCTAACGACTCTCTCTTTTATTTGAATTTAAAAATAAAACTTCAGACCACATTCAAAGAAAGACAAATTTAAAAAGAAAATTTCCTCTCCTTCTCATTTTCTTTCCTTGTTGGGTTATTCACGTTGCATTAATCATGTTCCTTCTATTATTTAGTGTAGAATAAAGAAAAATGTCCGTTGTATTTTAGAAAGATAGCCATTAAAGTCTGTGGCACCGAGTTTTGTACTCTAAGAGGCAAAATTATCCTTATGGATAATACTTGCACACCTCGGACAATTAATCTTATTTTTCTCATCTTTTCAATATATTTCTATCAATTCTTATCTTTTGATATTATCTAACATTTTTTCAATAATCCATTGTCCCGATGACTAGTGCTAAGCTTCTCCTCCAGGTGGGTGGGGATGACTGGTTGTAGTGACCGACGGCCGTGGGCGGTGCGGACCTTCTCGTATTTAGTGGTGAGCAGGAGGTGCAATCGTGAGGGTGGGCGTGCGAGTTTTTTTTTTTCTCGACCAAAAAAAAAAAATGAGGTGTTGTAACTTGGCAAATAAATAATTTTTATAGCTGGCAGTCTTTTTCTTTGGCCCACCGACATTAAGCGAAACAGGTTGTGACTTGGCATAGCACTTTGATCTATCTTTCATCGATTGAAATTGTAAAATTTTAGAGATTAAATTAGAAAAGAAAAGAAAATGAATCTAGTAATGATATTAAACATCAATCAAAAGTTCAAGGACCTCTCCCTTCTATGAGATTTTGTGGTGTTAGAGTAATTAATTATTAAACCACGCTTTCATCAAATAGCTTAAACTTTCAGAACAGTTGACAGTGATTCCACAAAATCTCACATGGTATCAGAATTGGAAGCTTAAATCCAAATATTTCCATGCCCCATTTGCTTCCCCAATTAAATATTGGGCCAAAGATCAAACTAAGCGTGAGAGGAGTGTTAGAATATATAAATAATAAATCACGCTTTCATCTAATAATTTAAACTTTTAGAACAGTTTGTAGTATTACCAAATCTTATACTTTCATTTAAATAAGAAAATTTATCCAATTAATCATAATTCTATTATATGAATGTTGATTCAATTATAAATTTTTTTCATTTTGTCAATTTAATCTTAAACCTTTTTGTGAAATTTTAATGTATTCATTTCAGTTATTTTCACTGAAAATTACTAATGTAATAGTCCAATCATACCACTCGCCGCGATGGCGTTGCTGGCTCGGGCGTTGCGCTTCTCACAAAAGGTGCACGTTCGAATCCCAGAGGCATCACTTGGTGCCTTGCCCGGTTGCATGTGGTGGTGGTTTCCATGTGTCGGCTTCAAGGTTTTCCCGCCGGTTGTTGGCTTACGAGATTTCCTGGGTCACCAAAAAAAAAAAAAAAAGTCCAGTCATCGCCACTCTTTTTATGTAGCATACTATCACATCAATGATTCTCGACGAAAATTAATCAAATTGAAAATTTGTAAAAATGCTTATAAGTAATTTGACAAAAAAAAAGTTTAAATTAGCATTTATATAATAAATTTAGATATATTGGACAATTTCCTTTATTTAAATGTTACTAATTGTGTCTTGGAAAATGTACGGGACATTGGAATACTTCCTCCAAGTGTCCCACCTTTAGCTTCTCCACTTTACTAAATCATAAGCTTTGCAATGGTTGCCACGGGTACGGTTTGTGCTTCATCCTACTCGTCTATAAATAGGGACTTTTGGAATGCATTGTCCGTGATTACCGCATCAATCTCGAGTAAATTCTCGAAATTTCTTTGTAATTCTTCCTTTAATTTTGAGCTTCAGTCTGATCTTGCTCTATGCTGTCTTTTAAGAGCATGTTTATTTGGGAGAAAATTTTATGATAAAAAAAAGTACTTTGAAAAAAAAATCATTTTTTTATAAAAATAGTTAGTTTTCTTTTATTTGGTAATATATAACTAAAAACGATTTTTTGGCATTTAAATTTCATTTGAAAAATGATTTCAATATCATGAATAATAAAAAAATTTAATGCAAAAAAATTGAGAAGGAAAATAATCAAAATCGAGAGAAAGACTCCGGCCTTGCTATTGCTTGAGTAAGAACCGACCGACTCCATCAAGCCAACTCAACTGGTCGAGCTCCTTCATTTCCTTGTACTTGCCCCAGAGTTGGTTACTTGGGGATTGGCATCGCGAGGATCCAGGGTAGCGATCCAAACCCTCCCGAAGGAGGGCTGTGGCGGGTTCGCCAAATGGGCCGGTATCTTTATCGAGGTCCGGATCCCGGCCTCTATCTAGTCTATTCCTGAAAGCCAAAACCTTTTAAGGTCATGCTTAGGACCAACCTCAAGCACACTCTAGGGTTAGGGTAATGGCTGACGAGGCTCCACAGCCTACCTTCCTCTGCCACTTCAAATAGTGGCTCCGAATGAGGATCGACAACTTTGAGAATCGCTAGGTCCAGAGCTAACGGTCGTAGGAGGCAGGGGCAATGAAGCTAGGGAGGCACTCTGATGTTAGTAGAGGTAGTGGCTAGGGAGATTTTTGGAGTTTTGTGCATTCTACTTCCAATTTTCTGTCTAGACATGTTAGCGTGTTTTTCTGGGCGTGGTATGGTCGAACTTGTGTTGGAGGAATTCGGTCCGAAGCTGACATTTGGAGTTGTGGGCGCGTTTGAGCATGTCCAATTGACGTTCGGACTGTTCTGTATATTCCTGGAATCAAGGCTAGGGTTTTCGCTCGAGCGCGAGCATCAAGGACGATTGCGTGGCCTCCATGATGACTAAAGGTGGTCATGAAAAGCAAAAAATTAAAGAAAAACAATTTTGGAAAGTGTTTGTAGCTTTTTAAATTTAGGAATTTACTTTCCTAACTTTATACGTCAATATTTTCATTGACCAGAAGAATTTTTGATTGATTAGTAAATTTCAATGAGTCAAATAGGTAAAACTAATTTTTAGAAAATACTTTCACTCAAACAAACATACTCTAAATTTAATTTCAACACCTAGCAAGTAGGTGCTTCTTTCACTTGTTCCACTACTAGACTTGAACCGTTCCTTTTGATTTCAAATTATGGGTAATCTCTTTTGTATATCCAAGCATGTAAAAGAACTCGAATACACTTGTTCTTGTGTGATTTTATCTTTTTTATAAAAAAAAAAAAAGCTCTTTTATTGGACCGTATGATGGGTCCGATTAATCAGGTGAGGCGAAGTTTTTCAATTGAATTGTTCGACATGTCTGTCTAATGAGGAGAGGCGACCAAAATCCGGGCTCATACATGGGCCCAACAACGAGAGCATTTGTGAATGGAGAACAACCTCCCACTCTATCTCTTTTCGTTCCTTTCGTTCCCTCTTGATGCTCGAGCGTTGCTTAAAGATCATTAATTTCATCTACTTTGGAACTACTAAAATCTAGAGACGTAGTTGTCTTCTTCTTCTTTTTTTCCTTTGTCTTTTTAATGAGTTTTGTAATTATTCGTGTTTGGAAGGTTGTTCCATGCTCATTTATATAAGCATGCCATGATGAATGAAAATGTAAGATTTCCTTGATTCATAACTTACTTAAGCATTTGACTTGAGAGCAGGAAGTTATTTTTTACCTCTTGTTCCTTATGTATATTACCCTAACGAGTAACCTATCAAAAAGTTCTCACTTGCGTATCTCCTACTCCTTTAGAGTCTCTCCCGCATCATCTCGCTCACTTTCTCTTTTGGATCTCATTTCTCTTTCTAGCAAGAGATGATGAAAGCTGCCACGACTATTGAAAAGGATCTGAGTTTAGAGGCAATGTTAAGTTAAATACCAACGGTATTCAATCGGCGAGGGTACCTACTTATAGCGATAGAATTAGATGGATTGAGCGGTGACCCTTGTTACCCTTGAAGGAAAGGGATTTGCTCTTGAGCATGTGGTGTGGCGTATCGATCCTTTTGAGTGCCTTTTTATTATTTTGGTCAAAAGTCTTTTTTGAGCACCTTTTTTTTTTTTTCCCGATTGATCATACTCTAATCGTACTCTAACTCTCAGATTTTTATTCTGCCTTCTTATAAGGTATGAAAGTCGAAATCCACACCTGAAACTAAATTGTTCCTCACTCCAATCCCCGAGAAAGTGAAGATTCGAACCTCTTACGTCTCCGTTCCAAGTTGGAAGAATGGCCACTGGAAAGCGCCTGTTTGAAAGGCCGCGTTTTGACTTTAGGCGAACAGACGGTCGAATGAGATGGGCCGACCTGACAAAAAGCCCAATGGGCCCACACCAAGACCAAGCCTCCCAGGGACTGAAATGACCGTATTGCCCTTGTTCTTTCCTCGAATTCTCCATCTTCGTCCCTGATCGCCCAAAAGGAACTTGACTTGCTTCTCAAGTTCGCAGAAAAGCACATCGCCCACCAAGTTCTCCTCTTCCCGTCGCCGTCAGCTTCTCCGACCGAGTTCCGGGCAATCGAAAGGAAGGAAATGGAGTGCGTGTTCGGCCTCGTCGGCGACGGATTCGCCATCGTCGCCGCCGACACGTCGGCGGTCCACAGCATCTTGGTCCACAAGTCCAACGAGGACAAGATCATGGTGCTCGACTCCCACAAGCTCATCGCCGCCAGCGGCGAGCCCGGCGACAGGTGAATGAATTCCCCGCCCGTCCCCATCCCCCGATTCGTTCGTCCTCGGCGTTTCGTTTCGAATCGATCGTGCCGGGGAGAAAAAAGTTTGCATTTTTGAGGCGTCTGTGACGATTCGTTTTTTTTCGCAGAGTCCAGTTCACGGAGTATATACAGAAGAACGTGGCGCTGTATCAGTTCAGGAACGGGATCCCTCTGACGACCCCGGCCGCTGCCAACTTCACGCGAGGCGAGCTCGCCACTGCCCTGAGGAAGGTCCGCCTTTCGTCGAGTTTCTTCGTTGTGTATTGATTTTGGATTGAGCAAGTTGATTGTTTCGGCTCTTGTTCTTTTTTTTTTTTTTTTTTTCCCAGTTTTGGAGTTCAAATTGTTGGGATTTATTGGGTTTTTGCTGTAGGTTCTGATGGAGAAAGGGGAATTAGGGTTTTTTTAAGTGGGTTCAGCTGCTCCTCGAGGTGTGGAATGGGATAATGGGATTATAACTAGTAATTATATTAAGGAATTTTGGTAATTCAAATTACTGACCTGTGCTTTGATAAAGGGGGAAATTTTTGCTATTGAGGAATGATGAGGTTGTGATATGGAATGCAATGATGTTATTGATCCCAGCGATCATGTCACTAGGATGTGTTGGAAACCCTCGGTTGCCGAAGCAATAGGCCTACATAATGCATTTAAAGGTTATTGCAACCCCATTTCGGTATCTAGATTCAATCATAGGTCTAGGAGCTGCCACTCGGCGCAAGATTCTGAGATCAACTAAGGGCTTTTGGGTTTTTCATCCATTTCAAAATGCGTATGTAATAAATTCAAAAGCAGATAGTTTTTGAGTGCTGATCATATTGAAGCTTATTGTAGCCTGTTAACTAAGCTATAGTTTCGATGGGTTTGCTTCTCCTTCATAGCATGGATCTTTTCTTATGAAGTAAGGGTGTTCAGCCCACTCCTTCCTTTTCTCTAATTGTATCTATAAAGGCATTTTATCAAAAAAAATAAATGGTCGATGAGGACATAGTAAGCTTAGTTTATTCATAAAGAGGTGGGTAAAGTTCATATATGGAAAGTTGTCCTTGTAATGCAACAAGAAAAAATCTGCTTTATCTTCAAGTTGCCTCAGACAAAGTGCTTAGGAGATTCTCACAGTGCAAAGCACCTGTTTATTGGCGAGAGTTCAGTAGTACGAGCCAGTGAGCAGTACTCAGCAATTCTATAGTTTCAGAAGCCTCTGTCCAATAGAACCTATCCTGGGAGAGGTCCTCGCCAATGAGGATAAAAGGGTCTTGCATAGCTGATAACCATATGGTCCAAGTCCTCTAACTTGAAGAGCAGAAAGCCATACCTCTTTCGGTAGGAAGAGAGAGTAATTGGGAATCCTAGGATAGCTTTTTATTTGCTCAAGTATTTGCTCGAGCCAAATTGTACATTCTAATGTACAGCTTGTGCTTTCACCCATTGAGTCGAAAGTTGGGGTTGGCTTCTGCACTTCCTCTGACCCTTTTTGCTTGGCTATTCTAGGCCCTCTTGTATTTATTCCTGCTTCCCTTCTTGCCACGACCATTAGAGCTTTCTGGTCCAGGTATTCTCTTAATAAGTAACAAGAGTTTGAAGCTTATCCTTAAAATAAGCTGGATCCTCTGGAGTTAGATCAGCTGGAGATAATTAACTTTTATGTATTATGATTACGTAACGAGTCACAAGTGACATAATTGTCTTTTCTTGCATGTGTTCATAATGCATGTGTATTGATGATATGACTGACGATCTAGATGGAGGATGCTTTGGAGTATTTAGTATTTATGAGGACATTGTTCATGCTATTTCATAGCAGAGATCCTGTGAACTACCATTTTATTCTTTGGATGCTGCCTGAAGATTTTTACTTTTAATTGTAGTGTTGTAGGATATTGAATTTGAGTAAATGTTTGGTATCTACTTACTCTGTAAGCAGTCATAATGAAAGTAGGAGAAAGGGATGTAGGTTTTAATAATCTTTGGGATGATGTTTGTATCTTTGACCATGTAAAATTCATTGGGAAGCAGTCTCAGGCTATTGCTGTAACATTATATATTCTTCAAAGTAATGTGGTTACAGAGTGGTTGTATCATGGGTGATAAAATTACTAGGGGATCGTGTTGATCAACATGTATATTGATGGATGTGAGATGGTTCTTGTCCTCATTAAATCTCATTGGAGTAGCATTACTGAGGATGGAATTGCAAGTGGCCTACTCGTGCACTGAGCATCTGGTTCGAGGAGTGTAGATTGAAATTTACTTCTGGGTTCGTATTTCCTCTATAGTTAGGTAAATTTTGTTGACTTTGGCAACTAGTTTCCTCTTGTTATGGCTTTACTGACTTGTGGCTGTTAAATATTCCAATCAAGAACTTACATTGTTTACACTATATGGCTTAGCTCTAAGGATAATCTTATCTATTGACAGAAGTACTGCATAAATGTAGATGCATCAGTTGCCATATATATGATGATATTTACTTGTATGATAGTTTATTTTTCCCTATTTTACTTATCTGTCTTCATATTCTTTACATGAAGTTGCTTCGTGCAGTAAAACTTTTAAAGCATATAGTTTTTTGGATTTAAAGTTCTGTTCTATGCTGAATCTTGCATGTGTCCTTGGTTGGAACGATAACCTTTCTTGTCCATAATTGCTGATAGCCGTTTCTTGCTTATCTGATTATGCTGATTTGTTGGGCCACCAAAGGACCTGTTCCCTATATGACCTCATAAGACATGCTATTCGTGATCAATAAGTTCTCTTTTTCCCTCTCTGACTATGGTACTTGTTCCAGAATCCGTATTTTGTTAACATTCTTCTGGCTGGTTACGACAAGGAGATTGGCCCTTCCCTCTATTTCATCGACTACATCGCCACCCTCCACAAGGTAGATAAGGGTGCATTCGGTTATGGATCCTACTTCTCCCTTTCCATAATGGACAGACATTACCACAGTGGCATGTCGCTTGAAGAAGCCATAGATCTGGTCGACAAGTGCATTATGGAGATCAGATCCCGTTTGGTCGTGGCACCTCCAAACTTTGTGATCAAGATTGTTGACAAGGATGGTGCGCGAGAGTATGCTTGGCGTGAGTCTCTCAAGGACGTCTCCGTGACTTCTGCTTGAGATCAACTACCATTTTTAATTTTTTATTTCTGTTGGTTAGAATTGGAACTTTGAATTGTATGGATATGTATCTGCTGGAATCATGATATTTGTATCCTGAAAGTGGTTTTCTTTTCCGTCTGTAGGACCCAAGTTATTTTTCTGGTGGATTGCTATCTCAATAGCGAGTTCAGCTTGGGGTTTTCACCTGCATCATGCTTGTTAAGTCAGCTATGCCTTGGCCCAAAAAAAAATAAAATACTAATAATAATAATAATTAAGGAAAGCCCTAGAGTTTTCTGAAGTAAGTACCCATTACTTTATTTTTTGGGGTGAACTAGTGCCCTCATGACAAGGATTTTATAATTCAGGGAAGTATATATGAAATACTAAAAGCTATCTATCATTTTTTTAATAGATCTTTACCTTTACCATTCATTGGACGTTCTGCGAAATTACTAATATTATAGGGGCGCATGCGATTCATGTTTGTAACTCAGATAAATCTGAAATATTTTATATGTTGTTTATAATACCACTAAATAGATTATACATAGTTCACCATAAATTATATTCTCAAGGTGAGTTGAGTTATGATGAAAGAGAATGAAAAAAGATTCACAGAGATTGATAAATGACTTAGCTTATCATATAAGGGTTAAGAAATAGGTTTATAACTTATTTTAACATGTCAAGCCATGGTCGTTTTGTGCTGGTGTTGATGTCAATGAATCTTTTCCTTTTCTGGAATCAATTGCAATATATCATAATTAAAAGAAAGGGATAGGGGAAGATTTATTCGGTACCAAAGGTGATTTTATTTTAGTTTAAGCATCTCTGTTGTTTTCGTCCATAGATATTTAAATGCCTCATCCAGCATCGAAGGACGATGCTGACCTTTTGACAGTATGTCATGAATGATTAGAATGAAATGGACCCTTTTCTTTTATTATTATTATTATTAATATTATTAGGGGTGAGCATGGTCCGGGTTGGGCCGGCCTATCCCCTAATCCTAGGACTAACCCGCATAGTACTGATCCTCAATTCTTGGGACCAAGAATCGATCCTATTGAGTTTGGGACCGAGAAACGAATTGATCCAGTGAGTTTGGTTCGGTTTCAAGGTCAAACCGGGATCAACCGATAATTCATTTATTTAATTTTTTGTACTATCTAAAAAGGCAATCGAGGACTGGATTGACTTAATGAATTTGGTTTGATTCTATAGTCAACTTATGACCAACTGATAATTTTTTTTTTTCTTTTTTTGTACTTCCTGAAAAGACAAGCAATGACCGAACCGACCTTATGGATTCAGTAATGAGCAAGGTTAGGTGAGTGACGAGTGTCAAGTGGGGTGAGCGTCGAGCATCGAGTAGGGAACAACAAGCCAAGTGAGTATCGAACGGCTAGCGGCTAGCGGCACAAGTGACCCAAAGCTAGTGAGGCGAGTGTCAAGTGGTAAGTAGAGAGAAGTTATTTCTTTCGATTTTGACAAATTAAAGACTAAGATGACAAATAAGATAGAAAAGAACAAATATTATAGGAAGAAGTCGTGATGAGCTATTTATGTTGTTGACGCCGTTTATTTTATAATTTTTTATAAAAAAATTATAAATAATATATTAGTTATAATATATATATATATAATCAGGTTGGTATGGGTTGGACCGACCCTAAACTCTCAGGACCAAGGACCAACCAGCATAGTGCTAATTCAAGAATCTTAGAACCAAGGACTGACCTGATCTCCCAGGAACTAGATTAGGATTAGTAAGGTTGAGCCGATTAAGGGTTGGTCTATGGTTGACCCAAGACCGATGCTTATCCATAATAATAATAATAATAATAATAATAATAATAATAATTATTATTATTATTATTATTATTTGTTAAATCAAAAAATTCCATTTCCTTTTTGGACGAGGAATATGTGTGTGTATTAGGGGATTGACTCCACAAACACGGCATTGAATTCTTCTTTTATATATTTTTTATTTTTTAAAAATGAGTCATATCGTCACAAATCACAGTTTTTACGGTTGGTGGCAAAGGTGGCAAATCTGCCAAATTCATCCTAAATCATTATCCAAACCAATTATCAATTAAGTTCTTAACTTTTTATTTTGATAAATAAGTCATTAATATTTGTAAAAGAAAAAGACTCGGAATCAAGAACTACACAGAAAAGTAAAAAAAAAAAAAAAAAAGTCGTCCTTATTACATTCGTGAAAATGAAATTCATGTCCAAGGAGTGCCCGGTATGATGCAAAATCTTGCCAAGTTAGCGGTCTACAACTTTCCCCAATGAAGGTTGATTTCAATGATGACTTCTTAGTCACTATATAAATTCCATTAATTAAATGACGTTCACACGGTAATTTTCTATTCGAACGGAGCTTAAAATGAAACATAATAAATAAATAAATAAATAAATACTCCCACCCCGATTATTATAATCTCTTGACACTATAACACGCTCACCGAATACTTGCCTTGATTAGGATATGTGAAGTTATCGATCAAAAAGACCCCCAAAATGACAAAAAAAAAAAAAAAAAAAAGGTTTACGACTTAGTTAATTAATTGAGAGATTTGAGACCTTATTGTATTACGTACATAAAGTTTAGGACCTGCGGTTTGATCCTTTCCATTAAATTTCTAAAAAGCATGTATCTGGTCCTTAAATGAGTTAGAACAATTTGGAGTTTTGAAGTTATAAAGTGTTTTCAACCAAGTCCCTTCCTTCGCCAGTTCCGACGATTTGAAATTGGGGCTTCCATCGATGATATATATATATAATCATTGCCATGATGAAATGAAAAAAGTAATATATTTTTCTTTAGTCACTTCTATATTGTTGATCTGTAGGACAATGAACTGAATTTTTTCGTCATTAGTATAGAATCATCTCCATCTGTTTTGCTTGTGTTTGTATATTGGAAGTCGGAACGAAGTTTATCCTAATTTAATAATGCGTTATAAGTCATGAACTCACAAGGCATCTAATATCTCATAAAATCTAATATGCGTGACTTTTGCATGTTAGATATGTCAAATTTAATGAACAAAGTTTTTTCTTTTCCAAATGGAAACTAATAATTTTCCAAGAAAATAAAAGGGAAAGCTTAAAGGAAAATTTGTTGACAATAAAGAGTAAATTTGATCCAAGAGATTGGGAAGATTTTTTTTTTTAAATTAAGAGGAAAATATTTAAAAAATTAACATGGTTATTGATATATGATACATCTATTTGAAGTAATAAGAAGTGAAATTAACTCTGAGAATGAAAAAGGAATCACATCTATAATTTCACGTAAATTTGACTCTATTATCTATAGTATGTGATGTGGTGTATCAACCGAAAAAATTTACTCATCTACTCATTTGACTTTGACTTTTACAATATAAATCACCATGGAAAATATATTTACTTTTGTTATCCAATAGAACATGCGGTGTAGCATTATATTAGATTTAATGTCACTTAAAAGATAATAATTACTCAAAAAGAAATAACTAAACAATCAAGTCGAATTTGTCGTGGCCCTTCCAAACACGTGTTGAGGAAAAGACGGGTTTAAAAATAATGCCAAAGACGGACCAAAGGTGTTTTCCCAAACCCTTACATTACACAACATTAAGGGTCCGTTCGTTTCACGGAAAATAACTTCCGGGAAAATGTTTTCCGGATTTTCCGGTGTTCGTTTCACGGAAAATGAACTAGTCAAGGAAAATGTTTTCCATCATTGGAAAAAACAACATTTAAAGTGTGGAAAACGTTTTTCATGACTTCTTCCTTCTTATTCATTTTTATCAATACATTTTCATTTTATTTTCTTGCTTTCTTTTTTTTTTTTTTTAAATTGAGTTTTTAATTTTTTTTCTCTCGCTGCTTCTCTCTCTCTCTCTCTCTCTCTCTCTCTCTCTCTCTCTCTCTCTCTATCCATCCTCTTTCTCTCTCTTCCATGAGACTGCAGAGCCTCGCCGCCCCCAACCGGAAACCTCCATTGTGGCCCGCCGAACCCTAGAACAATCACCACCCCCCGCTCGCCCTCCCTCGATCTTCCATCGCTCGTCGGCCCGCACCGCGCGCATTTCGAGGGGCTTCCGGCGGCATGGCTTCCTCCTCCCGGGACCGGGCGCTTTCCCTCCTCGCCACCGCCAACAACCACGGCGACACGGCCGTGAAGCTCTCCTCCCTCCGGCGGGCGGGACATCTGCTCGCGATAGACCCCGCCCTCGCCTCCAAGCTCCTCCCTCACCTGGTCGAGCTGCAGTCGTCGCCCGAGGCCCTCGTCCGCAAATCCCTCGCCGAGTCAGTCCCCGGCCTAGGCGGAGCTCGCGGCTCGCCGGATTCGACGAGCTGGCGGGGCTCGGGCCTTGCCCGAGCTCGCCGCGAGCTCGCCGGATCTGGCGGCGGAGCTCGCGGCTCGCCGGATCCGGCGAGATCGGGCCGGGCTCGGGCCTCGCTCAAGCTCGTCGTGAGCTTCGCCGGGCTACGGCGAGCCGCGAGCTCGCCGGATCTAGCGGCGGAGCTCGCGGCTCGCCAGATCCGGTGAGCTAGGCAGTCGGCCATCGTCAGGCAGGAAGGAGGCGGCAGCGGCGGAAGGAAGAGGAAGAAGGAGGAGGAAGGAGATGGCGGCGGAGGAAGGAAGAGGAGGAAGGAGGGAGGGAGGAAGGAAGAGGAGGAAGGAGGAGGGAGGAAGGAAGAGAAAAAGAAAAATTACGAAAAAATAATAAAAATTTCGATTTTTAAAAAATATAAATAATTAAAAATTTATTTTTAAAAAATATAAAAAATAAAATTAATTTTTGGTCAATTAAAAATATTAAAATTCAACTTTTGATAATTTTTCCCAAACAATTAAATGGTGATGAACGGTGGAAAATATTTTCCACCCAAATTTTAAGTTTTGGTAGAACACTTGGAAAATAGAGTCATTTTCTGGAAAATGACTTCAAGAAAATGTTTTCCGAAATATGATATTTTCCGTGAAACGAACGGACCCTAAGATTTTCATTTAATTTGATTAACTCTCTATACGAGGAGTCGCCGCTTTTCCCATTAAGCGTCGGGAGTGGAGGGCTCGGGCTCTGTAGCTCGAAATTGGGCTTTGCTCTTTCCAGATGGGCCGTTTGACGAACAATAGAACAAGGTCCTCGCTCATGCTGATTTTAGATGGCTCTGGTTTCTGGCCATAAGTTTCTTGCTTGAGCTCTGAATTTCGACTCAAGCCACAAGACTACATAATGACATGGTCCATGAATCCTCCTGTACCCGTGTACCCTTAGGAGTGAAGCTTGGGGTTATCAAGTGAAGAGTGAGGACACAGAGAAGATGAACACAACTGATCCGTGGGAGTGACGTCAGGATGGTTGTGCTAGGAATTTGTGCTAGGAATTCTAGGATAGAAAGTATATTACTTAGAAGCTCTGAATGCGGAGTTGGTCTTTCGTGCACAAATTGGTTGGGAGCTGATATCGCTCCTGATGAGGCTAGGGCAAGTCGAAACCAATTATTAAGCTTAACTAGGGCTACTGTCTCGCTCGATGGACTAAACACCTGAGTAAAACTAGGCGTGATATGATCTCGTATAAAATAATTATTCGCCGTATTGTTTACTAGAACAACTATAGAAAGAAGGCTGGCCTAGCGAGTTCCGTTCGCCAGGCGTCGCACGGGTTGATCCACGGCCAAGGAAACTACTGACCCATGACAATTTGGTATCAGAGCAGGGATCCAAAAGCTTGTGGTCTTCTTGGTCCTACAAGAGTGGAGAGTGATCGCCGGGGCCAAGAGGGCTTAAACAATGTGCGGCTCTCATCTAGCTTCTGGGATGGCAATGGGGGCATAAGAAGGAACCAAATTGCCCATTGAATGGGGATAACGTTCTTGGATCAGGAGGTGAATCTTAAGAAGACGTAGGATCATGTTTCCACTAAGGGGACCCTTAGTTGGCTTGCTGAGAGCAAGAGGAACTTAGTAGGCGAATGAAGGTGCCGCCAAAAGGTGCAATTGGCCAGGGGTGCCACACTGTCAGGAAGCACAAGTGATTGGAGATTCGTGAACAGTTTTGATCGGGAGAAGCATGCAATGGAGTGATGAGATTGTTCTATTGAGCGAGCGTTGCCATCGATATAAGTCCCGAATAGTGGCCTTGATGGTTAGGGAAACGCAATGAAGCAACAGAACAGCCCGCAACGAGCGCATTACAGAGTTTTTTTTTTTTTTTTTTGTTCGAAAGCGCATTATAGAGTTGAGTGGGGGAGAATGACATGGTTCATGAATTCTCCCGTACCCGTGTACCCTTGGGAGTATATACCCGTATACCCTTGGGAGTGAAACTTGAGATTATCGAGTAAAAAGTGAGGACACAGAAAGGATGAACACAACTGATCCATAAGAGTGACATTAGGACAGTTATGCTAGGAGTTCTAGGATAAAATGAGCATATATTGCTTAAGAGCTCTGAAGGTGAGGTTGGCCTCCCGTGCACAAATTGCTCGGAGCTAATGCCGCTCTCCTGATGAGGCCAAGACAGGTCGAAACTAGTTGTTGAGCCTAACGAGAGCCGCTGTCTCGCTCGATGGAGTAGACGCCCGAACAAAACTAGACGTGATACGATCTCATATGAAAGGGTTATTCGCCGTGAACAAAGGGTTATTCGCCATATTGTTCACTGAAACAACTATAGAAAACTATAGAAGGAAGACTAGCCTAGCGAGTTCCGCTCAACTATAGAAGGAAGACTAGCCTATCGAGTTCCGCTTACTAGGTGCCACACAAGTTGATCCGTGGCTAAGGAAACTCCTGACCTGTGAGAATAACATCCAATACTGACAATTTGTCCTCAAGCATGGTACTTTTCACCCTGATTATGAATGCAGAGGCTTCAAGCTCTGCACCGTCGCAAGTAAATTTACTTTTTCATCTCTTATTCACAGATCATTCGGGTAAATTTATATTTATACCTCATGAAGCTCAAACCGAAAAACAAACCGCAAAGAAATAACAGTGATCGCATCTCATTCTGGAAATACGAAATTGACAATTCTCTAGCCTGCACTTGAAGCTTTTCAGACCGCTAGTCGGATCAGCCGGCATTCATAGTATGAACATTAGGGAGAGGAACATAGTCACCAGCCGTGTCATGGCCCCCAAATAATTCAAAACCATTTTCTTTGAGAAACTAAACTGGTTCAATAAAAGAATGTTACATTCAACCTACAAAATTTGCTGAAAAAGGGGGTGGAGGGGTTTGTAACAAAAAAATTATACTAAAATACAGTAATCGACATAGCAGGTAATAATAATAATTAAAAAAAAAAAACTGCAAATATACCACTGACTATGTGAACAAAGTTACGACATCTCTTCGGTACCCTCTTACCATCAAAAGCCGAGGAACATTCTCCACCAACAGATCCATGTACTCCATGTAGAAGTACGATGGATGATTCAATGGAGGAGGCGGTAGGCTCACTAGCACCACTGCGGCCATCCTTGAGTATCTGAGTATAGTCGAATTCAACTTAAGGGTAGTGTAAAGGAACTTCTCCACCTGTTGCTCATTGACCACAACAGGCTTCCCATCAGCCATCAAAGGAGTCCCGTCCCTCTGAGCAGCCTCCTTCATCTCATTGAGATAGTTGGTGATACGGCCTTGAGCTGCTGTGAACGCTTCCAGCGACTCGTCATTTGGGGACCCACCCTCCACCTTCAGGTCCCATGATTTCATCGAGACAACAATGACTTCTGCTTGCATCCGGAGATCATAGAGGAACTTCTTCACATCGGCCTTGAGCGCCTCAGCATCTGAATCCTCCTCTGCAATGCAAAAGACCTGTATCTTGCAACTCTCGAAGCTCTCCTTTGTGAGGAGGAGCTGGGAGAGGAGAAGCATGAGGCCACCATCCTTGACGATCCAGTACAAATCAATCGTACCGTACTGCCTTTGATACTCGTTCGGCCATTCATCAAGGCCCTTGATAATAACAACTGCCTTGTTAGCCACAATGCAATCATTGATTATGCCCACAAATGTGGCAGGTATTTCAGTCAAGTTCTCGCGACGCCATATCTCCGGGTACCGCATGACCACAATGTTGGGCTTGAGATTGCCCAGGCCCATGGTCTGGACAATCCCACGGAAGCCTTCGGACATGCTTGGGGCAACAACAATCTCTGCTACTCCCTCACAGTTCTTGTAGTCTATGTAAGTATCAAGCTGCTTGCAAGCAGATTTGGCATCTTCAGCACATTCATGGTAATCTCCATCGAGAATTGACACAAAGATGGACATTCCCCTTCCTTTCTTTTTCATGCAATTTGCAAAGTCTGCCAGCTTTGGGTGGCAGGGTACATTTTCCGGAAGCTTTCCCCAGGGCCGGCAGAAAATAAGGGGTATGGGGTACCAATTCTTCGGATGCACTTGGCTTGCTGCAAAGACAGCAAAAGGTAATCAAGACATAGCTACTAGGCACAAAGAGAATGTGCAATGAAACTGTGAATGAGAAGTGCACTGCAAGTGACAAACATATCCATGGGTAAGAGGCTAGCCTAAAGATCTGAGAGGTCCATGGGTCAAATCCCCACGGGTAGCTTAACATTATAAAAGCACTAGTTTGAACTGGGTTTAGATCCAGTTTAAACAGCCCATTTTGACAGCTTAAACAGGGTCGACACTGGTTTGATCCAGTTTTTGGCCACCCGCATGTTTGTAAGAAAACCCATGGCCATGGATGGGTTTGCAATCCTACTGGTAGAACTAGCTAGACAAGTCTGCTTTGAAAATAACGTTGATTGGTTATTGGTACCATTCAGGCATAAAACCATTAACACTCAGCCACAAACAGAAGAATGGGACAATCCACCCCAGTCCCCTATTGTCCCCCAAGAACCAAGTAAAAACACTCCATAACAACTTGTAAGGGAGCAATTATAACCAGAATTTACAAATTTGGCTCAATTCAAGTCAGGTTATTGCTTTCTGGTTTCTGTGAAAACTCCTACAAGTCACATCAGCGCACAACCCATGACCAAAAAAAAAAGAAAAAACATCAGTGCACAACCTACATATTCAAATAGATAATATCTTGGCCCAACAAATCATGAGACCTTTAAGGATAATAAAAGAGTCATGGAACATTTAAACTATACCAGAATATATTTCAGATAACTAACAAAAACCACCACCCTTTCCAAGATACCGATGAACAGCACACGAGACAAACAAGTGCAAACTGATTCCACTGACTCCTAGAATTAGTGACACTCGAGTCACACTCTAAGATGAACTCTGTCAATGATATCAATCAGACATCTTGACCATTGACAAATGCCACAACAAACACAAAAAGATTATGAGCAAATCATTCGAGGTTATAAAGACGAAGCACAATACAGTTGCTTAAGGTCGTCTGGCAATGACAAAACAGATTTAGGAATTGCTGTAATCTAGAAAACCACTTCTCTATTAGCATAATGGCACATACCTCCCAATGATCGAAGACTGCGAAGAGCAAGTTGGAAATAGGCGCTTTTAAAACCATCACCCCAGTCCCCAGCTTTTCCTTTAATGCTCACGTAGTAATATATAAGGCTTGCAAGGGCCAGAGAAACAATAGTAAATGACCACGATATCAAGAACATGATCACTGCGCAGATAACAAAAGAACAAAATGAATACAATGCAGGAAGACTCACAAACAAACACAAGCACAAAATAACAGGTAAACAAGTATGCGAATTGTCCATGGTAGTTCATGCTAATGCACCACTAAAAAGTAGTAAACTGCCATGTGATCATTAAGATCAGACATTTCAAATGAAAAAAAAAAAAAAAAAAAAAAAAAAACAAAAGACTAAGAAAGAAACAAGAGGAGGGCTTCCTTCCCAACCATAATGTCAACTTTCATTAAATCTGAAACACCTTCAATTGGGGTCATTAAGAAGCATTTAATGATTCCCACTTCAAGAGCCATACTAAACATCTACAAATGCATCCAGGATTACTGGCCTCTGGGCCAATATTCAAACTGAATGAATTTGAATAACCAATAAGCTCCTAAGTGGAACTGAGGCATACCAATGCAGAGTGATGCTCCAAGCAAAGAGAGGCTCCAGTGGTGAAACTTCCACCGTGGACGCCAACTGGGTGCATCCAGAAGATCCAGAAGGAAGCAAGAAAGGTTCACCCCCGCATAGCATAGTAGGAAAAACATGGTTATGGTTGGTGTGATCAAATCCAGATTCCCAATTATGACACACCCTGTACAGAGGAATGCAGTAAAAAGTGTAGCAATGTAAGGTTCACTCCCCTCTGCAACCTTGAAGTAATTGAGAATAGGCAGGATATCATCATTGGCTATTGCTGCAAGAAGGCGAGGTGCGCCTGTGAGGCTCTGGAGAGCTGCACCTAAAGTCGAAAGGATAATTCCAATGTACACGATTGCAGGGAGAGGCCAAGCAATTGTAGCTGTAAGCAGCCTGAGTAAACAAATTACATAAGAGCTGAAACAACTGCAAATGTGCTACATTTATCTAACTAAAGATAATAGAATGTCCAAAATCCAAGGCTAAGGTAATCCAAAGGTATTATTATAACAAGTTATGGCTGCTGAAAAGAAAATTTTCAAGGTACTCCTTGGAAAAGGAGAGAAGCAGAAATTCAAGATGGTTTGAGAGTTTAGCAATTAGCATGAAAAAATAACTAATAATTCACTCTCCAATCAAATCTACACTATTTATGACCAAAAGAAAAAAAATTCAAAAGGTACCTGTCAGTCAGTAGCGTGTCTCTAGTTGCCAGAGCCCCAAAAGTTAAAACAGAAATCAGATATAGGGCGGTAGTTGTAAGAGTTGCAGCCAGTGTGCCGACGGGTATTGACCGCTGTGTATCCTTCAAGGAGGCTGATCGATTTGAACCAGCCATAATTCCAGTAACAGCAGGAAAAAAGAGACCAACCAGTGCACTGTAAAAAATAGTGAAAACGCCAATAGTTAGAAAAATCAGCAAGCATTCCACCCCCACATTAGAAATCACCCAGCATGCCTGAGGATGAACAAATGTGGAATGACAAAACTGAAATTTTGAGATACACAAAATAGCACTGAAAAAGAAAACCACCAAATCGGTGAAAACCACCAAGTGAGATCCACATGATACTGCTTTCTTGCAATCAACCAAATTTGAGAAAAGCTCATTGCAGGATCTTCTAATCAGATAGAATTCAACAAAGGACAGCTTTCAATTAATTGTACAACAGTCACTGATTAATGAAGGAGGAGGATGGTATTAGGGAGAGCATTACCAACGAGAGACCATTCAATCATGTTCTAATATCATAGCTGGAACAAACAAATGAATCTTTAAAGAAGTCATCTAGACGAAACCTTGAAATAAAACTAGCAGTCTAAAAGCTCCAGAAAATTTTGCTCACTTAATTGTTCATGATAGATGCGAAAAAATGGATATGTTTACAGGAAATATTCAAGATGATATTCCTAAATGTACACCTTATAAAGTTGAGTAGCAAAATTTTGTAAAGCAGCTTTGGACTTCAGGCAAAAGCTGCTGGGTGCCTGTTTTGGAATTTGAGCTTTAAAAGGCAGGATTTGAGCTGAAAGAGCTTTAGAATGATTTAGCAAACACTAAAACTTTTTATCAAAAGACTTTCGAATTCCAAAACTACTTTTCAATGTTTTACCAAACTGGACCCTAGCCCAAGAAGCAATGAGAAACTTGAACTTTAAAGAAATTGAAAGAGTATGACATGTGAGCCCATGTTACACCAATCGCTATGGAGTTGTTCTCGGTTTTAATCTCATCTACTAGAGTTCAAATGCCAAGAGTGGCTCTAAGTGATAGTTTCACATTCCTCTGACCTCAGAAATGCCTCAAACGGGTGTTCCATAATGAAGTCACAGTGATATTTGCTACTTACACACACACACACACACACAAAACACAGAGAGAGAGAGAGAGAGAGAGATGCTAAACTCTCGAGTTAAGAAAGATCATGTGAAGGAAAAAGGAATCACATGCAAATTTAAATGGCTTGGTTTAAAATTTCAAATGATTGGGATAGATTAGACTTGCCACTTAATTGGACCATCAGTCTTGAAAAACTCTGGGCTTAAACATGACAAATTAGGGACCAAAAAGAAAAAATTATGGGGTATCTTTATGACCAACACTTGACAAACAAATATTATTAACAAGGCTACATAAAACCTTGTCACAAATCACACAAAAATGGCCCAAACAAATTTTATGCAAGGTCCAAATAACTTATCTGTTGTATCTTTGAAAAGAAATTGACAGAAAACACAAGTTCTTCAAAAGAGTAATATATATGTAAAAACTGCATGAAGTGGTCCTGTTCCCATGTATATTTTACGAATGAGTCTACGTCTAAAAATTTTTCAAAAAGCAAGTCAGACACCCAAATCGGCACCCACACGCAATTCCAGGTAACATAGACCAGTAGAGGAAAGTGAACGCTGTGTTGACATTCTAATAACCGACTTTTTACAGTAAGATTGCACATCTACTTGAACAAAATGGATCTCATGCATCATAATCAACTGATTTTTTTGACTCAACTTTAGCACACTACAAAATGGTCAGTGGAAAATTGCAGCAGTTATCATTTAAATCCAACACCAAGCTTTAGCAAGCAGCTTTCATTGAACTCCAACACCAACCTTTAGCCAGTGAATGCAATTGGCTAGATGCTATCACAGCATAAGAAAAGGTAGATATTGCAAGTACTTTATTGAGAGGTCAATAGAAACAAATTCTGACATTTCATAAGTTAATGAAATTGACTTACTTGAAACTCCATACTACTTTCCCATCAGTAACAGGGATTCCAGCATTGTTGGTATTCCGATAATCAGGACCCCAGTTATCCCTGAAGGTGCTCAATCTCAATCCCGTGATTCCCTCTATACCAAGAATACCAAAATGTATAGTTTATGTCATTCCTCCAGTAAACAATATTCACTGCAAATTGCCTGGATGACAAGTAAAAAGTTCCCAAAACCATGACTACAACAGCTAATACAAGAGAATGGAAGCAGTGTCAAGACATATTCCATTAATCAACATCACCATTGCAGAATATAATTAATTCCTCGATTTTAGAACATATCTAGCTTACGACAAGTTGTACCGGACATTCCACAAGCCAAGCAAGATGACAATGGTTTAAGCACTTGACCAATGTACATAATTCTGACCAAAAAAAAAAAAAAAAATGTACGTAATTGGCTGCACTGTGCCTTATTTCAGTGATTAATTTTAAGAAGGCCAAAAGAGGGCTATGTAAGTATACTGGTAACTTACCTACTGGATGATCCTTCCTGGCCAGAAAGATCCCAACAAAAATGCAGAAAATTGATAGTAAGACAGGAATTAGGAATGCAGGTGCAACCCGGTTGATCATTTTCACTCCACCAAAGACGATAAAACATAAGACTATGGTGATAACAATCCCATAAATCTGCAGATCATGGGAGCTAGGACTCTCGATTGGCTGTGCAACATCAGTGCCATTAACTTTTGTGATGGTCTCTGCACAAACAACATGAAGGTTAAGCCACTTGGCTGATGCAAGAAGTGAGTTTTCAATTATTATGCCATTAAGAAGACAATTTTATGTAGAACAGAGAAATAATACTTCAGTAACTAATATTTGTCAGGCTCAATCAAAGAGCAGTGATTAAGAATGAACTGCTAAATGCCAAGGAGGCATAGACTGCAAGGACAGATATTTGGGAGCCTGGAGGTCACCAAACTTCAAATTGACAAAACTGAAGTTTCAAAAACAAGAAGAAACACAGTATTTGATGAAGAAAGCACCTTAAAGAGTGCCGTATCTAGCAGCATCTCTAGGTGACATTACAAACCATTGAAGACACAACATCATCGAGAAGTAATTGTTTGAGGTCAGCTATTTTGTTGACTTCCAAATTTCAGCCAAGAACAATACAAGCATAGCATATGTGGATGAATATTTGTGGAAAAGATCATAATACTTACCTCTAAAAATTCCAGCAGCTGGCATGGCTTTTAAAAAAGTTTCCACAGCTCCCAATACATATCTAGAGACCATGAGTAAAAAGAAAGCGAGGATGTTAACACGATTAGTTAAAGCAATCAAGATCACTCTAGGCTACACCATTTTGTCAGAATATCGCCATTTTCATTATAGATCTCCAAGGCTCAAACCAAGTTATCACCTCAATAAAGTTCAAAGATTACACTCACAGAGATCCAGCAACGGCATTCCCAAGGAAGAAGCATAGGCCAATACTCACTCCAACCTCAGGACCCAGAGCACGACCAATAAGATAGTATGGTCCACCACCCTAGAAGCAAGAGAGATTGCACTGAGAGAGCTTTTTACATTTACAAAGATGCAAAAATGTAAAATATCTAGTGATGAAGTTATTGGGAAGTCTTACTACACAAAGAATAGATCAAATGAAAACCAAGAACACAGAAACTGCTGCAAATGAGCAATCTTGTTGACCTATCTATTAGCATTGAATGAAAGAGAGACATCTAGATGGGGACAGTGGACTGCAAATGCATGATGATAATCAGCATCAGTTATACAAATCATAATTCTCCTGGAAGCAGGAGAAATCATAAAATGTATATGAAACAGATAAAGAGCCAAAATCTTAAATCCGAGAAGCCAAATATTTGGTCTTCAACTAAATCTTTACAAGCAAATTGATGTAACAGAACAGGAAGGACGATACTTTTAAGGCAGGAAATGCAAAAAAGAAAGCAAAGGACGATTAGTGAATAAGAATGTACCTTCATTGCACCATTTGTAGCAATAGCACTCAGTGATATTGCAGTCAAGAATGTACACAAGCCACAAAAGAATACCAGCAACAAGGACTCAGCTATGCCCCCCATACCAACAATCCTGCAAAAATATTGAAAATGACTGTAGTTAAAATTACTAACATGGTAAAACAAATGCAAAACGTCCAAGATATATGAGGGAGAAAGCAAAAATTTGGACAAAGTGCCTTCACAATGGATTGAAAATTACTTAAACAGGCAAGGTTCTCCAGAGGAAAGAACAAAATTTCACTTGAGATTTACCATAAAGGTCACAACTCCATAATTCAAAAAGGGAAAGATCTACGACTTATGTTCTACAGCAAAAGCCTCCTGCTTGTCAACATATACAAGAAAAAGAGGTGGAAAATTTGAAAAGTAGTAGATTTTACATAACTTCTAACAGCATGAAGGGTTTCCTAGTTGTTCAATTCAATACAGTGTATACAAAATCTTTCTAGTCAGACAACAAGAAAACCGAAAAATAGATTTAAAAAATTAAAAGAGAGAGAGAGAGAGAGAGAGAGAGAGAGAGAGAGAGAGAGAGATCAAATCTGAGTAAATGAGATGATGTCCGAAATATCATATGAGGAAACTTCCAGAAAAATGCTATCCACTTTTCTAATAATCTACAATTCTTAAAGTCAATAAAATGAAACCTATGACAATGACAAGCAGTCTCACATCATGAAGCTCAAAAGTCAGGCACTGCATCACTATTGAGTTGGGCAATTGTCAGTACCAAACTTGGACCATTGTAATAATATGCCTGAGCTTGTCCAAAGAATCCAAACACAACTCATGTAGGAGAAATATAAGACAATGGAATCTTAATTACTGCCCAATCCCGCCTATTATACACAGCGATTTTACCCTGAACGAGGGCAGCAGAGCTCTTTAAAAGAGTAGCTAGATGAAGTAACTATAAGAGCTTATTAGCAAATTTCCTCTGTAATTGATGCATGCCAAATCCATCCACAAGAGCACATTGACAAAGGCACTAAAGCCCACATTGGTCGAAGCAAAGAAATTCATAAAAATCCAAATCGAAAGAATTAAAAAAATAATTACCAAGAAAAACGGATATAATAAATAATTCCAAGAATATTCTGCAAGCAAGGGACAAATACACCCATCATTGTACCCAGTTTAAGGTCCGAAGCCTGCAAGATATTTGCACAGATCAGATAATGAAAAGGCATCAGAATCATCAAAGAGTTCTACATTTAAGGTCAAATAACAAAAGTGACAGTTTTGGTCCAAATCAGATATACAAAAGAGCAAGAAACGAGCAGTTACCATTAAGAATAGACAGCAGTACCTAATCCACCATGGGTATACACTTGAACTATGTATAACAATATCTAGACATAAAGGCTTAGCATTGAGCTTGGAAAAAGATAATTCGCCATACACAATACACAATCAATGAATTCCAAAACATTTTTATGTGCTGGATAATTCGTATCCATAAAGGAAAAAGAACAGAAATATACTCCTAGCATGCAAACATCAGGATGTTTAAGTAGTGGAAAAGTACAATGTATCATGCTTCATGACAATTGACTATGTGCTACATTTAAAATTCAAAAATACAATCATATTCGCTGCTTGAAATCTCCTCAATATTTAATTCTCGGATCTTACTTCACAAGGACCAGAGACTTGTTTAATAAAATCATGTAACCAATCCTGCGTAGACCATCTTTTTTAAAGATGATAGCAACTAAACCTATAGCAAAAGATGGTAACAAGATCGAGAATATTGACCTTTCGATGACCAAGAGTGATGGAGACATCTTCACCATCTCTAGGACTCGAAGGTGCTGGAATTTGCTCCCCTGTCATACTGAAATAGCAAATCAAATTTAAACCATCCACGGATGAATACAACTCAACCTTATAAAGGATTCAGCTTGATTAACTTATAAACGTAAGAATAAAAAAAAGCAGTAAACTGATTAGAACTGCTCCAACTGCAAATTTTCTAGCAAAAAGACTGGACTAAGAGACCGCATTAGAAAATAAAAGACAGAAAACACTGCAGGTTTTAAACAAAGCTTAAAATCCTTAAATACTGGTTCAAAAGAACACAGAAACCAAACAAACCTGCTTACCTCTTAAGACCAAGAATATTCACAAGGGAATCAAAACCAAACAGTTCCAACTTGGATTCATTCTGAGAGCCATTAACATCTGCATGCCTCGGAGATGACCCCTCTTCATTTGCATCTCGACCCACATTTGCTTGTTGGCCAACTTTTATATTCCTGCGATGACAGTGAATCATGAACATGAATTAAGACACCCACAACTGCAGATGTAGCTGCTAGAATTCATCAGATCCTGCCACATAAAGGGAAAATTACCGATTCTATTAACACAGAAAAAAAGATTGCTATTTGATCTATCTCCTCTAATGCGAAACAACAAGCGTGGCATTGCTTTGACACCAGATGTCAAATGCAATGCGAGATGCCTAAGTTGATGATTTACAGACATATCCTTCCAAGCAAATTTAGCACCATAGTGTTCCCATATTTTAAAACTTTCGACACCTTGCATCAAGATGCAAAAAGGTCATCCGCCAACCCATCAAACATGCCACATTTAGTTTCATTCACTTGGACCATCATAACAACAAGAACTTCCTTGCTGTGGATTCTAAGTAAGGAAAACTACAGATCATTGGACAGTAAACCACAATGCCACTAAAAAATTCAAAAGCCTCCACAATTGCCCAAGAGCAACTGCATCATATCCACTCCTTTCTCTCTCACAGCAGAAAAATGCACTAAAAATCTAATCCAAAATCATAATCCCATAAATATAGCATCAGCTTCTGTACCGATGCTGCCCTCTAGATGTAGAATAAGTGCACAACAACTTTGTCCTTTCAAAATAACTGAGTCATACCGAGTGAAGCTTCACAGACCGAATTAGTTTATCAACTACATCGATGTGTTCTTTCGATGCACACCGAGTGAAAAATAATAGTAGGTGGGTGATTCTTTTTCAAGTAACTTCTGCATACCCACTCCTCAGAGAAGAAGTATCTTAAGTGATTCTGGATTCGATCCACATGTCCAAGAATATACATCAGAGAAATGTTAAGCTTTGACCAGACTGTACAGCAACTTTTGCACAAAATACACTTTCCTTCCAATCCTGCACACTCGGAAGGCCTAACAAACAAGAACAGGAGAAACTGTGCCCGCATCGAACTCCAAATTCGCAAAACGAAGATCCTAACAAACACCAAGTCGCTCAGCAAATCAACGCACCGACGCGAAGCTATGCCACTCACCCCATTTCCAATTTCGGCACTATAAGTCTCACTTCTCAACACAAACGACACTCCCTAAACGAGAAACCGTCATCCACACCCAAGTTCCCGCCTTTCCCACCCCACCGACCGCGACACGGAACGAGAGAGCCAGAATCAGCGAACCTGAGGGGCACGTCGGGACGCGGGAGCGCGGAGGAGGAGGAGGAGGAAGAAGGAGGAGAAGATCCGGGATCCATGGACGACATCTGGAGGACGGCCCGGTCGTGCGCCACGACGGGCCGGTACTTCCGCCGGCCCGGCTGGGGGAACTCGTCCTCGGCGCCGCTCTCGATGTCGCCACCGTTGTCCATCGCGGCCGGGAGGATCGGGGGAAAAGGAAAACCCCCGCCGCCGGATCTCGAAGGTCCCCCGCCCGGGAGCTTCCGATTCCGAGTCGCGACGGCGGAGATCGGGAAATCGGGGGGGGGTGGCGCGGCGGAGATCCGATCGGATCGGATCGGATCGGCGGGAATGGCGAACGAGAGAGAGAGAGAGAGACGTCTTGGAATGGGATTTGGAGGATGGTGGAAATGATGGAAATGATGGAGAGGTTTTCGAGTTCGGAAGGGGAGGACGCGGAGGAAGAAGATGGCTATCGTAACATGTTGGAGGCGTCCTCCACATCAACATCACTCGATTCTGTTTTTCTTCAGTTTTTTTTTTTTTTTTTTTTTTTTGGGTGGGGGGGGATGTTGATGTTATAAAATTCATCTTTTTTTTTTTTTAGTTATAAAATTCATCTTTGCCAAATGATAAATGGAGAATTTTCTTATTAGTTTGTCGATCGATAATAATATGAGACTTTTCTTACTGGTCTGATCGACTTTTCCAAGGTTTTTCTTTCCTTTTGATTGACCCGATGTTTTCTGCTTGGAATACAGTCGAAGCTAGATCCAAATAGTACTGTACTTCTAGCAAACTTATATTTATTACAAATAGTAGAAAGAAAATTCCAAATAAATATATGCTCTTATTTTGTCAAATAAAGATTTAAAGTATAATTTATTTTAAATAAGAACCCGAAGAATTATTGTTTTCTTAAATAAAGGCCTGAAATAAAACTTATTTCAAATAAAGGTCTCAATTAGTTATATTAATTTTAAATGATGACCTAACCTCGTTGATTGAAGGCCATTTTTCGTCTTTTACACTTTTGAATTTTTTCCTTTCTTTCTTCTTTTTCCTTTGTCTTTTTTTTCCCCCTTTTTCCCTCTTTCCACCATGGCGGAGGTCGTTAGACTCAAACGAGAGTTGCCCTCACTTGGCTAGTGCAAGGTGACCTTCACCCGATGTTGAGGAGGCCAACCCTCGCCCTAGCCTGGGTTGGTGAGGCTAGGTGAGGGCAAGGGCTATCTTTGCTAAATTTGGAGAGGAACAACCTCAGCCAATGTCAATGAGGGTCGCCTGACGCCAACAACCTCTAATGACCATTAACAAGGTGCTGTGATGGCCGGGGATGGAAGATGAAAAAAGAAAACAAAAAATAAAGGGAAGAAGAAAATAAACTAGAAAAATATACTTAAATTTTTTTATTTACTGAAATCCCCCGTCTTCGAAATAGTTAATGGTCAACCAAAAATCCTTATTTGAGATTATTTAGCCATTTCAAATTTTTATTTTAGAAAATGATGGCATTTCGAACTCTTATAACATGGTGATCCATGTGAATTTTTTTTAGTGCAATTGACTTCCTTAACTATACACTTTTCTTTCGTTCGAATTGGTCCTTTTGTCAAAATTAATGGCAGAAATATTGACGTGGCCTTTGATTGTCGTAAAAAATCAACATGTAATGGTACATGGTTCAAAAGTTTAGGCTTCATTTATTTTATGGAAAAATAATGATTTGAATTTTTTTAATAAAAATGATCTCTTGTATCACTTATAAAGATGAATGAAAAAAATATTTTCATTGTTTTCAAAAAATTTAGATGTAAATTGCTATTGGTAATAAATATTTTTATTTTTTAAGGTTAATTTGTTTCACAAAAAATAAATAATTTTAAAATAAATTTTCTAAAATCAATTTATTGTATACCTTGAAATAATTATTCATTGAAAAATATTTTATTATCAACAATAATTTATGCCTAATATTTTTGGGAACGGTGAAAATAGTTTTCATTCAATTTTTTTTTTAGATGATACAAGAGGTTATTTTCACAAAAATATTTCTTAAATCATTATTTTTCCATAAAACAAATGAAGAACTTTCGAACCGTGTAACGTTACAAGTCAATTTTTTACAACAGTCAAAGGCCACATCAGTATTCCAGGGAAGGACCAATTCGAACGAAAGAAAAGTATATGGCTTAGGAAGTCAATCACACTAAAATAAAATTCACATGGATTGACCACTACGTAATAGTTTAATTGATCTATGGACCTTTATTTTTCCTCAATAATGAGGCAATTACAGGTTCATTTCGAGTCACTTCCATCATGCAATTTGCATTGCAAACGTTTCCATCACTAGCGGGCTTGCTTTATTTTTTTCTTCCAAATGATAATGTCTTCTCCATGGAGCCACTAAAATTTATGATTTTTGCCTATTCAAATTAAAATTTCACCTAAATCGGTTGCTCCCTCTTTCTTGCATGCTGACGCGCATCAAGTATTTAGAGAAGCATATAGAGTTTACACTCTCGGGTGCATCCCAAGAAAATATGTAGATACGACGGTTCAAACCCGAATTGAGGGTTAAGCAACCCGTGAGATTTACAAATGGTTCTTATTGGGTATGCTACCAGGTCAAATCACATGAAAGTTGTCCAGTTCTTTACTCTAGATCTATTCCTTTATGATCAAGGCAAGCATCCTGGTGAAAGAAACTTCTGTTTCTGTGGATTTATAGCAGAAACCCTAAGGGGTCTAGTTTGATTTTTAACTTTTCACTTTTGTCTCATGTTGATAGGGTAACGTTTTTTTTTTTTTTTTTTTTTTTGGTAATGTGTAACGTTTTTTTTCCCCTATACTGGAAACCCAAAATCTTCAAAATAGATAAATGAATTATAATGTATAAATTCATCCCAAAGTCTTATGTAAGTTTTTTAAGTTACGATATGTTTTCTAGTTTTTAGTGGATAATTCAAATAAAATTGTTTGCTTTAGGCCTAGTTAAACATGTCATATAAAAAAAAATAGACAAGCATACTCATTTATTATTCAACTCAATTGACTGAGCCGTCCATTTATCTTATAACTATTATTTTTTTTTGGTACCCAGAAAACCTTCGTACACCGTTTCACGGTAGAGTAAACCCTAGAGGAGCAATAGGGGGTAAGTCGTGGGTTCCTTTCTCGCAAGGCAGACGACGCAGCGAGTCGAACTCAGGACCTCTCCCGAAAGGAACCTGTGCTAAACCACTACGCCGCCACCACGGGTTGCTCTTATAACTATCGTATCGTGATAAAAAAAAAGGTCAATTGAATCAATTTATGTCTCTTGAATTGGAAATTACTAAATCATTTTATAATTTACTCAACGAAAAAAGGAAGAAAATATAAGCAATGAACACCCTGAAACCTAAGCCTAAACTCAGGTTTGTGTCAATCCGGTCCAGCATAGCTTCCCATTGGCCGTTTGAAACCCTATTATTCATGTAAGAACAATGAACTTGGATTATTCAACCCCAGAATCACCAAACTCAACCAGAATAGAGGAAGAAAGGACCACTCCAGAAGCAGCAAATAGATCAATAGAGCATCTATGCTTTAGCCCGTCACTTCGATCCCGACATCTCCTACCTAATTTTCCTCTCCGGCAATGCCGAACATCGACGCACCTGATATCGTGCACTCCTCTTTAGAACCAAAATGTGGAAAAGAAGCATTACGGCCCTTATTTCCAGCAACACTCCAAACTTTCAGTTCACGTTATTTCCGATGCAAATTAGGAGTTCTGCCAAGCTCCGGAGCTACTTTTGAGCTCAAACAGAACAGTATCTCATGTGCTTTTCACAATCTGTAAATACTAGTATATTGAGAGACTTCAATATCATGCAAATCATACTTAAAAATAGATACCTTCACATTGGTAGACAGATTTTATTAGTTAGATCCGAGAAACTCATCCAGTATTGGAAATCATCACTATCACTTCAAGAACTACAAGATGACTGAATACACAGTTGAGCGGAGCGACGAGAATGCTACAAATAATTGGCAGCTATGGTACATACACAATCAGGAAATTCAGTTGCTGATCTGAAACCTAATTTAGGACAATAACCGACAAAATGACGAAAAAGAACAGAAAAACATGCAAAAGTTATACAGTTTCGGTTGTTTACCCCTCAGGCGACGAGTTTTTCTTATGCTTGCCATATCTGTCCTTAACCTTAACTTTCTCAGTCTTGGCTGAACCTCTACTCTGGTTGCTGACTGATCCTTCTTGAGCACTGCACATCTGAGACTTCATCCTAAACCCCAGTTTCTTCGAGACGCTTCCCCAAGCGCTTGAACCCTTTACTCGACCCAGCTTCTCAATCTCCTGTCTCATGTTCGAGCATTCCTTCTCAAGTTCTGAGACGCGCATCCTCATGTTATCCATTCCCACCTTCAGTACCTGATTCTCCCTCACGGCTGTGGCCCACCCTCCCTCACCGGATGGGCCCAGCCCGCTCCTCAGCTGCCTTGATCCGTCAAGGTTGTCAGACACAAGGAAGCAGCCGGCGATCGAAGTCCTGAGCTGAAGCTGCTCGAAGAAGAGGACTTGCACGACTACTCTCAAGGGCAACCTCTCGTTCTGCGCAGCGTGTGTGCACGCTTCCAGAGAGAGCTTCTGGCAGTCCATTAGCCTGCAGAGCTGTTCTCTGTCGGACTCGGCCAACCATGGATGTGACTGCAGGAATCACGAAAAAACAAATGTTTTCTAAGAAGAGCCATTTTGACAGAGAATATGCAATGATAGCTGGAGCTTCTATTGTGCCCTTCAAGCAACCCAACAACAAAGAATCTTGTGCTTCGTGAGTAATAACTCAAAATGTAAAGACATAGGAAAGGAGAAACTGCGATGATATTGGCTTAGTAATGGTGATGTTATAGAGACAGTGGTTGAAAATTGAAACATACGCTAAAACCCAACACATTTTGCATTGTCGACTATTAAATCATATATTTTCTTTATGATCTACGTGAATGCAGAGCAGATAGGTTTCATTTCAATCAAACATGAAAATATTGCGTCATGAAGCTCGTTTAAGGCATGCAGTGCTCAATCAATAACCACCAGTACCTTCAGATAAATATCTATGGCGCGGTAAAGACCATCATCTAGTGGTCGAGCATAGTCTGGAACAGCAGCAGCAAGAGCCTGAAACTTTGGCAGCTTCAGATTAATATCAGGTGCGACCTCAGCAAGGTAACCATCAATTAACTTGGCCACCATTGTGACTGGAGTGAGTGAAGCGGATGGCGAGCCAATCAACTGGCCATCATCAACTGAACAAGGCGAGGCCCCACCAGTAGTTTGATCCATGGCAAGGAAGTGCTCGAGAATCCGCTGCACACAGTCGACATTGTACAGAGTCTCCGTGGAATAAGAGAAACTGGGCATCAAGAGATCTTCCAGCATCGCCTCATCAAGTTGCATCCCAATCCTTTTCTGTAGATTTGATATGCAAGAGGGGCTTGCGCGGAGAATCATCGCAGTTCTAAGAAGGCCGAATAAAAATTTGGTTGGGACGAGGCCCTTCTGCATTGGAAGTAATCTATCTACTTCTTCTAGTAAGTCCTTCTGCTCCTCCTCTGAAGGTGGAGTTCCAAGACCCACAGATGCTAACCGGGTACTGGACTCAGCAACACCCTGACGCCGATTGAGCCCAGGAAGGTACTTCCTTGCATAAAAAGTAAGGGACCCAGCAATGATCTCTGGTTTGATACCACGGGTTTCCATAGCTGAAATCAACCTTTTATAAAGAGGAAACCTCAGACTTGACACATCGTCATACCACCAATCTGAGCTTGCTTTTTTTGGCCTTGCCCCAGTGCTAATCCCATTCCAAAGTACACTGCCCCCTGGGCTTTGCATGGGCCCACCATGCTCCATTATAGGCCAGCCAAAAAGATTTGGGTCAGTGGATGCTTTCATCGCCAGTGACTCAATACATCTCTTTGTGATGTGGAGCTCATCAGCATGAGGGAGAACATCTTCACAACTTTGAAGCACCTTCAGAGAGTCTTTCCAATTTCGTAGGACAACTTGATTGAGAAAACTTTCAGTCCTCGTAATCAGATTACCCTCACCATACTCTTCCGTCATTTCAAGATGCTCAGAAGCACAACGAAGGTAAGCGACATTTGAGGCAGTGAGTTCGAGTTTCACTCCGTAGCAGAACTTGGCTATGAGCTCAAAAGTCTTGGCTCCACCAGGGATGTCGGGCAGTCTTATTACGCATTTTTCTTCACCTTCTTCTGATGCCCCAGCAATCAGTCTCTCCATCACCCCACTTCGAGAGAGCAAAGGAAACTGCGCATACAAAAAATGAAAGGTTGAGGATTGTTCCAAAGACCAAAGATGATGGTAAAAGAAGACGTGAGTGATTAAAAGCAAAAATATCCAAAGGACCTATTATTGGCTAAAACTTTCAAAAGACGTGAAAGAAATGAAAAGTTGGTCGGTGATAGTTTACTTTTTTCATAGCAACATGACTATAGAGGTACTGTTGATTGACCAGATAAAGTTAAGAAAAATTAAAATAACCGACAGATTCAGTTCACATGATTTCACTTATAAGCTGTGGATCACCACCTTGTTAGCCTGGTAGACTACATTTTTCACAAAAAAGGATTATTGATGGATGAAATATGATAGACACATAACCATGCCTATTTTACTGATGCAGCAAAAATCCGTCAGTATTATTGTTGGGCAGATCTCACTGTAAACCAACATCAGAATGCTGGAACTAGTTTCTGCTAAAATGGTCTCTTGGAGTAATTTAACTAAACACTTGCATCCGACAATTGCAGATTTCTAAGTTGACACAGCCAGAAAACAGATATTGCAAGGCCGACCTAAGTAAGATCCTCACTGTATCATTCAGATTAAAACTCAACTTCTGGCAAAATTATAGATTCATGAATAATACAGGGAAGCAATCCAAGCTAGAGGCATAACCCTGCACTTTACACTAAGTACCAACTTATCAATGTAACATCCTGCTGTAGTGAACTGCAAATGATACATTAACAATGAGTCAAGCACACCGACCTTGTACTTTTTAATCTCACACAGTTTTAGTCAAATGAAACAAAGAGAGCAGCTACAAGTAGTAACGATTATCAACCATGCAGACACTTTTCAGGAAAGGGTAACCGGAAGAGAACTCTAAGCAAAAGCTCAGCCTACAAAAATATGTAAAAGTGAAATATCAAAGAACTCATGATTCACTCAGCCATCGTGTATCATTACAAATACAAGTCAAAACTTCTGTGATTATGAGTAGTTAATTACTGAAGTTGTGCTCTGCTTAAGAAATCAATGAATTTTTATATGTGTACATATTTTTTTTGTTAGTTAAGAACAGTTACCTTGTGTAGGTGAAAAGACATCTCCCCAACTTCCACAACAATATCACTGGGCAGGCCAGTTGTACAAAACCTGCAGTTTCAAGTATAGTTCAGGAATGTTGTACTTTGAGATCATAATCATGTAACTCTTCTTCAGGCCCAAGTATACAAAATACCATTCAGCAATCATTTGTCACCCAAGGAAGAGAATGCATCCTCCAAAAAAACCAGAAACTAATCCAAATCAGATGATCAAAGCATGCACTAAAAAATAGACGCCATCTATCTTTTAGATCCATATCTAATTACTATAATTTAAAGGAAAAAAGGTTTATTCTGGCAAAGGTGATTTCTCTACTCATGCTAATAAACTTTTTCTTCTAAATCTAAAGGTTTGCTGCCATGGAAGGATTCAGCAATGGCTTCCAGGAGAAGTGTTGTTTTTAAGAGACATTCAGCAAGTCAACCCCAGCAATTGTCTTACCAAATCAACTTTAGTATGAACACTGTGATACCTTCATACACAACAGATCAGTGAAAGAAAATTACAATCTTCTTTGAACTCCCTATCGAGTATTTAGTGAAAACAAGTATCATGGAACCCAACATAATCATGGTGAATTCTTCAGCATATGCAACTTGGAAGTGTTTGAAAGTTAAATCAGCCCCACTGTAAAGTCCCTTAAACAAATTGGTCAAATTTAAGAAGCATTGTTTCAAATTAATGGAGAGGCAATAATCATGTCTCCTATTACATGACACAAAGTTTTCTCACTGCTCAAGAATGTTGGTACTAAGCCGTTCAAGTAAATAAAGAGAAGTGTGAAGTGTGCCCATCTGCAGGTATCTCAAGCAAATTTCCTCTTAGAAGCAGAAACTCTATTTTCAGCATAGTAATCTAGTGGTTCGACAGCAAAAACAGTACACTGATAGGCATGATCTGAGGGATAAAGAAGAACATGATGCATGAAAGCTTTCATATCTCCGTAACAGGCACTCAATTATACATGTGAGTTAGCTGAACAGAAATACTCCTGGTAACATCACAGCATAAAAATGAACACTCCTCGCAGCACAATGTCCAGAATCCCAAAATAAGACATTCAGTTATAAAAGAATTCAGCTAAAATAACCTGAAAAAGACAAGAAAGGAGACAAGTTCGAGGTTCTTACCAGGCCTGCCCTTGCCGCTGAAATGCATCACTTTTGGAACCCAATTTCACACACGCCATTTCCCTCACAATTCAACACTTGATGACTTGAGGATTTGAGGCCGAAGCTGAAGAACAAAAGCCAACCCACTTCAAGCGCTTTCTATCACCCACAATTTTTTCAAGAACATGGTCAGTCCGACCAGAACCCACCAAATTCTCAAACCCCAACCTCAAAAAGAAGCCCCTTGAACTAATTTCTCTGCTAAAACTACCCCAAAATCCTGCAAACTCAGTACAACTCTTTTGGCCGAAGCAGCACCGGAGACAGAAGCAATGCATGAACTTGAACTTCAGCCTCTCCGAAAACAGCAACGCACTGAAGAAGCCATGGAGGCAAAAGAGACCCAGAATGACTTCATTGAAGCCCACAAAACCCCAGGTCAAATCCCAGCCCGGAACCAAAAATATTCTCTAACAGGACAAGAGTTTGAGGTCAACCAACCCAGTAGCTCCCCACTCTCAAGCGAAGAAGCTTAAAAACTTCCCTTTTAATCTGTGCCCAAAAATACAAAACCGTGAAGATTCCAAAGTTTAAACCTGTTCCGGGCACGGGGGACCCAAACCGCTCCCACCCATTAAAGAAAGACAACCACCAAAGCACTCCGGGCGTGCTTTTCCTTAATTTCTCAAACATCCCAGATTAAAAATAAATGGGGCGTTGAAAGCATAGAGATCTGCACGGGCCTGACAGGGCTTGGGCAAACTCAAAACCAAAGCCATCATTAATGGGCATGGCAGCTTTTGAAGCCGGTCCCTCGGCCACATACATGCATGTGGGGTCACTTGCTTGAAACGCAATCATTGCTGCCGAGGAACTTCATTGGATACATATATATATATATATATATATATATATATATATATATATATGAGGAATCTTCAAACAAAGCTTGAGTTAGAGGATAATGTGTTGTATATTGATTGAGAATCATGAGTTCGATTAGATGCCTTGAAAACAGCATAAAACTGCTTTTTGCACAGCTGGGCCATGTGGGCGGATGCCGCACTCGGCATTGAATAGGCTGGAAAAGGGCAAAAACGTTGAATGATTGAAGAATTGGAATGATTATGATAGCGATGTTGTTACAACAGTTCTTGGGAATCATCTTGCTAGTTTTGATTCTTCTTAATTTGATATGAAAATGTACCTATTTATGGTTATTTTGTTATGGGAGGTTCAAGGGGATAGCTAATGGAAATTGGAGAAAGTTTTGCAATCCCAACACAAGAGTCCTCTCTTTTCGTTTTTTTTTTTAACCATTACATGGGATTGTTGTTAGTATCCTAGCACCATTAATTGTCTTATGAAGATCCCGTGACTTTTGAAAAACATTATGATCCATTGGATCTACTTAAAGTGACAAGTGGAGAATATACTTATTGGAACAAATCGTCTTATCTTATCAAGATTGTAATTCTACCTTGCCAATATCCCCGGGCCAAAAGGGGAAAGAATAAGAGAGAGACATTGGAGAGGGCATTATAGAAATGTTAGCAATTTTCTCTTCTTCCGAGTCTGCCTCTTGTTCAAGCATCATCTTACCTTTTATAACCGAAGTTAGTGGTAATACAAGCATTTTCATGATCAGTATGGCTGACCAAGCATATTACATACTACAAAAATACAAGGTTGACAAAAGCTGAAAGATTTGATTCATGTAACAATATTTGATACAGACTTAATAATACAACAAACCTTACAACTTCAACTTTTAAATAGTAGTCATGTGAACCTTTTAGAGATTTTTTCATTTGTCGATGGTGTCATGATGTGAGTTGAGATTAGGTTCTTCTTTGAATCCACAATCTAGCTATCATGTGTCAAGATAAGATTTCAAAGTCCCATGGGTCTTGAGAAAATTCCATTGGTTTTGGTTGATTATGCTTGTAGGCATCTCATGTCTCTGTGGTCGCCTGATATGCATGAGAATAATCCCATGGCATTTCTTCTTAATAAGTACTAGGCCATAAGAATTTTGGAAAAGTTTGATTCTTATATATAGGTATGATATCCTAAATTTTTCTTCAATTTATTAGGCTAGCATTTATTGTGTTATACATAAAAATGATTTCATGTTAAAACTTACGTAAAACACCACTGACTTGTCTATAGTCTTGTGTATTTATATGTTACGATGCTTAAAGTATGCTTAGCATTTTATGATTTTGACATAAATCTAGCACGCTTTGGATTACATAAATATGGGTATTTCATTACGACTTATATACATTCAAAATGCCCAAAATGCCTTTACAACACATAAATTTTAATTAAATCTATTCATGAGGCTCATGTCTATACACATGATCACTGACATTTACCACATTTTAAAATTATAAACCACTGGGATTCGCCTCAGTGGCCATCCTTCCAACATAGAAGGGAGAGATGAGAGGTTCAAATCTCCACATTCTCAGGGAGGGATGGGGTGGGGACGCGCAAGTTTCAGGAGTGGGTTTCGACTCCCACACCTTGCAAGAGGTAGGGCAAAAGTCTGAGAGTGAGTGTAGATTAGATATAGAGTAGGACTGACCCAAAAAAAAAAAAAAAAAAAAAACATTTTAAAATCATCTTCTCTCTCCCTCCCTCATAATTACGACTTGCTAGCCACTCTTAACACTATCTTACCACAAGTGTTGCCAACTCAAGGTAGCCACATTTCACTCATTCATCTTGCCATCCTAAGTTTTCAATCATATGCTTTTACTATGGAATGACATCATGCACAACATAAATTTGACCTTGGTTAGTTCATGCCGAAACCATCTAAAAGGTGAGACTTCTTTCTCACTCCTTAGTTGTAACCTTGAGTTCCACCTTGATCCTCTTTCCAACCATCATCTTTAATTATGCTATCCAAATCCACACTTAAGATGTATCCAAAGAGCCCAGAGTCTAAAAGTCTCCATTTAAGCAACCCACCTTTGAGGTAAGATTTTTTCTCTCTCTCAAAGCTTTGGTTATCTCAACAGTTTTAGATTAGGCGTTTAATTTGTTCTAGTGTCGATTCAAGATTGTATCACTTGATTTCGAGGTGGATCTAACTACTCTTGATATTTGTTTGATTTTAGCGTGAAGTGTGGATAGTATCAATGCTTACATGATGAACTAAGATGAAAGACTATAATTATGAGTGATCTTATATCATTTTGTATCATGGGTGCTGCCAAGTTGTTGATTTAATATTTAAATGATGCTTGATGATACTTAATCGCCCTCTTGTCATGTTAGTAATATTACATGAAAAGTCCACTGTGTTCATGATGCCAGTAGAAGATGCTATGAGTCGTTCTACAGATCATAACAACATTTCATGAACAAAAACATGGTCGAGTGATTTCAAGAGGATTTTGAATGACTTTGATAGGCGAAAGTGTTAGAGAGATGAAACTATACATGTAAAGGGGGTAAAATAGTAAATTAGTGTAATACAGAAATTCACAGCATATAAATTCTCCAGTGTAGCTAGTAAGTTAGATCAATTACAGGAGATGAAAATGTGATATTGTAGATTGTGGACTAATATGTTAATTTTAAAAGTCAGAGGTATCTTTTTCTAAAACTGAAATTTTTGGGTTGTTTACACGTTAAGGATGCTTATGATGGTAGGTCTTAGTTAATTATACAATTAATTGTATAATCTAGACCATTGATTCAACTAGAAGTTCATTTCACAAGTATCTTGAAATTTAGTTGGTTTGGTAATATTACAAAATCTAGGACATGTATATGGGAGCATAAAAAACCAAATTGAAAACCGAACCGAAAAATTTGGTTTTTTTGGTTTGGTTCTTATTTAGTTCGGTTCTTGTTAAAAATCAAAACTTTTTTAACCGGTTCAGTTTTTATGGGTTCGATTAACCTTACAAAACCGATAAAATCTAAATTTTTCTTTTTTATTTTTTAAAAATCATTTTTTTGTTCTTTTTCTTTTTCTTTTTCTTCTTTATTGGCTAGTCGTTGGCCACGATGGTGGCTAGCTATCTGCCAGAAGCGAGCTCGAGCCTCATCGGCTTGTGGTGAGCCGAGCTCCCCTAACTCTGGTGAGCTTGGCCTCGCCAGATTAGGCGAGGCAGAGCCTTGCTGAAATCTGATGAGCTCAAGCCTTGCCGGCCTATGGCAAGGCTCAAGCTCGCCTATGGCTGGTCGTTGGCTGTTATCGTGGTTGACGACCGGCCAATGAAGAAGAAGAAGAAAAAGAAAGAAAATAAATAAAAGAATAAAAAATAATTAAAAAATCGATTTTTTTAATAAAAAATTTATAGAATGGGGTGTATGCAGGGGAAAGAAAAACAAAGACAAAAGTAAAAACTGAAAAATCAAACCAAACAAAATCAAGCTAAATTGGAATTTTGGTTCGGTTCGGTTCAGTTTTCCAAAAAAATTGAATTGAACTGAACCATATACACCCCTACATGTATATAGTGTTGATAAGTTATTCATACAAATCAAATAGAAAATGAATGGCCTTAGCTAAAATTGACTAGTAAAGTTAGATTAAGTGGAAATTTATATGAAGAGTGCAATTGTAAAATGAGAGATTATGTCGGGTTAATCTTGTCATTGTCAAGTTAAATTGATGTAAATATGATAGATAAGAGTGAACATAGTCTTGATGTACTCTTGTTGATCAAATCCTAAATGTTTTAGGTGTAATATTTATCAAAGTGTAAAAGTGTCCTTTGTGTAATGGATCTTGTAGCTTGGCATACATTTGAGCTTTCACTATAAACTCATGATATAAGAATGTGTGACCTTTTGGATTGAATGGCAATTGTCTTTTGAATAAGAGTGGGTGGGTTTGCATATGACCAATGGATATTTGGTTTAGATGGTTTATATGAGAAACGCCAAGAGATTAGTGTGATGTTATTTGTATTATAATTTTATGGCATAAGTTACGTAGTAATGATCTGCATATGATCATGTTATGTACCAAATTATGATTGTTTTATGAATAAGAGTTTGATGGACATGTGGTTTCCATTGTTAATGTGGACAATGAGAAGAGATTAGTATGATATTGTTTGCACTATTATTACATCATTGTACATGGCAATTGTTATGTTATGATGATTGATGTCAACGTGCCATGTGATGAATACCTTTGCCATGGCTAATCTGCCAAAAGTGAAATCCCTTTATGAGTATGTACATGAGATTCTAGGAGTCCGTTCGTTTCGCGAAAAATTGGCCATTTCTGAAAAATATTTTCTCAAAAGTCATTTTCCAGGAAAATGACAATATTTTCTGATGTTCAGCTAAAACCTGAAAATATTTTGGAAAATATTTTCCATTGTTCAATAAAGAAAATATTTTATAAGACTTCACCACTTAGGCATGCATCATTTACTGACCTATAAATCCATCAAATATGAACTTGCCTTTAAATTCATGCAAACTTACTTCATATCTTTGTTCCCTCATTGTCGCCAAATGCTCATCTACTCTAAAAAATGTTCGTATGGATTTTAAAAAGAAGTAAAAGAGAAAAGAAGCAAAGCATGTATAGCCCTCATGAGAATTTTCCAATTGAGTGACTTGTTCTCCCCATGCATTTTTTTTTTTTTGGTAACATCCCCCATGCATTTTTTGTGTTCTAATAAACACAAGAAAAAAGAAGCAAAGCATGTAGAGCTCTTTGCTTGAGCAATATACAACTACAGTAGAATAAATAAAGAAAAGGATAAACAAGAGTGTAGAGCACAAGCTTGAGAGCTTGAGGTTCGCTTGGTAATGGTTGACAACTGGCCAAGAAAGAGGAAGATGGGAAACAAAGAAGAGAAAAAGAAAAGAAAAAGAAAAAAAAGAAAAGAAATAGAAAAGAAAAAGGAAATTAAAAATAATTCGAACTAAAAAAGAAAAAGCAAATTAAAAAATAATTGGAAAAAAAAAAGAAAAGAAGAAAAATAAAGGGGAGGAGGAAGTGAGGATTTGTTGAGATATGAAAAGATTTTTTTTTTTTCCTTTCATGGAAAATATTTTCCTCAAGAAATTCATTTTCCATGAAACGAACGCCGAAAAATTCAGAAAACATTTTCCCAGAAATTATTTTTCACGAAACGAACGGAGCCTAAGAAAAGACAGATTTTCCATCGTCTAAATACAATTCTTTATTGGGTTGAGAGAACATGAAATCCTACAATTCATACCTTGAGATGATATGGCTTATATAGCTTAATATGGCTCAACTGGCGCATAATGAGAATGAATATGGAATAGCCATTACAATGCGATTGTCCAATAGTGTATTTATCCTCTTTGATGTGACGCCCATGATGAATGGGTTAAGGCATGACAAATGCGTGTTTATGATCCTGTCCCCATGAGTTGTTGATAACGATGTCTCGTTAATCGAGATGAGTTCCTGTCAATAATGAATAAGTTGACTCACTCGTGAATATCGATGAGCTACTATGTGGTATTAGCGCACTATAAGATTTGTACACTCATTTGTGTACATTTGGGTGTTAAGCTGGTATTTGGCCCTTGATCAATAGATAGGCTTCTCCTAACTTGATAGGTATAGTCATTGATATACAATGCGTGGATTATATTTAAATGAACGTCAGTTTCCCTATTGACAACGATAAGCAATATTACCCGTTGATAATTACTATGCTGTTCTACTTTCGCCTCAAGTGGTGAGTAGATCTTCTATTTTAGACCTGGAGCTTTTATTTACTAGGCTTATAATCGCCCCAAATATTTTAGAAATTGTTTAAGAGTTTAGGGACATTTAGATTAGTACTTTCTAAGATCTTTGTGTGCAGAAAAAGTAGGGGGTGTATCTTGTAACGACCTTCCCATATTCCTAGTTTTACACTTAGCGCAGACTCTCGCAAACCCGACCTATTGCAACTTTGGAGTTTTATTTTAATCAATTAAACATACAATTTAATTAAATTATGAGTCACCACTAATCTATTATGGGTCGGTTAGAAACTCATGTGAAATGTGGGCGAACATTTTACTTCCGCAAATAAGAGATTTCATGGATAAAGGGATTTGATTACACTAAATTAATCTAATACTCTTTTAGTGAATTTTCCCTTTATTTAAAAAAAAAAGTTAGTAGTTTTGGTTAATTTTAAGGGTCAAACCCTAAAAAATCCCAAACTGGTACACCTGTGACAAATTTACCCCAAATTATTTTTTTGACCACCAAAAACCCCAAACTGATACATGTGTGACAGATCTACCCTCCGTTAGCTTCCGTTTGATTTTGCCGTTAATTTTGCTGATGTGGTTGTTGACATGGCAAGCCATGTGGAAATTCACAAGTTTAATACCGTTAAAAATCCCAAACTGGTATATTTATGACAAATTTACCCCAAGCAAGTATATTTAAGAAAAATTTACCAAGCAAGTATATTTACGAAAAATTTACTCTAAATTAATTTTTTCGATCATAAAAAACCTAAATTGGTACACATGCGGCACACTTACCCTCTTTGAGTTGTGATTACTAATCAATTTTATTTTCCGGATTACTCTAACATTGCCTCCATATCATTAATACTTTATTTTTTTCTTTTTATTGGAATCATTATTAGAAAAGTATTCAAAGACTACCAAATGTGCACTTCATTCTTGTGCATCACATGCTCGTTGAAATGCTGGAATCAAAATCACTTATGTTTGTCATTGATTTCAGGTGTACTTTGAGTGTGATTCTTTTGTATATGTGCGCAAGCAATCTATCCATCTTTTAGTTAATGGGCATCCTCTCGACACAAGAATGAAGTGCACATTTGGTAGTCTTTGAATAGTTTTCTAATAATGATTCTAATAAAAAGAAAAAAAATCAAGTATTAATGATATGGAGGCAATGTTAGAGTAATCCGAAAAATAAAATTGATTGGACATAACAACCCGGTCAAATTTGGAAAAATTGAAAGAGGGTAAATGTGCCGCACGTGTACCAATTTAGGTTTTTTATGATCGAAAAAATTAATTTAGAGTAAATTTTTCGTAAATATACTTGCTCGGGGTAAATTTGTCATAAATATACCAGTTTGGGATAAATTTGTCATAAATATATCAGTTTGGGGTTTTTAACGGTATTAAACTTGTGAATTTCCACATGGCTTGCCACGTCAGCAATCACGTTAGCAAAATTAATGGCAAAATCGAATGGAAGCTAATGGAGGGTAGATCTGTCACATATGTACCAGTTTGGGGTTTTTGGTGGTCAAAAAAATAGTTTGGAGTAAATTTGTTATAAGTGTACTAGTTTGGGGTTTTTTAGGATATTAACCCTAATTTTAATCCTAAACCATGAACATGCACGGTGTGACCACACAGGTGCGAAGACAAAAATTTGACATTTAATAGATTAAAGGGCGATAAATAAATTACTAGAAACAGGGCAAAAACTTTGATGTATTAAGCAAAGCAAAAACAAGGGTTTATTATCATCCAACACACCAAATATTCCGCAAGGTGTTAACTGAAAACCAAAAAATGATGCATGACTAAACATGATTTATAAATGCTATGACAATTATTTCTTCCTGCGTCTTTCTTTTAATGATTTATTTTAAGTTATATGGACATGCATTAATGAACTAGAATGAAATTCTAAATCACATGCGAGCTATATCAATGACTTTAGTGCAACCTACATGCTATTATAATGACATGAGTTAGGATTAATCATGAATTTGCTTTATTATCAAAACCTGATAGTCTAATTATTATTTTTTGTGTTTCCTGTTATAATAAATAAAAGACTAATCTTTACGGCTCCTAACATGACCTAAATGACCTTTATTAAAAAATGAAAGGAAGTGACCTATTGTTGCAATGTTGACTCTTTTTTGGTATTCTCTTTTTGTAAAATTAAACTATATGCAATGTATGAGATGCAATCATTAATATGATAAAATACATGACCGTAAACATGTGATCCCTAAATGACAAACAATATATGAGATGGTTTTTAACTAATTCTATATGAAATTTGCATGAGATATGGTTGAGATTTTCTATGTGAGTAAAAATAGGAAATGGGCGACCTAATTTAAACTAATAAAATAAACTTTTTTAAAATCCTAATCTTAGGTAATTTACTAATTACCCCATGGTTCCTAAAATATGAACTTCTAAATTAGGAAACATACATATGAATATAACTAAAATATACAACACGCATGGATAAATGATAAAAACGCAAAATCTAATGAAAGCGAAGACCGTGCGATGAAAGCAGGCTAACAACGAATAACTTCAAGAATTGTTACTGAGCATCAATGCTCATGGTAATTATGCAATATCATTCGAGAATCATTAATATCTATCAAAGATATGCGATTATCTTATTTTGACATTATGAGGCGGAAATAATATTCTTGATTAATCCTAGATGCAAATTACTATATGATGCATATTCATAGTCTAATGACATATCATGTCTAAACCCAACATAATGAATACTCACCACCACAAAAAATAGGAAACGAAATTTAATTTGGGAATCCATCTATGGTCTCAAAAATCGGATTCCTCAATTATCGACGTGTATTTCGATTCTAACAGGAAACTGCTTAAATTTCAAACCAAATCATGTCAGAATTTTAATAATCAAAGTTAGGCAATTCAACATATCTTCTGTATGTACAGTTTTGATTAAGTATAGTACAGAAAAATTTGTGTACATTGGAGGCTCAATTCTTTATATATTCGTGGTTCAAATTGTATGTAAAATTGAGATTGTGCCAATAGGATTTTTTGAAATTCTTGATATTTTCTAGCAATTTCTCTAAAGTTGTATCCAAAAGATCTATACACCTTAGCAGAAGTAAAAGGACAATCGATTTGTCTTGCTGTCCCTAACTTGTAAAGTCTCCATTTTCCGATTAAAAAAAATAGGTGAATAAAATTTAGGGTTTGGGGCTGTGCACTCTAGTTTAGCGGTGATAATAGGTTTTGCTAGTTAGGCAAAGGATGAAACCATTCAAGAACCTCCGCAAAGTGCTTAAGATAATGTTGCCGAAATACTTCACTCAGAGAAGCAATATTGATCCTATAGGCGGTGGCCGCAGGGAATTTAATGGCTACAACAAGTTTGTGGAGCAAGTACCGAGATAACCATTTTAACTTCTTTGGAAAATTGGTGATGTCGAAGATGAAGACGTGGATGGATAAATAGTCTAGATTGACTACAAATGGTCTAAGATTTAAATTTCTGCATTATCTGAATATCTTTAATTGATATTTCCAAATAAGAGGCTTTGTATGTCTGAAAAATTGTCTAGAAAGGACAAACTGCAGTGTTTCCATGTTGAGGTTTAGTAGAGCTGAGGTTAATCCACAAGTAACTTGAGATACAGATGCTGATGTAATCCGATGAGATGTGTTTGGGTCTTGAAAGAAGGCCTGCAACAATGTCTTTCTCTCATTTAATGTGTTTGATTTTAAAAAAGTACTTCGTATTTCATTTTGCCCATCTAAGAGGTTTTGGCTTTAAACATCATCATCAGGGAAAAGATGATATATCTATTTCTACAAAACCTAATAACCAATTAAATGGAATTCAAATTTCTTAATTCCATATTTTGATGGCTCAATATTAATTTAAATATCGTCCACTTTTATGTTTCCATATGTATCTCTTTCCATCGATTTCTTCAAGCAAAATTAATGTCCAATATTTGTCACTGATTTTAGTTTGCATGATTCGTTTGCCTTTAGAAGGCATTTGCAATAGGGAAAGATGCTGTGCCTTCTCCCGTGATGCTTGTATTTCCCTAGGATGCTCCTTTTTTTTTTTTTTTTTTTTTAGTTTCTATGGAGGTGGATTCTATTTCTAGAGTTTTTGTTGGGAACAATGAATTTAGAGATTTTTATGACAAAAATTTTAAGATAATTGACAATCCCGACAAATTGTCTGACCTATTTATTTGAGAAAGATGTTATAATATTTATTTTTCAAATGTGATCCCACTTTTGTATTTCCTAATTAATTCCAATTTATTACTTGCGTTTATCACGTGATATTTGTCATTAATATGTTACCATAATGGTCTTGATGGAAGGCATCGGTAACGTAAGAAATTGAATAAAACATTAGGTCATTTAGTTCAAACCCTATTATTACATAAAAGAAACCATCATGTTAAAGGAGTATTGCCTAGTGTAATAGGATGTTCAGTAGATTGATCACGCTTTGTGCATTTGTCCAAGGTTTTAGGTTTTTCACATTTGCAGATTTTCATCGGTGGTTGGAGATATGTTGATCTTTATGTTTCTGCAAATCGATCCCAAATTATGAATTTATCCGTGAATGAAAGATTGGGATTGTTAGGTTTTATTAAAATTTAGTCTTACAATTGGTATCATAGCATGTTTATAATCTCTGCCTTGGTGAAAATTTTGAAAATTTTGTATGTTTTCATTGAATTATGTATGGGTAAATTTGGATCTTTTGTGGCTTGGGACAGAATTTCAAATTCCGACCAAATTTGGGCGACTTGCCACGCGATAATAGATCTGCATGGTCACACGGCCATTAGGTAGAAAACCCTTAAGAATATTTGACATATTACCGACAATTGTAGGTTTAATCGATTGGAGAAATTTTCAGTGGTTAGGGTTTTAGGGCAGATCATTTCAGGCTTAATTCTGATCAATTTATTGGTTGTTTTTGTTGGATCTTGGAATTATACATTCGTCCTGGCATTGTCTTCGAAACCCATTAATCGGTTTCATCAGACATGGGTTGTGGAAGAAGATCTAGGTGGCAGAATGGAGGTTGGTCACGGCGGAGTGATGGTGGAAGAAATCAATCGGGTGGAGAGAAAAAATTGAGTGCATGTACCGCATGCGCCCAAGTGCCTAGTAAGGGGCACATGCGAGAGCCCCATAGCAGGCGCATACGTTGTGCGTGCCTGCTCAACATGTGCGACGCATGTGCCTGAGAATAGCTAGTGGTGAACGTGTGTTATAGGCATGTTGTGGAGCCCTTGCCATGCAAAATTACAATTTCGCCTTTGTCTTGCATAAGTAAATTACGGTTCTACCCTTGCCACATAAAATTGCGACTTTGCCCTCACTTGGTGTGAAAATTTATAGTTTTGCCTTTTTGGGCGTAAAATTCCTATATTACCCCTTACAAGTGAAATTCCAATTCTCTCCTTGCGTCTAAAATTACATCTTTAACCCTCTTACGCGTGATTTTACTATTTTGCCCTTATGTGCAATTTTATGAATATTTTCTTGTTAAATTAAGTGTCTAGTGATCCGTGTATATATATATATATATATATATATATATATATATATATATATAATTGAAGATTAGCCAAGAATCTTTGATTATTTTAAATTATATATATATTAAGAGCCTTTGGATCACATATAGTCGGGGACATTAATTGTGATTAGTCACATAATATCATGAGTTTTATCACACAGGAATTTTCAATATATTAATGTGATTAATTAAGATGAGATATTATTTTATATTTCTTAATTTATCCACAAGGATTGAGGAAGGGAATATGATTTAATAGTTTCATCATGAAGTAATTATAAATCTATTTAAATTAGAAACTTAGCCCACATGCAGTTTTTGATTTTATGTAATTCATATTTTATAACATGTTATACATTGATACAATATGATTTAAGTTTATTTGCCAAAAATATATTGATACATAAGTTTTCCTTTGATTATGATGTGGTCTTACCTTCTACGATTAGTTGTGGTATAATTGTTCTCGAGCTTAATGGAAATAATTATAAAGAATGGAGGGAATTAATTCTTCTCCAATTAGGGTGCATAGATATGATTATACTCTAAGGTCAAATGAACCATCTGCTCCTACTAAGGATGGCACTTAAGCTGAATATACTATTTATACATAATGGAAGCGGTCTAACCGCCTTAGTGTGATGTACATAGAAACAAAATTTTTTGTTAGTTTTTGTGATTCAGTCATTCAGTATAACAATGCTAAGAAATTGTTGGAGGTTATTGATGCACAATTTAAGTTTTCAGAGAAGGCGCATACCATGACCTTGATTATGAAATTCTTACAAATGAAGCTTACCAGTATAAGAGGTGTGTGTGAACACATCATGAATATGAGGGACATTACAGCTTAGCTAAAGAATATTGAGATTGGGATATCAGAATCCTTTCTTGTATGCTATATGCTGAACCCTCTCCCACAAGAGTATGCCCATTTAAATATCTTTTACAACACACATAACACTAAATGGTTAATCAATGAACTCATGATCATGTGTGTTTAAGAGGAAGAAAGGTTGCTAATGGAAAAAGGAGAGAGTGCTCATATGTTAACATGAGATAATATAAAAGGCAAGGCAAGGCAAGTAGAAGGAAAAAATGTAAAATACATCTACCTCTCCAAGCTGACATTAAGAAGGAATCCAAGTGTTTCTTTTGTAAAAAGATGGGACACATGAAGAAGGATTGTGCCAAATTTAAGATTTGCTCAAGAAGAAAGGTAACTTACTCTCATGTGTTTGTTATGAATCTAATATGATTGATGTAGGTCATAGTACTTAGTGGATTGATTTTGATTCTATAATCCATATTTCGAATTCCTTACAGGATTTTCAAAACTAGCAGAAACCAGTGGAAAGTGCAAAGCACCTATTCAGGAAACAAGATGCACTCGCATGTGGAAGCTATTGAAACATGTAGATTAGTTCTCAATAGTGATTTTGTTTTATATTTAGAAAGGACCTTTTATATTTCTAATTTCTTTAGGAATTTAATTTCAGTTTTAAGACTTGTATTTTTGGAATGCTCATTTGAATTTTTAGATTCAACATTCAACTTGTCGTATAAATTTGAAATTATTAGGTGTGATGTTTTGTCTGACGGTCTCTTTCGAATTAATTTACAATAAATGCTATTTATAATGCGATGCACGTTCACGATAATGCTTGCATAAAACGATGTGTTATGAATGAGGACTCCTCTATGCTGTGGCACTAGAGATTGTGACATATCTTCATGGATAGAATTAAGCAATTAGTAAATGATAAAGTACTTAGTACTTTAGATTTTACCGATCACGACACTTGTGTGGATTGTGTAAAGGAAAAGCAAACCAATAAGTCAAAGAAAGTTGCTAAGATGAGTGCAAAAATATTAAAAATCATACATACAGATATTTGTAGTATATAAATGGACTCAAATAGTCAGAGATACTTAATCTCTTTCACGATTTATGTATCTTTATTTGCTTCGTATAAGCATGAAATGCTGGATGCCTTTGAGGTATTTAAAATTGAAGTAGAGAAATAATGTGGTAAGCAAATTAAGATCATAAGATCAGATAGAGGTAGAGAATATTATGGTAGATACACTGAAGATGGACAAGTACCTGATCCATTTGCGAAGTTTCTTGAAAAGCATGGGATTATTGCTCCATACACCGTGCCTGGTTTCTAGGCTAAAGTAGTGTAGCAGAAAGAAGAAACCGAACTTTGTTGGATATGGTGTGGAGTATGCTTAGTAGCTCCAAACTTCCTAAGTCCTTGTAGACTGAGGTTCTTAAAAGGACAATATACATATTAAACCGAGTTCCGACCAAGGCCTTAATAAAAATGCCTTTTGAGCTATTCAAAGGTTGGAAACCTAGTTTGCGACATGTATGCATTTGGTGATGGCTGTTGAAATAAGAGTCTATAATTCACAGGAAAAAAGGTTAGGCCTAAGGACTAAAAGTGGGTTTTTCGTAGGATATGCCAAAAGGTCTAAGGGATATAGGAGTTATTGCCTATCTCACACCATTAGGTTTGTGGAATCAAGAAATGCTAAGTTTCTTGAGAATGACTTGATCATAGGAGCAATCAATTCAGAGGCCTTGTTCCTGGAAAAAAAAAAAATCATTCAGATACTTAATCTTCCACCTCAAGTACTAGATTAGTTGTTGTTTACAATGCTCTTTTAGTTCAACCGATCGTTGAACAACCAATCATTGAAGATCCACACATTGCTGATATTGATTTGGTAAGCCCAACTATTTAACAATTACCAGATACTGTTGAGCTCCAGTTGAATAATAAACTCCTCATGAGAATGTTAATGCAACATTAAGAGCATCTACTAGAATAAAAAAAATCAGCAATTCCTAGTGACTATATTGTATATCTATAAGAATCTGACTATAATGTTGAAGCTGAAAATGATTTTGAGATGTTTTCATAAGCCATGAGTTTTGATAAATCCAATTTTTGGTATAATGCCATGAAGGAAGAGATGAGTTCTATAGCATCAAACGAAGTCTAGGATTTAGTTGAGTTGCTTGATGGTACGAAGGTTATTAGTTGTAAATGGGTCTACAAAACTAAGAAGGATTTATTAGGCAACATTGAGAGATACAAAGGCAGATTTGTTGCCAAGGGATTCACTCAAACGGAAGGAATTGATTACAAGGAGACATTTTCTCTTGTATCTAAGAAAAATTTTCTTCGTATTATTTTGGCATTAGTTGCTCATTTTGATATGTTACCTCAAATAAATGTGAAAACGGCTTTCGTCAATGGAAAACTAGAAGAAATGGTTTACATGAAACTACCGAAAGGATTATTCTCTAGTGCCGATGAGCATTTGGTATGCAAGCTTAAGAAATCTCTGTATGGCTTGAAACAAGTATCTGGCCAATGGTACTTGAGGTTCTATGAGGTCATCTCTTCATTTGGTTTTGTAAAGCATGTCGTGGATCAATATATATACTAGAAGGTTACTGGGAGCAAAACTTGTTTCCTTATGCTATATGTGGATGATATTTTACTTGCAATCAATGATAAGGAGTTGTTGCATGAAGTGAAACAATTTCTCTCTAAGAGTTTTTGATATGAAGGATATGATGAGTTATCTTATATCATTGGCATTAAGATACATAGGGATAGTCCTCGAGGTATATTAGGACTATATCAATAAATTTATATCAATAAAATCTTAGAGAGATCTCGGATAAAAGATTGTTCACCCTGTATAGCACCCATTGTGAAAGGTAACGAGTTTAATTTGAACCAGTGCCTGAAAAATGATTTTGAAAGGGAACAAATGAAGAACATGCCATATGCTTCTATTGTCGAAAGCTTAATGTATGCCCAGATTTGCACTTGACCTGATATTACTTTTGTTGTGAGAACGTTAGGAAGATACCAGAGTAATCCAGATATAGACCATTGGAGAGTTGCAAAGAAGGTGAAGAGGTACCTTCAAGGTACAAATGGTCACATGCTTATGTATAGATGAACGGATAGTTTGGAGGTAGTTGGTTACTCGGATTCAGACTTTGCTGGCTGTGTTGATTCCCGTAAATCAACATTTTTTTATGTTTGCTGACGGAGCTGTATCATGGAGGAGTGCAAAACAGATCTTGTTTGCCACTTCCACTATGGAGGTAAATTTCGTTTCTTGTTTTGAGGCCACCTCACATGGTGTGTCGTTGAAAAGTTTCATAATGAGGTTTAGAGTTGTGATGGCCATTAAGAATATTTTGCGACAATTCAGCTACATTTTTTGTGACTGAGAATTACAAAAATGGTAGTCAAAGGAAGCACATCGACATTAAGTATTTAACTATCAAAGAACGCGTTAAAAAGAAGAAAGTGGTCATAGAACATGTAAGCACTGGATTGATGATGGTTGATTCTATAACTAAACGCATGCATCGATGAGTTGGAAGGATCATGTATTTAGAATGGACATTGGGTCAATCATGTAAAGTTTTTCTTATATAGAAGAATTTGTGAGACTTTTATTCATTTACAATGTCTTTTCTCAATATAGTTAAATACATTCAATTATTTTGAGAAAAGCAATTACATTTGACTTGGAGTAAACATAAGATTTATTCATTAAGTTATTTTGCCAAATATGGGCTCATGAAATGTATTGTGATACACAGAAGATAATATTCGCCCTAAGAGGACTCATCGCCATGATTCGTGTGTTTTATTTCAGCATGAAGTTTATGTGGGTTTGGGTTAATATTTCATTCGATAGAATATTGTGATCAAGTGGGAGAATGTTATAATATTTTGTTATTTTAAATGTGATCCCAATTTTGTATTTTCCAATTAATTCCGATTTATTGCCCAATTAATTACCCACATTTGTTACGTGATATGTGCCTGTTAATATGTTACCACAACGATTTTGCTAGAAGACATCAGTAATGTAAGAAATGGAATGAAACGTCAGATCGTCTAGTTCAAACCCCATCACTATAAAAAAATATACCATCACGTTTGAGGGATATTGATTAGTTAAACATGATGTTTAGTAGATCAATCTCGCTTTGTGCATCTACCCAAGGTTTTAGGCTTTCCGCATTTGGAGATTTTCATAAATGGTTAGAGGTATATTAATCTTTACGTTTTTGCAAATCGATCCTGAATTTGTACAAATTTATTCATGAATGATAGATTGGGATCGTCAGGTTTTATTTAGATTTAGTTTTACAAAAGATTCTCTAGAAACTTCAAGAGTTATTGTCCACTATGATCACCAGGTAATACGTCCCATTTTTTAAGGGCATATGCTATATAACTATTTTGTTTTGTGCTATAACTATCTTTTGAGAAAGCATGATGCCATATTGGAGCATTAGATCTGTAGATTGCTTCAAATAGGAGAATATCGTTAATGTAGAAGAGGGCATTTGCCATAATGGGTTTGAAAAGCTTCACAAATGGCATGATTGTCCATTGGAATGGTGATTTGGGATACAAAACCTAGTTTGTATTGATTTTTGGGTGACTCCCAAGTTGCTGAACTTTTGCAATGAGTTCAAACTAGGAAAAAATTCATGCATGAGAGAGGTTCGAAGATAAATATTTTTTGTTTGGTAAAGAAAACTAATTATCTTGTCCAAAGTAATCGAGTGGTAGGTAACTTATGACAACTCTCATTTTGTCTCTGGTCTTTTTTGCCCATTTATTGACATGAAAACCTTTACAAGCCCATTGTGAAATAGAATGTTCAATCAATCCTTGGATGATTGCTTCTTTGCATTCTTGTTGGGCTAGTTTAGTTTGTTCTAGAGTCCTTCTTGAATGACCGACTTTGATGGAGTTGATGTCCACATTCTTCTTGAAAGGAAGATCAATGAAGAGATTAGGATTTTTCCACAGTGGGTTTGAACATCTTTGGAGGAAGTATGAGTGACATCAACACAAGCACTTATTAAAGTGTGGATAGTGGGGCCTAGCCAATGAAAATGTCCTTGAGGATGGAAATTTAATTATTCCGGTAGTAACGTAGCATTGGGAAAAAAAACTGGATTTTAATGGTTTTTCTTTTTTAATGAGTAGCGATAATTTTGCCTGAGGCAGAAGTGAAACATTCAGTGAACGATTGCATAATTGATTCAACAAGAATATTGGGATCTAATATGGAATGAGTCCTGATGTCTATGAATGCCATTATAGGAATAGGGATAGAAGAACACTAGAAGTACTAAAAGTTATATATGGTGGTCAATTTGCTATCAAAAGTTTTTGCCAGATTATTGAAGTGTCAAATTAAAGGAAAAATGATCACTACAGTATCAACAGTGAGAAATTACAACAAAAAATAATAAATGGCTCTTATAATTAAATTTTGGAAAAAAAAAATATACCTCAAGCGTTAAAGCTTTCAAAAGATACATTTAGAGTGCATTTAGTAACTATTCCGTTCCCGGGAATTTTTGCTTAACATGATTTTTTGTTTTATTCTATTCCCTAGACAAATTTCTGAGAATTTGAAAGCATTTGATAACTATTCAAAATTTTTATTTTCAATATAGAAATATGTTTGGTAAAATTTCAAATTCTTTTGTGAATTAAAATTTCTTTTAATTTTTTAATCCATTTATTATATTTTTCTCATTTTTTCTTTTTCTTTTTCCAACTCTCTTCTTCTTCTATAGCCGTCGTCGACTACGGCAATGACTAGCAACTAGCTGGGCGAGGTCCAACATCCTCGCCTTGGCTTGGGGAGGGTTTGGCGGGGTTGCCGGACCTTGATTAGTTGGTTGCTAGCCATCACCGTGGTCGGTGACCAACAATGAGGAAGAAAAGAAAATGAAAGAAAAGGAAAAGAAAAAAAGAAAAGAGAAAACAAGAAAATTTGCTTGATTGTGGAATTATTACTAGAAACAAAGAAATAACTTTTTTTTTTCCTCCTTGATTTTGCTCCAAATTCATTCTTGGAAACAAAATTTTTCCTTAGGAACAAAAAAGTTACCAAAACGGATTTATGGTGTTTTTTTGTTCCGAGGAACAAAATAATAGAAGGGTTAATACCCTGAAAAACCTCAAACTGGTACACTTGTGACAAATTTACCAAAAACTATTTTTTTTGACCATGAAAAACCCCAAACTGGTACACTTGTGACAAATCTACCCCGAATGACCATAAAAAACCTTAAACTGATACATTTGTGACAAATTTACCCCAAAACTAATTTATTCAATCGCCAAAAACCCCAAACTAGTATATTTGTAACAAATTAAATTGAATTAATACTACAAAAAATATCAAAAAAATTATAAACTGTGACAAACGGAGAGTGAAATCCCAAACTGATATACTAGTCAACCGTCACGTATAATTTAACTTAATAATTCGACAATAAAATTTAATAGAAATTAACAGAGGGTAAATTTGTCATAAGTGTACCAATTTGGGGTAAATTTGTCAAAGGTGTACCAGTTTGGGGTTTTTGGTGGTCAAAAAATTAGTTTGGGGTAAATTTATCACAAGTGTACTAGTTTGAGGGTTTTCAGGGTATTAACCCATAATAGAATCGGGTATTATTTGGCCAATTAACAAATAGATTGTGCCAAGATCTAAGAAGAAACGAACACTTATATGCTAACAACGAAAATTTTTGACCGAATTATTGATGTGACTTTTTTCAAAGAGATTTTTTACCGATGTGGCAATTCTTTTAAGAAAATAATCCTCATAGCGTTGACATGACTAGATAAGTCCAAAATTACGTAGTTTGATCATAAATTTGATTTTAAATATAAATATTAATTAAATTAAAATTTTAAAAATAAATTAAAAAAAGGAGGTAGCATTCAATGAGAGCCTCCACAACCCTCATTGCTGCTGCCCCACCATCGCCGAAAAGGGCCGGCAATGGTAGGGTAACGTTGCTTCCTTTTTTAAAGCTTTTTAAAAATTTAATATAATTAATATTTATATTAAAAATAATTTTAGGGACAAAATGTCATTTTAAGACAAAGATTGCTAAGTGGACATTCTGGCGAGTCACGTAGATCAATTTTATTAATGTCACATCGGATTTCCAGCAAGCCTCACTTAAGTGTTCAATTTTCAAAGAAAGTAGCATTTAAATGAACATTTTGGAAATTTTGACACTTGTGTTTCCACCCTGCTAAGTTTTGGCACTTTTAGTGTCCAACACTCTAAAAATTTTCATATGGCTTGGCAAATTTTTTTAAAAAGCCAAGTTCACAAACATGCTTGGTACTGAAGTGATTACTTTTTAATAATAACTAGCACTGAAGTGATGAACTTTGAATAAAATTTGACACAACTTTTAGACGATGTTGTTAGGGGTTATATGCAGATTAGGCACATCGGCGAACCATGTAGGATCGAAAACTTAATAAAATATGGTCACGTTAAATTTTCGGCAATCTAGATTGGAGTTGGCGTTTAAATGATCATTTTTTTTTTAACAGTGGCATTTTACTAATTTGGAAAAAACTTTTAGTATTAAAGTGAGCGTTGTATACAAGTTTTAGCACTTCTAGTGTTCTTTTCTCTAGAAATAGGCTCATCATATTTGGAAGGAAAAATCCAGATGGGAACATGAAGGGCTAATTGTGCGCTTTGGATTCCTCGGGTGAAGGAAAAAAACCATCCATTGGCATGACATCCAAGATTTTCTACATCAGTTGATAGTATTTAAGATATTAAAATAATAAATAATACACTTGAACTTTGGATGACATGTGCAAATTTTCAATTAGGTCACTAAAATTGTGACGTTCAAAAAATACGAAACATATTTCGATGTTCGCGACTTGTCAAAAAAATAATAGTACCAATTTCATTATGTTTAATTTAATAGATATTTATATATTAGTCTAGTATAGAGAGTGATGGTGAAAAGTTATCGCTTTAGCACTTGTTGGTCGAGAGTGATATGTTGTGAAGTATGAATAGGATAATTAAAGATATCCCTAGCTTCTACATTTTGCCAATAATTTTAGTGGTTACAAAATATATTTTTTGAATTATTGGTGTTTAGAATGGACTTCAAGCTCCCTAATTTATCAAAATATAAAATGTCATCCAAGAAAATACCATCTTGATCTTACATCAAAGGGATTGCACCAACTTGACAATTTTAATGACTTGATTGTATTTTCTGAAATTTTTAAAACTTAATTATACTTTTACGAAAGTTATAAGACTTCCAGTATACTTATCCCAAGAGAAGAAGGAAGAGAAGGAGGAGGAGAAGAATAGGAGGAGGAAACACAAAACCTAACTAGAATCGTCAAACTACCCAAATTCCTTGGGGGTTGTTACCACAACTAAAAAGACTCTAAATTTTTTATTTAGTTCTAATTGCTTTGAGAATTTTTGACATCCTTTTTCGACCGTTTTTTAGGGTTTTCTTTTGAGGGGAGTGGGTTAAGAGTAATGCTGAGTGGGAGTGGACAGTCCTTATACTCGATGGGCTTGCCTTTGTTTGAAGTGGGTTTTCCCCAATCCTTATCTCACATGATGTTGAGAAATTTAATTTGATTCATCTTAGTGTGAAATCCTTGCTCATTTAAAGTCACCACTAGCTTATTAAGACTAGCTAGGAGTCAAGTAGGATATGGGACAATGTTCCACATTTTATCAACCAGAAGTATTAGAGTTAGGGATTTGGTTACACTAATAATCTAAATTAGTGTCCTTTGTGTGTTTATTTCATATAGTCTTGTGTCAGATTGTGAGCCTAAGTTTCTTGTCTACTCCATGTTCATGCATGGATGTTCAGTTAAATTTGTGTGTAGAGAATGCTGTACCCATTAAGTAAACATCAAAGGAAATCAAACCATCAAATGAGCATAATCATATCAATACAACACATCAAGGGGAAATAACACATCATACATAGAGAGAGAAATAAAGGTAGGCAAAATGAAGGTGTGGGAAAGTAAACTTAAGACGTGTCAAGTAAAGAATGTTAGATAGCCTAATTATAAGCAATAGGGTATGATCCCCCATGAGCTTGTTCAATACAATACTAATTGGGTAAAGAATATTACATTGCCTTATTTTTTTTTAGCTTCAAACATGATTCCATAAGTTTATTTATTAAAATTTAATTCTGGGCCTAAACTATGGGAGAAAGAAATCCACTAACTTGATTTTAAGAGGGAAGCAAATAATAAAAGATTTGTAAATGCAAGCCTAACGTAAAATGAGTAACTTGGATGTTTTGGAATCATCGGAGACACTAGAATTACCATGTTAATCCTTAACCCTTAAACTAGGGCACAAATCCTCTCTAAGTGACCTATGATCCTTGGGCTTACTCTAGCCTTACCTAAGGACGCGATGTCTAAGTTACCTATTCAATTATTTGAGGTGAAATTACCTAAGCTAAGCTAAAAAACTATCATGTTATTTTAAAGAGATTACTTAAAACATTCAACTAGATCTATGCCGAGGTAAGATTAAGCTAAGCCTATTCCTAGGATTATATAAGACTACCCAAGTTATGAATTTAGACCCACATCTAGCTAATCCTAGGGATTATCTTGATACCACCCTAAATCAACCCAAGGCCCTCTAAAGATTTCATGAAACTCAATCCTCAACATAATATCAACACTTAACATTCAAAAAGAATTTGGTTGCAGAAGTTACCACATAAGTATTCCAAACAATTGGCATGAAAGAAGGAGAGTACCACTTATAATCCACTCTAGCCCATCTCCTAATTAAAACTACATCATTACATGTCATTAAGGACATGAACATCTATGGACATCGTGCACAACTCACATGACATCACATTGACGAATTTGATAATTCCAACTTAAGTGCCCCCTCTACTTAAACACTAGAGGCCCATTGATAATTGCATGCATAATCTCACAATTGATCACATTGGGCTTAAGTCAAGCTAAAGTCCATGATCCACATAATAAAGGAACGTCATAAAACATGGGTCAAACATCACAAAAGAAGAGCAAAGAGTAGGCTTATTAGATTTCTAAAATGTGTGAATTAGGCCTTCTAAACAAGTTTTACAAATTCAATCTATATCATGGGTGGCTTGAACTGGGCAAGTGATTTCTAGATTTGGCCCATAATATGTCAAATTTAATCCCTAGATGTCTGCTTCCATTCATTAGTTGATCAGTTTCATTGGTTTGGCCATTACCTAAGTGATATCCCCTAATTACTAGAGTGTGTTCACTAGACTCCAAATCTGTAAAATTTCAAATGAACATAAAGTGTCCTTTTGAATGATTCAACTGCCTCCTTATTAACCTTAGTCCAACCTATTTGGCTTACAATCAACAACATCCACTCCTAAACAATAAAAATCAAAGAGTATGGCAAAAGATCATCATCTATTTAAACTGACCGATCAATATACACACATTTGTGATCAAAACCTCATCATATTGACATAAATTCATATTAAGATAGAGCATCTCATGTCACGACCATCCAAGGAGAGTTATTATTCCAGCATATCCAATCAAAAGCAAGGCATAAGATTGGTCACAAGTCATGTACATGCTAGATGCATCACCAAATTCGATTTGACTCCATCAAAATCATGCTAAATATCAAATGTCGGAGCACTAGTAATCTTCAACATGCAAACAAGATTTTGAAACATACTTGTTCATAATCCAAAACGAGTAATGAATCGAAGCAAGATATCTTTGACTTTCAAACATTACTCACTCCTTAGAGCAAGGAAATAGGACCACATAGACTTACCTTTTGATCAAAGACGATTGAAGGAAATCATGGAGCTTCTCGCTGGAAATTCTATTGGGAATTTAGTTTAAATGAAAATCATATGTGAGTAAACGAGCTAGCTGGTCTTTTCCTAAAATGGGCGTGAGTGTTTGGGGGGGCTGTTGATATACATATATATATATATATATATATATATATATATATATATATATATATTTAGTGGAAGTTGAAATAGTTTTCCTTTAGAGAGGAAAATGGACGTGAGCTTCAAGATGGTGAAGAGGGAATGAGAAGTGGTCTTGTAATTGGAGCTTCTCTATTGAAAACTGGCAGCCCTAAGCATTCTTGGAGGGAAAGAGAGATGTTTTGGTGCTCTAATTGTCAGCCATTGGTAGTGATAATGATCTAAGGGTTTGATGAAGCTGTGGAGTTTGATAGAGGAAAATAATGTTCAAGCATAGAAATAATTTATTTTAGGCAATCACCCATCCTATAATGTTAAAATAGACAATAAGGCTTTTATTGCCGCTAATGGCATACATGTTATTTCCATATTAATTATGTATGCCCTAAACTCTTGCTCTATATAGGAGTTATATCTTTTACAAATGTAATGCTGAACCTTATAACCTTAGAACTTATAACACTGATATTGATAGCGAAAGATCGCCTAGTGTAGCATCGTAATTTTTCCATTTTCCCGATTTTGAAAAGAATTTTCCAGGTAAAAATTATCACTTGTTTTATTCTTTACTTTTTTCTCTTCATATATTCATATTCCTAACAACTGGCATTAGAGTCTAGTTTTGGCAAAATATTGGGAGCAAATGTGGATGAAGGGAAGGTGAAGATTGATCGATACAATGGCAAGGACTTTGGTTTCTAGAAGATGCAAATCAAGAATATGTTGTACTAGAAGAACTTGCATCAAACTTTGTCTGGGGAGAAACCAAACTCTATGAAGTAAGAAGAGTGGGAATTGTTAGATTGATAAGCTCTGGGTTTGATTTGTCTCATATTGGCGCGGAACGTTGCTTTCAACATTGCTAATGAAGCGATGGTGGATTTGATGGTGGCATTGTCCAATATGTATGAGAAACCTTCCGCATCAAACAAAGTATATTTGATGCGTTGCCTTTTCACTCTAAAGATGGACGAGGGGGCTTCCGTAGCAGATCACATCAAAGAATTCAACATGATCACGACTCAATTGAGTTCGGTGAATATCAAATTCGATGATGAGGTAAAGGCTTTAATATTATTATCTTTCCTAGATGAAAGTTGAAGTGAAACTATGATTACAATGAGTAGTTCGTTTGGAAAGAAAAAGTTGAAGCTTCAAGCAAAATCGGGTGAATTTTTGGGTGTTGCCTTTAATAATGAAGGTAAAGGAAGAAGCCATGAATGAGGTGGAACCAATATTGTGGTAGATTGAAGTCCAAAGGAAGAAGTAAATCAAGACCACGTGGAGAAATAATTTGCTAGAATTGCGAAAAAGAAAGGCCATTTGAAACGAAATTGTAGAGCCCTAAAGAAGAAATCTTAGTATTGAGATTGAAATCGAGATGAAGAAAAATTCATGAATGCAATTGAAGAGATACATGATAATGATGCTTTAATTTTGAGCATTGACAATCCAATTGAGTCTTAGATTCTTGACTCAAGTGCGTCGTTTCACTTTATTTCTTGCAAAGAATTAATGCACAATTTTATTATTGAAAAATTTGGAAAGGTTTATTTTGCTAATGACGAACCTTTAGATATTATGGGAAATGTGATGTTTATATAAAATCTACTAATGGATATCAGTATAAGTTGCATGATGTTAGATACATTTCAGGACTTAAGAGAAGTCTAATCTCTATAAGTCAATTAGACAGCATCGGATATAAAACTACTTTTTGAGATGGCTCTTGGGAAATAGTTAAAAGTACTTTGGTTGTAGCATGGGGAACAAAGTTAGGAACGCTCTACATGACTAAAAGTAGTAGAGAAATCGTAGCAGTCGTTGAATCAGAAACTAACTCCAAATTATGGCACTACAAGCTCGGGTAAATGAGTGAAAAAATGATGAAATTTTTAGCATCTAAGGGAAAACTACCCAATTTGAAGTCCGTAGATATCGGTCTATGGTCTATGTGAAGATTGTGTTCTAGGCAAGCGGAAACATGTCATTTTTTTTAGGATGAGGAGAGAACCAAAGAATGGAAAATTAAAGTCGGTGTATACAAATGTGTGGGGGCCAGCTCTTGTGCATTTCCTTGGAGGCTTGTGCTATTATGTCACATTCATTGATGACTCCACTAGAAAGGTATAGGTTTATTTTTTGAAAAATAAATTTGACGTGTTTGCTATTTTTAAGAGATAGAAAGCTATAGTGGAGAATGCAACTGGCCTGAAGATTAAATATCCAAGGTTCAATAATGGTGGTGGGTATGCTAACAAGGAGTTCAAGCTATTTTTTGTAGATAATGAAATTAGAATGATGAGAATTGTTCCCAATAGACCGCAGCAAAATGAAGTTGTTGAAAAGATTAATAGAACTCTAAATGAGTGTGCAAGAGGTATTGTTGCGACCTGATCTCGCCACCCTCAAATCCCTCATCATCACGAGAAGAGAAAAGGAGGAAAGGTCGGGTTTAGGAGTACTTGATCACGAGAGTTCCCTCACAGCTCGCATTCCAAAAGACGTCATCACCTCACTTTTTGGATCAAGTCTCTCGTGAGTTCCCTCTATGAGATCACAAGCTCTCCCAAGCTCGTACCCTGCGTGATAGCGGAATGTCGCAATCCATACCGACACTAGCAACATACCTTAGAAAAAGGAGTCGGATGTGGATATTGGATTTAAGGGTACCTTTACCATGGTAGCGCTTTCGACGGTACACTTTACCTATAATGATGGCATCACTTCATCTTTTGGATTACTCCCATATCGAGTATGCTAAACCATGGTGAGTTTCATTGAAACTCATACCCCGCGCGACGGGTTTATTTATACGGTCTAGTTATTTATGACAACCTAAAAATAGATGGGAGTCGCCACTAACCTCATTTTGGGGGTTGGTTAGAAAACCCAATCAAGGGTCGGGAGTGTTCCCTCGATTCCTATGTAACCAAATATCTAGGTTCGGGGACTTGGGTTACGCTAATATTTCTATTAGCGCCCTTTCGGTACCTAAACACTATATTGTGTTTTCCTAGCATGTCCATGCGTTTCTTTTTACATCTTCGGGATCATTAGTCCTAAACTAAGTAATCATGCGTGGTTGGTCATTTTCATTCTATTCTATTTCTAGAAAAACAAGAAAAGAAAACAATCAATGGAATTGAAATTGCCAGTAAATAAACAATCAATGAAAGCAATAAATCTATCATGCAATCCTAAAAAATATAAAAGAGAAACACAATTGAAGAAGATGAGAGAAAGAGAGAAAACCCGCAACTTGTCGGGTTTTATACAACAAATGAAACTCGAGATATATGTCGGGAAAATGAATAGTACATGATAATGGTCAGAATGGATATCGACCTCCACCGTCTTCGCGCTTTCTCCATCTTCAGGGTTCTAATCTAATCCTAACCTAAGAAACTTATAACTAGGTACATACAATAGAAAGAAACAAGCATCCACATCAAAACGACCGAAAACAAGACATCATATTGAGATCAATAATTTAAAAAAAGTGCAATATGAAAGTCAAGTTTTGGGGCCTCAGGGTGGGCCTTTGTCTTTCATGCGAAGGTCCCACTAAGACACCTACTCAATCCATTTTTTGGTGACTTATAGTAACTATTGACCAATTGTATTCTCACATGGCCAATAACGCTAATAAGTCTCATAATCAAGCGATTTATATGATCCTAGGGTTTTCCCTCGATATCATGCATCGACCTTTCCATTCATCTAAAAATCACATGCTTTACAAAAAATTTAAACATGCATGCAGATCTTTTGAACCTTATTTCTCCATCAATCAAGCAAGAAAGTGAACCGTCGGTGGGTCACTTATTACCAAGGGCATGCGCCAATCACAAACACAAGCAATTTCTAATGCATTATGGGATTATGTGTATGAAGGGCACATGTGATATTTCAAAAAAAATATTTCAAAATCATTCATGAAAAGTTTTGAGACAATGTGATGTCTCAGCTATGAAAGGCATTAAATTGATAAGGCTAGCCCGAGACTCGCATTAGAATTCACAAGCATCGTATGCATTTTAAATACAATTCAAACTGTGACTTTCACAATGTCAAAACATGATATATATATATATATATATATATATATATATATATATATTAAAAGGTTTGAAAATATTTAGGATTAAGGATTATCTAGGCTATGGAACATATTCAATTGCCAAGCATAGCCCTGGACTCGCCTTAGAATTCACAAGCGTTATAGGCATTTTGAATATGGTCCAAACCAAGATTTTTCCTTAAGCCAAATCGAGTTTTAGAAAATAACTTTTTTAGGAATAGTTTTTGAGAAACATCACATATACCAAAACATTTTTTAAAAGATGCAATTTAAAAAGGCCGGTTGTTTAACAACAAAAGATCAAAGCATTTAGAACAATTTTCATGAAGATGTCATGTCCTAATTTCATGCACAAACTAACCTAAAAGATATAGCTAAACAATCACAATCATTTTTATATCAGGATATTTCTGAACAATCATATAAGGATGGAAAAATTGAGCAATACCTAATGATAATTTGGCAATAAAAAAAATTCCCTAACATGCATGACATGATGATGAACAACTTTCATGAAGAGAGTTTTCTCAAACAATAGACACATGATTTTACAAAAATCAAACAAGAACCAGCATATCAGAAATTTGTCAAAGCAGCAAGACATTCAGCTAATGTCATGAGAATTTGTCTATCAGAACATGTCTAAAAATCATCAAATTTATACACAACATAGCCAACATGATGACAAAATAGTTTCATTGAGATACCAAGTTCAGATTCCAAATAGGAAAAAAGGAACAAAAATATCAAAGGTCTGTCCAAACATGGGTTAAAACAGGGGATCCGAATTTGATCCTCTGTCCATATTGTGACTTGGCTTTGAAAAAATGGGAAATAGTACAAACGATGAGCGATTGGCATGAAATCAGCGGCATTAGAAGCTTCTAAGTGTTTTTTACATCTCCCTAGAAGAGCTCGAGTCCAAACTAGGTCAATTTGGTATCCTAAAATTGAGATCTCTAAAAGTGCGCGCATCAGTAATTAAGAAAACAGAACATAAGCATTCATTAGAAAACCTTAAAATCACTCAACGAATACCCAAATAGCATGAAGAAATCACACATGATTTAGGATTAAATGCGACATAAAGTTTGGGTAATCATCTAATCCTAAGTCGACATGCAAAATATCATATAATTTAAATGACATCATGAGATGATTCATGATTCCTAATGATATGCTCGGGAATTCTATGTGTGATGAACACTTTTTGTGAGACAATTTGATATGCAAGATGAAACTCAAATGACATGATCTAAACATGCATGCAAATCTTGTAACATGCGGTTCAATAGTCAAGAAGGTATGATCATAAGATTTGATCCCTGGATGACTCAAACAAGCATGAGAATGTGCACATATGACAATGTTTCATTTTAGCACTAAATTTACAGAACAAGCATAATTTCAGCCATCCTCAAGACATGCATAAATCCTATCAAAAATCTCACATACAGAGCATACAGTAATGAAGATTTCTTTTTGAGACATCAAAACTCAATTAAGATCATATGAATCGTGGAAAAAATGACAAATCAGATCACACTATAGGTCCAACACATGTTGCAACAATACTTTTTACTCTAGTGCATGTAATTAATTCACATTGCCAAAGTAAAATTTTTGCAAAGCATGCATCAATTGAAGGATTGATGTATATATCATGATATATCATGTATTTCATCTTTCATGAAGGATTTGAGACCAAATAAGTGCATTTATGGATTCAATTTCATCAAAACAAATCTCGGACTAATACAAGATAGATTGACCTAAGTCCAAATCTAAGCAATTTTGACCTACCTAAACATGTCTTCAAATTTTGAAAAAAATATAGAAGATGCACAGCATTTGTACGAGAAACTTTCATCAAAGGAAGTTGTTCTAGAACTCAATACAAAAATCAGCACAAAAATAGCGAAAACAGAGAGATTCATTAAAACAAATTTCGGACTAATACAGGATAGACTGACCTATGTCCAGATCTAAGCACTTTTGGCCTAGCTAGTCATGTCCAAAAATTTTGAAAAAAATACAGAAGATCCATAGTACTTTTATGAGCAACTTTCATCAAGAAAAGTTATTCCAGAAATCAACACAGAAATCAGCACAAAAATAGCAAAATAGAGATCGATATGGAACAGATTGACCTAAGCCTAGATCTAAGTAGATATGACCTAGTTGAACACATCCAAAAATCATGAAAACATTACAGAAGATGCACAACATGATTTGGAACAAAAATCATGAAGAAAATTTTATCAAAAAATGATCATAAAAGTCGGCACAAAAATAACAAAGTCAGAAGGCAGAACCGGATCAGAATCGAAAAAAAACCTAAACTACTCCAGAATTGTTAATCTTTGGAGGTGTTTTTGGAGGGCCATATGATATTCTTTTTGGGCATGCGAGCTATCGTTTTGAAGCTTGAGATGTCTATTATCTAATCCTAAGAGGACTCGAGCTGGAAACGAGGTCATTTCATACCTTATTTTTGCCAAAACAGTAACCTATGTACAGGCCTACGAAAATCACAGATTAGGCTTAAACTCACAAAAATCATTCAAATCATCAACATTTCATTGCAACATTCATACTCATCAATATTAAGCACGTAAAAGCTTCTAATCTTGAATCCTAGCCTCGATCGACTAACTTCATCTCGCTTAATCGGATTCAAGTTTCGAATCATTATCTTTGTTGCGATTTTTGCCGGTTTCTATTGCGATTAGTTGGATCGAATCACCAGATCACAATTGGGACTCTAAGAATGTAGATCAAGTCACTACAGCTCGGATTGGGATCAATCAAACCACCGGCTCAAGGAAAAAAAGGAAGAACCGGTCCAAAACGGACCAGCCTTGACTTGTCGGCGAAGATCAGGCCGTTGGTGAAGATTTGACCACCAATCTAACCTCCTCTATCCATAGCAACTTCAAAGGACTCTTACTACTGCAAATCAACAGCGACTTGAAGACTTGAGAGCTTCGGCGATCGCCGGGTTGAGCCTAAAACAAGACCGGTCCAAGAGGCGAACCGAATCTAGAGAGAGAGAGAGAGAGTGATCTATTTGTGTAGCATTTTGGAGGGAGAAATGAGAGAGAAAGAGGCTGAGGAGAGAGAAAAAAATTCATGCAAATGAGCCATCTCCTCTGAAAATTGAAGAAGTTTCACTTATATAGTCCCACATTAAGCGATTTTAGACCCTATAGCCAAAATCTCGATCCAATGGTCAAAAATCCATTTCAATCTAGTGGTTTTTTTTTTTTGGTCAGTTCTACGCTATATTTACTCTACACTCACTTTCAGACTTTTGCTCTACCTCTTGCAGGGCGTGGGAGTCGAAACCCACTCCTGAAACTTGCGCGTCCCCACCCCATTCCTCCCTGAGAAGGTGGGGGTTTGAACCCCACACCTCCCCCTTCCATGTTGGAAGGGTGGCCAAACCAAGCCAAAATTGGGAATTGCGTCAAAATATCTAATTAGGGGCCAATTTTGAAATTGACGAAATTTGCGGACCAATTTGTAAAAATTTGGGAAATTGAAGGTGTAGAAGTGAAATTGGGATTGAGAGAGTTCCAGAACCGATGGTCGGAGGCCAAGACCCGACTGGCAAGGGCCCGAACCGGCTAGTCTTGCCGGTGGCCGGCTAGACCGGCCGAACTGGTTCGGTCCGGTTCGATCGGATTCTAACCGTTCTTGACTGGTTTGGTCCGGTTCCCACCATTTTTTCCACTTAGGACCCTTGTGCGTCAAAATTTTATGCAATTTGACCCCTAAAGGACCTAATTGAAGAGGAATTTTATCCTTTTTTAATGAAGAAATTGGCCAACTAAGATGCAATTAAGCTAATCAAACCTTATGAATGTGATCTAGGGGTCTTTTATTGAATGATTATTGTGAAAAAAAATGAGTCGAAACCATGGGTGCTTTGAATGGGCCTAAAGGGCTAAAATGGTAAAATTTGCAATTCTATAGACAAAATTGCAAATTAATCAAAATTGAACTCAATTAGTGTCACAATTGCCCTATCTAATGAGTTATCCATAAGTAAGATCACTTACCACATTCACATTGACCTTGAGTTGAAGTGCTCAAACTTAGGTAAAAAATGGATCTAGGCCTAATATTAAAATTGGACCTAGATTTATGAAATTAAATCATAGCTATGAATGGGTCAATTCGAATTTTGTCAATTGAAACTTAATCGCTTGACTTTCTAATGCTTGGGATGATAAAATCCTTCAAATTGATGAGTTCTTGTGTGAATTTCACAAAATCAATCTTGAGTTTGGACTTATCTTAAGAAAATAAGTGAGAAACAATCATCCATTCATAAGTTATGAATGATCGATTTTGATCCCCTAATTAGGGCTCAAAACTGCAATTCGTATTTTGACTCGATAAATCATGAAATTAAATGCTCAAACAAATTTTGAATAGTCCATAAACCAAATGTCAAAGAAGGAATTATATCTAATTATAACTAGGATAAAATTAATTTTATTTTTGGTCGATTTAGAACCTACAACTGAAAAATTCAGAAATCAAGGTTCTTAATAAAATTTTGTGAAATTTTTGACACAAAAGTCAAATTGGCATTAAAAGAAATATATTTGTGCATTTTTTATATTTATATTTATTTTTTTGGGTCAAAGGTTTGGCCAAAAGTCAACCATTTAGTTAATTTTTCCTAAAAGGTTGATTTTTTGATTAAGTCTTTGAATTTTCAAGAAATTGATTTGAAAAATGTAAAATTAAAGCTAAGTGAATTTGTTTTGGGCAAAAAGTCAATTTTTGATTCGGTATTGACTTTTGGTCAAAGGGTTGACAAAAAATCAACCCGAAAATCAACCATTTGACTTTTCAGGTTTTTCTTGAAAATGAGCTAAAAACTGCTTAAAAACAACAATGCAAAAGAAAGAAATGAAAAACAACATTTTTTGGTCGAGAGATAGGATTCCGTCGTGATCAAAAACCTAAATCTCGATTTTTTATGTTTTAATGAAATGTCTACTAAAAATTAGGTGTCAATAGGTATGAGGTTGCATATAGGATTACCCAAGACATTTTGGGTAGATGCAATTAACGTTGCAACATATCTGATTAATAGAGGATTTTTAGTTTCACTTGATTTTAAGTTACTGGAAGAAGAATGAAGTGGAAAGAAGGTAAATCACTTGCATCTGAAAGTTTTGGGTTGTGTTTTGCATGTCCACTTAGATTTTGAGAAGAAAGATAAGCTTGATGTAAAAGCTAAAAAATGTTCTTTCATTGGATATAGTTATTATTATTTTAGTTATCAATTTTGGGATGGACAAAATTAAAAAAAAATTAATAATAAGAATTGTTGAGGTTACATTCAATGAAAACATATTGTACAAGGATAAATCTGCGGTAGAATCTAGTGTGAAGAAACAAACGGTGGAAAATAGAGAGATTAAATTTGAGGAGATTTCTAAGAGTGTTCTGGTTGAAATTCCTAAAATTGTTGTTGTTGACTCTGATTAAAAACCAGAACAAGAATTATGTACACGTGAACCCACTTTAAGAAGATCTAGTAGAACACCTAAACCTGTACAAATATGTTCTTCATCAATGCATTATTTGCTTTTGACTGACGCTAGCAAACCGGATTACTTTTTGGAAGCAGTGCAGGTTAAAGATTCTATTAAGTGGGAGTTAGCAATGCAGGATGAGTTTGATTCACTTGAGAAAAACATAACTTGGGTGTTAACTCAGTTATCTGATGGGAAAAAAAGCATTACAAAATAAGTGAGTGTATTAAGTCAAAGAAGAACTTGATGGTAGCAAAAGGTACAATGTAAGGTAAGTAGTAAAAGGGTTTCAACAAACAAAAGGAATTGATTACACAGATTTTTTTTTTTTCTCCAGTTGTGAAATTGACTACTATCAAGTCAATATTGATTATTATTGCCACTAAGAATTTACATTTGGAGTAGTTAGATATTAAGATTATATTTTTCCATGGTAATTTGAGGAGAATATTTACATGATATAATCAGATAATTTTCAAGTTTCTGTAAAAGAAAATTATGTTTACAAATTGAAGAAAAGTTTATATGGCTTGAAATAGGCTCCTAGATAATGGTACAATAAATTTGATACTTCTATGAGTGGAAATGAGTTTACTAAAAGTAATATGGATCACTACTGTTACTTCAAGAAATTTGATGATTGCTATATTATTTTGCTATTGTATGTGGATGATGTGATCGTTGCAGGATTTAGCATGAGAAAAATACACTAAAGCAATAATTGTCAAAAGAGTTTGAGATGAAGGACTTGAGCACAACAAATCAGATTCTTGGGATAAGGATCATGTATGATAGATCTAAAGGAATTCTAAAATTATTTCAAGAAAAGTAAATTGAAAATGTGCTAGATAGATTTGGAGTTTAGAATGCAAAGCCCAAAAGTACTCATTTAGGAAGTCATTTCAAACTCTAAAAAAAGTAATCACCGAAGATAGATGAAGAGCGGAAGTATATGACTAAGATGCCTTATGCGTCAGCTATTGATAGTTTATGTGTGCTATTGTATGTACTCAACCAAACATAGCTCATGTAAAGGGAGTTGTGAATAAATACATGGCAAATCTAGGAATAGAGCATTGGGAAGCTATAAAGTGGTCATTAATATACGTGGTAGGCACTTCAAGTATGCCATTATGTTTTATGAAAAATGGAGTAACTTTATAAGGCTTTGTTGATGCAGATCTTGGTATTGACTTGGACAATAAGAAGAGTACCTCAAGTTATGTTTTTACCTTAGGTGGCATTGTAATTAATTGGACGTCTAGAATTTAGACATGTGTGTCTCTCTCAACTACCGAGGTAGAGTATATTTTTATATCTAAATTTGGTAAAGAGATGATTTGGTTGAAAATTTTTCTAAAGGAGATAGGCAAAGAGTAGGATAATAGTGTTATTTTCAGTGGCAATCAAAGTGTTATTTGTTTTGTAAAGAATTCGACATTTCTTTAAGAACAAAACACATTGAGTTAAAGTATTATCAAATTCATTAATTATAGATGATGAGACTTTGTCGTTGAAGAAGATTATTGGCACAAAAATCCACCATTTATGTTAACAAAAGTTGTCACCATTGAGATATTGAGACTGTGCATTGCCTTAGTTAGCCTCCATGTTAAGTGATGAGGGAGGCCAACGCATTAAAACAATTTGGGAGATTGATGGAGTTGTGGAGTTTGATGGAGGAAAATAGTGTTCAAGTGTAGAAATAATTTATTTTAGGCAAGTCACCTATCCTGCAATGTTAAAGTAGACAATAAGGCTTTTATTGCTGCTAATTGCATATATGTAATTTCCATATTAATTATGTATGCGCTAAACTCCTACTATATATAGGGGTAATATCTTTTATAGTTGTAACGCCGAAGCTGGTAACTCTAAGGCTTTGAATGATGATATTGATAGTGAAAGATTACCTAGCGTGGTACCGTGATTTTCCTTATTTTGAAAATGTTTTTTTACGTAAAAATTCTCATTTATTTTCTTCTCTATTTTTTCTCTTCATTTATTCATGTTCCTAATAGGGTTAAGATTGGTGGACCCATGCTTGGTTCCCGATTGGCTAGCCAAAAATTGAAAAGCACAAGGATGAATGAGTTGGTGATTTTGATGGTGAAGGTTACTAACTAATGAGTGGCTTGGATTAATTAACTTGATGAGCAGGGGAGTTGACCAAAGAGGGTCAATGGAGCTTCCATGGGCCTCATGGGCACCGGCCTTGGGAGTTAATGGGCTGAACCGTTCGGCCCGAACAAATTGGGCTTGAAGCAGAATTGAACCTATTGGGTCATGATCTTGATCGGCTGACCGGTCCTAATCTGGTCAGGTCGGACCAGGCCTAGGTCCTTTTGTTTGTTCTCTGTCTTGAATTAATGCCTTGAGTCCTTCACATGTCATGAAATTATAAATATTGAGCCCGTTTTGACACAAAAAGCTCGAGTTTTCTTTTTTGGGTAGAAAAAAAGTTTGAGATGATTTTATTGTAAAAATCAACCAATGGTCTTTCGATGCTCTATTAAGGTTGACTGGCTCTTGAGGCTTCGGGGATTGGATTTTTCGTAATTAGGCCTGAGGTCGCTAAATCTTATTGACCTGGATCAAATGTGTATAGGAAGCCATATTGGAAGAACAATCACAATTCGACAAAATTATGACGATTTCGATGGAAGGACCAATTTTTCGGTTTAACAAAAAAAGTCAAAAGTCAACTTTCGATATATGCGTGGAAATTTAAAGTTTAAAACCCTAAATCTATATAAAGAGAAAAAGGGATGTCATATGGAACGGTAGGATATATATACAAATATATATTTTTTCAATTAGGGGTTGGTTTTCTAAGGTTGAAATAACATGTCATTTGCTTGCATTTGAATGTATAATTTTGTGTCCCATGGATAGGTTATTAGCATTTGCATATCATGGTAGAAAGCTAATGCATCTACTCATATTCATTTTGTATGTGCAATTATTTTTCGCTTTTCTTGAATTAATGTTGTTAAGTTTGATTCCAATATGATCTTTTACGTTAAATTTAGAGATTATATGTACTGACTCTAGCTCTCCCCTATTTATTTTACAAATCTGCCGTGATAGATCCACTTCCTGGGTTAAGCTTTATCATACCACTATCTATAGTGCGTGACTATCATATGTCCTTGTACCTGGTTTTGTGGTAGATTATATTAGGTGTAGCTCTAAAGCTTGTATTTACTGCTTTGTTGTAGTTTGCTCATATAAATGGTGATTTGGTGGGGCCTCCAATAGGGTCGATCATTTGCCCGACTTTAATGATGGTAACATAATGCTCCCTGAGTTTGCATCGATATAACAATGTTTAATTTTGCTGTAGAGTTGCATGCGCGTGCACCCACACACATATATACACACAAAAAGATTAATGTTTTTGCATGTTCTTAAAAATAAAAAATAAAATAATAAATATTGATATGTAGGAAATGACGTGTTGCATGTCCGTCTTGAGGCATGACAACTAGACCAGTCGCAGTCACTCATATCTCTGTTAGTATATTTAAATAATAAATCGCATCTTTATCTTACAGCTTAAGCTTTTATAATAGTTGATAGTGGTTCAACAAAATCTTACATGATATTAAAATTGGAGATTCTGAGTTTGAATCTTTTCAGGCTCTATTTGCCTCTTTAATTAAATTTCCATGCTTGGTATTAGACAAGAGGCCAGACTAAGCATGAGGAGGAATGTTAGAATATTTAAATAATAAACTACACCTTATATAAAAACTTAAGTTTTAAAAATAATTAGTAATGGTCTCACAAAATCTCATACTATCATGATGCTTGAGTGGCACAACTAGGGTTTGGAGTGGGTTCATCTTCCACGGAGAAGATTCAAGACCATCCTCTTCAAGGGAAAAGCCCAATTGCTTTTTAATTTTTCTGCATCCCTTTCTTTTTGGCATGTAGGCGACTTTTTGAAAAAATGTCCCCTTCGATTGCAAATGCAGCTTCTATCGGAATTCTTCTAGTCACGATATTTATTTTTCTTGAGGTAGTTTATTTTGCCTTTTTTTTTTTTGGGATCTTGAAACAAGTGAATTAGAGATGAAGGGCGGAGATTAGTAGGATTAGGAATGGATGGCGAAGACTAGAGGGGAATAAGGGAAGCATGTGCAATGTACATGCAATGGCCGGCCCCAGAAAGTGCATAATCCTATATGCGCTTGTCCATAGAAGTGAGATGTGAAGGGCATGTGAGCAAGGCTTTTGGGCGCGAAATTGAGGGCATGATTGGTGTGATATTTCACTAATGATGGACAGCCAAGATTGATTATAGTGCTGCCTTATCTGCCTTGTCCAATTTAAGATATTTTTTCACATCCTTGGATTAAGATAAATCTCCAACATGATTGGAGTGAAGATAAAAATGTTCAGATCGGGACAATAGATGTTATAATTAGGACATAATCTAAGGATATTGGAATTAGGACAACAAGTGTTAGAATTAAGGCATAGTCGTGGGATAGAATCAAAAGAAGATTCTGAGAATGTTGGAACACTGATTCCCATCATCTTGGAATTGAGACAAAGCTCCCACAAGTTTGCAAATTCACTTCTCCGAATTCATCAAGCTACCTTTGAGCTCCAAAAATGGTGGAACTTGCGTTAAAGTCTCCCACGAATCAGCGACATACTCCCGACATTTCATCGGGTCCATCTACTCGTTGTCCTTTGTGATGCGGTTGATGCCATCGACCACGATGGCCTCGGCCTTGAGCGAGGCAACACAGCAAGAGTCGTGGTTGTAGAGCCAGAGGCAAAGACGGCGCGCCAAAAGGAGAGCTTGCCACGGGGGGAGGTGGTGTCGGAGCAAGGGGTCGGGGAAGGGGGAGGCTGGGAGGAGGAGGCAAGCTTGCTAATGAGCTGGGCGATGACACGGCTTGGAGTAGGGAGGGACCTCGTAGGAGAAGTCGGGCCGGAAAGGGAGCCAGCTGCGTTCGGATTGATGGACAAAGAGGTGGTGGATGACGTCCTAGAGCTTGTGGAGGAGGGGGTCGGAGAAGTCGCTGCCACCAACGTCGGAGGAGTGGCTGGAGTCGGTGTGGAGCACGAGGAGGTGAGAGGAGGTCTTGGGGAGGGCGAGGTAAGGGAGAGAACCAGCTATCGTCAACATCGTTAGTTAGATAAAAAGAGGGAAGAGAGGGTTTTTTTTTTTTTTTTTTTCCTATTTAAAAAAAGAAGAGAATGTGGGTGAGTATGGATCTTTTAAATTCTTTAGCAAATAAAAAGATCAATATGAGTTAAACTCACCCATACTCAACTCAGCCCACCTACTAACCCACTTTAACCGCTAGAAGCATCGTCAATCACATTCTCTAGAAAATGCTCAAGCTAAGAGAATGACTGCTATCCTTCCTATCAAGAAGGTTACATTTTTGATTTTGATAACTAAGCCTGTTTCAGGGCATCCTTGAATTTGGATCATTTACTTTGTCATCTGCACTATTTACTTGCTAGATGAAAGTTTAGACATACAATCACTGAGCAGACAATAGGACCGTAAAGTACAGTGTTTAGTCCCTGTACGGTGCATTTCGCAAGGACAATTTGTCCGTCATTAAACCCAGTAACCAATCAGCAGGTGATGTGAGGCCCTTGTTGGCCCTTAACAATAAAATAAAAAAAGAAGAAAAGAACTAAAAGTTTTTAAAATTTTTCACATCAATTGACATCTTACGTGACACAATTAATGTAATTATATATTTATTTTTGAACTTTTACATTTTTTTTTTTTTTGGTTTTGTGTTACTTGTTATTCAGAGGGTTACCTTTTTCTTATGAGAATGCATTATCACATTTGTCCTAAATCATTGCGAATTCTCCTAAGTGTTGGAATTAGAAAGCAAGGAAGATGTGTTGATTTCAAAAGATTATTCTCGTCGTACGTGACAGTTGGCAATCCCGATGACCTCAGTAGTTATAACTTTTTCTTGATAATGATTATCAACATATGAAAAATGTACTTAGAATCTTGGAGAACACGAAACAGTAACTATAATTAGAGTTGTGACTGTCTAAATGTAATTGTTGCTAGTAGGTACTCACCGTAAGTATTGTAAAACTCTCTCTCTCTCTCTCTCTCTCTCTCTTTCCTTTTCTAAGACTATTAAGTGAAAAGCTTGTTTTGTTCCTTTCATCTTGTCCCATGCAAACTTACTGTTTCTGCACTTTAAATTCCAGAATTTATTCTTCACTTTTTTTTTTTTTTTTTTTTTTTTTTTTTTTTTTTTTAAATTTTAAGCCAAACAACTTCCTCTCCAAGATGAATATATAAGCCTTTTTATCACAAAAAAAGAAAACCAAAAATCAACCTTTTTGGTGAAAGATTATTCACTTTCTAGGTGAGACATTGAAACATTACAACGATTTAATCTTTCTGATTACTTTGAACATGAGGAATAGGACATCGTGGTTGACATAACTGTTATGACTTCAAAAATGGTGGGCGGGTGGCCATTGCTTGCGCCCGGCTTTGCATTATTGGTTTCACAATACTAAACATTTATTTTTTTAATTAAGCAGGGCTAGTAGTTACGTATTATATGCAAAAACTTACTAATCACTAACCTCGTGTAAATTCTTAGTCTTCCATAGTAAGATTTTCTATTACATTACAGAAATTATAAGTTATGCTCAAACTTGTCGTTGTAAGAAAATCAATATAGAGAAATGGAATGACACATGATTAAATTAGCATTCATAGGAATGTCGAATATGGAACTAAGAAACAATAAATCCTTCTAGTTAGACAAAAACTGGTTCACCCTGGTCATTTTTGTTTAATTATTTTGGCAATTTTCCTCATGTACAATAATTGGTTGCGTCAGTGCATTTACCTAAGTGGGACCACTTACTTTTCGAACCAAAATATTATCCTAAAATCTATCAAAGATCCAAACGTATCTTCGAAGATCTTCTATAGTTTGTGTGGCTAGCGATTTCCTGCGTAATGCTAACTGGGAACACTAAATTTTTGAACCAAAATATCCTAAATCGTCTGTCCGTGAGAAACTGTATATCCAAAGACCTTATATAGTTTAGGTCTTGGAGCTTCCTAATTCTAGCTCAAATGCCGTAGTCCTCTTACCATCATCACAAGCTGAAATGTCGAACGCAGATTCCGGAAGTGCCTGGCCGTGGTTGGGGAATGCTAAAGAAGAGAATGATGCAATTCCTAGAGCTACTGCAACAGTGCTTGTCATTGCTATAGCAGCTCTGAGTTTATTCTCTTTGTGCAGGAGGCGAAACCACACTACGGCTCCATTGCCTCCAGGGCCCCGAGGTGTGCCATTCTTTGGGTACCTCCCATTCCTAGGGACCAATCTCCACCGGAAATTCGCTGAATTGGCTGGGACCTACGGCCCCATCTACAAACTCCGGCTTGGAAGCAAATTATTTGTTGTGGTTAACTCCCCGTCATTGGCCAAAGAAATCGTGCGGGACCAAGACATGACTTTTGCCAATCGAGACCCGAACATTGCCAGTGCTATGGTATCATATGGCGTAAGGGACATTGCCTTCTCAAGCCGAGGCCCTTATTGGAGGAATCTCCGCAAACTGTTCGTGCGGCAGTTGATGAGCAACATGAGTCTCGATGCCTGTTATGATGTGAAAAGGCAGGAGGTCAGGAAAGCTCTGAGCGATCTGTATAGAAAACCTGGGGTGCCAGTAGATATCGGCGAATTGGCCCTTCTGATCTTACTGAACATGGTGAAGGGAATGCTGTGGGGAGGAACGCTTCAGAAAGAAAAGGGTGAAGCCGTGGCCTCTGAGTTTCGAGAGGTGGTGGCCAAATGCATGGTGCTCTTAGGCAGTCCGAATGTTTCGGACTTTTTCCCGGCACTCGCTTGGCTTGACCTGCAAGGAGTGGAAAGGGACATGAAAAGGGTGCATCAGTGGCTGGATGGTTTTATTCAGCCGATTATCGATTGCGCCACCAAAGGAACAACAAGTGAACCGTTCAAGCAGAAGGATGGAGAACCTAAATTGCAATGAACAGAAAAAGGACTTTTTGCAGATTTGCCTGGATACGGAGATAAATCTTGAAGATAACCAGTCGCCAGTGGACAAGAATGTAGCAATCAAAGCCATTCTTATGGTAAGTTTATTAATCCAAGTGAACAGTTCTTACATGTACATGCACGGCTATTTAATGACCTAATGCACTAGAATTAGTCATCTTTTGCAACTCTATTTTTGGAAACCCGCCCGCCCCCCCACCCCAAAAGATAAAAAAACCGTCTCTCAAAGAAACTTCATTTGTAGCTCTCAGCTTCAATTTTTGAAACTGAGAGCCTGTTGTGCTCTGCTTTTCTTTCTAGGCCTTGATTTCCTGTTTCTTCTCTCTTGATCTAACCTAGGAGCCTTTTTCCACCTCATTTGGGGTTTTCTTTTGCTCGTCGTGGTGAATAAATCTGCTTGCAGCTAAATTTTGTGAGGTCATCATAACCATTCCAGCTAGGATGATGCCTGGGACATGATTCTATGACTTCTTTGAAATTCAGCGGAAGCTCTCCTCTCTCGATATAAGTGTAGATCTAAATTTGGGAGCTTATCTCTCATGACCTAAATCTAAATCTAAAAGTTTCTTAGAGGTATTTGATCTGAAATTTGTTGTTGTCCTCATATGGTGATAGCATGCATTGCAAGCCATAGTTCTTGGAGGATAAGATCTCTACATGCGCCCATCATTGATAGGTTCGGTAATCGGCTCCTGATTGTTTTACAAAACTGTGACAGATTTGGTCTTTTGGGATGAGAGAGTACTTATAACTGCAAGTTGTACTATTTTGTTTTGTTTTGCAGCTCTATTGGGATTTGATTCACTTGGAAGGTTTTTATGGTCTCTCATGTATGGTTATGACAAATGAATACAATTTTATTTCGACCAAAAAAAAAAAAAAAAAAAATCTGTTCTTGGTACATTCATTTCAAATCTTAGCCGCCATAATTATGAGTAACTGTCTAGCGATTATTGCTATAGTATGTACTCGTTTTGAAATCCATATTAGCTCTTGAATACCATAATTTTCAACAAGATTCTTATATAATGGTGAAATAAATATAGCAAGGTTGATATAATGCAAAGGTACTTTAATTATTGGGTGCCAAATTCGTATGAAGTCGGTCGTAACATGTCAAGGTTGAAATCTCTTTCCATATCCCTTGTTTCGTATCCTATTGTCTAACTTAGGTTGCTTGCGCTATCCATAACTAAAAGCTCCATATTTTGACTAGAACGTCAATTCTTCGCTATTGTAGTGCTTCGTTATGTATTTAGCTTTGTCAGACATTATAGCAATTGACTCTCTGATGAAACTTGGAATGTGCGGAATAGGACATTGTTATCGGCGGAACCGATACGACTTCAATACTGGTCGAGTGGGTGATGGCAGAGTTGTTGCAGAACCGAAATGTGATGAACAAAGTAATCCACGAATTGACAGAAGTTGTGGGGGAGGATGAGATGGTCGAAGAGCATCACTTGCCCAAATTAAAGTACCTCAACGCGGTCATCAAGGAGGCATTTCGCTTGCACCCACCAGGGCCCTTATTGGTGCCGCGGACCCCAAATGCTTCCTGTGTCGTCGGGGGTTACCTGATACCAAAAGGCAGCGATGTATTCTTAAACATGGGTTATATCCACAGGGACCCCAAGATTTGGGACAAACCATTGGAGTTTAGACCCGAGAGGTTCTTGGAAGATCCCAGTAAGTATGATTTCACGGGCAACAACTTCACATTTATGCCGTTCGGTTCTGGTCGGAGGATGTGTGCAGGGCTTGCGCTGGCAGAGAGGATGCTACCGTATGTTTTAGCCTCTCTTTTGCACTCATTCGAGTGGGAATTACTGCCAGGGTTTGAGCTGGAGTTATTGGACAAGTTCGGCTTTTTGGTCAAGAAAATGAACCCCCTGGTTGCTATTCCAAGACCGAAATTGTCTGCTCCGGAGCTCTACATGTCGGGATAAATCTTTCATTAGTCTCAAGGCTTTTCATTTCAATTCTACGAAATAAACGTATCCTGCCAGTATCAATCATGGTTCAAGCATCTACTCAATTGGACCTGGGTTTGAAAAAAATTTATGCTGCTTTTGTTTGTAATAGGAGAAAGAATTTCTATTATTTATTGGTTCCTCAGGTCAGTTAGACCAGAAGATTAGGTCATATGATTTAGAGCAAAACATTGCGGGTCTTGCATATATATTCGACCACGGAGTTCTGGAGGAGGTGGTCTGCTTGCGCCCGGCGTTGCATGATTTCAATCTATTTCAGTAATGAGTATTCTGAAATGCTTTTTACAAAATCGTATAAATAGATTTTGCAGTTTATATGGATTGACTTGACTTTTCCTCGTCAATATAGCCCATTTTAATTTTGCCTAATATCAATGACATTTCTTACGACATGGCAAATGATCAAGCAAAACAATTGTCTGTGGAGATTCGAGTGATTATCTCAACTTGAATAAAACTCTCTTATTATTATTTTAAGAATACTCAATTCGCACCACTAACCACTCAAACACAAGATACTCTCTTGCCACACGCTACACACAAAGGGCAAGGGCCCCTATTTATGTCAACTTGCAAATCAAAAGGACAAAGCTGGACATTATGGAGAGAAAGAGAAAGGATAAGACTGGATTTTTCAGGAAGTATGTGGACAAATCCATTGCCCCTATTTCTGTCAACTTTGCAAAACAAAAGGACAAAGCTGGACATTATGGAGAGAAAGAGAAAGGACAAGATTGGATTTTTCAGGAAGTACGTGGACGAATCCAGAGAGAGAGAGAGAGAGAGAGGGGGGGGGGCGGTGTTCTTTATTGTCCAGTCCACTAGATTAGATCAGTATCTGATTCTCACTACTTAGTAACAGTTCGTTACTCTCTGTCTGCACCTTAATTTTAGCTCGTAAATTCATCACCCATCTTATAAGAAAAGCAAGGGATTGGGTTCGACCTCTAAACAAAGATATTAATATTGCACGATTTTTCGATTGCATTCTCTGTTGCATTTTTTGCCTGTGGGTACTAGAGGCATTTAAATTTAGGATAAATGCATTTGCATCAAGCATGGGTCATATTAAATGAGAAAGGGGCTCGGTTATGGACTACATCGGTCCAATGGGCAATCTGGCATCGGAGGTGAGATAGAATCCTTGTTTCCAAACTTTTTTTAGCTTTAAGACAGTTCATTTGGACAGAAGTCCAAAAAGAAGTGGGAGACATGTCCTAGTTCCAAGAAAGTGGGAGCTGTGTTTTTCATGACGGAGATGATGGGAGCTTATCTTCAATTTCGTGGGTGTGAGAATTAGTCTTGATTTGGCTGGGGGGATAATGTTTCCAAGAATGGTGCCCATTCTTGACCAAGGTTCACCGAGTTGGACAGAGGTTGGCCGGCTTTGACCAAGGTTGGCCGAGGTTGACTGGGATTGACCGAATTTCAAGATGAGACGGGAGTGAGCGATTAAGAAACAGAAAAGTCGGTGACCTTGCGAGATTAAAAGGAACCCACTCGAATTCTTCTGAAGACATCCCTCGATTCACATTGCTTATCTTCATCATCATCGGTTAGATGCATACCGTAATATTTGGTGGGATTGCTGCCAATTGCCAATTGTTTTAAGAGGTTAAGCTTTTAGAATAGTTGATAGTGGTCCTATAAAATCTCATTCATACATAATCTTTCAAAGTTTTTGGCTTAGAAAATATGTACCTTGGGATCCTGGTGTTGGCAATCCATCGCAATCTCAGAGTTCCTTGTTGAGGTATTCTTCTAAGGTGGGATTTTGTCCCTTTTTACATAGAGGTTGAATTCTAGCTAGAGTAGCATACATGATTTTTGCCTTGATTCATGACGTTGTTTGCAAATCCGTGCTCAGATGTGCATCGGTTGTGATTTATGCACAAGGGATTGAGTTTCCATGTTACTAGAAGATTGCATGAATTTGATCTGATGAAGTTTGCATCTTTATTGCTTGAACTTGTCCTTATATGCGTAAAATCACTCCCGGTCACATTAAATCGACGCCCCTTGCTTACTGGATTGGACCAGTGATTTTTCTTGCATGATAATATTGAGTTACACGTGAACTGCGTGGCCGGCCCCCGTGGCAATCCTTAGTTGTCCCCTCTTTGATGGGTTTGCATGCTTTTGATAATATCTCGCATGTTAGATTGGCCTTGCTTTAATTTATATGCATCTAGATTCGGATTTATGTTGTTTGCAAGAATGTAGAATGTTAACCATCTATTTTGCAGACGTTCATGTAAAGTAGGTTAAAGGTTTCACCTTTCGATCGTGGCTTGCATTTGTGTCCAAAGGATCGAATCTTTCCGATAAAGATCGATCCTTTACTACTGATTTATGCATATTAGTCTTAGTCTTAGTGCACGTAGTTTGATGAGAAAACATAAAGACTGCATCTTTAATTGTTTTAGTTAAGCATGTCATTCTAGAATTAAATTAGGTGACTTTGCACCTCAGATTATGAGGTTTTCGTTTGATTATTTGTTATTTGATGTAATTATTAATTACGCTACTTAGGATGTTTTCGGCCTCTAGGGAGATTTTTTAGGACTTCAATTCGGCATCTTCGCATTAGATAAAGCAAAGGCAACAAAAATTATCTTAGAATTGCATTTAAGTTGCATCTAGGAATTTGTTGCATTATAGGATTAATTAACTCATAATCAATTCTATCTCCTATATGTTAGCATTTATTTTATCACTTAAATTATGCAATTCATGTTTATTAGCTGAGTCTAGTGCACAATTAATTTTGATTTAGAGCTCACAGTAACCCTGTCCCGAGGCTTAATAACAAGGCTTATGCATCCTAAGTTGCGTGACTAGATTATTTGGTTCACAGGAGTAAGATGGACTTATGCGTCCTACTTAGGTTTCTAATTGACTCATTATAGGTTAGTGGTGGCTCCAAAGAAAATTTAATTTATTGAATGCAAAAACCAACCTGCGATTAATGGGGTTTGGGATGACTCGTGCTAGGCATAGGCACCACCTCGCGAGAGGAACCATTCACACCTCCTTAGTAATCCATCAAGTTCATTCGGGACATCTCAATTTGCCTTGGGAGGGTCGCAACATACTCCAAATCCCTCATGAATTCCCTCTTCAGTGGATTTAACGTGGAGACATTGATCCTTATTTTGGAGCAATTCGCCATGCCCTTAGTCTGCATATTGGAAAAGGGTTCATTGTCAGGGCAAGAATGGCTCTACTTGACACTCGTTTTCTTGATTACCAATGTTTGTGACCTATTTCCAAATTACATGGTTCTTTCAAATCCAAGGCTTGTATGACAGTGAAGGTCCAGCAGTAGATTACTAGCGCTCCTCAAACTCCAAATTTCACCGCAACAACTCTTCATTACCAAATGGCATAAAAAAAAAAAAAACAAAAAAACAAAATCGTGCCGTCAACCTTACTATGCCTGGAGCTAAAGGTGCTCTCCTCATTTCAATCGATAACAATCAGATGTCATCGTGTGTCCTTATGCCCAAACAAATTCTCATGACTGAATTAGTCAAACTCCTTTATCTAAGTTGACAAATTACGAAAAGCTTCATCATAATGTCTAATTGATCCTCTCTGTAGATCCCATATATGTATATTGAGAAAAAGGGATGGATTTGTGTCCATCAAGTTTTGAATTGGCCTGATAGAAAACCCGACATGTGAAATGAGCCCTAAATTCATTTAAGCTTTTAAGGCCAAGCCCACACGAGCCCGGCCCCCTTTGATGAACTCGGCCACTTCCCTTAGGCCTTAGCCTCCACATGATTAGCATGTGCCATTCCCAATTAGGAAACAAAGCTATAAAAGGCAAGTGACCGAAAGGGGCTTTGGCCGGCCAAACAAGGAAGAACAGGGGGTTGGCCAAGTTTGGAAAATGTAGAAAAAAATATGGGTGAGAAATAAGGGGAAGGACATCCTAAAAGGATCATTAGGTGATTTGTGGTGATTGAAATTGGGAAGCAAAGAGGAAAGCTCATCTCATTGAAATGACTCTGACTCCAAGCAATAAGCCAAGTCAAAAATCGACTAATTTATATGATCATGTGCGAATTCGCTGCGTATTTGATCTACTGTAATCATGTTTCCATTCGTTAATTTGTTGTCTAGATTAAATTCGTTGCTGCCTTTATGTTGATTGTTGCTAATCGTCATTGATTTCATTGAGTTTAGGTGTAAGGTCTACTTTCAAGAGGTTCAAGATCGGATTTAGGATAGTGTCCTCAGCTACCAAGAGCAGGGTGAATTGCTGATTTTGATAACTGAGCCTGCTTGAAGGTATTCTTGAATTTGGATCATGTACTTTGCCATCTGCACTATTTACCTGCTACATGAAAGTTTATTTGTGCATCTCAAAGGGCGGACAATAGGACTGTAAAGTACAGTGCTTGGTTTGCTGATAGAACTGGAGAGTACGGTGCATTTCACAAGGACACTTTCGGGAATCATTGACTTCACCGAAAAGAAATTTTGAAAAATAAATAAAAAGAGATGAGCCAAGATGACTATAGCAATATTCTTAAAATGGTCCCTAATTTTAGAGCTCCACGTATTCTTTCGACCTTATATTTTATTTTGTTCCTTGGTATAACGGTTAAGGAATGTTGGAATTATTTTGGCTTAGAAAAAACTGTGGAAAGAGAAATTAATTTAAGAAAAAAATAGGTGCACAATTCCAGGAATGTATGTTTTGCGTTTCCTTTTTGCCAGATGGTTTTTTTTTTTTCCATGGATGAAAAGTAAAATTTTATACATTATTTTGTGGTTTTGCTTAATCACGCATGCCTCTTCATGATCTCATCTTGCTTTGGATGTCATATGTACACACCAAAAATTTAATTCATCCAACTCAAAAATTGGAACTGGTAGATAGAGTGAAACACCATATATATAAAATGTGTAATAATCCCATAGACAAGTCATTGGGATACTTTAATGCAAGCAAGATTAGAAACGACATGCATAACTTGATGAAGTAGGGGCCATATACACAAAATAAAATGGGGTAGAACCACGCTCTAGTACCATATTTAAAAATCCATTCCAAAAGTTTATATTATTAAATGGAGGAAGACCATGTGCATATAAAGGCATACAAACCTTGTAGGCAAGCAATGTAAATAGTTTAACACTTTCAATGTACTTTAGTTGTACCAAGTGAAAAACTAGCCGAGCTTGTGTGATAAACCAATAATGGTATCAAGTTTATACACGAAATCATGCATAGTTGGTTTGATGTTGCTTGATATTCAAAAGGTAGAGGTGGCAAATGGGTGGGTCGGGTTGGGTATGGGTCGGGTCGAAAATGAGTCGACTCATATTCGACTCATTTAACCCGTTTTGACCTATATTCTTGTAGTGTAAATTTAATAACCTATACCCGACCCGACCCGTATCTGACCTATACCCAACCTGACCCGTATTGCTAAAATCTATTTATTGTGAAAACATTTTTATGTAATACAAATTTTTAATGAAAAACTTTTATAATTCTTTTTAAAATATTTTTCAAAAATCAATTTTTTTTTTATTTTTCAATGTATTTTAAAATATTTTATTTATTTTTTAAAAATACAAATTTTAATTATTTTTATTTTAAAAATATATTTTTATTTTTTAAAATATAATTTTATTTTTTATTAATTATTTTTTATTTTTTTCTTTTCTCTTTTTTTTTTTTTTCCTTCTCCTTCGGCCGGTCACCGCCCATGACGACGGCCGCCGACCGGCCACAAGTAAGATCAAGCTCGCGGCGTCGGGCGAGGCTTGATCTCGCCGATCTGGCAAGGCCGAGCCTTCGCTTGACGCCGGCGAACTCGAGCCTCGCCGGATCCAGCGAGTCTCGAGCATCGCGCCGTCGGCGAGGCCGAGCCTAGCCGATATGGCAAGATCGAGCCTCGCCGCATTTGGCGAGGCTCGACCTCACCGTCGTCGCCGATCCGGCGAGGCTCGGCCTCACCGTCGTTAGCAAGGCTCGAGACTCGCCGGATTTGGCGAGGCTCGTCGGCGTCGGGTGAGGCTTGATCTTGCTGATTTGGCGAGATTGAGCCTCGCCCGATGCCGGCGAGCTCAAGCCTCGCCAGATCCGGTGAGGCTCGGCCTCGCCGACAACCGGCGAGGCCCGTCGTCGGCCGTCGGTGAGGAATGAAGAAAAATAAAGAAAAAGAAAAAGAAAAGGAAAAAAAAAAAAAATTGAAATGTGAAAAATAATTATACTTTCGATTTCTTATTAAAAATATTTTTATAAATTAAAAAAAGGCCAAGGGTTTAAACTTTAAAATGGGTTTCCTTATAACTCATTTAGACTATTTCTTTTTGTGTTTTACATTCACTGACCCATTTTTCACCAATGTTTAACTTTCATTTGACGAATTTTCGACCCATATTTAATCTTCACTTGACCCATTTCTGACTCATATTCAACTTTCACTTAACTCATATATGACCCATTTTACTAAAAATGGGTCATAATATGGGTTTTTAACCCATATTGCCACCTCTATCAAAAGGTCACCTCTTTTTTTTTGTGATTAGTTTAGTAAATGTATACATCAAATTTGTCATAATTCACCACAGTTTCTACTAAATTCTGGAATTATAACATTAAGGAGGATGTGTTAATTTTATAAGACTGTTCAAGTAGCAGGTGACAATTGGCCATCTCGATGACCTCAAAAGTTGTCGCTTCTTGTAGCCTTTGCATAAAAAAAAGCGTGCCAACGTACTTGGAAAACGTGAAGCTCTACTTCTTGTATGTAATTGTTGTTGGTGGTTATAAAAACCCACCGTAAAAAAATGTAAAAACTCTCCTTTTCGGGATACTTCAAGGAATAAAGTTTTATTTATTTATTTATTACTAAAACAACTAATAAAGTTGAGAGAAGGATATTAAAAGTGTCATAAATTGTGTACGGTGCTCATTTTAGTGTCAGAAGTTTTTTTCGACTCAATTAAATGCCAAAATCGAAGAAAAATAATTACCTAAGTGTCTCCAGTGAGAAATTCCGATTGGAGAAATTACGTGGTATTTATAGTTAAAAATTTTATTTGAGACAGCATTTTTTGACATTGAAGTGATCACTTTTTCATTAAAATTGATACTGAAATGGTCATTTTTTTTTTAACAACGATTGACACTAAAGTGATTAACAACTAGTACTGAAATGATCACTTATTAACTTGCTACACAACATCGTTTATGGATTATATATTGACTGGGCACATCGGTTCCTCCTTCTCTCTTTTCTTTCTGTCCTATTTTGTTCTCCCCCTCTTCCTTTTTGGTCCCTGTTCTCCTCAGTTCCACCCCGTCCTGTCCCCTCCTTCTCTTCTCTCCTCTTGCTGTGCTGCTGCTCCTTCCCTAAACGTTTTTTTTTTTTTTAAAATTAATTAATTAATTAATATATATATTTTTTAATTTAAGAATAGGTGTCAACGGTATGTAAAGAGATTTTAATCTTGACATGATACGACCAACTTTGTACAAAAATTAGCACATGATAATTGAAACACCTTTGCATTATATCAACTCTGCTATATTTGTTTTAGTATTATGCGAGATGCTGGTTGAAAATTACGGTACACTAGGGCTGATATGTATTTAAAAACGAGTACAATACTCTAGTAATAATCACTTGACGTTAACTCATGATTATGTTGGCCAAAATATGAAAAGAACGAGGATTAACTATACTTAGGGTGGGTTTGGGAACCACTTTTGGGAAAAATCTTTAGGAAAATGCAAATACCTTTGAGTTAAAGGTGTTTTTTAAAATGCAAACTGTGTTTGGTAAATTATACTTCGAAAGCCATTTGTGAAGTACTTTGAGTAAAATGGTGTTTGGGGAATTTCATTTACAAAGGAGTTTTGTGGTAAAAAAAAATTATCAAAAGAAAAATTAAAAATAAATTGACCGGCAAGGGCAGCGGCCACCGGCGACCTCCAGCGACCTCCAACGACCCCGGATCTGGGCCAGTGACACCGTTGCGACCTCCGGCGACCCCGGATCTAGGTCACGGGAGGCAGGTTTGGTCATGCAGAGGTCGCGCGACCTCGCGGCGACCAGATCTGGTCGCGCAGAGGTCGCGTGGCGAGTTCGCGCGACCTCCGGTGACCGAGATTTGGGTCGCTACAAGGACCTGTGACCTCCGGCAAACCCTCGTGGGAGGTCGCCCAACCTTGAGGCTCGCGGCGTCCGGAGAAGATGAACAGTGCTCATACAAGGGCACGCACTTGAAAAACAAAAAATTCATGAGGACAATTTCGAAAAAAAAAAGAAAAAAAAAAAGAAAAGTGAACAGTGATTCCCAGCATGCCGAGCATGCTTTCAGCCTTCCAAGTATTTGCTTTCCCATTAAGAGCCTTCGAAAGCTGGTTCCCAAACATCCATTTTTTAGCCTAAAGGGCTTTTGATGCCTAAAGCCCCTTCCAAAGTTACTCCCAAATGCACCCTTACTATTACTACTGCATCAGGTCATTAAATAGTAATGTACGTCCATATGAGAACTAGTCACTTAGCTTATTAAACTTACAATAAAAATGGCCTTGAGGGCTCCGTTTCTGTCCATTGGTGACTGGTTATCTTCAAGATCCATCTCCATGTCCATGAAAATCTGCAAGAAGTCCTTCTGTTCATTGCTTTTAGATTCTCCGTCCTTCCGCTTGAATGGTTCATTTGTTCTTCCTTCAGTGGCACGGTCGATAGCAGACTGAATAAAATCATCAAACCACTCATGCACCCTTTTCATGTCGCTTTCAACTCCTTGCAGGTTAAGCCAAGCAGGAGCCGGGACAAAGTCCGAAATATTCGGGCTACTTGCGAGCACCATGAGTTTAGCCACCACCTCTCGAAACTCCGCGCCCACAGCTTCGCTTTTCTCTCGCTTAAGCGGCCCTCCCCATAGCATTGCCATGATCACGTTAATCAAGATCAGAACTGCCAATTCGCCGATATCTACCGGCACCCTGGATTTTTTGGACAGATCACTCAGAGCTTTTTTGACCTCTTGCCTTCTCAAACCGCAACAGGCGTCAAGGCTTGCGTTGCTCATCATCTACCGTACAAAAAGCTTGCGGAGATTCCTCCAATAAGGCCCCTAGCTTGAGAAGGTAATGTCCCTTCCTCCGTATGACCCAATTGTAGCGGCAATGTTCAAGTCCTGATTGGCGAACATCAGGTCATGGTCCCGCACGATTTCTTTGGCCAGCAACTGGGAGTTAACCACGACATATAACTTGCTTCCAAGCCAGAGTTTGTAGATGGGGCCTTAGGTCTCGGCCAATTCGGCAAATTTCCGGTGGAGCTCAGTCCCTAGGAATGGGAGGTACCCGAGGAACGGCACACCTTGGGGCCCCGGCGGCAATGGAGCTGTCTAGTTTTTTCTTCTCTTGAACAAAGAGAAAAAACTAAGAGTTGCAATTGTTGGTAATTTGTTTATAAAACAAATGAAGAGGTGCCTTGTCCCATGTCAAAAAGATGTGAGTGCACACGTGGACGAGATGTGGCATTAACCAACAATCATTATTTTTATTTATTAAAAAAATTCAGATTTATTTCTATAAAAAATTAATTATAAAGTTTTGTTGAAACAGTGCGATTGTTCATGAAAAGTTACGATTATTTATTATTTATTTATTATTTATTTATTATTTATTTATTCCGAATTTTTATGTCTTTTCAACGTAACTTTTGAGACGTACTTGTTCACAAAAGGTTGCCTTTGTTCTTTTATACAACCTTTTGAAAAGTCATCTGTATTCGAAAGATAGATATAAATACGTTTATTTTGAGATCAAACACACATCTTCATTCATTGTTTCACAGCCATTGTTTCCAATTGTTTCCCATGAGAGATCTTGGAGAAATACTAGAATTGCTATCTAGTATTCTCATTAGAGATTTTGTTGTATCCTGGAGGAAATTTGCCGGTGACCATTAGTAACTTTGTGGGCAAATAAATCCTTAAAGAAAGTGATATCACGCCTCAAAGTCTGACTTGAGTACTCTAAAGATCCGACTTCATTGTTCTACCCAATTCGAAGCCATATTTTCCCAACAATTTTAAGGATTTTTTTGTGCAACAATGGAGTCAAAGGGAATGAATTCTGGCAGAAAATGAGAGAGGCTGATCTGCTTCACTGCCAAGAACCAGGTTGCTATGAATCCTGCCGACACCATCTTTGATGCGAAGCGATTGATCGGGAGGAGAATCACCGACCCTTTGGTCTAGAGTAATAGGAGGCATTGGTCGTTCAAGGTCATTACTAGTCCCGGCCACAAGCCCGTGACAGTCATCAATTTCAAGGGCGAAGAGAAGCGGTTTGCTGAGTAGGAAATATCACTCGTCAACAAGCACTAGAGAGACAAGAAGATCCCTCTCGTGTCAACCTCAAAATGAAGACTGCCTGCTTTTGCAATTACTTGGTCGAGCCACGACAACACGTTCCAAGCCAGTGGTGTAACGATCATCAACATTAAAATATGGACTTTAGGGTTGATCCTAGCAACTGGAGGATTGTCTACCTTCATGGCTGGTTTGTTCAATGTGATTATCACTGAGAACAGTTTCAAAGTAATGGATTTGTGTCTCCATCTTGAAGTTGTCCGAGGAATTAATTGGAGACGCCCCATGCCTAAACTGCAGCCGTGACTCTGGCATCATATCACACCCATAACTGCTCCCCAGCGAACAGCTACGACGCTTCGCCATACACACGCCATCGTTGCTGAGTCTTACCCCACGCCGTTCCAGTTTTCGGGAAGGAGAAGGAAATCGAGATGATGGTGATCGATCAGTGCATTGTGGGGATTTTCCTCACGTCTCTGGTGGGCCTTGTCCTACTTTACGTCCTGCACCGGAAGAATGGTGACGTGAGAACGAAGGTTCCGAAGGAAGACGAAAATCATGTCATTATCCATGATGCATCACCGTGTGATATTGCGAATGGCAATTGCTATTCGGAAAATGCCTTTGACACTACCAGTGTAATCATCATGAGCATCAGAGTTGCAAATTGCGCTCTTGCGCACACCCTCAGCAAGGTTTGTGATTTCATTGTTTGAAATTTGGGAAGAAAATGATCATATCGGCTGTGATAATATTCTGGACTATTTGCTTCATTCCATTTATTATTTCATTGGTCTTGAGTTGGACCTTTGACAAATCGAGTTGGACTGAGTCGCTCATCATTGTTGAAAGTTGCTAATCTCATCGATACCGTCAAGGATGCCGAGACTCTGATTCGTGAGATCAAGTGCAAGGAAAAGGGTGCTCAGGATCGAGGATGCCGCCGCGTGGGTGATGCACAGGGTGCAATCACGGCGGCACGTCGGGCGCAAGGTGGCCTGATCCTGCTCATCATGCTCTCGGTTTTCTTCAAAAGGTGTCGCTCTTCAGCGGCTATGTCGCCGAGAACAGTGGCGGTGGCAATGGCGGTGATGGTGAACATATGCCGAAGCGCATTTAGAAGAAATTTTAACTCCAGAAATGTGGATGAAGCCAAACAGTGACAACTACTACAAGTGAGTCACTCGGCTGAAGAATCGAATAAGAACGGATGCGAAAACCAATAGTTATCTGTTAGTTCATGCTAATGGGGGTTTGAATCAGATGAGGACAGGAATCTGAGATATGGTTGCGGTCGCAAAGATCATGAATGCTACTCTTGTTCTTCCTTCTCTCGATCACAAATCGTTTTGGACCAATCCCAGTGACTTCAAAGATATATTCGATTGGAAGCATTTCATAGGAGGTTCTAAAAGACGACATCGAGATTGTCGAGTCCCTACCGCCCAAATATGCTGTGAAGCAATCCTTGTGACTCGGATGTCGAGTCAATTACGAAGCTCTTAGATATGCAAAGGAGATAGATGGCGTGGCGCGCCGTCTGCAAGGAGGGTGCCCCATGTCTCCTCGTGAGGCCGCTCTGAGCTTCCAGCACATGCATGCATAACATTGGTCAACTGGACATCTAATGCTATTCTGCTAACCATTTCAAAACGTTTTTACACTATTGATTTCAAAGGACACTAAGGCTTTTGAAAGGCAGTATAACCATATTGTTTGTTATGCTTGGGTTCATGTCCCTTGCTTTTGGCGGGACGCTTATCACAAGTATGTTGTTCCTTTACATGATTCTTGGTGTAATTGTTGGTTACTTTGCTGTTCGACTTTAGAGGACCAGCGCCTTGTGATCACAAGGGATGGGTGTTGGTCGCATAGAATGCCGCATGCTTCTTTCCTGGTGTAGCTCTATTGATCTTGTCCATTTGATTTTCTCTTATGGGATTATCTCTTGCTAAATTTGCCATGGTAAAAGGAGATGTTAGTTTCATGCTCCATCGTTTTCTCTACTAATTTGCCCTGAATTGGTTCTAATTGGTAGAAGCACGTCCTTCTTTGGCCCTGCATTCGAGAAATTATGACCGTCTTTTGGTTTTTTGTTCAAGCGTTCGCCCGTTTTGAGGTCAAAATTCGGATACACTTTCTTGGTTTTGTTGTTGACGAATTTGAATGCACCCAATCAAAAGCTCTTATATTGTGTTAAAACATGGACTCTTTTTGAGTGAAAGTTAGAGGAAGTGCGCAGATATTTTTGGAGACGAAGGACAAGCGGCTTTTGCCCGAGCCTAAAATTGATGAGATGCTTCAAGCGTTAGTGTCGGGGAAGTTCTTCATCGACTCTCGATTCCCCTCCAGTGAAGAGTCTTGGGTGGGTTTATCAATCAGCGAACTATTGAGGGCGTTGAGAAGGTCTTTTTCATTTGATAGAGCTAGTACCTTTCCGCTCGCTACAGGTATCGTCAATTTATGGATGAATTTGTTGCAAAAGAAAAAGGCTTTCTCTTTTCTGATATCATTTATTTTGATGCATCCATATTTATCTTGATTAGAAGTGAACAAACTAGACTTTGACACTGGCAACTAGAAAGAATTTGTGGCATGTGTCGAACCACCATTTAGATTGGTTATGTTAGAGCAAACTCTACAATTTATGTCCAATGTTCAGTGAAGGGTTTTCCTTGTTTGGTTCTGACGTGTTCCATTTGTCGTGCTTGCTCCTCATAGATTTGATTCTATGGAATAGCATAAATGAGCCAAGAGAGTAGAATTGCATTGCTTTACTATTTTGATGTATGTATTTCATCGAGGATGAAAATTTGATGATGCATAATTTCAATTAATTACCTCTTAAAATAGTCTTGAAGTGGGGGTATTTGAAGGGGACTATGGAGCCAATGTGATTGGAGTCATTAAGACATAAAGTATCTAACTTTCATTTTATAATGAAAGATTTGAGTGAAGTAGATACCTTATTGGGTGTTAAAATTAAAAAATAGTGGGGGTTATTCTTTAAGCCAAAGTGATGACATGGAAAAGATGTTTTATTGCATCTTGGCTTCAAAGAAATGTGTACTCCATTTGATTTAGTATTAAATTAAATATAATACTGGTAGAGCAGTAGCACAATTTAAGTATGCTAGTGCTATAAGGTCTTTAATGTATGTGATGCATTAAAACTAGATTTGATTTTGTGCAAGTTGAGTAAGTATACTAGTAATCCAAATATAGAACATTGAAAGGCTATTATTAGAATTTTTGGTTATTTTGAGATAACTGAAAATTTGTGATTGTTCTATAATAATTATTCAGATGTAGTAGAAAGATACATCAATACTAGTTGGATTACAAGTATGGGAGATGAAAAATCTGGATTGATTTTCACATTACATGAATGTGTTGTTTCTTGGGCGAGCAAGGAACAAATGTGCATAATTCCCTCAACTATGAAATTTGAATCGTTGCTTTAGCAAAATTTGGGAAAGAGGCTAAATGGACTATGAATTTGTTGTTGGATATCAAATTATACCCTAGTCCTATACCTCTTATTTCTATCCACTGTGATAGTTAGGCTACTTTGGTAAGAGTTTATAGTAGCACCCATAATGGTAAGTCTAGACATATTAGTCTAAGACATGAGTAACCCTTTAATTAAAATCACCAATAATGGTAACCCGACCTTTTTCTAGAACATCACTAGTTACAAGGTTTAATGGGTAAGAACAAGTTATTGAATGTGATTGTTTGATACTGGCGTAACCCTGATATGAGAAGTTAGTATCGTCTGTTACGTTTTGTAGGATGAATTGAATTCTTAATGAAGGATAATACAAATTTGTAATGTGTTGATAGTAATAGAAACACATGATAGATACTTTACCTATATGAGCTTAGAAGTGGTGCCGCTTCTTACGAAAGTTAGGGTTGCTTTCTAGAGAGCTCATGAAACAGGATCAAGCACAAGGCCATAATAGTGCGGAGTAATATAGAACTTCTCGCTGAGACAAGAGGTTAGTGTATGTGTGGTATGTACGGTTCTATTACATAAAAGTACAAGTTTAAAGCCGAGCTACTTGTCACTTTGATAGAGCTTTGAGATACTTGCACTAAGTAAAGGTTTAACTCGAAAGAGACCTTTATGTATGTATATTAATTTCATGGAAATTTTGGATGTATATTTTAATGTTTTACTTTCTTGTTTTTGTTTTATAAACAAAAGTGGGGGATTGTTGGTAATTTGTTTATAAAACAAATGAAGAGGTGCCTTGTCCCACATCAAAAAGATGTGAGTGCGCACGTGGACGAGATGTGGCATTAACCAACGATCATTATTTTTATTTATTAAAAAAATTCAGATTTATTTCTATAAAAAATTAATTATAAAGTTTTGTTGAAACAGTGCGACTGTTCATGAAAAGTTACGATTATTTATTATTTATTTATTCCGAATTTTTATGTCTTTTCAACGTAACTTTTGAGACGTACTTGTTCACAAAAGGTTGCCTTTGTTCTTTTATACAACCTTTTGAAAAGTCATCTGTATTCGAAAGATAGATATAAATACGTTTATTTTGAGATCAAACACACATCTTCATTCATTGTTTCACAGCCATTGTTTCCAATTGTTTCCCATGAGAGATCTTGGAGAAATACTAGAATTGCCATATAGTATTCTCATTAGAGATTTTGTTGTATCCTGGAGGAAATTTGCCGGTGACCATTAGTAACTTTGTGGGCAAATAAATCCTTAAAGAAAGTGATATCACGCCTCAAAGTCTGACTTGAGTACTCTAAAGATCCGACTTCATTGTTCTACCCAATTCGAAGCTATATTTTCCCAACAGCAATTCCAATGACAAGCAGTGTTGTGGTAGCTCTAGGAATTGCATCATTTGCTTCTTTAGCAGGCCGCAACCATAGCTTGGCGCCTTCAGAGTCTCTATTTGACATTTCGGCTTGTGACAACGGGGTGAAGACTGGTTGAGCAAGAGTGAGGAAGTTTCTGGCCACACCAAACTAAGGTCTGCCTAAGGACGGTTTGGTCTCTGATAGATGATATAGAAAAGGCAAAAACGGAAAGTCAACAGTTCTAGTTACTGACGGACGGACAACCACTGAAGGTAACTATTAACTTTTCATGTGATCGGTAACATTCTACAAGAAACTCGACCTCCAATGTATGAAGAATTACTAATTCGTTTTGTTCATTCTTGTCGTTCCCTATAAAGAATAAACCAACAACTTAGAACATAACTAATAATTTTTGGAAACTTTCGGACAAAATCGAGTTTTCCCTCTCGCCTTTCGTATACCAAGACCGGGTAGGGGTTCTTCCTACACGGTGTCGCGCGACATCCACGGCCTCAGAGCGCGCCATGTGTGCAGGCTGTGGGTCGATCCCACGGCCTAGGATCACGGGGGGCGCTTCCCCACGACCGGGTCAGTCTCTCTCATCTCATCTCCCGTTCCAGACAGTCTCCATTGGCAATCGTTCCCACTTTCTTGGAGTAGGGAGGGACCTAGTTGGAGAAGTTGGGGGCGGAAAGGGAGCCAGCTGGGCTCGGATCGACATACAAAGAGGTGGTGGATGATGTCCTAGAGCTTTTGGAGGAGGGGGTCGGAGAAGTCGCCGCCGCTAATGTCGGGGGAGGAGTGGCTAGAGTGGGTGTGGAGCGAGAGGGGGAGTCTTGGGGAGGGTGAGGGAAGGGAAGAGAGAGCGAGCTATCGTGAACATCCTCAGACAGATCAAGAGAGAGGAGAGTTTTTTTAAAGAAAAAAAAAAAAAAGAGAATGTGGGTGAGTTTGGGTATTTTAAATTGTTTATCAAATAAATAGGTCAATATAAGGTAGCTCAACTCAGCCCACATATTTGCCATCTCTACCTCGACCACTGAGACTAATGTGAATCACATTCTCTGAAAAATGCACAAGCTAATAGAATGATTGCTATCATTCCTCTGATGAAGGTTACATTTGATTTTGATAACCGAGTCTGCTTCAGAGCATTTTTGAATTTGGATCATTTATTTTGTCATTTGCACTGTCTACTTGCTAGATGATAGTTTAGACGTGCAATCACTGGGCAGACAATAGGACTTTAAAGTATGGTTTTTGGTTCCTAGTAGGATTGGATAGTTTGGTGCCTTTCACAAGGACAATTTTGTTCATCATTAAACATTGTGGCCTCTCAACACGCGATGGGAGGCCCTTGTTGGCCCTTAACAATAAGAAAAGAAAAGAATTAAAAGTTTTAAAAGTTTGTAAAGTCAGTGTTGACATCTCACATAATTTGATTGACATTGACACATAATTATTTTTGAACTTTTTAATTTTTTTAATTTTTAATTTTTAATTTTTTTTTATCTTGTGTTGCTTGTTATTCAAAAGGTTACTTTTTTCTCATGATTAGTTTAGTAAATGCATTATCACATTTGTCCTAAATCACTGCAAATTCTTCTAAGTGTTGGAATTAGAAGGCAAGGAGGATTTGTTGATTTCAAAAGCCTATTCATGTGGTACGTGATGGTTGGCTATCCCGATGACCTCAGTAGTTGTCACTTTTTCTCGGTAATGATTATCAACATACGAAATATGTGCTTAGAATCTTGGATAACGTGAAACAGTAACTATAATTAAAGTTGGGACCAATTTCATAAAAAAAAAACGAATTTTAAGTGTTATTTTAAATTTGGCCCGAACTTTATTTTGTCTAAAAAAAAAGTACTAACTTTCACTTATGTCCCAAATCTAGCTCAAATTTTATTTTGTCTTTAAAAAAAAAAAAAAACACCAACTTTCACTCATGTCCCAAATCTGGCCCTCCGTTAGCCCTCATTCCACGGACATCTGACATGGCATTTCCACTCAAAGTCTATTTGAAGATGAATGAAGTAAGTCTATTACAAATAGGTTTCACATTTCTATTTAACTACAAGATGCACGTGCTTTTAATTTTCTCTTTAAGGCAATGTAATCTTCTGCTTCCATTCTAGCTTATGACATTGAAAACAGCTTGCCAATTGTTAATTGATCTAATGGCCCCAGCTATGTGCCTCGTCCCCTAGAACTGAAGCTGCTGAATTATTTTTCCCATGAGAATCATCTATAAAATTCACCTCATTGGAGGGTAAACTTAAATATAACACTTTCTCCAAACACTCGAATGTAGCATCGTTTTACACCTCAACAAATTTGGACCTCTTCACAGTCAACCCATAGGGCAGATAGGAGGAGCGTGTTTATGGCAACTATTGCGCGGAATATGGACCAGTGAATTGGATAAAATAGTCGGAATGAAAGAAAGGAAATCAGACACCGGATTTACGTGGTTTGGTCCGAATATCGGAATCTACGTCCACGGGGAGAGCAGTACGGAATTCCACTATAGAAACAAGCGATGCACCGGAGATTACAATCACTCGAGTACTCAAACACACTCTTAATATTTTCCAGCCTCAAATTATATCTAAATAACTCACACAGTGTTTAGCTCCTCACAATTCCTAGTGAAACCTCACTTAAGGAATTAAACAAATTTTATTCACAAGAATTTAACTGACTAAAACACTCGGGTATAATTTACAACGAGAAAATCCCTCACTCAAGAGAACTCTCTGCACTCTTCTATAGTCTCAGTGCTGTCTCTCTCGGCCACCAAAACTTGGCTCAACACGCTCTTCCCCATTGGACATCTCTCTCTTTTATTATATAAAAGAGAGTCTCCATCATTTATTACAACATGCTGAAGGTCTTCTTCAGAGAAAGAAAGGACAAAGCAAGCCCACCATAATCCATGGGTGTGTGACATCCAGATTTTCAGGCCCTAATTTCGACTGGATAAATAGGACCGTTTTTAATCAGAATGTTGCAGAGGACCATTTTATTGTGAAATTGAGGGATCTTTGGATAAAAAAAATAATCAATTTGATAAGTGAGACACCAATTGATTTTATGAGAGTTAATGTAATTTGAATCAAGAGGGATTAAGGTCCGCCTTTGATCGCGCAATTGAGACTCAAAAAGGTTTGATGGACAAGCCAAGATGTGAATTAAAGTATGATGACATTGGATTAATTTTTGTGGACTTCAATTGGATTCAATTGAAAGAAAAATTGAAGAAATTAAGCGCGCAAAGTTTTGGATCCCGGCGGAAAATTAATTTGGACCTATTGAAGAGGTTGTGGGGGTAGTGGAGTGTGACATCAGCGGATGATGTCATGTGGTGGGCCATTTTGGAGATTAAAAGAAAAAGGAAAAGGAAAAGAAAGGGGGGAGAGAGAGAAGGTGGGCCCCATGTCTTCTTCTTCCTTGAGACAAAAGAAGAGAGAGAAGAGGGAGGAGAGGGAAGAGGGTCGACCGAGTAGCGCCCCCCCGGTTGACGCCCAACCGCCTGCGCGCCAGCCCGCCGCCGCCGCCGCCGCACCATCCGCCGTTCGCCCACCGAGCCGCCCGCCTTCGCCTCACCCCGCCGTGCTTGCCGCGCCTCCGCCTCGCCCCGCAGTGCGCCCGCACATCCAGCCCGTCGCCATCCCCAGCCGTGCCGCCCGTCCGCCGTGTCACGCCGTCGCCGCGCCACGCCGCTGCCCCCGTCAGCCGCGTGCACGACCGGCCGCCGTCCAGCTCCTCCCTCCTCGGCCGAACACAACAGCAAACCGAAGAGTGCAGAAAATGGGTTTTTCAGCCCCTTTGAGGGCTGTTTTGGCCGCCTTCCCGGCCTCGGATGCGAGCCCGCCTTTGGGGAAAGTCGATCCCGGCGTCGCCCTCTTCGATTTGAGCTAAGCGACGTCCAAATCCGTGAGTTTATCTCACTAATCCTTGATTAGACGGTTAATTATGCCCTAAGTATGTTTAGTTTGAATTAAGTATGTTTAGGTGGTTAGATTAGATTATTTTATTCTAAGTTGGATTAAGAAATTGGGTTAAGTTTAATTGTGTTTAATTAAAGTTAAGAATGGTTCAATTAAAGTTAAGTGTTGATGTGACATAATTGGAATTTAATTTAGATTTATTTAATTATTGGAAATTCGGATGATTAAAATAATATTAAAATATTTCGAAATTAATTAAATATTATTATTTAAAAAAAAAGGAAAAATTTATTTTTAGCCCCGGTTGCTCAGAATTTCGTGCTGATCGCTGTTGTGATTTTAGAATTTAAATTTAATGCATGATTGGTGGCGAATTGAGTGTGATTGTGTAAATTAGGGGTTATGTGTAGAAATACTAAGTGTGGAAATTGATGGGGATTTGACCATGATTAACCGCCTATTAGAGGCCGTGCCGAGTGGGGCCATGATGCCACTAGTTAATTGACCGCCTATGAGAGGCCGTGCCGAGTGGGGCCGTGATGCCACTAGTTATTGACCGCCTATGAGAGGCCGTGCCGAGTGGGGCCGTGATGCCACTAGTTGTTGAACCGCCTATGAGAGGCCGTTTCGAGTGGGGCCGTGATGCCACTAGTTGTTTAACCACCTTTTTCGAAGGTCGTGCCACGTGGGGCCGTGATTACCACCGATGGTTGAGTCTACCCTTAGGGTCGTGGTTGGGAGCATTGATTGAATTGATAGAATGACATGTAATCGGCCGAGCCGATTGATCGCTGAGACGATCCAAGTGGTTGATTGGTTAATGATATGATTGTGCCTTGGTTTATTTAATTGTCACATTTGCACGTGATTGAATGATATGAATTGTACTAACTTGCAGGCGCGGACTGTTGCGAGGTAAGTCTTCTTGATGTGCTAGGTCATGCTGGGGTGTATTTTCTTTCTAATAGGAGCTTAGAAGGGGTGAACTTGTTGAGACAATGTCTCACCCCGATGTGGGAAAAATATTTCAGGGCCGTAGATGACGATTCCAGCGGAGTAAGGTGGACTGCCGATGCAGTTGGGCAAGGAGTCGCACAGCCAAGAAGATGAAGGATCGATGATCGAGTCCATCTAGCAGTTTTAGGACTGTTCCCTCTTTTTGGTGGACCGACCCTAGTGTGTAGACTTCGACCCAAATTCGGCTGCATGTAATCCTTGTTTGATTTTATGATTGTATGTTGGTTTGTATTAAATTGATTTTTGTTCCTACTGTTCTATCCCGCTTTTAAATTGTCAGGGGATTCTTAATATCTTCCGCATGCGCTTATTAAATTAAATTGGGTTGGCGACACTACCTTGGAATGTCGCAATATCACGACCACGGCGGGTTGTTCACGTGTCTCGGGATTCGGGGTGTGACAGGGTGTCCATGTATGTGCATGCATTAAATGAGAGGAGAAAATGGATGTATGAAGCTTTCTTTCTTCTTCTCTCAAAGTTGACAATGATGGCTTTGGCAGAATACAAGAAAGGGAACACCCATCCTTGCATGTAAGTGGGCCATCGTCCATTTCCCTCCATTCAAAAGTCCAACCTGCAGAGATGAGTAGAAGACAACAAAAGAAGCCACACATTAGCCTCTTCACGCTTGCGGGTCATAGATGAAATCCGCATGCAATCTTCTTTTGACAATTTCGGCTAATCAATTCACATGCGCTGCTTTGACTCGCACGGGGTCGAGTTCACGTATTCTCATTATTCCGGTTTCATTACAGGCTCAAACTCCAGACATATTTTCAACAGCAACACCTAGATCCCATAAGTTTATGCATCTTCTTAGCATCAAGTCCAAAAGCATCTCCATGGTACCATTCTGTATCAAATGAGTAGATATCAAAGTCATTTATGACATTCAAAAAATAATTAGACTCGATGCACATTAACTTCACAACTTTCACGGGGCCAAAATTTCTGACGGAAATGACATCTCCAAGTGATCGAGCTTGTGTATGTGCAAGAGAGAGTGTCTCATGAGCGAGCAAGCCAGTTCGTGAGATCTTCCAACGAATTGAAGACTCCTGTGCACGAACTTGTTGAGGAAAGGAAACCCTAGAAAGAATTCTCCCTAATCTCATGAGTCATGTGTTAGAGAAGAAGAGAAAGCCTAGGAACAATTTTGCCTTTATATCCATGTTAGCTTGCTATGTTGGATATTATAGCTAATGTGGAAATGCCACGTTGAATGACTGTGGAATGAGGGTTAATGGAGGGCCAGATTTGGGACATGAGTGAAAGTTTGTGCTTTTTTTTTTTAAGACAAAATAAAGTTCGAGCCAGATTTTACAACACCTAAAGTTCATACTTTTTTTTTTTTTTTGGAGACAAAATAAAGTTCGGCTAGATTTGGGACAACACCTAAAGTTGGTGCTTTTTTATGGAATTGGCCCATTAGAGTTCTAACTATCTGAATGTAAATATTGTTAGTAGGTACTCATCGTATGTATTTTCCTTCATTTCTAAGACACTTAAGTGAAAGTTTGTTTCGTTCCTTTCATCTTGTTCCATGCAAACTTACTATTCTTGCACTTTAAATTCTAAAATTTGTTCTTCACTTTCTTTTAAATTTTAAGCCGAACAACTTCCGCTCCAAGATGAATATATAAGCCTTTTTATCACAAAAAAAGAAAACCAAAATCAACCTTTCTGATGAAAGATTATTCACTTTCTAGGTGAGACATCGAAACGTTATAACGATTTAATCTTTCTGATTACTTTGAATGTGAGGAATAGGACATCATGGTTGACATAACCATTATGACTTAAAAATGGTAGTCGGGTGGCCTTGCACCTGGCTCCGCTATTATTGGTTTCACAATACTAAACATTTCTTTTTAATTAAGCAGGGCCTGTAGTTACATATTATATGCAAAAACTTACTAATCACTAACCTCATGCAAATTCCTAGTCTTCCATAGTAAGATTTTCTATTATATTACTGAAATTATTAGTTATTTTCAAACTTGTTGTTGTAAGAAAATCAATATAGAGAAATGGAATGACACATGATTACATTGGCATTCATAGGAATGTCGAACATGGAACTAAGAAACAATAGATCCTTCTAGTTAGATAAAAACTGATTCACCGTGGTCATTTTTGTTTAATTATTCTGGCAATTTTCCTCATTTACAATAATTGGTCGCGTCTGTGCGTGTGACTAAGTGGGACCACTTACTTTTCGAACCAAAATATTATCCTAAAATCTATCAGAGATCCAAACGTATCTTCGAAGACCACCTATTGTTTGTGTGGCTAGGAATTTCATGTATATCCAAAGACCTTCAATAGTTTAGGTCTACGAACTTCCTAATTCTAGCTCAAAGAGTCCTCTTCCCATCATCACAAGCAGAAATGTTGAACGCAGATTCCGGAAGTGCCTGGCTGTGGTTGGGGAATGCTAAAGAAGAGAATGATGCTATTCCTAGAGCTACTGCAACAGTGCTTGTCATTGCTATAGCAGCTCTTAGTTTCTTCTCTTTGTGCAGGAGGCGAAACCACACCACAGCTCCATTGCCTCCAGGGCCCCGAGGTGTGCCATTCTTCGGGTACCTCCCATTTCTAGGGACCAATCTCCACCGGAAATTCGCTGAATTGGCTGAGACCTACGGCCCCATCTACAAACTCCGGCTTGGAAGCAAATTATATGTTGTGGTTAACTCCCGTCACTGGCCAAAGAAATCGTGCGGGACCAAGACATGACTTTTGCCAATCGAGACCCAAACATTGCTGGTGCTATAGTGTCATATGGCGTAAGGGACATTGCCTTCTCAAGCCAAGGCCCTTATTGGAGGAATCTCCGCAAACTGTTTGTGCGGCAGTTGATGAGCAACATGAGTCTCGATGCCTGTTATGGTTTGAGAAGGCAGGAGGTCAGAAAAGCTCTGAGCGATCTGTATAGAAAACCTGGGGTGCCAGTAGATATCGGCAAATTGGCCCTTCTGATCTTAGTTAACATGGTGATGGGAATGCTGTGGGGAGGAACGCTTCAGGAAGAAAAGGGTGAAGCCGTGGCCTCTGAGTTTCGAGAGGTGGTGGCCAAATTGATGGTGCTCTTAGGTAGTCCGAATGTTTCGGACTTTTTCCCGGCACTCGCTTGGCTTGACCTGCAAGGAGTGGAAAGGGACATGAAAAGGGTGCATCAGTGGCTGGATGGTTTTATTCAGCCGATTATCGATTGCGCCACCAAAGGAACAACAAGTGAACTGTTCAAGCAGAAGGAAGGAGAACCTAAATGCAATGAACAGAAAAAGGACTTTTGCAGATTTTCCTGGATATGGAGATGAATCTTGAAGATAACCAGTCACCAGTGGACAAGAATGTAGCACTCAAAGCCATTCTTATGGTAAGTTTATTAATCTAGGTGACTAATTCTTATATGGACATGCACGGCTATTAACCAGTCACCACTATTTAAGCCTAAGGCTGCGCATGATAAAATTTCTACTTCTCTGTTTATCTGTTTCTCTGTTTCCCGAAACAGGTTTGAAACAGAAATCAGTTTGGTAAGGCAATTTGATTTTTCTATTTCTGAGACAGATTTTTATTTCAGAAATTGATTTGAAGAAGAAATCAGAAGCTAAAATTTTTAACTTCTCAATTTCTGGCCAGAAATCAATTTCTGTTCCAAAAATTTTGTCATGCGCACCTTAATGACCTGATGCACTAGAAAGTGCAGTTAATCGTCTATTGCTACTCTATTTTTGGAAACCTAATCTGTATTGGCACCCCCAGAAAACCCCTCCCTTAAAGAAAACTTCATCTGTAGGCTCTCAGCTTCAATTTCTGAAACCAAGAGCTTGTTTTGCTCTGCTTTTCTTTTCTAGGCCTTGATTTCTTGTTTCTTCTCTCCCGATCTCTTTTGGGGTTTTCTTCTGCTCATTGTGGTGAATAAATTTTTTTGCAGCTGAAATTTTATGAGGTCACCATCACTGTTCAAGCTAGTACCATGCTCGAAACGTGATTTTATGACTTCTTTGAAATTCAATGAAAGCTCTCATCTCTTGATTTTAGTGTAAATTTAAATTTGGGAGCTTGTCTCTCTTGACCTAAATCTAGATTTGAGAGTTTCTTAAAGGTATTTGATCTAAAATTTGTTGTTGTCCTCGTATGGCAATAGTGTTGATGATGTTGAACCTAGGCACGCGGTGCAAGCTGTAGTTTTTGGATGGTAAGATCTCAACATGTGCCCATCATTGACACGTTCGGTAATCGACTGCCAATTGTTTTCAATGCTATGATAAATCTGGTCTTTTGGGATGAGATAATGCTTATAACAACAAGCTGTACTATTTTGTTCTGTTGTGCAGCTCTTTTGGGATTTGCTTTACTTGGAAAGTTTTTATGTTCTCTCATGTATGATTATGACAAATGAATGTAATTTTATTTCGACCAAAAAAAATTCTGTTCTTCGTAAATTCATTTCAAATCTTAGCTGCCATAATTATGAGTAAATGTCAAGCGATTATTACTATAGTATGTACTCGTTTTGAAATCCATATTAGCTCTAGAATACCATTATTTTCGACAAGGTCTTATATAATAGTGAAACAAATATAGCACAGTTGATATAATACAAAGGTAATTTCAATTATTGTGTGCCAATTTTCGTATGAAGTTGGTCGCATCATGTCAAGATTGAAATCTCTTTCCATACCTTTTGTTTCGTATCCTATTGTCTAACTTAGTTTGCGTGCAACCTTGCCTTCTCCATAACTAGAAGCTCCATATTTTGACTAGAACGTCAATTCTTCTCTATTATAGTCTTCATTATGTATTTAGCTTTACCAGACATTACAGCAATTGACTCTTTCTGATGAAACTTGGAACGTGTGGAATAGGACATTGTAATCGGCGGAACTGATACGACTTCAACAATGGTTGAATGGGTGATGGCAGAGTTGCTGCAGAACCGAAATGTGATGAACAAAGTAATCCATGAATTGACTGAAGTCGTGGGGAGGATGAGATGGTCGAAGAGCATCACTTGCCCAAATTAAAGTACCTCGACGCGGTCATCAAGGAGGCATTTCGCTTGCACCCGGCGTTGCCCTTATTGTTGCCACGGACCCCAAATGCTTCCTGTGTCGTTGGGGGTTACATGATACCAAAGGGGAGCAACATATTCTTAAACATGGGTTCTATCCACAGGGATCCCAAGATTTGGGACAAACCATTGGAGTTTAGACCCGAGAGGTTCTTGGAAGGTCCCAGCAAGTATGATTTCTCAGGTAACAACTTCGCATACATGCCATTTGGTTCCGGTCGAAGGATGTGTGCAGGGCTTCCGCTGGCAGAGAGGATGCTACCATATGTTTTGGCCTCTCTTTTGCACTCATTCAAGTGGGAAATACCACTAGGGTCTGAGCTGGATTTACTGGACAAGTTCGGCCTTGTGGTCAAGAAAATGAAGCCCCTTGTCGCCATTCCAAGACCAAGATTGTCCACTCCGGAGCTCTACAAGTCGAGATAGATATTTCATTAGAGTCCCAAAGCTCTTCATTTCAATTCTAAGAAATAAACGTATCCTGCCAGTATCAATCATGGTTTGAGCATCTACTCAATTAGACCTGGGGTTTCGGCTACGGAGTTCTGGAGGAGGTGGTTTGCTTGTGTCGGGCGTTTCATAATTTCAATCTGTTTTATTAATGAGTATTCTGAAATGCTTTTTACGCAAATCATATAAGTAGATTTGCAGTTTCTATGGATTGACACAACTTTTTCTCGCTAATATCGTCCATTTTAATTTTTGCCTAAATATTAATAACATTTATTACGACATGGCAAATGATCAAGTGAAACCATTGTCTGGGGAGAATCAAGTGAATATCTCAATAATAGAACTTTCTTATTATTATTTCAAGAACACTCAATTCACAGCACTCACCACTCACATACAAGACACTCTTACGCCAGACGCTACACACGCCACTGTTACACCACACACGCACAAAGGGCAAGAGCCCCATATCTCACTCTTTCTCTCAACCATAGGCAAAGACAATATATTTTTATGTTTGCTAATGGCTCTCTCAACACGTATTTCATTCAAAAACAGATTTTCTTTCCTAGTGCTTTCCTTCCCGAGTTGAATTTTTTGGATCATGGATGGGCTTAAAGGTGCTAGGGTGATGAGTTTTTGCTCTTTTAGGAAAGAGTAAGTGTTCTCCCTTGAATCATGCATGACCTTCCTATCAAATTGCCAAGGCACTCTCAACAACAAGTGACATGCATCGGTGGAACTTATATCATATAGGACATGATCTTGGTAGTTTTTACCAATTGAAAACAAAATCAAGACTCGTTTAGTTACTTGGAGATCGTTCCCTTTGTTCAGCCAGAGCAACTTCTATGGTTGGGAGTGTTTGGAAATGGGAAGAATCAACTTGTTGAATAGAGATGTCAATACCACATTGGTGCAACTTCTACCCTCGATAATCAAATTACGCACCTTCCCGTTAGTGGTGCAATGGGTTTGGAAAATATTCTCCCTTTGTCCACTTTTGGAGTAATTGTAGAGTGCAAAAACCTCCTAATAACGAGCAATTCTCCTTAATTGGGCTGCTCTACAATCTCATTTTCCTCCTTTGATTTGGTGTCAATTTGATCGGCATCTTGCGTAGATTCTTGAGGTCCCATGTCAATTTTCTCAATCTCCTGAAGAGTCATAACTCTTCAATTAGGATGTTTGGATTGAAAGTGTCTATAACCTTGGCACTTAAAGCATTGTCGTGCACTACCATCATCAGTCTTCTTGTGAAGTTCTTTGACAGACCCCATGGCATTCTTTTTGCCTTTAGCTTTTCTTGATGTATTCTTGGTCTTGCTAGAAGAAGCACCCTCAAAAAAGGATGTCCCCCTTGTCAATAATTTGGTTGACAAACTCTTGCCGCACTTCAATTGTCTTTCCACCTCGATGGTCAATTTGCAAACATATTCAAAAGACCAATATCATTGAAATTCAACTAAATCGGCAATCTCCCAATTTAAACCACTAGGTGAACAAGCATATTTTGCTCCAACAATCTTGGGATATCATAGTTGTTCAAACTCTCTAATGTATTCTTCAATGCTCATTCCCCGTTGCTCGAGGGAATTCATTTTGAGGAGAAAAAAAAGGTCCTGATTATAATTATGGGGCAAGAACCTCTTCTTTATAAGTTTCTTGAGTTTTTCCCAAGATTTGATTCGGCCTTTTCCAGCATGAACTCTCTGGTTCTTCAAGTTTTCCCATCAAGGTGAAGCGTATTTCTTCAAATTGAGAATAACAACTTTGCATCGCTTTTCGTTAGATATGAGTGGAAGTCGACTACTCATTCCATATCATGAAGCTAACCAATAAATTCGTTTGGGCTGAGGTTTCCCTCAAATTCAAGCACCACCACTTTTACTTCAAGATCATTCTCCTCACGTCCTCTTCTTCTCGTTCAGACTTGGTAATCCAAATCACTAGAGTTGTTTCAGTGTTGCCGGATTCATCACGAGAGTTTTGATGAGGATATGGATCGTTATGGTGTGGTCGATTAATAGGGCTTACCGACAGTAGATCCTACTTCGCCCAATTCTCCAGGTTGTCGAGGACTCACTCCATTTGTTGTTGAAGCTCCGTTATGACACAGTTACGCCTTTCATTGTGTGCTTGTTCCAAGATCATGCCTTTTGAAACTGGATCATTTTTTTTTTTATAAGAATGAAATGAAATGGAATATAGGCAATAGAAAGAAGCCCTCAAAACAAGTTGAACCTTGAGATTGATACCAATCTGATGCGGTTACAGGGGTGGCCAAGTGTGTTTTGAATGACGTAGAAGGAAGTACAAATATATCAAAGTGTGTAGTGATAGATATCGATGGATAAACATAAATACAAAATAGAATACAATCATCACCAAGTGCTAAAGGACACACCACCAGCCAAGGAAGAAAATCGAGATTGACGAAATTCACTACGAATGTTGAAAGGACAAATAGATAAACGACTTCGGGGTGGAGAAATTCACTACCGGGGCCTAAAGGATGAACCACCAACTAAAAATAAATGGCTTATTGGCTCACCCCTAAGAAGTAATCCATTCTCCAAGAATTAAAAAGTTGGGATAGGAGTAATTTATCCTCCTAAAATACATGCTCACATAAGGAAACTCTCATATATTTATATATTCAAATCATTATTTACTTTCAATAATATCACCCCTCAATAGAGATATTGCTAAATAAAAGAAATGACTCTTCGAATTATTGGAATCTGAACAAACTCTTGGGCGAAATTAATCTAATTATGACTTTTAAAAGCAACACCTTAATAAAGACTCGTAAAAAGCTGTGAATCAGGAAACCTAAATGCATGTGACTAATTATTAGATCCATCAAAACTTGATGAGACTCTTAATTCGTGCACTAGTCTTAAAAGCCGAATACTCATTGTAGAAAGTCATCAAATAACGATAAAAATTGACCAAAACAACCTCCTATCATTAGATTGTCAATGGGAGTCTCAAAATTAGTAGCGATCTTTTAAATTAGCAACCATTTCGCATCATTGGCAAGCTTCATCTTTGGACCCAGATGATTAAATTGCAGCATAAATTGATTTTTGCTTTCATGAATAAGCGCATGGTTCGGTTTAATTGACAAAACGTGAGTTGATTTTGTGATCTAATCATTAGGACCTGATGCTCTCCCATCAACTTCAAATAATTGGCAGTGGAGTGGCTGGTGGCCCAATTTGCTGCATAACTGAATGCGAAAAACAAAGTGGCCCACGAATTAACAGAAGTCACGGGATGGGATAAGATGCTTGCAGGGCACCACTTGCCCAAATTGATCAATGGTGTCATCAAGTGGGCATTTCATTTGCAACCGACTTTGCCATTATTGGTTTCACGGACCCCACGTGCTTTTCGTGTGGCCAGGGTTACACGGTACCAAAGAGCGGTGACGTATTCTCGAACATGGTTTATATCCACAGGAACATGAAGCTTCGGGACCAATCATGGGGGTTTAGAGAGCAATTTTTTTTTTTTTTTACAATTTTCCTTAGGCTAACTCTTTAATAAAGTCCATTTTAATATTGCCTAAATATCTCCCACACCTGTTACGCTAATAATTTATGGCAAATGATCGGAGATTGAAACATTACACAGCAGAAGAACACACCAGATAAATCAAAACTAACAAGATGGCCTAATTTCTTGTGAACTATTGTGACCACCTAAAAAGCACGAACACTCTCCAAGCCTCTGTATTGGTGGGAGACTTCCGCTTAGGAACAATTGGGAGACTACATTTTTAAGAAGAAAACCAAACGAGGCGGCATGAGGTTCAAAGAGAAGGCTAGGTAATGCAAGCAGAGCCCTAGCATAAGCGATGATGGCGAGAGACGAAAAAAGAGGAGAGAGAGACGGACAAGGGAGTGAGGGCGAGCATTCTAGCAGAGGCGAGCCTCGAGCTAGTGTGCTACATGACACAGTAGCCGATAATGGGCCTATTTGGTTCGGCTTTGGGGAAATGCTCTTAGAAGAATACAAATACCTTTGAGGTGAAGGGGTTTTCCGAAATGCTACACTGTTTGGTAAATTACAATCTCAAGTAGCATTGAGAAATAACTTTAGCAAAAACATCGTTTGGCAAAACTTGCATTTGTAATTGGCCGCCAGACCGCTATATCTGGCGGCTTGAGGTCGCAAAGGCCAGATTTAGCCGCCGGACGGCCATATCTGGCCTCCCGAAGGCCAGATCTGGCCACCGGATCACCAGATCTGGCCTCTCAATGACCAGATCTGGCAGCTAAGGTCGCGACCTCAGGTGGCGTTCCTAGCCGCCTGAGGTTGCAGTGGCGGCCAGATCTAGTCGCCTGAGGTTGCGACCTCAAGTGATGCCGCCTGGAGGTGTGACCCTAAGCGCCTGAGGTCGCAGCGATGGCCAGATCTGGCCGCTGAGGTCGTGACCTCAGGCGACGCTGTCGTCGCCTGGAGGCACGACCTCAGGCGACACCGTTGCTGCTTGGAGGCGCGACCTTTGGTGCCTGAGGTCGTATAGGCTAGATCTGGCCTTCGGACCGCTAGATCTGGCGGCTTGAGGTCACGTGGACTTAGGCGGCGTTGCCTGGGGTCCGCGCACCCCAGGCGACGCCACCTGAGGTTCGCACGACCTCAAGCAACTGCCAAGCGACGTCACTTGAGGTCCGTGCGACCTCAGGTGGCGTCACTTGAGGTCCGTGCGACCCAGGCGACATTGCTTGGGTTTTGGGTCGCACCCCCCCTAGGCGGTGGTCACTGGGGACGCATGACCCTCAGATGGTGGTGGCAGTTGCCGGAGAAGCCTGATGGGCGAGGAAGAAAAAGATGAACAATGAAGAAAATGTGCTGGGAAGAGAAGACGACGAAGGGGGAGAGACGATGAACAGTGACAGTATTGTATTTCCAAAATGCCCAATGCTCAAAGCTCCCCCTCCCCCAACATTCAGCTTTGAGCATTCAGAATGCCCACATTTGCCAAATGAGCATTCCAAAACACTTGCTAAAAACTGAAAATTTTCCCCAAGGGGCTTTGGGGGCTCAAAGCTCCTTGGGAAAGCTTAACCAAATGGGGCCAACGCCGGGTCGGTGGCGAAGGTCAGGAAGAAGGGTTTAGAGTCGCAAGTCTTCCGCAGTATCCATTTCCAAGTCCGCTTTTTCCCCACGGGATCAACGTCTCTGGAAGTTGACCGACCCTGATGAGGAGATCGAGTTTTTAAAGTTGTGCTTTTGGGGAGAAGTGGGCTAGTCAAATGCCCATTCGATGAGATGGACCCTTTCCGACGAGAAGTCTACATTAGGCTACTTCACCTTCTTATGAGGCAATCTTGTCACGTAGAGGAGTAAAGAATCATAAGGTAGTAGCATTATCCAGTGTTGAAACCGAGTTAAGAGGAATGGCCAAAGGACTTTGTGAACTTCTTTGGCTTAAGAGAATGCTGACTGAGATTGGTTTTGATCCCAATTCCTGCATGAGCTTATTTTGTGACAATAGGACGGCCATCAATATTTCTCATGATCTAGTCCAACATGATCATACTAAATACATTGAGGTAGACCGACATTTCATCAAACAAAACCTCAATGACAAGATAGTTCAATTCCCATTTATTAAATCTGAAGACCAACTAGCGGATATACTCACAAAGATTGTCTCTAGCAATATCTTCTACAATTCTCATGACAAGTTAGGCCTTAGTGATATCTATGCACCGAGTTGAGAGGAAGTGTTGGCGTAAGTTGTCAATTAAGACTAATTGGGGAAATTGTAGGACTGATTAGTTGCTAAATTTGCATAATGTCCTTATTTTAAGGATCAACCAAATTCTTAACCTAAGATAGTAGATAGCCTCAAATAGTTTTTTTTTTTTTTTTGGTAGTTTTTTTTTTTTCTCAGTACAATATAAGTTTTATATTTATTCCGAAATGATATTGAATTGAGAAAAAAACATCTCTATTCATTAGATCCCATGATTTTGGATATTATATGCCTTCTGGGTTTCTGCTCTGGTATCTTGAATATGAGGAATGCTAATAATCTGCAGTTGGACCTTCAATGCCGTATGAGCCTTACATCCGAAAGAGCCATGTTGAAGTTTGGGAAGAAAGTCCCCACCGCATTTCCATTATTAGAGTTGTCTCTATTGCACCAATACAACCGTAGTTGTAAGAAAATGAGTGTCGAGTAGTGCAATTCTTGCCATAACAAGCGATTCTTCTGCCAAGCAAATAAAGAGTAAGGCGAATTGCAATAAAGATGGGTGAATCAATGCTGTATTCATTGACGAGGAAATTTACGAGGGACATGGAATGTAGCAAACTGTTGTTATTGAGTAGCGGGAACTGGATGCTTATAAAATCTTGTAGACGGGATATACTCTTTTACTTGATCAATTGCCATAATTTAATGTCGTTATATAAATGTCATAGATATTTAGGCAAAATAAAATGGACCATACTAACGATAAAAAGTCAAGTCAATCCATGGAAAACTACAAAGTCTCCCTCTTTGATTGCTTAGAAAAAGCATTTCAGAGTACTCATTAATAAAATCAATCAAAATTATGCAGTGCCCGGCGCAAGCGGACCTCCTCATCGAGAACTCCATTGTCGAAGATATGTGCAAAAGCGAAATGTTTTACTCTTAAAACACGACTTTATCTTCTGGTCTAACTGACCTGAAGAACCAATACAGATAACAAATATTCCATCTCCTATCACAAACAATAGAAGCACAAATTATTTTCAAAGCCGGGTCTCGTACATGAAACCTCACATGCTGGTACTTGGCTGTTTGTCTATTAGAGTAGCTGCTTAAAACATTATTGATACCGGCAGGATATATGTTTATTTCACAGTACTGAAACGAAGAGTCTCGAAACTCTAATGAAAGATCTATGCTGGCATGTAGAGCTCCGGAGTCGACAATCTCGGTCTAGGAATGACCACCAGGGGCTTCATTTTCTTGACCACAATCCCGAACTTGTCCAAAAAGTCCATCTCCATCCCTGGCGGTAATTCCCACTCAAACGAATGCATAAGAGATGCCAAAACAAATTTTAACATCCTCTCTCCCAGTGCAAGCCCTTCACAACTCCTCTGACCAGAACCGAACGGCATGTACATGAAGTTGTTGCCCGAGAAATCATACCTGCTGGGATCTCCCAAGAACCTCTCGGGTCTGAACTTCGTTGGATTGTCCCAAATCTTGGGATCCTTGTGAATGTAACCCACGTTCAAGAATATGTTACTGCCCTTCGGTATCATGTAACCCCCAACGACACATGAAGCATGTGGCATCCGAGGAACCAATAATGGCAGAGCCGGGTGCAAGCGCAATGCCTCCTTGATGACAGCGTCGAGGTACTTCAATTTTGGCAAGTGATGCTCTTTGACCATCTCATCCTTCGCCACGACTTCTGTCAATTCCTGGACTACTTTGTTCATCTCATCTTGGTTCTACATCAACTCTGCCATCACCCATTCTACCATTGTTGAAGTCGTTCAGTTCCACCAATCACGATGTCCTATTTCCACACATTCAAAATTTCATCAAAAAGAGTAAATTGCTGTAATGCTCGATAAAGCTGAATACTTGATGAAGCACTGTAATATAGAACAATCGAGTTCTAGTCAAAATGTGGAGCTTTTTGTAATATATGGGGAAAGGTTGTACCCAGCCCAAGTTAGACAATAGGATACGAAACAAGAGCCATGGAAAGAGACTTCAGGCTTGACATGATACGACCAACATCGTACGAAAATTGGCCCAGTATAATGTAAACACCTCTGCAATGCATCAACTTTGCTATAATTGTTTCAATATTGTATAGGAGGCTGGAAAAAATTATGGCAATCTGGGGTTTATATAGATTTGAATGTGTTACTACCTAGTAATAATCGCTCGACATTAACTCATGATTATGGTGGCCAGAATATGAAATTAATTCTACCAACAACAGAGTCGCAGAAGAGGATTAACTATAATTTCTGGTGCGTCAGGTCACTAAATAGTCTATATTCGTATAATAACTAGTCACCTGGCTCAATAAACTTACCGTCAGAATGGCTTTTAGTGCTCCATTCTTGTCCGTTGGTGACTGGGTATCTTCAAGATCCATCTCCATGTCCAGGAAGATCTGCAAAAAGTCCTTTTTTTTTTATCATTGCGTTTAGATTCTCCATTTTCCTGGGTGGCACAATCGACAACAGACTGAATAAAAGTATCAAGCCACTGATGGACCCTTTTCATGTCCCTTTCCACTCCTTGCAGGTCAAGCCAAGCAACTGCTGGGAAAAAGTCCGAAACATTCGGACTACCTAAGAGCACCATAAATTTCGCCACCACCTTTCGAAACTCAGCGCCAATGGCTTCGTACTTCTCTCCAGTAAGCGTCCCTCCCCACAGCATCGCCATCACCGCATTGATCAAGATCAGAATGGCCCGCTCGCCAATATCCACCGGCACCCCAGATTTTCTGTAAAGATCGCTCAACCCTTTCCTGACCTCCTGCCTTCTCAAATCATAACAGGCATCAAGGCTCGCGTTGCTCATTATCTGCCGTACGAACAGTTTGCGGAGATTCCTCCAGTAAGGCCCCTGGCTTGAGAAGGCAATATCCCTTGCGCCGTATGTTGCGATGGTAGCAGCGATGCTTGGGTCCCGATTGGCGAACGTCAAGTCCTGGTCCCGCACGATTTCTTTGGCCAGCGACGGGGAGTTAACGACCACATATAACTTGCTTCCAAGCTGGAGTTTGTAGATGGGGCCGTAGGTCACAGCCAACTTAACAAATTTCTTGGGGAGGCTAGTCCCCAGGAATGGGAGGTACCCGAGGAACGGCAAGCCTCGGGGCCCCGGCGGCATCAGAGCGGTCACGTTTTTCTGCCTCCTGAGCAAAAAGAAAGAACTAAGAGCTGCAATTGCTATGACAAGCAGTGCTAATTTCATCATTCGCTTCTTTAGCATGCCACCACCACGTCCAGGCACCTCCAGAGTCTCCCTTCGACATTTCGGCTTGTGACAAGAGGAATGGGGGAACAAGATGAGGAAATTGCTAGCCACACTAACGTAGAAGGTCTTTCTAGGGACGGTTTGGTCTTGATGGTTTTAACGGCAGACACTGACCCAAAGGCAATTATTGTAAGTAACAAATATTTTTCTTTTGTTTAGTAACTTTATACAAAAAAGTCGGACGATATTATAAACTAATTCAATTGGTTAGTAGCTTTTTGCATTATTGACATACGTAACAGCGACTCTGATTACTTTTTGTTGGCAACCAATAGTTAATTCTCCACGTTTTCTTAAAGGTATCAATTATTGTTTCTTTTTCTCAGCAGATGCAGACAAAAAATTGAATTAGATAGGGTATGAGGAATCTTCAAGCAAAGCATGATGCATATAATCAACTTTAGTTAGTAGACAACGTTTAGCATATTGATCCTGGGCTTCGAACCCCGGTCTCGTACATGAACCCTCACTCCGGGCACATGGCTGTTGTCGAGGTCCTCGACCAATCCGGTCTAGTTTCGGATGGTTTAATGTCAGACCTGCATGACAAGCATGAGAAGAGAATCATAGACCATGCCTTCTTTTTCATTGCCCCTCTAGAACTTCTTGCCACCTCGTGTGTGTGAGGCACCACGTCGACAACTAGGTCATCAAGGAAGAGACGGTGGCGGCTTTTATGTAAAAGATGGATAGGTTGTGGCTAAGGCTGGACGAGGTGAGGGCGGAAATTTGGTGAGGCTATGCCTTTTGGGCGATTGGCCAAGGGGATGAGATCATCAAGGTGAAGCTACGGAGAAACAATAGGATGAGGGTGAGCGAGGCCGTAGCTTCCATGAATGCCGATGCTGTGCTCACTTTGTCGTGATCCTCGAGAGACGATTATCATCGACGAGTGAGGGTGAGAGGCGAGAGGCACGGGGCAATTAGAATTGTGAAAGTCTGAAAGAGGCGTTTGTCAGAGAGGAGAGGAAAAATGTAGAGGTGTGACTAGGCTTATAAGTCATGAGAGGCAAAGGAAAGAGGAGAGGAATGGATGCGTGAGAAATTAATAAAAATAAATAAAAATAGAGTGGTTTGGTCCAAGTGGTCCAGTCGGTATGGTTCGCTATGGAACCAGGGACCAAATCACTATTTCCAATTTTATAATAATGGGAACTGGACTAATGCTTCGGGAGCTCTCTAGAACCGGCTCATTTGGTTGGTTTGTGTTGCTCACCCTAAAGCATTGCATGGCAAAACTTGAACGTATCCAGTATAAGGGATTCGAAATCAACTTAAAACTGCACAAAGTTGTCAGAAGAGTCATGCAAATAAGCACCGAAGGCCATGAGAGTTTAACATTGGTGATCATGTGTTTCTTAAGGTCTCGCTGATGAAAGGTTTATTGCGATTTTCAAATAATGGTAACTTGAGTCCAAAATTTATCAAACCTTCTTAAATTATCTGGAAAATTGGTGACTTGGCCTATTAGTTAGCATTACCACCGAGGCTTTCCAATGTCCATAATGTCTTCTGTCACGCCCCGAACCTCGAGCACGTGCACATCCCACTATGGTCGATAGAAAAGCGACTTCCCAGGACACGTCGCCGACCCGTTCATTTTATTACACATGCGGAAGCGAAACAAATCCCCTGACAACAATTAACTTGGGATAGAAAAGCAAGCAATCAATCACAACCAAACAATCTTTCTTATAAACACATAGATTTATATACAACACTGGATTGTCTACAAAATAGATCGGCTCAACAAAAAGGGAATTGTCCTATAACCAACTAGTCAGACACGTTCACCAATTCTTCGATCTCCACCTCCACAAATGTCCATGACTTCGAGTCCTCCACTACCGCCATTTAAGGACCTGAAAATGTTGAGCCCACAACGGGGTGAGACAATGTCTCAACGAGTCCTACTCTCTAAGACTCGATTAGGAAGAAAATACGCCTCAAGGCGCTCTAACCACACAAAGAGGATAGAGGACTTACCTCGCCTTAGTTCCTTCCTGCACGTTAGTACGATTCAAATATCAATCAACTCATTCACTATAAACCACGGTCTAAAGGACAAAACCTTAAATAGGTGGCCGATTAGAAATGAGTGGCATTACGGCCCCACTCGGCGCGACCTTTATCGGGTGGCAGATTAGAGCTTGAGTGGCATTACGGCCCCACTCGGCGCAACCTTTATCAGGTGGCAGATTTAGAACTTGAGTGGCATTATGGCCCCACTCGGCGCAACCTTTATCAGGTGGCAGATTTAGAATTGAGTGGCATTACGGCCCCACTTGGCACGACCGATTCTAAATTTGGTGGTATATCACGGCTTCAAAGGCACAGCCATATTTTGGCGGTTTTCTAGATCCACTCATAACCTTTGACAATCAAAACCAATCAAACACTGATATTAAACAACCATGAAATAAATTTCCACATAAACATCCATTTAATCAATCGATACGAACTGGTCCTACAAACCAATCACGGTGCCAGAAGCCGACACCGGGTATTTTCAAGTTAAATACCAAAACTTCTCCAATTTCACACAATTCCACACTTTTGGAATAATTAACCATAATCATCAATCACTCAATTTCTCAATTTAAACATACAATTAACACAAACGGATCGCACTATTACGATCAGTCGACCAGCCATCCCGGCATAATTTTCGAAATTATTAAATAATTAAATTTAACTCCGAAAATTAAATAATTAAATATTATATTATAATAATATAATTTATTAAAATAATATTTATAAATTCGAAATAATTAATTAATTAAAAATAATTAATTAGGGCTTAAACTAGATTACACTAATTTAAACATACAATTAGCCCTAATTAATCAACCACTAAACTAATCATACAATTAATCTAATTAACAATTAAATAATATAATTTAACCACCTAAACATAATTAAACTAATCTAAACACGCCTTAAGCATAATTAACTCACTAAGCAAGGATTAGAGGGTAAACTCACCGGTTTTGCGATCCGGTTAGTCCACGGCGACCACGACGCCAAGGCGGTCGATAAACCTCGAAGAGGCGACACCAACGGAGGCCGGGAAGGGCTTGAAAACGGGCCACGAAGTCTCCAAAACCTTGCTGTGTTCTGCTTCTGTTCTTGGCTGAACTGCAGAGGAGAAACCAGCGGCTGAATGGCAAGGAAACGGGCTGATCGGAGCTCCGGCGAGTGAGTGGTTGGCAACCAACGGCTCCCGGGGGTCTTGGGGGTCTTGTAGGTGCATGGGATGGCCAAAGGAACGGTCGGAATGGGGCGAAACAGCCGGAAAACGCAAAACAGTGCAGGCGGGCAGTAGACCGACGGACCAGCGAGAGGTAATTTCAAGACGGCGTACCGGACGAACTGCAGCTCCTTTTGGGGTGATTTTGGGCTTGTTGGAACGGTCTGGATGTTCTCTTCGCAACGATAGGTAGCTCATTTTCTGATTCAACCGGGAAGATCACTTTTGACTCTGATCTTTGGCGACAGGTCGGCTGGAGCAGAAAACTGGAACGAGTGAAAACAGAGGAGGAAAACGGCCAACGATGGCCTTCCGGTTGTGCGACGATGGAGGGGCTGGTGAGCTCGATTTCCTCTGGTTCTCTTGAGCTTTTCCTAAGCCTCAACCATGGAGAAAGCCATGAATGAAGGAAGAAGATGGTCTGCTGAAGAGGGGGGGCTCCTTGATAGCTTCCTAGAGATCAACACTTGTCCAACACACCTCTCTCTTGCCCCCACCACTCTTGGCCCTCACCTTCAGCCTTTTCCTCTCCTTAGCTTCCTCAAGAAGCTTGCCAATGGGTGCAAAATGTCCCTCCCCCCATGGCATACGAATTTTGAGTATTTGTACATCAAATTTAATCAATTCTCTTCAATCTTAATCAATTCTCTTCAAATAAATCCAATTGAGCTCAAATTGAAGTCCAAATAAATCCGCCAAGGTGTCTTCATCCATCTCATGACTTTTCCCCATCAAATGATCCAACTTGCATCCCAAAGATTCGATCAAAAACGGCCCTCTGACAATCCCGAACAAAAACGGCCTTACTTTGCTTTTCCGCCAAAAATCTCGGTTTGTAGAAAAATCTTCTGGAGATGAGTCGACGTTCCTAAAATGAATTGTGACATGCCAGAACTTTCAATTTTTGAATTCGGATTTAAAATCACGGTTAATTTCAATCTGGCGCGATTTGAGCGCGTCCTAATCTACCGGGTAGCTTTTAGGAATTTTCAGTGCAATTGACTCGTGGTTGATTAATTTCAAGCCACAAAGTACATCTTCGACACATTGGCGACTCTCGATTGTCGTGAAAATCTCAAGGTTTCAAATACGGACACAGGATACCAAAACGACAGAGAAATCGATCTAGTGCCGATCGACAAGATTTGTGCAATCAGGTGGAATCACCCACACTTAATCACATGCCTTTGTCGAGTCGACCTATCTCCAGTCTCTAATCGATCTGTGCCGCAATGACCCTTGCAGATTAGTACGGTCAAGCAGTCGTTTCTTGGTCGAATTCTCAAGTCTATTGCTTTTAGATTCCTTAACGGCTTCACCTGATAGACTAGTTATCTCGTGAGTGATCAGCTCGGAGAATTGAACTATAAGCGTGCCGATGAAAAGCCCGTCTCATTTAATTGAAAATAGAATGAGAAATTTGGGCTGTCACATCTTCCACATATCCATGTTAAGGAGAGATGAATCACATCCTACACGTGTATGGATTTTAGGAAGATTGACGTGGATGAGAGAGTAACTTACAAATTTTAGATCAAAGGGAACAAGTCCTTAAAAATAAGATAGTTCCTTTGGTTAAGGTCTTTTGGCAATATCAAGACTTGGAAGAAGCAACATGGAGAGCAAAGATGATATGAGACTCAAGTATCCATAATTATTTCATTGACAAGGTAATTCTAAATTTCGAGGAAAAAAATTTCTTTAAGGGGGAAGAGTTGTGATATTAAGAAATTCCTACATTAATTAACAATATGTAGAAAATGCATGTGATAAACAGCACAAGTAAAAATTCTAGTTGGGTTAATACGATGTTAGTAGCGAAAGGCCTAAGTTGTATTTTTGTGTTCTTTATTTTTGGTAAGTGATTCAATTAGGATTAAATTCATGGATATTTGCTCTTGGGGCAATTATCTAGAGTGGTGATGAAACTTGTATCGCCATATTGGTTGTTGGTGGAAAGTGAAACGCTTCAAGATTATGTATTAGATAAGTGATAGGTTTGAGATTGACTAAGTTGAGTTCCTCCTATCATTTGGTAAATTTTGCTGAATGTTTTAGTAGGTTGAAAATATTTTTCTAAATTATCAATGTTTAGAATGAACACTGATTTCCTTATTTATGTACTAATTTACTAAATATCTTTGTAATTTCATCAAAATATCTACTTTGGAACCATATAATAAAGCCATTTGTGACATTTTTATTTGACCACATCACCTCTATTTTCACCACATATTTTTAACTTAAAATCATCATTACTTTTAACCATGGCTACTTGATTTTATCCTTTTGTAACTCATGTAACTCTTTGAAATACATCCCTTATTGATTGTAAAAGCCACTTCAAGTATCCAAGTCCTAAATAGATAGCTTCAACCCATTCTTGCTAGGAAAGAAAGACAGTCCCATGTCACTTTCCTTTTCTCTTTCATCTTACACTCTTTTGAAGCTAAATGAAAGTTTCGTGTCTATATTATTATAGCTTCTAGTTCAATATTTCAAGAGTTTACAAGGAAATTAAAACTTTGAATTATTCAAACTTTTTTTATTCAAGGTAAGTGAAACTCTAGGGACTAAGTTAGATCGATCTACTTAATACTTTTGACTTGATTGTTTGATGATTATTAATTTTAGTTTGAACTTTGATGTTTCAAGTGAGAAAGTTGTAATGATTGTATGTTGAATCATTGTGTTGGTTTGACTTGAATCGATGAGTTTATATATGCTGAGATGGTGATTAATCAACTTCCATGAGTTTCGGTAGTACAAAAAGGTAGAAATGGCGAAATTAAACTAGAAAGTGATATTTTTGTAGTTCAATCAAGTTACCGATATACTAGTTAAGTGTTGCTGATGTTAATTGTCACGCCCCGAACCCCGGGCATGGGCACATCTTTTGGTGGTCGATTAAAAATGCGACGTCCTAGGACGTATCGCTGACCCATTCTTTTTATCTTTCAATTAAGCACATGCAGAAGCGAATTAAATAAATACTCGGCCAACAATCAAACACATGGATAATAAAAACATGCCAATGATTTTTCACAAATTACGCTTTATAAACATACCGAGTTAGGGAGTTTATATACACAAGTCTGACTCAAAAAGAACTCCTAGGCAACCTACACCACAGATCCCTTCAACATGGGCTTTGGATCCTCCATGACACGATCTGGGATATCTATGTCCAAGGGGTGACCAACCTGCCCATCCTCTGTTCCAACAGGTGGTCTGTCAAAACCCTGAAAGGAACCCTCCCGAGCACCATTACGCTCGTTAATGAATCACGCCTTGAAGCGATGAGGCACCAAATGAAGGAGGCCCTCATTGACCCAAATCGTGGTCACCACTAACTCACGAGTCTTGGTGGTCTCGAGAATAGGGAAGAAGGTAGACTCTGATTCCATCTCCCATGGAACCCTAAAACGAACTGGACTTATCTCCATACTAAGGACCTAAAAAAGGTTAACCATGACGGGGTGAGATAAATCTCAATAAGTCAAAACCCTAAACCCCGATTAGGACACAAATTCACCTCGAAGGCAGTTCTAAATGCGCACCATACAACACTCACATCGCCTCAGCACATCCCTACATATTAGCGCATCACATATGCCATTATAAATATCACAAGTGTAATTAATAACCGGAACACATAATTTTCACTCTTCAAACATTCACATAGGTCCTAATTATAAGGTAAAATCGTTATGACACGTCCTATACCATGCCACACAATTTTGCCCCATAATCAAGTGCAATAGCACAACCATTCAGGCGTGTGTTGATTATTACGACCTATCAGCCATGACCAACTCAACAGTCGATGGTCATCTAAGGTAACCGAGCATCGTCCTGCCCCATCGGGTACGGCAACATCTAGCATCCTTCGCCTAGACGACATTTCACAAAGGAGCTTTGTTTGAAATCTATCCGTGAATGGCAACGTCTAGCATCCTCCGCCTAGATGACATTCCACAAAGGAGCATTGTCCCACATAAATGCATCAGGACGGGTTCCACTTAGGGCGCGCATGATTCTATTTCTAGTTCTGGATGAGTTTCTAAACAAAAATAACCGTTTGATAACGACAAAAATTTCTACTCTAAAAATAGAAATTCGTTTGATAATGACACAAAATTTCTTTTTTTCGGACGGCGGCCGGCGGCCGGCGGCGGCGGCGTCCGGCGACCGGCGGGCGGCCGGCGGCGGCGTCCGGCGACCGGCGGCGGCGGCGACCGACGGTGCGCTGGAGACCGGGCGGCGGCCGGCGTCGGCGTCGACGCCCGGCGGTCCCGGCGGCGGGGCGTTCGGCGGCGGCGGCGGGGGCGGCGGCAGGGCTACGGGCGGCGGGCGGGCGGGGCGGCGGCCGGCGACCGGCGAGCGGCGACGGTCGGTGGCGGCAGAGCGATCGACGGTGGCGGCGGCGGCCGGCGACGGCCGGTGGCGGCCGGCGGTCGACGGCGGCGATGAACGATGAAAATTTTTTTTATTTCTCATTTCTGTTTTCAGAAATAGAAAAATAGCTTTTTTTTATTTCTCATTTCTTGTTCGAGATCTATTTCGGAACCAAAATCTATTTCAGAAATAAAAAAGTGGAATAATTTTACCAAACGGATTTCCATTCCAGAAATTATTTTTCTATTCCAAACAATTTCGGAACAGAAATAGCGCGCGTCATGCACCCCCTTGGCGCGCATGATTCTATTTCTGTTCGAAATAGTTTCTAGAATAGAAATAGATTTTTCTATTTCTAGTTCGGATGAGTTTCTAAACAAAAATAACCGTTTGATAACGACAAAAATTTCTACTCTAAAAATAGAAATTCGTTTGATAACGACACAAAATTTCTTTTTTTCGGACGGCGGCGGCGGCGGCGGCGTCCGGCGTTCGGCGGCGGCGACGACCGGCGGTGCGCGGGAGACCGGCGGCAGCGTGGGCGTCGGCGGCCGGCGTTCGGCGTCCGACGTCCGCGCCCGTGGCGGCGTCCGGCGACCGGCGGCGGCGACGCCCGGCGATCGGGCGGCGGCGGCAGTGGGCTACGGGCGGTGGGCGGGCGACCGACGGCCGGCGGGCGGGCGGCGGCGGGCGGCGACCGGCGGGCGGCGACGGCCGGTGGCGGCCGGCGATCGACGGTGGGAGGCGGCGGTCGGCGACCGTCGGGCGGCGACGGCCGGCGGTCGACGGCGGCGATGAACGATGAAATTTTTTTTTTTTATTTCTCATTTCTGTTTCAGAAATAGAAAAATAGCTTTTTTTTATTTCTCATTTCTTGTTCGATCTATTTCGGAACCAAAATCTATTTCAGAAATAGAAAAGTGGAATAATTTTACCAAAGGGATTTCTATTCCAGAAATTGTTTTTCTATTCCGAAAGAATTTCGGAACAGAAATAGCGCGCGTCATGCACCCCATGCGAGCATGCCATCAATCAAACCCATTTCTTATCTTCTGTCAATTAGCCCAAAACACTAAAATTCCCCTTTAAGTAATAAACTTTGCAAACTTTTTTTTTTGTTCAAAACTTTCCGAAATAAATCCGTAGGCACTCACGTACTCAAATTTAATCTGTCAAACTTTGCACACACCTAGTTTAAAACCTCATTGTTTTATCAAGCAAATAAGTTTTGTTGTCCAAACCCAACACCTAAATTTTCTCTCTATTTAAATTTCCGTAAAACGACCAATCACATAATATTGCACATGCAGCACTCAAATACACGCATAATTCCATCCAGAAGAGCGAGCGTTAAATTCTACGAAACGGCTAATCTGTCGCTAATTACTCTAACTACGATTAATTAAATAAATTGTGATTAATTAAGTAAATTGAAATTAATTAAGCTAATCCAACTTAATTAACCTAACAATAATTAATTAACTTAACCATTGTTAACTAACTTAACCAAGCTAACTAACCTAACCAAACTAATTAACACTAATCCATCTTAGCACTAATCTAACCCCCTAAGAATAATTAACAACTTAATCAAGAATTAGGGAGTTGACTCATGAGATTAAGACGGCGGCAGGCTCATGGCAACGGCAACGCAACGGCAGCGAGAACTTGAGACAACCGTGTCTCGAATGGAGGCTTAGTGGAGGCGGGATCGGCAAGGTGGGCTCACGGCTTGAGGGCTAGTTAATCTCAGTGGTGGCCGCTGGAGGTGGGACGGGCGACTGTTGGACACGTGGATGCTGGACGGACTGCCAGACGAAGTTGCTGGACGTTGGTTGCTGGGCTGGAACGGGTGGTGGTGAGGGCTGTTGTTTTGGTAGTGAACAAGAGCTGCTATTGGTGGTTGCGGATGGACATCAGATGATGGATTGGGTAGTTCTGGTGGTCGTAGGACGGTGAGGGTAAGGCCGTGAAGCGGTTCCTACAGTTGGGCAGTTGCTGGTTGAGACGTTAAGACTACTAGCGTTGGGGGCTACTTGAGTTGGTGAGGGTAACCGATGATGGAATTATGGAGTTGAAGTTGGTGACACTGCTGGGTGTGAGGGGTGTTGGACGGTTGATGGTGAAGACGGTTATGTGGTGTTGTGGTGGTAGAGTGGATGGTAGCAAAAATGAAGAGGAAATGGAGAAGGCGCTGCTCGGTGAAGTGGTGTTGGTGTGAGAAGAGCAACAAGGTGAAGAGAAAAAGCTGAACCAAAACCAAAGGGAGAGGGAAAAAGGGTTGGTGGCAGAGAAGGAGAAGTGAACGTGCTTGAGGGGTTTATGCGTGCATGAGGGAGAGAATTGGAGAGAGAGGAGGGAAGAAAGAAAGTCAATTGATAAGCCAATGGGAAGCTTTGCAAAATATCCAACACATCATCACTTGCCTCTAAAATCTTCATGTCTCAAGGTCAAGAGCCCACCCAATTGGAATTTAGTCCTAATTTCCCCCAAAATAAGCCAAAAGAGGGTAGAAAAATCCCAATTTTCAACCCATCCGAATTTCCCTTTTTCTTTTTTTTGTTCGAAAATCGATTTTCCACAAATTTTTCGGACTTGATGAAAATTCACTGAAAGATGAGATGACGTCCAATAAATAAATCATGACACGCTTGAACATCCGATTTCCGAAACCGAATTCAATTTTGTGGTTAAAATCTGTGACATCCAGAATTCTCGGTATTGTTTTTAATTAAATTAATCGGGCATTTCATTGACTCGTCTATAGGGTTGTTCTCAGATATGATCACTCTCGAGATAACTGGATTAGGTGGGTAAGCTATTAAGGAATTTTAAGGCAATAGACTTAAGAATTTGACTAGGAATCGGCTTCTTGATCGTGCTCATCTCTAGAGGTCATTACGGCACAATTAAAAATCGGCAATAGATGTGTGGCCGATCGTGGGTGACTCCACTAAATTGGAAAATTCTCGTCGACCGACACTAATATGATTTTTTTGTCGTTTTGGTACCATGTGTCTGTAATTAAGCCCTCGGTATTTTCACGATAATCGGGAGTCGCTATTGTGTCGAGTGGGTTCAATGTGGCTCGAAGAAAATCAACCATGGGTCAATTGCCCTGAAAAGTTCTGAAAACTGCCTTGTAGTTTAGGTCATGATAAAAGCGCGTGGAGTGAAATTAACCGTCAATTTCAGTCTGATTTCAGAAATTGAAAGTTCTGTGGTGTCACGAGCTATTTTTAGGAATGTTGACTCAGTCTCAGAAGATTTTTTGGAGATTTAGGGATTTTTACGGAAAACTGTTTTTGACGTCGCAAAAATTTGGTAGAAATTCAAATTGGCTAAATTGATGGAAAATTGGGCTTCCAGGCCGAGCCTGAGAGTATTAGGGATTTATAGAAAATTGTTCGGGATTTTTCTACGTCAAAATTTGACCTTAATTTGGGAAATTGAGTGATGAAATTGACATTTAAGTTGTGAAATTTGGTTTTGAATAAGAGGCTGGAATTTTGGGCATTTAATTGGATAATGTATGGATTTATCTAGTGGAAAGAAATAGGAGACAAGTGAGTTAATGCAAGGGATAGACCCTTGACTTTGTTTCCCTTTTTCTTTGTTCCAATCCCTTTGAATAAAGAAACTAGCTGCTTCCCATGATTCAGCCTTGCTTTTCTTTCATTTCCCTCGATTGAAGCCGACCTCTCTCTCTCGCGGAACAAGACACTCATGCCAGAAATTGTTTCTCCATTTCACTGCGCCAGACCTCCAATTGAACAGCCCAGCATCTCCACCGAAATCTCCTGGCCACACATCCAACGTTTGCGCTCTCTCTGTCAACCAACAAGTCACTGAATTCGTTGGTTTGATTGAGCAACTCTTGCCGCTGCCACATCCATCGATGATCTTCAAGTAGCCACGTCCAATGAAGCTGCAGTTGCCATCGAAGCCGCCCATCCTCTCCATCATCGAAACAATTCCTGCTGCAACTTCACGCGTCATCAGCTTGCTTCTTCATGGTCAACAGCTGAGGACTTCTTCCCATTTGTTGACCAAAGCAACCCCATAATTCCACCGAGCTGCCATCTCCTTCAGTCTTCTTGATGCGCGTCTCTCCCATCGTGGACGTCTTGCATCCTCGTAGCTCAACCGAAGCTGCTGCTCGCTTAGTCCACCTCTCTAGTTGAAGCCACGTTCGAAGTAGTTACCAGGCGTCCTACGCTCAGTCAACGATGCCACGTGGTCTTCTCCAGTCGGAGTGTTGACCAAAGTTACTCGCCCATCTCCCATTTTCGCTCGTGGATCAACTCAGCCACCGAAGCTGCTTCTGTCTTTGGTCCATCAGCCAACAACTTCTTTGGGCCGTGTCTTCAGCCTAGTGTCTTCAAATCTTCGGCCAAGCAAAACCCTTAGTAGCTCACGCAAGTCATAAGCCCAAGTCTTCAGTCTAGTTCAACGGCCCAATCTTCAGCAGTAGCTCGTGAATTTTGTTGCAAGTTCGGCCCACAATTTGAAGTCCAGCCAGCAATTTGAAGCCCAAGTGGGATCAGCCCAAAAATTTAGCCCGGTCCAAAGCAAGCCCAAATCAAGCTCAGCCGAAAATTTTCAGCAGGCCCAAGCCCAGAGTTTCTTCGAGCTTGCAAAGTTCTTGGCCTAGCTCAAGTTCAGCTGCCATTGCGTCGTCTTTGCAGTGTCCCGATCTTCGCTTCACGCAAGTGAATTTGACTCACCAATGCTTTCTTAGTAGACTAATTATGCCTAAAGGTTGATTAGATTTAATTAATTGCAATTAGGTGGATAGATTATATTAAAATAATTAAATTAGAGACTTATTAATGCATATTAGTTAAATTGATTGTGCAATTAGCTAGTAGACGTGCCGTAGTATTTATTGAATGCATCATGGTATTTTTCCTGGACTGTTTCAGGTTCCAATTAAGCTTTACGGGCTTAAATTGGATTTATTAGTATTTGTTAATTAATTATAATATTTATTTATTTATTTATTTTTCGGAAATTCACCTGGGATGGCTAGTGTCTAGAATTTCGTGCTGATTGTCGTGGTGTAATCCGTTTATTTAATTGAGCTTTATTTTGTGCTAAATTGATCTAATTATGTATTTTTAGGATTTATTCCTAAATGATTTGAATTATGATAACTAATTGGCAATTACTGGGCGTCGGTTCACAGTGCCAAAAATATGTTTATGGGCTGTTGAAAATGGTGGGAAAATTTAAAGCAAAAACATGGTATTTTGGCTAAGGCCGATCGTGTCCCCACATACGTGTATTTTATTGGAGATAATAAAGAAATTGGCGAATTGATTGAATGATCATGATAGTATACTATATTATCCTACAGTTCGACTACGCAATTCTATCGAATCGACTTATATCCATTCGCTAATTGGTTATAACGGTGTCGTATTGACCATTGCCGATTATTATGGTCGAGCGGTCGATTTTCGATCGAATTATCTAGTTTGTCGTGTTTATATCCCTTAACGGTCTCACCTAATAAATTAGTTAACTCGTGAGTGGCCAGCTCTAAAAAAAATAATCATAGGCTCATTGACGAAACAACCATTTCATATATCGGAATTAGGGGTCAAATTTCGAGATGTCATGTTAATGTTGTTAGTTATTTGAATTGTTGATGTTAACGTTGTAGATTATTTGAGTTGTCAATATTGACATTATATATTATTTGAGTTGATGATGTCACTTTGATGGTTGTTTGAGTTGTTGATGTCCACGTGACGGATTCTTTGAGTATGTTATTATTGCTTGCATGAAAAATGAAAAGAGGCAAGCATGTCATTTTTGGTACCATGTATGTGATAATTTAAAAGACAAAGTAAATTGTATTTTAGTAATGATTATATATAAAGATGTGTATCGGATGTTGATTTTTGAAAGTAAGTGTTGATTTCATTGTGGATGTAAGGGAAATGATGTGATTATAATGTTCTCATGCACACTATTATTATGGAGTTAAGTATGGCATGTATTATGTTGTGTGTGTATATATATATTTTGCTACCCATATTTAGCAGTAACGATGTCCTATGTGTCAGGATGTCTTAGGATATTCAGAAAGAGAAGAAAAGAATATAAAAATATAAAGGCACGTGTCTATTAATGAATTAACTAGTGATAACTATGTCATATAATATGTTATGCCACCTCCTTGCATTTGAGTGAATATTTTCATGCAATGTTATTATTGGTTTCCATCAACATATTATGATAACAAATATAATGAATTTACACCTGCGCTTGTTATACGTGGTGATCTTGTATTGCTTTGAACTCACGTTGTTTTTTATCAAGTTAAGTGATCAACCTATCTCTTACCTGAGAGTTAGAGATTTCATTAATTGGTCCTTATCTCATTTCTTAATTTTTAGACATGTAGGATGGATCCCTCATTGATACGGCTCTTTAGAGCTCCCATGCATATTGATTGTGTCTGTGAATATGTGTTTATACCTAGTTCAGTCGTAAGTGTAGCTTCAACGTGGGGTTTCAAGAGTAGACTCTCCATCAATTTGTCACTTGGTCCGTAAATATTGATGGTGACTTGGTTGGACCATTGAGGGGTTTTGATAGTGAGATGACATGTTGATGAGCGAGATTGTTGATCTATAGTCTAGTATGTGACTTTGTTTTGGGATACTGGAGTGTGGGATAGTATTGACAAGGCCTGACTTTATTCCTAGAGCTAATGTCTTATATTTTGTTTCTTTTGGTACTTGTATTAATACTTGAAAGAGGGCTAAACATGGAAAGTGTAAATTATTAGAAATTGTCAATTATGTTTTTTGTGTGATGTGTTTCATTGTGCTTCCGCATGCCAATAATAAACAGTTATAATTAGAAAAGACAAGCGTCAGATGTGACATTATTGGAAATCACATATACTGATATTTCATATAAAATGTAATTTTTGTATGTCGGTTCCTATTGTCCCATGAGATTAGTAACTCATTCATGTTATTAGTATGCTTTTGCGTTAAAAATGTAAGCGCCAGCGACGCTGTTTAATTAAAAATATTTGGAACTGACAATCAATAGTTAAAGTTTCCTTTTTTCAGCAGAAACAAAGTTAAGAGTTAAATAAGTTAAGGAATCTTCAATCAAAGTATTAAAGTATATGTCTCTAGTTTGAACTTGCTTATGAGACACAACCCAAATTGGAGGATTTAGATGGTCTCGAACAATTTCAAAAGTGTGACAGAGTGGTCCGAGTTGGTCATACTTTCTTGACCAATTCTATAAGTTTTCTTTCTTCAAAGGCAATTCCCGTGAACATGCAGAGGGTTCTTCAAAGCATGACAGGAATAAACAAAACTTAAGTTGAAAGATGACATAAAAAAAGTTGCTATTAATGCATTACTCTGCTTTCCATATCAAGATTTCGAATCATGTGCCATAGTTCATTGTCGAAATAAGTGTAAGAGATATTTAGGCGAAATAAAAAAAGGACTTTGTTAACTAGAAAAAGTCGATCAGTCTTAGGAAAACTGCATAGATTGCTTAAAAAGTGCTCCCGGGTACTCGATGACGAAGTCGATAGAAAATATGCAGCACTGTATGCAAACGAACCCGCCTCCTTGAGAACTGCCCGGTCGAATTTATTTATGCAAGACCAGAAACATTTTTCTCTTAATCAACATGACTTCATCTTCTGGTCTGACTGACCTGAAGAACTAATAGATAACAGGAATTCTTTCTCATTTTACAAACAAAAGCAGCACAAATTCTTTTTGAACCCAGGTCTAATTGAGTAGATGCTTAAAACATGATTGATACTTGCAGGATGCTTTTATTCGTAGAACTGAAATGAAGAGTCTTGAGATTCTAATAGAAGTTCTAACTCGACATGGAGAGCTCTGGAGAGGACAATCTCGGCTTGGGAATGGCGACCAGGGGCTTCATTTTCTTGACCACAAGCCCGAACTTGTCCAATAAATCCAGCTCCACCCCTTGCGGGAGTTCCCACTCGAATGAATGCAAAAGAGAGGCCAAAACATATGGCAGCATCCTCTCTGCCAGTGCAAGCCCTGCACACACCCTTCAACCGGAACCAAAGGACATGTACGTAAAGTTGTTGCCGGAGAGATCATACTTGCTGGGATCTTCCAAGAACCTCTCGGGTCTAAACTCCAACGGTCCGTCCCAAATCTTGGGGTCTCTCTGGATGTAACCCACGTTCAAGAACACAATGCTGCCCTTCGGAATCATGTAACCCCCGACGACACAGGAAGCATGTGGGGTCCGCGGCACCAGTAATGGCCCAGCTGGGTGCAAGCGCAATGCCTCCTTGATGACTGCGTTGAGGTACTTTAATTTGGGCAAGTGATGCTCTTCGACCATCTCATCCTCTCCCACGACTTCCATTAATTCGTGGACTACTTTGTTCATCACATCTCGGTTCTGCATCAACTCTGTCATCACCCACTCCACCATTGTTGAAGTCGTATCAGTTCCACCAACCACGATGTCCTATTCCACACATTCAAAATTTCATCAGAAAGACTAAATTGTTGTGATGCTTGATATAGCTGAATATTTGATGAAAGCACTGTAATATAGAAGAATTGAGTTCTGATCGGGAGCTTTTTATAATATAGCGGGCAAGGATGGACGCAGCCTAAGTTAGACAATAGGATACAAAAAAGGAGCTATGGAAGGAGAACTAAGGTGTGACATGATATGTTAAATTTCGGACGAAAAGTGGTGTGGTATAATGGAAACATCTTTGCAATATATATCAACTTTGCTATATTTGTTTCAGCATTGCATAGGGGGTTGGAAAAAATTAAGGCAATCTGCGGTTAATATAGATTTGAAAACAATTGTTATACTCTAGTAATAATCGGTCAACAATAACTCTTGATTATGGTGGCCAAAATATGAAATGAATTCTACTTACAACGGAGTCGCAGAAGAGGATTGACCATAATTTGTGGTGCGTCAGGTCACTAAGCAGTCAGGTATATTCGTATAATAACTAGTCACCTGGCTCAATAAACTTACCGTTAGAATGGCTTTGAGTGCTCCATCCTTGTTCATTGGTGACTGGTCATCTTCAAGATCCATTTCCATGTCCAGGACAATCTGCAAAAAGTCCTGCTTTTGATCATTGCGCTTCGATTCTCCTTCCTCCTGCTTGAAGTTTTTATTTGTTCTCTTTTGGGTGGCACAATCGACAACAGACTGAATAAAAGCATCAAGCCACTGATGCACCCTTCTCATGTCCCTTTCCACTCCATGCAGGTCAAGCCATGCAAGTGCTGGGAAAAAGTCCGAAACGTTTGGACTACCGAGCACCATGAATTTTGCCGCCACCTCTCGAAACTCTGCGTCCATGGCTTCGTGCTTCTCCCTCGCAAGTGTCCCTCCCCACAGCATCGCCATCACTGCATTAACCAAGATCAGAACGGCCCACTCGCCAATATCCACTGGCACCCCAGATTTTCTGTACAGATCGCTCAAACCTTTCCTGATCTCCTGCCTTCTCAAATCGTAACAGGCATCAAGGCTCGCATTGCTCATTAAATGCCGTACAAACAGTTTGCGGAGTTTCCTCCAATAAGGTCCCAGGTTTGAGAAGGCAACATCCCTTGCGCCGTATGTCCCGATGGTAATGGCAATGTTCGGGTCCCGATTGGCGAATGTCATGTCTTGGTCCCGCACGATTTCTTTGGCCAGCGATGGGGAGTTAACCACCACATATAACTAGCTTCCAAGCTGCAGTTTGTAGATGGGGCCGTAGGTCTCAGCCAACTCAGCAAATTTCCGGTGGAGATTCGTCCCCACGAATGGGAGGTACCCGAGAAACGGCAAGCCTCGGGGCCCGGCAGCGTTGGAGCAGTTGCGTTTTTCCATCCCCTGGACAAATAGAAAAAACTAAGAGCTGTTATTGCTATGGCAAGCAGTGTTGTAGTAGCTCTAGGAATTGCATCATGCGCTTCATTGGCATGCCACAACCACAGCCAGGCGCCTTCGGAGTATCCCTTCGACATTTCAGCTTGTGACGACGGGAAGAGCACTGGTGGAGCTAGACTGAGGAAGTTGCTAGCCACACTAAACGTAGGTGGTCTTTTTGATGGGAGTATTTCAAAGTGAAACACTCCAACTCACACAAAAGGAGATAGATAGGCCTTTCGTTTGATTCACCTAGAACAACTACAAGACTCCCCTATTTATAAACTTATTATATGACTTTTACTCTTCCTATTATATGACTACAAATGTAGTGTTCCGAGCAGATGGAATCTCAGGAACTTACAAAACATTGTTTACTCCTAGAATCATGAACAGTCTAGGAACTTACAAAACATTGATTGCTCCTAGAATCACGAACAATCATGACATAGAAATACGAATAGACTACTCAAAAGTAACGCCATAATAAAGACTATTTAACTTGTGCACCAAACAGTCATCGGTATCAATTCTAAAATATCGGCAATGAGATAACCAATTGACAACCATTATTCCTCATCCTTGAAAGTAAATGAAAACCTATTCGCATCTGGAAATAACAGATTTGAATAGAAATAGGCGGTAAGTTCAGGATAAGCAATTGTGGAATTAAAACAGAATCTCTCAAATTGAAGACGTGCCAGTTTTTCTCGAAGATTTACTCTCACAGAGTCAAGAAAGTCAAAATCAACGCTCCTAGGGTTTATAACTCATCTTTTCAGCAACTTCGAGAAAACTCTTTTGTGCTCCTTGGAGTGAAAATAATCTCTCATCGTCATCATGTCCCTGAGGTTGATCTGTGGTGTCGAACCACGGATCACTTGGAAAATTTAGCCGAACCTTCAGATGCCACTCCTAGCTTCTTCATTTCACGCAAAAATAGTGTTTCATTTTTAAATCATTTTTCTCTCAAAAACTCATCTATCAGCTTCATAGGAGACCCTCCCTTTTTCAACCTTAAGTAAAGAGAGTAAGCAAGATTTGATCTCAACGTTCTTACAGGTTCAATGTCTTCTACTACATCTTCTTCTTGAGGCAGTGGAGGAGAATGGCGCTGTTGAGAAGGTTGTTGTTGACTCCGTTGATTTTGATGAGGAATGTCGTCTTCCTTGGTAAGATCCAAATGGGTAGAACCCTCACACTGCCGGTGTGGTCCCTTGCTCGCAATCCTTGACGACTTTCTTGAAGACAGTGTGTTTTTTGGGAGAAAGTCATAGTTCGTTCGCAAAAAGATGAATTTTTTGGAATAAACAAGAGTAATGGTGAGAGCAAGTGGTAGTTTTTCAATTCTATGGTTTGAACAGTGTGTGAGGATGAAAACGAAGACGATGAAACAAAGGTATAAATAGTAAGTGAAGAGAGGTAAACGAAACGTCGTAAAGGAAAAAGTAAAAATTGCCTTTTTAAAAATGAAAAGCTGCCATAAATTCAAATGTGGAGAGAGAATATTTTAAAAAATAAAAAGGCAAGTGACGATTCGAAATAAAAATATGCCAAAATGAAATAACATCCAAAAATAAATTTAAAAATAACACTGAGTTGGAACCCCTTCAGACTTTATGTCTGAGTCTGAATTCTTTTAGACTTTACCTTTAAGTCTGAACACTTTCAGACTTTACTTGAAAGAAGATATGATGTTCAGTTTGGTACGGATAGACTCAAAATGGCTTTTCTCCAAAGTGGCTTTGTACATATATCCGCCGTTGATTTTTTGAGTCAATGAACCTGAATCACCACCTTTCCATTTTGAACATGATCTCTAATAAAATGATGTTTAATTTCAATATGCTTTGCTCTTGAGTGAATAATGTGATTCTTTGTAAGATTAATGGCACTGGTGTTGTCACATTTGATCTCTGTACAAGAATCTTCAACTCCAAAGTCTCTTAGTTGTTGTTGCATCCACAAGATTTGAGAACAGCAACTTCCAAGTACTACATATTCTGTTTTAGTTGTTGAAAGAGCTATAGTACTCTGTTTTCTCGAACCAAGATACTAACCTATTTTCAAGCAATTGACATGTACCTGAGGTGCTCTTCCTATCCAATTTACAACCTGCTAAGTCTGCGTCTGAATATTCAAGAAGAGTGAAGTCTCATTCTTTGGAATACCATAGACCTAGCATAGAAGTTGTTGCAACATATTTGATAATGCGCTTTGCAACAATTAAGTGAGATTCTTTGGGATTTGATTGGAATCTAACACAAATACAAACACTAAACAAAATATTAGGTCTAGATACAGTAAGATAAAGAAGTGAACCAATTATACTCTTATATAGCTTCTAGTCTACACTCTTTCCTTCTTCATCTTTGTCTAGCTTCGAAGAACTCGATATGAGTGTCTCTGTCTTTTTGCAATTTTCCAATCCAAACTTCTTGATAAGATCCCTTGCATACTTTTCTTGGTGAATGAAAATTCCTTATTTGGATTGTTTGATTTGTAATCCTAGAAAGAAGTTTAACTCACCCATCATGCTTATTTCAAATTCATCCTGCATGCATCTTGAGAATTTATTGCAAAGATTTTCATTAGGAGAACCAAATATGATATCATCAACATAAATTTGAACAAGTATAAAATATTTTCCTTCCTTTTTGATAAACAAAGTAGTATCTACTTTACCTTTAGTAAAACCATTTTGAATTAGAAAATTACTTAACTTTTCATACCATGCTCGAGGTGCCTGCTTCAATCCATATAATACCTTTTTTAGCTTGTAGACAAATTTTTGTTTCCTTGGATCTTTAAATCCAGGTGGTTGTTTCACATAGACTTCTTCTTGGATATATCCATTTAGAAAGGCACTTTTCTCGTCCATTTGGAATAACCTGAAATTTTTAAAGCAAGCGAAAGCAAGAAATAATCTAATTGTTTCTAACCTTTCTATCGGTGCATAGGTTTCATCGTAGTCAATCCCTTCTTCTTGTGTGTAACCTTTAGCCACAAGTCTTCCTTTGTTTCTAACCACTTTTCCTTGTTCGTCTAGTTTGTTCCTAAAAACCCATTTAATTCCAATAATTGATTTTGATATAGGCTAGTGGATCCACCTAGAGGGGGGTGAATAGGTGATTATGAAATTCTTTCGGAATCTTTCACTGAGGAATATTTTAATATAAAATCATATCAGAAATAAATAAATCATGCATCCATAAAACAAGTAGAATATGGTAAGAGAAAATTGACACAAGAATTATAGTGGTTCGGCTTATTGCAAGCCTACGTCCACTCTCCACACTGGCAGCCAACTGGCTGTAATTACTATGTAGCAAATGAGAGCTGTTACAAGTCACGAACTAGACTTCTTCAGCAGAAAGTCTCTTCTATAGCTTCTTGCTGTTTTGCATTATAAGTGTCACTCCTTGATACACAACTTTGAGCACGAGAGATTTTGAGAACAAGAGATATAAGAGAATCTAACTTTGAAATTTTTCTATCAGTTCTCTCATTATTTTGGAACAACTCCGACCACCTTAAATAACCTTCGTGCCCTCATACCCATTGGCACTTTCCAAGAATTCATCCAATCAACTCGTTGGACTGAATCAATTTAAGTGATCTTCAAGTTGTCGAAGATATGAGTAGAAAATAGCTCGTCAATCCTGCTCGCCCATACAATCAGGATCTTGAGTTTCCAAAATTAGATCCTTCAAAAAATTCGCTTGATTTTCAACGGATAAAATCCGAAAAAAAAATCTTCCGAGCTCACAATCACAGCCAAAGATATTCCATGGATAAGTTAGGAAATATAATATCCAAATCTTAATTTCCTTAACCATAAAAATAATTTATGTCAGCCTGACAAAATCGCAAACTGTCTTCAGACTTAGATTTGGGTCTGGAGATCTTCAAACGGTAGCTCGGGTCCGACTGTCTTCGGACGGAAAACTTCAGACCGTAACTTTGGGTCTGACTGTCTTCAGACGGAAATGCTTGGGTCTTGAACTCTTCAGACTTAACCGACTGGGTCTTGGAATCTTCAGACTTTATAGACGAGGTTGTTTTGTTAACTTCGAAACATACAAGGGATTTTTTCTTCAACAATCTCCCCCTTTTTGATGGTGACAAAACACCTCGGCAGATTTGCAAATTTATAACCTGCAAAGAGAACTCATGTATATTTTGAGGATTACTTCTGCAAATAGAAAGATGTTAGTCCAACAATAATTATCCTCACAAATATAATGATCCTACAAATTTTAAGAATCCAAACATCAAATCAGCATAAAGTTAAAGTCATGAAGATTCAAATCAACATCCCAAACAAAATCCAAGTCAAAAATAAAGAAAACAATCTAAGCAAATAAAATAAAAGTTCAAAACAAAAACAAGTTCAAATCTGCAAAACTCTCCCCCTTTTTGTCCCATCAAAGGAGTTAGAGTGAATAAGAGATGGTTTGCAAAAGATTCAGGGCTCTCCAGGGATGCGAACAAGCTGAAATTTGCTGAGCGTCTGTACTGTCTTCTCGAGATTAGCAAGAGCTTCCTTCATTGAAATCAACTCTGCACTCTTTTGATTTGATTCCACTTGAGCTCTAAGTGCGTTGATTTGATCTTGCATATTCAAAGAAGTACTCAGCAATGCCTTTTTTAAATCCCTCAGCTGATAATCCATTCCAAACACTTGTTTCTTTAAGTCCAGCATAACATCCAACAGTTGTGTAAAAGCTGTTGAGTTAGTATTACCTCCATGAGGACTAGCATATTCAGTTCTTGGAGTTTGGAAACTTGGAGCATCATTCTCAGCCCTTTCCCTTTCAGATGGAGAGGATTCTTCATGTTCTGGGAAATGAGATGCATAAACATCCTCAGCGTTAGCACCAGACCTACTCACATCACTATAATGTAATGGCGATATCGTTCCCTGTTTTGCAGCAACTCCCCCCGTGTTAATGCCAGTGGGTGGAGTCGAATATTCATCGCCAAAATCCATATCAGCACTGTGATGTTTCTCGGTCTCTTCCCCAAATTGAGCAAATGATGGCTCAAGTCCTTCAGCCATATGCTCCTGTGCTCTGCTCTCCTTTTCATTCTTCTTCCTTCTCTCTTCCTCTTCTCTTCTCATCTCTTCTTCTTCTCTTCTTCTTTCTTCCTCTTCTTCTTTCCTCTGTCTTTCCTCTTCTTCTCTCTGTTCTTCTTCTTCTCTTCTCTGTTCCTCTTCTCTCTTCTGTCTTTCTTCTTCTTTCTTCTTCCTTTCCTCTTCTCTCTTCCTCTGTTTTTCCTCTTAATCCTCTTCTTCTCGGCTGCTTCTTTCTCCTCTGCTTCTTTCCTTGCCTTCTCTCCAACATCAGTTCTCAAGCTAACTGAGCTCCTCAATTTTGAGAGAGCAGACAAAGTCATGGCGTCATTAAAATCTTCTTCATCCTCTTCGTCTTGCAGGATGACTTTTTTACGTTTTTTCTCAGCCATGGGCTCTTTACCCTTTCTCTTTGAAGAAGCAGTGGAGGTCTCCTTTGAGGGTGTCTTCTCCTTCAACCTTTCCAGTGCAGTGGTTAGCTTTGGAATCTTCATCTTCATCACCATCTTTGTTGAGGACAAACATCAGCTTGGCTTCAGTCTTCGAGACATCAATTTTAGAGGTTGTCTTGGGTCTGAGACAGTTGATGATGATCTTGTGTAGCAACACGTTTGAGGCATCCATCCTTGTATAGGATATTTTGCCTTCCACTTTTCTATCACTCACAATTTCCAGAGTTGCAAAGGCTATGGACACTTTTATTGGTTGGAAACTCCTTCTTTCCACCCCAATAACATCAGCCAGTGTGTCAACATCAACAATAGACTCTTTGTCTATATAGGAAAAGGATAACCTATTTGCATCCAGAAACGACAAATTCGAATAACAATATGCCGTAAGTTCAAGGTAGGCATTTGTCATATCTGTGCAGAATTTCTCAAACTGCAGCCTAGCAAACTTCTCTCTAAGATTTATCTCCAATGAATCAAGGAAATCAAAGTCTACACTCCTCGGATTTACAACACCCATTTTCAACAGCTTTGAGTACATCCGCTCATGCTCCTTAGACCGAAAAAGACTACCCGAAGGACAAACTGAGTTCACAGCCACACCCATTTGCGGTTGGAATTGAGAGAAAAGTCTCTCATCATCGTCTAAAGTCTGGCTTGTAGTACTGAAAAGCGGATTACTCGGAATATTTTCAAGCGTTCTTTGAGCAGTCCCTTCTTCAACAATTTTTAACTTCTCCATCTCCCGCAAGAAGATATAATTGCTCTTATATCCTCTTTCTTTTAAAAAATCCTTGATCGTCTTTAGGCTTGTTCCCCCAGCCTTTAGCCTACTGTAAAGATCAAAAGCAACCTTTGGTTTTAGGGTTCTTACCGGCTCTGCTTCAGTGATCTCTTCCTCAAAATGCTGACTTTGGGTCTCCCTTTGTGGAGATTCTTCGCCTGTGAGGTCCATCCTTGTAGGACCCTCTCGCTGTCTTTGTGGTCCCTTACCAGTGATTCTAGAAGACTTTCGAGACGACATTCTTGGATCGCAAGCAAAAGTTCAACTTGTTGGCAAGCGAAAGATGGGATTTTTATCGAGTAAGGTAATGGAATAGGGACGGTAATGGAGCTTTTTTTTAGGGTTTTGAGAGTGAGAGTAAAACGAGATGGATTTCAAAAGTGTTGTAGAGGATGAAGATGACGATTCCAAAGTATAAATAGTAGGAAAAAAAATCGAGATATTGAACCGTCGCAAAAAAGTAAAGATAAAAACTGCCAAAAATAAATCACAATTTTGAAAAAGTAAACTGCCATAAATACATGTCAGAATTCGAGTAAAAAGAGATTTCGAAATTTCAAAAATTAATTAACAAAAACAATTTAATTAATAGAATACGAAAAATTTAAAATACGTAAAAAGACTTTAAGTTAGAGTCTCGAGAGTGTTCGGACTTTACCTCGGAGTCTGAACTCCATCAGACCTTACCTTTGAGTCTGAGCGCCATCAGACCTTACGTTGAGTCTGAACGCCTTGAGACTTTGCGTTGAGTCTGAACTTTTCAAGATTCTAATTTTGAGTCTGAATATTTTCAAGTCTTGCGATATTCAGTCTTGAGCAAATTGATTCAAAGTGAGCTTTTTCTAGGGGCTTTGTAAATATATCTGCTAATTGGTTCTTTGAATCAACGTGCTGAATCATCACTTCATCATTTTGAGCATAATCTCTAATGAAATGATGCTTGATTTCAATGTGCTTTACTCTTGAATGAAGTATTGGATTCTTTGTGAGGTTGATTGCACTTGTGTTGTCACATTTGATTTCTGTACATGTTTCCTTAACTCTAAAGTCTCTTAATTGTTTTGCATCCATAGAACTTGAGAGCAGCAACTTCCAAGAGCTATGTACTTTGTTTCAGCGGTTGAAAGAGCTACGGTACCCTGTTTTCTTGAGAACCAAGATACCAACCTGTTTCCCAATAGCTGACAAGTACCTGTAATGCTGTTTCTGTCCACTCTACAGCCAGCAAGGCAGCATCAGAATATCCAAGGAGAGTAAAGTCTCCTTGTTTGGAATACCACAGACCTAGCTTAGATGTAGTTGCAACATATTTAATAATGCGCTTCACAGCAGTCATGTGAGATTCTTTAGGATCAGATTGAAATCTAGCACAAATACAAACACTAAATAGAATATCAAGTCTAGATGCTGTAAGGTAAAGAAGTGACCCGATTATACTCCTGTATAGCTTTTGGTCTACACTCTTTCCTTCTTCATCTTTGTCCAGCTTTGATGAGCTTGACATAGGAGTTTTTGTTTTCTTGCAATTCTCCATTCCAAAATTCTTGATAAGGTCTTTTGCATACTTTTCTTGATGGATAAAAGTTCATTCTCTTGATTATTTGACTTAAAGTCCCAAAAAGAAGTTCAATTCACCCATCATGCTCATCACAAATTCATTCTGCATACTACTCGAAAAATTCTTGCAAAGCTTTTCATTAGAAGAACCAAATATTATATCATCAACATAAATTTGAACAGGTATGAAATCCTTGCCTTCCTTTTTGATAAATAAAGTAGTATCTACTTTACTTTTAGAGAAATCACTTTGAATTAAGAAATTACTTAACCTTTCATACCAAGTTCGAGGTGCTTGTTTTAAGCCATATAAAGCTTTCTTCAGTTTGAAAATAAGGTTTGGTTTTCTAGGATCTTTAAATCTTGGTGGTTGTTCTACATAGACTTCTTCTTAGATAATTCCATTTAGGAATGCACTTTTTACGTCCATTTGAAATAACCTGAAATTTTTAAAACAAGCAAAAGCAAGAAGTAATCTTATAACTTCTAACCTTGCCACCGGAGCATAGATTTCATCATAGTCGATGCCTTCTTCTTGTGTGTAACCTTTTGCCACAAGTCTTGCTTTGTTCCTCACCACTTTTCCTTGTTGATCAAGCTTGTTCCTAAAAATTCATTTGGTACCGATAATTGATTTACCTTTTGGTTTAGGAACTAGCTCTCAAACATTGTTGATTTTGAATTGATTCAATTCCTCTTGCATTGCTTCAATCTAGCTTTCATCGTTCAATGCATCTTCTATGTTTTTAGGTTCAATCTCAGAAATAAGTGCGAGAGCACTAGATTCTTCACGCCTTTTAGATCTTGTACGAACTCCTTCATCAATATTGCCAATGATGAGATTTGCAGGGTGACTGGATTTGTGTTTTTAATTTGTAATTGGTTTGTCACTTTGATGAAGCTCTTCTTCAGTTGGAGCTACAGAATTGGTTTGCGGCTGAGTGTTTGAGATTTGATTTTCTTCAAGAGAATTTGTAGACATTTGGCTAGACTCATAATCTTCAAGTTGAGTCTGATTTCGAGCTGAGTCTTCAAACTTCACATTCATGGATTCTTCCACAGTCTGATTCCGTTTGTTGAAAACTCTGCAGGCTTTGCTTGTCATAGAGTAGCCAAGGAAAATTCCTTCATCTGATTTTTCTTCAAACTTATCAATTCGATCACTAGAATTCTTTAAGATAAAACATTTACAACCAAATACATGAAAATAAGAAACAATATGTTTCTTACCTTTGAACAGTTCATAAGGTGTTTTCTCTAAAATTGGTCTTAGAGAAACTCGTTTATAATGTAGCAAGCAGTTGAAGTAGCTTCAACCCAAAAATGAGGAGAAATATTACTTTCAATCAAAAGAGTTCTTGGCATTTCTTGCAAAGAACGATTTTTCCTCTCTACAACTCCATTTTGTTGTGGAGTGTATGGGGATGAAAATTATGTTGAATACCATGGTCATCATAATATTTAGCAAAATCATGATTCTCAAATTCACCACCATAGTCAGTTCGAATACTTGAAATAGCATATCATTTCTCAATTTGGATTTTCTTCGCAAATTTAGTAAAATAAGTTAAAGCTTTAGATTTATTTGCAAGAAAGCATACCCAAGTAAAATAAGAATAATCATCAACAATTACCAAACAATATCTCTTACCTCCAATGCTTTGAGTTCTTGTTGGACCGAACAGATCTATGTGTAATAGCTGCAAAACACGTTTAGTGGATACCTAATTTATAGATTTATAAGAATTTCTAACCTGTTTTCCAAGTACAAAAGGAGTGCATAATTCATGCTTTTGATACTTCAGGTCAGGAAGTCCTCGAACAAGCTTTTTGGATGAAACTTTTGCAATTTGCTTCAAGTTGACATGTCCAAGTTTCCTATGCCAGAGAATGGCTTCATCTTGAATTGATATCAAGCATTGAGAACTGTTAGACTTTATCTCCAGCAAATAAATGTTTCCATGTCTTCATCCAATAAAGGATTGTGAGAAATCTTTGCTTGTTCCAGAACAAGTATCTTCTTGAAAATTGATCTTGTATCCAGTGTCGCATAGTTGACGAATACTCAATAGATTATAGTTCAACCCTTCAATCAGAGAAACATTGTTGATTGTGAGGTTTCCTATCTTTACGGTTCCTTGATCAACAATTTTTCCTTTGTTGTTGCCACCAAAAGAAACATTTCCTCCTTTTACATGAGAGAGTTTTGTGAAACAATTTGAGTCTCCCGTCATGTGTCTTGAACAGCCACTATCCAAATACCACTTGATTTTCTTCTTGATAGTGACCTGCATTTAAATAAAACACTCAAGTATTCTTTGGTACCCAAATTTTCTTGGGTCCATCATTGTTAGTACCAAAAACAGTCTTCGCCCAATTCTTCTTAACGGGTCTCCAAACTTTGGGACAATCCTTTTCAAAGTGTTCTAAACTTTTGCAATTTGAACATTTAAGAGCATTTCTTCCAACAGGCTTTACAAAGACTTTTTGAAAATGATCATTGTAAAAAGATTTTGTAGGCCTATTCTTGATTCCTTCTTTTACTTTTGGAAAATCAATCAAAGAAATGGTTTCATGTGTCATTCCTAGACCAGATTTGTTAAAATAGGGTCTTTGAATTGAAAGAATTTTATCTAACTTTTCAGAACTCATTGAAAATTTCTTTGTAACTTTCAACAAATCTTATTTCGAGCAAGTATTTTCTTTTGGAAGTTCAAACTCATTTTCTTTTGAAACAGCAAGACACTTGTTTAGACTTTCAACTTTTTCAACCAAAGTCTTTTCTTATTGTTTCAATTTGAAATTCTCCCTTTTTAGTTCGGAGATCCTTTTAAAAGAGCCTTTAAGACTGAGACAAAGTCCATCAATGTAATTTGATACTTTGGTAGGAATTTTTAAATTTCTTACCTTGATACCGCTGTTTGGGTCTGAGTCTGAGTCTAAGCTTGAGTCTGAGTCTAAGTCTGAGTCTGAGTCTGAGTTAGCCATAAGACAGATATTGGCATACTCTTCATCACTCTCCTCACATTCAGTGTTACTCCATGTTTCAGCTTTGAGTGCTTTTTTGAACCTTTCTGGTTTTCCTTTCTTTTTCTTTAATAAGGGACAGTTGGGTCTAATGTGTCTCTTTTTATTGCATTCAAAGCAAACAACCTCCTTATTGGAGTCTTCTTCTTCATTTGATTTCTTTTGAAATCTATCATTGTTTTGTCTCTTTGAGATATCGGTTCGTGACATTCCCACTCCATCAGGTAATTCTTTCCCTATGATTGACGTAGCTTTAGGAGCAATTCCATTCTCCACTACATCCCACTCCTAAGGATCTTTGGATCTTAGGAATGCCTTCATCTTGTTTTTCCATACGTTGTATTCATTTCCATCGAAGTAGGGAGGTCTGGTATTGCTTTGCCCTTCAATTAAACCTAGAGCAAAAATACTAGCCATAGATCTTTTGCTTTAGAAATAATAAACACTTCCAATAAATAAGCAACCTGCTCTGATACCAATTGATATAGGCTAATGGATCCACCTAGAGGGGGGTGAAAGGTGATTATGGAATTCTTTTGGAATCTTTCACTGAGGAATACTTTAATATAAAATCATATCAGAAATAAATAAATCATGCATCCATAAAACAAGTAGAATAGGGTAAGAGAAAATTGACACAAGGATTATAGTGGTTCGGCTTATTGCAAGCCTACATCCACTCTCCACGTTGGCAACCAACTGGATGTAATTACTATGTAGCAAATGAGAGCTGTTACAAGTCACGAACTAGACTTCTTCAGCAGAAAGTCCCTCCTACAGCTTCTTGCTGTTTCACACTATAAGTGTCTCTCTTTGATACACAACTTTGAGCACTAGAGATTTTGAGAACAAGAGATATTAGAGGTTTTAACTTCGAAATTTTTCTATCAGTTCTCTCATTATTTTTGAACAACTCCGACCCACCTTAAATAACCTTCGTGCCCTCATACCCGTTGGCACTTTCCAAGAATTCATCCAATCAACCTGTTGGACTGAATCAATTTAAGTGATCTTCAAGTTGTCGAAGATATGAGTAGAAAATAGCTCGTCAATCCTGCTCGCCCATACAATCAGGATCTTGAGTTTCTAAAATTATATCCTTCTAAAAATTCGCTTGATCTTCAATGGATAAAATCCGAAGAATAAATCTTCCGAGCTCACAATCACAGCTAGAGATATTCCATGGATAAGTTAGGAAATACAATATCCAAATCTTAATTTCCTTAACCATAAAAATAACCTGCTGTCAGCCTGGCAAAATCGCAAACTGTCTTCAAACTTAGATTTGGGTCTGGAGATCTTCAGATGGTAGCTTTGGGTCTGACTGTCTTCAGACAGAAAACTTCAGACCGTAACTTTGGGTTTGACTGTCTTCAAACGGAAATGCTTGGGTCTTGAACTCTTCAGACTTAACCGACTGGGTCTTGGAATCTTCAGACTTTATAGACGAGGTTGTTTTGTTAACTTCAAAACATACAAGGGATTTTTTCTTCAACAGATTTACCTTTAGGTTTAGGAATAAGTTCCCAAACATTATTAATGCTGAACTGTCTGAGCTCTTCTTGCATAGCTTCAATTCAACTTTCATCAATTAAGGCTTCATCTATTGTCTTGGGTTCAATTTCGGAAACAAGTGCCAAGGGACTATACTCTTCACGCCTTTTGGATCTTGTGTGAATCTCTTCATCAATATTGCCAATGATAAGGTCCATGGGATGACTAGACTTATGTTTCCAGTTGCTAATAGGTTTGAGATCTTGTTGATCCTCTCTTTCAGTTGAGACTTTTGATTCAGTTTGCTGTTGACTGAACCTCTCATGGGGAAATAGATTTTGTTACATCTTGCACAGGTTCAGATTCTTCAGGTTAAGTCTGATCAGGTTGATTTTGCATTGAGTCTTGAAACTTTACATTCATGGATTCTTCCACTGATTGAGTCTTCTTGTTGAATACTTAGTAAGCTTTGCTTGAAATTGAGTAACCAAGGAAAATTCCTTCATCTTGACTTTTCTTCAAACTTACCAGATCGATGATTTGCATTCTTTAAGATAAAACACTTACAACCAAATACATGAAAGTAAGAAACAATTAGCTTCTTTCCTTTGAACAACTCATAAGGAGTTTTCCAGAACGGACCTTAAAAATACTCTGTTAATAATATAACAAGCAATTGATACTGCTTCAGCCCAAAAATGAGTAGAAATATTACTTTCAATTAAAAGAGTTCTTGCCATTTCCTTCAAAGATCTATTCTTTCTTTCCATAACTCCATTTTGTTGTGGAGCATATGGAGAAGAAAATTATGCTGAAAACCTAAATCATCACAAAATTTAGCAAAGTCTTGGTTTTCAAACTCACCTCCATGGTTTGTACGAATACTTGAAATAGTGTAACCTTTTTCATTTTGAACTTTCTTGGCAAATTTAGAGAAGTAGGAGAATGCTTGAGACTTACTTGAAAGGAAGAATACCCAAGTAAAACGAGAATAGTCATCTACTATTACTAGGTAGTACTTCTTTCCACCAATGCTTTGAGTTCTAGTTGGTCCAAAAAGATCCATGTGCAAAAACTGCAAGACACGGTTAGTAGAAACCTGATTTATTAGTTTAAAGGAATTTTTAACTTGTTTTCCTAACAAACAAGGTGTGCATAGATCAAATTTTTGATACTTCCGGTTGGGTAATCCTTGAACAAGCTTCTTGGAGGAGATCTTTGCAATTTACTTCATGTTGATATGTCCAAGTTTTCTATGCCAGAGATTTGCTTCATCTTGAATAGATATCAAACATTGAGAACTTTTAAATTTTACATCCAAGAAATAGATATTCCCATGTCTTCGTCCTGTAAAAGATTGTGAGTGATCCTTGCTAGTTCCAAAACATGTCTTCTTAGAAATTGATTTTGAATCCAGTGTCACACAATTGACTAATGCTGCGAAGATTGTAGTTTAAACCTTCAACTACGAAAACATTGTTGATTGTGAGATTTCCCATCTTCACAGTTCCACATCCAACATTTTTCTCTTTGCTATTTCCACCAAAGGACACTTTTCCTCCTTTCACTTGTAAGAGATTTATAAAGCAAGATGAGTCTCCCGCCATATGTCTTGAGCAGCCACTATCCAAGTACCATTTGATCTTCTTCTCGATAGTGACCTGCAATTATATAAAGAGCTCAAGCTTTCTTTGGTACTCACACCTTCTTAGGTCCAACATTGTTAGTACTGAACACAGTCTTTACTCATTTTCCCTTAACAAGTTTCCAAGCCTTAGAATATTCTTTCTCAAAATGTTTAAAGTTATTACACCTTGAACACTTCAGAGCACTTCGCCCAACAGGTTTTACAAAAGCCTTTTGAAAATAATTCTTATAAAAGGTTTTCGCGGGTTTATGTTTGATTATGTCATTTACCTTTGGAAAATCAATTAAATGAATGGTTTCTGATGTCATTCCTAAACCAGATTTATTGTAATAAGGTATTTGAATTGAAAGAATCTTTTCCAACTTTTCTAATCCCATTGAAAACTTTTTAGTGATATTCAAAATGTCTTCTTTCAAAAAAGTATTTTCTTTTGAAAGAGAAACTTCATTTTTTTTTAAACAACAAGACTTTTGTTTAGTTTTTCAACTTTATCTATCTAAGAAATTTCCTATTGCCTCAGTTTGGAATTTTGTTTCTTTAGCTCCGAAATCCTTTTAAGAGAAGCTTTGAGGCTAAGGCAGAGTTCATCTATATACTTTGAAACTCTAATAGGAATCTTTAAATTACTAACCTTGACTTTATTGTCTGAGTCTAGATCTAAGTCTAAATCTGTGTCTGAGTCCGAGTTTGAGTCTGATTTTGCCATTAGACAGATATTGGCATAATCTTTATCACTTTTTTCGCATTCTGTGTCGCTCCATGTCTGAGCTTTAAGAGCTTTATTGAGTTTTTCTGTTTTTCCTTTCTTTTTCTTTAGCAAAGGACAGTTGGGTCTGATATGTCTTGCATTCAAAGAAGACCACATCTTGGTTGGTTTCATCTTCTTCATTTGATTTCCTTTGAAATCTTTGATTGCCTTGTTTCTTCCAGTTAAACCTTTTTCCTTTCGTGTTCAACTTTCTGAATTTCCTTATCAAGAGTGCTAGCTCTTCATCATCCATGTCATCTTCAGAGTTTGTATCATCAGAATCATCATTAGATTTTAAGGCAATTGACTTCTTACCTTTGGGATCTATTTCCTCATTGATTTGCTTGACTTCATATAATTGAAGCGTGCCGACCAATTCGTCTATAGAAAGAGGCATGATCCTTTGTGTTTCCCTTATAGAAGTCTTTACGTGGTTCCAGTTTTTGGAGAGTCCTCTTAGCAACTTATTGACCTTCATTGGACCTGAGATTGACTGTCCACGATATGCTAGACCGTTTATAATTTCTGTAAAACGACTAAACATGTCAGTAATGGATTCTCCTGGCTTCATCTTGAAGGCTTCATATTGTCCGAGTAAGATGTTGATTTTTGTTTCTTTAACTCGATCAGTTCCTTCATAAGTGACATGCAACTTATCCCAAATTTCTTTAGCTGTTTCACAAGATGAAATTATGTTATACTTAGTAGAAGATAAATCATAATATAATAAATAAATGGCTTTAGCATCAAAAGCTTGTCTCTTGGTTATTTCTGCTTGTGACAGTTCTCTAGTATCTGCTATTTCTTTCCTTGCGGTTGATGTAACTTTAGGAATGATTCCTTTTTCTACTACATCCCATTCCAGAGGATCTTTCAATCTTAGAAATGCCTTCATCTTGTTTTTCCATACGTTATATTCCTTTCCATCGAAGTAGAGTGGTCTGGTGTTGCCTTGGCCTTCAACCAAACATGAAGCCAAAATACTAGCCATAGATCTTTAGCTTAAGAAGTACAAACACTTCAACATGTAAGCACACAAGCTCTGATACCAATTTAAAATGGCTAGTAAACACACCTAAAGGGGGTGAATAGGTGTATATAAATTTCTTTGAAAGACTTTAAAAATTTAATCGCCTTTGAGTTAAAACACGGTATAGAAAAGACTTTAAATAAATCTATGAGGCATTAAATAAAGCAGCAGTTAAGATAAGGAGATTAGGTAAGAGAAATTGAACACAAAGGTTTATAGTGGTTTGGCTTAATCCAAGCCTATGTCTACTTTCCGGCGCTGACAACCCATTAGCTAGATTTCACTATGAATCAAAAGAGATTGGTATAGCTCATAGATTAGACTTCCTTAGTGGAGAGTCTAAGCTATTTTCTTCACAAATTCTCACTGTATACTTTTCTCTTTTGTACACAATTATAGCTCGAAGAATAAGAAAGCAAGGAACTACAGAGATTCAAACTTTGAAATTATACTTTCAGCCACACATCAAACAACTAAAAATCCCACCTTATATACTACCTTATGCCTTCATAGCCATTGGCACTTTCCAAAGGAGTTCTTCCAATCTACCCGTTGGAAGGAATCAATTAAGGTGATCTTGAGTTGTTAATTAGATGTAGATAAGAGCCCATCAATTTTGTTCCCCCATACAATTAGGATCTTGAGTTTCCATAAGTAGAACCTTCCAAGTTTGCTCACATTTCGAAAAGCTATTCAAATCGGAGTAGATTCCAATAAGAATAACCGAATATCTTGAAGCTATATCCAGCCATAAGATCTTCCAAAAACCATAAGCAAAGAATCTTCAAAGATAAAATCCCATCTGTCTAAGTCTTCTTCCTTCGGTTTGGTGACTGTCAACTTGAACAAATTTTGAATCTTGAGTTTGGCTGTCTTCAGACTTTGATGATAGAGTCTGGAGGTCTTCAGACTTTAACACTTGAGTCTAGAAGTCTTTAGACTAGACTAATAGAAACGTTTTATCAACTTTAAAACAATAAAGGAGTTTTCTCTAACACGCTTTTCTCTCGCTTAAGCATCCCTCCCCATAGCATTTCCAAAATCACGTTAATCAAGATCAAAACTGCCAATTCGCCGATATCTACCGGCACCCCGGATTTTTTGTACAGATCACTCGGAGCTTTTCTGACCTCTTGCCTTCTCAAACCGCAATAGGCGTCAAGGCTTGCATTGCTCATCATCTGCCGTACAGAAAGCTTGCGGAGATTCCTCCAATAAGGCCCCTAGCTTGAGAAGGTAATGTCCCTTCCTTTGTATGACCCAATTGTAGCAGCAATGCTCGGGTCCTGATTGGCGAACATCATATCCTAGTCCGGCACGATTTCTTTGGCCAGCAACTGGGAATTAACCATGACATATAACTTGCTTCCAAGCTAGAGTTTGTAGATGAGGCCTTAGGTCTTGGCCAATTCGGCAAATTTCCGATGGAGTTCAATCCCTAGGAATGGGAGGTACCCAAGGAACGCACACCTTGGGGCCCCGGCGACAATTGAGCTGTCTAGTTTTTTCTTCTCTTGAACAAAGAGAAAAAACTAAGAGTTGCAATTCCTATGACAAGCAGTGTTGTGGTAGCTCTACGAATTGCATCACTTGCTTCTTTAGGAGGCCGCAACCGCAGCCAGGCGCCTTCGGAGTCTCTATTTGACATTTCGGCTTGTGACAACGGGGTGAAGACTGGTTGAGCAAGAGTGAGGAAGTTGCTAGCCACACCAAACTAAGGTCTGCCTAGGGACAGTTTGGTCTCTGATAGATGATATAGGAAAGGCAAAATGGAAAGTCAACAGTTCTAGTTACACACTGACGGACGAACAACTACTGAAAGTAACTAATAATTTTTCATTTGATCAGTAACATTCTATAAGAGACTCAACCTCCAATGTATGGAGAATTACTAATTCGTTTTGTTCATTCTTTTCGTTCCCTCTTGCCTTTCGTATACCAAGACCGGGTCAAAGGGGTCCTTCCCGCACGGTGTCGCGTGACATCCATGGCCCCGGAGTGCGCCACGTGTGCGAGCTGCGGGTCGATCCCACGGCCCAGGATCGCGGGGGGCACTTCCCCACGATCGGGTCTATCTCTTTCATCTCATATCCTATTCCAGACAGTCTCCATTGTGGCAATCGTTCCCAGTTTCTCTCTCCTCCCTCCCTCTCTCTTTCTCTCTCTGGAAGACACGAACAAAAGAGACCTTTTTGCATTTGCCCTCTCTAACCTTTTCTTTCTTCTCTCTACCTTTGATGAGACCGGGAGCCCGAGGGAGCGATGTCGCTGATACGGGCGTTTCTCTCGCTGAAGTTCTCCAGATCCTTTTAAGGAGCTCAACGGCAAGCCTCCTTGGGAGGAGGCGGAGGGCGACGGTGTCGGGGGCGGGGGAGAGGGAGTGGGGGTGGGCCAGAATGTCATCGTCGCGCGCCTGCGTCTGCAAGCGATGGAGGGACATCGCGAGGGAAATCGCTAGGTCGCCGCTCCACAGCGGCCAAGTCACTTTCCCTTCCTGTCCCAAGCGATGGCGCAGGACTTGGAATAGGGAGGGACCTAGTTGGAGAAGTTGGGGTGGAAAGGGAGCTAGCTGGGCTTGGATCGACGGACAAAGAGGTGGTGGATGATGTCCTAGAGCTTGTGGAGGAGGGGGTCGGAGAAGTCGCCACCGCTAACGTCGGGGGAGGAGTGGCTAGAGTGGGTGTGGAGCCCGAGGAGGTGAGAGGTCTTGGGGAGGGCGAGGGAAGGGGAGAGCGAGCTATCGCGAACGTCCTTAGACAGATCAAGAGAGGGAAGAGAGTTTTTTTTTTTTTTGAAAAAAATAAAAAAAGAAAGAAGAAGAGAATGTGGGTGAGTTTGGGTATTTTATATTGTTTAGCAAATAAATAGGTCAATATGAGGTAGCTCAACTCAGCCCACTTATTTGCCACCTGTACCTCGACCACTAATGGTAATGTGAATCACATTCTTTGGAAAATGCACAAGCTAAGAGAATGATTGCTATCCTTCCTCTGACGAAGGTTACATTTGATTTTGATAACCAAGTCTGCTTTAGAGCATTTTTGAATTTGGATCATTTACTTTGTCATTTGAACTATTTACTTGCTAGATGAAAGTTTAGGCATGCAATCACTTGGCAGACAATAAGACCGTAAAGTATGGTTTTTGGTTCCTAGTAGGATTGGATAGTCCGGTGCCTTTCACAAGGACAATTTGGTTCATTATTAAACCCAGTGACCTCTCAACACGTGATGGAAGGCCCTTGTCGGCCCTTAACAATAAATAAAGAAAATAATTAAAAGTTTTAAAATTTTTTAACGTCAGTGTTAACATCTTATGTAGTTTGATTGACATTGACACATAATTATTTTTGAACTTTCTAATTTTCTTTTCTTTTTTTTAGTCTTGTGTTGCTTGTTATTCAAAAGGTTACTTCTTTTCTCACGATCAGTTTAGTAAATGAATTATCACATTTGTCCTAAATCATTGCAAATTCTACTAAGTGTTGGAATTAGAAGGCAAGGAGGATGTGTTGATTTCAAAAGCCTATTCATGTAGTACGTGATTGTAACTATTTCTCAGTAATGATTATCAACATACAAAATATGTGCTTAGAATCTTGGATAACATGAAATAGTAACTATAATTAGAATTGTAACTATCTGAATGTAACTGTTGTTAGTAGGTACTCATCGTATGTATTGTAAAAATTCTCTTTTTTCCTTCATTTCTAAGACACTTAAATGAAAGTTTGTTTCGTTCCTTTCATCTTGTCCATGCAAACTTACTATTCCTGCACATTAAATTCTAAAATTTATTCTTCACTTTCTTTTAAATTTTAAGCCAAACAACTTCCGCTCCAAGATGAATATATAAGCCTTTTTATCACAAAAAAGGAAAACCAAAATCAACCTTTCTAGTGAAAGATTATTCACTTTCTAGGTGAGATATTGAAACATTATAATGATTTAATCTTTCTGATTACTTTGAACGTGAGGAATAGGACATCACGGTTGACATAACTATTATGACTTAAAAAATGGCGGTTTGGTGGCCATTGCTTGTACAATAACATGTCATAGTAAGATTTTCTATTACATTATAGAAATTATTAGTTATTTTCAAACTTGTCGTTGTAAGAAAATCAATATAGAGAAATGGAATGACACATGATTACATTGGCATTTGTAGGAATGTCGAACATGGAACTAAGAAACAATAAATCCTTCTAGTTAGACAAAAACTGGTTCACCCTGGTCATTTTTGTTTAATTATTCTGGCAATTTTCCTCCTTTACAATAAATGGTCGCGTCAGTGCGTGTAACTAAGTGGGACCACTTACTTATTGAACCAAATTATTATCCTAAAATCTGTCAGAGACCCAAATGTATCCTCGAAGACCTTCTATAGTTTGTGTGGGTGAGGATTTCCAGCGTAATGCTAACTGGGACCACTAAGTTTTTGAACCAAAATATCCTAAATCATCTGTCCGTGACCAAACTGTATATCCAAAGACCTTCTATAGTTTAGGTCTTGGAGCTTCCTAATTCTACCTCAAAGAGTCCTCTTTCCATCATCACAAGCTGAAATGTTGAACGCAGATTCCAGAAGTGCCTGGCCAAGGTTGGGGAATGCTAAAGAAGAGAATGATCCAATTCCTAGAGCTACTGCAACAGTGCTTGTCATTGCTATAGCAGCTCTTAGTTTCTTCTCTTTGTGCAGGAGGCGAAACCACACCACGGCTCCATTGCCTCCAGGGCCCCGAGGTGTGCCATTCTTTGGGTACCTCCCATTTCTAGGGACCAATCTCCACCGGAAATTCGCTGAATTGGCTGAGACCTACGGCCTCATCTACAAACTCCGGCTTGGAAGCAAATTATATGTTGTGGTTAACTCCCGTCACTGGCCAAAGAAATCGTGCGGGACCAAGACATGACTTTTGCCAATCGAGACCCAAACATTGCTGGTGCTATAGTGTCATATGGCGTAAGGGACATTGCCTTCTCAAGCCAAGGCCCTTATTGGAGGAATCTCCGCAAACTGTTTGTGCGGCAGTTGATGAGCAACATGAGTCTCGATGCCTGTTATGGTTTGAGAAGGCAGGAGGTCAGAAAAGCTCTGAGCGATCTGTATAGAAAACCTGGGGTGCCAGTAGATATCGGCAAATTGGCCCTTCTGATCTTAGTTAACATGGTGATGGGAATGCTGTGGGGAGGAACGCTTCAGGAAGAAAAGGGTGAAGCCGTGGCCTCTGAGTTTCGAGAGGTGGTGGCCAAATTGATGGTGCTCTTAGGTAGTCCGAATGTTTCGGACTTTTTCCCGGCACTCGCTTGGCTTGACCTGCAAGGAGTGGAAAGGGACATGAAAAGGGTGCATCAGCGGTTGGATGGTTTTATTCAGCCGATTATCGATTGCGCCACCAAAGGAACAACAAGTGAACTGTTCAAGCAGAAGGAAGGAGAACCTAAATGCAATGAACAGAAAAAGGACTTTTTGCAGATTTTCCTGGATATGGAGATGAATCTTGAAGATAACCAGTCACCAGTGGACAAGAATGTAGCACTCAAAGCCATTCTTATGGTAAGTTTATTAATCTAGGTGACTAATTCTTATATGGACATGCATGGCTATTAACCAGTCACCACTGTTCAAGCTTAAGGCTTCGCATGATAAAATTTCTACTTCTCTATTTATCTGTTTCTCTATTCACCGGAACAGGTTTGGAACAGAAATCTGTTTGGTAACACAATTTGATTTTTCTATTTTTGGGACATATTTCTATTCTAGAAATTGATGGAGAAGAAATCAGAAACTAAAATTTTTAACTTCTTAATTTCTGGCCAGAAATCAATTTCTGTTCCAGAAATTTTGTCATGCGCACCTTAATGACCTGATGCACTAGAAAGTGCAGTTAATCGTCTTTTGCTACTCTATTTTTGGAAACCTAATCTATATTGGCACCCCCAGAAAACCCCTCCCTTAAAGAAAACTTCATCTGTAGGCTCTCAGCTTCAATTTCTGAAACCAAGAGCTTGTTTTGCTCTGCTTTTCTTTTCTAGGCCTTGATTTCTTGTTTCTTCTCTCCCGATCTCTTTTGGGGTTTTCTTTTGCTCATTGTGGTGAATAAATCTGTTTGCAGCTGAAATTTTATGAGGTCACCATCACTGTTCAAGCTAGTACCATGCTCGAAACGTGGTTTTATGACTTCTTTGAAATTCAATGAAAGCTCTCATCTCTCGATTTTAGTGTAAATCTAAATTTGGGAGCTTGTCTCTCTTGACCTAAATCTAGATTTGAGAGTTTCTTAAAGGTATTTGATCTAAAATTTGTTGTTGTCCTCGTATGGCAATAGTGTTGATGATGTTGAACCTAGGCACGCAGTGCAAGCTGTAGTTTTTGGATGGTAAGATCTCAACATGTGCCCATCATTGACACGTTCGGTAATCGACTGCCAATTGTTTTCAATGCTATGATAAATCTGGTCTTTTGGGATGAGATAATGCTTATAACAACAAGCTGTACTATTTTGTTCTGTTGTGCAGCTCTTTTGGGATTTGCTTTACTTGGAAAGTTTTTATGTTCTCTCATGTATGATTATGACAAATGAATGTAATTTTATTTCGAGCAAAAAAAATTCTGTTCTTCGTAAATTCATTTCAAATCTTAGCTGCCATAATTATGAGTAAATGTCAAGCGATTATTACTATAGTATGTACTCGTTTTGAAATCCATATTAGCTCTAGAATACCATTATTTTCAACAAGGGTCTTATATAATAGTGAAACAAATATAGCACAGTTGATATAATACAAAGGTAATTCAATTATTGTGTGCCAATTTTCGTATCAAGTTGGTCGCATCATGTCAAGATTGAAATCTCTTTCCATACCTTTTGTTTCGTATCCTATTGTCTAACTTAGTTTGCGTGCAACCTTGCCTTCTCCATAACTAGAAGCTCCATATTTTGACTAGAACGTCAATTCTTCTCTATTATAGTGCTTCATTATGTATTTAGCTTTACCAGACATTACAGCAATTGACTCTTTCTGATGAAACTTGGAATGTGTGGAATAGGACATTGTAATCGGCGGAACTGATACGACTTCAACAATGGTTGAATGGGTGATGGCAGAGTTGCTGCAGAACCGAAATGTGATGAACAAAGTAATCCATGAATTGACTGAAGTCGTGGGGGAGGATGAGATGGTCGAAGAGCATCACTTGCCCAAATTAAAGTACCTCGACGCGGTCATCAAGGAGGCATTTCGCTTGCACCCGGCGTTGCCCTTATTGTTGCCACGGACCCCAAATGCTTCCTGTGTCGTTGGGGGTTACATGATACCAAAGGGGAGCAACATATTCTTAAACATGGGTTCTATCCACAGGGATCCCAAGATTTGGGACAAACCATTGGAGTTTAGACCCGAGAGGTTCTTGGAAGGTCCCAGCAAGTATGATTTCTCAGGTAACAACTTCGCATACATGCCATTTGGTTCCGGTCGAAGGATGTGTGCAGGGCTTCCGCTGGCAGAGAGGATGCTACCATATGTTTTGGCCTCTCTTTTGCACTCATTCAAGTGGGAAATACCACTAGGGTCTGAGCTGGATTTACTGGACAAGTTCGGCCTTGTGGTCAAGAAAATGAAGCCCCTTGTCGCCATTCCAAGACCAAGATTGTCCACTCCGGAGCTCTACAAGTCGAGATAGATATTTCATTAGAGTCCCAAAGCTCTTCATTTCAATTCTAAGAAATAAACGTATCCTGCCAGTATCAATCATGGTTTGAGCATCTACTCAATTAGACCTGGGGTTTCGGCTACGGAGTTCCGGAGGAGGTGGTTTGCTTGTGTCGGGCGTTTCATAATTTCAATCTGTTTTATTAATGAGTATTCTGAAATGCTTTTTACGCAAATCATATAAGTAGATTTGCAGTTTCTATGGATTGACACAACTTTTTCTCGCTAATATAGTCCATTTTAATTTTTGCCTAAATATTAATAACATTTATTACGACATGGCAAATGATCAAGTGAAACCATTGTCTGGGGAGAATCAAGTGAATATCTCAATAATAGAACTTTCTTATTATTATTTCAAGAACACTCAATTCACAGCACTCACCACTCACATACAAGACACTCTTACGCCAGACGCTACACACGCCACTGTTACACCACACACGCACAAAGGGCAAGAGCCCCATATCTCACTCTTTCTCTCAACCATAGGCAAAGACAATATATTTTTATGTTTGCTAATGGCTCTCTCAACACGTATTTCGTTCAAAAACAGATTTTCTTTCCTATTGCTTTCCTTCCCGAGTTGAATTTTTTGGATCATGGATGGGCTTAAAGGTGCTAGGGTGATGAGTTTTTGCTCTTTTAGGAAAGAGTAAGTGTTCTCCCTTGAATCATGCATGACCTTCCTATCAAATTGCCAAGGCACTCTCAACAACAAGTGACATGCATCGGTGGAACTTATATCATATAGGACATGATCTTGGTAGTTTTTCCCAATTGAAAACAAAATCAAGACTCGTTTAGTTACTTGGAGATCGTTCCCTTTGTTCAGCCAGAGCAACTTCTATGGTTGGGAGTGTTTGGAAATGGGAAGAATCAACTTGTTGAATAGAGATGTCAATACCACATTGGTGCAACTTCTACCCTCGATAATCAAATTACGCACCTTCCCGTTAGTGGTGCAATGGGTTTGGAAAATATTCTCCCTTTGTCCACTTTTGGAGTAATTGTAGAGTGCAAAAACCTCCTAATAACGAGCAATTCTCCTTAATTGGGCTGCTCTACAATCTCATTTTCCTCCTTTGATTTGGTGTCAATTTGATCGGCATCTTGCGTAGATTCTTGAGGTCCCATGTCAATTTTCTCAATCTCCTGAAGAGTCATAACTCTTCAATTAGGATGTTTGGATTGAAAGTGTCTATAACCTTGGCACTTAAAGCATTGTCGTGCACTACCATCATCAGTCTTCTTGTGAAGTTCTTTGACAGACCCCATGGCATTCTTTTTGCCTTTAGCTTTTCTTGATGTATTCTTGGTCTTGCTAGAAGAAGCACCCTCAAAAAGGATGTCCCCCTTGTCAATAATTTGGTTGACAAACTCTTGCCGCGCTTCAATTGTCTTTCCACCTCGATGGTCAATTTGCAAACATATTCAAAAGACCAATATCATTGAAATTCAACTAAATCGGCAATCTCCCAATTTAAACCACTAGGTGAACAAGCATATTTTGCTCCAACAATCTTGGGATATCATAGTTGTTCAAACTCTCTAATGTATTCTTCAATGCTCATTCCCCGTTGCTCGAGGGAATTCATTTTGAGGAGAAAAAAAAGGTCCTGATTATAATTATGGGGCAAGAACCTCTTCTTTATAAGTTTCTTGAGTTTTTCCCAAGATTTGATTCGGCCTTTTCCAGCATGAACTCTCTGGTTCTTCAAGTTTTCCCATCAAAGTGAAGCGTATTTCTTCAAATTGAGAATAACAACTTTGCATCGCTTTTCGTTAGATATGAGTGGAAGTCGACTACTCATTCCATATCATGAAGCTAACCAATAAATTCGTTTGGGCTGAGGTTTCCCTTAAATTCAAGCACCACCACTTTTACTTCAAGATCATTCTCCTCACGTCCTCTTCTTCTCGTTCAGACTTGGTAATCCAAATCACTAGAGTTGTTTCAGTGTTGCCGGATTCATCACAAGAATTTTGATGAGGATATGGATCGTTATGGTGTGGTCGATTAATAGGGCTTACCGACAGTAGATCCTACTTCGCCCAATTCTCCAGGTTGTCGAGGACTCACTCCTTTTGTTGTTGAAGCTCCGTTATGACACAGTTACTCCTTTCATTGTGTGCTTGTTCCAAGATCATGCCTTTTGAAACTGGATCATTTTTTTTTTTTTAATAAGAATGAAATGAAATGGAATATAGGCAATAGAAAGAAGCCCTCAAAACAAGTTGACCCTTGAGATTGATACCAATCTGATGCGGTTACAGGGGTGGCCAAGTGTGTTTTGAATGACGTAGAAGGAAGTACAAATATATCAAAGTGTGTAGTGATAGATATCGATGGATAAACATAAATACAAAATAGAATACAATCATCACCAAGTGCTAAAGGACATACCACCAGCCAAGGAAGAAAATCGAGATTGACGAAATTCACTACAAATGTTTAAAGGACAAATAGATAAACGACTTCGGGGCGGAGAAATTCACTACCGGGGCCTAAAGGATGAACCACCAACTAAAAATAAATGGCTTATTGGCTCACCCCTAAGAAGTAATCCATTCTCCAAGAATAAAAAAGTTGGGATAGGAGTAATTTATCCTCCTAAAATACATGCTCACATAAGGAAACTCTCATATATTTATATATTCAAATCATTATTTGCTTTCAATAATATCACACCTCAATAGAGATATTGCTAAATAAAAGAAATGACTCTTCGAATTATTGGAATCTGAACAAACTCTTGGGCGAAATTAATCTAATTATGACTTTTAAAAGCAACACCTTAATAAAGACTCGTAAAAAGCTGTGAATCAGGAAACCTAAATGCATGTGACTAATTATTAGATCCATCAAAACTTGATGAGACTCTTAATTCGTGCACTAGTCTTAAAAGCCGAATACTCATTGTAGAAAGTCATCAAATAACGATAAAAATTGACCAAAATAACCTCCTATCATTAGATTGTCGATGGGAGTCTCAAAATTAGTAGCGATCTTTTAAATTAGCAACCATTTCGCATCATTGGCAAGCTTCATCTTTGGACCCAGATGATTAAATTGCAGCATAAATTGATTTTTGCTTTCATGAATAAGCGCATGGTTCGGTTTAATTGACAAAACATGAGTTGAGTTTGTGATCTAATCATTAGGACCTGATGCTCTCGCATCAACTTCAAATAATTGGCAGTGGAGTGGGTAGTGGCCCAATTTGCTGCATAACTGAAATGTCAAAAACAAAGTGGCCCACGAATTGACAGAAGTCACGGGATGGGATAAGATGCTTGCAGGGCACCACTTGCCCAAATTGATCAACGGTGTCATCAAGTGGGCATTTCATTTGCAACCGACTTTGCCATTATTGGTTTCACGGACCCCACGTGCTTTTCGTGTGGCCAGGGTTACACGGTACCAAAGAGCGGTGACGTATTCTCGAACATGGTTTATATCCACAGGAACAAGAAGCTTTGGGACAAATCATGGGGGTTGAGAGAGCAATTTTTTTTTTTAATACAATTTTCCTTAGGCTAACTCTTTAATAAAGTCCATTTTAATATTGCCTAAATATCTCCCACACTTGTTATGCTAATAATTTATGGCAAATGATCAGAGATCGAAACATTACACATCAGAAGAATGCACCAGATAAATCAAAACTAACAAGATGGCCTAATTTCTTGTGAACTATTGTGACCACCTAAAAAGCATGGACACTCTCCAAGCCTCTGTATTGGTGGGAGACTTCTGCTTAGGAACAATTGGGAGACTACATTTTTAAGAAGAAAACCAAACGAGGTGGCATGAGGTTCAAAGAGAAGGCTAGGTAATGCAAGCAGAGCCCTAGCATAAGCGATGATGGCAAGAGACGAAAAAAGAGGAGGGAGAGACGGACAAGGGAGTGAGGGCGAGCATTCTAGTAGAGGCAAGCCTCGAGCTCGCGTGCTACATGACACAGTAGCCGATAATGGGCCTATTTGGTTCGACTTTGGGGAAATTCCCTTGGAAGAATACAAATACCTTTGAGGTGAAGGGGTTTCCCGAAATGTTACACTGTTTGGTAAATTACAATCTCAAGTAGCATTGAGAAATAACTTTAGCAAAAACACCGTTTGGCAAAACTTGCATTTGTAATTGGCCGTCGGACCGCCAGATCTGGCGGCCTGAGGTCGCAGAGGCCAGATTTGGCCGTCGGATGGCCAGATCTAGCCTCCCGACGGCTAGATGTGGTAGCTAAGGTCGCGACCTCAGGTGGCGTTGCCTGGCCACCTAAGGTCGCAACATCGGCCAGATCTGATTGCCTGAGGTTGCGACCTCAAGCGACGCCGCCTGGAGGCATGGCCTCAAGCGCTTGAGGTCGCAGTGATAGCCAGATCTGGCCGCTGAGGTCGCGACCTTAGGCGACGCCGTCGCCGCTTGAAGGCGCGACCTCAGGTGACGCCATCGCTGCCTGGAGGCACAACCTCGGGCGCCTAAGATCGTAGAGGCGAGATCTGGCCGTACGGCGGTGAGATCGGCCTTTGGACCGCCAGATCGGCGGCCGAGGTCGCGCAGACTTAGGCGGCGTTGCGGGGTCCGCGCACCCCAGGCGACGCCGCCTAAGGTCTGCACGACCTCAGGCGACCGCTAGGCGACGTCGCTTGAGGTCCGCGCGACCTCAGGTGGCGTCGCCTGAGGTCCATACGACCCAGGCGACACCGCCTTGGTCGTGGGTCGTACCACCCCCAGGCGGTGGTCACCGGGGACGCATGACCCTCAGACAGTGGTGGCGGTTCCCGGAGAAGCCTGATGGGCGAGGAAGAAAAAGATGAACAATGAAGAAAATGGGTTGGGAAGGGAAGATGACGAAGGGGGAGAGACGATGAAAAGTGACATCATTGTATTTCCAAAATGCCCAATGCTCAAAGCTCCCCCTCCCCAGCATTCAGGTTTGAGCATTAAGAATGCCCACATTTGCCAAATGAGCATTCCAAAACACTTGCCAAACACTCAAAATTTTCCTCATGGGGCTTTGGGGGCTCAAATGGGGCCAACACCGGGGATGGTGGCGAAGGTCAGCAAGAAGGGTTTAGAGTCGCAAGTCTTCCGCAGTATCCATTTCCAAGTCCCGCTCTTTCCCCACGGGATTGACGTCTCTGGAAGTCGACCGACCCTGATGAGGAGATCGAGTTTTTAAAGTCGTGGTTTTGGGGAGAAGTGGGCCAGTCAAATGCCCATTCGATGAGATGGACCCTTTCCAACAAGAAGTCTACATTAGGCTACTTCACCTTCTTAGGAGGCAATCTTGTCACGTAGAGGAGTAAAGAATCATAAGGTAGTAGCATTATCCAGTGTTGAAACCAAGTTAAGAGGAATGGCCAATGGACTTTGTGAACTTCTTTGGCTTAAGAGAATGCTGACTGAGATTGGTTTTGGTCCCAATTCCTACATGAGCTTATTTTATGACAATAGGACGGCCATCAATATTTCTCATGATCTAGTCCAACATGATCATACTAAATACATTGAGGTAGACTGACATTTCGTCAAACAAAACCTCAATGACAAGATAGTTCAATTCCCATTTATTAAATCTGAAGACCAACTAGCGGATATACTCACAAAGGTTGTCTCTAGCAAGATCTTCTACAATTCTCATGACAAGTTAGGCCTTGGTGATATCTATGCACCGAGTTGAGAGGAAGTGTTGGCATAAGCTGTCAATTAAGACTAATTGGGGAAATTGTAGGATTGATTAGTTGCTAAATTTGTATAATGTCCTTATTTTAAGGATCAACCAAATTCTTAACCTAAGATAGTAGATAGCCTCAAATAGTTTTTTTTTTTGGTAGTTTTTTTTTCTCAGTACAATATAAGTTTTATATTTATTCCGAAATGATATTGAATTGAGAAAAAAACATCTCTATTCATTAGATACCATGATTTTGGATATTATATGCCTTATGGGTTCTTTGCTCGATATCTTGAATATGAGGAATGCTAATAATCTGCAATTGGACCTTCAAAGCCGTATGAGCCTTAGATCCGAAAGAGCCATGTTGAAGTTTGGGAAGAAAGTCCCCACCACATTTCCATTATTAGAGTTGTCTCTATTGCACCAATACAACCGTAGTTGTAAGAAAATGAGTGTCGAGTAGTGCAATTCTTGCCATAACAAGCGATTCTTCTGCCAAGCAAATAAAGATTAAGGCGAATTGCAATCAAGATGGGTGAATCAATGCTGTATTCGTTGACGAGGAAATTTACGAGGGACATGGAATGTAACAAACTGTTGTTATTGAGTAGCGGGAACTGGATGCTTATAAAATCTTGTACGGGATATACTCTTTTACTTGATCAATTGCCATAATTTAATGTCGTTATATAAATGTCATAGATATTTAGGCAAAATAAAATGGACAATACTAACGATAAAAAGTCAAGTCAATCCATGGAAAACTACAAAGTCTCCCTCTTTTTTTTTTTTTTTTTTTTTTTGGGTCAAAGGAGAATATATTACTAAGAAGACCGAATACAGCCAGAGATAACAGCGTCTGCATACAAAAGATTAAGGAAAGGAAAAGGAAGAGGATCAGCCCAAAGCTGGGCTGAGCTTTCACGCGCGTGGGCCTTGGCGGCCAAGTCGGCCACCATATTCGCCCCCCTCCCACAGAAACGCAAGACTAGGGTTGGGAACCGATCAAGAAGCGCAGCGGCTTCTGCGAACAGGGGTCTGAGATTCCATGGGGGGATCGTCTTGCCAGCACAGGAATCCACCACAACGCTGCAATCCGACTCCATCACAACCGGGATCTGCCGAAGATTCTTGTCCGAGAGGTGCTGCAAAGCCAAAATCACTGCCTGAACTTCCGCCTCCAAAGCCGAAGATGCCGGGAAGGTGCTGGAATAAACATCTAAGAGCCCACCTCGGTGATCTCTACAAATCGCGGCCATGGATCCCTCAGAGTTGCCCTGAAGGTAAGAAGCGTCGATGTTACACTTTATAACTCCCTGTTCAGGGGGTCTCCACAGCTGCCGAGGGTTTAACAATTTTTTCGCTCTGTTGGAGGAAAGCGACGCCGAGGAAAGAAACAGATGATGCTGGGACAGAGCTGCTTCAACTGCGGACTGCATATTCAGGGGATGACTTCGAAAAATAAAGGAATTCCTTTGCCGCCACACATTCCAGAGGAGATAAGCGATCAGCTCCAAATTCGGTGAGTTGGCAGTTTCAATCTGAGCCAATAGCCAGTTATCTAGCCGATTAATCCTGTTTGCCTGCATTTCAATCCTGATGCACGGGTGAGACCAGATCATTTTAGTGTTAGAACATGATAGGAAGAGATGCTCTAGGGTTTCTGGAGTGCGGTCTTTACACAGTTGACAGAAAGGGGTATCAATAATATGTCGATTAAACAGATTAGCTCTAGAGGGGAGAGAGTTATGACAAGCCAACCATAAGAAGATACGGATTTTAGGTTCCACCTGCATTCCCCAAATACGGCGCCATAGAATGTTAGGAGTGTGGAATGATGAGGAAGCTGTTGAAGTGATAGAATTTGCTGTCCTTTGCTGAAGAATATGATAGCTGCTCTTCACAGAATAGAGTCCGTTAGAGGTAGCCGACCATATTAATTTATCTGCAGTGAATTGAGGTCTGACCGGGATAGCCAGAATTTCTGCAATAACCTGATCATCAAACAGTCTCTGAAACACTGATATATTCCAACAGTTGTGATTGTGGTCTAAGAGTTCAGCCACTAATATAGGATCCTGTCGATTTGCTGGACCACCTAGAATACCTCTAGGTAACCACCTGTCCTCTCTGATTCTGATCCCTTTACCGTCCCCCACTGACCAGCGCACATTAGGTAGGATCGAATCCCGACCCAATAGGATACTCTGCCATCCCCAAGACGGTCGTGAGCCACGAACAGCATATTGAAATTCCGTAGAATGAAAATATAACCCCTTAAAAAGTCTGCTCCCTCTTTGATTGCTTAGAAAAAGCATTTCAGAGTACTCATTAATAAAATCAATCAAAATTTTGCAGTGCCCGGCGCAAGCGGACCTCCTCATCGAGAACTCCATTGTCGAAGATATGTGCAAAAGCGAAATGTTTTACTCTTAAAACACGACTTTATCTTCTGGTCTAACTGACCTGAAGAACCAATATAGATAACAAATATTCCATCTCCTATCACAAACAATAGAAGCACAAATTATTTTCAAAGCCGGGTCTCGTACATGAAACCTCTCGTGCTTTGGTACTTGGCTGTTTGTCTATTAGAGTAGACGCTTAAAACATTATTGATACCGGCAGGATATATATTTATTTCACAGTACTGAAACGAAGAGTCTCGAAACTCTAATGAAAGATCTATGCTGGCATGATAGAGCTCCGGAGTCGACAATCTCGGTCTAGGAATGACCACCAAGGGCTTCATTTTCTTGACCACAATCCCGAACTTGTCCAAAAAGTCCATCTCCGTCCCTGGCGGTAATTCCCACTCAAACGAATGCATAAGAGATGCCAATACAAACTTTAACATCCTCTCTCCCAGTGCAAGCCCCGCACAACTCCTCCGACCAGAACCGAATGACATGTACATGAAGTTGTTGCCCGAGAAATCATACCTGCTGGGATCTCCCAAGAACCTCTCTGGTCTAAACTCCGTTGGATTGTCCCAAATCTTGGGATCCTTGTGAATGTAACCCACGTTCAAGAATATGTTACTGCCCTTCGGTATCATGTAACCCCTAACGACACATGAAGCATGTGGCATCCGAGGAATCAATAATGGCAGAGCCGGGTGCAAGCGCAATGCCTCCTTGATGACAGCATCGAGGTACTTCAATTTTGGCAAGTGATGCTCTTCGACCATCTCATCCTTCGCCACAACTTCTGTCAATTCGTGGACTACTTTGTTCATCACATCTCGATTCTGCATCAACTCTGCCATCACCCATTCTACCATTGTTGAAGTTGTATCAGTTCCACCAATCACGATGTCCTATTTCCGCACATTCAAAATTTCATCAAAAAGAGTAAATTGCTGTAATGCTTGATAAAGCTGAATACTTGATGAAGCACTGTAATATAGAACAATCGAGTTCTAGTCAAAATGTGGAGCTTTTAGTAATATAGGGGGAAAGATTGTACCCAGCCTAAGTTAGACAATAGGATATGAAACAAGAGCCATGGAAAGAGACTTCAGGCTTGACATGATACGACCAACATCGTACGAAAATTGGCCCAGTATAATGTAAACACCACTGCAATGCATCAACTTTGCTATATTTGTTTCAATATTGTATAGGGGGCTGGAAAAAATTATGGCAATCTAGGGTTTATATAGATTTGAATGTATTACGTCCTAGTAATAATCGCTCGACATTAAATCATGATTATGGTGGCCAGAATATGAAATTAATTCTACCAACAACAGAGTCACAGAAGAGGATTAACTATAATTTCTAGTGCGTCAGGTCACTAAATAGTCTATATTCGTATAATAACTAGTCACCTGGCTCAATAAACGTACCGTCAGAATGGCTTTTAGTGCTCCATTCTTGTCTGTTGGTGACTGGGTATCTTCAAGATACATCTCCATGTCCAGGAAGATCTGCAAAAAGTCCTTTTTTTTTATCATTGCGTTTAGATTCTCCATTTTCCTGGGTGGCACAATCGACAACAGACTGAATAAAAGTATCAAGCCACTGATGGACCCTTTTCATGTCCCTTTCCACTCCTTGCGAGTCAACCAAGCAACTGCTGGGAAAAAGTCCGAAACATTCGGACTACCTAAGAGCACCATAAATTTCGCCACCACCTTTCGAAACTCAGCGCCAATGGCTTCGTACTTCTCTCCAGTAAGCGTCCCTCCCCACAGCATCGCCATCACCGCATTGATCAAGATCAGAACGGCGCGCTCGCCAATATCCACCGGCACCCCAGATTTTCTGTAAAGATCGCTCAACCCTTTCCTGACCTCCTGCCTTCTCAAATCATAACAGGCATCAAGGCTTGCGTTGCTCATTATCTGCCGTACGAACAGTTTGCGGAGATTCCTCCAGTAAGGCCCCTGGCTTGAGAAGGCAATATCCCTTGTGCCGTATGTTGCGATGGTAGCGGCGATGCTTGGGTCCCGATTGGCGAACGTCAAGTCCTGGTCCCGCACAATTTCTTTGGCCAGCGACGGGGAGTCAGCGACCACATATAACTTGCTTCCAAGCTGGAGTTTGTAGATGGGGCCGTAGGTCTCAGCCAACTTAGCAAATTTCTTGGGGAGGTCAGTCCCCAGGAATGGGAGGTACCCGAGGAACGGCAAACCTCGGGGCCCCGGCGGCATCAGAGCGGTCACGTTTTTCTGCCTCCTGAACAAAAAGAAAGAACTAAGAGCTACAATTGCTATGACAAGCAGTGCTGTAGTAGCTCTAGAAATTTCATCATTCGCTTCTTTAGCATGCCACCACCACGTCCAGGCACCTCCAGAGTCTCCCTTCGACATTTCGGCTTGTGACGAGAGGAATGGGGGAGCAAGATGAGGAAATTGCTTGCCACACTAACTTAGAAGGTCTTTCTAGGGACGGTTTGGTCTTGATGGTTTTAACGGCAGACACTGACCCAAAGGCAATTATTGTACGTAGCAAATATTTTTCTTTTGTTTAGTAACTTTATACAAAAAATCTGACGATATTATAAACTAATTCAGTTGGTTGATAGCTTTTTGCATTATTAACATACGTAACAGCGACTCTGATTACTTTTTGTTGGCAACCGATAGTTAATCCTCCACGTTTTCTGAAAGGTATCAATTATTGTTTCTTTTTCTCGGCAGATGCAGACAAAAAATTGAATTAGATAGGGTATGAGGAATCTTCAAGCAAAGCATGATGCAAATAATCAACTTTAGTTAGTAGACAACGTTTAGCATATTGATCCTGGGCTTCGAACCCCGGTCTCGTACATGAACCCTCACTCCCGGGCACATGGCTGTGTTTTGTTATTTTGTTTTTCTATTCTTTTACTTTTTGGAATAGGGAAAAAAAAATAGAAATCCGTTTGATAATGTTAATTAATTTTTATTTTCCTTGGAATAGAAATGTGGTCGGGGAATAGATTTGATATAGAAACAAGAAATAGAAAAAAGTAGTTTTTTATTCTCGGAAACAATTTTTAGAAATAAGTCTTTTCTTCTTTTTATTTTTCTTTTCTTCTTCTTTCTCTTCTAATCGGCCAACGGAAACTCACCGCCGGCTATCGACTATCGCCGCTGGTCGTTGGTAGTTGGTTGATAGCCACTGTAGCCTTCAACCACAATCGCTGGCTATTGCTACTACTGGCGGCTAGAGAAGAAGAAAAATAGAGGAAATACAGAAAAAAAAAAAAGAAAATTCTAAAAAAATTATTAAAAATTAAAACAAATCTTGCCGCATGAAAAATTTGAGATCCTAACACATTCTTTTTCTTTTTTTTTTTTTTTTTATAATTTCCAAAATAGAAATTTATGTAGTTACCAAATGTATTAGTTTACTCAGAAATTATTCTAGGGAATACAAATAGAAAAAAAAAAATTATTTCTAAAGAAATTATTTCTCTAAAGAGAAATATTACTAAACACATCCTAATTGACCAGATACTTAAAACGTGATAGAAATTGGCAGGGTACTTTTATATTGTAGAATTTTTTTTTTTTTGAGCAATTTTATATTGTAGAATTGAGATGAAGAGTTTTGAGACTCTAGTAAAAGGTGTATCTCGACATGCACAACCTAGAAGTGGACAATCTCGATTTGGGAATGTAATATATTGGTCCGTAAGCCCTACCCACTAAAAAACCCAAGCCATCTTTCGCCTTGTATTTCATCAGTCAGTGTAAGCATGCGTAAAATGTTAAAAAGAAGAGTGAGCCAGTGAAAAAAGCAAAGAAGAAGGGCTAGCTTGTGAAGAGGAACACCGGTGAAAAGAGAGAAAATTTTTGTGTGTAGTCGATCTAGACATCTTGACAAGCCAAATTAATTTCATTTAGCAACGTGGGGTAAGTGATCAAAGCCTCTATTCACCTAATTGAAGAAATTGTTGAAGTTAAGGCATGAAGTTCGGAATTGCTGCATCCAATTGAGGAGTTGTCCAGCTGTGTATATGTAATGATAGTTTAGGGTGGTATGAAGCTATAACATTTTATGGAACTTGAATTGAGCTTATGGTTTGCTTGAAATGAATTTTTATAGTTGGGTGTGTGTTATATACAAACAGTATCTTTTAAGGCAGAACTTCATTAGTTTTTTGCAAGATTTTGGGTCAGCCAAATTAGGGGTTGTAATACGTTGAAAGGGCTTTCTATCTACCACAAGTTTGTTTGAAATAAAGTTTGGTGGAGGAAGTTATGGCGCAATCAAATTCAACATGTGAACTTCGCATAGTAGACAATAATGGGTTTCTACTATGAACGAGTTTTTTGTTGACACGTGTTATTTTATCAATGAATAGGCATAGTTTAATCAAGTCGTTCTTTAAAATATTATTTTACTCAGTTGTTTTATATTGCTTTACAATTAGTTGTTAGTTTGTTGGCTTGAGTAGATGTTTTATTAAGAGAATTACCAAAAATTGTTCATATTGTTTGCAAAATGTTTTATGAAATAGATTTGCGATATTGGTAGTGGGTTGCTAGAGAAAGATATTGGTTGATTTTCTCATATCACTCTGATGAGAAACTGTCACGCCCCGATCCTCAAGCATGTGCCCATCCCTCTATGGTTGATAAAATTTTGTGACTTCCCAGGATGAGTCACCAACCCTTTTATTTTATTGCACATGCGAAAGCGAATAACAAATCTCTTGACAGTAACCATCTCGAGATAGAAAAGTAAGATGACACATTCATAAAACAAATAAACACATTGAATCATGTACACAAGTCTATAACCAAAGACTAGTTCTCAAAAAGAGGTTGTCCTATCTGACCTACTGTTCAGGTCACCTCAGCTCGGCTCCAGACCCTCCACTTTAAGCCAACGGCGGGGTTCTCAACGAATGCACACTCTAAGTCTCGGTTATGAGGGTGATATGCCGAGAAGCGTCCTAACTACACAACCACACAATTAGCACAGAGGACTTACCTCGCCTCAGATCCTTCCTGTAGGTCAGTATAATTCACATCATAAATATACACAGCACTCATACTCAAATAATTGGAATACCTCATCAACTCAATTAATCACAAGGATCCTGATTATAAGGCCAAACTATTATGACACATCCCATACCATATCACACAGTTTTGTCTCATAATCAGGTGCATCAAATTTAAACAATCATGCGTTCCAATTGTTAATTAAGCCCCTCAAGGCACAATTGACTCCCATGTTCGGTTGTCTACTAGCGTAACCAGGCATCTTCTCTTCCCCATTGAGCACGGCTTCATCTCTCAAAGACAGCATTCTCGAAGGAGCATAGGTCTAGAATCTACTGTAACCAAATATTTTAATGCATGGGTAACCCGGAAAGGAATTTAGTAACGTCCGGTGCAAATGCTCAAGACGGGTTCTCTTAACCAACACATAACCAATCAATCTTGGCCCAAGATACTGTGCATTGCACTCAAATGCTTAAATTAAAATAGTGATCCTAGCCTATTTTCTTCGTATTAAAAATACACGGTAAAATAATCGTATGTGGATACATGGTTAGATTGGGCCCAAAAAATTCATAACCTCAAATCTAAAATCCCACTGTATTATATAATATATAAAACCATTTTTGGTGTTAAAATCCGACACCCCCGGGATTTTCTGAATAAATATCGAAATTCACAATTTTTGAAACTAAATACTCAAAATTCCAATCAGCACTCAATTTACACAAATTAACATCCAATTGCATAAATTGAACACACTATTGCAATCAACATGAAATTCCGGTCATCGGCTATCCTAGTCTAATTTCCGGAAAATAATTAATAATGAAATAAATTACCGAAAATTAGACAAATTACAAAATAAATAAATTTAAAGCATTTAATTAAATTAACCTAAACTAACCATGCTAATTAATCTACTAACAATTAAAACTAACCATGCTACCTAATTCAATCTAATTACACTAATTAAATAAACTAACTAATTCCTAACTAAATCCACCTAACTAATCTAATTGAACTAACTAAATACTAACTATATACTTAATCTAACTAAATTACCATAAGCTTAATCAACCTAACTAATCCGCCAAGTAGTTAACTAATCCACCTCTAAGTATTATTAGCTTACTAATTAGGGATTAGAACGTAACTCACTAGTTTAGCACGAAAACCGGCTCACAGCGATGGCGACGTGACAACGGCCGAGATCTGGGCTCACGGTGAGGTCGAGGGAAGCTCGAACCGGCTGAAACAGTCTAGCAAGCCCACATAAAAAATCTTGCCGGGCTTGGTCTAGAATCGAAGAAGCTGCTGGACTTGGCTGAGCGGCTAAATTGGAGTTGGCCGCGACAAAGGATGAGGGAAAGAGACGAGCGAGCTGGCACGTGAAGAAGTTGCTGCAACGGGAATCTTCGATCGTGGGCTAAGTGGAGAGCGTGGGCTAGCAAGCGGTGCTTCAGTGGAGATGGAAGCTGGGTCATGAGTCAACATTGGGAGCTTCAGGGGAGGTATGTTGACTTGGACATGGTAGTGAAATGGAGGGGAAATGGGCGTGTGGCAGGGGCTGAGCAGAAGCGTTTTCGATGGAGGGGATGAGTGGCTTCGGTGGCGTCGATTCAATGGAGAGCAGCGGTCTTCGACGGAAACAAAATAGAAGAAAAGGCAAAGGCTGAGAGAGATAAATGAAAGCGAAGTAGCACCTTGAAGAAGGAGGAGAGAGGAACGACGTGGAGAGAGATGCATCGAGGGAAATAAGAGAGAAGTAGCGACTGTGGGTAGTAGCTGGAGATGCTCGACCAAAAAGATTGGAACAAAAGGGAATGATCAAAGATAAACATCTAGACATTAAAGCCTTGTCCCCCCTATTTCTTTCTAGCAAATTAAATCCCACAATTATCCAATTGGATGCCAAAAATGCAGCCCCTCAACCATAGCTCCGAATTTCACCATATAAACTTCAATTTCTCCTCCGATTTCTCCAAATCGACGTCCAATTTTAATGAAGATTAAAGCCCACAAAATTTCTATAAGTTCCCATCACCAAATAGCTCGGCTTGGAAATCAAAATTCCCTTTAACTGAGTCCATTCGAATTTTCGTTCGTTTTCTAAAACGTCCGAATTGATTTTCCGTAAAAATCCCAGAATCTCTGAAAATTTTTCGAAAGATGAGTCGACGTTCTGAAATGAATAGTGACATGACAGAACTTTCAATTTTTGAAATCGAGTTCAATTTCGCGGTTAATTTCAATCTGACGTAATTTTAGCGCATCCTAATTTACTGGGTAACTTTTAGGAATTTTTAATGCAATTGACCCATGGTTGATTATTTTCGAACTACAACATACATCTTTGACACCTTGGTGACTCTCGGTTGTCGCGAAAATCTCGAGGTTTCAAATACAAACACAGGATACGAAAATAACAGAAAATCGGTCTAGTATCGTTCGACATAAATTTTACAATTAGATGGAATCACACACACATTAATCATATATTTCAATCGAATCAACCTATCTCTGGTCTTTGATCGATTTTAACGATACCGTAATGACCCTTGCAGATTAGCATGGTCGAGCAGTCGATTCCTTGTTGAATTCTCAAGTCTATTGCGTTTAGATTCCTTAACGGCTTCACTTGATAGGTTAGTTAACTCGTGAGTGGCCAACTCAGAGAAAAAGGCTATAGGCACATCGATGAAAAGCTCATTTCATCTCATCAAAATCAGACTTGAAAATTAGGATGTCACAGAAACCGTTGAGGGAAGAGTATGCATACTGGCAGAACATCCTTCTAGATCAAACTATTGACTGATATAGGTGATAGACCTTGCCAAGAGAGGTAAACTTGGTTACCTTAGTCATGGTGTTAAACGTGGCCATAGTTTGATGATAAATCTTAGATTAGCCAATATAATGGACCATCTATGTGTGATTTGATGAGATTAGTCAATGGATTAGATCATTGATTGTTGAATGTTATTGTTGAGTGGGTTTGTTAACTAATCTTGTAAGTAGAAGTTTTTACTGTAAAGTATTATACACTTTTGGTATATACAACATTGAATTTTAGATGATAAGTTATAATACTATTTTATTACGATGCATAGTGATTGTTTGATCCGCTTAGAAGTTATGTGTTACTCACTGTATGATATCCTGATTTTCAGGTTCAATTTTCAATTGGATAAGTTTGGCTTTTCATCGATGCACCTATAGTTTATTTCTCTGAGTTGGCCACTCATGAGATAACTAGCCTATCAAGTGAAGCCGTTAAGGGATTTTAACGCAATAGACTCGAGAATTCGATTAGGAATCGACTGCTTGATCATGCTAGTCTACAAGGGATTATTACAGCATTGTCAATATTAATTAGAGATCAGAGATAGGCTGATTCGACTGAGATGTGTGATTAAAGAGTGGGTGGTTCCGCCTGATTTCAAAATTCTCATCGATCGGCACTAAACCGATTTTTTTGTCATTTTGGATACCCTGTACCCGTATTTGAAACCTTGATATTTTCATGACAATTGAGAGTCGCCAATGTGTCGAAGATGTATATTGTGACTTCAAATAAATTGATCATGGGTCAATAGCACTAAAGATTCCGAGAAGCTACCCGGTAGGCTAGGTCATGCTAAAATTGCGTCATATTGGAATTAACCGTGGATTTGAATCCGATTTCAGAAATTGAAAGTTCCGTCGTGTCATGATTCATTTTAGTAACGTCGACTCATCCTTTGAAGATTTTTTTGCAAACCGAGATTTTTGGCGAAAATTCAATATAGGGCCGTTTTTGTTTGGAAAATTCAGAAGACCGTTTTTGTTCAGAATATTCAGATGACCGTTTTTATCGCGTTTCTAGGTTGCAAGTTAGTTCTATTGGTGAGGAAAATGTCAATTTGGTTGAGGACAACTTGGTAGATTTTATAGAGATCGATTTAAGTTCAATTGAAGGGGAATTAAATCTAGTTTGGGGAATTTGGTGCCCAAATTCGTATGCCATGACCACCACCACATTTGGACCACTTCAATGGCTTCCTAGGGAAGCTTGTTGGTTTGCAAAATGGCTGAGGAAGCCAGCCCATGTTGGTGGGACCTCTTCAAGGGATAAAGAGATAGGATAGAAGCAAGGGGGACTCTCCCAGTGGCTATTGTCTCCTTTCTTCCTCAACTCAGTTTGCTTTCTCCATTTCCAGCCACTTTGGAGCTCCAAAGTTTCAGAGAAACCGAGCTAGCCACCCCCTGCCCATCGCATAGCTGTTCGACCATTGCCATGCCCGCCGCTTGTCGTCGTGCCACCTGCAAGCCTCGCACATAACACTCTGCCCGTCCCACTCATCCTGCCCATCTTGCCTCTAGCCGTGCGTCGCAGCCAACTCGAACCCCTATCCAGCTTCGCCAGCCACCGTGAGTCACTGTTCACACCGCCGGAACCATCGCCTGTCTCCGCCTAGGTCGCTGCAGCATTTGTTGGACCTTTCTTGTCGGACCAGCCGTTGCTTTCAGCTTGTTCAGCCAAGAGTAGAAGCTGAAAGCTAGTAAGGGCTTTGAAGCTTCGAGGCCCGTTTCCAAGCTCTTCCGAGCCTTGGTTGGCGTCGCCACAAGGGTGTTTGTCGCTCGTCTCAGCCTTGCTGTTGCCGTGGACTCACCAGATCGCAAAACCAGTGAGTTTACTCACTAAACTTTGCTTAGAGAGTTAATGATGCTTAAGGGTTGACCAGTTTAGACTTAGTATGGTTTATGTGGTTAGTTAGAATGGATTAACGATTTAATTACTCGTTATTGCATGTTAGGTGGTTAGACCGACGTAATTAGTGACTAGATAGATTGTATTATTTATCTAGATAGGTTCAAAATTTTTCCAGGCCTGTTTCGGTATTTAATTAGGCTTTTTTGGCCTAAATCTCTATTTATGGCATTTAAATGTCTTTATTTAATTAATTTTAGTAATTATTTAATTATTTATTATTTTCCGAAAATTATACCGGGATAGCCGGTGATCGGAATTTCATGCTAATTGCAATGGTATGCTTGGTTTATTTAATTGAATGCTAGATTGTGCAAATTGAGTGGAATTAGTAAATTTGGGTATTTATCCCAAATTGTGTGATTTTGGTATTTTAATTAGAAAATACTGGGTGTCGGTTTATAGTGCCAAAAATGTGCTTATGGACTATATGGGATTTTCTAAAAGAAAGTTATTGTGTTTTTGGCTCAGGCCGACCGTGTATCCACACACGATTATTTTTATTGAGTACTTTTAACGTAGTAATTTATCAGCTTGTGAGAGCATATATGCATATCAACTTGTGCGAGCATATTTATCGTCAGCTTGTGAGAGCAGTATATTGTATCAACCTATGGGTTTTGATACATCAGCTTGTGAGAGCAGTATACATTTTATCCGCTTTTGGGCCCCTTTTCACGTCAACTTGTGAGAGCAATATATTGTATTAGCCTCTGTGCTTCGATACGTTAGCTCGTGAGAGTAGTATACCTTATTAGCTTGTGTGAGCTAAGATCATTGTATCAGCTTATGAGAGCACAATCTATATTATCAGCTTGTGTGAGTTACTATCTATCTATATTAGCTTATGAGAGCTATAACCATATATTGCAGCCTGTGAGAGCATTGAATGATTATTTCAGCTTGTGTGAGCAGTGGTCATATTGAATTGATAGATAGTGCTGCTAGTATGGAATTGAGCTGATTGACTGATTGATTGATGGGTTAGTTTGATTTTAGTTGATTGGTTGAAATTATGAACTGTACTAACTTGCAGGAATGAACTGAGGCAAAGGTAAGTCCTCTATCTTGTGTGTGCCTGGGTAGCCTTTAGGCGTATTTCCTTCCTAGTCGGAATTTAGGGGGTGGACTTACGAAGACATTGTCTCACCCTGTCGTGGGCTCAATATTTTCAGGTGCTTAGATGGCAAATCCTCTTGAGCGTTTTGGTCGGCCAATGAGGGTCATTGAGCGAGTTTATAGCTATCCTTATCTCGGAAGTTTTTGGGTCTATGAACTAGTAGTGACCACTATCTAGGTCAAAGAGTGTCCACGTTATGTGTTCCCTCATCGACTCAGAGCTTGGTTTCGCTACAAACCCGATGGTTTCCTAGTGGGTCCTCTTAGGTGTTTTGAAATCCCCGCTAGGATAATCGATGCCTCTCTTGGGGAAAGTGTCGTTGACCCTCCAAATGATGTGGTGGAGGACCCGATGCACCCAGCGCTTGTGGAGACTGAAGAATCGGCGAATGAGTCCGGCTAGCCGGTCATAAGATAGCTTTATTTTGAGGATCGACCTTTTTGTAGACTTGTGAATATAGATTAGTATTGTATATGACCTAGTATACTGTGTATAAAGGTGTGTTGTGGTTTTTTTTCAAAAGATTGTGGCCTTGCTTTTCTATCCCATCTTTGTGTTGTTTGGAGATTTATTTGTTCGCTTCCACATGCGCATTAAAATGAATGGGTCGGCTACGAGTCCTAGGATGTCGCAATTTAATTGACCACCAAAGGATGGGCACGCGCTCGAGGATTGAGGCGTGACACACTGGGTTGTGATAATCGATTTCTTTCATCTACTTGCTTTTTAGGTTTTTCAGCGAGCTGCAAGTAGGTCATAAGCATTTTTCATTATTAGGAGGACTTTTGGATAGTTGGAACTTTTGGGTATGGGTTGTATGTATTTAATAAGCTATTGAGTTATTTTTGTTAAATATATATGTATAGATGTATATATTTTAATATTAGGTTGAGTTTTGGTAATATTGAGACTGAGTTTTTTGGAAAAAAAATGATCATTTCATGCTCCTATCCTTGTAATAGCGGGGTGTGATAGGGAATGGTGACCGAGGGTTTCCTGGCACAAAGCCCAAGCTTTTCAGCCAATTCCAGCTCCACCCCTTGCAGTAATTCCCACTTGAGTGAACGTAAAAGAGATGTCATAACATACCATAGCATCTTCTCTACTAGCACAAGCCCCACACGTCTCCTCTAACTGGAATCAAATGGCACATGCTTGAAGTTATTGCCTGAGATATCACACTTACTAGGATCTTCCATAGCCTCTCTAAGTTTGAACTTCGCTAGTTTGTCCCAAATCGTAGGTCCTTGTGGTAATGTTAACTCATAGGCCAAGTCACCAATTGCCTAGGACCAATAACCTAATTAATTAGCTTCAAGGGGCGTTGGTATTTCAAAGATTGATTTATGATTGGGGTATCATCAATTGCGGATCAAGAAGGAGGACTTTCTTAAAATGGCTTATTGAACTCGATGTGGTCACTATAAGTTCCTATTCATGCCTTTTGGTTTGACTAATGTACCAAAAGCGTTGATTACTTGAATGAATAGGTGTTTAAGCCATTTTTGGATCAATTTGTAATAGTGTTCGTTGATGATATTTTGATATATTCAAAAGGCTTAGATGATCATGACAAAATCTAAGACTTGTACTTCAAATGTTTCATGACCACAAATTGTATACTAAGTTTGGCAAATGAGAGTTTTAGTTAGATAGTATGGTATATTTAGGCCATGTACTAATTTGTTGACCAGTAAAAGTTGAGTTTGTAATAAATTGGCCAAGACCAACGACAATGACCAAGATTTGGAGTTTCTTGGGTCTAGCTAGTTATTATCAAAGACCCATAGCAAGGTTATCTTGCCTTGCCATTCCATTGACTCAATTGACAAGGAAGGATGTGAAGTTCAAATGACTTGATGATTGCAAGCAAAGTTTCCAATAACTTATAAAAAGGTTGACTACGGTTCAATTTTGATGATACTATTAGGATTTTGAGGTTTTTTAATCTATTATGATTGTGTCTCATAAAGGACTAGGTTGTGTTTTAATACAACATGGAAATGTGGTTGTTTATGCATCGAGACAGTTGGAGCCACACCTATCTAACTTCTGATCTAGAGCTTGATGCAATTGTGTTTGCATTGAAGATATGCACTATTTGTTTGGGAAAAAGTTTGGGATCTTCACAGACCATAAAAGCTTTACGTACTTGTTTTCCGAAAAAAGAATTGAATAAGCAGAGGAGAGGAAAAAAGCAAAGGCGTGACTAGGCTTATGAGTCATGAGAGGCAAAGGAAAGAGGAAAGGAATGGATGTGTGAGAAATTAATAAAAATAAATAAAAATAGAGTGGTTTGGTCCAAGTGGTCTAGTCGGTATGGTTCACTATGGAACCAGGGACCAAATCACTATTTCCAATTTTATAATACTAGGAACTGGACTGATGCTTCTGGGAGCTCTCTAGAACCGGCTCATTTGGTTGGTTTGTGTTGCTCACCCCTAAAGTATTGCATGGCGAAACTTGAACCTATCCAGTACAAGGGATTGGAAATCGACTTAAAATTGTACAAAGTTGTCAGAAGAGTCATGCAAATAAGCACCAAAGGCCATGAGAGTTTAACATTGGTGATCATGTGTTTCTTAAGGTCTCACTGATGAAAGGTTTATTGTGATTTGCAAATAAAGGTAACTTGAGTCCAAAATTTATCAAACCTTCTTAAATTATCTGGAAAATTGGTGACTTGGCCTATTAGTTAGCGTTACCACTGAGGCTTTCCAATGTCCATAATGTCTTCCACGTATCCATGTTAAGGAAAGATAAATCACATCCTACACGTGTATGGATTTTAGGACGATTGACGTGGATGAGAGAGTAACTTACAAATTTTAGATCAAAGGGAACAAGTCCTTGAAAATAAGATAGTTCCTTTGGTTAAGGTCTTTTGGCAATATCAAGACTTGGAAGAAGCAACATGGAGAGCAAAGATGATATGAGACTCAAGTATCCATAATTATTTCATTGACAAGGTAATTCTAAATTTCGAGGAAAAAATTTCTTTAAGGGGGAAGAGTAGTGATGTTAAGAAATTCCTACATTAATTAACAGTATGTAGAAAATGCATGTGATAAATAGCACAAGTAAAAATTCTAGTCGGGTTAATACCATGTTAGTAGCGAAAGGCCTGAGTTGTATTTTCTGTGTTCGTTATTTTTGGTAAGTGATTCAATTAGGATTAAATTAATGGATATTTGCTCTTGGGTCAATTATCTAGAGTGGTGATGAAACTTGTATCTCCATATTGGTTGTTGGTGGAAAGTGAAATGCTTCAAGATTATGTATTAGATAAGTGATAAGTTTGAGATTGACTGAGTTGAGTTCCTCCTACTATTTGGTAAATTTTGCTGAATGTTTTAGTAGGTTGAATATATTTTTCTAACTTATCAACGTTTAGAATGAACACTGATTTCCTTATTTATTTACTAATTTACTTCATCAAAATATCTACTTTGGAACCATATAATAAAGCCATTCGTGACATTTTTATAAGACCTCATCACCTCTATTTTCACCACATATTTTTAACTTAAAATCACCATTACTTTTAACCATGGCTACTTGATTTTATCCTTTTGTAACTCATGTAACTCTTTGAAATACATCCCTTATTGATTGTAAAAGCCACTTCAAGTATCCAAGTCCTAAATAGATAGCTTCAACCCATTCTTGCTAGGAAAGAAAGACAGTTCCATGTCACTTTCCTTTTCTCTTTCATCTTACACTGTTTTGAAGCTAATGAGATTTTCGTGTCTGTATTATTATAGCTTCTAGTTTAATATTTCAAGAGTTTACAAGGAAATTAAAACTTTGAATTATTCAAACTTTTTTATTCAAGGTAAGTGAAACTCTAGGGACTAAGTTAGATCGATCTACTTAATACTTTTGACTTGGTTGTTTGATGATTATTAATTTTAGTTTGAACTTTGATGTTTAAAGTGAGAAAGTTGTAATGATTGTATGTTGAATCATTGTGTTGGTTTGACTTGAATCGATGAGTTTATATATGCCGAGATGGTGATTAATCAACTTCCATGAGTTTCGGTAGTACAAAAAGGTAGAAATGGCGAAATTAAACTAGAAAGTGATATTTTTGTAGTTCAATCAAGTTACCGATATACTAGTTAAGTGTTGCTGATGTTAATTGTCACGCCCCGAACCTCGGGCATGGGCACATCCTTCGGTGGTCGATTAAAAATGCGACGTCCTATGACTCATCGCCGACCCATTCTCTTTATATTTCAATTAAGCACATGCAGAAGCAAATTAAATCAATACCCAGCCAACAATCAAACACATGGATAATAAAAACATGCCAATGATTTTTCACAAACTACGCTTTATAACCAAGTTAGGGAGTTTATATACACAAGTCTGACTCAAAAAGAACTCCTAGGCAATTACACCCCGGATCCCTCCGACTTGGGCTTTGGATCCTCCATGACACCATCCGGGATATCTATGTCCATGGGGTGACTTACCTCCTCGTCCTCTGTTCCAATGGGTGGTCTATCAAAACCCTGAACGGGACCCTCTTGAGCATCGTTGCGCTCGTTAATGAACCACGCCTTGAAGCGATGAGGCACCAAATGAAGGAGGCTCTCATTGACCCAAATTGTGGTCACCACTAACTGACGAGTCGCAATGGTCCCGAGAATAGAGAAGAAGGTAGACTCTGATTCCATCTCCCATGGAACCCTAAAACGAACTGGACTTATCTCCATACTAAGGACCTAAAAAAGGTTAACCACGAAGGGGTGAGATAAATCTCAGTGAGTCAAAACCCTAAACTCTGATTAGGACACAAATTCACCTCAAAGGCAGTTCTAAACATGCACCATACAACACTCACCTCACCTCAGCACGTCCTTGCATATTAGCACATCACATATGCCATTATAAATATCACAAGTGCAATTAATAACCGGAACACATAATTTTCACTCTTCAAACATTCACATAGGTCCTAATTATAAAGTAAAATCGTTATGACACGTCATATACCATGCCACACAATTTTGCCCCATAATCAAGTGCAATTGCACAACCATTCAGGCGTGTGCCGATTATTATGACCTATCAGCGACGGCCAACTCAACAGTCAGTGGTCATCCGGTGTAACCGAGCATCGTCCCACCCCATCGGGTATGGCAACGTCTAGCATCCTCCACCTAGACGGCATTCCACAAAGGAGCATTGTCCCACATAAATGCATCAGGATGGGTTCCACTTAGTGACCATGCGAGCATGCCATCAATCAAACCCATTTCTTATCTTCCGTCAATTAGCCCAAAACACTAAAATTCCCCTTTAAGTAATAAACCTTGCAACTTTTTTTTTTTTTGTTCAAAATTATCCGAAATAATTTCGTAGGTACTTACGTACTCAAAATTAATCCGTCAAACTTTGCACACACCTAGTTTAAAACCTCATTGTTTTATCAAGCAAATAAGTTTTGGTGTCCAAACCCAACACCTAAATTTTCTCTCTATTTAAATGCCCATAAAGCCATCTTTTGCAGTAATAATAGATAATTATCATAAAACAACCAATCACATAATATTACACGTGTAGCACTCAAATTCATGCATAATTCCATCCAGAAGAACGAGCGTAAAATTCTACGAAACGGCTAATCTGTCGCTAATTACGTTGACTACGATTAATTAAATACATTGTGATTAATTAAGTAAATTGCAATTAATTAAGCTAATCCAACTTAATTAACCTAACAATGATTAATTAACCTAACCATGGTTAACTAACTTAACCAAGCTCACTAACCTAACCTAACTAATTATCACTAATCCATCTTAGCACTAAACTAACCCCCTAAGCATAATTAACAACTTAATCAAGAATTAGGGAGTTGACTCATGGGATTAAGACGATGGCGGGCTCATGGCGAAGGCAACGCAACGGCAGTGAGAACTTGAGACAACCGTGTCTCAAATGGAGGCTTGGTGGAGGCGGGATCGGCAAGGTGGGCTCACAACTTGAGGGCTGGTTAATCTTAGTGGTGGCCGTTAGAGGTGGGACGGGCAACTGCTGGACACATGGATGCTGGACGGACTGTCAGACGAAGTTGCTGGACGTTGGTTGCTAGGTTGGAATCGGCGGTGGTGAGGGCTGGTGTTTTGGTGGTGAATGGGAGCTGCTGTTGGTGGTTGTGGGTGGACATCAAACGGTGGATTGGGCGGTTGTGGTGGCCGCAGGACAATGAGGGTAAGGCGGTGAAGCGGTTCCTATAGTTGGGCAGTTGCTAGCTGAGATGTTGAGACTACTAGCGTTGGGGGCTGCTGGAGTTGGTGAGGGTAGCCGACGGTGGAATTATGGAGTTGAAGTTGGTGACATTGCTGGGCGTGAGGGGTGTTGGACAGTTGATGGTGAAGACGGTTATGTGGTGTTGTTGTGGTAGAGTGGACGGTAGCAAAAACGAAGGGGAAATGGAGAAGGGGCTGCTCGGTGAAGTGGTGTTGGCATGAGAAGAGCAGCAAGGTGAAGGGAAAAAGCTGAACCAAAACCAAAGGGAGAGGGAAATGGGGTTGGTGGCAGAGAAGGAGAAGTGAACGTGCGTGAGGGGTTTATGCGTGCATGAGGGAGAGAATTGGAGAGAGAGAGAAGAAAAGAAAGAAAGTCAATTAATAAGCCAATGGGAAGCTTTGCAAAATATCCAACCCATCATCACTTGCCTCTAAAGTCTTCATGCCTCAAGGTCAAGAGCCCACCCAATTGGAATTTAGTCCTAATTTCCCCCAAAATCAGCCAAAAGAGGGTAGAAAAATCCCATTTTTCAGCCCATCCGAATTTCCCTTTTTTTTTTTATTTTGTCTGAAAATCGATTTTCCGCAAATCTTTCAGACTTGATGAAAATTCGCTGAAAGATGAGATGATGTCCAATAAATGAATCGTGACACGCTCAAACGTTCGATTTCTGAAACCGAATTCAATTTCGTAGTTAAAATTGACCAAATGCAATTTCAGTACGACATAATCTATCGAGCAGCTTTTAGGGATTTTAGCGCATTTGCCTTGTAGTCGACAATCTTTGATCCACATTTGTGCATCTTCGAATCATAGACGACGCTCGATTTTCACATAGTTGTGAGGTTTCAATTATGTGTCTCGAGTATAATATCGATAGAAAATCGGTTTATTACCGTTTGACTCGAATATCGCAATTGTGCAAAACCACCCGCAATTTGACTACACAATTCCATCGAATCGAGTTATATTTGTTCGCTAATCGATTATAACGGTGTCGTATTGACCATTGCCGATTATTATGGTTGAGCGGTCGATTTCCGATCGAATTCTCTAGTTTGTCGCGTTTATATCACTTAACGGTCTCACCTAATAAATTAGTTAACTCGTGAGTGGCCAGCTTCGAGTAAAATCATAGGTGCATTGATGAAACAACCATTTCATATATTGGAATTAGGGATCAAATTTCGGGATGTCACGTTAATGTTGTTAGTTATTTGAATTGTTGATGTTAACGTTGTAGATTATTTGAGTTGTCGTTATTGACGTTGTCTATTATTTGAGTTGATGATGTCACTTTGATGGTTGTTTGAGTTGTTGATGTCCACGTGACCGATTCTTTGAGTATGTTATTATTGCTTGCATGAAAAATGAAAAGAGGCAAGCATGTCATTTTTGGTACCATGTATGTGATAATTTAAAAGGCAAGGTAAATTGTATTTTAGTAATGATTATATATAAAGATGTATACCGGATGTTGATTTTTGAAAGTAAGTGTTGATTTTGTTGTGGATGTAAGGGAAATGATGTGATTATAATGTTCTCATGCGCACTATTATTATGGAGTTAAGTATGGCAAGTATTATGTTGTGTGTGTGTATATATATATTTTGCTACCCATATTTAGCAGTAACGATGTCCTATGTGTCAGGATGTCTCGGGATATTCAGAAAGAGAAGTAAAGAATATAAAAATATAAAGGCACGTGTCTATTAATGAATTAACTAGTGATAACTATGTCATATAATATGTTATGCCACCTCCTTGCATTTGAGTGAATATTTACATGCAATGTTATTATTGGTTTCCATCAACATATTATGATAACAAATATAATGAATTTACACCTGCGCTTGTTATACGTGGTGATCTTGTATTGCTTTGAACTCACGTTGTTTTTTATCAAGTTAAGTGATCAACCGATCTCTTACCTAAGAGTTAGAGATTTCATTAATTGGTCCTAATCTCATTTCTTAATTTTTAGACATGTAGGATGGATCCCTCATTGATACGGCTCTTTAGAGCTCCCATGCATATTGATTGTGTCTGTGAATATGTGTTTATACCTAGTTCAGTCGTAAGTGTAGCTTCAACGTGGGGTTTCAAGAGTAGACTCTCCATCAATTTGTCACTTGGTCCTTAAATATTGATGGTGACTTGGTTGGACCATTGAGGGGTTTTGATAGTGAGATGACATGTTGATGAGCGAGATTGTTGATCTATAGTCTAGTATGTGACTTTGTTTTGGGATACTGGAGTGTGGGATAGTATTGACAAGGCCTGACTTTATTCCTAGAGCTAATGTCTTATATTTTGTTTCTTTTGGTACTTGTATTAATACTTGAAAGAGGGCTAAACATGGAAAGTGTAAATTATTAGAAATTGTCAATTATGTTTTTTGTGTGATGTGTTTCATTGTGCTTCCGCATGCCAATAATAAACAGTTATAATTAGAAAAGACAAGCGTCAGATGTGACATTATTGGAAATCACATATACTGATATTTCATATAAAATGTAATTTTTCTATGTCGGTTCCTATTGTCCCATGAGATTGGTAACTCATTCATGTTATTAGTATGCTTTTGCGTTAAAAATGTAAGCGCCAGCGACGCTGTTTAATTAAAAATATTTGGAACTGGCAATCAATAGTTAAAGTTTCCTTTTTCAGCAGAAACAAAGTTAAGAGTTAAATAAGTTAAGGAATCTTCAATCAAAGTATTAAAGTATATGTCTCTAGTTTGAACTTGCTTATGAGACACAACCCAAATTGGAGGATTTAGATGGTCTCGAACAATTTCAAAAGTGTGACAGAGTGGTCCGAGTTGGTCATACTTTCTTGACCAATTCTATAAGTTTTCTTTCTTCAAAGGCAATTCCCGTGAACATGCAGAGGGTTCTTCAAAGCATGACAGGAATAAACAAAACTTAAGTTGAAAGATGACATAAAAAAAGTTGCTATTAATGCATTACTCTGCTTTCCATATCAAGATTTCGAATCATGTGCCATAGTTCATTGTCGAAATAAGTGTAAGAGATATTTAGGCGAAATAAAAAAAGGACTTTGTTAACTAGAAAAAGTCGATCAGTCTTAGGAAAACTGCATAGATTGCTTAAAAAGTGCTCCCGGGTACTCGATGACGAAGTCGATAGAAAATATGCAGCACTGTATGCAAACGAACCCGCCTCCTTGAGAACTGCCCGGTCGAATTTATTTATGCAAGACCAGAAACATTTTTCTCTTAATCAACATGACTTCATCTTCTGGTCTGACTGACCTGAAGAACCAATAGATAACAGGAATTCTTTCTCATTTTACAAACAAAAGCAGCACAAATTCTTTTTGAACCCAGGTCTAATTGAGTAGATGCTTAAAACATGATTGATACTTGCAGGATGCTTTTATTCGTAGAACTGAAATGAAGAGTCTTGAGATTCTAATAGAAGTTCTAACTCGACATGGAGAGCTCTGGAGAGGACAATCTCGGCTTGGGAATGGCGACCAGGGGCTTCATTTTCTTGACCACAAGCCCGAACTTGTCCAATAAATCCAGCTCCACCCCTTGCGGGAGTTCCCACTCGAATGAATGCAAAAGAGAGGCCAAAACATATGGCAGCATCCTCTCTGCCAGTGCAAGCCCTGCACACACCCTTCGACCGGAACCAAAGGGCATGTACGTAAAGTTGTTGCCGGAGAGATCATACTTGCTGGGATCTTCCAAGAACCTCTCGGGTCTAAACTCCAACGGTCTGTCCCAAATCTTGGGGTCTCTCTGGATGTAACCCACGTTCAAGAACACAATGCTGCCCTTCGGAATCATGTAACCCCCGACGACACAGGAAGCATGTGGGGTCCGCGGCACCAGTAATGGCCCAGCTGGGTGCAAGCGCAATGCCTCCTTGATGACTGCGTTGAGGTACTTTAATTTGGGCAAGTGATGCTCTTCGACCATCTCATCCTCTCCCACGACTTCCATTAATTCGTGGACTACTTTGTTCATCACATCTCGGTTCTGCATCAACTCTGTCATCACCCACTCCACCATTGTTGAAGTCGTATCAATTCCACCAACCACGATGTCCTATTCCACACATTCAAAATTTCATCAGAAGGACTAAATTGTTGTGATGCTTGATATAGCTGAATATTTGATGAAAGCACTGTAATATAGAAGAATTGAGTTCTGATCGGGAGCTTTTTATAATATAGCGGGCAAGGATGGACGCAGCCTAAGTTAGACAATAGGATACAAAAAAGGAGCTATGGAAGGAGAACTAAGGTGTGACATGATATGTTAAATTTCGGACGAAAAGTGGTGTGGTATAATGGAAACATCTTTGCAATATATATCAACTTTGCTATATTTGTTTCAGCATTGCATAGGGGGTTGGAAAAAATTAAGGCAATCTACGGTTAATATAGATTTGAAAACAATTGTTATACTCTAGTAATAATCGGTCAACAATAACTCTTGATTATGGTGGCCAAAATATGAAATGAATTCTACTTACAACGGAGTCGCAGAAGAGGATTGACCATAATTTGTGGTGCGTCAGGTCACTAAGCAGTCAGGTATATTCGTATAATAACTAGTCACCTGGCTCAATAAACTTACCGTTAGAATGGCTTTGAGTGCTCCATCCTTGTTCATTGGTGACTGGTCATCTTCAAGATCCATTTCCATGTCCAGGACAATCTGCAAAAAGTCCTGCTTTTGATCATTGCGCTTCGATTCTCCTTCCTCCTGCTTGAAGTTTTCATTTGTTCTCTTTTGGGTGGCACAATCGACAACAGACTGAATAAAAGCATCAAGCCACTGATGCACCCTTCTCATGTCCCTTTCCACTCCATGCAGGTCAAGCCATGCAAGTGCTGGGAAAAAGTCCGAAACGTTTGGACTACCGAGCACCATGAATTTTGCCGCCACCTCTCGAAACTCTGCGTCCATGGCTTCGTGCTTCTCCCTCGCAAGTGTCCCTCCCCACAGCATCGCCATCACTGCATTAACCAAGATCAGAATGGCCCACTCGCCAATATCCACTGGCACCCCAGATTTTCTGTACAGATCGCTCAAACCTTTCCTGATCTCCTGCCTTCTCAAATCGTAACAGGCATCAAGGCTTGCATTGCTCATTAAATGCCGTACAAACAGTTTGCGGAGTTTCCTCCAATAAGGTCCCAGGCTTGAGAAGGCAACATCCCTTGCGCCGTATGTCCCGATGGTAATGGCAATGTTCGGGTCCCGATTGGCGAATGTCATGTCTTGGTCCCGCACGATTTCTTTGGCCAAAGATGGGGAGTTAACCACCACATATAACTAGCTTCCAAGCTGCAGTTTGTAGATGGGGCCATAGGTCTCAGCCAACTCAGCAAATTTCCGGTGGAGATTCGTCCCCACGAATGGGAGGTACCCGAGAAACGGCAAGCCTCGGGGCCCGGCAGCGTTGGAGCAGTTGCGTTTTTCTGTCCCCTGGACAAACAGAAAAAACTAAGAGCTGTTATTGCTATGGCAAGCAGTGTTGTAGTAGCTCTAGGAATTGCATCATGCGCTTCATTGGCATGCCACAACCACAGCCAGGCGCCTTCGGAGTATCCCTTCGACATTTCAGCTTGTGACGACGGGAAGAGCACTGGTGGAGCTAGACTGAGGAAGTTGCTAGCCACACTAAACGTAGGTGGTCTTTTTGATGGGAGTATTTCAAAGTGAAACACTCCAACTCACACAAAAGGAGATAGATAGGCCTTTCGTTTGATTCACCTAGAACAACTACAAGACTCCCCTATTTATAAACTTATTATATGACTCTTACTCTTCCTATTATATGACTACAAATGTAGTGTTCCGAGCAGATGGAATCTCAGGAACTTACAAAACATTGTTTACTCCTAGAATCATGAACAGTCTAGGAACTTACAGAACATTGATTGCTCCTAGAATCATGAACAATCATGACATAGAAATACGAATAGACTACTCAAAAGTAACGCCATAATAAAGACTATTTAACTTGTGCACCAAACAGTCATCGGTATCAATTCTAAAATATCGGCAATGAGATAACCAATTGACAACCATTATTCCTCATCCTTGAAAGTAAATGAAAACCTATTTGCATCTGGAAATAACAGATTTGAATAGAAATAGGCGGTAAGTTCAGGATAAGCAATTGTGGAATTAAAACAGAATCCCTCAAATTGAAGACGTGCCAGTTTTTCTCGAAGATTTACTCTCACAGAGTCAAGAAAGTCAAAATCAACGCTCCTAGGGTTTATAACCCATCTTTTCAGCAACTTCGAGAAAACTCTTTTGTGCTCCTTGGAGTGAAAATAATCTCTCATCGTCATCATGTCCCTGAGGTTGATCTGCGGTGTCGAACCGTGGATCACTTGGAAAATTTAGCCGAACCTTCAGATGCCACTCTTAGCTTCTTCATTTCACGCAAAAATAGTGTTTCATTTTTAAATCATTTTTCTCTCAAAAACTCATCTATCAGCTTCATAGGAGACCCTCCCTTTTTCAACCTTAAGTAAAGAGAGTAAGCAAGATTTGATCTCAACGTTCTTACAGGTTCAATGTCTTCTACTACATCTTCTTCTTGAGGCGGTGGAGGAGAATGGCGTTGTTGAGAAGGTTGTTGTTGACTCCGTTGATTTTGCTGAGGAATGTCGTCTTCCTTGGTAAGATCCAAATGGGTAGAACCCTCACACTGCCGGTGTGGTCCCTTGCTCGCAATCCTTGACGACTTTCTTGAAGACAGTGTTTTTTGGGAGAAAGTCACAGTTCGTTCGCAAAAAGATGAATTTTTTGGAATAAACAAGAGTAATGGTGAGAGCAAGTGGTAGTTTTTCAATTCTATGGTTTGAACAGTGTCTGAGGATGAAAACAAAGATGATGAAACAAAGGTATAAATAGTAAGTGAAGAGAGGTAAACGAAACGTCGTAAAGGAAAAAGTAAAAATTGCCTTTTTAAAAATGAAAAACTGCCATAAATTCAAATGTCGAGAGAGAATATTTTAAAAAGTAAAAAGGCAAGTGACGATTCGAAATAAAAATATGCCAAAATGAAATAACATCCAAAAATAAATTTAAAAACTTACAGTCATAACACTGAGTTGGAACCCCTTCAGACTTTATGTCTGAGTCTGAATTCTTTCAGACTTTACCTTTATGTCTGAACACTTTCAGACTTTACTTGAAAGAAGATATGATGTTCAGTTTGGTACGGATAGACTCAAAATGGCTTTTCTCCAGTGGCTTTGTACATATATCCGCCAGTTGATTTTTTGAGTCAATGAACTGAATCACCACCTTTCCATTTTGAACATGATCTCTAATAAAATGATGTTTAATTTCAATATGCTTTGCTCTTGAGTGAATAATGTGATTCTTTGTAAGATTAATGGCACTGGTGTTGTCACATTTGATCTCTGTGCAAGAATCTTCAACTCCAAAGTCTCTTAGTTGTTGTTGCATCCACAAGATTTGAGAACAGCAACTTCCAAGTACTACATATTCTGTTTGAGTTGTTGAAAGAGCTATAGTACTCTGTTTTCTCGAACCAAGATACTAACCTATTTTCAAGCAATTGACATGTACCTGAGGTGCTCTTCCTATCCAATTTACAACCTGCTAAGTCTGCGTCTGAATATTCAAGAAGAGTGAAGTCTCCTTCTTTGGAATACCATAGACCTAGCATAGAAGTTGTTGCAACATATTTGATAATGCGCTTTGCAACAATTAAGTGAGATTCTTTGAGATTTGATTGGAATCTAACACAAATACAAACACTAAACAAAATATTAGGTCTAGATGCAGTAAGATAAAGAAGTGAACCAATTATACTCTTATATAGCTTCTAGTCTACACTCTTTCCTTCTTCATCTTTGTCTAGCTTCGAAGAACTCGATATGAGTGTCTCTGTCTTTTTGCAATTTTTCAATCCAAACTTCTTGATAAGATCCCTTGTATACTTTTCTTGGTGAATGAAAATTCCTTATTTGGATTGTTTGATTTGTAATCCTAGAAAGAAGTTTAACTCACCCATCATGCTCATTTCAAATTCATCCTGCATGCATCTTGAGAATTTATTGCAAAGATTTTCATTAGGAGAACCAAATATGATATCATCAACATAAATTTGAAAAAGTATAAAATCTTTTCATTCCTTTTTGATAAACAAAGTAGTATCTACTTTACCTTTAGTAAAACCATTTTGAATTAGAAAATTACTTAACTTTTCATACCATGGTCAAGGTGCCTGCTTCAATCCATATAATACCTTTTTTAGCTTGTAAACAAATTTTTGTTTCATTTGATCTTTAAATCCAGGTGGTTGTTTCACATAGACTTCTTCTTGGATATATCCATTTAGAAAGGCACTTTTCTCGTCCATTTGGAATAACCTGAAATTTTTAAAGCAAGCAAAAGCAAGAAATAATCTAATTGTTTCTAACCTTTCTATTGGTGCATAGGTTTCATCGTAGTCAATCCCTTCTTCTTGTGTGTAACCTTTAGCCACAAGTCTTACTTTGTTTCTAACCACTTTTCCTTGTTCATCTAGTTTGTTCCTGAAAACCCATTTAATTCCAATAATTGATTTTGATATAGGCTAGTGGATCCACCTAGAGGGGGGTGAATAGGTGATTATGAAATTCTTTCGGAATCTTTCACTGAGGAATACTTTAATATAAAATCATATCAGAAATAAATGAATCATGCATCCATAAAACAAGTAGAATAGGGTCAGAGAAAATTGACACAAGAATTATAGTGGTTCGGCTTATTGCAAGCCTACGTCCACTCTCCACACTGGCAGCCAACTGGCTGTAATTACTATGTAGCAAATGAGAGCTGTTACAAGTCATGAACTAGACTTCTTCAGCAGAAAGTCTCTTCTATAGCTTCTTGCTGTTTTGCATTATAAGTGTCACTCCTTGATACACAACTTTGAGCACGAGAGATTTTGAGAACAAGAGATATAAGAGAATCTAACTTTAAAATTTTTCTATCAGTTCTCTCATTATTTTGGAACAACTCCGACCACCTTAAATAACCTTCGTGCCCTCATACCCATTGGCACTTTCCAAGAATTCATCCAATCAACCTGTTGGACTGAATCAATTTAAGTGATCTTCAAGTTGTCGAAGATATGAGTAGAAAATAACTCGTCAATCTTGCTCGCCCATACAATCAGGATCTTGAGTTTCCAAAATTAGATCCTTCCAAAAATTCGCTTGATTTTCAACTGATAAAATCCGAAAAATAAATCTTCCGAGCTCACAATCATAGCCAAAGATATTCCATGGATAAGTTAGGAAATATAATATTCAAATCTTAATTTCCTTAACCATAAAAATAATTTACTGTCAGCCTGACAAAATCGCAAACTGTCTTCAGACTTAGATTTGGGTCTGGAGATCTTCAAACGGTAGCTCTGGGTCTGACTGTCTTCAGACGGAAAACTTCAGACCGTAACTTTGGGTCTGACTGTCTTTAGACGGAAATGCTTGGGTCTTGAACTCTTCAGACTTAACCGACTGGGTCTTGGAATCTTCAGACTTTATAGACGAGGTTGTTTTGTTAACTTCGAAACATACAAGGGAATTTTTCTTCAACAATCTCCCCCTTTTTGATGGTGACAAAACACCTCGGCAGATTTGCAAATTTATAACCTGCAAAGAGAACTCATGTATATTTTGAGGATTACTTCTGCAAAATAGAAAGATGTTAGTCCAACAACAATTATCCTCACAAATATAATGATCCTGCAAATTCTAAGAATCCAAACATCAAATCAGCATAAAGTTAAAGTCATAAAGATTTAAATCAACATCCCAAACAAAATCCAAGTCAAAAATAAAGAAAACAATCTAAGCAAATAAAATAAAAGTTCAAAACAAAAACATGTTCAAATCTGCAAAACTCTCCCCCTTTTTGTCCCATCAAAGGAGTTAGAGTGAATAAGAGATGGTTTGCAAAAGATTCAGGGCTCTCCAGGGATGCGAACAAGCTGAAATTTGCTGAGCGTCTGTACTGTCTTCTCGAGATTAGCAAGAGCTTCCTTCATTGAAATCAACTCTGCACTCTTTTAATTTGATTCCACTTGAGCTCTAAGTGCGTTGATTTGATCTTGCATATTCACAGAAGTACTCAGCAATGCCTTCTTTAAATCCCTCAGCTCATAATCCATTCCAAACACTTGCTTCTTTAAGTCCAGCATAACGTCCAACAGTTATGTAAAAGCTGTTGAGTTAGTATTACCTCCATGAAGACCAGCAGATTCAGTTCTTGGAGTTTGGAAACTTGGAGCATCATTCTCAGCCATTTCCCTTTCAGATGGAGAGGATTCTTCATGTTCTGGGAAATGAGATGCATAAACATCCTCAGCGTTAGCACCAGACCTACTCACATCACTATAATGTAATGGCGATATCGTTCCCTGTTTTGCAGCAACTCCCCCTGTGTTGATGCCAGTGGGTGAGTCGAATATTCATCGCCAAAATCCATATCAGCACTATGATGTTTCTCGATCTCTTCCCCAGATTGAGCAAATGATGGCTCAAGTCCTTCAGCCATATGCTTCTGTGCTCTGCTCTCCTTTTCATTCTTCTTCCTTCTCTCTTCCTCTTCTCTTCTCATCTCTTCTTCTTTCTTCCTCTTCTTCTTTCCTCTGTCTTTCCTCTTCTTCTCTTTGTTCTTCTTCTTCTCTTCTCTGTTCCTCTTCTCTCTTCTGTCTTTCTTCTTCTTTCTTCTTCCTTTCCTCTTCTCTCTTCCTCTGTTTTTCCTCTTTAATCCTCTTCTTCTCGGCTGCTTCTTTCTCCTCTGCTTCTTTCCTTGCCTTCTCTCCAAAGATCGGTTCTCAAGCTAAGCGAGCTCCTCAATTTTGAGAGAGCAGACAAATTCATGGCGTGATTAAAATCTTCTTCATCCTTTTCGTCCTGCAGGATGACTTTTCTACGCTTTTTCTCAGCCATGGGCTCTTTGCCCTTTCTCTTTGAAGAAGCAGTGGAGGTCTCCTTTGAGGGTGTCTTCTCCTTCAACCTTTCCAGTGCAGTGGTTAGCTCTGGAATCTTCATCTTCATCACCATTTTTGTTGAGGACAAACATCAACTTGGCTTCAGTCTTGGAGACATCGATTTTAGAGGTTGTCTTGGGTCTGAGATAGTTGATGATGATCTTGTGTAGCAACACGTTTGAGGCATCCATCCTTATATAGGATATTTTGCCTTCCACTTTTCTATCACGCACAATTTCCAGACTTGCAAAGGCTGTGGACACTTTTATTGGTTGGAAACTCCTTCTTTCCACCCCAATAACATCAGCCAGTGTGTCAACATCAACAATATACTCTTTGTCTATATAGGAAAAGGATAACCTATTTGCATCCAAAAACGACAAATTCGAATAAAAATATGCCGTAAGTTCAGGGTAGGCATTTGTCGTATCTGTGCAGGATTTCTTAAACTGCAGCCTAGCAAACTTCTCTCTAAGATTTATCTCCAATGAATCAAGGAAATCAAAGTCTACACTCCTCGGATTTACAACACCCATTTTCAACAGCTTTGAGTACATTCGCTCATGCTCCTTAGACCGAAAAAGACTACCCGAAGGACAAACTGAGTTCACAGCCACACCCATTTGCGGCTGGAATTGAGAGAAAAGTCTCTCATCATCGTCTAAAGTCTGGCTTGCAGTACTGAAAAGCGGATTACTCGGAATATTTTCAAGCGTTCTTTGAGCAGTCCCTTTTTCAACAATTTTTATCTTCTCCATCTCCCGCAAGAAGATATAATCGCTCTTATATCCTCTTTCTTTTAAAAAATCCTTGATCGTCTTTAGGCTTGTTCCCCAAGCCTTTAGCCTACTGTAAAGATCAAAAGCAACCTTTGGCTTTAGGGTTCTTACCGGCTCTGCTTCAGTGATCTCTTCCTCAAAATGCTGACTTTGGGTCTCCCTTTGTGGAGATTCTTCACCTGTGAGGTCCACCCTTGTAGGACCCTCTCGCTGTCTTTGTGGTCCCCTACTAGTGATTCTAGAAGACTTTCGAGACGACATTCTTGGATCGCAAGCAAAAGTTCAACTTGTTCGCAAGCGAAAGATGGGATTTTTGTCGAGTAAGGTAATGGAACAGGGACGGTAATGAAGCTTTTTTTAGGGTTTTGAGAGTGAGAGTAAAACAAGATGGATTTCAAAAGTGTTGTAGAGGATGAAGATGATGATTCGAAAGTATAAATAGTAGGAAAAAAATCGAGATATTGAACCGTCGCAAAAAAGTAAAGATAAAAACTGCCAAAAATAAATTGCAATTTTGAAAAAGTAAACCGCCATAAATACATGTCAGAATTCGAGTAAAAAGGCATTTCGAAATTTCAAAAATTAATTAACAAAAACAATTTAATTAATAGAATACGAAAAATTTAAAATACGTAAAATGACTTTAAGTTAGAGTCTGAGAGTGTTCAGACTTTACCTCAGAGTCTGAACTCCATCAGACCTTACCTTTGAGTCTGAGCGCCATCAGACCTTACGTTGAGTCTGAACACCTTCAGATTTTGCGTTGAGTCTGAACTTTTCAAGACTCTAGTTTTGAGTCTGAATATTTTCAAGTCTTGCGATATTCAGTCTTGAGCGAATTGATTGAAAGTGAGCCTTTTCTAGGGGCTTTGTAAATATATCTGCTAATTGGTTCTTTGAATCAACGTGCTGAATCATCGCTTCATCATTTTGAACATAATCTCTAATGAAATGATGATTGATTTCAATGTGCTTTACTCTTGAATGAAGTATTGGATTCTTTGTGAGGTTGATTGCACTTGTGTTGTCACATTTGATTTCTGTACACATTTCCTCAACTCCAAAGTCTCTTAATTGTTTTGCATCCATAGAACTTGAGAGCAGCAACTTCCAAGAGCTATGTATTTTGCTTCAGCGGTTGAAAGAGCTACGGTACCATGTTTTCTTGAGAACCAAGATACCAACCTGTTTCCCAATAGTTGACAAGTACCTGTAGTGCTTTTTCTATCCACTCTACAGCCAGCAAGGTAGCATCAGAATATCCAAGGAGAGTAAAGTCTCCTTGTTTGGAATACCACAGACCTAGCTTAGATGTAGTTGCAACATATTTAATAATGCGCTTCACAGCAGTCATGTGAGATTCTTTAGGATCAGATTGAAATCTAGCACAAATGCAAACACTAAATAGAATATCAGGTCTAGATGCTGTAAGGTAAAGAAGTGACCCGATTATACTCCCCGTATAGCTTTTGGTCTACACTCTTTCCTTCTTCATCTTTGTCCAGCTTTGATGAGCTTGACATAGGAGTTTTTGTTTTCTTGCAATTCTCCATTCCAAAATTCTTGATAAGGTCTTTTGCATACTTTTCTTGATGGATAAAAGTTCATTCTCTTGATTGTTTGACTTAAAGTCCCAAAAAGAAGTTCAATTCACCCATCATGCTCATCACAAATTCATTCTGCATACTACTCGAAAAATTCTTGCAAAGCTTTTCATTAGAAGAACCAAATATTATCATCAACATAAATTTGAACAAGTATGAAATCCTTGCCTTCCTTTTTGATAAATAAAGTAGTATCTACTTTACCTTTAGAGAAACCACTTTGAATTAAGAAATTACTTAACCTTTCATACCAAGTTCGAGGTGCTTGTTTTAAGCCATATAAAGCTTTCTTCAGTTTGAAAATAAGGTTTGGTTTTCTAGGATCTTCAAATCCTGGTGGTTGTTCCACATAGACTTCTTCTTGGATAATTCCATTTAGGAATGCACTTTTTACGTCCATTTGGAATAACCTGAAATTTTTAAAACAAGCAAAAGCAAGAAGTAATCTTATAACTTCTAACCTTGCCACCGGAGCATAGGTTTCAACATAGTCGATGCCTTCTTCTTGTGTGTAACCTTTTGCCACAAGTCTTGCTTTGTTCCTCACCACTTTTCCTTGTTGATCAAGCTTGTTCCTAAAAATCCATTTGGTACCAATAATTGATTTACCTTTTGGTTTAGGAACTAGCTCCCAAACATTGTTGATTTTGAATTGATTCAATTCCTCTTACATTGCTTCAATCCAGCTTTCATCTTTCAATGCATCTTCTATGTTTTTAGGTTCAATCTCAGAAATAAGTGCGAGAGCACTAGATTCTTCACGCCTTTTAGATCTTGTACGAACTCCTTCATCAATATTGCCAATGATGAGATTTGCAAGGTGACTGGATTTGTGTTTTTAATTTGTAATTGGTTTGTCACTTTGATGAAGCTCTTCTTCAGTTGGAGCTACAAAATTGGTTTGCGGCTGAGTGTTTGAGATTTGATTTTCTTCAAGAGAATTTGTAGACATTTGGCCAGACTCATAATCTTCAAGTTGAGTCTGATTTCGAGCTGAGTCTTCAAACTTCACATTCATGGATTCTTTCACAATCTGATTCCATTTGTTGAAAACTCTGCAGGCTTTGCTTGTCATGGAGTAGCCAAGGAAAATTCCTTCATCTGATTTTTCTTCAAACTTACCAATTCGATCACTAGAATTCTTTAAGATAAAACTTTTACAACCAAATACATGAAAATAAGAAACAATATGTTTCTTACCTTTGAACAGTTCATAAGGTGTTTTCTCTAAAATTGGTCTTAGAAAAACTCTGTTTACAATGTAGCAAGCAGTTGAAGTAGCTTCAGCCCAAAAATGAGGAGAAATATTACTTTCAATCAAAAGAGTTCTTGGCATTTCTTGCAAAGAACGATTTTTCCTCTCTACAACTCCATTTTGTTGTGGAGTGTATGGGGATGAAAAATTATGTTGAATACCATGGTCATCATAATATTTAGCAAAATCATGATTCTCAAATTCACCACCATAGTCAGTTCGAATACTTGAAATTGCATATCATTTCTCAATTTGGATTTTCTTTGCAAATTTAGTAAAATAAGTTAAAGCTTCAGATTTATTTGCAAGAAAAAATACCCAAGTAAAACGAGAATAATCATCAACAATTACCAAACAATATCTCTTACCTCCAATGCTTTGAGTTCTTGTTGGACCGAACAGATCTATGTGTAATAGCTGCAAAACACGTTTAGTGGATACCTAATTTATAGATTTATAAGAATTTCTAACCTGTTTTCCAAGTACAAAAGGAGTGCATAATTCATGCTTTTGATACTTGGTCGGGAAGTCTTCGAACAAGCTTTTTGGATGAAACTTTTGCAATTTGCTTCAAGTTGACATGTCCAAGTTTCCTATGCCAGAGAATGGCTTCATCTTGAATTGATATCAAGCATTGAGAACTGTTAGACTTTATCTCCAGCAAATAAATGTTTCCATGTTTTCGTCCAATAAAGGATTGTGAGAAATCTTTGCTTGTTCCAGAACAAGTATCTTCTTGAAAATTGATCTTGTATCCTATGTCGCATAGTTGACTAATACTCAATAGATTATAGTTCAACCCTTCAATCAGAGAAACATTGTTGATTGTGAGGTTTCCTATCTTTACGGTTCCTTGACCAACAATTTTTCCTTTGTTGTTGCCACCAAAAGAAACATCTCCTCCTTTTACATGAGAGAGTTTTGTGAAACAATTTGAGTCTCCCGTCATGTGTCTTGAATAGCCACTATCCAAATACCACTTGATTTTCTTCTTGATAGTGACCTGCATTTAAATAAAACACTCAAGTATTCTTTGGTACCCAAATTTTCTTGGGTCCATCATTGTTAGTACCAAAAAAGTCTTTGCCCAATTCTTCTTAACGGGTCTCCAAACTTTGGGACAATCCTTTTCAAAGTGTTCTAAACTTTTGCACTTTGAACATTTAAGAGCATTTCTTCCAACAGGCTTTACAAAGACTTTTTGAAAATGATCATTGTAAAAAGATTTTGTAGGCCTATTCTTGATTCCTTCTTTTACTTTTGGAAAATCAATCAAAGGAATGGTTTCATGTGTCATTCCTAGACCAAATTTGTTAAAATAGGGTCTTTGAATTGAAAGAATTTTATCTAACTTTTCAGAACTCATTGAAAATTTCTTTGTAACTTTCAACAAATCTTCTTTCGAGCAAGTATTTTCTTTTGGAAGTTCAAACTCATTTTCTTTTAAAACAGCAAGACACTTGTTTAGACTTTCAACTTTTTCAACCAAAGTCTTTTCTTATTGTTTCAATTTGAAATTCTCCCTTTTTAGTTCAGAGATCCTTTTAAAAGAGCCTTTAAAACTGAAACAAAGGTCATCAATGTAATTTGATACTTTGGTAGGAATTTTTAAATTTCTTACCTTGATACCGCTGTTTGGGTCTGAGTCTAAGTCTGAGCTTGAGTCTGAGTCTAAGTCTGAGTCTGAGACAGATATTGGCATACTCTTCATCATTCTCCTCACATTCAGTGTTACTCCATGTTTAAGCTTTGAGTGCTTTCTTGAACCTTTCTGGTTTTCCTTTCTTTTTCTTTAATAAGGGACAGTTGGGTCTGATGTGTCCCTTTTTATTGCATTCAAAGCAAACAACCTCCTTATTGGAGTCTTCTTCTTCATTTGATTTCTTTTGAAATCTATGATTGTTTTGTCTCTTTGAGATATCGGTTCGTGACATTCCCACTCCATCAGGTAATTCTTTCCCTATGATTGACATAGCTTTAGGAGCAATTCCATTCTCCACTACATCCCACTCCTAAGGATCTTTGGATCTTAGGAATGCCTTCATCTTGTTTTTCCATACGTTGTATTCCTTTCCATCGAAGTAGGGAGGTCTGGTATTGCTTTTCCCTTCAATTAAACCTAGAGCAAAAATACTAGCCATAAATCTTTTGCTTTAGAAATAATAAACACTTCCAATAAATAAGCAACCTGCTCTGATACCAATTGATATAGGCTAGTGGATCCACCTAGAGGGGGGTGAAAGGTGATTATGGAATTCTTTTGGAATCTTTCACTGAGGAATACTTTAATATAAAATCATATCAGAAATAAATAAATCATGCATCCATAAAACAAGTAGAATAGGGTAAGAGAAAATTGACACAAGGATTATAGTGGTTCGGCTTATTGCAAGCCTACATCCACTCTCCATGTTGGCAGCCAACTGGCTGTAATTACTATGTAGCAAATGAGAGCTGTTACAAGTCACGAACTAGACTTCTTCAGCAGAAAGTCTCTCCTACAGCTTCTTGCTGTTTCACACTATAAGTGTCTCTCTTTGATGCACAACTTTGAGCACGAGAGATTTTGAGAACAAGAGATATTAGAGGTTTTAACTTCGAAATTTTTCTATTAGTTCTCTCATTATTTTTGAACAACTCCGACCCACCTTAAATAACCTTCGTGCCCTCATACCCATTGGCACTTTCCAAGAATTCATCCAATCAACCTGTTGGACTGAATCAATTTAAGTGATCTTCAAGTTGTCGAAGATATGAGTAGAAAATAGCTCGTCAATCCTGCTCGCCCATACAATCAGGATCTTGAGTTTCTAAAATCAGATCCTTCCAAAAATTCGCTTGATCTTCAACGGATAAAATCCGAAGAATAAATCTTCCGAGCTCACAATCACAGCTAGAGATATTCCATGGATAAGTTAGGAAATACAATATCCAAATCTTAATTTCCTTAACCATAAAAATAACCTGCTGTCAACCTGGCAAAATTGCAAACTGTCTTCAAACTTAGATTTGGGTCTGGAGATCTTCAGACGGTAGCTTTGGGTCTGACTGTCTTCAGACGGAAAACTTCAGACCGTAACTTTGGGTTTGACTGTCTTCAGACGGAAATGCTTGGGTCTTGAACTCTTCAGACTTAACCGACTGGGTCTTGGAATCTTCAGACTTTACAGACGAGGTTGTTTTGTTAAATTCAAAACATACAAGGGATTTTTTCTTCAACAGATTTACCTTTAGGTTTAGGAATAAGTTCCCAAACATTATTAATGCTGAACTGTCTGAGCTCTTCTTGCATAGCTTCAATTCAGCTTTCATCAATTAAGGCTTCATCTACTGTCTTGGGTTCAATTTCGGAAACAAGTGCCAAGGGACTATACTCTTCACGCCTTTTGGATCTTGTGTGAATCTCTTCATCAATATTGCCAATGATAAGGTCCATGGGATGACTAGACTTATGTTTCTAGTTGCTAATAGGTTTGAGATCTTGTTGATCCTCTCTTTCAGTTGAAACTTTTGATTTAGTTTGCTGTTGAACCTTTGAAGTCTGAACCTCTCAGGGGGAAATAGATATTGTTACATCTTGCACAGGTTCAGATTCTTCAGGTTAAGTCTGATCAGGTTGATTTTGCATTTAGTCTTGAAACTTTATATTCATGGATTCTTCCACTGATTGAGTCTTCTTGTTGAATACTTAGTAAGCTTTGCTTGAAATTGAGTAACCAAGGAAAATTCCTTCATCTGACTTTTCTTCAAACTTACCAGATCGATCATTTGCATTCTTTAAGATAAAACACTTACAACCAAATACATGAAAGTAAGAAACAATTAGCTTCTTTCCTTTGAACAACTCATAAGGAGTTTTCCAGAACAGGCCTTAAAAATACTCTGTTAATAATATAACAAGCAGTTGATACTGCTTCAGCCCAAAAATGAGTAGAAATATTACTTTCAATTAAAAGAGTTCTTGCCATTTCCTTCAAAGATCTATTCTTTCTTTCCATAACTCCATTTTGTTGTGGAGCATATGGAGAAGAAAATTATGCTGAAAACCTAAATCATCACAAAATTTAGCAAAGTCTTAGTTTTCAAACTCACCTCCATGGTCTGTACGAATACTTGAAATAGTGTAACCTTTTTCATTTTGAACTTTCTTGGCAAATTTAGAGAAGTAGGAGAATGCTTGAGACTTACTTGAAAGGAAGAATACCCAAGTAAAACGAGAGTAGTCATCTACTATTACTAGGCAGTACTTCTTTCCACCAATGCTTTGAGTTCTAGTTGGTCCAAAAAGATCCATGTGCAAAAACTGCAAGACACGGTTAGTAGAAACCTGATTTATTAGTTTAAAGAAATTTTTAACTTGTTTTCCTAACAAACAAGGTGTGCATAGATCAAATTTTTGATACTTCAGGTTGGGTAACCCTTGAATAAGCTTCTTGGAGGAGATCTTTGCAATTTACTTCATGTTGATATGTCCAAGTTTTCTATGCCAGAGATTTGCTTCATCTTGAATAGATATCAAACATTGAGAACTTTCAAATTTTACATCCAAGAGATAGATATTCCCATGTCTTCGTCTTGTAAAAGATGGTGAGTGATCCTTGCTAGTTCCAAAACATGTCTTCTTAGAAATTGATTTTGAATCCAGTGTCACACAATTGACTAATGCTGCGAAGATTGTAGTTTAAACCTTCAACTAAGAAAGCATTGTTGATTGTGAGATTTCCCATCTTCACAGTTCCACATCCAACATTTTTCCCTTTGCTATTTCCACCAAAGGACACTTTTTCTCCTTTCACTTGTAAGAGATTTATAAAGCAAGATGAGTCTCCTGTCATATGTCTTGAGCAGCCACTATCCAAGTACCATTTGATCTTCTTCTTGATAGTGACCTGCAATTATATAAAGAGCTCAAGCTTTCTTTGGTACTCACACCTTCTTAGGTCCAACATTGTTAGTACCGAACACGTCTTTACTCATTTTCCCTTAACAAGTTTCCAAGCCTTAGAATATTCTTTCTCAAAATGTTTAGAGTTATTACACCTTGAACACTTGAGAGCACTTCGCCCAACAGGTTTTACAAAAGCCTTTTGAAAATAATTCTTATAAAAGGTTTTCGCGGGTTTATGTTTGATTATGTCATTTACCTTTGGAAAATCAATTAAATGAATGGTTTCGATGTCATTCCTAAACCGAGTTATTGTAATAAGGTATTTGAATTGAAAGAATCTTTTCCAACTTTTCGATCCCATTGAAAACTTTTTAGTGATATTCAAAATGTCTTCTTTCAAAAAGTATTTTCTTTTGAAAGAGAAACTTCATTTTTTTTTTTTAAACAACAAGACTTTTGTTTAGTTTTTCAACTTTATCTATCTAAGAAATTTCCTATTGCCTCAGTTTGGAATTTTGTTTCTTTAGCTCCGAAATCCTTTTAAGAGAAGCTTTGAGGCTAAGGCAGAGTTCATCTATATACTTTGAAACTTTAATAGGAATCTTTAAATTACTAACCTTGACTTTATTGTCTGAGTCTAGATCTGAGTCTAAATCTGTATCTGAGTCTGAGTCTGAGTCTGATTTTGCCATTAGATAGATATTGGCATAATCTTTATCACTTTTTTCGCATTCTGTGTCGCTCCATGTCTGAGCTTTAAGAGCTTTATTGAGTTTTTCTGTTTTTCCTTTCTTTTTCTTTAGCAAAGGACAGTTGGGTCTGATATGTCTTGCATTCAAAGCAGACCACATCTTGGTTGGTTTCATCTTCTTCATTTGATTTCCTTTGAAATCTTTGATTGCCTTGTTTCTTCCAGTTAAACCTTTTTCCTTTCGTGTTCAACTTTCTGAATTTCCTTATCAAGAGTGCTAGCTCTTCATCATCCATGTCATCTTCAGAGTTTGTATCATCAGAATCATCGTTAGATTTTAAGGCAATTGACTTCTTACCTTTGGGATCTATTTCCTCATTGATTTGCTTGACTTCATATAATTGAAGCGTGCCGACCAATTTGTCTACAGAAAGAGGCATGATCCTTTGTGTTTCCCTTATAGAAGTCTTTACGTGGTTCCAGTTTTTGGAGAGTCCTCTTAGCAACTTATTGACCTTCATTGGACCTAAGATTGGCTGTCCCTGATATGCTAGACTGTTTACAATTTCTGTAAAACAACTAAACATATCAATAATGGATTCTCTTGGCTTCATCTTGAAGGCTTCATATTGTCCGAGTAAGATGTTGATTTTTGTTTCTTTAACTCGATCAGTTCCTTCATAAGTGACATGCAACTTATCCCAAACTTCTTTGGCTGTTTCACAAGATGAAATTATGTTATACCTAGTAGAAGATAAAGCATAATATAATAAATAAATGGCTTTAGCATCAAAAGCTTGTCTCTTGGTTATTTCTGCTTGTGACAGTTCTCTAGTATCTGCTATTTCTTTCCTTGCGGTTGATGTAACTTTAGGAATGATTCCTTTTTCTACTACATCCCATTCTAGAGGATCTTTCAATCTTAGAAATGCCTTCGTCTTGTTTTTCCATACGTTATCTTCCTTTCCATCGAAGTAGAGTGGTCTGGTGTTGCCTTAGCCTTCAACCAAACCTGAAGCCAAAATACTAGCCATAGATCTTTAGCTTAAGAAGTACAAACACTTCAACATGTAAGCACACAAGCTCTGATACCAATTTAAAATGGCTAGTAAACACATCTAAAGGGGGTGAATAGGTGTATATAAATTTCTTTGAAAGACTTTAAAAATTTAATCGCCTTTGAGTTAAAACACGGTATAGAAAAGACTTTAAATAAATCTATGAGGCAATTAAATAAAGCATCGATTAAGATAAGGAGATTAGGTAAGAGAAATTGAACACAAAGGTTTATAGTGGTTTGGCTTAATCCTAGCCTATGTCTACTTTCCGGCGCTGACAACCCATTAGCTGGATTTCACTATGAATCAAAAGAGATTGGTACAGCTCATAGATTAAACTTCCTTAGTGGAGAGTCTAAGCTATTCTCTTCACAAATTCTCACTGTATACTTTTCTTTTTTGTACACAATTATAGCTCGAAGTATAAGAAAGCAAGGAACTACAGAGATTCAAACTTTGAAATTATACTTTCAGCCACACATCAAACAACTAAAAATCCCGCCTTATATACTACCTTATGCCTTCATAGCCATTGGCACTTTCCAAAGGAGTTCTTCCAATCTACCCGTTGGAAGGAATCAATTAAGGTGATCTTGAGTTGTTAATTAGATGTAGATAAGAGCCCATCAATTTTGTTCCCCCATACAATTAGGATCTTGAGTTTCCATAAGTAGAACCTTCCAAGTTTGCTCACATTTCAAAAAGCTATTCAAATCGGAGTAGATTCCAATAAGAATAACGGAATATCTTGAAGCTATATCCAGCCATAAGATCTTCCAAAAACCATAAGGAAAGAATCTTCAAAGATAAAATCCTATCTGTCTAAGTCTTCTTCCTTCGGTTTGGTGACTGTCAACTTGAACAGATTTTGAATCTTGAGTCTGGCTGTCTTCAGACTTTGATGATAGAGTCTGGAGGTCTTCAGACTTTAACACTTGAGTCTAAAAGTCTTTGGACTAGACTGACAGAAACGTTTTATCAACTTTAAAACAATAAAGGAGTTTTCTCTAACACGCTTTTCTCTCGCTTAAGCGTCCCTCCCCATAGCATTTCCAAAATCACGTTAATCAAGATGAAAACTGCCAATTCGCCGATATCTACCGGCACCCCGGATTTTTTGTACAGATCACTTGGAGCTTTTCTGACCTCTTGCCTTCTCAAACCGCAATAGGCGTCAAGGCTTGCGTTGCTCATCATCTGCCGTACAGAAAGCTTGCGGAGATTCCTCCAATAAGGCCCCTAGCTTGAGAAGGTAATGTCCCTTCCTTTGTATGACCCAATTGTAGCAGCAATGCTCGGGTCCTGATTGGCGAACATCATATCCTGGTCCGGCATGATTTCTTTGGCCAGCAACTGGGAATTAACCATGACAATAACTTGCTTCCAAGCTAGAGTTTGTAGATGAGGCCTTAGGTCTTGGCCAATTCGGCAAATTTCCGATGGAGTTCAATCCCTAGGAATGGGAGGTACCCAAGGAACGCACACCTTGGGGCCCCGGCGACAATTGAGCTGTCTAGTTTTTTCTTCTCTTGAACAAAGAGAAAAAACTAAGAGTTGCAATTCCTATGACAAGCAATGTTGTGGTAGCTCTACGAATTGCATCACTTGCTTCTTTAGGAGGCTGCAACCGCAGCTAGGCGCCTTCGGAGTCTCTATTTGACATTTCGGCTTGTGACAACGGGGTGAAGACTGGTTGAGCAAGAGTGAGGAAGTTGCTAGCCACACCAAACTAAGGTCTGCCTAGGGACAGTTTGGTCTCTGATAGATGATATAGGAAAGGCAAAAACGGAAAGTCAACAGTTCTAGTTACACACTGACAGACGAACAACTACTGAAAGTAACTAATAATTTTTCATTTGATCAGTAACATACTATAAGAGACTCAACCTCCAACGTATGGAGAATTACTAATTCGTTTTGTTCATTCTTTTTGTTCCCTCTTGCCTTTCGTATACCAAGACCGGGTCAAAGGGGTCCTTCCCGCATGGTGTCGCGTGACATCCATGGCCCCGGAGTGCACCACGTGTGCAAGCTGCGGGTCGATCCCACGGCCCAGGATCGTGGGGGGCACTTCCCCACGATCGGGTCTATCTCTTTCATCTCATATCCTGTTCCCGGCATAGTCTCCATTGTGGCAATCGTTCCCACTTTCTCTCTCCTCCCTCCCTCTCTCTTTCTCTCTCTGGAAGACACGAACGAAAGAGACCTTTTTGCATTCGCCCTCTCTAACCTTTTCTTTCTTCTCTCTACCTTTGATGAGACCGGGAGCCCGAGGGAGCGATGTCGCGATACGGGCATTTCTCTCGCCGAAGTTCTCCGGATCCTTTTAAGGAGCTCAACGGCAGCCTCCTTGGGAGGAGGCGGAGGGCGACAAAGTGCCGGGGGCGGGGGGGGGAGAGGGAGGGGGTGGGCTAGAATGTCATCGTCTGCGCCTGCGTTTGCAAGCGATGGAGGGACATCGCGAGGGAAATCGCTAGGTCGCCGCTCCGCAGCGACCAAGTCACTTTCCCTTCCCCTGTCCCAAGCGATGGCGCGGGACTTGGAATAGGGAGGGACCTAGTTAGAGAAGTTGGGGTGGAAAGGGAGCCAGTGGGCTTGGATCGACGGACAAAGAGGTGGTGGATGACGTCCTAGAGCTTGTGGAGGAGGGGGTCGGAGAAGTCGCCACCGCTAACGTCGGGGGAGGAGTGGCTAGAGTGGGTGTGGAGCCCGAGGAGGTGAGAGGTCTTGGGGAGGGCGAGGGAAGGGGAGAGCGAGCTATCGCGAACGTCCTTAGACAGATCAAGAGAGAGAAGAGATTTTTTTTTTTTGAAAAAAAAATAAAAAAAGAAAGAAGAAGATAATGTGGGTGAGTTTGGGTATTTTATATTGTTTAGCAAATAAATAGGTCAATATGAGGTAGCTCAACTCAGCCCACTTATTTGCCACCTGTACCTCGACCACTAATGGTAATGTGAATCACATTCTTTGGAAAATGCACAAGCTAAGAGAATGATTGCTATCCTTCCTCTAACGAAGGTTACATTTGATTTTGATAACCAAGTCTGCTTTAGAGCATTTTTGAATTTGGATCATTTACTTTGTCATTTGCACTATTTACTTGCTAGATGAAAGTTTAGGCATGCAATCACTTGGCAGACAATAAGACCGTAAAGTATGGTTTTTGGTTCCTAGTAGGATTGATAGTCCGGTGCCTTTCACAAGGACAATTTTGTTCATTATTAAACCCAGTGACCTCTCAACACGTGATGGAAGGCCCTTGTCGGCCCTTAACAATAAAAAAAGAAAATAATTAAAAGTTTTAAAAGTTTTTAACGTCAGTGTTAACATCTTATGTAGTTTGATTGACATTGACACATAATTATTTTTGAACTTTCTAATTTTCTTTTCTTTTTTTAGTCTTGTGTTGCTTGTTATTCAAAAGGTTACTTCTTTTCTCACGATCAGTTTAGTAAATGAATTATCACATTTGTCCTAAATCATTGCAAATTCTACTAAGTGTTGGAATTAGAAGGCAAGGAGGATGTGTTGGTTTCAAAAGCCTATTCATGTAGTACGTGGTTGTAACTATTTCTCAGTAATGATTATCAACATACAAAATATGTGCTTAGAATCTTGGATAACATGAAATAGTAACTATAATTAGAATTGTAACTATCTGAATGTAACTGTTGTTAGTAGGTACTCATCGTATGTATTGTAAAAATTCTCTTTTTTCCTTCATTTCTAAGACACTTAAATGAAAGTTTGTTTCGTTCCTTTCATCTTGTCCATGCAAACTTACTATTCCTGCACATTAAATTCTAAAATTTGTTCATCACTTTCTTTTAAATTTTAAACCAAACTACTTCCGCTCCAAGATGAATATATTAGCCTTTTTATCACAAAAAAGGAAAACCAAAATCAACCTTTCTAGTGAAAGATTATTCACTTTCTAGGTGAGATATTGAAACATTATAATGATTTAATCTTTCTGATAACTTTGAACGTGAGGAATAGGACATCACGGTTGACATAATTATTATGACTTAAAAAATGGCGGTTGGGTGGCCATTGCTTGTACAATAACATTTCATAGTAAGATTTTCTATTACATTATAGAAATTATTAGTTATTTTCAAACTTGTCGTTGTAAGAAAATCAATATAGAGAAATGGAATGACACATGATTACATTGGCATTTGTAGGAATGTCGAACATGGAACTAAGAAACAATAAATCCTTCTAGTTAGACAAAAACTGGTTCACCCTGGTCATTTTTGTTTAATTATTCTGGCAATTTTCCTCCTTTACAATAAATGGTCGCGTCAGTGCGTGTAACTAAGTGGGACCACTTACTTATTGAACCAAATTATTATCCTAAAATCTGTCAGAGACCCAAATGTATCCTCGAAGACCTTCTATAGTTTGTGTGGGTGAGGATTTCCAGCGTAATGCTAACTGGGACCACTAAGTTTTTGAACCAAAATATCCTAAATCATCTGTCCGTGACCAAACTGTATATCCAAAGACCTTCTATAGTTTAGGTCTTGGAGCTTCCTAATTCTACCTCAAAGAGTCCTCTTTCCATCATCACAAGCTGAAATGTTGAACGCAGATTCCGGAAGTGCCTGGCCATGGTTGGGGAATGCTAAAGAAGAGAATGATCCAATTCCTAGAGCTACTGCAACAGTGCTTGTCATTGCTATAGCAGCTCTTAGTTTCTTCTCTTTGTGCAGGAGGCGAAACCACACCACGGCTCCATTGCCTCCTGGGCCCCGAGGTGTGCCATTCTTTGGGTACCTCCCATTTCTAGGGACCAATCTCCACCGGAAATTCGCTGAATTGGCTGAGACCTACGGCCCCATCTACAAACTCCGGCTTGGAAGCAAATTATATGTTGTGGTTAACTCCCCGTCACTGGCCAAAGAAATCGTGCGGGACCAAGACATGACTTTTGCCAATCGAGACCCAAACATTGCTGGTGCTATAGTGTCATATGGCGTAAGGGACATTGCCTTCTCAAGCCAAGGCTCTTATTGGGGGAATCTCCGCAAACTGTTTGTGCGGCAGTTGATGAGCAACATGAGTCTCGATGCCTGTTATGGTTTGAGAAGGCAGGAGGTCAGAAAAGCTCTAAGCGATCTGTATAGAAAACCTGGGGTGCCAGTAGATATCGGCAAATTGGCCCTTCTGATCTTAGTTAACATGGTGATGGGAATGCTGTGGGGAGGAACGCTTCAGGAAGAAAAGGGTGAAGCCGTGGCCTCTGAGTTTCGAGAGGTGGTGGCCAAATTGATGGTGCTCTTAGGTAGTCCGAATGTTTCGGACTTTTTCCCGGCACTCGCTTGGCTTGACCTGCAAGGAGTGGAAAGGGACATGAAAAGGGTGCATCGGTGGCTGGATGGTTTTGTTCAGCCGATTATCGATTGCGCCACCAAAGGAACAACAAGTGAACCGTTGAAGCAGAAGGAAGGAGAACCTAAATGCAATGAACAGAAAAAGGACTTTTTGCAGATTTTCCTGGATATGGAGATAAATCTTGAAGATAACCAGTCGCCAGTGGACAAGAATGTAGCACTCAAAGCCATTCTTATGGTAAGTTTACTAATCTAGGTGACTAATTCTTATATGGACATGCACGGCTATTTAATAACCTGATGCACTAGAAAGTGCAGTTAACCGTCTTTTGCTACTCTACCTAATCTGTGTCGGCAACCACCCCCCTCTCCCCCTCTCTCTCCCTCCCCCAGAAAACCCCTCCCTCAAAGAAACTTCATTCGTAGGCTCTCAGCTTCAATTCTGAAACCAAGAGCTTGTTTTGCTCTGCTTTTCTCTTCTAGTCCTTGATTTCTTGTTTATTCTCTCCTGATCTCTTTTGGGGTTTTCTTTTGCTCATTGTGGTGAAAAATTTGTTTGCAGCTGAAAATTTTGTGAGGTCATCATCACTGTTCAAGCTAGTACAATGCTCGAAACGTGGTTTATGACTTCTTTGAAATTCAACAAAAGCTCTCATCTCTCGATTTTAGTGTAGATCTAAATTTGGGAGCTTGTCCCTCTTGACCTAAATTTATATTCGAGAGTTTCTTAAAGGTATTTGTTGTTGTCCTCATATGGCAATAGTGTTGATGATGTGGACCCTAGGCATGCAGTGCAAGCTGTAGTTTTTGGATGGTAAGATCTCAACATGTGCCCATCATTGACACGTTCGGTAATCGACTGCCAATTGTTTTCAATGCTATGATAAATCTGGTCTTTTGGGATGAGATAATGCTTATAACAACAAGCTGCACTATTTTGTTCTGTTGTGCAGCTCTTTTGGGATTTGCTTTACTTTGAAAGTTTTTATGTTCTCTCATGTATGATTATGACAAATGAACGTAATTTTATTTCGACCAAAAAAAAATTCTGTTCTTCGTAAATTCATTTCAAATCTTAGCTGCCATAATTATGAGTAAATGTCAAGCGATTATTACTATAGTATGTACTCGTTTTGAAATCCATATTAGCTCTAGAATACCATTATTTTCAACAAGGGTCTTATATAATAGTGAAACAAATATAGCACAGTTGATATAATACAAAGGTAATTTCAATTATTGTGTGCCAATTTTCGTTTGAAGTTGGTCGCATCATGTCAAGATTGAAATCTCTTTCCATACCTTTTTTTCATATCCTATTGTCTAACTTTGGTTGCGTGCAACCTCGCCTTCTCCATAACTAGAAGCTCCATATTTTGACTAGAACGTCAATTCTTCCCTATTATAGTGCTTCATTATGTATTTAGCTTTTCCAGACATTGCAGCAATTGACTCTTTCTGATGAAACTTGGAATGTGTGGGATAGGACATTGTAATCGGCGGAACTGATACGACTTCAACAATGGTTGAATGGGTGATGGCAGAGTTGCTGCAGAACCAAAATGTGATGAACAAAGTAATCCATGAATTAACTGAAGTCGTGGGGAGGATGAGATGGTCGAAGAGCATCACTTGCCCAAATTAAAGTACCTCGACGCGGTCATCAAGGAGGCATTTCGCTTGCACCCGGCGTTGCCCTTATTGGTGCCACGGACCCCAAATGCTTCCTGTGTCGTTGGGGGTTACATGATACCAAAGGGCAGCAACATATTCTTAAACATGGGTTCTATCCACAGGGATCCCAAGATTTGGGACAAACCATTGGAGTTTAGACCCGAGAGGTTCTTGGAAGGTCCCAGCAAGTATGATTTCTCAGGTAACAACTTCGCATACATGCCATTTGGTTCCGGTCGAAGGATGTGTGCAGGGCTTCCGCTGGCAGAGAGGATGCTACCATATGTTTTGGCCTCTCTTTTGCACTCATTCAAGTGGGAAATACCGCCAGGGTCTGAGCTGGATTTACTGGACAAGTTCGGCCTTGTGGTCAAGAAAATGAAGCCCCTTGTCGCCATTCCAAGACCAAGATTGTCCACTCCGGAGCTCTACATGTCGAGATAGATATTTCATTAGAGTCCCAAAGCTCTTCATTTCAATTCTAAGAAATAAACGTATCCTGCCAGTATCAATCATGGTTTGAGCATCTACTCAATTAGACCTGGGGTTTCGGCTACGGAGTTCTGGAGGAGGTGGTTTGCTTGTGTCGGGCGTTTCATAATTTCAATCTGTTTTATTAATGAGTATTCTGAAATGCTTTTTACGCAAATCATATAAGTAGATTTGCAGTTTCTATGGATTGACACAACTTTTTCTCGCTAATATAGTCCATTTTAATTTTTGCCTAAATATTAATAACATTTATTACGACATGGCAAATGATCAAGTGAAACCATTGTCTGGGGAGAATCAAGTGAATATCTCAATAATAGAACTTTCTTATTATTATTTCAAGAACACTCAATTCACACCACTCACCACTCACATACAAGACACTCTTACGCCAGACGCTACACACGCCACTGTTACACCACACAGGCACAAAGGGCAAGAGCCCCATATCTCACTCTTTCTCTCAACCATAGGCAAAGACAATATATTTTTATGTTTGCTAATGGCTCTCTCAACACGTATTTAATTCAAAAACAGATTTTCTTTCCTAGTGCTTTCCTCCCCGAGTTGAATTTTTTGGATCATGGATGGGCTTAAAGGTGCTAGGGTGATGAGTTTTTGCTCTTTTAGGAAAGAGTAAGTGTTTTCCCTTGAATCATGCATGACCTTCCTATCAAATTGCCAAGGCACTCTCAACAACAAGTGGCATGCATCGGTGGAACTTATATCATATAGGACATGATCTTGGTAGTTTTTCCCAATTGAAAACAAAATCAAGACTCGTTTAGTTACTTGGAGATCGTTCCCTTTGTTCAGCCAGAGCAACTTCTATGGTTGGGAGTGTTTGGAAATGGGAAGAATCAACTTGTTGAATAGAGATGTCAATACCACATTGGTTCAACTTCTATCCTCGATAATCAAATTACGCACCTTCCCGTTAGTGGTGCAATGGGTTTGGAAAATATTCTCCCTTTGCTTGTCCACTTTTGGAGTAATTGTCGAGTGCAAAAACCTCCTAATAACGAGCAATTCTCCTTAACTGGGCTGCTCTACAATCTCATCTTCCTCCTTTGATTTGGTGTCAATTTGATCGGCATCTTGCGTAGATTCTTGAGGTCCCATGTCAATTTTCTCAATCTCTTGAAGAGTCATAACTCTTCAATTAGGATGTTTGGATTGAAAGTGTCTATAACCTTGGCACTTAAAGCATTGTCGTGCACTACCATCATCAGTCTTCTTGTGAAGTTCTTTGACAGACCCCATGGCATTCTTTTTGCCTTTAGCTTTTCTTGATGTATTCTTGGTCTTGCTAGAAAAAGCACCCTCAAAAAAGGATGTCCCCCTTGTCAATAATTTGGTCGACAAACTCTTGCCACGCTTCAATTGTCTTTCCACCTCGATGGTCAATTTGCAAACATATTCAAAAGACCAATATCATTGAAATTCAACTAAATCGGCATTCTCCCAATTTAAACCACTAGGTGAACAAGCATATTTTGCTCGAACAATCTTGGGATATCATAGTTGTTCAAACTCTCTAATGTATTCTTCAATGCTCATTCCCCGTTGTTCAAACTCTCTATGAGAGGCCGTGCCGAGTGGGGTCGTGATGCCACTAGTTGTTGACCGCCTATGAGAGGCCGTGCCGAGTGGGGACGTGATGCCACTAGTTGTTGAACCGCCTATGAGAGGCCGTGCCGAGTGGGGTCGTGATGCCACTAGTTGTTTAACCACCTTTTCGAAGGTCGTGCCACGTGGGGCCGTGATTACCACCGATGGTTGAGTCTACCCTTAGGGTCGTGGTTGGGAGCATTGATTGAATTGATAGAATGACATGTAATCGGCCGAGCCGATTGATCGCTGAGACGATCCAAGTGGTTGATTGGTTGATGATGTGATTGTGCCTTGGTTTATTTAATTGTCACATTTGCACGTGATTGAATGATATGAATTGTACTAACTTGCAGGCGCGGACTGTTGCGAGGTAAGTCTTCTTGATGTGTGGTTAGGTCATGCTGGGGTGTATTTTCTTTCTAATAGGGGCTTAGGAGGGGTGAACTTGCTGAGACAATGTCTCACCCCGATGTGGGAAAAATATTTCAGGGCCGTAGATGACGATTCCAACGGAGTAAGGTGGACTGCCGATGCAGTTGGGCAAGGAGTCGCACAGCCAAGAAGATGAAGGATCGATGATCGAGTCCATCTAGCAGTTTTAGGACTGTTCCCTCTTTTTGGTGGACCGACCCTAGTGTGTAGACTTCGACCCAAATTCGGCTGCATGTAATCCTTGTTTGATTTTATGATTGTATGTTGGTTTGTATTAAATTGATTTTTGTTCCTGCTGTTCTATCCCGCTTTTAAATTGTCAGGAGATTCTTAATATCTTCCGCATGCGCTTATTAAATTAAATTGGGTTGGCGACACTACCTGGGAATGTCGCAATATCACGACCACGGCAGGTTGTTCACGTGTCTCGGGGTACGGGGTGTGACAGGGTGTCCATGTATGTGCATGCATTAAAGGAGAGGAGAAAATGGACGTATGAAGCTTTCTTTCTTCTTCTCTCAAAGTCGACAATGATGGCTTTGGCAGAATACAAGAAAGGGAACACCCATCCTTGCATGTAAGTGGGCCACCGTCCACTTCCCTCCATTCAAAAGTCCAACCTGCAGAGATGAGTAGAAGACAACAAAAGAAGCCACACATTAGCCTCTTCACGCTTGCGGGTCATAGATGAAATCCGCATGCAATCTTCTTTTGACAATTTCGGCTAATCAATTCACATGCGCTGCTTTGACTCTCACGGGGTCGAGTTCACGTATTCTCATTATTCCGGTTTCATTACGGGCTCAAACTCGAGACATATTTTCAACAGCAACACCTAGATCCCGTAAGTTTATGCATCTTCTTAGCATCAAGTCCAAAAGCATCTCCATGGTACCATTCTGTATCAAATGAGTAGATATCAAAGTCATTTATGACATTCAAAAAATAATTAGACTCAATGCACATTAACTTCACAACTTTCACAGGGCCAAAATTTCTGACAGAAATGACGTCTCCAAGTGATCGAGCTTGTGTATGTGCAAGAGAGAGTGTCTCATGAGCGAGCAAGCCGGTGCGTGAGATCTTCCAACGAATTGAAGACTCCGTGCACGAACTTGTTGAGGAAAGGAAACCCTAGAAAGAATTCTCCCTAATCTCATGAGTCATGTGTTAGAGAAGAAGAGAAAGCCTAGGAACAATTTTGCCTTTATATCCATGTCAGCTTGCTATGTTGGATATTATAGCTAACGTGGAAATGCCACGTTGAATGACTGTGGAATGAGGGTTAATGGAGGGCCAGATTTGGGACATGAGTGAAAGTTTGTGCTTTTTTTTTTTTTTTTTAAGACAAAATAAAGTTCGAGCCAGATTTTACAACACCTAAAGTTCATACTTTTTTTTTTTTGTTTTTTGGAGACAAAATAAAGCCCGGCTAGATTTGGGACAACACTTAAAGTTGGTGCTTTTTTATGGAATTGGCCCATTAGAGTTCTAACTATCTGAATGTAAATATTGTTAGTAGGTACTCATCGTATGTATTTTCCTTCATTTCTAAGACACTTAAGTGAAAGTTTGTTTCGTTCCTTTCATCTTGTTCCATGCAAACTTACTATTCTTGCACTTTAAATTCTAAAATTTGTTCTTCACTTTCTTTTGAATTTTAAGCCGAACAACTTCCGCTCCAAGATGAATATATAAGCCTTTTTATCACAAAAAAAGAAAACCAAAATCAACCTTTCGATGAAAGATTATTCACTTTCTAGGTGAGACATCGAAACGTTATAACGATTTAATCTTTCTGATTACTTTGAATGTGAGGAATAGGACATCATGGTTGACATAACCATTATGACTTAAAAAATGGTAGTCGGGTGGCCTTGCACCTGGCTCCGCTATTATTGGTTTCACAATACTAAAACATTTCTTTTTAATTAAGCAGGGCCTGTAGTTACATATTATATGCAAAAACTTACTAATCACTAACCTCATGCAAATTCCTAGTCTTCCATAGTAAGATTTTCTATTACATTACCGAAATTATTAGTTATTTTCAAACTTGTTGTTGTAAGAAAATCAATATAGAGAAATGGAATGACACATGATTACATTGGCATTCATAGGAATGTCGAACATGGAACTAAGAAACAATAGATCCTTCTAGTTAGACAAAAACTGATTCACCGTGGTCATTTTTGTTTAATTATTCTGGCAATTTTCCTCATTTACAATAATTGGTCGCGTCTGTGCGTGTGACTAAGTGGGACCACTTACTTTTCGAACCAAAATATTATCCTAAAATCTATCAGAGATCCAAACGTATCTTCGAAGACCACCTATTGTTTGTGTGGCTAGGAATTTCATGTATATCCAAAGACCTTCAATAGTTTAGGTCTAGGAACTTCCTAATTCTAGCTCAAAGAGTCCTCTTCCCATCATCACAAGCAGAAATGTTGAACGCAGATTCCGGAAGTGCCTGGCTGTGGTTGGGGAATGCTAAAGAAGAGAATGATGCTATTCCTAGAGCTACTGCAACAGTGCTTGTCATTGCTATAGCAGCTCTTAGTTTCTTCTCTTTGTGCAGGAGGCGAAACCACACCACAGCTCCATTGCCTCCAGGGCCCCGAGGTGTGCCATTCTTCGGGTACCTCCCATTTCTAGGGACCAATCTCCACCGGAAATTCGCTGAATTGGCTGAGACCTACGGCCCCATCTACAAACTCCGGCTTGGAAGCAAATTATATGTTTTGGTTAACTCCCCGTCACTGGCCAAAGAAATCGTGCGGGACCAAGACATGACTTTTGCCAATCGAGACCCAAACATTGCTGGTGCTATAGTGTCATATGGCGTAAGGGACATTGCCTTCTCAAGCCAAGGCCCTTATTGGAGGAATCTCCGCAAACTGTTTGTGCGGCAGTTGATGAGCAACATGAGTCTCGATGCCTGTTATGGTTTGAGAAGGCAGGAGGTCAGAAAAGCTCTGAGCGATCTGTATAGAAAACCTGGGTTGCCAGTAGATATCGGCAAATTGGCCCTTCTGATCTTAGTTAACATGGTGATGGGAATGCTGTGGGGAGGAACGCTTCAGGAAGAAAAGGGTGAAGCCGTGGCCTCTGAGTTTCGAGAGGTGGTGGCCAAATTGATGGTGCTCTTAGGTAGTCCGAATGTTTCGGACTTTTTCCCGGCACTCGCTTGGCTTGACCTGCAAGGAGTGGAAAGGGACATGAAAAGGGTGCATCAGTGGCTGGATGGTTTTATTCAGCCGGTTATCGATTGCGCCACCAAAGGAACAACAAGTGAACTGTTCAAGCAGAAGGAAGGAGAACCTAAATGCAATGAACAGAAAAAGGACTTTTTGCAGATTTTCCTGGATATGGAGATGAATCTTGAAGATAACCAGTCACCAGTGGACAAGAATGTAGCACTCAAAGCCATTCTTATGGTAAGTTTATTAATCTAGGTGACTAATTCTTATATGGACATGCACGGCTATTAACCAGTCACCACTATTCAAGCCTAAGGCTGCACATGATAAAATTTCTACTTCTCTATTTATCTGTTTCTCTGTTCCCCGAAACAGGTTTGAAACAGAAATCAGTTTGGTAAGGCAATTTGATTTTTCTATTTCTGAGACAGATTTTTATTTCAGAAATTGATTTGAAGAAGAAATCAGAAGCTAAAATTTTTAACTTCTCAATTTCTGGCCAGAAATCAATTTCTGTTCCAGAAATTTTGTTATGCGCACCTTAATAACCTGATGCACTAGAAAGTGCAGTTAATCGTCTTTTGCTACTCTATTTTTGGAAACCTAATCTGTATTGGCACCCCCAGAAAACCCCTCCCTTAAAGAAAACTTCATCTGTAGGCTCTCAGCTTCAATTTCTGAAACCAAGAGCTTGTTTTGCTCTGCTTTTCTTTTCGAGGCCTTGATTTCTTGTTTCTTCTCTCCCGATCTCTTTTGGGGTTTTCTTTTGCTCATTGTGGTGAATAAATCTGTTTGCAGCTGAAATTTTATGAGGTCACCATCACTGTTCAAGCTAGTACCATGCTCGAAACGTGGTTTTATGACTTCTTTGAAATTCAATGAAAGCTCTCATCTCTCGATTTTAGTGTAAATCTAAATTTGGGAGCTTGTCTCTCTTGACCTAAATCTAGATTTGAGAGTTTCTTAAAGGTATTTGATCTAAAATTTGTTGTTGTCCTCGTATGGCAATAGTGTTGATGATGTCGAGCCTAGGCACGCAGTGCAAGCTGTAGTTTTTGGATGGTAAGATCTCAACATGTGCCCATCATTGACACGTTCGGTAATCGACTGCCAATTGTTTTCAATGCTATGATAAATCTGGTCTTTTGGGATGAGATAATGCTTATAACAACAAGCTGTACTATTTTGTTCTGTTGTGCAGCTCTTTTGGGATTTGCTTTACTTGGAAAGTTTTTATGTTCTCTCATGTATGATTATGACAAATGAACGTAATTTTATTTCGACCAAAAAAAAAAATTCTGTTCTTCGTAAATTCATTTCAAATCTTAGCTGCCATAATTATGAGTAAATGTCAAGCGATTATTACTATAGTATGTACTCGTTTTGAAATCCATATTAGCTCTAGAATACCATTATTTTCAACAAGGGTCTTATATAATAGTGAAACAAATATAGCACAGTTGATATAATACAAAGGTAATTTCAATTATTGTGTGCCAATTTTCGTTTGAAGTTGGTCGCATCATGTCAAGATTGAAATCTCTTTCCATACCTTTTTTTTCATATCCTATTGTCTAACTTTGGTTGCGTGCAACCTCGCCTTCTCCATAACTAGAAGCTCCATATTTTGACTAGAACGTCAATTCTTCCCTATTATAGTGCTTCATTATGTATTTAGCTTTTCCAGACATTGCAGCAATTGACTCTTTCTGATGAAACTTGGAATGTGTGGGATAGGACATTGTAATCGGCGGAACTGATACGACTTCAACAATGGTTGAATGGGTGATGGCAGAGTTGCTGCAGAACCAAAATGTGATGAACAAAGTAATCCATGAATTAACTGAAGTCGTGGGGGAGGATGAGATGGTCGAAGAGCATCACTTGCCCAAATTAAAGTACCTCGACGCGGTCATCAAGGAGGCATTTCGCTTGCACCCGGCGTTGCCCTTATTGGTGCCACGGACCCCAAATGCTTCCTGTGTCGTTGGGGGTTACATGATACCAAAGGGCAGCAACATATTCTTAAACATGGGTTCTATCCACAGGGATCCCAAGATTTGGGACAAACCATTGGAGTTTAGACCCGAGAGGTTCTTGGAAGGTCCCAGCAAGTATGATTTCTCAGGTAACAACTTCGCATACATGCCATTTGGTTCCGGTCGAAGGATGTGTGCAGGGCTTCCGCTGGCAGAGAGGATGCTACCATATGTTTTGGCCTCTCTTTTGCACTCATTCAAGTGGGAAATACCGCCAGGGTCTGAGCTGGATTTACTGGACAAGTTCGGCCTTGTGGTCAAGAAAATGAAGCCCCTTGTCGCCATTCCAAGACCAAGATTGTCCACTCCGGAGCTCTACATGTCGAGATAGATATTTCATTAGAGTCCCAAAGCTCTTCATTTCAATTCTAAGAAATAAACGTATCCTGCCAGTATCAATCATGGTTTGAGCATCTACTCAATTAGACCTGGGGTTTCGGCTACGGAGTTCTGGAGGAGGTGGTTTGCTTGTGTCGGGCGTTTCATAATTTCAATCTGTTTTATTAATGAGTATTCTGAAATGCTTTTTACGCAAATCATATAAGTAGATTTGCAGTTTCTATGGATTGACACAACTTTTTCTCGCTAATATAGTCCATTTTAATTTTTGCCTAAATATTAATAACATTTATTACGACATGGCAAATGATCAAGTGAAACCATTGTCTGGGGAGAATCAAGTGAATATCTCAATAATAGAACTTTCTTATTATTATTTCAAGAACACTCAATTCACACCACTCACCACTCACATACAAGACACTCTTACGCCAGACGCTACACACGCCACTGTTACACCACACAGGCACAAAGGGCAAGAGCCCCATATCTCACTCTTTCTCTCAACCATAGGCAAAGACAATATATTTTTATGTTTGCTAATGGCTCTCTCAACACGTATTTAATTCAAAAACAGATTTTCTTTCCTAGTGCTTTCCTCCCGAGTTGAATTTTTGGATCATGGATGGGCTTAAAGGTGCTAGGGTGATGAGTTTTTGCTCTTTTAGGAAAGAGTAAGTGTTTTCCCTTGAATCATGCATGACCTTCCTATCAAATTGCCAAGGCACTCTCAACAACAAGTGACATGCATCGGTGGAACTTATATCATATAGGACATGATCTTGGTAGTTTTTCCCAATTGAAAACAAAATCAAGACTCGTTTAGTTACTTGGAGATCGTTCCCTTTGTTCAGCCAGAGCAACTTCTATGGTTGGGAGTGTTTGGAAATGGGAAGAATCAACTTGTTGAATAGAGATGTCAATACCACATTGGTGCAACTTCTACCCTCGATAATCAAATTACGGACCTTTCCGTTAGTGGTGCAATGGGTTTGGAAAATATTCTCCCTTTGCTTGTCCACTTTTGGAGTAATTGTAGAGTGCAAAAACCTCCTAATAACGAGCAATTCTCCTTAATTGGGCTGCTCTACAATCTCATCTTCCTCCTTTGATTTGGTGTCAATTTGATCGGCATCTTGCGTAGATTCTTGAGGTCCCATGTCAATTTTTCAATCTCTTGAAGAGTCATAACTCTTCAATTAGGATGTTTGGATTGAAAGTGTCTATAACCTTGGCACTTAAAGCATTGTCGTGCACTACCATCATCAGTCTTCTTGTGAAGTTCTTTGACAGACCCCATGGCATTCTTTTTGCCTTTAGCTTTTCTTGATGTATTCTTGGTCTTGCTAGAAGAAGCACCCTCAAAAAAGGATGTCCCCCTTGTCAATAATTTGGTTGACAAACTCTTGCCACGCTTCAATTGTCTTTCCACCTCGATGGTCAATTTGCAAACATATTCAAAAGACCAATATCATTGAAATTCAACTAAATCGGCAATCTCCCAATTTAAACCACTAGGTGAACAAGCATATTTTGCTCGAACAATCTTGGGATATCATAGTTGTTCAAACTCTCTAATGTATTCTTCAATGCTCATTCCCCGTTGCTCGAGCGAATTCATTTTGAGGAGAAAAAAAAGGTCCTGATTATAATTATGGGGCAAGAACCTCTTCTTTATAAGTTTCTTGAGTTTTTCCCAAGATTTGATTCGGCCTTTTCCAGCATGAACTCTCTGGTTCTTCAAGTTTTCCCATCAAGGTGAAGTGTATTTCTTCAAATTGAGAATAACAACTTTGCATCGCTTTTCGTTAGATATGAGTGGAAGTCGACTACTCATTCCATATCATGAAGCTAACCAATAAATTCGTTTGGGCTGAGGTTTCCCTCAAATTCAAGCACCACCACTTTTACTTCAAGATCATTCTCCTCACGTCCTCTTCTTCTCGTTCAGACTTGGTAATCCAAATCACTAGAGTTGTTTCAGTGTTGCCGGATTCATCACAAGAATTTTGATGAGGATATGGATCGTTATGGTGTGGTCGATTAATAGGGCTTACCGACAGTAGATCCTACTTCGCCCAATTCTCCAGGTTGTCGAGGACTCACTCCTTTTGTTGTTGAAGCTCCGTTATGACACAGTTACGCCTTTCATTGTGTGCTTGTTCCAAGATCATGCCTTTTGAAACTGGATCATTTTTTTTTTTTTTTTTATAAGAATGAAATGAAATGGAATATAGGCAATAGAAAGAAGCCCTCAAAACAAGTTGAACCTTGAGATTGATACCAATCTGATGCGGTTACAGGGGTGGCCAAGTGTGTTTTGAATGACGTAGAAGGAAGTACAAATATATCAAAGTGTGTAGTGATAGATATCGATGGATAAACATAAATACAAAATAGAATACAATCATCACCAAGTGCTAAAGGACACACCACCAGCCAAGGAAGAAAATCGAGATTGACGAAATTCACTACGAATGTTTAAAGGACAAATAGATAAACGACTTCGGGGCGGAGAAATTCACTACCGGGGCCTAAAGGATGAACCACCAACTAAAAATAAATGGCTTATTGGCTCACCCCTAAGAAGTAATCCATTCTCCAAGAATAAAAAAGTTGGGATAGGAGTAATTTATCCTCCTAAAATACATGCTCACATAAGGAAACTCTCATATATTTATATATTCAAATCATTATTTGCTTTCAATAATATCACACCTCAATAAAGATATTGCTAAATAAAAGAAATGACTCTTCGAATTATTGGAATCTGAACAAACTCTTGGGCGAAATTAATCTAATTATGACTTTTAAAAGCAACACCTTAATAAAGACTCGTAAAAAGCTGTGAATCAGGAAACCTAAATGCATGTGACTAATTATTAGATCCATCAAAACTTGATGAGACTCTTAATTCGTGCACTAGTCTTAAAAGCCGAATAGTCATTGTAGAAAGTCATCAAATAACGATAAAAATTGACCAAAACAACCTCCTATCATTAGATTGTCGATGGGAGTCTCAAAATCAGTAGCGATCTTTTAAATTAGCAACCATTTCGCATCATTGGCAAGCTTCATCTTTGGACCCAGATGATTAAATTGCAGCATGAATTGATTTTTGCTTTCATGAATAAGCGCATGGTTCGGTTTAATTGACAAAACATGAGTTGAGTTTGTGATCTAATCATTAGGACCTGATGCTCTCGCATCAACTTCAAATAATTGGCAGTGGAGTGGGTAGTGGCCCAATTTGCTGCATAACTGAAATGTCAAAAACAAAGTGGCCCACGAATTGACAGAAGTCACGGGATGGGATAAGATGCTTGCAGGGCACCACTTGCCCAAATTGATCAACGGTGTCATCAAGTGGGCATTTCATTTGCAACCGACTTTGCCATTATTGGTTTCACGGACCCCACGTGCTTTTCGTGTGGCCAGGGTTACACGGTACCAAAGAGCGGTGACGTATTCTCGAACATGGTTTATATCCACATGAACAAGAAGCTTTGGGACAAATCATGGGGGTTTAGAGAGCAATTTTTTTTTTTTTTTTTTACAATTTTCCTTAGGCTAACTCTTTAATAAAGTCCATTTTAATATTGCATAAATATATCCCACACTTGTTACGCTAATAATTTATGGCAAATGATCGGAGATCGAAACATTACACAGCAGAAGAACACACCAGATAAATCAAAACTAACAAGATGGCCTAATTTCTTGTGAACTATTGTGACCACCTAAAAAGCACGAACACTCTCCAAGCCTCTGTATTGGTGGGAGACTTCTGCTTAGGAACAATTGGGAGACTACATTTTTAAGAAGAAAACCAAACGAGGCAGCATAAGGTTCAAAGAGAAGGCTAGGTAATGCAAGCAGAGCCCTAGCATAAGCGATGATGGCGAGAGACGAAAAAAGAGGAGGGAGAGACAGACAAGGGAGTGAGGGCGAGCATTCTAGCAGAGGCGAGCCTCGAGCTAGTGTCTACATGACACAGTAGCCGATAATGGGCTTATTTGGTTTGACTTTGGGGAAATGCTCTTGGAAGAATACAAATACCATTTGGTAAATTAAAATCTCAAGTAGCATTGAGAAATAACTTTAGCAAAAACATCGTTTGGCAAAACTTGTATTTGTAATTGGCCGCCGGACCGCCATATCTGGCGGCCTGAGGTCGCAGAGGCCAGATTTGGCCGCCGAACAGCTAGATTTGGCCTCCCGACGGCTAGATCTGGCCACTGGACCACCAGATCTGGCCTCCCGACGACCAGATCTGGTAGCTAAGGTAGCGACCTCAGGTGGCGTTCCTGGCCGCCTGAGGTCACAGTGGCGGCTAGATCTGGTCGCCTGAGGTCGCAACCTCAAGCGACGCCGCCTGGAGGCGTGACCTCAAGTGCCTGAGGTCATAGCGATGGCCAGATCTGGCCGCTAAGGTCGCGACCTCACGCGATGCCGTCACCGCCTGGAGGCACGACCTCAGGTGACGCTGTCGCCGCCTGGAGGCGCGACCTTAGGCGCCTAAGGTCGTAGAGGCCGATTTGGCGGTCGGCGGCTAGATATGGCCTACGGACCGCTAGATCTGGCGGCCTGAGGTTGCGCGGACTTAGGCGGCGTTGCCTGGGGTCCGCGCACCCCAGGCGACGCCGCCTGAGGTTCGCACGACCTCAGGTAACCGCCAGGCGATGTCACTTGAGGTCCGCGCAACTTCAGGTGGCGTCGCCTGAGGTCCGTGCAACCCAGGCGACATCGCCTGGGTCGTGGGTCGCACCACCCCTAGGCGGTGGTCACCGGGGACGCATGACCCTCAGATGGTGGTGGCAATTGTCGGAGAAGCCTGATGGGCGAGGAAGAAAAAGATGAACAATGAAGAAAATGGGTTGGGAAGAGAAGACGATGAAGGGGGAGAGACGATGAACAGTGACAGCATTGTATTTCCAAAATGCCCAATGCTCAAAGCTCCCCCTCCCCAGCATTCAGCTTTGAGCATTCAGAATGCCCACATTTGCCAAATGAGCATTCCAAAACACTTGCCAAACACTCAAAATTTTCCCCAAGGGGCTTTGGGGGCTCAAAGCTCCTTGGGAAAGCCCAACCAAATGGGGCTAACGCCGGGGGCGATGGTGAAGGTCAGGAAGAAGGGTTTAGAGTCGCAAGTCTTCTGCAGTATCCATTTCCAAGTCCCGCTCTTTCCCCACGGGATCAATGTCTCTAGAAGTCGACCAACCCTGATGAGGAGATCGAGTTTTTAAAGTCGTGGTTTTGGGGAGAAGTGGGCCAGTCAAATGCCCATTCGATGAGATGGACCCTTTCCGACAAGAAGTCTACATTAGGCTACTTCACCTTCTTATAAGGCAATCTTGTCACGTAGAGGAGTAAAGAATCAAAAGGTAGTAGCATTATCCAGTGTTGAAACCGAGTTAAGAGGAATGGCCAAAGGACTTTGTGAACTTCTTTGGCTTAAGAGAATGCTGACTGAGATTGGTTTTGGTCCCAATTCCTACATGAGCTTATTTTGTGACAATAGGACGGCCATCAATATTTCTCATGATCTAGTCCAACATGATCATACTAAATACATTGAGGTAGACCGACATTTCGTCAAACAAAACCTCGATGACAAGATAGTTCAATTCCCATTTATTAAATCTGAAGACCAACTAGCGGATATACTCACAAAGGTTGTCTCTAGCAAGATCTTCTACAATTCTCATGACAAGTTAGGCCTTGGTGATATCTATGCACCGAGTTGAGAGGAAGTGTTGGCATAAGCTGTCAATTAAGACTAATTGGGGAAATTGTAGGACTGATTAGTTGCTAAATTTGTATAATGTCCTTATTTTAAGGATCAACCAAATTCTTAACCTAAGATAGTAGATAGCCTCAAATAGTTTTTTTTTTGGTTTTTTTTTTTTTCTCGTACAATATAAGTTTTATATTTATTCCGAAATGATATTGAATTGAGAAAAAAACATCTCTATTCATTAGATACCATGATTTTGGATATTATATGCCTTATGGGTTACTGCTCTGATATCTTGAATATGAGGAATGCTAATAATCTGCAGTTGGACCTTCAAAGCCGTATGAGCCTTAGATCCGAAAGAGCCATGTTGAAGTTTGGGAAGAAAGTCCCCACCACATTTCCATTATTAGAGTTGTCTCTATTGCACCAATACAACCGTAGTTGTAAGAAAATGAGTGTCGAGTAGTGCAATTCTTGCCATAACAAGCGATTCTTACGCAAGCAAATAAAGATTAAGGCGAATTGCAATCAAGATGGGTGAATCAATGCTGTATTCATTGACGAGGAAATTTACGAGAGGACATGGAATGTAACAAACTGTTGTTATTGAGTAGCGGAACTGGATGCTTATAAAATCTTGTACGGGATATACTCTTTTACTTGATCAATTGCCATAATTTAATGTCGTTATATAAATGTCATAGATATTTAGGCAAAATAAAATGGACAATACTAACGATAAAAAGTCAAGTCAATCCATGGAAAACTACAAAGTCTCCCCTTTTTTTTTTTTTTTTTTTGGGTCAAAGGAGAATATATTACTAAGAAGACCGAATACAGCCCAGAGATAACAGCGTCTGCATACAAAAGATTAAGGAAAGGAAAAGGAAGAGGATCAGCACAAAGCTGGGCTGAGCTTTCACGCGCGTGGGCCTTGGCGGCCTAGTCGGCCACCATATTCGCCCCCCTCCCACAGAAACGCAAGACTAGGGTTGGGAACCGATCAAGAAGCGCAGCGGCTTCTGCGAACAGGGGTCCGAGATTCCATGGGGGATCGTCTTGCCCACAGGGAATCCACCACAACGCTGCAATCCGACTCCATCACAACCGGGATCCGCCGAAGATTCTTGTCCGAGAGGTGCTTTGCAAAGCCAAAATCACCTGCCGAACTTCCGCCTCCAAAGCCGAAGATGCCGGGAAGGTCTTGGAATAAACATCTAAGAGCCCACCTCGGTGATCTCTACAAATCGCGGCCATGGATCCCTCAGAGTTGCCCTGAAGGTAAGAAGCGTCGATGTTACACTTTATAACTCCCTGTTCAGGGGGTCTCCACAGCTGCCGAGGGTTTAACAATTTTTTCGCTCTATTGGAGGAAAGCGACGCCGAGGAAAGAAACAGATGATGCTGGGACAGAGCTGCTTCAACTGCGGACTGCATATTCAGGGGATGACTTCGAAAAATAAAGGAATTCCTTTGCCGCCACACATTCCGAGAGGAGATAAGCGATCGGCTCCAAATTCGGTGAGTTGGCGGTTTCAATCGAGCCAATAGCCGGTTATCTAGCCGATTAATCCGTTTGCCCGCATTTCAATCCTGATGCACGGGTGAGACCAGATCATTTTAGTGTTAGAACATGATAGGAAGAGATGCTCTAGGGTTTCTGGAGTGCGGTCTTTACACAGTTGACAGAAAGGGGTATCAATAATATGTCGATTAAACAGATTAGCTCTAGAGGGGAGAGAGTTATGACAAGCCGACCATAAGAAGATACGGATTTTAGGTTCCACCTGCATTCCCCAAATACGGCGCCATAGAATGTTAGGAGTGTGGAATGATGAGGAAGCTGTTGAAGTGATAGAATTTCTGTCCTTTGTCTGAAGAATATGATAGCCGCTCTTCACGAGAATAGAGTCCGTTAGAGGTAGCCGACCATATTAATTTATCTGCAAAGTGAATTGAGGTCGACCAAAGGGATAGCAGAATTTCTGCAATAACACGATCATCAAACAGTCTACGAAACAACGATATATTCCAACGGTTGTGATTGTGGTCTAAGAGTTCAGCCACTAATATAGGATCCTGTCGATTTGCTGGACCACCTAGAATACCTCTAGGTAACCACCTGTCCTCTCTAATTCTGATCCCTTTACCGTCCCCCACTGACCAGCGCACATTAGGTAGGATCGAATCCCGACCCAATAGGATACTCTGCCATCCCCAAGACGGTCGTGAGCCACGAACAGCATATTGAAATTCCGTAGAATGAAAATATAACCCCTTAAAAAGTCTGCTCCCTCTTTGATTGCTTAGAAAAAGCATTTGAGTACTCATTAATAAAATCAATCAAAATTTTGCGGTGCCCGGCGCAAGCGGACCTCCTCATCGAGAACTCCATTGTCGAAGATATGTGCAAAAGCGAAATGTTTTACTCTTAAAACACGACTTTATCTTCTGGTCTAACTGACCTGAAGAACCAATATAGATAACAAATATTCCATCTCCTATCACAAACAATAGAAGCACAAATTATTTTCAAAGCCGGGTCTCGTACATGAAACCTCTCGTGCTGGTACTTGGCTGTTTGTCTATTAGAGTAGACGCTTAAAACATTATTGATACCGGCAGGATATATATTTATTTCACAGTACTGAAACGAAGAGTCTCGAAACTCTAATGAAAGATCTATGCTGGCATGTAGAGCTCCGGAGTCGACAATCTTGGTCTAGGAATGACCACCAGGGGCTTCATTTTCTTGACCACAATCCCGAACTTGTCCAAAAAGTCCATCTCCGTCCCTGGCGGTAATTCCCACTCAAACGAATGCATAAGAGATGCCAATACAAACTTTAACATCCTCTCCCAAAGTGCAAGCCCCGCACAACTCCTCCGACCAGAACCGAATGACATGTACATGAAGTTGTTGCCCGAGAAATCATACCTGCTGGGATCTCCCAAGAACCTCTCGGGTCTAAACTCCGTTGGATTGTCCCAAATCTTGGGATCCTTGTGAATGTAACCCACGTTCAAGAATATGTTACTGCCCTTCGGTATCATGTAACCCCCAACGACACATGAAGCATGTGGCATCCGAGGAATCAATGGCAGAGCCGGGTGCAAGCGCAATGCCTCCTTGATGACAGCGTCGAGGTACTTCAATTTTGGCAAGTGATGCTCTTCGACCATCTCATCCTTCGCCACAACTTCTGTCAATTCTTGGACTACTTTGTTCATCACATCTCGATTCTGCATCAACTCTGCCATCACCCATTCTACCATTGTTGAAGTCGTATCAGTTCCACCAATCACGATATCCTATTTCCGCACATTCAAAATTTCATCAAAAAGAGTGAATTGCTGTAATGCTTGATAAAGCTGAATACTTGATGAAGCACTGTAATATAGAACAATCGAGTTCTAGTCAAAATGTGGAGCTTTTAGTAATATAGGGGGAAAGATTGTACCCAGCCTAAGTTAGACAATAGGATACGAAACAAGAGCCATGGAAAGAGACTTCAGGATTGACATGATACGACCAACATCGTACGAAAATTGGCCCAGTATAATGTAAACACCACTGCAATGCATCAACTTTGCTATATTTGTTTCAATATTGTATAGGGGGCTGGAAAAAATTATGGCAATCTGGGGTTTATATAGATTTGAATGTATTACGTCCTAGTAATAATCGCTCGACATTAACTCATGATTATGGTGGCCAGAATATGAAATTAATTCTACCAACAACAGTCACAGAAGAGGATTAACTATAATTTCTGGTGCGTCAGGTCACTAAATAGTCTATATTCGTATAATAACTAGTCACCTGGCTCAATAAACGTACCGTCAGAATGGCTTTTAGTGCTCCATTCTTGTCTGTTGGTGACTGGATATCTTCAAGATCCATCTCCATGTCCAGGAAGATCTGCAAAAAGTCCTTTTTTTTATCATTGCGTTTAGATTCTCCATTTTCTGGGTGGCACAATCGACAAACGGCATCGAATAAAAGTATCAAGCCACCGATGGACCCTTTTCATGTCCCTTTCCACTCCTTGCGAGTCAAGCCAAGCAGCTCTCTGGGAAAAAGTCCGAAACATTCGGACTACCTAAGAGCACCATAAATTTCGCCACCACCTTTCGAAACTCAGCGCCAATGGCTTCGTACTTCTCTCCAGTAAGCGTCCCTCCCCACAGCATCGCCATCACCACATTGATCAAGATCAGAATGGCCCGCTCGCCAATATCCACCGGCACCCCATTTTTACGTAAAGATCGCTCAACCCTTTCCCGACCTCCTGCCTTCTCAAATCATAACAGGCATCAAGGCTCGCGTTGCTCATTATCTGCCGTACGAACAGTTTGCGGAGATTCCTCCAGTAAGGCCCCTGGCTTGAGAAGGCAATATCCCTTGCGCCGTATGTTGCGATGGTAGCAGCGATGCTTGGGTCCCGATTGGTGAACGTCAAGTCCACGGTCCCGCACGATTTCTTTGGCCAGCGACGGGGAGTTAACGACCACATATAACTTGCTTCCAAGCTGGAGTTTGTAGATGGGGCCGTAGGTCTCAGCCAACTTAACAAATTTCTTGGGGAGGCCAGTCCCCAGGAATGGGAGGTACCCGAGGAATGGCAAGCCTCGGGGCCCCGGCGGCATCAGAGCGGTCACGTTTTTCTGCCTCCTGAGTAAAAAGAAAGAACTAAGAGCTGCAATTGCTATGACAAGCAGTGCTAATTTCATCATTCGCTTCTTTAGCATGCCACCACCACGTCCAGGCACCTCCAGAGTCTCCCTTCGACATTTCGGCTTGTGACAAGAGGAATGGGGGAACAAGATGAGGAAATTGCTAGCCACACTAACGTAGAAGGTCTTTCTAGGGACGGTTTGGTCTTGATGGTTTTAATGGCAGACACTGACCCAAAGGCAATTATTGTAAGTAACAAATATTTTTCTTTTGTTTAGTAACTTTATACAAAAAAGTCGGACGATATTATACCACCGCCTGCGGTGGCCCAGTTGGATAAGAGCTCTCGTGATCCTTGCCCAGAGGTGAAGGGTTCGAATCCCATTGGCCGCACGGGATCTAAAGTACGACGTCGGGGTGGTGGGTCTTTCGCTATCGTCGCCCCAGGGTTTACCCGCTGCCGTACCCGGGCCTGTCGGGCCGTCCGTGGTTGGATGTGGGGTTCCCTGAGTCACAAAAAAAAAAAAAAAAAAAAAAAAAAGTCGGACGATATTATAAACTAATTCAATTGGTTAGTAGCTTTTTGCATTATTAACATACGTAACAGTGACTCTGATTACTTTTTGTTGGCAACCAATAGTTAATCCTCCACGTTTTCTTAAAGGTATCAATTATTGTTTCTTTTTCTCAGCAGATGCAGACAAAAAATTGAATTAGATAGGGTATGAGGAATCTTCAAGCAAAGCAGGATGCATATAATCAACTTTAGTTAGTAGACAACGTTTAGCATATTGATCCTGGGCTTCGAACCCCAGTTTCGTACATGAACCCTCACTCCCGGGCACATGGCTGTTGTCAAGTCCTCGGACCAATCCGGTCTAGTTTCGGATGGTTCAATGTCAGACCTGCATGACAAGCATGAGAAGAGAATCATAGACCATGCCTTCTTTTTCATTGCCCCTCTAGAACTTATTGCCACCTCGTGTGTGACATCCCGATTTTCCTTGATTTTATTTTCAGTCAATTGAGTCGGGCATTTCATCTGTGCATTTAGTTCGACTCTCTGAGTTGACCACTCATGAGGGAACTAGCCTATTGGGCGAAGCAATTAAGGGATTTTAACGCGTCAGACTTGGGGACTGATCACCCTCAGGTCGGATGCAAGAAAATTTCCTTGAAAGCTACCCGGTAGGTTAGAACGTGCTAGAATTGCACCAGATCGAAATTAACCGTGAAAATTGAGATTGAATCTAGAAATTGGAAGTCATGGTATGTCACAAATCATTTTAGGATCATTAATTCATCCTCAGAAGATTTTTCATACAATCAGAGTTTTTCAGCGAATTAAATCAAAGAATGGCTAATTCGGCTCGAGAAATTAGTAGGCCCGCTTTTGGTCGTGCTTTTGGGACTCAAGAAGATTCTATGGACAAGTGAGAGTGTGAATTGAAGTGTGGTAACATTGGATCAATTTTGTGGACTTTAATTGGATTTAATTGGAAGTGGATTGATTGGAGTTGAAGAATTTAATGTATAAAATTTGGACCTCGGCGGAAAAATAAAATGGACCTATTGAAGATAGTTGTGGAGGAAGTTAAGTTAGTGGGTTGTGACATCACCAGTGATGTCATGTGGTGGGCCATAATTGGGAATTAAAGAAAAGGAAAAAGAAGAGTAAAGTGGTCCCCTCCCTCTTCCCTCTCTCCTCCCTCTCTCTTCCATCGACACCCCCCCCAAATCTCCATCTTCTTCTTCTTCTTCGGACGTGGGCAGCAAGCCGAAGACCATGGAAGCCCCATCCGAAGCTGCACGCCGCCGGAGGAGCCTCCGCCACCGTCGTCGTCCGTCCCCGCGCGAGACCCTGTTGCCCGCCACCACTCCGCGCTTGTCCACGCTCGCCTAACGCCTAGCTGCGTTTCAGCTTCTACCCGTGCGTTTCAAGAGCCGCTGGAGCTCGTCCCCGCCGCCATGAGCCACCGTCAACCTCCCCCTTTAGCCCGTCCAAGCCCCGCCGGTCTTCCTTTCTTGTTGCGCCTAACCGAGCACATTTCCCCCTCCATCAAGCAACAGACAGCAGCTGCAAAAATGGGTATGGCAGCCCCTTCGTGGGCCGTTTTGGCCGGCTTCCCGACCCCGGATGCTAGCCCGCTTTGGAGAAAATCGATCCTCTCGTCGTCCTCGTCGTTTTGGTCCGTTCGGTTCGTTAATTGGTGAGTTTAACTCACTAAACCTTGATTAGAGGGTTAATTATGTCCTAAGTGTGTTTAGTGTGATTTAAGCATGTTTAGGTGGTTAGTTTAATTTATTTAAGTGTAGATTATATTAAGTTGTTTAATTAACTTAATGTATGTTTAAGTTAAGGCTAAATAAGTGTTTATGTTAAGATAAGTTTTGATCGACTTAAAGGAATTTATTTTTGATTTATTGTTATTTCGGAATTATTTAATAATATAATAAAATATTACTTTTCGAAATTATTAAAATATTATTATATTATATTCAAAGTGACAAAAATACCCCAAAAAAAAAAAAAACGGAAAAATTTATTTTTCACATTTTACCTTAAGTTGCTCGAATTTCATGCCGATCATTTCTTTTTTTGTCTTTGTTAGAATTTAAATTTAATGCCTGGAGGGAAGAGAAAAGGAAAAAAAGGTTATGGCGAATTGAGTGTGATTGCGATAAATAGGGATTATGTGGAAAATTCAAAGTGTAGGAATTGTTAGGAATTTGGTCGTGATTGACGGCCTATTAGAGGCCGTGCCCATTGAGGCCGTGATGAACCACCTATTAGAGGTCGTGCCGAGTGGGGCCGTGATGCCACTAAGTTGATTGAACCACCTATTAGAGGTCGTACCGAGTGGGGCCGTGATGCCACTCAGTTGATTGACCACCTTTTTGAAGGTCGTGCCGAGTAGGGCCGTGATGCCACTAAGTTGATTGAATCACCTATTAGAGGTCGTGCCGAGTGGGGCCGTGATGCCACTAAGTTGATTGAACCACCTATTAGAGATCGTGCCGAGTGGGGCCGTGATGCCACTAGTTGATTAACCACCTTATTAAAGGTCGTGCCAAGTGGGGCCGTGATTACCACCGATGGTTAAGTCTACCCTTAGGGTCGTAGTTGGGAGCATTGATTGATTTGATAGAATGACATGTAATCGGCCGAGCCAATTGATCGTTGAGACGATCCAATGGTTGAATGGTTGATGATGTGATTTTGCCTCGATTATTTAATTGTCACGTTTGTACCTGATTGAATGATATGAACTGTACTAACCTACAGGCACGGACTATTGCGAGGTAAGTCTTCTTGATGTTGTGACTAGGTCACTCTGGGGCGTATTTTCTTTCTAATAGGGGTTTAGGGGGTTGAACTTGCTGAGACAATGTCTCACCCCGTTGTGGGCCAACATTTTCAGGTCCCGTGTGGACGTAGCGGCCAGTTCGCCTGGTTGGCCTGGAGGAGTTGCAGAGGTGAAGTTTTGAAGGATTGTAATTCGCGTTTGACTTGTAGGTCATAGGATGATTCCTGTTTAAGGGCCGGTCTTTTGTAGACTTTTGGCCGTAGACCTTTGTTGTAAATTTCATTGTTTATGAAAATGTAATGATGTGAATTTGCTTTCTGCTTTTCTATCCCGTATTTTAAAGTTAGGGTTTTTATAATATGCTTCCGCATGTGCATTAAAGAATTGAATGGGTCGGTGACCTAACCTGGGAACGTCGCATTTGAATGGCGATGGTGGGATGTTGGCGTGCCCGAGGTTCGGGGCGTGACATCCCCGTTTAAGTGGAATCAGAGCATGATCTGTGTATGGAGTGGTAAGGTGCGATGAGTCATGGGATAGTTAGTAGAAAATGCTTTTAATATTCTAATGCATGTGATTGATAGTTGCTTGGTAGCTTGCTTGTGTGGTCACTCAGATTCCAATGTGGTATTGGAATTGGAAGCGGGCGTCTATGTTGAGCCTGTAGCGTGAGTGACCCGGTGTCAAGGGCCGTTAAGTGAGGGTAGTAGGCCCTGTGTTTCAGGGTGGGCCGCTGTTGAAAGTCGGTGCCTGTGGTATCCTGGGTAGAGGGCAAGTTGGGGCCAGTGCGAGTGGTGAAGCATTGCCTTCAGTCAATGCTGGGGTAGTAGCCCTTGAAGATTCAAGGTTTGCTGGGTTCTTGAGGATGCTTGAGAGGTTGGCAGACAGAATGGGTCAGTAGGCCACCACTTCAGTCGCTGTTACCGCCGTCGCTGTCAGTGTCGCAAATGCCGCCGCTGCCAAGGCTTTAACCGCCGTTGTTGCTACGCCTATTTAGGCCCAATCTGGAGTTGTGATCGAGGATCAAGCCATCGTATCTGAGTCAAGATTCAGTTTAGACAGAAATGAGAATCGATTGGGGAGAAAAGCCGATGTCAAAAGAAAGGTGCCATGTTTCACCCAGTTGGAAGAGTAGAATTGGAAGGTCAGTGCCCAACTCGATCGTTGTGTGTCGTGTTTGTAAGAAAAGGACATGGATCTGTTCAGTGCTATAAGAGAGAAAGGACTTGTTACAAGGGTTGCCAGTACAGTAATATGATCAAAGATTTTCAGTACCGATAGTTGGAATCACAGTTGTGTCTATCACCGCCGTTGATAAGATAGAGTAAATGAAACATGCTTTGGGACATTTAGTGGGGTACTTGGAACGGACCTCAGTGCAAGGAAGGGTGCGTGGTATTCCTTGATGGGACGTAGAGGACTCACCGATTGTGTGCCGAGTTTGTGGAAAGGAGGCATGAGTTAGCCCCAGGTTAGAGTGAAAAGGGAAACATGGTTTGAACGTGGCCGGCATGGCCATCAGGTTAGGAACTATCAGTGTAAGTTCAGGAGAGCTTAAGTGTCGTTATTGCAGATGGGACGCCACTAGTATGGCTAGAGGAGCATGAAGGGATCGACCATGGATCAATTAGAAGAAGAATGTTTTTGAGATGTTTTTATCAAAATAGTGCAACAGAATTTTCAGTGAAAGTGGTAGAATTTTCATTGTAGTAATAAAGTGATGGAAAGATGAATCTCTAACTATAGTTGTACTTGAAGAGTTTGCTTAAGTATGACTTGGAAGTCATTTGTAAAAAGGTTCGGCTCAAGGAGCTTTCTGTTGTTTGAATCGTGACGGTAAAATAATTTAGTTTGTTCAGTTAGCGTACAGAAGTTTTGAATCATTGAAAGTCAAAAAGGGACTTCAATCCTTGTTATTCGTCATTGAAGATGACCTGGTTCAGTTTGTTGGTTATCAAATCTATATGGCAACTGTAGTGGATGCGTCAGTTGAGGGGTCGAATATTGAGAACACGATCGTGGTACAGAAGTTTTCTAAAGTATGTCATGGAGAATTGTCAGGTTTGTTGTTAGGAAGAGAAATAGAGTCGCGATTGAATTAGTACCTGGAACAAAGCCGGTCCCTAAGGCTCCATACTTGATGGTGTTACTTGAGTTAAAAGTACTGAAGGTGCAGATGCAGGAGTTTTTGGATAGGGGATTCATCCATTTTAGTGCATCACCTTGGGGAGCACCTATTCTATTCATGAAGAAGAAAGTTGGTTCGTTGTGGTTGTACATTTGATATTTCTCAAGACCGACTGGAGGTCAGGGTATCATCAGTTAAGGATCAGGAAGAAAGACATACCGAAGTTAGCATTTCGCACTTGATACGACAGTTATGAGTTCACTATAATGCTGTGTGGTTTGACGGATACCTTAGCTATTTGTCTGGGTCTTACAAGCAGAATGTGTAAGGGTACTTAAATCAGTTGTGATCGTGCTCATTGAAGTTATCCTAGTGTGTTCAAAGAGTGCCGAGGGGCACGAGAGACATTTGAGGATGGTACTTCAAGCCTTGAGTATTTTTGGATTATTTTTTTTCAATACGCTTAGCATATGCAAGTTTTGGATAACTTGTATTGCGTCCCTAGGTCACGTGATTTCAGGCGAAGAAATCTCCGTAAACCCCGTCCAAGATTAAAGCAGTGAACAGTTGGCCGAGGTTGACTACAGTAATAGAGATCAGAAATTTCTGGGTTTAGCAAGGTATTACAGACGGTTTGTATATGGGTTTTCTTTCAATGTTAGCATCACTGTTGACAAGACTACTGAGGAAGGAAGAAAGGTTCATGTGGATAGGTGAGTGCGAGTGTAGTTTTCAAGAGTCTAAGAAGAGGCTGACTACTGCACTTGTGTGGGCCATTCCGTCTAATCCTGAAAGTTATGAGATCTACAGTCATGCATTGTTTAGAGGACTGGGTTACGTGCTAATACAACATGGTAAGGCCGTTACATACGCATCCCGTCAGTTGAGACCTTATGAACTGAGTTACCTGACAGATGACTTGGAGATCACGGCAACAATTTTCGCACTGAAGATTTAGAGATGTCATTGGTGTAAAGAAAGACTCAAGATCTTTATTGACTGTCAAAGTCTCAAAGTAATTATCCTCTTAGGAGGGATTGAATGAGATAGTGCTGTGAACCGGATCTTTTGAAGGACTTGGATGGTGGTATCTGGTATCATCCGGGAGGATGAAAGAAGTTATTGATGCATTGAGTCGAGAGTTTTCATTCGTGCATACATTGGTTAAAGAGTGGACTTTACATGAGAAGGTGGAGATTCAGATTTCAAATTTTGGTAAGCCACCGTTAAAACTTGTGGTCACCCTCAGTATTGAGTCGGGAGTACAGATCAGAGTCAGAACACTTTAACCATCAGATCCAGAGATTCAGAAGATCGTGCAAGCAGATGCAGATGAGAGAGAGGTTGATTTTCAGATTTCTGAAGATAGAACACTAAGGTTCTGAGGACGATTATAGATAATTGACGATGCAGAGATTAAAGAAGAGATCTTATGGGAAGCTCATCATAGCAACTTCAACATTGTCCAAACAGTACGAAAATGTAGGGTGTATCAGTAAGCGAGAATTTGATAAGGTAAGTCAGGAAAGCTTTTTCAAGCACTTGAGAGAGTCCTATGTGGGAATGGAAGTATAGCATGATGGAATGTTATTACGGGCTTATTAAGGAGTCGGGAAGAGTATTGATTCCTTATGGGGTTGTGGTCGACAGATGAACAGAGTCAGCTCACCATGGTACAGCATGAAAAGATCTCGATTAGAATGAGTATACCGAAGTGTGTGTATATCATATAAATCGTCTGCATGGGGGTGCCGGGGATGAATTGTGTTTCAAGTTTAGATCAGATGTTTCAAGTTGGTAGAGCGTTCATATGGTTCTTTCTTAAGCAGTGCATAGCAGAGAGTGTAGAATTTCGGTTGCTGAGACGAAGTCGGGAAAGAAAGATCATAGGCTAGGGTCAGTACGGTAGTTAGTGATTGCAGTTGACGAGATCAATGTCAGAGTTATATTAGATCTTGACAGAGGTTCCCAATTTCAGCAGAACAATCTAGATGTCCTTTTAAAGTAGAGCTGAGCAGAGTGTACAGAACTTCAGTTGGTTGAGCTGAGATTAGAGACTAGAAAATTGCAGGTACAGAGTTAGTTTAGAAATCAGGGATTCAGTCGCAGTTATAAGGAACAGTTTAAAGACCGCTCAGAGTCGACAGAAGAGTTGCGTAGAATCATGTCAAGGGCCTTTGGAATTTTAAGTGGGAAAGTACCTTTTTCCTTGGGTGTCACCCTGGTAAGAACGTCTCGACATGTTAAGGAAGGGAAGATGAATTGGCAATTAAATCAAAATCCATCGAATTTGGGTTCAAAGGAGGATTTTGGCTTTAAATGAGTAAAGGGAGCAAGTTGAGAGATCGCCGGCACCTTTAGCCAAGTGGTACCCGGGAAGGAAGCAAATGGTCCGAAGTCGAGGTTTCGAATCCCTGGCGCGCCAAGTAGCCGCTTTATGGAAAAATAGAAACAAAAAGAAAAAAAGAACCCAAAAAAAAAAATTTTGCAACTTTTGTTTTGCGAAGATGGACAAGTGCGTAGTCTTTCGGAACAGAATGTCTTGGGAAAGATCTGGAAGTCATCTGATAGTACCGCAGTACAGGGAGAGCAACCAGAGAAAGAGAAGGTTAGATGAGACAACTGTACCCCCCACCTTTTGGTTTAAGGATTGGTAAAGTTTAAATTTCGAGGACGAAATTTTTATAAGGGGGGAAGAGTTGTGACATCCCGATTTTCCTTGATTTTATTTTCAGTCAATTGAGTCGGGCATTTCATCTGTGCATTTAGTTCGACTCTCTGAGTTGGCCACTCATGAGGGAACTAGCCTATTGGGCGAAGCAATTAAGGGATTTTAACGCGTCAGACTTGGGACCGATCACCCTCGGGTCGGATGCAAGAAAATTTCCGAAAGCTACCCGGTAGGTTAGAACGCGCTAGAATTGCACCGGATCGAAATTAACCGTGAAAATTGAGATTGAATCTAGAAATTGGAAGTCATGGTATGTCACAAATCATTTTAGGATCATTAATTCATCCTCAGAAGATTTTTCATACAATCAGAGTTTTTCAGGGAATTAAATCAAAGAATGGCTAATTCGGCTCGAGAAATTAGTAGGCCCGCTTTTGGTCGTGCTTTTGGGACTCAAGAAGATTATATGGACAAGTGAGAGTGTGAATTGAAGTGTGGTAACATTGGATCAATTTTGTGGACTTTAATTGGATTTAATTGGAAGTGGATTGATTGGAATTGAAGAATTTAATGTATAAAATTTGGACGTCGGCGGAAAAATAAAATGGACCTATTGAAGATAGTTGTGGAGGAAGTTAAGTTAGTGGGTTGTGACATCATCAAGTGATGTCATGTGGTGGGCCATAATTGGGAATTAAAGAAAAGGAAAAAAAAGAAGAGTAAAGTGGTCCCCTCCCTCTTCCCTCTCTCCTCCCTCTCTCTTCCATCGACACCCCCCAAATCTCCATCTTCTTCTTCTTCTTCGGACGTGGGCAGCAAGCCGAAGACCATGGAAGCCCCATCCGAAGCTGCACGCCGCCGGAGGAGCCTCCGCCACCGTCGTCGTCCGTCCTCGCGCGAGACCCTGTTGCTCGCCACCACTCCGCGCTTGTCCACGCTCGCCTAACGCCTAGCTGCGTTTCAGCTTCTTCCCGTGCATTTCAAGAGCCGCCGGAGCTCGTCCCCGCCGCCATGAGCCACCGTCAACCTCCCCCTTTAGCCCGTCCAAGCCCCGCCGGTCTTCCTTTCTTGTTGCGCCTCAAACCGAGCACATTTCCCCCTCCATCAAGCAACGGACAGCAGCTGCAAAAATGGGTATGGCAGCCCCTTCGTGGGCCGTTTTGGCCGGCTTCCCGACCCCGGATGCTAGGCCCGCTTTGGAGAAAATCGATCCTCTCGTCGTCCTCATCGTTTGGGTCCGTTCGATTCGTTAATTGGTGAGTTTAACTCACTAAACCTTGATTAGAGGGTTAATTATGTCCTAAGTGTGTTTAGTGTGATTTAAGCATGTTTAGGTGGTTAGTTTAATTTATTTAAGTGTAGATTATATTAAGTTGTTTAATTAACTTAATGTATGTTTAAGTTAAGGCTAAATAAGTGTTTATATTATGATAAGTTTTGATGTGACTTAAAGGAATTTATTTTTGATTTATTGTTATTTCGGAATTATTTAATAATATAATAAAATATTACTTTTCGAAATTATTAAAATATTATTATATTATATTCCGAAAAAAAAACGGAAAAATTTATTTTTCACCTCGGTTGCTCAGAATTTCGTGCCGATTGCTGCTGTGCTGTTAGAATTTAAATTTAATACTTGGTTGTGGCGAATTGAGTGTGATTGCGATAAATAGGGGTTATGTGGAAAACTCCAAGTGTATGAATTGTTAGGAATTTGACCGTGATTGACCGCCTATTAGAAGCCGTGCCCATTGAGGCCGTGATGAACCACCTATTAGAGGTCGTGCCGAGTGGGGCCGTGATGCCACTAAGTTGATTGACCACCTTTTTGAAGGTCGTGCCGAGTGGGGCCGTGATGCCACTAAGTTGATTGAACCACCTATTAGAGGTCGTCCCGAGTGGGGCCGTGATGCCACTAGTTGATTAACCACCTTATTAAAGGTCGTGCCGAGTGGGGCTGTGATTACCACCGATGGTTAAGTCTACCCTTAGGGTCGTAGTTGGGAGCATTGATTGATTTGATAGAATGACATGTAATCGGCCAAGCCGATTGATCGTTGAGACGATCCAATGGTTGAATGGTTGATGATGTGATTTTGCCTCGATTATTTAATTGTCACGTTTGTACCGATTGAATGATATGAAGCGTACTAACTGCAGGCACGGACTATTGCGAGGTAAGTCTTCTTGATGTTGTGGCTAGGTCACTCTGGGGCGTATTTTCTTTCTAATGGGGGTTTAGGGGGTTGAACTTGCTGAGACAATGTCTCACCTCGTTGTGGGCGAACATTTTCAGGTCCCGTGTGGACGGAGCGGCCAGTTCGCCTGGTTGGCCTGGAGGAGTTGCAGAGGTGAAGTTTTGAAGGATTATAATTCGCGTTCGACTTGTAGGTCATAGGATGATTCCTGTTTAAGGGCCGGTTTTTTGTAGACTTTTGGCCGTAAACCTTTGTTGTAAATTTCATTGTTTATGAAAATGTAATGATGTGAATTTGCTTTCTGCTTTTCTATCCCGTATTTTAAAGTTAGGGTTTTTATAATATGCTTCCGCATGTGCATTAAAGAATTGAATGGGTCGGTGACTTAACCTGGGAACGTCGCATTTGAATGGCCATGATGGGATGTTGGCGTGCCCGAGGTTCGGGGCGTGACATCGTGTGTGTGAGGCACCACGTTGTACAACTAGGTCATCAAGGAAGAGACGGTGGCGGCCTTTATGTAAAAGATGGATAGGTTGTGGCTAAGGCTGGACGAGGTGAGGGCAGAAATTCGGTGAGGCTATGCCTTTTGGGCGATTGGCCAAGGGGATAAGATCATCAAGGTGAAGCTACGGAGAAACAATAGGATGAGGGTGAGCGAGGCTGTAGCTTCCATGAATGCCGATGCTGTGCTCCTTTGTCGTGATCCTCGAGAGACGATTATCATCGATGAGTGAGGGTGAGAGGCGAGAGGCACGAGGCAATTAGAATTGTGAAAGTCTGAAAGAGGCGTTTGTCAGAGAGGAGAGGAAAAATGTAGAGGTGTGACTAGGCTTATAAGTCATGAGAGGCAAAGGAAAGAGGAGAGGAATGGATGCGTGAGAAATTAATAAAAATAAATAAAAATAGAGTGGTTTGGTCCAAGTGGTCCAGTCGGTATGGTTCACTATGGAACCAGGGACCAAATCACTATTTCCAATTTTATAATAATGGGAACTGGACTAATGCTTCTGGGAGCTCTCTAGAACCGGCTCATTTGGTTGGTTTGTGTTGCTCACCCCTAAAGCATTGCATGGCAAAACTTGAACGTATCCAGTACAAGGGATTCGAAATCAACTTAAAACTGCACAAAGTTGTCAGAAGAGTCATGCAAATAAGCACCGAAGGCCATGAGAGTTTAACATTGGGGATCATGTGTTTCTTAAGGTCTCATTGATGAAAGGTTTATTGCGATTTTCAAATAATGGTAACTTGAGTGCAAAATTTATCAAACCTTCTTAAATTATATGGAAAATTAGTTAGCATTGCCACCGAGGCTTTCCAATGTCCATAATGTCTTCCACATATCCATGTTAAGGAAAGATGAATCACATCCTACACGTGTATGGATTTTAGGACGATTGACGTGGATGAGAGAGTAACTTACAAATTTTAGATCAAAGGGAACAAGTCCTTAAAAATAAGATAGTTCCTTTGGTTAAGGTCTTTTGGCAATATGAAGACTTGGAAGAAGCAACATGGAGAGCAAAGATGATATGAGACTCAAGTATTCATAATTATTTCATTGACAAGGTAATTCTAAATTTCGAGGAAAAAATTTCTTTAAGGGGGAAGAGTTGTGATGTTAAGAAATTCCTACATTAATTAACAATATGTAGAAAATGCATGTGATAAACAGCACAAGTAAAAATTCTAGTTGGGTTAATACCATGTTAGTAGCGAAAGGCCTAAGTTGTATTTTTGTGTTCTTTATTTTTGGTAAGTGATTCAATTAGGATTAAATTCATGGACATTTGCTCTTGGGGCAATTATCTAGAGTGGTGATGAAACTTGTATCGCCATATTGGTTGTTGGTGGAAAGTGAAACGCTTCAAGATTATGTATTAGATAAGTGATAGGTTTGACATTGACTCAGTTGAGTTCCTCCTATCATTTGGTAAATTTTGCTGAATGTTTTAGTAGGTTGAAAATATTTTTCTAAATTATCAATGTTTAGAATGAACACTCATTTCCTAATTTATGTACTAATTTACTAAATATCTTTGTAATTTCATCAAAATATCTACTTTGGAACCTAATAAAGCCATTCGTGACATTTTTATTTGACCATATCACCTCTATTTTCACCACATATTTTTAACTTAAAATCATCATTACTTTTAACCATGGCTACTTGATTTTATCCTTTTGTAACTCATGTAACTCTTTGAAATACATCCCTTATTGATTGTAAAAGCCACTTCAAGTATCCAAGTCCTAAATAGATAGCTTCAACCCATTCTTGCTAGGAAAGAAAGACAGTTCCATGTCACTTTCCTTTTCTCTTTCATCTTACACTCTTTTGAAGCGAAATGAAAGTTTCGTGTCTATATTATTATAGCTTCTAGTTCAATATTTCAAGAGTTTACAAGGAAATTAAAACTTTGAATTATTCAAACTTTTTTTATTCAAGGTAAGTGAAACTCTAGGGACTAAGTTAGATCGATCTACTTAATACTTTTGACTTGATTGTTTGATGATTATTAATTTTAGTTTGAACTTTGATGTTTCAAGTGAGAAAGTTGTAATGATTGTATGTTGAATCATTGTGTTGGTTTAACTTGAATCGATGAGTTTATATATGTTGAGATGGTGATTAATCAACTTCCATGAGTTTCGGTAGTACAAAAAGGTAGAAATGGCGAAATTAAACTAGAAAGTGATATTTTTGTAGTTCAATCAAGTTACCGATATACTAGTTAAGTGTTATTGATGTTAATTGTCACGCCCCGAACCCCGGGCATGGGCACATCTTTTGGTGGTCGATTAAAAATGCGATGTCCTAGGACGCATCACCGACCCATTCTTTTTATCTTTCAATTAAGCACATGCAGAAGCGAATTAAATAAATACTCAGCCAACAATCAAACACATGGATAATAAAAACATGCCAATGATTTTTCACAAATTACGCTTTATAAACATACCGAGTTAGGCTCCGGCTGTCGGCCATGCGGGGGTTCCCTGGGTCACCAAAAAAAAAAAAAAAAAAAAAAAAAAAAACATACCGAGTTAGGGAGTTTATATACACAAGTCTGACTCAAAAAGAACTCCTAGGCAACCTACGCCCTGGATCCCTTCAACTTGGGCTTTGGATCCTCCATGACACGATTTGGGATATCTATGTCCAAGGGGTGACTAACCTGCCCATCCTCTGTTCCAACAGGTGGTCTGTCAAAACCCTGAAAGGGATCCTCCCTAGCACCATTGCGCTCGTTAATGAATCACGCCTTGAAGCGATGAGGCACCAAATGAAGGAGGCCCTCATTGACCCAAATCGTGGTCACCACTAACTCACGAGTCTTGGTGGTCCCGAGAATAGGGAAGAAGGTAGACTCTGATTCCATCTCCCATGGAACCCTAAAACAAACTGGACTTATCTCCATACTAAGGACCTAAAAAAGGTTAACCATGATGGGGTGAGATAAATCTCAATAACTCAAAACCTTAAACCCCGATTAGGACACAAATTCACCTTGAAGGCAGTTCTAAATGCGCACCATACAACACTCACATCGCCTCAGCACATCCCTACATATTAGCGCATCACATATGCCATTATAAATATCACAAGTGTAATTAATAACCAGAACACATAATTTTCACTCTTCAAACATTCACATAGGTCCTAATTATAAGGTAAAATCGTTATGACACGTCCTATACCATGCCACACAATTTTGCCCCATAATCAAGTGCAATAGCACAACCATTCAGGCGTGTGTTGATTATTACGACCTATCAGCCATGGCCAACTCAATAGTCGATGGTCATCTAACGTAACCGAGCATCGTCCTGCCCCATCGGGTATGGCAACGTCTAGCATCCTTCGCCTAGACGACATTTCACAAAGGAGCTTCGTTTGAAATCTATCCGTGAATGGCAACGTCTAGCATCCTTCGCCTAGATGACATCCACAAAGGAGCATTGTCACACATAAATGCATCAGGATGGGTTCCACTTAGTGACCATGCGAGCATGCCATCAATCAAACCCATTTCTTATCTTCTGTCAATTAGCCCAAAACACTAAAATTCCCCTTTAAGTAATAAACCTTGCAAACTTTTTTTTTTTGTTCAAAACTTTCCGAAATAAATTCGTAGGCACTCACGAACTCAAAATTAATCCGTCAAACTTTGCACACACCTAGTTTAAAACCTCATTGTTTTATCAAGCAAATAAGTTTTGGTGTCCAAACCCAACACCTAAATTTTCTCTCTATTTAAATTTCCATAAAATGACCAATCACATAATATTGCACGTGCAGCACTCAAATTCACACATAATTCCATCCAGAAGAACGAGCGTTAAATTCTACGAAACGGCTAATCTGTCGCTAATTACGCTAACTACGATTAATTAAATAAATTGTGATTAATTAAGTAAATTGCAATTAATTAAGCTAATCCAACTTAATTAACCTAACAACGATTAATTAACCTAACCATGGTTAACTAACTTAACCAAGCTAACTAACCTAACCAAACTAATTAACACTAATCCATCTTGGCACTAATCTAACCCCCTAGGCATAATTAACAACTTAATCAAGAATTAGGGAGTTGACTCATGAGATTAAGACGGCGGCAGGCTCATGGCAACGGCAACGCAACGGCAGCGAGAACTTGAGACAACCGTGTCTCGAATGGAGGCTTAGTGGAGGCGGGATCGGCAAGGTGGACTCACGGGTTGAGGGCTGGTTAATCTTAGTGGTAGCCGTTGGAGGTGGGACGGGCGACTGCTGGACACGTGGATGCTGGACGGACTGCCAGACGAAGTTGCTGGACGTTGGTTGCTGGGCTGGAACGGGCGGTGGTGAGGGCTGCTGTTTTGGTGGTGAACGAGAGTTGCTATTGGTGGTTGCAGATGGACATGGGATGGTGGATTGGGCAGTTGTGGTGGCCGTAGGACGGTGAGGGTAAGGCGGTGAAGCGGTTCCTACAGTTGGGCAGTTGCTGGTTGAGACGTTAAGACTACTAGCATTGGGGGCTGCTTGAGTTGGTGAGGGTAACCAACGATGGAATTATGGAGTTGAAGTTGGTGACACTGCTGGGTGTGAGGGGTGTTGGACGGTTGATGGTGAAGAAGGTTATGTGGTGTTGTGGTGGTAGAGTGGACGGTAGCAAAAATGAAGAGGAAATGGAGAAGGCGCTGCTCGGTGAAGTGGTGTTGGTGTGAGAAGAGCAACAAGGTGAAGAGAAAAAGCTAAACCAAAACCAAAAGGAAAGGGAAAAAGGGTTGGTGGCAGAGAAGGAGAAGTGAACGTGCATGAGGGGTTTATGTGTGCATGAGGGAGAGAATTGGAGAGAGAGGAGGGAAGAAAGAAAGTCAATTGATAAGCCAGTGGGAAGCTTTGCAAAATATCCAACACATCATCACTTGCCTCTAAAATCTTCATGTCTCAAGGTCAAGAGCCCACCCAATTGGAATTTAGTCCTAATTTCCCCCAAAATCAGCCAAAAGAGGGTAGAAAAATCCCATTTTTCAACCCATCCGAATTTCCCTTTTTCTTTTTTTTTGTTCGAAAATCGATTTTCCACAAATTTTTCGGACTTGATGAAAATTCACCAAAAGATGAGATGACGTCCAATAAATAAATCATGACACGCTCGAACGTCCGATTTCCGAAACCGAATTCAATTTCGTGGTTAAAATCTGTGACATCCAGAATTTTCGGTATTGTTTTTAATTGAATTAATCGGGCATTTCATTGACTCGTCTATAGGGTTGTTCTCAGATATGATCACTCTCGAGATAACTGGACTAGGTGAGTAAGCTATTAAGGAATTTTAAGGCAATAGACTTAAGAATTCGACCAGGAATCGGCTTCTTGATCGTACTCATCTTTAGAGGTCATTACGGCACAATTAAAAATCGAATTGAGATCAAAGATAGATAGGTTCGACTAAGATGTGTGGTCGATCGTGTGTGACTCCACTAAATTGGTAAATTCTCGTCGACCGACACTAATATGATTTTTCTGTCGTTTTGGTACCCTGTGTCTGTAATTAAGCTCTCGGGATTTTCACGATAATCGGGAGTCGCTATTGTGTCGAGTGGGTTCAATGTGGCTCGAAGAAAATCGACCATGGGTCAATTGCCCTGAAAAGTTCTGAAAACTACCTGGTAGTTTAGGTCATGATAAAAGCGCGTGGAGTGAAATTAATCGTCAATTTCAGTCTGATTTTAGAAATAGAAAGTTCTGTGGTGTCACGAGCTATTTTTAGGAATGTTGACTCAGTTTCAGAAGATTTTTCGGAGATTTAGGGATTTTTACGGAAAACTTTTTTGACGTCGCAAAAAATTTGGTAGAAATTTAAATTGGCTAAATTGATGGAAAATTGGGCTTCCAAGCCAAGCCTGAGAGTATTAGGGATTTATAGAAAATTGTTCGGGATTTTTCTACGTCAAAATTTGACCTCAATTTGGGAAATTGAGTGATGAAATTGACATTTAAGTTGTGAAATTTGGTTTTGAATAAGAGGCTGGAATTTTGGGCATTTAATTGGATAATGTATGGATTTATCTAGTGGAAAGAAATAGGAGACAAGTGAGTTAATACAAGGGATAGACCCTTGACTTTGTTTCCCTTTTTCTTTGTTCCAATCCCTTTGAATAAAGAAGCCAGCTGCTTCCCACGATTCAGCCTTGCTTTTCTTTCATTTCCCTTGATTGAAGCCGACCTCTCTCTCTCGCGGATCAAGACACTCATGCCAGAAATTGTTTCTCCATTTCTCTGCGCCAGACCTCCAATTGAACAACCCAGCATCTCCACCGAAATCTCCTGGCCACACATCCAACGTCTGCACTCTCTCTGTCAACCAACAAGTCATTGAATTCGTTGGTTTGACTGAGCAACTCTTCCTGCTGCCACGTCCATCGATGATCTTCAAGTAGTCACGTCCAATGAAGCTGCAGATGCCGTCGAAGCCGCCCATCCTCTCCATCGCTGAAACAATTCCTGCTGCAACTCCATGCGTCATCAGCTTGCTTCTTCATGGTCAACAGCTGAGGACTTCTTCCCATTTGTTGACCAAAGCAACCCCATAATTCGACCGAGCTGCCATCTCCTTCAGTCTTCTTGCCGCGCATCTCTCCCATCGTGGACGTCTTGCATCCTCGTAGCTCAACCGAAGCTGCTGCTCGCTCAGTCCACCTTTCTAGTTGAAGCCATGTCCGAAGTAGCTACCAAGCGTCCTACGCTCAGTCAACGATGCCGCGTTGTCTTCTCCAGTTGGAGTGTTGACCAAAATTGCTCGCCTATCTCCCATCTTCGCTCGTGGATCAACTCAGCCACCGAAGCTGCTTCTGTCTTTGGTCCATCAGCCAACAACTTCTTTGGGCCATGTCTTCAGCCTAGTGTCTTCAGATCTTCGGCCCAGCAAAACCCTCAGCAGCTCACGCAAGTCAGAAGCCCAAGTCTTCAGTCTAGTTCAACGGCCCAGTCTTCAGCAGTAGCCCATGAATTTTGTTGCAAGTCCGGCCCACAATTTGAAGTCCAGCCAGCAATTTGAAGCCCAAGTGGGATCAGCCCAAAAATTTAGCCCGGTCCAAAGCAAGCCCAAATCAAGCTCAGCCGAAAATTTTCAGCAGGCCCAAGCCCAGAGTTTCTTCGAGCTTGCAAAGTTCTTGGCCTAGCTCAAGTTCGGCCGCCATTGCGTCGTCTTTGCAGTGTCCCGATCTTCACTTTGTGCAAGTGAATTTGACTCACTAATGCTTTCTTAGTAGACTACTTATGCCTAAAGGTTTATTAGATTTAATTAATTGCAATTAGGTGGATAGATTAGATTAAAATAATTAAATTAGAGACTTATTAATGCATATTAGTTAAATTGATTGTGCAATTAGCTAGTAGACGTGCCGTAGTATTTATTGAATGCATCGTGGTATTTTTCCTGGACCATTTCAGGTTCCAATTAAGCTTTACGGGCTTAAATTGGATTTATTAGTATTTGTTAATTAATTATAATATTTATTTTTTTATTTTATTTTTGGAAATTCATCCAGGATGGCTAGTGTCCAGAATTTCATGCTGATTGTCGTGGTGTAATCCGTTTATTTAATTGAGCTTTATTTTGTGCTAAATTGATCTAATTAGGTATTTTTAGGATTTATTCCTAAATGATTTGATTTATGATAATTAATTGGCAATTACTGGGCGTTGGTTCACAGTGCCAAAAATATGTTTATGGGCTGTTGAAAATAGTGGGAAAATTTAAAGCAAAAAATGATATTTTGGCTAAGGCCGATCATGTCCCCACACACGTGTATTTTATCAGAGATAATAAAGAAATTGGCGAATTGATTGAATGATCATGATAGTATACTATATTATCCTACAGGCTCTGGTATGTCAGTTTAGTGAGAGCAGTATATTGGTGTACTATATCGGCCTACGGACGATATATTAGCTTAACGCGAGCAGTACACTTTATCAGCTTAGAGTAAACATTAGGGGTATACTATATCAGCCCACGGGTGATATGTCAGCTTAACGAGAGCTTTATATCTTCACCTTATCAACTTAGTGCGAGCTATACTATTTATTATCAGCTTAGAGTAAGCAGTCTTAATATGAACGGACTTATAGATAGTATATGATGAGCCGACCAAAAAGGGGTCGAGATGACATGTAATCGACTAGGTCGATTGAGCAATGATTTAATTCGATCCTTTTGAATTGATTGCTGTTTACTGCAATATATAAGGCATGTGTGCATAACCTTGAATTGTAGGTTGGGACTAATGCAAAGGTAAGTCTTTTGACTCGTGCTATGCTTAGGCAACCATGTGGTATATTGGTTTCCTAATCGAGTTTTAGAGGGTAGAACTCGCTAAGACATAGTCTTATTGGTTGTTGTAAAAATCAATTTCAGGCCCCTAGGTGGAAGATCCCGAAGAGGAGGATTACCTGTTGGATGAACCTATTGAGGAGCTGGGAGAAGCTGGAGTGCCTAATGAGGATTGAGAGTCTATCCTCTTTTTGTGAACCTTATCTTGGTTGTTGGATTGGGATTGGAGAGTTGTAAATAGTTGTGAAAGTACTTTGGTTTTTGTGATGTATAAAAGTGTGGTGATGAGTTTTTCGGTAGGAAAAATATGGTATTGCTTTCCTATCCCATTGTTTTATTGTCTGGGGATTTATAATTGCTTCCGCATGTGCTTAATTAATGAAAGAGTCGGCGATACATAATCTTGGGATATCACATTCTAAAATTGACCAAGTGGAAAGATATGTGTGCTCCCGAGGATCGAGGCGTGACAAAATCAACCAAATACAATCTCAGTACGACCTAACCTATCAGGTAGCTTTTAGGGATTTTAGCGCATTTGTCCCGTGGTCGATAATCTTTGATCCCCGTTTGTGCATCTTCGAATCATAGACGACGCTTAGTTTTCACATAATTGTGAGGTTTCAATTACGTGTCCCGAATATAATATCGATAGAAAATCGGGTTATTACCGTTTGACGCGAATATCACAATCGTGCGGAACCACCCGCAGTTCGACTACACAATTCCATCGAATCGACTTATATCCATTCGCTAATTGATTATAACGGTGTCGTATTGACCATTGCCGATTATTATGGTCGAGCAGTTGATTTTCGATCGAATTATCTAGCTTGTCGTGTTTATATCCCTTAACGGTCTCACCTAATAAATTAGTTAACTCGTGAGTGGCCAGCTCTGAAAAAAATAATCATAGGCGCATTGATGAAACAACCATTTCATATATCGGAATTAGGGGTCAAATTTTGGGATGTCACATTAACGTTGTTAGTTATTAAAATTGTTGATGTTAACGTTGTAGATTATTTGAGTTGTCAATATTGACATTATATATTATTTGAGTTGATGATGTCACTTTGATGGTTGTTTGAGTTGTTGATGTCCACGTGACCGATTCTTTGAGTATGTTATTATTGCTTGCATGAAAAATGAAAAGAGGCAAGCATGTCATTTTTGGTACCATGTATGTGATAATTTAAAAGACAAAGTAAATTGTATTTTAGTAATGATTATATATAAAGATGTGTATCGGATGTTGATTTTTGAAAGTAAGTGTTGATTTCATTGTGGATGTAAGGGAAATGATGTGATTATAATGTTCTCATGCGCACTATTATTATGGAGTTAAGTATGGCATGTATTATGTTGTGTGTGTATATATATATTTTGCTACCCATATTTAGCAGTAACGATGTCCTATGTGTCAGGATGTCTTGGGATATTCAGAAAGAGAAGAAAAGAATATAAAAATATAAAGGCACGTGTCTATTAATGAATTAACTAGTGATAACTACGTCATATAATATGTTATGCCACCTCCTTGCATTTGAGTGAATATTTTCATGCAATGTTATTATTGGTTTCCATCAAACATATTATGATAACAAATATAATGAATTTACACCTGCGCTTGTTATACGTGGTGATCTTGTATTGCTTTGAACTCACGTTGTTTTTATCAAGTTAAGTGATCAACCTATCTCTTACCTGAGAGTTAGAGATTTCATTAATTGGTCCTTACCTCATTTCTTAATTTTTAGACATGTAGGATGGATCCCTCATTGATACGGCTCTTTAGAGGTCCCATGCATATTGATTGTGTTTGTGAATATGTGTTTATACCTAGTTCAGTCGTAAGTGTAGCTTCAACGTGGGGTTTCAAGAGTAGACTCTCCATCAATTTGTCACTTGGTCCGTAAATATTGATGGTGACTTGGTTGGACCATTGAGGGGTTTTGATAGTGAGATGACATGTTGATGAGCGAGATTGTTGATCTATAGTCTAGTATGTGACTTTGTTTTGGCAAGTTTTGGGATACTGGAGTGTGGGATGGCATTGACAAGGCCCGACTTTATTCCTAGAGCTAATGTCTTATATTTTGTTTCTTTTGGTACTTGTATTAATACTTGAAAGAGGGCTAAACATGGAAAGTGTAAATTATTAGAAATTGTCAATTATGTTTTTGTGTGATGTGTTTCATTGTGCTTCCGCATGCCAATAATAAACAGTTATAATTAGAAAAGACAAGCGTCAGATGTGACATTATTGGAAATCACATATACTGATATTTTATATAAAATGTAATTTTTCCTATGTCGGTTCCTATTGTCCCATGAGATTAGTAACTCATTCATGTTATTAGTATGCTTTTGCGTTAAAAATGTAAGCGCCAGCGACGCTGTTTAATTAAAAATATTTGGAACTGGCAATCAATAGTTAAAGTTTCCTTTTTTCAGCAGAAACAAAGTTAAGAGTTAAATAAGTTAAGGAATCTTCAATCAAAGTATTAAAGTATATGTCTCTAGTTTGAACTTGCTTACGAGACACAACCCAAATTGGAGGATTTAGATGGTCTCGAACAATTTCAAAAGTGTGACAGAGTGGTCCGAGTTGGTCATAATTTCTTGACCAATTCTATAAGTTTTCTTTCTTCAAAGGCAATTCTCGTGAACATGCAGAGGGTTCTTCAAAGCATGACAGGAATAAACAAAACTTAAGTTGAAAGATGACATAAAAAAAGTTGCTATTAATGCATTACTCTGCTTTCCATATCAAGATTTCGAATCATGTGCCATAGTTCATTGTCGAAATAAGTGTAAGAGATATTTAGGCGAAATAAAAAAAGGACTTTGTTAACTAGAAAAAGTAGATCAGTCTTAGGAAACTGCATAGATTGCTTAAAAAGTGTTCCCGAGTACTCGATGACGAAGTCGATAGAAAATATGCAGCACTGTATGCAAACGAACCCGCCTCCTTGAGAACTGCCCGGTCGAATTTATTTATGAAAGACCAGAAACATTTTCCTCTTAATCAACATGACTTCATCTTCTGGTCTGACTGACCTGAAGAACCAATAGATAACAGGAATTCTTTCTCATTTTACAAACAAAAGCAGACAAATTCTTTTTGAACCCAGGTCTAATTGAGTAGATGCTTAAAACATGATTGATACTTGCAGGATGCTTTTATTCGTAGAACTGAAATAAAGAGTCTTGAGATTCTAATAGAAGTTCTAACTCGACATGTAGAGCTCTGGAGAGGACAATCTCGGCTTGGGAATGGCGACCAGGGGCTTCATTTTCTTCACCACAAGCCCGAACTTGTCCAATAAATCCATCTCCACCCCTTGCGGGAGTTCCCACTCGAATGAATGCAAAAGAGAGGCCAAAACATATGGCAGCATCCTCTCTGCCAGTGCAAGCCCTGCACACACCCTTCGACCGGAACCAAAGGGCATGTACGTAAAGTTGTTGCCGGAGAGATCATACTTGCTGGGATCTTCCAAGAACCTCTCGGGTCTAAACTCCAACGGTCTGTCCCAAATCTTGGGGTCTCTCTGGATGTAACCCACGTTCAAGAACACAATGCTGCCCTTCGGAATCATGTAACCCCCGACGACACAGGAAGCATGTGGGGTCCGCGGCACCAGTAATGGCCCAGCTGGGTGCAAGCGCAATGCCTCCTTGATGACTGCGTTGAGGTACTTTAATTTGGGCAAGTGATGCTCTTCGACCATCTCATCCTCCCCACGACTTCCATTAATTCGTTGACTACTTTGTTCATCACATCTCGGTTCTGCATCAACTCTGTCATCACCCACTCCACCATTGTTGAAGTCGTATCAGTTCCACCAACCACGATGTCCTATTCCACACATTCAAAATTTCATCAGAAAGACTAAATTGTTGTGATGCTTGATATAGCTGAATATTTGATGAAGCACTGTAATATAGAAGAATTGAGTTCTGATCAGGAGCTTTTTATAATATAGCGGGCAAGGTTGGACGCAGCCTAAGTTAGACAATAGGATACAAAAAAGGAGCTATGGAAAGAGAACTAAGGTGTGACATGATATGTTAAATTTCGGACGAAAAGTGGGGTGGTATAATGGAAACATCTTTGCAATATATATCAACTTTGCTATATTTGTTTCAGCATTGCATAGGGGGTTGGAAAATTAATATCGATTTGAAAACAATTGTTATACTCTAGTAATAATCGCTCAACAATAACTTGTGATTATGGTGGCCAAAATATGAAATGAATTCTACTTACAACGGAGTCGTAGAAGAGGATTGACCATAATTTGTGGTGCGTCAGGTCACTAAGCAGTCAGGTATATTCGTATAATAACTAGTCACCTGGCTCAATAAACTTACCGTTAGAATGGCTTTGAGTGCTCCATCCTTGTCCATTGGTGACTGGTCATCTTCAAGATCCATCTCCATGTCCAGGACAATCTGCAAAAAGTCCTGCTTTTGATCATTGCGCTTCGATTCTCCTTCCTCCTGCTTGAAGTTTTCATTTGTTCTCTTTTGGGTGGCACAATCGACAACAGACTGAATAAAAGCATCAAGCCACTGATGCGCCCTTCTCATGTCCCTTTCCACTCCATGCAGGTCAAGCCACGCAAGTGCTGGGAAAAAGTCCGAAACATTTGGACTACCTAAGAGCACCATGAATTTTGCCGCCACCTCTCGAAACTCTGCGTCCATGGCTTCGCGCTTCTCCCTCGTAAGTGTCCCTCCCCACAGCATCGCCATCACTGCATTAACCAAGATCAGAACGGCCCACTCGCCAATATCCACTGGCACCCCAGATTTGCTGTAGAGATCGCTCAAACCTTTCCTGATCTCCTGCCTTCTCAAATCGTAACAGGCATCAAGGCTCGCATTGCTCATTAAATGCCGTACGAACAGTTTGCGGAGTTTCCTCCAATAAGGCCCCAGGCTTGAGAAGGCAACATCCCTTGCGCCGTATGTCCCGATGGTAACGGCAATGTTCGGGTCCCGATTGGCGAAGGTCATGTCTTGGTCCCGCACGATTTCTTTGGCCAGCGATGGGGAGTTAACCACCACATACAACTTACTTCCGAGCTGCAGTTTGTAGATGGGGCCGTAGGTCTCAGCCAACTCAGCAAATTTCCGGTGGAGATCAGTCCCCACGAATGGGAGGTACCCGAGAAACGGCAAGCCTCGGGGCCCCGGCAGCGTTGGAGCAGTTGCGTTTTTCCGTCCCCTGGACAAACAGAAAAAACTAAGAGCTGTTATTGCTATGGCAAGCAGTGTTGTAGTAGCTCTAGGAATCGCATCATGCGCTTCATTGGCATGCCACAACCACAGCCAGGCGCCTTCGGAGTATCCCTTCGACATTTCAACTTGTGACGACGGGAAGAGCACTGGTGGAGCTAGACTGAGGAAGTTGCTAGCCACACTAAACGTGGGTGGTCTTTTTGATGGGAGTATTTCAAAGTGAAACACTCCAACTCACACAAAAGGAGATAGATAGGCCTTTCGTTTGATTCACCTAGAACAACTACAAGACTCCCCTATTTATAAACTTATTACATGACTTTTACTCTTCCTATTATATGACTACAAATGTATTGTTCCGAGGAGATGGAATCTTAGGAACTTACAAAACATTGTTTACTCCTAGAATCATGAACAATCTAGGAACTTACAAAACATTGATTGCTCCTAGAATCACGAATAATCATGACACAGAAATACAAATAGACTACTCAAAAGTAACGCCATAATAAAGACTATTTAACTTGTGCACCAAACAGTCATCGGTATCAATTCTAAAATATCGGCAATGAGATAACCAATTGACGACCATTAATATCGGCAACTTCGCCATTTACATCAGCAACTTGGTAGTAGATTGATAATCTCGACATTAATGACATTTTTGAATTTGCTTTAATTTCTAACACTTTCTAGGGACGGTTGGGTATATAGGAAAGGCCAATAAGGAAAGGCAATGGTTCTAATTACCGACACCAACACACAAACAATCATTGCATGTAACTAATAATTTTTCATAATGCATTAGAAGTCTTAAAATTTGTCAACAAAGTTCAATTAAATCCTAAAACTTATCACGAAAGTGCAATCAAATCCTAAAACTTTCAAAAAGTGCAATCGTGTCCCAAAATTTTCAAAAAATGCTATCAATAAAGGATTTGATTTTATTAATTTGATAAGTTTTAGGACTCAATTGTACTTTTATGACAAGTTTTAAGAATTAATTACACTTTTTTAAAATTTTAAGACTTAATTATACTTTTGTGATAAGATTCAGGACTTATTTGCATTTTTTGAATGTATACAAGAAAGTCAGACAAGGTTAGTAACTAGGTTTTTGCATTATAAACTTAAGTACCGACGACTATGGTTATATGTTATTCACGATCAACAGGGACGAAGTACACCTCAAGTACCAAAACTTTCAAAAGGTACACACCACGGCCTCGAATCTGATTCCTTTTCTTTTCTTTTTTTTTTTTTTTGGTTTTTTCAAAAGAATTGCCTCCTGGATAAATTTTTTTTTTTTTAAAAGAATTGCCACATCAATTAAAATTCTCATCTTAAAAAGCCATGTCAGCTGTTTGGCAAAAAAATTCTCGCTGTTCACACTTTTTTTTTGGGTCAGTCCTACTCTATACCTACTCTACACTCACTCTCAAACTTTTGCCCTGCCTCTTGCAGGGCGTGGGCGTCGAAACCCACTCCTGAAACTTGCGCCTCCCCACCCCATCCCTCCCTCCCTGAGAAGGGGGGCTTGAACCCCTCACATCCCCCTTCCATGTTGGAAGGGTGGCCACTGGGGCGAATCCCAGTGGTTTCGTTGTTCACACTTAAGAGCTCATTTATTTGCCAATTTTAGCACTTAAATATACCTTACGGAAGTCTTGATGCCTCTATGTCTACTTGTGTCAAGTTTTGATACTTGGAGTGTCCATACCTCCAGCCAATAGTTAGTCCAACTTGTGTTCTAAAGAATAACAAATGTTGTTTGTTTTTCCTCAGCAGATGCAGATAAAAAAATTGAAGTAGATAATATATGAGGAATCCTCAAGCACACCATAACGCAAATAAACAACTCAAGCTGGTAGACAACGTTTGCATATTCATTGAGAATCAGGAGTTTAAATACATGCTTTGAAAACAACACGGAGCGGCTTTTGGTTAGCTAAGCCACATGGGTGGATGCCGCCCTTGCTATTGGCTAGGTTTGGATGGACTATATTAACGAGAAAAGTCAGTTAGTAAATGGAAAGCTGCAAAAATTGCTTGGAAATGTTTCAGAATACTCAACGATAAAATCAACAGAAATTATGCAGTGCCCGGCGCAAGCGGGCCGCCTCCTCGATTTCTCACTAGTTGAATATATACGCAAGGTTGATGCCACAATTTTGAATTTTATACGCCATCTCGTAATGAAGAGTTATCACAAATGATATCTGGAGTCCGTGGAATGCTAGTAATCTATAGTTGGATCTTCAATGTCACGCAAGCCTTTGATTCGAAAGAGCCATGTTGAAGTTTTGAAAAAGAGTCCCCAACACAGTTTCATTATTTGGAGTTGTCTCTATTGTAGCAATACGAGTGTATTGGTAATCAAGAAAATGAGTGTCGAGTAGTGCCATTCTTGCCACAACAAACGATCTTATTCAGCCATACAAACAGAGTTTAAGGCAAATTGCTCCAAAATAAAGATGGGTGAATCCATGTTGTGTCCATTGACGAGGAAATTCCCAAGGGATCTCAAGTGTAACAAACTGTTATTACCAGTAGTGCGAATAAATAGTCTTTCTTCCATCACAAACAAAAGCAGCACAAATTGTTTTCCAGCCTGGGTTTCGTACACGAACCCTCACTTGCTGGTACTTGGCTGTTTGTCTGAACTAGGAAGCACGGACACTCTCGAGGGGTTTCCATGTTGGTGTTGGACACCTACACCTATCCGACACTCGACTGACATGTGGTCAACATGCATCAAACATCTGGCATGTGGTCAGTGCTGAGGACATGCCTAGGACACGTGAGTTGATTATCCTAACATTATGGATTTTTTTATTATTTATTTATTTGTGAATTTAAATTAAATTAATTTGATTGGACTAATCATAAAAATGATAATTTATCATGTATATATATATATATATATATATACACACACACATTAATATACAACATGTCCTAACAAGTTGGAATTCTTTGAAAAATGACATTATTTTGTGTCGTATTGCATGTCAATGTTGTTTTTGGTGCTACCTTGTGTTTAGATGCCTAAAACATTAATGATACTGGCAGGATACTTTTACCACGTAGAACTGAAATGAAGTCTCGAGACTAATAAAAAGATCTATGTCGGCATGTAGAGCTTTGGTGCGGACTCCATCAGGATCTTCATTTTCTTGACCACAAGCCCGAACTTGTCCAATAAGTCATGCTCTGCCCCTAGCGGTAACTCCCACTCGAACGAATGCAAAAGAGATGCCAATACAAATGTTAGCATCCTTTTGCCAGCACAAGCCCTGTGCATATCCTCCAAGAGATTTTGATAGGACCATTATCAACCGTTTTAGAATAATCGGCTGTGGTTCATTCAAAATCTAACATGGTACAGAGTTGGAGGTCCTGAATTTAAATTTTTCTAGACTTCATTTGTCTTCCTAATTAAATTTGTCAATGCTTAGTGCTAGACAAAAAAACTAGACTAAGTGTGGTGGGGAGTGTAGGAATAATTAAATACTAAATCACGTCTTCATATAACAGTTTAAGCTTTTAAAATAGTTGGTTATGGTTATATCAAAATCTAACATCCTTCGACCAGAACCAAATGACATGTACGTGAAGTTGCTGCCCAAGAGATCAAAACTATTTGGATCTTCCAAGAGCCTACTGGGTCTAAACTCTATTGGATTGTCCCAAATTATGTGGTCCCTATGTATCTAACCCACGTTCAAGCGGGCCACCTCCTTGATTTCTCCCTAGTCTTATATGTATGCAAGGTTGATGCCATGATTTTGAATTTTATACGCCATCTGGTAATGAAGAGTACGATATCTGGAGTCCGAGGAATGCTAGTAATCTAAAGTTGGATCTTCAATGCCGTACAAGCCTTGGATCTGAAAGAGCCATGTTGAAGTTTTGAAATAGAGTCCCCAACACCGTTCCATTATTTGGAGTTGCCTCTATTGTACCGATACAGCAATCAAGGGATTAGTGCCATTCTTGCCACAACAAGCAAATCTTATTCAGCCAATCAAACAGAGGGTAAGGCGAATTGCTCCAAAATAAAGATGGGTGAATCCATGCTGTATCCATTGATGAGGAAATTTACGAGGGAGATGGAGTGTAACAAATTTGCTTAGCTAAGCCATGTGGGTGGATGCCGCCCTTGCTATTGACTAGGTTTGAATGGACTATATTAACGAGAAAAAGTCAACTAGTAAATGGAAAGCTGCAAACATTGCTTAGAAGTGTTTCAGAATACTAAACGATATAATCAACAGAAATTATGCAGTGCCCGGCGCACGCGGGGCCGCCTCCTCGATTTCTCCCTAGTCGAATATACACGCAAGGTTGATGCCATGATTTTGGATTGCCATCTGGTAGTGAAGAGTTACAGCTGCGATATCTGAAGTCCGAGGAATGGTAGTAATCTATAGTTGGATCTTCAACGCCATGCAAGCCTTGGATCCCAAAAAGCCATGTTGAAGTTTGGAAATAGAGTCCTCAACACAGCTCCATTATTTGGAGTTCTCTATTGTAGCAATACAAGCGTATCGGTAATCAAGAAAATGAGTGTCGACTAGTGCCATTCTTGCCACAACAAACAATCATATTCAGCTATGCAAACAGAGTTTAAGGCAAATTGATCCAAAATAAAGATGGGTGAATCCATGTTGTGTCCATCGACGAGGAAATTCCCAAGGGATCTCAAGTGTAACAAACTGTTACTACCGAATAACGAGAATTGCCTTCTGATCAAATCTAGTAGAGCAGACTTATTCTTTTACTTGATCACTTGCCATTATTTGATGTCGTAATATAAATGTCATAGTTATTTAGGCAAACTAAAATGGACTATATCAGTGAGAAAAAGTCAGTAAATCCATGGAAAACTGCAAAATCTCCCTATTTTATTGCTTAAAAAGTGTTTCAAAATAATCATTAAAAAAATCAATTGGAGTTATGCAGCGCCCTGTGCAAGCGGACCGCCTCCTTGAGAACTCTGTTGTTAAATATATATGCAAGAGCGAAACGCTTTTTAAATCGCATGAATTCATCCTCTGGTCCAACTGACCTGACGAACCAATAGAGAACAAATATTCTTTCTCCTCTCACAAACAACAGCAGCACAAATTGTTTTCAAGCCTGGGTTTCGTACAAGAACCCTCACTTTCTGGTACTTAACGGTTTGTCTTTTTGAGTAGATGCTTAAAACATTATTGACACTGGCAGGATACTTTGATTTTGTAGGACTGAAATGAAGAGTTCTGAGACTCCAATGAAAGATCTATGTCGGCACGTAGAGCTCTCAAGTGGACAATCTTGGTCTGGGAATGGCCACCAGGGGTTTCATTTTCTTGACCACGATCCCAAACTGGTTCAATAAGTCCAGCTCCACCCCTCGCGGGAATTCCCACATGAACGAATGCAAATGAGATGCGAATACAAACGTTAGCATTCTCTCTGCCAGGACAAGCCCCGCACATATCCTATGACCGGAACTGAATGGCAAGTACATGAAGTCGCTGCCAGAGTGATCCTACCTGCTAGGATCTTCCAAGAACTTCTCCAGTCTAAACTCCGATGGTTCGTCCCGTATATTGGGGTCCCTGAGGATATAGCCCACATTCAAGAATATGTTACTGCCCTTCGGTGTCATGTAACCCCTGAGGACATAGGAAACTTGTGGTGTCCGAGGAACCAATAATGGCCGAGCCGGGTGCAAGCGAAATGCCTCCGTGAGGGCCGTGTTGAGGTAATTTAGTTTCGGCAAGTAATGCTCTTCGACCATGTGATACTTGAGATTTTGGATCAGGTAAAAAGAGCAGTGGTGGGGCCCAAACAAAAAACAAAAGAAAGGGGAAAGAGATATAAAAAGGGGAAATAAGGGGTGCTTGGTTCTTGAAGAGGCTGAGAGCTGGCAGGGGTTGAGCATGGTCTAGGTGTCCAGTTTCCACCTTGGAACTGAGAACCGCCCACCAAAGACTAGTTCCAAAAAATTGGAGCTGAGAAACATCCGTTGGTTCCATAGACCCACCTAGGAAATGGACTGCGGTCTGGTTGGGTCCAATTCCTGGGTGGATTCATAGAATCAGTCTATAATCTCTACAAAATTGCATTCATCAATTAATATTATGTTTAGCCTAGTTTCTAATTTAGAGCACCAAAATTTGTTTGGCCTTATATTTTGATTGAATTGCGAGCCGTTGATTTTGATATAGGCTAGTGAAACCACCTAGAGAGGGTGAATAAGTGATTGCGGAATTCTTTTGGAATCTTTTACCGAAGAATACTTTAATATGAAGAATATATCAATAACAAATAGATCATGCATTCATAAAGTAAATAGAATAGGGTAAAAGAGAATTGACACAATGATTATAGTGGTTCGGCTTATTGCAAACCTACGTCCACTCTCCACACCGACAGCTAACTGGCTGTAATCACTATGTAGCAAATGAGAGCTTGTTACAATTCACGAACTAAACTTCTTCAGCAAAAAGTTTCTCTTACAGCTTCTTGCTGATTCGCACTATAATTGACTCTCTTTGATACAAAATTTGAACACAAGAAATTTTAGAGAACAAGAGATTTCAGAAATTCTAACATCGAGATTCTTCTATCAATTCTCTCATTACTTTCGAGCAACTTCGATCCACCTTAAATAGCCTCCGTGCCTTCATACCCGTTGGCACTTTCCAAGAATTCATCCAATCAACCCGTTAGACTGAATCAATTTAAGTGATCTTCACGTTGTCGAAAATATAAGTAGACAATAGCTCGTCAATCCTCTTCGCCCATACAATCAGGATCTTGAGTTTCCAAAATTAGATCATTCCAAAAATTTGCTTGATCTTCAAAGGATAAAATCCGAAGAATAAATCTTCCGAGCTCACAATCACAGCCAGAGATATTCCATGGATAAGTTAGGGAATATAATATTCAAATCTTACTTTCCTTAACCATAAAAATAATCTGCTGTCAGCCTGGCAAAATCGCAAACAGTCTTCAGACTGAGATTTGGGTCTGGAGGTCTTCAGATTGTAACTGAGTCTGACTGTCTTCAGACGGAAAAACTTCAGACCAAACTTTGGGTCTGACTGTCTTCAAACGGAAAACCTTTGGGTCTTGAACTCTTCAGACTTAATCGACTGAGTCTTGGATTCTTCAGACTTTACTGACGAGACTGTTTTGTTAACTTCAAAACCTCAAGGGATTTTTCTTCAACAATCTCCCCCTTTTTGATGGTGACAAAACACCTCGGTAGATTTGCAAATTTATAACTTGCAAAGAGAACTCATATATACTTTGAGGATTATTTCTGCAAAACAGAAAATGTTAGTCCAATAACAATTATCCTCACAAATATAATGATCCTGCAATGCAAATTCACAAGTCTAGAAATCCAAACATCAGTATAAGGTTATAGAGGTTAAAATAAACAACCCAATCCAAATCCAAATAAAAAATAACTAAAACAGTCTAAGCGAAATAAAAGTTCAAAATAAATAAACAAACTTCAAATCTGCAAAACTCTCCCCCTTTTTGTCCCATCAAAGGAGGTAGAGTGAATAAGAGATGGTTTTTCAAAAGATTTAGGGCTCTCCAGGAATGCGAACAAGCTGAAATTTGCTGAGTGTCTGAAATGTTTTCTCGAGATTAGCAAGAGCTTCCTTCACTGAAATCAACTCTGCACTATTTTGATTTGATTCCACTTGAGCTCTAAGTGTATTGATCTGATCTTGCATATTCACAGAAGTACTCAGCATTGCCTTCTTTAAATCCCTCAGCTCAAAATCCATTCCAAACACCTGCTTCTTTAGGTCCAATATAACATCCAACAGTTGTGTAAAAGCTGTCGAGTTAATGTTACCTCCACTAGGACTGACAGATTCAGTTCTAGGAGTTTGGAAACTTGGAACATCCTTCTCAGCCCTTTCCTTCTCTAATGGAGAGGATTCTTCATATTCTAGGAAAAGAGATGCATAGACATCCTCAGCATCAGCACCTGACCTACTCACATCACTAAAATGTAATGGCGATAACGTTCCTGATCCACAGCAACTCTCCCTGTGTTGGTGCCAGTGGGTGGAGTCGAATAATCCTCACCAACTTCCATATCAGTACTGTGATGTTTCTCGGTCTCTTCCCCAGATTGAGCAAATGATGGCTCAAATCCTGCAGCCATATCCTCCTGCATTCGGCTTTCCTCTTCATTCCTCTTCCTTCTCTCTTCCTCTTCTCTTCTCATCTCTTCTTCTTCTCTTCTCAATTCTTCTTCCTTCCTCAGTCTTTCCTCTTCTTCTCTCTGTTCTTCTTCTTTCCTTCTCTGTTCTTCTTCTTCTCTCCTCTGTTCTTCTTCTTTCCTTTTTCTTTCTTCTTCTCTCCTCTTCTTTTCCTCTTCTCTCTTCCTTTGTTTTTCTTCCTCTTTCCTCTGCTTCTCGGCTTCTTTCTCCTTTGCTTCTTTCCTTGCCCTCTCTCCAGCCTCAGATCTCAAGCTGACTGGGCTCCTCAATTTTGAGAGAGCAGACAAAGTCATGGCATCATCCAAATTTTCCTCGTCCTCTTCATCCTGCAGGATGATTTTTCTACGCTTTTTCTCAGCCATGGGCTCTTTACCCTTTCTCTTTGAAGAAGCAGTGGGGATCTCCTTTGAATGTGTCTTTTCCTTCAACCTTTCCATTGCAGCATTTAGCTCCGGAAACTTCATCTTCATCACCATCTTGTAGCCAACAAGCATCAGACTTAAATTGGTCAGGCATAGAGGTGCAGGAATTTGAATTTTGAAGTGCCTGAACAACTTGATGATGATCGATGAATAAGGCAATTGACCCTTATCCTTAACCACAGTTCTGTACATGTGGAAAAGAATAACGTGTGGGAGAGAAAAGGGTCTGCCTTGGTTGATGACAAACATCAGCTTGGCTTCAGTCTTGGAGACATCGGTCTTCGAGGTTGTCTTGGGCCTTATACAGTTGATTATGATTTTGTGCAGCAATACATTTGAGGCATTCATCCTTGTATAGGATATTTTGCCCTCTACAGTTCTATCACGCACAATCTCCAGAGTTGCATAGGCTGTAGACACTTTTATTGGTTGGAAACTCCTCCTCTCCACCCCAATAACATCAGCCAAAGTGTCAACATCAACTATATAATCTTTGTCCATAAAAGAAAAGGATAACCGATTCGCATCCAGAAACGACAAATTAGAATAAAAATAAGCCGTGAGTTCAGGATGGGCATTTGTCGTATCCATGCAGAATTTCTCCAACTGCAGCCTAGCAAACTTCTCTCTAAGATTTAACTCCAATGAATCAAGGAAGTCAAAGCTCACACTTCTTGGATTTACTACACCCCTCTTCAACAACTTGGTGTACACTCGCTCATGCTCTTTAGACCGAAACAAACTTCCCGAATGACAAACCGAGTTCACAGCCACACCTAATCGTGGCTGGAACTGAGAGAAAAGTCTCTCATCATCGTCTAAGGTCTAGCTTGCGGTACTGTAAAACGGATCACTCGGAATGTTTTCAAGTGTCCTTTGCGCAGTTCCTTCCTCAACAACTTTCATCTTCTCCATCTCCATCAAAAAGATATACTCACTTTTATATCATCTTTCTTTCAAAAAATCCTCAATCGTCTTTAGGCTCGTTCCCCCAGCCTTTAGTCTACTATAAAGATCAAAAGCATTATGTGGTTTAAGGGTTCTTACTAGCTCTGCTTCAGTGATCCCTTCCTCAAAATGTTGACTTCCGGTCTCCCTTTGAGGAGAATCTTCGCCTGTTAGGTCCACCCTTGTAGGACCCTCTGGTTGTCTCTGCGGTCCCCTACCAGCAATTCTGGAAGACTTTCGAGAAGACATTCTTGGAACGCAAGCGAAAGTTGAACTTGTTCGCTAAAAAAGATGGAATTTTTATTGAGAAAGTTAATGGAATGGGAACGGCAAATGGAGCTTTTTAGGGTTTTGAAAGCGAAAGAGAATGAAGATGAATTTCAAAAGAGTAGAAGCGGATGAAGATGACGATTCAAGAGTATAAATAGTAGGAAAAAATAAAAATAAAACCGAGATACTGAACCGTCGCTTAAAAGGAAAATAAAAACTGCCAAAAATAAACTTGAAATTTGAAAAAGTAAACTGCCTTTTTGAAAATGTAAACTGCCATAATTGCATGTCAGTATTAGAGTAAAAAGAGATTTTGAAAATTCGAAAAGCAATTAACAAAAATAAAATAAAGCAGAGAATATGAAAAAAAACTTAAAATACGTAAAAAGACTAAAAGACAGAGTCTGAAAGTGTTTAGACTTTACCTCAGAGTCTGAACTCTTTTTAGACTTTACCTTTGAGTCTGGACGCCATTAGACTTTGCGTTGAGTCTGAATGCCATCAGACCTTACGTTGAGTCTGAATGCCTTCAGACCTTACGTTGAGTCTGAACATCTTCAAATCTTACGATACTTAGTCTTGATTGAATTGATTCAAAGTGAGCCTTTTCTAGGGGCTTTGTAGATATATCTGCTAATTGATTCTTTGAATAAACGAACTAAATCACCACTTCACCACTTTGAACATGATCTCGAATAAAATGATGCTTGATTTCAATGTGCTTTGCTCTTGAATGAAGTATTGGATTATTTGTGAGATTGATTGCACTTATGTTGTCACATTTGATTTCTGTACTCGTTTCCTCAACTCCAAAGTCTCTCAATTGTTGTTGCATCCATTGAATTTGAGAGCAGCAACTTCCAAGAGCTATGTACTCTGCTTCAGCTGTTGAAAGAGCCACGGTACCCTGTTTTCTTGATAACCAAGACACCATCCTATTTCCCAATAGTTTGACAAGTACCTGTAGTGCTTTTTCTATCCACTCTACAACCACCAAGGTTAGCATCAGAATATCCAATGAGAGTAAAGTCTCCTTGTTTGGAATACCACAGACCTAGCTTAGATGTAGTTGCAACATATTTAATAATGCGCTTCACAGTAGTCATGTGAGATTCTTTAGGATTAGATTGAAATCTAGCACAAATGCAAACACTAAATAGAATATCAGGTCTAGATGCTGTAAGGTAAAGAAGTGACCCGATTATACTCCTGTATAGCTTTTAGTCTACACTCTTTCCTTCTTCATCTTTATCTAGCTTTGATGAGCTTGACATAGGAGTTTCTGTTTTCTTGCAATTCTCCGTTCCAAACTTCTTGATAAGGTCTTTTGCATAATTTTCTTGGTGGATAAAAGTTCATTCTTTTGATTGCTTGACTTGAAGTCCCAAAAAGAAATTCAATTCACCCATCATGCTTATCTCAAATTCATTCTGCATGCAACTTGAAAATTTCTTGCAAAGCTTTTCATTAGAAGAACCAAAAATTATATCATCAACATAAATTTGAACAAGTATGAAATCCTTCCCTTCTCTTTTAATAAATAAAGTAGTATCTACTTTACCTTTAGAGAAACCATTTTGAATTAAGAAATTACTTAACCTTTCATACCAAGCTCGAGGTGCTTGTTTTAAGCCATATAAAGCTTTCTTCAGCTTGAAAACAAAGTTTGGTTTTCTAGGATCTTCAAATCCTGGTGGTTGTTCCACATAGACTTCTTTTTGGATAATTCCATTTAGGAATGCACTTTTCACGTCCATTTGGAATAACTTGAAATTTTTAAAACAAGCAAAAGCAAGAAGTAATCTTATAGCTTCTAACCTTGCCACAGGAGCATAGGTTTCATCATAGCCGATGCCTTCTTCTTGTGTGTAACATTTTGCCACAAGTCTTGCTTTGTTCCTTACCACTTTTTCTTGTTGGTCAAGCTTATTCCTGAAAACCCATTTGGTACCGATAATTGATTTACCTTTTGGTTTAGGGACTAGTTCCCAAACATTGTTGATTTTGAATTGATTCAATTCCTCTTGCATTGCTTCAATCCAGCTTTCATCTTTCAATGCATCTTCTATGTTTTTAGGTTCAATCTCAGAAATGAGTGCAAGAGCGCTAGATTCTTCACGCCTTTTAGATCTTGTACGAACTCCTTCATTAATATTGTCAATGATGAGATCTGCAAGGTGACTTGATTTGTGCTTCCAATTTGTAGTTGGTTTGTCACTTTGATGAAGCTCTTCTTCAGTTGGAGCTACTAAATTGGTTTGTGCCTGAGTGTCTGAGATTTGATTTTCTTCAAGAGAATTTGTAGACACTTGGCGAGACTCATAATCTTCAGGTTGAGTCTAATTTTGAACTGAGTCTTCAAACTTCACATTTATGGATTCCTCCACAGTCTGAGTCCGTTTGTTGAAAACTCAGGGCTGTAGCATGGAGATCCGCAAAGTGCTGATTTGGTGGGCGCGAGATACAACACCTTTTGGCTAGCCCTGTCACTAGTGAAGTATAGGTTACCTAGGGGTTTCTTTTGAGATAGACCTATATAAACTCCCAGGTTAACCTGGTATGTTTATAAAGTGTGATTTATAAAAAAGCGTTAGTATGTTTTGACTATCCTTGTGTTTGATAGTTGTTAGGGTGTTTGTTTAATTCGCTTCTAGATGTGCTTAATTGAAAGGAAAAAAAAAAAGAATGGGTCGGCGACGTGTCCTGGGATGTTGTATTTTTAAATCGACCGCCAAGGGATGTGCGTGCGCTTGAGATTTGGGGTGTGACATTTATGGTCAATATTGCTATGAGCCCATTGAGGAGTATGGGGGTATGCATATTGGGTTTTGGATACCCTTCTGGGCCGAGCCATCGGCTTTGTAAGTGGAGAGCTTACTAAGGGAGAATCTTGGTCACCTTGTCACCAAGCGTTGTATCGTGACTATAGCACAATATTGAGCAATAGATTGGTCGATTAAATGGAACATCGAAGTATGATTTGATGAAATTAATCAATGGAATAGACCATTGATATGAGAGTTGTTGTGATTGATTAATGGATTCAACCATTGATGTTTATGATGATTAAGTGAGTATTTTTTGGAATGTACAAAGTTTTGTTGAAATGAAACCACTCATATGTGATTCGATATGTATTTTATACTTTGAGTTTGGATTATGGGTTTCTGGAGGGTAAGAATAGTACAAGTGTCAATACTTTTGTACGTTGCCCATTTGCGTGCTAAAACTGTTTTTTTTTTTTTCCTCACTTGAATGCCACATATTTGAAAAATCGATCACTTAAGTACCACTTTCAATTTGCCATATTGAAAAAGCTGATGTGGCAACCAGTCGGCTACGAAGGTCTTAAGCAAGGCCATTGGAGCCTTGCGGCCTTAGTGAGGCCGTGACATCCCTCACCCACTTTGGGCGACGTCCAGCCTTGGACGATTGCAAGCAATGTCACCTAGAGTGAGCGAGGGCCATCGTGGCCTTGTCAACAATCAACAATGCCTCGATGGCCCTCGCCTGCTCTGGGCAACGTCACTTGTGGTCGCTTGATGGCCGATGAGGGTCGTTGGCCCTAAAGGGGGAAAAAAAAAGCAAAATACATATAAAAGCAATAAATTCAAAAATAAATAAAATATAAAAATTCACATAGAACATTTGGCTAGAATTGGCTCTCAAGTGATCATTTGTTCTCCAATATGGCACTTAAGTGAGTGATAAAAAATGTTTTAGTATTCAAGTGAGTGTCGTACGAAAGTTTTAACACTCCTACTCTTCTCATGTCGAGTTTCTAGTATTTATTTTTTTTTTTTTTTGTATACATGCATAATAGTTGTTCGATTTACTTAAAAGATATATACTACTCACTGAGCTTATGATTGCTAATCTTTCTCTTTCCTAACCTTTTCAGGTTCTTTCCTTAGTAGCTAGTAGAGCAAGAGCACTGTTGACGGGGGTTATTGGGAGTAAGATTTTGATGGTTTGAAACTGCGTCCTTTGAATGGAAGGACGGTCATGTCATATCATGTGGTATTCCGGGCGTGACAAACCATCTCATCCTCCCCCATGACTTTTGTCAACTCGTGGACTGCTTTATTCGTCATATCTCAGTTCTGCATCAACTCTTCCATTACCTACTCTACCATTTTTTAAGTCGTATCAGTTCCGCCAATCACGATGTCGTATTCCACACATTCAAAATATCACCAGAAAGAGTAAATTAATATAATGCAAGACCGTGCATTTATTCTATTGAATTGGCTTAATTTTTGGGATTTACAGGCGTGGAGAGGGGACGAATCTACCATATTGTCAACGTTTTAGAGAGCATTGGAGTGAGTTTTTCTTCACTGGGTTCTTCTATGGATTTCTGAAAATATTGTTTAACTCCCTTGTTAAGTGAATCAACGTGATTGTCAGGTTCTAGTAAGAAAAGCCAAGAACTAGTATACCTGGAAAGGGTTCGAAGGAATTCCTGGGGCTGTAAAAAAGCTTAAGGTGGTTCTCTCACTGATACATGCCAAAATCCTCTACAAGTAAGAACCATGATTGGAGTTTTCCAGAAAGGGTCTAATATAATTCATTGTTGTTTTTCAATTTAGGAATAGGGATTACGGGAGAACTTCAGTGTTTCCAATTTCGCTAGCTATAACAGAGTAAGAAAGAGGGAACCCTTTCGTTCTCTAGCTTCCAGAATACATTCAATTCAATAGAGAAAAGCTTTTAAGTGCGTCGCTTTTATTTATCCCTGGTGTTCTTTCTAGGTATCGGACGATGAAGAGGATGACGTAATATTCTGATCCAAACATTGGTAGTCAAGAGGACCAACCCAACCCTGCTATAATATTATAATATGTAATATATTTTTATTATTCTAAATATGATCCCACTTATTGGTATTCCCAATAAATTCCGATATTATTGCCAAATTTATCACCCACGTGTATTTTGTGATATTTGCCCATTAATATGTTACCATAACGGTCTTGATGGAAGATATCGGTAACGTAATAAACGGTATATAAACGTCAGGTTGTCTAGCTCAAACCCTATCAATATAGAAAAACACACTATCAAGTTTGAGGGGTATTGGCTAGTAGAACAGGACGTACAATTCTCCATATTGCAGATCGATTGTGCTGTGTGGATCCATCAAAGGTTTTGAGGCTTTTCGCTTTTGCAGATTTCATCAATGGCTGGAGGTATGTTGATCTTTACGTTTCCGCAAATTGATCCCGAATTCTGTATGAATTTATCTGTGATTGATAAATCAGAATCATCAAGTTTTAGTTTATATTTATTCTAACAGTTGGTATCAGAGCATGCTTATAATCTCTGTCTTGGTGAAATTTTGGGAATTTATTTTCATTGAATTATATGTGAGTAAATTCCGTGTTATATATGTCTTTGATCCGAATTTAGAATTCCGATCAAATTCGAGTGACCACCACACTGTGACGGATTTACATGATCACACCGCTATTAGGAAGAAAAACCCTTAATTTTTCGGTATATTATTAATCGGTCGGAGGTTCATCGAGCGGTGAATTTTTGTGGTTAGGGTTTTATAGGACAAATTGTTTTTAGACTTAATTATGGTCAATACATTAGTCGTTTTTGCCGGATCTTGAAATTATTCGTGCATCTCGATGTTTTCTTCGAAACCCAACAACCAATTTGGTCGGACATGGGCTGTAGGAGGAGACCCAGACGGCGGAACAAGACTGGTCGCGGCGGAAGAATCGAAGAAAAAAAAAAAAAGGCCCGAAAAGAGGGCTTCGGGTGCGTGCAACGTAGGCGCCCGAGGGCTGCAGCGGGCACGTGCGTCGCAAGCGCCTGAAGGACTGCGTGGGAAGCGGGCGTGTGCAACGGTGAAAAGTGCGCGTGCGTTGCATGCGCGCCTATGATTTCTTGGTTCTACCCTCTGCTTTTTGGAAAATTGCGATTCTGCCCTGGATGCCTAAAATTTCGGTTTTGCCCCCTTTGGGCATGAAAATCTACGATTTTGCCCCTTTTGGGTGTGAAATTCCTGTTCTGCCCTTAAGTGCAATTTTATGAATATTTACTCATAAAATTAAATGTCTAGTGATCCGTATATATTTAGTTAATTAAAGATTAGCCACAGCATCTTTGATTATATTAAATTATATACATTAAGAGCCTTTGGATCACATATAGTAAAAGACAATAATTGTGATTAGTCACGTTAATATTATGAATTTTATCCCACAGAAATTTTCAATATATTAATGTGATTAATTAGGATGAAATATTATTTTATCTTTCTTAATTTACCCACAGGGATTAAGGAAGGGAATATAATTTGATAGTTTCATCATGAAGTAATTATGAATCAATTTAAATTAGAAACTTAGCCCACAGGCAGTTTTTGATGTTATGCGATTCATATTTTATAACATGTTTTACATTGGTAAAATATGATTTAAATTTATTTGCCTCAAATATATTCATACATAAGTTTTATTTGATTATGATGCAGTCTTACCACCTACGATTAATTCTGGTATAATTGTTCCCGAGCTTAATGGAAATAACTTTAAAGAATAGAGGGAATTAGTCATTCTTCAATTGGGGTGCATGGATCTTGATTATGCTCTAAGGTCAGACGAACCACTTGAACCTACTAAGAATAGTACTCATGCTGAACATACTCGTTATGTTCAATGGGATCGGTCCAACCGTCTTAGTGTGATGTACATAAAGACAAAACTCTTTGCTAGCATTCGTGGTTCAGTCATTCAGCATAACAATGCCAGGGAATTGCTGGAGGCTATCGATGCACAATTTGAGTCTTCAGAGAAGGCGCATGCCATGACCCTAATTATGAAGTTCTCCTCATTAAAGCTTACCAGTGTAAAAAGTGTGCGTGAGCACATCATGAAAATGAGGGACATTGCAGCTCAGCTAAAGAATCTCAAGGTTGGGATATAAGAATCCTTTCTTGTATATTATATCCTAAATACTCTCCCACAAGAGTATGCCCCTTTTAAGATCTCTTATAACACACATAATACTAAATGGTCAATCAATGAACTCATGACCATGTGTGTTCAAGAAGAAGAGAGGCTACTCATGGAGAAAGGAGAAAGTGCTCATATGGCAACACAGGATAAGTATAAAGGGCAAGGCAAGCAGAAGAGAAAAGGTAAGATGCCTCTACCTCCCCAAGCTGGCATTAAGAAAGAATCCAAGTGCTTCTTCTGTAAAAAGAAGGGGCACATGAAGAAGGATTGCGCCAAATTTAAGGCCTGGCTAAAAAAGAAAGGTAACCAACTCACATGTGTTTGTTATGAAACTAATATGGTTGATGTGAGTCACAGCACTTGGTGGATTGATTCTGGTTTAACAATTCACATTTCAAATTCCTTACAGGGTTTTCAGAACCAGTGGAAACCAGTGGGAAGTGAACAAGGCATCTATTCGGGAAATAAGATGCGCTCACGTGTGGAAGCTATTGGGACATGTAGATTAGTTCTCAGTAGTGGTTTTGTTTTAATTTTAGAAAGGACCTTTTATATTCCTAGTTTTTCTAGGAATTTAATTTCAGTTTCAAGACTTGTACCTTTAGGATACTCCTTTGAATTTTCAGATTCAACATTCAATTTACCGTATAAATCTGAAATTGTTGGGAGTGGTATTTTGTCTGATGGTCTCTTTCGAATTAATTTACAAGACACTGCCATTAATAATGCGATGCACGTTCATGATAATGCTGGTATAAAACGAAGTGTTGTGAATGAAGATTCCTCTATGTTGTGGCACTGGAGATTGGGACATATCTCCATGGATAGAATTAAGAGACTAGTAAATGATGGAGTACTTAATACTCTAGATTTTGCTGATTATGACACTTGTGTGGAATGTATAAAGGCAAAACAGACCAACAAGTCAAAGAAAGGAGCTAAGAGGAGTACAAAAATATTAGAAATCATACATACAGATATTTGTAGTCCTGATATGGACTCAAATGGTCAGAGATACTTCATTTCTTTCATAGACGATCATTCACGATTCATGTATCTCTACTTGCTTCATAATAAGCACGAAGCACTAGATGCCTTTAAGGTATTTAAAACTGAATTAGAGAAACAATGCGACAAACAAATTAAAATCGTGAGATCAGACAGAGGTGGAGAATACTATGGTAGATACACTGAAGATGGACAAGCACCTGGTCCATTTGCGAAGTTTCTTGAAGAGCATGGGATTATTGCCCAATACACTATGCCTGGTTCACTGGACCAAAATGGTGTCGTAGAAAGAAGAAACCGAACATTATTGGACATGGTGCGGAGTATGCTCAGCAACTCCAAACTTCCTAAGTTTTTGTGAACTGAGGCTCTTAAAACGGCTGTGTATATATTAAACCGAGTTCCAACCAAGGCTGTTCCAAAGACGCTTTTTGAGCTATTCAAAGGTTGGAAATCGAGTTTGCGACATGTACGTGTTTGGGGATGCCCATCTGAAGTAAGAGTCTACAATCCACGGGAAAGAAGTTAGATCCAAGGACTATAAGTGGGTATTTCGTTGGATATGCCGAAAAGTCCAAAGGATACAGATTTTATTGTCCATCTCACACCACTAGGTTTGTGGAATCAAGAAATGCTAAATTTCTTGAGAATGACCTGATTAGTGGGAGCGATTAATTCGGGGACTTTTATCCCGACGAAGATCATTCAGATACTCAACCTTCCATCTCGAGTGTACTGAATTGGTTATTGCCTACAACGCCCCTTCGTTCAACCGGTCGTTGAGCAACCGATCATTGAAGATCCACAACCGCCTCGATATTGATCAAGTAGACCCAACTGTTCAGCAATTACCGAGATCTTGTTGAGCTTCCGGTTGAACAACAAACTCCTCAGGAGGATGTTGATGCAACATTAAGAAGGTCTACTAGAATAAAGAAATCAGCAATTCCTAATGACTATATTGTGTATCTACAGGAATCTGACTATAATATTGGAGCTGAAAGTGATCCCAAGACATTTTCACAAGCCATGAGATGTGATAAATCCAATTTATGGTACAATGCCATGAAGGAAGAGATGAATTCCATGGCATCAAACGAAGTCTGGGATTTAGTAGAGTTGCCTGATGGTGCGAAGGCTATTGGTTGTAAATGGGTCTTCAAAACTAAGAAGGATTCATTAGGCAATATAGAGAGATATAAAGCCAGACTCGTTGCCAAGGGATTTACTCAAAAGGAGGGAATCAGTTACATGGAGACATTTTCTCCTGTATCCAAGAAAGATTCTCTTCGTACTATTTTGGCATTGGTTGCTCATTTTGATATGGAGTTACATCAAATGGATGTGAAAACGGCGTTTCTCAATGGAAAATTGGAAGAAGTGGTTTATATGAAACAACCAGAAGGATTCTTCTCTAGTATTGGTGAGCATTTGGTATGCAAGCTTAAAAGGTCTCTATATGGCTTGAAACAAGCATCCCGCCAATGGTACTTAAGATTCCATGAGGTCATCTCTTCATTCGGTTTTATAGAGAATGTCATGGATCAATGTATATACTAGAAGGTTAGTGGGAGCAAAATTTGTTTTCTTGTACTATATGTAGACATTTTACTTGCAACCAATGACAATGGGTTGTTATATGAAGTGAAACAATTTCTCTCTAAGAGTTTTGATATGAAGGATATGGATGAAGCCTCTTATGTCATTGGCATTGAGATCCATAGAGATAGATCTCGAGGTATATGAGGACTATCTCAATAAACTTATATCAATAAGGTCTTAGAGAGGTTTCGGATGAAAGATTGTTCACCAAGTATAGCACCGATTGTGAAGGGTGATAGGTTTAATTTAAACCAATGCCCAAAGAACGATTTTGAAAGGAAACAAATGAAGAACATCCCATATGCTTCTGCTGTCGGAAGCTTGATGTATGCTCAGGTTTGCACTCGACCTGACATAGCAACTGTTAGAATAAATATAAACTAAAACTTGATGATCCCGATTTATCAATCACAGATAAATTCATACAGAATTTGGGATCAATTTGCGGAAACGTAAAGATCAACATACCTCCAGCCATTGATGAAATCTGCAAAAGCGAAAAGCCTCAAAACCTTGATGGATCCACACAGCACGATTGATCTACAATATGGAGAATTGTACGTCCTGTTCTACTAGCCAATACCCCTCAAACTTGATGGTGTGTTTTTCTATATTGATAGGGTTTGAACTAGGTGACCTGACGTTTATATACCGTTTATTACGTTACCGATATCTTCTATCAATTCTGTTATGGTAACATATTAACGGGCAAATATCACGAAACACACGTGAGTGATAAATTTGGCAATAATATCGGGATTTATTGGGAATACCAATAAGTGGGATCATATTTAGAATAATAAAAATATATTACATATTATAATATTATAACATTCTCCCACTAGATCCCAATAATCCATCAAATGAATTATTAACCTTAACCCACATAAACTTCATACTGAAATAAAACACATGAATCACGGCGATAAGTCCTCTTAGAGCGAGTATTATCTTCCGTGTATCACAATGTATTTCATCAGCTCATATGTGATCAAATAACTTAATGAATAAACCTCATGTTTACTCTAGGTCAAACATAATGGTTTTTCTCAGAATAACTGAATGTATACAACTATATTGAGAAAAACATTGTAAATAAATAAAAGTCTCAGAAATTCTTCCATATAAGAAAAAATTTACATGATTGGACCAATGCCCATTCTAAATACATGATCCTTATAACTCATTGGTGGCATGCCTTTAGTTAAAGAATTAGCTATCATCAATCCAGTGCTCACGTGTTCTATGACCACTTTCTTCTCTTTAACACGTTCTTTGATGGCTAAATACTTGATGTCGATATGCTTGCTTCGACTGAAATGGGCTAGTGAATCAACCTAGAGGGGGGTGAATAGGTTGTTGCGGAAATCTTTTGGAATCTTTTGCGATGCAATACGTTGATATCAAAGATATAACAATAATAAACAGATTACGTATTCGCAAAGTAAATAGATTAGGGTAAGAGAGAATTGACACAAGGATTATAGTGGTTCGGTTTAGACCAAGCCTACGTCCACTCTCCACGCTGACAGCCAACTGGCTGTAATCACTATGTAGCAAAAAAGTGCCTTTACAGTAGACGGATTAGACTTCTTCAATTGACAGTCTCTCCTACAGCCTTCTGCTGCTTTCGCACTATATCTCACTCTCTTTGATACACAATTTGAATATGAAAGACTTTAGAGAACAAGTGATTTTGGAGATTCTATCATCAAGATATTTCTACCAGTCTCTCTTTGTTTCCAAGCAACGTCGATCCACCTTAATAGTCTCCATGCCATCATACCCATTGGCACTTATCAAAACATTCATCCAATCAACCCGTTGGACTGAATCAATTTAATTGATTTCCTTGTCTCGAAAACGTAAGTAGACAGCAGCTCATCAATCATATTCGCCCATACAATCAGGATCTTGAGTTCCCAAAATTAGATTCTTCCAAAAATAATCTTCATCTTCAACGGATAAAATCCGAAGAATCAAATCTTCCAAGCTCTTGATCACAGCCAGAGATATTCCATGGTTAAGATTAGGAAATACGAAATCCAATATCTATCATTCCGTGACCATAAGAATAACCTGTCGCCAGCCTGTAAAAATCGCGAACTGTCTTCAGACTTATATTTGGGTCTTGAGGGTCATCGGATCGAAACCGAGTCTTGAAGGTCTTCGGACGGAAAGCGAGTCTTGACCGACTTCGGACGGAAAAACTTCAGACCGAAATTCTGGGTCTTACTTGTCTTTGAAAACCTTTAGACCTTGACAACTTCGGACGTAGCCGGCGAGTCTTGGAGTCCTTAGACCACCTTTGTTGAGGCTGTTTTGTCAACTTCAAAACTCCAAGGGGTTTTTCTTCAACAATCTCCCCCTTTTTGATGGTGACAAAACCCTCGACATTTGTGAATTAAAAACCTTCAAGGAAAAACTTATATATATTTTGAGGATTATATCGCAAAACGAGTGTTAGTCCAATAACAATTATCCTCACAAAATATAGTAATCCTGCAATCAAATTCACAAGTCTAAATTCAAATCATCACATCAGCATAAGGTCATAGAAGTTCAAACAACCCAATCGAAATCCGAAATAGAACAGTCTAAATAAAATCAAACTTCAAAATAAATAAAAAAATCTCCAAGCTTCCTCAGCTTCAAAAAACTTCAATCAAATCTTCAAAACTTGCAATCAAATCTGCGCAACTCTCCCCCTTTTTGTCCCATCAAAGAGGTCGAGTGAAATGGAGATAAAGTTTTGAAAATTTTTTAGGGGCCTGCGGGGGAAACGAACAAGCTGAAACTTGCTAAGCTCCCGGACTGACTTGTCAAGATTGGCAAGATTTTCCTTCACCGAAGAAGCCAGTGCACTTTGGTCCGATTTGACTCCACTTGTGCTCTCGGTGCATTGATATGTTCTTGCATGTTCACTTTGAAGTACTCGGCAGTGCCTTCTTCAAGTCTCTCATTTCAAAGTCCATCCCAAAACCTGCCTTTTAAGTCCAGCATAACATCCAACAAGCGTGAAAATCTGTGGAATTGGCATTGCTTCCACTTGGACCGCGAGAATGGGTTTGAAAACTCGGAGCTTCCCTTTCGGCCCTTTCCTTCTCGGCGGGTAAGGATTCTTCATGCTCTGGGAAGTGTGATGCAAAGACCTCCTCGGGGTCGGCACGAGACCTACTCACATCACTAAAATGTAGTGGCGATATTGTTCCTTGTTCGCAGCAACTCCCCGAATGAATGCCGGTGGGTGGAGTGGAAAATTCATCGCCAACATCCACATCAGCACGAGGATGTTTCTCGGTCTCTTCCCCAGCAAAAGATGGCTCAAATGCAGCAGCCATATCCTCCTGCATTTTGCTTTCTTCCTCAGCCTTCCTTCTTCTTTCTTCTTCTTCAGCTTTCCTCTGTCTCTCTTCTTCTCATCTTCTTCTCTTCTTCTTCTTTCTTCTTCTCTTCTTTGCCTTTCTTCTTCCTTTCTTTTCCTTTCCTCTTCTTTTCTCTTTCTCTCCTATTCTCTTCTCCTTTCTTTCTCTTCCTTCTCTTTCCTCTGTTTCTCTGCTTCCTTCTCCTCTGCTTCTTTTCTCGCTCTCTCTTCAACCTCTGTTCTCCGGATTACAGGGCTCCTCATCCTAGAGAGAGTGGACAAAGTCATGGCATCTTCTTCATCCTCCTCGTCTAGCAGGATGATCTTTCTTCTTTTCTTTTCAGCCATGGGCTCTTTGCCCTTCCTTTTTGATGAAGCAGTGGGAAATTCTCTTAAAGGTGTTTCCCTCCTCAACCTTTCCAGTGCTGCAGTCAGTTTTGGAAATTTCATTTTCATCACCATCTTCTCACCAACGAGCATCGAATTCAACTTTGTTAGGCACAAAGATGCAGGGACTTGAATATCAAAATGCCTAAACAATTTGGTGATGATTGATGAATAAGGCAGCCGACCCTTATCCTTCACCACTGTCCTATACATATGGAAAAGTATGACATGTGGAAGTGAGAAAGGTCTGCCCTAGTTGATGGCAAACATCAGCTTTGCCTCTATTTTGGAAACATCGGTCTTCGAGGTTGTTTTTGGCCGAATGCAGTTGATGACAACTTTATGCAACAAAACATTGGTGGCATTCATCCGAGTGTAGGATATCTTGCCTTCAACAGATCTGTCTCGTACAATATCCAATGTTGCATAGGCTGTTGAGACTTTGATTGGCTGGAAACTCCTTCTTTCCACACCAATGATGTCAGCCAGCAAGTCAACATCAACAATATAATCTTTGTCCATGAAAGAAAAGGACAAATGATTTGCATCCAAAAAGGATAGATTCGAGTAAAAGTAGGCTGTCAATTCAGAGTGGACCACAGTTATATCCATGCAGAAATTTTCCAATTGCAACCTAGCAAACTTCCCTCTCAAATTAATCCTTATTGAATCTAGGAAGTCAAAATCCACACTCCTTGGATTGACCACTCCTCTTTTTAACAGCTTCGCATAAACTCGTTCATGTTCCTTCGACCGAAATAAACTCCCCGGAGGACAAATAGTGTTGACAACCACACCAAAACGAGGCTCAAAATGAGAGAAAAGTCTCTCATCATCATCTAAAGTTTCAGTAGGAGCATTCTCAAGTGGATCGCTCGGAATATTTTCCAGCGTCCTTTGTGCAGTGCCTTCACCAACAACCTTTAGCTTTTCCATCTCCTTCAAAAATGCATACTCACTCCTAAATCCCCTTTCCTTCAAATACTTTTCGATCATCTTAAGGCTAACCTTCCCTTCTTTGAGCCTTGTATAGAGATCGTAAGCTACATTTGGCTTAAGAGTTCTTATCGGTTTTGCTTCGGTAACAACTTCCTCAGAATGTTGACTCTCCGCTTCTCGTTGAGGCGAATCTTCCTCCGTTAGGTCCACCCTTGTAGGATCCTCTTGCTGTCTCTGTGGTCCCCTGCTTGCAATTCTGGAGGACTTGCGAGACAACATTCTTGTAGAGCAAGCAAAGTTTCAACTTGTACGTGAGGAAAAATGGAAACTTTGAGAAGAAAAAGGGACGAAATGGAAATGGCAAAAGGAGCTTTTTAGGGTTTTGAGAGTGAAAGAGTATGAAGTTGAATCGCAATGGAGTAGCTGAGAGTAAAAGTGACGGTTCGAGAGTATAAATAGTGGGAGAAAAATCACCGGAATACGAATCGTCGCCAAAAAGTGAAAGAAAAGAACGCCAAAAATAAACCGTAAAAAGAAAACTGCCCTTTTTTGAAAATGTAAACTGCCATTAATGTATGTCGAAAAGAGCGAAAAGGGATTTTGAAATACTGAAAAGTAATTACCAAAAATATATTAAAGAGAGAATACGAAAAGGAAATTCGTAAAAGATAAAATAGTACAGAGTCTGACGGATGTTCAGACTTTACCTTTGAGTCTGAACCCTTTTCAGACCTTACCTTTGCGTCTGAGCACAATCAGACTTTTCGTAGAGTCTGAAACACTTTCAGACCTTGCTTTGAGTCTGAGCCGTCTTCAGACCTAGCGTTGAGTCTGAACCACTTCCAGACTTAGCAATGAGTCTGAACCACCTTCAGACTTTAGCGATGAGTCTCGAATATCTTCAAAATTCACAATTCCAGTCTTGAACAAATTGATTCAAAGTGAGCCTTCTCTAGGGGTTTTGTGAATATATCCGCCAATTGATTCTTTGAATCTACATGCTGAATTACAACATCTCCACTTTGAACATGATCTCGAATGAAATGATGCTTGATTTCAATGTGCTTTGCTCTTGAATGAAGTATTGGATTTTTTGTGAGGTTGATTGCACTGGTATTGTCACATTTGATCTCCGTATGTGTTTCATCAACTCCAAAGTTTCTCAATTGCTGTTGCATCCATAGAATTTGAGAGCAGCAACTTCCAAGAGCAATGTACTCTGCTTCAGTGGTTGAAAGAGCCACAGTACCCTGTTTTCTTGAGAATCAAGACACCATCTTGTTTCCCAATAATTGACATGTACCTGTAGTGCTTTTTCTATCCACTCTACAACCAACAAGGTCAGCATCGAATATCCAAGAAGAGTAAAATTTCCTCTCTTAGAATACCATAGTCCTAGCTTAGATGTAGTTGCAACATATTTAATGATACGCTTAACAGCGAGACATATGAGATTCTTTAGGATCGATTGAAATCTAGCACAAATGCAGACACTAAACAAAATATCAGGTCTAGAAGCTGTAAGGTAAAGAAGTGACCCGATTATACTTCGTATAGCTTTTGATCTACACTCTTCCCTTGTTCGTCTTTATCCAGCTTTGATGAGCTTGACATAGGAGTTTCTGTTCTCTTGCAATTCTCCATTCCAAACTTCTTGATAAGGTCTTTTGCATACTTCTCTTGATGGATAAAAGTTCATTCACTTGATTGATTGACTTGAAGTCCCAAAAAGAAGTTTAGTTCTCCCATCATGCTCATCTCAAATTCGTTCTGCATACACTTTGAAAAATTCTTGCAAAGTTTCTCATTAGATGAACCAAAGATGATGTCATCAACATAAATTTGAACAAGTATGAAATCCTTGCCTTCTCTCTTTATAAATAGGGCAGTATCTACTTTACCTTTAGAGAAGCCATTTTGGATTAAAAAATTGCTGAACCTTTCATACCATGCTCGAGGTGCTTGTTTTAAACCATATAAGGCTTTCTTCAGCTTGAAAACAAGGTGTGGTCTTTTAGGATCTTCAAATCCTGGTGGTTGTTCCATATAGACTTCTTCTTGAATGACTCCATTTAGGAATGCGCTTTTCACGTCCATTTGGAATAACCTGAAATTTTTAAAGCAAGCAAAAACAAGAAGTAATCTTATAGCTTCTAACCTTGCCACAGGAGCATAGGTTTCGTCATAGTCGATGCCTTCTTCTTGTGTGTAGCCTTTTGCTACAAGTCTTGCTTTATTCCTTACCACTTTTCCTTGTTGATCAAGCTTGTTCTGAAAACCTATTTGGTACCAATGATTGATTTTCCTTTTGGTTTAGGAACTAGCTCCCAAATGTTGTTGATTTTGAATTGGTTTAGTTCTTCTTGCATTGCTTCAATCCAGCTTTCATCTTTCAATGCATCTTATATATTTTTTGGTTCAATCTCATAAATTAGTGCAAGAGCACTGGAAGCTTCTCGTCTTTTAGATCTAGTACGAACTCCTTCATCAATATTGCCAATGATGAGGTCTAGGGGATGACTTGACTTTTGCTTCCAATTTGTAGTTGATTTGTCAATTTGGTGAAGCTTTTCTTCAGTTGGAATTTCTAAATTCGTTTGAGGTTCTGCGTCTAAGGCTTGATTTTCTTCATGAGAATTTGTAGACACTTGCCCAGACTCTAAATCTTCAGGTTGAGTCGATTTTGTAAAGAATCTTCAAACTTCACATTCATGGATTCTTCCACGGTTTGAGTGCGTTTGTTGAAGACTCGAAGGCTTTGCTTGTCATGGAGTAGCCAAGGAAAATTCCTTCATCTGATTTTTCTTCAAACTTACCAATTCGATCACTTGAATTCTTTAGGATAAAACATTTACAACCGAATACATGAAAGTATGAAACAATTGGTTTCTTACCTTTGAGCAGTTCATAAGGTGTCTTTTCTAATATAGGTCTTAGGAAAATTCTATTTATAATATAACAAGTAGTAGAAGTGGCTTCAGCCCAAAAATGAGGTGATATATTACTTTCAATTAAGAGAGTTCTTGCCATTTCTTGCAAAGAACGATTTTTCCTTTCTACAACTCCATTTTGTTGTGGAGTGTATGGAGATGAAAAATTATGTTGAATACCATTGTCATCACAATATTTGGCAAAATCATGATTTTCAAATTCTCCACCATGGTCGGTTTAATACTCGAAATTGCACATCCTTTTTCAATTTGAATCTTCTTTGCAAATTTAGTAAAATGAATCAATGCATCAGATTTATTTGTAAGAAAGAAAACCCAAGTAAAACGAGAATAATCATCAACTATAACCAAGCAATATCTTTTACCTCCAATACTTTGTACTCTTGTTGGCCCAAATAAATCCATGTGTAATAGCTGCAAAACACGATTAGTAGATACTTGATTTATAGATTTAAAGGAATTTCTAACTTGTTTACCAAGTACACATGGGGAGTGCACAATTCATGCTTTTGATACTTGAGGTTAGGAAGTCCTCGAACAAGCTTTTTGGATGATACTTTTGTAATTTGCTTCAGATTGACATGTCCAAGCTTCCTATGCCAGAGGATGACTTCATCTTGAATTGATATCAAGCATTGAGGACTGTCAGACCTTATATCTAGCAAATAGATATTCCCATGTCTTCGACCAGTAAATGACTGTAAAAGATCTTTGCTTGTTCCAGAACATGTATCCTCTTGAAAATTGATTTTATATCCAGAATCGCATAATTGACTAATGCTCAGTAGATTGTAGTTCAATCCTTCAACAAGAGAGACATTGTTGATTGTGAGATTTCCAATCATCACAGTTCCTTGACCAACAATCTTACCCTTGTTGTTACCACCAAAAGAGACATTTCCTCCTTTTATATGAAAGAATTTTGTAAAACAACTTGAGTCTCTGTCATGTGTCTTGAACATCCACTTTGTCCAAATACTACTTGACTTTCTTCTTGAAGGTAACCTGCAATTAAAAAGAAACTCATGTCTTTTTTGGTACCCAGATCTTCTTGGGTCCATCATGGTTAGTAGTATAAACAGTCTTTGCCCAGCTCTTCTTAACAGGTCTCCAAACTTTGAGACATTCCTTTTCAAAATGATCTACACTTTTACATCTTGAACAAGTAAGGGCATTTATACCAACAGGCTTTACAAAATCTTTTTGAAAATGATTTTTATAAAAAGTTTTTGATGGCCTATTCCTGATTCTTTCCTTTACTTTTGGGAAATCGATCAAAGGAACGGTTTCTTGTGTCATTCCTAAATCGGATTTATTAAAGTAAGGTCTTTGGATAGAAAGAATCTTATCCAACTTTTCAGAACCTATTGAAAATTTCTTTGAGACTTTCAATAAGTCTTCTTTCAAGCAAGCATTCTCTTTTGAAAGATCATTCTCATTTTCTTTCGAAACAACAAGGGACTTGTCTAGACTTTCAACTTTTTCATGTAAGATTTTTCTTGTTGTTTTAGTTTGGAATTCTCCCTTTTCGGTTCGAAATCCTTTTAAGAGAGCCTTTAAGGCGAGACAAAGTTCATCAATATATTTTGATACTTTGGTAGGAATTTTTAGATTTCGACCTTGATACCATTGTTTGAGTCGAGTCCGAGATCCGAGTCCGAGTGCGAGTGCGAGTCCGAGTCCGAGTCGAATCTGCGTCCGAGTCGAATCCGAGTCCGAGTCTGCCATAAGACATATATTTGCATATTCTTCATCACTCTCCTCACATTCAGTGTCACTCCACGTTTCAACTTTGAGTGCTTTCTTGAACTTTTCAGGTTTTCCTTTCTTTTTCTTCAATAAGGGACAGTTGGGTCTGATGTGCCCCTTTTTCTTGCATTCAAAGCAAACAACTTCTTTGCTGGTATCTTCTTCTTCATTTGATCTCCTTTGAAATCTTTGATTGTTTTGTTTCTTACCATTGAATCTTCTACCTTTTCTATTCGACCTTCGAACTTTCTAATCGAAGTGCCAATTCTTCATCATCCAAGTCTTCTTCTAAATCAGTAACATCGAATCATCATTAGATTTTAAAGCAATTGACTTCTTACCTTTTGTGTCAAATTCCTCATTGAATTGCTCGACTTCATAGGATTGAAGTGTGCCGACCAATTCATCCACTGAAAGAGGCATGATCCTCTGTGTTTCTCTTATAGATGTTTTGACATGATTCCAATCTTTGGAGAGCCCTCTCAACAATTTATTGACCTTCATAGGTCCTGAGATTGGCTGTCCTTGGTATGCCAAGCCGTTTACAATTTCTGTAAATCGACTGAACATATCCGTGATGGTTTCTCCTGGTTTCATTTTGAAGGCTTCATATTGACCAAAAAGGATATTGATCTTGGTTTCTTTGACTCGATCTATTCCTTCATAAGTAATATGTAGTCTGTCCCAAACATCTTTGGCTGTATCACAAGATGAAATTCTATTATACTCAGTAAGAGATAATGCACAATAGAGAGAGTAAATAGCCTTTGCATCAAGAGCATGTCTCTTAGAGATTTACGCTTGTGGTAACCCCGCTCCATCAGCTATTTCTTTTCCTGTGCTTGATGTAGCTTTAGGAATAATCCCTTTCTCCACTACATCCCATTCCATAGGATCTTTAGATCTTAGGAACGCCTTCATCTTGTTTTTCCATACGTTGTAATCCTTGCCATCGAAGTAGGGAGGTTTGGTATTGCTCTAACCTTCAATTAACCCTGGAGCCAAAACACTAGCCATAGATCTTTAGCTTCAGAAGTAATAACACTTCTAATAAATAGGCAACCTGCTCTGATACCAATTGAAATGGGCTAGTGAATCAACCTAGAGGGGGGTGAATAGGTTGTTGCGGAAATCTTTTGGAATCTTTTGCGATGCAATACGTTGATATCAAAGATATAACAATAATAAACAGATTACGTATTCGCAAAGTAAATAGAGTAGGATAAGAGAGAATTGACACAAGGATTATAGTGGTTCGGCTTAGACCAAGCCTACGTCCACTCTCCACGTTGACAGCCAACTGGCTGTAATCACTATGTAGCAAAAGAGTGTCTTTACAGTAGATGGATTAGACTTCTTCAATTGACAGTCTCTCCTACAGCCTTCTGCTGCTTTCGCACTATATCTCACTCTCTTTGATACACAATTTGAATAAGAAAGACTTTAGAGAACAAGTGATTTTGGAGATTCTAACATCAAGATATTTCTACCAGTCTCTCCTTGTTTCCAAGCAACGTCGATCCACCTTAAATAGTCTCCGTGCCATCATACCCGTTGGCACTTACCAAAACATTCATCCAATCAACCCGTTGGACTGGATCAATTTAAGTGATCTCCTTGTCCCGAAGACGAAAGTAGACAGCAGCTCATCAATCTTGTTCGCCCATACAATCAGGATCTTGAGTTCCCAAAATTAGATTCTTCCAAAAATAATCTTCATCTTCAACGGATAAAATCCGAAGAATCAAATCTTCCAAGCTCTTGATCACAGCCAGAGATATTCCATGGTTAAGATTAGGAAATACGAAATCCAATATCTATCATTCCGTAACCATAAGAATAACTTGTCGCCAGCCTGTAAAAATCGCGAACTGTCTTCAGACTTATATTTGGGTCTTGAGGATCATCAAAGGCGGCGAGTCTTGAAGGTCTTCGGACGGAAAGCGAGTCTTGACCGACTTCGGACGGAAAAACTTCGGACCGAAATTCTGGGTCCGACTGTCTTTGAAAACCTTTAGACCTTGACAACTTCAGACATAGCCGACTGAGTCTTGGAGTCCTTAGACCACACTGTTGAGGCTGTTTTGTCAACTTCAAAACTCCAAGGGATTTTTCTTCAACATCGACTACCACTTTTGTGGTTCTTAGCCATAAAAACTGCAGTTGAATTGTCGCAAAATATTCTTAATTGCCTAGCAATGGAATCCATAATTCTAAGCCCCGATATGAAACTTTTCAACCACACACCATATGAGGTGGCCTCAAAACAGGAAACGAACTCTGCCTCCATAGTGGAAGTGGCAACCAAGGTTTGTTTTGCACTCCTCCGGGATACAGCTCCGCCAGTAAACATAAAAATATATCCCAATGTTGATTTACGGGAATCAACGCAGTCAGCAAAGTCTGAGTCCGAGTAACCAACTACCTCCAAGTTGTCCGTCCGTCTATACATAAGCATATGTCCCTTAGTTCCTTAAAGGTACCTCATCACCTTCTTTGCAGCTCTCCAGTGGTCCATACCGGATTACTTTGGTATCTTCCTAACATTCCCACAAAGCAAATGCTATGTCGGGTCGAGTGCAAACCTGAGCATACATCAAGCTTCCGACAGTAGAAGCATATGGGATGTTCTTCATTTGTTCCCTTTCAAAATCGTTCTTTGGCCATTGGTTTAAATTAAACCTATCACCCTTCACAATCGGTGCTATACTTGGTGAACAATCTTTCATCCGAAACCTCTCTAAGACCTTATTGATATAAGTTTCTTGAGATAGTCCTAATATACCTCAAGATCTATCTCCATGGATCTTAATGCCAATGACATAAGAGGCTTCATCCATATCCTTCATATCAAAACTCTTAGAGAAAAATTGTTTCACTTCATATAACAACCCCTTGTCATTGGTTACAAGTAAAATGTCATCTACATATAGTACAAGGAAACAAATTTTGCTCCCACTAACCTTCTGGTATATATATTGATCCATGACATTCTCTATAAAACCGAATGAAGAGATGACCTCATGGAATCTTAAGTACCATTGGCGGGATGCTTGTTTCAAGCCATATGGAGACCTTTTAAGCTTGCATACCAAATGCTCACCAGCACTAGAGAAGAATCCTTCTGGTTGTTTCATATAAACCACTTCTTCCAATTTTCCATTGAGAAACGCTGTTTTCACATCCATTTGATGTAACTCCATATCAAAATGAGCAACCAATGCCAAAATAGTACGAATAGAATCTTTCTTGGATACAGGAGAAAATGTCTCCATGTAATCGATTCCCTCCTTTTGAGTAAATCCCTTGGCAACGAGTCTAGCTTTATATCTCTCTATATTGCCTAGTGAATCCTTCTTAGTTTTGAAGATCCAGTTACAGCCAATAGCCTTCGCACCATTAGGCAACTCTACTAAATCCCAGACTTCGTTTGATGTCATGGAATTCATCTCTTCCTTCATGGCATTGTACCATAAATTGGATTTATCACAGCTCATGGCTTGTGAAAACGTCTCGGGATCACTTTCAGCTCCAATATTATAGTCAGATTCCTGTAGATACACAATATAGTCATTAGGAATTGCTGATTTCTTTATTCTAGTAGACCTTCTTAATGTTGCATCAACATCCTCCCGAGGAGTTTGTTGTTCAAGCGGAAGCTCAACAAAGATCTCGGTAATTGCTGAACAGTTGGGTCTACTTGATCAATATCAGTAGGTTGTGGATCTTCAATGATCGGTTGCTCAATGACCGGTTGAACTGAAGGGGCATTGTAAGCAATAACCAATTCAGTACTTTGAGGTGGAAGGTTGAGTATCTGAATGATCTTCTTCGGGATAAAAGTCCCTGAATTGATTGCTCCCACTAATCAGGTCATTCTCAAGAAATTTAGCATTTCTTGATTCCACAGACCTAGTGGTGTGAGATGGACAATAAAATCTGTATCCTTTGGACTTTTCGGCATATCCAACGAAATATCCACTTATAGTCCTTGGATCTAACTTCTTTTCCTGTGGATTGTAGACTCTTACTTCAGATGGGCATCCCCAAACACGTAATGTCGCAAACTCAGTTTCCAACCTTTGAATAACTCAAAAGGCGTCTTTGGAATAGCCTTGGTTGGAACTTGGTTTAATATGTACACAGCCATTTTAAGAGCCTCAGTCCACAAAAATTTAGGAAGTTTGGAGTTACTAAGCATACTCCGCATCATGTCCAATAATGTTCGGTTTCTTCTTTCTGCGACACCATTTTGGTCCGGTGAACCAAGCATAGTGTATTGGGCAATAATCCTATGCTCTTCAAGAAACGTCGCAAATGGACCAGGTGCTTGTCCATCTTCAGTGTATCTACCATAGTATTCTCCACCTCTATCTAATCTCACGATCTTAATTTGTTTGTCGCATTGTTTCTCTACTTCAGTTTTAAATACCTTAAAGGCATCTAGTGCTTCGTGCTTATTACGAAGCAAGTAAAGATACATGAATCGTGAATAATCGTCTATGAAAGAAATGAAGTATCTTTGACCATTTGAGTCCATATCAGGACTACAAATATCTGTATGTATGATTTCTAATATTTCTGTACTCCTCTTAGCACCTTTCTTTGACTTGTTGGTCTGTTTTCCCTTTATACAGTCCACACAAGTGTCATAATTAGTAAAATCTAGAGTATTAAGTACTCTATCATTTACTAGTCTCTTAATTCTATCCGTGGAGATATGTCCCAATCTCCGGTGCCACAACATAGAGGAATCCTCATTCACAACACTTCGTTTTATACCAGCATTATCATGAACGTGCATCGCATTATTAATGGCAGTGTCTTGTAAATTAATTCGAAAGAGACCATCAGACAAAATACCACTCCCAACAATTTCAGATTTATACGGTAAATTGAATGTTGAATCTGAAAATTCAAAGGAGTATCCTAAAGGTACAAGTCTTGAAACTGAAATTAAATTCCTAGAAAAACTAGGAATATAAAAGGTCCTTTCTAAAATTAAAACAAAACCACTACTGCGAACTAATCTGTATGTTCCAATAGCTTCCACACGCGAGCGCATCTTATTTCTCGAATAGATGCCTTGTTCACTTCCCACTGGTTTCCGCTGGTTCTGAAAACCCTGTAAGGAATTTGAAATGTGAATTGTTGAACCAGAATCAATCCACCAAGTGTTGACTCACATCAACCATATTAGTTTCATAACAAACGCATGTGAGTTGGTTACCTTTCTTTTTGAGCCAGGCCTTAAATTTGGCGCAATCCTTCTTCATGTGCCCCTTCTTTTTACAGAAGAAGCACTTGGATTCCTTCTTAATGCCAGCTTGGGGAGGTAGAGGCATCTTACTTTTTCCCTTCGCTTGCCTTGCCCTTTATACTTATGCTTTGTGTTGCCATATGAGCACTTTCTCCTTTCTCCATGAGTAGCCTCTCTTCCTCTTGAACACACATGGTCATGAGTTCATTGATTGACCATTTAGTGTTATGTGTGTTATAAGAGATCTTAAAAGGGGCATACTCTTGTGGGAGAGTATTTAGGATATAGTATACAAGAAAGGATTCTGCTATCCCAACCTCAAGATTCTTTAGTTGAGCTGCAATGTCCCTCATTTTCATGATGTGCTCACGCACACCTTTTACACTGGTAAGCTTTAATGAGGAGAACTTCATAATTAGGGTCATGGCATGCGCCTTCTCTGAAGTGTTGAAGAAAAATCCCTTGGAGTTTTGAAGTTGACAAAACGGCCTTAACAGTACGGTCTAGAGACTCCAAGACTCAGTCGGTTACGTCTGAAGTTTTCAAGGTCTAAAGGTTTTCAAAGACAATCAGACCCAGAAGTTCCTTCGAAGTTTTCCGTCGAAGTCGGTCAAGACTCGGTTTCCGTCGAAGACCTTCAAGACTCGGTTTCGGTCGATGACCCTCAAGACCCAAATCTAAGTCGAAGACAGGTTCGCGATTTTTACGGGCTGGCCACGAGGTTATTCTTATGGCTAAGGAAAGTAAGATATTGGATTTAGTATTTCCTAATCTTAACCATGGGATATCTCGGCTGTGATCAAGAGCTTGGAAGATTTACTCTCGGATTTTATCCATTGAAGATCAAGTTTATTCTTGGAAGAATATAATTTTGGGAACTCAAGATCCCGATTGTATGGGCGAACGGGATTGACGAGCTACTTGTCTACTTACGTTTTCGGCGACAAGGAGATCACTTAAATTGATTCAGTCCAATGGGTTGATTGGATGAATTTTCGAATGTGCCAATGGGTATGAAGGCACGGAGGCTATTTAAGGTGGATCGATGTTGCTTGGAAACAAGGAGAGACTGGGTAGAAAAATCTCGATGTTAGAATCTCCAAAATCTTTTGATCTCTAAAATCTTTCATATTCAAATTGTGTATCAAAGAGAGTGAGATATAGTGCGAAAGCAGCAGGAAGCTGTAGGAGAGACTATCTATTGAAGAAGTCCAGTCCGTATACTGTAACAGCTCTCGTTTGCTACATAGTGATTACAGCCAGTTGGCTGCTAGCGTGGAGAGTGGACGTAGGCTTGGACTAAGCCGAACCACTATAATCCTTGTGTCAATTCTCTCTTACCCTACTCTATTTACTTTATGAATACGTGATCTATTTATTATTGATATATCTTTGATATCAACGTATTCCACCGCAAAAGATTTCAAAAGAATTCCGCAACAACCTATTTACCCCCCTCTAGGTTGATTCACTAGCCCATTTCATGAAGACTCAAATTGTGCATCGATAGCCTCTAGCAATTCCCTGGCACTGTTATGCTGAATGACTGAACCACGAATGCTAACAGAGAGTTTTGTCTTTATGTACATCACATTGAGACGGTTTGACCGCTCCCATTGAACATAACGAGTATGTTCAGCATGAGTACTATTCTCAGTAGGTTCAGGTGGTTTGTTTGACCTCAGAGTATAATCAAGATCCATGCACCCCAATTGAAGAATGACTAATTCCCTCCATTCTTTAAAGTTATTTCAATTAAGCTCGGGAACAATTATACTAGAATTAATCGTAGGTGGTAAGACTACATCATAATCAAATAAAACTTATTTATTAATATATTTGAGGCAAATAAACTTAAATCATATTTTACCAATGTAAAACATGTTATAAAATATGAATCGCATAACATCAAAAACTGCATGTGGGCTAAGTTTCTAATTTAAATTGATTCATAATTACTTCATGATGAAACTATCAAAATATATTCCCTTCCTTAATCCCCGTGGGTAAATTAAGATAGATAAAATAATATTTCATCCTAATTAATCATATTAATATATTGAAAATTCTTGTGGGATAAAATTCATAATATTAATGTGACTAATCACAATTATTGTCTTTTACTATATGTGATCCAAAGGCTCTTAATGTATATAATTTAATATAATCAAAGATGCTGTGGCTAATCTTTAATTAACTAAATATATACGGATCACTAGACATTTAATTTTATGAGTAAATATTCATAAAATTGCACCTAAGGGTAGAACAGGAATTTCACACCCAAAAGGGGCAAAATCGTAGATTTTCATGCCCAAAGGGGGCAAAACCGAAATTTTAGTTGTCCAGGGTAGAATCGCAATTTTCCAAAAAGCGGAGGGCAGAACCGAGAAATCACAGGCGCGCGTGCTTTTCACCTATGCGCCCGCTTCAGCCCCTCGGGTGCGTGCGACGCACGCGCCCGCGTAGTCCTTCGCTTTTGGAAAAATTTCGGTCCCTTTGGGCATGAAAATCTACGATTTTGCCCCTTTTGGGGTGAAATTCCTGTTCTGCCCTTAAGTGCAATTTTATGAATATTTACTCATAAAATTAAATGTCTAGTGATCCGTATATATTTAGTTAATTAAAGATTAGCCACAGCATCTTTGATTATATTAAATTATATACATTAAGAGCCTTTGGATCACATATAGTAAAAGACAATAATTGTGATTAGTCACATTAATATTATGAATTTTATCCCATAGGAATTTTCAATATATTAATATGATTAATTAGGATGAAATATTATTTTATCTTTCTTAATTTACCCACAGGGATTAAGGAAGGGAATAAATTTTGATAGTTTCATCATGAAGTAATTATGAATCAATTTAAATTAGAAACTTAGCCCACGGCGCTTTTTGATGTTATGCAATTCATATTTTATAACATGTTTTACATTGGTAAAATATGATTTAAGTTTATTTGCCTCAAATATATTGATACATAAGTTTTATTTGATTATGATGCAATCTTACCACCTATGATTAATTCTGGTATAATTGTTCCCGAGCTTAATGGAAATAACTTTAAAGAATGGAGGGAACTAGTCATTCTTCAATTGGGGTACATGGATCTTGATTATGCTCTAAGGTCAGGCAATAAGGTTACCTCAGCCATTTGACATAGAAAACAATTGCATAAGTAGAATGGTTCGTAGAAAAGGGCTTGTAAAATATACTAACGCAATATAAATTGTGCTTTTGTAAATGGTTGTTTTTTTTCCTTGGCTATTATTGTCGTTGTCGTCATTGTTGTTGTATGGGTATACACTTCCTTATACTCTTAATGAAAAAATGAAAAAGAAAAAGAAAATGGGACGGCAACACACCTAGGATATCACGAAAATAACCCCTGCCGCTCATAACTCTGAATATGGAGTTGGGATCATTACGCTTCATACACGACTAGGTGAGATTATAAAGCAGCTTTAACCGAAAAAAATCCATCGGTAGTTGGCTGCCATTTGGTTTATCCACCCACATGGAGGTTGGAACGTGAATCTAAAGGATGGCTTGGATTGAGGTTGGGCAGAACGCTTGAGTTAGAATATTTACATCCCAAGTTTTTGTCCCGGGGGTAAAGAAGCTCGCTACTTTTCTTTGCTTTATAATGGGATCATGATCAGTTAAGGAAGGTAGATGATATGGTATGTGCGGAACCCAAGGGTGGTTATCGACCTCAATTGACTTACCATCCCCTACTTGATAAGAGTACCAGTTTGAGTATTTCTCAAGCGTCCACAATTGCCTCCAAAATTGGGATGTTGATTCCTTAACCTCATGGTTCCAAAAATTGGATCTCCATAGATATTTACCCTCAAGCCCTCCAACCCATAATTTGTCTCTATCATGTATTAGTCCCCAACCGAGTTTGAAAATCAAAGAATCATTAAAATCCCTAGATTGTCTAAACCCCAATCTACCACATTTCTTATGTCTTCATAGATTCCCAACATTTAGGTGTGAAGAACCGCTTTTCTCCACGGAGACACCCCACCAGAATTTCCTTGTAGCCGCATCAAGCCTATTACAAGTGATTCTTAGCAACCTATTATATGCACAGCATAAATCGAACTACTTTGAACAACTGATTGAATGTAAGTTGCCCTACTTGCCCGTGATATGGTCTTCCTTTTCCAAGGGCTAAGTTTGTTATCCACCTTCTGTTCAAGAAATTGGTATCTTGCCCTGCCATTTCCAAGTTTGAAGAGAAGGTTGCCAAGGTACAATGCGTCAGGATCTATCTTCCTGATGTGGAGCTCATCCATGCAAAAAAATTTCATGCCTGTAGACGTGTTTTTTGAGAAGAAAACAGATGACTTTTGATGATTCAAGCGCAGACCTGACCTGGAGTAGTAAGTTTCAATGCATTCCTCAACGCTCTCAAATGTTTCTTTGTGGCTTGAACAAATAACAGCAAATCATCAGCGTACAAAAGGTGTGTTAAAGATGGGCTGTCTTGTCCTACTCTTATCCCTGTGATCATCTTCAAGTCCTCTGTCTGATTGAGTATCCAAGAGAGAAGTTCAACATAGATTAAGAGCAAATATGGTGAGATAGGATTTCATTTTCTAAGACCCTTTTGAGGTGTAAAACCTTCAGCTAGTCTACCGTTGATGAGTAGAGTATAGTGAACTGTCAAAATACATTGGTTTATGAGCTCACAAAAGTAATTGGAAAAAGCCCACGCTGCGAAGTATTGTGTCGAGAAAATAACAATCAACTCTATCAAAGGCCTTGGACATATCAACCTAGACTCCCACAAAGGCCCTTCCATTTTGTTTCTTTTTCGTGGAGTCGATAATTTCCTGCGCCATTATTGAGTTCTCCTGTATACTTCGACTTGGAACAAAAGCCAATTGTTGAGGTGAAATAATACGGTCGAGAAACCCTTTCAGTCTATTAGCTAACAACTTAGAAATACGTTTCTAGCTCACATTAAATAGACTTATGGGACGAAACTGGGTAAAAGTATGTGCATTATGTGTTTTGGGGATAAGTACCATGAAAGTATGATTGACGAGGTGGGGTAACTGACCTGTGCGGAAGAAGTGCTGTACAAATTGAACGACGTAGGCCTTTTTTACTTCCCAACATTTCACATAGAAGATGGCATCAAATCCGTCTGGGCCTGGTGATTTTAGAGGGGCCATCGCTTCAAGAATATTATAGATTTCATCCTCCGTTGGAATTGCCAGAAGATCAGAGTTTTCCTCTTCAGAAATAGCCTTAGGAAATAAATCCCCTATGAGAGGGTGTGGATCACACGTGGGTCCTAAGGAAAGCTCTGTATACTTGGTCAGAAAAAAGCCTTTAATCTCATCCATATTTATGATTTATCAGCCTCTATCTTCCTGCACTATCAAGATATGATTTTTGCGCCTTCTAATAGTGGTAGAGAGATGAAAACGTTTGGTATTTGGATTACCTTCTTGCAGCCATAATTGTCTTGATTTTTGCTTCCAGATCATTTCCAATCTCTTCCATTGCTCATTAATAGCCTCCTTGATTTCCTTTTCTCTCCTGTTATTCTCTTCCAAAGGATCATCCCTTTGAATGGAATCAACTATCAAGTGATGAGTTCAAATCCTTAAGGCGTTGTTTGCAAATGCCAAAATGTTTCTTTTCCACTTTTTTCAGAGCTATCGCTGTGACTTGGCCCTTGAATTGTCTACCACCTCATTGCTCCATCCCTTTTCAACTACCTAATACAATCCGAGTCCCAGCCAAGTAGCTTCAAATTTACAAGGGCATCACGACTTGTCCTCAATAGAAGTAGAATTCAACCAAATAGGAGAATGATCTAAATTGACGATCGGAAAGCAGACAACCCTGCACGAGGAAATTTCTCACACCGCTAGGTTACTTCTTGTTCGCGACCAATAGTTAATCTGACATGTTTTCTAAATAATAACAACCGCTGTTTGTTTTTCTCAGTGGATGCAGATAAAAAATTGAATTAGCTTAAACACGAGGAATCTTCAAGCAAATCGTGATGCAAATAAACAACTCAAGCTAGTGGGATAAATATATTAGCAGTGTCAAAAGTTATGTATAGTACTCACTTTATTACCGAAAGTTTTTACCCGCTCACTTAAGTGCCAAATCAAAAAAAAAAAAAAAAGACTTAAATACCAATGGCGAGAAATTCTAGTCAAATTCATTATATGTCATTTATAATTAAAATCATAACATGACTTAGCAAATTTTTTAAAAACTCTAGTCCACATGGCATTTCCATGTGGCATGCTTGGCATTGAAGTAATCTTTAATAACGACTAGCACTGAAATGATCAATTTAAACAAAATTCGGCACTTAAATGATCACTATTTATAACTTTTAGACAATATCGTTTAAGGGTTATATGTTGACTAGGCCTGCTGCAAGCAACGTAGGCTTGAGAAATTAATAAAATATAGTTATGTGCGGTTTCGACGATCCAAATTGAAGTTGGCACTTAAATGATCTTTTTTTTTTTTTTTAAGTGGCACTTAAGTAATCTAAAGAAAACCTTTGGCATTAAAATGAATGTCATATGCAACTTTTGACACTTTTAGTGTACTTATCTCCAATCTAATAGATAACATTTGCATATTGATTGAGAGTCAAGAATTCAAATACATGCTTGGAAACAACAGGGAACAGCTTTTGCATGGATGCCGCCCTTGTTATGGACTATTGATTGAGAATCAAGAGTTCAAATGCATGCTTTGAAAATAACAAGCAACAGTTTTTGCTTGGATGCGGCCCTTGTTATTGACTACGTTTGAATAGACTATATTAACGAGAAAAAGTCAATTAGCCAGGGAACATAATCAATTTCGAACCCGGGCCTCGTACATGAACCCTCAGACGCTTGTCTGTTTGTCTAATTGACCAGATGCTTAAAACGTAATTGATACTGGCAGATTACTTTTATATTTTAGAATTGAAATGATGAGCCTTGAGAGACTAATAAAGGATCTATCTCAACATGTATAGTTCTGCAGTGGATAATCTCTGTTTGGGAATGTAATATATTGACCCATAAGCTCAGCCCTAAAAAACCCAACCCATTTTTATTTTTATACTTCAACAGCCGGAGCTAGCATGCGTAAAATATAAAGAACCGCGAGCCAGCGAAGAAAGCAAAGATGAAGGGCCAGCTCGTGTAGAGGAAGAAAGGGTTGGGCTTTTATACAAGAAATCCAGACGAGGTTAGTAACTAATTCCTTTGATTAGTAGGATTTTACATTATAAACGTAAATACCAGCGACTCTGGTTACTTTTTGTCCGCGGTCAATAGTTAATCCAACGTGTGTTCTAAAGAATAACAACTGTTGTTTGTTCTTTTCAGCAGATGCAGATAAAAAATTGAATTAGATAATATATGAGTAATCTTCAAGCAAATTGTAATGCAAATAAATAACTCAATCTAGTAGACGACGTTTGCATATTGTTTGAGAATCAAGAGTTCAAATACATGCTTCGAAAAAAAACAGGGAACGGCTTTTGCGTAGATGCCGCCCTTGTTATTGACTAGGTTTGAATAGACTATATTAACAAGAAAAAGTCAATTAGTCAGGGAACATGTCAGGTTTGGAACCTGGGTCTCGTACATGAACCCTCACTCCCAGGTGCTTTTCTGTTTGTCTAATTGACCAGATGCTTGTAATATAATTGATACTGACATGATACTTTTAGGTTACGTTTAATCGTTTGGATTTCTAATTAGGATAAGACTGAATAGAATATGATATGAAATCCAGAGAATTTTACTATATCATATCCAATATTTGATAATTATAGTAATAAATTCGAATATATTTAGATCATGTCATATACATTATTTGATATTAATAACATATCAATATAAATGAACCACAAATTTTACAAATGGAAATGGTAAAAATCTCTTTCAACACTCTTGTCTACTTCACTCTTATTTTCTATTTTCTATTTTTATTTTATTTTCCTCTCTTTTTTAATTAATTTCCTTTTCTATTTCTCTCTTTCCTTTCCATTTATTCTCTAATAAATTTTTATTAAATAGAAAGTTGTACTAAGATACCTAAAATACTAAAACACCAAAAATATGTGATAAATATATATTTATATTTTGAATTTATATTATAAGATATAATTGAATTCGAATATATAAATAAAAATAAGATTAAAATTACAAAAACTAATTTGTTCTTTTTTTTTGTTATTTTGAATTTCTTATATTAGAATTCAAATATTATCAATTTCAAATCTATTAATTTAAAAGGTTTGTTATTTGAGAAAAACAACTTTCTTATTATAAATATTAAAAATCTTATTACCTTCATCCCACCTCCTTTATGAGATAATTTTATCTAGCCTATATCCTCCTCATATCCGACTATATCCTGTCTTGTGTATACACCAAACGCAAGGTAAACTATATTTTATCTTATCTTAAATTTTATCTCCACTACCAAACGTAGCACTTTATTGTATAATTGAAATGAAGAGTCTTGAGACTCTAATAAAAGATCTATATCAACATGTACAATAGTGGACAATCTCGGTTTGGGAATGTAATACCTTGGCCCATAAGCCCAGCCCATTAAAAAGCCCAACGCATTTTTCTCCTTGTGCTTCATCAGCTGGAGCAAGCATGCGTAAAATGTAAAGAAGCGTGAACTAGCAAAGAAAGCAGAGAAGAAGGGCTAGCTCGTGAAGAGGAAGAAAGGGAAAAGATATAAAAATTTCGTGCATAGTTGATCTCAACACCTCGACAAAGCCAAATCAACTCCATTTTGCAATGTCGAGTAAGTAATCAAAGCCTCTTTTCATCTAATTGAAGAAATTGTCAAAGTTAGGGCATGAATTTTGGATTTATATAAACTCGGAATTGCTACATCCAATTGAGGAGTTGTTGCGCTGCGTATATATATAGAAATGATAGTTTAAGTTGTCGTGAAGTTATAGCATTTTACAGAACACAAATTGAGCTTACGGTTTACCCGGCACTGATTTTTATAGTTAAGTGTGTGTGTATTGTACAATAGCAAACAATATCTTTCAAGGCTAAACTTCATCAGTTTTTGGCTAGATTTTGGGCTAGCTAAGTTAGGAGTCTTGTAATACATTGAGGGCTTTCTATTGACTATAAATTTGTTTGAAACAGAGTTTGGAGGAGAAAGTTATGGTGTGATCAAATTCAATACGTGAACTTCACATAGTGGACAGCAATGGGTTCCGCTATGGGCGAGCTTTTCGTTGATGTATGAGTGTTGTTTTTTTGATGAAATGGCGTAGTTTCATTGAATCGCTCATTAGAATTTGATAACATTTTTCAATTAATTGTTAGGAATTTGAGTGCATTGATTTTAATAACCACCATGGTTTGGTTTTCAGCTTTCCTAATGGAGTGATATTATTTCTTCTATGAATTTACAAACTCATGTCTTGAAAACGGTAAAATTTTAATAAAGTATGAGTTATTGAGAGCATTTTTGTGCATAAAATGAGATCGAACTTTTTTTACTTTTTTAATCAATTGAAATGGCATTGGAAAGTTTTATGGAGAAGTTTAAAAATGTTTTATGAAATAGTTTTTTGATATTGATAGTGGGTTGCTAGAGAAAGATGTTGGTTGATATTGCTCATATCACTGTGATGAGAACCTATTGAGTCTAGGCCGAACCATTGGTTGATATAAGTGGTAGACCTACACAAGGGCAGTAAACTTGGTCACCTTTGTCCCAGTGTTAAACGCGACCACAGTTTGATGTTGAACATTAGATAAGCCAATAGAATGGACCATCAATATGTGATTTGATGATCATTGATGGTTGTTTGTTATTGTCTAGTAGGTTTGTTGACTAATCTTGCCCATATAAAGTTTCTTTGGAAAGTATTATACATTTTCAATATAATACATATATTGTGCATTAAATTTGAGATGATGAATTTTTATAGCATCTTATAACGATGCATAATGATTGTTTGATTTGCTTAGAAAAAACGTATTACTTACTGGCCTATGGTAGCTCACTCCTTCATCTACTTGCTATTCAAGTTTTTTAGCAAGACGCAAATAGGTCATGAGTGTCATCATTAGTAGGAGGACTCTTGGATAGTGGGAACTTTTGGATATGAATTATGTACTTGATAAGCTTTTGAGTTATTTTTGTTGGATATGTGTTTATATATTATTGGTGGATTATAGAAAACTCTCATATTGTAATCAAATGACTTTTTTTGTCACACACACACACACGTGTGTGTGTGTGTATTGATGTATTATTTTAATGCTACATTGAGTTTTGGTTATGTTGAGGTAACATCCTGTGGAGAAAGGATACCCGTGTCATGCTCTTATTCTTGTGGAATTGGGGTGTGATCGGGAATGGTGACTAGGGGCTTCATTTTCCTAACCCGAAGCCCCAGTTTGTTGGATAATTCCAACTCTACCCGTGATGGTAATTCCCACTTGAATGAATGCAAGAGAGATGCCACAACATACCCTGGCATCCTCTTTACCAGCACAAGCCCCACGTGTCTCTTTTCATTGGAATTGAATGGAATGTGCTTGAAGTTGTTGCGCGAGAAATCTTACTTATCGGGGATCTTTCAAGATCCTCTTTAAGTCTAAACTTTGCAATTTGCCCCAAATCTTAGGGTCCTTGTGGATATAACCTATGTTCAAGAAAATTTCACTGCCTTTCGGTATTGTGCCACACCCGGCAACATAATAACCATGTAGGTTGGTCTGTAGCAACAAGCCTATGCGCCTTTGCGATAATTAGGAAATTAAATCAAGTTACGATTAAATAAAGTATATGTTGCCTAGGATCGATGACCTAATTAATCAGCTTAAAGGGCGTTAGTATTTCCAAAATCTATTTAAGATCAAGATATCATCAATTGCGGATAGGACATTCCTAAAATGGCTTATTGAACTCAATATGGTCATTATAAGTTCTTGATCATGCCTTTCAGTTTGACTATTGCACCAGCCTTGTGTTATGAATTTAATGAATATGGTGTTTAAGTGGTTTTTGGATCAATTTGTAATATCATTCATTGATGATATTTTGGTATATCCAAAAGGCTTAGATGATCATGAGCAACATTTAAGACTTGTACTTCAAACATTTCGTGAGCACAAATTGTATACTAAGTTTGGCAAATGCGAATTTTAGTTAGATCGTATGGTATTTTTAGGCCATGTACCCATCGATGAAGTGATTCTTGTTGACCAACAAAAGTTGAGTTGGTGATAAATTGGCCCATATTAATGATAATGACCAAGATTCAAAGTTTCTTGGGTCTAACTAGTTATTATCGACAATTTGTAGAAGAAATTCCTTGTCTTGCCTCTCCATTAATTCAATTGATGAGGAATGATGTGAAGTTTAAATGGTTTGATAAATGTAAGCAAAGTTTCCAATAACTTATAAGAAGATTGACTACGGTTCAATTTTGATGATACTATCAGAATCTAGAGGTTTTTTAATCTATGGTGATGCATCTCATAAGGGACTAGGTTGCATTTCAATGCTACATGGAAAGGTGATTGTTTATGCCTTAAGACAGTTGAAGTCAGACCTATCCATTTCATGATCTAGAACTTGATGCCATTGTGTTTGCATTGAAGATACGAAGGAACTATTTGTATGGGGAAAAGTTTGAGACCTTCATAGACCATAAAAGCTTGACTTACTTGTTTACCAAAAAAGGATTCAATACGAGGCGGGAGTGTTGGATGGAATTATTAAAAGACTATGGCCATGAAATTTGGTATCAACGAATAGGGTTGTGGATGCTCTCAATAAAAAATCTACACAAGTATTTGCACTTGCACATATAATGGTAAAGGAATGGACCTTTCTTATAGAGGCTTGATTCTAAGTTTCGGTTTGATATTAATAGCTTTTCAAGTGTGATAATTACTCTAAGAATTAAGCACAAATTATGCAAAGAATCAAGACTTTGCAACAAATAAATCTTGAAATTTCAAAAATTCAAGAAGAAACCTTAGAAAGGAAAAAGCCTCGACTTTCAGGTGTTGGAAGATGGAGTTTCAAAAGTTCATGGACATCTTTGTGTGCCTAATAACGTCAATTTGAGGAATTAAATTTTATCGATAGCACATCGAAATAATCACAATGTACATGTAGGGAGTACGAAAACGTATCAAATTTTCACTAGCACTATTAGTGAAAATGGATGCAAGAGTATGGGATAGTATTGACAAGACTTGACTTTCTTCCCAAAGTTCATGTCTTACGTTCTATTTCTTTTGGTACTTGTTTTAATATTTGGAAGAGGACTAAACATGGAAACAAATTGTGTGCGTAAGTTATTAGATATTGCCAACTAAATTTCTCGTGTGATGTGTTTCATCATGCTTCTAAATGCCAATAATAAATAAGAGTTATAATTGGAAAAGAAATGTGTTGTATGTGACATTTTAGAGCGTCACAAATATTAATATTTTACATGAAATGTAATTTTTCTATGTTTGTTCCTATTGTTCCTTAAGATGAATAACTCATTCATGTGATTAGTATGTTTTTGCGTTAAAAAGTAATTGCCTGCGACTCTGCTTAACTAAAAAACGTTCAGTATTGACAACCAATACTCAAAGTTTCTTTTTGTCAACAGATAAAATAAAATTGAATTAAATAAGTTACGAGGAGTCTCCAATCAAAGATTTAAGTATATGTCTCGAATTTGAACTCATATAAGAAACGACCCAAATCAGAGGATGTAGATTGATCTGAACTTTTTCAAAAGTGTGACGGAGTCATCCGAGTTGGTCATAATTTCTTGACCAATTCTATAAGATTTCTTTCTTCAGAGGCCATTTCCCGTGAACATGCAGAGGGTTCTTCAAAGCAAGACGGGAATAAACAACTTACGTTAAAAGATGATATAAAAAAGTAGCTATTAACGCATTACTCTGCTGTCCTTGTCAAGATTTCGGATGATGTGCCATAGTTTATTGTCAAAATAAGTGTCAGAGATATTTAGGCAAAATAGAAAAGGACTTTGTCAACTAGAAAAAGTCGATCAGTCTTACGAAAACTGCATAGATTGCTTAAAAAGTGCTCCCCAGTACTCCATGATAAAGTCAATAGAAAACATGCAGCAGCCGATGCCAACAAACCCGCCTCCTTGAGAACTGCCCGGTGGAATATATTTATGCAAGACCAGAATCATTTTGCTCTTCATCAACATGACTTCATTTTCTGGTCTAACTGACCTGAAGAACCAATAGTTAAGAGGAATTCTTTCTCATATTACAAATAAAAGCAGCATAAAATCTTTTTAAACCCAGGCCTAATTGAGTAGATGCTTTAAACATGATTGATTCTTGCAGGATACTTTTATTCGTAGAACTGAAATGAAGAGTCTTGAGATTCTTATGAAAGCTCTAACTCGACATGTAGAGCTCTGGAGAGGACAATCTCGGCCTGGGAATGGCGACCAGGGGCTCCATTTTCTTGACCACGAGCCCGAACTTGTCCAATAAATCCAGCTCCACCCCTTGCGGTAGTTCCACTCGAATGAATGCAAAAGAGAGGCCAAAACATATGGTAGCACCCTCTCTGCTAGCCCTGCACCCACCCTTCGACCGGAACCGAAGGGCATTTACGTGAAATTGTTGCCTGAGAGATCATACTTGCTGGGATCTTTCAAGAACCTCTCAAGTCTGAACTCTGATGGTTTATCCCAAATCTTGGGGTCTCTCTGGACATAGCCCATATTCAAGAATATGTTACTGCCCTTGGGAATAGTGTAACCTCCGACAACACAGGAAGCATGTGAGGTCCGAGGCACCAATAACGGCAGCACCGGGTGCAAGCGAAATGCCTTCTTGATGACAGCGTTGAGGTACTTTAATTTGGCCAAGTGGTTCTCTTCCACCATCTTGTCCTCCCTACTTCTGTCAATTCTTGGACTACTTTGTTCATTACATCTGAGTTCTGCAGCAATTCTGCCATCACCCACTCAACCGTTGTCGAAGTTGTATTGGTTCCGCCAACCACAATGTCCTATTCCACAAATTCAAAGTGTCATCAGAAAGAGTAAATTGTTGTCATGATTGATAAAGCTAAATCATGATGAAGCATTGTAATAGAGAAGAATCAACGTCCTAAGGGAAATATGGAGCTTTTTGTGAAGTTAGACGAGGATCCCAAACGAAGGGTATGTAAAGAGATTTCAATCTTGACATGATATGACCAACTTAGTACAAAAAATAGCACATGATAATTGAAACACCTTCGCATTATATCAACTTTGCTATATTTGTTTCAGTATTGCGCAAGATGCTGGTTGAAAATTACCGTACTCCAGGGCTGATACGTATTTAAAAATGAGTACAATCTAGTAATAATCAGTTCACGTTAACTCATGATTATGGTGGCCAAAATATGAAAAGATCGAGGATTAACTATACTTACTATTACTACTGCGTCAGGTCATTAAATAGTAATGTACGTCCATATGAGAACTAGTCACCTAGCTTAATAAACTTACAATAAAAATGGCCTTGAGGGCTCCGTTTTTGTCCATTGGTGACTGGTTATCTTCAAGATCCATCTCCATGTCCAGGAAAATCTGCAAGAAGTCTTTTTTCTGTTCATTGTTTTTAGATTCTCCGTCCTTCCGCTTGACTAGTTCATTTGTTCTTCCTTCAGTGGCACGGTCGATAGCAGACTGAATAAAATCATCAAACCACTTATGCACCCTTTTCATGTCCCTTTCAACTCCTTGCTGGTTAAGCCAAGAAGGTGCCGGGACAAAGTCCGAAATATTCAGACTACTTGCGAGCACCATGAGTTTAGCCACCAACTCTCGAAACTCCGCGCCCACAGCTTTGCTTTGAAAAGGGCTAGTAAACATACCTAGAGAGGGGTGAATAGGTGTATATAAATTTATTTGAAAGACTAAAAATTCAATTGCCTTTGAGTTAAAACACGGTATATAAAAGACTTTAAATAAATCTATGGGGGCAATTAAATAAAGCAGTAGTTAAGATAAGGAGATTAGGGTAAGAGAAATTGAACACAAAGGTTTATAGTGGTTCAGCTTAATTCAAGCTTACGTCCACTTTCCCGCGCTAACAGCCCACTAGCTGGATTTCACTATGAATCAAAAGAGATTGGTACAGCTCGTAGACTAGACTTTCTTAGTGGAGAGTTTCAGCTATTCTCTTCACAAATTCTCACTGTATACTTCTCTCTTTTGTACATAATTATAGCTAGAAGAATGAGAAAGTAAGGAATTACAGAGATTCAGACTTTGAACTTCTACTTTCAGCCACACATCAAACAACGAAAAATCTTGCCTTATATACTCCCTTATGCCTTCATAGCCGTTGGCACTTTCCAAAGGAGTTCTTCCAATCTACCCATTGGAAAGAATCAATTAAGGTGATCTTGAGTTGTTGATTAGATGTAGATGAGAGCCCTTCAATCCTATTCACCCATACAATTAGAATCTTGAACTTCCATAAGTAGAAACTTCCAAGTTTGCTCGCCTTCAAAAAGATATTCAAATTGGAGTAGATTCAAATAAGAATAATCGAATATCTTGAAGCTATATCCAGCTATAAGATCTTCCAAAAACCATAAGAAAAGAATCTTCAATGATAAAATCCCATCTGTATAAGTCCTCTTCCTTCGGTCTGGTGACTGTCAACTTAGGTAGACTTTGAATCTTGAGTCTGGCTATCTTCAGACTTTGATGACAGAGTCTGGAGGTCTTCAGACTTTGACACTTGAGTCCAGAAGTCTTCAGATTAGACTGACGGAAACATTTTGTCAACTTCAAAACAAGAAAGGAATTTTCTCCAACAATCTCCCCATTTTTGATAGTGACAAAACTTCCCGCTGATTTGAAAAATTTTTGACCTGCAAAAAATACTTATGCTTTGTGGCATCCCGAATTTTACTAAGAATCCTTGAGATATGGATAGGCGAGGAAAATTTTGCGATTGTAATTAGCAATAAAATTGCCCATGACTCGTACCGAGGCTCGGCCATGAGCTTGTAAGGAATATATTTTGATGGCAAAAGACTTTGGCCACGTGATTAGAAGTTGTGCATCTTTATGGGTTGATTTAATTTTTAATTGACATAATTAAGAAATTATTTATTTATTTATTTTTAAGTTAAAAATTTATTTAATTAAATTGAGGGCTTTGGGCCAAATTTGAGTGGGCCTATGGCGAGCCAAGTGGGCCGGCCACAATCCCACAAGGCCACAAGCCCACAACCCACCAAAAACCATGGGCGGTCGACGCAAGGAAGAGGGGAGGATGGCTGGTTTGCATGCAAAACAAGTGTAAAATGAAATGATTACAAGTAATGATGGCATTTAGGGAAATAAAAGTGAAGAATGACCGGTTTATAGGGGTTTTGGTTGACGGAAGGTGAGAGAAAGAGAGAGAAAGGAAGGGAAAGAAGAAGGAGGAGAGGAAGAGGAGAAAGAGCTGCCGACCGTACCCGCCCGTGTCCGCCCGTCCGTTTCGCACGATTTCTTGAGATTAAGGCAAGAAATCAATTCCCTTATCTACTCTTGCATGTCTTGTTGTGAGTATAGTGCTGTTTTGTGGTGAAATTCATGGATTTTAAAGAGTAGAAGGCACGGATTTGAGGGGTTTGGTTTGAAGTAGTGTTCTGTCCGAGTGAATTCCTGTGCGCCAGTAACTTGTGTGGACTTGCATGTAACTTTGCAGTGAGAATTTGGCTTCGACTTCTTCATGAGACTTGAAGATCACATCTTGAATTGCAACATACTAAAAATTGAGATAAAAAGGACGAGATTTGTGGGGTGAAACTTATTTTCTAAAAAGATGTTCAGATCTGGTGATGCATGTGGAGTCTTGATGATTCTGGTTGCTGTACTTGAATTTCTATTGAGAATTTTGCTTCGAGGTCTTCATGAAAATTGTAAAGAACATCAAGAGGAACAACATACTCAAATTTGAGACCAAAATAACATGAATAGCCTAGTGAAATGTCGTTTTTCTTGAAGACGTGAAAACTGGATGAACTGTTCTTGACGCCAGTGACTTCGGGGGACTATAAGGTGATGTTCCTTTGGGTATTTCGTCTTGATATCTAAATGAAAGTTGGAGAGTACACTTTAAACAAGAACATATTCAAAATCCAGAGAAAAAGAAGCAAAATAAGTTGGTCATATGTGAATTTTTCGGAGGCAAGACGTTCTGGAAGTTACGGTATATGGGCAGAAGCTCTTTTTAGCTATAATAAATTATCTACAACGAATTTGGCCTAAGTGTCTTCATGAAAAACTTATAATAGAGTCTTTTTTATCATATGGTAAAATATCATAAAATTTAAAGGTCAATTGGGTGTTTAATTTTGAGAAAAGGTGGATGTTAACATCAGGCGTTAATTTGGATGCAATGACGCCAGGAGCAGAAGCTTGTGATCACTATAATTAATTATTTTTAATGAATTTGATCTAGATGTCTAAATTAAAAATCTACTTCGGTATCTTGGCTATATCGTGGTAAATTTTTATAATTTTTGAAGCTTGTTTGAATATTTAATTTAAAGAGATTGTAAAATGGTGCAAACTGTGTACCCAAGAATAATTTGCTGGATTGTTTAATTTATATCTTTTTGTGTAGTGATCGTCTGGACTGGAGTCCTTCATGAAAGTTGTGCCTCTACGTCTTGTCTATTTTGTGGTAAAATTTTATAATTTTTAGAGGTCATTTAGTTATTTAATTGAGGAGAATTCTGAGCCGGTGTAAGCTGTGGAATTCGAAATTTGTCTGCTGTGAAGTTAAAATTACATCTTTTTATGTAATGACTTTTAAGACTTAAATTCTTCATGGAAAATGTGTTATTGTGTTTTGGCTATCACTTGTGTGAATCCCAAAATTTTTGAAAGTCAATTGAGTATCCAATTTGGGCATTTTCATAAAACATGTATGCTGGAATTTTGCAAGATTTCAAAAGAAGGAGATATATGGGCAAATTTAAATGGCAAGAATTAGATGATTGATGTGGCCCCAAGTGTTTTACCATGCTACATGAATGATGATCTTTGACATATCGTGTTGATAATGGATATGTGCATCACGTTGTATGCCATATGAGATTGAGCCATGCATGAAATTATATCTCATGATAAATGAGAAGGCTGTCGGATGGTGTGTGCCGACAATGCCCTGGGAGTATCGGGATGCCCGGCCAGGGAGTGAAAATGCCGGATGCCCAGTAGCCCTATGTGCGTAAATCTGGATGGCCTTGAAGTTGAGATGCCCAGAGCGTAGGGGATGCCGGAAGCACGGATGGTGTGTGCCGTGAATGCCTCGTGATGCCAGTTGGGGTGCGAGATGCCAGGCCAGGGAGTGTAAATGTCGGAAGCACGGATGGTGTGTGCCGTGATTCCTCGTGATGCCAGTTGGGGTGCGAGATGCCCGGAATGTGGGGGGGCCGGAAGCCCGGATGGTGTGTGCCAGGAATGCATTAAAAAGCCAATTAAAAATTGTAAAAATTGAAATGATGTAAATGCATATGGTGATATGTATGCATGAGCATGGATGGATTGATATGCATATGGTGATATGTATGCATGGATGGATTGATATGCATATGGTGATATGTATGCATGAGCATGGATTGATATGCATATGGTGATATGTATGCATGAGCATGGATGGATTGATATGCATATGGTGATATGTATGCATGGATGGATTGATGTGCATATGGTGATATGTATGCATGAGCATGGATTGATATGCAGATGGTGATATGTATGCATGAGCATGGATGGATTGATATGCATATGGTGATATGTATGCATGAGCTTGATTTGATGCATATGATGAAATGTATGCATGGTTATTGAACTTGAATACATAGATGGATGAATTCCTATGGCAAAATTGGGTATATATGTGGATGTGTGATGATGTATTCCTATATGACGCAATTTCATGAATATGGACCTTAACTGTGATGTCTTGTGTGATGCTTGAGTAGCCATAGGGAATTATTTATTTGCTAAGTGGCTGTACTCACCCCTTTTGGGGACTAACATTTCAGCTTAGAGATGCCGATTCTACCTGTCACGCGGGGCACCCTTTATGGTATACCATCTGATGTAGATGTAGAGGTGATGGTGATCGACTGTCCCCACGTCCTTGGATTGACATTCCTCCGGGTTCGTGCGATTGTTTCCTATGAGGTGGGCCTACCTAATGGTCCAGTTACCTAGGAGTTCATCTCCATCCATGTGCGCCGGGATGAGATGATGCGCGGGATGTTACCACCTCCACCACCTGATGTGCCGGGATGGGTGTAGCTGCTGTGTGAGGGATAGGCTGGGAGCTGATGGTCTTTTTTGGACATGACCGACACCAAGGAGGGATGGGTCGCTCTTTGAGATCAGTGAAAAAGGGGTAGAGGTGTCCCTTTTGAGTATAAGCCACACTAGTGGTGCGATGGCTTACTTTCGTATGTACCTACCCCGAGATTAACCCATCCTGTAAATATGTAAATAAAATGGTTCGGTTTTTATCTTATGATGATGTTTAGTGGGTGTGCATTGCCTCATGTTTGTGTGAAGGGAGAGTTGAAAAGATTATGCTTCCGCAAATTTAAACTCGTCTTTGGGACCGAGATATATATATATATATATATATATATAAATATAAATATGCCCAAGTATTTACTGGCTTAGTTACAAGGAGATGAATGACTGTGGCGATCCCTTTGGGTTCAGGGATGCTACATATGCATAATATCTTATGAGGGATAAATAAATTAGGGCAAGAATAGTATCAGTTTCTGCAACCACATGAAAGCATGTTAGTCCTGCAAGATAATTATCCTCAATATCATGACCTAAGCTGCAAGTACCAAAAGATCAAATCAAGTTATAGTAGAGTAGTCATGAAACAACATCACAACCAAACAAAGTCCAAGTCAAAGTTCAAAAACAAAGTCCAAGTTAAATCAAAAAACAAATATGCACCTTCTCCCCCTTTTTGTCACAGCAAAAAGTGGAGAATAAAAAGTTGAGTCGAAGAAACTGAGAGGTCGAAATCATGGCTGTTTAGAAATGCGGACAAGCTGGAAATCTCCCAAAGAGTTCACAGTCTTCTCAAGGCTTGCAATGGACTCCTTTAGTGATTGTAAATCTGCACCCTTCACATTTGTCTGAACTTGATTCTTCTGGGTGTTGATCTGATCCTGCAAAGACACTGAGGTAGCCAAGAGAGCCTTCTTGAGATCTTTCATCTCATACTCCATTCCATAAAGCTGCTTCCTTAGATCCAACAAGATATCTAGCAGTCTTGAAAAGTCTGTTGATTGAGCATGACCAGCACTAGGGCCAGCTGATTCTGTTCCCGGAGTCTTGAAACTTGATGGATCTTCACCAGTCCGTCCACCATCACTTGGAGAGGATGCCTCAAATTCAGCTTTTGAAAAATGAGAGGCATATACATCCTCTGGATCTGCAGCAGATCGACTAACATCACTTGTGAATAAAGGTGACAAAGTACCTCTTGTTTCAGCAACTCCCCCTATTTGTGTGCCCGTAAGTGGAGTAGTATACTCTTCGCCCTGTTCATCTTCATCATCAGTAGCAGAGTGATGTTTTTCAGTTGCTCCAGCATCTCCACTTCTAGTTTTGTTGGATTCACTAGACAAGTGAACAGCAAAAGTTAGCTTAAGGGAATCCTCTTGTTCCTCTTGTGCCTCTCCTTCTTTCTCCTTCTCTCTTTCTTCTCTTCTCACCTCTTCCTCTTCTCCTTCCTCTTCTTCTTCTTGCCCTTCTTCTTCCTTTGTTCTCATTACTTCCTCATCCCTTCTTTCTTCATCTCTTTTCTCAGTCTCTTCTCTCCTCTCTTGCTCTTCTCGCCTCTCTCGAAAGCTGACAAAACTCTTCAAATTTCTCAAAGCTGCAAGAGTTATCTCATCTTCATCATCTTCATCCTGCAAGATGAGTTTTCTTTTCTTCTGCACAGGAGCAACCATGGGCTTCTTCCCTTTTCTCTTGGCAGTTGCAGAGTCTTGTGTGGCCTTGGTAGGAGATTTCTCCTTCATCCTTTCTAGCACCTTGTTAAGCTCATTTAAACGCATATTCGTGACCATCTTGTAGCCAATCACCATAGGAGCAGAATTTGTTAAGCACAGGGGTGCATGAATGTGTATTTTGAAGTGCCTAAACAGGCGAGTAATAAGAGCAGAGTAAGCGATTTTTCCTTTATCTTTTACCACAGTCCTGTACATATGGAATAAGATTGTGTGAGGCAGAGAAAATCTGATACCAACGTTGATGGCATACATCAATTTTGCTTCTGAATGCGAGACATCTGTCTTTGAGGTCGATTTCGGTTTGATGCAATTGATTACAACTTTATGGAGCAAGACATTAGAGGCACTCATCCTTGTGTAGGAAATTTTGCCCTCTACACTTCTGTCTCGAACCAACTCCAAAGTAGAGTGAGCAATAGACATTTTAATTGGTTGGAAACTCGATCTTTCCACCCTAATTAGATTTACCAAAGTGTCCACATCAACCACATATTCCTCATCCTTGAAAGTAAATGAAAACCTATTCGCATCTAGAAATAATAGATTTGAATAGAAATAGGCGGTAAGTTTAGGATAAACAATTGTGGAATTAGAACAGAATCCCTCAAATTGAAGACGTGCTAGTTTTTCTCAAAGATTTACTCTCACAGAGTCAAGAAAGTCAAAATCAATGCTCCTAGGTTTTATAACCCATCTTTTCAGCAACTTCGAGTAAACTCTTTTGTGCTCCTTGGAGTGAAAGATGTTCCCTTCTTCACATACAGAATTCACAGCAACTCCCATTCTTGACTGAAAATGTGAAAATAATCTCTCATCGTCATCATGTCCCTGAGGTTGATCTGCGGTGTCGAACCCCAGATCACTTGGAAAATTTAGCCGAACATTCAGATGCCACTCCTTACTTCTCCATTTCACGCAGAAATAGTGTTTCATTTTTAAATCATCTTTCTCTCAAAAACTCATCTATCAGCTTCATAGGAGACCCTCCCTTTCAACTTTAAGTAAAGAGAGTAGTAAGCAAGATTTGATCTCAACGTTCTTACAGGTTCAATGTCTTTTACTACTTCTTCCTGAGGCGGTGGAGGAGAATGGTGCTGTTGAGAAGGTTGTTGTTGACTCCGTTGATTCTGCTGAGAAATGTCATCTTCCTCGGTAAGATCAAAATGGGTAGAACCCTCATACTGCTGGTGTGGTCCCTTGCTCGCAATCCTTGATGACTTTCTTGAAGACAGTGTGTTTTCTGGGAGAAAGTCACAGTTTGTTCGCAAAAAGATAAATTTTTTGGAATAAACAAGAGTAATGGTGAGAGCAAGTGGTAGTTTTTCAATTCTAGGGTTTGAACAGTGTCTGAGGGTGAAACGAAGATGATGAAACAAAGGTATAAATAGTAAGTGAAGAGAGGTAAATGAAATGTCGTAAAGGAAAAAGTAAAAATTGCCTTTTTGAAAATGAAAAACTGCCATAAATTCAAATGTCGGGAGAGAATATTTTAAAAAGTAAAAAGGCAAGTGACGATTCGAAATAAAAATATGCCAAAATGAAATAACATCCAAAAATAAATTTAAAAACTTACAGTCATAACACTGAGTTGGAACCCCTTCAGACTTTATGTTTGAGTTTAAATTCTTTCAGACTTTACCTTTAAGTCTGAACACTTTCAGACTTTACTTGAAAGAAGATATGATGTTTAGTATGATACGGGTAGACTCAAAATGGCTTTTCTCCAGTGGCTTTGTACATATATCCGCCAGTTGATTTTTTGAGTCAATGAACTGAATCACCACCTTTCCATTTTGAATATGATCTCTAATAAAATGATGTTTAATTTCAATATGCTTTGCTCTTGAGTGAAGAATGGGATTCTTTGTCAGATTAATGGCACTGGTATTGTCACATTTGATCTCTATGCAAAAATCTTCAACTCCAAAGTCTCTTAGTTATTATTGCATCCATAAGATTTGAGAACAGCAACTTCCAAGTACTACATATTCTGCTTCAGTTGTCGAAAGAGCTACGGTACTCTGTTTTCTCGAACCAAGATACTAACCTATTTTCAAACAATTGACATGTACCTGAGGTGCTCTTCCTATCCACTTTACAACCTGCTAAGTCTGCGTCTGAATATTCAAGAAGAGTGAAGTCTCCTTCTTTGGAATACCATAGACCTAGCATAGAAGTTGTTGCAACATATTTGATAATGCGCTTTGCAGCAATTAAGTGAGATTCTTTGGGATTTGATTGGAATATAGCACAAATACAAACACTAAACAAAATGTTAGGTCTAGATGCAGTAAGATAAAGAAGTGAACCAATTATACTTTTATATAGCTTCTAGTTTACACTCTTTCCTTCTTCATCTTTGTCTAGCTTCGAAGAACTCGACATGAGTGTCTCTGTCTTTTTGCAATTTTCCAATCCAAACTTCTTGATCCCTTGCATACTTTTCTTGGTGAATGAAAATTCCTTCTTTGGATTGTTTGATTTGTAATCCCAGAAAGAAGTTTAACTCACCCATCATGCTCATTTCAAATTCATCCTGCATGCATCTTGAGAATTTCTTGCAAAGATTTTCATTAGGAGTACCAAATATGATATTATCAACATAAATTTGAACAAGTATAAAATATTTTCCTTCCTTTTTGATAAACAAAGTAGTATCTACTTTACCTTTAGCAAAACCATTTTGAATTAGAAAATTACTTAACTTTTCATACTATGCTCAAGGTGCCTGCTTCAATCCATATAATACCTTTTTTAGCTTATAGACAAAGTTTTGTTTCCTTGTATCTTTAAATCCAGGTGGTTGTTTCACATAGACTTATTCTTGGATATATCTATTTAGAAAGGCACTTTTCACGTCTATATGGAATAACCTGAAATTTTTAAAGCAAGCAAAAGTAAGTAATAATCTAATTGTTTCTAACCTTTCTACCGGTGCATAGGTTTCACCGTAGTAAATCCTTTCTTCTTGTGTGTAACCTTCAGCGACAAGTCTTGCTTTGTTTCTGACCACTTTCCCTTGTTTGTCTAATTTGTTCTTGAAAACTCATTTAATTCCAATAATTGATTTACCTTTAGGTTTAGGAATAAGTTCCCAAACATTATTGATGCTAAACTGTCTGAGCTCTTCTTGCATAGCTTCAATTCAACTTTCATCAATTAAGACTTCATCTATTGTCTTGGTTTCAATTTTGGAAACAAGTGCCAAGGCACTAGACTCTTCACGCCTTTTGGATCTTGTGTGAATCCCTTCATCAATGTTGCTAATGATAAGGTCCATGGGATGACTAGACTTATGTTTCCAGTTGCTAATAAGTTTGAGATCCTGTTGATCCTCTGTTTCAGTTGAAATTTCTGATTCAATTTGCTGTTGAACTTCTGAAGTCTGAACCTCTCAGGGGGAAATAGATTTTGTTACATCTTGCACAGGTTCAGATTCTTCAAGTTAAGTCTGATCAGGTTGATTTACCAGATCGATCATTTGCATTCTTTAAGATAAAACATTTACAACCAAATACATGAAAGTAAGAAACAATTAGCTTCTTTCCTTTGAACAATGAGTAGAAATATTACTTTCAATTAAACGAGTTCTTGCCATTTCCTGCAAAGATCTATTCTTTCTTTCCACAACTCCATTTTGTTGTGGAGCATATGGAGAAGAAAAATTATGCTGAAAACCTAAATCATCACAAAATTTAGCAAAGTCTTGGTTTTCAAACTCACCTCTATGGTCTGTACGAATACTTGAAATAGTGTAACCTTTTTCATTTTGAACTTTCTTGGCAAATCTAGAGAAGTAAGAGAATGCTTCAGACTTACTTGAAAGGAAGAATACCCAAGTAAAACGGGAGTAGTAATCTACTATTATCAGGCAGTACTTCTTTCCACCATTGCTTTGAGTTCTAGTTGGTCAAAAAAGATCCATGTGCAAAAACTGCAGGACACGGTTATCAGAAACCTGAATTATTAGTTTAAAGGAATTTTTAACTTGTTTTCCCAACAGACAAGGTGTGCATAGATCAAAATTTTGATACTTCAGGTTGGGTAATCCTTGAACAAGCTTCTTGGAGGAGATCTTTGCAATTTACTTCATGTTGATATGTCCAAGTTTTTTGTGCCAGAGATTTGCTTCATCTTGAATAGATATCAAACATTGAGAACTTTCAGATTTTACATCCAAGAGATAGATATTCCCATGTCTTCGTCCTATAAAAGATTGTGAGTGATCCTTACTAGTTCCAAAACATATGTCTTCTTGGAAATTGATTTTGAATCCAGTGTCACACAATTGACTAATGCTGCGAAGATTGTAGTTTAAACCTTCAACTAAGGAAACATTGTTAATTGTGAGATTTCACATCTTCACAATTCCAAATCCAACATTTTTTCCTTTGCTATTTCCATTAAAGGACACTTTTCCTCCTTTCACTTGTAAGAGATTTATAAAGCAAGATGAGTCTCCTGTCATATGTCTTGAGCAGTCGCTATTCAAGTACCATTTGATCTTCTTCTTGATAGTGACCTGCAATTATATAAAGAACTCAAGCTTTCTTTGGTACTCACACCTTCTGGGGTCCAACATTGTTAGTACTGAACACAGTCTTTGCCCATTTTCCCTTAACAGGTTTCCAAGCCTTAATATTCTTTCTCAAAATGTTCAGAGCTATTACACCTTGAACCCTTGAGAGCACTTCGCCCAACAGGTTTTACAAAGGCCTTTTGAAAATGATTCTTATAAAAGGTTTTCATGGGTTTATGTTTGATTCTGTCCTTTACCTTTGGAAAATCAATTAAATGAATGGTTTCTAATGTCATTCCTAAACCAGATTTATTGTAATAAGGTATTTGAATTGAAAGAATCTTTTCTAACTTTTCTGATCCCATTGAAAACTTTTTAGTGATATTCAAAATGTCTTCTTTCGAAAAAGTGTTTTCTTTTGAAGGAGAAGCTTCATTTTTTTTTTTTTTGAAACAACAAGACTTTTGTTTAGATTTTCAACTTTTTCTATCCAAGAAATCTCCTATTGCCTCAGTTTGAAATTTTGCTTCTTTAGCTCCGAAATCCTTTTAAGAGAAGCTTTAAGGCTAAGGCAGAGTTTATCTATATACTTTGAAACTTTAATAGGAATCTTTAAATTACTAACCTTGACTTTATTGTCTGAGTCTGGATCTGAGTCTGAATCTGAGTCTGAGTCTGATTTTTCCATTAGACAGATATTGGCATAATCTTTATCACTTTTTCCGCATTCTGTGTCGCTCCATGTCTGAGCTTTAAGAGCTTTCTTGAGTTTTTCTGTTTTTTCTTTATTTTTCTCTAGCAAAGGACAGTTGGGTCTGATGTGTCTTGCATTCAAAGCAGATCACATCTTGGTTGGTTTCATCTTCTTCATTTAATTTTCTCTGAAATCTTTGATTGTCCTGTTTCTTCCAGTTAAACCTTTTTCCTTTCGTGTTCAACTTTCTGAATTTCCTTATCAAGAATGCTAGCTCTTTGTCATCCATGTCATCTTCAGAGTCTGTATCATCAGAATCATCGTTAGATTTTAAGGCAATTGACTTCTTACCTTTGGGATCTATTTCCTCATTGATTTGTTCGACTTCATATGATTAAAGTGTGTCGACCAATTCGTCTACTGAAAGAGGCATGATCCTTTGTGTTTCCCTTATAGAAGTCTTTACGTGGTTCCAGTTTTTGGAGAGTCCTCTTAGCAACTTATTAACCTTCATTGGACCTAAGATTGACTGTCCATGATATACTAGACCGTTTACAATTTCTGTAAAACGACTAAACATGTCAGTAATGAATTCTCCTGACTTCATCTTGAAGGCTTCATATTGTTCGAGTAAGATGTTGATTTTTATTTCTTTAACTCGATTAGTTCCTTCATAAGTGACATGCAACCTATCCCAAACTTCTTTGGCTATTTTACAAGATGAAATTATGTTATACTCAGTAGAAGATAAAGCACAATATAATAAATAAATGGCTTTAGCATCAAAAGCTTGTCTCTTGGTTATTTCTGCTTGTGACAATTCTTCAGTATCTGCTATTTCTTTCCTTACGGTTGATGTAACTTTAGGAATGATTCCTTTTTCTACTACATCCCATTCCAGAGGATCTTTCGATCTTAGAAATGCCTTCATCTTGTTTTTCCATACGTTATATTCATTCTCATCGAAGTAGGGTGGTCTGGTTTTGCCTTGGCCTTCAACCAAACCTGAAGCCAAAATACTAGCCATAGATCTTTAACTTAAGAAGTACAAACACTTCAACACGTAAGCACACAAGCTCTGATACCAATTGAAAATGGCTAGTAAACACACCTAGAGGGGGGTGAATAGGTGTATATAAATTTCTTTGAAAGACTTTAAAAATTCAATCGCCTTTGAGTTAAAACACGGTATATAAAAGACTTTAAATAAATCTATGAGGCAATTTAATAAAGCAGCAGTTGAGATAAGGAGATTAGGGTAAGAGAAATTGAACACAAAGGTTTATAGTGGTTTGGCTTAATCCAAGCCTACGTCCACTTTCCCGTGCTGACAGCCCATTGGCTGGATTTCACTATGAATCAAAAGAGATTGGTACAACTCATAGACTAGACTTCCTTAGTGGAGAGTCTAAGCTATTCTCTTCACAAATTCTCATTGTATACTTTTCTCTTTTGTACACAATTATAGCTCGAAGAATAAGAAAGCAAGGAACTATAGAGATTCAAACTTTGAAATTATACTTTCAGCCACACATCAAACAACTAAAAATCCCGCCTTATATACTACCTTATGCCTTCATAGCCATTGGCACTTTCCAAAGGAGTTCTTCCAATCTACCCGTTGGAAGGAATCAATTAAGGTGATCTTGAGTTGTTAATTAGATGTAGATAAGAGCCCGTCGATCTTGTTCGCCCATACAATTAGGATCTTGAGTTTCCATAAGTAGAACCTTCCAAGTTTGCTCACCTTTCAAAAAGATATTCAAACCGAAGTAAATTCCAATAAGAATAACCGAATATCTTGAAGCTATATCTAGCTATAAGATCTTCCAAAAACCATAAGGAAAGAATCTTCAAAGATAAAATCCCATCTATCTAAGTCTTCTTCCTTCGGTTTGGTGACTGTCAACTTGAACAGATTTTGAATATTGAGTCTGGCTGTCTTTAGACTTTGATGATAGAATTTGGAGGTCTTCAGACTTTAACACTTGAGTCTAGAAGTCTTCAGACTAGACTGACGGAAACATTTTGTCAACTTTAAAACAATAAAGGAGTTTTCTCCAACACGCTTTTCTCTCGCTTAAGTGTCCCTCCCCATAGCATTTCCAAAATCACGTTAATGAAGATCAAAACTGCCAATTTGCCGATATCTACCGACACCCCGGATTTTTTGTATAGATCACTCAGAGCTTTTCTGACCTATTGCCTTCTCAAACCGCAATAGGTGTCAAGGCTTGCGTTGCTCATCATCTGCCGTATAGAAAGCTTGCGGAGATTCCTCCAATAAGGCCCCTGGTTTGAGAAGGTAATGTCCCTTCCTTCATATGACCCAATTGTAGCAGCAATGTTCGGGTCCTGATTGGCAAACATCATGTCCTGGTCCCGCACGATTTCTTTGGCCGGCAACTAGGAATTAACCACGACATATAACTTGCTTCCAAGCTAGAGTTCGTAGATGAGGCCTTAGGTCTTGGCCAATTCAGCAAATTTGCGATGGAGCTCGGTCCCTAGGAATGGGAGGTACCCAAGGAACACACACCTTGGGGCCCCGGCGGCAATTGAGCTGTCTAGTTTTTTCTTCTCTTGAACAAAGAGAAAAAACTAAGAGTTGCAATTCCTATGACAAGCAGTGTTGCGGTAGCTCTAGGAATTGCATCACTCGCTTCTTTAGGAGGCTGCAACCATAGCCAGGCGCCTTCGGAGTCTCTATTTGACATTTCGGCTTGTGACAATGGGGTGAAGACTGGTTGAGCAAGAGTGAGGAAGTTTCTAGCCACACCAAACTAAGGTCTGCCTAGGGACAGTTTCGTCTCTGATAGATGATATAAAAAGGCAAAAACGGAAAGTCAACAGTTCTAGTTACACACTGACGGACGAACAACTACTGAAGGTAACTAATAATTTTTCATGTGATCAGTAACATTCTACAAGAGACTCAACCTCCAATGTATGGAGAATTACTAATTCGTTTTGTTCATTCTTTTTGTTCCCTATAAAGAATAAACCGACAAGTTTGAACATAACTAATAATTTTTGGAAACTTTCGGACAAAATCGAGTTTTCCCTCTCGCCTTTCGTATACCAAAGACCGGGTCAAAGGGGTCCTTCCTGCATGGTGTCGCGTGACATCCATGGCCCCGGAGTGCACCACGTGTGCAGGCTACGGGTCGATCCCACGGCCCAGGATCGCGGGGGGCGCTTCCCCATGATCGAGTCTATCTCTTTCATCTCATATCCCGTTCTAGACAGTCTCCATTGTGGCAATCGTTCCCACTTTCTCTCTCCTCCCTCCCTCTCTCTTTCTCTCTCTGGAAGACACGAACGAAAGAGACCTTTTTGCATTCGCTCTCTCTAACCTTTTCTTTCTTCTCTCTACCTTTGATGAGACCAGAAGCCCGAGGGAGCGATGTCGCTGATACGGGCGTTTCTCTCACTGAAGTTCTCCAGATCCTTTTAAGGAGCTCAACGGCAGGCCTCCTTGGGAGGAGGCGGAGGGCAACGGTGCCGAGGGGGGGGGGGGAGGGGGAAGGGGTGGTAGGCCAAAATGTCGTCGTTTGCACTTGCGTGCGCAAGCGGTGGAGGGACATCGCGAGGGAAATCGCTAGGTCGCTGCTTCGCGGTGGCCAAGTCACTTTCCCTTCCTGTCCCAAGCGATGGTGTAGGACTTGGAGTAGGGAGGGACCTAGTTGGAGAAGTTGGGGCGGAAAGGGAGCCAGCTGGGCTCGGATCGACAGACAAAGAGGTGGTGGATGACATCCTAGAGCTTGTGGGGGAGGGGGTCGGAGAAGTCACCACCGCTAACGTCGGGGGAGGAGTGGCTAGAGTGGGTGTGGAGCCCGAGGAGGTGAGAGGTCTTGGGGAGGGCGAGGGAAGGGGAGATCGAGCTATCGCGAACGTCCTCGAGACAGATCAAGAGAGAGAAGAGAGTTCTTTTTTTTGAAAAAAAATAAAAATAAAAATAAAAAGAAAGAAGAAGAGAATGTGGGTGAGTTTGGGTATTTTATATTGTTTAGCAAATAAATAGGTCAATATGAGGTAGCTTAACTCAGCCCACTTATTTGCCTCCTCTACCTCAACCACTAATAGTAATGTGAATCACATTCTCTGGAAAATGCACAAGCTAAGAGAATGATTGCTATCCTTCCTCTAACGAAGGTTACATTTGATTTTGATAACCGAGTCTACTTTAGAGCATTTTTGAATTTGGATCATTTACTTTGTCATTTGCACTATTTACTTGCTAGATGAAAGTTTAGGCGTGCAATCACTTGGCAGACAATAAGACCGTAAAGTGTGGTTTTTGGTTCCTAGTAGGATTGGATAGTCTGGTGCCTTTCACAAGGACAATTTTGTTCATTATTAAACCCAGTGACCTCTCAACACGTAATGGAAGGCCCTTGTCAGCCCTTAACAATAAAAAAAGAAAATAATTAAAAGTTTTAAAAGTTTTAAACGTTAGTGTTAACATCTTATGTAGTTTGATTGACATTGACACATAATTATTTTTGAACTTTCTAATTTTCTTTTCTTTTTTTTAGTCTTGTGTTGCTTGTTATTCAAAAGGTTACTTCTTTTCTCATGATCGGTTTAGTAAATGAATTATCACATTTGTCCTAAATCATTGCAAATTCTACTAAGTGTTGGAATTAGAAGGCAAGGAGGATGTGTTGATTTCAAAAGCCTATTCATGTAGTACGTGATTGTAACTTTTTCTCAGTAATGATTATCAACATACAAAATATGTGCTTAGAATCTTGGATAACATGAAACAGTAACTATAATTAGAATTGTAACTATCTGAATGTAACTGTTGTTAGTAGCTTCTCATCTTATGTGTTGTAAAAACTCTCTTTTTTCCTTCAATTCTAAGACACTTAAATGAAAGTTTGTTTCTTTCCTTTCATCTTGTCCATGCAAACTTACTATTCTTGCACATTAAATTCTAAAATTTGTTCTTCACTTTCTTTTAAATTTTAAGCCAAACAACTTCCGCTCCAAGATGAATACATAAGCCTTTTTATCACAAAAAAGGAAAACCAAAATCAACCTTTCTGGTGGGGCCATTTGTTTCTTTCTCGGGTATTGTTCCCTTTTTCCTCTCTACTGGCGATCTGCTCACTGTTCACACCGTCTCCTCTCATGCTCATCCCGTGAGATTCTACCGTCGGTTTGGCTCGATTTTTGGTGGGCTTCTTCCTCTGCCAGCCTTCCATCTTTCCACCAAACGGTTTTGTCGGGTTTGTCGCGCTCGAAGAAGCCCTTTCTCTTGCCATTTCGATGCCCTATTCTGCTGTTCGTGTGGGCTTTGGGCTGATTCAAGGACTAGCGGTGGTTTTGTTGGCTCTCACCACCACTCCTCGGCCCTTTGCTTCCTTCCTTGGTATGGATTATCTTCCTTTGCTGTAGAGGGTGTGCTGGAGAGTTGCTGGGCTGTTGGAAGGTTGTTTCTGTTATGGCATCTACCTCGGCCGAGAGAAGTGGCCTCCTTGTTGAGGCCCATCGTGGTGCCGTGAGGGGTAAGGGGCTTAGCCCTCCTTCTTGCGCTGTAGAAGTCCGGCCTGCTGAGAAGTCTGGTCATCCCTCTCAACACGGTGTCGAGCCTTCGCCGGTTGGTGATGGGATTAGACTTGGACCACTGTCAAGGCCGCCTCGTGATGGGCGTTCTAGGGGCCGTAGTCGTGCTCGTGCCCCTCCTAAGCGGCGTCAGGCCCCGGCTAAGCTGTCTATCTCTTCGAGGCCTCCCCAAGCCTGGTCGTGGGCCAATGTGGTGCAACTAGCAGCAAAGGGCTATGAGTTGTCTTTTGTCCCACCTTCTTCTGTGGGCGAGAAACCTATTGTGAACTTATCCAGCGAGGTATTGCAGGCTGCGGACCCCAAGTGGAGCGAGTACTTGGTTGGTTACTTTGTAGGGAAAAGGCTCCCGTTTCAGCTCGAAGAGAATGCGTTGAAGAATACCTGGGGGACTAAGCTGGTCGATGTACTGGCCGATGACTAGGGGTTCTTCTTCTTTCATGTTCCAGACCGTTTGTTCCGCAGGAAGATTTTGGAAGAGGGGCCTCTAACCGTAGCACGAGTGCCACTTATCTTGCAACAATGGAAGCCGCTGATGGAACTTAAAAAAGATAGGCAGTCTTCGGTCCCGGTGTGGATTAGACTCAAGAATCTTCCTCTTGATCTATGGTCCGCGCCGGCTATTAGTGCCATAGCAAGCTCCATTAGTAAGCCCCTTTATGTCGATCAACATACGGAGAGTATGAGGAGAATTTCTTTTGCCTGAGTATGTGTGGATATCCAAGCAAAACAACCTAGGGTCTCGGAGGTTGTCGTGAATGTGGATGGAGTATCTCGTGCGATTGCTGTTGAGTATGAGTGGAGGCCGATGGAGTGCCTCAAGTGTGGCGTGTTTGGCCACAAATGTGAGATCTCTCCCAATCCCTCTGGCCCGAGGACGTTGCCGGTCCAGGCCAATATGTCCCTTACTTCTTCGGACCCCGTCCGGCCCCCGCCCCCGTTTTGGATGCCCGGGTGGTACATGAGCAGGCTTGGCAGCGGGTGAAAAGTAAGAAGAAGAAGCCCCCCGATGGACTTCAGCTCAAGCTCCCAAGTTAATTCGAGCGATGAGGGCTGTGCTCTGAAGCTTAAGGCTACGGCAATGGAGAAAGGGCTGCCTCCTACTTCTCGCAAAGCCCCTAAACACCCCATAATTGGTCCGAATTAGGCTGAAGCTGCCCTTGCTTCTACGGATGAGACAGGCAGCCCTTTGAAGACTCTCTATCAGGAGTTGCCCTACCCGGGAGTGGTGGTAGGTGAATCAGTTGAGGTGGGCTGTTCTTCGGATGAGGAGTTGCTCCCTCCAGGCCCCTCTCCGAAAGCATTTGCTACTAACGACATGCCTGAGACCTTACAGGACAAGCTTCTCGCTCTCGCTCTTGACTTTCCCCCTCCGGCGATCCGGGTTACTCCGCCATCCACGCGGCGAAGCGTCTACAAAAGGAGGTAACCCTCCTTTAATTCCTTTTGTTTGTAAATATGTATATAGGTTGCTGGAATATTAGGGGTCTTGTTACCCCTCTTAGACAAGCGGAGGTTCGGATTTTTTGTTTTGGCGAATCGGTTGGCTTTGATCGGTTTAGTTGAGACTAAAGTTCCCCATAATATGTTTGAAGATATTTCTGGTAGTTTGATGTCGAACTGGTGTTGGGTGGCTAATCTTGAGCACTCCCATCGAGGAAGGATCTGGGTTGGTTGGAACCCTTCTATTGTCTCCTTTGAACACTTCTCATCTTCGGACCAGGCGATTCATGGGAATCTCAGATGGTTGGATTCGGGAGCTATCTGTTGTGTCACTATCGTTTATGCTGAACACTCCTTCACCTCCTGGAGACCTCTTTGGGAGGATCTAGTGCATAGGAGTTCTACTTTATAGAATGTGCCGTGGCTTGTTATGGGGGACTTTAATGCTATTAAGGACCCCTCGGACAGGCTTGGAGGTTCAGACTTATGGTTTCCGTGCTTTGATGAGTTTGCACAGTGTCTAGATCAGGCGGGACTGGAAGACCTCAGGTATGTGGGGTTCCGTTACACTTGGTCTACTTTTACGGCCCTTCTCGCAAGACCAGGAAGATTGATAGGGTCCTAGTGAACCCCTGTTGGAGCCAGGTGTTTTCCTTCTCAAAGGCTTCTTTTCTCGCTCCTGGGATTTCTGACCACTCTCCTATGGTGGTCAAGGTTGAGAACCCGGTGTTTCGGAGGAGGCCATTCAAATTCTTTGATTTTTGGATGAAGCACCTAGACTTCGAGACAATTGTAAAACAAGTTTGGGACTCGTCGGAAGAGGGGACTCCTATGTACGAGCTTGTTTGCAAGTGAAGGCCTTGAAGTGTCGGCTTAAACAGCTTAACAGAGATTCCTTTTCTAATATTTCCGTAAGGATTGCAGAAGCTAGGGAGGCTTTAAGTCAGACTCAGCTTGACCTCCTTCAAGATCCATCTAGTATCACTCTTGCGGACGTGGAGAGGATTAAACACCGAGCCTTCTTGGAACTTCGCTCTCAGGAGGAGTCTTTCTTTAGACAGAAAGCTAGAATCAGATGGTTGAAGGAGGGAGACCGAAATACGAAATTCTTCCACCATTATGTCAGCAAGAGACAATTGAGAAACAAAGTTCTTTCTTTGGTAGATTCTCTTGGCAACCAAATCAGTGACCCGCAGCTTGTCCAGCAGCATTTTGTGGAGTACTACCAAGACCTCCTTATGCCTCGGGTGGAGCACGTTACGCCTTAGGTTTTAGAGATTCGGCAGATCATTAGCTCTTAGCTTAGTGATGACCAGATCACCTTTCTTGCTCGACCATTCACCGACTTGGAGAGTCGGGACACTCTGTTCTCTCTTGCTCAAGGTAAGGCCCCAGGTCCAGATGGTTTCACGGTTGAGTTTTTCAAGGAGAATTGAGGGACGGTTGGTCAGCTAGTCACGACAGCCGTTATGGACTTCTTCACCTCGGGAAGAATCCTTAAGGAAATCAACAATACCATTTTGGTCTTGGTGCCGAAGGTGCCGAATGCGACTACAATCGACGACTTTAGGCCTATTGCGTGTTGTAATACTATTTACAAGATAATTACAAAATTATTGGCGAACACGATTGCTTCTGTGCTAAAAGATCTAGTGAGCCCGTGTCAAAGTGCTTTCGTTAAGGGGCGCAGGATCATGGATAACATCCTCTTGGCTCAAGAACTATTTTCTAAATTCCATTTGCAGCCTTACTCACCCAAGTGTGCTGTCAAAGTCGACTTTAGGAAGGCCTATGATACCATAGATTGGCGGTTCCTTGAGAGTGTCCTCCTTGCTTTTCGTTTCCCTGATCGTTTGGTTCAACTCATCATGACTTGTGTGCGGACTCCTCGGTTTTCTATTGCGTTAAATGGGGAGCTCCACGGCTTCTTCCCTAGTGGGCATGGCCTGCGCCAGGGCAATCCCATATCTCCCTATTTATTCACTCTAGTTATGGAGGTTCTCTCGGGGATTCTCAGGAGGTGTTCGCTGCAGCCGGACTTTAGTTTCTTTTGGAGATGCAGGTCTACATCCCTCTCACACTTGTTCTTTGCAGATGATGTTTTCCTCTTTTGTGAAGGACGTGCCGTCTGTGACACTCCTCAAGGAAGGTCTACAAACGTTCTCTACTTGGAGTGGCCTATTACCGAATCCGAGGAAGAGTGAGGTGTTCCTGTCAGGAGGCTCGCCTTCCTTAAGGAATCAAACTTGCAGCTTCTTGGATTCTCAGAAGGGAGCTTACCAGTTCGGTACCTAGGAGTCCCAATTATTACTTCGAGGCTGAGGAAGGCAGATTGCGCTGCTCTAGTTAGGCGCATCACCTCGAGGGTGCAGTCTTGGACTCATAGGTTTCTGTCTTTTGCCGGCCGTCTTCAACTGATCAAATCAGTTCTTCATGCTATTCAAGCCTTCTGGGCAAGTGTCTTTATTCTTCCTGCGGCAGTGTTGGACCAGATTGAGCGTATTATTAGACAATTCCTTTGGAGAGGCCCCGCGTTGGGTAGAGGGGGTGCTAAGGTCTCCTGGTGTAACGACCCGGGCCCCACTGTATAATATTGCCCGCTTTGGATGGGATTGCATGAAGCCATTTCCCTCTCTCACGGCTTTAAAACACGTTATACAGGTTAGAGGGACCCAAGCTATTATAAACTAGCCTAGGACTTCCTCCCTAGGCGATGTGGGACAGAGACTCCTTCCTTGCGCACGTCCAGGGACTGAGGCGCGGACGCACCGCCATCCCTCCTCCCCGCGCACCACCGCTCGGGTTGTCACACTCTCCCCTCCTTGGGAGCATAGCGCCCTCGCTGTGGCCCCACACGCGGTCGGGAGTCGGCTCTGATACCATTTGTAACGACCCGGGCCCCACTATATAATATTGTCTGCTTTGGATGGGATTGCACGAAGCCATTTCCCTCCCTCACGGTTTTAAAACGCGTTATACAGGTTAGAGGGACCCAAGCTATTATAAACTAGCCCAGGACTTCCTCCCTAGGCGATGTGGGACAGGGACTCCTTCCTTGCGCATGTCCGGGGACTGAGGCGCGGATGCACCGCCATCCCTCCTCCCCGCGCACCACCGCTCGGGTTGTCACACCTGGGATGATATATGCCTTCCTAAGGTAGAGGGCGGTCTTGGCATCTACAGATTGCATGGGTGCAACAAGGCGGCCATGCTCAAACATATCTGGATCTTGTTTTCAGATAAGGAGTCATTGTGGTGCAAGTGGATCCATTCCACCTTCTTAAAAAGAAAGAATTTCTGGGTCGCTTCAAAGCCGACTTGTTGTTCTTGGGCTTGGAAGAAGATTCTTCAAAGCAGGACAGAATTTCGATGTAGCTTCTTTTGGATGCTAGGTGATGGCCTATCAGTGTCACTCTGGTTCGACAATTGGCACCCTAGGGGCCCCTTGAACTTATGTTTCTCAGATTCGCTCATCTACAACTCTGGTCTCTCTAGACAGGCCTTGGTGGCTGACCTTTTCTCTGAAGATGGCCAGGCTGTCAGGACGGTGTTGGAGTCCTGGGGTTCGCCGCTTCCGTTCTTGTCTGGAGACCAAGATCGTTTTTGTTGGAGAGAGAGTTCATCCAGCATGTTCTCGGTCGGCTCAGCTTGGGAGGCTTTAAGGCAGAAGAAGACTCGTGTCAGTTGGCATTCGTTCATCTAGAACAATGAAATCCTACCACGGTACCAATTTCACCTTTGGCTCATCACCAAGTGCAGGCTTCCTACCCAGTCTTTCCTTATGACTTGTGGTAGGATTGATAATGCTCCCTGCCCTTTTTGCAATGCTATGCCTGACTCTATAGATCATCGTTTTTTTTGGATGTCGCATTACGGCTAGTGTTGCTTTCTTTTGGGCGGCTAGGTGTAACCTTCCTTGGCGGAATAGACCTTGGCTTGATAATCTACGTTGGGCCATAACTATGCTTTAAGGCAAGGAGTTTTATAAGTGTGTTGCCCGTTGTTCTTTTGGTGCGATGTGCCATATTATTTGGAAGAACAAAAACGACATTCTCTTCAAGGGGGAGCAGGTTTCTGTTCCGGCCATGAAGATGCATCTCCTTCAAGTTGTTAAAGACAAGGCAATCACCTTCAGGAACGTGGAGGACTCCATCAAAAATAGAAGGTTGCAACGCTCTTGGGATGTTGACCCCATTATCTTCTCTAGGGATTAGACTTAGAGTTTTTTGGCCGGTTTGGTTGCCTTGGGCTGCCCATTGTGCTTGCCGCCTGGGCCTTTCTTTGTTGTTCTTGTTGTAGCCTTTTGGCTTGTCTTGCGGCTTCCTTTCACTCATTTAGAGCCTGTTCTTCATGAGTGTAAGTTTTCTAGCTATCTCTTTTGTACAGTTTGACTTCCCCAATATATTGCTTACTTTTACAAAAAAAAAAAAAAAAAAATCAACCTTTCTGGTGAAAGATTATTCACTTTCTAGGTGAGATATCGAAACATTATAATGATTTAATCTTTCTGATTACTATGAACGTGAGGAATAGGACATCATGGTTGACACAACTATTCTGACTTAAAAAATGGCGGTTGGGTGGCCATTGCTTGTACAATAACATTTCATAGTAAGATTTTCTATTACATTATAGAAATTATTAGTTATTTTCAAACTTGTCGTTGTAAGAAAATCAATATAGAAAAACGGAATGACACATGATTACATTGGCATTTGTAGGAATGTCGAACGTGGAACTAAGAAACGATAGATCCTTCTAGTTAGACAAAAACTGGTTCACCCTGGTCATTTTTGTTTAATTATTCTGGCAATTTTCCTCCTTTACAATAATGGGTCGCGTCAGTGCGTGTAACTAAGTGGGACCACTTACTTTTTGAACCAAATTATTATCCTAAAATCTGTCAGAGACCCAAACGTATCCTCGAAGACCTTCTATAGTTTGTGTGGGTGAGGATTTCCAGTGTTAATGCTAACTGGGACCACTAAGTTTTTGAACCAAAATATCCTAAATCATCTGTCCGTGACCAAACTGTATATCCAAAGACCTTCTATAGTTTAGGTCTTGGAGCTTCCTAATTCTACCTCAAAGAGTCCTCTTTCCATCATCACAAGCTGAAATGTTGAACGCAGATTCCGGAAGTGCCTGGCCGTGGTTGGGGAATGCTAAAGAAGAGAATGATCCGATTCCTAGAGCTACTGCAACAGTGCTTGTCATTGCTATAGCAGCTCTTAGTTTCTTCTCTTTGTGCAGGAGGCGAAACCACACCACGGCTCCATTGCCTCCAGGGCCCCGAGGTGTGCCATTCTTTGGGTACCTCCCATTTCTAGGGACCAATCTCCACCAGAAATTCGCTGAATTGGCTGAGACCTACGGCCCCATCTACAAACTCCGGCTTGGAAGCAAATTATATGTTGTGGTTAACTCCCCGTCATTGGCCAAAGAAATCGTGCGGGACCAAGACATGACTTTTGCCAATCGAGACCCAAACATTGCTGGTGCTATAGTGTCATATGGCGTAAGGGACATTGCCTTCTCAAACCAAGGCCCTTATTGGGGGAATCTCCGCAAACTGTTTGTGCGGCAGTTGATGAGCAACATGAGTCTCGATGCCTGTTATGGTTTGAGAAGGCAGGAGGTCAGAAAAGCTCTGAGCGATCTGTATAGAAAACCTGGGGTGCCAGTAGATATCGGCAAATTGGCCCTTCTGATCTTACTTAACATGGTGATGGGAATGCTGTGGGGAGGTACGCTTCAGGAAGAAAAGGGTGAAGCCGTGGCCTCTGAGTTTCGAGAGGTGGTGGCCAAATTGATGGTGCTCTTAGGTAGTCCGAATGTTTCGGACTTTTTCCCGGCACTCGCTTGGCTTGACCTGCAAGGAGTGGAAAGGGACATGAAAAGGGTGCATCGGTGGCTGGATGGTTTTGTTCAGCCCATTATCGATTGCGCCACCAAAGGAACAACAAGTGAACCGTTGAAGCAGAAGGAAGGAGAACCTAAATGCAATGAACAGAAAAAGGACTTTTTGCAGATTTTCCTGGATATGGAGATAAATCTTGAAGATAACCAGTCGCCAGTGGACAAGAATGTAGCACTCAAAGCCATTCTTATGGTAAGTTTACTAATCTAGGTGACTAATTCTTATATGGACATGCACGGCTATTTAATGACCTGATGCACTAGAAAGTGCAGTTAATCGTCTTTTGCTACTCTACCTAATCTGTGTCGGCAACCACCCCCCCCTCCCCCTCTCTCTCCCTCCCCCAGAAAACCCCTCCCTCAAAGAAACTTCATTTGTAGGCTCTCAGCTTCAATTCTGAAACCAAGAGCTTGTTTTGCTCTGCTTTTCTTTTCTAGTCCTTGAATTCTTGTTTCTTCTCTCCTGATCTCTTTTGGGGTTTTCTTTTGCTCATTGTGGTGAAAAAATTAGTTTGCAGCTGAAAATTTTGTGAGGTCATCATCACTGTTCAAGCTAGTACAATGCTCGAAACGTGGTTTATGACTTCTTTGAAATTCAACAAAAGCTCTCATCTCTCGATTTTAGTGTAGATCTAAATTTGGGAGCTTGTCTCTCTTGACCTAAATTTATATTCGAGAGTTTCTTGAAGGTATTTGATGTAAAATTTGTTGTTGTCCTCATATGGCAATAGTGTTGATGATGTTGAACCTAGGCACGCAGTGCAAGCTGTAGTTTTTGGATGGTAAGATCTCAACATGTGGCCATCATTGATACATTCGGCAATCGACTGCTGATTTTTTTTTTAATGCTGAGACAGATCTAGTCTTTTGGGATGAGACAATGCTTATAACGACAAGCTATACTATTTTGTTTTGTTGTGCAGCTCTTTTGGGATTTGCTTTACTTTGAAAGTTTTTATGTTCTCTCATGTATGATTATGACAAATGAATGTAATTTTATTTTGACCAAAAAAATTCTGTTCTTCGCAAATTCATTTCAAATCTTAGCTGCCATAATTATGAGTAAAATGTCAGGCGATTACTACTATAGTATGTACTCGTTTTGAAATCCATATTAGCTCTAGAATACCATTATTTTCAACAAGGGTCTTATATAATAGTGAAATAAATATAGCACAGTTGGTATAATATAAAGGTAATTCAATTATTGTGTGCCAATTTTCGTATGAAGTTGGTCGCATCATGTCAAGATTGAAATCTCTTTCCATACCTTTTGTTTCATATCCTATTGTCTAACTTTGGTTGCGTGCAACCTTGCCTTCTCCATAACTAGAAGCTCCATATTTTGACTCTAACGTCAATTCTTCCCTATTATAGTGCTTCATTATGTATTTAGCTTTTCCAGACATTACAGCAATTGACTCTTTCTGATGAAACTTGGAATGTGTGGGATAGGACGTTGTAATCGGCGGAACTGATACGACTTCAACAATGGTTGAATGGGTGATGGCAGAGTTGCTGCAGAACCGAAATGTGATGAACAAAGTAATCCATGAATTGACTGAAGTCGTGGGGGAGGATGAGATGGTCGAAGAGCATCACTTGCCCAAATTAAAGTACCTCGACGCGGTCATCAAGGAGGCACTTCGCTTGCACCCGGCGTTGCCCTTATTGGTGCCGCGGACCCCAAATGCTTCTTGTGTCGTTGGGGGTTACATGATACCAAAGGGCAGCAACGTATTCTTAAACATGGGTTCTATCCACAGGGATCCCAAGATTTGGGACAAACCGTTGGAGTTTAGACCCGAGAGGTTCTTGGAAGGTCCCAGCAAGTATGATTTCTCAGGTAACAACTTCGCATACATGCCATTCGGTTCTGGTCGGAGGATGTGTGCAGGGATTGCGCTGGCAGAGAGGATGCTACCATATGTTTTGGCCTCTCTTTTGCACTCATTCAAGTGGGAAATACCACCAGGGTCTGAGCTGGATTTACTGGACAAGTTCGGCATTGTGGTCAAGAAAATGAAGTCCCTTGTCGCCATTCCAAGACCAAGATTGTCCACTCCGGAGCTCTACATGTCCAGATAGATATTTCATTAGAGTCCCAAAGCTCTTCATTTCAATTCTAAGAAATAAACGTATCCTGCCAGTATCAATCATGGTTTGAGCATCTACTCAATTAGACCTGGGGTTTCGGCTACGGAGTTCTGGAGGAGGTGGTTTGCTTGTGTCGGGCGTTTCATAATTTCAATCTGTTTTATTAATGAGTATTCTGAAACGCTTTTTACGCAAATCATATAAGTAGATTTGCAGTTTCTATGGATTGACACAACTTTTTCTCGCTAATATAGTCAATTTTAATTTTTGCCTAAATATTAATAACATTTATTACGACATGGCAAATGATCAAGTGAAACCATTGTCTGGGGAGAATCAAGTGAATATCTCAATAATAGAACTTTCTTATTATTATTTCAAGAACACTCAATTCACACCACTCACCACTCACATACAAGACACTCTTACGCCAGACGCTACACACGCCACTGTTACACCACACACGCACAAAGGGCATGAGCCCCATATCTCACTCTTTCTCTCAACCATAGGCAAAGACTATATTTTTATGTTTGCTAATGGCTCTCTCAACACGTATTTCATTCAAAAACAGATTTTATTTCCTAGTGCTTTCCTCCCCGAGTTGAATTTTTTGGATCATGGATGGGCTTAAAGGTGCTAGGGTGATGAGTTTTTGCGCTTTTAGGAAAGAGTAAGTGTTTTCCCTTGAATCATGCGTGACCTTCCTATCAAATTGCCAAGGCACTCTCAATAACAAGTGACGTGCATCGGTGGAACTTATATCATATAGAACATGATGTTGGTAGTTTTTCCCAATTAATAACAAAATCAAGACTCGTTTAGTTACTTGAAGATCGTTCCCTTTGTTCAGCCAGGGCAACTTCTATGGTTGGGAGTGTTTGGAAATGGGAAGAATCAACTTGTCGCATAGAGTTATCAATACCACATTGGTACAACTTCTACCCTCGATAATCAAATTACTCACCTTCCCGTTAGTGGTGCAACAGGTTTGGAAAATATTCTCCCTTTGCTTGTCCACTTTTGGAGTAATTGTAGAGTGCAAAGCCCTCCTAATAACAAGCAATTCTCCTTAACTGGGCTGCTCTACAATCTCATCTTCCTCCTTTGGTTTGGTGTCAACTTGATCGGCATCTTGCGTAGCTTCTTGAGGCCCCATGTCAATTTTCTCAATCTCTTGAAGAGTCATAACTCTTCGATTAGGATGTTTGGATTGAAAGTGTCTAAAACCTTGGCACTTAAAAGCACTGTCGCACACTACCACCATCGGTCTTCTTGTGACAGACCACATGGCATTCTTTTTGCCTTTATCTTTTATTGATGTATTCTCGATCTTGCTAGAAGAAGCACCCTTAAAAAAGGATGTCCCCCCTGTCGATAATTTGGTTGACAAACCCTTGCCATGCTTCAATTGTCTTTCCACCTTGATGGTCAGTTTGCGAACATCTTCAAAAGACCAATATTATTGAAATTCAACTAAATCTGCAATCTCCCAATTTAAACCACCAGATGAACAAGCGAATTTTGCTCCAACAATCTTGAAATATCGTAGTTGTTTAAATTCTCTAATGTTTTCTTCAATGCTCATTCCACGTTGCTTGAGGGAATTCATTTTGAGGAAAGAAAAAAGGTCTTGATTATAATTATTGGGCAAGAACCTCTTCTTCCTAAGTTTCTTGAGTTTTTCCCAAGAGTTGATTTGGCCTTTTCCAGCATGAACTCTCTGGTTCTTCAAGTTTTCTTATCAAAGCGAAGCGTATTTCTTCAAATTGAGAATAACAAATTTGCATCGCTTTTCGTTAGAGTATGAGTGGAAGTCGACTACTCATTCAATATCATGAAGCTAACCATTAAATTCATTTGGACTGAGGTTTCCCTCAAATTCAGGCACCACCACTTTTACTTCAAGATCATTCTCCTCATGTCCTCTTCTTCTCCTTCAGACTTGGTATTCCAAATCACTAGAGTTGTTTCAGTGTTGCTGGATTCATTGCAAGAGTTTCGATGAGGATCTGGATCGTTATGGTGTGGTCGATTAATAGGGCTTATCGATAGTAGATCCTACTTCACCCGATTCTCCAGGAGGTTGAGGACTCACTCCATTTGTTGTTGAAGCTCCGTTATGACACAGTTATGCCTTTCATCATGTGCTTGTTCCAAGATCATGCCTTTTGAAACCGGATCATTTTTTATTTATTATTTTTATATGAATGAAATGAAATGGAATATAGGTAATAGAAAGAATCCCTCAAAACAAGTTGAACCTTGAGATTGATACCAATCTGATGTGGTTATAGGGGTGGCCAAGTGTGTTTTGAATGACGTAGAAGGAAGTACAGATATATCAAAGTGTGTAGTGATAGATATCGATGGATAAATGTAAATACAAAATAGAATACAATCATTACCAAGTGCTAAAGGATGCACCACCAGCCAAGGAAGAAAATCGAGATTGATGAAATTCACTACGAATGTTTAAAGGACAAACTACATAAAGGACTTCGGGGCAGAGAAATTCACTACCAGGGCCTAAAGGATGAACCACCAACTAAAAATAAATGGCTTATTGGCTCAGCCCTAAGAAGTAATCCATTTTTCAAGAATAAAAAAATTGGGATAGTGTTATGAAATACATGAATGGATAGAATACATGAATGAATATTCATTATATTCATCTTATCCAATGTACTTATTATGGTACATTTGTATCAAATGTTCTAAGTATATCTCCCTATACAATGAACGTTTGTTTCCCTTATCCCGTACATGTATCATTCGATACATTGATATTAATGATAAGTACATTCTTGTTCTCCTATAAATAGGAGTTTAGTTTTGATGTACAATACACAATCACACAGAAACACAACAGTGAGATACTAGAAATAAAGCTCTCTCATCTTGCTACTATCTCTAGTGTTCACTTGCTTTCTCTTCTTTAATCTCTTCTCTATTATATATTCGCCACGCGATATTTTACAACACGTTATCAGCACGAGGATCTACCGATTGAGTAAGTAATTTTTGCAAGGTGGGTATTATTTTTATTGATCAACTTATACTTCATCTTCTTCTATCAATTCTTCATTCTTATTTTTCTTGGCCCGAAGCCAAAATTTTAAATCTAAAAGTATCCTTCTGCTCCTGAAGTAGCGGTGGATATTTGGAAATCCTTTTAATTAATTTAAGGATTTATTTTGCAAGGATTATGGCAAATATTGAAAAGCCCAAATTCTACATCCCTGGAAGTGAGTGGAAAGAATTATCTATCCTGGCACCTTGACATGGAAATGCACCTCCAAGGGCAAGATCTCGCTAATACAATTACAGAGGATGGAACCTCAAATGAAAAGGATAAAGCAAATGCGCTGATTTTTATTCGCCGTCATTTGCATGAGAGCCTGCGAGACTCAATATTTATCTGTTCGAGACCCGCATATCCTGTGGAGGAGGTTGAAGGATAGGTATGATCATACTAAAACTGTTATCCTCCCTCAAGCACAATATGATTGGCAAAAATCTCAGACTACAAGATTTCAAATCAGTGTCTGACTATAATTCTGCTTTATTTGATATCGTTTCTCGGCTAGAGTTATGCGGTATCAAACTCACTGATGCAAAATTGTTTGAGAAAATTTTTTTCCACCTTTCATGCTTCGAATATTGTATTGCAACAGCAATACCGGCAACGTCAATTTGCCACATATTCTGAATTAATTTATGTGCTTCTTACTGCTGAGCAAACTAATGAATTGCTGCTCAAAAATCATGATCTTAGACTGCTGGCTCAAAAGCATTGCCTCGAAGCACATGCTAACTTTGAGAAAAATACTGGCCATTTTAAGGGCTATAAGCGCGAGCAAGAACATAATCCTAGAAGGGATGGCAAGAAATTTAACCGTCCTAGGAAATCAAACTTTGGCCTGAATCATGGCAAAGAAAAGAAGCAAAAGAAGGTGATTAATGAAAGTATTTGTCATCGCTGTGGCATGACTGGACACTGGTCACGTACCTATCGTACGCCAAAACATTTTGTTGACCTATACCAGGCATCTTTAAAGAATACGGGCAAGCGTGGTGAATCTCATACCATTGAAATCAATCCTACTGCCATAACCACCGTTGAGGCCAACAATATCTCCGTTGGTGGGACTCCTCTTGCTCTTGAAGTAGCAAATGCATCATTGGATGTCTCGATTTCTTTGAGGACCTCACGATTACTTTGATGAATCGATTGTTAGATAATAATTTGAACTTTGAAATTTATGTTGTTTCGCTTTAAATGTATTTACTTTTTTTTTTTATTGTTCTTTATGAAATACTTATGAACCTTAAATAATATTTATCTTTGAAATTTTATTCGACTATATAACTAATATGCAACTTTTATGATACTTGACACTGAAGCTGTCAATATAAATGCAAATGGAAAATACCGAGAAAAAGAAGATGTTTGTTTGCTTGATAGTGCAACAACACATACTATATTTTGTAGTAGACACTTTTTCTCGAGTATGACATTGCGTAAGGCACAAATCCATACAATATCAGATTCTGTTCCAATTATTGATGGTTTTGGGAATGCTACAATTATTTTGCCAAATGGCACAATCCCGCATATTGAGAATGCGTTTCTAAGCATTCGATCAAAAGGAATCTGCTCGGTTTCAAAGATGTACGCCGTAATGGGTACCATATTGAGACTATTTATGAGCAAGATAAAGAATATATTGGCATTTCCTCCTATAAGATGGGCCTGAAGACCATCCATGAGAAGTTAAAAGCTTCTTCTATGGGTTTGTATTGTGTCATGATTAAAGCTGTTGAAACCTACGCTACCACATCTTGGAGATTGGTAAGCCCTGATCAGTTTTGATTATGGCATGATCGCCTTGGTCATCCTGGCGCTTCAATGATGCGTAGGATAATTCAAAATACAAAAGGGCACCCTTTAAAGGATATAAAGGTATTGTTGTCCAAAGATTATGATTGTGAGGCTTGCTCACAAGGAAAGCTCATTATCAAACCTTCTACAACAAAGGTTAATTTTGAATCTCCTTTATTCTTGCAAAGAATTCAGGGTGATATTTGTGGACCAATACAACCACCAAGTGGACCATTTAGATATTTTATGGTATTAGTGGACGCATCCTGTAGATGGTCCCATGTTTGCCTATTATCTACGCGCAATGTCGCATTTGCACGTTTACTTGTGCAGATTATAAAGCTCCGGGCACAATTCCCTGATTATCCAATTAAGAGCATAAGGATGGATAATGCTGGTGAATTTACATCAAAGAGTTTTGATACATATTGTGCTTCACTCGGAATCGAGGTTGAGCACCCGGTTGCATATGTTCATACTCAAAATGGATTGGCAGAATCCTTGATTAAACGTATCCAAATCATTGCCCGCACTCTATTATTGAGAACGAATCTCAACGATACAGCATGGGGTCATGCGGTTTGCATGCGGCAGCTCTAATAAGATTACGCCCCACTTTGCTAGTATTTTACAATCTCCCCTTCAAATGGTTCTTGGCTATGAACCGGATATTTCACATCTACGCACCTTTGGTTGTGCAAGACAGTGCCCGTAGCACCGCCAAAAAGGACGAAAATGGGTCCCCAACGCCGTTTGGGCATTTATGTTGGGTTTAATTCACCATCTATCATTAGGTTCTTGGAACCAACTCGGTGATCTTTTTTTACCGCTGGTTTGCGCATTGTCATTTCGATGAGACTAGGTTTCCATCAATTGGGATACCTACAACTTCCATGATCGCAAAACAAAAACCAATTAAGGTTTTCTCCTGGAATGAGAAAATTTATCTCAATTAGACCCAAGGACTCCCGAATGTGAAAACGAGGTGCAACGCATAATCCATTTACGAGGCTATGGCCAATAGACTTCCTGATGCATTTAATGATGCTACTAAGGTAACGAAGTCTCATATTCCAGCTGCAAATGCTCCAGCTAGGATAGCTGTTCCCGAAGAACAGGCTAAAATGGATCAAAATCCCCCGCACTTGAAGCGTGGTAGACCAATAGGATCAAAAGATACTGTTCCTTGAGAACGAAGGGGAAAGAATCGAGAATCCGCTCCGAAGAGCCCGGCGTTGTGCTTACTCCCAAAGAGCTTATTGCCCCGAAGAGGCGCAAACCCATGAAAGGAACACTAGCCCCGGAATACCGAGAATTCCATTACATATTGTAATGAAATTTGGGATCGAAATGAAAACATCATTGATGATGCTTTTGCATTCTCGCTGCTCATCAAATTATGGATGATGATTGTGAACCACAATCTATTATTGAATGTCGTCAAAGGCAAGATTGGCATAAGTGGGAGGAAGCAATTAAAGCTGAATTAGCTTCCCTAACTAAACGAGAGGTTTTTGGACCCGTAACTCGTATCCCCGATAATGTAAAGCCCGTTGGATATAAATGGGTATTTATCCGAAAACGAAATGAGAAAACGAGGTTGTCGGGTATAAAGCCCGACTCGTTGCCCAAGGATTCTCCCAGAGACACGGGATTGATTATAATGAGACATATTCACCTATGATGGATATGATTACATTTCGTTTTCTCATTAGCCTAGCAATCTTTGAAAGATTGGAAATGCATCTTATGGACATTGTGACGGCATATCTATATGGCTCATTAGACTCTGATATTTATATGAAAATTCCTGAGGGATTCAAAATGCCCGAAGCATGCACTCCCGCAATTTATTCTCAATAAAATTGCAAAGATCCTTGTACGGGTTAAAGCAATCCGGTCGCATGTGGTATCAACGCCTAAGTGAGTACCTAATTAAGGAAAGGTACAAAAATGATCCTATCTGCCCATGCGTGTTTATTAAGAAGTCAGAAACCGGATTTGCTATTATAGCAATTTATGTCGACGATATAAATTTAATTGGAACTCCAGAAGAGTTAGCTGAAACTACTGAATATTTGAAAAGGGAGTTTGAAGTTAAAGATTTGGGTAAAACCAAACTTTGTCTTGGTCTAGAGCTTGAGCATAAAGCAAATGGAATAATCGTCCATCAATCGGCATATGTTGAAAGATTGCTTAAACGTTTCAACATGGACAAAGCTCACCCATTGAGCACCCCTATGGTTGTAAGGTCTCTAGATCCTCAAAAGGACCCATTTCGTCCTAGAGAATCGATGAAGAAATACTTGGTCCTGAAGTACCATATCTCAATGCAATTGGGGCTTTGATGTACTTGGCACAATGTACGAGACCAGATATCGCTTTTGCGGTAAATTTATTGGCACGTTTTAGTTCGAGCCAACTCGGAGACATTGGAATGGAGTTAAACATATTTTCCGTTATCTCCGAGGAACCATAGATTTGGGATTATATTATTCCAAGGATTCCACTAACTCTGGTTTAGTTGGATATGCCGATGCTTGGATATAGATCCGATCCACATAAGGCTCGCTCTCAAACCGGGTATTTATTTTGTTATAACGGCACCGCTATTTCTTGGCGTTCTACGAAGCAATCGCTAGTAGCTACATCTTCTAACCACTCGAGATTATTGCTTTATATGAAGCTGGAAGAGAGTGTGTTTGGTTAAGATCCGTTATAACACATATTCATAATTCTTGTTGCTTAATACCGGTTACAAATTCTCCCACTATAATTTATGAAGATAATGCTGCTTGTGTTGCACAAGTCGTGGGAGGATATATCAAAGGTGATAGGACCAAGCATATCTCGCCGAAATTTTTCTATACTCATGAACTCCAAGAAAGTCGACAAATTGATGTTAAACAGATTCGATCCATAAATAATCTTGCAGATCTTTTTACCAAATCATTGCCAACATCAAGTTTTGAGAAATTAGTATATGGCATTGGTATGAGGCGAGTTCATAAGATGTAAGATTAATTAGCCCCGAAGTGGCTATATGGCTCTATTGAGGGGGAGATATTATGAACTATGCATTGCAGCATTGATATGCGGCTAGTTCACAAGATGCAATAATGATTAGTCCTAGGAGTGGCTATATATACATTGCACTCTTTTTTCTTTATGTCCGGTTTTTTTTCCCATAGGGTTTTTCCGGCTTAAAGTTTTTAACGAGGCAATTAATGCATCCATAAAAGGGAGAGATCATAACATGTGTGCTCTGCACTCTTTTTCCCTTTTGTCCGGTTTTTATCCCACTGGGTTTTTCCGGCTTAAGGTTTTTAATGAGGCAATATCATTCGATGCACATTCGTAATGAATATGATGAATATTCAAGGGGAGTGTTATGAAATACATGAATGGATAGAATACATGAATGAATATTCATTATATTCATCTTATCCAATGTACTTATTATGGTACATTTGTATCAAATGTTCTAAGTACATCTCCCTATACAATGAACGTTCGTTTCCCTTATCCCGTACATGTATCATTCGATACATTGATATTAATGATAAGTACATTCTTGTTCTCCTATAAGTAGGAGTTTAGTTTTGATGTACAATACACAATCACACAGAAACACGACAGTGAGATACTAGAAATAAAGCTCTCTCATCTTGCTACTATCTCTAGTGTTCACTTGCTTTCTCTTCTTTAATCTCTTCTCTATTATATATTCGCCACGCGATATTTTACAACAGATAGGAGTTATTTATCCTTCTAAAATATATGCTCACATTGAGGAAACTCTCATATATTTATATATTCAAATCATTATTTGCTTTCAATAAAATCACACCTCTATTTATAGAGATATTGCTAAATAAAAGAAATGATTCCTCGAATTATTGGAATCTGCCTAGACTCTTGGGGGAAATTAATCTAATTATGACTCTTAAAAGCAACACCTTAATAAAGACTCGTAAAACTGACCAAAAAAAATAATAATAATAAAGACTCGTAAAAAGCTGTAATTAATAATAAAGAAAAAATGCATGACTAATTATTAGATGCATCAAAACTTGATGAGACTATTAATTTGTGCACTAGTCTTAAAAGCCGAATAGTCATTGTAGAAAGTCATCAAATAACAATAAAAATTGACCAAAACAACCTCCTATCATTAGATTGTCGATTAGAGTCTCGAAATCGGTGACGATCTTTTAAATTAGCAAGCATGTCGCATCATCGGCAAGCTTCATCTTTGGACCCAGATGATTAAACAAAGTGGCCCACGAATTGACAGAAACGGGATGGGATAAGATGCTTGCAGGGCACCACTTGCCCAAATTGATCAACGGTGTCATCAAGTGGGCATTTCACTTGCAACCGACTTTGCCATTATTGGTTTCACGGACCCCACGTGCTTTTCGTGTGGCCAGGGTTACACGGTACCAAAGAGCGGTGACGTATCCTCGAACATGGTTTATATCCACAGGAACAAGAAGCTTTGGGACAAATCATGGGGGTTTAGAGAGAAATTTTTATTTTTTTTTTACAATTTTCCTTATGCTAACTCTTTAATAAAGTCCATTTTAATATTGCCTAAATATCTCCCACACTTGTTACGCTAATAATATATGGCAAATGATCGGAGATCGAAACTTACACAGCAGAAGAACGCACCAGATAAAATTAAAACTAACAAGATGGCCTAATTTCTTGTGAACTATTGTGACCACTTAAAAAGTACGGACACTCTCCAAGCCTCTGTATTGGTGGGAGACTTCCGCTTAGGAACAATTGGGAGACTACATTTTTAAGAAGAAAACCAAACGAGGCGACATGAGGTTCAAAGAGAAGGCTAGGTAATGCAAGCAGAGTCCTAGCATAAGCAATGATGGCGAGAGACGAAAAAAGAGGAGGGAGAGACGGACAAGGGAGTGAGGGCGAGCATTCTAGCAGAGGCGAGCCTAGAGCTAGTGTGCTACATGACACAGTAGCCGACAATGGGCCTGTTTGGTTTGGCTTTGGGAAAATGCCATTGGGAGAATGCAAATACCTTTGAGATAAAGGAGTTTCCTGAAATGCTACACTGTTTGATAAATTATAATCTCAAGTAGCATTAAAAAACAACTTTAGCAAAAACACCGCTTGGCAAAACTTGCATTTGTAATTGGCTTTTGCTATACATATATATATATATATATATATATATATATATATATATATGTATATATATATTTAAAAGTCTGAAAATAAAATCCTGTTGTCGGCTAACCGCCGGCCAACCGTCGGCCAACTGCCAGACGGCCAATCTGGCCGTCGAACCGCCAGATCTAGCCTCTCGACGGCCAGATCTGGTGGCTGAGGTCGTGACCTCAAGCGGCATTGCCTAGCCGCTTGAGGCCGCAGTGGCGGCCAGATCGGTCGCTTGAGATCGCGACCTCAAGCGACGCTCCAAGTGGCGCAACCTCGGGCGCCTAAGGTTGCAGCGGCGGCCAGATTTGGCCACCTGAGGTTGCACCCTGAGGTCGCGACCTCAGGCGCCTAAGGTCGTAGAGGCCAGATTTGGTCGTTTGGCAGCTAGATCTGGCCTTCGGACCGCTAGATCTGGCAGCCTGAGGTCGCGCGAACCTAGGCGGCGTCGCCTGAGTTTCGCACAACCTCAAGCATTGTTGTTGCCTGAGGTCCGTGAGCACCAGGCGACGCCGCCAGAGGTTCGCGTGACCTCAGGCGACGTCACCTGAGGTCCGTGCGACCTAGGCAACACTGCCTGGGTCACGAGTCGCGCCACCCCTAGGCGATGGTCATTAGGGATGCACGATCCTCAGATGGTAGTGGCAGTTGCCGGAGAAGCCCAATGGTCAAGGAAGAAAAAGATGAACAATGAAGAAAATGGACAGGGAAGAGAAGACAACGAAGGGGGAGAGATGATGAACAATGACAGCATTGCATGTGACACCCCTCAACGGCCCTCGATCCGTTAGGGTCGCCAGTATTCGCTTACCTTTCACTTGACCTGATAATGTAATACTCCTATACCAAGGAATTTCATTATAATTCATAAATCGTAGGGGTTTACATCTTTTAGATTGGTCCCTGCGCAATTTATATGGTAGAAGCACATCCATCAACTCCCTTCCCTATATTCAGAAAACGATGCACACCCACTAAACATTTATAGGTAAAAGCTGAACACTTTTATTTACTTAAACCATATGGACATCATTCATCGGCACATCAAAATGTCGTAGTCTTCAATACTCGGCTATACTTCAAAAGATAACCGACATCTCCTCCAACAGTCGTATACTTAAAGTCCATCGATCAGTGTTGGCGTCCAAAAGTTCCTTCCTTTGCTATCCTCCTCCTCGCGGTCATATCCAACCACTTGATCCATCTACCAGTGGCAGTGGCAGCAGAGGTATCTTATCTAGTCTGAAATATTAATCTCCAAAAAGGGTGAGTACAACCACTCAGCAGTAAAGATCCACCAAACTACACGATGTGTCAGATAGAACAATCAAGGTATCACGAATAAAGCACATATCATCGATGCATTCGAACATACCTCACCATACAACCATGCATATATCACCATACAATGTGCATATACCACCATGCATTTGTACATATACCATCAAGCAGCCATGCATATATCACTATGCAACATGCATATACCACCATGCACTTCATGCTTGCATTTCCATGAGATTTATCCCATGCCATATGCACACATCAATACGCATTATTCAATTCTCAATTTTATCTTTCACAAGAATCTCATCATTTTTCTTTCCAGGGACCAGTGCTGGCATCCCTCATTTATCACTCGCACCTGACCTGGCATCGCGAGGAGCCTCCAGCACACACCTCCGAGCATCCGGCATACACCTCTGGCCATCTCGCATCGCACCTAGCATCACGAGGAATCTCCGAAGCTTGCCATGAAAATGGCTACCCCTACCCTCCGGGCATGCATCATAATACAACCCGTCACCCTCCGGGCACATATCATAATACAACCGGGCATCCCGACACTCCTGGGGAAAACCTCTGGGCATGTATTCATAATACGACCAGGCATCCAAAGGGCATTGACTCATTTGAACCTTTGGGCATCCCGACTCCCGGGGCATCGTCGGCTCACACCTCCGACGGTGTCATCCTTATCACAATGTATATTCACATATATGTCTCATATTCAACATGGCATTTGATGCAACAATATCAAAGGTCTAAACCAGCTTTTTGATGTCATATGATATGCCAAACGTCACCATATATGCAGTACACGTAACACCCACGATATCACATTTCATAAAGTAGTTCATTGGTTTTTGAAAATAGAACCAATTTTCGGGTAAAACAAAATGCACCTCTTTAGTAAAAATTCTTGGAAAATTAGTAAAAAATCTCAATAAATTCTGAAAATTTAACATGAGGTAAAAAAGATCCAGATGAAATATTTTGTGAAGAACACCATGTCAAGAAAGTTCCACATCAATCACATAGATCCACACATCACAGCAAAAGAAATTCCAGCACCACTTTTTGCACAGTTTCGGAAATAATTTCGATTAAACCCCTAAATGAACTCAGAAAATTCTGAGATTTTAATATGTCATAGCTAAGATCTAGAGGTAAAATTATCATGAAGAAATCAAAGTCTAATTCCTTCTGAATTAAAATATATAAATTTTGTAATTCTCCCTAACTCTCAGTTCACTGTCCAGATTCATCCATTTCAAATAAAATCGTTTTCCCCGATTAATACTTGTTCTTTTATTCTCAAATTTTAGTATGTTACTCCTCAAGATGTTTTCTACAACTCTTATCAAGAACATGAGACCAAATTCGAACTGGATAATTCCACAAAATCCACGGAATCACAACAGATCAACATAACAGTTTCCAGATCTAGCTTCTTCAAAGAAAAATGGTTTCACCGACCTATACTTGTTCGTTTCCTCTCAAATTTTGATATGTTACTCTCTAAAAAGTCCTCTACAACTTTCATCAAGAAGTCGAAGTCAGATTCCAACTAGAACATTGCATGCAACTCACGAAATCACCAAAGGTCGGACTATTTTTCCAGAAACAGAATACTAGGCTAGAACACAACTCCTATAACTTCAAAATTTCTCACTTGAACCACATTCGAAATTCACCATTCATCACACACAATCACAACAAGTAAAGGGTAGATCAATGGACTCTACTTGCCTCTAATTCCTTAGCTTGACAGCAAGCAAAACCGAAAGCTTGGGCTTGGCTCAACGGCGACGAAGACAAGCAGCGTCGACGGCGGCAACGCACCTGTACAGACAGAGGGCAGTCTCCTTCTTCCCCCCTCACTCTTGCTCGCGGCACGCTTGCAAACTCTCTCGCTCATTCACTACACTCACCCACTCGTTGATCTCTCTCTCTCTCCCTCTCACTGGTTTCGTATGAAAAAACCCCCTCACTCTCTCGACTAATCTGCCCTTTTGTTCCTCACTTTGTTGACAATTTAGTCAACCGCATGGGGCTTCTTTCGGTGGCTGCATGCATGGAGGACAGGTGGAGGAGACGAGGACAGGTGGAGGAAACATGTCCAGCAAATTGTTTCTTTTCCTAGCTGCTCGACACCTTGCTTCTCCATGGAAGGGACATGTCCTCAACAACCGTACTCTTTGTTGTTGCTGTCCACCGAAGGAAGAGCTACGTGGCTCTTGGTCAACAAATTTCTTCCATGGTTGACACCTCACTCGACGGGCATATGTGCCGCATGGTGGCCAAATCTTTTCTATCATTACATGGTAGGAATTTGTGGCGTTGGTGGGGCTGTCCGCATGGCCATTCAAGGAGAATTTCATTCTCTCCGAAAGTTAATACCTCGGGACGTCGAGTGGCGATGAAATGGGGTCGAAAGTGGTACCAATGATGACGAATGTGAAGAGTCGTGCATAGTCTTTATGCACGGTTCAATTTCTCTAAAATTCGACTCTTAATTTCAGCATGTGCAAGTGCTGAAAAATAATTACTTACGTCGCTGCACGGGGTCGCAACAATGTACATGGTGTTAGCTGGGTTCACTCCTATGTGGAGGAGGCCCAATGAGTTGCAAGCCCAAAAAGGGCTTGAGCCCATATAATAAGTTATATGAGGAAACATGGTTTCTCACTATCTATATAAAGTAATAGTCGCAAAAGGAAATAGTAACAAGAGAAAAGAGAAAGCAGAAAATGCGGGGGTTGAGGCAATATCGATTTACATCAAGCTGGCATCGGAGGTCGATTCGTGGTTCGATTGAGCTGAAATTTTGTCAGCATGTTCATGGTGTAATCTTCTCAAATCTGAACGGTTTGATTTTCATTTGAAGCTGCCTACATCAGGTTTTTCGTGGATTGATCAAAACCTGCGTTTTTGGTCAGATTTATCCTTGATCTCTTGTGAAGTTTATGTGTATTGCCAAGAATTATGTTCTTGAGGTATTTGCTGCTATGTACCTCTAGTATTTGCTAGAGAAGAACAATTTTATTGATAGTGAAGAATTTTGGGTGGACTCCGGTCCTGTGGTTTTTTATCTCCTCACATCGAGGAGGTTTTCCACATAAAAATCGTCTTGTGTTCGCGTGCTTGGTATTTATTTTATTCTACTATATCGATTCCTACTAGGTTTACACAAGAGAGGAGATTATTTTATTCCGCTGCGTTGATTCGATATTGTTCGAATTGTTATCGTTCTCCCATCAGAGTGGTATCAGAGCATCAGGTTATTGCTTGATTTCTTTGCCTTGTGTTAAACATGGAAACGAATACGAGTAGAATGATTATACTGAATGGTTCGAATTATCATATTTGGAAAGGGAAGATGGAAGACCTTTTATATGTGAAAGATTTTTATTTGCCCGTATTTGCTGAGGAGAAACCAGAGAATAAAACTGATGCTGAATGGTTTATATTTCATCGTCAAGTGTGTGGTTATATTAGGCAGTGGGTGGATGATAATGTTTTGAACCATATTATTGAGGAAACACATGTGGCATCCCCAAATTTTTACTAAGAATCCTTGAGATATGGATAGGCGAGGAAAATTTTGTGATTGTAATTAGCGATAAAATTGCCCATGACTCGTACCGAGGCTCGGCCATGAGCTTGTAAGGAATATATATATTTTGATGGCAAAAGACTTTGGCCACGTGATTAGAAGTTGTGCATCTTTATGGGTTGATTTAATTTTTAATTGACCTAATTAAGAAATAATTTATTTATTTATTTTTAAGTTAAAAATTTATTTAATTAAATTGAGGGCTTTGGGCCGAATTTGAGTGGGCCTATGGCGAGCCAAGTGGGCTGGCCACAAGCCCACAAGGCCACAAGCCCACAACCCACCAAAAACCATGGGCGGTCGACGCAAGGAAGAGGGGAGGATGGCCGGTTTGCATGCAAAACAAGTGTAAAATGAAATGATTACAAGTAATGATGGCATTTAGGGAAATAAAAGTGAAGAATGACCGGTTTAGAGGGGGTTTTGGTCGACGGAAGGTGAGAGAAAGAGAGAGAAAGGAAGGGAAAGAAGAAGGAGGAGAGGAAGAGGAGAAAGAGCTGCCGACCGTACCCGCCCGTGTCCGCCCGTCCGTTTCGCACGATTTCTTGAGATTAAGGCAAGAAATCAATTCCCTTATCTACTCTTGCATGTCTTGTTGTGAGTATAGTGCTGATTTGTGGTGAAATTCGTGGATTTTAAAGAGTAGAAGGCACGGCTTTGAGGGGTTTAGTTTGAAGTAGTGTTCTGTCCAAGTGAATTCCTGTGCGCCAGTAACTTGTGTGGTCTTGCATGTAACTTTGGAGTGAGAATTTGGCTTCGACTTCTTCATGAGATTTGAAGATCACATCTTGAACTGCAACATACTAAAAATTGGGATAAAAAGGACGAGATTTGAGGGGTGAAACTTATTTTTTAAAAAGACGTACAGATCTAGTGATGCATGTGGAGTCTTGATGATTTTGGTTGCTGTACTTGATTTTCGATTGAGAATTTTGCTTCGATGTCTTCATGAAAATTGTAAAGAACATCAAGAGGAATAACATACTTAAATTTGAGACCAAAATAACATGAATAGCCTAGTGAAATGTTGTTTTTCTTGAAGACGTGAAAACTGGATGAACAGTTCTTGATGCCAGTGACTTCGGGGGATTATAAGATGATGTTCCTTTGAGTATTTCACTTTGATGTCTGAATGAAAGCTGGAGAGTACACTTTAAACAAGAACATATCCAAAATCCAGAGGAAAAGAAGCAAAATAAGTGGGTCATATGTGAATTTTTCGGAGACAGGACATTCTGGAAGTTACGGTATATGGGAAGAAGCTCTTTTTAGCTATAATAAATTTTCTATAACGAATTTGGCCTAAGTGTCTTCATGAAAAACTTATAATAGAGTCTTGTTTATCATATGGTAAAATATCATAAAATTTGAAGGTCGATTGGGTGTTTAATTTTGAGAAAAGGTGGATGTTAACATCAGGCGTTAATTTGGATGCAATGACGCCAGGAGCAGAAGCTTGTGATCACTATAATTAATTATTTATAATGAATTTGATCTAGATGTCTAAATGAAAAATATACTTCAGTATCTTGGCTATATCGTGGTAAATTTTTATAATTTTTGAAGCTTTTTTGAATATTTAATTTAAAGAGATTGTAAAATGGTGCAAACTGTGTACCCGAGAATAATTTGCTGGATTGTTTAATTTATATCTTTTTTTGTGGTGATTTTTTGGACTTGAGTTCTTCATGAAAGTTGTGCCTCTATGTCTTTTCTGAATTGTGGTAAAATTTTATGATTTTTAGAGGTCATTTAGTTATTTAATTGAGGAGCATTCTAAACCGGTGTAAGCTGTTGAATTCGAAATTTGCTTGCTGTGAATTTAAAATTGTATCTTTTTATGTAAAGACTTTTAAGACTTAAATTCATCATGCAAAATGTGTTATTGTGTTTTGGCTATCACTTGTACGAATCCCAAAATTTTTGAAAGTCAATTGACTATCCAATTTGGGCATTTTCATAAAACATGTATGCTGGAATTTTGCAAGATTTCAAAAGAAGGAGATATATGGGAAAATTTAAATGGCGTGAATTAGATGATTGATGTGGCCCCAAGTGTTTTACCATGCTACATGAATCATGATCTTTGACATATCGTGTTGATATTGGATATGTGCATCACGTTGTATGCCATATGAGATTGAGCCATGCATGAAATTATATCTCATGATGAATGAGAAGGCTGTCGGATGGTGTGAGCCGACAATGCCCCGAGAGTATCGGGATGCCCGGCCAGGGAGTGAAAATGCCGGATGCCCAGTAGCCCTGTGTGCATAAATCTGGATGGCCTCGAAGTTGAGATGCCCGGAGCGTAGGGAATGCCGGAAGCACGGATGGTGTGTGTCGTGAATGCCTCATGATGCCAGTTGGGGTGCGAGATGCCCGGCCAGGGAGTGTAAATGCCGGAAGCACGGATGGTGTGTGCCATGATTCCTCGTGATGCCAGTTGGGGTGTGAGATGCCCGGAATGTGGGGGGCCAGAAGCTCGGATGGTGTGTGCCGGGAATGCATTAAAAGGTCAATTAAAAATTGTAAAAATTGAAATGATGTATATGCATATGGTGATATGTATGCATGAGCATGGATTGATATGCATATGGTGATATGTATGCATGGATGGATTGATATGCATATGGTGATACGTATGCATGAGCATGGATTGATATGCATACGACGATATGTATGCAGGGGCATGGATTGATGTAAATGCTTATGGTGATATGTATGCATGAGCTTGATTTGATGCATATGATGAAATGTATGCATGGGTATTGAACTTGAATACATAGATGGATGAATTCCTATGGCGAAATGTGGTATATATGTGGATGTGTGATGATGTATTCCTATATGACGCAATTTCATGTATATGGACCTTAATTGTGATGTCTTGTGTGATGCTTGAGTAGCCATAGGGAATTATTTATTTGCTGAGTGGTTGTACTCACCCATTTTGGGGACTAACATTTCAGCTTAGAGATGCCGATTCCACCTGTCACGTGGGGCACCTTTTATGGTATACCATCTGATGTAGATATAGAGGTGATGGTGATCGACTGTCCCCACGTCCCTGGACTGACTTTCCTCCGGGTTCGTGCGATTGTTTCCTATGAGGTGGGCCTACTTGATGGTCCAGTTACCCAGGAGTTCATCTCCATCCATGTGCGCCGGGATGGGATGATGCGAGGGATGTTACCACCTCCACCACCTGATGCGCCAGGATGGGTGTAGCTGCTGCGTGAGGGATAGGCTAGGAGCTGATGGTCTTTTTTTGGACATGACCGACACCAAGGAGGGATGGGTCGCTCTTTTGAGATCAGTGGAAAAGGGGTAGAGGAGTCCCTTTTTGAGTATAAGCCACACTAGTTGTGCGATGGCTTACTTTTGTATGTACCTACCCCGAGATTAACCCATCCTGTAAATACGTAAATAAAATGGTTCGGTTTTCTTTCCTTGATGTCTAGCTAGTGTGCAATTGTCTCATGTTTGTGTGAAAGGGAGAGTTGGTAAGATTTTGCTTCCGCAATTTAAACTGCGCTGGGATCGAGAAAAAAAAAATGCCCAAGTATTTATTGGCTTAGCTACAAAGTGATAAATGACTGTGGCGATCCCATTGGGTTTAAGGGTGTCACAACACATGCACGCAGTTTATGGGATAAGCTCGAACAGTTATATGCTCGAAAGACTGGGAATAATAAGTTATTTTTGATAAAACAGATGATGACTCTGAGATATCAAGATGGTACTCGTTTGACTGATCATTTAAATTCTTTTCAAGGAATTCTAAATCAGTTGGCTACAATGGGAATCAAGTTTGATGATGAGATACAAGCACTATGGCTGCTTGGTACCTTGCCGGACTCATGGGAGACGTTCCGAACATCTTTGTCTAACTCGCCCGGATGGTACGATTACCATGGATTTGGCCAAGAGTAGTATTTTGAATGAAGAGATGAGAAGGAAGACACAAGGATCATCCTCTTCACATTCGATGCCTTGGTTGTTGAGAAAAGGGGTAGAAGTGAGTCTCGAGGTCCGAGAAATAGAGATAAAAGTCGAGATAAAAGCAGAGGTAAGTATAATAAATTTGCTAATGTTGAGTGCCATTGTTGTCATCAGAAGGGACATATTCAAAGATTTTGTCGCCAATTAAAAAGGGAGAAACAAAAGGAGAAATGTAAAGAGAAGAAAAGTGATAGTGACAGTGATAACAATCGTGTTGCTGCACTTAAAGACTTTCTCATTATCTTTGATGCTGATATGGTGAATTTTGTATCTCATAAGACCAGTTGGATAATTGATAGTGGTGCATCCGTTCATGCTATGTCTCGTAGGGATTTCTTTACATCATACAGGTTAGGTGATTTCGGATCTGTGAAGATGGGAAATAATGGGCTAGCTCAAGCTGTAGGCATCGGTGATGTGTGCCTAGAAACCAGCAATGGCACAAGGTTAGTATTGAATAATGTTAAACATATACCGATATCCGCTTGAATTTGATTTCTACAGCAAGTTGGATGATGAGGGGTATTGCAGCACCTTTAGTAATGGTCGATGGAAACTCACCAAAGGTTCTCTTGTTGTGGCTAGAGGTGAAAAATATTCTTCGTTGTACATTATGCAAGCAAAGTTGTTCACAGACAAAATTAATGCGGTAGACAGCGAACATGCAGCTGAGTTGTGGCATAAGAGGCTCAGTCACATCAGTGAGAAGGGTTTGTCAATATTGGCCAAGAAGAAACTCTTTTCAGGATTGAAAAGTTCGGCGCTAAAGAAGTGTGCTCATTGTTTAGTAGGAAAACAAAACAGAGTTGCATTTAAAAGCTCCCCTCCTTCAAGAAAGTCAGGTATATTGGATTTAGTGTATTCTGATGTTTGCGGTCCTATGAAAACAAAATCACTTGGTGGATCTCTTTATTTTGTTACCTTCATAGATGATTTTTCAAGGAAAACTTGGATTCGTACATTGAAAACTAAAGATCAAGTGTTAGATGCTTTTAGGCAATTTCAGGCTTCAGTTGAGAGACAAATTGGAAAGAAATTGAAATGCATCCGAACTGATAACAGGGGAGAGTATATTGGACCTTTTGATGAATATTGCAGACAACAATGTATTCGACATCAAAAGACACCTCCCAAGACGCCTCGGTTAAATGGCTTAGCCGAGAGAACGAATGTAACACCTGGTTGAAAGGGTAAGATGCTTGCTTTCACAGTCAAAGCTACCCGGATCCTTTTGGGGTGAGGCTTTAAGTACGGTTTGTGCATGTATTAAATCTTACTTCATGCGTTCCTTTAGAGTTTGATGTTCCTAACGAGTTTGGACAGGCAAAGATGTTTCTTATGATTATTTGCGTGTCTTTGGGTGCAAAGCATTTGTGCATATTCCCAAAGATGAGAGGTCTAAACTTGATGTGAAAACACGACAGTGCATATTCATTGGTTATGGACAGGATATGCTTGGCTACAAATTTTATGATCCGGTTGAAAAGAAAATTGTAAGAAGTAGAGACGTGTTTATGGAAGATCAAACAATAGAGGATATTGAGAAAACAGAGATGACTTCAGCACCATAGGTTAGTGATAATTTGGTTGATTTGGATCCGGTTCCTCTTACAAATATTCCTACACAAGTTGATGAAGAGCAGCAGGAAGTCAATGTTCCAAATAACGCACATGTTCCTGAACATGTTGAAACGGATAACAATATTCCTGAATCAGAGGCTCAATTAGATGTTCCACTGGATGTTCCAGTCCGGAGATCCGTTAGAGACCGACGACCTTCCACCAGGTATCTGAAGATGAGTATGTATTATTGACTCGATGCGGGTGAACCGAGTGCTATGCGAAGCAATAGAAGATGAGTACAAAAGCAATCGGTTTGATGCTACGCGAGATGAGATGCGTCACTTTATGATAATCATACTTTTGAGTTGGTGAAGTTGCCTAAAGGTAAAAGAGCTTTGAAGAACAAGTGGGTATATAGGTTGAAGCAAGATGAACATTCTTCACAACAACGATACAAAGCTAGATTGGTTGTTAAGGGATTCGGTCAGAGAAAGGGTATTGATTTTGATGATATATTTTCTCCGGTAGTGAAAATGTCTTCTATCCGTGTGGTATTAGGTTTGGCAGCTTCCCTAGATTTGGAGATTGAGCAAATGGATGTCAAAACAGCCTTCCTACATGGTGACTTGGAGGAAGAGATATACATGAAACAACCTGAGGGTTTTAAAGTGAAAGGGAAAGAGGATTATGTATGCAAATTGAAGAAAAGTCTTTATGGCCTAAAACAAGCACTGAGACAGTGGTATAAAAAGTTTGCGTCAGTTATGACAGAACAAGGCTATAAGAAGACTTCCTTGGATAATTGTGTGTTCGTCCAAAAATTTTCTGATGATGACTTTATTATTCTCTTGCTTGATGTTGATGATATGTTGATTATTGGCAGGAATGCTTCAAGAATTAAGTTATTGAAGAAACAGTTGAGCAAGTCTTTTGCCATGAAAGACTTGGGCTCGGCGAAGCAGATTCTTGGCATTAGAATTACTCGAGACAGAGATGCTAAGAAGTTGTTTTTGTCGCAAGAGAAATATATCGAGAAGATCCTTCAGAAATTTTACATGGACAAGGCTAAAGTGGTTAGTACTCCTCTTGCTGCCCACTTTAAGTTAAATATGAAGCAAAGTCCTACGATCGATAAAGAGAAGAAAGATATGGAAAGTGTTCCATATGCCTCAGCTGTAGGAAGCTTAATGTATGCGATGGTATGTACACGCCTAGACTTGGCATACGCAGTTGGCGTTGTTAGTCGCTATTTGTCAAATCCAGGCAAAGAGCACTGGAATGCAGTGAAGTGGATTATGAGGTATCTTCGGGGAACTTCAAATTTGAAACTCAGTTTTGGGACCGAGAAACTTGAGTTAGTTGGATACACAGATTCTGACTTGGCATGAGATATTGATACTCGTAAATCTATTTCTGGTTATTTGATTTCTTTTGCGAGTGGAGCTGTGTCTTGGAAGTCAAGATTGCAGAAGTGTGTTGCACTTTCTACAACTGAAGCTGAATTTATTGCGGTAACTGAAGCTAGTAAAGAGATGCTATGGATGAAGAAGTTCTTAGAAGAACTTGGGTTCAAGCAAAAGAGGTATGTGCTATTTTGTGATAATCAAAGCGCAATTCATCTTGGTAAGAATTCATCTTTTCATTCTAGATCGAAACATATTGATGTTAGATATCATTGGATAAGGGATGTTCTAGATGAAAAGTTGTTGGAACTTGAGAAAATTCATACAGATCATAATGGCTCTGATATGATGACGAAGACTGTACCAAGAGAGAAGCTTGAACATTGCCGATTGATAGCAGGGATGGTGAATCCCTCCACATTGTCATGAGGGGGAGATTTGTTAGCTGGGTTTACTCCTATATGGAGGAGGCCCAATGAGTTGCAAGCCCAAAAAGGGCTTGAGCCCATATAATAAGTTATATGAGGAAACATGGTTTCTCACTATTTATATAAAGTGATAGTCGCAAAAGGAAATAGTAACAAGAGAAAAAGAGAAAATAGAAAATCTGGGGGTTGAGGCAATATCTGATTTACATCAAGCTGTCATCGGAGGTCGATTCGTGGTCCGATTGAGCTAAAATTTTGTCAGCATGTTCATGGCGTAATCTTCTCAAATTTGAACGGTTTGATTTTCGTTTGAAGCTACCTACATCAGGTTTTTCGTGGATTGATCAAAACCTGCGTTTTTGATCAGATTTATCATTGATCTCTTGTGAAGTTTATGTGTATTGCCAAGAATTATGTTCTTGAGGTATTTGCTGCTATGTACCTCTAGTATTTGCTAGAGAAGAACAATTTTATTGATAGTGAAGAATTTTGGGTGGACTCCGGTCCCGTGGTTTTTTATCTCCTCACATCGAGGAGGTTTTCCACGTAAAAAATCGTCTTGTGTTCGCGTGCTTGGTATTTATTTTATTCTACTATATCGATTCCTACTAGGTTTACACAAGAGAGGAGATTATTTTATTCCGCTGCGTTGATTCGATATTGTTCGAATTGTTATCGTTCTCCCATCACATGGGAGGTTCGGTTCGTAGGGTACACAATTTGATAGCCAAATTTAGTATAGAAAATATCTTGTCTACACATCTCAAGAATAAATCTCAGTCTCGCTTGAACATAGGGACGAGGCTATAACTCATTCGACAATCGAACCGTTTCTAATTGTGACCCATCGGTCCGATGGTAATAACAAAACAATGTCCGTTGTGGTGTCAATAACACCGTTTGACGATGCTTCCGTTACTTAGTCACAGACCGTCGCATATCCGAGTGTTGTCAAAATTTCCGGATGCCGCATCGCATTTCCAAAATGCCCAATGCTCGAAACTCCCCCTCCCCAGCATTCAGCTTTGAGCATTCAGAATGCCTACATTTGCCAAATGAGCATTCCAAAACACTTGCCAAACACTCAAAATTTTCCTCAAGGGGCTTTGGGGCTCAAAGCTCCTTTGGTAAGCCCAACCAAAGGGGCCAACGCCGGGGACGGTGGCGAAGGTCAGGAAGAAGGGTTTAGAGTCGCAGGTCTTCCGTAGTATCCATTTCCAAGTCCCGCTCTTTCCCCACGGGATCGATGTCTCTGGAAGTCGACCGACCCTGATGAGGAGATCGAGTTTTTAAAGTCGTGGTATTGGGGAGGTGGGCCAGTCAAATGCCCATTCGATGAGATGGACCCTTTCCGACAAGAAGTCTACATGAGGCTACTTCACCTTCTTAGGAGGCAATCTTGTCATGTAGAGGAGTAATGAAGCAGAAGATAGTAGCATTACCCAGTGTTGAAATCGAGTTAACAGGAATGGCCAAAGGACTTTGTGAACTTCTTTGGCTTAAGAGAATGCTGACTGAGATTGGTTTTGGTCCCAATTCCTGCATGACCTTATTTTGTGACAATAGGACGGCCATCAATATTTCTCATGATCTAGTCCAACATGATCATACTAAATACATTGAGGTAGACCGACATTTCGTCAAACAAAACCTTGATGACAAGATAGTTCAATTCCCATTTATTAAATCTGAAGACCAACTAGCGGATATACTCACAAAGGTTGTCTCTAGCAAGATCTTCTACAATTCTCATGACAAGTTAGGCCTTAGTGATATCTATGCACCAAGTTGAGAGGAAGTGTTGGCGTAAGTTGTCAATTAAGACTAATTGGGGAAATTGTAGGGCTGATTAGTTGCTAAATTTGTATAATGTCCTTATTTTAAGGATCAACCAAATTCTTAACCTAAGATATAGATAGCCTCAAATAGTTTTTTTTTTTTTTTGGTGGTTTTTTTTCTCAGTACAATATAAGTTTTATATTTATTCCGGAATGATATTGAATTGAGAAAAGAACATCTCTATTCATTAGATGCCATGATTTTGGATATTATATGCCTTCTGGGTTACTGCTCTGATATCTTGAATATGAGGAATGCTAATAATCTGCAGTTGGACCTTCAATGCCGTATGAGCCTTAGATCCGAAAGAGCCATGTTGAAGTTTGGGAAGAAAGTCCCCACCGCATTTTCATTATTAGAGTTGTCTCTATTGCACCAATACAACCGTAGTTGTAAGAAAATGAGTGTCGAGTAGTGCAATTCTTGCCATAACAAGCGATTCTTCTGCCAATCAAATAAAGAGTAAGGCGAATTGCAATAAAGATGGGTGAATCAATGCTGTATTCATTGACGAGGAAATTTACGAGGGATATGGAATGTAACAAACTGTTGTTGTTGAGTAGCGGGAACTGCGTGCTTATAAAATCTAGTAGACGGGATAAACTCTTTTACTTGATCATTTGCCATAATTTAATGTCGTTATATAAATGTTAGATATTTAGGCAAAATAAAATGGACCATACTAACGATAAAAAGTCAGTCAATCCATGGAAAACGGCAAAGTCTCCCTCTTTGATTGCTTAGAAAAAGCATTTCAGAGTACTCATTAATAAAATCAATGGAAATTATGCAGTGCCCGATGCAAGGGGACCTCCTCCTCGAGAACTTCATTGTCGAATATATGTGCAAAAGCGAAACGTTTTACTCTTAAATCACATGACTTTATCTTCTGGTCTAACTGACCTGAAGAACCAATATAGATAACAAATATTCTACCTCATATCACAAACAATAGCAGCACAAATTATTTTCAATGCCGGGTCTCGTACATGAAACGTCACATGCTGGTACTTGGCTGTTTGTCTATTAGAGTAGATGCTTAAAACATTATTGATACCGGCAGGATATATTTATTTCATAGAACTGAAACGAAGAGTCTCGAAACTCTAATGAAAGATCTATGTTGGCATGTAGAGCTCCGGAGTGGACAATCTCGGTCTAGGAATGACCACCAGGGGCTTCATTTTCTTGACCACAATCCCGAACTTGTCCAAAAAGTCAATCTCCGTCCCTGGCGGTAATTCCCACTCGGACGAATGCATTAGAGATGCCAATACAAATTTTAATATCCTCTCTGCCAGTGCATGCCCCGCACAACTCCTCCGACCAGAACCGGACGGCATGTACATGAAGTTGTTGCCTGAGAAATCATACCTGCTGGGATCTCCCAAGAACCTCTCGGGTCTAAATTCTGTTGGATTGTCCCAAATCTTGGGGTCCCTGTGGATGTAACCCACGTTCAAGAATATGTTACTGCCCTTCGGTATTGTGTAACCCCTGACGACACATGAAGCATGTGGCATCCGAGGAACCAATAATGGCAGAGCTGGGTGCAAGCGCAATGCCTCCTTGATGACCGCATCGAGGTACTTCAATTTTGGCAAGTGATGCTCTTCGACCATCTCATCCTTCGCCACGACTTCTGTCAATTCATGGACTACTTTGTTCATCACATCTCGGTTCTGCATCAACTCTGCCATCACCCATTCTACCATTGTTGAAGTCGTATCAGTTCCACGAATCACGATGTCCTATTTCCGCACATTCAAAATTTCATCAAAAAGAGTAAATTGCTGTAATGCTCGATAAAGCTGAATACTTGATGAAGCACTGTAATATAGAACAATTGAGTTCTAGTCAAAATGTGGAGCTTTTTGAAATATATGGGGAATGGTTGTACCCAGCCTAAGTTAGACAATACGAAACAAGAGCCATGGAAAGAGACTTCAGGCTTGACATGATACGACCAACATCGTACGAAAATTGGCCCAGTATAATGTAAACACCTCTGCAATGCATCAACTTTGCTATATTTGTTTCAATATTGTATAGGGGGCTGGAAAAAATTATGGCAATCTGGGGTTTATATAGATTTGAATGTGTTACGCCCTAGTAATAATCCCTCGACATTAACTCATGATTATGGTGGCCAGAATATGAAATTAATTCTACCAACAACAGAGTCGCAGACGAGGATTAACTATAATTTCTGGTGCGTCAGGTCACTGAATAGTCTATATTCGTATAATAACTAGTCACCTGGCTCAATAAACTTACCGTCAGAATGGCTTTTAGTGCTTCATTCTTGTCCGTTGGTAACTGGTTATCTTCAAGATCCATCTCCATGTCCAGGAAGATCTCGCAAAAAGTCCTTTTTTTTTTTTTTTTTTTTTTTATCATTGCGTTTAGATTCTCCATTTTCTGGGTGGCACAATCGACAACGGGATCGAATAAAAGTATCAAGCCACCGATGGACCCTTTTCATGTCCCTTTCCACTCCTTGCGAGTCAAGCCAAACAAGCTGGCTGGGAAAAAGTCCGAAACATTCGGACTACCTAAGACACCATAAATTTCGCCACCACCTTTCGAAACTCAGCGCCAATGGCTTCGTACTTCTCTCCAAAGAAGCGTCCCTCCCCACAAAGCATCGCCATCACCGCATTGATCAAGATCAGAATGGCCCGCTCGCCAATATCCACCGGCACCCAGCATTTTACGTAAAGATCGCTCAACCCTTTCCGACCTCCCGCCTTCTCAAATCATAACAGGCATCAAGGCTCGCGTTGCTCATTATCTGCCGTACGAACAGTTTGCGGAGATTCCTCCAGTAAGGCCCCTGACTTGAGAAGGCAATATCCCTTGTGCCGTATGTTGCGATGGTAGCAGCGATGCTTGGGTCCCGATTGGCGAACGTCAAGTCCTGGTCCCGCACGATTTCTTTGGCCAGCGACGGGGAGGTCGTTAACCACATATAACTTGCTTCCAAGCTGGAGTTTGTAGATGGGGCCATAGGTCTCAGCCAACTTAACAAATTTCTTGGGGAGGTCAGTCCCCAGGAATGGGAGGTACCCGAGGAACGGCAAGCCTCGGGGCCCTGGCGGCATCAGAGCGGTCACGTTTTTCTGCCTCCTGAGCAAAAAGAAAGAACTAAGAGCTGCAATTGCCATGACAAGCAGTGCTGTAGTAGCTCTAGAAATTTCATCATTCGCTTCTTTAGCATGCCACCACCACGTCCAGGCACCTCCAGAGTCTCCCTTCGACATTTCGGCTTGTGACAAGAGGAATGGGGGAACAAGATGAGGAAATTGCTAGCCACACTAACATAGAAGGTCTTTCTAGGGACGGTTTGGTCTTGATGGTTTTAACGGCAGACACTGACCCAAAGGCAATTATTGTAAGTAACAAATATTTTTCTTTTGTTTAGTAACTTTATACAAAAAGGTCGGACGATATTATTAACTAATTCAATTGGTTAGTAGCTTTTTGCATTATTAACATACGTAACAGCGACTCTGATTACTTTTTGTTGGCAACCAATAGTTAATCCTCCACGTTTTCTTAAAGGTATCAATTATTGTTTCTTTTTCTCGGCGAGATGCGAGACAAAAAATTGAATAAGATAGGGTATGAGGAATCTTCAAGCAAAGCATGATGCATATAATCAACTTTAGTTAGTAGACAACGTTTAGCATATTGATCCTGGGCTTCGAACCCCGGTCTTGTACATGAACCCTCACTCCCGGGCACATGGCTGTTGTCAGGTCCTCGGACCAATCCGGTCTAGTTTCGGATGGTTTAATGTTAGACCTGCATGACAAGCATGAGAAGAGAATCATAGACCATGCCTTCTTTTTCATTGCCCCTCTAGAACTTCTTGCCACCTCGTGTGTGTGAGGCACCACGTCGTACAACTAGGTCATCAAGGAAGAGACGGTGGCGGCCTTTATGTAAAAGATGGATAGGTTGTGGCTAAGGCTGGACGAGGTGAGGGCGGAAATTCGGTGAGGCTATGCCTTTTGGGCGATTGGGCAAGGGGATAAGATCATCAAGGTGAAGCTACGGAGAAACAATAGGATGAGGGTGAGCGAGGCCGTAGCTTCCATGAATGCCGATGCTGTGCTCACTGTCGTGATCCTCGAGAGACGATTATCATCGACGAGTGAGGGTGAGAGGCGAGAGGCACGAGGCAATTAGAATTGTGAAAGTCTGAAAGAGGCGTTTGTCAGAGAGGAGAGGAAAAATGTAGAGGTGTGACTAGGCTTACAAGTCATGAGAGGCAAAGGAAAGAGGAGAGGAATGGATGCGTGAGAAATTAATAAAAATAAATAAAAATAGAGTGGTTTGGTCCAAGTGGTCCGGTCGGTATGGTTCGCTATGGAACCGGGGACCAAATCACTATTTCCAATTTTATAATAATGGGAACTGGACTAATGCTTCGGGAGCTCTCTAGAACTGGCTCATTTGGTTGGTTTGTATTGCTCACCCCTAAAGCATTGCATGGCAAAACTCGAACATATCCAGTACAAGGGATTCGAAATCAACTTAAAATTGCACAAAGTTGTCAGAAGAGTCATGCAAATAAGCACCGAAGGCCATGAGAGTTTAACATTGGTGATCATGTGTTTCTTAAGGTCTCGCTGATGAAAGGTTTATTGCGATTTTCAAATAATGGTAACTTGAGTCCAAAATTTATCAAACCTTCTTAAATTATTTGGAAAATTGGTGACTTGGCCTATTAGTTAGCATTACCACTGAGGCTTTCCAATGTCCATAATGTCTTCTCGTCACGCCCGAACCTCGAGCACGTGCACATCCCACTATGGTCGATAGAAAAGCGACTTCCCAGGACACGTCGCCGACCCATTCATTTTATTACACATGCGGAAGCGAAACAAATCCCCTGACAACAATTAACTTGGGATAGAAAAGCAGGCAATCAATCACAACCAAACAATCTTTCTTATAAACACATAGATTTATATACAACACTGGATTGTCTACAAAATAGACCGGCTCAACAAAAAGGGAACTGTCCTATGACCAACTAGTCAGACACGTTCGCCAATTCTTCGATCTCCACCTCCACAAATGTCCATGGCTTCGAGTCCTCCACTACCGCCATTTAAGGACCTAAAAATGTTGAGCCCACAACGGGGTGAGACAATGTCTCAACGAGTCCTACCCTCTAAGACTCGATTAGGAAGAAAATACGCCTCAAGGCACTCTAATCACACAAAGAGGATAGAGGACTTACCTCGCCTCAGTTCCTTCCTGCATGTTAGTACGATTCAAATATCAATCAACTCATTCATTATAAACCACGGTCTAAAGGACAAAACCTTAAATAGGTGGCCGATTAGAAATGAGTGGCATTACGGCCTCACTCGGCGCGACCTTTATCGAGTGGCAGATTAGAGCTTGAGTGGCATTACGGCCTCACTCGGCGCAACCTTTATCAGGTGGCAGATTTAGAACTTGAGTGGCATTACGGCCCCACTCGGCGCAACCTTTATCAGGTGGCAGATTTAGAACTTGAGTGGCATTACGGCCCCACTCGGCACGACCGATTCCAAATTTGGTGGTATATCACGGCCTCAAAGGCACAGCCATACTTTGGCGGTTTTCTAGATCCACTCACAACCTTTGACAATCAAAATCAATCAAACACTGATATTAAACAACCATGAAATAAATTTCCACATAAACATCCATTTAATCAATCGATACGAACTGGTCCTACAAACCAATCACGGTGCCTTAAGCCGACACTGGTATTTTCAAGTTAAATACCAAAACTTCTCCAATTTCACACAATTCCACACTTTTGGAATAATTAACCATAATCATCAATCACTCAATTTCTCAATTTAAACATACAATTAACACAAACGGATCACACTATTACGATCAGTGCGAAATTCTAACGACCAGCCATCCCGGCATAATTTTCGAAATTATTAAATAATTAAATTTAATTCCGAAAATTAAATAATTAAATATTATATTATAATAATATAATTTATTAAAATAATATCTATAAATTCGAAATAATTAATTAATTAAAAATAATTAATTATGGCTTAAACTAGATTACACTAATTTAAACATACAATTAGCCCTAATTAATCAACCACTAAACTAATCATACAATTAATCTAATTAACAATTAAATAATAAAATTTAATCACCTAAACATAATTAAACTAATCTAAACACCCCTTAAGCATAATTAACTCACTAAGCAAGGATTAGAGGGTAAACTCACCGGTTTTGCGATCCGGTTAGTCCACGGCAACCACGACGCCAAGGCGGTCGATAAACCTCGAAGCGGTGACACCAACAGAGGCCGGGAAGGGCTTGAAAACGGGCCACGAAGTCTCCAAAACCTTGCTGTGTTCTGCTTCTGTTCTTGGCTGAACTGCAGAGGAGAAACCAGCGGCTGAATGGCAAGGAAATGGGCTGATTGGAGCTCCGGCGAGTGAGTGGTTGGCAACCAACGGCTCCCGGGGGTCTTGGGGGTCTTGTAGGTGCATGGGATGGCCAAAGGAACGGTCGGAATGGGGCGAAACAGCCGGAAAACGCAAAACAGTGCAGGCGGGCAGCAGACTGACGGACCGGCGAGCGGTAACTTCAAAACGGCGTACCGGACGAATGGCGGCTCCTTTTGGGGTCATCTTGGGCTTGTTGGAACGGTCTGGATGTGTTCTTCGCAAAGATAGGTAGCTTGTTTTCTGATTCAACCGGGAAGACCACTTTTGACTCAGATCTTTGGCGAGAGGTCGGCTGGAGCAGAAAACTGGAACGAGTGAAAACAGAGGAGGAAAACGGCCAACGATGGCCTTCCGGTTGTGCGGCGATGGAGAGGCTGGAGAGCTCGATTTCCTCTGGTTCTCTTGAGCTTTTCCTAAGCCTCAACCATGGAGAAAGCCATGAATGAAGGAAGAAGATGGTCTGCTGAAGAGGGGGGCTCCTTGGTGGCTTCCTAGAGATCAACACTTGTCCAACACACCTCTCTCTTGCCCCCACCACTCTTGGCCCTCACCTTCAGCCTTTTCCTCTCCTTAGCTTCCTCAAGAAGCTTGCCAATGGGTGCAAAATGTCCCTCCCCCCATGGCATACGAATTTTGAGTATTTGTACATCAAATTTAATCGATTCTCTTCAATCTTAATCAATTCTCTTCAAATAAATCCAATTGAGCTCAAATTGAAGTCCAAATAAATCCGCCAAGGTGTCTTCGTCCATCTCATGACTTTTCCCCATCAAATGATCCAACTTGCATCCCAAAGATTCGATAAAAAACGGCCCTCTGACAATCCCGAACAAAAACGGCCTTACTTTGCTTTTTTGCTAAAAATCTCGGTTTGTAGAAAAATCTTCTGGAGATGAGTCAACGTTCCTAAAATGAATTGTGACATGCCAAAACTTTCAATTTTTGAATTCGGATTTAAAATCACGGTTAATTTCAATCTGGTGCAATTTGAGCGCGTCCTAATCTACCGCGTAGCTTTTAGGAATTTTCAGTGCAATTGACCTGTGGTTGATTAATTTCAAGCCACAAAGTACATCTTCGATACATTGGCGACTCTCGATTGTCGTGAAAATCTCAAGGTTTCAAATACGGACACAGGATACCAAAACGACAGAGAAATCGGTCTAGTGCCGATCGACAAGATTTGTGCAATCAGGTGGAATCACCCACACTTAATCACATGCATTTGTCGAGTCGACCTATCTCCAGTCTCTAATCGATCTGTGCCGCAATGACCCTTGCAGATTAGTACGGTCAAGCAGTCGTTTCTTGGTCGAATTCTCAAGTCTATTGCGTTTAGATTCCTTAACGGCTTCACCTGATAGACTAGTTATCTCGTGAGTAATCAGCTCGGAGAATTGAACTATAAGCGCGCTGATGAAAAGCCCGTCTCATTTAATTGAAAACAGAATCAGAAATTTGGGCTGTCACATCTTCCACATATCCATGTTAAGGAAAGATGAATCACATCCTACACGTGTATAGATTTTAGGAAGATTGACGTGGATGAGAGAGTAACTTACAAATTTTAGATCAAAGGGAACAAGTCCTTAAAAATAAGATAGTTCCTTCGGTTAAGGTCTTTTGGCAATATCAAGACTTGGAAGAAGCAACATGGAGAGCAAAGATGATATGAGACTCAAGTATCCATAATTATTTCATTGACAAGGTAATTCTAAATTTCGAGGAAAAAATTTCTTTAAGGGGGAAGAGTTGTGATGTTAAGAAATTCCTACATTAATTAACAATATGTAGAAAATGCATGTGATAAACAGCACAAGTAAAAATTCTAGTTGGGTTAATACCATGTTAGTAGCGAAAGGCCTAAGTTGTATTTTTTGTGTTCTTTATTTTTGGTAAGTGATTCAATTAGGATTAAATTCATGGATATTTGCTCTTGGGGCAATTATCTAGAGTGGTGATGAAACTTGTATCGCCATATTGGTTGTTGGTGGAAAGTGAAACGCTTCAAGATTATGTATTAGATAAGTGATAGGTTTGAGATTGACTAAGTTGAGTTCCTCCTATCATTTGGTAAATTTTGCTGAATGTTTTAGTAGGTTGAAAATATTTTTCTAAATTATCAATGTTTAGAATGAACACTGATTTCCTTATTTACGTACTAATTTACTAAATATCTTTGTAATTTCATCAAAATATCTACTTTGGAACCATATAATAAAGCCATTTGTGACATTTTTATTTGACCACATCACCTCTATTTTCACCACATATTTTTAACTTAAAATCATCATTACTTTTAACCATGGCTACTTGATTTTATCCTTTTGTAACTCATGTAACTCTTTGAAATACATCCCTTATTGATTGTAAAAGCCACTTCAAGTATCCAAGTCCTAAATAGATAGCTTCAACCCATTCTTGCTAGGAAAGAAAGACAGTCCCATGTCACTTTCCTTTTCTCTTTCATCTTACACTCTTTTGAAGCTAAATGAAAGTTTCGTGTCTATATTATTATAGCTTCTAGTTCAATATTTCAAGAGTTTACAAGGAAATTAAAACTTTGAATTATTCAAACTTTTTTATTCAAGGTAAGTGAAACTCTAGGGACTAAGTTAGATCGATCTACTTAATACTTTTGACTTGATTGTTTGATGATTATTAATTTTAGTTTGAACTTTGATGTTTCAAGTGAGAAAGTTGTAATGATTGTATGTTGAATCATTGTGTTGGTTTGACTTGAATCGATGAGTTTATATATGCTGAGATGGTGATTAATCAACTTCCATGAGTTTCGGTAGTACAAAAAGGTAGAAATGGCAAAATTAAACTAGAAAGTGATTTTTTGTAGTTCAATCAAGTTACCGATATACTAGTTAAGTGTTGCTGATGTTAATTGTCACGTCCCGAACCCCGGGCATGGGCACATCTTTTGGTGGTCGATTAAAAATGCGACGTCCTAGGACGTATCGCTGACCCATTCTTTTTATCTTTCAATTAAGCACATGCAGAAGCGAATTAAATAAATACTCGGCCAACAATCAAACACATGGATAATAAAAACATGCCAATGATTTTTCACAAATTACGCTTTATAAACATACCGAGTTAGGGAGTTTATATACACAAGTCTGACTCAAAAAGAACTCCTAGGCAACCTACACCCCGGATCCCTTCGACATGGGCTTTGGATCCTCCATGACACGATCTGGGATATCTATGTCCAAGGGGTGACCAACCTGCCCATCCTCTGTTCCAACAGGTGGTCTGTCAAAACCCTGAAAGGGACCCTCCCGAGCACCATTGCGCTCGTTAATGAATCACGCCTTGAAGCGATGAGGCACCAAATGAAGGAGGCCCTCATTGACCCAAATTGTGGTCACCACTAACTCACGAGTCTTGGTGGTCTCGAGAATAAGGAAGAAGGTAGACTCTGATTCCATCTCCCATGGAACCCTAAAACGAACTGGACTTATCTTCATACTAAGGACCTGAAAAAGGGTTAACCATGACGGGGTGAGATAAGTCTCAATGAGTCAAAACCCTAAACCCCGATTAGGACACAAATTCGCCTCGAAGGCAGTTCTAAATGCGCACCATACAACACTCACATCGCCTCAGCACATCCCTACATATTAGCGCATCACATATGCCATTATAAGTATCACAAGTGTAATTAATAACCGGAACACATAATTTTCACTCTTCAAACATTCACATAGATCCTAATTATAAGGTAAAATCGTTATAACACGTCCTATACCATGCCACACAATTTTGCCCCATAATCAAGTGCAATAGCACAACCATTCAAGCGTGTGTTGATTATTACGACCTATCAGCCATGGCCAACTCAACAGTCGATGGTCATCTAAGGTAACCGAGCATCGTCCTGCCCCATCGGGTACGGCAACATCTAGCATCCTTCGCCTAAACGACATTTCACAAAGGAGCTTCGTTTGAAATCTATCCGTGAATGGCAACGTCTAGCATCCTCCGCCTAGATGACATTCCACAAAGGAGCATTGTCCCACATAAATGCATCAGAACGGTTTCCACTTAGTGACCATTCGAGCATGCCATCAATCAAACCCATTTCTTATCTTCTGTCAATTAGCCCAAAACACTAAAATTCCCCTTTAAGTAATAAACCTTGCAAACTTTTTTTTTTTTTTTTTGGTTCAAAACTTTCCGAAATAAATCCGTAGGCACTCACGTACTCAAAATTAATCCGTCAAACTTTGCACACACCTAGTTTAAAACCTCATTATTTTATCGAGCAAATAAGTTTTGGTGTCCAAACCCAACACCTAAATTTTCTCTCTATTTAAATTTCCATAAAATGACCAATCACATAATATTGCACATGCAGCACTCAAATACACGCATAATTCCATCCAGAAGAACGAGCGTTAAATTCTACGAAACGGCTAATCTGTCGCTAATTACTCTAACTACGATTAATTAAATAAATTGTGATTAATTAAGTAAATTGCAATTAATTAAGCTAATCCAACTTAATTAACCTAACAATGATTAATTAACCTAACCATGGTTAACTAACTTAACCAAGCTAACTAACCTAACCAAACTAATTAACACTAATCCATCTTAGCACTAATCTAACCCCCTAAGAATAATTAACAACTTAATCAAGAATTAGGAGTTGACTCATGAGATTAAGACGGCGGCGGGCTCATGGCAACGGCAACGCAACGGCAGCGAGAACTTGAGACAACCGTGTCTCGAATGGAGGCTTAGTGGAGACGGGATCGGCAAGCTGGGCTCACGGCTTGAGGGCTAGTCAATCTCAGTGGTGGCCGCTGGAGGTGGGACGGGCGACTGTTGGACACGTGGATGCTGGACGGACTGCCAGACGAAGTTGCTGGACGTTGGTTGCTGGGCTGGAACGGTGGTGGTGAGGGCTGCTGTTTTGGTAGTGAACAAGAGCTACTATTGGTGGTTGCGAATGGACATCAGACGATGGATTGGGCAGTTGTGGTGGTCATAGGATGGTGAGGGTAAGGCCGTGAAGCGGTTCCTACAGTTGGGCAGTTGCTGGTTGAGACGTTAAGACTACTAGCGTTGGGGGCTGCTTGAGTTGGTGAGGGTAACCGATGATGGAATTATGGAGTTGAAGTTGGTGACACTACTGGTTGTGAGGGGTGTTGGACGGTTGATGGTGAAGACGGTTATGTGGTGTTGTGGTGGTAGAGTGGATGGTAGCAAAAATGAAGAGGAAATGGAGAAGGCGCTGCTCGGTGAAGTGGTGTTGGTGTGAGAAGAGCAACAAGGTGAAGAGAAAAAGCTGAACCAAAACCAAAGGGAGAGGGAAAAAGGGTTGGTGGCAGAGAAGGAGAAGTGAACGTGCGTGAGGGGTTTATGCGTGCGTGAGGGAGAGAATTGGAGAGAGAGGAGGGAAGAAAGAAAGTCAATTGATAAGCCAATGGGAAGCTTTGCAAAATATCCAACACATCATCATTTGCCTCTAAAATCTTCATGTCTCAAGGTCAAGAGCCCACCCAATTGGAATTTAGTCCTAATTTCCCCCAAAATAAGCCAAAAGAGGGTAGAAAAATCCCAATTTTCAACCCATCCGAATTTCCCTTTTTCTTTTTTTTTTTGTTCGAAAATCGATTTTCCACAAATTTTCGGACTTGATGAAAATTCACTGAAAGATGAGATGACGTCCAATAAATAAATCATGACACGCTCGAACATCCGATTTCCGAAACCGAATTCAATTTCGTGGTTAAAATCTGTGACATCTAGAAGTTTCGGTATTGTTTTTAATTAAATTAATCGGGCATTTCATTGACTCGTCTATAGGGTTGTTTTCAGATATGATCACTCTCGAGATAACTGGACTAGGTGGGTAAGCTATTAAGGAATTTTAAGGCAATAGACTTAAGAATTTGACTAGGAATCGGCTTCTTGATCGTGCTTATCTTTAGAGGTCATTACGGCACAATTAAAAATCGAATTGAGATCAAAGATAGATAGGTTCGACTAAGATGTGTGGCCGATCGTGGGTGACTCCACTAAATTGGAAAATTCTCGTCGACCGACACTAATATGATTTTTCTGTCGTTTTGGTACCTTGTGTCTGTAATTAAGCCCTCGGGATTTTCACGATAATCGGGAGTCGCTATTGTGTCAAGTGGGTTCAATGTGGCTCGAAGAAAATTGACCATGGGTCAATTGCCCTGAAAAGTTCTGAAAACTACCTTGTAGTTTAGGTCATGATAAAAGCGCGTGGAGTGAAATTAACCGTCAATTTCAGTCTGATTTCAGAAATTGAAAGTTCTGTGGTGTCACGAGCTATTCTTAGGAATGTTGAATCAGTCTCAGAAGATTTTTCGGAGATTTAGGGATTTTTACGGAAAAATGTTTTTGATGTCGCAAAAATTTGGTAGAAATTCAAATTGGCTAAATTGATGGAAAATTGGGCTTCCAGGCCGAGCCTGAGAGTATTAGGGATTTATAGAAAATTGATCGGGATTTTTCTACGTCAAAATTTGACCTTAATTTGGGAAATTGAGTGATGAAATTGACATTTAAGTTGTGAAATTTGGTTTTGAATAAGAGGCTGGAATTTTGGGCATTTAATTGGATAATGTATGGATTTATCTAGTGGAAAGAAATAGGAGACAAGTGAGTTAATGCAAGGGATAGACCCTTGACTTTGTTTCCCTTTTTCTTTGTTCCAATCCCTTTGAATAAAGAAGCTAGCTGCTTCCCACGATTCAGCCTTGCTTTTCTTTCATTTCCCTCGATTGAAGCCGACCTCTCTCTCTCTCTCGGAACAAGACACTCACACCAGAAATTGTTTCTCCATTTCACTGCGCCAGACCTCCAATTGAACAGCCCAACATCTCCACCGAAATCTCCTGGCCACACATCCAACGTCTGCGCTCTCTCTTTCAACCAACAAGTCACCGAATTCGTTGGTTTGATTGAGCAACTCTTGCCGCTGCCACGTCCATCGATGATCTTCAAGTAGCCACGTCCAATGAAGCTGCAGTTGCCATCGAAGCCGACCATCCTCACCATCATCGAAACAATTCCTACTGCAACTCCACGCGTCATCAGCTTGCTTCTTCATGGTCAATAGCTGAGGACTTCTTCCCATTTGTTGACCAAAGCAACCCCATAATTCCACCGAGCTGCCATCTCCTTCAGTCTTCTTGCTGCGCGTCTCTCCCATCATGGACGTCTTGCATCCTCGTAGCTCAACCGAAGCTGCTGCTCGCTTAGTCCACCTCTCTAGTTGAAGCCACATCCGAAGTAGTTACCAGGCGTCCTACGCTCAGTCAACGATGCCACGTGGTCTTCTCCAGTCGGAGTGTTGACCAAAGTTACCCGCCTATCTCCCATTTTCGCTCGTGAATCAGCTCAGCCACCGAAGCTGCTTCTGTCTTCGGTCCATCAGCCAACAACTTCTTTGGGCCATGTCTTCAGCCTAGTGTCTTTAGATCTTCGGCCCAGCAAAACCCTTAGTAGCTCACGCAAGTTAGAAGCCCAAGTCTTCAGTCTAGTTCAACGGCCCAGTCTTCAGCAATAGCCCGTGAATTTTGTTGCAAGTTCGGCCCACAATTTGAAGTCCAGCCAGCAATTTGAAGCCCAAGTGGGATCAGCCCAAAAATTTAGCCCGGTCCAAAGCAAGCCCAAATCAAGCTCAGCTGAAAATTTTCAGCAGGCCCAAGCCCAGAGTTTCTTCGAGCTTGCAAAGTTCTTGGCCTAGCTCAAGTTCGGCCGCCATTGCGTCGTCTTTGCAGTGTCCCGATCTTCGCTTCACGCAAGTGAATTTGACTCACCAATGCTTTCTTAGTGGACTAATTATGCCTAAAGGTTGATTAGATTTAATTAATTGCAATTAGGTGGATAGATTAGATTAAAATAATTAAATTAGAGACTTATTAATGCATATTAGTTAAATTGATTGTGCAATTAGCTAGTAGACGTGCCGTAGTATTTATTGAATGCATCATGGTATTTTTCCTGAATCTGTTTCAGGTTCCAATTAAGCTTTACGGGCTTAAATTGGATTTATTAGTATTTGTTAATTAATTATAATATTTATTTATTTATTTATTTTTCGGAAATTCACCTGGGATGGCTAGTGTCTAGAATTTCGTGCTGATTGTCGTGGTGTAATTCATTTATTTAATTGAGCTTTATTTTGTGCTAAATTGATCTAATTATGTATTTTTAGGATTTATTCCTAAATGATTTGAATTATGATAATTAATTGGCAATTACTGGGCGTCGGTTCACAGTGCCAAAAATATGTTTATGGGCTGTTGAAAATGGTGGGAAAATTTAAAGCAAAAACATGGTATTTTGGCTAAGGCCGATCGTGTCCCCACATACGTGTATTTTATTGGAGATAATAAAGAAATTGGCGAATTGATTGAATGATCATGATAGTATACTATATTATCCTACAAGCTCTGGTATGTCAGCTTAGTGAGAGCAGTATATTGGTGTACTATATCGGCCTACGGACGATATATTAGCTTAACACGAGCAGTACACTTTATCAGCTTAGAGTGAACATCAGGGGTATATTATATCAGCCCACGGGTGATATGTCAGCTTAACGAGAGCTTTATACCTTCACTTTATCAACTTAGTGTGAGCTATACTATTTATTATCAGCTTAGAGTGAACAGTCCTAATATGAACGGACTTATAGATAGTATATGATGAGCCGACCAACAAGGGGTCGAGATGACATGTAATCGACTAGGTCGATTGAGCAATGATTTAATTCGATCCTTTTGAATTGATTGCTGTTTACTGCAATATATAAGGCATGTGTGCATAACCTTGAGTTGTAGGTTGGGACTAATGCAAAGGTAAGTCTTTTGACTCGTGCTATGCTTAGGCAATCATGCGGTATATTGGTTTCCTAATCGAGTCTTAGAGGGTAGAACTCGCTAAGACATAGTCTTATTGGTTGTTGTAAAAATCAATTTCAGGCCCCTAGGTGGAAGATCCCGAAGAGGAGGATTACCTGTTGGATGAACCTATTGAGGAGCTGGGAGAAGCTGGAGTGCCTAATGAGAATTGAGAGTCTATCCTCTTTTTGTAAACCTTATCTTGGTTGTTGGATTAGGACTGGAGAGTTGTAAATAGTTGTGAAAATACTTTGGTTTTTGTGATGTATAAAAGTGTGGTGATGAGTTTTTCAGTAGGAAAAATATGGCATTGCTTTTCTATCTCATTGTTTTATTGTCTGGGGATTTATAACTGCTTTCGCATGTGCTTAATTAATGAAAGGGTCGGCGATATATAGTATTGGGATATCACATTCTAAAATCGACCGAGTGGAAGGATGTGTGCGCTCCCGAGGATCGAGGCTTGACAAAATCAACCAAATACAATCTCAGTACGACCTAACCTATCAGGTAGCTTTTAGGGATTTTAGTGCATTTGTCCCGTGGTCGATAATCTTTGATCCCCGTTTGTGCATCTTCGAATCATAGACGACGCTTAGTTTTCACATAATTGTGAGGTTTCAATTACGTGTCCCGAGTGTAATATCGATAGAAAATCGAGTTATTACCGTTTGACGCGAATATCGCAGTTGTGCGGAACCACCCACAGTTCGACTACGCAATTCTATCGAATCGACTTATATCCATTCACTAATTGGTTATAACGGTGTTGTATTGACCATTGCCGATTATTATGGTCGAGCGGTCGATTTTCGATAGAATTATCTAGTTTGTCGTGTTTATATCCCTTAACGGTCTCACCTAATAAATTAGTTAACTCGTGAGTGGCCAGCTCTGAAAAAAATAATCATAGGCACATTGACAAAACAACCATTTCATATATCGAAATTAGGGGTCAAATCTCGGGATGTCATGTTAACGTTGTTAGTTATTTGAATTGTTGATGTTAACGTTGTAGATTATTTGAGTTGTCAATATTGACGTTATATATTATTTGAGTTGATGATGTCACTTTGATGGTTGTTTGAGTTGTTGATGTCCACGTGACCGATTCTTTGAGTATGTTATTATTGCTTGCATGAAAAATGAAAAGAGGCAAGCATGTCATTTTTGGTACCATGTATGTGATAATTTAAAAGACAAAGTAAAGTGTATTTTAGTAATGATTATATATAAAGATGTGTATCGGATGTTGATTTTTGAAAGTAAGTGTTGATTTCATTGTGGATGTAAGGGAAATGATGTGATTATAATGTTCTCATGCACACTATTATTATGGAGTTAAGTATGGCATGTATTATGTTGTGTGTGTATATATGTATATTTTGCTACCCATATTTAGCAGTAACGATGTCCTATGTGTCAGGATGTCTTAGGATATTCAGAAAGAGAAGAAAAGAATATAAAAATATAAAGGCACGTGTCTATTAATGAATTAACTAGTGATAACTACGTCATATAATATGTTATGCCACCTCCTTGCATTTGAGTGAATATTTTCATGCAATGTTATTATTGGTTTCCATCAACATATTATGATAACAAATATAATGAATTTACACCCGCGCTTGTTATACGTGGTGATCTTGTATTGCTTTGAACTCACGTTGTTTTTTATCAAGTTAAGTGATCAACCTATCTCTTACCTGAGAGTTAGAGATTTCATTAATTGGTCCTTATCTCATTTCTTAATTTTTAGACATGTAGGATGGATCCCTCATTGATACGGCTCTTTAGAGCTCCCATGCATATTGATTGTGTTTGTGAATATGTGTTTATACCTAGTTCAGTCGTAAGTGTAGCTTCAACGTGGGGTTTCAAGAGTAGACTCTCCATCAATTTGTCACTTGGTCCGTAAATATTGATGGTGACTTGGTTGGACCATTGAGGGGTTTTGATAGTGAGATGACATGTTGATGAGCGAGATTGTTGATCTATAGTCTAGTATGTGACTTTGTTTTGGGATACTGGAGTGTGGGATAGTATTGACAAGGCCTGACTTTATTCCTAGAGCTAATCTCTTATATTTTGTTTCTTTTGGTACTTGTATTAATACTTGAAAGAGGGCTAAACATGGAAAGTGTAAATTATTAGAAATTGTCAATTATGTTTTTTGTGTGATGTGTTTCAATGTGCTTCCGCATGCCGATAATAAACAGTTATAATTAGAAAAGACAAGCGTCAGATGTGACATTATTGGAAATCACATATACTGATATTTCATATAAAATGTAATTTTTCTATGTCGGTTCCTATTGTCCCATGAGATTAGTAACTCATTCATGTTATTAGTATGCTTTTGCGTTAAAAATGTAAGCGCCAGCGACGCTGTTTAATTAAAAATATTTGGAACTGGCAATCAATAGTTAAAGTTTCCTTTTTTCAGCAGAAACAAAGTTAAGAGTTAAATAAGTTAAGGAATCTTCAATCAAAGTATTAAAGTATATGTCTCTAGTTTGAACTTGCTTATGAGACACAACCCAAATTGGAGGATTTAGATGGTCTCAAACAATTTCAAAAGTGTGACAGAGTGGTCCGAGTTTGTCATAATTTCTTGACCAATTCTATAAGTTTTCTTTCTTCAAAGGCAATTCCCGTGAACATGCAGAGGGTTCTTCAAAGCATGACAGGAATAAACAAAACTTAAGTTGAAAGATGACATAAAAAAAGTTGCTATTAATGCATTACTCTGCTTTCCATATCAAGATTTCGAATCATGTGCCATAGTTCATTGTCGAAATAAGTGTAAGAGATATTTAGGCGAAGTAAAAAAAGGACTTTGTTAACTAGAAAAAGTCGATCAGTCTTAGGAAAACTGCATAGATTGCTTAAAAAGTGCTCCCGGGTACTCGATGACGAAGTCGATAGAAAATATGCAGCACTGTATGCAAACGAACCCGCCTCCTTGAGAACTGCCCGGTCGAATTTATGTATGCAAGACCAGAAACATTTTCTCTTAATCAACATGACTTCATCTTCTGGTCTGACTGACCTGAAGAACCAATAGATAACAGGAATTCTTTCTCATTTTACAAACAAAAGCAGCACAAATTCTTTTTGAACCCAGGTCTAATTGAGTAAATGCTTAAAACATGATTGATACTTGCAGGATGCTTTTATTCGTAGAACTGAAATGAAGAGTCTTGAGATTCTAATAGAAGTTCTAACTCGACATGTAGAGCTCTGGAGAGGACAATCTCGGCTTGGGAATGGCGACCAGGGGCTTCATTTTCTTGACCACAAGCCCGAACTTGTCCAATAAATCCAGCTCCACCCCTTGCGGGAGTTCCCACTCGAATGAATGCAAAAGAGAGGCCAAAACATATGGCAGCATCCTCTCTGCCAGTGCAAGCCCTGCACACCCCCTTCGACCGGAACCAAAGGGCATGTACGTAAAGTTGTTGCCGGAGAGATCATACTTGCTGGGATCTTCCAAGAACCTCTCGGGTCTAAACTCCAACGGTCTGTCCCAAATCTTGGGGTCTCTCTGGATGTAACCCACGTTCAAGAACACAATGCTGCCCTTCGGAATCATGTAACCCCCGACGACACAGGAAGCATGTGGGGTCCGCGGCACCAGTAATGGCCCAGCTGGGTGCAAGCGCAATGCCTCCTTGATGACTGCGTTGAGGTACTTTAATTTGGGCAAGTGATGCTCTTCGACCATCTCATCCTCCCCCACGACTTCCATTAATTCGTGGACTACTTTGTTCATCACATCTCGGTTCTGCATCAACTCTGTCATCACCCACTCCACCATTGTTGAAGTCGTATCAGTTCCACCAACCACGATGTCCTATTCCACACATTCAAAATTTCATCAGAAAGACTAAATTGTTGTGATGCTTGATATAGCTGAATATTTGATGAAGCACTGTAATATAGAAGAATTGAGTTCTGATCAGGAGCTTTTATAATATAGCGGGCAAGGATGGATGCAGCCTAAGTTAGACAATAGGATACAAAAAAGGAGCTATGGAAGGAGAACTAAGGTGTGACATGATATGTTAAATTTCGGACGAAAAGTGTTGTGGTATAATGGAAACATCTTTGCAATATATATCAACTTTGCTATATTTGTTTCAGCATTGCATAGGGGGTTGGAAAAAATTAAGGCAATCTGCGGTTAATATAGATTTGAAAACAATTGTTATACTCTAGTAATAATCGGTCAGCAATAACTCGTGATTATGGTGGCCAAAATATGAAATGAATTCTACTTACAACGGAGTCGCAGAATTGACCATAATTTGTGGTGCGTCAGGTCACTAAGCAGTCAGGTATATTCGTATAATAACTAGTCACCTGGCTCAATAAACTTACCGTTAGAATGGCTTTGAGTGCTCCATCCTTGTCCATTGGTGACTGGTCATCTTCAAGATCCATCTCCATGTCCAGGACAATCTGCAAAAAGTCCTGCTTTTGATTATTGCGCTTCGATTCTCCTTCCTCCTGCTTTAAGGTTTCATTTGTTCTCTTTTGGGTGGCACAATCGACAACAGGCTGAATAAAAGCATCAAGCCACTGATGCACCCTTCTCATGTCCCTTTCCACTCCATGCAGGTCAAGCCACGCAAGTGCTGGGAAAAAGTCCGAAACATTTGGACTACCTAAGAGCACCATGAATTTTGCTGCCACCTCTCGAAACTCTGCGTCCGTGGCTTCGCGCTTCTCCCTCGTAAGTGTCCCTCCCCACAGCATCGCCATCACTGCATTAACCAAGATCAGAACGGCCCACTCGCCAATATCCACTGGCACCCCAGATTTGCTGTAGAGATCGCTCAAACCTTTCCTGATCTCCTGCCTTCTCAAATCGTAACAGGCATCAAGGCTCGCATTGCTCATTAAATACCGTACGAACAGTTTGCGGAGTTTCCTCCAATAAGGCCCCAGGCTTGAGAAGGCAACATCCCTTGCGCCGTATGTCCCGATGGTAACGGCAATGTTCGGGTCCCGATTGGCAAAGGTCATGTCTTGGTCCCGCACGATTTCTTTGGCCAGCGATGGGGAGTTAACCACCACATACAACTTACTTCCGAGCTGCAGTTTGTAGATGGGGCCGTAGGTCTCAGCCAACTCAGCAAATTTCCGGTGGAGATCAGTCCCCACGAATGGGAGGTACCCGAGAAACGGCAGGCCTCGGGGCCCCGGCAGCGTTGGAGCAGTTGCGTTTTTCCGTCCCCTGGACAAACAGAAAAAACTAAGAGCTGTTATTGCTATGGCAAGCAGTGTTGTAGTAGCTCTAGGAATCGCATCATGCGCTTCATTGGCATACCACAACCACAGCCAGGCGCCTTCGGAGTATCCCTTCGACATTTCAGCTTGTGACGACGGGAGGAGCACTGGTGGAGCTAGACTGAGGAAGTTGCTAGCCACACTAAACGTGGGTGGTCTTTTTGATGGGAGTATTTCAAAGTGAAACACTCCAACTCACACAAAAGGAGATAGATAGGCCTTTCGGTTGATTCACCTAGAACAACTACAAGACTCCCCTATTTATAAACTTATTACATGACTTTTACTCTTCCTATTATATGACTACAAATGTATTGTTCCGAGGAGATGGAATCTTAGGAACTTACAAAACATTGTTTACTCCTAGAATCATGAACAATCTAGGAACTTACAAAACATTGATTGCTCCTAGAATCACGAACAATCACGACATAGAAATACAAATAGACTACTCAAAAGTAACGCCACGATAAAGACTATTTAACTTGTGCACCAAACAGTCATCGGTATCAATTCTAAAATATTGGCAACGAGATAACCAATTGACAACCATTAATATCAGCAACTTCGCCATTTACATCAGCAACTTGGTAGTAGATTGATAATGTCGACATCAATGACATTTTTTAATTTGCTTTAATTTCTAACACTTTCGAGGGACGGTTTGGTATATAGGAAAGGCCAATAAGGAAAGGCAATGGTTCTAGTTACTGACGCCAACACACAATCATTGCATGTAACTAATAATTTTTCATAATGTATTAGAAGTAAATTTGTCAACAAAGTTCAATTAAATCATAAAACTTGTCACGAAAGTGCAATTAAGTCCTAAAATTTTCAAAGAGTACAATTAGATCCTAAAATTTTCAAAAAATGCTATCAATAAAGGATTTGATTTGATTAATTTGACAAATTTTAGGACTCGATTACACTTTTGTGACAAATTTTAAGAATTAATTGCACTTTTTAAAAGTTTTAAGACTCAATTATATTTTTATGATAAAATTCAAGACTTATTCACATTTTTTGAACGTATACAAGAAAGTCAGACAAGGTTAGTAACCAGGTTTTTGCATTATAAACTTAAGTACTGGTGACTATGGTTATATGTTGTTCACGACCAACAAGGAAGGAGTACACCTCAAGTACCAAAACTTTCAAAAGGTATACTTACATACACACCACGGCCCCAATCAGATTCCTTTTCTTGTCTTTTTTTTTTTTTTTTTTTTTTTTTTTGGTTTTTTCGAAAGAATTGCCGCTTGGATAATTTTTTAAAAAAGAATTGCCATATCAATTAAAAATCTCATCAGAAATAGCCATGTCAACTGTTTGGCCAAAAATTCTCGTTGTTCACACTTAAGAGCTCCTTTCTTTGCCAATTTTGGCACTTAAATATACCTTATGGAAGTTTTGATGCTTATATGTATAGTCGTGTCAAGTTTTGACATTTGGAGTGTCCACATCTCCAGCCAATCGTAATCCAACTTGTGTTCTAAAGAATAACAACTGTTGTTTGTTTTTCCTCAGCAGATACAGATAAAAAATTGAATTAGATCATATATGAGGAATCTTCAAGCACACCATAATGCAAATAAACAACTCAAGCTGGTAGACAACGTTTGCATATTCATTGAGAATCAGGAGTTTAAGTACATGCTTCGAAAACAACAGGGAACGGCTTTTGGTTAGCTAAGCCACATGGGTGGATGCCGCCCTTGCTATTGACTAGGTTTGAATAGACCATATTAACGAGAAAAGTCAGTAAATGGAAAGCTGCAAAAATTGCTTGGAAATGTTTCAGAATACTCAACGATAAAATCAACAGAAATTATGCAGTGCCCGGCGCAAGCGGGCCGCCTCCTCGATTTCTCACTGGTTGAATATATACGCAAGGTTGATGCCACAATTTTGAATTTTATACGCCATCTGGTAATGAAGAGTTACCACATTGATATCTGGAGTTCGAGGAATGCTAGTAATCTATAGTTGGATCTTCAATGTCACGCAAGCCTTTGATTCGAAAGAGCCATGTTGAAGTCTTGAAATAGAATCCCCAACACAGTTCCATTATTTGGAGTTGTCTCTATTGTAGCAATACGAGCGTGTTGGTAATCTAGAAAATGAGTGTTGAGTAGTGCCATTCTTGCCACAACAAATAATCTTATTCAGCCATATAAACAGAGTTTAAGGCAAATTGCTCCAAAATAAAGATGGGTGAATCCATGTTGTGTCCATTGACGAGGAAATTCCCAAGGGATCTCAAGTGTAACAAACTGTTATTACCGAATAACGAGAATTGCCTTCTGATCAAATCTAGTAGAGCAGACTTATTCTTTTACTTGATCACTTGCCATTATTTGATGTCGTAATATAAATGTCATAGTTATTTAGGAAAATTAATGTCACACCCCAAAACCATCAAGAATGGGGAATGACACGGCCGTCCTTCCACTCAAAGGACGCAGCCTCAGAGCTCCCATGATCTAACTCTTAAAAGTCCCCATATCCATCTCGCTCTCGTACCTACTCATCGTTAGTTGATAAACCTGAAAAAGATTGGAAAATAGAGGGGTGAGCAACCACGGCTCAGTGAGTAATACATATCGTAAAAGCGTATCAACTTTCACATTATACATTTAAAACTCAAGGCATGACTTATTATTGTCAAACAAAAATATGATAACCCGCATGAACAAAATGCATTATATGTTACCTCAACCAAGCTATATCAAATAGCAAAATTTCTCATTCATCAATAATAACCAAAACCAGCATCACCAATTTGTTCAATTATTGGACTCATCCTATCTCATATCAATGGCTCATTCCACGCTCAATATCCAAACTTAAGGCCCTAGAGGTGACTCCCACGAAATTACGTTATCGTGTAGCACTTAGCCCTTGACCACATATAGCAATAGTACAAGGCCCTAGAGGTGGCTCCCACGAAGTTACGTTATCGTATAGCACTTAGTCCTTTACCATGCATGTCAGTAGTGCAAGGCCCTAGAGGTGGCTCCCATGTGACTCAAGTCACCATGTAGCACTTAGCCCTTGACTACAAGGCCCTAGAGGTGGCTCCCACGAAGTTACGTTATCGTGTAGCACTTAGTCCTTTACCAATTCACAACACATTTGATTTCCTCAACACAATACATATCATGTTTCGATAGTCATCATATAACCACATAAATAATTTATACCAAAACAGCATACATAACCCTTCAAGAGAGGTTTGTCGAATCCTCCCACAATAACTCAAAATTACCGAGCATTATATCCATCAATATATTACAAATAGGTCCTCACTTCCCCACATGTCAATTAATCTTACCTTAATACATGAGTTTCACAAAACCAAAGAAGATATTAGTACTACTCACCTGGGAAAGTCGAAAATCAACCTATGTGGTTATTTGAGCCAACGCACTCGGATCCCTAACAATTAATGGAAAAAATAATATCAAAAGGCCGAGTAAAAAAAAGGATATTCTTATAATGACTCGCCTATACTAAGCCTATTCGTCGATAAAACGACACCTATGCGCAACGAAAGCTCGCATTTAGCATAAACCCCTTGATTTCCGCTACACGCAGCCCATGCGCCAACTTTCACACGCCATAACTTCCTCCACAAAAATCCGTTTCAAGCCATCTTATAGTCTTTAGAAAGCTCTCTTAACGTAAAACAACAACCCCAACTCAGCCACCCCAAAACAGTACTGAAAACAACAAAAAAACAGACCCGAAGCTGCTGTTCGCTACAGTACCAGAACGCGCCCCCAACTTCAAAATTTTGTTCCGGACAAACCGCAAGCTCAAATCATGATCCGTAAAATCTCACAGCTCCACAACATCCCAAACTATCATTTCTACAAAAATACGCAGCTCAACAACTCAAAAATCGGGCTTCGCCGCTCGATTTTCCCAAAATTCCGAATTTCAAGCCCTAGGTCCGAAATTACTCCGATTGAACGAAAGGGGAGCACGAGTGCTTACCGAGCGTTGCAAAACACACTTGAGTCGGCTTGATGAGGCATCCGAATCACGTGCGCGCCAACTTTTCTCCCTTTTTCCCTTTTTCCTTTCTCCTCTTTCTCTTTTCTCCCCTGTTTTCTCTCGTCCCCTGTTTCTGCTCGTCCTCCTCTTTCTTTCTCTCCCTCTCCCTCTTTTTATACCCCAGCCGAAGCTTCTCCACTTCCCTTCAGCCTCCCTTCTTGACTTTTCAACTCTTTCTTTTCCTTTTATTTTATTTATTTATTTCTTTCTTTTTAAAAACCCATATATTACAATTAAAATGGACTATACCAGTGAGAAAAAGTCAGTAAATCTATGGAAAACTTCAAAATCTCCCTATTTTATTGCTTAAAAAGCGTTTCAAAATAATCATTAATAAAATCAATTGGAGTTATGCAGCGCCCTGTGCAAGCGGACCGCCTCCTTGAGAACTCTGTTGTTGAATATATATGCAAGAGCGAAACGCTTTTTAAATCGTATGAATTCATCCTCTGGTCCAACTGACCTGAAGAACCAATAGAGAACAAATATTCTTTCTCCTCTCACAAACAACAGCAGCACAAATTGTTTTCAAGCCTGAGTTTCGTACACGAACCCTCACATGGTGGTACTTAACTGTTTGTCGTTTTGAGTAGATGCTTAAAACATTATTGATACTGGCAGTATACTTTGATTTTGTGGGACTGAAATGAAGAGTTCTGAGACTCTAATGAAAGATCTATGTCGGCACGTAGAGCTCTCAAGTGGACAATCTTGGACTGGGAATGGCTACCAGGGGTTTCATTTTCTTGACCGCGATCCCAAACTGGTTCAATAAGTCCAGCTCCACCCCTCGCGGGAATTCCCACATGAACGAATGCAAATGAGATGCGAATACAAACGTTAGCGTTCTTTCTGCCAGGACAAGCCCCGCACATATCCTATGACCGGAACTGAATGGCATGTACATGAAGTCGCTGCCAGAGTGATCGTACCTGCTAGGATCTTCCAAGAACTTCTCCGGTCTAAACTCCGATGGTTCGTCCCGTATCTTGGGGTCCCCGAGGATATAGCCCACATTCAAGAATATGTTACTGCCCTTCGGTATCATGTAACCCCTGAGGACATAGGAAACTTGTGGTGTCCGAGGAACCAATAGTGGCAGAGCCGGGTGCAAGCGAAATGCCTCCGTGAGGGCCGTGTTGAGGTAACTTAGTTTTGGCAAGTAATGCTCTTCGACCATGTGATACTTGAGATTTTGGATCAGGTAAAACGAGCAGTGGTGGGGCCCACACAAGAAACAAAAGAAAGGGAAAAGAGATATAAAAAGGGGAAATAAGGGGTGCTTGGTTCTCGAAGAGGCCGAGAGTTGGCAGGGGTTGAGCATGGTCTAGGTGGGCAATTCACACCTTGGAACCGATAACCGCCCACCAAAGACTAGTTCCAAAAAATTGGAGCTGAGAAACATCTGTTGGTTCCATAGACCCACCTGGGAAATGGACCGCGGTCTAATTGGGTGGGTTCCTAGAATCAGTCTACAATTTCTACAAAATTGCATTCATAAATTAACGTCATGTTTAACCTAGTTTCTAATTTAGAGCACCAAAATTTGTTTGGCCTTATATTTTGATTGAATTGGGAGCCGTTGATTTTGATTAAGAATTGAAAACTATTGGGTAGAATGAATAGATAATACTCATTAGCTAGAAATTAAATTTCTTCTAAGGTAATGGTATAATCCTCTAAGGATTTTCTAACACCAAGAACATGTAGAAACTTTACGTTAAAAGTCCTAACCTTCACATAAGTTAAAACATTAGTCACTTGATCTTTTTTTTTTTTTCAACATCAACCTATTTTAATCATGGAGATAACTAAGGAGAGACTGATTAAACGAGCCTTTAGCTCTTAATTTTGTATTATTGACAAAGCACCACAACACTTGTCTCCATTTGGTCCTTTTCTTTCTCTTTGTTTGTTTATTTTATTTTGGTTGAGAAAAAAAATAAATAAATAATTGAATGAGAAAAAATAAGTGAAGGGTTAATCTTATTACACATCAAGTGACAAAATTAGTCAATAATGTCTAATGACTACAAATAAAAATGTGCAAATTTGGTTAAAATACTTCAAAATAATTAAGTAATTATAATGGAATTTCTTTTACTAAATATATATATATATATATGCTAATCCGGTTCAAGTGGATGGGCGGTTTCATACCTAAAACTAGGAACTGGACTAGTACTCACCAACTCCATTAAATTGGAATCGAGAACCAGACTGGCCCCCATGGGAATTGCTGGTTTTTGTCTGACCCGGTCTGGTTCTGGGTGATCTGATTGATTCCCAATTCTTTTGCATACCCTTAACTAGCGTGGCCGAAAAATAGAAAAGAAAAAGGGGAGAAAGAAGGAAAAGAAGAAGAAAGAAGAAGAAAGGAAACAAGTTTCTCATGTGCATACCTTTGGGTCCTTGCCAAGTCGACTCAATTATGCAATGCAATGCCTCATAAGTACTCACGCCACTCATTCGTTCAATCAAGGTAGTTTTCGGAAATAGGGCTAAAATTCGAAGTTATGTGAAAATTGAGCTGATTTTCGGGTTGTGAAGCTTTGGGTTTTTGTAGGAATGGTGGATAATGGCATTGTAGAGCTGTTGGGCTTTGACTAGAGTCGTTTTAGCGCAACAGTTTTGTCAAAGTGGGTTTCGTGGTCCACTTTCTCGTTAAGCTTAGGTTTAAGCAATTGCTTCGGGTGAGCGATGTGTTAGCGTATATGATTCTTTTTGTTAGCTTTTAGTATAGTCATTCGGTAATTCAGTGAGCGTTTTACTTGGTTTTCATGTCATTTCTTGCTTATTTAATAGGGCCACAAATTCGACAATATAAGTACAGTTTATTATTTAGTCGTACGCGACCAGATGAGTGGTACTATATCTTTTTTGAATTTGTAAAACTCATGTTTTGAAAGTGCTACAAATTATAGATAGTATGAATTATGAAATGACATATTTATTGCATAAAAGCCGGATCAAGCATTTACTACCCTTTGGTTGTTTACAAATGTTTAGAAAAAGTGCCATATAAAGTATCATGAAATAATACACATGTAACTGCTTTGCGATTGATTTATGGAAATGTCTTTGAATGATTTAAGAAATGATTGATAAATGGATGATAGGCTATGTGGCAAAATGTTATTTACTTGGTTTATGAGATTGATTTTTGAATTGGACTTTTGGTATTAGATGATGGTTGTTTATTGTGACATCATGAAATTCAACCCCGTCTCAAATATATATGAAATGGGCATTTCGTCGACGCGCCTATGGTCATTTTATTATGAGTTTGTCACTCATGAGTTAACTAATCTATTAGGTGAAGTTGTTAAGAAATATAAATACGGTAGACTTGAGAATTCGATCGGAAATCGACTATTCGACCGTGATAATCAGCAAGGGTCAATACGACACCGTTATAATTAAAATATAATCGGATATAGGTCGATTCGACGGAATTACGTAGTTGCGGGTGCTTCCGCATGATTATGAAATTCATGTCGAACGGCACTAACCCAGTTTTTATCGATTTTATACTCGGTGCCCATAATTGAAACCTTGAGATTTTTATGACAACCGAGAGTCGCCTACGAGTTAGAGATGCACAAACGTGGACTGAAAATTATCGACCACAGGTCAAACGCATTAAAATCCCCAATAGCTACCCAGTAGGTTAGGTTGTGCTAAAATCGCGTCCGGTCGATTTTAACCACGAAATTGAATTCGATTTCAGGAATTGAACATTCGAACGTGTCACGATTTATTTTTAGGATATCGTCTCATCTTTGGGAAAAATTTTGTTGAGTCAGGAAAAATCAGTTTTCGAACAAAAAAAAAAGTAAAAAGGAAATTCGGATGGGGATGAAGAATTGTACTTTTCTACCCCTAAAAGCCTTAATTTGAAAAATTATAGCTTAAATTTGGGATTGGGTGGGCCAAAGACTTTAGGGGCAAGGACTTTGGGGCTTAAGTGATGATTACATTGGATATTTTTCTTGACTAATTGGTCTCTCTCTCTCTCTCCAAGATTCAGTGCCCCCTTCTTCTTCAGCCGATCAACCCCTCCCCCTCTCCCTCTCACGCACGCTTCTCCCTTCATTGCTGCAGCCGACTTTTCCCTCCTACTCCTTCCTCTTCCCCACGATCCTTCTCCCCCCCTCCACGTTCTCTCCTTCCCCACATCATTTTCTTCATCCCCTCGACATCACCGCCACTCTCCTCACCCACAACACCCAGAGTTCACACCCATCACCATCTCTACCCACCGTCCCACGCCAACAACTCCTCACCATTTAGCCATCTCACTTCCCGAACAGCGGCACCAATCCACCGCTAGCACATCGTCACGCCGGTCACTAAGGCTGCGCATGGCAACATTTCTTGGCTGGGGAATAATTTTTTTTCAGAAATAGTTCTTTTCTATTTCTTGGCTGGGGAACAATTTTTGAGCAAAAAAACCCGTTTGATAACTACAGAAAATTTATATTTCTAGAACAAAAAAAGAACAGAAACACGTTTGGTAATCGCACAAAATTTCTATTTCTAGAATAGAAAAAGAACAAAAACACGTTTGGTAACTACACAAAATTTCTATTCCAATTTTTTTAAAAAAAATTAAAATAAGAAAAAGGAATAAATTTAATATTACATAAAATTAACAAGATCAAAATATTATTAGATTAATAATACATTTGCTTAGGTGTAAGCATTCTAGTCGAATATGCTTGTAACATAGGTGGTATTGTAATGGAACGTGAGCTATTATTTTATATCTATATGTGAGGATCTAGGTTTAAGCATATATAGGTTTGCTCTGAATACACCGTGTCTATGGATTTTCACGACATCCCCATACGGCGAAGCATCATGAATATTAACATATATGAATGCCTTGAGATGGACTCGTTGTGGATTTTCTTATGGAAGGATGAAACATTTCATATGTATGGAAATGAATTTCTGACTTCGTCCATAGATGATATCCAAATGAGCATCCCCCTGATATGAAATAAAGAGATGCTCTCAACTTCTTACGGTATGATCGACTCTGCAACTAGAGGCCGATGGGACCAACTCAACGATTCAAAAGTGTACTCAGATTCTGCCGAGGACCGAGACCGCTTCATCGTATGCTGGGACACAACTAGTTGAATGGTTTGACAAGGGAGGATACACCCATCTCCTAATCGTGCACAAATTTGTAAAGGTAACACGGTCAACGTTCTATCACGACTTCAAAATTACCACAAGTTGACTCCGCGCATGGCCTACATTAACAAGACACCACCATCGCAACAAACAACAATCGTTCCTTGTCCCGTGACTTCGTTTTTCAAATTGCTGAGGTCATGCACTCGCCCCAAGTGAATTTCGCTTTGCACGTTCATGCGGGGAAACAATGAACATGAATTCTTCTCCGAGCATGCAGAGGTCGCCCCCCAGTCAAAATTAGCAAAGCTCTCCTTTTCTCTTTCATTTCTTCCTTTCGTTGATACACGAGGAGAAAAAGAGACCTGAAAAAATAGCTCGAGATTCCCGACGAAGGGGGGAAAAAAGCCATTGCCGTGTACCTTGTCACGTCCGCAATCATGTGGTGATTCCTCTCGAGAATTGCATTCGCGTACCTTCAATGGGGGCTAAGTTAAGTCCACTTTTATGATAACCCCCAAAAGCTCTCAGCGCTAGAATACAATTTCTTCACGAGATGGATCCCTTCCTTCCACGCTCAATTTACATAAGAAAACAACGCGTCATCTATAAGCTGCAGTCTCTCATCGTCTCTAAACAAAAAATAATCCAATTTGCCCCATTCCCCAAAGACATCTCGGCAATTGAAGAACATTATGCCATATATGTACTTAAAGACTTCATGGAGGGATAATTACCTAAAAAGTCCTAAACCTATTGCCCATGTGCCAATTCAATCCTAAACTTTTTTTTTTTGGATCAATTTAGTCCTAAACCTTTTGCCCATTGTGCCAATTCAGTCCATTCGGCCAAAATTGGCCGGCCTAAGACGACGTGGACGCCGAAGGAGACAACTGGCCGGTGAGGTAATTTTTTAATATTTTTTTATATTTTTTTCGAATTTTTAAATTTTTTTTTTTTTAAATTTTTAAATTTTTTATTATTTATTTATTTATTTATTTATTTTTATTTTTTTGGTTTCTCCTTCCTCCGCCGGCCGACGCCGGCAAGAGGTGAGGGGTGGTGAGGCCGACCTCACCGGCCACCGGCGAGGCTCGCCCGCCGCCATTGGCGGAGGCGAGCCCCACCCGGCGGCGCGAGCCGAGGCGGCGTCGCCGGCGAGGCCGAGCTTCACCGGTGGCGGCGAGGCGGCCGTCGCCGCCGGCGAGGCTCGCCTCCGCTAGTGGCCGGCGAGGCGAGCCTCGCGTGGCCGGCAAGGTCGCCTCGCGGCCCTCACCTCGGCCGGCGTCGGCCGGCCGCAGGAAGGAGAAACAAAAAAAAAAAAAGAATTAAAAATTTAAAAATTCGAAAAAAATATTAAAAATATTAAAAAATTACCTCGCCGGCCAATTGTCTCCGCCGGCCCACGTCCCGTCGGCGCCGACCGGCCAATTTTGGCCGGATGGACTGAATTGGCACAATGGGCAAAAGGTTTAGGACTAAATTGGCCAAAACAAAAGGTTTATGACCGAATTGACACATGGGCAATAGGTTTAGGACTTTTTAGGTAATTATCCCACTTCATGGACCATGCCCACAAACTTACAAAATGTTGCAATGCATAGACATCCGATATTTTCCATGGAAAAGTTGATACAACGATCAGCATCTCAAGCTGACGAGTTGAAAATGGATATAGTTCAAGCATTGCCTAAATCAACATTGACTAACCGGACTTTTTTTCGTTTGGTATGTTCACTTGGTGGAAGGAGAGATCTAGAAACAAGGGGTGAAGAAAAGACATACTCGGATTAGAACAACACTGTCTAGCTATCAGCAGCTTTGAAGATGGTCAACAAAGCTAGGAATAGGTTGACAATGTCTAGGTACAGTGAAACTGCAGCCCAAATGTATTCATCATATGAGTAGCGTTTGATCAGATTGTTTGTGTCATAGATGATGTACCCACAAAAAATGAGTGCCGCCAAGCACCCATATATCTTCACGCCTCACTCTTCTTACTTCCGGATGAAACTCACTCGACCTATTGCCAATCTGAAATAAGAATTGCAGGATTAATTCTTTGGATGGAAATAAAGAGAATATCAAGTAATTTCAAAAATTTTGGCAACTGAACATGAAAAGCAAGTCTAAGTTATCTGCACGCAAAACATGTTACATCCAAAAGGCTCATCAATCATGATGGGTAAATGCTAATTTTTCCCTTGCTTAAAACATATATCCCCGATTGTAGTGATATCACTGCATGAACTGTACTTTTATGTTCGCATGACAGGATTGACTATAATTTTTACTTTTTGCTTAATCTATCTTGCAGTTCACACATTTTTGCTTTTGCTTAAGCAGAAACAAGTGCACCCTAAGAAAAGTAACTCACTCCGAGCTACTTTTATCATATATTTCTAGATTAGAAGAAGTATATTTTCAGAATCCTATACAAAGAAAAAAGTTAACCAGACATATTTGAGAAAACCCACAACAAGCCCATCCTCATGACAGCTCTCCAAACTAATGCCTCTCTACACTAATATACCAGTGGCAGGCTACATCCACAAGGGAGTCTCCAGGTCCTGGTAGCACTATAGTACCTGATGACTAAAGAATACACATGCAAAAGGCTTCATTCCAATCTTTTGACAACAGAAAAAGACAACCGCCTAGAGAGGCCCAAATTTCATTATAAAGGCAGCATAATTGAGATCCTGATCAATCAATATAGGAATTGTAAAGAAAAAACAATCAAGTGCAAGATCAAGCTCACAGAAGACAGAGATTAAGTAGAAGTGAACCAATCCAGATGAACATGCTGAGATTTATGGTGTAATAATTGAGCTAATAGCCTTTGGGAGCATTTCAATTGCAAGGACCAATCTAGATGAACATGCTGAAATCATCCAAATCCTATCCACATATCAAGATCTCTCATACATGGAGATGCTGATACAAGAGAATAACTTTGTCCAATTTAATTATGCTAAGATATGGATCGCTTAAGAAAGAAGAGCTTGATATGTAAGTGCTTTTCAAAGTCAAGTGTGCCCCTGGCATGAGAATAGGCATTTCTTGAGAATAATTATTGTTTTTTAACTTCTAACCAGTAAACTCTACTCTGTTTTGGCCTCTGTTTTGTTCAACTATTAGCTGCATCAGCGAGGCTAAACATTGGCCGCAGACACAACTATCAAAGGCCAAAGAACCAAATAAACAACTTCCCCACTAACCAGCTCCAGAAAAGCATAAGCTCAGTTATCAGACAAGTGGGATTCTACCAAATGTACCAGCAAATCCAACAAATTCAAAAATGCCCACCAAACAACTCCCAGTCAGAGATTCACCAAATGCCTCGAGTCCCGTTCCGAACTCAATGCACATTACCTCCGGCGTTCGAACAGGAAATCTAGGTCAACCCCTCTTCCCCCAAGACACGTCCCTGCTCCAAGAAGCCCACTGAACCACTCTGAATTCTGGCAAAACCAGTCAAAGCCACGATTTTTTAAATTCCCGTCGCAAACCCACCAAGAAGATTCCAAAGCTTGGACTCACGCAGAAAAAAAGGGGCCCGGAACCGCTGGTACCCATTAAAGAAAAGACGCTTAACTCAATGCCCGGCGAGCTTCTTCCTTCTCCTCCCGCCCCCACGATTGAAATAATGAGGCCACGAGGCCACGACCACTTTGGAGGCTAATCATGCACGGCGCCAGAAGAGACAGGGGCAGGAACGCTTGGGAAACTCGAAAAACATTGTTGGGTCACTACACAAACTGGGTTCACTCGCAAGCAACTTCTCCACCAATCTATGAGCGGCGCAACATCGGCTTCACCCAGCTCATCGCAACACATAAAGACACTCGCAGCTAAACCCATCGCGACGCAAGCTCCAGCTCCGTCCCGAAAAGCAAATGCGAACCCAAAACCCCCATCGAGCTAAAACCAACAGCCCCGGACCCGGATCTAAGGAGGGAGTGAGCAAAATCAAGACTTGACCCAGACCCACATTTCCTCGAGCAACAGTAAACAGACCCAGAATCTGATCGAGCAAGAATTGAGTGCAGAAGAGGAGGAGGTGACGGGACTCACCGAAATATGGAGGCGGTTTCGGGCGGTGGAGTGGGTGATGACGGGATTGACGGCACTGAAGAGAGGCGGAGGCGACAGGAGTAGCTGCAATCCAAGTTGGAGAGAGGACCGGCGGCGACGACAGGACCGGCGACGACAGGACCGGCGGCGACGAGATCGGCGGCGACGAGACCAGCGAGGGGCGACCGGAGATGAGATCGGGGAGAGGCAAGCGGATGAAGGGAGAGGTGAAAATGGAAGGGGGTGAACGTAAATTAGGGTTAGCCCATTCTATTTCTTAGTTTTCTTCTTGGGAATTCTTGGCCAGAAACGAGAAGTAACTTTTTTTTACTTACTCGTTTCTATTCCAAAACCATTTCTTGGTTGAGTTTTTCATTAGGGAACAAAAAAAATTACCTGTTATCAAACGGGTTTACTACTTTTTTTGTTAACTTAACTAAAGAATAGAAATTTTGTTAGGAATGTTCACGCACTGCTAAAAACCAGCCGTCGTCTATCCACTGTCTAGCCGCCAGCTTCAGCCAACCCCTACCCCACCCCCCAGGGCACCACCTGGCCATTTCCACCGAAGCCCAATGCCACCCGACTAGCAACCCACAGAACCAAGTCCTTCACTTGGCCATGAGCTTCCCCTTACCAATCTAGCCATCAGTTAAACTCCAGTCAAGTCGCGTAGGCTCAAGTCTCCACTGCCTTCGTGCGGCCGTCACTGTGGACCTTTCGCCTTGTTAATCCGATGAGTTAACTCCATAATCCTTGATTAGGTTGTTAATTTTGCTTAGGGGGATAGATTAGTGTTAATTAGCTTGATAAAATTAGTGTCAAGTTAGATTAGCCTTAAGTTGGATTAATGTTAATCTAGTTTGGTTAGATTAGCACTAATGAGGTTAGGTTAGTCTAATTTAGTGGATTTCCCTTGGATCTGGTCACTAGACCCTCGTCGTTTACTATTTTTGTGGGAAAAGATGTGCTATGATTTTGAAGTTGTTTCCCTCTTGAAAAATGCTCTAAACATCTTCAGCTATGATATATATTTTACTCATGATTTTAGGGATTTAAACGGATAAGGTTTCGACCTTGTTATTTGCGAAAGAAAATCTCAGTTTGTGCTCGAACTTGTGACCTTTTGGTGTTTAATGAATTTTTATCAACTCTTAGGGTTCGATTTTTGAAAGAGTTCCTTCACAAAAAATTTTCCTCATATATTATAGTTTAACATATTCAAATTTCAGATCAAACAGACAAGTTTTGGAGCTCGAACCAAGCTGGTTTTGGAAAACAGAATTTCTGGACACAGACACAATTTTTGTAATAGTTTGAGTGATTTACTTCTCTTAATCTCGAAAGATTTGGGTCCTTTAAGTGTCCTTTAGAACATATTCAAATTTGAGAATTTTCTAAATTCGTTTGATAATGTTTCTGGAATTAAATTTGGAGGTGCGCGAGTGGACTAGTTTCTGCCAATTAGGACCAGTTGTGGTTCTATAGTTGTTCTTGGTATCTTACTTGTTGGGAAATGATTATGTTGTGATTTGGTTGATGTTTGGCATGCTGAGAACTCATATGTGATATCATGAGGTTGATTGTTCTATGTTGGTGCGCATGGTAACGTTTCTACTTCTCCCAATTTCTGTTTTTTTGTTCCCCGGAATAAAAAAAGAATGTAAATCCGTTTGGTAACGTCGAGTTGTTTTTTTATTCGGGAACAAAAAGTTAGCCCGGGAATAGTTTTGGAACAAAAACCGAAGTAAAAAAGTTGCTTCTGGTTCCCGGGAACAAGTTTAAGAAATAAGTGAAATTTTTTTTTTTTTATTCTTCTCTTGCACACGGCCCATTGACCGCCGTTGACCGCCACTCGCCGCCGCACGCCGCCGGCCGACCGCCGACCGCCGCCGCCGGCCGGCCGCCGCCGCCGACCGACCGTTGACCGACCGCCGCCGCCGCCGGATGCCGCCGACCAATTGCCACCCGCCGCCGGCCGCCGGAGGTCGATCGACCGCCGACCGACCGACCGCCGCCGCCCCGGCCGATCGCCGCCCGCCGCCGCATGTCGTCGCGGCCGCCGGAGGTCGATCGCCGTCGCCGACCGACCGCCGCCGCCGCCGCCGCCGCCGCCGGACGCCGCCGCCGTGCCGCCGGCAGACCGCCGCCCGCCGCCGCATGTCGCCGCCGCCGCCGCCGCCGCCGACCGACCCCGCCGCCGCCGCGCCGCCGCACCGCCCATCGGCCGCCACCTCCCGCGACCACCTGGCTGCCGAAGGGCGGCGGTCGGCCAGCGGCGAAAGCGGCGTCCGGCGGCGATCGGCCAACAAAAATAAAAAACAAATAAATATAAAAAGAAACTGTTTTTTACCAAACGCATTTCTATTCTTTTTCTATTTCTAGAGTAGAAATTTTGTGTAGTTACCAAACGGGTTTTTTTACCCAGAAATTGTCCCAGAATAGAAATAGAAAAGAAGCATTTAAAAAAAAACTACTCCCAGCCCAGAAGCGTTGCCATGCGCACCCTTATTGTTATTGAAAAACATGACCTTTTGGACTATTAAATAGAAAATCAATGAGGTGTCAGGTCTAGACACCAAGACTTATTTGCTCAATAATAAGGTTTTAAACTAAATGCATGCAAAGTTTGACGGATTAATTTTGAGTATGTGAGCACCTACAAATTTATTTCTAAACATTTTGAACGGAAAAGAAAAAGGGTTATTAAGGTTTGTTTTCAAAGGAGGATGGTTGGAATAGAAATTAGAAAAGAAATATGATGTCGGGGTTAGACGCCAAGTTTTATGTGCTCAATAAGACCGTGAGGTTTTAAACTAGATGTGTGCTAAGTTTGGCGAGTTAATTTCAAATTCGGGACTCCATACAAATTTATTTTGGAAGGTTTGAACAAAAAAAGGGGTTGCCAAGTGAATTTTTAAAAAGGGATTTTTTTTTTTTTTTTTTTTTTTTTTTTTTTTTTTTGTGTTTTGGCTACATGATGGAAGCTAAGAGTTGACTTGGTTGATGATGTGCTTGCATGATTAGGTTAAATAAGTGGTTTAGTTTAATTAATCACAATTTATTTATTTATTTGCAATTTATTTAATTAATTATAATTAGCGTAAATTGTGACGGAATAGCCATTTTGCGTAATTTTATGCTGATCGTCGTGGCTGAGTTCATTTGTGAAATTGATTGCTAAATTATGTAATTGAGTGCCTGGTGATGATTTTTTATGATTATTGCAAAAATATGATTTTTGCAAAAATATGATTTTATGGTATTTAATTAGAAAAATACCGGGTGTCGGGTTTTGATACCAAAAATATTTTATGTACTATATAAAATCGTGGATTTATAAATTAGGAGAGTGCCATGTTTATTGGTTCAATTTAAATTTGTGATCACGCACAGTTATTTTATCAAGAATTTTTAATAGGAAGAAAATTGGTCAAGTCCATTATTTTAAATTGAGGTATTTGAGTGCAAAGCATGATGTTCTTAGCCGAGCATGAATGTGCATGTAGTCATTATCGGAACCCATCCTACTGTGATCACACGGGACGATGCTTGATTAAGTTCAAATGCCCTTTACAACGGATGCCGGTCACAGTGGAGGTTGGGCTGATACTCCTTTATGGAATGTCATCTAGTTATAGACGTTGCCATGCTCGATGGAGTGGGAAAACGCTTGGTTGTGCCGGATGACCACTGATTGTTGAGTTGGCCGTAGTTGTTGGGTCGTAATTAATTGTGGCATGCTTGAGTGATTGAGATAGCTGTGTCTAATTATGTGACAAAATTGTGTGGCACAGAATGGGACGTGTCCTAACGGTTTTGCCTTATAATTGGGACCCTTGTAATTGTTTGAGGATGAATTGATGTGTTCCAGTTATTGAATTATGCTTGCTGTGTTCATAAATGTATATGCGGTGTATTAACGTGTAAGGAGGTGTAGAGATGAGGTAAGTTCGTGTGTGACGCCTGTTTAGGCTACCTCTGAGTGAATTCTCTTACTAATCAAGGCTTAGGTTGTTGACTGCTAAGATTTATCTCACCTCGTCGTGGTTTAAAAATTTCAGGGCTATAGCATGGAGATCCGCAAAGTGCAGATTTGGTGGGTGCGAGATGCGACACCTTTTGGCTAGCCCTGTCGCTAGTGAAGTGTAGGTTACTTAGGGGTTTCTTTTGAGATAGACCTATATATAAACTCCCAGGTTAACCTGGTATTTTTTTTTTTTTTTTTTATGTTGGAGGAATCGCTTTGGCGACAGCCGCCACGTAAACCCCTAGGTGTCGCTAGCGGTGAAACCACCACCCTGGCACCACACATAAGTCACCATACAGCGCTTCAGCCTACCTACTTCGCAGGGGCTTCGAACCTGGGTCTCCGCGGTAGAGGACAAAGGATCGACCCTTTACGCTGCAACAATCGGTGGTTTAACCTAGTATGTTTATAAAGTGTGATTTATAAAAAAGAGTTAGTATGTTTTGACTATCATTGTGTTTGATAGTTGTCAGGGTGTCTGTTTAATCACTTCTACATGTGCTTAATTGAAAGAAAAAGAAAAAGAATGGGTTGGCAACACGTCCCGGGACGTCATGTTTTTAAATTGATCGCCAGGGGATGTGCGCGCGCTCGAGATTCGGGGTGTGACATTTATGGCCAATATTGCTATGAGCCCATTGAGGGGCATGGGGGTATGCATATTGGGTTTTGGATACCCTTCTGGGCTGAGCCACCAGCTTTGTAGGTGAAGAGCTTACTAAGGGAGAATCTTGGTCACCTTATCACCAAGCGTTGTATCGTGACTATAATAGAATATTGAGCAATAGATTGGTCAATTGAATGGAACATTGAAGTATGATTTGATGAGATTAATCAATGCAATAGACCATTGATATGAGAGTTGTTGTGATTGATTAATGGATTCAACCATTGATGTTTATGATGATTAACTGAGTATTTTTTGGAATGTACAAAGTTTTGTTGAAATGAAACCACTCATATGTGATTCAATATATATTTTATACCTTGAGTTTGGATTATGAGTTTCTGGAGGGTAAGAACAGTACAAGTGTCAATACTTTTGTATTTTGCTCATTTGCGTGCTAAAACTGTTTTTTTTTCCTCACTTGAATGCCACATATTTGAAAAATCAATCACTTGAGTACCACTTCCAATTTGCCCTATTGAAAAAGCTAACGTGGCCACCAATCAGCTACGAAGGTCTTAGGCAAGGCCATCAGAGCCTTGCAGCCTCAGTGAGGCCGTGACAGCCCTCACCCACTTTGGGTGGTGTCCAACTTTGGACGGTTGCAAGCAATGCCACCTAGAGTGAGCGAGGGCCATCATGGCCTTGTTAGCAGTCAGCAAGGCCTCAATGGCCCTCGCCTGCTCTGGGTAACATCACTCGTGGTCGCTCAATGGCCGATGAGGGTCGTTGGCCCTAAAGGGAAAAAAAAAAAAAACAAAATACATATGAAAAAAATTCAAAAATAAATAAAATATGAAAAATTCACATAGAACATTTGGCTAGAATTGGTGCTCAAGTGATCATTTTTTCTCCAATATGACACTTAAGTGAGTGGTAAAAAAGTTTTAGTATTCAAGTGAGTGCCATATGAAAGTTTTAACACTCCTACTGTTCTCATGTCGAGTTTCTAGTATTTCTTTTTGTATACATGCATATTAGTTGTTCGATTTGCTTAAAAGACATGTACTACTCACTGAGCTTATGATTGCTAATCTCTCTCTTTCCTAACCTTTTCAAGTTCTTTCGAATGGAAGGATGTCAATGGGGGTTATTGGGAGTAAGATTTTGATGGTTTGAAACTGCGTCCTTTAAATGGAAGGACCGTCGTGTCATATCATCATGTGGTATTCTAGGTGTGACAAACCATCTCATCCTCTCCCACGACTTCTGTCAACTCGTGGACTGCTTTGTTCGTCATATCTCGGTTCTGCAACAACTCTGCCATTACCTACTCTACCATTTTTTAAGTCGTATGAGTTCTGCCAATCATGATGTCGTATTCCACATATTCAAAATATCACCAGAAAGAGTAAATTAATATAATGCAAGACCGTGCATTTATTCTATTGAATTGGCTTAATTTTTGGTATATATAGGCATGGAGAGGGGACGAATCTACCATATTGTCAACATTTTGGAGAGCATCGGAGTGAGTTTTTCTTCACTGGGGTCTTCTATGGATTTATGAAAATATTATTTAACTCCCTTGTTGAGTGAATCAACGTGATTGTCAGGTTCTAGTAAGAAAAGCCAAGAACCAGCATACCTGGAAAGGGTTCGGAGGGATTCCTGGGGCTGTAAAAAAGCTTAAGGTGGTTCTCTCACTGATTCATGCCAAAATCCTCTACAAGTAAGAACCATGATTGGAGTTTTCCAGAAAGGGTCTAATATAATTCATTGTTGTTTTTCAATTTAGGAATAGGGATTACGGGAGAACTTCAGCGTTTCCAATTTTGCTAGCTATAACAGAGTAAGAAAGTGGGAACCCTTTCATTCTCTAGCTTCCAGAATACATTCAATTCAACAGAGAGAGAAGATAAGTTTGAAAAGTCAAAAAGCATAAAGGAAAAGGAGAAGCAAAGTTGGAACCAGCAGAGGGCAGAGGGCAGTCAGTGGGGAGGCATTTCGCACGAGGAGAAAAGAGAAAGAGGAAGAGAGAGAGAGAGAGAGGGGCTTTTCGCCAAAAGAAAAGGGGAATAGAAAAAGTGATTGGCCCAAAAATGGAAAAAGAAAAGGGAAATGGGAAGAAGACTAAACAAAAGAATTTCCTAGAGTAGAAAATTTTCATCCAATTTTCTTTTCAATAAGTCTATAGATTCCCAAAAGAAATTTCAGATTAGAGTACTTGGGTCCCCACTTGCATTTTTGCATCCAATTTCCCTCTTGAATTTCTCTCAAAAGATCAAATGATGTCTCACTTATCAAATTGATTATTTTTCTCATCCAAAAATCCCTCATGCTTCTCAATTTCCCAGCCAGAATTAATCATCAGCTTCAATTGAACGAAAATGGCCCTAAACTAACTTTTTCCCAAAAAGTCTCGGTTGTCAGAAAAATCTTCTGAGACTGAGTCGACGTTCCTAAAATTTATTGTGACAAGACAGAATCTTCAATTTCTGAAATCAAACTCAGATTGGCGGTTAAGTTCATTCGGGCGCGTTTTTAGTGTGACCTAGGCTACCAAGTAGTTTTCAGAACTTTTTAGGACAAATGACCCTTGGTCGATTTTCTTCAAGCCACGATGAACCCACTTAACACGACTCTCAATTGTCGTGAAAATCTCGAGGATTCAAATACGAACATAGGGTACCAACACGATAGTAAAATCAAATTAGTGCTAGTCGACGAGAGTTTTCCAATTTAGTGGAGTCACCCACGATCAGTCATTCATCTCAGTTGAACCAACCTATCTCTGATCTTAATTCGATTTTTAATTGTGTCGTAATGATTTCTAAAGATGAGCATGGTCGAGAAATCGATTTCTGGTCGAATTCCCAAGTCTATTTGCCTTAAAGTCCTTAATAACTCACCCAGCTAGTCTAGTTATCTCGTGAGTGGCCAACTCAGAGAAAAGCACTGTAGTCGAGTTGATTAAATGCCCAATTTATCCAATCGAAATTAGATCCCAAAAATCTGGATGTCACAACCAGTGTCCCTAGGAAGTTCGGGTAGCAACCCGGAAGTGACTCAAACGAATTTGGCCAACATTGCGGGTGCAATCTGTTTCGAAGGTGGATATGAAATGATCACACATTGAAATTAATAAACAAGGCATGTGAGTACGTGTGATGGTGTTGCCATGTGTCATGAGATGCATATATTAGATTGCATGTGCCGTGTGATGCATGAATGGCGTTCATATGCACATTGCGGTGTAGTCTTCATGCATTATACTCATGTTAGCTTGTCTAGTTCGCATGACATCATTGGTACCATATGTTGTCCTATTTAATGTAGTTCATAGCTATGATGATTCACTATGTTGGTGCTATTTCCACTAAAAAGCGAAGCTAGGATCTCATTGTACAATGCCATGCTTTATCCTTTACTGGGTATTGTTGCTCACTCCTTATTTTTCCTCTCGGATCATTAGCTATAGATGTGACACCTTTAGCGACTTATGGCACACCTGTGCAGGTAGATGGCATGTATAGGGACTTTGAGAATTGAGATTCCGGCCTTGTTTTGACTCGTTATGTTTGTACTGTTTGGATAGATGATGGATGCCCTAATCCTTTTGTATTTTGTATTCGTGTATCTCAACGTGAATGGGAGTTTGTTTGGCCCCATCCATTGGTGATGTTTTAAGCTTGGATTAGGTGGTATGAAGGGATGTGGTGGATGAGGAAAACTACCGGGTAGAGGAGTTAGGCACCTTTTTGGCCTCTCCTAGGTGTTTTGTTTAGGTCATCTTGATGTGCGTATTGCCATGATGTAATTGTCAAGATGTCGTTTTCCTCTTGTAATCCCCATTTATGATGAATGAAGAGAAGCATGTTATCATTTTGAAATTCATTCTTAAGTGAAATGTCTTTATATGAAAAGTGTAAATTCTTTCGCTTGCGTAATACAAATTAAAGATTTTACTTGAGGGTCTAGAGTGACAGCCTGGGACGTCACAGCTCAAGGTTTGTCACACGTCCAATGGCCTCATTTCCATGTGTATTATGTTCCTTGAAAGAAGACAAAATAGAAGATTCTAGAAGACTTCTAAATCTTGGATGACAAGTTTTAGATTAGGCATGTGATGAATATTTAAGGCTCATGATTTCATTTATATTTTTGGAAGCTAGTCCATTAGTTAAGATTCTAGAACCTTCTTTCCAAATGACAAGAGAAGACTTAAGGTGCAAGTCTTGAATTAAGTCATGTGATGAATATCCAAATTCGATAATTACACAAATCCAAGCATTAAATGCAAAAAGCCTTGTGTCGTGACCTACCCTCGGGGGGAGAGAGCAGGTTTAGGGGTATTGCCTAAAGGACGGACCTAAGGCCCATTATTAGGCGCGGGCTCTCCCAAGCCCATACCCCCCCGTGACGTTGGGATATTTTCAAGAATTTTGCAAAAAAAGAGTCGCCACTAGCCTATTGGGGTCGGCTAGAAACCAAGTATGGCATGGGAGTATACCTCATTTCCTACGTAACCAGAGAATCTAGGGTCGGGGACTTGATTACACTAATTGACCAATTAGTGCCCTTTCGGTACCTAATCTTGTTCACTTTAGAAGAAAATATTTTTGGCATGCAAGTTGGATTGATTTTACACCTATCCACTAACATGTGCGGTGATCATGCGTTTGCGCAATCATTAATATAACAATCATAGCCACAGATTCTAATTGCAATAAAATTAAACACGTGCAATTAAACATAATTAAATATGCAAATTAAACATACGACATAATCAATGTGCGAGCAAATAAATGTCTAATTGCACTAAAAAAACCAAGATATAATAATTCCTAACCAAACCCCATCATTTTTGGATTTTCAAAATTTTTAATTAATTTTTTTAAATTTTTTAAATTTTTTTAATTTTTTAATTTTTTAAATATTTTTTAGATTTTCGAAATTGTTTTTAAAAAAATAATAAAATAATTTTTGGGGACCGGACCGGGTCCGGGCCAGTCCAACCCGACCCGGGTTCGGCTCGGTCGGCTTCGACCGGACCCGGGTTTGTTCCGGTTGGGGCGAGTGGGCCCAAAGCATGGGTCCAACCCAAGAGGTCCCCTCCTCTCTTTTTAAAACAAACTAGGCCTATAAGCCCACACTAAACCAGCCCAAGCCCACAAGCAAAGATAGCCCAAACCTAGCTTGAAATGCTCAAAAAAACTACCCGATTCGCGACCGGCGCCCGACCCGATTTTTGGCCGAAACCCTAGAGCTCCTTGGTGGCGGCGACGAGCATGATGGCGACAGCGACGCAGCAGGTGGCGGCAGCGACATGGTGTGGCTCAACGGCGACGTGGTGTGGCTCGACGGCAACACAGAGCAGCCAAAGGGAATGGGCGAAGGTGGCGCAGACCGGCGGTGTTGTTAGTGGCTGAGGAGGCATGGCGGAACATAGGGGGAGGCGTGAAGGTCGGCCCTGGATCTGCTAGCGTCGGGGTCGTCGTGGCTGAAGCAAGCACTGGAGCGGAGATTTCTGGCGTTAAGGCAGGGTGCAACGACGGCTTGGGCTACTGCTGGCAGTGCTCGCGAGTGTTCGGCGCTCGGAGGCTGTAGTGCACGGGCGGCGGCTTGAATGGCGTCGGGCAAGAGGGTGGCAGCTCGGCTCGAACGGGTTGACTCGGCGAGACGGCAGCGACAGGTAGAAGGGCGGCGGCTCAAACGGCGTAGGTCGGCGGCGACCGGAACGACGTAGGGCGGCACCGCCGCTTCCCTCCTCCCCTCGGTTCCTCTCTCTCTCTCTCTCTTTTTTTTTTTTTTTTTTTTTTTTTCGCGGGCTCTCCCTCCCTTTCTCTCTGCTCGATCGGCATCGGGAGCTGCGGCGACGGGTGCTATGGGTCAACGCTCGGAGGGCAATGGCGACTTCGTAGCTTCGAGCTGCAGGTGTCGCAGGGGGTAGCGGTGGTGCGGCGAGGGCTGCCACCGCGACCCCCTCTCCCCTTCTATTTCTTCTTCCTTTTCATCTCTGCATTTCTTCAGATCTGGGTTCCAGGGGAAATGGCCACGAACGGCGTCGATTGGGTGGCTCCTCAGGGGCAACGGCGGTGTGGCTTTGAACGAGGCAGCTCGAGCTCTCCGCTCTCTAGCATTTTTCCTTGGTGCTTCCTCGCCTCCCCTTTTTTTCTTTCACGATGCTTTTCTTTTTCTTCTTCCTTTTTTTTTTTTTGTTTTTGCGACTAATTTTGTACACGATTAAATCCTAAATGAAATAGCAAAATTTAGGTGTCAACAGCTGCCCCTCTTTGAATGGGAGCTCAAAGAGGTTACATTCAAAGACAGAAGACACCTAAATTATTTAGGCGGTAGAAAGACCCTGGGTGCATAAACACGCGTCAGGTCGATGGAAAGGACTTATAATTATGGAAGTGCGTCTTGTCAATAAGAGAAAGAAAGACCCCAAGCTACAAAAGCACGCCATGTCATAAGAAGAAAGAGAGACTCCGGGCAATAGAAGTACGCCGTGTCATAAGAAGAAAGAGAAGACCCCGGGCTACAGAAGCACGCCTTGTCATAAGAAGAAATAGAGACCTCGGGCTACAGAAGCACGCCGTGTCATAAGAAGAAAGAGGAGACCCCGGGCTATACAAGCACGCCGTGTCATAAGAAGAAAGAAGAGACCCCAGGCTACAGAAGCACGCCGTGTCATAAGAACAAAGAAGAGACCCCGGGCTACAGAAGCATGCCGTGTCATAAGGAGAAAGAAGAGACCCCGGGCTATACAAGCACGCCGTGTCATAAGAAGAAAGAAGAGACCTCGAGCTACAGAAGCACGCCGTGTCATAAGAAGAAAGAAGAGACCCCGTGCTATAGAAGCATGCCATGCCATAAGAAGAAAGAAGAGACCTCGAGCTACAAAAGCACGCCGGGTCATAAAAAGGGGGAGAAGGAAGACTCCGGGCTACGGAAAGCCCACCGGGTCATAAGAAGGGGCTTGAAGGACTCCGGGCTACGGAAAGCCCACCGGGTTGTAAGAAGGGGGTTGAAGGACTCCGGGCTACGGAAAGCCCGGAAAGGCCACCGGGTCATAAGAAGGGGGTTGAAGGACTCCGGGCTACGGAAAGCCCACCGGGTCATAAGAAGGGGAGAAGGAAGACTCCGGGCTACGGAAAGCCCACCGGATCATAAGAAGTGGGTTGAAGGACTCCGGGCTACGGAAAGCCCACCGGGTCATAAGAAGGGGGAGAAGGAAGACTCCGGGCTACGGAAAGCCCACCGGATCATAAGAAGTGGGTTGAAGGACTCAGGGCTATGGAAAGCCCACCGAGTCGTAAGAAGGGGGTTGAAGGACTCCGGGCTATGGAAAGCCCACCGGGTCGTAAGAAGGGGGTTGAAGGACTCCGGGCTACGGAAAGCCCGGAAAGCCCACCAGGTCATAAGAAGGGGGTTGAAGGACTCAGACTCGTAAAGCCCACCGGGTCATAAGAAGGGGGAGAAGGAAGACTCCGGGCTATGGAAAGCCCACCGGGTCATAAGAAGGGGGAGAAGGAAGACTCCGGGCTACGGAAAGCCCACCGGATCATAAGAAGTGGGTTGAAGGACTCCGGGCTACGGAAAGCCCACCGAGTCATAAGAAGGGGGAGAAGGAAGGCTCCGGGCTACGGAAAGCCCACCGGGTCATAAGAAGGGGGAAAAGGAAGACTCCGGACTACGGAAAGCCCACCGGATCATAAGAAGTGGGTTGAAGGACTCCGGGCTACGGAAAGCCCACCGGGTCATAAGAAAGGGGAGAAGGAAGACTCCGGGCTACGGAAAGCCCACCGGGTCATAAGAAGGTGACATGGTTTAAGGTTAACCATGAACCTTTGGAGATGGCATGGTTTAAGGTTGACCATAAACCTTCGGAGATAGCATGGTTTAAGGCTAATCACGAACCTTTGTGGTTTAAGGATAGACCCACGAACCTTGTGGTTTAAGGATTAACCCACGAACCGTGTGGTTTAAGGATACACCCATGAACTATGTGGTTTAAGGATAGACCCACGAACCTTTGTGGTTTAAGGATTGACCCACGAACCGTGTGGTTTAAGGATAGACCCACGAACCTTTGTGGTTTAAGGATAGACCCACGAACCTTGTAGATGACATGGTTTGAGGCTGACCATGAACCCTTGATTTTTAGTGAAGCACTCGCTAACATCTTGAAAACTGCATGGCTTCACCGAGGAATCCTGTCAAACTCAAACTCAACTTGAGCAAATGTCATTAGAGGCGTCATCAAAAGATGTTTGGTAATATTATAACATTAATTGAACAAGCTAATCAAGCTAAGTCCGACTGTTTTGGAAAAACATTTGATTTCAATCAGCATCATGTGACGCAAAATTGTCATCTTGCTCGTGGATATATCATTAATCATCAAATTCTCTAGGAGTCAAGTTCTTATCAAGACGATCACGACTTGTGAAAAAAGCTCATTAAGCACACATAACCCAAATCAAAGGCTTTTAGAAACATTCGCGATGAGCACAATATGATCGATCAGAAAGGTCTTTTGAAAGGACCGCAATATAGGCTCGTTTAGGGCTTACACAAAGGAATGATTGCTTTGAGGCCAATAAAGGAACATTTGTTGCTATCTTCATCGGGTTTACAAGTTGAGAACTTGAAAGATAAGACAAGATAGGATTACGTCCACTTCTTCAAGCAATAGCTTCTTTGTGGCATTCTCATTTTCACTCAAACCATCCCGATTAGAAGAGACTTCGGAAGAGGGTTGTAATGTTGGCTCGGGAAAGGCTTGAAAGGCTTAAAATTCTCAAGCGGGTTGTTAAGAGTCAGTGATCATCATAGCATCGTGACCATGTCATTCGATCTTTCAAAGTCACTTGGCTTTTGAAACACAGCGCATCTCAAAAGTCCCTTGATTAATCATTTCTGCATGGAGGTTCGCTCCTCTCTAATGTCCTTTGCTCTTGCGATGAACTTTTTTGCACAGGCACTTGGACTATGATAATTTTTTTCTTCCACATAAGATGCAACTTTTTGGCCTTTTTTTTTTTTTTTGCCTTGCTTTTACCAGGCATACTACTTTTTATGCCCTCTAATTTTGTCAAACATTTTACTCTTTGAACTTTTGTAGCTCTTATGACTTTCGAGATGCTTTTCACATTTTCTCGCAAGTGCCAATTGTATTTGGTTAATTCTTATGCTTTGCCCCAATGAAGGGAGATGATCACCGCTCGGGGTTCAGAAATGGATAATGAGGCCCAAGTTGGTTAAAGCAATGGATATTAGTGTTTGGGTAGGGAAGGAAATGCTCTTTTTCACCTTGGGATGAGTCAAGCTCTCATGAGAATTCCTGTGAAGCTATCACCAGAAGATTGATGCAAGTGAAAGTAATAGAATCTTTCTTAATCTTTCGCTCAATAACACGATCGTAACCCCTTATGTTGCCCTAATATAGGGTCGTTCTCGAAAAGGGTACAATGAAGGATTGTCTTTTTCAGCCCAAAGGGATAGCAAGATATTAGTGCAATGCTTTGGATTGATGAAGAAAACGACTTAATCATTTCGATCTTTGCGCTCAATGTGAATGAATCCTTTGTCCTAAGAGAAAGTTATTTTTCACTCAACTCTCAAAAGTGTTTGAAGGACGTGTTTGGAAATGGGCTTGCCTTTCTTCATCCTAAGCACTTCTTGTTTGGCATGGTTAACGTCTCAATCTCACTCTGTCGGGATCATCTAAGTAGATCAATCTTCATAAGGAAATTTGATTTTAAATGAATAATCCACAAGATAAGAAGACAATTTTGAGATAAAAGAATACTCAAAAAGTTTGCAGGAATTTTTTTCTTTTCTCATTTTTGTGCTTGTCTCTAAAAAAAAAAAACGCCGAAGTTTTTTTCGTTACTTTTTTTTTTTTTTGTGATGGAAAATTTTCACTTTTTTTTTTTTTTTTTTTTTAATGAGAAGAAGGGTACTTACCTGCGGCATGGTGACTCGGTAACATTTGCCTTTAAGCATTTGATGTTTTCTTGATTCTTTGGTAAAAGGTGCCGCTTCTCTGGTCAAGGTGCAATGTTTTTCCATTTATCACCCTGTAAGAAGGGGAGATGAAACGAGTTATCTCCATTCTTACTTAGGTTTAGTTGAGGAACGATACATCCTTCTTGAGGAGTTTGACAATGTTGTTCCAGCACACTTCATTGGTGGATGAAGGAGAGATTTTTCTCTAAATCAAATGTTATTCTCCCACTCTTTATTTGACAAACCTTCGTTTTCTCCAAGTCAGTCCTGCACCAAAGAAAAGGACATGTCATTTTTATCCTGAAGAGAATCAAGTTTAGGAACGAGATACATCATTTTCAAAGTCGGGCGATCAACATCCCAAAGTTCTCTCTCATGGAGGAAGGGATAATATTGCCCCTTTGTTTCATTTGAATCTTTCTTTGTTTAAGATGAACAAGACTTAATAACGCTCCATTGCATTTGTTGGAACGTTACAAAACTTGGTATTCTTGATGTCTCCCTAACACTAAAAAGAAAGTCATGCTAGAAACGGTATTAGAAATGAATAATTGGAATCGATACAGTTTACTCTTCCTTTGAATTCACCCTTTGTATGCTTGGCAACTCCCTTCATTTGTCTCATCATGCAAAGTGAACGAGATCTATGGGTTGTTTTGGCACCTAAGGCATTTACGAATAACAAAACTTCTTAGAACAGAATTCAACTTCATTCCACCTCTATGGAAAATTGGCACTGAGGATGCTTCGATGCATGCCTACTCCTCAAACACCATGAGCCTACACTTTTCTTTTAGAATGAGCAAATGTCGATCTCAAATAAACTCATCATCCTACCGGAGAAAGCGATTTCGTAAAGAGAGAGTCTTAAGCAAAGCTTTCTTGAAATTCATTTTGGAAGGTAAACATAAAGATTCACTTGAAACACTTCCAAATTTTTTTTTTTTTTTTTTTTGAAGGATGATTTTTACTAAGTTGAATTCCATCATTAAAAAAAAAAAAAAAAATGAGTCGCATGATTTACAAAAGCATCAATTGGATTCGCAATCAAAACCCAAAACGGAAGACATGGTTCTTAACGAGAATAAAGACAACGATAAAATACAAGAAACTCTTGCATATATGAAAGTAAAAATTAACTCTTGTCCTAGCTCTAGAATCCACTTCTTTGTGTTATCACCACGAGAATGTCAAGGAGCATCGCGTATAACCTGCAAAAAGGCGACAATGTTAGTTCGTGAATGAGAGAAAATGATATCTCAATGAGGTTGCTTCTTACGCTAAAATCGAGGCGATGTTACATGCCCCATAGTCCTTATTACGGGGTTTTAGTATTTCGCCAAGATTTCAACATAAGAGAAGACATTGTTAAGAGAAATTGATCCGCGGCTATCAATCGAATGTCTATTCTATCCCAAAAGTTTCATGTGCAAAAGTGTCATTGATTTTTGAAATGTTGATTTGTGATTTTACTCCTAGAAAAAATGAAGTGACTTCTATTTTGAGAAATTTGTACACAAAATAAATTGCATTTCAGTCCCAAAATGTGAGAATGAGAGAACTTGGTTAAAAATGTAATTTCAATTTTTGTTCCCCAAAATATAATCTTGACTTGAAAGAATTTTCTAAACAAAAAATGGTTTTGAGCCCATAATTAAAAATTTAAACAAAGCCATGTTCATTAGGGCCAAAACAAAGTGTTTAGAACTTGCATTCAATGTTCACTTTTTCTGAAGAGTGATTGCCAATTTTTCAATCATAAGCCTACATCACCAAGGGCATTCGATTGATTTTCACAAATTAAAAGATGAAAATGCAATACAAAACGAGCAAATAATAAGGGAAAATGATACTTACAATGGGTGCCGACCTTTGTCTTTGTTTCTTTTTTTTTTCAATTACATAGACATGCACATGGAATGTGGTTCGATTTCTACTCTATACGGCTCAAAATGGAGCCATAGGATCACAGGACTGAACCAACAAGCTCGTGGCTAGGTCGTGTTACCCATGACTCCGGCTTCGTCAAAGGATTAACCCGTGTCGCATGCTCGCAGACCAGGGTAAGGACCTCTGACATCAAGAAAGAAATTTCGGGGTTGAGATGGGCGACTCGTACTACATGCTTTGTCACGACCAATTTTTCGGGTGTGAACCACCTAGGGTTTGGCTAATGGATTGTTAAGCCTAGACTTAATTCGGGCTCCCCTAAGCCCATACCAATTCGCGACTTAGGTTTGAATTCTTAACATGCAAATAATTTTCATTTAGGAGTCGCCGCTAATCAGTTTTTGGTGGGTCGATTAGAAACCCAAGTAAAGTAATGGGAGATTTACTTTACTCCTACGAACCAGAGATTCTAGATACGAGAACTTGGTTACGCTAGATTCCTCTAACGCCCTTTCCGTACCATTCTTTTATTTTGAAAAATGTTTAGCAGGCAGCTCGAATCGATTTTAATTTATCTCCCTAACATGTGAGGTGATCATGCGGGTGCGCAATCCACCAATTTCACACCCAATAAAACAATGAATAAGGTTAAGGGACTTACTTCGTAGCAACGAAAGCATCTGCATCGTTAGATTAAAATCCACATCAACAATCCTAGATATGGTCTCTAATTAACACGCATATTTCTCTTTTTTTTTTCACTTTATTTAATGGAATTTAATTTAAATGTAATGCATGCCAATAGCCTAATATGACATGGCAAAATGATCTAAATTATATGACATGAAATGCAATAATTGCAACTTAAATGACATAATATGCAAATTTTAATTAAATGGTCCTAGAATGCAAATTGATTAACATGCACCTAATTTTTTGGATTTTTTATCTGGAATTTTGAATTAATAAAAGCCCTAATTGAACTACCTAAAACGAATAATTTTCTAATTCATGTTTAGGATTAATTTAAATTAACCCTATTTTGACTTAGAAAACCATTTCTTTATTTTTTTTTTTTTTTTTAAAAGGTGCCAAGTTTTCTAAGAATGAAATTATCTAAATCTAATCCTAACCTATTTAAAAAGAGATTTCTAAAAAATATGATCCTAAAAATGTGATTATAAAAAAAAAAAAAAAACCTAATTTACTAGCCTAAATGTCTTATTTACTAAATCTATATTCCTAACTCTACATGCTCATGCAAGATTTTTGATTTTTTTCTCTTTTTTTTTTTTTGATTTTATGATTTTTTATTTTTCTAAAAATGCAATTTACCCTAAAAAAGTGGAGGTAATTTATCCTAAGATATTTGAATGAAATTCTTAACTAAATTAAAATTCTATCGTATTTAAATTAGGAATTAGGTCATCCTAATTTAAATTAAGACATTGTTCTAATTTAGTAATTTCTAAACTAAGATGTAATCTATCTAAAAAATTGATCTAAGCTTAAAATTAAACATGCAATTCTATTTTAAAAATTGATGATTTTTTGTTTGCTTTTCGCTTTTTTTAATTAAAATTTAACATGCAATTCAACTAGCATCCTAAGTGAATTTTGTTTTTTTTTTTTTTTTGTTTTTTGTTTTTATGATCTAAATAAAATCCCTAATCTAAATATGCAAGACAATAAAAAAACTAATCGTAATCTAAGATTTTTTTGAGTTTTTTTCACCTTTTTTGTGTTTTGAAATTAACAATTCTTAATAACTAAAAATGCAACCTAAACCAGTTAATTTGATTTTTTTTTTTATATTTTGATTTTTTTATTATTTTTAAAAAAAAATGAAATTTCTTTCCTAATCATGCAAACCCTAAAACTACATTTTTTGATTTTTGATTTTTTAAAAGAAAATTAATTAAACAACCTTAACAAATCAAGCAAAATTGATTCCCTAAATTGACGAACCGTATCTCGCGCATGAGATCGGGTTGGCTAATTTCGCGAAAAATCACAAATCGAATCTTGGGCGGGAGATCAGATTGGCAATTTTTTTAAGTAACTACGAGTCGGATTTCGGGCGCAAAAATCGGACTAGCAATTACTAATTTCAAGCAATTTCATATCACAGAATTTCAATTTAACATTAAAGGGAACAATTACACCTAATTTAACAAATAACATGCAATGTTAATAATAGAAATAAAACAGAGAAATAAATAACCTAAAAGAGTGGAAATAAAAATAAAACAAAATGAAATTTACCTAATTTTCTTTTCTTTTTTTGCTTTTTTGTTTTTTTGTTTTTTTTTCAAATAGGAAAAAAAGGAAGAAAATAGAGGGGAGGCCGGCCGGCGTGGCTCGGGGCAGCGGCTAGGGTTTCGACGGAGACCTCCGGGGACGGCGAGACGGCGGCGCGGCACCGGGGAGGCTCGGGGTGGCAGATCGGCGACGGGGCGTCTCGGGGACGGCTCGGCAGCACGTCGGGAGCGGCGGGGGTGTCGCAGTGGGGGCAGCCACGGGCGTCGATTTGGAGCGGCGGAGGACGTCGCGAGCAGGGGCTTCAGATCTGGAGTGGCGGAGGTGGCGTCGATGGCCTCGCAGGCGGAGCGGGGACGGCGGCTGGCGGCGTCGGCTCCTGGATTTGGAGGAGGAGGGGCGCCAGCTTCGGGTCGCAGGGCTGCAGAGGAACGGCGGGGGCTGTGGGCGTTGGAGCGACAGCTCGGATGCGTGCGGACAGGGCTCGAACCTCCTGGCATCAATTGCGCGAGCTATGGGGAGCGCAATGGCGGGGACGATGGCAAGCGGCGGCGATGGCCTCGACGACGACGGCGGCCGGCGAGGGTTCCCCCTTGGGAAGACGTACGGTCGCGGGGGTGGGGGGCTTCGGCCCTGTTTTTTTTTTTTCTTCTTTTTTTCTCTCCCTCAACTCACTTTTCCTTTTTGTTTTTTTGTTTTCTCTTTTTTCAGCCAAAAGAGAAACCCCCCTCCACGGTCGGCTCTCTCTCTCTCTTCACCTTTTTGACTTTCTTTTGTCTTTTTTTCGAAGAAAACTGAGAGCCGCCTCCTACGTGTGGCCGTGTATTCAATTATGTGGCCCCCTTTTTACCGACGGAAAAGCCCCCCCCCAAACTACCGTGCACCACCTTTTTATATACCAAAAAATTTGTATCTTCACGGCATATTTTACTTCCAATTTTGCTCACGTAAAATCCCATCAAATATATTTTTCATCCCGCGCAATATCTTTTGCATATTTGATGAAAAAAATTCCCTTCTTGCGTAAAGATACATATTTCAGCGTATATTACCTTAACCCATAAAAATCTTAACAAATTAAACAAAATATAACAAAATCAAATAAAATCTGCCTAAACTATATGCCATGCATTTTTTTTATTTTTTTATTTTTTTAGCAAAAATGAACCCCCAAAATTAGGTGTCAACAGCTGCCCCTCTTTGAAGGTGAGCTCGCAGAGGTTGCCTTCAAAGACAAATTGAGACCTAATTTTGGCCATGCTTAAGCAATGAATGATTTTTTTTGTTGGAAATTGGATTCCATTTTTAAATGCAATTTATATGATGCATGCAAAAGCTAATGCAAATGAACCTACCTAGAATAACTTACCTTCAAGGAGGATGAAGTAGTCTGAGGTAAAGGGTGCTACATGTCCAAGACCCGTACCATTCTACGGTCGCCCAGAATAGTAACATGGCTTTGTGAAGATTCCGCTTTCCTGGGACCCGTACCACTCTACGGTCGCCCAGTATGGCAGAAAAGAATTGCTTTCCCAGGATCGGTTCTATGCTACGATCACCTGTTAGAGCAATAAGTGTTGCCAAGGATCTGTTCTATGTTACGGTCACTTCGACGAAGAAATTTGTTTTTCAGGATCCGTTCTATGCTACGGTCACCTGAATGGAGAAATTGTTTTTCCAGGATCCGTTCTATGCTACGGTCACCTGTCAGAGCAATAAGTGTTGTTAAGGACCCGTTCTATGCTACGGTCACCTTGACAAAGAAATTCATTTTTCAGGATCCGTTCTATGCTACGGTCACCTGAATGGGGAAATTGCTTTTCCAGGACCCGTTCTATGCTACGGTCACCTGTTAAAACAATGAATGCTGTCTAGGACCCGTTCTATGCTACGGTCACCTAGACTGAGGTTTTGCTTGGCTAGGACCCGAACCATTCTTCGATCGCCCAACCTTGCGACAGAAATCATCTGACCAGGACCCGAACCATTCTTCAGTCGCCTTAATCAGATTGAATCTGGAGAAAAATCTTTGGGGGACAACTCAATTGAGTGTCAATGTAAAGGACTCTGGGCTACGAAAGCATGCCAGGTCAATAAATGAATGGACACCGGGCTACGAAAGCACGCCGAGTCGATGAAAGGGACTCTGGGCTACAAAAGCACACCAGGTCAATGAAATGGGACATTGGGCTACGAAAGCACGCTAGGCCAATATTAAGGGACATCGGGCTACGGAAGCACGCCGAGTCAAGAACTGGATACCGGGCTACGAAAGCACGCCGGGTCAATGAAATGGGACACTGGGCTACGAAAGCATGCCAGGTCAATATAAAGGACACCGGGCAACGGAAGCACGCCGGGTCGATGAGAATGATAGCTTGACCGAGTCAAGTGTCGATGCACTTGAGAGAGAATACATGCGCAATGACAAGTATTTTGAGTATGGGTAGAGATATACTTACCTGGTGATATCTCTGATTCTTGGGGATATGTCTTCTGGAATCTTGTAGAGGTCTCTTACCTATTGGTAGAAAATAAATTTTGAGAACATCAAGGATGCATGTCAAATGTTCGTGATGGTTTCTCATCTTCTAATATCATGAGGCATTCTGAAAGGAACCTGAATGTCAGGAGCTCTTAGACCTGTCAGACATGATTAGAGCAAAAACTAATATGCATTCATCAAAGAGGTAGACAATTTGAGCTACTCTAGAATGCACATTTCAAAGTTCAGTGGTTTTCTTCAATTCAATCAATGTTTCTGCATAATGACTTTACCATATTTGCATCACCCAAATTTCCACAAAAGAGAATTGTCGCTCAAGACAATGGCATTGATTTTTAAGGATGCTAAATGAGAGACTTTCAGTTAGAAAGGACTTTTACTCACTCTCATTTAGAAGGCTATTTTATGAGAATCACTCCATCTCACCATCATCATATCAACAAGGGTCTGAGTATTCTCGCAAACGGTACGACCTTACCAATCTGAGAGGTCTTTAACAGGGACCGTAATGAGGGCTTGGTCAATGGCTTAACAAAGGGACTCTTTGAGTCAAGGCTATTGAAAGAACAATTATGTATTCATCTTCGGGTTTACAAGTCAAGAACCCTGCAAAATGAGAAAGAAATAATCTTGCTCGCACCTCTTCGAGCAATGCTTAAAAACATATGAACTCTTATGTTAATTCAAGTGCCTTAATCAGAAGAGACTTTATAAGGGACGTAACATAGGCTGGGTTCATGGGTTGAGAAATGAAAGGTTCATTGGCTCAAAATGTGTGTTAATGGTGAGAATTGATGATCATCTTGGCATTGCCACTAGTTTTTTAACCATCGGGGATTGTCTTCATAATGCCCCCATTGATTGTAAAGACTCAACATTTGAGCTCTTTGAGTATTGTTTCATTGGGATTCAAACTTATCTCGACTCTCTTTTTTTCATCTATGGGCATTGGCCTTGCTTTTACCAAGCACACTGCTTTTTCATGCCCCTAGTTCTCATTCATTTTTTCTTTCACTTTTTTTCATGGGCATTGGCCTTGCTTTTATCAGGCACATTGCTTTTTTATGCCCCTTAGTTCTATTTTGATTTCAATTCTTGTGCACAATGCATGCGTCAAGAAATTACACTTTGATGATACTCGAACTTTTCAAAATAGTCTTCATCAGCCTTTTGCCTTGCCCCGGTGTGGGGGATGATCACCAATTGGGTTTTGAAGAAATGAAATTGCAGGCGCAAGTAGGTTATGCAAAGGATATAAGTGTATAGGATAGAGAAAGAAATGCTCTTCGTCATCCTAAGGCACTTAAATTACCACACAAATTCAATTTAATAGCAACACTAGAAGATTGATGCAAGTGAGAGTAAGAAAATTTCAGTCCATTTTCTTCACCTTATGATGCTATCTTACTCTTCAATTTGCCCCGATGTGAGGTGGTTCTTGACAGGGATAATTTGAAAATAATTCCATAAGTGTATAAGGCTCAAAGGGGTTAAACAATGGATCATATGTAGTGTTTAGGATAGAGAAATGAATTGCCCCTCATCATTTCGGTTATTGTACCTTTCGCGAGAGAACTCTTTACCTTGCAGATATGGAATTTCCTACACTCATCTTACAAGTGTATAAGTAAGGGACTGTGTATAGGATAAGGCTTGCCTTTCATCATTCTGATACATCTCATTCAGCATTCTTAAGCATTGATGTCACCCCATTGAGTTGTCTATTTTGACAAATCTCCACATGAAATTAGTGAACTAGATAGGTGAAATCACTATGAAAAATTCTCCTTTTAAAAAGAGTTCAACAACTTTAAGCATGAAAAGCTTTTGTGACTTCAAACAGTTTACCAAACTCAAAAATGCTTTCATAAGCACAATTTTGGCCATTCATTCAAAGAATTGTCCCACAAAGGCATCATCTTAGTAGTGGGTGTTTTTGGATTGCCCCTGTCAAAAGGGAACACACGCACTAATTGATCAATCAAGGATGAAAAATTCGATCTTTGATTCAATGAAATCTGGCTTTTGCCCCTGCACAAAACAACGTGCATGAATAGAATATTATGCATCATCAAAGTAAATTCAAATTGCATGACCATTTTGGCTCGGATCGAGACTTTGTCTCAGTCATGTCACTACTAGAATTTGTAGTGTCCCAATTCATCATCTGCAAGAAAAATAGCAGCGTCAATTCCAAAATTAATTATATCCATGAATGCAATGTATCCATTTCATCTAAGACGAATGATGTTCTTTTGACTTGTTCCATCATTTTTTCATGGAAATGAGAAACTTGATTTGGCTTTCGACATTTCATACAAATTGTAATGAGATGTGCCACACATCACACTTTAGAATGTGGATGATCTTCTTCTGACTTGCCCTCAGTTTCCTATTGATGTGCAAGGAAATCTCTTGGGACATGTAGCGTTTAATGTCTTTCTTCACTCTTGGGAGATGTCATCACAATCGGCTAGGAAATGATCCTTTGCCTCCACACCTTCAAATGTATGTTCCCAAATCAACAGGTCCACTATCACTGGAAATTGATGCGTTATTTTCAAATGCCTCTCTGTTATGATCTGAGACATGAGGTAAATGAGTTAGAAAAACAAACAAGGGTAACCTAATGCATGCTTTTTTTGAAATGATTTCAAAAATGATTTTTTTTTAGGGGGGAGCATGAAGAAGCCCAGTCCTCAGAATTTCTCCATGGATGATGTTTTCTTTTCATTGTTGGATATCGTCACCGGGCTAGTTTGGTGTGCCTCATCATGCCCTCAAAATAAATCTTGTAATTTTATTGATATTCATCAATCAATTACATTTATTGGAATATGATGTTCAAGCATTGAAGCAAACAGAAGAAATTGAAACCAATAACTAAAAGCAATAGAAATTCCCACACAGGGGAAGGTGCAACTAAACATGCCCCTAAATAAGTAAGGAAAGCAAACTGCTTAGGACCATGAATCATGTATACTTCAATTCTTCGCCCTCCTTGATCTTGTGATGCAAACCCTTCAAGTCAGATATTCCTTCCTTCTGGACTAGTCCTTTCATGGTGCCATCAACTTCAGCTATCTTAGGAAAATGAGACGGTTCAAAAAGTCTTCTTGGCTCTCTTCTTGGAGTCGCAATTTATCATTGGAGATAAATCGCAGCACTTTTGCTCGACGAGATTAACTCTTTTTGATCCGTCATTTTAGCTCTTGATCGTGAACGGATGGGTGAGCGGGATCGCTCCATAACCACCTAATGGAAATGAACGGGAACATATAAGCATGAGGTGTGCACATAATGAGCCATTCCATGACAATGATCTAATCAATTTTTCCATTTTTTCATTTTCTTATTCATGAAAAGTTTTTACAAGAAGTGAATTTCCTAAAGAGAGCTAGAAAAATGAACACCCTAGCAAGATCAAATTTCCTATGCATGAATTGAAAACAAATTTTCCAAAGTTTTTTATTTTTCAAAATGATTCATTGAATGGCAATTTTCTCATTTCATTTTTAATTGGAAAATGAATTAAATCAATGATTGACCTAGATTGTCATGGATGGACCAAAAGCACGACAAAATAAATTGCAAGGTATAGTGATAGAAGACTTACTTCACCAAGAAAGACCAAAGGCAATCACATAGACATGCGCATGGTAAGTGGTTCGATTTCTACTCTAGAAGGCTTAACAAAGTGGAGTCACAAGGATGATCGGACTAGCCACGGGCGCGTGGACTATGTTGGGTCCTCATGACTCCGGCTTGTTCAAAGAGCCGACCCAGGTCGCGGGCATGTGGACCGAGGTGGATACTCTTGACACCATGAATGAAATTTCGGGATTGAGATGGGCAACTCGTACCACGAGCTTGCGGTCGGAGTAGTATCCATCTCAATACCATCCTAGATGATCCTATGCGGCCCAGGTCCGGCGGCAGGTTGTGTGTGCAATAGTGTAGTGCAAATGCAAAGCATGCATAACAGTTTAAATCACACGACACTTCATTCATAAAAATAAACAATACATTCCTACACCTCCCTGCAAAACAAAGGTCAGGAAACACTTCCTCTTATACCTCCCAATCTGCAAAAACATTTAACACCTTAAATGTTAGGGACGTACCTGGATCATCACTGCCAAACAAAAATATTTTTCAAAAGAAAAGAAAAATTGGCCTAAGTCCACTAAGAGTTTCAACTCAAGTCCCCAGCGGAGTCGCCAAGCTGTCGCGACCAATTTTTCGGGTCTGAACCACCTAGGGTTTGGCTAATGGATTGTTAAGCCTAGACTTAACTCGGGCTCTCCCAAGCCCATACCAATTCGCGACTTAGGTTTGAATTCTTAACATGCAAATAATTTTCATTTAGGAGTTGCCACTAATCAGTTTTTGGTTGGTCGATTAGAAACCCAAGTAAAGTAATGGGAGATTTATTTTACTCCTACGAACTAGAGATTCTATATACGGGAACTTGGTTACGCTAGATTCCTCTAACGCCCTTTCTGTACCATTCTTTTATTTTGAAAAATGTTTAGCAGGCAGCTCGAATCGATTTTAATTTATCTCCCTAACATGTGAGGTGATCATGCGGGTGCGCAATCCACCAATTTAACACCCAATAAAACAATGAATAAGGTTAAGGGACTTACCTCGTAGCAACGAAAGCATCTGCATCGTTAGATTAAAATCCACATCAACAATCCTAGATATAGTCTCTAATTAACAAGTAGATTTCTCTTTTTTTTTTTCACTTTATTTAATGGAATTTAATTTAAATATAATGCATGCCAATAGCCTAATATGACATGGTAAAATGATCTAAATTATATGACATGAAATGCAATAATTGCAACTTAGATGACCTAATATGCAAATTTTAATTAAATGGTCCTAGAATGCAAATTGATTAACATGCACCTAATTTTTTGGATTTTTTTATCTGGAATTTTGAATTAATAAAAGCCCTAATTGAACTACCTAAAACGAATAATTTTCTAATTCATGTTTAGGATTAATTTAAATTAACCCTATTTTGACTTAGAAAACCATTTCTTTATTTTTTTTTTTTTTTTTTAAAAGGTGCCAAGTTTTCTAAGAATGAAATTATCTAAATCTAATCCTAACCTATTTAAAAAGAGATTTCTAAAAAATATGATCCTAAAAATGTGATTATAAAAAAAAAAAAAACCTAATTTACTAGCCTAAATGTCTTATTTACTAAATCTATATTCCTAACTCTACATGCTCATGCAAGATTTTTTTTTTTTTTTTTTTTTTTTTTTTGATTTTATGATTTTTATTTTTCTAAAAATGCAATTTACCCTAAAAAAGTGGAGGTAATTTATCCTAAGATATTTGAATGAAATTCCTAACTAAATTAAAATTCTATCCTATTTAAACTAGGAATTAGGTCATCCTAATTTAAATTAAGACATTGTTCTAATTTAGTAATTTCTAGCCTAAGATGTAATCTATCTAAAAAATTGATCTAAGCTTAAAATTAAACATGCAATTCTATTTTAAAAATTGATGATTTTTTGTTTGCTTTTCACTTTTTTAATTAAAATTTAAAATGCAATTCAACTAGCATCCTAAGTGAATTTTTGTTTTTTGTTTTTTGTTTTTTTGTTTTTATGATCTAAATAAAATCCCTAATCTAAATATGCAAGACAATAAAAAAACTAATCGTAATCTAAGATTTTTTTGAGTTTTTTCACCTTTTTTGTGTTTTGAAATTAACAATTCTTAATAACTAAAAATGCAACCTAAACCAGTTAATTTGATTTTTTTATTTTTTTTATTATTTTAAAAAAAAATGAAATTTCTATCCTAATCATGCAAACCCTAAAACTACATTTTTTGATTTTTGATTTTTTTAAAAGAAAATTAATTAAACAACCCTAACAAATCAAGCAAAATTGATTCCCTAAATTGACGAACCGTATCTCGCGCATGAGATCGGGTTGGCCAATTTCGCGAAAAATCACAAATCGGATCTTGGGCAGGAGACCGGATTGGCAATTTTTTAAGTAACTACGAGTCGGATTTCGGGCGCGAAAATCGGACTAGCAATTAGTAATTTCAAGCAATTTCATATCACAGAATTTCAATTTAACATTAAAGGGAGCAATTACACCTAATTTAACAAATAACATGCAATGATAATAATAGAAATAAAACAGAGAAATAAATAACCTAAAAGAGTGGAAATAAAAATAAAATAAAATGAAATTTACCTAATTTTCTTTTCTTTTTGCTTTTTTGTTTTTTTTTTTTTTTTTTTTCGAAAAAAGAAAAAAAGGAAGAAAATAGAGGGGAGGTCGGCCGGCGTGGCTCGGGGCAGCGACTAGGGTTCCGGCGGAGACCTCCGGGGACGGCGCAACGGCGGCGCGGCACCAGGGAGGCTCGGGGTGGCAGATCGGCAACGGGGGCGTCTCGGGGACGGCTCGGCAAAGCACGTCGGGAGTGGCGGGGGTGTCGCAGTGGGGGCGGCCACAAGCGTCGGATTTGGAGCGGCGGAGGACGTCGCGGCGGGGGCCGGATGCGGAGTGGCGGAGGCGGTGTCGATGGCCTCGCAGCGAAGGCGGGGACGGCGACCGGCGGCGTCGGCTCCTGGATTTGGAGGAGGAGGGGTGCCGGCCGGGTCGCACGGCTGCGAGGAGCGGCGGGGTTGTGGGCGTCGGAGCGACGGCCCCGACGTGTGCGGACAAGGCTCGAACCTCCTGGCATCAATTGCGCGAGTTGTGGGGAGCGTGATGGCGGGGACGATGGCAGGCGGCGGCGATGGCCTTGACGACGACGGTGGCCGGCGAGGGTTCCCCCTTGGGAAGACGTACGGTCGTCGGGGGGGCTTCGGCCCTGTTTTTTTTTCTCTCCCTCAGCTCACTTTTCCTTTTTGCTTTTTCTTTTTCTCTTTTTTCAGCCAAAAGAGAACCCCCCTCCACGGACGGCTCTCTCTCTCTCTCTCTTCACATTTTTGACTTTCTTTTGTCTTTTTTTCGAAGAAAACCGAGAGCCCCCTCCTACGTGTGGCCGTGTATTCAATTATGTGGCCCCCTTTTTACCGACGGAAAAGCCCCCCCAAACTACCGTGCACCACCTTTTTATACACCAAAAAATTTGTATCTTCACGGCATATTTTACTTCCAATTTTGCTCACGTAAAATCCCATCAAATATATTTTTCATCCCACGCAATATCTTTTGCATATTTGATGAAAAAAATTCCCTTCTTGCGCAAAGATACATATTTCGGTGTATATTACCTTAACCCATAAAAATCTTAACAAATTAAACAAAATATAACAAAATCAAATAAAATCTGCCTAAACTATATGCCCTGCATTTTTTTTTTATAGCAAAAATGAACCCCCAAAATTAGGTGTCAACATGCTTGTAGTCGGAGTGGTATCCACCTCAACACCATCCTAAGGGATCCTATGCGGCCCAAGTCCGGCGGTAGGTTGTGTGTGCTATGGTGGAGTGCAATGTAGGAAACGCAAGCATGACAATTTATAGGTAAGTAGCACTTCATAAATCCAAAACACAACCATCCATTCCCAACTCCACACCTGCATGACAAAGGGTTAACAATCACTTTTTGAACAAGATTAATTTGGCCTAAGTCCTCTAAGGTTTAAAACCAAGTCCCCAGTGGAGTCGCCAAGCTGTCGCGACCTACCCTCGAGGGTAGAGAACAGGTTTAGGGGTATTTCCTAAAGGACGAACCTAAGGCCCATTATTAGGCGCGGGCTCTCCCAAGCCCATACCCCGCGTGACGTTGGGATATTTTCAAGAATTTTGCAAAAAGAAGTCGCCACTAGCCTATTGGGGTCGGCTAGAAACCAAGTGAGGCATGGGAGTATACCTCACTTCCTACGCAACCAGAGAATCTAGGGTCGAGGACTTGATTACACTAATTGACCAATTAGTGCCCTTTCGGTACCTAATCTTGTTCACTTTAGAAGAAAATATTTTTGGCATGCAAGTTGGATTGATTTTATACCTATCCACTAACATGTGCGGTGATCATGCGAGTGTGCAATTATTAATATAACAATCATAGCCACAAAGATTCTAATTGCAATAAAATTAAACACGTGCAATTAAACATAATTAAATATGCAAATTAAACATACGAAATAATCAATGTGCGAGCAAATAAATGTCTAATTGCACTAAAAAAACCAAGATATAATAATTCCTAACCAAACCCCATCATTTTGGACTTTCAAAATTTTTAATTAAGTTTTTAAAATTTTTAAAATTTTTAAAATTTTTAAAATTTTTTTAATTTTTAAATTTTTTTAATTTTTCATATTTTTAGATTTTCAAAATTGTTTGTTAAAAAAATAAAATTATTTTTTGGGGACCGGACCGGTTCTAGGCCGGTCCAACCTGACCCGGGTTCGGCCCGGTCGGCGCGAACCGGACCCGGGTTCGGTCCAACTAGGGCGAGTGGGCCCAAAGCATGGGTCCAACCCAAGAGGTCCCGTCCTCTCTTTTTAAAACAAACTAGGCCTATAAGCCCACACTAAACCAGCCCAAGCCCACAAGCAAAGATAGCCCAAACCTAGCTTGAAATGCTCAAAAAAACTACCCGATTCGCGACCGGCGCCCGACCCGATTTTTGGCTGAAACCCTAGAGCTCCTTGGCGACGGCGACGCGGCGGGTGGCGGCGGCGGCGACGTGGCGTGGCTCGACGGTGACACAGGGCAGCCAAAGGGAATGGGCGGAGGTGGTGCAGACCGGCGGTGTCGTTAGTGGTTGACGAGGCACGGCGAAGCAGAAGGGGAGGCGCGGCGGCCGGCCCTAGATCTACTAGCGTCGGGGTCGTCGTGGCTGTAGCAGGCGCTGGAGCGGCGATTTCTGGAGATAAGGCGAGGCGCGACGGCGGCTCGGGCTGCTGCTGGCAGTGCTCGCGGGTGTTCGGCGCTCGGAGGCTGCAGTGCATGGGTGGTGGCTTGAATGGCGTCGGGCAGGAGGGCGGCAACTCGACTCAAATGGGTTGAGTTGGTGAGACAGCAGCGACGGGTAGAAGAGCGGCGACTCAAACGGCGTAGGTCGGCGGTGGCTGGAACGGCGTAGGGCCGCGATGGCTCGAACGACGTAGGACGACACCGCCGCTTCCCTCATCCCCTCGGTTCCTTCTCTCTCTTCTTCTTTTCTTTTTTTTTTTTTTTTTTTTTTTTTTTCGCGGGCTCTCCCTCCCTTTCTCTTCTGCTCGATCGACGTTGAGAGCTGCGGCAACGGGTGCTATGGGTCGACGCTCGGAGGGCAGCGGCGGCTTCGCAGCTTCGGGCTGCAAGCATCGCAGGGGGTAGCGGTGGCGCGGCGAGGGCTGCCATCGTGACCCCCTCTCCCCTTCTATTTCTTCTTCCTTTCGTCTCTGCGTTTCTTCAGATCTTGGTTTTGGGGGAAACGGCTGCGAACGGCGTCGATTGGGTGGCTCCTTAGCGGCAGTGGCGATGCGGCTTTGAACGAGGCAGCTTGAGCTCTCCGCTCTCCAGCTTTTTTCCTTGGTGCTTCCTCGCCTCCCCTTTTTTTCTTTCACGATGCTTTTCTTTTTCTTCTTCCTTTTTTTTTTTTGTTTTTGCGACTAATTCCTAAGTTTGTACACGATTAAATCCTAATTGAAATAGCAAAATTTAGGTGTCAACACCTTGCCATTAGCTTAGGTGTCCCTTGATTAATATAACCATCATTATTATTCATCATTACAAGGATGACTCACAAGCTAGGTGGCCTAATGAGAAGGTGAACAAGTGGGAACCTATGAACTTAGGCTTGCCACTTATCTTCCATTGCTTGACACATCTTCCTCCTATCCATGCCACCTCTTCATCCTAGACTCACCACTCAATGAAATGCTATCGGTCCACTTGGAAGGGAAATGATGAAAGGTTTCTCTATAAGTGGAGGCACCCTCCTCTCATTTTCTCGCCCATCTTCTCTCCCTCACTTCCTCTTCCTTTCTCTCATGCCCTTTGACCACCACCTTCTCTCTCTCTCTCGGCCTCACTCTTGCCCTTACACCTTCACCATGGCGCTTACCTCACCACTCAGCCACCATCGAATGCATATAATAAGTAGACTTACTAAACCTTGATTAGGGTGTTGCGTTACGTTGGCTAAGCGAGACATGTTTTTAATCGTGTTTGTGATGCATGTGTTTATTATTGATTGAGTTTCCATGTTGTGCTCATGTTCCATGTTTTGCTCATTTAAGATTTTGTATAGTTTGCTCATGAATTGGAATCAATGAACAAAAACATATCTCGGGCCATGGATTGGTTTCTCTTAGTTCAAATCGGCATTGAGCATGTTGAAACAAATCTCGCTTGGCGGGCTAGTATTGAGGGGTATCAATCCAAGCCTTACTTGGCATAGGTCAACACTTGGCCAATCGATTTGGGTCATGACCCTTGTGCCTTACCCAACATATTATGTAGTTATGGTATTATAAAATATGAATACACACACTTGTATGAACACACCCTTGAGCCTTGTATGTGTGGGCTAAGAGGAAAAGTAATAAACTAGTTTGCGTGTTGTACAACATGTGACTAAATGAAAAGTAAGATCCATTGCCACATAGCATTGGTAGCGATACCTCGTTCATGAGGACAGGATGCCCAGTGGACTCTAGATGCCCACTGGAGGTGGATTCCAGATGCTCGATGGATTTTGGATGCTCACTAGATTCTGGATGAATCGTAGGAATAGCTAGATTGATGAATGAACTTCTTTGTGCATGCTTCTGTGTGTGTCGTTTAATGAGTTTGTGTAATAAGTTTGAGTAGAGTGACAAAGACATTACCTAATAAATTTCGAATACTCTATTAAGTTCAAATGATAGCCATCACCATTGGATTAGGGGACACTGCCCAAAGAATTCTCAAAGAATCGTAAGAACGTTTATAATAATATATGAACCCCTTTTGTGCATGTTCTTTGTGATGGTTTTAATTGTTTGAGCATCAAACGTAAACCGAACTCATGTCACGCACATGGCTGAGTTGTTGGAATATATTTTACAATAGATCTACCATCGACGTTGTTGTGGTTATGTTCACCTATCTTGTTTGATAGCGAGGCATCCTCCTAATCGAAGTTTAGTTGATTTACTTATTGAGTCCCTTGACTCATTCCCTTATCTTTCAGACTTGTTGATGTGGAAGTCTCACACCAATTTTGGGAACTGTAATCACGCTATAGGCAATAAGGTTACCTCAGCCATTTGACATAGAAAACAATTGCATAAGTAGAATGGTTCATAGAAAAGGGCTTGTAAAATATATTAACGCAATATAAATGGTGTTTTTGTAAATGGTTGTTTTTTTTCCTAGCTATTATTGTCGTTGTCGTTGTCGTTGTTGTTGTTGTATGGGTATACGCTTCCTTATACTCGTAATGAAAAGATTAAAAAAAAAAAAGGGACGGCAACACACCTAGGATATCACGAAAATAACCCCTGCCGCTCATAACTCTGAATATGGAGTTGGGATCATTACGCTCCATACACGACGTGAGATTGTAAGCATATTTAACCATAAAAAATCCATCGGTAGTTGGCTGCCACTTGGTTTATCCTGTTGGGAGGTATGCATCTCGATAGTATATTTAATTGATTCTAAACCGATTTGTACAGATCAATTAGGATTAGATCTAGAATAGATTGATTCATAGGATAATTACTTTCCTTCTTTATTCATACTCTTGTATTATAATAGCTAGAATGTACATCGTTACAATTCATTGAAGACAATTGAATACACAAAAATCTTCTTACAATTTCTCGAGTTCTTCAATCTCTTTCTCCTTTTCTTCATCTTCTTACATGGTATCAGAGCGGTAGAAGATTTTGTTGCTTCCATTCTCTTCACTACATCGCCTTCTGCCCAAATCTTTATGGCAAGCAATTTGCCCACAGCCTCTGGTGAACATCCACAGCCTGAAGATCCTGCGCAAATCACAGAAAGCCGGGACAATGCCTCCTCTGTCGATGTCGCCATACCTCACGAACAACCTGTTCAAACTGGAGAAAATCGTAATGCTCTGGCTTAGTCAATTTTGGGGCAACCCTACTCAGTTCAGCCTAATCCGGGCCAACCAATAGCGGGTCATCCTTACCAGTGGCCACTGTTTCAGTTTCAGCCGAATCCGTGGCTGTTCGAGCCCAACCAGAATGCATCATCGCCATTTTTTCAAGGATCATGGGCCTCTGGCCAACCCGGCGGCAGCCCACCTACCGTAAGCGGGGCAAGCGCGACCGATGGGTCGGGTGGAGCAAATGCGGAGTTCGGAACCGATTCGAATCCGGGTTTGGGAGCAAATCCCTACCCGGGTTTCTCACCCAGATTTATGCCGTTTCCAGGATCGATTTTCACCAGACGGCCAGAATCTGGCGACCCCCTATTCGTCTCCACTGCGGACGGACCTAAACTGAAGTTAATCAGCCAGCAACTTACCGGGCACGAAAACTACTCCAGGTGGTCGCAAGAATTCCGGCGCGCACTGGTGACTAAGGACAAAGATGGATTCCTTGATGGAACCATCCCCGTCCCTTCGGATAAGCGCCTGGCACGACACTGGAGGAAGTGCAATCAGCTTGTCCGCACTTGGATCGGGAATTGTATCTCTCCCGAAGTCATAGCCGGACTACCACCCACAGAGGACGCTCAAAGAATGTGGGAAAATGTCAAAGAAATGTACGGTAAACTCAATCGTGCCAAAATTTTTTCGCTCATGCAAGAATTGAGTAATTTCAAACAGGGGAACATGACGGTCACGGCTTGTTTTAACAAGCTATCGTCACTTTGGAACGAACTAGAATCCGTCGAAGAAAAATTAGAGGGGCCAGAATCGACGTTGAAGCAGTATCGTTCCATCAAAGAGAGGGAAAAAGCTACGCGTTTTTTGCTGATTTTGAACGAAAATTTCATTACCTTTCGCTCACAAATCTTAGCTATGGATCCCGTACCTCCGATGGGTCGAATTTATCAATTAGCTGTGCAGGAGGAGAGCCAACGCCTTGCGTCGCCGGAGTCTGCAAGAACTGGCGACAGCATCGCCCTCGCAGCCCGTGGAGAACGAAGAGACGGGTTCTCGAAAACCCTAAATCGAGAGAGGAGGGGCGGATTAGGGTTGGCAGGAGGAGAAGCTGCTCGGTCCTTTAAGAGGGACAACTTCAACGGTCGAGATTCCACGCGCGGATCGGACGGGCCAGATCGCGCGCGTGGATCTGACGGGCAGGATCGATCGCGCGGATCGGACGGGCCAGATCGCGCCCGTGCATCCGACGGTCTTCTTTCGCTTGAAGGCTTGGACGAATCCGACGGTGGATATGAATCCGCGGCCAAAACAGTGGACGGCCAGATTCTGGCCACGTCATCAAAGAATTTTCGGCCTAATTTTAAGGCAAAGGGTAAAATGTTTTGCGATTATTGCAAACGTTCTAATCATATGATTGACAGCTATTGGAAATTGCATGGAAGGGAGAAAAAAATATCGACTGCATATCAAGTGACTGGACCCACTGGCCACAATGCTGATCAACCAATCTCTTATGGCCAATATCAACAGCTGATGCATGCTCTACAGAAATTGGAAACCTCCAACAAAGGAGGAATTTTTTCAGGTATCTCACATAGCCTTGTTAATTCAATTTCAAGAAAGGCATGGATTATTGACTCCGGTGCAAGCGATCACATCATTTGTGATAAAGGACTATTTACAAGTCTGAATGAAGGATTAATTTTTCCTGTTACTGTGCAATTACCCAACGGAAATATCACGAATGTGAAAGTTACAAGAACAATACAGATTAGTCCTCAAATTATACTTGAGAACTTTCTTTATGTCCCGGAATTTCAGTTTAATCTCATTTCTGTCTCAAGAGTATGCAAGGACAATTCATGCCGGGTATTCTTTGATGCTGACACATACTTCTTTCAGGCCCTTTCGACTGGCAGACTGATGGGCTTGGGTAATCTTTCTGAAGGCCTTTATTTCTAGACACATTTCCCAAGTAATTTCAGTTTTTCTAGTATTCCTTTTAATAAGAAATCATTGTGTAACTTGACTACCAATGAAAGGAATTTTATTATGCACTTAAGGATGGGCCATAGTAATTTCTTTCCATATACACAATGCACTATATGCCCCCTTGCCAAACAGTCTCGCACTCCATTTCCCTTAAGGAATACTCGTGCAAATGAAATATTTTCATTGATCCATGTGGATATTTGGGGCCCTTACCATACGGCAAATCATGATGGGTCTCGATATTTTCTCACCATAGTGGATGATTGTTCCCGTGCGACATGGATTTTTTTAATGCAGTCCAAGGGCCAAGCTTATTCTCATTTAAAGACGTTTATTGCTCTTTCGAAAAATCAATTCGGAAAGTCAATTAAACGGGTCCGAACTGATAACGGAAGGGAATTTTTCAGCCATGACTGCACTTCATTATTTTCATTCCATGGGATTCAACATGAAAGCTCTTGTGTATACACTCCACAACATAATGGGGTGGTTGAGCGTAAACACAGGCATCTCCTAGAAGTTGCTAGAGCTCTTAAATTTCAAGCAGCAATTCCAGATATATATTGGGGGGAATGCGTTCTCACAGCAGGCTATCTCATCAATCGCATGCCTACTCGGGTACTAAATGGAAAGACGCCCTTTGAAGGATTATATGGCAAGGAACCGGAGCGGACACACCTAAAAGTCTTTGGGTGTCTATGTTATGCGGCTGTCGTAGGCCCTCGAGACAAACTGGATCCTCGTGCACGTCGCTGCGCATTCATGGGGTACCCTAACCTACAAAAGGGATACAGAGTCTTGGACCTATCCACAAGAGAATTCCTTGTAAGTAGAGATGTTTTATTTCACGAAAATGTCTTTCCTTTCAATGAAAAAACACTTTCCACTGAGGAATCCGATACTCTGAATATTCTTCGTCGGCCTATGACAGATGATACAACATATCAGGATCTCAATTACATACCATTAGTAGTATCTACTCATGATCCCTATGTACAGATGGATCCCTTAGTGGCAGGACCTACTTCTGAGATGACTCAAGTCCCTGCAAATGTCTCAAGGAATTCATCTACAGATTCTCCTGCTAATGAAGAAGTTGCAGAAACCCTTCCTACATCAACTGGGGAATCCACATCTTCACCTCCTTCACCTCCAAAAAAAGATCCTCCACGACGTTCTGGTCAAACAACACGACCCCCTACCTGGACCAAAGATTATGTATGTGTTGCTCTCGACTCCCCAGGTATCAAATATCCAGTTTCATCATATGTTTCTTTCCATAATCTATCATCAGAACATAGATGCTGCATCAGTAGATTATCAGAGGATAAGGAACCTGCCAGTTATCATGAGGCATCTGCAAATCCAAGATGGCAAAAGGCCATGAAAGTAGAATTACAAGCCTTGATTGAAAATAAGACCTGGGATCTTGTTTCACTGCCGCCCAATTATAAACCCATTGGCTGTAAATGGGTATACAAGATAAAATATCGGGCTGATGGCTCCGTTGAAAGATTCAAGGCACGATTGGTTGCCAAAGGCTTCACTCAGCGGGAAGGGTTTGATTATCACGAGACATTCTCACATGTTGCAAAAGACGTCACAGTACGTTCATTCTTGACAGTTGCAGCTATTCGTGACTAGTCTCTACACCAAATGGACGTCCATAACGCCTTTCTTCACGGAGATTTAGACGAGGAGATCTATATGGATGTCCCTCAGGGATTATGGAGACAGGGGGAGAAGAAAGTATGTCGCCTCCGAAAATCCCTTTATGGGTTAAAACAAGCCTCCAGGCAATGGTACGCGAAGTTCACAAGTGTTCTTACGGCAGCAGGTTTTCAACAGTCCCGACATGATTATGCCTTATTCACATGAACTGAAGGTATGTCATCCATTTATCTGATGATATATGTCGATGATATTCTTATCACTGGAAACGATGAAGTTGCCATAAGGAATTTTAAGAAGTATCTGCATGCAATTTTTCATATTAAAGACTTAGGAGCACCTAAGTACTTTCTCGGCATTGAGATTGCACGTTCTGATCAAGGGATTTCGCTCAGTCAGCGAAAATTCATATTGGAGATCATTTCGAGACAGGTTTATCGGGTTGCAAGCCCCTGTTATTCCCATTGAACAGAACATCAAATTGACCACTGCAGATTTCGATAAGGGAACTTCACAAGAAGATGATTTCACTTTGGAAGATCCCTCGAGCTATCAAAGGCTTGTCAGAAAACTCATATATCTGACAATGACTAGACCTGACATCTCTTATGCAGTGCAGACTCTTAGTCAATTCATGCACAATCCCAAGCAATCACACCTAAATGCTGCTTTTAAGGTCGTGAAGTATCTGAAGAAATGTCCAGGTCTTGGAACACTCTTATCTAGAAGATGTAACATGGAGATGACGGCATATTGCGATGCAGACTATGCAACTTGTCCCATGAGCCGGAGATCATCCTTTGGATATTGTATCAAATTAGGAGATTCCCTACTCTCTTGGAAGACCAAAAAACAACCCACTGTTTCTCTATCCTCAGCCGAAGCTGAATATCGAGCTATGGCTAAAACTACTTGTCAGATAGTATGGATTCGGGGTCTTCTTAAGGATCTTGGGATACAGGTACAAGGGGCAACAAAGCTATTCTGTGACAACAATGCAGCTCTTAAACTTGCAGCAAACCCTATAGTGCATGAGAGAACGAAGCATATAGAGGTAGATTGCCACTTTACATGAGACAAGATCTTGGAAGGAGTCATTGAAACAAGAGGAATTGGGACAACTGAACAGCCTGCAGACATCTTCACCAAACCTCTTTGTCAAAGACAGCACACATATCTTCTAAACAAGCTAGGTGTCTTAGACATATACAAGCCACCAGCTTGAGGGGGAGTGTTGGAAGATATGCATCTCGACAGTATATTTAATTGATTCTAATCCGATTTGTACAGATCAATTAGGATTAGATCTAGAATAGATTGATTCATAGGATAATTACTTTCCTTCTTTATTCATACTCTTGTATTATAATAGCTAAGAATGTACATCGTTACAATTCATTGAAGACAATTGAATACACAAAAATCTTCATACAATTTCTTGAGTTCTTCAATCTCTTTCTCCTTTTCTTCATCTTCTTACATATCCACCCACATGGAGGTTGGAACATGAATCTAAAGGATGGCTTGGATTGAGGTTGGGCAGAACGCTTGAGTTAGACTATTCACATCCCACGTTTTTGTCCCGGGGGTAAAGAAGCTCGCTACTTTTCTTTGCTTTATAATGGGATCATGATCAGTAAAAGAAGGTTGATGATATGGTATGTGCAGAACCCAAGGGTGGTTATCGACCTCAATTGACTTACCATCCCCTACTTGATAAGAGTAACAGTTTGAGTATTTCTCAAGCGTCCACAAAAATTGGGATGTTGATTCCTTAACCTCATGGTTCCAAAAATTGGATCTCCATAGATATTTACTCTCAAGCCCTCCAACCCATAATTTGTCTCTATCATGTATTGTCCCCAACCGAGTTTGAAAATCAAAGAATCATTAAAATCCCTAGATTGTCTAAACCCCAATCGACCACATTTCTTATTTCTTCATAGATTCCCAATATTTAGGTGTGAAGAACCGCTTTTCTCCACGGAGACACCCCACCAGAATTTCCTTGTAGCCGCATCAAGCCTATTACAAGTGATTCTTAGCAACCCATTATATTGCACATCATAAATCGAACTACTCTGAACAACTGATTGAATGTAAGTTGCCCTACTTGCCCGTGATAAGGTCTTCCTTTTCCAAGGGCTAAGTTTGTTATCCACCTTCTGTTCAAGAAATTGGTATCTTGCCCTGCCATTTCCGAGTTTGAAGAGAAGGTTGCCAAGGTACAATGCGTCAAGATCTATCTTCCTGATGTGGAGCTCATCCATGCAAAAAATTTTCATGCCTGTAGACGTGTTTTTTGAGAAGAAAACATATGACTTTTGATGATTCAAGCGCAGACTTAACCAGGAGTAGTAAGTTTCAATGCATTCCTTCAACGCTCTCAAATGTTTCTTTGTGGCTTGAACAAATAACAGCAAATCATCAGTGTACAAAAGGTGTGTTAAAGATGGGTTGTCTTGTCCTACTCTTATCCCTGTGATCATCTTCAAGTCCTCTGTCTAAATTGAGTATCCAAGAGAGAAGTTCAACATAGATTACGAACAAATATGGTGACATAGGATCTCCTTGTCTGACACCCGTTTGAGGTGTAAAACCTTCAGCTAGTCTACCGTTGATGAGTAGAGTATAGCGAGCTGTCGAAATACATTGGTTTATGAGCTCACAAAAGTAATTGGAAAAGCCCACGCTGCGAAGTATTGTGTCGAGAAAATAACAATCAACTCTATCAAAAGCCTTGGACATATCAACCTAGACTTCCACAAAGGCCCTTCCATTTTGTTTCTTTTTCATGGAGTCTATAATTTCCTGCGCCATTATTGAGTTCTCCTGCATACTTCGACTTGGAACAAAAGCCGATTGTTGAGGTGAAATAATACGGTCGAGAAACCCTTTCAGTCTATTAGCTAACAACTTAGAAATAAGTTTGTAGCTCACATTAAATAGACTTATGGGACAAAATTGGGTAAAAGTATGTGCATTATGTGTTTTGGGGATAAGTATCATGAAAGTATGATTGACGAGGTGGGGCAACTGACCTGTGCGGAAGAAGTGCTGTACAAATTGAACGACGTAGGCCTTTTCCACTTCCAAACATTTCACATAGAAGATGGCGTCAAATTCGTCTGGGCCTGGTGATTTTAGAGGGGCCATCGCTTCAAGAATATTATAGATTACATCCTCCGTTGGAATTGCTAGAAGTTCAGAGTTTTCCTCTTCAGAAATAGCCTTAGGAAATAAATCCCCTACGAGAGGATGTGGATCACACGTGGGTCCTAAGGAAAGCTCTGTATACTTTGTCAGAAAAAAGCCTTTAATCTCATCCATATTTGTGATTTATCGGCCTCTATCTTCCTGCACTGTCAAGATATGATTTTTGCGCCTTCTAATAGTGGTAGAGAGATGAAAACGTTTGGCATTTGGATTACCTTCCTGCAGCCATAATTGTCTTGATTTTTGCTCCCAGATCATTTCCATTCTCTTCCATTGCTCATTAATAGCCTCCTTGATTTCCTTTTCTCTCCTGTTATTCTCTTCCAAAGGATCTTCCCTTTTAATGGAATCAACTATCAAGTGATGAGTTCAAATCCTTAAGGCGTTTTTAGCAAGTGCCAAAATGTTCCTTATTCCACTTTTTCAGAGCTATCCCTGTGACTTTTAATTTCCTATGCCATGAGGCCCTTGAATTGTCTACCACCTCATTGCTCCATCCCTTTTCCACTACCTAACACAATCTGAGTCCTCCAGCCAAGTAGCTTCAAATTTAAAAGGGCATCGCGACTTGTCCTCAATAGAAGTAGAATTCAACCAAATAGGAGAATGATCTAAATTGATGATCAAAATGTGACATCCCAAATTTTCTTGAATTTATTTTCATTCAATTGAACCGGGCGATTCATCTGTGCGTGTAGTCGTCCTTCTGAGTTGGCCACTCACGTGAGGACTGGTCTATTGGGTGAAGCAATTAAGGGATTTTGATGTGTCAAGCTCGGGGACTGATCACCCTCGGGTTGGATGCAAGAAAATTTCCCTGAAAGCTACTCAGTGGATCAGGCGCGCTGAAATCGCACCAGATGGAATTTAACCGTGAAAATTGAAATTGAAATTAAAAATTTGAGGCCCGGTTATGTCACAAGTCTTATTAGGATCTTGGGTTAATTTTATGGATTTTAACTAGACTCAATTAGAAGGGAATTGAATGAGAAATTGAGGAAATTGGAATGTACAAAAATTGGACCCTGGCGGAAAAATGAAATGCACCCATTGAGCTAAGTTGTGGATGAAGGAGTGAGTGGAAGATGATGTCATAGGGTGAGGTCATGGTGAGGTGGCTTGGATGAATGGGATGAGGACAAGTGGAGGGTAGAGATGGAGGCAACAATCTCCATCATCTTCAACCTATGGACTAAGAGAGAGAAAATAAAAAAGGGAGAAAAAAAAGAAAAAGAGGAACCAGCAGCCCCCCCCGGTCGGTCGACCACACCCTTGCCCGCGCTAGCTGCTCGTCCGCCCTCGCCGTCGCGCCGCGCCGTCGCTGTCCACGCTGTCCGCCCGTCCCCCGCCACATCAGCCCGCCGTCTCACCGGAGCTCGCCGCCCCTCAGCCGTGCGACAGCCCAGCCCGTCGCCAGCCAGCCACGTCTCCATCGTCCGCCGTTTGCCGCCGTCCACGCCACCACCGGCCGAGCCGCCCCCTCCGCCACTCCCCCGCCCAAACCACCGCCATTCAGCCCCCTCGCCGGCCTCCGTCCAGCAGCCGCAGCAGCAGAAAATTTGTGGGTTTCCAGCCACTTCCGAGCACATTTCGACCTCCTTCCCGGCCCCGGACGCGAGATCGCCTTTGGGGAAAGTCGGTCCCGGCGTCGCCCTCTTCGATTTGAGCTAAGCGGCGTCCAAATTCGTGAGTTTATCTCACTAATCCTTGATTAGATGGTTAATTATACCCTAAGTATGTTTAGTTTGAATTAAGCATGTTTAGGTGGATAGATTAGATTATTTTATTATAAGTTGGATTAAGAAATTGGTTTAAGGTTAATTGTGTTTAATTAAAGTTAAAAAGGAGTTAATTAAAGTTAAGTGGTGATGTGACTTAATTGGAATTTAGTTTAGATTTATTTAATTGTTCTAAATTTGGCTGATTTAAAATAATATTAAAATATTCCGAAATTAATTAAATATTATTATTTATAAAAAACGGAAAAATTTATTTTTAGCCCCTAGGTTGCTCGAATTTCGTCCGATCGCTGCTGTGATATTAGAATTTGAATTTGATGCTTGATTTGTGACGAATTGAGTGTGATTGCGTAAATTAGGGGTTATGTGAGAAGTTCCAAGTGTGGGAATTGTTGGGAAATTGGCCGTGATTGACCGCCTATTAGAGGCCATGCCGAGTGGGGCCGTGATGCCACTAGTTGATTGACCACCTTTTCAAAGGTCGTGCCGAGTGGGGTCGTGATGCCACTAATTGATTGACCGCCTATTAGAGGCCGTGCCGAGTAGGGCCGTGATGCCACTAGTTGATTGACCACCTTTTCGAAGGTCGTGCCGAGTGGGGCCGTGATGCCACTAATTGTTTAACCACCTTATTAAAGGTCGTGCCACGTGGGGCTGTGATTACCACCGATGGTTGAGTCTACCCTTAGGGTCGTGGTTGGGAGTATTGATTGATTTGATAGAATGACATGTAATCGGTCGAGCCGATTGATCGCTGAGACGATCCAAGTGATTGAATGGTTGATGATGTGACTGTGCCTTGATCATTTAATTGCCACTTTTGCACGTGATTGAATGATATGAACTGTACTAACTTGCAGGCGCGGACTATTGCGAGGTAAGTCTTCTTGGTGTTGTGGTTAGGTCATGCTGGGGTGTATTTCCTTTCTAATAGGGGCTTAGGAGGGGTGAACTTGCTGAGACAATGTCTCAACCCGTTGTGGGAAAAATATTTTAGGGCCGTAGATAGCGGTACTAGTGGAGGATGGTGGACTGCCGGTGCAGTTGTTCAAGGAGTCGCAGAGCTTGAAGATGGGGGATCGACAATCAAGTTTGACTAGTAGCTTTAGGACTGTTCCTTCTTCTTGGTAGATCGACCCCTAGAGTGCAGTCTAACCCCTTTTTGATGCACATAGACTCTGACTCATTTTGGTTGTATGTAAACTCTGGTCGATTTTATGATAGTATGTTGGTTTGTATTAAATTGATTTTATTCCTGCTGTTCTATCCCACTTTTAATTTGTCAGGGGTTCTTAATACGTTCCGCATGTGCTTATTAAATTAATTTGGGTCGGCAACACAACCTGGGAATGTTGCAATTGCACGACCATGGCGGGTTGTTCATGTGTCTCGGAGTTCGGGGCGTGACACAGAAAGCAGACAACCCTGCACGAGGAAATTTCTCACACCACTAGGTTACTTCTTGTTCGCGACCAATAGTTAATCCGACATGTTTTCTAAATAATAACAACTACTGTCTGTTTTTCTCAGTGGATGCAGATAAAACATTGAATTAGCTTAAACACAAGGAATCTTCAAGCAAATCGTGATGCAAATAAACAACTCAATTTAGTGGGATAAATATATTAGCAGTGTCAAAAGTTAAGTATAATGCTCACTTTATTACCAAAAGTTTTTGCCGGCTCATTTTAGTGCCAAATCGAAAAAAAAAATGATTACTTAAATACCAATGGCGAGAAATTCTACTCAAAGTCATTATGTGTCATTTATAATTAAAATTATAATATGACTTAGCAAATTTTTTAAAAACTCTAGTCCACATGGCATTTCCATGTGACATGCTCGGCATTGAAGTAATCTTTTTTTTAATAACGACTAGTACTAAAATGATCACTTTAAACAAAATTCGACACTCAAATGATCACTATTTATAACTTTTAGACAATATCGTTTAAGGGTTATATGTTGACTAGGCACTCTGCGAGCAATGTAGGCTTGAAAAATTAATAAAATATAGTTACGTGCGGTTTCTGACGATCCAGATTGAAGTTGGCACTTAAATGATCATTTAAAAAAAAAAAAAAAAAAAGTGGCACCTAAGTAATCCAAAAAAAAACCTTTGGCATTAAAGTGAATGTCATATGTAACTTTTAACACTTTTAGTGTACTTATCGCCAATCTAATAGACAACATTTATAAACATAAGTACCAGCGACTCTAGTTACTTTTTTTTCGCGGTCAATAGTTAATCCAACGTGTGTTCTAAAGAATAACAACTGTTGTCTGTTCTTTTCAGCAGATGCAGATAAAAAATTGAATTAGATAATATATGAGTAATCTTCAAGCAAATTGTAATGCAAATAAACTACTCAATCTAGTAGACAACATTTGCATATTGATTGAAAATCAAGAGTTCAAATACATGCTTTGAAAAAAAACAGGGAACGGCTTTTGCGTAGATGCCGCCCTTGTTATTGACTAGGTTTGAATAGACTATATTAACAAGAAAAAGTCAATTAGCCAGGGAACATGTCAGGTTTGGAACCTGGGTCTCGTACATGAACCCTCACTCCCAGGTGCTTGTGTATTTGTCTAATTGACCAGATGCTTGTAATATAATTGATACTGAGAGGATACTTTTAGGTTACGTTTCTTCGTTTGGATTTCTAATTAAGATAAGACAGGATAGAATATAATATGAAATACAAAGAATTTTACTATATCATATCCAATATTTGGTAATTGTAATAATAAAGTCAAATATATTTAGATCATGTCATATACATTTTTTGATATTAACAACATATCAATATAAATGAACCACAAATTTTACAAATAGAAATGGTAAAAATCTCTTTCAACACTCTTGTCTACTTCACTCTTATTTTCTATTTTTATTTTATTTTCCTCTCTTTTTTAATTAATTTCCTTTTTTATTTCTCTCTTTCCTTTCCATTTATTCTCTAATAATTTTTTATTACATAGAAAGTTGTACTAATATACCTAAAATACTAAAACACCAATTGAATTTATATTATAGGATATAATTGAATTCTAATATATAAATAAAAATAAGATTAAATTACAAAAACTAATTTGTTCTTTTTTTGTTATTTTGAATTTCTTATATTAGAATTCAAATATTATTGATTTCAAATCTATTAATTTAAAAGGTTTGTTATTTGACAAAAAACAACTTTTTTATTATAAATATTAAAAATCTTATCACCTTTATCCCACCTCATCTATGGGATAATTTTATCCGGCCTATATCCTCCTCATATTTGACTATATCCTATCTCGAGTCTTGAGTATACACCAAACGCAAGGTAAACTATATTTTATCTTATCCTAAATTTTATCTTCACTACCAAACATAGCACTATATTGTATAATTGAAATGAAGAGTCTTGAGACTCTAATAAAAGATCTATCTCAACATGTACAATAGTGGACAATCTCGGTTTGGGAATGTAATACCTTGGCCCATAAGCCCAGCCCATTAAAAAGCCCAACGCATTTTTCTCCTTGTGCTTCATCAGCTGGAGCAAGCATGCGTAAAATGTAAAGAAGCGTGAACTAGCAAAGAAAGCAGAGAAGAAGGGCTAGCTCGTGAAGAGGAAGAAAGGGAAAAGATATAAAAATTTCGTGTGTAGTTGATCTTGACACCTCGACAAAGCCAAATCAACTCTATTTTGCAACGTCGAGCAAGTAATCAAAGCCTCTTTTCATCTAATTGAAGAAATTGTCAAAGTTAGGGCATGAATTTTGGATTTATATAAACTCGTAATTGCTACGTCCAATTGAGGAGTTGTTGGGCTGCGTATATATATAGAAATGATAGTTTAAGTTGTTGTGAAGTTATAGCATTTTACAGAACATGAATTGAGCTTACAGTTTACCCGGCACTGATTTTTGTAGTTGGGTGTGTGTGTATTGCACAATAGCAAACAATATCTTTCAAGGCTAAACTTCATTGGTTTTTGGCTAGATTTTGGGCTAGCTAAATTAGGAGTCTTGTAATACGTTGAGGGCTTGACTATAAATTTGTTTGAAACGGAGTTTGGTGGAGAAAGTTATGGTGTGATCAAATTCAATACGCGAGCTTCACATAGTGGACAGCTATGGGTTCCACTATGGGCGAGCTTTTCTTTGATGTATGAGTGTTGTTTTTTTGATGAAATGGCATAGTTTCATTGAATCCTCATTAGAATATTGTTTCACTCAAATCTTGATAACATTTTCAATTAATTGTTAGGAATTCGAGTGCATTGGTTTGAATAACCACCATAGTTTGGTTTTCAGCTTTCCCAATTGAGTGATATTATTTCTTCTATGAATTTACAAACTCATGTCTTGAAATCGGTAGAGTTTTAATATAGTATGAGTTATTGAGAGCATGTTTTTTGCATAAAATGGGATCGTACTTTTATTACTTTTTTAATCAATTGAAAAGGCATTGGAAAGTTTTATGGAGTAGTTTAAAAATGTTTTATGAAATAGTTTTTTGATATTGATAGTGGGTTGCTAGAGAAAGATGTTGGTTGATATTGCTCATATCACTGTGATGAGAACCTATTGAGTCTAGGCCGAACCATCGGTTGATATAAGTGGTAGACCTACACAAGGGCAGTAAACTTGGTCACCTTTGTCCCAGTGTTAAACGCAACCACGGTTTGATGTTGAACATTAGATAAGCCAATAGAATGGACCATCAATATGTGATTTGATGATCATTGATGGTTGTTTGTTATTGTATTGTAGGTTTGTTGACTAATCTTGCCCATATAAAGTTTCTTTGAAAGTATTATACATTTTCAATATAATATGTATATTGTGCATTAAATTTGAGATGATGAATTTTGATAGCATCTTATAACGATGCATATTGATTGTTCGATCTGCTTAGAAAAAATGTATTACTTATTAGGCTATGGTAGTCACTCCTTTCATCTACTTGCTATTCAGGTTTTTTAGCAAGACACAAATAGGTCATGAGTGCCACCATTAGTAGGAGGAGGACTCTTGGATAGTGGGAACTTTTGGATATGAATTATGTACTTGATAAGCTTTTGAGTTATTTTTGTTGGATATGTTTTTATATTTTATTGGTGGATTATATAGAAAACTCTCATATCGTAATCAAATGACTTTTTTTGTCTCTGTGTGTGTGTGTGTGTATCAATGTATTATTTTAATGCTAGATTGAGTTTTGGTTATGTTGAGGTAGCATCCTGTGGAGAAAGGATACCCGTGTCGTGCTCTTATTCTTGTGGAATTGGGGTGTGATAAGGAATGGTGACCAGGGGCTTCATTTTCCTAACCCAAAGCCCTAGCTTGTTGGATAATTCCAACTCCACCTGTGATGGTAATTCCCACTTGAATGAATGCAAAAGAGATGCCACAACATACCGTGGCATCCTCTTTGCCAGCACAAGCCCCACTGAATGGAATGTGCTTGAAGTTGTTGCCCAAGAAATCATACTTATCGGGGATCTTTCAAGATCCTCTCTAAGTTTAAACTTTGCAATTTGTCCCAAATTTTAGGGTCCTTGTGGATATAACCTATGTTCAAGAAAATTTCACTGCCTTTCGGTATTGTGTCACCCCCGGCATTATAGGAAATTAAATCAAGTTACGATTAAATAAAGTATATGTTGCATAGGATTGATGACCTAATTAATCAGCTTAAAGGGCGTTAGTATTTCCAAAATCTATTTAAGATCGGGATATCATCAATTGCGGATAGGACATTCCTAAAACGGCTTATTGAACTCAATATGGTCACTATAAGTTCTTGATCATGCCTTTCGGTTTGACAATTGCATCAGGCTTGTGTTATGAATTTAATGAATATGGTGTTTAAGCAGTTTTTGGATCAAAATTGTAATAGCATTCATTGATGATATTTTGGTATATCCAAAAGGCTTAGATGATCATGAGCAACATTTAAGACTTGTACTTCAAAAATTTCGTGAGCACAAATTGTATGTTAAGTTTGGCAAATGCGAGTTTTAGTTAGATTGTGTGGTATTTTTAGGCCATGTACCCATCAATGAAGTGATTCCTGTTGACCAACAAAAGTTGAGTTGGTGATAAATTGGCCCAGACTAATGATAATGACCAAGATTCAAAGTTTCTTGGGTCTAACTAGTTATTATCGACAATTTGTAGAAGAAATTCCTTGTCTTGCCTCTCCATAAACAATTGATGAGGAATGATGTGAAGTTTAAATGGTTTGATAAATGTAAGCAAAGTTTCCAATAGCTTATAAGAAGATTGACTACAGTTCGATTTTGATGATACTATCAGAATCTAGAGGTTTTTTAATCTATGGTGATGCATCTCATAAGGGACTAGGTTGCATTTTAATGCTACATGAAAAGGTGATTGTTTATGCCTTAAGACAGTTGAAGCCAGACCTATCCATTTCATGATCTAGAACTTGATGCCATTGTGTTTGCATTGAAGATATGAAGGAACTATTTGTATGGGGAAAAGTTCGAGACCTTCACAGGCCATAAAAGCTTGACTTACTTGTTTACCAAAAAAGGATTGAATATGAGGCAGAAGCATTGGATGAAATTATTAAAAGACTATGGCCATGAGATTTGGTATCAACGAATGGGGTTGTGGACGCTCTCAATCAAAAATCTACACAAGTATTTGCTCTTGCACATATAATGGTAAAATGAATGGACCTTTCTTATAGAGGCTTGACACTAAGTTTTGGTTTGATATTAATAGTCTTTCAAGTGTGATAATTACTCTAAGAATTAAGCACAAATTATGCAAAGAATCAAGACTTTGCAACAAACAAATCTTGAAATTTCAAAAATTTGAGAAGAGCCTTTAGAAAGGAAAAAGCCTCGACTTTCAGGTGTTGGAAGATGGAGTTTTAAAAGTTCATGGACGTCTTTGTGTGCCTAATAACGTCAATTTGAGGAATGAAATTTTATCAATAGCACATCAAAATAATCACAGTGTACATGTGGGGAGTGCGAAAACGTATCAAATTTTCACTAGCACTATTAGTGAAAATGGGTGCAAGAGTATGGGATAGTATTGACAAGACTTGACTTTCTTCCCAAAGTTCATGTCTTACGTTCTATTTCTTTTGGTACTTGTTTTAATGTTTGGAAGAGGGCTAAACATGGAAACATATTGTGTGCGTAAGTTATTAGATATTGCCAACTAAATTTCTCGTGTGATGTGTTTCATCATGCTTCTAAATGCCAATAATAAATGAGAGTTATAATTGGAAAAGACGTGTTGTGTGTGACATTTTAGAGCGTCATAAAGACTAATATTTTACATGAAATGTAATTTTTCTACGTTTGTTCCTATTGTTCCTTAAGATGAATAACTCATTTATGTGATTAGTATGTTTTTGCATTAAAAAGTAATTGCCAGCGATGCTGTTTAACTAAAAAACGTTCGGTATTGACAACCAACACTTAAAGTTTCTTTTTGTTGGCAGATAAAATAAAATTGAATTAAATACGTTACGAGGAGTCTTCAATCACAGTGTTTAAGTATGTGTCTCGAATTTGAACTCATATATAAGACACGACCCGAATCAGAGGATGTAGATTGACCCGAACTTTTTTAAAAGTGTGACGAAGTCATCCGAGTTGGTCATAATTTCTTGACCAATTCTATAAGATTTCTTTCTTCAGAGGCCATTTCCCGTGAACATGTGTTGGAAAAAGTATTAGAATACATAAAATAATAATAAATATTGGAAATACATTACAAAAAAATAGAAAATAAAAGGAAATGTCTGAGGCGTGCAAACACTATCCTTAAGCATAATTCTGCCCCTCAGAGTACGAAACTCGGTGCGTAAGACTTCAGCAGCTATCCTCCCAAGATACAACAGGCCTTCTTCTATACTCCACACTGAATATTAGAAAGAAACAGAACAACTTTTGTGTATAACCTAGCAAAAAGGAAATGAAAGATATGAGAATATATTGTATGTACTAAGATTGTGGTTTGAAGCTTAATTTATATTTAAACAAGGAAAAGAGAGAGCCGTTAGGAGATCATCATAAATCAATTGGTAATTAAAAAGTGACCGTTATAAAATAATGAATAGTTTATGAAGTAATAAATCAAAATTTATAAAGTCGTTAGACGACCGTTATATAACCATTAGAAAGCCATTATATGATCGTTGAAAAAGTCATTACAAAAATGATGACTTTCATAACGATAATAATTTATAATAAATATTTTAAAACTGCTGAAATATCCAATAATTCTCCACATATTTCAGAAAGTTTTGACAAGAAAATAGAATAATGCTGGGTTATTGGAGAATAATGCATCGGAATTGGTGCTTGTTAGACTATAAACCAACCCTAAAAAGAATGAAATATAATTCACGAAATCATTGGTGAAGTTTGAAACTTCTATGAACCAAGAATGTCATTTTGTGAATTATAAATTTCACCAATCAAATTACACTCCCACAAACTTTATTGTTCAACGCGGTTTTGCGCTAATAGGCCATGCGCATGCTTGGTTTATTCATAAGTGTTTTAGAGATTTTCACCAAAAACTCTCATAGGAACGGCCCAACTCCACACTTATATAAGTGATTCCATCAAGTGTATTATGCAGTTTAATACACCACCAATAATGGCTATGGAATTTCATTAAGAGCTTAACTCAACCTCTTTTTCCTTGCAATTTTGCACTATTTTCACCCTATGATGGACAATAATTTTTAATAGTGCACTAGATCAACAAATGACTTGTTATTATCCATATGAACCTAATTCATGGGATCGCCAATCACATAGGTTGGGTTACCATCATTGTTGATTTTCTTCAATTGGCTTGTCCATTCTCCTCGATGTATAGTCAAAGGATTAGCCAAAATCCATTTCTGACTTCATATAATTAATGGACATAATTCCATCATTAAGCAGCTGCTTTATCACGTCATCCCTCAACCGAACGCGTCAATTTTTACCATTGAAAATTTTACCTTTGCATGGCTATTGTCTCTTGGCAATAATGATGTATAAACACAAAAATGTGTCATTTCCCCAAAGGAATATTTGTCAAGAGTTTTTCAACTTCTCAGCCTCATTTTCATATATGAGTTTGAGAAGAGTTTTTTTTTTTTTTTTTTCTCAAGAACTTGAATAATTCTCAATTTACCCAAGAATAGTAATATTTTCTTCTCCTTCAGGAGAATGAGGCATTTTGTTTACATATATATGCCTAGTAGCACTTGAGTCTACCGGCCATAATTTTGATTAGCCACAATATTGGTATGGGAGTGACTACATCAATTACTTCATCAAATCATCTACTTCAACCAAGTTGACTTTTGGTTTAGTAGGATTGTCATTTTCCCCACGATTTCATTCGGCTGCTTTTATATCAACCACTTCCACTAGGTGAACACATATCTTATAGTGGATTTTTGTCTCATCTGAATTCAAGATTCAGTTAACATCATTGTATTATTTTAATACAGTGGAAAATCCACTATGTAAAACATAATAAACTTGACAATAGTTATCCTTTAATAAAATATTTCACAAAAGATATCAATCTTATCCAATATAAATCTATGTTGGCTATAGATGCAAAGAAATAAATATAAAATTCATCTCCACAACAATCACTAAATGAGATTCTCTTTCCTAATGCAATAGCCAATCAAGTCTCTAATTATCATCATGCATGAATGGACATTCAACATAAATTGGCAAAGTAAATATTCTTATAAAGATTTTTTTTTTTCATAATTACTGCTGTCAATGTACATGTTGCTCCAAAAATGTTAACCAAAACTCAGAGGTTAGCATAAATCCAAAATGAATTAATAATTTCACAAAATAACTGTAAGACTTTAACTTTTTAAGCAACAATTAAATGACTGAAATGTGAAATATAAAGTACCACGAAAGGTAGGATGCAAAAAGCATACTCACTAAATTGTCGGTTACGCTAATATAGTTAGAAAAGTAATTAATGACAAATATAGGGGTGTCTCATTAGTCAATTGAATAGTTGTCGCCCAATTATTCTCTCAGCTTGTGCTTGCTAAATTGGGTCTCCATTCCCCTTCTATCAAGCATGATTCCATGTCGTCAAGAGGGCAAGAATCTACCACCATTCTAATGCTAGAGAATTACTATATGTGCATGGACGAGAGAGAATTATCATATCTTCATGTATTTATCAAACATACACATCGTCATACAGCAAATACCAACACATGTATGAGCATATACATAGATAGAGGCCCACACTGTACTCCCAAGCAAGCATGAATAAAGATATGCCACCAAATACCAACAGAAACTCATGTCTACACTTGTGCATATTGGCATGGACATCACCAACCGTCTAATGATTGTATGCACTCTAGCATATTCTCAAGAATGACGGAACAACATTATGAGGAATACTAAAGATATTTGTTTCAAAGTCAAATGATACATATTTTCAAAATCTATAAGCACAATATTATAAGGTAAAAAAAGCATAATTTTAGTGGTAAAACACAGAAATTTCACATGACAGCATCCATTGTTTCGTTGAAAACAATTATATATAACCCGGTCCAACATCGACAAGCTCAATAAGATTCTATAGAGGTGGAGCCAAGGACAAATTAAATAGCAGATAAAAACAATTATAAACTGGATTCATGAATGTATATTAAACAAATTTTAGCAGGAGAATATGAAGAATTAAGGATAAATGGAAACTATTTTGGGTAATAGAGGAGCACCCCAATTTCCAATCCTAAATGGATGATTATTAAAATCATGAACTTAAGAGAGAAAACACCTACACACGTCTGACTTTTTATTGGAAAAACAAGTATAGGTATTGAAACCCTAAAACAAAAATAAATATATAAAAGAAATATTAGGCTGATTTCTTTCCATTTCTTTTATGGTTTTTCTTTTCTATTTCTTTTTAAGTAGCCACACGGAATCACTATGCCCTTTTTAAAGATTTTCTACATAGGTAATTTTGAAAATCTGTAAGCATCTTCCATAAAAGTATAAGAGCACACATTTATAGAATATGTCTAACAAGATCAAATCAAATCTAAAGAAAATACACAAGCTCTTGAAACCAAATCTCAAATATTAGAATGAAAGGATGTGATGATGATTCCTCAAAATGTGGAAACAGTGTGCCAAAATGGCAATTACGCCCTTCAAGCATTAATTTATAGTTTTCAAAAAACGATTTTACTAGAAACTCAATAACCTTACCAAAACAACCAAAAGCTATTTTGTGTTAATGCTTGATATTGTCCCATGACAAACCACCCAGGAATATGTGATACTTGTCCTTCACCATCTCTAAATCCTTGTTCAATTCCAAGGTCGGTGGAAGCACCAACAGTTCCAATTTTGAAAGCTATAAGGCAATTATCCTCAAGATTGTTGGAAAAAGTATTAGAATACATAAAATAATAATAAATATTGGAAATACATTACAAAAGATTAGAAAATAAAAGGAAATGTCTGAGGCGTGCAAACACTGTCCTTAAGCATAATTCCGCCCCTTGGAGTACGAAATTCGATGCATAAGGCTTCGCGCGGCTATCCTCCCAAGATACAACAAACCTTCTTCCATACTCCGCGTTGAATATTAGAAGGAAACAAAACAATTTTTGTGTATAATCTAGCAAAAAAGAGAATGAAAGATATGAGAATATATTGTATCTATTAAAATTGTGGTTTAAAGTTTAATTTATATTTAAACAAGGAAAAGAGAGAGCCATTAAGAGATTATCATAAATCAATTGGTAATTAAAAAGATGACCGTTATAAAATAATGAAGAGTTTATAAAGTAATAAATTAAAAGTTATAAAGTCATTAAACAACGTTATATAACTATTAGAAAGCCATTATATGACCATTAAAAAGCCGTTATAAAAATGATGACTTTTATGACGATAATAATTTCTAATAAATATTTCAAAACTGCTTAAATATCCAACAACATGCAGAGGGTTCTTCAAAGCTAGACGGGAATGAACAACTTACGTTAAAAGATGATATAAAAGAGTAGCTATTAACGCATTACTCTGCTGTCCTTGTCAAGATTTCGGATGATGTGCCATAGTTTATTGTCGAAATAAGTGTCAGAGATATTTAGGCAAAATAAAAAAGGACTTTGTCAACTAGAAAAAGTCGATCAGTCTTGGGAAAACTGCATAGATTGCTTAAAAAGTGCTCCCGAGTACTCCATGATAAAGTCAATAGAAAACATGCAGCAGCCGATGCAAACAAACCCGCCTCCTTGAGAACTGCCCGGTGGAATGTATTTATGCAAGACCAGAATCATTTTGCTCTTAATCAACATGACTTCATTTTCTGGTCTAACTGACCTGAAGAACCAATAGATAAGAGGAATTCTTTCTCGTATTACAAATAAAAGCAGCATAAAATCTTTTTAAGCCCAGGCCTAATTGAGTAGATGCTTTAAACATGATTGATACTTGCAGGATACTTTTATTCGTAGAACTGAAATGAAGAGTCTTGAGATTCTTATGAAAGCTCTAACTCGACATGTAGAGCTCTGGAGAGGACAATCTCGGCCTGGGAATGGCGACCAGGGGCTCCATTTTCTTGACCACAAGCCCGAACTTGCCAATAAATCCAGCTCCACCCCTTGCGGTAATTCCCACTCGAATGAATGCAAAAGAGAGGCCAAAACATATGGTAGCATCCTCTCTGCCAGTGCAAGCCCAGCACACAGCCTTTGACCAGAACCGAAGGGCATATACGTGAAGTTGTTGCCTGAGAGATCATACTTGCTGGGATCTTCCAAGAACCTCTCAGGTCTGAACTCCAATGGTTTGTCCCAAATCTTGGCGTCTCTCTGGATATAACCCATATTCAAGAATACGTTACTGCCCTTGGGAATTGTGTAACCCCCGACGACACAGGAAGCATGTGGGGTCCGAGGCACCAATAAAGGCATCTCCGGGTGCAAGCGAAATGCCTCCTTGATGACAGCATTGAGGTACTTTAATTTGGGCAAGTGGTTCTCTTCCACCATCTTGTCCTCCCCCACAACTTCTGTCAATTCTTGGACTACTTTGTTCATTACATCTGAGTTCTGCATCAGCTCTGCCATCACCCACTCGATGGTTGTCGAAGTCGTATCGGTTCCGCCAACCACAATGTCCTATTCCACAAATTCAAAGTGTCATCAGAAAGAGTATATTGCTGTCATGAATGATGAAGCTGAATACATGATGAAGCGTTGTAATAGAGAAGAATCGACCTTCTTGATGAAATATGGAACTTTTTGTGAAGTTAGACAAGAGAATCCCAAATGATAGGTATGGAAAGAGATTTCAATCTTGACATGATACGACCAACTTCATACAAAAATTAGCACACGATAATTGAAATAACTTCACGGCATATCAACTTTGCTATATTTGTTTCATTGTTGTGCAAGACGCTGGTTGAAAATCATGGTACTATAGGGCTGATGTGTGTTTGAAAACGAGTACAGTATTCTAGTAATGATCGCTTAACGTTAACTCATAATTATGGTGGCCAAAATATGAAAAGAAATCTACCAAAAACAGGGTCGGAAACAAGGATTAACTATACTTACTATTACTACTGCATCACGTCATTAAATAGTAATGTACGTCCATATGAGAACTAGTCACCTAGCTTAATAAACTAACCATAAGAATGGCTTTGAGGGCTTCGTTTTTGTCCATTGGTGACTGGTTATCTTCAAGATCCATCTCCATGTCCAGGAAAATCTGCAAGAAGTCCTTTTTCTGTTCATTGCTTTCAGATTCTCCGTCCTTCTGCCTGAACAGTTCATTTGTTCTTCCCTAGTGGCACAGTCGATAGCAGACTGAATAAAATCATCAAACCGCTTATGCACCCTTTTCATGTCCCTTTCAACTCCTTGCAGGTCAAGCCAAGCGAGTGCTGGGAAAAAGTCCGAAATATTCGGACTACTTGCAAGCACCATGAGTTTAGCCACCACCTTACGAAACTCCACGCCCACGGCTTCACTTTTCTCTCGCTTAAGCGTCCCTCCCCATAGCATCGCCATGATCACGTTAATCAAGATCAGAAGTGCTGATTCGCTGATATCTACCTGCACCCCAGATTTTTTGTACAGATCACTCACAGCTTTCCTGACCTCTTGCCTTCTCAAACCATAACAGGCGTCAAGGCTCGCATTGCTCATCATCTGCCATACAAAAAGTTTGCGGAGATTCCTCCAATAAGGCCCCTGGCTTGAGAAGGTAATGTCTCTTCCTCCGTATGACCCAATGGTAGTGGCGATGTTCGGGTCCCGATTGGCGAACATCACATCCTGGTCCCGCACAATTTCTTTGGCCAGCAACGGGGAGTTAACCACAACATATAACTTGCTTCCAAGCCAGAGTTTGTAGATGGGACCGTAGGTCGCAGCCAATTCGGCGAATTTCCAGTGGAGCTCGGTCCCTAGGAATGGGAGGTACCCAAGGAATGGCATGCCTTGGGGCCCTGGCGGCAATGGAGCTGTCTCATTTTTTCTTCTCCTGAACAGGCAGAAAAAACTAAGAGTTGCAATTCCTGTGACAAGCAGTGTTGTGGCAGCTCTAGGAATTGCATCATTCACTTCTTTAGCAGGCCACAGCCATGGCCAGGCGCCTTGGCAGTCTCTATTCGACATTTCAGCTTGTGATAGCGGGGTGAGGACTGGTTGAGCAAGAATGAGGAAGTTTCTGGCCACACCAAACTAAGGTCAGCCTAGGGACAGTTTGGTCTCTGACAGATGATATAGGAAAGGCAAAAACGGAAAGTCAACGGTTCTAATTACGCACTGACAGACGAACAACTACTGAAGGTAACTAATAATTATTCATTCTACAAGAAACTCGACCTCTAATATATGAATAATTACTAATTCATTTTGTTCATTCTTATCGTTTCCCATAAAGAATAAACCAACAAGTTTGAACGTAACTAATAATTTTTGCACCGTACCAGTAAGCTTTAATATAGAAGACTAAGAAATTCATAAAGTTAGTGTTGGATATTGCGGAAGCGTGTGTGTATGTGAGCAAGTGTGTGTGTGTAAAATAGGTGGATATAAGTGGACTGTTACGGCAAGGGAATATGAAACAAACAAGACTTTTATTATAGTAGTTGATATTACAAAGAGGGGAGCATTTCTAGTGTTGGTTATTACAAAATGAACATCCACTACTCCTATTTATAGCCGTGAATTCACCGCCTTCATCTACCGACTTTACAATAAACTATTCTAAAATTTCAGCTCACGTGCTTCAGCTTCTGTTTCGTTGCAGCTTCTTTTCTTCTTTCCTCCAAGCCTCTCGTTCCTTCTCCATTTTTTTATTCTTTGGAGCTCCCAGCCACAATTGTTGACTTTTCAACCAACTTCCTTGCTGGCCACGTACACCAGAAAATTCTCCAATATATGAGAGTCTTCTTTAACTTGTACAGAGTTGCTGCCGACTTCTTGCTTCTCCAATTTTGCTGCTGCCGACTTCTTGCTTCTACATTAAGGATTTTGTTCCTTCTCTATTAAGGATACTTAATTAATAAGCAAGTGTAGTCTAGTGTAGTCTAGAGTTTTCACAAAATGGATCATATTTTAACAGTTAGTAACTTATTCATCTGATTAGTGAGATTGTGCATAGAAAACGTAGTTTATCCCCTCTGGTACTAGATCTAGCAAGTAACGGCTGAAGTTTCTTTTTCTCAGCAGATGCGCACAAAAACTGAACCAGATAACGTACCAGGTATCTGATTAGTAAGATTGTGCATAAAAAACGTAGTTTATCCCCTCTGGTACTAGATCTAGCAAGTAACAGCTGAAGTTTCTATTTCTCAGCAGATGCGCACAAAAACTGAACCAGATAACGTACCAGGTATCTGCACGCAAAGCATCATCGAAATAAGAAACTTAAGAAGGAGAAAATAATGATGCGTTTGCTTACATGCTCTGAAAACAACATGGGCCTGCTTTTGCCGAGCTGACCTATGCCGGGGGATGCCAGGGAAAGAAAACATGTCAAGTGGTTGAACAAATGCTAATGAAATGGTTAGGTTAGTGATGTTCATGAGAAATTGGGTCATCTTGTTTGTTCTGATTATTTTTTTTTTTCATATATGAAATGGTTAGGTTAGTAGCAGAAATGCTGTCCATCAGTTCAAGATATCAGATCATTTGTCAAAATAGTCTAACGTATTTTTCTTTTTTCCTTTTGTTATATTTGTCAAACATTAGACTTTGCTTAGCTCAGTTCTAAAAAAAATCTACTTGTGAAAAAACTTATAATCAAAGGCTAATGTAACCTATTTTTCTATTTTCCTTTGGTTCTTTTGAAGATATTCGTTGTTATTTAGATATAGTTGCGCGTGCAGCCTTGTCATATTTCATCTATTTTCACAAAGTTGTTAGACATGTCGAACTTGAATAGTTCGAAAGTGATTAGGGTGCTTCAATTGTAAAGAAAATTAAATCCGGTGCTTTAGGTGATTGCCTGATTGAAAATCCACGAGGCCTCACCTATGAAGCACGGACACGTTGTTCGTGCTTCCGTGTTGTGTCTGACACATGTCGGGGCGTGTGGAACACGTCGACACGTTCGAACACAGTCGAACATGCAATCAATGCGTGTCGCATTTTCCGACATGCAGTCAACTTTTCTTGACACGCGTGTCGACACGTGTCCAAAAGACTGATGGAGGGTGGAGGCGAGGGAGCAGAGGTCGCGAGCTACGGCATGAGGGAGCAGAGGCCGCAAGCGACGGCAAGAGACGGCTAGAGAAAGAGCTGAACAGAGAGAAAGAAGATAGAGAAAGCAAACTTCCGTCGGTGAGACAAAGCCACGAGCGGACCACCACCACGACAAGAGACGGCCAGAGAGAGCGGCGAGGGGCACCACCGTTGTGATGGATCGGCAAGGAGGAGGAGGAGAAGGATCAAGAGGAAGAGGAAAGGAAGGAGAGGAAGGTGGTCGTGCGGCGAGGAGGAAGAGAAGAGGAAGGGCTAAAGGGGTCGTGCGGCGAGCAATAAAAGGAGAAAGAAAATGAGGGTAGCTAGGGTTTTTGATAAAGGAATTAAAAAATTAAAAAAAAAAAGGGGGGGGAGATGGCGTGACTTTTGAGTTTTGGGGGAGGGGAAAGTAAAATAAATTTGGAGTGGAGAGAAATGGACGAAGGAAAGGAGGGTGGATTTTGGGGATTTTTTTTTCAGAAAATTAAATAAATGAAATTAAAAAATAATTTCAAAAAATAAAAGTATTGAATTTTGAATAATGATCAATTTTGGTCATCATAGAAGATCATGGATTTATTTAAATAAATTGATTCTAATTTCTTATTAATTATTAGTTTCATCAAAAAATTTTGTTAAAGTTAAAAACATGTTTCGCATTAATTATGAATATATATTTCGAATTTTTAATGAATTGATTTGTTAATATTATTAGTGTAAATTTATTATAGGCTCTTTTTAATTAATTATTTATTTATAAATTTGAATCAAATTAATTAAAAATAAAAATATTCATTTAATATACAACGTATCACGCCATGTCGGAATTCTCTATTTTTTAGAAATAACGTGTTGTCGTGTCGTGTCGTGTCGTGTCGAACACTCGTGTCGTGTCACGTGTCAATGCTACATAGGACCTCACCCTGCCTTTTGCAATCTTCTAATAAATCCCTAATTTCTTACTGCAAAGTAATTCCTTGGTTTCTTTTTATCTAAGAAAGTATTTTTCTAAAAATGTCGTTTACATCACTTGAAATGATTAGTTAATAGAAAATGTTTTCATTATCGATAAAAATTTATGTCCAAATATTTTTGTAAACTATGAAAATATTTTACGCTCAATCATTCTTATAAACGATATAAGTAATCATTTTTAGGAAAATATTCTTCAAATTATTCATTTCTCATGAAACAAAATGAGACTTATAATTACCTTGCTTTCTCCCTTTCATTCAAGATTTATCGGTAGATCTTTTCCTAATAAGATGTCTTTCTTTTTTGTTTTCTTTTTGCCTACGTATATGGATGAAGCTTACTTAAACAATTAGCTAAAATACATGGAAGTTACAAGGGAACGTGTACCTTAAGTACTCAAATTCTAGTGTCAATTCAGGGCACGAGGATGATCAGGTCTAACTTGGTGATTCTCTTGCTTTAATTCCGCCACATGATTTTGAATTAAAGAGGAGTCATCATCTATCACTCGGCATTATAATTAAGTTCAAGGAGTAAAAAAAAAAAAAAAAAAGTTTATGTAAGAGAAGATTCATTCCTTATACATCTGTCGCGACCAAATTTTTCGAAGGTAAATTACTCAAAGAAGGCTAATGGATTACTAAGTCTGAAGACTTGATGCGGACTCTCTCAAGTCCTACCAATCGCGATTTGATACTAAGAAATTAATCCATTTAAACATGCAATTATACTTAACTTGGAGCCGCCACTAACCAATTAGGGTTGGTTAGAAACCTAAGTAAAGTATGGGATAATATTTTACTTTTGCGAACCAGAGATTTAGTATGTCTGGGGATATAGTTATGCTAGATTAGTCTAACGCTTTTTCGGTGCCTTTTTATTTTAATATTAGGCAGTATTGATTAATTTTAACTTAAGCTACTAACATGCAAATGGTGATCATGCGAGCGCATAATCAATAAAATAACATTAAGTAAATCGAAGTGATAGATTAGAAGAAATTATTAACTACAACCTTATTAAGGTCTACTTTCTAAAAATGCATGCCCTAAACATGATTTATAAATGACATGACAACTAATTTTTCTTTTTCTCTAAAAATGTTAATTATATGCAATCTTAATTTAAATTTGACATGCATGAATTTTATTTTAGTGACATATGAGATGCAATTCATATGACATAACTTGAACCATAACAATATGTGTACAATCTAATTTACATAATCCTAAATATGCAAGTGCTACATGATATGGGATGTCTGACATGGTAATTCTATATACATGTTCTTTTTATGATTTTTTTAATGATTCCTTTTTAATACATATATGCAACCTACACTAAACAATGATGACATAAAAAGTGATTAATCATGAAATAACCTATCAACTAAGTAAATGACCTTTGTGTTTTTTTTTTTTTTTTTTGAAATGACTTAATAATTCTTATTAAAAATAAAACAACATGATGATGCAATGCTAATCTTTGGTTCTTTTTAGATTAAAAAGAAAAAAACTACACAAAGGGGATATTAAAACATTAAACTATGACCCACTAACTAAAGTGTAATATGTGGTGTGCATATTATGAAATCTATATGACCTAAATAACATTTTTTGTTCCTTTTTTAATTTTGGTTTTATTAAAGGAAAATTATCCTAATTCTATATGAATCTTAAAAATCAAAATGCATTGCTTTAAACATGAAATGTGTATGGACCTAAGTACTTAAATTCTAGATATGACATATGATGCATGACATGTGATGAGCAAATAATGATAACACACCAAAATATATGTCCTATTGAAAATCCACCAATGTATATCAATGACATATTATCTTAATGCGAATCAATTATACAAAGCAATCCATAAATTTGTCATAAAAAGCCAAAATAATCAAAAATCTAACCCGCCATCTCGTGGTTCAATATTTTTTATTTATTTATTTATTTTTATCTTTTTGATGACCCAGGGAATCCCCGTGCGCCGCTTCACGGCGGAGTAAACCCTGGGGGAGAGTAGAGTCACCACCACCCTTGCTCTCCGGGTAAGTCAGCACGACGCAGCTAGGATTCGAACGCTGGACCTTTTGCGAAAGGAACAAACGCCCAAGCCAACTGCGCCGCAATGCTGGGTGGTTCAATATTTTTTATTATTGTGGCTTAATATGACAATTTTCTTGATCAGATAACAATTATATATGACAAATTAAGTTAGGATCATAAATTAAGAGTTCGAATATTCGAACTGAATTTAGCCTAAAATTTTTACCTATTATAGGGTACGGCTTCCCCGAGGGGTGGCGCTGGCACAATAGTGGTCTACAATGGTGGTTCACCGGGGGGTGATGGGTGGCAGCGGCGTTCGGAGCTCCGACAAGGGAACCGGTGGGCGGACCAATAGCAAGCGAAGGCGGCAACAGCGGTGACCAGCAGCCAAAGGGGGTGATTCGGACCTGCAAGGGACGGCGTTCGGGCTCCAGGCGGCGACGGTGAGCAGCGCGGAGGACAGCGAGGGCGACTGCTGCGGGCGTCGGTGAGGAAGCGTCAGGGGCGTCGGTCGCTGGTCGAAACAGAGGCGGAGCCTGGCGGACAGGCGACGGCAGCTGCTGGCGTCGCGACGGCGGGGGCCGGAACGGCGAAGCAACAGGGCGAAATCGCAATGGGCTTCGGCTCCGGACTGCGTCGGCGCGGCGAGCAAGGACGTCAGGTCACTAGATCTCCGCTGGGCGATGGTGGTCGTGGACGACTGGCGGAGTGGCGACGACTGGTGGCGCGGCAAAGGAGTTGCAGGCCCGAACCAGGAGCAGCGACGGCGGGGGCTCGGGCAGAGGCTCGGAGCGGATCTACAGGAGTGTGGAGGCGCGGCTGAGACCGACACAACAGGATCTGGCAGGCGAAGCAGCGAGGAGGGACTCAAAGAAGACGATGAACCACCTCTCTCTCACTTCACGTCTCCCTCACCCGTCTGACTCTCTCTCTCTCTCGTACTTTTTCCTTTTTTTTTTTACTCCCAGAACCGAAAACCTTTTTTTCCTTTCCTTTCTTTCTCTCTCTCTTTTTTTTTTTTTTTTTTTAACTTTTGACTCGTGTTCTTTTTCGACGAAGAGAAACACACCCGCCTACAATTAATTCAAGGCCCCACTGACAAAAACATTCATTCAAGGCCCCGCACTCTCTATTTATGGAAGGAAAACTCAACAAACAAGTCAAGATTTCTCAACGTTCACTCAACTACTCAACAAGAAAAATAATTCCAAAATCACACGATCATTAAATTTTTGAATTTTGAAATGAAGAGATATATTCAATAACCAATGTTTTATTATTAAAAAATCTTTCAAAATTTCCCTTCACAATCAAATACTTTATTTTTATTTTTTAAAAGATAAGTTTGATCCTAAATTAGGTGTCAACAATATTGAATCATGTACAAAAATACATATACTAGGTAATATAGAATAGGGAAAATGTCACAAAAAACCCTAAACTATGCACAAAGTGACAAAAATGCCCCAAAATTTTTTTGTACCACCAAAAATCCCAAACTTTGCCATCCGTAACACATTTATCTCAAACTATTTTTTGTGACATAAAAACCCCAAACTTTCATTTCGTGACACATTTACCCTAAATCTTAGGGGTATTTTGGTCATTTTACTTTTTAAAATATTTTACTTTTTTTCTTTTTTTTTCTTTTATCTTCCCTCCGGCGGAGGGAAGAGAAAAGAAAAAAAAAAGAAAAGATGAAAATGCCCTTAATGGGGTAAATGTGTCACGGATGGTAAAATTTAGGGTTTTTGGTGATGCAAAAAAAAGTTTGGGGTATTTTTGTCAATTTATGCATAGTTTAGGGTTTTTTGTGGCATTTTTCCTATAGAATACTAACTTAAAATACTTCCATTTTGTGAGTTTAGCTAAACCATGACCCTAAATTCTCTCAGATAAATTAAATACTCAATTTTACTTGTACTAAAACTAAATAAGTAGGGTTATCAAAAAATCCCAACCCCAGAACCAACCAGGCCCGAATAGCCCAAAAAGAAATTTGTTTGTTGGATCAGGTCTCATCTGATTTGGAAGACATAAAAATCCGGTTGTTACAGTTTTCTTCGGTTCAGGTCACCGACCTGGAAACGACCCGCTTAATGGCTTCAGGCGCGTCCATGGTGTAAGAAAAGAATGGGCTAGTATTGACCATCGCCAAAATTAAAAGAAGAATCATATGCACAAATTTGAAGATTACTCTCTACTTGAGGGCAATATCTCTGTTTTGGCATTCACATATAAAACCCTTCGACTGAAAATGAAGAATCGCGTGGACTTGTCCACTTCTTCTGTAACATTTCCACAGTGTCCTATTACAAGTTGTCTCCGAACTCGGTCACTAGTCGTCGTATCTGCTGTCAGCTAGTCCACTCATCAAACCTAGAACTGCATCTAGGAAGATAATGTTGGGATTTTGTTTCGAAAAACAACGAACGCGTGCATAGACAAATTGAATCAAGAAACGATTGCAGCGGAAGCAAAAATGCCCATAGATATTTCTTAATATTGTTAGTGCACTTTAATAAGAAGCATGCAGAAATAAAAGAAGGCTAATCACATTGTTCGTGCATGCTGACACCTAAATTGTGAAGACCTAGTCATTCATTCATTGTATAGAAAATTAGATATTAATTTTAACCCATATCCAAAAATATTAGAATTAATTTGCACATCATATAGTTTTAGGAGCATTAATTATTCAATTTTTTTGTAATTGCATTAGTATTGGACTAGCGGCGAATGGTTTTGAGCTTAGAATTAAGCGAATTGAGCCCACAAAAAGGGGCAGGGGACTAGGTGGCCACAATTCATAGGGCAGAAAAGCCTTAATTGGTCTAATTTTAGCTTAAATCAGCCAACTAAAAGTATGATTTGGCATTGGCCTTCGGATATTAGAACCCATCAAGTTAAAAGGCTAAAGCTCAGGCCCATTTAATCAAGTTAAACATAGATTTACACTATATAAATGATATTATGCCTCACAAATTAGAGGTCAGCAATTGATTATTCAAAGCACACGTTGAGAAAAATACAAAAAAGTGGGGTGACAGCCAAGCACTGCATGGCCGAAACTCCTTGGGGGCCTTGACATCCCCTACAGCCAGCCATCTTTGCTTTTTCGAGACTGACCGTCGAGTCGTCGACGACCAAGTAGCTACTGTTGCTTCTCACTTTTATGACCTGTTGTAGGGTCCTGACCACGCCGTGTGGTTTGTTTCCAGCAAATCAAGCGGCTTCAACATATCCCCGACGGTGCCCCTACAGTGAAGTACTCGTGGATTCTCAAAAACACTGACCAAACGTTTTCTATTTTTCCCAGGAGGTTTTAGAGGTCCAAAACCTTTGCGAAAGCTGAATCAAATGGGATCCAAGTCCAACAAGCCTAGTCCCAATAAGAAAATATTTGGAACATTAGTGGTAGTCACGTCATCAATACATTAATCCATTCAATGGACAAGTGGCACTATGGGTTCTTTCGTTCCTAGAAGAAGAAGAAACGCCATTCCTCTCTCCAGATTTTGCTCGTTTGCTATTCCACCCTCGTTGTTGCTGCTTCGGTGTACCTTGCTGCTCCCAACGATCTCTTCCCTTCGCTCTGGGTCGCTCAAACACACGCACTCTCAACCTTTTCTCGGAAAAATATTGGATCAGACTCAGGGCCGTTTGGTTCGTGAAAGCATTTCCAGCTTCCGTTTTCAGATGAAAACGAAACGTTTCTCGACCTTCTTCACTGGCTTGTACATGCTATATATATATATATATATATATATATATATATATATATATATATATATATATATATATATATATGTTAATAGATAGAGAGATAGAGAGATAGATATGTTTCTCTGGTTGAGACCTGCCTCTGCTCCAACCATTATAGTAAAAAAGTGAACTGTGTGAGACGACGAAGATTTACTAGAAATAGAAAACGAAAAATTTTCAGGCGTTAGAGAACCATCCATAACTTGGCAGTGCGACCATATCTGGAGCTCGAGTGTTGCAGCCATGACGACGTTCCAAGTTTCTTCTTTTTGCCTAATAAGGAAGTATCACTCATCTAATCAAAATCCCCTACATCTTGGTTTCTCTGGCCGTTCAAGTCTGTTTTTGGTTCGACAAAAAAAGAAGGTTTGTTTTTGGTTACCCAAAGAAATGGTGAAAGTCTTCGACTTTTTTTATGCTCTGCGGTGTGCTTCGGTCAGAACCCTTCGAAAGGGATGGCCTTCCTTCTTCTTCTGAGAAGGGAAGAACGAAGAAAAGGAGAGATGAGAGAGAATATAATGCAAAGCAGGGTCCGTATGGAGGGGTTCGGGGGGGGTGAGAGTTGCTGACAGAGTGGGCCCCCACATGCCACTTTTCGTCCACTGAATGGACTGATATATTGATGACGTGGCCACCACCAGTGTTGACTATTCAAGGGAGATACGCTCACTGACATACCCTTGGGGGAGTTATACCTTGGGCGACTCAATACTCAGACGCCAGTTGGAAGTTTTTCTCTCACGATTTCTTTGACCCCACTGAACTTCAACTGCTACTCTGTTTTACTGATTCGAGACCACAGAAGTTCGCGTTGCTTTTTGGTTGCAGGTCTTCAATCGGTCTTGCCTTGAAATAGCCCTTGCTCGGCTCCAAGCGAGATTGACTATTGCGAGCAACCCGCCGTGGTGTCGCATTGCACTCTCCGCTGAGCCTCACCGTGCTGAGCCCACTATTCCCAACGACACCAGCCGCTGGCCTGTGTCGATGCCAACCCACCACTGCCACTGTCGTGTTAGCCCGTTGACGCCCACGCCGATCCAGTCCCCACGCCATGATGCTTGGTCATTGTTCTGTAGATCCTTTGGTCGAGTCCCTAGACATGCCAAACTCACTGATCTAACTATGTTAATATTTGTCTATTATTAGATTAAGTCATTAAATTAATATTGCATGACATATATTTGCACATTAAGTTTATTTAATTATATGTCACATGTCATTTTAGGATAGACACGTTTTAGGTACATCATTTAGAATAATTACGTTGCATTGTACGTAGTTTAGGTCTCATTAAATAAGTGAAAATCCCAAAAATATTGAATGACTGCGTGTTAATTAGAAATCGTATCTAAGGTTATTGATGTGAATTTCAAAAAAACCTCGTGGGTGCTTTCATTGCTATAAGGAAAGTCTTGCAATTCATTTATTGCTTTGTTGGATCATAAATTGGTAATTTGCGCACTTTCATGAACCCCCTAACATGTTAGGAGGTAATAAAATGTATTTAAATTGCCTGCCAAAAAATATGAAAAAAACAATACTGAAAGGGTATTAGAGAAATCTAGTATAACGAAGTCTTCGTACCTATAATCTCTTTTGAAAATGATCCGCATGTTAAGAACATGAAGCCTAAGTTCCGAATTGGTATGTGCCTAGGAAAATCGAGTTAGTCTTAGGCTTAATAATCCATTAGCCAAACCCCTAAGTGGTCCAACCTACTACAGGGAGATTACAACAATGCACTTTAATAAAAAGCACATTATAATAAAAATAAGGCTTATCACATTACCCTTTTACTGTGCTCCAAAAGTTTAGTTATGATGTTCTTCAGATTTTGACCATGAACAACTAAGTTCCTTGTAGCATTGGTTCTGACATTCTTCAATTCCAACTAGGAACATTTGGTCTTCTTGTAACATTGGTTTTGATGTTCTTCAGATCTGGATCCAAATCACAAACACTTGATGTCCTCGTAGTGTTAGTTTTGACATTCTTTAGATCTAGTCTTACAATTGTTGGACTTTTAGTTCAAACACACCACCAATCATACGTCAAACGGTAGATAGAAGTTGAGAGAGACCACAATTACAATTGTGTTGGTAATTGCTCTCGTGTATAACTAATTTGATTGATCACTATCATCACTCTCGATCATCTCCTGATCCATTCTCTCAATCGTCTCTTATAACCACTCTCAAATCACATTAATTCAGCTCATTAACTCTAAAACAGTTTTGCATCTTTAGTTTGGTTATTGATTCTGAACTCATTTTAGATCATTAATATGGCCATTAATTTTGAACTCACTTCAGATTATATATACAGCCATTGATTCTAAACTCCTTCAATCATTAATTTCACCATTGATTTTGTACTTATTTCATATCATTAATTTGGCTATTGAATGTGAACTCATTTCAAATCTTTGATTCTACCATGAAGTTCGAAACCATTTCAAAACTTATATCTTCAACTTGACTCAATCTGATTGCCTCAATTGCAAACACATTAGTAATATTGTTTCTTCGTTCTAACGTTTTTATGAAATTGTTATGGTATGTGACATTCATAAATTCATCACTGAGTTGGCAGTAGGACTTATACTAATTCTTAGCACAACCAAGAGGAATATTGTCTCAATCAATCTCCCATTTCTACAAACCAAGCAATATGTCATGGTTATCTAGATAGTGTGAATATTTCAAGGACATAATAAACCTATTAGCTTGGGTGGCCATGTAATTTTAATCCTTTTGTCTCACTATGTCTTGATCAAACAAAGGCCATGGAATCATTTATCCAACCACCAATTCGATCATATGTTCAAATTTAACTAACATGTATTTTGGCAAAAGATCGCTTCAAGTGCCAAAAGTTGGCACAAAAAGACACTTAAGTGCCACATTTTTAAAAAAGTGGGACACCTGAGTGCCACCCCCAACGAAGTCGGTCGGAAATCATACGTGGCAATTAAATATCAATATTACTCGCCTACGTGGCTTGCCGGAGAGTTGACTCAGCTCTTATTCACCCAAAACAATGTCGTTTCTATAGTTGGCCAAAATAGAGAACTTAAATTAGCCAAAACGACGTCATCTCCCCAATTGCTCCAAATCTAAAACCCTAAATCGGGCAAAATCCCATTTAAGCGTTGGAGCCCTAATCCCAAATCCTAATTCGATTTGCCCCAAATTCTACAACCGAATATTGGAAATTGAAAGCAGGACTTTCAGCAGCGGCTCAAATTCCTCCCGCCGAAGCGAAGGAGAAGGTGAGCGTTTATGTTTTTGTGGGTTACCAAGTCCAAGAAGAACATTGTGAACTCGAATGAATCTCAGGAGAAGATTCTATGGATGTGCCTAATACAGAAAATGGTCAAGGTGCAAATATTTCAAATGGGTCGACACGAAATTCTCTCACTGAGCCACAAAGATGATATTGGACCTACTTTATGGATGTCATCAATGTGACATCCATAATTTTCAGTATTGTTTTCAAATTGAATTAATCTGGCCGTTCTTGTGCAATTGGAGCCGAGGGCTAAAATTGAATGCAAATTTGAGGTGCAAGATGGGTGATTGGATGAGGAAAATTATCAATTTGATAATTGATATATCAATTGTGATTATGGAGGCAAATTAAAAGTAAACCAAGAGAGAATTGAAGAGCAATTGAAGCCTTTGCTAAGAAATTCGTAGCACCCCATAGGACCTAACTTTTGGACCTCTTAAGCCTTCTAGATGGGGTTATTTTGGGTTACAAAGAGTTGGTGGAAGACAGCTAGGGCTTTGGTCCAAGAATAGGGAACAAAAGAGATTTTTGTTGAGGAATATCAAGCCAAGTGGAGCCCCCTCACCTCTCATCTCTATCCATCTCTCTTCCTCTCATCAAAACCGGATAGCCTCTCTCCCCTTCCCATTTTTTTTTTTTTTTGGTGCGACACCAACTCCAATAGAAGAGAAGAAGACTAGCTCCTTCGGTTGGGGTCAGCAACCGAGAATCCTTTTCCACCTGCTCGTCTCTCTCTGCTCAGCCCACGGTCAACGAAGCTACTCCATCTCCCACGCTCTTTGACCGCTCAACCACGAAGCCCAGAGAAGCTAGGCGTCCTCACCACGTGTCTTCAACTTGCAGCTCCATGGTCAACTTCAGCAAATCCCCCTCATCTTGTTGACCATCGAAGCAATTGGTCTTCAATTCTTCAGTTGAAGCCACATCTGAGGGCTGCTTCTCTTGACTGAAGGCTGCACGTGGACATCTGCACCATCGTCCATTGTTGCTCTCCACTGAAGGCCACCGAGTCAGCCGAGTCGGGCCAGCGAGGGAACGTCCACTGAGCAGTTCCGTCTTCGTTGTGTCTTCATTGTCACATGGGCCTCTTCAGTAGCAACGGCCCATCGAATCTCCAGCATTTTGGGCTGTGTCTTTAGCCCAGCAAATTTCTTTAAATTGCAGCAGCACACCATTTGATTATTAAGGCCTGTCCAAAGCAAAACCAAATCAAGCTCAGCCCATTGAAGTTATTTTTCGGCCCAGCTTGCAAGATTAGCCCAGTCTTTATTTGTTTTCAGCAGGCCCAAGCCCAGAGCTCCTACGGGCTTGTGAAGTTCTTGGCCCGGCCCAAGTTCAGCCGCCATAGCGTTGTCGTTGTCATGTCCCGGTCTTCTCTTGGTGCAAGTGAGTTTTACTCACTAATGCTTTCTTAGTAGACTGATTATACTTATGGGTTAATTAGATTTAATTAATTGCAATTAGGTTGATAGATTAGAGTAAAGTAATTAAATTAAAGATTCATTGATGCATGTTAATTAAATTGATTGTGCATTTAGCTAGTAAACATGTCCTATTATTTATTGGATGCTTCTTGGGATTTTTCCTGACCCTTATCGGGTGTTAATTAGGTAATTCGGGCCTAAGTGGAATTTTTAGTAATTAAATATTAATTTTCGAAATTAATTATTTAATTATTTATTTCTCGGAAATTCAACTGGGATGGCCAGTGACCAGGATTTTATGCTGATGATCGTGGTGTAGTCTGTTTATTTAATTGAGCTTTATATTATGCTAAATTGAAATTATTGTATTTATTTATTTAATTTTCGAAATTAATTATTTAATTGTTTATTTTTCCGAAAATTCAACCGGGATGGTCGGTGACCAGAATTTCATGCTGATTGTCGAGAAGCAGTTCGTTTATTTATTTGAGCTTTATTTGGTGCTAAAGTAATTTATGAGTGATTTTAAGATTCATTCCAGAATTTATTCTTGAAAGGGTCGAGTGGGACCGTAAAGCCATTGAATCTTGAAAGGGTCGGGTGGGACCGTAAAGTCACTAAGTCTAAGAAAGTGGTTTGGTGGGGCCGTGATTACCACTATAGATGAGTTGTGTTCTAAATTGGGAATTGAGTTGGAATAGTTGAAATAATCGGAAATAGTCTTGGCGACATGTAAATCGACTAAGTCGATTGATCAACGAGTTGATCTAGTAGTTGTGATTTAATTGATGGTTTAAATGCAATATATGAGGTATATGTGCATAATCTTAAATTGCAGGTTGGAACTGATGCCAAGGTAAGTCTTCTGACTTGTGTTGTTCTAGGCAACCTGTTAGTGTATTGGTTTCCTAACCGAGTCTTAGGGGGTTGAACTCGCTGAGACATAATCTCATTGGTTGTTGTAAAACCAATTTCGGACCCTTAAATGGCAGCACCAGGACCTCTACCTCCCCCTCCTCCTGAAGAGTCTGGCATTCTAGAGAACATCTTCGAGCATACCACCCACTTCCACATCCACCTGACCCCGAAGGATTAGAGTATGTATTGATTGAGTCGACTGTTTGGGTTGATGTGGGCAGAGACGATTTGGTGCCTTATGAGTATCGATCCTGGTATCGCCACTATCCTGACGGGAGATAGGTAGTTCCCATACCAAAATAGGGAGTACCATTCATCATCCTAGAGGAAGCCTTTGGGGTAGGGACTGCTGATCCTGATGGCGGTGGTGTGGTTGATGCTACCGATCCTGTATTGGCGAGCAAGCCTACTTCTCCAGTGTACTCTGAGGGCGGTGCCAACTAGAGCGAAGAAGAAGCTAGGATTCCAAAGCAGCAGGCAGAATGACCAAAAGAAGATGAAGACTGGGAAGTGGACGAAGAGTGGGAGGAGGATGAGGAGGTGCCTGTTGAGGATGAACCAGTGGAAGAGGAGCCGATAGATGAAGAGTTTGATAGGGATGAGCCAAATGAGGAAGAGCCTGAAGAGAATCAGGATGATCCTGATTATGACCCTGATGAGGATTGAGAGTTTATCCTCTTTTTGTGAAACCCCGTCTAGGTGTAGATAAGAGAAACCTTGAGAGTGTAAATAATTGTAAAGTACTTGGCTTTTGGTTTGTATAAATGTTTGGTTATGCATTTTCATTATGACAAATGTGGCCTTGCTTTTCTATCTCATTGTTTTAATCGTCTGGAGATTTATAACTGCTTCCGCATGTGCTTAATAAATGAAAGGGTCGGCGATACATAGTCCTGAGATATCGTATTCTAAAATCGACCAAGTAGAAGGATGTGTGCACGTCTAAAGAACGGGGCGTGACAATCAACCTCTATCTACGCTTATGGATGACTTGGACGATGTGGACTCAATGCAAGCTCAAGCATCTTCTGCTAACCATTTGAAGAATGAAGTTTCAAGGATAAAAATTGAATGGAAGTTTTACCAAGTGTGTTGCTATTTTTTTGTCTATCCTACTTTATGATGAAATGTAAAGTATTGGAAGATGAAAAGAAATTTTCTCCGACTGTCATAATTGTAAATGAGTGAACAAATTTACTTGTTTTGAATGAAATGTAACTTATTTTTTTGGAAGATGAGAAGAAGTTTTGTGTTGTCTACAAGATCGTTGTGGCTTTTTTTTTTTTTGGGTGCCGTTATATGTATTATATGTTACTTCTTGTGCTTGTGGGGAGGTCAAGGAAAGGGAATGAATGAGATACTGTTTGTACTATGTTTTTGCTTATTCTTGAATATAAATCGGTGAGGATGGAATGTATATTGGGTCAATGTGTTATGGTGACTTCTTTGCTTGAACTGAACGTTAACCAACAGCAAACAGTGAATTGAATGGAGTTGCCATAAGTTGAACCATATATATAAACCAGCAGCTTCTCTAATTTGCTGCAAAGCAGCATATACATAGGACAAACACGAGTGATTACTCGAGTGCTATAAGTTGTATTTAGTGATCACTTAAGTGCCGGTCGTAATAAAAAAAAAAAAAAGAAAAGAAAAAAGAATTATTTAAGTGTCAAGTTATTATTAAAAGTGATTACTTAAGTGCCACTTGTGGTTAAAAGTAAACACTTAAGTGCCAAGTTTCTAGAATGTGATCAGTTAAGTGTCAATTTTTTTTTGTACGTTTTCTCTATAAATTGCATTAGACATTAGCTACCACCAGCCACCACCACTGCCGACCACCGACCTCCAGCCATCACCACCAGCCACACCAAGCATCGCAGGCAAGCACCCACTTGAGCTACCACCAGCACTACCTAGTGCAAGATGTGCATAGTGCACACTTGCATCTTGCACTAAGTACAGCACAAGCCCCCAACCTAACTCCTATAATAGACCCACTATTAGTAGGCATCAGCAGCCACCATTAGCCACCACCACTAGCAACACCAACATCCCAGCTACTACACTAGCACATAGCCACCACCATAGACCCACAATTAGCAGCCACTATTGGTGGTGGGTGGTGGGTCTGTTGTAAAAGGGGCTTGTGCAAGCTAAGCTATGCATACTGCGCACTTGCACCAGTACTAGCTCTAGTAAGAGGCCCCAACCCAACTCCCACAATAGACCCACCACCACTAGGCTTCACCAGCCGCCACCACTAGCCACACAAGCACCCTAGCCACCACCACAAATCCACCACTAGAAACAGTAAGTAAAAGTAAAAACAAAATCAAACAAATGAAAAAAGGAAAAAATGACAAGCAACAAGATCGTTTAATTGATATTGAAATAAAGTCTCACAAACTCAATAACAAACTATTAAAAAAAAAATCCACAGTAAAACAACTGACTCCTCAACCCCACAAACCATATTAATTCCATTTCATCAATTAATATGTACAATGCCTCATGTTCGTGCTCCTTTTGATGGACCTTTCACTTGATTCATAATCTTTGTACTTTTTCTAACTGGACGTGAGACTTCTTCTTCAATTGTCTCGAGATGCATTGATTTTGATGGAGCTGTAATTGTCCTAGGTTGAGTTGATTCAGAAGGAGTTGCAACTGTCGTAGGCTGAATTGATTCAGATGGACCTACAGCTGGGTTCTTCTTACCCTTATTTCTTGTTGGCGCAGCCAATGTCTTATTCTTTGTTGGCTCAACCATTGATTCTTGAGTTGGGTCTTGAGAGATAAGAACCTCTAAACTTCTCTCATGCTTCAAAAAGAAAACTTAATTATCAACAAAAGTTTGCACCATAAATTAAATTAAATGCATGCTATAAAGCTTACATTAAAAATGACTGTTCTAGTACGCTCATCTGTATAAAGGCCATGCTATATTGTTTTAGCCTCTTCGCAAGAGCCCTTCTTGCTCGAAGGGGAACGTCACTTTCAGGTAATTGTGATTGGTTGGCCCTTCTTCTCGCCTGTGATTTCTTGGGCTCTTGTTGTGGCTGTTCAGCGACAACAAAGGCTTTTTCGGTTAATTCTTCAACTAGGCTTCTTCTAGATGGCATTCTTGTAGCTATCTCTTGATTTGGCTTTCTTTTGGTTGTTTTTCTATTTATCCCTTCAGCTTCAGTGACACCTTTTGTTGGCTTTTGTGGTGGCCCTTGTGATGACCCTTATAGTAGCCTTTGTGGTGACCTTGGTGATGGATCTTATGGTGGCCCTTCAATTGGGCCCTCTATTGGTAGCAAAGCTCTAGCTTGCATTCTTCGAATCTGAGAAAAAGGCAAATGACATCATAATATAACATCATGCCATATAACAACATGAAGGAAACTCAACACAAATTATTGAACTTACTGGGTAATTTTTTCTCTGCTGCTATTGAAGAACCATTGACTTAATTGGCCCTTCAATTGCTTCGGCCAATCCTTCAACTAGCTGTCTTCTACCTTGCCTTCTTTGAACAAGCCCTTCAGTTTCAGGTACAACAGAGGCTTCGACCAATTCTTTACGTGTCATTCTCGTGACTTAACAAAGATAAAAACATTACATACATGTCAATTATATCTATGTACATATTTGTAATAAATTATAAAGCAACATAAACACAAATGTCATGATTTACTAGGTGTATTGTCATCGACTAAAAAATAGTCGACTCACTTCGTCTTTCTATTTGTCCTTCTCCAACTGTCCCTTTACTAGGCCCTTCAGCTGGCCTCAACTGTTCTTGCTGCTTCCTTAATTGACAACATTTATTATTGTACCATGCTATGTGGCAAAAAGAGCACGTCATCTTTACACCTGTCCTACTGATCCTACGCTGACACGAGACCTCTCCTTCTGTCATTCTTCATTTTCACTTTAGTATTCCCATTTTTTTCTTTAGTGGCAAAGGTTGAGGTGCTTCACGATCTGTTGGCTCTTAGAACTTGCTACTTATGATTGACTGCATCATGAATTGGTACAAAGCAAGATATTTCGGTTTTTTGTACCAATCATCAATGTAGTCCTCTATGTTGTGGCTCTTCAATTAGATGGCACATATGGTGTACAAGGAATTTCACTTAGTTGCCATTCTCTACATGAACACTTCATCATACCTAAATGGACAACATACTTATCGGAACCCTTCATTATCTCAAATCTTTCATCCCTATTTCAAATAGGATGACAATACCTACTTGCAACCAAGTTCTCATCCAATTTCTTAATAATCCTAGGACCACATTGCCTAGTTCACTTTACAGCCTCGTCTCTTTGTCTGTGCAGCTGAGTCATGACCATAACCCGTATGTCTTCAAGCATCAAGATAATTGGTTTGCATCTGGCATGGGAAAAGTACACTATCAGTGCCATAACTTGTGTACGACGCTCACTTTGGTATTAAAAGTTTCCGTCGGATTACTTAAGTGCCAAATCAAAGGAAAAACGATCACTTTGGTGCCACCGGTGAGAAATTCCAGCCAAAATGATTACATGGCTTTTATATTTATATAAAAAAAAATCGACAAGGCCTTAAACAACATCGTTTTCCATTCTCCTTAAGAAAACGACATTGTTTTGCCATCCTAAGTGGATAGCCTCGAGAAAATGACGTTGCACAACTCATTTGGATTTTTTTTTTTTATTTGGGGATTGAAATTAGGGTTTTCTTGTCCGATCCTTGCCCAACGCCGACCACCGTCACTCGGCCTCCATTGCTCGGCCATCGTCGCTCAGCCTCTGTTGCTCAACTGCCGTCGTAGTAGCACCGTATCCCAATCTTGGTAACATTTCACTAGCTTCAATGTCCGCAAATGTAACACCCCACAACCCCCGTGAGGCTATTACTTTATTACAGCCATACTCATCTATTCTTTGAGAGCTACAGTCTTAGGCTTTTTTTTTTTTTTTTTTTTTTTTTAACAAATGAATGGTCCCAGCGCGCCTCAAATGGCGGAAGCGGAATCACGACTCTCTAAATCCTCCCTCCAAACATATAGAAAGATCAATGCACACAACTAAATGATATAAGATAATAGGAGCCGGTTCTTTTATTCACATCATAAGAGGATGGATTTTTTTTCCTTGTTCCTTTCAGGGTATATGATACATCAAAAAGCAAAACTACAATCAAGAGCAGACCTCAAAATATCATTACCCCTCATCAAAGAAAACCTATACATCAGCTATCCATCCAATCTAAACCGGTCTTGTCCAAAAACCCACCAGCCTCCTCCAGTCTAAGCTCCCAGCCTAACCCACTCCAGGCGCTCCAAGGGGCGATGGCGGCGGCATCATCCCCATCATAACTCCATCTCGACAAGTGTAGGCAGAGACAAACTCCTCGTATACTGGGCCGCTCTCCAAGCCCACGTCAAACTTAACCCGCACGTTCACCCGGAAATAGGACAACCCGGGGACAGTAGGGCTATCCAGGTGGAACACCCTCACGTCCACATCAGAGGGTATGCCGTAGAATGCGCCGGGAGTGACCGGAGGCAGCGACATGACTAAGCTGAAATGTTAGTCCCCAAAAGGGGTGAGTACAACCACTCAGCAGAATGTGATCTCTATAACTACCCATACAACAATCAAACACATCATAAGATCACATGACAATAAAACAGCATTAAAATATCATAAAATCATCATAAGTGAACAATTCAGCCACATGTTTTAACATTCTTCTCAAATCATACACCTATCAAACATGTGCACTCATAAATCAAGCATTGCTCACATTCACATAGCTCATCATATGCACCTCCCACAAACCAGCCATTGGTCATGCATATACATGTATGTCTCATCATATATACTCTTTGCACATCGGCATCTTTTGTAAATATGAGCACATTACATAATTCAGCAAGCACAAATGCCAATGTTTCACATCACGTACACAACTTACATGATCAACTCGATTCATACTCATATATTTTAATAGTATTATATGCCTTTTCTCATATTAACAATGCTCATGCATATATATATATATATATATATTGAATGCTTGCAATTTCAAATGCATAATCCGGTACACACCACCCGGCTTACGGCCACCCTACTTTCCGGGCATCTCACACCCAAACCTGGCATCGTGAGGAATTCACGGCACACACCATCTGTGCTTCCGGCATTTACACTCCCTGGCCGAGCATCTGGCACCTCATCTAGCGTCGCGAGGTATCCACGGCACACACCATCCGTGCTTCCGGCACCCCCAACGCTCCAGGCATCTCAACTCCGAAGCCATCCAAATTTATGCTCACAAGGCTACTGGGCATCCGGCATTTTCACTCCCTAGCCGGGCATCCCGATACTCCCGGGGTATTATCAGCACACATCATGTAAAAAAATCTCTTTCATATGCATGATTCATAACATGGTACATGATATTCATAAGCATAACAGCAAGCAATACTCTGTCTTTCCACTCACATGACATGAATTTCACTCAACATGCTTCATCCAACCATTTCCCACAATTCAGCATGCATCAATTTGAGAAAACATCTCATTTTAAACCTCAATTGCTCTTTCTCACCATTTCAAAGCACGAACATACAATTACCAGAGCAATACAACATGTAATTCATGAAGATAGCATGCTTTTTAATGTCATGGCACCAATAAGTATAGTCGGCTATATCAATTCAACAAGGTTCAATGCAAAACGGCTTGTATGGTGATAGAAAATGATCCCAATGTACCACTCCATTGACTTTCAAAGACAATAACTGTTCACCACATTGATAATAGGACATAGAAGTGTCATTCTTGCTAAGAAACCATGCTCAAACAATGTTTACACAAGAACACATAGGTTCAGCCAAAACAGTTTCAATTTCAAGAAATTCCAGTTTACACCATTCACAAAATTCACTAGTTTAAAATACTAATTCACCTTCAAAAATTACCAAATTTCAGTATGTCTTAGCCAAGAATTCAAAAATCATTTCTCATGAAGAAATCACTGTCAAATTCACCCCACAAAACGTAACACAAAAACCACAAACTTCTAACCTAATTCTTGGACCGCAGAGAACACACCATCGGCAAAGTCATTTTAATTAAACCACTTAAACCCTTTCTTTTCCTCTCATCTTTGGATATGTTGTAGCTAAACAAGTTTCCTACAACTTTTCTTCAGAAGTCGAAGCTGAATTCTCAAGTAAAAGTCGTTTTACAAGCTTAACTACCCACTGACATTTCACCGATAAACTCCAGAATCTATATCCATCAAGAAATATGAAATTCACTAAGTTAAACCAAACGAAATCAACTCAATTTTCAGTATGTTATACATCAAGATGTCCTTTACATTTTCTAAGAAGAGGTTGAGCAAAAATTCCCACGAAAAAGACATGATCAAGGGCTAACAAGCATCAAAGGTCAATCGGTACCCTCGGTAGACGCCCGATTACAAAGGAACCCCATTTCACCCTTCAAATCTCACTAAAATGACCTTATTTTCGACTATGTTGTAGCTCAAGATGTGTACTACAACTTCCCTGAAGACATCAAGATCAGATTTCAACTCTAAACGCACTTTCCAGCCCATGCAAACTTCTAGCGCAACATGGTTTCTCAAGACCCGATTGTACCCGCCTTGAGTTTTCTCCAAAAATACCAAATTCCAACCGTTCAATTCACAATTTTCGGCCATCACACACTACCACACATGCATAGGTAGTTAAAGAGATCATTCTTGCCTTTTAATTTGGTAGAAACGGCGAAGAACTCCACGGAACAGCTTGGATCTCTCTCTCGAACGAAGCCTTCTTCTTCTTCTCTTCGGTTTTTCTTCACTCTCTCTCTCTCTCTCTCTCTCTCTCTCTCTCTTCAGTCGACTAAACAGCTTAAATGGCCGGCAAACCCTTCTTTTATACCTCCATCAAGTAATGATTAGGTCTAAAAGCTAGCCCTCCATGCATGGTGACACGTGGCGCCTTGGTGGACAGCTTGGTGCCACCTCACCCGTCCACTCTCCTCCCCCTTGGTGTGCGTGGCATGGCTGACGTGGCTGGCTTAGGTGGACAGCTTGGCCGGCCCAAAAATCCTTTCATTAAGCCTAATTAAGTCCAATTCCAATCACGCATTAATCTCCCAAAGTTTAGTCCTTGGCCGTAGGTCACATGTACACTCATATATATTGAATTACAAATACCAACTTAGTTATATATCTATAGCTATCATGTTCACCAAGATAGTCCAATTGTAGCTCAATAGTCAAATAGCTAAAATTCCACAAATTTGATCGGCCACAATCATTGCATCTTCAAGGGTTGTCAAAAATTGAGGATGCCACAACTCTCCCCTCCTTAAGGAATTTCGTCCTCGAAATTTGACAAAACTTATGTCTCCTTAAACAAGTGAGGGTACCTTTTCCTCATCTTATCTTCGCTTTCCCAAGTGGCCTCTTCCATACCATGATGTTGCCACAAGACTTTGACCAATGGAATCCTCTTGGTCCTGAGAATTCGTTCCTTTCGATCCAGTATTCGCACAGGCTCTTCAATATATCTTACCTTCTCACTCACTTCAATAGTTTCATGATCCAGTATGTGTCTAGGATCCGATTGATACTTTTTCAACATTGACACGTGGAATACATCATGCAAATTTCCTAATTTCGGTGGCAACGCCAATCGATACGCCACATTTCCTATTCTCTCAAGTATCTCAAAAGGTCCAACATACCTAGGGCTCAACTTACCCTTTATTCCAAATCGAGATACTCCTTTCACCGAAGATACCTTAGGAAATACATGATCTCTTACATTAAATTCTAGAGGCCTCCTACGCTTATCTGCATAGTCCTTTTGTCTACTTTGAGCTGTTTTAAGTCTTTTCCTAATGAGCTCAACAGCTTCAGTTGTAATTTGTACTAGTTCAGGTCCTGTTAATTTCTTCTCTCCTGTTTCATTCCAACAAACAGGAGTCCTACATCTCCTTCCATATAATGCTTCGTAGGGAGCCATACCTATACTCTTCTGGTAACTATTATTGTAATCAAATTCTACCAGGTGTAATCTCTCATCCCAATTTCCTTTGAAATCCATTACACAAGCTCTCAGCATATCCTCTAATATTTGAATCACTCTTTCTGTTTGTCCGTCTGTTTGAAGGTGAAAAGCAGTGCTAAGTTGAAGCTTAGTTCCTAGGGCATCCTGAAGACTCTTCCAAAAATTCAAAGTAAACCTCGGGTCTCTATCAGAAGTAATAGTTACTGGGACTCCATGTAAGCGTACTACTTGCCTTACATATACCTCTGCATACTTATCCATCGAGTAGTTGGTACGGACTGCTATGAAATGAGCGGACTTAGTCAAACGATCCACTATTACCCATATAGAGTCATAACCACTTGATGTCCTTGGTAATCCTTGTACAAAGTCCATGGTTATATGCTCCCATTTCCACTTCGGTATATCTAGGGGTCTCAAAAGTCCTGCAGGTTTACGATGTTTCGCCTTTACCTGCTGACATGTTAAACATTGAGACACATACTTAGCTATATCTACTTTCATACCATTCCACCAAAATTGTTGATGTAAATTCCTGTACATTTTTGTACTTCCAGGGTGAATACTGTAGCTACTCTTATGTGCCTCTGACAAAATTTCCCTTTTTAGCTCTTCATTATTGGGAATACAGAGTCGCCCTTGACATCTCACTACTCCATCTTTAGAAAGTTGAAATTCGAGTCTTTTTCCTAAGGATATAGCATCCTTTATTTTCAAAATCTCCGGATCAGACTTTTGCAAAATCTTAACCTTCCGGATGATTTCAGGTTCAATCTTTAATGCACTCAACATACCGGTCAAGTAATCCACTTCCAACTTAAATTCTGAGTCTGTTATAGACTTTAATAGGCTCCACTTAGCTAATCTTAGACTAGCTATTTCCATAGCTGACTTACGGCTAAGAGCATCCGCTACCTTGTTCGCCTTTCCTGGATGATATTTTATCTCACAATCATAATCTTTCAATAGTTCCATCCATCTCCTTTGTCTCATGTTCAATTCTTTTTGTGAGAACAGGTATTTCAAACTCTTATGATCTGTGTAAATCTCAAACTTTTCTCCATACAAATAGTGTCTCCATATCTTTAAGGCAAACACTATGGCTGCTAATTCCAAATCATGGGTTGGATAATTTAATTCATGAGGTTTTAATTGTCTAGATGCATAGGCTATGACCTTACCATGCTGCATCAAAACACATCCTAGTCCCTTATGAGATGCATCACTGAATATTGTAAAACCATCAGGTCCAGACGGTAAAGTTAGGACTGGGGCTGTAGTCAATTTCCTCTTAAGTTCCTGGAAACTTCTTTCACACTCTCCGTCCCATTCAAATTTCACATTCTTTCGGGTCAATTTCACTAAAGGACTTGCTAACAATGAGAATCCTTCAATAAACCTCCGATAATATCCAGCCAATCCTAAGAAACTCTGTATTTCAGTAGGTGTAGTCGGTCTCGGCCAATTTATCACCATCTCAACTTTTGCTGGATCTACTGAAATCCCTTCTCCTGATATCACATGTCCCAAAAATACTACTTGATTTAACCAGAACTCACACTTGCTAAACTTGGCATACAACTTATGATCTCTCAAAGTTTGTAAAACTATTCTCAAATGTTGTTCATGCTCTTTAGGTCCTTTAGAATATATCAAGATATCATCAATGAAAACAATTACAAACTGGTCCAAATAAGGCTTAAATACCCTATTCATCAGATCCATAAATGCAGCCGGTGCATTCGTTAATCCGAATGGCATAACAAGAAACTCGTAATGTCCATAATGAGTCCTAAACGCAGTTTTAGGAATATCCTCTTCCCTAATCTTTAATTGATGGTATCCTGACCTTAAGTCAATCTTAGAGAAAACCGAACTTCCCTACAGTTGATCAAAAAGATCATCAATTCTAGGCAAAGGGTACTTATTCTTAATAGTCACCTGATTCAATCGTCTATAGTCAATACATAAACGCATCGATCCATCCTTCTTTTTCACAAATAATACTGGTGCAACCCATGGTGAAGCACTCGGTCTAATGAATCCCTTATCAAGCAATTCCTGTAGTTGCACCTTCAATTCTTTCAACTCCACCGGTGCCATTCTATAAGGGGCTTTGGATATCGGTCTTCATTCCGGGCATCAATTCAATTTCAAATTCAATTTCCCTATCGGTGGCAATCCAGGTAATTCCTCGGGAAATACGTCCTGAAACTCATTTACCACCCTAATTTCCTCAATTTTAGGTTCCTCCCGACTATAATCCTTAACCACCGCTAAATATCCTTGACATCCATCATTCAGTAACTTACAAGCTTCCATTGCCGAAATAAGGGGTATGGATGGATGAGCTTGAGTTCCCAAAAATTCACAACTAGACTGGTCAGGCAAGGCAAAGCGAATCATTTTCCTATAACAATCTACCTTAGCCTAATACTTATGAAGCCAATCCATTCCTACAATGACATCAAAATCATGCATAGCAATAACAATCAAGTCTATCTCCATATCTCTTTCTCCCACCGTTATCTTACAATTCCTACATCTCAGTGTAGACAAAATCACATCCTTTAAAGGCGTAGAAACACAAAGAGGCATTTCAAGAGGCATTGTCTCTATCTTATTCAATTGTCTATATCTCTCAGATACAAATGAATGTGTAGCACCCGTGTCAAACAAGCATATGCCTTTCTATCATTTATCAGAATCGTACTTGAGATAACATTTTTGGAAGCTTCCGCTTCCTCATGGGTAACCGCATACGTCTTTCCTTGTGCTAGTGGCCTTTGAGAACTCCTTGATGCACTAGGTCTAGCGGTACTTTGTTGTTTATGCCGGACTGAACCGGTACTCATTTGTGGCCTTTCTCTTGGGCAATTTCTCCTTAAATGACCTATTTGTCCACACCCATAACACTTTAACTGTCCAGTGCATGGGCCAGGACCATGTTTCCCATCACATCTAGAACATTCACCATTCTTGTTAGACATCCTTCCCATGCTCATGCTATCCTTTCCTCTACTAAATTTCCCAAAGTTACCCTTTTTCTTAGGTGTCCAATTCTGTCCTTGACCCACATAAGGTCTCTTGCCTCGCCTCACATCTCCAGAAGACCACTGTTTTCTGCCTTCCAACTGTTCCCTTTCTAACTCCTGTTCCACCAACTGAGCCCTCTCATAGACCTCAGTATAGTTTCTCATATTCAAAGGCACCAATTGCTTTCTAATATTGGTCCTTAACCCCTTCAGAAATCTTTTAGCTTTCTCTTCTGGGTCCTCAACCAATCTAGGAGCATACCTAGACAACTCAGAAAACTTGGCCTCATATTGATTCACAGTCATCTCCTTTTGTTCTAACTGGAGAAATTATGTGATCTTTCGATCCTTGGCACAATCAGAAAAATGCTTCCTATTAAAATTTCTAACAAAATCATCCTAATTTACAGGAGTACCTGGTGGAAAGATTGTATCCTTTGAAGCTCTCCACCAAAACTTGGCATTCCCCTCCAATTGGTATTCTGCCAACGTGATTCTCTCAGCATCATTACAGCCCAACAACCTGAAGATTTGTTCCATTCCATCAATCCAGCGTTCCGCCTCCTCAGGACTTCCCATACCACTGAATTTAGGTGGCTTTAACTTCAAAAATTGTTCCACTAGCCCCTGAGTACGGCGTTCCGCTCCAGGTTGTTGCTGTGCCTGTCTTTCCATCAAATTCCCTATATTGGCCAATGCCTGCAGGATATCTTCCATTCGAGGCTCAGCTCTTGCAGTAGAGGCCCTAGCCCTCGATGGATGAAAACTTCCAGGTCGCACCATGCGTTTCCTGTAGTTTCCAAGCATTTGCCTCAGGGATAATATGAGACTCGCCGACTCTATTTAAAATTCACCACAGTTATATAAGTAACATCAACGTGCTACTGACAACTTAAATAATTCTAACAGAGATCTACGAGTGAATTTACATCACCTGTTATTCAAAACTAGACCACTATCCGAGTTAGCATCCTATGGTTTGCATTGCCATTCTATCCCTCAATTTCCAATTGAGGCTCCTTATCACTCCATTATAACCTAAAGCTCTGATACCAAACAACTATACGCCACAGCTGTAACACCCCACAACCCCTGTGAGGCTATTACTTTATTACAGCCATACTCATCTATTCTTTGAGAACTACAATCTTAGGCTTTTTTTTTTTTTTTAACGAATGAATGGTCCCAGCGCGCCTCAAATGGCGAAAGCGGAATCATGACTCTCTAAATCCTCCCTCCAAACATATAGAAAGATCAATGCACACAACTAAATGATATAAGATAATAGGAGCCGGTTCTTTTATTCACATCATAAGAGGATGGATTTTTTTTCCTTGTTCCTTTCAAGGTAAATGATACATCAAAAAGCAAAACTACAATCAAGAGCAGACCTCAAAATATCATTACCCCTCATCAAAGAAAACCTATACATCAGCTATCCATCCAATCTAAACCGGTCCTATCCAAAAACCCACCAGCCTCCTCCAGTTTAAGCTCCCAGTCTAACTCCAGCCAGGCGCTCCAGGGGGCGATGGCGGCGGCATCATCCCCATCATAACTCCATCTCGACAGGTGTAGGCAGAGACAAACTCCTAGTATACTGGGCCGCTCTCCAAGCCCACGTCAAACTTAACCCGCACGTTCACCCGGAAATAGGACAACCCGGGGACAGTAGGGCTGTCCAGGTGGAACACCCTCACGTCCACATCACAGGATATGCCGTAGAATGCGCCGAGAGCGACCGGAGGCAGCGACATGACTAAGCTGAAATGTTAGTCCCCAAAAGGGGTGAGTATAACCACTTAGCAGAATGTGATCTCTATAACTACCCATACAACAATCAAACACATCATCAGATCACATGACAATCAAACAGCATTAAAATATCATAAAATCATCATAAGTGAACAATTCAGCCACATGTTTTAACATTCTTCTCAAATCATACACCTATCAAACATGTGCACTCATAAATCAAGCATTGCTCACATTCACATAGCTCATCATATGCACCTCCCACAAACCAGCCATTGGTCATGCATATACATGTATGTCTCATCATATATACTCTTTGCACATCGGCATCTTTTGTAAATATGAGCACATTACATAATTCAGCAAGCACAAATGCCAATGTTTCACATCATGTACACAACTTACATGATCAACTCGATTCATGCTCATATATTTCAATAGTATCATATGCCTTTTCTGATATTAACAATGCTCATGCATATATATATATATATATATTGAATGCTTGCAATTTCAAATGCATAATCCGGTACACACCACCCGGCTTCCGGCCACCCCACTTTCCGGGCATCTCACACCCAAACCCGGCATCGTGAGGAATTCACGGCACACACCATCCGTGCTTCCGGCATTTACACTCCCGGCCGGGCATCGGCACCTCATCTACCGTCGCGAGGTATCCACGGCACACACCATCCGTGCTTCCGGCACCCCCAACGCTCCGGGCATCTCAACTCCGAGGCCATTCAGATTTCCGCTCACAAGGCTACTGGGCATCTGGCATTTTCACTCCCTAGCCGGGCATCCCGATACTTCCAGGGTATTATTAGCACACATCATGTAAAAAAATCTCTTTCATATGCATGATTCATAACATGTTACATAATATTCATAAGCATAACAGCAAGCAATACTCTGTATTTCCACTCACATGACATGAATTTCACTCAACATGCTTCATCCAACCATTTCCCACAATTCAGCATGCATCAATTTGAGAAAACATCTCATTTTAAACCTCAATTGCTCTTTCTCACCATTTCAAAGCACGAACATACAATTACCAGAGCAATACAACATGTAATTCATGAAGATAGCATGCTTTTTAATGTCATGGCACCAATAAGTATAGTCGGCTATATCAATTCAACAAGGTTCAATGCAAAACGGTTTGTATGGTGATAGAAAATGATCCCAATGTACCACTCCATTGACTTTCAAAGACAATAACTCTTCACCACATTGATAATAGGACCTAGAAGTGTCATTCTTGCTAAGAAACCATGCTCAAACAATGTTTACACAAGAACACATAGGTTCGGCCAAAACAGTTTCAATTTCAAGAAATTCCAGTTTACACCATTCACAAAATTCACTAGTTTAAAATACTAATTCACCTTCAAAAATTACCAAATTTCAGTATGTCTTAGCCAAGAATTCAAAAATCATTTCTCATGAAGAAATCACTGTCAAATTCGGCCCACAAAACGTAATACAAAAACCACAAACTTCTAACCTAATTCTTGGACCGCACAGAACACACCATCGGCAAAGTCATTTTAATTAAACCACTTAAACCCTTTCTTTTCCTCTCATCTTTGGATATGTTGTAGCTAACCAAGTTTCCTACAACTTTTCTTCAGAAGTCGAAGCTGAATTCTCAAGTAAAAGTCGTTTTACAAGCTTAACTACCCACTGACATTTCACCTATAAACTCCAGAATCTATATCCATCAAGAAATATGAAATTCACTAAGTTAAACCAAATGAAATCAACTAAATTTTCAGTATGTTATACATCAAGATGTCCTTTACATTTTCAAAGAAGAGGTCGAGCAAAAATTCCCACGAAAAAGACATGATCAAGGGCTAAAAATCATCAAAGGTCAATCGGTACCCTCGGTAGACGCCGGATTACAAAGGAACCCCATTTCACCCTTCAAATCTCACTCAAATGACCTCATTTTCGACTATATTGTAGCTCAAGATGTGTACTACAACTTCCTTGAAGACATCAAGATCAGATTTCAACTCTAAACACACTTTCCAGCCCATGCAAACTTCTAGCGCAACATGGTTTCTCAAGACCCGATTGTACCCGCCTTGAGTTTTCTCCAAAAATACCAAATTCCAACCGTTCAATTCACAATTTTCGGCCATCACACACTATCACACATGCATAGGTAGTTAAAGAGATCATTCTTTCCTTTTAATTTGGTAGAAACGGCGAAGAACTCCACGGAACAGCTTGGATCTCTCTCTCGAACGAAGCCTTCTTCTTCTTCTCTTCGGTTTTTTTTTCACTCTCTCTCTCTCTCTCTCTCTCTCTCTCTCTTCAGTCGACTAAACAGCTTAAATGGCTGGCAAAACCTTCTTTTATACCTCCATCAAGTAATGATTAGGTCTAAAAGCTAGCCCTCCGTGCATGGTGACACGTGGCGCCTTGGTGGACAGCTTGGTGCCACCTCACCTGTCCACTCTCCTCCCCCTTGGCGTGCGTGGCATGGCTGACGTGGCTGGCTTAGGTGGACAGCTTGGCCGGCCCAAAAATCCTTTCATTAAGCCTAATTAAGTCCAATTCCAATCATGCATTAATCTCCCAAAGTTTAGTCCTTGGCCGTAGGTCACATGTACACTCATATATATTGAATTACAAATACCAACTTAGTTATATATCTATAGCTATCATGTTCACCAAGATAGTCCAATTGTAGCTCAATAGTCAAATAGCTAAAATTTCACAAATTTGATCGGCCACAATCATTGCATCTTCAAAGGTTGTCAAAAATTGAGGATGCCACAGCCAATTCTTTGAGCCGGGACTGCGTCCAGCAGCTTTGAGTGGGCGTGGAGGGCGAGCCTCTGGCAATTTTGGCCTTCGATCGCGAAGCAGCGGCGGCACACGAGGGAGCATCAGCCCCAGTCACTGGAGCCTAGGTATTGGAAGACGCAAGCCAAGCACTCTTCGGAGAGATCAGAGATGGAGAGGAAGAGATCGGGGGGCGGCGCACTCATAGGCAACGTCCCTTAGCATCGGCCAGATCACGGCCTTTGACTTGGCCGCCAAGTGGCCATTGTCCGAGTCGGGGTCGGGGTCGAGGTCAAAGCCGCGGCCGTTGAGTGTGAGGGCCGTTGAGGACGACGACTCACCCATCGCCGGTGGCTTATCTTCTCTCTCTCTCTCTCTCTCTCTCTCTCTCTCTCAATTTAGGGATTTAGGGTTTTGAAGTGGGGGAGAGACACAAAACGATGTCGTTTTGTTGTTTAAATGCTATTGGTATTCTCCGGAGAGCTACATCAGCTTCAAAAATTAGTAAAAAAGTGCAACGTCGGATTTTCGATCAACCGAATCGAAGTTGGCACCAAAGTGAGCGTTTTTCAAACTTTTTGGCACTTAAGTGATCCGACAGAAACTTTTGGCACCAAAGTACACAACTTATGACACTAATAGTGTACTTATCCCCATCTAGCATTTATTATCCTCCCATTGAATGTTTCGCGTATGTTGTTATCGATGTTATTGTACTTGAATTCCTCGTTGAAGAATACCCTACACCAATACTTCAGTTTTGTTTGGAATAGTGCATCATAACCTTCATTTGTCAATTGAAGTAGTTCTTCTTTGGTCATCCTAAAGTCAGCCATATTCGTGCTCTTTGCTAGCTGCCAAAATTACGACTGCAGCTTGTCCCCTTTATAGGATTTTGCCCAATTTGCATATATGTGCCGCACACGCATTCGATGTTTAACATAAGACAACAACTCAGCTACTGCTGGAACCAGTCCCTGCAATAATTCAAAATAAGAAATGTAAACAAATGACATGTTGATATCAAAAAACAAACAATTGACCAAATTTCTCAAAAAACAAACATTACCTTTTGTTGGTCACTCATGAACGCCCACCCTTCCCCATTTGTTATCTCTAAATCAGTTATCAAATTTTTTAGGAACCAGGACCAATTGCCTTTGTTCTCTACCCTCACAATAGCCTAAGCCAGTGAAAACATTTGGTTATTTGCATCTCTTCCAATTGCTGCCAGCAATTCTCCCTTGCACAAGCCCTTCAACAAACAGCCATCCAATCTTATAATTCGTCTACAACCAGATAAAAATCCTCATTTGCATGCATGGAAGCAAATATATAATTTATCGAACTTGGTCCCACTATCAAGAAGTAGTCTCTCCACGACCTCTACATACACTTTACTTGAAGGATTTTGTAGCCTACACTCTCAAGCATAATCCCACAACTATCCATATTCTCTGCTGTACTGACCAATGAATATCGTTATCACATTTTGCTTCGATCTTTTGCATTGATTCCTGGATATATTGATGTCTACCTACTCTTTCACCAACATTCTAAACTCAGTACTATTCATCTGAGGCATTAGCTTAATCAGATCAAAGAAGTGTTTGGATAACCATGCACTTGTTACCCTTTTATTTTCAAAATCAATGGAACAAGTATGTTCCTTTTGGTAGGCTCTAATTTGGAAGGATCCACTTCTCCTAACAAATGTGTCATAAATCTTCCGTGGACAATTTTGCTGCGAACACCTAGCTCTTACAAAGGTCGTAGTGTTTTTAATGAAGTCAATATTCCTCTGTGCAGCAATGGACTTCTTTAGTATAGCTTCCTTAAATTGTTTCGCATCTTGAAATTTCATACCTACCGATAAAGTCGGAGAGGCAATAGATGAATCATAAGAAGGAAATTTGCTTTTCCTTCTATACATAACTCCTTAATCTTCTTTAGCTCATCTTAGGAAGTAGCATTCTCGACGCTTTCTTCAGAATTAGTTTCCTCACCAATAGCACTAGTATTTGCAGGGCCTTCGGCTTTGTATGGAACTTTATCAGCTACCTGCAAAGTTGCAAACTTATTTGTCAAAAAATCCCTTTGCTTTTTTCTTGACTATACAAGCTCCTTGTCGTTGTTATCACTTATGAAATTTTCAGCAAGCAACCCTTTATCGTCATCATCACTTGATTCAGCTACTTCCCAATCTAATCTAGTGATTGTGACATCACCTATGTCATCATCACTTTGGTGAATTGCATCTGCACTCCTCTCCTCTCCATCATGTCTATCCTGCCCTCCTTCGACCCTAACCTCAATACTACCTTGAATATCATTTCTTTCTTATTCTACTTAGGCGTTCTCTCCATCATCATCTTCATCCTCACTTTCACTATCGTACTCAATGTATACTTTTACCTCTTTGCCATCAAAATGATGGTATAGAATATCCCTAAAACCATTATCATCTTCTAAGCTTCTCAAACTATCTCTTAAGCCTTTCCCAATAACACAATACAGTAACTTCTGAACTTTATAAGACAAATAAGTCACTATATTCCTAAAAAATCCTATATAGGATGCCTTCTTTATATCGACAAAGATAGTGCCCTCATTTTCACTCTCATACTCCCACTCATCCTCTCCAATCACAAAATCCCCATTGTAGCAAACCATGACAGCGACATAATCCTTGTCATAAGCCATTTCTGCACCAAGAAAAAAAATAATTAATTTTTGGGAACCACATCTACAAAGAACAATGGACAATTGCACATGGAAGTCCCCCCACTTTCATGGACTTTATTAAAGAAAAAGGAAGGGGGAAGAGATGTACGTGTTAGGCAATTTACTAGAAAGATACCATCCATGACAAAAAGAGGTCCCCACACTGATAATATGCCCCTACATGACAGCCAAAAAAGAGGTCACCACTTTGATTATTTGTCTTCAATTCCCTTAAAATATTAACCAAACAACAGAGGTCCCCGCGACAAGCATAGGTCCTCACAACACCCATTTCAATACTTTAATTTAAAAAAAGTGACTAGACATCCCCACAACAACCACTCAAAGTAGTCAAAATCGTTGTTGCACATCACATTTCATATCTAACCCCTAAAAATTGCCCTCATACATCACAATACCACATCCAAGCTCTAAACACACATCACAGTAACACCATTCTAAAACACACATCACAATAACACCAAATTTTTGAGATCGAGCCCTAATTTTCCCCTCGTCGAACCCTACATTTCAAGGCCAATCCCTTAATTGCCAATCCGAACCCCCATTAGGGTTCTAGTACCGCTTCTGACCCCTAAATCACACATCAAAGTACCATCCAAGCCGACCTCCACATTTCCCCACCGAGCCCTAAATTTTCCATTAGAGCCCTAATAGAAGAATTCAAACCCTAATTTCATCATAGGGGAGGGGGAGAAGGGGCCAAACCTGGAGGAGTGACAATGGCGAGTGACGACGACGACCAACGATGGTGACCGATGACCACCTCTAGGCACTTGAGATCTAGTGTGAACATGAGTGAACGGGGAGGAACAACAACGACCATGTTTGCTTAAGCCAAAATAACCTAAATGATGTCGATTAGCACAAATGAAAAATGACGTCGTTTAGGTCGGCTTAGCCAGTGTGGATGGATGATGTCGTTTTTGTCATCCACGTGTACTTTTTTTTTAAACGTTTGCCACCTTAGTAAAAGATGTCACTAGAAAATGTCATGTATGCAATTTAGCTGGATTTTCTCACCGGTGGCACTCAAGTGATCCATTTTACTCTGATTTTGGCACTTAAGTGTCATTTTCATAACTTTTGGCACTTAAGTGTCCCTTTGTGCCAACTTTTGGCACTCCAGGGGTCCGGGTGTCCATGTATTTGATAAAGGCTAGTGAATCAACCTAGAAGGGGATGAATAGATGATTACGGAATTCTTTTGGAATCTTTTACTGAAAAATACTTTGATACGAGAAATATGTCAGAAATAAATAGATCATGCATTTATAAAGTAAATAGAGTAGGGTAAGAGAGAATTGACACAATGATTATAGTGGTTCGGCTTATTCCAAGCCTACGTCCACTCTCCACGCTAGCAGCCAAATGGCTGTAATCACTATGTAGCAAATGAGAGCTTGTTACAATTCACGAACTGGACTTCTTCAGCAGAAAGTCTCTCCTATAGCTTCTTGCTGTTTCGCACTATAATTGACTCTCTTTGATACACAATTTGAACACGACAGATTTCAGAGAACAAGAGATTTCAGAGGTTCTAACATCGAGATTTTTCTATCAGTTCTCTCATTACTTTCGAGCAACTTCGATCCACCTTAAATAGCCTCCGTGCCTCCATACCCGTTGGCACTTTCCAAGAATTCATCTAATCAACCCGTTAGGCTGAATCAATTTAAGTGATCTTCATGTCGTCGAAAATATAAGTAGATAATAGCTCGTCAATCCTGCTCGCCCATACAATCAGGATCCTGAGTTCCCAAAATTAGATCCTTCCAAAAATTCGCTTGATCTTCAACGGATAAAATCCGAGGAATAAATCTTCCGACCTCACAATCACAGCCAGAGATATTCCATGGATAAGTTAGGGAATATAATATCAAAATCTTACTTTTCTTAACCATAAAAATAACTTGCTGTTAGCCTGGCAAAATCGTAAACTGTCTTCAGACTTAGATTTGGGTCTGGAGGTCTTTAGATTGTAACTGAGTCTGACTGTCTTCAGACGGAAAAACTTCAGACCGAACTTTGGGTCTGACTGCCTTCAGACGGAAAAACCTTTGGGTCTTGAACTCTTCAGACTTAACTGACTGAGTATTGGATCCTTCAGACTTTACTAACAAGGTTGTTTTGTTAACTTCAAAACTTCAAGGGATTTTTCTTCAACAATCTCCTCCTTTTTGATGGTGATAAAATACCTTGGCAAATTTGTGATTTTAAAACCTGCAAAGAACAACTTACATATATTTGGAGGATTACTTATGCAAAACAGAACCTTGTTAGTCCAATAACAATTATCCTCACATATAATGTTCCTGCAAAATCACAAGTCTAATAATCCAAACATCAAATAACATAAAGTCATAGAGGTTCAAATAAACAGCCCAATCCAAAACCAAATAAAAATGAAAACAGTCTAAGCAAAATGACGAAATAAAAGTTCAAAACAAAAACAAGTTTTAAATATGTTTAAAATCTGCAAACTCTCCCCCTTTTTGTCCAATCAAAAGAGGTAGAGTGAAAAAGAGATGGTTTTTCAAAAGATTCAAGGCTCTCCAGGGAAACGAACAAGCTGAAATTTGCTGAGCGTCTGTACTATCTTCTCAAGATTAGCAAGAGCTTCCTTCACTAAAATCAACTCTGCACTATTCTGATTTGATTCCACTTGAGCTCTAAGTGCGTTGATTTGATCTTGCATATTCACAGAAGTACTCAGCATCGCATTCTTTAAATCCTTTAGCTCAAAATCCATTCCAAACACCTGCTTCTTTAGGTCCAACATAACATCCAACAGTTGTATAAAAGCTATTGAGTTAGAATTACCTCGACTAGGACCAGCGGATTCAGTTCTAGGAGTTTGGAAACTTGGAGCATCCTTCTCAGCCCTTTCCTTCTCTAATGGAGAGGATTCTTCATGTTCTGGGAAATGAGATGCATAGACATCCTCAGCGTCAGCACCTGACCTACTTACATCACTAAAATGTAATTGCGATAACGTTCCCTGATCCACAGCAACTCCCCCTGTGTTGATGCCAGTGGGTGGAGTTGAATAATCCTCGCTAACATCCATATCAGCACTGTGATGTTTCTCGGTCTCTTCCCCATATTGAGCAAATGATGGCTCAAATCCTACAGCCATATCCTCCTGTACTCTGCTCTCCTCTTCATTCTTCTTCCTTCTCTCTTCCTCTTCTGTTATCATCTTTTCTTCTTCTCTTCTTCTATCTTCCTCTTCTTATTTCCTCTGTCTTTCCTCTTCTTCTCTCTGTTCTTCTTCTTTTCTTCTCTATTCCTCTTCTTTCCTTTTTCTTTCTTCTTCTCTCCTCTTCCTTTCCTCTTCTCTCTTCCTCTGTTTTTCTTCCTCTTTCCTCTGTTTCTCAGCTTCTTTCTCCTCTGCTTCTTTCCTTGCCCTCTCTCCAGCATCAGTTCTCAAACTAATAGGGCTCCTCAATTTTGAGAGAGCAGACAAAGTCATGGCATCATCAAAATCTTCCTCATCCTCTTCGTCCTGCAGGATGACTTTTCTGCGCTTTTTCTCAGCCATGGGCTCTTTGCCTTTTCTCTTTGTAGAAGCAGTGGAAGTTTCTTTTGAGGGTGTCCTTTCCTTTAACCTTTCCAATGCAACATTTAGCTTTGGAAACTTCATCTTCATCACCATCTTGTAACCAACAAGCATCAGACTTAAATTGGTCAGGCATAGAGGTGCAGGAATTTGAATTTCGAAATGCCTAAACAACTTGGTGATGATCAATGAATAAGGCAGTTAACCCTTATCCTTAACCATGGTTCTGTACATGTGGAAAAGAATAACATGTGGGAGAGAAAAGGGTCTGCCTTGGTTGATGGCAAACATCAGCTTGGCTTCGGTCTTGGAGACATCGGTCTTCAAGGTTGTCTTGAGCCTGATACAGTTGATGATGATTTTGTGCATCAATACATTTGTGGCATTCATCCTTATATAGGATATTTTGCCCTCTACTGTTCTGTCACACACAATCTCCAGAGTTGCAAAGGTTGTAGACACTTTTATTGGTTGGAAACTCCTTCTCTCCACCCCAATAACATCAGCCAATGTGTCAACATCAACTATATACTCTTTGTCCATAAAAGAAAAGGACAACCGATTCGCATCCAGAAACGACAAATTTGAATAAAAATAAGCCGTAAGTTCATTGTAGGCATTTGTTGTATCCGTACATAATTTCTCCAATTGCAGCCTAGCAAACTTCCCTCTAAGATTTATTCCCAATGAATCAAGGAAGTCGAAATCCACACTCCTCAGATTTACTACACCCCTCTTCAACAACTTGGTGTACACTCACTCATGCTCTTTAGACCTAAACAGACTTCCCGAAGGACAAACAAAGTTCACAGCCACACCCAATCGCGGCTGGAACTGAGAGAAAAGTCTCTCATCATCGTCTAAGGTCTGGCTTGCAATATTGTAAAACGGATCATTCGGAATGTTTTCAAGTGTTCTTTGCGCAGTCCCTTCCTCAACAACTTTCAACTTCTCCATCTCACGCAAGAAGATATACTCACTTTTATATCCTTTTTATTTCAAAACATCCTCAATCGTCTTTAAGCTCGTTCCCCCAGCCTTTAGTTTACTGTAAAGATCAAAAGCAACCTGCGGTTTAAGGGTTCTTACCGGCTTTGCTTCAGTGATTTCCTCCTCAAAGTGCTGACTTTCGATCTCCCTTAGAGGAGATTCTTCGCCTGTGAGGTCCACCCTTGTAGGACCCTCTGGTCGTCTTTGTGGTCCCCTGTCAGCGATTCTGGAAGACTTTCAGGACGACATTCTTGGAACACAAGCGAAAGTTCAGCTTGTTCGCTAAAAAAGATGGAAATTTTGTCGAGAAAGGTAATGGAGCAGGAATGGCAAATGGAGCTTTTTAGGGTTTTGAAAGCGAGAGAAAATGGAGATGAATTTCAAAAGAGTAGTAGCGGATGAAGATGACGATTCGAGAGTATAAAAAGTAGGAAAAATAAAACCGAGATACTTGAATCGTCGCCAAAAAGTAAAGATAAAAACTGCCAAAAATAAACTGAAATTTTGAAAAAGTAAACTGCCATAATTGCATGTCAGTATTTGAGTAAAAAGAGATTTTGAATTTTTGAAAAGCAATTAACAAAATAATGCATAAAATACGAAAAATTAAAATATGTAAAAAGACTTTAAAACAGAGTCTGAGAGTGTTCAGACTTTACCTCAGAATCTGAACTCTTTCAGACTTTACCTTTGAGTTTGAACTCCATCAGACTTTGCGTAGAGTCTGAATGCCATTAGACTTTGCATTGAGTATGAACTTTTTCAAGACTTTAATTTTGAGTCTGAACATCTTCAAATCTTACGATACTCAGTCTTGATCGAATTGATCCAAAGTGAGCCTTTTCTAGGGGCTTTGTGAATATATCTGCTAATTAATTCTTTGAATCAACATGCTGAATTACCACTTCACCACTTTGAACATGATCTCGAATAAAATGATGCTTAATTTCAATGTGCTTCGCTCTTGAATGAAGTATTGGACTCTTTGTGAGGTTGATTGCGCTTGTGTTGTCACATTTGATTTCAATACTCGTTTCCTCAACTCCAAAGTCTCTCAATTGTTGTTGCATCCATAAAATTTGAGAGCAGCAACTTCCAAGAGCTATGTACTCTGCTTCAGCGGTTGAAAGAGCCACGGTACCTTGTTTTCTTGAGAACCAAGACACCATCATGTTTCCCAATAGTTGACAAGCACTTGTAGTGCTTTTTCTATCCACTCTATAACCAGCAAGGTCAGCATCAGAATATCCAAGGAAAGTAAAGTCTCCTTGTTTGGAATACCACAGACCTAGCTTAGATGTAGTTGCAACATATTTAATAATGCGCTTCACAGCAGTCATGTGAGATTCTTTAGGATCAGATTGAAATCTTGCACAAATGCAAACACTAAATAGAATATCAGGTCTAGATGCTGTAAGGTAAAGAAGTGACCCGATTATACTCCTGTATAGCTTTTGGTCTACACTCTTTCCTTCTTCATCTTTATCGGCTTTGATGAGCTTGACATAGGAGTTTCTGTTTTCTTGCAATTCTCCATTCCAAACTTCTTGATATGGTCTTTTGCATACTTTTCTTGATGGATAAAAGTTCCTTCTCTTGATTGCTTGACTTGAAGTCCCAAAAAGAAGTTCAATTCACCGATCATGCTCATCTCAAATTCATTCTGCATACAACTTGTAAAATTCTTGCAAAGCTTTTCATTAGAAGAACCAAAAATTATATCATCAACATAAATTTGAGCAAGTATGAAATCCTTGCCTTCTCTTTTGATAAATAAAGTAGTATCTACTTTACCTTTAGAGAAACCATTTTGAATTAAGAAATTACTTAACCTTTCATACCAAGCTCGAGGTGCTTGTTTTAAGCCATATAAAGCTTTCTTCAGCTCGAAAACAAGGTTTGGTTTTCTAGGATCTTCAAATCCATAGACTTCTTCTTGGATAATTCCATTTAGGAATGCACTTTTCACGTCCATTTGGAATAACCTGAAATTTTTAAAACAAGTAAAAGTAAGAGGTAATCTTATAGCTTCTAACCTTACCACCGGAGCATAGGTTTCATCATAGTCGATGCCTTCTTCTTGTGTGTAACCTTTTGCCACAAGTCTTGCTTTGTTCCTTACCACTTTTCCTTGTTGATCAAGCTTGTTCCTGAAAACCCATTTGGTACCAATAATTGATTTACCTTTTGGTTTTGAAACTAGCTCCCAAACATTGTTGATTTTGAATTGATTCAATTCCTCTTGCATTTCTTTAATCCAGCTTTCATCTTTCAATGCATCTTCTATGTTTTTAGGTTCGATCTCATAAATGAGTGCAAGAGCACTAGATTCTTCACGCCTTTTAGATCTTATACAAACTCCTTCATCAATATTGCCAATGATGAGATCTGCAGGGTGACTAGATTTGTGCTTCCAATTTGTAGTTGGTTTGTCACTTTGATGAAGCTCTTCTTCAGTTGGAGCTACCAAATTAATTTGCGGCTGGGTGTCTGAGATTTGATTTTCTTCAAGAGAATTTGTAGACACTTGGCTAGACTCATAATCTTCAGGTTGAGTCTGATTTTGAACTGAGTCTTCAACTTCACATTCATAGATTCCTCCACAGTCTGAGTCTGTTTGTTGAAAACTCTGAAGGCTTTGCTTGTCATAGAGTAGCCAAGGAAAATTCCTTCATCTAATTTTTTTTTTAAACTTACTAATACGATCACTAGAGTTCTTTAGGATAAAACATTTACAACCAATACATGAAAATAAGAAACAATAGGTTTCTTACCTTTGAACAGTTCATAAGGTGTTTTCTCTAAAATAGGTCTTGGAGAAATTTTGTTTATAATATAGCAAGCAGTTGAAGTAACTTCAGCCCAAAAATGAGGAGAAACGTTACTTTCAATCAAAAGAGTTCTTGGATTTTTCCTCCCTACAACTCCATTTTGTTGTGAAGTGTATGGGGATGAAAAATTATGTTGAATACCATAGTCATCACAATATTTAGCAAAATCATGATTCTCAAATTCTCCACCATGATCAGTTCGAATACTTAAAACTGCATATCATTTCTCAATTTGGATTTTCTTTGCAAACTTAGTAAAATAAGTTAATGCTTCAGATTTATTTGCAAGAAAGAATACCCAAGTATAACGAGAATGATCATCAACTATTACCAAATAATATCTTTTACCTCAAATGCTTTGAGTTCTTGTTGGACCGAACAAATCCATGTGTAATAGCTGCAAAACACGATTAGTGGATACCTGATTTATAGATTTATAAGAATTTCTAATCTGTTTTCCAAGTACACAAGGAGTGCATAATTCATGCTTTTGATACTTGAGGTTAGAAAGTCCTCGAACAAGCTTTTTGGAAGAAACTTTTGCAATTTGCTTGAAGTTGACATGTCCAAGCTTCCTATGCCAAAGAATGGCTTCATCTTGAATTGATATCAAGCATTGAGAACTGTCAGTCTTTAAATCTAGCATATAAATATTTCCATGTCTTCGTCTAGTAAAGGATTGTGAGAGATCTTTGCTTGTTCTAGAACAAGAATCTTCTTGAAAGTTGATCTTGTATCAAACGTCGCATAGTTGACTAATGCTCAATAGATTATAGTTCAATCCTTCAACCAAAGAAACATTGTTGATTGTGAGGTTTCCTATCTTTACTGTTCCTCGACCAACAATTTTTCCTTTGTTGTTGCCACCGAAAGAAACATTTCCTCCTTTTACATGAGAGAGATTTGTGAAACAATTTGAGTCTCCTATCATGTGTCTCGAACAGCCACTATCCAAATACCACTTGATTTTCTTCTTGATAGTGACCTGCATTTAAATAAAAAACTCAAGTCTTCTTTGGTACCCAAACTTTCTTGGGTCCATCGTTGTTAGTGCCATAAACAGTCTTTGCCCAACTCTTCTTGACAGGTCTCCAAACTTTGGGACATTCCTTCTCAAAATGTTCTACGCTTTTGCATTTTAAAATGTAAGGGCATTTCTACCAACATGCTTTACAAAAGCCTTTTGAAAATGATTCTTATAAAAAAGATTTTGTTGGCCTATTCTTGATTATTTCTTTTACCTTTGGAAAGTCAATCAAAGGAACAGTTTCATGTATCATTCCTAGACTAGATTTATTAAAATAAGGTCTTTGAATAGAAAGAATTTTATCTAACTTTTCAGAACCCACTAAAAATTTCTTTGTAACTTTCAACAAATCTTCTTTCAAGCAAGCATTTTCTTTTGAAAGTACAATCTCATTTTCTTTTGAAACAGCAAGACACTTGTCTAGACTTTCAGCTTTTTCAACTAAAATCTTTTCTTGTTGTTTCAATTTGGAATTATCCCTTTTTAGTTCAGAAATCCTTTCAAGAGAGCTTTTAAGACTGAGACAAAGTTCATCAATGTATTTTGATACTTCAGTAGGCATTTTAAAATTTCTAACCTCGATACCGCTATTTGAGTCTGAGTCTGAGTCTGAGTCTGAGTTAGTCATAAGACAGATATTGGCATACTCTTCATCACTCTCTTCACATTTAGTGTCACTCCACGTTTCAGCTTTGAGTGCTTTCTTGAACCTTTCAGGTTTTCCTTTCTTTTTCTTTAATAAAGGACAGTTGGGTCTGATGTGTCCCTTCTTCTTGCATTCAAAGCAAACAACCTCTTTGTTGGTATCTTCTTCTTCATTTGATTTCTTTTGAAATCTTTGATTGTTATGTCTCTTTCCATTGAACCTTCTACCTTTTTTATTTAGCCTTCTGAATTTTCTAACCAGAAGTACCAACTCCTCATCATCCAAGTCTTCTTCTGAATCTGTAGCATCAGAATCATCATTAGACTTTAAAGCAATTGACTTCTTACCTTTGGTGTCAAATTCCTCATTGAATTGCTCGACTTCATAAGATTAAAGTGTGTCGACCAACTCATCTACCGAAAGAGGCATGATCCTTTATGTTTCTCTTATGGATGTCTTGACGTGATTCCAATCTTTGGAGAGTCCTCTCAATAGTTTATTGACCTTCATAGGTCCTGAGATTGGCTGTCCTTGGTATGCCAAGTCATTTACAATTTCTATAAATCGACTGAACATATCCGTGATGGATTCTCCTGGCTTCATTTTGAAGGCTTCATATTGTCCAAGAAGGATATTAATCTTAGTTTCTTTGACTCGATCTGTTCCTTCATAGGTGACGTGCAATCTATCCCAAACTTCTTTGGCTGTTTCACAATATGAAATTCTATTATACTCTGTAAAAGATAATGCACAATATAGAGAATAGATAGCCTTTGCATCAAGGGCTTGTCTCTTTGAAATATCGATGTGCAACACTCCCACTCCATCAGGTAATTCTTTCCCTGTGATTGATACAGCTTTAGGAGCAATTCCATTCTCCACTACATCCCACTCCTGAGGATCTTTGGATCTTAGGAATGCCTTCATCTTGTTTTTCCATACGTTGTATTCCTTTCCATCGAAGTAGGGAGGTCTGGTGTTACTTTGCCCTTCAATTAAACCTGGAGCCAAAATACTAGCCATAGATCTTTTGCTTTAAAAATAATAACACTTCCAATAAATAAGCAACCCGCTCTGATACCAATTGATAAAGGCTAGTGAATCAACCTAGAGGGGGGTGAATAAGTGATTACGGAATTCTTTTAGAATCTTTTACTGAAAAATACTTTGATACGAGAAATATGTCAGAAATAAATAGATCATGCATTCATAAAGTAAATAGAGTAGGGTAAGAGAGAATTGACACAATGATTATAGTGGTTCGGCTTATTCCAAGCCTACGTTCACTCTCCACGCTAGCAGCCAACTGGCTGTAATCACTATGTAGCAAATGAGAGTTTGTTACAATTCACGAACTAGACTTCTTCAGCAGAAAGTCTCTCCTATAGCTTCTTGCTGTTTCGCACTATAATTGACTCTCTTTGATACACAATTTGAACACGAGAGATTTTAGAGAACAAGAGATTTCAGAGGTTCTAACATTGAGATTTTTCTATCAGTTCTCTCATTACTTTCGAGCAACTTCGATCTACCTTAAATAGCCTCCGTGCCTCCATACCTGTTGGCACTTTCCAAGAATTCATCCAATCAACCCGTTGGACTGAATCGATTTAAGTGATCTTCATGTCGTCGAAAATATAAGTAGACAATAGCTCGTCAATCCTGCTTGCCCATACAATCAGGATCTTGAGTTCCCAAAATTAGATCCTTCCAAAAATTTGTTTGATATTCAACGGATAAAATCCGAGGAATAAATCTTCCGAGCTCACAATCATAGCCAGAGATATTCCATGGATAAGTTAGGGAATATAATATCCAAATCTTACTTTCCTTAACCATAAAAATAACCTGCTGTCAGCCTGGCAAAATCGTAAATTGTCTACAGACTTAGATTTGGGTCTAGAGGTCTTCAGACTGTAACTGAGTCTGACTGTCTTCAGACGGAAAAACTTCAGACCGAACTTTGGGTGTGACTGTCTTCAGACGGAAAAACCTTTGGGTCTTGAACTCTTCAGACTTAACTGACTGAGTCTTGGATCCTTCAGACTTTACTGACGAGGCTGTTTTGTTAACTTCAAAACTTCAAAGGATTTTTCTTCAACAGTATTTCTATGAGACACAAACCGATCACTTTCAATCACAACTCAGCCGATGATTTCAATACAATGTCATGATTATTAGATCGCATAAGACATCAATCATCTATCTTGTGTGTGTGTGTGTGTGTGTGTGTGTGTGTGTGTGTGTGTGTGTGATAAGAAGATAGATTTCGTATTGCGCACACATGAGCTTTCTTATGTGAACAGACTATTACCATCAAGTACAAAGATAGACGAAGCGTCAAAATGCACACTTGTGAATCACATCCATCCAATATACAAGTCACCATCATGCCTCAGGTTTAAGGATTTTACACAAGACCAAAGCACAAACAATTAGTCATTGACCCAGCTAAAAATTTCCATGTTGCTAATCATTCTATAAATGTTGTGTTCAGTGATCTTGTTTAAGACAAGCACTTGTATTCTAACTCAAGTATCACAGTATCCAATGACTTATGACTCATTATCCTTGAGATATCCAATGCTTAATGGTGAAGTTTAAGAACACAATGGTGTCAACAAGATCATCAAGATCCTCTCAATGATTCATAGATTGGAAACCATTTAAAGATTCAATCTAACTATAAACCTGTTACACATATTCTTAACACTTTAAGAATAGGCTTAGTCTCAACTGATCTTATTGACTCACTCATATAAATGGGATGGTAATTGACTATTTCTTTGCCATTAAACAAATAATGCAATTTAAATTCCAACATGTAACTATTACATAGTTGCTTTAGGACATGTAGGTAATAAATAATTCAAATACAATATACGAGTGAAAATGTAGACAAGGATACATAACAACCAACAGAAGATACATGTGAATAGGATCTTTGCCATTTCTTAATGCCACCTGTCTATAAGCAAGGGAAACCTGATGTTTCGAAAGTTCTAGTACTTGATCCCACAAGGCGACCTTAAGCGAGCGAAGATCCTAGTTGAAATATAGAATAATAGGGGATTTGTAAGAATGAAGCACTAACCTTTGACTATCATGTAAAGGGCAGACCACTGGACATTTTTTTAGATGATGGTACAAAGAAAAGTTCTATATCTTCCTTGTGCTTCCCTTCCAAGATGCTTTGAAGGGTTATAACTATAGAGGTGTGGTCCGTATTCCCTATCAATGGGATAGCATGAGAGTTCTACTCCGGTTAAGCACATGGAGTCCAAAGGCTGCCCTAGTGGGGACCACAAGGCAGCGTTCCCGAGCCGCAAGAGGGCTTTTATAGTTTTGAGCTCATATTTTATTGATAGTTTGGACTTGAAACCATAAATACCTACTAGGTATATATAACCTCTCTCTTATAATTGATGGATATAACAGAGAGATGCGATGTGTTAATTATAATGGAATCCTGTACTGGATGTAGAATTAATTTAAGAGTGAATCAAGATAAAACCTCGTGTCTTGAATTCTCTCTCTCTTTTACTCTCTATTTTCTTGTGATTGTGTGCCTAATCCTAACAATAACTGCATGTTTCATTTTCTAAGGATATCATTGATAGAGTTGTAGAATGTGATGTAGAGAGGCTTTTTATTGCTAATGGTATATATGTAATTTTCATGGTAAAGTAGTGAAAAAAAAAAGTATTATTGCTAATGGCATACATCCAATATCTATTGGGGCCTAACAATACAGGGGGTGAATAGGTTGTTTTGGAAAACTTAACAATCTATCATGGAAATTAGCTGATGCTAAGTAATGATTGAGTCAATGTAATGTTTTAAAGCTCATGATCGTTTTGTGTACTTATGAGAGTAATAGATAATCAAACAGTAGCACACAATGATATATAGTGATTTGGCATTATCCCTAAGCCTGTGTACACTCTTCATACTCAGCCACAAGTTAGGCTGGAATACACTAGTAATTTACTCAGATAGTTACAATAGGGAAGCAGTGATCCTATCACAAGATAAATGTGGCATCCTCAATTTAATTTTGGCAACTTATCAAGATGTGAGGTTGTGATTAATTGAATTGTGAAATTCTAGACTTTGGTTTATTGAGTTGTAATTGAATTATTTTGGTGGACATAGTGGCTATGAGGTTTAAATTGGTTAGTGTTTGGAATTGAGTGAATTTATGTATACATATATGCTCTACGGCCAAGGAATTACTTGGGTGGGTCAAGGCTTAATTTAATTAGGCTCATGTGGGCTTAATGATTTAATGTAATTGGACCAACTAGGCCCAAAAGAAATGCAAGCTTCGGCCAAGGAGAGGGAGAGCTTGGTGAGGTGGCGTCCAAGCTGTCCACCTCACTGCCACATGTCGCCGCGCATGGAGTGGAGACTCTAAAGCTTGATAAGTGGCAATTGAGGTGTAAAAGAAGGGAGTGACCGGCCATTTAGCCCTCTAGGTCGACCAAAGAGAGAGAAAGTGAGAGAGTGAGAGAGAAGGAGGAAATTCGGGCAAGAAGAAGAGGGAGGAAGGACCGAGAAGTTGCTGCATCGTTTGTCACCGTTTCTCCATCGTTTTTGCTCAAATCAAAGGCAAGATCAATCTCTGGTATTCTCATGCTTCCTGTGATGGTGTGTAGTGGTAGAAATCACGAAATTCTTGGCTGGATGGTTGAGTTTTTAGAGGGAAACCAAAACCGGAGTAAATCGGGTCACTAAGAACAGCTTTGCACGGTTTGCTTGTATGCGTTGGTAGAGGTTCTTAGAGTGGGAATTGGACCTTGATGTCTTCATGGAAGTTCTAGAACACCTCTTGAACTGTAACATAGTCGAAAATGAGGGCATTTGAATGGGGTTTGAGGGGTGAAAACCAATTCCTTAGGAACCGGAGGGTTTTCGGAGTTGTTTGTAGACCTTTCAATCTTGATGCTAGCGGTTTGTATAGTTTTGTTGGGAATTATGATTTGACCTCTTCTTATGATTTGTTGAGGACATCTTGGGGTACACCATAATAAAAATTGAGCCCATTTCGTTCAGTCTAGCTTGGTGAAATGCTTGAGTTTTCTTGTCGTTGTATTCTGGAAATTGTTGGATTGAACACAGAAACTTGCGTGGCTATTTTGGTGATGTTTTTGTGGTTTTCTTAACTCGATTTCTTCATGAAAGTTGTGCATTACTTGCTGGTCTATAACATATCTAAAAAGCAGAACAAAAGGAGGTGGATAAATAGCTCAATTGAGGTCGTTTTGCTGTGATGTTCTGCTGGGCGGTGATAAACAGTATACCGAGGATTAGTGTGAATTGTGGAAACTCATGGAGTACGAATTTGGTGATGATTTCTTCATGGAATGTGTTCATTAGACTCTTGGATACAACATAGTTAAAAATGGTGATTTTTGAGAAACATTAGGGCATTAAATTTCTTGAAATATGAATACCGTGTATGCTGGATGTTGTGAATAGAAAACCTGTTTTTGTAAAATTCATATCTTCTCCAGTGTGAGCTATTTGAGAATAATTCCTTGATGAAAGTTGTGCTATTAAGTATGAATATTGCTGTGGTTAAATGGTAGTACATGATATGGCCAAATAAATGGTAAAAATATGGATTCTTTGAAGGCTATGTATGTTGTTTTGCAAAGATATGGCTGTGATGACATGGCCGTGTGTCATTTCCTTTGGTATTCATCATTGGAGTGTGCATATTACATGAGGAGCATTCCATGTGGCCATAATTGTTATGTATGCATGAATTTCATACTTTATTAAGGATATATGTGGTTTAAATGAGTTGTCTTTTCAACGAATACATGCTGAATTGTGGAGCATTGATATGTTAAAGCATGTTGAGTGAAATTCATGTCATGTGAGTGAACATACATGGCATTGCTTGCTGTTTTTGCTCATGAATAGCATGGAACATGTAATGAGGCATGTTTAAGTGAAATCCATGTCTTGTGAGAGAGGACATGTGATGTAGTTTGCTGTTGCCTAATTGAACATCATGTAACATGTCATAAGAGCATGCATATGAAAGAGATGATTGCATGACATGGGTGATTATTCCTCGGGAGTATCGAGATGCCCGGCCAGGGAGTGAAAATGCCGGATGCCCAGTAGCCCTGTGTGCGTAAATCTGGATGGCCTCGGAGTTGAGATGCCCGGAGCGTTGGGGGTGTCGGAAGCACGGAGTGTGTGTGCTGTGAATGCCTCGTGATGCCGGTTGGGGTGCGAGATGCCCGGCCGGGAGTGTAAATGCCGGAAGCACGGAGCGTGTGTGCCGTGATGCCTCACGATGCCGTTTTGGGTGTGAGATGCCGGAATGTGGGGGCCGGAAGCCGGTTGGTTCTTACCGGGATTTGCATTTGAAATTGCAAGAATTTGATATGAATGCATGAGCATTGTGAAAGCTGTGAAAGGTGCACATAAAGTTGGTCATATGCATGAGCATTGTGAAACTTTAAAAGGTGCACACGACATTGTTGATATGCATGAGCATGAATTGAGCTGATCATGTGAGTCATGCACATGGGGTGAAACATTGGCATATGTGTTCGCTGAATGATGTGACATGCTCATATGTATAAAAGATGCTAATGTGAAATGTGTATGGGTGATGAACTAGGTGAACATGAGAAATACTTGCACTATGAGCACACATGGTTGATGGATGTATGCTTTGAGGTTAATGTCAAGGCATGTGGCTGAAATGTTCACCTGTGATCATGATTTTGATATTCAAAAGCTTTTGATTGTCTTGTGAGATTATGAAAGGCTTGCATGACAAGAGGTATGTACATTGTTAAAATGCTGATTTGTGAAAGCATGATGTGACTGCAACTTCATGACTGGAATGCTTGTCTATGTTGCTTACATGTTGTTGTGATGTGCTTGATTGCAAGGTATGGGTAGTCTAGAGATTATATCTTTGCTGAGTGGTTGTACTCACCCCTTTTGGGGACTAACATTTCAGACTAGACAAGATACCTCTACCGACACGGCCACCAGTAGATAGACCGAGTGGCTGGATATGGTTGCCAGGAGGAGGACAGCAAAGGAAGGAACTTTTGGACGCTGACACTGATCGATGGACTTTAAGTATATGACTGTTGGAAGAGATGTCGGTCATCTTTTGAAATATAGTCAAGTATAGAAATACGACGGCATTTTGATGTACCGACTAATGATGTCCATCTTCTACTATGTAGAGTGTTCGGGTCTTGACTTTCTACTCGATGAAATAGTTGGTGTGCATTATATTATGATTGTCGGGGAAAGAAATGAAGATGTTAATTTTACTTCCGCTGTAAGATTTTGCGCTGGGACCGTTTCGAAAAAAAAAAAAATGAATGATGAGAGCCCAAGAATTTACGGCTCAATATGTAAAGCGAAGTTAGATAGGTAACTGTGGCAGCCTCAGTTGGTTCAGGGGTGCTACAATAAATCACATTATCAGGACCCAATTGCTACTCTTACTATTGTATACTTAATCTAGAGCACAATTACTCAAACGGTAGGAATACAAAACTCAATGAAATGCTTGGACGAGAGTGTATTGCTAGGAACACAATTGAAGGCAAATCTTTAGATAATGTTGTTCTCTCTCTCTTTCGGCTTCTCATGTCTTCTCTTTTATATCTATCTTTAATCTATCCATTAGAAGAGGGTTAAAGGAGCAAGGAATAATTGGAGCTATCGTTGAGCTAGTATCTGAAAATAGAACTACACATACAGTCCTTTTTACTGAACATTTGCAATCTACCTAAGAATAGCATCTGTCATTGTCCTGCCACTTCAATCTCTAACAAACCTGTTAGATGACCTAGTTTCTCAATTACTAGATTCCGCTATTGTGTGAATCCTCAGTCACAACAGCTAGTTTGCTGACTTAATGAACTTCATTTGATGTTCGTGGTTGTTACAACACCAATGACCTGATATTTGCAGCTGCAATATGAACATTGCCATTAACTAATGTTTAGGTCCACTAGTACTATTTATGCAAAAACCATTTCTGAACTTGTTGCATACTTTCATCCACTGGATCACACCATGGACATTGCATAGTCATTTCTATCAAACATATGCATATAACATAGTAAACGTCATACTAAGGATATTTTGGACATCATCAAAATCACTTGGAGATGTTTCTCCAATAATATATGCCATAACTTGGATACTTTAGATTTTTATTATATATTGGGGCAACATCTTTTATAGTTGTAACCCGAAAACTTGTAACTTTGAAAATTAGTATTGATAATGACGGTGAAGAGATTGCATAGTGTAGTATTGTGTTTTTTTCCCTATCTAATTTTAAAAGGGTTTTCCACATAATAATTTGTGTCTTTTTTCTTTTCAACGATTTACATTCCTATTATCTAGTATTAGAGCCTAGTTTGACGAAATAGTGGGAGTGGCAAATATGGACGAAAGGAAGATGATGACCTATCAAGTCGACACAAGGACTTTGGTTTCTAGAAGATCCAGATCAAGGATCTGTTGTAGTAGAAAAACGTGCATTAGCCTCTATTGGAAGGGAAATCAAGTTTGATCAAGCAAGAAGATTGGGAATTGTTAGTTAGGCGAGCTTTGGATGTGATTTGTCTCATGTTGGTGTAGAACATTGCCTTCAACATCACCAATGAGAAGACAACAATGGAATTGATGACAGCTTTGTCAAACATGTACAAGAAGCCATTTGCATCAATTAAGGTATATTTGATGCAATATCTTTTCATTTTGATGACAAAGGTCTATGACAATTCACATCAATGAATTCAGTGTGATCATGTCTCAATTGAGTACAAAGGATATCAAATTTGCTGACAAGGTAAAAATTTTAATTTTATATTCTCTACTTAAAAGTTTAAAAGTTAGAGTGCAATTGTGACTGCAATGAGCAATTCATTTGATAAAAGAAAGGAAGTTTAAAAAAAATCTAAGATTTGATTCTTAGTGAGTACTTTTTTTTATTTTTGTTAAGGAAGGACAAAGCAAATTGAGTCGAAGTATCATCACAATCATCAGCTGAACATAAAATCTTGGTATAAAAAACCTACCATGAGTTGATTCTTAGTGAGTACTTTCGTAAAAGAGAGTTAGGTAAATCTTTGGGCACTACCTTGAATATTGAAGGCTGAGGGAGAAGCAATCAACAAGGTTGGAACTAGTATTGTGGTAAATCGAAGTCCAAAGAGAGAAGCAAATAAAGACCTTGAAGTGAAATAATCTGCTAGAATTGTGTATAGAAAGGCCATATGAGACAAGATTGTAGAACCCTAAATTAGAAAATTTAGTTTCGGAATGTAAATCACGATGAGGTCAAATCTTTGAATGCAACCCTTGAAAAGATACTTGACAATGATGCCTTAATTTTGAGTGTATTTTTGCTTGAATTTTGAGTCATATGTTTTTTTTTTTTTTTTTGGTAAAGGAGTCATATGTTTTTTTGTACTCTATTTAGTGCAAAAAAAGTATGCACATTTTTGTTGTTGGATAGTTTGGAAAGGTTTAACTTGCAAATAATAAAGCTTTAGATATTGTGGGGAAGGATGATGTTCACAAAAAAATTGCCAATGGATATCAATGAAAGTTGCAAAATGTTAGATTTCTTTCGGTCCTTAAGAGAAATCCGATTTCTACAAATCAAGTAGACCACCTAATACGGGTCGGTAGCTCGGATGTTTGGCTCCCTGTGTTTGATGAATTTGGGCAGTGTTTAGCCCAGGTAGAATTAGAAGACTTAAGGTATGTTGGCTATCGATATACTTGGACTTTTTCCTCTTGCGTCAATCGCAAGCTTAGGAAGATTGATAGAGTTCTTGTCAATCACAAATGGAGACTAGACTTCTCCTACTTGGAAGCATCTTTCCTCGCCCCGGGCATCTCAGATCATTCTCCTATGGTTGTTACAGTGATGGCCCCTTCTCAACTGAGGAAACCTTTTAAGATCTTCAACTTTTTAATGAAGCACCTAGACTTTAGTACAATTGTTATGCAGGTTTTGGAGCAAATGGGCGAGGGTGTCCCAATGTACAATTTGGTTCGTAAACTAAAGACTCTCAAGGGCCTCCTTAAGCTTCTCAACAAGGAATCTTTCTCCAACATCTCCGCTAGGATGCAGAGGCTAGGACTGCCTTGCGGGCAGCCCAAGATGCCCTTCAGCAGGACTCGACAAGTCTTGTTCTTGCTAAAAGTGAGAAGAGCCTGTTGAGGGAGTTCTCGATTCTCAAGAATCAAGAAGAGTCATTCTTTAGGCAGAAGTCCAAAATTAGGTGGCTCAAGGAGGGGGACCAGAACACCAAATATTTCCACCTTTCGGTCAACAAAAGGGCTTTAAGGAATAGAATCCTTTCGGTCCTTGATGCTGAAGGAAATCTAATCACCGAACAAGCCTTGGTTTGACAGCGGTTTATCGTCCATTTCCAAGACCTCTTTGAACCAAGAGAACTGCCAGGGCAACCTACTATCTAGGAGATTCAAGCGGTAATTCAACACACCCGCAATGATGATCAGGTCAGATCCTATCTCATCCTGTTTCTAATGAAGAAATGCGGGATATTATTTTCTCTTTACCGCGTGATAAGGCCCCCGGACCAAACGGCTTTAATGCTAAATTTTTCAAGCTTAATTGGGAGACGGTTGGCCCGTTGGTGCTTACTGCAATTAAAGACTTTTCCACCTCTAGGAAGTTACTTAGGGAGATCAATAATACTATTTTAGTTTTGATCCCTAAAGTTCCCAATGCTTCTTCAGTCTCTGATTACAGGCCTATTGCGTGCTGTAATACGATTTATAAATGCATTACCAAGCTTTTGGCTAATCGTGTCGCTGCAGTGCTTCAAGACTTAATTAGTCCACCCCAAAATGCCTTTGTAAAGGGCAGATAGATCAGAGATAATATTCTTCTTGCCCAAGAGCTTTTTAGTGGCTTCCACCAGGATACTTACTTTCCAAAGTGTGCTGCCAAAGTGGATTTTCAAAAGACTTATGATACTCTTGATTGGGATTTCTTGGAGTTTATCCTTTATTCTTTTGGGTTTCCAGATCATCTAATCAAGCTTATCATGATCTGCGTTCGCACTCCTAAATTTTCCATCTCCTTAAACGGAGAGCTTCATGGATTCTTTGCGAGTGGTTAATGGACTTCACCAAGGTGATCCCTTATCTCCCTATTTGTTTACCTTGGCTATGGAGGTCTTTTCTGGGATCCTTCTTCATCGATCCAGGCAACCAGGCTTCGAATTCTTCTGGAGATGTAAAGATACGAGCTTATCTCACTTATTATTTGCGAATGACGTCTTTCTCTTCTGTGAAGCAAATTTGGCCTCAGTTACCCTCCTAAAGGAAGGCCTGGGAACCTTTTCTGATTGAAGTGGGCTGAGATCCAATATAAACAAGAGCGAAGTTTTCCTTGCAGGAGGGACTGATGTTGTTCGGTCCCAAATTCTCCATATCTTTGGTTTTTAGGAAGGGAGGCTTCCAGTTCGTTACCTTGGGGTTCCCATTATCACCTCCAGACTTGGAAAGGCAAATTGTATTTCTCTAGTCAACCGCATAACTACGAAGGTGCAATCTTGGGCCATCATTTTCTTTCCTTTCCAGGCAGGTTACAGCTTATAAGGTCGGTCCTCCATGCTTTACAAGCATTTTGGACTAGTGTCTTTATAATCCCTAGAGCTGTGTTGGATCGCATTGAGCAAATCCTAAGACAGTTCCTTTGGAAAGGCCCTGGCTTGGGAAGAGGAGGTGCGAAAGTATCATGGGATGATGTATGCCTTCCAAAGAGAGAAGGGGGACTTTGCATTCGCAAGCTACGGGATTGTAATACAGCATCCATGCTAAATCATATCTGGATCTTCTTCACTGACAAGGAATCCTTATGGTGTTTTCTTGAAAGACAAAAATTTCTTGGTTGTTAAAAAGCCGACTATTTGTTCTTGGGCCTAGAAAAAGTTACTCTAGCTTAGGAGGGAATTTCGCCAATTCTTCCATTGGTGTATTGGGGATGGATGCTCAGTCTCTCTCTGGTTTATTCATTGGCATCCTAGAGGGCCCCTTAATCTGCTTTTATCAGATATGTACATTTACCAGTCAGGTCTTTCTAGAAAGGCCTCGGTTGCGGACCTTTTCTCTCCGGAGGGCTGCGAGGTCAAGATTATGTTGGAGACCTGGGAGTTTCCCCTTCCTCTCCCTTCTCCGACTTCGGATTGGTTCCGCTGGACAAAGAGCACCTTGAGCACCTTCTTGGTTGCTTCTGCGTGGGAAACCATTCGGCTAAAAAAAACCGTGGTCCCTCGGTTCTCTCTTGTTTGGAACGGCTCGCTCACGCCATGATACCAATTCAACCTGTGACATCCAGATTTTCGGGTTCTAATTTCGATTGGATAAATATGATCATTTTCATTCAGTTGAAGCTGGGGATTGTGAAATTGAGAAGCATGAGAGGTTCTTGGATAAAGAAAATAATCAATTTGATAAGTGAGACATCAATTGATTTTATGAGAGTGATTTGAGAGAAATTTGAGAGGGAAATTGGATGCAAAAATGCAAGAGGGGAATCAAGAACTCTAGTTGGAATTTCCTTTGGGATTAATTGAGCTTATTCAAAAGAAATTGGGATAAGAATTTTCCATTCTAGGAAATTCTTTTGTTTAGTCTCCTTCCCATTTCCTTTTTCTTTTTCCATCTTTGGCCAAACACTCTCTTCCTTTTATTTCCTTTTTCTTTTTCCCCCTACCCCACTTGGCCGACTCTCTCTCTCTCTCCCTCTCTTTTTCTTTTCCCTCGTGCGTTTTCCCCTCCACCGATTGCCCCCATCAATTTCAACTTTGCTTCTCCTCCTTCACTTTTTCTTTTTGACTAGTCAAAACTCTTATCTTCTTCTCTCTCCTCTCTCTTCTCCCCATTCTCTCCCCCGTGACCGAAAGCCCCCCTTCTTCTTGTTTCTTGCGCGTGAAAACCAGAAGTTGAAGAAGAATGGAAGCAGCATCTCGCCGAGATAGCAGCCAGCCACCGTCGCCGCCTGTCCCGCCGCACCGGAGTTGCCACACTGCCGCCCGGGCGACACTGTAAAGACCCAGGCCCCACTGTATAATATTGTCCGCTTTGGATGGGATTGCACGAAGCCATTTCCCTCCCTCACGGCTTTAAAACGCGTTATGCAGGGGCAGAGGGCCATCCCTCGGGCCTTCCCTCTCCCAAGCCATAATATTGTCCTCTTTGGATGGGATTGCACGAAGCCATTTCCCTCCCTCAAGGCTTTGTTTTCAGCGCAACGGAAGCATACGTGAAACGCGTTATGCGGGCGAGAGAGCCATCCCGCGGGCCTTCCCTCTCCCAAGCCATAATATTGTCCTCTTTGGACGGGATTGCACGAAGCCATTTCCCTCCCTCAAGGCTTTGTTTTCAGCGCAGCGGAAGCGTACGTGAAACGCGTTATGCAGGTTAAGAGGAGCCCAAGTCATTATATACTGGCCCAAGACTTCCTCCCTAGGCGATGTGGGACAGGGACTCCTTCCTTGCGCACGTCCGGGGACTGAGGCGCGGACGCACCGCCATCCCTCCTCCCCGCGCACCGCCGCTCGGGCCGTCACACTCTCCTCGGGCCGTCACACTCTCCCCTCCTTGGAAGCACATCGCCCTCGCTGTGACCCCACACGCGGTCGGGAGTCGGCTCTGATACCATTTGTAACGACCCAGGCCCCACTGTATAATATTGTCCGCTTTGGATGGGATTGCACGAAGCCATTTCCCTCCCTCACGGCTTTAAAACGCGTTATGCAGGGGCAGAGGGCCATCCCTCGGGCCTTCCCTCTCCCAAGCCATAATATTGTCCTCTTTGGATGGGATTGCACGAAGCCATTTCCCTCCCTCAAGGCTTTGTTTTCAGCGCAACGGAAGCATACGTGAAACGCGTTATGCAGGGGCAGAGAGCCATCCCGCGGGCCTTCCCTCTCCCAAGCCATAATATTGTCCTCTTTGGACGGGATTGCACGAAGCCATTTCCCTCCCTCAAGGCTTTGTTTTCAGCGCAGTGGAAGCGTACGTGAAACGCGTTATGCAGGTTAAGAGGAGCTCAAGTCATTATATACTGGCCCAAGACTTCCTCCCTAGGCGATGTGGGACAGGGACTCCTTCCTTGCGTACGTCCGGGGACTGAGGCGCGGACGCACCGCCATCCCTCCTCCCCGCGCACCGCCGCTCGGGCCGTCACACTCTCCTCGGGCCGTCACAATGTAACGACCCAGACCCGGGGCAGTACGGAGGGACGGACTAAGATCGCCTCGGCAGTATGCGGGCGAGGCTAAGGGCATTCTCCTGTCCCACATCGCTTAGGGGGGAAGTCCCGGAAGCCTTTATAAGACTTGGGTTCCCTAAGTATGTGTGACGCGTTTTAAAACCGTGAGGGAAAAGACCGTGGCTGGGATGGCGGTTCGTCCGCGCCAGTGCGGGTGACCCAAAGCGGACAATATCACACAGTGGGGGCCCGGGTCCTTACAGACACAGTGCGCTTCGCTGCCTCACGCTCACGCCTGCCGTCCCCGCTTTGCGACCCAGCCCCTGTTCAGCCTTTGTTCAGCTCCGTTTTGGCCATCACAGGCCACGGTTCGGCCACCTCCGGCCACCGTGCGCCGCCACCTCGACCCACCGAAGTCCCCTTGCCCGTCACCAACCCTGTCCAGCTCGAATCAGCACTGGATCCGCCTTATCCAGCAGCAATAAGAGAGGAGGAACGTGGGTATGGCAGCCCCTCTGTGGGCCGTTTTGGCTGTCTTCCCGAGCCCGGATGCTCGGCCCGCTTTGGGGAAAGTCGATCCTCGCGTCGAGTCCATCGTTTTGTGTGAGTTTTACTCACTAATGCCTTATTAGTGTGCTAATTATAATTAATGGTTGATTAGTGTTAATTAAGTGTAATTAGTGGTTAAATTAGAGGTGATTAGCGTTTATTAGTTAATTGTTTTACATATTAATTGTTTAGTTAGTGTAATTAGATAGAGAATTGCCTATAGTATTTATTGGATGCTTCTTGGGATTTTTCCCCTCCCTTATCGATTGTTAATTAAGCAAATCGGGCCTAGGTGGAAATTTTAGGAATTAAATATTAATTTTCGAAATTAATTAATTAATTAATTATTTAATTATTTATTTCCTGGAAATTCAACTTGGATGATCAGCGACCGGGATTTTATGCTGATGATTGTGGTGCAAACTGTTTATTTAATTGAGTTTTATATCATGCTGAATTGAATTTATTGTATTTATTTATTTATTTAATTTTTTAAATCAATTATTAATTATTTATTTTTCGGAAATTCAACCGGGATGGCCGGTGACCAGAATTTCGTGCTGATTGTCGTGGAGTAGTCCATTTAATTATTTGAGCTTTAATTCGTGCCAAATTGATTTAATTATGAATTTTTAGGATTTATTCCTATTGAGTTGCTTGTTAATTATTTGATTGAGAAATCGTTGAGTATTGGCTGTTGGTATCGAAAGTAAGTTGGTAATCACCTGAAAGAAGATACGTGGGCTTGGTGAATTGGGATATCACCTGAAGAATGTACGTGAGATCGGTGGTTGAATATGTCACCTTGGCGAAGAGGTAGCCTTAGAGAATGCACGTGGCGTGGAGACTCGGTATGTCTTCCTGGAGAATGCACGTGGCTCGGTGACAGAGCATTGAATCTTGAAAGGGTCAGGTGGGACCATAAAGCCACTAAGTCTTGAAAGGATCGGGTGGGACTGTAAAGCTACTAAGTATTGAAATTGGTCGAATGGGATTGTAAAGCCACTAAGTGTTGAAATCGGTCGAGTGGGACCATAAATCCATTGAGTATTTGAAAGTGATCGAGTGGGACCGTAAAGCCATTGAATCTTGAAAGGGTCGAGTGGGACCGTAAAGCCACTGAATCTTACAAGGGTTGAGTGGGACCGTAAAGTCACTGAATATTGAAAGTTGCTAAGTGGGACTGTGTTTTCCACCTTTACTTAAGTTGCGTCCTAAAGATCGCGACTCATAGTTGCTAATTGATTGATTGATTAGGAATGACCGTGAGTGGTCTTGTTGGCGTGTGATCGACTAGGTCGATTTGGTCGATGCTTCGATCTGTGATGTGATTGCTTGGGTGCTTATTTGATCTGTACTAATATGCAGGTGGAATCTGATGCCAAGGTAAGTCCTCTAACTCATATTGTGCTTAGACAGCCCTAAGGTGTATTAGTTTACTAGTCGAGTCTTAGGGGGTAGAACTTGTTGAGACATAGTCTCATCCCGATTGTGGGATTATATTTCAGGTCCCTAGATGGCGGTCATGAAGGACCGGAAACCCTGGAGTTTGGAAAGGTGGAAATTGAAGATTCAGCAACGTGTCCGATTAGTGGGTCATAAAACTATTACCTTTTGTGGAGTCGTTAGATTTTGTAACCAGTCTGCTGTTGTAAATAAACAAGTTTGTTTATAAAAGAGGTTTGAGTTAGTTTGAAAGTTTGTGGTCCTGCTACTCTATTCCATTGCTTTATTGTCTGGGGATTTATAACTGCTTCCGCATGCGCATGTATATAAAAGAAAGGGTCGGCGATACATAGTCCTGGGATATCGCATTTTAAAATCGACCAAAGGTAAGGGATGTGCGCGTGCCTGAGGATCGAGGCGTAACACAACTTGTGGCTCATCATTAAGAATTGGCTTCCTACCCAGGTTCTTCTTATGTCCTATGGGAGGATTGTTGATGGTTTGTGTGCTTTTTGTAACTCTAGGCCGGATTCTAGAGAACATTTATTTTTTGGTTGTCGCATCATCGCCTCTCTTGCATTCTTCTGGGCCGCTAGATGTAATCTTCCTTGGTGGAACGGTACTTGGCAGGACAATCTCTAGTGGGCCTTAAAGTTTCTCTTCGACAATGACTTCCATCATTGCATTGCTCGCTTCTCTTTTGGTGCCCTTTGCCATTTGATCTGGCCAGAGAGAAACAGTATCCTTTTTTAGGAGAAAAACTGGTATGTTCCAGCCTTGAAGAACCATCTAATCAAAGTCGTCAAGGACAAAGTCTTGACTTTTAATAATGTCGAGGACACCACTCGAAATAGAAGGATTCAACGTAGCTAGGGAATTGATTCGTCCATTTTCTCACCTGGGTTATCTAACATTGCCCTATAATATAGGGTTGGTGGATCCTATTACCGCTTGGACTTCGGAGCTTATTTTGGCTGGTTGGCTGGCTAGTTCGCTGGGTGGGGCTAATGCACGGTTCTGGTGTTGTCGGAGGTTTATGGTTGTTTTGCCTCTCCTCCTTTGTAGTTGCCTGAAGTGGGCTAGTCTTTATTGCCGTTTTCTTCGTTCTTTTGCCGTTTCGTTGGCCGTCCTTGCCTTTTATTTGGTTGTCCTTCTGCCTTGTGTTAGTGGCTGCTGTTTTTTTCTTTCGGCACCCTTCCACTCGTTTCGACTAGTGTGTCTTTATGAGTGCAAGGTTTTGGTGCTTGTCTTTTGTATATTCTTGATTTAGCTCAATATATTCTTACCTTACCAAAAAAAAAAAAAAAAAAACAAAGTATTGGTAAACTACAAATGGCTATTAAGATACCTCAGAGACACTTCAGGTATGTCACTATGTCTTATGAAAAAGAGCATGACTTTACAAGTCTTTGTCAATGCAAATCTTGGCTTGGACAATGGGAAGGACACCTCACATTATGCTTTTGACTTAGGTGACACTGCAATAAGTTGAATATCTAGACTTCATAATTGTGTGTCCCTCTTAGCCACTAAAGTTAAGTATGTTGTTATATATGAAGCTGACAATGAGATGATTTTGTTGAAGAATTTTCTAAACGATATAGGCAAGAAGCAGGATAAAAGCGTTCAATGGCACCTGTCTTGCAAAGAATCTAGTATTTTATTTAAGGACAAAGCAAATTGAGTAGAAGTATCATCACAATCATCAGCTGAACATAAAATCTTGGTATAAAAAATCTACCACGAGTTAAGCAAGGTTGTCATCACTAAAAGGATTGAGGCTGTGCATTGCCTTTGTTGGCCTCATAGTTAGTGATGAGGACGTCATAGCACTGGGAAAATTATGGTTTCAACGTCAAGTGAAGACTATAAAAAATTATTGCTGTTTTTAAGATTAGCATCCAAGTGGGTGATTGATAAAGGACAATAGTATGAAAGCAGAGAGGCTTATCACTGCTAATGATATGCATTTAATTTTCATGTCAAAGTAAAAAAATAAATATTATGTTAATGGTATATACGTAATTTCCATATAACTTGTATGCATAGGGCAATAATTTTGTAGTCGTAACCCTGAAACTTTTTAGGTTGAAAATTGATAATGATACAGATGATGAAGAAATTGCATAGTGCAATACCATGTTTTTTCCCTTCCTAATTTTGAAAGGTTTTCTATGTAAAAATTCACGTCTTCTTCTTTATTCTTTCACTTCGACCATTTTTATTCTAAACAATTGTCACCATTGTTGTCATCGTCATCGATATTCAAAATCTGAGGGGCATCGTGGAATTGAGGCTGACCGCTGCAGCGAAATTGGCTGTGGCAGCCCAGTAGGCAGAGGCCGACCGTCATCTTTTGCTGTCTGAATGATTCATTTCCATCCGTAACCTGTTCTCTTTCCTTTGGAGGACCAGGCCGCTCAGATACTGCGCATTGGCAGAACCGGTGCATTGAACCATCTTAGAGAAGGCGCTTGCTTCATTTGACAGCAGATTCTCTGGAGTGTCGTGTTCTGCTACCTGAAGTGAATGATTGAAGGCATCCTAATTGATACTTGCATAAGAAAATAGAAACGCAACAATATTGAAATGCATGAATAGTCAATTGGGGTCACGGTCCTTCTAAGTTGACGAGAAGTTTCAAGTGCCCTAAGAATCATACATATTCATGATGACAAACCATGCATTTCATGCTAGTACTGATGTATGCATGATGAACTGTGATGGTAGAACATACTTGGCCGGCATCGAGCACAAGAACTCGGTCAGAGTCGATGATGGTGTTAAGTCTGTGGGCGATGATGAGAGTGGTGCAGTAGGTAAATTCTTCCCGGATGGTTTTCTGGACGAGAGCATCAGTTCTGAGATCGACGGCCGCAGTTGCTTCATCGAGAACAAGAATCTTTGACCTTCTTAGTAATGCTCGAGCAAGACACAGCAGTTGCCTCTGTCCAACGCTGAAGTTCTCTCCACCCGCGGAAACCTTGACAAAGCACAAACAGCATCAATTAAACCAATGGATATTTTTAACTTCACCTGTCTTAACTAGCAAGGAAAAACGACTGATGCATTCTGAAGCCAATAAAATAATGCAGAGCATTACATCGGCCTCTTGCATATAGAACTATCAACTTCAGTTTAACACTACAGATACCATAACGTCTACCAAATCTAGACAATGTTATGGAACGGATCCTTCAGCATTTCTTGCAGGTAAAACAATTCCAACATCTGTACCACTCTGTCCAGTATAAAACCACGTCCAGCCCACATCGACGGCTCCTTTTCTCTGCCTTGCAGTCTTATCATTTAGTTCAGGTGGAGGAAATCATATATTAAATGGAAATTCTGGAGGTAACAGTGGTGCAAGCAGAGCATTTGAGCAAAAATATTTGTAATCATACCTAGAAGATTATTGCTAATTATTTCTCACTAATCTTGTCAACATCTTTAACTTCAAAAAGTTTTAAAAACCATGTCAGACTTCTTTGCTGAAAATTAATTCACGTTGCTTGCCTTGTATTGATTCGACTCAATTTCTCTCCTCTCTGCCAAAGGGCATTAACCTAGTTACCGGTTATTGTCACCATCTCAACACTTGCATGCTTTAGACAGCCTCTAACAATCCTCGTCCTTCACAGTACAATTTGCATAACTTAGATATTTTCTCTTTACATTGCAGATAATTACCGATGATTTCATCAACATAAACCTGAATTCAATAGAAATTGCAATGATCCCTTGGATTAAGATTAAGATTAAAATTTTACATCTAGTAAATTTTCGCAAGCTTACCTCAGCATCCAGGCCATAAAAGTTCCTCCTGATAACATCCTTCAAATGTGCTCTCTCCAAAGCCTCCCAGAGGTCAGCATCATCATGTTCATTGAAAGGGTCGAGATTGAATCTCACAGCTCCTACACAAAATTGAAAACAAAGAAACTATTGGAGACGGTACTTATTCTCCACAAATAAGGAATCTAAAGTTTCTTTCTGGTATATCGTTGAAGATTCTCAGTCCACAGTAATGGAGTTCAGTGTATGCAGTTATGATTCGTACTGTAGCCTTTTTCACATGAAATAACAGACAACTCATGAAAAGAAAGTTGGTCAATTTTTTATGCAGAATGTTCCTTGGAATCAAACCAAAGTAAAAGGACAGTTGATTAAGACATTTTAACAGATTAGTACTGTTCAGCAGACAGTTCACGTCAAGAGAAAGTGACAGTCCAGGTGTAGTTGGTTACAGAATTGGATTGCAAGAATAGTGAGTGGCTCTTGTGAATGATACTTGGTCCGAGGAGTAGAGAGTTCTGGACCTCCAGTATCAGACATAATAAGTGCAAGAGAAAACTCTCAGCTATGACATAGCAATATCAACCAGTGGGCAGACTCAAAAGCATGAACTTGTAAGCAGAATCTCCTAAAGAATATCAGAGAAAGTTGAGGAAAAGGGGGAAGGAAGAAAAAGCGATTTTAAAAAACAAGATACAGAGTATTTCATGGTACCTACCTGAGAAAAGAACCGGTGATTGTGGTATGATGCTAAGGACTTTCCGCAAATCTTCCAGTCCTATTTTAGAGGTGTTGCACCGATCGATGAAGATTCTTCCTTTTTCCAGCTCAACAATTCGGAACAAAGCATTTATCATGCTAGATTTTCCAGCACCAGTTCTTCCGACTATTCCCAGTTTCTCGCAGGGTGCTGTTGAAAAGGACAATCCATGCAAGATGGGAGGAAGTTCAGGTCTGTAACGAAGGACCACATCTTCAAATTTAATTAATCCTGATGAAGGCCAGCCAGGAGGGGGCCGGTTGCTCTCTATTATAACTGGAGCTTCGGAAGGGAATTCTATGTACACACTCACACGCTCCACAGCATTTAGACTATTCTCAGCATTGCTTGCTTGTCTCAATACACCGCTCAAAAGGTTTGTTATATTCAAAGTGTAGCTGAGCAGGAGACCCATTGTTGAAGCAAAGGCTGCTCTGTTTTCTGCATTTCTAGTCTGCATGACTGCAAATGTTGCTGTCAACCAGATCATTATGCCTCCTAGTGTCTCCAACCTTACGTGGAGCCAAATGTTGGAACTGACATAGACAAGGGTGAATCTGATGTTATTGTCCATGGCCTTAGCATTAATGGTGGCCAACCTATCATGTGCTTTATATGCACAAATCGTTGACAAGCCATTCAATGCTTCTCCGAATTGTGCATAGACCGGAGATCTGGTGATTGAATCCAAGCGTTTCACTTCACGAGATATAGTCTGTTAACAGCAGCGAGGCAAACAATTAGAAAGACAATTATATCCAGATTTCCAAAGGGCTCGGCTATGGGTAGAGAGTGAAACGTGTTTTAGAAAAAGAGGTATAGTTCTATTGAGCAATTAAAAGGATCTACTGTTAGCCTTGGTGCTTAGTACTTATTCACTGTTTCATATTTTGGAAAATAATATTGTTGCTTTCTACTATGAAAGGATTACGGAAATTGCATTTCCGAATTTCCACTATAAAACAATTAAATGGCGCTGCACAGTGTCACAGGCATAACAAAAAATGTAAATACAACATGAAATTGTCAGTTAATGTAGCAGAAGAACATTGCCGACCCCACCAAGTGGGACAAGTTTTGGCAATTGTTGCCGTTAGTAGCAGAGAATATATCACTTTGCATGAAAGAGCATTATGGCCCAAAAAAAACTGCACTGACCTGGTTATATAGATAGGCTGCATAAAACAAGATCAAGAGCGGCAATATGGCCCAAAGAGAGATTGTGCTTACAATTCCTATGAGCACAAAAGTCGAAAGTAGCTGGCAGAGTCGGCCCACAAACAAATTTACAAATCTGGGAACATTGTGATCTATGTCACCTAGATCCTTGGCAAACCTGTTGATTATTCTTCCCACTGGGTTGGTGTGAAAGAAAAGCATTGGAGCCCTTAATATAGACCGAAGCATAGAATCATGCAACGTTTTTGCCGCATAAAGACTGGAAATAATCAACCAATAAGGATTAATCAGCGTCACCATCACCTGATTCACAGAAACAAGGGAGTTGTCACAGACATTGCTAGAAAGACCTATCCTTCAGTTGACATATGCCCACATCCACCAAAGACACTATAACACAGAAAACTAGAGAAATAGCGAAGCTAACAAATAGTCTGCTTCATGTTATGATAAATCAGTTTCTCTCTGAAAATACAACACTTTCTGCACTATAAAAAAGAAGTTGTAAGCCAAACTCAAGCACCAAGAGGTAATGTGATAATGTGGCTTTCCCACTTCATCAAGAATCAAAAAGAAATAAGCACAAGCTACTGCAGGAAAGGTAGCAACATTGGAGAAACTGAATCGGAGATCTATCTACCAACTTGACATACCTGACCAAAGGACAGGAGTGCGTAGATCAATATGTAGAATCCTGGTCTGTAGTTCTCTGAAGTGCTTTGATGTGTCCAGAAACTCAACCACGTGCTACTTGAAATTCGAAGAACTTCAGTTAAGGTATAGCAAATAAAGAGTACTGCCACCACCCACAGGCCTCCCAGTGCCCCTTTGTACCTAAAAATAGATTCAGTGAAAAGGGAAATCAGATCATACACATGTCACAGACAAGTAGCATTATTGCTATGCAATTCTATGCTCCAGATTTATCAGTCCTAACAGAAATAGAGGAAAAATAGCATTTTAAAAAACACAAACAGTGTTCGGGTTTTCAATAAAAAGGAACTGTCAAATTCGTGGACTTTAGGCATTTATAAGCATTTAGTGATATGCATGAAACATAGTTATCATGCGAAGGAAACCTAATCATCGCAGAAAAAGCGACTTAGAGACCTTTTGAGTGATGTCACATGAAGCGGAGAAAGAAATGTTGCGCAAATTTACACTCAATATTACCTCTATACCGTCTTAGGTATTACATGGACTTTCTTGAACGTTCTGTTCAATTTATCACATGTATGTTTTACGTCATTTAATTGGCTTATTTGAACCCTTGTTCCATTCTAGAGTTCAATAAAGTCTTTTGGTCATGAATTTCTTATCCCCAAATAAAACTTTTTCACAAATCATCTGTCTACACAACAAGTATTAGAAGATGAAGCTTCATATCATGCATTTTAATACCTCATCAGGACTTTCCAACTCACAACGCCTGTTTCCCGTTCCTCTTGCTTAATAAATACCAACTTCCCTCCTTCACCTTTCTTCCCATGGTCTTGATTTTTAGGCAATTCATTAACAATGGTGTCAGCTGCTGGTTTGGATGTTTTCTCCAATACATTTTTCTTCTCCCCCTCCTCATCATCTTCTATTTGTTCCTCCATTTTTCCTGCATTCTCCATAAGTGTCTGGAACAGTACCTTGCTTCTAGAGAGCTCCTCAAAAGTCCCCTCCTCTTTGACCATTCCTTCATGAACCAAAATGATTCGATCCACTTGAGGAAGAAAATGTAGCTGATTCGTGACAAGAATTCGGGTCTTCCCTCGCAGCTCTTCCTTGATACAGCTATTGAACACCTGTAGTTGACTGCAGATTAGTATAAGCTAATACAGGAATTGCCCTCATTTCTGAAAATTCAGAAAAGAGATCCTACTGAGTGGAAGATCTATAAATATGAAGCTAAAGCTCACTTCGGACAGGGGGCAGTCAAGCCAAAGGCTCAGATACCCCATTTTATTAAAAAAAATAAACAAATAATTAAATAAAAGAAGCTGGTCAAACAAAGACAATAATAGAAATACACAAATATAAGTCAAGAAGTCCCAAATCAGAAAATACTTTTGAGTATTGAAAGTAGCAGATGTTGCTTTGATTATACAAATATTGATTGCAGCAAGTTATCTTAAGGGCAGGACTAGCATCAAACTCGTTAACCTTGATTAACTGAAGCATTTGAGCATGCCTTGCACAAAAAGCTTTCCAAGTATACGGGTAATTGTTTAAGCCGTATAACATCAATTGCTACACCTGTGGTAATCTGAAGTGACAAATTATGTCTGGCGAATTTCATACCTGTCGACCAACATGAGCATCTAGAGCACTTAAAGGATCATCAAATATGTAAACGTCTGAATTTGAGTAAACAGCCCTGGCCATGGAAACCCTCTGCTTTTGGCCTCCACTTATATTCACCCCTCTTTCCCCAATCTCTGTAAGATCATGACCCTGAGGAATAAATGAAGTAGATAATTAACAGATCACATCCCATGTTAAAAGAGATACTTGCAAAGCACTTTATTCCACTTAACTGGAAGCAAATCAAGATCATGCTCCAATTGAGTAACGCTGACTGCCTTCCAATATCTTTCCGCTTCAAATTCAGACCCAAATAATATGTTGTCTCGCACCTGATATCACACATAGGACACAAGATAAATTGATGATAAGGTGCCCAACATCGACAGATAAATAAAACCAGCAGTGTGCAACTTACAGTGGCATTGAAAATCCACGACACTTGAGGAACATAAGCAACGGCTCCCCGTATAGTTACGCATGCATCAGAGACAGGAGATAGTTCCCCAAGCATTGCTGATATGAGAGATGTCTTTCCTTGTCCAGTACCACCAACAATAGCCACTAAGCTACCCACTGGTATTTCCAGATTGATGCTCAACAGGGTGGGTTTTTCTGCCTGAAGTTAGCTGAAAATTTAGCCTCCACTTGAAATAAGATGTTGCAACAAAAAGACTGGAAACCACCATCAACGACCATTTAGTTATGCTGAATCATCAAATATCAGTTGGAAGACACAGCTACGTTAACTTGAACCTTCAAAATGCTGGCAGAAGAGATGCATTCACCCAGAGAAATTATGTCCTCTGAGTTCTGAGTTCAGTTATTTTCCTCAGAATTCACCAAGAGTAAATTGCAAATAGAAATTATGACAAGTTTCCTTTGAAGATGCTCACCTTTATAGAAGTCTTGAGAGCGCAGCTCACTTAACGAAATGTTTAAGTTGTTCAATGACGGTGTGGTTTAAATTTTGATTATGGCATCAACCAACTTCAGGGTGTTTTTTTTTTTTTTCCTTCTTTTATAAGCCCCTATCCTTCAAACACATCGGTGACAATTACTGTTTATAAATGCATTTTGATGGTGTTACAACCCTTAAAACCTAGAAAATTCAGACATACTAAAGTCAACAGTTTATACACATTGAGAAAAGTTAGGTAAGTGATTTTGCCAGACAAAATGACTCATATGTTTATTTGACCTTTGAGTCCCATGAAAAGTGCCCATCCTTGATTGAAATAGCTGGCTCTCCTGGCTCAATTGCTGGATTTGGAGCTAATACTCTCTCTTCTGTTAAAAATAGCTCCTCCAAACGTTGCAGGGAAACATTCGCAGTAACAACCTGGACACAAAAATAAGATTGGAAACTAAAAGATGAGAAACAAATGTTTGCAACCACTGTTATAATACAATTGCTGGATCTAAGATGGACAATATGCCTCATCCTTGAGAAAAAGGTAAAACAACACAATAAGCCCAAAACAGAAAATCTGACTCCCACTTTCTAAATATCGTAAAAGCCATTTAATGAAGAGAGAATCTGTTACAGATTTAGTTATCACAACTTGGTTTAGCCTTCAGTTCCATTATCACATTGATGTAACAGGTCCTACTAATTAAATTTCTATTGTTTATTCTATTTCAACAACAAGACAATTAATTCAGGTTAAACAAAAATGTAGTATATGAGAAATGCTCGTAAAACTTTTCTTACTCTGTATTTTCCAAGCCACAGAATCAACCCTTCAGTATGATGTTTTACTACAGTTCACCTTTGATATTCTATGTTATTTTTCTTGCAGTCTGATATCATCAATCATTGTCTTCTTCACTAAGTTAGTACTTAAACTGAATGAGGGTATCACGCCAACACATCCGAGGTATAAAATTAGGTGCAAAAACAAAATGATAGATCCTCTGTCCACATAATAACCATACATATTGATGCTGACAAAGGAAGATCAGTACACTATTCTATTTGAGTGACAGAGATAGAGAAATGACGGTAGGTTGAAGTGAAAGAACCTGAGACATCAAGCTAGGGAGCAAGTCCAAAGGAAACCGTAGCACCGCGAAAAGAGAGAGTGATGTAAACGCCCTCGCTGGTGTCAAGTCCCCACCAAGAAAAGTGAATGTCCCAATGAGACAATGGTTACAATGACAGGGATGCTGTTCAGTACAAAGCCGTTGAACTGCCACCAAAATTTATCTCTCAGACAAACAGAAAACCATCTAGCATCATGGAAGAAGAAAATGTCATGTTCATTAGTTATCACGCGCCTGACAGAAAGCGTCTATATTCATTCATTTACTTCTACATAAGAAACAAATGGAGACTATTTCATTGCACTGTAATAAGTCTGCTGATTGAAAAACAGCAACTATAAGTCTATGACTACTCAGCTTACACGCAACGGTGAATGGAGTTCAAGACTAGATAAATAATTTTACACGGTAAACCAATCACCTTTTTGATTTTACACTAACCTATTGTCATGATACATGAAAAGAATCAGAGAATTTGATGGCTTGCACACAAGCACCTTTGAAACTATTTCAACTGCCGTTAGACTGCCTGGTAAGTTTACCGCAGGCAGAAAGCCAAGGCAGTTTGTTCCATAGATAGAGTGTTCTCACATTTCTTTTTTAGCACAAGCAATATCCTGCCACTGAGGTTCTCTAAATTCTCTCTCTCTCTCTCTCTCTCTCTCTCTCTCTCTCTCTCTCTCTCTCTGTGCACACGCATGCATGTGGGTATATGGATGTGCGTGTACACATGCGTACATACATATTTTATACCGATATAGACATGTATACTGGGGAAAGCAAGAATTTTCCAAATGTCAATACAGATGATAATTCCACGATCAATAAAGGCACAATATTATCATAATTTTGAAGTAATCCATACTGCAGATACTAGTTGCACCCTACGGAACCATGAAAGCTCATCACTTCGTGCTTCTTGAACTTTACATTGAAAGCTCTTTTCCCAAGCATAACATCTGCAAGAATTTTTTGGTGATGAATTTGAGTAATTATAAAACAAACACAGCCATAGAAGATGTAGGCTAGGGCATCTTGCTAATTCAACATACTTCACAGTGTCCATCGCCGCCAAAATTTCGTTCATAAGGCTGACTCTCTTGTCAGTCCACTGCAGCCCCTCCTTGGTCAGTTTTTGCATTTTGCTGATTATGATTGTCTAATTAACCGTGAAAAAGATTATGTAAGGCGATTGATTGACAGATAGTGAATCAATCATCATGATATAAACAATATAATCCATAAGTTGAGTGACGAAGTGGCATGGAAAACCTCATAGCTAACCAAATATAGCATAATATAGAGATTGTGAATCTGGCAATTTGTTAATGAGCAATAAGCAGAGTAGACAGAGATCACTAAATTTAACTCATGGAACTCTTTACTTGTTAGACCATTTTTCTTTGGTCACAATGGCAATAAGAAATAATTGCCTTCAAATCTTAAGCAACCATATTAGGCTTTCTAGAGCATGCTTTGTAGCACAAAGTGCCACATCAACAATATTACTGAGACAACCATTACTACGTAGAAGTTTCAAAGGATAAACAACCCCTACTTAGTACCTAGATCAGAATGCCCCCTATAAAAATTAAAGTTATAAGAGAACTTGGACCTATATATGATTTAACTAAAATTGGGAAATAATTAAAATAATCATGGACAACTTGGTATTTCTGATGTTATAGTGAGGATAACTTTCGAGGGAAAGAGAGAGCACGAGGTTACTTGCAAGGGGATCATGAGGACAAGCATGAGAGATCCAAGCAGCGAAGCAATGCCCAATTGCTGGTACAGAAGAACCATGGCGATGACAATACGAAATGGAGCTGACCATAAGTTGTGAAGTTGTTGGCATATTTTCTGAACAATATCAGCTGTCACGTCAGACGTAATTCATAGAATTTGCTTTTGCAGAGTCAGAAGAGCAGGGCATTTGTACTGAGGAAGATGTCACAATTGACCTAACTAAATCATGTTGCAGCAATAAGAGAACTATGGCAGCTATGTCATAAAACATGCAGGAGGTGAGAAATCTCACCTCAAGTGTGTTAGCATCTGTAGTCATCATGTTTGTTATCTTTCCAGATTGGAAATTCTTGCGACCCTTATGAGTAAGTCTTAACGATTTGCGGAAAATGGCCACCACCTACCAATTGGTTGAACAAGCTATGTTAATTGCTCTGCAATGACAAATGATAAAGAATGACCAAGACTGAGCATCTGATACTGAGGATTTGTACACATCTGGCAGAGGTTTTACCAAAGTTGACCTCAGCCTAAATCCCGTCCGAAATGAATTTTGAGCGTACTGGGCTTCGCAAAGCACACCGAACGACTGAACAGATTTCAATCAGAAGTCAATAACATATCGAAAAACAGTAAATTTCACATATCTTATTGAAGAAAGGACATAAACATGGAATAGGAACCACAAGCCAGAGGCACCGACAATTATAAGAAATGCAGACAATAAACTTGATTTACCCATTTACAAAAGTGATAATGATATTTACTTCACACATTGCACTATAAAAATTTAATAGTGTGCAAACTTAGAAGGAAAGGACTCTGTCTCCTGACATAAATCCCAAACTCGACCCAAAACAAAGAAAGGATCATATACCACACCGACAAGAATCAGAAAGGCACAGATGTAACCAATCCATGCAGGGTCCCCTCTTTGCATTGACTGCATGTTGCAAAGAATGACGCATTAGAAGGGGAAAAAAGAAAATGTTAGAACAGAACAGATGAGATTCTTATTGAACCAATCATAGTTCCTATAGTCACTAAGCCATTGCTGTTCATTTGTTGCCTTGTGTATATTGGATCAGCTTCCTTGTCACAACAATACAAGAAGCACACTGAAATAATTACTAGAAAATGACATTTTACCCTAAGATAAGCATGTTAACTCTGTTTCTGCCAGGGTCTGCCCTCCCTGTGAACAACCCTTCAGGTTTTCCATCCAAAAATGGTTTATTGAACAATAGCCATTTTAAGAGGAAGGTTCCATGGAAACAATTTTCCATAATGAAGCACATGTTTCTAGAAAGAAGATAAAAATTCACAATTGTTGGATTTCATCAAAATCTTAAAAGCAGAGTCCAGCATTGATTTTAAAATTTATGCCTACAAATTCATCTAACAGAGAGAGAGAGAGAGAGAGAGAGAGAGAGAGAGAGAGAGAGAGAGAGAGTTGGAACAACTTACTTGAAGGAGGTAGTTCAGCAATGTGGGCCCTGCAAACGCAGAAAGATCGCTCCCTATCTGTAGTTTTTCATGTTAGAAAGAATTACTAAGCTTCCAATGAGCATTGCAAATCAAAGTGAACAGTGTGCTCTTGAAGGATCATTACTATAGTGATCGCTCAAGCTTATTCACAAGACGAAGCCTAAGAGACTATCCTTTAGATACTGCTTTTCTTCTTTCAGACTCATGAGCTTCTAAGGTTCTGCTCAACCAAAGTTATTATGTAACAGGGCATGCATAGTATATGGACATCATTATCCTACTAGAAAAGGAGTTACGACATGCGATTGAGCATCCGTTCCCCACAGCTGAGGAATCTGAACATTTTGGAATGAATCTGGTGATCAATTAGACCATGAAGGGTAATTATGATACCTTAAAGAAGCCTCCCAACCAAAACCTGAAGCAAAGCAAACAAGTAAAATGAGATGGGGAGCATTCAAACAATAAGGATGCTTATGAATAACGCTGCGGATGTCAGTGCACTGTCAAATCAAAATTGAAATGAGCAATGGGACATCAGGTGCAATTCAACTGATACATACCTTCCCCCAAGGCTGCCGTTCAAAGCTCTTAAAAGCCAGGGTTTGGGCCTGTGAGATTCTTTGGCCCAGCATTTCTGGAATCTGGAAAATAAGAGCAATTGAAATGCTTTAGGAATGTATCTAAATACACAATAAAGTTTGGAGTACTACTAAAGTAAAGTGACTGACGCTAACCTTTTAATCAGTGTCTCAGTCTGGTCCCAAGTGTCTAACTTCCAAACATCCTTTTCAGAAATTGGTCTTTTGTAGCCTTGCTGCATAAGTGGAGTCACCCACCCAAAGTATGTCCCTTTGAGAGAGAGAGAGAGAGAGAGTTAGTATCAAACAACGCAGCAATAACCAGCTAACAATAGAACGCTAATCAAATGCCAACATTCCATTTCACTAGACCCTCAAAGAAATGTCCCATCTCACTTTTATTTTCAGGCTTGCTTCAGGGAGGAAGAGTTTTGCCCAAACAGGGAACCAACAAATGCCACCATCAGAAACCAAGTGAAAAAACAAGCAAATTGGACTCATTAAGCAGACAGAATCTAAAAATGTCAATTTATAAGCTTATTATTAGTCTTTATTGGAGAATGACAAGCAGTTCTTGACATGTCAATTCATAAAGACTAGCTGAACTGGTCTGGTCAGATGAAAAACAAGCCGAGCTAACACATAAGAAAAATGAAGTTCAAGTACTACTCACTGGAAAATATGTTGACATGCCTTTCCGGACAAACTTGCTCCTCTCCTGGAAGGGCCTCATATTCAACACTATCAAGAGGCTCGGTGTGGATTGTAGTTTACCCTGGATAAGGGTCCAGACTTGGAAAATAGACAAAAAGAAGAATCCCAAAGATAACCTACATAAATAAATAAATAAAAGCACAAAAGAGGAGAAGATTTAGTCAGGATTCTTCAGATCGGAGTCACCAATCACATAAAGAAATCTCACTAATCGATGACCATAATTGATAAAACCCAGTAGGAGCTGTTTGTTCAAAAGGTTAGGAAACAGTTTATTGAAAGAGACGTAACCTGGCAAAAGACCGTGCTGATGTACAGATACAGTGCAGACCTGCAGACGTAAAAGAAGATGGATATTGGGTCCTCCCTGGAACACACTCAATATGGATCTTAAACTTTTCAACAATGCGATGCATTAAATCAGAATAACCTGCTTTGAAAAGATTTTTAAGTCCCCAAGGGAGATTTAGGCAACTACACCTACAAGTGGCTATTTAACATGTCATACTGCAAAATTTTCTCTCTGATGATTTAGCAATGACATAATTTTCAGCAAAGCAGTGTGGCCACAAAGGAGGAAAAATGCACACTATAAAGTATTTTGACATTAGAAAAGTTAATTCTGTCAATTTTTTTCCACCAATCTCCATAATGAGAGAGAGAGAGAGAGAGAGAGAGAGAGAGAGAGCATCTAATAACATTACTATATTTCTTTGCTTGCATTCAAGTGTATGAAATGGGAGAATATGAGATGTTCTCTACTTGCACTCAAGTGTATGAAATAGGAGAATATTAGATGTACATGTTCTGAAGTATGAACAGTTATGTTAAATGTATGCTGAGCAATAAAAAACTAACCTATGATGCTGGTAGTGGTCTCTCATTGAGAAGATGAGCTTGAGCATCACAACTTGCCCCACCAGAACATAAATGAGTCCAAACCGCACATACCACTTACATTCCCGGATGTAAGCGTGCATTTCTAGGCCAATCATAACTAGCATGGAGCACCAAGCAAGAGACTCTATGGTTAACGAAACCATCTGCCAAACAAAAAAGTAAGTGTTATTAAAAAGCAAATTAGACTCTCAGTTTGCCAGCCAATGTAAAATAGCATTACAGACTGGTGTTCTGAAGATTTACAGTATGACAGAGATTGAAAACTATCATAGCATCAGTAGAAACAGACTCGTGGAAGTGACAAGTTAACTATAAACAGTGGTTGATTTGCTTACTCAGAGGGCTAAACTTGGAACCCACGGAAGTTGAAAAACTCACGTGCAAAGAAGGATGTCTTCAATTAGTTTCATTGCTTTTATCAAAAAACGAAGTTTAACATTAGACAGAATGTAGTGGCAATGAGGAATACTGTTGTACCACGAGGATCCACTGGCACCAAGCTTCATCCAAGAGAAATCAGTTGAAAAAGAACAAACAAAAGGAGAGTCAATGCGCTAGAAAACAATTTCACTCTTATGCTTTCTTACATGTTAAGGTTAAGCAACTAGCTACCAAATGCAAGTTTTTTGAACATATGGGACTCTGTTGATGTGCAAAAGAACCAGCTAATCAAGATTGTTCATCAACCAGAAAAATATTAGGTGAGCATCGGAGAGTCCTATAGGTCCTCGATACCATAAAATTCCTACCTCATATGGAGGGAGGATAGTCTGACCGTCCAGATTGAAAACCGAGAAGCCCATCACCAACCTCAGCAGAGGCTCTGCAGCGCAGTAAAAGGAAAGCAATCCCAACATATAGTTGTAGCATTTTGACCTCAGATGATATCTCTGGACTTTCAAAGTCCTCTTAATCAACCAAATTCGGTAACAGCAGAGACCCAGAAGAAGCAAATGGGATATGGAAATGACCAAGGAATCAACAGCGCAAGGTGTGTATGCACCAAAAGCACTGTCCGTGGTCCTTGCCCAAATCCCACTTGCCACCGGCCTGCAATACCAATCCAGCAACTCGAAACCCATCTTCTAAGCAAGGTATCCGCTCCTAGTTCATCAAGGGTCCATCACAACTTCTTGAAACTTTTTTCACTCAGAAGTATCATTAAGCAGAAATTTCCCCAGAATCAATCTACATGTTTCAGAAAGATCCACCATGAATACTGCAGCAAATTTATCATTGAAAGAAGTTAAGCAAGAAAATCCACTATGGCGAAATCACAAGAGGTCACTCGGTTTATTTATATTTAAAAAATGGAAAGCAAGCAAAGTCACAGTCCATTGCTCTTTGTTCCAAACTGAAACGCCAGTTAAATTTTCTCAACTTGACTTCAGCTTTAACCAAGTCCACCAAAACAGTGCTTTGAGCATGACCCAAGAGAAATTAGAACCCCATTCATTACACAGTGTCAACCAATCACCGCAGACAAAATTAGAAACAAGAAAGAACACATGACTTCACAAACACACAGGAAGAGAGAGAGAGAGAGAGAGAGAGAGAGAGAGAGAGACTGCAACACTCTAGAGCTGCTTCTCCTTGAAATGGCTCGTGAGTTAAAAATGTAGGGAGTCCTTAGAGTGGGACAGCAAGAGTCAGGGTGTAAAATATAGAACGTTGAGGCAGATGAATCATCACCAAGAAAAAGAAAAAGGGAAGAAAAAACCGAAGGAAAAAGGAATGAAAGAATGGTCAAATGTGATGTCTGAAGTTTGTGACAGCTTCTGACTAAATAAGGAGAAGAGGATCGAGTGGTCGAGAACATTTGGCGCGATGCAGAAATCTTTGCATGATTGATTAGTTTATACTTTTCTTCTTCCTCGTGTATTTTGGCTTCTTCCGCGGACTTCTATACAATCATACTAATTAACGATAACAAATGACTTGAATTGCATTATAATCATTTTGACATTTTCGTCTCTTGATTCGGTATCCTCTTCTTTAGAAATAGACAAATTACTTTGCCTGCATTCTAAGATTCTTCTCTATGAAATTCTTGATTTTACATATCATTGGGAAGTAACCTCTTCATGATTAACTTATTGTGTTGTATCTTGCGTTATCATAAGAGGTTCGAGGATCTTAAATTTATTAATTGATTGCAATTTTTTGAATCTAGATGATGTGGACGGTTCTCCTCACATAAGGGTTATTTTTCCTATCTTTTGTTGGACTTGAGATTGACTAATTGCTTAATATACCCCAATAAGCTCTACCAAAGTCCAACTTTAAGGCCGTGATCAACTTCTCATCTATTGTATTGCCGCAACCCTTCCGAGGTGGAAGTTTGACAGATTGCCAAGCAGGCACGCATGATCCCTCTCATGAGGTGGCACTTATACTTACACAAACTCTCCCAAACCTACCGATCACAACGCGGTTTCTACTTTAATTATATGAGTAACTACTAATTAATTATGGGCCAATTAGAAGCCAAATTAGACATAGGAACCCATTTTATTTTAGAAAATTAAAGACCCGTGGGTTGGGACCTAATTTCACTAGATATGTCTTTCGCCCAATTTGATACAACTTTTTTTTTTTTTTTAATGAAAACATTTTACATGTGAGCTTTCTCTTTATTTTCTAATCCTTTTTTCCTAATAATGAAGCAACAAATAGTTGCTTAAACAATAAGCAAATAATAACAAAGCTATTAAAGGACAGGTAAAATTTACTCAAGCTGTAACAGGCATCTTTTTGCTACAGCTCGGGACAGGACCCCGTGAGCAGTTTGTGAATGAGATTGTTTGAATTTCTCAACTTCCAAGAATAGAAGGAGAGATTGACATAGAAATTTTACTAATAGATATAAAGTTTAATCAACCATTAATTCTATGGTGGTGATTATTGGAAAAAGAGCAGTGGATGATTTTTTTTTTTTTTTTTTGTCAATCCTACTCTATTTATATTCTACACTCACTCTCAGACTTTTGCATTGTCTCTTGCAGGGCGTAGGAGTCGAAACCCACTCCTGAAACTTACTCGTCACAAAGGCTGGCTTTCACCTTCAAGAATGTGGATGATTCTTTTTTTCTTTTTCTTTTTTTGTCAGTCATACTCTATTCCTACTCTACACTCACTCTCAGACTTTTGCCCTGCCTCTTGTAGGGCATGGGAGTCAAAACCCACTCTTGAAACTTACCCGTCCCCATCCCATCCCCCCTTGAGAAGGTGGGGATTTGAACTCCTCACATCCCCCTTTCATGTTGAAAGGGTGGCCACTAAGGCGAATCCCAATGATTGTAGATGATTCCACTAGGAATAGAATATTACAATGCTTCTGGGAGTTGGATCCTACCATGTTCTCCTCTGCTGTTTGCACACCGGCTAGTTAGATTGGTTTCTTTTTTGGGGTGGGCCCATGAGTGTGTCTGTGTCTCTTGTATTGGCTTAGGTCATTTTGCTTGCCGGTTGGCTATTTGCTCGGCTTCCTTCCACTCTTTATGAGCATATTTATTATGAGTGTAAGTTTTTGAAGCCGAGAGTTGTATAATTTTTTCCTTTCCCCAATATATTTATTACCTTACCAAAAAAAAATAAAAATGCCAAACATTGAAAAAAGGATATGAAGATACCACGTTTTTAGAATCAGGATTCAGAAATTTGCACAACGTAAGAAAATTTTTGCCTATCATCTTTGTTCCAAAAAATCAGACAATTTCGCATGTGAACTATTCCTACTATTTCTTTTATCCCAAAGCATGATAACTCTTCCGATTACCTTCCTTTTTTAATGAAATATAAGGCTCCAACAATTGTATCACGGAAAGTAATTAGTCAACTAAAAAGTTTTCATCGACAGCAATTTACATCTTGACAATTTCATGAATGATGAAAATATTTTTCATTTACTAATTTTTGTAAATGATAGAAGCAATCATTTAAAAATATATTAACAATTCATTTCCTGTGAAACAAAATGATTGTTGCTTGTTTCTTCCATCAAACAAATCGTATTCCACACCACTCTCCTCCAAATGAAGCTATCAATTCAATCTCACACACAGAACAAAGAAGGCCAGGGTTTCAGAGAAGATCGAGAGGGACATGATTTGTAACCAGGAGCGAAGTCAGGATCTTCAAGCACGAATTTGTAAGCGACGGCGTAGCTCCCGGGAGTTTTCAGAAAATCAAGAAACCGAGTTTGAATCATATCGGCTAACTGTTTAGCATGCACGGAAAAGTTTTCCTTTCAAAATGTAAGGACAAATTTGTCGTGGCAAGGGAAATAAAGATTGGAGTAAAACAGAGCCACCCGCATGAGGATAGACTCCCACTTGCATAGTGCGGAAAATGCAGTGAAAGTCGAGATAATCGAAATTGGTGTGGAATCATCTGACGTGATAGGAGAGAGTTGAAAGTACTTTTCACGATCAGGAGAGAAAAAGAGAGACCAGTCGAATGACATGACCTGGGAGAATCCAATCGTAGGCTCGAATTCAAGATAGGCTCGGTCGTCTTCCTCGTCTTTCTTTCATTCAGTTCGAACTTCCTTTTGTTTAGTGGGTTGCTCCTCTTGTATGGCTGTCTCCTTTAGTTGCTCGACGTTCGCATCGCATTACCAGCCTCAACATGCAGATCCTTGTGCACAGTTGCCACGGTCTCACAAGCTGGCAGGTTTGTCGCACAATGAAAAGATATGAGTGTCGAATGGTTATTTGTTTTAATCTGTTCAATTGACGAAATATATGAGTGTGTATTTGTTCAATTTACTGTTATTTTTTTCAGCGGATATTTTTAAAAAAAAATTGGTTATTTATCTGCAATTTATGCCCACCACACAACAGATAATTAACATTCCTACAAAGGGATTGTTCAAACCTAACTTTGACTCTCTCTCATTAGCAAGTTGGGCATGATAGACATTTACCCACCAACTTGAAGGGGGTGTCGAAGAATTAGAAGAAAATCTCGAATATCTCAAAGATAATCTCAGGATGTGAAATTATTTTGTTTTCATTTATTTTATTTCCTTTTTATTTCTGAATCCTTGGAATTAGGAAGTAAACCGCAAGAATTAGGAAGTAGGAAATTTATTCCTATTTTTTGCTATTTGTTAGCCGTCCTAGGCTCTATTTTATGTTATGTTCTTTGTAATAATGATAACAGATATAGAGAGAGAGAGAGAGAGAGAGAGAGAGAGAGAGAGAGAGAGAGAGAGAGAAGAAACCATTTTTTTTCTTCTTAAAATCTGCAAATATCTCTAACTTCACACTTTTCTATCCAGTTGACTCGGAGCAACCGGGTGTATGGAATTTTGGGAACGAAGTCAGGACAATCTAATCCAGACCAATTAAGTACCAGCTTTTCCATTAACATGAAATATGCAACCGAAAATGTTTAACATTTGGACTAATACCGAAATTTCCAAAAATGCGAGCACGCGTTCACCCATGGATCCGAATTACTTTCATAAATTACAAATGTTCGGGTGACATTTTTATTACTGGGAACAATTTGTATATACCAGCAAAAAAAAAAAAAATTGTTTCTTCAGATGAGGTGATGGGAAAATACTTTTCATAGGAAGTTAATTCGGGATATCATTTTACTGATTAGAGCATTGACACAAGGAATGATCGAGAGTCGCATTCAACTACAAATTACCAAAAATCCTTAGTTCAACAAAATGGAATAGTGTCACCTCATATGTAGTCACGTCCCTGGTGGAACTTAATAAAGCAATCTCTACAATATCTAACGATTTATAGCGGATGAATTCGGCTATCAGCTAACAACGCCAGCGCAAGAAGCATCATCATTGATACGGCAGATACTCGTGCCCTTTTGGAATCATCTTGTATGTTAGACTTTGCTCAGCATTCTACTACGCTAAAGTAGCAAACTTTAATATGCACGATGTTGCGGGTGCGTCCTTTTACGAAAAATGAGTAATTTGAAAAATATTTTTTAAAAAATAAATAAATGGAAAAAATTTGAACGTCACAAATTTAGTTAAGCATAGATTGGGGAAAAGTGAAAAAAAAAAAAAAAAAAAATCTTAAACATATGGCATTAATATTAAGGGTTAATACCCTGAAAAACCCCAAACTGGTACACTTATGACAAATTTACCCCAAACTATTTTTTTGACCATGAAAAACCCCAAACTGGTACACACCGTGACAAATTTACCCCGACTGACCATAAAAAACCCTAAATTGGTACATTTATGACAAATTTACCCCAAACTAATTTATTCGACCGCAAAAAACCCCAAACTGATAAATTTGTGACAAATATACCCTTCGCTAAATTGGATTAATACCACAAAAAAATCATAAAAATTGTAAACTCGACAAACGGATCGTAAAATCCCAAATTGGTATACTAGTCAATTGTCACGTGTCATTTAACTTAATAATTTGATAATAAAATTTAATTAAAACTAACAGAGGGTAAATTTGTCACAAGTATACCAGTTTGAGGTAAATTTGTCAAAGGCATACCAATTTGGGGTTTTTGGTGGTCAAAAAAATAGTTTGGGGTAAATTTGTCACAAGTGTATCAGTTTGGGGTTTTTCAGGGTATTAACCCTAATATTAATTCAATTATAAACCTTTCAATTTAATCAATTTTGTCCTAAAAACTTTTTACATTGATACAAACTTAGTCCTTCCGACGGTCAGCACCGACATGGACACCGGCTAGTTGACGAACGTTGACATGGAGGCTCGCCAGCCACTGCAAGAGAAGAAGGCTAAGAGGAAGAAGAGGAAAAGGAAAAGGAAAAAAGAAAAGAAAAAATTAATAAAAATTTTGAAAAAGATAAAATTTTATATAAAAATTGCTATGTTAGCTTTCACCAGCCGGTTGGCGTTCACACCAATGGCCAAAATTATCCGGAAGAGCTAAATTGGTATCAATGTGGAAATATCTATGACTAAATTAATTCAATTGAAAGATTTAGGACTAAATTGGCATAATTAATTTAGGACTTTTTTGGTACTTTTTCCATATAGATTGTCATCTATAATGAAAATATTTTCCGTTGACTAATTTTTATAAATGTTATAAACAATAATTTTCAAAAAAAAAATGTTTTACAAATCACTCATTTTCTGCTTCTGTAATGTCCCACTGCACCATGCCCCCAACGCGTTGGACGGATACAAAGTCTCTAGAATATATATATATATATATATATATATATATATATATATATATATATATCGATAATAAGAACTGCAACGTCTAGTATTATATGTATATCAACAATGAAAGGAACGAAGTCGTCGTCGGCGGTCCCGAACCGAACTTACTAGATGGGTCATGAGCGTTGCGATCATTATTGTCCTTGGGAGGCTTTTGCGCATGGAGAATGCGAAAGCGGCCACCGAAATTTTGTGATGCCTACGAGAGAGTCGACTTACCCTTCTGCGAGTCGCCGCCGACGGTCACGTAGGCTCGATTGGCAACCAGCCGCCTGAAGCGGTTGACCGCCTGGCCAACATGAGAACAAAAGCATAAGAGACACTTTTGTAGGTTTTAGCTATAACAGTGAGTGAGAGAAAAAAAGCCTCCTCAAAATACAAAATTCCTAGACAAAAAAAAAAAAATCCCATAAGTAACAATATTTATAAAAAAAAAAAAAAATCCTAATCTAGATAAAAGTAATCTTGAAAATATTATTAAAATTAAAATTTCAGATCAAGATTCTAATAACAAGAGCTAATCTTGAAATCTTGGTATCAAGCTCTCTTCTCTTTGACAATGATGATAGCTTATGACTAGCCTGTGGTTGCTGCTAATGATCTTTTTCTAGATCGCAGTATGATAGGGCTGCCGCTATGATCACGGCCGATGAACTCCTACTAGCTAAATGTGTGTGTTTTGTGTGTGTGTGTGTGTGTGTGTGTGTTTTTTTTTTTTTTTTTTTTTGGGAACGAAGGCAAAAAAACCATGAAAAAAAGCAACGGCAGCCCACCGGCGGTTCTAAAACGGTAGCACGCCGGTTCTACCTCGTCGGCTCTACACCAGCGGCCGACCTGATGCCGCCAAGCCCTCGGCAGTTTCCCTCACTCTTCTCCTTCATTCCCTAGTGTCAACCATCATCTCCGGCGGCTGATTGATCGGTAAAAACAAATCTGCTTTGACTTGTTTCAAAGAACCGGCGATCAAGTCGGTTTTCAAGTCTACCGGCTCGATCGTTGGACTAGTGGTTGAGATCGGCGAACCAGACTCGCCGATCTATCCTCAAGTTTGTTCCTGACCTTGTTGTGGTCAAGAACCGGTAGATCAACCACTGAAATACCTCCGATGGTCTGATGATCCCTTCGAGAATCCCTATAACTAGCCCAGGTGGGACCGGTTCTGTTCCAGTCCAAGCCAGCGGCTGCCAGAGCTCTTTGGCACCCCTAACTATTGACAATCGCCTATTCCAAAAGCCTCAGACCTAGCTGTGGTCCAACATTGGCCTTAGAACTAGCTTTAGTTTCTAGAAGATGCAAATCAAGGATTTGTAGTAGAAAAACTTGCATTAGCATCTCTCGGAAGGCAAAACAAGTTTGATTAAGCAAGAAAATTGAGAATTGTTAGTTAGGTGAGCTTTGGATGTGATTCATCTCATGTTGGTGTAGAACATTGCCTTCAGCATCACCAATGAGAAGACAACAACGGAATTGATGAGGGCTTTGTCAAACATGTAAAAGAAGCCATTTGCATCAATTAAGGTATATTTGATACAACGCCTTTTCAATTTGAAGATAGACAAAGGTACTTCTATGACAATTCACATCAACGAATTCAATGTGATCATGTCTCGATTGAGTATAACGGATATTAAATATGCTGACGAGGTAAAAATTTTAATTTTAATTTTATATTCTCTACTTAAAAGTTAGAGTGCAATTGTGACTATGGTGAGTAGTTCATTTGATAAAAGAAGTAAAGTTTCAAAAAATCTGAGATTTGATTCTTAGTGAGTACTTTTGTAAAAGAGAATTGGGTAAATCTTTGGGCACTATCTTGAATATTGAATGCTAAGGGAGAAGTAATCAACAAGGTTGGAACTAGTACTAATGGTAGATTGAAATCCAAAGAGAGAAGCAAATCAAGATTTTGTAGTGAAATAATTTGCTGGAATTGTGTAGAGAAAGGTCATATGAGACGAGATTGTAGAACCCCAAATTAGAAAATTTAGTATTAGAATCTAAATCATGATGAGGTCAAATCTTTGAATGCAACCCTTGAAAAGATACTTGACAATGATGCGTTAATTTTGAGCTATTTTTGCTTGAATTTTGAACTCGAATGCCTTTTTTTTTTTTTTTTTTTTTTTTTTTTTTTTTTTGGTAAGGTAAGATTAGTATTGACTTTTAACCAAAAAGAACTTTATAGCAAAGTGATCTCGGCACCAACAAAACTTGCACTCTTGGTGACAAACAAGTCATGAAGAATGGAAGGGTGCCGAGAGTAAAAGGGGAAGGGGGGAAACCAAAACAATGGCAACCCTCAAACAAGCTTTACAAAGAAAGATTTGATAACCCCGAAGAGAAAATAGAGGGATCGAGTCCCCAACTTCTTTGAATCCTCCTATTCCTTAGCATGTCATCCACATTGCTGAACGTAATAGCCTTGTCCTTCACAACTTTGACGAGATGCTTTTACGGGGCAGGCACATATAGAACTTGGCTCGAAGAGGATGTTGTTCCTCATCTTCCAAATTAAATGACAAAGGGCCCCAAAGGCAAACCAAGCAATACAATGTGCGAATTCATTGCCGGGGAGTAAATTGATGGCCTATTGTAAATTTTCCATCCATGACCTATTTTGCCAAGAGAGGTTGCATCTTACAACCCAAAACATAGCAAGACCAGTAGTAACACGGCAACCAAAAAATCGATGATCAATAGAATTTGGCCTTAAATTACCAAAAGCACAAGCACCACCAACAATCCTACCATAGAAAAGTAAGAGAACCTGAGTAGATAACCGGTTTCCGATGATGAGCTAGAGATGGAACCGGTACCTAGGGGAGATAGTTTTGTTCCATACGAAGGTGGACCACGGGACCGAGCTTTTCTTTGGACGAATGGCTTCCCAAGCGGAAGCAACTGAGAAGGACCCTGAGGAGTGTTCCAGCCAACAAAATCGATCTGGATGCTGCGTGAGTACAGGGATAGGATGCATCCACGAATCCAGGGTGGCCTTGGTGGCTTGGCCTTGTAAGGAAAAAAGATCCGCAACCGTAGCCTGCCTAGATAAAATCGAATGATAGATGTCAGCTGTGACGACCCAGACCCGGGACAGTACGGAGGGACGGACTAAGATCGCCTCGGCAGTACGCGGGCAAGGCTAAAGGCATTTCTCCTGTCCCACATCGCTTAGGGAGGGAGTCTTGGGAGCCTTTATAAGGCTTGGGTTCCTAAGTATGTGTGACGCGTTTTAAAACCGTGAGGGAAAAGACCGTGGCTGGGATGGCGGTTCGTCCACGCTAGGGTAGGTGACCCAAAGCGGACAATATCACACAGTGGGAGCCCGAGTCCTTACATCAGCATCCATGGAGAAATTGTTCAAGGATCCTCAAGGGTGCCAAGGATCAAACCAAAGGGACACCAAGCGACCATCGCCCACCTGCCAATTAAAAAGCTTCTGGAATTCCCTTCTAAGGTCAAGAATTTTCTTCCAAGCCCAAGAACAAAAGGTTGGCTTTTTAACAACCCAAAAATTCATCTTTTTCAAGTAAATAGCATGTATCCACCTGCACCAAAGGGATTCTTGTTGAAGAAAAATCCCTTAAGTGTTTTGAAGCTAACAAAATTTCTTCGTCAGTTAAGTCTAAAAAATCCAAGACTCAGTCGCTTAAGTCTGAAGAGTTCTAGACCCAAGTGTTTTCGTCTGAAGATTTCCAAAACCAGGTGTTTCGGTCTGAAGTTCTCTAGACTTTATCAAAGTTTGAAATCTGTCAGACTCAGTTTTGCGAGTTTGCCCAAGCTGACAGCGGTTTAATCTTACGGTTTAGGAATTCAAAAATTGCATAATATCTTCCTTAATTCATTCTAATTCATGGAAGATCTCTGGCTGAAACTAAGCTCGAAGATTTCTGGATTTATCTCAAATTAATCGTTGAAGAACAAGCAAGATTTGGAAGGTTTCACTTTTGGAAACTCAAGATCCTAATTATATGGGCGAACAAGATTGACGAGCTATCTTCCACTTATATTTGACAACTTTAAGATCACCTTAATTGATTCATTCCAACGGGTAGATTGGATGAACTCTTTTGGAAAGTGCTAACGGTTATGAAGGCACGAAGGAGTATTTAAGGTGGAGTCGTTGTTGTTCGAGAAGAGTGTGCTGATAGAAAAATTCGAAGTCCGAACCTCCGAAACTCCTTGTTCTCAAAATCTCTTGAGCTTTAGTTGTGTACAAAGGAGAGATACATACAGTGAAGAATTACAAGAGTTGTAGCAAAGACTTTTTACTGAAGAAGTCTAGATTATAAGCTGTACGACTCTCATTTGCTATATAGTGAATACAGCCAATCTCAGGACCAATGAAGGTCAATAAACTGTTGAGAGGACTCTTCGAAAATTGGAATCACGTAAAGACTTCCATTAGAGAAACACAGAGGATCATGCCTCTTTTGGTAGATGAATTGGTTGGCACACTTCAATCATATGAAGTCGAGCAATTCAATGAGGACATTGACACCAAAGGTAAGAAATCAATCGCTTTAAAATCTAACGATGATTGTGATTTTACAAATTCAGAAGAAGACTTAGATGACGAAGAGTTAACACTTTTGATTAGAAAGTTTAGAAAATTAAATAGAAAAGGAAGAAGGTTCAATGGGAAGAGACGAAATAATCAAAGATTTCAAAATAATCAAATGAAGAAGATGATACCAACAAAGATGTTGTTTGCTTTGAATGTAAGAAAAAGTGACACGTCAAACCAAACTGTCCGTTATTGAAGAAAAAAAAAAAGGAAAACCAGAAAAATTCAAGAAGGCACTCAAAGCTGAAACATGGAGCAACACAAAATGTGAAGAGAGTGATGAAGAGTATGCAAATATCTGTCTCATGGTGAAGTCAGACTCAAACTCGATTCGAGACTTAGACTCAAAATCAAATTTAGACTCAGACAGTGATGTCAAGGTTAAAAATTTAAAAATTCTTACTAAAGTGTCAAATTACATTGATGAACTTTGTCTTAGCCTTAAAGCTTTTCTTAAAAGGATTTCTAAACTGAAAAATGAGAATTCCAAATTGAAACAACAAGAAAAGACTTTGGTTGAAAAAGTTGAAAATTTAGACAAATGTCTTGCGGTTTCAAAAGAAAATGAAACTGTTCTTTCAAAAGAAAATACCTGTTTGAAAGAAGATATTTTGAGAGTTACTAAAAAGTTCTCAATGGGATCCGAAAAGTTAGATGAAATTCTTTCAATTCAAAGACCATATTTTAATAAATCTGGTCTGTGAATGACATCGAAAACCATTCCCTTGATTGATTTTTCAAAGGTAAAGGAAAGAATCAAAAATAGACCTACAAAGTCTTTTTACAAGAATCATTTTCAAAAGGTTTTTGTAAAACCCATTTGGAGAAGTGCTCTTAAATGCTCAAAATGTAATAGCCTAGAACATTTTGAGAAGGATTGTCCCAAAGTTTGGAAACCTGTTAAGAGAAGTTGGGCAAAGACTATTTATGGTGCTAACAATGTTGGACCCAAGAAAATCTAGATACCAAAGAAAGCTTGAGTTCTTCATTTAAATGCAGGTCACTATCACGAAAAAAATCAAGTGGTATTTGAATAGTGGCTGCTCAAGACACATGACAGGAGATTCAACTTGTTTTACAAATCTCTTACAAGTGAAAGGAGGAAATGTTTCCTTTGGTGGCAACAACAAGGGAAAAATTGTTGGTTGTGGAAACGTGAAGATAGGAAATCTCACAATCAACAATGTTTCTTTAGTTGAAGGTTTAAATTATAATTTTCTTAGTATTAGTCAGCTGTGTGACACTAGATACAATATCAACTTTCAAAAAGATACATGTTCTAGAACAAGCAAAGATCTCTCACAATCATTCACTGGACGAAGACATGGGAACATCTACTTGCTAGATATAAAGTCTGACAGTTCTCAATGCTTGATATCTATTCAAGATGAAGCTATTCTCTAGCACAGAAAGCTTGGACATATCAACATGAAGCAAATTGCAAAAGTTTCATCCAAGAACCTAGTCCGAGGTCTTCCCAACCTGAAGTATCAAAAACATGATTTATGCACACCTTACGTGCTTGGAAAACAAGTTAGAAACTCTTTCAAATCAATAAATCAAGTATCTACTAAATGTGTTTTACAGCTATTGCACATGGATTTGTTCGGACCAACAAGAACACAAAGCATTGAAGGTAAAATGTATTGTTTGGTAATAGTAGATTACTACTCTCGTTTTACTTGGGTATTCTTTCTTTCAACTAAATCTGAAGCATTGTCTTATTTCACTAAGTTTGTTAAGAAAATTCAAATTGAAAAAGGTTATGCTATAACAAGTTTTCGAACTGATCGTGCAGGAGAATTTGAAAATCAAGATTTTGCTAATTTCTGTGATGATTTTGGCATTCAGCATAATTTTCCGTCCCCATACACTCCACAATAAAATGGAGTTATAGAAAGGAAAAATCATTCTTTGCAAGAAATGGCAAAAACTCTTTTAATCGAAAGCAATATTTCTTCTCGTTTTTGCGCTGAAGCAACTTCAACTGCTTGTTATATAATTAACAGAGTTTTTCTAAGACCTATTTTGGAGAAAACTCCTTATGAATTGTTCAAATAAAAGAAACCTATCGTCTTTTATTTTCATGTATTTGGTTGCAAATGCTTTATTTTAAAGAACAATAGTGATCGAATTGGTAAGTTTGAAGAAAAATCAGATGAAGAAATTTTTCTTGGCTACTCAATGTCAAGCAAAGCCTTTAGAGTATTCAACAAAAAAAACTCAGACTGTGGAAGAATCCATGAATGTGAAGTTTGAAGACTCTGTACAAAATCATGCCAATCAGACTCAACCTGAAGATTATGACTCTATGCAAGTGTCTACAAATTTCCCCGAAGAAAATCAAATCTCTGATGTTCAACTGCAAGCTAAATCAGTGGCTCCAACTGAAACAGAGACTCAGCAAAGTGACAAACCAATTACAAATTGGAAGCATAAATCTAGTCACCCTGCATATCTCATCATTGGTAACATTGATGAAGGGATTCGTACAAGATCCAAAAGGCGTGAAGAGTCTAGTGCTCTAGCACTTGTTTCTGAAGTCGAGCCCAAGTCAATAGAAGAAGCTTTGATTGATGAAAGCTGGATTGAAGCTATACAAGAAGAATTGAATCAATTAAAAATCAACAATATTTGGGAACTTGTTCATAAACCAAAAGGTAAGTCAATTATTGGAACTAAATGGGTTTTCAAGAACAAGCTGGATCAACAAGGAAAGGTGGTGAGAAACAAAGCAAGACTCGTGGCAAAATGTTACACACAAGAAAGAGGAATCGACTATGATGAAACCTATGCTCTGGTGGTAAGGTTAGAAGCAATAAGATTACTTCTTACTTTTGCTTGCTTTAAAAATTTCAGGTTATTCCAAATGGACGTGAAGAGTGTATTTCTAGATAGAATTATCCAAGAAGAAGTTTATGTTGAACAACCACCAGGATTTGAAGATCTAAGAAAACCAAACCTTATCTTCAAGCTAAAGAAAGCATTGTATGGTTTAGAACAAGCACCTCGAGCATGGTATGAAAGGTTAAGTAACTTCTTAATTCAAAATGGTTTTGCTGAAGATAAGGTAAACACTACTTTATTCATTAAAAGAGAAGGAAATGATTTCATACTTGTTCAAATTTATGTTGATGACATAATATTTGATTTTTCTAATGAAAATCTTTACAATAAATTCTCTAGATGTATGCAGGATAAATTTGAAATGAGCATGATGGGTGAATTGAACTTCTTTTTGGGACTTCAAGTCAAACAATCAAAAAATGAACTTTCATTTACCAAGAAAAGTATGCAAGGGATCTCATCAAGAAATATGGCATGGAGAATTGCAAGAAGACGGAAACCCCTATGTCTAATTCATTAAAGCTGGACAAAGATGAAGAAGGAAAAAGTGTAGACCAAAAGCTATAAAGGAGCATAATTGGTTCACTTCTTTACCTTACTGCATCTAGACCCGATATTTTGTTTACCGTTTGCATTTGTGCTAGATTTCAATCTAATCCTAAAGAATCTCACATGACTACTGTGAAGCGTATTATCAAATATGTTGCAACTACATCTAAGCTAGGTCTATGGTATTCTAAAGAATGAGACTTTACCCTCCTTGGATATTCTGATATTGACTTGGCTGGCTGTAAAGTGGATAGGAAAAGCACTACATGTACGTGTCAATTATTGGGAAATAGGTTGGTATCTTGGTTCTCAAGAAAACAGGGTACCGTAACTCTTTCAACAGCTGAAGCAAAGTATATAACTCTTGGAAGTTACTGTTCTCAAATATTGTTGATGCAACAACAATTAAAAGATTTTGGAGTTGAAGAATCTTACACAGAAATCAAATACGAGAACACTAGTGCCATCAACCTTACAAAGAATCCAATACTTCACTCAAGAGCAAAACACATTGAAATCAAGCATCATTTCATTAGAGATCATGTTCAAAATGGTGAAGAGGTGATTCAGTTCGTTGATTCAAAAAACCAACTAGCGAACATATTCACAAAGCCATTAGAAAAAGTTCACTTTGAATCAATTCGCTCAAGACTGAATATCATAAAGTCTGAAGAGATTCAGACTCAAAGGTAAGGTCTGAAAATGTTTAGACTCAAAGGTAAGGTCTAAAAGTATTCAAACTCTGAGGTAAAGTCTGGAAATTCTCAGACTCTAATGTAAAGTCTGAATGCATGTTATTTAATATTTAAATTAAATTCCTTTATGTCTTATTAGATTTATAATTGTTTTTGAAATTTTGAAATGTGCTTTTTATTCGAATTCTGACACATTAATGACAGTTTTCTTTTTCAAAACTGGCAGTTGATTATTTTCTTTAATTTTGGCAATTTATACTTTCCTTGTGACAATTCAGTATCTTTTTTTTTTTTATCATTACTATTTATACTCCTAAATCGTCGTCTTCATCCTTCACCACTCAAAAGACGCCTCTTTACTCCTTTCGAAATCCTAATAGTTTAAAAACCTCTACTTGCGTCCCTGTTTCGATTTGTTTACTTTGCAAAAATCCAAACTTTTTGCGGACAAGTTTCCTATTCGTTCTCGAGTCAAACATGTCTTCAAGAAAATCTTCGAGACTCGCTGGAAAATGACAACAAAGGAAATCGGAGGGTCCTACTAGAGTGGACCTCACAGAAGAAGATGACTCTCCTCAAACAGCAAGTCAACAACAGTTTGAAGAAGAAGTTATTACCGAGACTGAACCGATAAGAACTCTAAGGTCCAAACTTGCTTACTCATTGTACAAAAAGTTAAAGGATGGAGGAGTGGACTTAAACCTGATCGATAGTTTCCTGAAAGAGAGAGGATATCGAAATGAAACCATATTCTTGTGAGAAATGGAAAAACTGAAAGTTGTTGATGAAGGACTTGCCCAAAGTACGTTAGAGAACATATCGAGTGACCTGCGGTTTGGAGCCGCTAATCAGCCCATGGATGATGATGAAAGGCTATTTTCACAGTTTCAACCACGGATGGGTGTTGCGGTTAACACCATCTATCTAGAAGGGAGTTTGTTTCACTCTAAGGAACAAGAGCGAATTTATTCAAAATTGCTGAAGAGATGAGTTATGAATCCTAGGAGTGTTGACTTCGATTTTCTTGATTCAATCAAGATAAATTTGAGAGAGAAGTTTTCGCGGTTGCAGCTTGAGAGGTTCTGTACTGATGCGACAATCGGATATCTAGAGTTGACGGCCTACTTTTATTCAAACTTGTCATTTTTAGATGCAAATAGGCTGTCTTTTACTTTTATGGATAAAGAATATGTTGTGGATGTCGATACACTTGATGATTTAGTAAGGGTGGAAAGAGGGTGTTTCCAACCGATTAGAGTATCCACAGCTTATGCCACCTTGGAGATTGTTCGAGATAGAAGTGTTTCTCTTCCACACACTATCATGTTCCACATGTACAGGACTGTGGTGAAAGACAAAGGACAATTGCCTTATTCCTCTCTTATCACCAGGTTGTTCAGGCATTTTAAAATTCAAATTCCTGCCCCACTTTGCTTGACCAACTTAAGTCTCATGCTTGTTGGATACAAGATGGTGATGAAGATAAAGCTTCCGGAACTGAACAAAGCCTTGGAGGGATTAAAGGAGAAGACTCCCTCAAAAGAATCTGTTGCTACTGCTGCCAAAAGAAAGGGCAAAGAGCCCATGGCTGTTCCAGAGAAACGAAGAAGAAAATTCATCCTACAAGATGAGGATGATGAAGAAGTGGATGATGCCATGACTCTTTCAGCTTTTAGAGATTTGAAGAGCTTTTGTCAATTTCAGAGATAGTAGGCAAGAGAGAGTAAGGAGAGAGGAAGAGACAGAGAGAATGAGGAGAGAAGCAGAAACAAAAGCAAGAGAAGAAAAAGAGAGATTGAGAAGAGAAAAAGAGACAAAGAAGAGAAGAAGAAGAGCAAATCAGGAAAGAAGAAGAGGAAAGGATGAGGAGAAATGAAGAGGAAAGCAAGGCACAAGAGGATTTTGCAAAAGCCTTGAGCCATCCTCTGAAGTATTACAACCTGGAAGTGAGACTGCACTACATCACTCCATTGGAGAAGAAACGGAACTTGGCGAAGAATACTCCACTCCACCTACTAGCAACAAGATAGGGGGAGCTGCTGAAGAAAAAGGTACATCATCACCACTTCATGCCAATGATGTTAGTCGGTCTAGTGCTGATGCAGAAGACATTTATGCATCACATTTTCCGGAGCTTGAGGTCTCCTCTCCAATAGAAGGTCAAAGAGCTGAGAATGAACCACCCAACTTCCAGACTCAAAGAACAGAGTCTGCAGGTCCTATCACAGGTAATGGCAATTCAACAGAATTTTCCAAACTGCTGGATATTATGTTGGACCTCAAGAAGCAAGTTTACGGGATGGATTACGAGCTGAGGGATTTGAAATAAGCAATGCTGGCTACTTCCTCAACTATGCAAGACCAAATCACTGCCCTTAAACTTCAAGTGCAATCAAACATGAATGGTATTGAATTGGAATCTCTAAAGAAAGCCTTTTCCAGCCTCGAAAAGACTGTCAACTCGCTAAGTGAATATCAGCTTGTTCATCCCTAAGCAGCCTTGACCTTTATCAACTCTTTTCTCGATTCCTCTGCCTCCTTTTGATGGGACAAAAAGGGGGAGAGTTATGCAGATTTGCTAGATCTTATCTCGATCTTATTTCTTATTTTTTTTGGACAATTTATGTTTTGTTTGATAAGACTTTGGACTATTGGGTGTTTGAACTTATGACTGATGCACTGGTTTTATGATTGGATTTGTGGATTTGTGAACTTGTAGGATTATTTATACTTGTGAGGATATTTATGTTTCTGGACTAACTTTTTTCTGTGATTGCAGAAGTGATATGAAATATTCCTCAAAAATTGTATGAGTTTTCTTTGCAGGTTAAGAGTTTTACAAATCTGCCGAGGTGTTTTGTCACCATCAAAAAGGGGGAGATTGTTGAAGAAAAATCCCTTAAATGTTTTGAAGCTAACAAAACATCCTCGTCAGTTAAGTCTGAAGAATCCAAGACTTAGTTGCTTAAGTTTGAAGAGTTCCAAACCCAAGTGTTTTCGTCTAAAGATTTCCAAAACCAGGTGTTTCGGCTTGAAGTTCTCCAGACTCTATCAAAGTCTGAAGTCTGTCAGACTCAGTTTTGCGAGTTTGCCCAAACTGACAGCGGTTTAATCTTACAGTTTAGGAATTCAAAGATTGGATAATATCTTCCTTAATTCATTCTAATTCATGGAAGATCTCTAGCTGAAACTAAGCTCGAAGATTTCTGGATTTATCTCGAATTAATCCGTTGAAGAACAAGCAAGATTTGGAAGGTTCCACTTTTGGAAACTCAAGATCCTGATTGTATGGGCGAACAGGATTGATGAGCTATCTTCCACTTATATTCGACAACTCGAAGATCACCTTAATTGATTCATTCCAACGGGTAGATTGGATGAACTCTTTTGGAAAGTACTAACGGCTATGAAGGCACGAAGGAGTATTTAAGGTGGAATCGTTGTTGTTCGAGAAGAGTGAGCTGATAGAAAAATTCAAAGTCCGAACCTCTGAAACTTCTTGTTCTCAAAATCTCTTGATCTTTAGTTGTGTACAAAGGTGAGATATATCAGTGAAGAATTGCAAGAGTTGTAGCAAAGACTTTTTACTGAAGAAGTCTATATTATAAGCTGTACGACTCTCATTTGTTACATAGTGAATACAGCCAGTGGGTTGTCAGCGTGGAAAGTAGACGTAGGCTTACAATAAGCCGACCACTATAAACTTCGGTGTCCAAATTTTCTTACCTTATTCTCTTTACTTTATTGCTGCATGATTTAATTGACTCTGATTTTATTTCAAGTAGAGGGATTTGGGTTAAAGGTTTGAAAAGAAATTTATAAACACCTTTCACCCTCTCTCTAGGTATATTTACTAGCCTTTATCAATTCTTTGTCCATGAAAAGAATCCATATGTGTTTAAGCATTGCAACTATGTTGCAGTCCCGAAGTTTGCGGATACCAAGTCCTCCTTCTTTTTTGGGAAAGCAGACATCCTCCCATACCACTTTTGCACCCCCACTCCCAAGATCAGGGCCTTTCCAAAGGAATTGACGAAAAATTTGTTCGATGCGGTCTAGTACAACTCTAGGAAGCATAAAAATACTGGACCAATACACTTGAATAAAGTGAAGGACCAACTTGATAAGTTGAAGGCAACCCACGAACAATAGAAAGCGCCGTGTCCAAGATTGAACTCTCACTATTATAAGGTTGACAAGAGCATTGCAATTTGCCTTGCCAAGCTGCAATGAAATAATGGGGACTCCGAGATAGCGGACCGACAATAAACCTTCCTGAAACCGAGATCCTGAATAATTTGGGCTCGAGCAGTGTGCGTACCTCCCACCAGGAAGACTTCACTTTTGTTCATGTTGGGTCTCAACCCACTCCAAGAGGAGAACATTTGAAGGCCATCTTTAAGAAGTGATACGAAGGCCAAATTCCCTTCGCTAAATAAGAAGATGTCATCCGCGAAAAAAAGGTGGAATAGGCCAGTAGATTTGTATATCCAAAAATACTTAAATCTCAATCATTTAGATTGAAGAAATAAAATCCCCGAGAATACCTATGTGGCTAAAGTGAAAAGGTATGGAGATAAAGGGTCGCCTTGGCGTAGACCACGACCACTGGGAAAGAATCCATGCAACTTTCCATTAATGGAAATAGAGAACTTCGGTATACAAATACAAGTCATTATAAGCCGGACCAATTGGTTGGGAAATCCAAACGCAAGAAGAGTTAATTTTAAGAAGTCCTAATCAATAGTATCATAGGTTTTCTGAAAATCAACCTTGATGGCACACTTTTGCAGGTAAGGATCAACGTGGAAGCCACTAAAAAGCTCTTGCGCAACAAGATATTATCACTAATTTGCTGGCCTTTGACAAAGGCATTCAGATGAGTATTGATGATGTCCGAGAGGACAGCCGCCACTCTATTTGCTATAAGCTTGGTGATACACTTGTAAATTGTATTACAACAAACAATGGGTCTATAGTCTGAGACTGAAGACGCATTAGGAATCTTGGGCACAAGGGCTATGATTGTGTTATTTATCTTATGCAAAAGCTTTACGGAGACAAAAAAGTCCTTGATCGCTTCTATAGCCAAAGGTCCTACTACATCCCGGTTGTGTTTAAAGAATTCAATGTTGAAACCATTTGGACCAAGAGCCTTGCCACTAGCTAGAGAGAAAAGAGTATTACAAATTTCCATATCAAACACAAGACGAGAGAGGGATCGTACATGTAATTCATTCAGGGAATGTTGTAATACCCCCCCGAATCTCTTGCAATGTTGGCCGAGACGTAAGATCTTGAGGAGCCAACAGGTACTGAAAATGGGTAACATATAATTGCCGAACCATATCATGATCCGCCACTAGGTTTCCAGAATTGTCCAACATTGAAATAATTTTGTTCCTCAATTGTCTTCTGTTTATTGAGTGGTAGAAGAACTTGGTATTTTGATCCCCTTCCTTGAACTCGAATGCTTTGTTGTACTCTATTTCGTGCAAAAAAAATTATGTACAATTTTGTTATTGGATAGTTTGGTAAGGTTTAACTTGCTAATAATAAAGCTTTAGATATTGTAAGGAAGGATGATGTTCACAAAAAATTGCCAGTGGATATCAATGAAAGTTGCAAAATGTTAGATTTCTTCTTGTCCTTAAGAGAAATCTAATCCCTACAAATCAAGTAGACCACCTAACACGTAACTTATTTTGGAAACTGCTATCAAAAAATGAAAAAATGTGCCCTGGTAGCACAGGGAACAAAGTTAGGAACAATGCACATGACTGAAAGCGGTAGAAAAACATTTAATGAGTTGGAAATTAATTCCAAATTGTGGCACCACAAGCTTTGGATACATGAGCGAAAAGGGAATGAAGCTAGGAATGAAGCCATTAGAATCAAAGGGAAAACTGCTTAATCCAAAGTCCATAAAAATTGTTCTATATGAGATTTGCATTTTAGGGAAGCAAAAATGTGTCAATTTTTCACATATTGGAAAAGAACAAGGAAAAAAAGAATTGAGTTGGTACACATAAATGTGTAGGGGCACCCCTATACATTTCCTAAAGGTTTGTGTGACTGCATTGCATTCACTGATGACTCCATTAGAAAAGTATGAGTTTATTTTTTGAATAATTTTGATGTATGTAGTACTTTTAAAAAATGTAAAGTTGAAATGGGAGAATGAGTCTGGCTAAGATTAAATATCTAAGGTTGGACGATGGTGGTGGTTATAATAGGTAGGAGTTCAAGCAGTTTTATGTAAAGAATTGAATTAGGATGAAAAGAAAATTTCTCAGCACCATCAAAACGAAATTGCTGAGAGGATACTTTAAATGACCGTGAAAGAAGATGCATATAGGATTACCTAAGAAGTTTTGGGCAGATACAATTAATAGAGCAACATATCTAATCAACAAATGACCTTCAGTTTCCCTTGATTTTAAGTTAGCATAACAAGAATGGATTGGAAAGAAGATAAATATCCCCCACTGAGAGTTTTTTGTTGTATTTTGTACATCCACATAGATTCTAAAAATAGGGACAAGCTTGATGCAAATGCTAAGAAAATTTTTCTCTTTGGATTTGATTCTGATTATTTTGGCTATCGACTTTGGATGATCAAAATAGAAAAGTAATAAGAACAAATGATGCCACATTTAATGAAAGTATGTTGTACAAGGATAAGCCTATTACAGAATTTAGTGTGAGGAAACAAATGGAGGAAACCACATAGATTTAATTGGAAGGGGCTTTTAAGATTGTTTTGGTTAGGAATCCTGAAACTACTGATGTAGATTATAATAAAAAAAACAAAAACAAGAATCACATACACCTGAATCCACTTTAAGACTTTAAGTAGATCAAGTAGAGCATTTAAATCTATACAAAGGTATTCTTTAGCATTACATTATTTGCTTAGTGCTGGTGAACCAAAATATTTTGCAGAAGCAATGCAAGTTAAACATTCTATTAAATGGAATTGGCAATTTGAAATGGGTTGGATACACTGGATAAGAATAGAATATGCTGGTGTTAACTCACTTACCAGATAGGAAGAAGATATTATAGAATAATGGAAGTTCTAGGTCTAAGAAGAACCTGATGATAGCTAAAGGCAAGAAAGATAGTAACGGAAGGTTTTTAGCAAAAAATGAAATAACTTAATGCAGTTTTTCTCTCAAGTTGTGAAATTGACTATTATTAGACCAGTGTTAAGTATTGTTGCTCCTGAGAACTTACAGCTAGAGCAGTTAAATGGAAAGACAACATTCTTCCACGATGATTTGGAGGAGGACATATACATGATATAACCAAAAGGTTTTCAAGTTCCCAATGAAGAAAATTATGTTCGCAAATTGAAGAAAAGTCGAGATGATTTGAAACGGACTCCTAGATATTGGTATAAAATTTTTTACAACATGTGTAATAACAAGTTTACTAGATGCAAATCAGATCACTATTGTTACTTTAAAAGAATCGATGACTACTATATTATTTTGCTATTGTATGTGAATGCTCATTGCAAGATCAAACATTAGGCAAATCAAGATATTAAAGCGTTAATTTTCAAAGGAGTTTAAAAGCAAGGACTTAGGAGCAACAAATCAAATTCTTGGTTAAGGATCATGCAAGAAAGATATGCAAAATTTCTAAAGTTGTCTCAAGAAAAGTATTGAGAATGTCAGGCAAATTCGGAGTTCTGAATGCAAAACCTAGAAGTAATCATTTAGAGAGTCTCTTCAAGCTCTTGAAAAAGCAGTCATCAAAGACAGTTGAGGAGAAGGATTATATGGCTAAGGTACCTTATGGTCAGCTGTTGGCAAGTTGATATATGCTATAGCTCACACAATGGTTTATGGTGAAGTGGCTATTAAGATAATTGAGAGGCACTTCAAGTTTATGGTAAGTTGTTGGCAAATTGATATTTGTTATGGTGTGTACCAAACTAGCTATAGCTCACATAGTGGTAGTCATGAGCAAATATATGGCTAATTTAGGAATCAAAATTGGGAAACTGTAAAGTGGCTATTAAGATAATTGAGAGGCTTTTTGGATTTATGGTAAGTTGTTGGCAAATTGATACATGCGATGGTGTATACCAAACTAACTATAAGTTCACACAATGGTAGTCGTGAGCAAATATATGGCTAATCTAGGAATAAAGCATTTGTAAACTACAAATGGCTATTAAGATACCCAAGATACACTTTAGATATGTTACTATGTCTTATGAAAAATAATATGACTTTACAAGTCTTTGTCAATGCAAATATTGACTTGGACAATAGGAAGGACACCTCAAATTATGCTTTTGACTTAGGTGATATTGCAATCAGTTGAATATCTAGACTTCATAATTGTGTGTCTCTCTCAATCACTGAAGCTAAGTGTCCCTCTCAGCCACTAAAGCTAAGTATGTCGTTATATACGAAGCTCACAATGAGATGATTTGGTTGAAGAATTCTTTGAACAATATAGACAAGAAGCAAGATAATAGTGTTCGATGACATTTGTCTTGCAAAAAATCTAGTATTTTATTTAAGGACAAAGCATATTGATTAGGAGTATCATCATATTTGTCAGCTGGAAAATCTACCACATAAGTTAACTGAGATTGTCATCAGTAAAAGGACCGAGGCTTTGAATTCCCTTTGTTGGCCTCACAATTAGTGATGAGGAGGTCATAGCACTAGGACAATTATGGTTACAAAGTCAAGGGAAGACTATAGAAAACTACTGCTATTTTTAATATTAGCATCCAAGTGGGTGATTGATAAAGAACAATAATATGAAAGCAGAGAGGCTTTTCACTGCTAATGATATGCATGTAATTTTCATGTTAAAGTAAAGAAAACAATATTATTTTAATGGTATGTACGTAATTTCTATATAACTTGGATGCATAAGGTAATAATTTTGTAGTTGTAACCCTGAAACTTGTAATGTTGAAAATTGATAATAATACTGATGATGAAATTAAGTAGTGCGATGTTTTTTCCCTTCCAAAATTTTGGAAGGTTTTCTATGTAAAAATTCACGTCTTCTTTATTTTTTTCACTTCGACCATTTTTATTCTTAACAATTGTCACCATTGTTGTCATCGTCATCGATATTCGAAATCTGAGGGGCATTGTGGAATTGAGGCTGACCGCTGCAGCAAATTTGGCAGTGGCAACCAAGTAGGCAGAGGCCGACCGTCATCTCTTGCTGTCTGAATGATTCATTTCCATCCGTAACCTGTTCACTTTCCTTTGGAGGACCAAGCCGCTCAGATACTGCGCATTGGCAGAACCGGTGCTTTGAACCATCTTAGAGAAGCCGCTTGCTTCATTTGACAGCAGATTCTCTGGAGTGTCATGTTCTGCTACCTGAAGTGAATGATTGAAGGCATCCTAATTGATACTTGCATAAGAAAATAGAAACGCAACAATATTGAAATGCATGAATAGTTAATTGGGGTCACAGTCCTTCTAAGTTGACGAGAAGTTTCAAGTGCCCTTGGAATCGCACATATTCATAACGACAAAACATGACTATGCATTTCATGCGAGTACTGATGTATGCATGATGAACTGTGATTGTAGAACATACTTTTCCAGCATCGAGCACAAGAACTCGGTCAGAGTCGATGATGGTGTTGAGTCTGTGGGCGATGATGAGCATGGTGCAGTAGGTAAATTCTTCCCGGATGGTTTTCTGGACCAGAGCATCAGTTCTAACATCGACAGCCGCAGTTGCTTCATCGAGAACAAGAATCTTTGATCTTCTTAGTAATGCTCGAGCAAGACACAGCAGTTGCCTCTGTCCGACGCTGAAGTTCTCTCCACCCTCAGAAACCTTGACAGAGCACAACCAACATCAATTAAATCAATGGATATTTTTAACTTCACCTTTCTTAACTAGCAAGAAAAAAAGACTGATGCATTCTGAAGCCAACAGAATAATGCAGAGCATTACATCGGCCTCTTGCATATAGAAAGACCAAACATCTATAAAAATCGACCTATCAACTTCAGTTTAACACTACAGATACCATAACATCTAACATATCTGGACAATGTTATGGAACGGATCCTTCAGCATTTCTTGCAGGTAAAACAATTCCAACATCTGTACCACTCTGTCCAGTATACCACCAAGTCCAGCCCACATTGACGGCTCTTTTTCTCTGCCTTGCAGTCTTATCATTTAGTTCACGTGGAGGAAATTCTATATTAAATGGAAATTCTGGAGGTAACAATGGTGTAAGTAGAGCGTTTGAGAAAAAATATTTGTAATCATACCTAGAAGATTGCTAATTATTTCTCACTGATCTTGTCAATATCTTTAACTTCAAAAAGTTTTAAAAACCATATCAGAATTCTTTCCTGAATATTAATTCAGGTCGCTTGCCTTGTATTGATTCGACTTAATTTCTCTCCTCTCTGCCAAAGGGCATCAACCTAGTCAATGGTTATTGTCACCATCTCAACACTTGCATGCTTTAGACGGCCTCTAACAATCCTTGTCCTTCACAGTACAATTTGCATAACTTAGATATTTTCTCTTTAACAATGCAGATAACTACCGATGATTTCATCAACATAAACCTGAATTTGATAGAAATTGCACTGATACCTTGGATTAAGATTTTTTACATCTAGTAAATTTACGCAAGCTTACCTCAGCATCCAGACCATTAAAGTTCCTCCTGATAACATCCTTCAAATGTGCTCTCTCCAAAGCCTCCCAGAGTTCAGCATCATCATGTTCATTGAAAGGGTCGAGATTAAATCTCACAGCTCCTACACAAAATTGAAAACAAAGAAACTATTAGAGACGGTACTTATTCTCCTCACATAAAGGAATCTAAGTTTTCTTTCTGGTATATCGTTGAAGCTTCTCAGTCCACAGTAATGGAGTTCAATGTATGCAGTTATGATTCGTACTGTAGCCTTTTTCACATGAAATATAGGACGACTCATGAAACGAAAGTTGGTCGATTTTTTATGCAGAATGTTCCTCGGAATCAAACCAAAGTAAAAGGACAGTGGATTAAGACATTTTAACAGATTAGTACTGGTCAGCAGACAGTTCATGTCAAGAGAAAGTGACAGTCCAGGGGTAGTTCGGCACAGAATTGGATTGCAAGAATAGTAAGTGGCTCTTGTGAATTATACTTGGTCCGAGGAGTACAGAATTCTGGACCTCCAGTATCAGACATAATAAGTGCAAGAGAAAACTCTCAGCTATGAATTGGTTAGAGGACATAGCAATATCAACCAGTGGGCAGACTGAAAAGCATGAACTTGTAAGCATAATCTCCTACAGAATATCAGAGAAAGTTGAAGGAAAAGGGGGAAGGAAGAAAAAGCGATTTTAAAAAACAAGATACAGAGTATTTCATGGTACCTACCTGAGAAAAGAACCGGTGATTGTGGTATGATGCTAAGGACTTTCCGCAAATCCTCCAGTCCTATTTTAGAGGTGTTGCACCGATCGATCAAGATTCTTCCTTTTTCCAGCTCAACAATTCGGAACAAAGCATTTATCATACTAGATTTTCCGGCACCGGTTCTTCCAATTATTCCCAGTTTCTCGCAGGGTGCTGTTGAAAAGGACAATCCATGCAAGACGGGAGGAAGTTCAGGTCTGTAACGAAGGACCACATCTTCAAATGTAATTAATCCTGATGAAGGCCAGCCAGGAGGGGGGCGGCTGCTCTCTAATATAACCGGAGCTTCAGAAGGCAATTCTATGTACACACCCACACGCTCTACAGCATTTAGACTATTCTCAGCATGGCTTGCTTGTCTCAGTACATCGCTCAAAAGGTTTGTTATATTCAAAGTGTAGCTGAGCAGGAGACCCATCGTTGAAGCAAAGGCTGCTCTGTTTTCTGCATTTCTAGTCTGCATGACTGCAAATGTGGTGGTCAACCAGCTCATTATGCATCCTAGTGTGTCCAACCTTATGTCGAGCCAATTGTTGGAACTGGCTTTGACAAGGGTGAATCTGATGCTATTGTCCATGGCCTTGGCATTACTGGTGGCCAACCTATCATGCGCTTTATATGCACAAATCGTTGACAAGCCATTCAATGCTTCTCCGAATTGTGCATAAACTGGAGATTTGGCGATTGAATCCATGCGTTTCACTTCACGAGATATACTCTGTTAACAGCAACAAGGCAAACAATGAGAAAGACAATTATATCCACACTTCCAAAGGGCTCGGCTATGGGTAGAGGGCGAAACATGTGTTTGAAAAAGAGGCATAGTTCTATTGAGCAATTAAAAGGATCTACTGTTAGCCTTGATCATTAATGCCCCCTCTACCACAAAAAATTGACAAAATAGATGGTCATCATTGAACTGTTGGTGCTTAGTACTTATTCACTGTTTCATACGAAGGAAAAAAATAGTGTCGCTTTCTACTATGAAAGGATTATGGAAATTGCGTTTCCGAATTTCCACTATAAAACAATTAAATGGCGCTGCATAGTGTCACAGGCATGACAAAAAATGTAAATACGACATGAAATTGTCAGTTGATGTAGCAGAAGAACATCGCCGACCCCACCAAGTGGGACAAGTTTTGACAGTTGTTGCTGTAAGTAGCAAAGAATATATCACTTTGCATTAAAGAACATTATGGCCCGAACAAAACTGCACTGACCTGGAAATATAGATAGGCTGCATAAAACAAGATCAAGAGCGGCAATATGGCCCAAAGAGAGATTGTGCTTACAATTCCTATAAGCACAAAAGTCGAAAGTAGCTGGCAGAGTCGGCCCATAAACAAATTTACACATCTGGGAACATTGCGATCTATGTCGCCTAGATCCTTGGCAAACCTGTTGATTATTCTTCCCACTGGGTTGGTGTGAAAGAAAAGCATCGGAGCCCTCAATATAGACCGAAGCATAGAATCATGCAACGTTTTTGCCGCATAAAGACTCGAAATAATCAACCAATAAGCGTTAGTCAGCAGCACAGTCACCTGATGCACAGAAACACAGGAGTTGTCACAGACATTGCTAGAAAGACCTACCCTTCAGTTGACATATGCCCACATCCACCAAAGACTATAATACAAAAAACTACAAATATAGCAAAGCTAACAAATAGTCTGCTTCATGTTATGACAAATCAGTTTCTCTCTGAAAATACAATACTTTCTGCACTATATAAAAGAAGTTGTAAGCCAAACTCAAGCACCAAGAGGTAATGTGATAATGTGGCTTTCCCACTTCATCAAGAATCAAAACGAAAGTATAGAAGCACAAGCTACTGCAGAAAAGATAGCAACATTGGAGAAACTGAATGGGAGATCTATCTACTGAATTGACATACCTGACCAAAGGACAGGAGTGCATAGATCAATATGTAGAATCCTGGTCTGTAGTTCTCCGAAGTGCTTTGATGTGTCCAGAAACTCAACCACGTGCTACTTGAAATTCGAAGAACTTCAGTTAAAGTATAGCAAATAAAGAGTACTGCCACTACCCACAGGCCTCCTAGTGCCCCTTTGTACCTAAAAATAGATTAAGTGAAAAAGGAAATCAGATTATACGCCTGTCACAGACAAGTAGCATTATTGCTATGTAATTCTATGTTTCAGATTTATCAGACCTAACAGAAATAGAGGGAAAATAGCATTTTACTAAACAAAAACAGTGTTCGGGTTTTCAACAAAAAGGAACTGTCAAATTCGTGGACTTTAGGTGTTTAAAAGCACTTAGTGATACGGGTGAAACATAGTTATTACGTGGAGGAAACCTAAGCATCGCAGAAAAAGCTACTTAGAGACCTTTCGAGTGATGTCACGTGAAGCTGAGAAAGAAATGTTGTGCAAACTTACACTCAATATTACCTCCATACCGTCTTAGGTGTTACATGGACTTTCTTGAACTTTCTGTTCAATATATCATATGTATGTTTTATGTCATTTAATTGGCTTATTTGAACCCTTGTTCCATTCTAGAGTTCAATAAAGTCTTTAGGTCAAGAATTTGTTATCCACAAATAAGCCTTTTTCATAAATCATCGTCTACACAACCAAGTACTACAAGATGAAGCTTCGTATCATGCATTTAGTACCTCATCAGGACTTTCCAACTCACAATGCCTGTTTCCCGTTCCTCTTGCTTAATAAGTACCAACTTCCCTCCTTTACCTTTCTTCCCACAGTCTTGATTTTCAGGCAATTCATTAACAATGGAGTCAGCTGCTGGTTTGGATGTTTTCTCCTCTACATTTTTCTTCTCCCCCTCATCATTTTCTATTTTTACCTCCATTTTTCCTGCATTCTCCATAAGTGTCTGGAACAGTACCTTGCTTCTAGAGAGCTCCTCAAAAGTCCCCTCCTCTTTGACCATTCCTTCATGAACCAAAATGATTCGATCCACTTGAGGAAGAAAATGTAGCTGATTCGTGACAAGAACGGGTCTTCCCTTGCAGCTCTTCCTTGATACAGCTATTGAACACCTGTAGTTGACTGCAGATTAGTATAAGCTAATACAGTGCCCTCATTTCTGAAAATTCTGAAAAGAGATCCTACTGAGTGGAAGATCTATAAATATGAAGCTAAAGCTCACTTCGGACAGGGGGGCAGTCAAGCCAAAGGCTCAGATACCCCATTTTACTAAAAAAATTAAACAAATAAATATATAAAAGAAGCTGGTCAAACAAAGACAACAATAGAAATACACAAATATAAGTTAAGAAGTCACAAATTGGAAAATGCTTTAAAGTATTGAAAGTAGCAGATATTGCTTTGATTATCCAAATATTGATTGCAGCAAGTTATCTTAAGGGAAGGCTAGCATCAAAATTGTTATCCTTGATTAACCAAAGCATTTCAGCATGCCTTGCACAAAAAGCTTTCCAAGTACACAGGTAATTGTTTAAGCTGTATAACATCAATTGCTACACCTGTGGTGATCTGAAGTGACGAATTCTGTCTTAAGAATTTCATACCTGTCGACCAACATGAGCATCTAGAGCACTTAAAGGATCATCAAATACGTAAACGTCTGAATTTGAGTAAACAGCCCTGGCCATGGAAACCCTCTGCTTTTGGCCTCCACTTATATTCACCCCTCTTTCCCCAATCTCTGTAAGATCGTGACCCTGAGGAATAAATGAAATAGATAATTAACAGATCACATCCCATGTTATAAGAGATACTTGCAAAGCACTGGATTCCACTTAACTGGAAGCAAATCAAGATCATGCTCCAATTGAGTAACGCTGACTACCTTCCAATATCTTTCCGCTTCAAATTCAGACCCAAATAATATGTTGTCTCGCACCTGATATCACACATAGGACACAAGATAAATTGATGATAAGATGCCCAACATTGACACATAAATAAAACCAGCGGTGTGCAACTTACAGTGGCATTGAAAATCCACGACACTTGAGGAACATAAGCAACAGTTCCCCGTATAGTAACGCATGCATCGGAGACAGGAGATAGTTCCCCAAGCATTGCCGATATGAGAGATGTCTTTCCTTGTCCAGTACCACCAACAATAGCCACTAAGCTACCCACTGGTATTTCCAGATTGATGTTCGACAGGGTGGGTTTTTCTGCCTGAAGTTAGCTGAAAATTTAGCCTCCACTTGAAATAAGATGTTGCAACAAAAAGACTGGAAACCACCATAAACGACCATTTAGTTATGCTGGATCATCAAATATCAGTTAGAAGACACAGCTACGTTAACTTGAACCTTCAAAATGCTAGCAGAAGAGATGCATTCACCCAGAGAAATTATGTCGTCTGAGTTTTGAGTTCGGTTATTTTCCTCAGAATTCACCAAGAGTAAATTACAAATAGAAATTAGGACAAGCTTCCTTTGAAGATGTCACCTTTATAGAAGTTGTGAGAGTGCAGCTCACTTAACTAAATGTTTAAGTCGTTCAATGAAGGTGTGGTTTAAATTTTGATTATGGCATCAACCAACTTCGGGGTTCATAATTTTTTTTTTTTTATGTGCCCCTATCCTTCTAACACATCAGTGACAATTACTGTTTATAAATGTATTTTGATGGTGTTGCAACCCTTAAAACCTAGACAATTCGGACATACTAAAGTCAACAGTTTCTACCCATTGAGAAAAGTTAGGTAAGTGATTTTGCCAGACAAAATGACTCGTATATTTATTTGACCTTTGAGTCCCATGAAAAGTGCCCATCCTTGATTGAAATAGCTGGCTCTCCTGGCTCAATCACTGGATTTGGAACTAATACTCTCTCTTCCGTTAAAAATAGTTCCTCCAAACGTTGCAGAGAAACATTCGCAGTAACAACCTGGACACAAAAATAAGATGGGAAACTAAAAGATGACAAAAAAATGTTTGCAACCACTGTTATAATAAAATTGCTGGATCTAAGATGGACAATATGCCTCATCCTTGAGAAAGTAAAGGTAAAAAACCAAAATAAGCCCAAAACAGAAAATCTGACTTGCACTTTCTAAATATTGTCAAAGCCATTTAATGAAGAGATAATCTGTTACAGATTTAGTTATCACAGCATGGTTTAGCCTTCAGTTCAATTATCACATTGATGTAACAGGTCCTGCTAATTAAATTTCTACCGTTAATTCTAGTTCAACAACAAGACAATTAGTTCAGGTTAAACGAAAATGTAGTATATGAGAAATGCTAGTAAAACTTTTCTTATTCCATATTGTCCAAGTCAAAGAATCAACCCCATCAGTATGGTGATTTACTACAGTTCACCATTCATATTCTATGTTATTTCTCTTGCAGTTTTTTATTGTCGATCATTTTCTTCATTGCTAAGTTAATACTTAGACTGAACGAGGGTATCAGGCCAACACATCCGAGGTACACAATTAGGAGCAAAAACAAAATGATAGATCCTCTATCCACATAATAACCACACATATTGATGTTGACAAAGGAAGATCAGTACACTATTCTATTTGAGTGACAGAGATAGAGAAATGAGGGTAGGATGAAGTGAAAGAACCTGAGACATCAAGCTAGGGAGCGAGTCCAAAGGAAACCGTAGCACTGCGAAAAGAGAGAGTGATGTAAACGCCCTCGCTGGTGTCAAATCCCCACCAAGCAAAGTGAATGTCCCAAATGAGACAACGGTTACAATGACAGGGATGCTGTTCAGTACAAAGCTGTTGAACTGCCACCAAAATTTATCTCTCAGACAAACAGAAAACCATCTAGCATTATGGAAGAAGAAAACGTCATGTTCATTAGCTCTCACGCCTGACAGAAAGGGTCTAAATTCATTCATCTACTTCTACATAAGAAACAAATGGAGACTATTTCGTTGCACTGTATAAGTCAGCTGATTGAAAAACAGCAACTATAAGTCTATGACTACACAGCTTACACGCAACGGTGAATGGAGTTCGAGACTAGATAAATAATTTTACACAGTAAACCAATCACTTTTTTGACTTTACACTAACCTATTCTCATGACGTATGAAAAGAATCAGAGAATTCGAATTGCTTGCACATGAGCACCTTTGAAAGTATTTCAACTGCCATTAGACTGCTTGGTAAGTTTACCACAGGCAGAAAGCCAAGACAGTTTGTTCCATTGATAGAGTGTTTTCACATTTCTTTTAGCACAAGCAATATCCTGCCACTGAGGTTCTCTCCCCCTCCCTCCCTCCCTCCCTCCCTCTCTCTCTCTCTCTCTCTCTCTCTCTCTCTCTCTCTCTCTCTGTGCACATGCATGCATGTGGGCATGTGGATGTGCGTGTACACATGCGCACATAAATATTTTATACCGATATAAACATGTATACTGGGGAAAGCAAGAATTTTCCAAATGTCAATACAGATGATACATATTTTAATTTTGAAGTAATCCATACTGCAGATACTAGTTGCGCCCTGCGGAACCATGAAAGCTCATCACTTCGTACTTCTTGAACCTTACATTGAAAGCTCTTTTCCCAGGCATAACATCTGCAAGAATTTTTCTGATGAATTTGAGTAATTATAAAACAAACAGCCATAGAAAATGTAGGCCAGCACATCTTGCTAATTCAACATACTTCACAGTGTCCATCGCTGCCAAAATTTCGTTCATAAGGCTGACTCTCTTGTCAGTCGACTGCAGCCCTTTCTTTGTCAGTTTTTGCATTTTGCTGATTATGATCGTCTAATCAACCATGAAAAAGATTATGTAAGACAATTCATTGACAGATAGAGAATCAATCATCATGATCTAAACTATATAATCTATTAGTTGAGAGTGACGACGTGGTATGGAAAACCTCATAGCTAACCACATGTTGCCTAATATAGAGATTGTGAACTGGGCAATTTGTTAATGAGAAATAAGCAGAGTAGACAGAGATCACTAAATTTAACTCATGGAACTCTTTAATTGTTAGACCATTTTTCTTTGGTCATAATGGCAATAAGAAATAATTGCCTTCAAATCTTAAGCAACCATATTAGGCTTTCTAGAGCATGCTTTGTGGCACAAAGCCCCACACCAACATGATATTGCCGTATTAGCAATATTACTGATACAACCATTGCCACGTAGAAATTTCAAAGGATAAAGAACCTCTACTTAGTACCTAGATCAGAATGCCCCTTATAAAAATTAAAGTTAAAACAGAACTTGGACCTCCAAGTCAGCACACATATTAACCTATATATGATTTAACTAAAATTGGTAAATAATTAAAATAATTGTAGACAAATTGGTATTTCTGATGTTATAGTGAGGATAACTTTTGAGGGAAAGAGAGAGCACGAGATTACTTGCAAGGGGAATATGAGGACAAGCATGAGAGATCCAAGCAGCGAAGCAATGCCTAATTGCTGGTACAGAAGAACCATGGCAATGACAATAGAACATGGAGCCGACCATAAGTTGTGAAGTTGTTTGCATGTTTGCTGAACAATATCAGCTGTCACGTCAGATGTAATTCATAGAATTTGCTTTTGCAGAGTCAGAAGAGTAGGGCATTTGTACTGAGGAAGATGTCACAATTGACTTAAATAAATCATGTTGCAGCAATAAGAGAACTATTGTAGCAATCTCACCTCAAGCGCGTTAACATCTGTGGTTATCATGTTTGTTATCTTTCCAGATTCGAACTTCTTGCGACCCTCGTGAGTAAGTCTTAACGATTTGCGGAAAATGGCCGCCACCTGCCAATTTGGTTGAATAAACTATGTTAATTGCTCTGCTATGACAAATGATGAAGAACAACCAAGATATCTGATACTGAGGATTTGTACACATCTGGCAGACGTTTTACCAAAGTTGACCTCAGCCTAAATCCCACCCGAGATGAATTTTGATAGAACTGAGCTTGGCAAAGCACACCGAATGACTGAACAGATTTCAATCAGAAGTCAATAACATATCCAAAAACAGTAAATTTCACATATCTTATTGAAGAAAGGACGTAAACATGGAATACAAGCCACAAGCCAGAGGCAACGACAATTATAAGAATGCAGACAATACTGGCATATGCAATAAACTTGATTTACCATTTACAAAAGTGATAATGATATTTATTTCACACATTGCACTATAAAAATTTAATAATATGCAAACTTAGAAGGAAAGGACTCTCTCCCCTAACATAAATCACAAACTCAACACAAAACAAAGAAAGGATCATACCACACTGACAAGAATCAGAAAGGCACAGATGTAACCAATCCATGCAGGGTCCCCTCTTTGCATTGACTGCATGTTGCAAAGAATGACGCATTAGAAGGGGAAAAAAGAAAATCCGATCCTGGAAGGCTAACCTGCATCTAACATTATCCACCGTGATGTTGACTGAAATACAAAAGTAAAAGTTCAGTCTATGAGCAGAATATTCTTCGCCATGGAAAGGCGGGGCAATTGAGACTTCTAGACAATGTTAGAACAGAACAGATCATATTCTTATTGAACCAATCATAGTTCCTATAGTCACTAAGCCATTGCTGTTCGTTTGTTGCCTTGTGTATATAGGAGCATCTTCCCTGTCACAACAATACAAGCACACTGAAATAATTACTAGAAAATGACATTTTTCCCTAAGATAAGCATGTTAACTCTGTTTCTGCCAGGGTCTGCCTTCCCTGTGAACCCTTCAAGTTTTCCATCCAAAAATGGTTTATCAAACAATATTCTAATCATTTTAAGAGGAATGTTCCGCGGAAACAACTTTCCATAATGAAGCACATGTTTCTAGAAAGAAGATAAAAATTCACAATTCTTGGATTTCATCAAAATCTTAAAAGCAGAGTCCAGCATTGATTTTAAAATTGATGCCTACAAATTCATCTAAGAGATAGAGAGAGAGAGAGAGAGAGAGAGAGAGAGAGAGAGTTGGAACAACTTACTTGAAGGAGGTAGTTCAGCAATGTGGGCCCTGCAAGCCTAGAAAGATCGCTCCCTATCTGTAGTTTTTCATGTTAGAAAGAATTATTAAGCTTCCAATGAGTATTGCAAATCAAAGTGAACAGTATGCTCTTGAAGGATCATTATTATAGTGATCGCTCAAGCTTATTCACAAGATGAAGCCTAAGAGACTATTCTTTAGATACCGCTTTTCCTCTTTCAGACTCATGAGCTTCTAAGGTTCTGCTCAACCAAAGTTACTATGTAACGGGGCATGCATAGTATATGGACATCATTATCCTACTAGTAAAGGAGTTATGACATGCAATTGAGCATCCATTCCCCACAGCTGAGGAATCTGAACATTTTGGAATGAATCTGGTGATCAATTAGACCATGAAGGGCAATTATGATACCTTAAAGAAGCCTCCCAACCAAAACCTGAAGCAAAGCAAACAAGTAAAATGAGATGGGGAGCATTCAAACAATAAGGATGCTTATGAATAACACCGCAGATGTCAGTGCGCTGTCAAATCCAAATTGAAATGAGCAATGAGACATCAGGTGCAATTCAACTGATACATACCTTCCCCCAAGGCTGCTGTTCAAAGCTCTTAAAAGCCAGGGTTTGGGCCTGTGAGATTCTTTGGCCCAGCATTTCTGGAATCTGGAAAATAAGAGCAATTGAAATGCTTTAGGAATGTATCTAAATACACAATAAAGTTTGGAGTACTACTAAAGTAAAGTGACTGATGCTAACCTTTTAATCAGTGTCTCAGTCTGATCCCAAGTGTCTAACTTCCAAACATCCTTTTCAGAAATTGGTCTTTTGTAGCCTTGCTGCATAAGTGGAGTCACCCACCCAAAGAATGTCCCTTTGAGAGAGAGAGAGAGAGAGAGAGAGTATCAAACAACGCAGCAATAACCAGCTAACAATAGAATGCTAATCAAATGCCGACATTCCATTTCACCAGACCCTCGAAATGTCTCATCCCACTTTTATTTTCAGGCTTGCTTCAGGGAGGAAGAGATTTGCGCAAACGGGGAACCAACAAATGCCACCATCAGAAACCAAGTGAAAAAACAAGCAAATTGGACTCATTAAGCAGACAGAATCTAAAAATGTCAATTTATAAGCTTATTATTAGTCCTTATTGGAGAATGGCAAGCAGTTCTTGACATGTCAATTCATAAAGACTAGCTGAACTGGTCTGGTCAGATGAAAAACAAGCCGAACTGTCATATAAGAAAAATGAAGTTCAAGTACTACTCACTGGAAAATATGTTGACATGCCTTTCAGGACAAACTTGCTTCTCTCCTGGAAGGGCATCATATTCAACACTATCAAGAGGCTCGGTGTGGATTGTAGTATACCCTGGATAAGGGTCCAGACTCGGTTTATAGACAAAAAGAAGAATCCCAAATGTAACCTACATAAATAAATAAATAAAAGCACAAAAGAGAAGAAGATTTAGTCAGGATTCTTCAGATCGGAGTCACCAATGACATAAAGAAATATCACTAATTGACGACCATAATTGATGAATCCCAGTAGGAGCTGTTTGTTCAAAAGGCTAGGAAAGCTATAAATAGACGGGTCAGGATTAACGGTTTATTGAAAGAGACGTAACCTGGCAAAAGACCGTCATGATGTACAGATACAGTGCAGACCTGCGGAAGTAAAAGAAGATGGATATTGGGTCGTCCCTGGAACACACTCAATATGGATCTTAAACTCTTCAACAATGTGATGCATTAAATCAGAATAACCAGCTTCGAAATGATTTTAAGTTCCCAAGGGAGATTTAGGCAACAACACCTACAAGTGGCTATTTAACATGTCATATTGCAAATATTTCCTCTCTGATGATTTGGCAATGACATAATTTTCAGTAAAGCAGTGTGGCCACAAAGGAGGAAAAATGCACACTCTAAAGTATTTTGACAATAGAAAAGTTTATTCTTTCAATTATTTTCCATCAATCTCCATAATGAGAGAGAGAGAGAGAGAGAGAGAGAGAGAGAGAGAGAGGGAGAGAAAGCATCTAATAACATCACTATATTTCTTTGCTTGCATTCAAGTGTATGAAATGGGAGAATATGAGATGTTCTCTACTTGCACTCAAGTGTATGAAATGCATTCAAGTGTATGAAATGGGAGAATATGAGATGTTCTCTACTTGCACTCAAGTGTATGAAATAGGAGAATGTTAGATGTACATGTTCTGAAGTATGAACAGTTATGTCAAATGTCAGCTGAACAATAAAAAACTAACCTATGATGCTGATAGTGGTCTCTCATTGAGAGGATGAGCTTGAGCATCACAACTTGCCCCGCCAGAACATAAATGAGTCCAAATCGCACGTACCACTTAAACTCCCGGATGTAAGCGTGCATTTCTAGGCCAATCATAACTAGCATGGAGCACCAAGCAAGAGACTCTATGCTTAATGAAACCATCTGCCAAACAAAAAAGTAGGTCTTATTAAAAAGCAAATTAGACTCTCAGTTTGCCAGCCAACGTAAAATAGCATTACAGAGTGGTGTTCTGAAGATTTACAGAATGACAGAGATTGAAAACTATCATGGCATCAGTAGAAACAGACTCATGGAAGTGAAATGTTAACTATAAACCATGGCCGATTTGCTTACTCGGAGGGCTAGACTTGGAACCCACGGAAGTTGAAAAACTCACACGTGCAAAAAAGGATGTTTTCCATTAGTTTCATTGCCTTCTATCAAAAGACTAAGTTTAACATTAGACAGAATGTAGTGGCAATGAGGAATACTGTCGTACCACGAGGATCCACTGGCGCCAAGCTTCATCGAAGAGAAAGCAGTTGAAAAAGAATAAACAAAAGGAGAGTCAATGCGCTAGTGAACGATTTCAGTCTCATGCTTTCTCACATGTTAAGGTTGAGCAACTAGCTACCAAATGCAAGTTTTTGGACAACATATGGGACTCTGTTGATGTGCAAAAGAACCAGCTAATCAAGATTGTTCGTCAACCAGAGAAATATTAGCTGAGTGTCAGAGTCAAATAGGTCCTCGATACTGTAAAATTCCTACCTCATATGGAGGGAGGATAGTCTGACCATCCAGATTGAAAACCGAGGAGCCCATCACCAATCCCAGCAGCGGCTCTGCAGCGCAGTAAAAAGAAAGCAATCCCAACATATAGTTGTAGCATTTTGACCTCAGACGATATCTCTGGACTTTCAAAGTCCTCTTGATCAACCAAATTCGGTAACAGCAGAGACCCAGAAGAAGCAAATGGGATATGGAAATGACCAAGGAATCAACGGCGCAAGGTGTGTACGCACCAAAAGCACTGTCCATGGTCCCTGCCCAAATCCCACTTGCCACCGGCCTACAATACCAATCTAGCAACTCGAAGCCCATCTTCTAAGCAAGGTATCCGCTCCTAATTCATTGAGGGTCCATCACAACACCTTGAAACTTTTTCCACTCAGAAGTCTCATTAAGTAGAAATTTCCCCTGAATCAATGCACATGTTCAGAAACATCCACCATGAATATTGCAGTAAATTTGTAATTGAAAGAAGTTAAGCAAGAAAACCCACTGGCAAAATCACAAGAGGTCACTCGGTTATATTAAAAAATTGCAATGCCAGCAAAGTCACAGTCCATTGTTATTTGTTCTAAACTGAAACACCAGTTAAAAGTGCGGATGGTAACATTTTTATTTTTGAGAACAAGTTTTTTAGGAAAAACATTTTTTCATTTTTGTTCTCAACAACAATTTCTGAGCATTTTAAGAATTTGATAACTACAAAAAAATTTATATTCCGAGAACAAAAATACGTTTGGCATGACTTAGAATTTTTTTTTAATATATTAATAATTTTATTATATTTCTTTTCTTTTTTTCTTCTCCTTTCTCTTGGCCGGTCACCAGCCTTGGCCATGGCCGGCCGGCGACCGGCCTCGCTGTGGCTGGGCGAGCCCCCCTCGCCGGTGGCTAGCGAGCTCGGGGCCACCTCGCCGGGCCTTGTCTGGTCGATCGCCGGCCATCACTGGGGCTGTCAACCAGCTAGGGAAGAAGGGAGGAAGAAAAAAAGAAAGAAAAAGAAAAGGAAAGAAAAAGCTTGTTTTTGAGTTGTTTCGGAGAAAGAAAAAACAGAAACAGTGTTCTCTGGAACATTAGGCACCTAATAATTTCCTCGACTTGACTTCAGCTTTGACCAAGTCCACCAAAACAGTGCTTTGAGCATGACCCAAGAGAAATTAGAACTCCCATTCATTACACAGTAGCAAGCAATCGCAGACAAAATTAGAAACAAGGAAGAACCCCAGACTTCACAAACACACAGGAAGGAAGAGAGAGAGAGAGAGAACCTGCAACGCTCTACAGCTGCTTCTCATTGAAATGGCTCGTGAGTTAAAAATATAGGGAGTCCTTAGAGTGGGACGGCAAGAGTCAGGGAGTAAAATATAGAACGTTGAGGCAGATGGATCGTCACCAAGAAAAAGAAAAAGGGAAGGAATAAACAAAGGAAATTGAATGCGAGAATGGTCAAAAAGGCCATTTGAAGTTTGTGACGGCTTCTAGGAAATAAGGAAAAGAGGACCGAGATGGTCAAGAACATTTGGCGTTATGCATGCGTCGCTGCTTACCTAGGCAGCTCTCTCACCTGTGCTGTAAACAGGAAGTGATGGAATCTTTGCATGATTGATTAGTTTATATTTTTCTTCTGCCTCGTGTTTTTTGGCTTCTTCCGTTGACTTCCGTACAATCATACTAATTAACAAAGACAGATGATTGAGACCGCATTATAATCATTTGGACAATTTCGTGCCTTGATTCCCCGTCCTCTTCTCTAGAGATAGGCAAATTAATTTGCCTCAATTCTAAGACTTTTCTCTAAGAAATTCTTGATCTTAGGATCATTGAGAAGTAACATCTTCATGATTAACTTATTGTGCCGTATCTCGCGTTATCATAAGAGGTTTGATGATCCTAAATTTATTAATTGATTGGAATTTTTTGAATCTAGATGTTGTGGACGGTTCTCCTAACATAAGGGTTATTTTTCCTATCTTTTGTTGGATTGGAGATTTACTAATTGCTTGATATACTCCAATAGGCTCTACCAAAGTCCAACTCTAAGGCCATGATCAACTTCTCATCTATGGTATTGCCGCAACCTTTCCAAGGTGGAAGTTTGACGGTTTGCCAAGCAAGCACGCACGATCCCTGTCGCGAGGTGGTACTTATACCTACCATGGACTCTTCCAAGCCTACTGATTGCAACATGATTTCCACTTTAATTATATGAGTCGCTACTAATTGATTATGAGCCAATTATAAGTAAAATTAAACATAGGAGCTCGTTTTATTTCAGAAAATCAAAGATTCGTGGATTTGGACCTAATTTCACTAGATATATCTATTGCCCAATTTGATACAATTTATTTTGATGAAAACGTTTTACATATGAGCTTTCTCTTTATTTTCTGATCCTTTTTTTCCTAATAATGAAGCAAATAATAGTTGCTCAAACAATAAGCAAATAATACCCAAGCCATTAGAGGACGGGAAAAATTTACTTAAGCTGTACCGCGTAACTTACTGCTACACCTCGGGACATGATCCCGTGAGTAGTTAGTGAATGAGATTGCTTGAATCTTTCAGCTTCCAAGAACAAAATGAGAGACTGACATAGAAATTTTACTAACAAAAATAAAGTTTAATCGACCATTAAGTCTGCGATGGTGATTATTGGAAAAAGAACAAAAAAATGCCAAATATTGAAAAAAGGATGTGAAGATACCGTGCTTTCAGAATCATGATCCGGAAAACTGCACTATGTAAGAAAATTTTTACCCATCATCACTTTTTCCGAAAAATCAGACAATTTTGCATGTGAACTATTCCTACTATTTCTTTTATCTAAAAGCATAATAACTCTTCTGATTACCTTCATTCTATCATGAAATATAAGGCTCCGTTTGTCTCGTGAAAAATAAATTACTTTGAATATATTTTTCTAAAATGATCGCTTGTATTGTAAAAAGTAATTAATCAACTGAAGATATTTTCATTATCGACAGTAATTTATATCTTGACAGTTTCATGGATGATGAAAATATTTTTTGTTCACTAATTTATATAAGTGATAAGTGATCTTTTTAGAAAAATGTTAACAATTTGTTTTCCATGAAACAAATGAATTGTTGCTTGTTTGTTCCATAGAACAAATCATATTCCACGCCACTCTCCTCCGAATCAAGGTATCAATTCAAGCAAACGTATCCTTACACACAAAACTACTATGAGCAGGGGTTTCAAAGAAGTTTGAGAGGGACATGATTTGTAACCAGGAACAAAGTCAGGATCTTCAAACTCGAATTTTTAAGAGACGGCGTAGCTCCCAGGAATTTACAGAAAATCAGGAAACGGAGTTTGAATCATGTCAGCTAAGTGTTCAGCATGCACGGAAAAGTTTTCCTTTCCAAATGCAAAGACAAATTTGTCGTGGCTAGGGAAATAAAGATTGGAGTAAAACAGAGCCACCCGCATGAGGATAGGCTTCCACTTGCATGGTGCCGAAAATGCAGTGAAAGTCGAGATAATCGAAATTGGTTTGGAATACCTGACGTGATAGGAGAGAGTTGAAAGTATTTTTCACGATTAGGAGAGCACAAGAGAGGCCAGTCCAATGACATGACCTGGGAGAAACCAATCGTAGGCTCGAATTTAAGATGGACTGGGTCGTCTTCCTCGTCTTTCTTTCCTTCAGTTCGAACTTCCTTTTGTTTAGTAAGTTGTGTTGGAGGTTTGTTTATGAAAATAAACTGAGTGTTTTTTACTTGTCCCACGTAAGAAAATGGGAGGAAGTAGGCCTATTTAAAAGCGTAGAATTTCCTTTGAATGATCAAAAGAATAATTGGGTGGGGCTAGATCCCACCGTACCCGCGTGTGGGTGCGCGATTATTTAGCGCACTCTTGCATGCCCGCGGTTTAATTAGTACTAATCCTTTCAATTTTATTTTATTTTTTCTTCTTTATTTTATTTTCTTTCATATGGTTATCTTATTTAAGTTCTAAAGGTTGTTTTTCCTTTTGAGAATTTTCGGAATAATAATAATAATAATAATAATAATAATAATAATAATAATAATAATAATAATAATAATAATAATAATAATAATTTAAAATTTTATTAATTTATTAAAAAATTATTATTATTATTATTCCGAATTTTGTTTGTGTCTTTATAAGACAACCTTTGAAAAAGATACTTGTTCAGTTTGTAACTTTTCCCAAAGAGTTGTAATTGTTTGGATTTTCAACTATTTCCGATTGGAAGCCTTTGTTCATTTGGGCGAATTTCGAAAGGACATGTTTGTTCAATTTTCACGAAGAGTTGCCTTTATTTAAAAAGTGTCTTATATATATTTGTCAGATTTTGGAAGAAAGAGTGGGTGATCATTTTATTTCTTTTCGAGCTTTCTTTCTAAAAACGATAGTCATTTTTTCTAATTATTTCCTAGAGAAGCCCTAGAGAATTACTAAAATTACTATCTAGTATTCTCATTAGAGACTTTATTGTATCCTGAAGAAAATTTTCCGGTAATCATTAGCAACTTTGTAGGACAAATAAATCTTTAAAGAAAGTGATATCACGCCTTAAAGTCCGACTTGAGTATTCTAAAGATCCGTCTTCATTGTTCTATCCAAATTCGAAGCCATATTTTCCAACAGGTTGCTCCTCTTGTATGGATGTTTCCTTTAGTTGCTCGATGTTCGCATTGCATTACCAGCCTCAACATGCAGATCCTTGTGCACAGTTGCCACGATCTCACAAGCTCAACAAAAAGATGAGTGTTGAAAGGTTATTTTTTTATATATTCAATTGAAAAAAATATGAGTGTGTATATGTTCAATTTACTGTTAGATATGTTTTTATAAAAAATCGGTTATTTATCTGCAATTTGTGCCCACAACACAATAAATCGCTGACATTCTTACAAAAGGATCGTTCAAACCTAACTTTGACCCTCTGGTCGGCAAGTTGGGCATGATAGAACCAACTTGTGGGGGTGTCCAAGAATCAAAAGAAAATCTCGAATATCTCAAAGATAATCTCAAGATGTGAAATTATTTTGTTTTCATTTATTTTATTTTATTTTTATTTTTGAATTCTTGGAATTAGGAAGTAAACCCGGAAGTAGGAAATTTATTCCTATTTTTTGCTATTTGTTAGCTGTCCTAGGCTCCACTTATATGTTATGTTCCTTGTAATAATGATAAGTAATAAGAAAAAATGGAAGAAACCATTTTTTTTCTTCTTTGAAATCTGCAAATATCTCTAACTTCCACTGCAATTTTCTAACCAGTTGATTCGGAACAACCGGGAATATTGTATTCTGGGAACGAAGTCCGGACAATCTGATTCAGACGAATTAAGTACCAGCTTTTCCATCACCATGAAATATCCAACTGAAAATGTCTAACATCTGGACTAATTCCGAAATTTCCAAAAATGCGAGCACGCGCTCACCCACAGATCGTAGTTACTTTCACAAATTACAAGTGTGTTTGGGTAACATTTCTATTACTAGGAACAATTCGTATATACCAACAAAAAAGAAAATATTTCTTCAGATGGGGTGATGGGGAAATACTTTTCGTAGAAAGTTAATTTGGGATATCACTTTATTGATTAGAGCATTGACACGAGGAATGATTGGGAGTCGCATTCGACTTCAAATTACCAAAAATCCTTAGTTCAACAAAATGGAATAGTGTCACCTCATATGTAGTCACGTCGCCGGTGGAACTTAATAAAGCAATCTCTACAATATCTGACGATTTATGGCGGATGATTTCGGCTATCAGCTAACAACGCCAAAGCAAGAAGCATCATCATTGATACGACAGATACTAATACCCTTTTGGAATCATCATGTATATTGGGCTTCGCTCAGCATTCTACTACGCTAAAGTAGCAAACTTTAATATTGCAGGTACGTTCTTTTACGGAAAATGAAGAATTTGAATTTTTTTAAATAAATAAATTTAAAAAAAATCATCACAAATATAGTTAGGCATAAATTGGGGAAAAGTATAAAAAAAAAAAAAAAATCTTAAACCTATAACATTGATATCAATTCAATCATAAATATTTCAATTAGATCAATTTGTCCTAAAAACTTTTCATATTGATACAAACTTAGTCCTTCCAACGGTCGGCGTTAATGTGGACACTCGCTGGTCGATGAACCTTGACATGGAGGCTCATCGGCCACTAGAGGAGAAGAAGGCCAAGAGGAAAAAGAGGAAAAGGAAAAGGAAAAGGAAAAGGAAAAGGAAAAAAAAAAAAAGGAAAAATTAATTAAAAATTTGAAAAAAAATTAAAATTTATTTAAAAATTGCTACATTAGCGTTTGTTGACTAGTTGGTGTCCACATCAACACCAACGGCCAAAATTATCTGGAAGAACTGAATTAGTATCAAAATAAAAATATTTACTACTAAATTGGTTCAATTGAAAGGATTATAGCTAGATTGACACAAATGTCTTAAATTTAGAACTTTTTTGGTACTTTTTCCATATAGATTATTATCTATGAGGAAAATATTTTCAGTTAAGTAATTTTTTCAAATGATATAAACAATAATTTTTTGAAAAATATTTTACAAATCACTCATTTCCTTTTTCCTGTAATGTCCGGTCGCACCATGCCCCCAACGTCTTAGATGGAGACAAAGTGTCTTGGGAAAAACAAAAATATTTTGCGATAATAAGAACCGCAACTTCTCGCATTATACGTGGATCTACAATGAAAGGAACGAAGTCGTCGGCAGTGGTCCTGAACCAAAACTTACCAAATGGGTCATGAGGGTTGCGATCATTATTGTCCTCGGGAGGCCGTTGCGCATGGAGAATGCGAAAGCCACCGCCGAAATTTTGCGACGCCCGCAAGAGAGTCGACTTACCCTTCTGCAAGTTGCCGCCCACGGCCACGTAGGCTTGGCAACCGGCCGCGCGGCGGCAATTGACGGCCGCTGGCCACCATGAGAGCAGAAGCATAAGAGGCACTTTTGTAGGTTTTAGCTATAGCAGCGATTGAGAGAAAAGATAGCCTCCTTAAAATACGAAATTCCTAGACCAAAAAAAAAAAAAAAGAAATTCACATAAGTGACAATATTTATAAATAAAAAAAAATCCTAATCTAAACAAAAGTAATCTTGAAAATATTATTAAAATTAAAATTTCAGATCAAGATTCTAATAACAAGAGCTAATCTTGAAATCTTGGTATCAAGCTCTCTCCTCTTTGATAATGATGATAACTTATGACTAGCCAGTGGTTGCCGCTAATGATCTATTTCTATATCGCAATATGACCGGGCCGCCGTTGTGATCAATCACAACCATTTTAACAAGCAATTACTACCATCACTAATATCAATCACGGCCGATGATCTCCCACTAGCTAAATGTGGTTTTTTTTTTTGGGTCGAAACGAAGGCAAAAAACCATGAAAGAAAGCAACGGTGGCCCACCAGCGGTTCTAAAACGGTTGCACACCGGTTCTACCTCGTCGGCTCTACACCGGCGTCCCCCCAGATGTGCCTAGCCCTCTGCAATTTCCCTCACTCTCCTCCTTTGTTCCCTAGTGTCAACCTTCATCTCCGGCGGCTGATTGATCTGTAAAAACCAATCTGCTTTGACTCGTTTCAAAGAACCGACGATCAAGTCGGTTTTCAAGTCTACTGGCTCGATTGCCGGTCCGGTGGCTAACATCGGCAAACCAGACTTGCCGATCTATCCTCGAGTCTGTTCCCGACCTTGCTGTGGTAGAAAACCAGTAGATCAACAACCGGAATACCTCCGGTGGTCCGATCCCTTCAGGAATCCCCAAAACCAGCCCTGGCGGGACCATTTTTGTTCCAGTCCAAGCCGGCGGCCACCGGAGCTCTTTGGCACCCCCAACTGTTGACAATTACCCATTTCGGAAGCCTCAGACCTAGCTGTGGTCCAAGATTGGCCTCCAAACTAGCTTTAGTTTCTAGAAGATGCAAATCAAGGATCCATTGTAGTAGAAAAACTTGCATTAGCATCTATCGGAAGGCAAAACAAGTTTGATCAAGCAAGAAGATTGGAAATTGTTAGTTAGGTGAGCTCTAGACGTGATTCATCTCATGTTGGTGCAGAACATTGCCTTCAACGTCACTAATGAGAAGACAACAAGGAAATTGATGATGGCTTTGTCAAACATGTACAAGAAGCCATTTGCATCAATTAAGGTATATTTGATGCATCGCCTTTTCAATTTGAAGATGGAAAAAGGTACTTCTATGACAATTCACATCGATGAATTCAATGTGATCATGTCTCAAGTGAGTACAATGGATATCAAATTTGCTGACGAGGTAAAAATTTTAATTTTATATTCTCTACTTAAAAGTAGTGCAATTGTGACTACAGTGAGCAGTTCATTTGATAAAAGAAGTGAAGTTTCAAAAAATCTAAGATTTGATTCTTAGTGAGTACTTTCATAAAAGAGAGTTGGATAAATCTTTGGGCACTGCCTTGAATATTGAAGGCTAAGGGAGAAGCAATCAACAAGGTTGGAACTAGTATTGTGGTAGATCAAAGTCCAAAGAGAGAAGCAAATCAAGATTTTGTAGTGAAATAATTTGCTGGAATTGTGTAGAGAAAGGTCATATGAGACAAGATTGTAGAACCCCAAATTAGAAAATTTAGTATCGGAATCTAATTCATGATGAGGTCAAATCTTTGAACGCAACCCTTGAAAAGATACTTGACAATAATGCCTTAATTTTGAGCGTATTTTTGCTTGAATTTTGAACTCGGTGTACTCTATTTCGTGCAAAAAAATTAGGCACAATTTTGTTGTTGGATAGTTTGGAAAGGTTTAACTTACAAATAATAAAGCTTTATATATTGTGGGGAAGGATGATGTTCACAAAAAAATTGCCAATGGATATCAATGAAAGTTGCAAAATGTTATATTTCTTCCTGTCCTTAAGAGAAATCTAATCCCTACAAATTAAGTAAACCACCTAATACGTAACTTATTTTGGAGACTACTATCAAAAACTGGAAAAATGTGCCATGGTAGCATGGGGAACAAAGTTAGGAATATTGTACATGATTGAAAGCAGTAGAAAAACATTTAATGAGTCGAAAACTGATTCCAAATTGTGGCACCACAAGCTTGGATACATGAGCAAAAAGGGAATGAAACAGTTAGAATGAAAGGGAAAAGTGCTTAATCTGAAGTCCATAAAAATTGTTCAATATGAGATTTGCATTCTAGGGAAGCAAAAATGTGTCAGTTTTCCACATATTGGAAAAGAACAAGGAAAAAAAGAATTGAGTCGGTACACATAAATGTGTAGGGGCGCCCCTATGCATTTCCTAAAGGTTTGTGCTATTGCGTCACATTCATTGATGACTCCATTAGAAAAGTATGAGTTTATTTTTTGAATAATATTGATGTATGTAGTACTTTTAAATAATGTAAAGCAAAAGTGGGAGAATTAGTCTAGCTTAAAGATTAAATATATAAGGTTAAACATTGGTGGTTGTTATGATATGTAGGAGTTCAAGCAGTTTTGTGTAAAGAATTGAATTAGGATGAAAAGAAAAGTTCTTAGCACCATCAAAATGGAATTGCTGAGAGGATAAATCGTACTTTAAATGACCATGCAAGAAGATGCATACATGATTACCTAAGAAGTTTTGGGCGGATACAGTTAACAAAGCAACATATCTAATCAACAAATGACCTTCAATTTCCCTTGATTTTAAGTTACCATAAAAAGAATGGATTGGAAAGAAGGTAAATATCCTGCACTGAAAGCTTTTTTTTTTTTTTTTTTTTTTTTTTTTTTTTGTACATCCACATAGATTCTAAAAATAGGGACAAGCTTGATGCAAATGCTAAGAAAAGTTTTCTCTTTGGATTTGATTACGATTACTTTTGCTATCGACTTTGGATGATCAAAATAGAAAAATAATAAGAACAAATGATGCTACATTTGATGAAAGTATGTTATACAAGGATAAGTCTATTATAGAATTTAGTGTGAGGAGACAAATGGAGGAAACTACATATTGAATTGGAAGGGGCTTTTAAGATTGTTTTGGTTAGGAATCTTGAAACTACTGTTGTAGATTATAATATAAAAAAAACAAAAACAAGAATCACATACACCTAAATTCACTTTAAGACTTGTTGACACCTAAATTTTGGCGATCTAGTTATTTATTTATTGCATAAAAATTGGGGATTAATTTTATCCTTGAAAAAATATTAGAATGCATAGCATATAATTTTAGATGCATTTTTTATTTTTATTGCATTTGCATTGAACCGGTGATGGATAGGTTTGATTTGATGGTTCTAAACTTTAAACTAACAAGTTGGACTAAGCCCACGAATGGAGCAAATTGGCCTGAGCCCGTATTCTCGAGGAGATATTACCAACTTATCTTTGCAAGATTTCAAATTTGAGAAAAGTCCTATTGCAATTTTGAAAATTAGTGGAGAATATTCTTTTTTTGCGAAGGAAATCTAGAAGAGATGTGGAAAATAAAAATAATTATTATGTTTGAGAAAAAAAATCTACGTGGATATTGATTTGAAGAAGAAAATAAAACCTTGACCTATAAAAGGGTTGCTACACTACAGAAAGAGGAGGCCACACAGTTGATACAAACGGTCACATTGAGGGGAGCACATAATATAGAGACCCATCGAGAGAAAAGAAAGTAGAGAGACACACAATAGAGATGAGGTGATTACCATCGTGAGAAAAGTTTTCTGTTCTTCTTGTAGTTTCTAAAAGTCTGCATGATGAAGACGAAAGATGCATGCTCGAGTTCACAATCTTTTTCTTCCTGGTGATCGCTCATCAAATTTGCAAGGCCACGCCCTCAAGCCGTCCTCCAAGTCTTGTTTGCTGGGTTTCCAGTATCTGCACATAGAAAGGCCAAGGAAGAAAGAAAGACGAAAAGAGAGAGAAGGGTGGCAAGAAGAAGACAAAATGGGGTTTGCTCATTAAAGAACAAATCACTGTGATTTCGTTGTCGCTCTTGCACCTTATTATCTCTTCCTCGCGCCACCGTTGGCAGCCCGGGAAGACTTTCCATGGAGATTTGCGCCGCACCTGCAAGCTTCGTAGCAATGCGTAGCAAATTGTTCCTTTTCTTTTTACGGGTTTGCGGAACATCAAACGCGGCTCGGGTTTCGTTCGATTTTGCACATCCCGACGCCTGCTGCTTTACTACTCCATTGGGAGCAAGCGTTGCCGAGCCGGACACTGAGGAGTCCCGCTGTCAAAGTTCCCTAGCCGCGATATCCTCCTCACTAAGCTACCCCACAGAGCCCTAATGTCGCTTGCTACTATCCAAGCTCAAGGCCTGTCGTGCCAAGCCGTGCCATGCCGCTCCTACGAACATCGCCGCCAAACCATCGTCTCTCGCCATCGACATCTAGTTCGTGAATTGTCGTGCTGCCGCCACTCATCACTTGTCACTGTCGCCATTCACTATCGAGGAGCCAATTGCGATACTACTCCGATTGTGAAAGTCCAAATTTGGGAGCGTAAAAATTTTTGTCTAATTTGATTTTTGAAATATTCCTTGATGCACCCAATTGAGAAACCTAATATGTCATGATATTCACAACTCGATGAGCCTTTTAAATTAGGGATTAACAGTCCGATTTTCGCGCCAGAAATCTGACTCGTGATCGCACGAAAAATCATCAATTTGATCTCACGCTCGAGATTCGATTCGAAATTGACCAATTCGATCCCGTGTACATGATATGATTCGTCAATTTATGGACATCGATCTTATTTTGCTGGATGTGCTGTCGTATCATTTGAGTCGATTTTGTTTTCGTAAAAGAAAAAAAAAATTGAGTTAGATTAGCTTTATTGTTTTAGGATTATCTTGCATAGGGAATTTATTTATTTCGAATTAATACAAAAATAAAAATCCGAAAAAAAGGCATTCATTTAGGATGGTAGTTTTTTTAAATTTAAATTGCACGTTTAATTATGTGACAATTTTAATTTCGAATTTTTTATAAAAAAACACAAAAATTATCATGCATATGTCATATAGAATTAGGACATTCTTTGCATGTCATTGCATATTCGAATAAGATTGCATGTTTAATTTTAAGTTTAGATAAATCTTTTAGATAGATTGCATTTTAGGTTAGAGATTACCAAGCTAAGATAATATCCTAGTTTAAATTAAGATTTGGCCTAACCCAATTCTTAATATAGGTTGGATAGAATATTAATCTAGCTAGATAATTTTTGCATTTTTTTTTTAATTTTGAATTTCATGAAAAATACCAAAAAAATTGTCTTAAAGTAAATTCATTTCATTCTCTAGGATAGATTGTATGCTTTTTAAGAGAATAGAAATATCATGTGCACGTCATATAGAACTAGATTCATGTCATTTAATTATTGTTGCTAGGTCCATTTAATGAAAGATTGCTCGTCATTAGAATTAGGTCATTTGCTTAGATTGCATTGCATATAGATTAGATTTTATTAATCAAGAAAAAATTCTTTAAAAAAAAAAAAAAAAAAAAAAAAGATTGAGTGATTGCGTATTAATTAGAAATCATATCTAGGATTGTTGATATGAATTATGATCTAACATTGCAAATGCTTTTAATGCCATGAGGTAAGTCCTGTAATTTATTCACTGCTTTTCTTGGGTGTTAAATTGGTGGTTTGCGCACCTACATGATCACCTCATATGTTAGGGAAATAAATTGAAATCAATCCAAGCTGCTTGCTGAACATTTTTTTTTTTTTCAAAATAAAAGAGAAAGGTATCAAAAAGGCGTTAGAAAAATATAGCGTAATCAAGTCCCCAAACTCACAATCTCTGATTAGTAGGAGTAAAGTAAATCTCCCGTTACTTTACTTAGATTTCTAATCGACCCATCGAAAATAAATTAATGACGACTCCTAATGGCATGTTAAGAAAAGTCGTGAATTAGTATGGGCTTGGAAGAGCCCAAGTTAAGTTTAGACTTAACAATCCATTAGCCAAACTCTAAGTGGTTCACCCAAAAATTTGGTCACAACAAGACTTTAAGTAGATCAAGTAGAGCATTTAAATCTATATAGAGGTATTCTCTAGCATTACATTATTTGCTTAGTGCTGGTGAACCAAAATATTTTGCAAAACAATGCCAGTTATACATTCTATTAAGTGGAATTGGCAATTCGAAATGAGTTGGATACACTAGATAAGAATAGAATTTAGGTGTTAACTCACTTACCAGATAGGAAGAAGACATTGTAGAATAAATGGAAGTACTGGGTCTAAGAAGAACCCAATGATAGCAAGAGGCAAGAAAGGTAGTAGCATAAGGTTTTTAGCAAAAGAAATTAACTAACTTCAAGCAAACTTTCTCTCAAGTTGTGAAATTGACTATTATCAAGCTAGTGTTAAGTATTGTTGCTCCTAAAAACTTACATCTAGAGCAGTTAAATGGAAAGACAACATTCTTCCACGATGACTTGAAGGAGGACATATACATGATATAACCAAAAGGTTTTCAAGTTCCCAATGAAGAAAATTATGTCTGCAAATTATAGAAACTTCTAGATGATTTGAAACATACTCCTAGGTATTGGTATAAATTTTTTTAAATGTATGTGTAATAACAAGTTTACTAGATGTAAATTGGATCACTACTGTTACTTTAAAAAATCGATGACTACTATATTATATTGCTATTTTATGTGAATGATATGCTAATTGCAAGATCCAAGGTTAGGCAAATCAAGATATTCAAGTGTTAATTTTCAAAGGAGTTTGAAATTAAGGACTTAGGAGCAACAAATCAAACTCTTGGTTAAGGATCACGCAAGAAAGATATGCAGAATTTCCAAAGTTGTCTCAAGAAAAGTATTGAGAATGTCGAGCAAAGTATTGAGAATGCCCAGTAGGCAGTGGCCGACCGTCATCTGTTGCTGTCTGAATGATTCATTTCCATCCGTAACCTGTTCTCTTTCCTTTGGAGGACCAGGCCGCTCAGATACTGCGCATTGGCAGAACCAGTGCTTTGAGCCATCTTAGAGAAGGCGCTTGCTTCATTTGACAGCAGATTCTCTGGAGTGTCATGTTCTGCTACCTGAAGTGAATGATTGAAGGCATCCTAATTGATACTTGCATAAGAAAATAGAAACGCAACAATATTGAAATGCATGAATAGTCAATTGGGGTCACGGTCCTTCTAAGTTGACGAGAAGTTTCAAGTGCCCTAGGAATCATACATATTCATGATGACAAACCATGACTGCGCATTTCATGCTAGTACTGATGTATGCATGATGAACTGTGATGGTAGAGCATACTTGGCCAGCATCGAGCACAAGAACTCGGTCAGAGTCGATGATGGTGTTAAGTCTGTGGGCGATGATGAACATGGTGCAGTAGGTAAATTCTTCCCGGATGGTTTTCTGGACCAGAGCATCAGTTCTAACATCGACGGCCGCAGTTGCTTCATCGAGAACAAGAATCTTTGATCTTCTTAGTAATGCTCGAGCAAGACACAGCAGTTGCCTCTGTCCGACACTGAAGTTCTCTCCACCCTCAGAAACCTTGATAGAGCACAACCAACATCAATTAAATCAATGGATATTTTTAACTTCACCTTTCTTAACTAGCAAGAAAAAACGACTGATGCATTCTGAAGCCAATAGAATAATGCAGAGCATTACATCAGCCTCTTGCATATAGAAAGACCAAACATCTATAAAAATCGACCTATCAACTTCAGTTAAACACTACAGATACTATAACGTCTAACATATCTGGACAAGTTATGGAACGGATCCTTCAGCATTTCTTGCAGGTAAAACAATTCCAACATCTGTACCACTCTGTCCACTATATCACCAAGTCCAGCCCACATTGACGGCTCTTTTTCTCTGCCTTGCAGTCTTATTATTTAGTTCACGTGGAGGAAATTATATATTAAATGGAAATTCTGGAGGTAAAAGTGGTGTAAGCAGAGCATTTGAGCAAAAATATTTGTGATCATACCCAGAAGATTATTGCTAATTATTTCTCACTAATCTTGTCGACATCATTAACTTCAAAAACTGTTAAAAACCATGTCAGATTTCTTTCCTGAATAATAATTCATGTCGCTTGCCTTGTATTGATTCGACTCAATTTCTCTCCTCTCTGCCAAAGGGCATTAACCTAGTCAATGGTTATTGTCACCATCTCAACACTTGCATGCTTTAGACAGCCTCTAACAATCCTTGTCCTTCACAGTACAATTTGCATAACTTAGATATTTTCTCTTTAACATTGCAGATAACTACCAATGATTTCATCAACATTAACCTGAATTCGATAGAAATTGCACTGATCCCTTGGATTAAGATTTTACATCTAGTAAATTTTCGCAAGCTTACCTCAGCATCCAGGCCATAAAAGTTCCTCCTGATAACATCCTTCAAATGTGCTCTCTCCAAAGCCTCCCAGAGGTCAGCATCATCATGTTCATTGAAAGGGTCGAGATTGAATCTCACAGCTCCTACACAAATTGAAAACAAAGAAACTATTGGAGATGGTACTTATTCTACACAAATAAAGGAATTTAAAGTTTCTTTCTGGTATATCGTTGAAGCTTCTCAGTCCACAGTAATGGAGTTCAATGTATGCAGCTATGATTCGTACTGTAGCCTTTTTCACATGAAATATCAGACAACTCATGAAAAGAAAGTTGGTCAATTTTTTTATGCAGAATGTTCCTTGGAATCAAACCAAAGTAAAAGGACAGTGGATTCGGACATTTTAACAGATTAGTACCAGTCAGCAGACAGTTCACGTCAAGAGAAAGTGACAGTCCAGGAGTAGTTGGGCACAGAATTGGATTGCAAGAATAGTAAGTGGCTCTTGTGAATGATACTTGGTCCGAGGAGTACAGAGTTCTGGACCTCCAGTATCAGACATAATAAGTGCAAGAGAAAACTCTCAGCTATGAATTGGTCAGAGGACATAGCAATATCAACCAGTGGGCAGACTGAAAAGCATGAACTTGTAAGCAGAATCTCCTACAGAATATCAGAGAAGTTGAAGGAAAAGGGGGAAGGAAGAAAAAGCGATTTTAAAAAACAAGAAACAGAGTATTTCATGGTGCCTACCTGAGAAAAGAACTGGTGATTGTGGTATGATGCTAAGGACTTTCCGCAAATCTTCCAGTCCAATTTTAGAGGTGTTGCACCGATCAATCAAGATTCTTCCTTTTTCCAGCTCGACAATTCGGAACAAAGCATTTATCATGCTAGATTTTCCAGCACCGGTTCTTCCGACTATTCCCAGTTTCTCACAGGGTGCTGTTGAAAAGGACAATCCATGCAAGACGGGAGGAAGTTCAGGTCTGTAACGAAGGACCACATCTTCAAATTTAACTAATCCTGATGAAGGCCAGCCAGGAGGGGGCCGGTTGCTCTCTATTATAACTGGAGCTTCGGAAGGCAATTCTATGTACACACTCACACGCTCCACAGCATTTAGACTATTCTCAGCATTGCTTGCTTGTCTCAGTACACTGCTCAAAAGGTTTGTTATATTCAAAGTGTAGCTGAGCAGGAGACCCATTGTTGAGGCAGAGGATGCTCTGTTTTCTGCATTTCTAGTCTGCATGACTGCAAATGTTGCTGTCAACCAGATCATTATGCCTCCTAGTGTCTCCAACCTTATGTTGAGCCAAATGTTGGAACTGGCATTGACAAGGGTGAATCTGATGTTATTGTCCATGGCCTTGGCATTACTGGTGGCCAACCTATCATGTGCTTTATATGCACGAATCGTTGACAAGCCATTCAATGCTTCTCCAAATTGTGCATAAATTGGAGATCTGGTGATTGAATCCAAGCGTTTCACTTCACGAGATATACTCTGTTAACAGCAGCAAGGCAAACAATTAGAAAGACAATTATATCCAGACTTCCAAAGGGCTCGGCTATGGGTAGAGGGCGAAAAAGAGGTATAGTTCTATTGAGCAATTAAAAGTATCTACTGTTAGCCTTGATCATTAATGCCCCCCCTACCACAAAAAATTGACAAAAAAGATGGATAAATGAAACTTTCATTATTGAACCGTTGGTGCTTAGTACTTATTCACTGTTTCATACGAAGGAAAAAAAAATACTGTTGCTTTCTACTATGAAAGGATTATGGAAATTCTGTTTCCGAATTTCCACTATAAAACAATTAAATGGCGGTGCATGGTGTCACAGGCATAACAAAAAATGTAAATACAACATGAAATTGTCAGTTAATGTAGCAGAAGAACATTGCCAACCCCACCAAGTGGGACAAGTTTTGGCAATTGTTGCTGGTAGTAGCAGAGAAAATATCACTTTGCATGAAAGAGCATTATGGCCCAAACAAAACTGCACTGACCTGGTAATATAGATAGGCTGTATAAAACAAGATCAAGAGCGGCGATATGGCCCAAAGAGAGATTGTGTTTACAATTCCTATGAGCACAAAAGTCGAAAGTATCTGGCAGAACTGGCCCATAAACAAATTTACAAATCTGGGAACATTGCGATCTATGTCCCCTAGATCCTTGGCAAACCTGTTGATTATTCTTCCCACTGGGTTGGTGTGAAAGAAAAGCATTGGAGCCCTTAATATAGACCGAAGCATAGAATCATGCAATATTTTTGCTGCGGAAAGACTCGAAATAATCAACCAATAAGCGTTAATCAGCGTCACAGTCACCTGATTCACAGAAACACGGGAGTTGTCACAGACATTGCTAGAAGACCTACCCTTCAGTTGACATATGCCCACATCCACCAAAGACAATAATACAGAAAACTAGAAAAATAGCAAGCTAACAAATAGCCTGCTTCATGTTATGATAAATCAGCTTCTCTCTGAAAGTACAATACTTTGTGCACTATAAAAAAGAAGTTGTAAGCCAAACTCAAGCACCGAGAGGCTATGAAGCACCGACACTCTCCAAGAGCCTTCGTGTCGTGTCGGACACTTTGACACGTGTCCGACACTCTTCGACACTCTCCGACACTCGATTAACATGTGTTGGAAAATTCGACACCTGATCAACTTTCTCGACGCTCGAGTTGGAATTCTGACATATGAGTTTCTGACACATGATTCCGATATCGAGGTCAATTTTAAAAATTCAAATATGAGAGGCCAAAATATATATATATATATATATATATATATATATATATATGAAAAAATAAAACACAATACTAATAGTAATAATTGGAGAAAGAAGAAAAACCTAGTTTTCTCTTCTCTTCTTACTCCCACTTCCCGTGATACATAATTCACCCCTTAAGTTTTTTCTCTCCTCTTCCAACATATCTACTATGCAAGTTCAGAATATGGATCGTTTGTTTTTTCTCCAAGTTTTATGAATTATTGAAATAGAGTTGAATTTGTCAAATTGAAACATTGAATGATATTAGTAAATGGCGGATTAATGTTTTTAGTATATATTCATTCTAGGCTTGTTTAATTATTTATTTATTCATGAATTTGATTGAAATAATCATAAAAATGATAATTTATTATGTATATATAAAAATATATATTTAATATATAAAGTGTCCCAACGTGTCAGAATTCTATTTTTTGAGAAACGACGTGTTGGCGTGTTGTGGTGTGTCGTATTGCGTGTCAGAGTTGGTGCTACTTAGCCAAGAGGTAATGTGATAATGTGGCTTCCCCACTTCATCAAGAATCAAAACAAAATTATAGAAGCACAAGCTACTGCAGAAAAGATAGCAACATTGGAGAAACTAAATCGAAGATCTATCTACTGACTTGACATACCTGACCGAAGGACAGGAGTGCGTAGATCAATGTGTAGAATCCTGGTCTGTAGTTCTCCGAAGTGCTTTGATGTGTCCAGAAACTCAACCACGTGCTACTTGAAATTCGAAGAACTTCAGTTAAAGTATAGCAAATAAAGAGTACTGCCACCACCCACAGGCCTCCCAGTGCCCCTTTGTACCTAAAAATAGATTAAGTGAAAAAGGAAATCAGATCATACACATGTCACAGACAGGTAGCATTATTGCTGTGTAATTCTATGTTCCAGATTTATCAGTCCTAACAGAAATAGAGGGAAAATAGCATTTTACAAAACAAAAACAGTGTTCGGGTTTTCAATAAAAAGGAACTGCCAAATTCGTGGACTTTAGGTGTTTATAAGCATTTAGTGATATGCATGAAACATAGTTATCATGTGGAGGAAACCTAAGCATTGCAGAAAAAGCTACTTAGAGACCTTTCGAGTGATGTCACATGAAGTGGAGAAAGAAATGTTGCGCAAACTTACACTCAATGTTACCTCCATATCGTCTTAGGTATGACATGGACTTTCTTGAACTTTCTGTTCAATATATCACATGTATGTTTTATGTCATCTAATTGGCTTATTTGAACCCTTGTTCCATTCTAGAGTTCAATAAAGTCTTTAGATCATGAATTTCTTATCCACAAATAAGCCTTCTCCATAGATAATCTGTCTACACAACAAGTATTAGAAGATGAAGCTTCATATCATGCATTTTAATACCTCATCAGGACTTTCCAACTCACAATGCCTGTTTCCCGTTCCTCTTGCTTAATAAGTACCAACTTCCCTCCTTCACCTTTCTTCCCATGGTCTTGATTTTTAGGCAATTCATTAACAATAGTGTCAGCTGCTGGTTTGGATGTTTTCTCCTCTACATTTTTCTTCTCCCCCTCCTCATCATCTTCCATTTGTTCCTCCATTTTTCCTGCATTCTCCATAAGTGTCTGGAACAGTACCTTGCTTCTAGAGAGCTCCTCAAAAGTCCCCTCCTCTTTGACCATTCCTTCATGAACCAAAATGATTCGATCCACTTGAGGAAGAAAATGTAGCTGATTCGTGACAAGAATCCGGGTCTTCCCTTGCAGCTCTTCCTTGATACAGCTATTGAACACCTGTAGTTGACTGCAGATTAGTATAAGCTAATACAGTGCCCTCATTTCTGAAAATTCTGAAAAGAGATCCTACTGAGTGGAAGATCTATAAATATGAAGCTAAAGCTCACTTCGGACAGGGGGGCAGTCAAGCCAAAGGCTCAGATACCCCATTTTACTAAAAAAATTAAACAAATAAATAAATAAAAGAAGCTGGTCAAACAAAGACAACAATAGAAATGCACAAATATAAGTTAAGAAGTCACAAATTGGAAAATGCTTTAAAGTATTGAAAGTAGCAGATATTGCTTTGATTATCCAAATATTGATTGCAGCAAGTTATCTTAAGGGTAGGCTAGCATCAAAATTGTTATCCTTGATTAACCGAAGCATTTCAGCATGCCTTGCACAAAAAGCTTTCCAAGTACACAGGTAATTGTTTAAGCTGTATAACATCAATTGCTACACCTGTGGTGATCTGAAGTGACGAATTCTGTCTTAAGAATTTCATACCTGTCGACCAACATGAGCATCTAGAGCACTTAAAGGATCATCAAATATGTAAACGTCTGAATTTGAGTAAACAGCCCTGGCCATGGAAACCCTCTGCTTTTGGCCTCCACTTATATTCACCCCTCTTTCCCCAATCTCTGTAAGATCGTGACCCTGAGGAATAAATGAAATAGATAATTAACAGATCACATCCCATGTTATAAGAGATACTTGCAAAGCACTGGATTCCACTTAACTGGAAGCAAATCAAGATCATGCTCCAATTGAGTAACGCTGACTGCCTTCCAATATCTTTCTGCTTCAAATTCAGACCCAAATAATATGTTGTCTCGCACCTGATATCACACATAGGACACAAGATAAATTGATGATAAGGCACCCAACATCGACAGATAAATAAAACCAGCAGTGTGCAACTTACAGTGGCATTGAAAATCCACGACACTTGAGGAACATAAGCAACGGTTCCCTGTATAGTAACGCATGCATCGGAGACAGGAGATAGTTCCCCAAGCATTGCCGATATGAGAGATGTCTTTCCTTGTCCAGTACCACCAACAATAGCCACTAAGCTACCCACTGGTATTTCCAGATTGATGCTCGACAGGGTGGGTTTTTCTGCCTGAAGTTAGCTGAAAATTTAGCCTCCACTTGAAATAAGATGTTGCAACAAAATGAATGGAAACCACCATCAACAACCATTTAGTTATGCTGAATCATCAAATATCAGTTGGAAGACACAGCTACATTAACTTGGACTTTCAAAATGCTGGCAGAAGAGATGCATTCACCCAGAGAAATTATGTCCTCTGAGTTCTGAGTTCAGTTATTTTCCTCAGAATTCACCAAGAGTAAATTACAAATAGAAATTAGGACAAGTTTCCTTTGAAGATGCTTGCCTTTATAGAAGTTGTGAGAGCGCAGCTCACTTAACTAAATGTTTAAGTTGTTCGATGAAGGCATGGTTTAAATTTTGATAATGGCATCAACCAACTTCAGCATCTTTTTTTTTTTTTTTTTTTTTTTTATATGCCCCTATCTTTCAAACACATCAATGACAATTACTGTTTATAAATGCATTTTGATGGTGTTACAACCCTTAAAACCTAGAGAATTCAGACATACTAAAGTCAACAGTTTATACACATTGAGAAAAGTTAGGTAAGTGATTTTGCCAGACAAAATGACTCGTATGTTTATTTGACCTTTGAGTCCCATGAAAAGTGCCCATCCTTGATTGAAATAGCTGGCTCTCCTGGCTCAATCGCTGGATTTGGAACTAATACTCTCTCTTCTGTTAAAAATAGTTCCTCCAAACGTTGCAGGGAAACATTTGCAGTAACAACCTGGACACAAAAATAAGATGGGAAATTAAAAGATGACAAACAAATGTTTGCAAACACTGTTTTAATAAATTGCTGGATCTAAGATGGACAATATGCCTCATTCTTGAGAAAGTAAAGGCAAAAACCGAAATAAGCCAAAAACAGAAAATCTGACTCCCACTTTCTAAATATCGTAAAAGCCATTTAATGAAGAGAGAATCTGTTACAGATTTAGTCATCACAACATGGTTTAGCCTTCAGTTCGATTATCACATTGATGTAACAGGTCCTACTAATTAAATTTCTATTGTTTATTCTATTTCAACAACAAGACAATTAGTTCAGGTTAAACAAAAATGTAGTATATGAGAAATGCTCGTAAAACTTATTGTCCAAGTCAAAGAATCAACCCTTCAGTATGATGATTTACTACAGTTCACCTTTGATATTCTATGTTATTTTTCTTGCAGTTTGATATTGTCGATCATTTTCTTCTTCACTAAGTTAGTACTTAAACTGGATGAGGGTATCACGCCAACACATCCGAGGTATACAAGTAGGTGCAAAAACAAAATGATAGATCCTCTGTCCACATAATAACCACACACGTTGATGTTGATGAAGGAAGATCAGTACACTATTCTATTTGAGTGACAAAGATAGAGAAATGAGGGTAGGATGAAGTGAAAGAACCTGAGACATCAAGCTAGGGAGCATGTCCAAAGGAAACCGTAGCACCGCGAAAAGAGAGAGTGATGTAAACGCCCTCGCTGGTGTCAAATCCTCACCAAGCAAAGTGAATGTCCCAAATGAGACAACGGTTACGATGACAGGGATGCTGTTCAGTACAAAGCTGTTGAACTGACACCAACATTGAACTCTCAGACAAACAGAAAACCATCTAGCATTATGGAAGAAGAAAATGTCATGTTCATTAGTTCTCACACGCCTGACAAAAAGGGTCTAAGCCCATTCATCTACTTCTACATGAGAAAAAAATGAAGACTATTTCATTGCACTGTAATAAGTCTGCTGATTGAAAAACAGCAACTATAAGTCTATGACTACTCAGCTTACACGCAGCGGTGAATGGAGTTCAAGACTAGATAAATAATTTTACATGGTAAACCAATCACCATTTTTATTTTACACTAACCTATTCTCATGATACATGAAAAGAATCAGAGAATTTGAATTGCTTGCGCACGAGCACCTTTGAAAGTATTTCAACTGCCATTAGACTGCTTGGTAAGTTTACCGCAGGCAGAAAGCCAAGACAGTTTGTTCCATAGATAGAGTGTTTTCACATTTCTTTTTAGCACAAGCAATATCCTGCCACTGAGGTTCTCTAATTTGTATCTCTCTCTCCCTCTCTCTCTCTCTCCCCCCCCTCTCTCTCCCTCCCTCCCTCCCTCCCTCCCTCTCCCTCTCTGTGCACACGCACGCATGTGGGCATGTGGATGTGCGTGTACACATGCGTACATGTGCACACGCACGCATGTGGGTATGTGGATGTGCGTGTACACATGCGTAAATACATATTTTATACCGATATAGACATGTATACTGGGGAGAGCAAGAATTTTCCAAACGTCAATACAGATGATACTTCCATGATCAATAAAGGCACAATATTATCTTAATTTTGAAGTAATCCATACTGCAGATACTAGTTGCGCCCTACGGAACCATGAAAGCTCATCACTTCGTACTTCTTGAACTTTACATTGAAAGCTCTTTTCCCAAGCATAACATCTGCAAGAATTGTTGTGATCAATTTGAGTAATTATAAAACAAACACAGCCATAGAAGATGTAGGCCAGGGCATCTTGCTAATTCAACATACTTCACAGTGTCCATTGCTGCCAAAATTTCGTTCATAAGGCTGACTCTCTTGTCAGTCCACTGCAGCCCTTCCTTGGTCAGTTTTTGCATTTTGCTGATTATGATCGTCTAATTAACCGTGAAAAAAATTATGTAAGACGATTGATTGACAGATAGTGAATCAATCATCATGATATAAACTATATAATCCATGAGTTTAGTGACGAAGTGGCATGGAAAACTTCATAGCTAACCACATATAGCATAATTTAGAGATGGTGAATCTGGCAATTTGTTAATGAGCAATAAGCAGAGTAGACAGAGATCACTAAATTTAACTCATGGAACTCTTTACTTGTTAGACCATTTTTCTGTGGTCACAATGGCAATAAGAAATAATTGCCTTCAAATCTTAAGCAACCATTTTAGGCTTTCTAGAGCACGCTTTGTAGCACAAAGCACCACACCAACAATATTACTGATACAATCATTGCTAAGTAGAAGTTTCAAAGGATAACAACCTCTACTTAGTACCTGGATCAGAATGCCCCTTATAAAAATTAAAGGTAAAAGATAACTTGGCCCTCCAGGTCAGCACAAATATTAACCTATATATGATTTAACTAAAATTGGTAAATAATTAAAATAATCATGGACAAATTGGTATTTCTAATATCATAGTGAGGATAACTTTCGAGGGAAAGAGAGAGCACGAGGTTACTTGCAAGGGGATCATGAGGACAAGCATGAGAGATCCAAGCAGCGAAGCAATGCCCAATTGCTGGTACAGAAGAACCGTCGCAATGACAATACGAAATGGAGCCGACCATAAGTTGTGAAGTTGTCGGCATATTTGCTGAACAATATCAGCTGTCACGTTAGATGTAATTCATAGAATTTGCTTTTGCAGAGTCAGAAGAGCAGGGCATTTGTACTGAGGAAGATGTCACAACTGACTTAACTAAATCATGTTGCAGCAATAAGAGAACTATGGTAGCTATGTCATAAAACATGTAGCAGGTGAGAAATCTCACCTCGAGTGCGTTAGCATCCGTAGTCATCATGTTTGTTATCTTTCCAGATTGGAAATTCTTGCGACCCTCGTGAGTAAGTCTTAACGATTTGCGGAAAATGGCCACCACCTACCAATTGGTTGAACAAGCTATGTTAATTGCTCTACTATGACAAATGATGAAGCACGATCAAGACTGAGCATCTGATACTGAGGATTTGTACACATCTGGCAGAGGTTTTACCAAAGTTGACCTCAGCCTGAATCCCGTCCGAAATGAATTTTGAAAGTACTGGGCTTCACAAAGCACACCGAACGACTGAACAGATTTCAATCAGAAGTCAATAACATATCCAAAAACAGTAAATTTCACATATCTTATTGAAGAAAGGACATAAACATGGAATAGGAACCACAAGCCAGAGGCACCGACAATTATAAGAAATGCAGACAATAAACTTGATTTACCCATTTACAAAAGTGATAATGATATTTACTTCACACATTGCACTATAAAAATTTAATAGTGTGCAAACTTAGAAGGAAAGGACTCTGTCTCCTGACATAAATCCCAAACTCGACCCAAAACAAAGAAAGGATCATACCACACCGACAAGAATCAGAAAGGCACAGATGTAACCAATCCATGCAGGGTCCCCTCTTTGCATAGACTGCATGTTGCAAAGAATGATGCATTAGAAGGAAAAAAAAAAATCCGTTCCTGGAAAGCTAACCTGCATCTAACATAATCCACCATGATGTTGACTGAAATACAAAAGTAAAAGTTCAGTCTATGAGCAGAATATTCTTTGCCATGGAAAGGCGGGGCAATTGAGACTTCTAGACAATGTTAGAACAGCACAGATGAGATTCTTATTGAACCAATCATAGTTCCTATAGTCACTAAGCCATTGCTGTTCATTTGTTACCTTGTGTATATTGGAGCAGCTTCCTTGTCACAACAATGCAAGAAGCACACTGAAATAATAACTAGAAAATGACATTTTACCATAAGATAAGCATGTTAACTCTGTTTCTGCCGGGGTCTGCCCTCCCTGTGAACAACCCTTCAAGTTTTCCATCCAAAAATGGTTTATTGAACAATATTCTAATTATTTTAAGAGGAAGGTTCCATGGAAACAATTTTCCATAATGAAGCACATGTTTCTAGAAAGAAGATAAAAATTCACAATTGCTGGATTTCATCAAAATCTTAAAAGCAGAGTCCAGCATTGATTTTAAAATTTATGCCTACAAATTCATCTAAGAGAGAGAGAGAGAAAGAGAGTTGGAACAACTTACTTGAAGGAGGTAGTTCAGCAATGTGGGCCCTGCAAACTCAGAAAGATCGCTCCCTATCTGTAGTTTTTCATGTTAGAATTACTAAGCTTCCAATGAGCATTGGAAATCAAAGTGAACAATATGCTCTTGAAGGATCATTATTATAGTGATTGCTCAAGCTTAATCACAAGACGAAGCCTAAGAGACTATCCTTTAGATACCGCTTTTCTTCTTTCAGATTCATGAGCTTCTAAGGTTCTGCTGAACCGAAGTTCTTATGTAACAGGGCATGCATAGTATATGGACATCATTATCGCACTAGGAAAGGAGTTACAGCATGCGATTGAGCATCCATTCCCCACAGCTGAGGAATCTGAACATTTTCGAATGAGTCTGGTGATTAATTAGATCATGAAGGGTAATTATGATACCTTAAAGAAGCCTCCCAACCAAAACCTGAAGCAAAGCAAACAAGTAAAATGAGATGGGGAACATTCAAACAATGAGGATGCTTATGAGTAAGGCTGCAGCTGTCAGTGCACTGTCAAATTGAAATTGAAATGAGCAATGAGACACTAGGTGCAAATCAACTGATACATACCTCCCCCCAAGGCTGCCGTTCAAAGCTCTTAAAAGCCAGGGTTTGGGCCTGTGAGACTCTTTGGCCCAGCATTTCTGGAATCTGGAAAATAAGAACAATTGAAATGCTTTAGGAATGTATCTAACTACACAATAAAGTTTGGAGTACTACTAAAGTAAAGTGACTGATGCTAACCTTTTAATCAGTGTCTCAGTCTGATCCCAAGTGTCTAACTTCCAAACATCCTTTTCAGAAATTGGTCTTTTGTAGCCTTGCTGCATAACTGGAGTCACCCACCCGAAGTACATCCCTTTAAGAGAGAGAGAGAGAGAGAGAGTTAGTATCAAACAACGCAGCAATAACCAGCTAACAATAGAACGCTAATCAAATGCCAATATTCCATTTCACTAGACCCTCAAAGAAATGTCCCATCTCACTTTTATTTTCAGGCTTGCTTCAGGGATGAAGAGATTTGCCCAAACAGGGAACCCACAAATGCCACCATCAGAAACCAAGCGAAAAAACAAGCAAATTGGACTCATTAAGCAGACAGAATCTAAAAATGTCAATTTATAAGCTTATTATTAGTCTTTATTGGAGAATGACAAGCAGTTCTTGACATGTCAATTCATAAAGACTAGCTGAACTGGTCTGGTCAGATGAAAAACAAGCCGAGCTGTCATATAAGAAAAATGAGGTTCAAGTACTACTCACTGGAAAATATGTTGACATGCCTTTCAGGACAAACTTGCTCCTCTTCTGGAAGTGCCTCATATTCAACACTATCAAGAGGCTCGGTGTGGATTGTAGTATACCCTGGATAAGGGTCCAGACTCGGAAAATAGACAAAAAGAAGAATCCCAAATATAACCTACACCAAAAAAAAGAAGGGGGGGGGGGGGCACAAAAGAGAAGAAGATTTAGTCAGGATTCTTTAGATTGGAGTGACCAATGACATAAAGAAATCTCACTAATTGAAGACCATAATTGATGAATCCCAGTAGGAGCTGTTTGTTCAAAAGGCTAGGAAAGCTATAAACAGACAGGTCAGGAGTAACGGTTTATTGAAAGAGACGTAACCTGGCAAAAGACCGTGCTGATGTACAGATACAGTGCAGACCTGTGGAAGTGAAAGAAGATGGATATTAAATCCTCCCTGGAACACACTCAATATAGATCTTAAACTCTTCAACAATTTGATGCATTAAATCTGAATAACCTGCTTTGAAGAGATTTTTAAGTCCCCAAGGGAGATTTAGGCAACTACACCTACAAGTGGCTATTTAACATGTCATATTGCAAATATTTCCTCTCTGATGATTTAGCAATGACATAATTTTCAGTAAAGCGGTGTGGCCATGAAGGAGGAAAAATGCACATTCTAAAGTATTTTGACAATAGAAAGGTTAATTCTGTCAATTGTTTTCCATCAATCTCCATAATATGAGAGAGAGAGAGAGAGAGAGAGAGAGAGAGAGAGAGAGAGAGAGAGAGAGAGAGAGAGAGAGAATCTAATAACATCACTATATTTCTTTGCTTGCATTCAAGTGTATGAATTAGGAGAATAGTAGATATACATGTTATGAAGTATGAACAGTTATGTAAAATGTCTGCTGAGCAATAAAAAACAAACCTATGATGCTGATAGTGGTCTCTCATTGAGAGGATGAGCTTGAGCATCACAACTTGCCCCACCAGAACATAAATGAGTCCAAACCGCACGTACCACTTCAACTCCCGGATGTAAGCATGCATTTCCAGGCCAATCATAACTAGCATGGAGCACCAAGAAAGAGACTCTATGGTTAACGAAACCATCTGCCAAACAAAAAAGTAGGTCTTATTAAAAAGCAAATTAGACTCTCAGTTTGCCAGCCAATGTAAAATAGCATTACAGACTGGTGTTCTGAAGATTTACAGTATGATAGAGATTGAAAAGTATCATGGCATCAGTAGGAACAGATTCGTGGAAGTGAAAAGTTAACTATAAACCACGGCTGATTTGCTTACTCAGAGGCCTAAACTTGGAACCCATGGAAGTTGAAAAACTCACATGTGCAAAGAAGGATGCATTCCATTAGTTTCATTGCTTTTATCAAAAGACGAAGTTTAACATTAGACAGAATGTAGTGGCAATGAGGAATACTGTTGTACCACAAGGATCTACTGGCACCAAGCTTCATCCAAGAGAAATCAGTCGAAAAAGAATAAACAAAAGGAGAGTCAATGCACTAGTGAACAGTTTCAGTCTTATGCTTTATTACTTGTTAATGTTAAGCAACTAGCTACCAAATGCAAGTTTTTTGGACAACACATGGGACTCTGTTGATGTGCAAAAGAATCAGCTAATCAAGATTGTTCGTCAGCCAGAGAAATATTAGGTGAGGGTCGGACAGTCGAATAGGTCCTCGATACCGTAAAATTCCTACCTCATATGGAGGGAGGATAGCCTGACCATCCAGATTGAAAACCGAGAAGCCCATCACCAACCTCAGCAGAGGCTCTGCAGCGCAGTAAAAAGAAAGCAATCCCAACATATAATTGTAGCATTTTGACCTCAGACGGTATCTCTGGACTTTCAAAGTCCTCTTGATCAACCAAATTCGGTAACAGCAGAGACCCAGAAGAAGCAAATGGGATATGGAAATGACCAAGGAATCAACAGCGCAAGGTGTGTATGCACCAAAAGCACTGTCCGTGGTCCTTGCCCAAATCCCACTTGCCACCGGCCTGCAATACCAATCCAGCAACTTGAAACCCATTTTCTAAGCAAGGTACCCGCTCCTAGTTCATCAAGGGTCCATCACAACTTGAAACTTTTTTCACTCAGAAGTCTCGTTAAGCAGAAATTTCCCCTGAATCAATGCACATGTTTCAGAAACATTCCCCATGAATACTGCAGGAAATTTTTCACTGAAAGAAGTTAAGCAAGAAAATCCACTATGCGAAATCACAAGAGGTCACTCGGTTTATTTATATTTATAAAATGGAATGCAAGCAAAGTCACAGCCCATTGCTCTTTGTTCCAAACTGAAACGCCAGTTAAATTTCCTCAACTTGACTTCAGCTTTAATTAAGTCTACCAAAACAGTGCTTTGAGCATGACCCAGGAGAAATTAGAACTCCCATTTATTACACAGTGTCAACCAATCACCCCAGAGAAGTTAGAAACAAGAAAGAACACACGACTTCACAAACACACAGGAAGAGAGAGAGAGAGAGAGAGAGAGAGAGAGAGAGAGCCTGCAGCACTCTAGAGCTGCTTCTCCTTGAAATGGCTCGTGAGTCAAAAATGTAGGGAGTCCTTAGAGTGAGACAGCAAGAGTCAGGGTGTGAAATATAGGACGTTGAGGCAGATGAATCGTCATCAAGAAGAAGAAAAAGGGGAGGAAAAAACGAAGGATAAAAGGAATGAAAGAATGGTCAAACGGGAGGTTTGAAGTTTGTGACAGCTTCTGACGAAATAAGGAGAAGAGGATCGAGTGGATGCATGCGTCACCGCTTACGTAGGCAGAGATCTTTGCATGATTGATTAGTTTATAGTTTTCTTCTTCCTTGTGTATCTTGGCTTCTTCCTTGGACTTCTATATGATCATACTAATTAACAATAACAAATGACTTGGATTGCATTATAATCATTTTGACATTTTCGTCTCTTGATTCGGTATCCTCTTTTCTAGAGATAGATAAATTACTTTACCTATATTCTAAGATTATTCTCTAAGAAATTCTTGATCTGACGAATCATTGGAAAGTAACCTCTTCACAATTAACTAATCATGTTGTATCGTGCGTTATCGTAAGAGGTTTGAGGATCTTGAATTTATTAATTGATTGCAATTTTTTGAATCTAGATGATGGGGATGGTTCTCCTAACATAAGGGCTATTTTTCCTATCTTTTGTTAGACTTGAGATTTTTTTTTGAACGGTGTTAGACTTGAGATTGACTAATTGCTTAATATACTCCAATAAGCTCTACCAAAGTCCAACTCTAAGGCGGTGATCAACTTCTCATCTACGGTATTGCCGTAACCCTTCCGAGGTGGAAGTTTGACGTATTGCCAAGCAGGCACGCATGATCCCTCCCGCGAGATGGCACTTATACTTACCACGGACTCTCCCAAACCTACTGATCATAACATGGTTTCTACTTTAATTATATGAGTCACTACTAATTAATTATGGGCCAATTAGAAGCCAAATTAGACATAGGACCCCATTTTATTTTAGAAAATTAAAGATTCATGGGTTGGGACTTGATTTCACTAGATATGTCTATCGCCTAATTTGATACAATTTTTTTTTTTTTTTATGAGTACATATGAGCTTTCTCTTTATTTTCTAATCCGTTTTTTCTAATAATGAAGCAAATAGTAGCAAACAATAAGCAAATAATAACAAAGCTATTCGAGGACAGGAAAAATTTACTTAAGCTGTAACTGCCAGCTTATTGCTACACCTCGAGACAGGACCCCATGAGTAGTTTGTAAATGAGATAGTTTGAATTTCTCAGCTTTCAAGAACAGAAGGAGAGATTGACATAGAAATTTTACTTACAGAAATAAAGTTTAATCAACTATTAATTATGCGATAGTGATTATTGGAAAAAGAGCAAAACAAATGCCAAACATTGAAAAAATGATTAATACCCGAAAAACCTCAAACTAGTATACTTATGACAAATTTACCCCAAATTATTTTTTTAATCATGAAAAACCCTAAACTAATACAACTATGATAAATTTACCCCGACTGATCATAAAAAAACTATAAACTGATATATTTATGATAAATTTACCCCCAAATTAATTTATTCGGCCTAAAAAAACCCCAAATTGATAAATTTGTGACAAATATACCCTCCACCAAATTCGATTAATACCACAAAAAAATCACAAAAATTGTAAACTGTGAGAAATTGAGCGTAAAATCCCAAATTGGTATATCAGTCAACTGTCACATGTCATTTAACTTAATAATTTGACAGTAAAATTTAACGAAAATTAACATAAGGTAAATTTGTCACAAGTATATTAGTTTAAGGTAAATTTGTCAAAGGTATAACAATTTGGAGTTTTTTATGGTAAAAAAAAAATAATATGGGGCAAATTTGTCATAAATGTACCAATTTGAGATTTTTCAGGGTATTAACCCTTGAAAAAAAAATGAAGATACCACATTTTCAGAATCGTGATCCAGAAATCTACACAATGTAACCATCATCTTTTTTCAAAAAAATCAGACAATTTCGCATCTGAACCATTCCTACTAATTCTTTTATCCAAAAGTATGATAACTCTTCCGATTACCTTCCTTTTTTAATGAAATATAAGGCTCCGACTATCTCATGGAAAATAAATTACTTGATATTTTCATAATCACTTGTATTGTGGAAAGTAATTTGTTCGTGAAATTATAAACGCAAGTGCACGTGTCGAACAAGTAATATAATGATGAGAAAAAGTATCGTCCAACGAAGATCGATAATAAACCAATTAAATATTAAAATAGATTAATTCTAAAATTTATCTAACAAATCAAAATATAATTAAGAATAAATTAAAAACGACAATTGTAGACTAAATGCAGTAAATCGATCGAGATAAATATGTTAGAGCATCCGATTTCACCATAACCAATAGATATGAATTTCAGATTATTATGAATACAAGAACGATATCAAACATGTGATAGCGGAATTTCCTAACCTATTTACTATCCTATCTCTAGGTATAGCAAATCTACTCAGCTTATTAATCCACTATATCTCTATGTGAATTAAAATAAACATGAGTGCATTAAAAACTATGAATATTCCCGGCTTACAATGAGTCTTTTGGATCACTTTATCACCGAAAGCTACACAAATAACGCGGTATATTTCTATCCACGTTTAATTCGTGGTTATACATTATAATGAGCAATTGCATATTATCACTTCTCGCCTCAAACATGCACATCGATCATCTAAGTGGTGGCCAATCACTTAAAAGCATTAAACACAATAATATATAACTCACATGAATGAAATCAATTGTAAAACATAAAAATCATGAAATTCACATCATCATGGTTAGGCTTCATCGTAGCCCTAACAAAAGAAAATTAGAACATAGTAGAAGAATAAATAAAAATATAAATCAAACCCAGCATCTTGAATCAAAGAACAAGAATTCTGTCACCACTTTTGTCTTCTCTTCAAAATACTTGAAAAACTCTCCTCGGAAGAATGAAAACGATCTAACAATAACCTCTCTCTTTCCTATTTATAGGAGATCCAAAATATCTATCACCTAACGCTTGCAGATAACATTATGGAACAAAATCAAGAATTTCCTGATTTGATATCCATCTTCCACTGCTGCTTTTATTTGAATTCCTGATATTTGCCATTCTTTTCCTTATCTTCTCCATATCTCATTATTCTGCATAAACAAAGAAAATTCAAATAATCAGAAGGAAATCCAAATATTTTCTCTAAGATATTGCATTAATCGTTGCTTAAAATAGATAAAATAACTCTATTTTTATAGAGTTATCAAACCCCCAAACTTAACATTTTGCTAGTCCTCGAGCAAAAGTAAGACATAACACATCATCAAACTAGCAACCTCCTCCATGACATCTTTCCATAATTGCTCATATTCACAATTCAAAGAAAAAACAATTCATCCAAACATTGAAATCGATTTATAAGTTAAGACCAATTCTAACTATATGATCCAAGTGTGTGTGTGAAAGTCCTCATCTTTTTCGAATTATATGCAATCTAGATAAATTCACATTAACATGTAACCTCTAAAAAATTCTCAATAATTATGACCAAATCTCATAGGTTTGCTTTTCATTCCTCTCTCCACTAATGTAAGCTAATTATCCAACCAAAAATCAATAGGACTTTTCTCGGGTTGCAATGTAAGGCTGGGCTAAAGGTGAGAGAATGAAAATTTTAAGCTCAAATAACCCATCAACACGTTGATTTCTAGGATCTAATTAGAGCCAATGTCACTATCCAATTTCAATCCTTTAAGATAATATTTCTGCCACCATATATCACCATTCCTTTTTTTTTTCTTCATTTTTTTTTTTTTTTCGAATTGCTTTATGGTGGAGTTTCTCCCAAAGTCCCTCCTAATATAACATGAAAATTTCCAACCCATTGAGTATCCAAAAGGCTCACTCAATTGAAAGTTGGATAGGGAACCATAAAAGCAATTTTTTGTTTTATACACCCTAACAACCATAGCAATCACTTTTTCTTTTTTTTTTTTTTTTCATACTCCATCATTCCTCCCAAATTTCTATCAAGCTCAAATAATTTTTTTTATCCCAAAAGAAAATCAACGTGTTCATAGGGCATGGGATAAGGATATAATTTGATAATGGCTAGACTAAATATATATGGGTGCCAATGAAAAATTGGGTAATAATTAAGGCTCAACGGGGTGACTAGGGATAAATAAACAGGGTTAGCTTGAAAGGCTCAATCGATCCAAAAATTGCCTAAATCATTTTCTCAGTTAGATTTAGCTTAGGATTTCGCCTCAAGAGAAAATCAAACAAATTCTAAGATTTGGGTGAAATTTAAGAAAATCACATACTTCACATGAATGTTCTCTAAATTTACACACAATTAAAAAAATTAAGGACTTTTAGTGCTCAAGTAAGTGGATCAACATAATCGAATTAAGATTAACTCACACATCAATTGCAAGTTTAAATAAAATTTAAGTTTTCCTAAGAATCGTAAAAATTCACAATTAGGACAGCAATCATGATAAAAAATAGATTTAGACAAAATTTTTTATCTCCCCCCCAAACTTGAATGAAGCAAAGTGTCCTCAATGCGAAAAATAGAATAGGAAGAAGAAAACTCCCCGGTTGTAGGATAAGTCCATAGATGATTGTGATGATTAAACTCTTGAAAGGTGCTCCCTAAAAAGTTAACCTGGATAAAACAGAGAAAAATTAATCTTTTTTTTTTTTTTTTTTTTGCAAAACATAAACTTAACAATAAATAAATAAAAAATAGCAAAATTAAAATGCTTGGGTTGCCTCCCAAGAAGCGCTTGCTTTATAGTTTTCAGCCAAACTATCTCGGATGTCACTATTTTGGAGGATGAAGTTCAATGGTGGTCTTCTTCTTGTTGTAACCACCTTCGAAGTAGGGCTTTAAACGTTGACCGTTCACTTTGAATGTGCCCTCGGTGTCATGCGCAACTTCAATTGTTCCATATGGGAATACCGTGTAACCGTAAAAGGACCAGACCATCGAGACCGCAACTTTCCCTGGAAAAAGTTTAAGACGAGAGTTATAAAGTAAGACTTTTTGACCAATTTGAAACTCTCTTCTGAATATGTGCTTGTCATGCCATCTTTTTGTACGCTCCTTGTACAACTTAGAATTTTCATAGGCCTCATTGCGAAATTCCTCCAATTCATTCAATTGCAATAATCTTTCTTCACCGTTGCATCGCATGTCAAAATTCAGAAATTTCAATGCCCAATATGCTTTATGCTCTAATTCCACTGGTAAGTGACAAGCTTTTCCAAACACTAGCCTAAAAGGAGACATCCCAATTGGAGTTTTGAATGCTGTCCTATAGGCCCAAAGTGCATCATCAAGTTTTATTGACCAATATTTCCTAGAGGCATTCACTGTTTTTTCTAAAATTCTCTTGATTTCCCTATTTGAAATCTCTACTTGACCACTAGTCTGAGGATGATAAGGAGTTGCAACCTTATGTGTGACTCCATACTTACTCAGAAGTGCCTCAAATTGTTTGTTGTAAAAATGTGTCCCCCTATCACTTATGATTGCCTTAGGAGTGCCGAATCGGGTAAAAATATTTTTCTTCAAAAATTTGACCACAACCTTAGCATTATTAGTTGGCAATGCTACAGCTTCTACCCACTTAGACACATACTCCACAGCCACTAAAATGTATAAATTTCCATAAGAAGGTGTAAAAGGTCCCATGAAATCAATACCCCAAACATCAAATAATTCACACACAATAATGTTGTTTAAAGGCATCTTATTTTTCTTGAAATATTTCCAGTTCTCGACATCTATCACATGAAGCTACATAGGAGTATGCATCTTTAAAAGTGTAGGCCAATAAAATCCATATTGCAAAATCTTAGCTGCAGTTTTGGTGGCACCAAAATGGCCACTGTCTCTCCATCATGACAATGATGTAAAATATTTACCTTCTCTTCGTCTGGAACACATCTCCTTATGACTTGGTCTGCACATACTTTAAACAAGAAAGGTTCTTCCAAAAATAATTTTTAACATCAGAAAAGAATTTTTCTTCGTTGATATGATAATTCTCGGAGGAAGAACATTACTTACCAAATAATTTACAAAGTCTGCGTACCAGGGAATTTTTGTGGACTTAATGGAAAATATTTTCTCATCGGGAACTCTTCCAAAATTGGTCTTACCTCTTCCTTTGAATTTGGAATTCTTGATAAGTGGTCTGCAATTAGATTTTCAATCCCCTTTTTATCTTTGATTTCCAAATCAAATTCTTGCAGCAGAAGAATCCACCTGATCAACCTAGGTTTTGATTCTTTCTTTTCTAGCAGATACTTAAGAGCAGAGTGGTCGAGAATAAACTATAACTTTTGAGCCAATTAAATAAGAACGAAATTTATCAAAAGCAAATACTACCGCCAAAAGTTCCTTTTCTCGTTGTTGAATAATTCAATTGTGCACCCGACAAGGTTCGACCGGCATAGTATATGGTTTGGAAAATTTTATTCTTCCTTTGTCCCAAAACAGCTCCTACTGCATAATCGCTAGCATCACACATAAGCTCAAAAGGTAAATCCCAATTTGGTGCCGCCATAATTGGTGCTGATATTAACTTCTCCTTTAAAGTTTTAAAAGCCTGCATGCATTCAACAGAAAAATTAAAAGGAGCATCTTTTTCCAAAAGATTAGAAAGAGGTTTAGCAATTTTGGAAAAATCTTTTATAAATCGCCCTGTAAAATCCTGCATGTCCCAAAAATCCTCGACAAGTTTCACAGATGTTGGCGGAGGCAATTTTGCAATGACCTCCACTTTGGCTCGATCAACTTCTATTCCGTTTTGAGAAATTTTATGCCCGAGCACTATTCCTTCTTGCACCATAAAGTGACACTTCTCCCAATTCAAAACAATGTTAGTCTCCTCACATCTTTGTAAGACCAAAGCCAACTTATTTAAACAAGAATCAAATGATAAGCCAAAAACGGAAAAATCATCCATGAAAATCTCAATATATTTTTCAACCATATCAGAAAAAATAGCCATCATGCATCTCTGAAAAGTAGCTGGTGCATTACAAAGACCAAAGGACATTCTTCTAAAAGCAAAAGTACCATAGGGACAAGTGAAAGTAGTTTTCTCTTGATCTTCCGGTGCAATAGGAATCTGATTATACCCCGAATATCCATCAAGAAAGCAATAAAACTCATGTCCTGCAAGTCTTTCTAACATTTGATCAATAAATGGTAAAGGAAAGTGATCTTTTCTAGTGGCATCATTCAATTTTCTATAATCCATACATACACGCCACCTAGTAACTGTTCTAGTTGGAATCAATTCATTGTTATCGTTTTTCTGAACAGTCATACCACCTTTCTTTGGCACAACTTGTACAGGACTTACCCAAGAACTATCAGAGATAGGATAGATGATACCGCATCAAGTAGCTTAATTACCTCAGCTTTTACTACTTCTTGCATCTTCGGGTTCAAACGCCCGAGGTTGGATAGCGGGTTTATATTGTTCCTCCATCAAAATTTTGTGCATGCAAATTGAATGACTAATTCCCTTGATATCAGCTATTTTCCATCCAATTGCACCTTTATGCTCTCTTAATACTCTGAGCAATTTCTCCTCCATCAAATCTGTCAAAGAAGAAGATATAATTACCGGTAAAGAAGAAACTCCATCTAAATAAGCATATTTCAAATGAGAAGGTAAGGGTTTGAGTTCAAGAATTGGAGGCTCTTCAATTGATGGTTTAGGCTTTGTAATGTGTTGTCCAAACTCTTCGAATTTAATTGCCTTTTGCCTTGAATATGATGGAATTGCGTCCATGAAATTTGTATACTCCTTTATCTCCTCATTCTGAATATTTTTGTCCATTGGTTGAATCAGACATACTTCAAGTGGATCTTTAAAAATATTTTCTTGAAAAACCTTATTTACCAACTTGTCAACTGTCTCAACTCTAAAACAAGAATTATCATCAGATGGATATTTCATTGCTTTAAAAACATTAAATGAAACAAGATCATCTTGAACTCTAAGAATCAACTTCCCTTGTTGTACATCAATAAGAGCTCTTCCTGTTGCTAGAAAAGGTCGACCTAAGATAAGTGGTACCTCAAAATCTTCCTCCATGTCAAGAACTATGAAATCTGCAGGAAAGATGAATTTGTCAACTTTTACCAAAACATCTTCCACAATACCTCTCGGATATTTAATTGATCGATCAGCTAGTTGAAGTGACACCGTGGTTTCTTTTACCTCGCCCAATCCTAATTTCTTGAAAACAGAATAAGGCATCGATTAATACTTGCACCTAAATCACATAATGCTTTTTCAAAGTAGGAATCTCCAATAGTGCAAGGAATAGTAAAACTCCCTGGATCTTTTAATTTCGGAGGCAATTTGTTTTGTAGGATGGCTGACCACTCCTCATTTAACTTCACGGTTTCATAATCCTCCAGTTTCCTTTTGTTTGCCAAAATTTCCTTCAAAAATTTTGCATAACTAGGCATTTGCGCTAAAGCATTTGCAAAAGGAATGTTAATGTGCAATTTTTTAAATACATCAAGAAATTTAGAAAATTGCTTATCTATTTTGTGCTGCTGGAGTCGCTGAGGGAATGGAATTGGCGGCACATATGGCTTGGGATTATCTGGAAAAAGTTTACTCTTGCTTGTCTCCTTTGATTGTTTATTGATCACATCTTCATTGTCTTTGACAATCTCTTCTTCTCCAACTTGTTTACCACTTCTCAGGGTAATAGCCTTTATGTTTTCAATTGGATTTTTCTCGGTGTTGCTCGGCAAAGAACCCTGTTGTCTCCCTGACATAATGCTTGCTAAATGACCAACTTGCATCTCCAGATTTCTGATTGAAGCCTCTTGGTTTTGAAATCTCACATACGTGCTTTTGATGAAGTCATGAGTCGTATTAGCAAGTTTGTTGACTATATCTTCCAAATTTGACTTCGTCTCCTCTAATTGTTTGAATCCCAGTGGTCTTGTCACATTCTGATTATTCCATGAAAAATTTGGATGATTGCGCCATCCCGGATTGTACGTGTTGGAATAGAAATTATTTTGTGACCTGTTAAAATTTCCAACAAAGTTAGAACTTTCACTAGATTGTTTAAAAGTATTACCTACCTGACATTCTGTGCTAGCATGTCCTCCACCACAAAAATCACATGTCAATGTCTGAATTTTCATGGCTGAAACACTCATATTATCTAGCTTTTTGTTGAGTGCTTCAAATTGTGCAGCAATTGCAGCAAAAGCATCCACTTCATGAACTCCATTAACCTTTCGCATTGGTAATCTCTCGCAGGGCCACCGATAACTATTGGACGCCATCTCCTCTAATAAGTTGTAGGCTTCTTTTGGTGTTTTATTATTTAGAGTTCCTCCTGCAGCTGCATCAATCATAGAACGAAGATTTGTACTAGAGCCATTATAAAAAGTTTGTACCTGCATCCATACGGGTAGTCCATGATGTGGACATCTCCTAAGAAATTCTTTGAATCTTTCCTATGCTTCATATAATGATTCATTATCCATCTGCATAAAATTAGTAATATCGTTACGCATCTTCGCAGATTTTGCAGGTGGAAAGAACTTACCCAGAAATTTCTGAGCCATATCATTCCATGTAGTGATTGATCCCGCAGGAAGAGAAGAAAGCCAACTCTTAGCTTTGTCTCTAAGAGAGAATGGAAATAATCTCAATCTAATAGCATCATCTGTAACTCCATTATATTTAATGGTGTCACAGATTTCAAGAAAAGCATCGATGTGAGTGTTTGGATCATCGCTTGGTAGCCCACTAAATTGCACTGATTGTTGAAGCATCTGAATAAGTGCTGGCTTGATCTCAAAGTTGTTTGCTTGAATTGCAGGTCTTCTTATACTTGATGTGGTTCCTTGAATTGTTGGCGCAGCATAATCTCTTAAGAGTATACGTGGATATTCATTCTCACCGTCCGCCATCTTCTTAGTGTGATTTCTCTCGTTCTCTCGTCGCCTTTTGAATGTACGCTCGATTTCTGGATCAAGCTCAACAAGTTTCCCTTATTGGCTACGTGTCATAAACCGATGTACACCCTGAAAAATAAAACAAAACGAAAGCTAGATTAAACTTAGAATTATCTGGTATCAATATTAATTAGTATTAAACAAACGATTCCCGGCAACGGCGCCAAAAACTTGTTCGTGAAATTTTAAACGCAAGTGCACGTGTCGAACAAGTAATATAATGATGAGAAAAAGTATCGTCCAACGAAGATCGATGATTAATAAACCAATTAAATATTAAAATAGACTAATTCTAAAATTTATCTAACAAATCAAAATATAATTAAGAATAAATTAAAAACGACAATTGTAGACTAAATGCAGTAAATCGATTAGATAAATATGTTAGAGTATCCGATTTCACCATAACCAATAGATATGAATTTCAGATTATTATGAATACAAGAACGATATCAAACATGTGATAGCGGAATTTCCTAACCTATTTACTATCCTATCTCTAGGTATAGCAAATCTACTCAGCTTATTAATCCACTATATCTCTATGTGAATTAAAATAAACATGAGTGCATTAAAAACTATGAATATTCCCGGCTTACAATGAGTCTTTTGGATCACTTTATCATCGAAAGCTACACAAATAACGCGGTATATTTCTATCCACGTTTAATTCGTGGTTATACATTATAATGAGCAATTGCATATTATCACTTCTCAGTCTCAAACATGCACATCGATCATCTAAGTGGTGGCCAGTCACTTAAAAGCATTAAACACAATAATATATAACTCACATGAATGAAATCAATTGTAAAACATAAAAATCATGAAATTCACATCATCATGGTTAGGCTACATCGTAGCCCTAACAAAAGAAAATTAGAACATAGTAGAAGAATAAATAAAAATATAAATCAAACCCAGCATCTTGAATCAAAGAACAAGAATTCTGTCACCACTTTTGTCTTCTCTTCAAAATACTTGAAAACTCTCCTCGAAGAATGAAAAACGATCTAACAATAACCTCTCTCTTTCCTATTTATAGGAGATCCAAAATATCTATCACCTAACGCTTCGAGATAACATTATGGAACAAAATCAAGAATTTCCTGATTTGATATCCATCTTCCACTGCTGCTTTTATTTGAATTCCCGATATTTGCCATTCTTTTCCTTATCTTCTCCATATCTCATTATTCTGCATAAACAAAGAAAATTCAAATAATCAGAAGGAAATCCAAATATTTTCTCTAAGATATTGTATTAATTGTTGCTTAAAATAGGTAAAATAACTCTATTTTTATAGAGTTATCATAATTAGTCAACTGAAAAAGTTTTCATCAGTAGCAATTTACATATTGACAGTTTGATGAATGATGAAAATATTTTTTATTTACTAATTTTTATAAATGAGAAGCGATCATTTAAAAAAATATATTAACAATTCATTTCTTGTGAAACAAAATGATTGTTGCTTGTTTCTTCCATACAACAAATCATATTCCACGCCACTCTCCTCCGAATGAAGCTATCAATTCAGTCTCACACACAAAAAACAAAGAAAGCCAGGGTTTCAGAGAAGATTGAGAGGGACATGATTTGTAACCAGGAGCAAAGTCAGGATCTTCAAGCACGAATTTGTAGGCGACGGCGTAGCTCCCGGGAATTTTCAGAAAATCAGGAAACCGAGTTTGAATCATATCGGCTAACTGTTTAGCATGCACGGAAAAGTTTTCCTTTCCAAATGTAAAGACAAATTTGTCGTTGCTAGGAAAATATTTATTGGAGTAAAACAGAGCCACCCGCATGAGGATAGACTCCCACTTGCGTAGTGCCGAAAATGCAGAGAAAGTCGAGATGATCGAAATTGGTGTGGAATCATCTGACGTGATAGGAGAGAGTTGAAAGTATTTTTGACGATCAGGAGAGAAAAAGAGAGACCAGTCGAATGACATGGCCTGGGAGAATCCAATCGTAGGCTCGAATTCAAGATAGACTCGGTCGTCGTCTACCTCGTCTTTCTTTCCTTCATCTCGAAGTCCCGTTTGTTTAGTAGGTTGCTCCTCTTGTATGGCTATTTCCTTTAGTTGCTCGACGTTCGCATCGCATTACCAGCCTCAAGATGCAGATCCTTGTGCGCAGTTGTCGCGGTCTCCCGAGTTGGCAGATTTGTCGCACAACAAAAGATATGAGTGTCGAACAATTTTTTTTTTTTTTATCTGTTCAATTGACGAAAATATATGAGTGTGTATATGTTCAATTTACTGTTATTTTTTTCAGCAGATATTAAAAAAAAAAATCGGCTATTTATCTGCAATTTGTGCCCGCAACGCAACAAAGAGCTGACATTCTTACAAAGGAATTGTTCAAACCTAACTTCGACTCTCCCGCCAGCAGCTTGGGCATGATAGACATTTACCCACCAACTGGGGGGTGTTAAAGAATTAGAAGAAAATCTCGAATATCTCAAAGATAATTTCGGGATGAGAAATTATTTTATTTTCTTTTTATTTCTAAATCCTTGGAATTAGGAAGTAAACCGCAAGAATTATGAAGTAGGCAATTTATTCCTATTTTTTGCTATTTGTTAGCTGTCCTGGGCTCTATTTATATGTTATGTTCTTTGTAATAATGATAAGTAATAAAAGAATAGAAGAAACCATTTTTTTTTCCTTTGAAATCTGCAAATATGTCTAACTTCCACCACACTTTTCTACCCAGTTGACTTGGAGCAACCGGTAGTATTGAATTCTGGGAACGAAGTCAGGACAATCTGATCTAGACGAAATAAGTACCAGCTTTTCCATTAACATGAAATATCCAACTGAAAATGTTCAGCATTTGGACTACCACCGAAATTTCCAAAAATGCGAGCACGCACTCACCCACCAATCGAAGTTACTTTCGCAAATTACAGGTGTATTTGGATAATATTTCCATTGCTGGGAACAATTTGTATAAACCAGCAAAAAGAAAATATATATTTCTTCAGATGGGGGCAATGGTAAAATACTTTTCCTAGGAAGTTAATTCGGGATATCACTTTACTGATTAGAGCATTGACACAATGAACATTTGGACTAATATCGAAATTTCCAAAAATGCGAGCACGCGCTCACCCACCAATCGAAGTTACTTTCGCAAATTACAAGCGTGTTTGGATAATATTTCCATTGCTGGGAACAATTTGTATAAACCAGCAAAAAAAAAAAAAATGTTTCTTCAGATGGGGTGATGGTAAAATACTTTTCCTAGGAAGTTAATTCAGGATATCACTTTACTGATTAGAGCATCAACATAAGGAATGACCAAGAGTCCGCATTCGACTGCAAATTACCAAAAATCCTTAGTTCAACAAAATGGAATGGCGTCACCTCATATGGAGTCACGTCCTCGGTGGAACTTAACAAAGCAATCTCTACAACATCTAATGATTTATAGCGGATGAATTTGGCTATCAGCTAACAACGCCAGAGCAGGAAGCATCATCATTGATACGGCAGATACTCATGCCCTTTTGGAATCATCATGTATATTGGGCTTCGCTGAGCATTCTACTACACTAAAGTAGCAAACTTTAATATTGCGGGTACGTTCTTTTACGGAAAATAGGTAATTTTAAAAATATATTTTTAAAATAAATAAACAGAAAAAAAAATTTAATCACCCACAAGTATAGTTAGGTATAAATTGGGGAAAAGTAAAAAAAAAAAAAAAAATCTTAAACCTAATAACTTATGCTCTTGATACCAACTCAATCATAAACATTTTAATTAGATCAATTTTGTCCTAAAAACTTTTCACATTAATACAAACTCAGTCCTTTTGACGATTGGCGCTAACGTGGATGCTGGCTGATTGGCAAACGTTGACATGGAGGCTACAAAAGTAAAAGGCCAAGAGGAAGAAGAGGAGAAGGAAAAGGGGAAAAAAGAAAAAGAAAAAAAATTAATGAAAAATTTGAAAAGAAATAAAAGTTTATTTAAAATTGCTACTTTAGCATTCGCCAACCACCTGGTGTCCACATCACCACCAGTAAAATTATTTAGAAGAACTGAATTGATATCAATACGAAAACACTTATGACTAAATTGGTTCAATTAAAAACTTTAGAACCGAATTAGCACAAATGTCATAAGTTTAGGATTTTTTTGATACTTTTTCCATATAAATTGTTATCAATGATGAAAATAATTTCTGTTAACTAATTTTTCTAAATGATATAAATAATAATTTTTCGAAAAATATTTTACAAATCACTCGTTTCCCGCTTCCATAATGTCTCGTCACACCATGCCCCCAATATCTCATATGGATACAAAGTGTCTTGAAAAAAAAAAAATAAATTATTTTGCGATGATAAGAACTGCAACGTTTGGCATTATACGTATATCTACAATGAAAGGAACGAAGTCGTCGGCGGCTCTCCTGAATCGAAACTTACTAAATGGCTCATGAGGGTTGCGATCATTATTGTCCTCGGGAGGCTGTTGCGCATGGAGAATGCGAAAGCAGCCGCTGAAATTTTGCGACGCTCGCGAGAGAGTCGACTTACGTTTTTGCAAGTCGCCAGCCACGGCCACGGAGGCTCGATCGGCAACCAGCCGCGGCGACAACTGATGGCCGCTGGCCACCATGAGAGCAGAAGCATAAGAGGCACTTTTGTAGGTTTTAGCTATAGCAGCGATTGAGAGAAAAGATGGCCTCCTTAAAATACGAAATTCCTAGACCAAAAAGAAAAAAGAAAAGAAATTCACATAAGTAATAATATTTATAAAAAAATCCTAATCTAAATAAAAGTAATAATGAAAATATTATTAAAATTAAAATTTCACATCAAGATTCTAATAACAAGAGCTAATCTTGAAATCTTGGTATCAAGCTCTCTTCTCTTTGATAATAATGATAGCTTAGGACTAATCTGTGATTATTGCTAATTGATCTCTTTTTATATTGCAATATGACAGCGCTGCCGTTGTGATCAATCACAACCATCTTAACAAGCAATTACTGTCGTCACTAATATCAATCACGGTCGACGATCTCCAACTAATGCATATGTTAATTAAAACTCCACATTGAATGAACATAAAATAGAACTTTTGTGATGATATCTTCTTTATATATGTTTCTTTTCAACTTTAGAGTCGATGAGATGTGAAACTTTAGAGATGACAAATAAGCTAAATGTGTTTTTTATTTTGTTTTTGGGTTGAAACGAGTGCAAAAAACCATGAAAGAAAGCAACACTCCGCCAAGAGAAAACAAACACTTGGATTAAAAGGAAAAGTGAAGCTAGTTGTTTTGCTGTCGAAGAAACAAAAATGTAAGTTTCGATTTATTTTATTATTCAGTAAAACTCCAAATTATGCTCATTGTAATATAAATACCTCAAATTTCATTTTATCACTGAAAATCCTATACTTGTTTTTGGTAACATAAATGCCCGAAACTTGTCCTATGTTATAAAAAAATCTCAAATTTATATTAATATGACAAATATACCTTTTATGGAATTAAAAGAAAGGGTATGTATGTCACAAATATATAAGTTTGGAATTTTTTTGTGATATAAAAAAAATTAGAGTATTTGTGTCACAGTGAGTAAATTTATAATTTTTTAAGAGTATTTCTATTATAATAGGCATAATTTAGAATTTTTGCGGTATTTGTCCTTCTATATTTATTGGGCTAATTTGCCCTTGACAATTCATCCACATTCTCCATGAGGATTTTCGAAAGTAATAATGCCCTCCTAAAAATATTTAAGATATTAATCCAAAACAGAAAAATTAAAGGAGTTGTGGAAGAAAAGTTTTTTGGTTGTAGAAATTTTTCATTGACTTTATGTAAAATTTGTGAAATTCATTATTTGACTTTTATTTGCGCAAAACACGTAAAAACCAATTAAACTATGGAAGTATTAAGATATAGAATTGTACAAAATAGGGTTTCATATCTTTTCGGAAGCTAAACTATATTTTTTCCTCATTTTCAAATTTCAGAAGGAAAAAACTTATTGGTACGAGGTAGAAACAGACAAAAAGGGTCCCGAATTCTGTCCATTCTCCATCCTCAAGACTTGCCTAAATTGAATTTGCTGAAACCTAAAAATTTTGATTTTTAGTCAACTATAAACGACTAGAAAATCGAGTCCCCTTTGTTAGAGAAAGGATTTGATTTGATCCTGGACTCCAATTCTAATCACACATATTGCAGGCTAATTGATTTAGTCAATTCCCGAAAATATTCTAAAATATAAGAAAAATAAAATAGGAAGATGATATCATATATATTCTTTTATAATTTTTTTAGTACTATAAATACATGAATATACATGTACAGAACAGACATATCATTGAGAAATATAGTTATATTTTTTTCCAAACTTCTCTTCTTTTCTTTTTTAATTTCTCTCACCCTTTTGCCCTATTTGAATTGACTAAAATCCTAATGAGGAGGGGTTTATGCTTATATTGATAGTTGGACCTCAGCAAGTCCCAAAAAGGCTTCATTTCAGTGAAATTCCGGACCTCGGGATAATTTGGATATTATACAATGGGTTAATACCCTGAAAAACCCTAAACTGGTACACCTGTTACAAATTTACTCCAAACTATTTTTTTGACCACCAAAAACCCCAAACTTGTATACCTTTGACAAATTTACCCTAAACTGGTACACTTGTGACAAATTTACCCTCTGTTAGTTTTACTTAAATTTTCTTGTTAAATTATAAAGTTAAATGACACGTGAAAATTAACCGATATACCAATTTGAGATTTTACACTCTATTTATCACAATTTACAATTTTTGTGATTTTTTTGTGGTATTAATCTAATTTAGCGGGGGTAAATTAGTCACAAATTTATCGTTTGGGGTTTTTTTTGGTCAAATAAATTAGTTTGGGGAAATTTATCATAAATGCATCGCCAGTTTAGGGTTTTTATAGTTAGTCGGGGTAAATTTGTCACGGTGTTGTCGTGCAGTTTGGAGTTTTTCATGGTCAAAAAAATAGTTTGGGGTAAATTTATCACAAGTGTACTAGTTTAGGGTTTTTTAAGGTATTAACCCTTATACAATTGGGGGTATCCTTTTTTTGAGAAGAAAAATGTACAAGGGGGTCAAAGTTGTCTTCTTTCTTTTCAATTTCTGTCCCCCTTTTGCCCCCGAATTGAATTTGCTAAAACCCTAGCCAGGAGGGGTTTATGCCTATGCTGACCATTGAGGAGGGACCATCCCTCTCTCTCCCTCCTCTCTCTCTCTCTCTCTGGTTGCCGCTCTGCACGGTACGGTCCCTGAAGTCCGTTCATTTCAATCGCGCCTTCGCAATTCATCGGCGGATTCTCCATCGTCTCGCCATCTATGCACCGAAAGGTGAGACCTTTCCCTCGGAACACCCATATCTGCGACAACCCATCATGCTAAAGAAGTGCGTCGGCGCCCGCCATCGATTCTTCAGCTCTAGGAGAGCGGTTTCGACGTGTGCCCTCCGATCGGAGCCTCCGGCTTCTGCGGTTCCCGGCAATTCGGCCGATCATGGGTCCTTGACTCTGTCTTTGCTGGAGCAGCTCATTCGGCGGGGGCAGTTCTCGTCCGCGCGGAGTGTGGTTCGGCGGATGATAATTCGTGCTCCGTCGGCTCCTGATGCAGTCTCGGCGGTCAATTATCTGGCTTCGCGAGGATTGGACCTCGACTTGAATAGCTGTGGCGTGCTCTTGCGGAAGCTCTTGCAGTTTGGTGAGTACCGGTTGGCTGAGGTGTGGTATAATGAGAACGTTGTCGATAGAGGCATTGTTCCTGATTCTTGTATGATGGATCCTATGATTGTTTGCTTGTGTAAGTTGGGAAAACTCGATGAGGCAAAGAGGGAGTTTGATAGGTGTGTCGAGTTGGGTGCATTACCAAATGTGCAAGCTTGTGATGCAATTTTTCGAGAACTTTGTGTGCAAGGAATGGCTTTGGAAGCGTTTGATTTCTTTGTGGGATCGATTGGTGCGGGGGTCAGTATGAGGATTGGTTGTTATAATCAGTTGATAGACGCATTGTGTTTGAAGGGATACATGGACGAAGCAGTTAAAGTATTCTGCTTGCAGCAGGAGATCACGGAGCTTCCCCCGACACTCCATCAGTATAAATCTTTGTTTTATGGTTTTTGTAAGAGAGGGCGGATTGTGGAGGCGGAGCAACTATCGATAGAGATGGAAGCACAGGGCTTTTTTGTTGATAAAGTTATGTATAACTGTCTAATTTTTGGGTATAGCAAGGATAGGAAAATGAAGATGGCAGTGAGGATTTTCTTTAGGATGCTGAAACTGGGTTGTGAGGTAGATGATCATACCTTTAACACATTAATTTATGGGTTCATGAAGTGGGGTATATTTGATAAAGGCTGGGCAATGTACAAACAAATGGTGGACTCTGGAATACAGCCTACTGTGGTCACTTACCATATCATGATAAGCAACTATTGCAGAGAAGGGGAAGTGGACTGTGCATTGAAGCTGTTAAATGAGATGCTTGTCTGTGATATAACTCCTAGTGTGCACTCTTATACAACTTTGATTGCTTCACTTTACAAGAAAGACAAGTTGACTGAAGCAGATGAATTGTGCAAAAGGATGTTAGACAATGGGGTTCTCCCTGACCCTATTTTTTTCCTTGTTGTCATAAGGATGCACCCGAGAGGGTGTGAACTTCAGCTTGCTTATATGATGTTGCAAGCTATTGGCAATTCTGTGTCCTTAGCTTCTAATACTTGGGATGGCAGCATGGATTTTGGGCAAAACATTGAGTATCTACTTGAGGGAATCGCAAGAAAGGATTTGAATCTGGCCAGTATTGCTTTTGCTATTTGCATTGGTGCTTTATGTGAGAGAGGAGATATTGATGCTGCTATGCTCCTTGTGGATAAAGCATATAGTGTTGGATGCCAGCTGATGCTTTTTACATACAATTCACTTATCAAGTGTCTATGCCACAAAGGGCTATTTGAGGAAGCTGAATCCCTCCTTGATCTAATACAAGACACGGGTATAGTTCCAGACTTGGAAACTTACTTAATAATGATAAATGGCTATTGCAAGCAAGGGAATTTGCAGTCAGCTTATCATGTCATGGACCAAATTAGTGAGAGAGGACTGAAGCCCAATGTCGCCATGTATGACTGCATTATAGGTTCTCTAAGCAGTATAAAGAGAATTTCTGAGGCAGAAGACCTTTTCAAGAGAATGCTTGAGGATGGTGTGGATCCTGATGAGACTATATACATGACGATGATAAATGCTTATGCCAGAAGTGGAAGACTTCTTGAAGCTAGCGAATTGTTTGATAAAATGATTGATAATTTTATCAAGCCAAGTTCATATTCCTATACTGCACTTATAAATGGCTTGGTAAAGAGAGATATGACTGAGAAGGGGTGCATATACCTTGATAAGATGATTGGAGATGGTTATGAGCCAAATAACGTGCTCTATACCTCCCTTATTGGCCATTATTTAAGGGAAGGAGAGTTTAAATCTGCCTTCATGCTAGTTGATTTGATGTACAGAAACCAGATCAAATGTGATCTTGTCACCTATATTGTTGTGTTACGGGGTGTATGCAGACATATCAGTGGCATTAAGCATAAATGGGGCATCACAAGTAGAGCATCTTATAAAGCAAGAAAAATGCTATTTGATTTGCTACAGAGTAGGAGTTTGGCACCAATTGATAGACACCTTAAAGTTCCTGTAAATTTGCCGGAAGCAATGAAGCACTTTGCATTGAATCTGTTCAAGAAAATTAAGGATAGTGAATTTATGCCAAATCTATTCCTATATAATGGCTTAATATCTGGTTTTTGCCGAGCGAACATGATTGAGGATGCCTATCACCATGTTGAGTTGATGCAAAGAGAGGGGTTACATCCCAATCAGGTGACGTATACAATTCTGATAGGGGAGCACATAAATCGAGGTGAAATTGATAGTGCTGTTGGCTTATTCAACAAGATGAATGCTGATGGTTGTCTTCCGGATGGACTTGCATACAATAGGTTAGTGAGAGGCCTTTGTAATAGTGGAAGGCTGTTGGATGCGTTATCGCTTGTTTATGCAATGCATAAGAGGGGTTTATTTCCGAGTAAGTTGTCTTATAATTGTTTATTGAACCACCTTTGCTCAAGCGGATTGAATATTCATGCCTTCAAGATATTTGAAGAAATGCTTACCTATAACATTATTCCGAGCCTTCGCTGCTCTAATTTGCTGCATTCCAACTTATGTGTAAGTGGGAGGTGGCATGAAGCTCAAATAATCCACAATTTGATGCACAAAGAGGAAAATGTCTCTGGACAACTCAATGAGAAGGTATTCGGTTGACTCATGCTATAGATAAGGAGATCTCCATTTGGCTATCTATGAGTAAACAAATGGTTTTGTTATGGGGGAACTTTACTGGAAGTTGGTATTACTATATCCTTGGTCCTCCTTTATCAGTTGTCATTTCAATTGGCAATCTTAATCATTGGAAAAGTTAGAAACTTATTACTAAGGGCCATCTCACCCTCTTACCAGAGAGGAGGAATCTCTTCTTGCACTTCTCTGCGCTTGTGAAAGACATGGTTGTGCTGCTTTTGACTATTTGGTAAGTCCATCTTTTAACTTCCTCTATCATGTTATTTTTACCATATGTATCATGAGTAGCTTTTTTAGTTAACCATCAAACCGGGACATGCTAAGACTAATTTTGCTGATATGCCACTGATAGATATTATTAACAATGGTTGCCACTTGAGGCTTCACAATGTGGCTCTAAGGAAAAGTTAAACGTACACGATCTACCATCATATTGCAGACTGCAAGGAATCTGATTTTTTACATGACTACTATCAGTGTGAAGCAACTGTACCATCGTCATCAACCACCTAGATGTACCTTCACGTATCTTTTCTCTTGATGGGGACATAAATCATGATGGTTCACTTAGCCGAGGGGTTTGCTTGCATAATTGATGGATTTACCTAATTTAATCACTCTCTAATAGAAAAGTTCATGCATTATTTTTTCCGCAAATCATATGCATGTCCCCGTGTTCATAATCATTGGTGGAAATGCAAGGTCTAGAGTGCATCTCAAATCAAGTCCCACCCCAGCCTCCAGAATTGATTAGGTCTTGAAGGACAGAGTTTGACCTTCTGTTAACTTAGTCATATGTTGCATATTGATGGTCTTGTATGTCAATTGACAATTTGCATCTCATATTGAAATTTTTCATTAGGCACACAAATGTACTTTTTCTATTTGATTTTGTTGGCAAAAGAATGATAAACTGATTTCTTTACCCTTTTTCAGATCCTTGTGACTTGGCTTAACGTATTTTAAGGTGGATGTTGCTGTGGAAGCTTTTGGATTCTAGACAATGAGCACTTTACACGGTAACTCAGCAAATGGTAACGTAAATTCTATTTGCAAGTCTTTTTTAAAAAATCAGAGATTTAAGAATTATTAGATGGAGCATTTACTTCAGTTTTCAGGTGAAGTCACTTGTTGTTTACTCCTTGCTACTGCAGTTGTGGAGTTGTTTGAGCTTCTTTGGCTGCTTGAGTTGGTAGTCATGCTGAGTTAACTGATGCATTGCCTTTTAGTGCATTATGGAAAGTGAAAGGAAGTGAAAAGCATGCAAGTGTGGCATCTGAGAATCAGTAATTCATCTCATGTATGATTTCTGCCCATCATACAATTCCAGAATGCTTTTTGCGGCATTGTCATTTAAACAAAAGGTTAGCTTCCGTTTTCCATCTGTTATTGGAGGGGGAAAATGTCAAATGTCACTAATTCCTTCAATATACTGAGGTTCTGTTTGAAAATTTAATCTTACTGTTGAAATTTTTTTGCTTGGTTTACCACACTTTAGAGCAGTATGTGAGTACGTAAGATCATGGTGATCATGCTGTGTCCAAATAGAGATAAGGAAACAGAGAACGCTTGAGCTTTGGCTCACCTCATGCCTCATTCCCTAAGACACACATGTACTTTAATTGTACGCATGCATGCACTCACACAAGCACTATTGCATATGCTCGTACTGTCAAGTGGAGGTCTGCTGCCCGATGAAGGTCGTTAAAATATTCTCTCTTGTTGGACAAAACTTCTCATCTGCCAATGACTATCTTATTGATATATTTATATCTCCACTTGCCAATTTGTATTTTCTTGAAGTGTTGATGTCATTATTTTTCTTTTAAGAGCTGAAATTGAGCAAGTCATATAGATATCTATCACTCTTGATAGCAGTTAATTTGAAATTTCCTTCCCGTCCAGTAATCCATTGTACCTCTCATTGAAATGTCATTTTAAACCTACTGAATCAGCTGGATGAGACCTCCTCATGGCATGGTGGGTTTCCATGGAATTGTGTTCCTATAGCTTGGACCCATTTCTTTGGTGAGAAAAAGAACAACTTTGTGTTAGTGATGGACCGGCCAGAATTGAACGTGGCATAATTCGGGGCAAGATGGTATTCGTGGGGCAATTTGTTTGATCCCTAACATTGGGTTGGACCTATTGATTTCAAGTGAAGGATTGGGTCACAGCTACCGTTATTGGGTCACAGCTACCGTTACTTTCCATTTCCGGATCTGCAAGAGTATCAGGTAGTTTGGAATTGGTCTGGTAATGAAAGTTGTCATGGAAATTTGCTAAATTTAATTGCATCGGCTTTAATCTTGCTTTATGTGTTTCTGCGTTATTGTTAAGAGTGTTTCACAACGCCTAATAAATGTTTGGGTATGTCTATGTTGGCCCGTGGCACTGTGCCTCCTAGTCCTTGGTACTGCTAAATTCTTTTGTTTTCATTATAGTCCATTGAAATGTGCTCTTTTCATTGAAAATATATGTAGAATGTGATTATTATTTAAAATTTTTTTAAGGCACTTTATATTGGACTACAACAATCAAACTGATTTATGACAGCCTATGAAAACCGGGGCACCACAGAAATGCCGTAAATTTTGATACTTAGCTTAGTAGAATTCTGACGCAAGTCTGCCTTATGATTTTCGAAAAGGCATAGGGATCTGCTTTATCATTGATGATTGTTGTGAGAATGGTTTGTTACTCTCATTAGGATTGTTAGCTGACAAGCTAAATTCTTCCTCTATGCGTCAATCAAGATTGTGCTCATTCATTCCATGGAGACACACAGACATGTGTAGCACAGTTCAATCTTGTTGAACTGATAAATGGTAATTTGTGGTTCTACGGATCTCATGACCATTTCTCTTATTAGTGCCTCTAATCAGTGAGGTGATCTCCAAAATGATATTCTTTTGAGTAGTATTCTCCTCTGTGACCCTGTCCAATGAAATATATCCGAGTGTTATTTATTCGATTCCATCAAGCTGTTGGTGGCCATGTAATTTTTCATGTGAAAATAACTCAAAAGGATAATCTTATGTTTCACTGGTATGGGTGGGCATGTGCTTGCGTTTTAATTTCTATTTTACCTCCATGGTCCCTAATGTGGTGCATTAATAAAATGATTGCGTGAGGACCAATGATTGATTAACTGTGGATGGAACATAATTTTCAAAATATGCGGCTTTTCTAGTAGTCCTTTCTGTACAAGTTAGCATTAGCTTAAAGTTTTCTGCTCTGTAATTGTTCCCCAACTTGCTGAAATTTCAGGTGAATCAATTGTATTGTTACGGCGTCAAGACTCCTGAACAACTTGCAAGGCCGAATGCAAAGTTGAACAAGATCCCAGTGGGCACATTTCATTTGTAAACCAAGCCGAGGTTCATATTTTCCTGAATTTTGTCTTCCTCTGCATTAGCTATTGTGTGCGTGAGGTTTTTTTTCTTTCTTCCATTATGATAAAGTAGAGAAGACAATGATGAACTGTGAAGTTTAAGATCTTTCAACATGGTGGATGGATATTTCATGTTTCTAGAGGAGTATGTGACTGATTTGGACCAGATCTTTTTCTGACTTTAGTGCCCAGAATTAAAGTGACCGCCAGTTTGTTCCCAGTTAATGCCCCGTTTGTTCCTTGGAAAATATCTTCAGAAAAATGTTTTTCAAAATTTTCGGCTTTTTTTTTTTTTTTTTTTGGTAAAGGTAAGAATTATATTGACTATAACCAATCTATACAAAAGGGGGTTCCCGGCATTAGCAACATACACTCGTCAGAGCGAGTGGATGGGTGTTGAGAAAGAAACTAAAAAAAGGCCAAAACAATGGCAACAACCAGCAAAAGCAGTAAGAACCAGCCAACACGGCAGCACAAACTAGCCAAAATCGGCAGCACAAACTAGCCAAAATAGGAAAAGTGGGTTTCCGACATTCATTTCAGGGAAAATGCGGAAAATGAATTAATCAGGGAAAATATTTTCCATCAATAGGAAAAGTTTTTTAAAATAGGTCTCTCCCTAATGTCATCCTTTTCTTTTTCTTAAAAAAATTCAAAATTTTAATTTTTTTTCCATTTTTCTAAGCTGATCGTCGGCCATAGGCGAGGCTTGGGGCCTCACCAACTTCTGGCAAACTTGATCTCTTCGCTTGCTTTTGTCAGAGAATTGATCTTTATATTTAAGACATTTTTTTTTTTTTTTTTTTTTAGGAATGATGCGAAGTTGAGGAATTTGAGTCATGTTCAGAATCTCATTATGAATTTGTCCAAAAATATTCCCATCCTTTATGGACAAATCCAGACTTCTTTCTTCGTCTTCCTTTCAAGAAGAATGAAGACATCGATCCCACAAAGGCGAGTTATGTGGGAATGAAGCCAGAACACCTGGTTTTGGCTCAACAAGAATGCTCGGAATTATTACAACAAGGCCTTATTGAAATTTTTAATTCTCAATGGGCTTGTGAAGCTTTCTATGTCAACAAGCGTGCTGAGCAAAACAGAGGAAAAATGAGATTGGTGATTAATTACTAGTCCCTTAATCTTTTCCTCCAAGATGACAAATTTCCTTTACCATCAAGAGATTCCCTCTTTTCTAAATTAACCAAGGCCCACAACTATTCCAAATTCAATCTCAAGCCAGATTTTGGCAACTGGGCATCCACCCTGAAGACAGACCAAAACAGGGTTTTGTATCCTGAACCAGCATTTTTAGTTGAAAGTTTTTCCTTTTGACCTAAAAGTAGCACTATCCTTATTCTAGAAGGCCATGTGTCGAATTTTCCAACTAATATTGTCAAGTGCGGCAAGATGATATCCTGCTCTACAGCCTTGATGAGCAGTCACACTGCCAACTTCTAGAAATTGTGAAGAAACATGGAATTATGCTTTCTCAAAGAAAGATGAATATTGCCAAGATAGAAATTGAATTTCTTGGTATGCACCTTAACAAAGGTATGTACTACCCAAGGCCATATATTGCTCGGGAATTACTAAAATTTCCTGAAGAAAATTTCATAGTAAAGCAAGTTTAGCAATTTCTTGGGATAATCAATTATCTCAGGGATTTTGTTTTAAATATTGCAAAGCTGTTCATTCCATTGCAAACAATGCTGAAAAAGAATCTCAGACCTTGAGAAAAATCTCAGACTGACGTAGTCGCTGAATTTAAGGAGATCATGCAAACTCTTCCTCCACTTCAGATTCCATCAACAGGAAAAAGAATTCTCCAAACTGACGTCAGGGCAGCCATCTTGTTTAAAGAAATTGATGGAAAAAGGCATCTGTGTGCCTATAAAAGTGGAAAGTTTTCTCAAGCAGAAATGCATTATCATTCCACTTTCAAAGAAATCTTAATGGTCAAAAATGGTATAAAAATTTTTGAATTTCATCTTATTGACCATCATTTCTTGGTTGAACTAGATATGGCATCATTTCCTCAGATGACCGAATTCAAACAGAAGTAGGTTCGAAATTCTTAACTGCTTCGATGGGCTGAATGGTTTTCAAAATACTATTTTGAAACCAAACACATTGCTGGAAAAAAGAATGTGCTTGCTGATTTTTTGTCAAGACCAAAGGCACTCAACATGTATATCATGAGGCGTGCTTTTCATACAATCCAGAAGATCAAAGGTTGGCCAAGTTGGAAATTCTCTTAGGAGATCATTGAGTACATCCAGAATGATAGTCTTGCTGAAAATATGGACAAACTCATGTGGCAATGCCACACAGAACTATTTAGATCCAATGGAGGTTCGATTCTTTATCCATTTGAATTAAATGTGAACTATCCATTAATTCATTCTTTAATCTGGAAAGAATATGATTTTCCTGATCAACTTTGATGGTTATTATGGTACTTAAACAATAAGTACTTGATAGCTATTGAAATTCCAACCAGAATGTTCATTACCAATCTCACCAGAATATTTCAATTAGGCAGAGGTAAATTCGAAAAAGAAAGCGATAAAAATCTCTTAAATTTTTTTAATTAGTTTTATCCTCCCACTCACTGGAAATATATCCTACAAAAAGAACTGACATCTACACAGCCAGATCCTGAAGTCCATACCATCTTGTTCTTCCATCGCCCATGGAATTTTGTTACCAATAATGACAACATTATCAAAGCTCTTCAAATTATAGGAACCACATCCTATAAGCCCTAGCCACTCAACACAGAAACGCGAATCCACAAATCCTATCTAGGACATGTTGAATGTTGTGAACATCAGTATCGAGAATTCTAGAGAATTTTATGCCAGGAAAACAAAACCATTCTTCCGGATGTATGGAATTATAATGTACCCACTGAATGGGATCATTATAACATAGCACCAGAAGCTAAGGGAGCACTCCTGGACTTCAGACAGGCATCATTATCACAGGACCACCAGTCGACAGACACAAGTGATATTGCACAGTCCACTCAAGACCCCTACGCCAGATGAGGAGGTCCCCTCTCTCAAGATCCTTATGATCATGGACCCTTGATGTTGTTCCAAAGCGACACATCTTTTTATGCACAACCATCCAATTGGCCTCAGCCAAGCATCCCTATTGACACTGAAGACACTGATGACGCTACAAATTGGGCACAGAAATTAGCATCAACAACAACATCCTCATCACATCAGCTAAACCAGATTCTCTTACCAGAAGACCTTGAAGCACTTGAACAAAAATATGATTAACATGTTTTAAGAACAGTGCACAACTTAGATGACTCGGACTATGACTACAATGCTCGTGATGGAAGAGACAGTTGAAAGTTCATCGTAGTAGATTATTGTAGCATTAGGCTACTAGGCTAGGGAAATCGCTGTTCATAGGTGTGCAAATAATTCTCTACCGAGAATTTTGGCGTTTGCGTCTTTTCCGGCGCCTTTATTAGGTCAAAGGACTTTGGTCCTTGCTTGTTTGTTGCTTTGTGACCTCTTTTGCTATATAAGGCGAAGATGGTGTATTGTGTTGGGCAGAGTCCCTTAAAGTAAAATGAGTGTTTTGTGAAACTCTCTCATGGCTTTCTAAACTCTCCTTTCTTCTCCAGCCTGGTAGGATCCTTTAAGAAATGCAGCTCAGATAGTTAAAAATGTTTCCATTCCTAATTCTATTTGGGTGTTTGTAGGCTTTGAACTAAAGGTGTGGGTGGTTTTTCTACTAACAGGCTGTTCCTAGCTTGAACAAAGAGAGGTTCGCCCACTGTGGGAAGGCATACCTATAGGCCACTCACTAGATTGGCAAGTGTGAGTTGAGCCTCGAGCTTGCCAACCTCTAGTCTTACCAAATTGGCATGCCTGTTTGAGGAATGATAGGGTAATTGAGTCATAAAATTTTTAAAAAGTGCAATCAAATCTTAAAACTTATTAAATTGGTTTGATTACGTCTTTTCATTAACACCATCGATTTGCATACTGAAAAATGCTAATGAGGCTTTTTAAAATTAATTTCTCTCACTTACGTGGCATTTATTTATTTATTATTTTATTGTTATTGTCGTGGTTGTGGTTGTCGTTTTTTTTTTTTTATTCAAATCCTATTTAAATTAGATTAGAAAACAAAGAAAAGAAAATCTACAATTTTATATAAAAAACTGTAAATAATGAGAGAGGAACGATAGGGCTCGCCCATGGGTGCTAGGGGTGATTGGGTTCAGGGTGGATAGGGTCTAGACCAAAAACTTGTACCCAACCATGTTATAACTGGTTCCTCTTTTCTGGACCCTATATCCGACCCTATATGTATTGGACCCTATACTCGACCCACCCTGTTTTTTTCGATCAGGTTCTAGGGTCAACCCTGTTTCTACTTGAACCTGTTTTGCAATCTTCCGATATTTTATACGACTTTGAATTTTATATTAACACGCAAGAAAATAACGTAATCCTCCTAATTTGTGTCGAAATATTAAACACTTGTAATAAATAAATACATGAACTTTTTTACTAAACGAAAAATTAAGGATTCACAATGCTAATTATAATAAGTAAAATTATAAGGCAAAAAATTAGCAACAAATATGGGTCTAATATTAGTCTTATTCCCACAACTACTATATGGAGCTATTCATTTATGTAAGTATAACTCATCCTACAAAAGAGAAATTAGATGAGCCAATCCATGTGATACGACGACGAACACCGTCCGTCCATCGGACAGTACAAGAGGGAGTTGGTAAGAGAGGGAAGCAAGTGAGGAAGATGAATGTTCTCCCGTGCATGTTTGAGAGAGTCAAGAGGAAAAATGCCATGTGATTGCAGGAGTAAAAATAGAAATCGGGGGAAAAAAAAAAAGGTTTTGGACCTTTACTTACAAAACTGGTCTCGGAACTAGTTCCAAAACTGGTCCGGGAACCGGTTTCTAGGTGGCTAATCACTTGGAACCTATTCCTGGACCGGTTTAAACCAGTTCCGAATTTTGGGAACCAGTTCCCTGACTGGTTTCAACGGGAACTGGTTCTCGACCCTGTTTTCCGGGGTGGGCTGGTCCGAGAACCGAGTATACCCGATCTGGTTGCACACCCATAGTGGGCGCTTCCACCATTGTTGCCCATCGCTTAAGGGGCCACTGTTATATAACGTGACTGATAATAATCTTCTTTGCTTGATGTGTGCGGTAGCTTCTATCAAACTTTCGTGATTCTTCCCATTCGTTTGGTTAACAATGTTCCTTCAATCTTTCTGAGCGCCCTTAAGGTCCATCCAGTCTTGAGTGCTTTCTCTTGGTGCTTGGAATATATTAAATGATATTGGGTTGTCAATTTAGGACACTTTAGTGAAAACAACATTCGCATCTCTCAGATAACAAAAAGTGGTTTTGTCAGTTTCAAATTCTTTGAGGGGTTTTTTATATATAAAAAACCAGCTATCAACAGGTACTTGATAATGGTACAAAGCATTTTCTATATCTTCCTTCTGCATCCCTTCCAAGATTTACTGAAGGGTTATAGCTGCATCTTTCGTTCTGTTGAGGATGTTTTCGCTGCTGTTGCCATCGTCATCAATACTCAAAAATCTGCAGGGCATTATTGGAATTAGAGCTGACCACGAGAGTGAAATTGGCACCAGCAGCCCAGTAGGAAGAGGCTGATCATTGTCTCTCGTTGTCTAGATGTTTCGTTTCCATCTGTAACATTGTCTTTTTCCTTCGGAGGACTAAGCTGCGTAGATACTGCGCATTGGCAGAACCAGTGCTTTGAACCATCTTAGAGAATGCGCTCACTTCATTTGCCAGCAAATTCTCTTCAGTATCGTGTTCTGCTACCTGAAGTGAAAGTTCAAAGCATCGCAATCATTACTTTAATGGGATGTAGAATCGCAACAACATTCACATGCATGAATAATTCATTGCAGGCACATGGTCCTTTTATGGTGAATCGATGGATCATTTCACTTCTCATTTTTCAAAAGTTTCTAGGGCCATAACAACCATACTTCACAGAGAGTCGTTTTCACTTTTACATATACATGAATACAAATTGTGAATATGCATTTCATGCTATTACTGTTGTGTGCATAATGTAGAGCGGTGCTCAAACATACTTGGCTAGCATCGAGCACAAGAATCCAGTCGGTGTCAATGATGGTGTTAAGTCTGTGAGCGACGATGAGCATGGTGCAGTAGTTGAATTCTTCACTGATGGTTTTCTGGATGAGAGCATCGGTTCTAACATCGACGGCAGCAGTTGCTTCATCGAGAACAAGAATCTTTGATCTTCTTAGTAATGCTCGAACAAGACACAGCAATTGCCTCTGTCCCCCACTGAAGTTTTCTCCACCCTCAGAAACCTTGGCAGGACACAAAGAAATTGAAATAGACCAAAGAGCAGCTACATCTGCATCATTGACCCGGGAGGGCGGGGAGGCGTTCTATATTCTATACTTGGCAAGAAATCATGATGCATTAAAGACAGTCGCCCGCCACTATCTTTCTTCAAACCCTTTATCCAGACTTAAATTCATGAGTTCGTTGTACCATATCCAGACTCAATATCACTCCTATCTCTGCCAAAGGGCATTAACCTAGTTAAGTGTTATCATCGCTATCTCAACTCTTGCATGCTTCGGACAACGTCTAGCAATCCTTATCAAGACAATTTTTATAACTTAAATATTTTACCCTCAAACATTGTTTGGTAACTACCGATAGTTTCATCAACATAAACCTGAATTCAATATGAATTGCAATGATCCCCTTAATAACATTTTACGTCTAGTAATTTTGTTGAAAGCTTACCTTAGCATCAAGACCATAAGAGTTCCTCCTGATGACATCCTTCAAATGTGCTCTCTCCAGGGCCCCCAGAGGTCAGTGTCAATATGTTCATCGAATGGGTCGAGATTGAATCTCACAGTTCCTACACAAAATTGGGAAGAAAGAAATTATTTGAGATGATACTAAGGACCTGTTTGTTAAAATCTGTTTTTGTTCCCCGGAACAACTATTTTTGTTCTTTTATTCAGAGAAAGGAAAAAAAGAATAGAAACTTGTTTGATAAAATTTATATTCCCGGAACAAAAAATCTATTCTTTTTTTTTTTTTTTTTTGTTTTTGAAAATAGATTTGGAATAGAAATAATAAATAGAAAAAAGTAGTTTGTTGTTCCTGGAAACAATTTCTAGAATCTATTTTTTCTTTTTTTTTTTTTTTTTTTTTTTTTTTTTTTTTTTTCTGTCTTTTCTTCTTCTTCTTCTTCTTCCATTTTGCCAATCGCCGGCCAAGGCTTGCAACCTCGTCGGAGCGTTGCCGGCCCCCGGAGACACCAAGCCGCGATGAGGCTCGTCAACCCGAGCCTTGCCGTGGCTGGGCGAGGCATGGCAAGGCTCGGCCTCGCCAGGCCAAGGCAAGGCTGAGACTTGCTGGACCTCACCTAGTCGGTCACTGGTCATGACGAAGAGAAAAGAAAAAGGAAAAGAAAAAAAAAGGAAAAAATAATAAAAGAAATAAAAAATTAAAAGAAAAAAAAATCTAAGAATCCTACCAAACATATTTCTACTTTGGGACCGACCCAAAAAAAAAAATTTTCTATCTCGAGAATAGAAATTTAGGGAAGTTACTAAATGTGTTCTAATAGAATAAAAAAAAAAATTTCTTATCAGAAATTATTCTCCAAAACAAAGTGGTCAAATGCGCCTTTAGTCTCCACATATGATGAAACTAAAGGGTTTTATTGGTATATCGTAGAAGCTTAGTCCACAGTAATAGAGTTCGGAGTATGCGGTATATCTGACAGCACATTTAAAGGAATTAGGTCATTTGTATCCGGACATTCCTTGGAACAAAACCAAAGGGGGACAGTGAGTTAGGATGTGAACGGATTGCGACTGGTCAGGTGGATTGTTCGTGTCAGAAACAAAGCGACCGTCCAAGAGTAGTTGGGTAAAGAATTGGACTGCAAGAACTGCAAGTAGCTCTTGTGAACCGATGCTTTCTCCAAGGAGTGAAAAAGTTCTGGAGCGCCAATATTGGACCTAATAAGTGTGAGAAAACTCTCAGTTGTTGGCTGGGTCCACCTTCATGTGGGGCCCAGCCAGCATTAAATAAAAAACAGAAAGAAAAAAATAAAAAGAAAAGAAAAGAACAAAAAGAAGTGGAGTCTCGTGCGTGGGTGCATCCTTCGAAAAGTGAAGAGAGGAGAGAGAAAAAAAAAATAAAAACTGTACAAGCAAAGAAGAAGAAGAAAGAGAGTTGCAACTTTGCGACTCTAATTGGAAAGCCAAATATTGTCAGAATTAGCTCAAATTTTAGTATATTGTTTGTGAGACCGAGGGCTACAAGTTGATTGGTTTTTTTTTCGTTGAGAACTGTCTCCGAATTCTCCAATTGCGGTTAAGTTTTTCTTGTTTTAAACTTGTTCATCTACCTATGTGGTGAGAAAAAGATTTGTAATGTTGATGTTGAGTCTCTAGTATAAGACTAGAGAAGAACATTTTGTATATCCTACTATTTTTGGTGATTAGTGGATGTTTTTCGGCGGTCCGTGGCTTTTCCCGCATCAGGTTTTCTACGTTAATTCCTTGGTGTCGTTATTTGCTTTGTCTACTTATCATTTTGGTATTATACTTGCATGTTGTGAGGCTATACATTACTAGTTGTTGCTAGTGCTTAAGAGATTTTTAGTTGATTTAGTTTCGGGGGAGAAATTGATCCTAGATTGCATTTAGTCGTGGTGAATTGTTGTACTCAAGTTCTCCCCAACAGCTATGTATTGGTAAAGGACAATGCAATATTAACTAGTGAGATGACTGAAAAACAAGAATTTGTTAGCAGAATTTCCTATGGAATATTAGAGAAGTTGAGGGAAGAATGAAGAGATTTTAACAAACAAGTTAAGGTAATAATAGAATTTCACAGTAACTACCCGAGAAAAGAATTGGTGATTGAGGTATGATACTGACTTTCCGCAAATCTTCCAATCCAATTTTAGAAGTGTTGCATCCATCGATCAAGATTCTTCCCTTTTGCAGCTCGACAATTCGGAACAAAGCATTTATCATGCTAGATTTTCTAGCACCGGTTCTTCCAACTATTCCCAGCTTCTCTTGGGGTGCTACGGTAAAAGACAATCCATGCAAGATGGGAGGCAGTTCAGGTCTGTAACGAAGGACCACATCATCAAACTTTATTGATCCCAGTGAAGACCAACCTGGAGGGGGTCGGTTGTTCTCTATTATAGCCGGAGCCTCCGAAGGCAATTCTATGTACACAGCCACACGCTCTACGGCATTCAGACTATTCTCAGCTCTGCTTGCTTGTCTCAAAACACCGCTCAGAAGGTTTGTTATATTCAAAGTGTAGCTAAGGAGGAGACCCATATTTGAAGCAGACACTGCTCTGTTTTCTGCTTTTTCGGTCTGCATAACCGCAAATGTTGCTGTCAGCCAGATCATTATGCCTCCAAGAGTCTCCAACCTTATGAAGCGCCAAAGGTTAGAACTGACATCGACGAGGGTGAATATGATATTATTGTCCATGGCCTTGGTGTTGATAGTGGCCAATCTATCATACGCTTTGTATGCACGTATTGTTGACAAGCCGTTCAATGCTTCTCCAAATTGCACATAAATTGGAGATCTGGTGATTGAATCCAAGCGTTTCACTTCACAAGATGTAGCCTGTTGGCAACGCATGGCAAGCAATCAGAAGGACTCAACCATAGGTAGGACGAAACATGTGTTAGAGCAAGAGGAGCAGTCCTATCGAGCAATTAAAAGGATCTACCATTTTCCTTGATTACTAATGCCCCCTCTATTAAAAAAAAATGATAAAAGGATGGTTCAAACAAATTTTCATTCCGATCGTTTGTACTCATTACTTGGTCAATGTTTCATATAAAGGTAGAAAGAAGTGTTGGTTTCTACGGTAGAAGAAAAACATCTAAATAGTGGTGTGTGTAAGAGTTTTCCTTACGTGGGCTACATTAATTGAGATTGTAATTATTGTTTTACGAGGTTGATCTAATAAGGTAAGACATAAGGTTTTCTTAATGGTCAAATATGGGCCCGGCATTATTTGGGCCGAGTTGGGCCGGGCTCATGATGAGAGGGCTCGTCCAAAACTCTATAAATAGCGCTAAGGTCCCTCCTCTAGCTCTCATTCTTCCACGAACTCTCTCTCACCTCACATAAGGCAAATTGTAAGTGGCAGTCTCATCGAGCTAAGAACCAAGGGTCATAGAGGAGAAGAACCTGAGTGTCGACTCGTCGTTTGATTGTTGGATTGTCGTCATTCCACATAAAAAACAATGGATTCCAAATCAGGTATGCAAACCTTTGTATTCTCCTCCTACATGTTCGGTTTTCTAGCTACGTCGATCCTGGGAAGCCGCTTTGGCAGCCAACATTTGGGATCGGAGCCTTGTAGCCTAGAACCGGAACTGTTGCTTCTGGCCTGTTTTCAGAAATTTGGCCCATTGAAACTTGATTTTGAAAACATATTTGGATTGGTCTTGTCAAGTCGAGCGTTTTGGTGGGTGGCACGCCTCTGGCGGAGGCCAAATGCGCCTGCTATGAGAATTTTGGATTTCACCTACACTCGGATCGTTTCACATGTTTTCGTGAATTTTGGTCAAATGTAAGAGAATTTTGATCACATATAAAGATTCTACGAACCAATATGAGCATTTTGATGGCTCGTATGCATTGAGACGAGGCCGAAAATGGCCGTACGTGCCTCCATGCGCCGAGATGGAGCTCGGAGGCGATGCCACGCGCCGCTGTGCCGTCTCATGTGCTCATGCGCGCTAACGCGTGGAACACCTTAGTGTAGTGACGTCATCCCACCGACTTCGCCACCGCCATGACAGATGATGTCACGTAAGATGCCTTACGTGCGACTGCCACGTGGCATGTGACGTCACTGATGACGTTACCACTGACTCGACCTGAGTTGATTGGGTCGTCTCGACCCGAGTTGACCGATTTGACCTGACTCTGGTCTGAGGGGTTGAGTGTTGACCGGTCGGACTGGTCGGATCAGCTTCAGGTTGGCTTCTGGTGCCAGCACGTGCAGCTCATGTGCCGCGCATTCTGGCAGCGCATGAGGGCGCGTGGGAGCTCTGATTGGAGCGTGGTTTGGACTGTTGTGCTGATATGAATGTTCTCTACACTATTATGTGTTTTTTTTTAAAATATGTCTGATGATTTTATGAATGTGAAAATGTATGTGAAACCCTAAGGTAAATCAAAATGCATGTGAAACCCTAAGGTACATGATTTTAGGGGTATTTTCTGTGTATTTTTAATGTATTTCTCTATGGTTTTGGAAATATGTTGCGATCTCACATGCATATCATTACATAAAGATTGTACATAGCATTGATTCATTGATAATATGTATAATGTTTAGCATGTATTAACGGATGGAGCAATGCAATTAGCATGACTTGTGATTTTAGTGACAAACAACCCTTGTCATCAAGTCTAAAATCACATGTGAAAGGTGAATGTGAGTCATAAAATTCTGTCCCTGATATGAGAGAATTTCGATGATTCAGTTGGGTTATGACCGCCAAAGTGGCACACTTGATTGAATTTGAGAAACGTTGGTCTCGTATTTTGATGGGATTTCTCCTATTCTAATGCATGGTCATACTCCCAAATGAGGTGTTAGTTTATGGAGGGATGCATGTACATCATATGGTTGAGGAGTGACTGACTCTAGTCGTTCATACACCCAAAGGTGGTGAATTCACAAAAGGTCAAAATATATTCTCATGACCGCTGTCATGTGAAGAGTGTACAATTGCATGTTATATATTCTGCCCAAAGGTATTTATATGATGATGCGTGTAACTCTCAAGATGTGTACTTATAAGGTTTTCAAGTTACATAGAATTCACATGGTGCAAATTACATATGTTGCTAATTATTAAGTTACATTATCAGTAATGGCAACTCCATTGTGATTAAGGTTCCTATTGGTCAAATTTTAAGTAGTGAAGAGGATTTTCTATCACAGATGGATGTTGGTAAATGTTCATATTACTCTTCTTTTGAATAAGCTGAGAATCTCATTGGTAGTTATATGGAATTAGAATATATTCCTTGTTACTTAGGAAAGAGCAATTGTATTTGTCCATCATCCATGAAACCTTTCATTTTGGGAACACTTGAAAATTATTTATTAGCTGACTACACCGCTAAAAGGATGATAGAAGCCCTAGTGGCTTGAAATTATATCTTATCTATTACCGAGATTGGTATAAATGTAAGAACTTTTCAACATAAGGTGATGATTCTAATGAGGTTAAGGATTACGTCCTAAAGATAGTAGATTTAAAGTCTAAAATCATACTCATAAGGAAAATCATAAAACTGCCGGTCATTATGACAGTCTGATCTCAAGATAATACCTTTTGAAAGAAATGGTGTCATTTACCACTCTTGTAAAAAGAAATGACACATAAAGACATTATAATGATGTAAAGCTTGGTTGTCCAAGCGTGAGTCTAGAGTTAATAATTCATTAACATTCATTTATGAATTCAATTCTTATCAAAAGCCTCATTCAATTTTTGATGGCTAGATAGCGGTGTAGCAAATTACGTTGTTTATCATAAATGAATTCATAAATCTAAGGAAGTCAAATCAGAATAAATCCTAACTCATTGCGGGAAACAAAGTCCAATACAAACATGGTTGGGTATATGGTCCTAAAATGGGGAATTGGTTATAACAGGGTTGGGTACAAAATTCAGGTCTAGACCTTACCCACCCTGGACACGATCACCCCTAGCCTTGGGCATTCAGCCTTCTTGGAATGTTGAGGGGGCGGTGGAGGGGCCGGGGGGGAGGGGGCGGGGGAGAATAGACTACAAATTTTGTTCCATAAATATCCTCATTAACATTTCGTTTTTTTGGTTTTGCCCTCATAACTGTTTACCTTCTTCTTCGTTGACCTTGGCGAGTGAGATTGCGAGGGGCCGACGATGGGCTGGATGGAGGTCGGTGTGAGGTCGGGGTGGTTGCGGCAATCATCGCCGACCAGTGGCATGACCTTGGCGACCCCGTGTGAGTTGCATTGCCGTGACCTAGTTGAGGCGAGGTCACGTTACCTCTCGCGACTTGGGTTGCTGGAGGTCTCTGAGTTGCTGGAGGTCGCGTGACCTAGATTTGGGTGGGAGCGACTCAGGTGACCCAAATCTGGGATGCGGCGAGGTCGTGCGACCTTCGACTTTGGGTCGCCTGAGTCGCCAAGACTTAGATTTGGGTCGCATGACCTCCAGCGACCCAGATCTAGGTCGCCCAACCTCCAGCAAACTAGATCTGGGTTGCCGCAAGGTCACATTTGATCTCCGACTACTGCGTTGCCTTAGTCACCGCGACCTAACAACTCGATAGCGGTGAAGAAAGGGACATGGAGAGGTCGAGGGAGCAGAGGGCGTTCCTGTGGGCGACGGTGACACGGGGGTAGAGGGAGAGGGCGGCGGTGTTGGGGTAGCGGGCAAGGGCGGTGGGGAGGTGCTCGGCATGGAGGAGGCTAAGGGACTTGTGGTGGTGGGACTCGACGGCGTGGAAGGATTGGTAGATGAGGGAGAAGGACCTGTGGTCTCCGGTGGTCGCCTAAGGTCTTGCAACCTGAGATGTCGACCGCCGGCGGCAAATTTCAATCGCCGGCAACCGCCTACCCTTTGCCGGTTGACCATTTTTTTTTTTTTTTTTTTTAATTACAAAAGTTTTTGTAAATGTAAATTTATCCCAACACTATTTTGCTCAAAGGTACTTCACAATGGACTTTTAGATTACAACTTACAAAACACAATTTGCATTTTAGAAAACTCCTTTAACTCAAAGTCCTTTGCTAATTCTTTGCCTTATGATTTTATTTATTATAATTAGCCCCGTGGATCTTTAATTTTTTGTTTAGTCAAAATGTTCATGTATTTATTTATTACAAGTACTTAATGTTTCAATACAAATTAGGAGGACAATGCTATTTTCTCGCGTATTAATATAAAATTCAAAGTCGTAGAGGATATCAGGAGATTGAAAAATAGGTTCTAATGGAAACAGAGTTGATCCTGAAACTGGATCGGAAAAATAGAGTGGGTTAGGTACATGGTCCAATACAAACAGGGTTGGGTATATGGTCCAAAAAAGGAGAATTGGTTATAACAGGGTTGGTTACAGGGTTCAGGTCTAGACCTTACCCACCCTAGACCCAATCACCCCTAGCCTTGGGCATTCAGCCTTCTTGGAATGTTAAGGGGGCGATGGGAGGGGGGGGGGATAGACAACAAATTTTGTTCCATAAATATCCTCACTAACAATTCGTTTTTTCGGTTTTGCCCTCATAATTGTTTACCTTCTTCTTCGTTGAGATTGGCAAGTGAGATTGCGAGGGGCTGACGACGGGCTGGATGGAGGTTGGTGTGAGGTCGGGGTGGTTGCGGCAATCATCGCCGGCCAGTGGCATGACCTTGGTGACCCCGTGTGAATTGCGTTGCCGTGACCTAGTTGAGGCGAGGTCACGTTACCTCTCGCGACTTGGGTCGCCAGAGGTCTTTGAGTTGCCGAAGGTCGCGTGACCCAGATTTGGGTGGCAGCGACTCAGGTGACCCAAACCTAGGTTACGGTGAGGTCGTGTGACCTTTGACTTTGGGTTGCCTGAGTTGCCGAGACTTAGATTTGGGTCGCATGACCTCCGGCGACCTAGATCTAGGTTGCCTAACCTCTGGCAAACCAGATCTGGGTCGCCGCAAGGTCACGTATGATCTCCAACTACTGGGTCGCCTTAGTCACCGCAACCTAGCAACTCGATAACGGTGAAGAAAGGGACTTGGAGAGGTCAAGGGAGCGGAGGGCGTTCCTGCGGGCGATGGTGATGACAATGAGGGTGGCGTCAGTGACACAGGGGCAGAGGGAGAGGGCGGTGGCGTTGGGGCAGTGGGCAAAGGGTGGTGAGGAGGTGCTCGGCGTGGAGGAAACTAAGGGACTTGTGGTGGTGGGACTCGACGGCGTGGAAGGATCGGCAGATGAGGGAGAAGAACCTGTGGTCTCCGGCGGCCGGCTAAGGTCTTGCAACCTGAGATGTCCACCGCCGGCGACAAATTTCGATCGCCGACAACCGCCTACCTTTGCCGGCTGACCATTTTTTTCTTTTTTTTTTTTTTTTTTTAAATTACAAAAGTTTTTTGTAAATGTAAATTTATCCCAACACTATTTTGTTCAAAGGTATTTCACAATGAATTTTTACATTACAACTTAAAAAATACAATTTGCATTTTAGAAAACTCCTTTAACTCAAAAGTCCTTTGCATATTCCCAAAAACTTTCTCCAAAAGTCCAACCAAATGCATCCTTAAGGATGTTCACTACTGTTGTTGTTGTCCTCAATGTTCAAAATCTGTGGGGCATTGTTGGAATTGAGGCTGACCATTCCGGAAACATTGGCAGAGGCAGAATAGTAGGAAGAGACTGAACGTCGTCTCTCGATGTCTGGACGTTTCGTTTCCATCCATAGCCTGCTCTCTTTCCTTTGTAGGACTAAGCCGTGTAGATATTGTGCATGGGCAGACCCCGTGCTTTGAACCATCTTAGAGAATGCGCTCGCTTCATTTGACAGCAAATTCTCTGGAGTATCGTGCTCTGAAACCTGAAGTGAGAGTTGAAATTATCGCAATTGATACAACAATAAGAAGAAGAAATGCAGCTACATTGAAATGCATGTTCAAGCGCCGTAATAATCATACTTAAGAGATAAGAGTGGATGTCACTTTCACATGTCCATGATGACAGACTGCTAGTATGCATTTTTTGCTAGTACTGATGTGTGCATGATGAATAGCAATGCTAGAACATACTCGGCCAGCATCAAGCACAAGAATTCGGTCGGTGTCAATGATAGTGTTAAGCCTGTGAGCTATGATGAGCATGGTGCAGTCGTTGAATTCTTCACGGATGGTTTTCTGGATGAGAGCATCGGTTCTAACATCAACGGCCGCAGTTGCTTCATCGAGAACAAGAATCTTTGATCTTCTTAGTAATGCTCGAGCAAGACACAGCAGTTGCCTCTGTCCGACACTGAAGTTCTCTCCACCCTCAGAAACCTTGACAGGACACAGCCAACATCAATATCAATGGAGATTTTTAGTTTCGTCTTTCTTAACTTATAAGAAAGAACACATGGATACATTATAAAGCCAATAGAATAATGCTGAGCATTACATCGGCCACTTGCACATTGACAAGTCCAAACATATATATAAATTGACATCTCAACTTTAGTCAAAACTTCTTTTGTTTCACGGAAAATAACTTCCGAGAAAATGTTTTTCGAACTTTCCGGCGTTCGTTTTACAAAAAATGAACTAGTCGAGGAAAACGTTTTTAACTATTAGGAAAAAAATCTTCAAAAGTGGAGAAAATGTTTTCCATTTCCATAACTTCTTCCACCTCACATTCTTTCACCAAAGACATTTTTCTTTTCTTTTATTGTTTTCTTTTATTTTTTTTTTTTTTTTTATTTTTTTAAAATTGAGTTATTAATTTCTTTTTCTACCATTTTCTTTTTCTTTTTTCTTGGTCGGTCTTTGACCACAGTGACAGTCAGCAATGGGCCATAGGCCAAATCTAGCCTCCCCCAAGGCCAAATTCAACGAGGGCAAGGTGGAGTTGGCCCGTGCTTGGTTGATCCAAGCGGTCGGCGAGCTTGTGGCTTGCCTAGATTGGCCGAGCATCGAGCTTGCCGGATTTGGCAATCGCATCTTGGTCGACCGTTGGGCAACCAACCATCATTGAGGCACGTGGTGGTGGAGGATGGAGGAGGAGGAAGAAGGAGGAAGGAAAGAAAAAGGAAAAAAATTAAAAGAAAGAAAGAAAATTTAAATTTAAAATTTAAAAAAAGTATATGGAAAATTTCAAAAAAGGGCCTCAAGTGCCATCATTTTCTCAAATAAGAACATGAAGTAGTTATACTTGTTTCAAATAAGGGTCTGATCAAGGATATTTTTGTCATTTTCCTTTTTTTTCTTCTTTCTTTCCTCTTTTTTGGTTCTTTGGCCACGGGCAAAGCGTGTAGAGGGCTGGGCAATGGACAACCTCATTTGATCTTGCGAGGGATGGCCTCACCTGTGAGGCGACCCTTGCCCTAGGGGAGAGGTTACCCCTCACGGCCGTCAGTGAGGGCTCGACAGCCTTCTCTAGCCACTATTGATTATGGGCATCTAGCCCTCATTGGCCCTAGGCAAGGGCTTCCGAGCCCTCATTGGCCTTTGCTGACGAGGTCAACGAGCCCTTGTTGGCCGTGGGCGAGGCCACCCTCACCAGATTTGACAAGGGTTGGCGTTGCTTTAGGGTTGACTTCACTGACGGTTGCGAGGGTGGCCCTCGCTGAATTGAGCGAGGGCAACCCTCACCTAGCCCTCTACGGGCATCGCCAATGGCCGGTTGGCCAGCCACCGACAAAGAAGGAAGAAGAACTAGAAAGAAAGGAAAGAATGAAGAAAAAAAGAAAAAAAAAAAAAAAGAAGGAAAATGACAAAAATGTCATTGACCATGCCCTTATTTTGAAACAATATGCATTTTGGGCCTTTATTTGAGAAAATTAGGGCACTTGAGACTCTTTTATGAAAATTTCCCAAAAATATAAATATAAATATAATTTTTTTGGTCAATTAACAATATTAAAATTCAATTTTTTTGGTAATTTTTCCCAAAAAATAAAATTAGATTATGAATAGTAAAAAAACGTTTTCCACTCAAATTTCAAGTTTCATTTGTATATCGAAAATATAGTTATTTTCTTGGAAAATGATTTTCAAAAAACATTTTTTCGAAAATGTAATATTTTCCTCAAAATGAACGGATCCCGAGATTTCACATGAGTACCAGATATCTCAAGTGCCAAAACTTAGCATAATGAAACACTTAAATGCTAAAAGTTCAGAAATATACTTTTAAGCGTTAAAATTGGAGAAAAACAGATCACCTAAGTGTCAACGACAAGAAATTCCGGCGAAAATGCCAATGTGGCATTTTTCTGGCAAGACGAGCAAAATGATGTCGTTTTGCATGTTGACACGACTAGATAAATCGAAAATGATGTTGCTTTGTCTTGGATTTGAATTTTAATATAAATATTAATTAAATTAATTTTAGAAATAAATTAGAAAAAGATTAGCACTTTTTCGGCGGGGGCTTGTAGTTTTAAATTTAATTTAATGAATATCTATATTAAAATTCAAATGAGGGGCAAAATGACATTGCTTTGGCTCTTCTTTGCTAACTCGGCTTTTCGTCGAGCCACATAGGCAATTTATATTATTAAAAATAAGGCATGTTGGATTTCCGGCATCCTTTGCCAAAGTTGGCGCTTAAATATCCAACTTTTTTAAAAAAGTGGCACTTAAGTATACATTTCGAAACTTTTGATGCTTTAGTATCCCCGTGCCAAGTTTTGGCACTTGTGCTGTACTTTTGCCGATGTTTTATGTATTGAGAAAACGTTATAAAAGGGATCCTTTAGTTTTTTTCGCAGGTAAAACAATTCCAACGTCTATACCACTCTGCCCACTATACCACCATGGCTTTGCTAGATATGATGGCTCTTTTACTCTACCTTGTCGTCTATAACTTAGGGATATTATGCATTTAATGGAAACTCTGCAGATATTATGAAATTAGTCTCTCCACGGAGATTTCACCAGTGAGATGAGCTAACCATATTGCAAGCAGAGTATTCAAACAACTTATAATCATACATAGAAGACTATAGCTACTTCTTTATCACCAGTATCGTCTCATCTACTTTAACTTCAAAAATTTCTAACATACGTGCTTATTTTAGATACATAATTTGTGTTTCTAAAAGTATAAGATGCATATCACTGTTTTTCCTGTATAGTGCTTCGCTGAGAATCTATTGCATACGCACGTCAAACTTTTTTGCTGAACACTAATTCACGTCACTTGCCTCGTATCAATTTAACTCTATTTTTCTCCTCTCACTGCCAAAGGGCATTAAACTAGTCAATTGTTATCATCACTATCTCAACTCTCACATGCTTTAGGCAACGTCTAACAATCCTTTCCTTCACAAGACAATTTCATGATTTAAAACATTTTACTCTTAAACGTAGTTAGGTAAATTCCTGTATTTTCATCAACGTAAACCTGAATTCAGTAGGAAATGCAATGATCGCTTCATCAACATTTTGCATCTAGTAACTTAATTGCAAGCTCACCTCAACATCCAGACCACGAGAGTTCCTCCTGATGACATCCTTCAAGTGTGCTCTCTCCAGAGCCTCCCAAAGGTCAGCGTCATTATGTTCATTGAAAGGGTCGAGATTGAATCTAACAGTTCCTACACAAAATTGGAAAGAAAGAAACTATTGGAGATGATATTTAGTCTCCAAAAATAATGGAATCTAAAGTTTCTTTTAGGTATATCATAGCAGCTTCTCATTCCACAGTAATGGCGTTCAGTGTATGCAGTTATGCTTCGTACTGTAGCCTTTTTCACATGAAATATCGGCATCACAGTAAAACAAAATTGGTCATTTTTATCCAGAACATTCCTTGGAATTAAATCAAAGTAGGACAGTGAGTCAAGATATTTGAACTGATTAGGACTGGTCAACTGGATTGTTCATGTAAAAAAGAAAGCAACCGTCCCAGAGCAGTTGAAAAAAGACTTGGATTGCCAGAATTGTAAATGGCTCTTGTGAACCGATGCTTGCTCCAAGGGGTAAAATATTCTGAAGCTCCAATATTGGACATAATAAGTGAGAGAGAAAACTCTCAGCTATGGATTGGTTTGAGGACATAGCAATATCTACCAGTTAGAAGACTGAAAAGCATGAATTTGCTAGCTAAATTTTAACAAATAAGTTCAGTAGATAAAAGAATTTCACTGTACCTACCTGAGAAAAGAACCGGTGATTGTGGTATGATGCTAAGGACTTTCCGCAAATCTTCCAGTCCTATTTTAGAAGTGTCGCATCCATCAATCAAGATTCTTCCCTTTTCCAGCTCAACAATTCGGAACAAAGCATTCATCATGCTAGATTTTCCTGCCCCAGTTCTTCCCACTATTCCTAGCTTCTCATGGGGTGCTACAGTGAAAGACAATCCATGCAAGATGGGAGGAAGTTCAGGTCTGTAACGAAGGACCACATCATCGAATTCGATTGATCCCAATGAAGGCCAACTGGGAGGGGGCCGGTTGTTCTCTATTATAGCCGGAGCCTCGGAAGGCAACTCTATGTATACACCCACACGCTCTATGGCATTTATACTATTCTCAGCTCTGCTTGCTTGTCTCAGAACATCGCTCATAAGGTTCGTTATATTCAAAGTGTAGCTGAGGAGGAGACCCATAGTGGAAGCAAATGCTGCTCTGTTTTCTGCTTTTCCGGTCTGCATGACTGCAAATGTCACAGTCAACCAGATCATTATGCCTCCTAGAGTCTCCAACCTAATGGAGCGCCAACGGTCGCAACTGATATTGACAAGGTCGAATCTGATATTATTGTCCATGGCCTTGGCGTTAATGGTGGCCAATCTATCATATGCTTTATATGCATGTATTGTCGACAAGCCGTTCAATGCTTCTCCGAATTGCGCATATACAGGAGATCTGGTGATTGAATCCAAGCGTTTCAGTTCACGAGATGTAGTCTGCAAACAACACGAGACAAACAATTGAAAGGAAACTACATCAAAACTTCCAAAGTAATCGGCTATGGGTAGAGGATGAAACATCCGTTAGCACAAGAGGGGGCAAAGACGTGTTATATAACTTTAGCATGGTGCTCACTTGACCGCTATAACATTTTTTTTCAATCAGTTGAGTATCATAATTTCGTCATAATTTCTAAAGAGCAGTTACTAGAGTGTCATGAATTTAAATCAATCACTTGAATGCCATAACTTTTTAAAAACATTTCACCCAAGTGCCGGAAATCTAACATGACATGGCCTTTTTGGTATAGATTTTTAAAAAGTTTGGGCAATCAAGTGATTGATACAAAAATTATATGACAGTCAAGCGATTAGAGGAAAATGTTATGCACTCAAGTGAGTGCTGTAGATAAGTTAGGCCCTCAAGTGAGCAAGGTACAAAAGTTATGGCTATTGTGATGTCCGTTTTCGGAATAAGAGGTGTAATGCTATCGAGATCTATTGTTTCATATTAACACCCCCTCTACCAAAAAAGAAAAATTACAAAAGGATGGATAAAAGGAACTTTCATTCTGAGCCGTTCGTGCTTATTATTAATCACTGTTTCATATAAAGGAAAAAAGACATGTTGCTTCATACTGTAGAAGGATAATGGAAATTGTGTTTCAGAATTTCCACTATGAAACATTTTAATGCCGGTGCGTAGTATCGCAAGAAAAATGCAAATACTACATGACATTGTCAACTTATGTAACAAAAGAAGATAGCCAACCCCACTTAGTGGGACAAGGCTTGGCAATTTTTGTTGCAATTAGCAGAGCAAGTATAACCATGTATGAAAAAGCATTAGGCCCCAAACAAGACTGTGCTCACCTGATAATACAGATAGGCAGCATAAAACAAGATCAAGAGTGGCATTATGGCCCAGAGAGAGATTGTGCTCACAATTCCTATAAGCACAAAAGTAGAAAGTAGCTGCCAGACCTGGATCATAAACATATTCGCAAATTGGGTGACATTGCGATCTATGTCACCTAGATCCTTCGCAAACCTGTTGATTATTCTTCCCATTGGGTTGGTGTGAAAGAAAAGCATTGGTGCCCTTAATATAGACTGGAGCATAGAATCATGCAATCTTCTTGCCGCGTGAAGACTTGAAATGATCAACCAATAAGCATTAGTCAGTGTCACGGTCACCTGATTCACAGAAACATGGGAGTCATCACGGAAGTTGCTAGAAAGACCTACACTTCAGGTGACATATTCCCAGATGCACCAAAGACTCTTAAAACACAGAATTCTAAAAATATAGCAGAGCTAGCAATAGTCTGTATGATGCTATCAGATTCTCATTAAAATTACATTTATCTTTTCTGCACTACTAACAAGGTAGTGTAGTCCAAACTCAAGGATTAAGGGGTAACGTGGCTTTCCCACTTCATCAATTATCAAGAAAGAAAGTATAGAAGTGCAAGCTACTGCCTAAAAGATATTAAACTTAGGAGATCCATCGACCGAATTTTGACGTACCTGACTAAAGGACAAGAGTGCATAGATCAATATGTAGAATCCTGGTCTGTAGTTCTCTGAAGTGCTTTGATCTGTCCAGAAACTCAACCACATACTACTTGAAATTCGAAGAACTTCAGTTGAAATATAGCATATAAAGAATACCGACACCACCCACAGGCCTCCCAGGGCTCGTTTGTACCTAAAAATTGATTGAGCGAAAAAATAAGTTCATATACATGTCACAGATAAGTAGCATTACTGCTATGTAAATTCTATACAATGTAGTCCTGATTTATGAGTCCTAATAAAAGTAGAGGGGAAAAACATTTTACCAAACAAAACACACTATTTGGTTTTCACTAAAAAGGAATTTGCAAATGCATCGATGTAGGTGTGTAAAAGCATTTAATGATATGCATGACACATATTTATTATGCGGAGGAAACCTAAGTATCGCAGGAAAAGGTACCTTGAGACCACGTTTTGAGTGATGTCAAGTGAACCTGAGAAACAAATGTTGCACAAACTTACACCTACATCAATATTTTCTCCATACAGTATTAGCAGTATTAGGTGTTGCATGGACTTTCTTGAACTTTTTATTTGAGATATCAAACATATGTCGAGGTCATCTAATTGGCTTATGTGAACCCTACTTCCATTGCAGAGTTCATGAAAGTTTTTTGGTCTTGAATTTCTTATCCAGAAATAAGCCTATTTTGAAAATAACCTGTCCATACAATAAGTGTTAGAAGTTAAAGCTTCATATCATGGATTTTACTACCTCATCAGGACTTCCCAACTCACGACGCCCGTTTTCCGCTCCTCTTGCTTAATAAGCACCGACTTCCCTCCTTTACCTTTCTTCCCATGGCTTTGATCTTTTGGCAATTCATTAGCAACGCTGTTAGCTGCTGTTTTGTTTGTTTTCTCCTCTTCTTCTGTTTGTAACTTTATTTTTCCTGCATTCTTCAAAAGTTTCTGGAACAGAACCCCGTTTCTAGAGAGCTCATCAAAAGTCCCCTCCTCTTTGATTCTTCCTTCCTGAACCAAAATGATTCGATCCACTTGAGGAAGAAAATGCAGCTGGTTCGTAACAAGAACCCGGGTCTTCCCTCGCAGATCTTCCTTGATACAACTATTAAACACCTGTAACTGACTGTGGGTTAGTATGAGAGACTCTACTGAATGGAAGATCTAATAAATATGAAACTAAAGTTCACTTTAGACATGGAGATCAATTAAGCCAAAAGTTTGGATAGCCCCCTGTTAATAACTATTAAAAAAAAAAAAAAAAACTGCTGAAACAAAGAAAATAATAGATATGCGTAAATTAAAATTGAGGAGTCCCAAATCAGAAAATACTTTTGAAATTAGCAGACGTTGCTTCAATTATTCCAAGAATGATTGCGGCAAGTTATCTTTAACCAAAGCATTTCTGCATGCTTCACATAAAATGCTTTTAAAGTATACAGGTAATTGTTGAAGCTCTATAACATCAATTGCTACACCTGGGGTAGTCTGAAGTGACTAATATCCTGCGGCATGAATATCATACCTGTCGACCAACATGAGTATCCAGAGCACTTAACGGGTCATCAAATATGTACACATCTGAATTCGAGTAAACAGCCCGGGCCATAGAAACCCTCTGCTTTTGGCCTCCGCTTAAATTGACCCCTCTTTCGCCAATCTCTGTAAGATCGCGACCCTAAAGATTAATTGAAACAGATAATTAATGGATCACATCCCACGTTAATAAGAGAATCTCGCAAAGCACTGAGTCCCACTTAACTGGAAGCAAATTAAGATCATGCTCCAGTTCAGTAACGCTGACTGCCCTCCAATATCTTTCTGGTTCAAATTCAGACCCAAATAATATGTTGTCACGCACCTGATATCACACACTAGCGATTAGGCCACAAGATAAAATCATGATATTGTTCCCAACATTGACAAAAAAAAAAAAAAAAAAAAAACAAAACCAGCACTGTGCAACTTACAGTAGCATTGAAAATCCACGACAATTGAGGAACATAAGCAACAGTTCCTCGTATAATGACGTGCCCATTGGAGATAGGAGGGAGTTCTCCGAGCATTGCCGATATGAGAGATGTCTTTCCCTCTCCAGTACCACCAATAATAGTAATTAAGCTACCAACTGGTATGTCCAGATTGATGCTTGACAATGTGGGTTTTTCTGCCTGAAGTTAGCTGAAAATTTAGCCTCCAGTTGATAATAGGCCGCAACAAAAGGACTGGAAACCTCCATAAATGACCATATCTTATTGTGAGATTTTGTGGGACTATTACCGATTGTTTTAAAAATTTAAGTTGTTAGATAAATGCATGGTTTATTATTTAAATATTTTAACACTCTCCTCATGTTTAGTCTAGTCTTTTATCTAATACTGAGCATGGAAATTTAATTGAGGAGGCAAATGAGGCTTAGAAGATTCTCCAGCTTTGATACCATATGAGATTTTGTGGAACCAATAATTATTCTAAAAGCTTAAGCTGTTAGATGAATATGTGATTTATTATTTAAATAGTTTAATACTCATATTAGTGAGAATGACATTGTGACATCCTGGATTTTCAATCCTTTTTTCAATTGAATAAATCGAGCATTTCATCAATGTGCCTATATTGTTATTCTTAGAGCTGATCACTCTTGAGACAATTAGACTATCTGGGGAAATCATTAAGAGATTTTAATACAATGGATTTAAGGATTCGACCAAGAATAGGCTACTTGACCGTGCTCATCTGCTGGGATTATTACAATATAGTAAGATCGATTAAAAATTAGATATGGGTCGGTTCGACTGAGATATGTGATTAAACGCGAGTAATTTCACTAAATTGCAAAATTCTCGTCAATCGGCACTAAATTGATTAGTCTATCGTTTTGGTACCATGTGTCTGTAATCGAAACCTCGAGATTTTCACGACAGCCGAGAGTCGCCAATGTGTCGAATGGCTTCAATGTGGCACAAAGAAAATCGACCACGAGTCATTTATACTAAAAATTTCTGAAAACTACCCGGTAGATTAGGTCATGCTAAAATCTTGTTTGATTGAAATTAATCGCGAATTTGAACCCGATTTCAGAAATTAAAAGATTTTCATGTCACGGGTCATTTTAGGAACGTCGACTCATTTTTCGAGGATTTTCCAGTGAGTTCGGGATTTTTACGGAAAATCGTTTCGGACGATTTGGAAAATGAACGAAAATTCGGATTGGCCAATTTGAATGGATTTTTGGCATTTGGTTTGAGTGAATTGTGAATGGAAGTTTTTTGGGTTTCTTTTGCATTCAAATTGGACCTTAATCGGATAAGTTTGGTTAGAAAATTGGATTTCGAAAAAAATGAATCGAAATTCGGAATTGAAGGAAATTATCGTTTTTGTTACCCAAAACTTGTTATTTGAGGGAAATTTTGTGCAAGAAAGCAAGTGAGGATCAAGTACTTTAGCATGGGGATTTTTTTGGGATCAAATTGGACTAAACAAGAGCAAGTGGGACCAAAATTTTTAGTTTATCGGATTTTATTTTTATTTCCTATTTCTATTTCTCTTATCCCCTCCACGGTAGACGTCCCAAACCAGCCGCCCCTCACCTTTTTCTTTCTTGCTTGCATCTGTTCCATCGAGCCCCTGGATAGCTTCGCTTTTTCTTTCAATTTCCGTGGCTTTGGCCGCCTGCAGCTTGGACGAGCAGCTTCTGGTTTTATTCTTCATTCCTGTCCTTCGAAGTCCTTGCGGTAGCAAGCCTAGCCGTGTTATCCTCACCAAAGCAGCCGCCGAAATCAGCCCAATAGCTAAGGAACCTGAGCAGAAAATTAGAGGCCTCGTGGGCCAATTTTCGGGCCTGATTTGTGCCCCGTTGGTGTTGCCGCTTTGGAGAAGATCGGATCTCGTCACGTCTTCATCATTTTGATCCAAGCGAATCATTAATTAGGTGAGTTTAACTTACTAATCCTCGCTTAGTAAGTTAATGATGTTTAAGGGTTGTTTAATTTAGATCAAGCTTAGTTTAATGGATAATTAGAACGGTTTAGTAAATTAGTTAATTATTGATGCATGTTAGGTTATTAGAGTAGCATAGTTAGAGCCTAGACAAGCTCTAAAATTTATCTAGAGTAGTTTGGAAATTTTCCGGGCTCGTCTCGGATTTTTTTGTTGGCTTTACAGGCCTAAGTCGCATTTTTAGCATTTAATAATTAATTTTCGAAATTAATTAATTAATTATTTATTTATTTTTCGGAAATTAGGCCGAGATAGTTGGTGATCGGAATTTTATGCTGATCATTGTGGTGTAATCTGTTTATTTAATTGAGCTCTAATTTGTGCTGATTGTGCATGATTTGCATTTTTGGAATTTATTATTAAATTGATTTAAGGGTTAATACCTTGAAAAATCCCAAACTGGTACACTTGTGACAAATTTACCCCAAACTATTTTTTTGACCATGAAAAACCTCAAACTAGTACACTTGTGACAAATTTACCCCGACTAACTATAAAAAAACCCTAAACTGGTACATTTATGACAAATTTACCCCAAACTAATTTATTCTACCACAAAAAACCCCAAACTGATAAATTTGTGACTAATATACCCCCCGCTAAATTAGATTATACCATAAAAATCACAAAAATTGTAAACTGTGACAAATAGAGTGTAAAATCCCAAATTGGTATACCGGTTAATTGTTACGTGTCATTTAACTTTATAATTTAACAAGAAAATTTAACTAAAATTAACATAGGGTAAATTTGTCACAAGTGTACTAGTTTAGGGTAAATTTGTCAAAGGTATACAAGTTTGGGGTTTTTGATGATCAAAAAAATAGTTTGGGGTAAATTTGTCACAGGTGTACCAGTTTGGGTTTTTTCAGGGTATTAACCCTTGATTTAATTTCATTAATTGATTGGAAAATAACTGAGCGTCGGTTTATAACGCCAAAAATATTTTGGTGGACCATATAAATTGGTGGGATTTTCAAGTAGTAAGAAATTGTATTTTGGCTAATACCGACCATGTACCCACACATGAGTATTTTTACCGGGTAAGATAAAAATGGAGAAATGGTCAGATGATTAGACCAATATTTGAGGTAGCTTCTAGTGAGCTATAGTATACTAGATGAGAATAATTGCGGCAGCTTCTGGTGAGCTATAGTATACTATATATGAATAATTGCGGCAGCTTCTGGCGAGCTATATAAAGTACTTGAGGCAGCTTCTAGTGAGTTATATTATCTATATATCAGCTAAAGTGAGCAGTCCTGGACTCTGATCGGACTTATAGATAGTACTGATTGAGATGACCGAGGAATGGTCTTATTGACATGTAATCGACCGAGTCGATTGATCGATGAGTGTCATGATTGTCAGTAATGATGAATTGAATAGACTTGTAGGAAGGAAATTGAGGTCAAGGTAAGTCCTCTGGCTCATGATTGTATTTAAGTAGCCCTTAGGGCGCATTGACTTCCTAATCGGGTCTTAGGGAGTAAAACTCGCTAAGACATCGTCTTACTGTTTATTGTATAACCATTTTCAAGTCTATAGATGGTGTTGGTAAAGGATTAGGAGCCCGGAGTTCGTGAGGTGAAACCCGAAGAATTGTGACCCTGTCCAACTAGCTAGTCATAGGACAATTCTCTTTTGTAGGGGCCGATTCCTTTTGTAAACCTTTGTGCATAGACCTGTGTGTTTATAAAAATGTATTTTGTGAAAAATTGGTCCTACTTTCCTATCCCACTGTTTTATTGTCTGGGGATTATTTATATGCTTCTGCATGCATATTAGAATGAATGGGTCAGCGATGCATTTTGGGACATCGCTATTAATTGACTAGGTAAGGAATGGGTGCATGCTCGAGAATTGGGGCATGACCGACATAGTTACATTAACTTGAAACCTCAAAATAATGGAAAACGAGATGCATTCTTCTAAGTTTTGAGATCAGTTATCTACCACCTTAGACAATTAGCAAGAGTGAGTTCACCCCGAAAAATTGCACTCTAGAAATTAGCAAAAGTTTCCATTCACGGTTGGTCACCTTTCTAGAACTTGTGAGTGCACTAATCACTTAACTAATTGTTTGAGTTGTTTCGGAAAAAAAAAATGCTTAAGTTGTTCAATGAAGCTGTGCTTTAAATTTTAATTATGGCATCGACTAACTTCTGGGTTAATAAAAACCTTTCAATATGCCTTTATCCTTCAAATCACAGGAGTGGTTATTTTTGTTTATAAACGCATGGTCAATGGTGTTAAAACCCCTAAAACCTAGACAATTCAAACATACTTAAGTCAACAGTTTATTGACATTCAACAGGGAAAAGGTAAGTGATTTTGCTAGAAAAAATGAGGCAAATCTGTATTTGACCTTTGAGTCCCATGAAAAGTGCCCATCTTTGATTGAAATAGCTGGCTGTCCGGGCTCGATTGGTGGATTTGGAACTACAACTGTCTCTTCTGTTAAAATAAGTTCCTCCAAACGTTGCAGGGAAACATTTGCGGCAACAACCTGGGACTCAAAAGTATGATTGGAAACTGAAATATGACATACATGTGTTCGCAAGCATAGTTAACAATAAGGTTGCCAGATCTAAGATGGAGAATATGTATCTTCTTTGAGAAAGCAAATATAAAGAACTGTAATAAGCACGAAACAGAAATTTTGCTTCCACTTTCCAAATATTATAAATGCAGTTTAATGAAGAGATAATTTGTTATAGAGTTAATTATCACAAAATGAGTTTAGCCTTCCCATTTAGTTATCAAATTGTTGTTACAGGTTTAACCTTCAACTAATTTAATTTCCATTTTGATGCTATTTCAACAGCTACACAATCAGTTTAGATTGAAAAAAATGTAGTATATTAGAAATCATCGTCCACTTTTTGCATGTTTTATTATCCAACTCAAAGGATCAAACCCATCAGTAAAATGATCTATTGCATTTCACCTTTGATATTGTTAAAGTTACTTTAATTGAGTTCTTTTTTTTTTTTTTTTTTTTTCGAAATTTTATTTCTCTTTTACCTACATAAGGGTATTATGGTCATATACAATTTATATTTAATATAAACACAAAGGATGTAGGATTTCTGTTACTACAGAAATCTACGGCCCCCTCTTTGTTTCTTTCTTTTACGTTCTCCTTCTCCTCTCTCTTCCTTCTTTCTCTCTCGCTATTTGCTGTGGGTTCTCTAATTAGTTTTGTGATATGGTATTAGAGTAGATCTAACTACCTGATTACTTGATCCTATTGCTGGTTTGAGAGTCCCCTAGTAACCCTACTTCTTCTATGGTGTGCAGCCACCTAAAGGTGCAATTTTTATTTGTTTTCTCTTCCATGTTTTGATACATATGAGATCAAAAGATATCAGATTCTTTAGGTTCAGTTTGTGAACATGGATAACAACACTTACTGATTAGCGGGTTCAAGAATTAGAGTGCTTCATTGATTATGGTTGACTGGTCTTGCTGGGTTACCGTCAAACATATAATTATTTGAATCGAGATTTCTGGTTAGATATTTTCTTCTATACAATAGTCTATATTTATGAGTTTTCAGCATTAGAGCCAATTACATCTAAATATACATTAGTGTTGCTGTTTTGTTTCTTGCACTAAAGGTTTAGCCTTCTTGATTAGTGGTAGATATATTTATATTAAGATTTTCGTCATGAGTGATACTAAGGCTCCTACAAATAGTGTCATTGTTCAAATTGCGACTATTAAATTAAATGAATTCTCCAATTACTTGTTATGGGCCCAAGTTGTGAAGGTCTATATTAATGCCAAAGGGAAACTCCATTATCTTACCACAGACCCTCCTCCTGAAAATTCTAGAGACTATAGTGATTGGATGAGAGAGAATGATACACTTTTGGTGTGGTTATGGAATAGCATGGAACCATCCATCGCTGCTAATGTCATGTTCCACACAATTGCTAAGGGAGTATGTGATGATCTTATGGAGATACTCACAAGAAAAAAATATGCCTAGAGTTTATGAACTATATGAGAAGATCTTTAATTTTGAATAGGGAGACAAGTCTCTTGGAGAGTATTATAGTGCTTTGAAAGGTTTGTGGGAATAACTCAATCTTTATCAGCCCATTACTACTGATCTTGAGAGACTTAAGACACAACGAGTTGAATTTCAAGTGGCCAAGTTTTAATCTGGCTTGAATGCTGACTTACAGCCCATGAAGAGTTAGCTTCTTGCTGGAGAGAGAGTTCTTTCTATGAATGAAGCATTTTGTCGAATTCAGCGCATTGTCCCTCCGTCTTCTATGTCATCTAAAGACAATTATGCATTTGTGGATAGTACTGGTGGTTGTGGTCATGGTGGATTTTCCAATAGAGGTCATGGTTCTGGGGAGGTTGTAGTCGTGGTGGTGGATGTAGTGGACAAAGTTCTAATTGAGATAACCGTCAATTTATATACCGCGGCAAATCCGATCATATTATTGACACTTGTTGGGCTAAGCATGGCAAGCCTAAGTAGGCTCAACGATTAGTTACTGCAAATACTGCCGTGTGTCTGAAGGGAGTGCTCTGGAAATGTGTATTACAGCGACATGAACCCATCTATCCCACCTAGGGGTAATTCTTCTGAGTCTATAGCTCGAAATAATATGGTTGCACAACTCATCAATCGTGTCCAACAACTAGAGGCTTCTGAATTCTCATCCACTGCCACTCTTGCATGTACATGTAACATGGCCTCTTTCTCTACTTTGTCTCCTAGCACCTCTTGGGTCATTGACTCAAGAGCTTCTAGTCATATGATGGCTAAGTAAGAACTATTTTCTTCCCACCATAACTCTAGTCCTTCATCAAAAGTTATTTTAGCTAATGGTTCCTCAACTCAAGTGGTTGGGTTAGGGATTGTTTCACTTACATCTTCCTTATCTTTGTCTCCTGTTTTACATGTTCCCTAACTTTCTTTAAATCTGTTATCTGTTAGTCAGTTAACTAAAGCTCTTAGTTGTTCAGTTACATTTTACTCATCTTAATTGCATTTTTCAGGACCTTCAGACAAAGAAGATGATTGGTGGAGGGCATGAACGTGAAGGACTCTACTATCTAAATGGCGTCTCCACTGCTGACGCCAATGGTCTAGGCTACTAGTTCTATTAACCCCCTATTATGGCATTCGTGTTTAGGGCATTTATCTTTATTTAAGTTACAACAAATAATTCCCGAGTGTAAATCAATTTCTACTCTTGAGTGTGAGGCTTATGAACTTAGGAAACATCATCGTAGTTCTTTTCCTAGTCGTAATGAGTCTCGTGCATCTACTTTATTTGAACTTGTTCATTCAGACATCTAGGGACCTTCCCATATTGCTAGTAGAAATGGTTTAAGTACTTTATTACTTTTGTGAATGATTATTGCTGTTTAACATGGCTTTATATGCTTCATGACCGTTCTAAATTTTTACATGTTTTCCAATTATTTCATTGTGAGGTTACTAATTAGTTTAATACAACTCTTAAAATTTTGCGAACAGATAATGCTCTAAAATATACACAGAAATTAATTTCTTTGTTTTGTTCTAATCTTAGCATTATACATCAAACAAGTTGTACTTATACCCCTCAACATAATGGTGTGGCCGAGAGAAAGTACCGTCACCTTCTAGAAGTTGCTCGTTCACTCTTATTTCATATGCATGTGCCAAAATCATTTTGGAGTGATGCTATCCTTACCGCATGTTATCTCATAAATCGTATGCCTTCCACTATCCTTAATCATCAGTCACCAATTAGTATTGTATTTCCTGACAAGCCATTATTCTCTCTTACCCCGCGCGTCTTTGGGTGTGTCTGTCTTGTTCATAACCTACGTTCCGATTCTAATAAACTATCTCCTCGCGCCACTAAATGTATTTTTCTCAAGTATTCATGTACACAGAAGGGATATCGGTGTTATGATCCTACAACTTGTACCCAATATGTTAGTGCTAATGTTACTTTTTTTGATGGCACACCATACTATTCTACTGAGGGTAAAGAGTTTTCAACTGACATTATAGCTGATCCTCCTATCCCACAACTTATCTCCCTAGATTTTGTTAGTCCTTCTCCGGTACCTCCTCCTTTGCAGGTGTATCAGCAGCGAAAGTAGTCTACGGCACCACCAGTCTCCAGCTCTTCCATGCCCTTCGTTCAATCTTCCTCCTTGTCTCCTGGTTTGGACGATCTTCCGATTGCCCTTTGCAAAAGTACTCGTTGTTGCACACAAAAATCCTCATTGGCTTACCCTATCGAGCGTTATGTGTCTCTCTCACATCTTCCTTCTCCATTACATGACTTTGCTCTATCATTACAAATTCACACAATTTCTACTTCTACCACTAAGGCTTTATCTTGCCTTGAGTGGAAGAAAGCTATGGATGTGGAAATAGAAGCTCTGGTGTCTCGCCAAACGTGGTCATTGGTTGATCTCCTCTTGGGAAAGATGTGGTGAAGTGTCGTTGGGTGTACACTATCAAGTACAATCTGAATGGCTCAATCGAGCGTCTTAAAGCTTGGCTCATTGCTAAAGGTTTTACTCAAACTTATGGAGTGAATTATTTTGAGACTTTTTCTGTTGTGGCACGTCTTGATTCCGTTTGTATTATTATTTCTCTTGCTGTGAATTTCGATTGGCCATTATATCAATTTGATGTCAAGAATGCTTTTCTTTATGGCGATTTATCTGAAAAAGTATATATGGAGCAACCTCTTGGGTATGTTGCTTAGGGGGAGAATCGTAGTAAAGTACGTCAGCTACATAAGGCCATTTATGGGTTGAAATAGTCTCCAAGAGCATTGTTTGAAAAATTCAGTTCAGCGATTTCCAAATGTGGTTTTCCCCAATGTTATTCTGATCATTCTGTTTTTGTTCGCAAGAAGGAATCGGGGGTGGTCATTCTTGTGGTATATGTGGATGATATAATTGTCTCTGGTAGTAATATGACCGACATTTATGAGGTTAAGTCCTTTCTTCAGCAGAAATTTTAGATTAAAGACTTGGGAACTCTTAGGTATTTTCTGGGTATTGAAGTTTTACGAAGTAAAAAATGTATTAATTTGTTTAAGCGAAAGTATGTTCTTGATCTTTTGTCTGAGACAGATACACTAGCTTCCAAGCCAGTTGATACTCCTACGGATCCAAATCAAAAGTTTGGAGTTGATGATGGGAATGAAATTGAAGACAAGCATCACTATTGACGTCTAGTTGGGAAACTAATTTATCTTTTACATGTCCCGATATTTCTTTTGTTGTTGGTGTGGTGAGTTAGTTTATGGAGTCACCTAAGAAGGCTCATTGAGATGCTGTCTGTCGCATTCTTCGATGTCTTAAAAGCTTTCATAGTAAGGAACTAATTTAAAAACCCAACAGTTCTTCCACTTGGGTTGGCTATTCTGATGCTGATTAGGTTGGATCAACTTATGACTGGGTATTGTACCTTTATTGATGGTAATTTGGTTACTTGGAGAAGCAAGAAACGGACTGCCATTGCCAGGTCTAGTGCGGAGGCTGAATATTGTACTATGGCACATATTGTGGCTGAATTGTTGTAGTTGAAATTTCTTCTCCAAGAGCTTGAATTTTTCCAATTAATCAACCTATCGATATGATGTGTGATAATCAAGCAGCTATTTATATTGCTGGGAATCCTATTTTTCAAGACCGAACTAAGCATATAGAAGTTGACTGTCATTTTGTTCATGATACTGTGAAGCAAAAGCTGGTTGCTACTTCTTATGTTGCCTCTAGAGATTAGTTTGCTGATATGTTCCTCTTGTTGCTGGTTGTTCCAAGCTGGGCATGGGTGACCTATATGCTTCACCTTGAGGGGGAGTGTCATAGTTACTTTAATTGAGTTTGTTTTTTTTTTTAGAGTTTTATTTCTTTTTTACTTACATAAGGAAATTATGGTCATATACAATTTGTATTTAATATAAATATAATGGGTGCAGGGTTTTTGTTACTACAAAAATCTACAGCCCCCTCTTTGTTTCTTTCTTTTACGTTCTCCTTATTCTCCTCCTCTCTATTCCTTCTCTCTTCCTTCTTTCTCTCTTACTATTTGCTGCGGGTTCTCTAATTAGCTTTGTAACAGATATACTATCTCATTTTTCTAGCAGTTCAATATTGTCAATCATTCGCAAAAGCAAGATGAATTAATACTTAAACTGGATAAGGGATATTGTGAACAACATATCCAAAGTAAATAATTAGGAGGAAAAACAAAATGATATTTTCCACTATCCACATAATAACTGCACATGTTGATGTCGACAACGGCTAGATCAGTAAAGTATTCTTTTGAGTACAGAGATGTAGAAAAGAGGGTCGGATGAAGTGAAAGAACCTTAGACATCAGGCTAGGTAGCCTGTTTAGAGGAATTTGTAGCACCACGAAAAGAGAAAGTGATGTAAATGCTCTCGCTGGTGTCAAATCCCCACCAAGTAAAGTGAATGTCCCGAATGAGACAACGGTTACAATGACAGGGATGCTGTTTAGTACAAAGCTGTTGAGCTGCCACCAAAGTTAAACTCTCACGCATATAGAAAACCATCTAGCATTATGGAGGAGAAAATGCCATGATCATTAGCTCTCTCACCCGCCTGACAGAGGATCCAAATTCATTTGTCTACTGCTAGTTGAGAAACAAATGGAGACTATTTTTCCATGCAAATTTTGGTAATAAATCTGCTAATTCAAAAACAGCTAGTATAAGTCTATGACTACTCAGCTTACATGAAATGGTTAATGGAGTCCAAGACCAGATGGATGATTTGACACAGTAAATCAATCACCTTTCTCAATTTTACATTAACTTATTCTCATGTATGAAAAGAAATAAAATATTTCGAATTGCTAGCACACAGGTACTTATGAAAGTATTTTAACTGCTGTCGGTCTGCTTGGTAAGTTTACCCCAGACAGAAAGCCAAGACACGTTGTTCCATAAATAGTGGGTTCACAATTTTTTTTTCCCACAAGCAGTTTCCAGCCACTGAGGTTTTTCGATCTCTCTCTCCCTCTCTTTTTCTCTCTCTTTCTGGGCGCGCGTGTGTGCGTGTGGATTTTTGTGTGTGGGTGTACATGGGTGTGCTCGTACATATGTATTAGATACTGACATAGACATGCATATCGGGGAAAGAAAGAATTTTCCAACTGTCAATACAGATGATAGATAATTCCACAATAAGAAGGCAAAAGATCATCTTAATTTTGAAAATATTCATACCGCAGATAGTAGTTGTGCTCTACGAAACCACAAAAGCTCATCATTTCGTACTTCGTGAACTCTAGATTGAAAGATCTTTTCCCAAACATAACATCTGCAAGAATTTTTCCAGTGAATTTCATTCGTCATAAAAAGAACACAGCTGAAGAAAACGTAGGCCAGAGCTTCCCACTTATTCAACATACTTCGCAGTGTCCATTGCGGCCAAAATTTCATTCATGAGGCTGACTCTCTTGTCAGTACACTGCAGCCCTTCCTTTGTAAGTTTTCGCATTTTGCTGATTATGACCGTCTAATTAGCCATGTAAAAGATTAGAACATGTAAGCCAATTGATTGACAGATAGACGATTAATAAATATGATATAAATGTTAATCCATGAGATAAGAGTGATGAAGTGGCAAATAAAACCTCTTTTAGCTAACCACATGGTGAATAAAACAGAGATTATGAGTCTGAGAATTCCTTAATGAGCAATAAGCAGTGTGGGCAGACACCGCTAATATTGACTCATGGAAATCTTTACTTGTTGGACCATTATCCTGTGGTCATAATGGCAATAAGATTTGATTGCATTCGTGTCTTAAGCAACCAGATTAGGCTTGCCCAAAGTATGCATTGTAGCACAAAGCACCACACCAATATGATATTGCCTGTCAGCAATACTACTCCGATACAAATGCTACTATATAGAAGTTTCAGTAGATAAAAAACCTCTATTGGGTACCTAGATCAGAATGCCCCTTTCCTAACAATTAAAGTTAAAGACAAGTTGGACCTCCAAGTCAGCACAAATATTAGCAAATATATGCTTTTGACTTAAATTGGTAAATAGTTACTAATCATGGAAGAACTCAGCACTACTGATGTCACAGAGAGGATGAACTTTTGAGGGAATAATTAAGCACAAGCTTACTTGCAATGGGATCATGAGGACAAGCATGAGACATCCAAGCAGCGAAGCAACACCTAGTTGCTGGTACAGAAGAACCATGGCAATGACAATACAAAACGGAGCTGACCATATGATGTGAAGTTGTTGGCATATTTGCTGAACAATGTCAGGTATCAGATAAGATGCATTTCAGAAAATCCTCTTTTGCAAAATCAGAAGAGTGGTGCGTATGATTTTTGAACAATGTCACCATTGACTTAACTAAATCATGTTGCAGCAATAAGAGAACTATAGTAGCAATGTCATAGTCATGTCTGAGGTAAGAATCTCACCTGAAGTGCATTAGTATCTGTCGTTATCATGTTTGTTATCTTTCCAGATTGGAACTTCTTGCGACCCTCATGAGTGAGTCTCAAGGATTTGCGGAAAATGGCCGCCACCTACCAATTAGGTTAAATAAGCTATGGTAACTGCTCACCTACGACAAATGACGAAGAAGAACCTAGACTAAACATCTGACACTGGGGATGAGTACATATCTGGTAGAGGTTTTACCAAAGTTGACCTCAGCCTAAATCCTGTCCGAAATGCATTCTGAAAATACTGGGCGTCACAAAGCACACCGAACAACTGAACAGAGTCCAATCAGAAGTCAATAACATGTCCAAAAACAGCAATTTTCACATATTTTATTGATGAAAGGACATGATCATGGAATCAGAACCAAAAGACAGAGGCACCGATAAATATGAGTAAAGGAGACAATGTTGGCATATAATTACAAATTTACTTTAGAGATAAATGCAATATACGTGGGAATTTACTGTTTACAGAGGTGATGATTATATTTTCTTCACATATTGCACTATGAAAATTTAACGGTGTGCAAACTTTGAAGGAAAGGATTCTGCCTCCTCACATAAATCAAAACCTTCACAAAAAACCAAAACAGGATCATACCACACTGAGAAGAATTGAAAAGGCATAGACGTAACCAATCCATGCAGGGTCCCCTCTTTGGATTGACTGTACGTTGCAAAGAAAGAGGCATCAGAAAAAAAAAAAAAAAAAAAAAAAAAAAAAAACCATTCCTGAAGCACCTAAAATAATCTGTTATGATGTTGAATGAAATACTAAAACAAAAGGTCGGTCTCTGTGCAGAATATTTTTCGCCATGGAAGGCAAGGTGATTGAGAATTCAAGGTCAGTGTGCGATAAAACAGAATGATGAGATTCTCATTCAATTAATCATAGTCCCTAGGGTCATTATGCCATTGCTGTTCCTTTTGTGCTGTTCATATTGAAGCAGCTACTCTGTCACGACAATACATGGAGCACAGTGAAATAATTACTAGAAAATGACATTTTACCCTAAGAAAAACATGCTAATTCTGTTTCTGCTATGGTCTGCCCTCCCTGGGAACAATTCTTCTAGTTTTCCATCCAAAGATGGCCTATCGAACATTATTCTAATCATTTGAAGAGGAAAGTCCATGGAAATAATTTTTCATAATGAAGCACATATTTCTCATCACAATCTTAAAAGTAGAGTCCAGCCCAGCATTGATTTGAAAATTGATGCCTACACATTCATCTGTGAGAGAGAGAGAGAGAGAGAGAGAGAGAGAGGTTGGGGGGGGACTTCATCAAAATCTTAAAAGTAGAGTCCAGTCCAGCATTGATTTGAAAATTGATGCCTACACATTCATCTGAGAGACAGAGAGAGAGAGAGAGAGAGAGAGAGAGAGAGGGACTTGGAACAACTTACCTGAAGGAGGTGGTTCAGCAATGTGGGCCCTGCAAAGCGGGAAAGATCGGTCCCAATCTGTAGTAATTCTTGTAAGAAAGAGTTACTAAGCTTCCAATGAGCATTGCATATTGAAGTGAACAGAATGGTCTTGAAGTATTGTTATTATAGTGATCAATCAAGCTCAATCATGAGATGAATCCCTACAGACTCCAGTTTTTCAGATATTGCTTTTTTTTTCTTTCAGATTCATCAGTTTTAAAAGTTCTGCTCGACCAAAATCATTAGGAAAGGAGTCACAACATTTGATTGAGCACCCATTCACGACAACTAAGGAATCTGAACATTTTGGAATGAGCCTGGTGTTCAATTAGATAATGAAGGGTACCGATTATACCTTAAAGAAGCCTCCCAACCAAAACCTGAAGACGTAAAGGAAACGAGTAAAATGAGATGGGGAACATTCAAACAATGAGGAAGCTTACAGAATAGCGCTGGACAGATGTCAGTGCACTGTCAAATCGAAAATGGAATGAAGAATGGGACATGGGATGCAATTCAAACAAATGCATACCTTCCTCCAAGGCTGCTGTTTAAAGCTCTTAAAAGTGACGGTTTAGGCCTTTGAGACTCTTTGACCCAGCATTTCTGGAATCTGCAAAATATGATGTAACTGTGATGCTTTAGAATTGCACCTGAATACACAAGACGTTTGGGACACAGCTAAAGAAAAGTGACTGAAGGGAACCTTCTAAACAGCCTCTCAGTCCGATCCCAAGAGTCTAACTTCCAAACATCCTTTTCAGTAATTGGCCGGTTGTAGCTTTGCAGAATAAGTGGAGTCATCCACCCAAAGTATATCCCTTAGAGAGAGAGAGAGAGAGAGAGAGAGAGAGAGAGAGAGAGAGAGAGAGGGAGAGAGAGAGAGGTGATTAATAAAACATTAAACAAATTCCAACGTTCCATTTCACTAGACCCACAAAGAAATGTCTCATTTCACTTTTATTCTCAAGCGAAGCAATTATATGCTTCAGTGAGGAAGAGATATGCACAAACAGAGAACCAATAAATGCCACCATCAGAAAGCAAGCAATACAAGCAAATTGGACTTAATAACCAGACAATCTAAATGCTAAATTACTAGTTCAGTATCTGTGCTTATTGGAGAACAAGAAGCAGTGCTTCGATATGTCAATCCATAAAGAATAGCTGAACTGGTCTGGTCTTATGGAAAACAAAAAAGCACTATTGGATAGAAAAAATTGAAGTTCTGGTATCACTCACTTGAAAAAATGTTGACATGCCTTTCAGGACAAACTTGCTCCTCTCCTGGAAGAGCCTTGTATTCAACACTATCAAGAGGCTCAGTGTGGATCATTGTATACTCTGGATAAGGAACCAAATTTGGAACGTGGACCAAAAGAAGAATCCCAGATGAAACCTACACCAAAAGAAGCACAAAAAAGAAGAAGATTTAGTCGGGATTCTTTAGATCAACACGACCAAGGACAGAAAGAAATTATAATAATTGACAAATGTTCTTATCAGGAGCTGTTTGTTCAAAAGGTTAGGAAAGTTTAAACAGATGAGTCAGGAGTAAGCTTTTATTGAAAGAGAAGTAACCTGGCAAAAAAACTGCTGATACACAGATAAAGTGCAGACCTGCAGGATAAAGAAGTTGGATATTAGGTCTTCCCGGGAACATCTGAATATGGATCTTGAACTCTAGAACATTGTGATGCATTATGACCGAATAACCTGGTTCCAAAAAGTTTTTAAGTCCCCAAAGAAGATTTCCAATTTTAGAGTTGATTAAGGCAACTAAATCTACAACTGGCTATCATCTTTGACCAGTCAAAATTAGTTTCATATTCCCAAGGAGAGATCACAGTGTCACCTTAATTATGGCGACTCGACAGAGGCATGCTTCCAGAAAATACATATACAGTCTGAAAGCTACTTAACATGAAATAGTACTACTAGCTGCACATGCCAGTTTAAGGAAGCAATTTAACCATATTGCAAGAGATGGATGGAAATATTTTGCAAATATATCCTCTGCAATAATATATTTTAATAGAAAAGTTAGTTCTTTTGACTATTTTCATCAATCTGCATAGTTCGAAGAGAGAGTAAGAGAGAGAGCATCTAATAACAACCTTTAATTTCAATACTTGCATTCAATTGTGTATATAGGAGAATATGAGATGTATATACCCTGAAGTATGAACAGTTAAATGTCTGCTGAAGGATAAAAACTAACCTATGATGCTGATAGTGTTCTCTCATCGAAAGGATGAGATTGAGCATCACAGCTTCCCCCACCAGAACATAAATGAGTCCAAACCGCACATACCACCTGAACTCCTGGATGTAAACGTGTGTTTCTAGGCCAATCATAACTAGCATGGAGCACCAAGCAAGAGACTCTATGGTTAATGAAACCATCTGCCAAGGTGAAAAGGAACAAAATGAATTAGACTCTCAGTTTGCTGGCCAATGTAAGAAAGCAACATTTGAGATTGTTGCGGACTGGTAAACTGAAGACTCACAGTATGACACAGATTGCAATCTATTATGGTCAGACATTAGTCGGCAAACGGCATTGAAATGCACAGCATGGCAGCAGCAGAAATAGTGTTGCGGAATTTTACAGTTAACTATAACTGTTAGCCATTGCTGACTCAGAGGGTCAAACTCGGAACCTATGGAAGTTGGAAAAACTCACATGTGCAAAGAAGGATGTTTTCCATAAAGTTCATCAATTTATCAAAAGACTAAGTATGCAGAATGTTGCAGTAGTCCTGTGAGATTTACTGGTGCCAGGCTTCTTCCAAAAGAAGGCAGTGGAAACAAAAAAAAGAAAGGAGAGTCAATGTGCTAGTGAACAATTTCGGTCTAATGCTTTCTTATTTTGTCAAGGCCGAGCAACTAGCTACCAAATGGGCTATATGGGACTCTGTTGATGTGCATGACCACACATTAAACAAAATAACCAGCAAATCAAGATTGTTCATGAAACAAAGAAAGATTATGTGAACATTGGAGAGATGAAGTTAGGTTCTCGATAGAGTAAACTTCTACCTCAAATGGAAGGAGGCTAGTCTGACTATCCAGATTGAAAACAGAAAAGCCCATCACCAACCTCAGCACAGGCTCGGCAGTGCAGTAAAAAGAAAGCAATCCCAACATATAGTTGTAGCATTTCGACCTCAAGCGGTACCTCTGGACTTCTGAAGTTGTCTTGATCAACCAAATTCGGTAGCAGCAGAGGCCCAGAAGAACCAAATAAGATATGGAAATGACCAAGGAATCAACAGCACAAGGTGTGTATGCACCGAAAGTGCTGTCAGCGCTCCTTGCCCAAATCTCATTCGCCACCGGCTGGCAATACCATTCCAATGGCTCAAAACCCATCTTTCAAATGATCGCGTAAGGTATCTGTTAGTTCAAGTAAGTACTTCTTCGCTTTCCAATCAAGATGAATCCTTTCCTACAAAAGCAAGAGTCCATCACAACTGCTTGAGTTAGCACTGCAACTATTTTAACGCAGAAGTTTCATTAAGCAAAAAACTTCTGCCAAATCAATGCACATGTTCAGAAACATCCATCATGAATACTGCAGGGAAATTTGGAATTAGAAGTAGCTAAGAAAGAAAACCCGCTATGGCGAAGTCACAAGAAGTCACAGTCCATTGAAGATTGCAGTGCTAGCAAAGTCACAGGCCATTGCTTTGTGTTCCAAACTATAATCCCAATTAAATTTCCTGAACTTGACTTGAGCTTTGAAAAGTCTACAATCACCAAAACAATGCTTTAAGCTATGACCCGAAAGAAATTACAACTCCATTGATTTCAAACAAAGTACCGAGCAATTGCCCTGAGCAAAATTAGAAACAAGAAAGAACATATAGCGAGTGCTTTGAGTGAGCCAACAAGAGTGAGTGCGTGAAACAGACCGTCAGAGGCAGATGAATCATCACCAAGAAAAAAGGGAAGAAAGAAAAAAAGGAAGAAGGATGAAGAAGCGGGACGTTGGGAGCGAGTGATGGTATCCAAGGAAATAAGGAAAAGAGGTCCGAGACGGATAAGAACATTTGACATTATGCATGACTAAGTTATGGTCTTTTTCTTATGTTTTTGGCTTGTTCATTGCACTTACAACAGTCATACTAATTGACGAAGACTAATGACGGGCATTCCTGTTCATAGTCAATTATAATCATTTGAACAAATTTACTTTCTTGATTTGGTATTCTCTTCTTTATAGATAGGGATAATTACATAAACGATTCTTGAACTTTGGTCAATATGCAATATTATCCCCAAACTTTTAATTTATTCAATATAGTCTCTATATTTTTTATACATATTCAATTTAGTCCGTGGACTATATAAAAAATGCTCAATATTGCCCCTGAACTCCAATTAATAAAAGAACAAGATTGAATATTTTAATATAGTGCAAGGATTAGATTGAACATATATTAAATGTTCAGAATCCGCATTGAACAAATTAAAAATTCAGGAATGACATTATATATTATTATTTTTTTCTTAAAGATAGGCAAAAATCATTGGGATGCAGCCTCTTCTCAAGTAATTTTACCATGTTTTGCAGTATTCTAAGAGGCTCATGAATCCTAAATTTTATTTATTGATCACAATCTTTTCAGTCTAGAGAGGATGTCGACGATTTTCCTAACATAAGAATTATTCCTTTTGTCTTATGTTGGACTTGAGATGTCCTAGTTGCTCCGCATACTCCATCAGAATCTACCATAGTCCAACTCTCAAGCCATATTAACTATAAAGGATTAACTTCTTACCTGTGGTACGTTTGGCTATTTGGTGTTCTAATTATTATGCCTGTTAGAGACACATCTCCAATTGATTTTGATGATTTCTATACTATCTTTAATATAATATTTACTATAATAATTGTAGATGTTCGTGACAAGTATTAAAGACTATGTGATGACCATAAGTGGTAAATACCGCAATGTCTTGATATAACTTTTCCATAAACAGCACAAACAAACCTGAAGATTAGCTATTACATTAGGTAATTGATACTGTGACAACAATGTTCATTTGATAATATACGTTGGATTAGCAAAACTAACCGTTGTGGAGTGGATATGCATAGCAGCAGAATCCAAAATCCAAATGATAATAGAAAATGAGATGCTAAGCTGTCTGACAAGTTTGTTAGAAGCTACAGTGAAAGAACAACAGCATAAGCTATTTTTTGGTAGTCTACAAATGTTCAAGAAAATGACTGTATGAGTAGTTTCATATTTGGATAGTAGCATCAAGTAGTCCATGAGAAATGTAGTTGGATTTTATATATTTTTAAGGAAGTTATATAAATCAAATATTTCATCATGAACCACTCCATAAGATTAGTAATGTTACGCCTCGAACCTCGAGCGCGCGCACATCCCTCGGTGATTGACTAAATTGGGACGTTCCCAAGACGCGTCGCCGACCCAATCGATTATGCACATGCGAAAGCGAATTAACTAATCCCCTGACATAAACAAACATGGGATAGAAAAGCAGAACAACCAAGTATACAAAACATACTTCATCTAAAGCTAGGTCAACCTATAGTTTATACACTGGAGATCTATCTAAAAAAGAACTACTTAGCCACTTATGCTCCTGACCCTTCCGCCTCAAGCTCCGAGTTCTTTACACTAGGGACTTGAAAATGGTAACCCATAATGGGGTAAGAATAAATCTTAGTAAGTTCACGCTCTAAACCTCGATAAGAAGGGTAATACGCCTAGAGGCAATCTAAGTACACATCACAGAAGACTCACCTCGCCTCAGTCCCATCCTGCACGTCAGTACAGTTCATATACCATATACATATGCAGTAAATGCACTCATCAATTGGAAACACCTCACTTCAAACTCAATCAATCATAGAAGTCCCGATTATAAGGTTAAATCGTTATGACACATCCCATATAATGCCACACAATTTTTCTCACACCCCGATCCTCCGAGCACGTGCCCATCCTTCATCGGTCGATTAAATAGCGACGTCCTAGGACACGTCGCCGACCCATTCATTTTGATGCGCATGCGGAAGTAAATAAATAATCCCTAGACAACAATTCAATGGGATAGAAAAGTAAGGTCACATTTTCTTGAAAACCACAACACACCTTTTTCACATATTAGACTAATTTACACATATTACTAGCCGATATTTACAAGGTCTCCAAAAAGTTTAGTTCTCGAAACTAGTTGTCCTATGACCAACTATTCAGACTTGTTTGCTGATCCTTCAGTGTCCACAGGATCTGAACAAGACGGAAAGTCCTCCACTATGCCATCAGGAGGGTCAGTTGGATCTTTATCCAGGGCAGCATCAATCACCATGGCGGGGATATTAAAACCCCTAAGGAGACCTAGCATAACACCGTAGGGAGTGGTACGAAACCAGGCTCTGAATCGATTGGGTATATCCTAGTGTGGAACCTCCTCAACCCAGATTCTGAACACAACTAGTTCATAAATCCAAGTACTTCTAGGATCAGGGAACATAGAGACCTGCTCAGTCACTCTCATGGGACGACCAAAACGTCCAAGGGGATCCGCCATCTGCCAATCTGAAATTGTTATCCCACAATAGGGTGAGACTACGTCTCAGCAAGTTCAACCCTCCTAAGACCCGATTAGGGAGAAAATACGCCCTAAAGGTTGCCTAAGCACAATCAGGTGTTAAAGGACTTACCTTAGCCTCAGTTCATTCCTGCAAGTAAGTTCAATCAATAAATATTGATAATCATGCCATCCAATCAAAACAGATTGAACCATCAATCAATCGACTTAGTCGATTATATGTCAACGAGACCATCACACAGTCATTTCCATTTTTCAATTTCAGTTCTTAATCACAACCCAACGGGCTTGGCCTACTAAATCCTCAGTTATAAATCACGGTCCAAAGGACACAACCTAGATTAGTTGGTAATCATGGCCCAATTGGGCACTACCTCTATCAGGTGGAAAATCACGTCCCAATTGGGCACAACCTCTATTAGGTGGCAAATTACAATCCGATTGGGCATAACCGATTCCAAATTCGGTGGTAAATCATGGCATAATGGACACGGCCATACTTCGGCGGTTTTCTTGATCCAACTCCTAGTCTCACATGGTTATTTCCCACTCAAATACCAACATTATCCATTTTTTGGATAATTTCCCCACATCACCAATCACACTAAAATTTCACAATCTAATACTCAATTAAATAAACAGATTGCACCACTATAATCATCATGCAATTCAGGTCACCGGTTATCCCGGTCTAATTTCTGGAAAATAAATAAATAAATAATTAATTAATTAATTAATTACGATAATTAATTATTAAATGCAGTAAATGCAACTTAGGCCCGAAAAGCCTAATTGGAAGCCGAGACAAGCCTGAAAATTTCCGAAGTACTCTAGATAAATTCTAGAGCTTGTCTAGGCTCTAACTACACTAAACTATCCACCTAACATGCATCGATAATTAACTAATTTACTAAACCGCTCTAATTATCCACTAAACTAAGCTTAGTCTAAACTAATCAACCCTTAAACATCATTAGCTTACTAAGTGAGGATTAGTGAGTTAAACTCACTTGATTAGGGATCCGCTTGGATCAAAACGATGGGGATGCGGAAGGGCTCAATAAATTTCAAAGCAGGATTGCCAAGCGGGGCCAAGACGAGCTCGAAAATAGCCCGCAAAGCCCACCACTCTTGCCGGAATGGGGCTGCCTTCATCAATTCTAGGGGGCTTCATTGATGCTGAATCGGTGAAGACGTGGGCTGGGCCAAGCTAAAGAAAACGTGAGGGCCGCCTTTGTTGTTGCTAGAGGCCACGACATCCACGCTGGAGAGGAGTTCAACTTGTTGAAGTGCTGACTGAGAGAGGTGGGACGTTTGCAGTAGAAAAGTGCGAGGGAAATGGACAATAGAAAGGAACAAAAGAAGAGGGGATTGTGGGCTTCGATGGGACAGCAACCAACAAGAGGGAAATAAGGGAATAAAAAAAAAAAGAAAAGGTGGATGCAGCCAGAGATGTCATCGAAGCCAGCAGAGAGAGAGAGGGGTGTGTATTGATTGGATAAGAGGAGACTTAGTCAAAGGGGAAAATGAAATTGAAGACTTGCGAAAGGGCTGTCGGTGGGGCAACGAACCGAAAGAGAGAGAGAGAGAGAGAGAGAGAGAGAGAGAGAGAGAGAGAAGAAAAGGAAAACGTTCGGCTGAAGGGGAGGTGCACGAAGGGCGTGGGACCAAGAGAAAAAAAGAAGAGAAAATAGAATAAAACCAAATTATAATTTTGCTAAACTTCAAAACAACTTTGTCAATTGGTCTTCCTAGAGCCAATTTCTTCACCAACTTGCACATTTTGAAGTCCAATTGAGGATCAAAATAAACCAATCCCTCGAACCTCGAATTTCCCTCAATTTCAAATTCTATTTTATTTTTTTCTCGGAATCCGATTTCTGAACAAACTTCTCGATTGGGATCCGATTTGATGTGGAAAAAGTCCACAAAATTTCCTTTCACCTATTCACTCACACCAGATACCAAAAATCCCTTCAAATTGGCCAATTCGAATTTCCGTTCGTTTTCCAAATTGTCCGAATCGATTTTCCATAAAAATCTTGAACTCGCCGAAAATTCCTCAAAAGGTGAGTTAACGTTTTTAGAATGACTCATGACATGACAGGACCTTCAATTTCTAAAATCGAATTCAAATTCGTGATTAATTTCAATCAGACATGCTTTTAGCTAACTTAGCCTACCGGGTAGTTTTTTAGAATTTTTTGTGCAATTGACCCGTGGTTGATTTTCTTTGAGCCACACGTACCTGTTTAACACATTGGCGACTCTCGGTGGTCGTGAAAATCTCAATATTTCAAATACGGACACAGGATACCCAAAATGATTGAAAATCGGTCTAGTGCCAATCGACGAGAATTTTGCAATTTATTGGAATCACCCATGTTTAACTACACATCTCAGACGAATCGACCTATCTTCAGTCTCTAATTGATTTTAAATTGTGACGTAATGACCCTTATAGACTCGCACGGTCGAGCAATCGATTTTTGGTCGAATTCTCAAGTCTATTGCATTAGAATCCCTTAACGGCTTCACCTGATAGGTCAGTTATCTCGTGAGTGGCCATTTCAGAAAAAAGCACTATGGTAGCGTCGATGAAAGGCCTGACTTATCCAATCAAAATTAGAATCTGAAAATCAGAATGTCACAATTTTATCCCATAATCTGGCGTGTTTATCACAATCATTCACGCGTTCCAATTGATTAATGCTCTCATAGGCACGGTCTACCTTACGCACATCGGTCTTCTGGTGTAGCTAGGCTTCATCTCATCCCTTGAGCACGGCAATGTCCACCCGACGCACATCGGGGGTGGCATTCCCGAAGGAGCTTCGGTCTGACCTCTACCGCGATCCGGCATCCCTTGAAAGGGGCATCGTGTGATATCCTGATTTTCGAGTTTGATTTTGATGAGATGAAATGGGCTTTTCATGGACATGCCTATAGCCATTTTCTCTGAGTTGACCATTCACGATTTAACTAGCCTATCAGGTGAAACCGTTAAGGAATCTAAGCGCAATAGACTTGAGAATTCGACCAGGAATCGACTGCTCGACCGTGCTAATCTGCAAAGGTCATTATGGCACCGTCAAAATCGATCAAAGATTGGAGATAGGTTAATTCGATAGAGATATGTGATTAGAGCGTGGGTGATCCACCTAATTGCAAAATTTCTACCGAACAGAACTAGACAGATTTTTCTGTCATTTTCGTATCCTGTGTCCGTATTTGAAATCTCAATATTTTCATAACAACCGAGAGTCGCCAATATATTGAAAATATACATTGTGCTTCGAAAATAATCAACCACGGGTCAATTGCATTAAAAATTCCTAATAGCTACTCAATAGATTAGGATGCGCTAAAATTATGTCAGATTGAAATTAACCTCGAAATTAAACCCAATTTTAGAAATTGAAAGTTTTATCATGTCACGATTCATTTTAGGAGTGTCGACTTATCCTCCGAAAATTTTTCAGAGATTCTGGGATTTTTATGGAAAATCGATTCGGATCGGAAAGCGAATGGAAATTCAGTTTAGCTCATTTGAAGGGAATTTTGACTTCTAAGCCGAGCTATTTGACACTAGGGACTTGCAGAAATTTTGGGCTTTTCCCTCGACGAAATTGGACGTTGATTTGAGAAATTTCATGAAGAAATTGAAGCCAAAACTTAAGAAATTCGGGGCTATGGTTGGTGAGTTGCATTTTGGCCTCAAATTGGACAATTCGTGGAAATTCTATTCAAGAAAGTATTAAGGGACATTAAGATATGCTTGAAGACCAAAGTGGGGACCAAGCATTTATGTTTTGGCTAAGCATGTGGACTTTTTGCTTTTCTCTCTCCACCAATCTTCTTGGACAAGCCTCTACCGGCCTCCTTCTTCCTCATTCAATCAATGCCTTAGCCAAAAGATCACTCTTGCTTCTGCTTTTCATTTCTTTCCTTCGACCCTGCAACCCATCGAAACCAACAGCTCTTCTTTTCTTTTAATTTTCTTTTCCTACTTTCTACCATTCATGCCCACTCATCCCATGACCTTTGTCCTCTGCCAGTTTGTTGACCCAATTATTCCACGCCTGCAAGCCCACGTGTCTTCATCAAGCAGCCCATTTTCCCCCACCAAATGTTGTTCCCCGCGAGTCAAAGCTTCTCCAGCTAGCTTCGCTTGTTGACATGCCAACACGCTCACGTATCCACATCTTCAGCTTCTTTAGTCAAAGCCCAGCGGAAGGCCATCTTTGTGGACTCCGAAGCCACTTTAGCCCAACAAAGATCGAAGACCAAAGCTGCTTAATTGCACGTCGTCCCCGCATTTCAGCCTCCACTGTTTTTTCCTCAATTGTTGCCGCGGCCCGCTCGTCCAGCCTTCGAAATTCAAGACCGAATCTGTCCAACGCCTTCACATCCGAAAGTTTTCAGCCAAGCAAATTTTTGCTGTGGGCTTGCTGGACCGTTTCCAGTCAGTCCGAGCTCCGTTGGCCTTGCTGTGAGTTCAAATCTTGGCCGCCGTCGTGCCACCGTTGCCATTAGCTGATTTTTGTGCTTAACCGATGAGTTCATGTTCTAATCCCTAATTAGTGGGCTAATGACACTTAGAAGTGGGTTAGTTAATTTAATTAAGCTTAGGATGGCTTAGTTAGATTAAGTATATAGTTAGTATTTAGTTAGTTTAATTAGTATAGTTAGGTGGATTTAGTTAGGAATTAATTAGTTTATTTAATTAGTGTAATTAGATTAAATTAGGTAGGAAGGTTAAATTTAATTGTTAGTTAGATTGTTTAGCCTAGCTAGTTTAGGTCAATTTAATTAAATGCTTTAAGTGTATTTATTTTGTAATTTATTTAATTATTAATTATTTTCCGGAAATTAGACCGGGATAGTCGGTGATCGGAATTTCGTCTTTGATTGCAATAGTGTATTTAATTTATGCAATTGGATGTTGATTTTTGCAAATTGAGTGCTGATTAGAAATTTGAGTGTTTAATTCCAAAAATTATGAATTTCAATATTTATTTAGAAAATCTCGAGTGTTGGATTTTAATACCGAAAATGGTTTTATATACTATATAAAACAGTGAGATTTTAAATTGGGGATTATGAATTTTCTAGGTCCAATTTGACCATGTACCCACATACAACTATTTTACCATGTATTTTTAATATGAATAAAATATGTCAGGATCACTATCTTAATTAAGGCATTTGAGTGCAATGTACGGTGTCCTAGCCGAAATTGATTGGTTGTGTGTTAGTTAAGAGAACCGGTCTCGAGCAATTACGCCGAATGTTACTAAATCCCTTTTTGGGTTACCCATGCATTAAGGTATCAGGTCGCAGTAGATTCTGGACCTATGCTCTTTCGGAAATGCTGTCTATGAGAAACGAAGCCGTGCTTAGTGGGAAAGGGACAATGCTTGGCTACGCCAGTAGACAATCGAACATGGGAGTCGGTTGTGCCTTGAGGGACTTAATTAACAATTGGAACACATGATTGGTTGAATTTAATGTGCTTGATTATGAGACAAAATTGTGTGGCATGGAATGGGATGTGTCATAATGGTTTGGCCTTATAATCGGGATCCTTGTGATTAATTGAGTTGATGAGGCATTCCAATTGTTTGAGTATGAGTGTTGTGTATATCTATGATGTGAATTGTGCTGACGTGCAGGAAGGAACTAAGGCGAGGTAAGTCCTCTGTGCTAATTGTGTGATTGTATGGTTAGGACGCTTCTAGGTGTATTACCCTCCTAATCGAGGCTTAGAACATGAACTCGCTGAGATTTATATTTCACCCCGTCGTGGACAATTTTCAGGATCATAGGGCGGAGGACCTGAAGTTGAGCTAAGGTGACCTAAAGTGTAGGTCAAATAAGACAACCTCTTTTTGAGAACTAGTCTTTTGGATATAGACTTTTGTAGATGACTTAATATGTTTATAAAAGCATATTTGTTTGTGAATGTGTTGTCCTACCTTTCTATCCCGATATGGTTACTGTCAGGGGATTTGTTATTTGCTTCCGCATGTGCAATAAAATGAAAGGGTCGGTGACTCGTCCTGGGAAGTCGCAAATTTTTATCAATTACAGAGGGATGGGTACGCACTCGAGGATCAAGGTGTGACACATTGTCTACCGGACGCACATCGGGGACGGGTTCACATAACCAACACACGACCATTCAATTCCGGCCAAGGACATTGTGCTTCGCACTCAAATGCCTCAATTAAAATAATGAACTTGGCCTATTTTCTTCGTATTAAAAACACCCGATAAAATAATCACGTGTGAGTACACGGTTAGATCAAACCTTAAAAAGTGATATTCTTCCTTTTAAAAATCCCAATATTTGATTTAGTACTTAAAAGTATTTTCAGTGTCAAAACCCAACACTTGATATTTTCTAATTAAATACCAAAATTTCATAATTTTGAAATAATAACTGAAAATTAACAATCATTACTCAATTGCACAAATTAGCACTCAATTGCATAAACTAATTGCACCACGATAATCAGCACGAAATTCTAACAACCGACTATCCCGGTATAATTTTCGAAAAATATTAAATAAATAAATAAATTGCAAAATTAATTAAATAAATGCAATTTAATTCAATAAATGCCTACTTAGGCCTAAAACACTAATTTAACCACCTAATTGGGCTTTAAAAACTAATTTACCTATCTACATAAATCATGCAACCTAATTAACCCTGAACTAGTCTAATCTAATAACCTAATTAGCCTAATTAAGCAACTAAATCACTAATTAATCTAAACTAACCATCTAAATCGTACTTAAGATAATCTAATTACCTATTAAGCATAATTAGCCTCATAAATAAGGTTTAGCAAGTAAACTCATTGGATTAGTGAGCCGGCAAGTTCACAGCGATGGCATCGCGACGGTGAGCGACACTTGGGTCTACGGCGACGTCCAACAAGGTTTGAATGGGCTCGAAAAAGGCCCATGAAGTCTTAGCTAGGGGTTGAGAATTCAACTTTTATGCTAGGTTGGACAGGGTGGTTGAAAGGCTCAACGGGTGGAGTTGGGCGACTAGGCGGCGACCGCAGGACCAGGCGGGTGAGCGGCAGGAGTCCGGCGGTGATGGTGGCCCATTTGACGGCCTAGACGGCAAAGGCAACTCGGGACAGCGAGCTAGGCTCCTGGGGACGCTGTGCAAGTAGATTGGGCGAGCGGGTGATCGGCGAGCTTGCTCGGGCAACAACGGCTGCTCGGACGAGCATACGGCCTGGTTGGTTAGTGGTAGAGCTGGCTCAGCTGATTTCTCTGGTTCTTGGCTTCAATTCTCAGCAACAATGGAGTCTAGAGGGAGCAAGAAGGAAGGAGATGAAGTGCTGCAGCTGGAAGGGAGACCACAAGCCTCAAAAGTCTTCCAAAATATCCTAAACTCTCAAGTTCAAGGCCCCACCACCTTCAGCCCTATCCCTTGCCCAATTTTCTTCACAAATCTTCCACAACAAGCCTCCCAAGGTGCTAAAATGTTGCACCCCACATGGACCTACGAATTTTGAGCACTTTCCTTCAATTCACTTCAATTCCTCTTCAATTAAATCCAATTAGTGCTTAAAAATTCTAACTAAGGTGTCCAAAATAAATCCTTGCAATTCCCTCGCCAATTGAACCAACTTGACGGCCAAAAATCCACACGAAAATGGCCCTCTAATTTTCCCGGTCCAAAATAGCCAAACTTTGATTTTTCACTGAAAATCTCGATTTGCTGAAAATTCTTCGGAGTATGAGTTGATGTTCCTAAAATAAATCATGACATACCAAAACTTTCAATTTCTAAAATTGGGTTAACTTTGTGGTTAATTTCAATCGAACGCGATTTTAGCGTGACATAACCTACAGGGTAACTTTTAGGAATTTTTAGCGCATTTGGCCCATGGTCGATTATTTTTTAATCACATTGTACATCTTCGACTCATTAGTGATTCTCGGTTGTCGTGAAAATCTCGAGGTTTCAAATACGGATACGAGGTACAAAAATGACAGAAAAATTGGTTTAGCACCGTTCGATAATAATTTTGCAATCAGGTGAAACCACCCACACTCTAATCACATGCCTCTATCGAATCGACCTATCTACGGTCTCTAATCGATTTTGATGGTTGTCATATTGACCCTTGCAGATTAGCATAATTGAGTAGTCGATTTCTGGTCAAATTCTCAAATCAATTGCATTTATATTCCTTAACGGCTTCACCAGATAGATTAGTTATTTCATGAGTGATCAGCTCAGAGAAAAAAACTATAGGCGCGTCGATGAAAAGCCCAATTCATTTAATCCAAAACAGACTTGAAAATCAGGCTGTCACAACTCTTCCCCTCTTATAAAAATTTCATCCTCGAAATTTAAACCATTACAAATCTTAATAAAAAAGGTAGAGGTATTGTCATCTCATCGAGTCTTCACTTTCTCAAGTTGCTCATTCTATCCCGTGGTGTTGCCAAACTACTTTGACTAATGGTATTGTCTTAGTGCGCAGAATTTGCTCCTTTTGATTTACAATCTAAACTGATCTTTCCACATACGACACTTTGTCGTCCACGTCTAACTCTTCAAAATTCAGCACGTGGGTCGGATCTCGTACATACTTTCTTAACATCGACACGTGGAATATGTCATGCACTTGTGTTAGTCTCGGCAACAATGCGAGACGATACACTAAAGTCCCTGTTCTCTCCAAAATAGCTTCCCTTTCTTGCCAAAGCACGAAGTACCCCTCATCGGCGACACCTTTAGAAAGACGTACTCACAAACTTAGAATTTCAATGGTCTTCGACGCTTATTAGCATAGCTTTTCTAGCGGCTCTGAGTGGTCTTTAATCTGTCCCTGATAACTACAGTTGCATCAACTGACTGCTGGACTAACTCTGGGCCACTGATCTTACGCTCTTCAACTTCATTCCAACACACTGGTGTTCTGCACTCTCTGCCATACAACGCTTCGAAAGGTGTCATCTGAATACTCTGCTGGCAGTTGTTGTTGTAGGCAAACTCAATGAGGTGAAGCTGTTCCTCCCAGCTTTCTTTGAAGTCTAGTACACAAGCTCTCGAGAGTATGAATTGTCCCCTCAGACTGGCCATCCGTTTGAGGATGATAAGCCATATTGTACTGTAGCTTCATTCCCAAGGTAGTTTGTAAACTTTTCTAGAAGGTTGCCATGAACTTCAGGTCTCTATTAGATGTAATTGTCACTGGTACTCTATGCAGTCAAACGATCTGGCGGACGTACAACTTAGCATATTTGTCCAATGCATAGTCCTTTCATATGGTGATGAAGTGAGCCGACTTCGTCAATCTGTCAACCACAACCCAAATAGAATCATTACCCCTCTGACTCCTTCGTAAGCCCATCACAAAGTCCATTTTGATGTGTTCCAATTTCCACTCAAGAATCTTGAGTGGTTGCAAAAATCCTCCTGGCTTACAGTGTTGTGCCTTCACTTGCTTACACGTCAGACATTTGGCGACATGCTTGGCGATATCCGCCTTCATACCGGTCCATCAAAAGTGTTGATGTAGATTCTGATACATCTTCGAACTGCTAGGATGAATGTTGTAACTGCTATAATGAGCTTCTAACAAGATCTCTTCTTTAAGCTTCGCGTCGTCAAGTACACACAATCATCATCGGAACATTAGCGTTTCGTCATCAGAAATTTGGAAATCAGCTTTTCTCTTATTTGTATCTTCTTGCAAAATCTTCTGGATCTCTGGGTCTGTCAACTGAAGTATCTTAGTTCTGATCTGCACTTCTAGTTCAATTCTGAGGGTGGCCATGAGATTTGAAAAGTGGCCTACCTCAAATTTGAGAACCGAATCTCGAGCTCCCTCAAGTAAGATCCACTCCTTAATCACCATCTGCGCAATTGAAGATTTCCGACTCAACACATCTATGACCTTATTAGCCTTTCCAGGATGGTACAGAATCTCACAATCATAATCCTTAAGGAGTTCCATCCAGCGATGCTGTCTCATATTCAACTCCTTTTGAGAGAATAAGTACTTGAAACTCTAATGGTCAATGAAGATCTTGAATCTGTCTATGCACAAGTAATGTCTCTAAATCTTCAGAGCGATGATGATCGCTGTGAGTTCTAAGTCATGCGTCGGGTAATTCAGCTCATGAGGTCTCAACTGACGGGACGCATATGCAACGACTTTGCCAAGCTGCATTAACATGCAACCCAATCATTTGAACGACACATCACTATAGATCTCGTATCCCCCAGGACTAAATGGAATTGTCAACACTGGTGCGGTAGTCAGCCTATGCTTAAGCTCTTGGAAACTACATTCGCATTTGTCTGTCCACACAAACTTTTCTTCATTCTTTAGTAGTCGAGTCAAAGGCGAGGCTATTGTTGAAAATCCTTCCATGGACCTTTTATAATAACTTGCCAATCCCAAAAAGCTTCCGATCTCTGTCACTGTCGTCGGTCTTGGCCAGTTGATAACTACTTCAATCTTGGTCAGGTCCACGGAGATTCCTTCACCTGAAATCACATGACCATGGAGTTAACCAAAACTCGCACTTGCTGAACTTAGTGTACAATTCATGATTTCGCAGGGTCTGGAGCACTATCCTCAACTGTCTTTTGTGCTCCTCTAGACTTCTTGAGTATACCGAGATATCATTAATGAAAACGATCACAAACTAATCCAGATACTCCTTGAACACTCGATTCATTAGATCCATGAAAGCAGCGGGGGCGTTCGTCAAACCAAATGGCATAACGGTGAACTCATAAAAGCCGTATTGCATACGAAACGCTGTCTTCAGTTTATGTTCCTATTTGATACTCAACTGATGGTACCTTGTCCTTAAGTTGATTTTTGAAAATATCGGTGCTCCCTGCAATTGGTCAAACAAGTCGTCGATCATCGGCAACAGATACTTGTTCTTGATCGTCACTTGATTGAGTTGTCAATAGTCGATGCACAGGCGCAACAAACCATCTTTCTTTTTCACGAACAGAACTGGTGCTCCCCGAGGTGATGCACTAGGATGTATGAATCCCTTATCCAGCAACTCTCGCATCTGCACCTTCAGTTCTTTCAACTCTGACAACACCATGCAGGAAGGAGCCTTAGAGATTGGCTCCGTCCCGAGGGCTAACTCAATCACGAACTCAATCTCCCTTTCTAGGGGCAGACCAAGCAATTCTTTCGGGAACACATCTGGAAACTCTTCTACCACTGCAATGTCCTCGATTTTCTGCTCCTCGACTATTGTGTCCACGACAGTCGCCAAGTAACTTTGGCAACCCCTGTCTTACAAGCGGATTGCCTCAAGCGACGAGATTAAGGTAATCGAGGATCCTTCTTGACTTCTAACAAACTCGAAACTTTCACCTGTTAACAGTTTAAATTGGATTACTTCGTGACAACAATTCATTACAACAAGATGCTCATTGAGCCGACTATTTTCATATATGACATCAAAGTTATACACAAGTAAACTAGTCAAGTACAACTCTAGTAAGCAATTCTCCTTTTTACAACTTTATTACAACAAACTGAAGTTTTACAAACTTAACCAAAATTCCGCTACGTTACTTTGATAAAATTTCCAGGAACCTTCTTCTCCTGATCGATGCATGACTCGGTTCATTCCTATCCCCATCACTATCCTAGTAGCGCCCCATCTGCGATAGTGGTGCCTGTGCTCTCCTGCACCTATGCAAATAGTTCCTCACCTGATGGCTGTGCTGGCCACATTCATAGCACGCTCCCATTAGACCTGGACACTAGATTGGTCCATGCTTCCTTCTATAGACTCGGCACCTGTTTGGTGAGTCTTTTGCGTCCTGTTGGGTGACAGCATGCACCTTTTCTTGCATCGGAGGTCTGTTCCAAATACCCCACTGTGTGTTCTACGGCGCATTCCCTTCGTTCTGTCCCATCGGCAACGGTGGCACTTGTGCTCCCATGGGCCTGTGGGGATAGTCTTTGATCAGATGGCCGTACTAGCGACACCCGTAGCAAGCTCTTGTCCTTTTAAGACACAGGGTAGACCCATGTCCTTTCCTACAAGATCGACATACTATGATCAGGTTGGGTGCTGGCTTTCCAATCATACTCTTCCAAATGGGTGGAATGGGATAGCCTTCTTCTAACATCGGCTTCTTTCCGAGTCGATTGTTATCCTCGCTGTGCACGAATTATAACTCAGACGCAGCGGCTCGCTCCCAAAGCACATCTCCGGGTTGGACCTCAGCAGGTACGGCAACAACGGCGGTTACGGCATTGATGGCGGTAGTGACAGCAACAATAACGATGGCTTGATCCTATGCTTGCTGGCCCAATATGCTTCCCAAAGCTCTAGCGCCTGAACGATCCCGTCGAACCTAGGATCGCTCAATGCTGCTACACTCTCAATATCAACTTGCAACGGTACTCTTACGCTTGCGCTAGCCTGAGCCAGCACTCTGCCTCAGGTATCGACCTTTGTCGGTAACCTACCCCGAGTGAAAAATACTAACGACCTCTTCCTAGGCGTCCTCTACTCTTGATCACTCATGATGCATGATCCTTACAAAACCCGCTTTCCAATTCCGTACAAAATTAGAAATTGAGTGATCCACACAAACAAGCTACCAATCAGCTATCAATCACATGTATCAGCATAATAAAAAAGCCTTTTCTACTAACTATCCCATGACCCGTCGCACCTTATCACTCCATATCCTAACCAGCTCTAATACCACTCCGAGAGGGGATGTCACGCCCTGAATCTTGAGTACACGCACGTCCCTCGATGATCGACGAAATTGCGACGTTCCCAGGACACGTCGTCGACCCAATCGATTATGCACACGCGGAAGCGAATTAACTATTCCCCTAACATCAACAAACATGGGATAGAAAAACGGGACAACCAAGTGTACAAAACATTCTTCATCTAAAGCCAGGTCAACCTATAATTTATACACAGTAAATCTATCTCAAAAGGAACTACTGAGCCACCTATGCTCTTGACCCTTCTACCTCTAGGGACCTGAAAATGGTAACCCACGACAGGGTGAGAATAAATCTCAACGAGTTCACGCCCTAAACCCCGATTAGGATGGTAATACACCTAGAGGTAGTCTAAGCACACATCACAGAAGACTCACCTTGCCCCAGTTCTTTTCTGCACATCAGTACAGTTCATATACTATATACATATGCAGTAAATGCACTCATCAATTAGAAACACCTCACTTCAAACTCAATCAATCACAGGAGTCTTAATTATAAGACTAAATCGTTATGACACGTCCCATATCATGCCACACAATTTTGTCCCATAATCTAGTGCGTTTATCTCAATCATTCACGCGTTCCAATTGATTATTGCCCTCACAAGCACGATCTACTCGACACACATTGGTCTTCTGGCGTAGCCCAGCTTCGTCTCATCCCTTGAACATGACAAGATCCACCCGACGCACATTGGGGGTGGCATTCTCGAAAGAGCTTCGGTTCGGCCTCTACTGCAATCCAGCATCCCTTGAAAGAGGCATCCCATATAGGGGCATCATCTACCCGACGCACATCGAGGATGAGTTCACATAACCAACGCACAACCATTCAATTCCGGCCAATGATATTGTGTTTTGCACTCAAATGCCTCAATCAAGATAATGAACTTGGCCTATTTTCTTCATATTAAAAACACTTGATAAAATAATCATGTGTGGGTATGCAGTCAGATCGAACCTCAGAAAGTGATATCATTCCTTTTAAAAATCTCATTATTTGATATAGTACTTAAAAGCATTTTCGGTGTCAAAACCCAACACCCGGTATTTTCTAATTAAATACCAAAATTTCATAATTTTGAAATAATAACTGAAAATCAACAATCATCACTCAATTGCACAAATTAGCACTCAATTGCATAAACTAATTGCACCACAACAATCAGCACGAAATTCTGACGACCAACTACCCCGGTATAATTTTCGAAAAATATTAAATAATTAAATAAATTGCAAATTAATTAAATAAATGCAATTTAATTCAATAAATATCTACTTAGGCCTAAAACACTAATTTAACCACCTAATTGGGCCTACAAAAATAATGTACCTATCTACATAAATCAAGCAACCTAATTAACCCTTAATTAGTCTAATTTAATCACCTAATTAGCCTAATAAAGCAACTAAATCACTAATTAATCTAAACTAACCACGTGAATCATACTTAAGCTAATCTAATTACCTACTAAGTATAATTAATCTCCTAAGCAAGGTTTAGCAAGCAAACTCACCAAATTAGCGAGCCGGTCAGTTCACGATGACGGCGGTGCGACGGTGAGCGACACTCGGGTCTACAACGATGTCCAACGAGGTCCGAATGGGCCCGAAAAAGGCCCACAAAGTCTTAGCTAAGGGCTAAGAATTCAGCTTCTATGTTGGCCTAGACAGGGCGGTCGAAAAGGCTCAACGGGTGGAGCTAGGCAGCTAGGCGGTGACGGCGAGACTAGGTCGGTGAGCGGTGAAAGTCTGACAGCTTAGGGGCAGCAACAGTGGCCTAGTCGACGGCCTAGACGGCAGAGGCGATGAGATAGCAAGCTAGGCTCACAGGGACGGTGTGCGAGCAAAACGGACGAGCGGGCGACTAACGGGTGTGCTTAGGCAAAAGCGACTGCTCGAACGAGCGTGCGGCTGGCTGGTTGACGGCACCGCTGGCTCAGCTGGTTTCTCTGGTTCTTGGCTTCAATTCTCAGCAACAATGGAGTCTAGAGGGAGTAAGAAGGAAAGAGATGAAGTGCTGTAGCTGGAAGGGGGACCACAAGCCTCAAAAGTCTTCCAAAATATCATAAACTCTCAAGTTCAAGGCCCCACCACCTTCAGCCCTATCCCTTGCCCAATTTCCTTCACAAATCTTCCACAACAAGCCTCCCAAGGTGCTAAAATATTGCACCCCACAATTTCACTTCAATTCCTCTTCAATTAAATCCAATTGGTGCCCAAAAATTCTAACTAAGGTGTCCACAATAAATCCTTGCAATTCCCTCACCAACTGAATGAACTTGATAGCCAAGAATCCACACGAAAATGGCCTTCTAATTTTCCCAATCCAAAATAGCCAAACTTCGATTTTTTGCCAAAAATCCTGATTTGCCGAAAATTCTTCGAAGTATGAGTCGACGTTCTTAAAATAAATCATGACATGCCAGAACTTTCAATTTCTAAAATTAGGTTTAACTTTGTGGTTAATTTCAACCGGACGCGATTTTAGCGTGACCTAACCTACCGAGTAGTTTTTAGGAATTTTTAGTGTATTTGACCAGTGGTCTATTATTTTCAAACCACATTGTACATTTTCGACTCATCGGCGACTCTCGGTTGTCGTGAAAATCTTGAGATTTCAAATATGGACATGGGGTACAAAAATGACAGAAAAATCAGTTTGGCGTCGTTCGACAAGAATTTTGTAATCAGGTGGTATTACCCATACTCTAATCACATGCCTCTATCGAATCGACCTATCTCCGGTTTCTAATCAATTTTGACGGTGCCGTATTGACCCTTGTAGATTAGCACGGTCAAGCAATCGGTTTCTAGTCGAATTCTCAAATCAGTTGCATTTATATTCCTTAACGGCTTCACTAGATAAATTAGTTATCTCGTGAGTGATCAACTCAGAGAAAAGAACTGTAGGCTCAAAAATTAGGCTGTAACAAATAATATATAATAAGTTTGTTAGCTTGAAATTGCTTTTCATAGTGGATACACATTTTGCTTCGATGATTGTGATACTTAAGAGATTCAAGTTAATAAAAAGTGGTCTTTAAAACATGGTGGCTTGTAACAAATGAAATATCTATCGAGATGATAATTAGGAGAAGGCTAAGTTTGTTAGGGAGAAGGTGTTTGATGATTCTTGGTAGGATTCAATTGATTATATATTTTCCTTCATAGCTCCTACATATGACATACTTATAATTTGTGACACTAATAAGTCTCATCTTCACCTAGTTTATGAAATATGGGGTTTAATGATTGAAAAAGTGCAGAAAGCTATATTTGCACATGAAGTAAAAAGGCTAGATAAGGAGTTCACATTTTATGAGGTGGTTGGTTCATATAATTCTTACGGATTGTTGGACAAGGAACAACACTCCACTTCATTGCTTAGCACATGCCTTAAATCTAAGGTAAGTTCTAAAATTGTATGAGATTATTATTTTATTAGTTATTCCTTCTTTAACATGATAATATAATACTCCTCTTACATATTATTGTTTTCTATTTTTATTTTATCTTATTAAATAAGATACTATAGTGATCAATGGCTCAATGAATTATCCTATTTTAGTTTCTCCATACAAGAATATGGAGATCAACCAAGAAAGACTAAAATGTTTTAGGAAATACTTTCCTAACATGGATGAGCACAACAAGTTGAATTTAGAGTATGTAGATTTTGCAGGCGTCAATGGGGATCTTAGAGATTTTAGAGATTTTGTTTCCCTTCAAAATCGATATTCTATGAATCCTAAAGTTTGGTGAGTTAATCTTGATGCATCGCACTAATGCTTCAAAACATAATCTTAAAGCTTTTTACACAACATTTCTTCATCATGTGCTAAGAGGAATTGGAGTTTTTACTCTTTTGTGCACTCAGTAAGAATAAATAAGATGGCCCCAAAACATGCAGAAGATTTTATTTTCATTCACAGCAACTTCGTCTTCAATCGAAAAAAAAAATCCACAATATGCAAAAGCAGAGACCAAGATGTAGGATATTGGCGGTGATGCATTTGACACATTTCACTTGATGAGCCAAAGATGGAGTATGCTTTTTTTTTAGAAGAAGTGAATAATGTAGATGAATGATATTTGTTATATTTGATAGTGAAATGTGGATTGTTTTTTTTTTTTTTGGCCTATTGTTAACTATTAAATTTAATAGTGAAAGATGGATTATTTGTCTTTTTTTCCTCCAAATTTTTTGGATTATCGCAATGGTATATAGTTGAATTTGTCAAATTGAAATAATGAATGATACTAATAAATATTAGATAATTTTTTTAATGTAAATTCATTACAAGCTGTTTTTATTATTTATTTATTTGTGTTTACATATAAAAATATGCATTTAATATACAACATGTTCCAAGGTATCGAAATTCTCTATTTTTTGAGAAATTAGATATTCACATGTTGTATTGTATCATGTGTTGGTGTCAGTGCTATACAGATTGACTGCATCTTTTGTTCTCTTAAGGATGTTCACTGCTGTTGTTATCGTCCTCAATGTTCAAAATCTGTGGGGCATTGTTGGAATTGAGGCTGACCATTCCCGCAACATTGGCAGAGGCAGAATAGTAGGAAGAGGCTGAACGTCGTCTCTCGATGTCTGGACGTTTCGTTTCCATCCATAGCCCACTCTCTTTCCTTTGTAGGACTAAGCCCTGTAGATATTGCGCATGGGCAGACCCCGTGCTTTGAACCATCTTAGAGAATGCGCTCGCTTCATTTGACAGCAGATTCTCTGGAGTATCGTGCTCTGCAACCTGAAGTGAAAGTTGAAAGCATCCCAATTGATACAACAATAAGAAGAAGAAACGCAGCTACATTGAAATGCATGAATAGTTCATTGGGGAGCCACGGTCCTTTTATGTTAAATCGAATTAGAGGATTAATTTCACTTCTTATTTTTTTAGAAGTGTCAAGCGCCGTAATAATCATACTTCAGAGATGAGAGTGGATGTCACTTTCCCATATCCATGATGACAGACCGCTAGTGTGCATTTTTAGCTAGCACTGATGCGTGCATGATGAATAGCAATGTTAGAACATACTTGGCCAGCATCAAGCACAAGAATTCGGTCGGTGTCAATGATAGTGTTAAGCCTGTGAGCTATGATGAGCATGGTGCAGTCGTTGAATTCTTCATGGATGGTTTTCTGGATGATAGCATCAGTTCTAACATCAACGGCCGCAGTTGCTTCATCGAGAACAAGAATCTTTGATCTTCTTAGCAATGCTCGAGCAAGACACAGCAGTTGCCTCTGTCCGACACTGAAGTTCTCTCCGCCCTCAGAAACCTTGACAGGACACAGCCAACATCAATATCAATGGAGATTTTTAGCTTTGTCTTTCTTAACTCATAAGAAAGAACCCATGGATACATTCTAAAGCCAATAGAATAATTCAGAGCATTACATTGGCCACTTGCACATAGACAAGTCGAAACATATACATAAATCGACATTTTAACTTCATTTAAGACTTCAGACACTATGACGTTTTATGTATTGAGAAAACGTTATACAAAGGATCCTCCAGTTTTTTTCGCAGGTAAAACAATTCCAACGTCTATACCACTCTGCCCACTATCCCACCATGTCTTTGCCAGATATGATGGCTCTTTTACTCTACCTTGTGGTCTATAATTTAGTTCAGAAGGAGGGATATTATGCATTTAATGGAAACTCTGCAGATATTATGAAATTAGTCTCTCCGAGGAGATTTCTCCAGCGAGATGAGCTAAACATGTTGCAAGCAGAGCATTCAAACAAATATAATCATACATAGAAGACTATAGCTACTTCTTTATAACCAATGCCGTCTCATCTCCTTTAACTTCAAAAATTTTTAACATCTGTGCTCATTTAAGATACATAATTTGTGTTTCAAAAAGTATAGGATGCCTATCATTGTTTTTCCTGTATAATGCTTCACTAGCAACCTATTGCATATGACCACTGCCTGCAGTGGCCCAGTTGGATAAGGCTCTCCAATGAAACTAACGAAAGTGGAGGGAGTCGAATCCTGCTGGCCGCACGGGATCTTAAGCGCGACGTCGAGGTGGTGGGTCCTCCGCTAGCGTCGCCCCAGGGTTTACCCACCGGCTACCGGCTGTACGGGGTTCCCTGGGTATCAAAAAAAAAAAAAAAAAAAAAAAAAAAAAAAAAAACAATCTATTGCATATGCATGTCAAACTTTTTTGCAGCAAAAGTATACCCCTAGTGTCGAAAGTTGGTACAAAGGAATATTTAAGTACCAAAAGTTATGAAAAATGATATTAAGTGCCAAAATCGGAACAAAATAGATCATTTAAGTGCCAATCTAACCTAATATTGATGTGCACTAGTTCTGGCGAAGTAAGTGCAAAACGGCATTATTTTGCACACTGATGTGACTAGACAATGCAAAAATTACGTTGTTTTGGTGCGATGTGATAAAAAATTAATATAAACATTAATTAAATTAAATTTAAAACTAAATTTATTTAAAACATTTTAAAAAAAATACAAATATTAAATAAATAAATAAATAAAAGGAGGAAGGGAGGCGGCTAAGGGCCGAGCCCTCGTTGCCACCGCCGGAAAGGGCCGGCGACGGAGGGGAGAGGGTCGGGTGGGGTCGCCGAGCCCTGGCTAAGGACCAGCAACCTTGGCTGACTGGCGACGAGGGCCAACGAGCCCTTGCCCCGATTTGGGGTGAGGGTCACGGCCCTTGGCCTGGCCGAGTGAGGACCGGCGACCCTCCCCCCTCCGTTGCCAGCCCTTCCTGGTGGCGGCAGCGAGGGCTCAGCCCTTAGTCACTTCCCTCCATTTTTTTTATTTTAATTTTTTTAATATTTATATTTTATTTTTAAATGTTTTAAATAAGTTTAGTTTTAAATTTAATTTAATTAATTTTTCTATTAATTTTTTATCACGTCGGCACCAAAACAATATCGTTTTTGCATTGTTTAACCACGTTAAAGTGGAAAACGGTGCCATTTTGCACTTACTTCGCCAGAAAATCGCAACGTCAACATTTTAACCGGATTTTGGTCGGATTGGCTCAATTTTGGTCTGATTTTGACACTTAAGTGTCACATTTGTAACTTTTGGCACCTAAGTGTCTCTCCGTGCCAACTTTTGGCACTCCAAGGGTCTTGGTGTCTTTGCTGAACACTAATTCAAGTCACTTGCCTTGTATCAATTCAACTCAATTTCTCTCCTCTCTCTGCCAATGGGCATTAAACTAGTCAATTGTTATCATCACTATCTCAACTCTCGCATGCTTTAGGCAACGTCTAACAATCATTTCCTTCACATTTTGTGACTTAAATATTTTACTGTTAAACATTGTTAGGTAAATTCCCATATTTACATCAACATAAACCTGAATTCAGTAGGAACTGCAATGATCCCTTCATCAACATTTTGCATCTAGTAACTTAATTGCAAGGTTACCTCAACATCTAGACCACAAGAGTTCCTCCTGATGACATCCTTCAAATGTGCTCTCTCCAGAGCCTTCCAAAGGTCAGTGTCATTGTGTTCATTGAAAGGGTCGAGATTGAATCTCACAGTTCCTACACAAAATTAAAAAGAAAGAAACTATTGGAGATGATATTTAGTCTCCAAAAATAATGGAATCTAAAGTTTCTTTGGGTATATCATAGCAGCTTCTCAGTCCACAGTAATGGAGTTCAGTGTATGCAGTTATGATTCGTACTGTAGCCTTTTTCACATGAAATATCGGACATCTCATTAAAAGAAATTTGGCCATTTTTATCCAGAATACTACTTAGAATTAAATCAAAGTAGAAGAACAGCGAGTCAAGACATTTGAACTGATTAGGACTGGTCGGCTGGATTGTTCATGTGAGAAAGAAAGCGAGCATCCCAGAGCAGTTGAGTAAAGACTTGGATTGCCAGAATTGTAAGTAGCTCTTGTGAAGCGATGCTTGCTCCAAAGGGTAAAAATGTTCTGGAGCTCCGATATTGGATATAATAAGTGAGAGAGAAGACTCTCAGCTATGAGTTGGTTTGAGGACATGGCAATATCAACCAGTGAGAAGACCGAAAAGCATGAATTTGTTAGCCGAATTTCCTCTACAAAATTGGAGAGGTTGAGGGAAACAGGGGAGGGAAGAACGAAGAGATTTAAACAAATAAGTTAGGTTGATAAAAGAGTTTCACTGTAACTACCCGAGAAAAGAAACGGTGATTGTGGTATGATGCCAAGGACTTTCCGCAAATCTTCCAGTCCTATTTTAGAAGTGTCGCATCCATCAATCAAGATTCTTCCTTTTTCCAGCTCAACAATTCGGAACAAAGCATTTACCATGCTAGATTTTCCTGAACCAGTTCTTCCAACTATTCCCAGCTTCTCATGGGGCGCTACAGTAAAAGACAATCCATGCAAGATGGGAGGAAGTTCAGGTCTGTAACGAAAGACCACATCATCGAATTCAATTGATCCCAATGAAGGCCAACTGGGAGGGGGCCGGTTGTTCTCTATTATAGCCGGAGTCTCGGAAGGCAACTCTATGTATACACCCACACGCTCTACGGCATTTAGACTATTCTCAGCTCTGCTTGCTTGTCTCAGAACACCGCTCATAAGGTTCGTTATATTCAAAGTGTAGCTGAGGAGAAGACCCATAGTTGAAGCAAAGGCTGCTCTGTTTTCTGCTTTTCCGGTCTGCATGACTGCAAATGTCGCAGTCAACCAGATCATTATGCCTCCTAGAGTCTCCAACCTAATGGAGCGCCAACGGTCGCAACTGATATTGACAAGGTTGAATCTGATATTATTGTCCATGGCCTTAGCATTAATGGTGGCCAATCTATCATATGCTTTATATGCATGTTTTGTCAACAAGCCATTCAATGCTTCTCCGAATTGCGCATATACAGGAGATCTGGTGATTGAATCCAAGCGTTTCAGCTCACGAGATGTAGTCTGTAAACAACACGATACAAACAATTAAAAGGAAACTATATCAAAACTTCCAAAGTAATCGGCTATGGGTAGAGGATGAAACATCCGTTAGAACAAGAAGGGACAGAGACAGGTGTTATATGACTTTAGTATGGTGCTCACTTGAGAGCCATAACATTTTTTTAAATCAATTGAGTGTCATAACTTCTAAAGAACGTTCACTAGAATGTCATGAATTTAAATTAACCACTTGAATGCCGTAACTTTTTAAAAACATTCACCCAAGCACCGGAATTCTAACATGGCATGGCCTTTTTGGTATAGGTGCATGTGATTGATATAGAAATTATATGACAGTCAAGCAATCAGAGAAAAAGTTATGCATGCAAGTGAGCGCCATAGATAAGTTAGGCATTGAAGTGATCAAAAAAAGAAAATCATAACCTTCAAGTGAGTATCGTACGAAAGTTATGACTCTTGTAGTATCCGTTTTTGGAACAAGAGGTGTGATGCTATTAAGATCTACTGTTTCATATTAACACCCCTCTACCAAAAAAGAAAAATGATGAAAGGATGGATAAAAGGAACTTTCATTCTGAGCCGTTTGTGCTATTATAATCACTGTTTCATACAAAGGAAAAAAGACATTGCTTCATGCTGTATAAGGATAATGGAAATTGTTTCAGAATTTCCACTATGAAACATTTTAATGCCGGTGCATAGTATCGGAAGCATCACCAAAAAATGCAAATACTACATGACGTTGTCAACTTATGTAGCAAAAGAAAATAGCCAACCCCACTTAGTGGGACAAGGCTTGGCAATTTTGTTGCGAGTAGCAGAGCAAGTATAACCATGTATGAAAAAGCATTAGGGTCTAAACAAGACTGTGCTCACCTGATAATACAGATAGGCAGCATAAAACAAGATCAAGAGTGGCATTATGGCCCAAAGAGAGATTGTGCTCACAATTCCTATAAGCACAAAAGTCGAAAGTAGCTGCCAGACCTGGATCATAAACATATTCACAAGTTGGGCAACATTGCAATCTATGTCACCTAGATCCTTGGCAAACCTGTTGATTATTCTTCCCATTGGGTTGGTGTGAAAGAAAAGCATCGGTGCTCTTAATATCGACTGGAGCATGGAATCATGCAATCTTCTTGCCGCATGAAGACTTGAAATGATCAACCAATAAGCCTTAGTCAGTGTCACGGTCACCTGATTCACAGAAACATGGGTGAGTCATCACGGAAGTTGCTAGAAAGACCTACACTTCAGGTGACATATTCCCAGATGCACCAAAGACTCTAAAACACAGAATTCTAAAAATATAGCAGAGCTAGCCTATAGTCTGTATGATGCTATCAGACTCTCATTAAAATTACATTTATCTTTTCTGCACTACTAACAAGGTAGTGTAATCCAAACTCAAGGACTAAGGGGTAACGTGGCTTACCCACTTCATCAATTATCAAGAAAGAAAGTATAGAAGTGCAAGCTACTGCCTAAAAGATATTAAACTTAGGAGATCCATCGACTGAATTTTGACGTACCTGACTAAAGGACAGGAGTGTGTAGATCAATATGTAGAATCCTGGTCTGTAGTTCTCTGAAGCGCTTTTATCTGTCCAGAAACTCAACCACATGCTACTTGAAATTCGAAGAACTTCAGTTGAAATATAGCATATAAAGAATACTGACACCACCCACAGGCCTCCCAGGGCTCCGTTGTACCTAAAATTGATTAAGCGAAAAAGAAAATAAGGTCATATACATGTCACAGAAAAGTAGCATTATTGCTATGTAACTCTATACAATGTGGTCCAGATTTATGAGTCCTAATAAAAATAGAGGGAAAAAACATTTTACCAAACAAAACCTAGTATTCGGTTTTCACTAAAAAGGAATTTGAAAATACATCGACGTAGGTGCTTATAAGCATTTAATGATATGCATGACACGTGGTTATCATGTGGAGGAAACCTAAGTATCGCAGGAAAAGGCACCTTGAGACCACATTTTGAGTGATGTCAAGTGAACCTGAGAAACAAATGTTGCACAAACTTACAATTACGTCAATATTTTCTCCATACAGTATTAGCGGTATTAGGTGTTGCATGGACTTTCTTGAACTTTTTATTTGAGATATCAAACATATGTTGAGGTCATCTAATTGGCTTATGTGAACCCTACTTCCATTGTAGAGTTCATGAAAGTTTTTCGGTCTTGAATTTCTTATCCAGAAATAAGCCTATTTTGTAAATAACCTGTCCATACAATAAGTGTTAGAAGTTAAAACTTCATATCATGGATTTTACTACCTCATCAGGACTTCCCAACTCACGACGCCCGTTTCCCGCTCCTCTTGCTTAATAAGTACCGACTTCCCTCCTTTACCTTTCTTCCCATGGCTTTGATCTTTTGGCAATTCGTTAACAATGCTGTTAGCTGCTGGTCTGGTTGTTTTCTCCTCTTCTTCTGTTTGTAACTTTATTTTTCCTGCATTCGCCAGAAGTTTCTGGAACAGTACGCCGTTTCTAGAGAGCTCCTCAAAAGTCCCCTCCTCTTTGACCATTCCTTCATGAACCAAAATGATTCGATCCACTTGAGGAAGAAAATGTAGCTGGTTTGTGACAAGAACCCGGGTCTTCCCTCGCAGATCTTCCTTGATACAACTATTAAACACCTGTAACTGACTGTGGGTTAGTATAAGAGATTCTACTAAATGGAAGATCTAATAAATATGAAACTAATGTTCACTCTAGACATGGAGATTAGTTAAGCCAAAAGTTTGGATACCCCCCTGTTAATAACTAAAAAAAAAAAACTGGCGAAACAGAGGCAAAAATAGATATACATAAATTAAAATTAAGGAGTCTTAAATCAGAAAATACTTTTGAAATTAGCAGACATTGCTTCAATTATTCCAAGAATGATTGCAGCAAGTTATCTTTAACTGAAGCATTTCTGTATGCCTCGCGTAAAAAGCTTTTCAAGTATACAGGTAATTGTTGAGGCCCTATAACATCAATTTCTACACCTGGGGTAATCTGAAGTGACTGATATCCTGCGTCATGAATATCATACCTGTCGACCAACATGAGCATCAAGAGCACTTAACGGGTCATCAAATATGTACACATCTGAATTCGAGTAAACAGCCCTGGCCATAGAAACCCTCTGCTTTTGCCCTCCGCTTATATTGACCCCTCTTTCACCAATCTCTGTAAGATCGCGACCCTGAAGATTAATTGAAACAGATAATTAATGGATCAAATCCCACATTAATAAGAGAATCTTGCAAAGCACTGAGTCCCACTTAACTGGAAGCAAATCAAGATCATGCTCCAGTTCAGTAACGCTGACTGCCTTCCAATATCTTTCTGGTTCAAATTCAGACCCAAATAATATGTTGTCACGCAGCTGATATCACACACTAGGGATTAGGACACAAGATAAAATGATGATATTGTTCCCAACATTGACAGAAAAACTAAACCAGCACTGTGCAACTTACAGTGGCATTGAAAATCCACGACACTTGAGGAACATAAGCAACAGTTCCTCGTATAATAACGCGCCCATCGGAGATAGGAGGGAGTTCTCCAAGCATTGCGGATATGAGAGATGTCTTTCCCTCTCCAGTACCACCAATAATAGCAACTAAGCTACCAACTGGTATGTCCAGATTGATGTTCAACAATGTGGGTTTTTCTGCCTGAAGTTAGCTGAAAATTTAGCCTCCAGTTGAAAAAAGATACAGCAACAAAAGGATTGGAAACCTCCATAAATGACCATTTCTTATTGTAAAATTTTGTGGGATCACTATCAACTGTTCTAAAAATTTAAACTATTAGATAAAGATGTGATTTATTACTTAAATATTTTAACAATCCCCTCACGCTTAGTCTGGTCTTCTACCTAGTACTAAGTGTGAAAATTTCATTGGAAAGGCAAATGGGGCCTAGTAAGATTTGAATTTAGGATCTCCAGCTCTGATATCATAAGAGATTTTGTGAAACTACCGATTGTTTTAAAAGCTTAAGCTGTTAGATGAAGGTGTGATTTATTATTTAAATATTCTAATACTTATATCTGTGAAAATGACATAGTTACATCAACTTGAAACCTCAAAATGATTGAAAAAGAGATGCATTCCTCTAAATTTTCAAATCAGTTATCTGCCACCTCAGACAATTAGCAAGAATGAGTTCACCCCAAAAAATTGCACTCTAGAAATTAGCAAAAGTTTCCATTTGCACTAATCACTTAACTAATTGTTTGAGTTGTTTCAACCAAAAATAAATAAATAAAAATGCTTAAGTTGTTCAATGAAGTTGTGCTTTAAATTTTGATTACGGCATCAGCTAACTTCCGTGTTAATGAAAAACTTTCAATATGCCTTTATCCTTCAAGTCACAGGAGTGATTATTTTTGTTTATAAACGCAAGGTCAATGGTGTTAAAACCCCTAAAACCTAGACAATTCAAACATACTTAAAGTCAACAGTTTATTGACATTCAAAAGGGAAAAGGTAAGCGATTTTGCCAGAAAAAGTGAGACAAGTCTTTATTTGACCTTTGAGTCCCATAAAAAGTGCCCATCTTTGATTGAAATGGCTGGCTGTCCTGGCTCGATCGGTGGATTTGGAACTACAACTGTCTCTTCTGTTAAAATAAGTTCCTCCAAACGTTGCAGGGAAACATTTGCGGTAACAACCTGGGACACAAAAGTACGTTTGGAAACTGAAATATGACATACATCTCTTTGCAAGCACAGTTACAATAAGTTTGCAGGATCTAAGATGGGGAATAAGCATCATCTTTGAGGAAGCAAATATAAAAAACCTTAATAAGCACAAAACAGAAATTTCGCTTCCACTTTCCACATATTATAAAAGCAGTTTAATGATTACAGAGTTAATCATCACAAAATGGGTTTAGCCTTCCCACTTAGTTATGAAATTGTTGTTACAGGTTTAATCTTCAACTAGTTTAATTTCCATTTTTATGCTATTTCAACAACTACACAATCAGTTTAGTTTAGAAAAAAAAAAAAATATATATATATATATACTACATCTTTTTCTAAACTAAACTGGTTGTGTAGTTTTTTTTTTTTTTTTTTGGGTAAGGTAAGTAATATTAAGGGGAAGGTCAAAATGTACGGACAAACGGCTTCAACTGAAAGGATCAAACCCATCAGTAAAATGGTATATTGCAGTTCACCTTTGATATACTATCTCATTTTTCTAGCAGTTCAATATTGTCAATCATTCGCAAAAGCAAGATGAATCAACACTTAAACTGGATGAGGGATATTGTGAACAACACATCCAAAGTAAATTATTAGGAGGAAAAACAAAATGATATTTTCCACTGACCACATAATAACCGCACATGTTGATGTTGACAACGGGTAGATCAGTAGACTATTCTTTTGAGTACAGAGATACAGAAAAGAGGGTAGGATGAAATGAAAGAACCTTAGACATCATATTAGGTAGCGTGTTTAGAGGAAGCTGTAGCACCGCAAAAAGAGAAAGTGATGTAAATGCTCTCGCTGGTGTCAAATCCCCACCAAGTAAAGTGAATGTCCCAAATGAGACAACGGTTACAATGATGGGGATGCTGTTTAGTATGAAGCTGTTGAGCTGCCACCAAAGTTAAACTCTCAGACATAGAAAACCATCTAGCATTATGGAAGAGAAAATGCCATGACGATTAGCTCTCTTGCCCGCCTGACAAAGAGGATCCAAATTCATTTGTCTACTGCTAGTTGAGAAACAAATGGAGACTATTTTTCCATGCACATTTTGGTAATAAATCTGCTGATTCAAAAACAGCTAGTATAAGTCTATGACTACTCAGCTTACATGAAATGGTTAACAAAGTCCAAGACCAGATGGATGATTTGACACAGTAAATCAATCACCTTTCTCAATTTTACACTAACTTATTCTCATGTATGAAAAGAAATAAAATATTTTGAATTGCCAGCACACAGGTACTTATGAAAGTATTTTAACTGCTGTCGGTCTGCTTGGTAAGTTTACCCCAGACAGAAAGCCAAGACACGTTGTTCCATAAATAGTGGGTTCACAATTTTTTTTTTCCCACAAGCAGTTTCCAGCCACTGAGGTTTTTCGATCTCTCCCTCCCTCTCTTTTTCTCTCTCTTTCTGGGCGCGCATGCGTGCGAGTGTGTGGATTTTTGTGTGTGGGTGTACATGTGTGTGCTCGTACATATGTATTAGATACTGACATAGACATGCATATCGGGGAAAGAAAGAATTTTCCAACTGTCAATACAGATGATAGATAATTCCACAATAAGAAAGCATAAGATCATCTTAATTTTGAAAACATTCATACCGCAGATAGTAGTTGTGCTCTACGAAACCACAAAAGCTCATCATTTCGTACTTCTTGAACTCTAGATTGAAAGATCTTTTCCCAAACATAACATCTGCAAGAATTTTTCCAGTGAATTTCATTCGTCATATAAAAAAAAAACACAGCCAAAGAAAATGTAGGCCAGAGCTTCCCACTTATTCAACATACTTCGCAGAGTCCATTGCTGCCAAAATTTCGTTCATGAGGCTGACTCTCTTGTCAGTACACTGCAGCCCTTCCTTTGTAAGTTTTTGCATTTTGCTGATTATGACCGTCTAATTAGCCATGTAAAAGATAAGAACATGTAAGCCAATTGATTGACAGATAGAACAGATAGACGATTAATAAATATGACATAAATGTTAATGCATGAGCTAAGAGTGATGAAGTGGCAAAGAAAACCTCTTTTAGCTAACCATGTGGCGAGTAATACATAGATTATGAGTCTGAGAATTTCTTAATGAGCAATAGCAGGGTAGGCAGACATCGCTAATTTTGACTCATGGAACTCTTTACTTGTTGGACCATTATCCTTTGGTCATAATGGCAATACGATTTGATTGCATTCATGTCTTAAGCAATCAGATTAGGCTTGCCCAATGTATGCGTTGTAGCACAAAGTGCCACACCAATATGATATTGCCTGTCAGCAATACTACTCTGATACAAATGCTACTATGTAGAAGTTTCAGAGGATAAACAGCCTCTATTGGGTACCTACATCAGAATCCCCCTTCCTAAAAATTAAAGTTAAAGACAAGTGGGACGTTCAAGTCAGCACAAATATTAGCAAATATATGGTTGTGACTTAAATTGGTAAATGGTTACTAATCATGGAAGAAATCAGCACTACTGATGTTATAGAGAGGATGATATTTCGAGGAATAAGAAAGCACAAGCTTACTTGCAATGGGATCATGAGGACAAGCATGAGACATCCAAGCAGCGAAGCAACGCCTAGTTGCTGGTACAGAAGAACCATGGCAATGACAATACAAAACGGAGCTGACCATAAGAGGTGAAGTTGTTGGCCTATTTGCTGAACAATGTCAGGTATCAGATAAGATGCATTACAGAAAATCCTCTTTTTGCAAAATCAGAAGAGAGGTGCGTATGATTTCTGAACTAAGTAAGATGTCATCATTGACTTAACTATATCACATTGCAGCAATAAGAGAACTATAGTAGCAATGTCATAGTCATGTCTGAGGTAAGAATCTCACCTGAAGTGCATTAGTATCTGTCGTTATCATGTTTGTTATCTTTCCAAATTGGAACTTCTTGCGACCCTCATGAGTGAGTCTCAAGGATTTGCAGAAAATGGCCGCCACCTACCAATTAGGTTAAATTAGCTATGGTAACTGCTTACCTACGACAGATGACGAAGAAGAACCTAGACTAAACATCTGACACTGGGGATTTGTACACATCTGGCAGAGGTTTTACCAAAGTTGACCTCAGCCTAAATCCTGTCCGATATGTATTCTGAAGATACTGGGCTTCACAAAGCACACAAAACAACTGAACAGAGTCAAATCAGAAGTCAATACCATATCCCAAAACAGCAATTTTCACATGTTTTATTGATGAAAGGACATGATCATGGAATCAGAACCAAAAGACAGAGGCACCGATAAATATGAGTAAAGGAGACAATGTTGGCATATAATAACAAATTTACTTTAGAGATAAATGCAATATACATGGGAATTAGAGGTGATGATTATATTTTCTTCACATATTGCACTATGAAAATTTAACGATGTGCAAACTTAGAAGGAAAGGATTCTGTCTCCTCACATAAATCAAAACCTTGACAAAAAACCAAAACAGGATCATACCACACTGACAAGAATCAAAAAGGTGCAGACGTAACCAACCCATGCAGGTTCGCCTCTTTGCATTGACTGCACGTTGCAAAGAAAGAGGCATCAGAAAACAATCCACTCCTGAAGCACCTAAAATAATCCACCATGATGTTGAATGAAATACTAAAACAAAAGGTCAGTCTCTGTGCAGAATATTTTTCGCCATGCAAGGCAAGGCGCTTGAGAATTCAAGATGAATGTGCCATAAAACAGAACGGTGAGATTCTCATTCAATTAATCGTAGTCCCTATGGTCATTATGCCATTGCTGTTCCTTTTGTCCTGTTCATTTTGAAGCAGCTACTCTGTCACCACAATACATGGAGCACAGTGAAATAATTACTAGAAAATGACATTTTACCCTAAGAAAAACATGCTAATTCTGTTTGTGCTATGGTCTGCCCTCCCTGGGAACAACTCTTCTAGTTTTCCATCCAAAGATGGCCTATCGAACAGAATTCTAATCATTTGAAGAGGAAACTCCATGGAAATTTTTTTCATAATGAAGAACATATTTCTAGAATATAAAGATTTGCAATTCCAGGATTTCATCGAAATCTCGGAAGTAGAGTCCAGTCCAGCATTGAGTTGAAAATTGATGCCTACAAATTCATCTCTGAGAGAGAGGAAGGGGGGGGGCGGACTTGGTTCAACTTACCTGAAGGAGGTGGTTCAGCAATATGGGCCCTGCAAAGCGGGAAAGATCGGTCCCAATCTGTAGTAATTCTTGTAAGAAAGAGTTTCTAAGCTTCCAATGAACATTGCATATTGAAGTGAACAGAATGGTCTTGAAGTATTGTTATTATAGTGATCATTCAAGTTCAATCATGAGATGAATTTCTAGAGACTCCATTTTTTCAGAAAATACTTTTTTTTTTTCCTTTCAGATTCATTAGTTTTAAATGTTCTGCTCAACCAAAATCATTAGGAAAAGAGTCACAACATTTGATTGAGCACCCATTCACGACAACTAAGGAATCCAAACATTTTGGAATGAACCTGGTGTTCAATCAGACAATGAAGGGTACCTATGATACCTTAAAGAAGCCTCCCAACCAAAACCTGAAGAAGTAAAGGAAACAAGTAAAATGAGATGGGGAACCTTCAAACAATGAGGAAGCTTACAGAATAGCACTGGACAGATGTCAGTGCACTGTCAAATCGAAATTGGAATGAAGAATGGGACATGGGATGCAATTTAACCAATACATACCTTCCCCCAAGGCTGCTGTTCAAAGCTCTTAAAAGCCACGGTTTGGGCCTTTGAGACTCTTTGGCCCAGCATTTCTGGAATCTGCAAAATATGATATAACTGTGATGCTTTAGAATTGCACCTGAATACACAAAACGTTTGGGACACAGCTAAAGAAAAGTGACTGAAGCGAACCTTTTAAACAGCCTCTCAGTCTGATCCCAAGAGTCGAACTTCCAAACATCCTTTTCAGTAATTGGCCGGTCGTAGCCTTGCAGAATAAGTGGAGTCATCCACCCAAAGTATATCCCTTAGGGTGGGGGGGAGGGGAGAGAGAGAGAGAGAGAGAGAGCTATTATCATTAGCAACAAAAGAAAAAGCATCTGATTAATAAAACATTAAACAAAATCCAACGTTCCAATTCACTAGACCCCCAAAGAAGTGTCTCATTTCAATTTTATTTTCAAGTAAAGCTATTATATGCTTCAGCGAGCAAGAGATATGCACAAACAGAGAATCAATAAATGCCACCATCAGAAACCAAGTAATACAAGCAACTTGGACTTGTTAAGCAGACAATCTAAATGCCAAATTACTAGTTCAGTATCAGTGCTTATTGGAGAACGAGAAGCAGTGCTTCGATATGTCAATCTATATAGAATAGCTGAACTGGTCTGGCCTTATGGAAAACAAAAAAGCACTATTGGATAGGAAAAACTGAAGTTCCAGTATCACTCACTTGAAAAAATGTTGACATGCCTTTCAGGACAAACTTGCTCCTCTCCTCGAAGGGCCTCGTATTTAACACTATCAAGAGGCTCAGTTTGGATCATTGCATACTCTGGATAAGGAACCAGATTTGGAACGTATACCAAAAGAAGAATCCCAGATGAAACCTACACCAAAAGGAGCACAAAAAAGAAGAAGATTTAGTTGGCATTCATTAGATCAAGACGACCAAGGACAGAAAGAAATTATAATAATCGACAAATGTTCTTAGCAGGAGCTGTTTGTTCAAAAGGTTAGGAAAGTTTTAAACGGATGAGTCAGGACTAAGGGTTTATTGAAAGAGAAGTAACCTGGCAAAAAACCTTGCTGATACACAGATAAAGTGCAGACCTGCAGGATAAAGAAGTTGGATATTAGGTCTTCCCCGGAACATCTGAATATGGATCTTCAACTCTAGAACATTGTGATGCATTATGACAGAATAACCTGGTTCCAAAAAGTCCCCAAAGAAGATTTCCAATTTTAGAGTTGATTAAGGCAACTAAATCTACAACTGGCTATCATCTTTGACCAATCAAAATTAGTTTCACATTTCCAAAGAGACATCACAGTGTCACCTTAATTATGGTGACTCGACAGAGGCATGCTTCCAGAAAATACATAGACAGTATGAAAGTTACTTAACATGAAATAGTACTACTAGCTGCATGTGCCAGTTTAAGGAGGCAATTTAACCATATTGCAAGAGATGGATGGAAATATTTTGCAAATATATCCTCTGCAATAATATATTTTAATAGAAAAGTTAATCTTTGACTATTTTCATCAATTTGCATAGTTCGAAGAGAAAGAAAAAGAGAGAGCATCTAATAACAACCTTTAATTTCTATACTCACATTCAGTTGTGTATATAGGAAAATATGAGATGTATGTACTCTGAAGTATGAACAGTTGAATGTCTGCTGAAGGATAAAAAAAACTAACCTATGATGCTGATAGTGGTCTCCCATTGAGAGGATGAGATTGAGCATTACAGTTTCCCCCACCAGAACATAAATGAGTCCAAACCGCACGTACCACCTGAACTCCTGGATGTAAACGTGCGTTTCTAGGCCAATCATAACTAGCATGGAGCACCAAGCAAGAGACTCTATGGTTAATGAAACGATCTGCCAAAGAGAAAAGTTACAAAACGAATTAGACTCTCAGTTTGCTGGCCAATGTAAAATAGCAACATTTGAGATTGTTGCGGACTCGTCATCTGAAGACTCACAGTATGACACAGATTGCAATCTATTATGTTAGCCATTGCTGACTCAGAGGGTTAAACTTGGAACCTATGGAAGTTGGAAAAACTCACACGTGCAAAGAAGGATGTTTTCCATAAAGTTCATCAATTTAGCAAAAGACTAAGTATGCAGAATGTTGCAGCAATGAGGATTGCAGTAGTCCTGTGAGGATTTATTGGTGCCAGGCTTCTTCCAAAAGAAGGCAGTGGAAACAAAAAAAGGAAAGGGGAGTCAATTTGCTAGTGAACAATTTCAGTCTATTCCTTTCTTATTTTGTTAAGGCTGAGCAACTAGCTATCAAATGTAAGTTTGTTAATAGGACTTACTATATGGGACTCTGTTGATGTGCATGACCACGCATTAAACAAAATAACCAGCAAATCAAGATTGTTCATCAAAAAAAGAAAGATTATGTGAACATTGGAGAGATGAAGTTAGGTTTTCGATAGAGTAAGTTTCTACCTCATATGGAAGGAGGCCAGTCTGACCATCCAGATCGAAAACAGAAAAGCCCATCACCAACCTCAGCACAGGCTCAGCAGTGCAGTAAAAAGAAAGCAATCCCAACATATGGTTGTAGCATTTCGACCTCAAGCGGTACCTCTGGACCTTTGAAGTTGTCTTGATCAACCAAATTCGGTAGTAGCAGAGGCCCAGAAAAACCAAATAAGATACGGAAATGACCAAGGAATCAACAGCACAAGGTGTGTATGCACCGAAAGCGCTCTGTGCTCCTTGCCCAAATCTCATTCGCCACCGGCCGGCAATACCGTTCAAACGGCTCAAAACCCATCTTTCAAATGATCGTGTAAGGTATCTGTCAGTTCAAGTAAGTACTTCTTCGCTTTCCAATTAAAATGAATCCTTTCCTACAGCAGCAAGAGTCCATCACAACTGCTTCAGTTAGCACTGCAACTATTTTAACGCAGAAGTCCCATTAAGCAAAAACTTCCCCCGAATCAGTGCACATGTTCAGAAACATCCATCATGAATACTGCAGGGAAATTTGGAATTAGAAGTAGTTAAGAAAGAAAACCCACTATGGCGAAGTCACAAGAAGTCACAGTCCATTGAAGATTGCAGTGCTAGCAAAGTCACAGGCCATTGCTCTCTGTTCCAAACAAAAATCCCAATTAAATTTCCTCAACTCGACTTGAGCTTTAGAAAGTTCACAATCATCAAAACAATGCTTTGAGTTATGACCCGAAAGAAATTGGAACTCCATTGATTTCAAACAAAGTACCGAGCAATCGCCCCAAACAAAATTAGAAACAAGTAAGAATATATAGCGAGCGCTTGGAGTAGGCCAACAAGAGTGAGTGTGTGTAACAGACCGTCAGAGGGAGATGAATCATCACCAAGAAAAAGGGAAGAAAGAAAAATGGAAAAAGGATGAAGAAGCGGGACGTTGGGAGCGTGTGATTGTACCTAAGGAGACAAGGAAAAGAGGTCCCAGACGGATAAGAACATTTGGTGTTATGCATGATTAAGTTATAGTCTTTTTCTTTTTATTGTTTTTGGCTTGTTCATTGGACTTACACAGCCATACTAATTAGAAAAGACTAGTGACAGGCATTCCTGTTTAAAGTCAATTATAATCAGTTCAACAATTTACTTTCTTGATTTGGTACTCTTCTTTATAGATAGGGATATTACATGAATGATTCTTGAACTTTCATTTAATATGAAATATCATCCTCAAACTTTTGATTTATTTAATGCAGTCCCTATATTTTCTATACATATTCAATTTAATCCATGAATTATATAAAAAAAAATGCTCAATATTGCCCGTAAGCTCAAATTAATAAAAGGACAAGATTGAATATTTTAATATAGTGCCAGGATTAGATTAAACATATATCAAAAGTTCATAATCCATATTGAACAAATTAAAAATTTAGGGATGACATTATATATTGGGCCAAAATTAATGAACCATTTTTATTATTTTTTTCTTAAAGATAAACAAAAATCATCAGGATGCAGGCTCTTCTCAAATAATTTTACCATATTTTGCAGTATTGTAAGAGGCTCACGGATCCTAAATTTTATTTATTGATTACAATCTTTTCAGTCTTGAGAGGATGTCACGGTTCTCCTAATATAAGAATTATTCTTTCTGTCTTATGTTGGACTTGAGATGTACTAGTTGCTTTGCATACTTCATCAGAATCTGCCATAGTCCAACTCTCAAGCCATATTAACTATATAGGATTAACTTCTCACCTATGATATGTTTGTCTATTGGTGTTTGAATAGTTATGACTGTTGGAGGAAATTATCTCCAATTGATTTTGATGATTTCCAACTATCCTTAATATAATATTTATTATGGTTATTGCAGATGTTTGTAACAAGTATTAAAGACTCTGATGACCACAATGGTAAATATCACAGTATGTCTTGATACAGCTTTTCCATAAACAACGCAAATAAACCAGAAGATTTGGTGCTATGTATGCGTCACCGCTTACGTGGGCAATGATAAGAGCTGAAACGAGGGGATGACGTAATGGAGAAATCTTTGCATGATTGATTAGGCTACAGTCTTTTTCTGAAGTTTTTGGCTTGTTCATTGGACTTAGACAATCATACTAATCAACAAAGACGAGGCTAGAGTCTTTTTCTGAAGTTTTTGGCTTGTTCATTGGACTTAGACAATCATACTAATCAACAAAGACTAATGACGGGCATTCCTTTTCCAAGTCAATTATTGTAATATTAGGCTAGTGGGCCCCAAAAGAAGAAAAAGAAAAAAAAGTTGAAAAGTTGATAAAGCAACAAGGAGAGAGGAGAGGGCTTGACTAAATAGAAGTTGAGAGGTCCCTCGACCAAAGAGAAAGGAAAGAAAAGAAGAACAAGAATAAGGAGAAAAAGAAAGGAAATGGATTTTCGCACGTGCACACCTGAGATGCCTCGCCAAGCTGACTCGGCTCCATAACGCAGCACCCGTTAAAAGATTAGGCCCCACGTTCGTCCAATTGAAGTAATTTATAGGTTTAGAGCTCAAACTCGGAATTTTTGGAAAATCAAGCGGCGAAGTCCAATTTTGGAGTCGTTGAGCCGTGTAGTTTTGTAGGAATGGTAGTTTAGGGTGTTGTGGAGCCGTAAGATTTTACAGATATTTGAACTTATGGTTTGTTCGAAATAAAATTTCAAAGTTTCCTGTGCACAGTGAATAGTACTCGTCTAGCAGCTTTGGATCCGTATTTTGTCATTTTTCGGCTTGATTTTGGGGTAGCCTAGTTAGGATTCTTGTAGTATGTATCAAGGGCTTTCTATTGACTATAAATGCGTTCGGATCGGGATTCGGAGGAGAAAGTGAAAGCATGATCAAGTTTTGCGCTTAAACTCCGAGTTGCGAATAGCTTGAACAATTGCTTTGGTTAGGCAATTTGTTAGCGTGTAGGAGTCCTTTCGTTAGAGTTAAGGGGTAAGTTAGTCATTTCTGTGACAGCCCAAGCGATGGTGCGTGAGGAGGAGGGATGGCAGTGCGTTCACGCCTTCGTCTCCGGACGTGCACAAGGAAGTGGGAGGGGTCCTCTCTAGTCCCACATCGCTTAGGGGAAATCCTGGGGCTAGTTTATAAAGGCTTAGATCCCTCTGATCTGTATAACACATTTCGCATACACTTCAACTGCGCTGAAAACAAAGCCATGAGGGAGGACGGGCCGATGGGCTGTGCTTCCGAAGCGGACAATATTATGGCTTGGGATAGGGAAGGCCCGAGGGATGGCCCCCTGCCCCTGTGAACAATATTACACAATAAGGCCTGGGTCGTTACAATTTCATAATTGAGATAGAGTTTTATTAGATTTTAACATTATTCATCGGTTATTTGATAGGGTTGTGAGTTCGACGATACAAGTATGGTTTGTCGTTTGATCGTAAACGACAATGTGGGTAGCACTATATGTTCTTTGGTTTTGTAAAATCATGTCTTGAAATATATATATATATATATATATATATATATATATATATATATTGAATCGAGAAGAGCATTTTTAGTGCATAAAAGCCTAATCAAGCAATTGCTACTCTTTGGTTGATTGTTGATGTTTGAAAATCGTATTATACAAAGTAAGTGGAGAAATATATATGAAATAGCTTTGCGACTGATTTATGGAAAGGTTTATGATGATTTGAGAAATGGATATGAAATGGATGATGGACTATGCTGCAAATGTTATTTTGTTGACACCTAAATTTTGACTAATCATTTAGTTTTTAATTGCATAGAAAATTAGGAATTAATCTTTAAACCCTAGGAAAAAAATAGTAAAATTGCATTTCATGTAGTTGTATTTGCATCAATACTAAAAAGACAACAAGAAGTAGGGGCTCGTGGTCGATTGCATGCGCAAAGGATGGTCTCTCTTTCGCTGGTCTAAACACGCATAAGAGAGAAAGCAAAAAAAAAAAAGAAGCTCTTGCACGATCATTGTCTATTCCTCATTAATGCAGGCACATGCGGTGGACGTGCGGGTTCTGGAGAAGCCTTCAAAGGAGCAAAATCAGCCCATAATATATTATATAATATGCCCATATTATTATCATAATATGCCCGTGCACGCACGAAAAATCCTACAGGCGCCTGCAAGAAGATTTTCTGACTGGAGCGGAGTGGTTGTCGAAAGATTTGAAGAGATTAAGAAAAAGAAGAAGCCGCGTCAGGGGAAGAAAGCTGGACGAAAATTCACGGAGAGAAGGGGAGGAAATAAAAATAGGCTGTCAGAAAGAAAATGAAGAGAACAGAGAGAGAAGACGTGAGGGCTGCGGACAAAAGAAAAAAAAATGTCAGGGGGAGGGTATTAAAAAAAGAAGAGTGAACGTGTGGGGGAAGAGAAAAAAAATATTAAAAAAAGAAGGGGAAGTCAGAGAGAGCAAGAAAGAGAAAAGAATGTGCAGGAAAACAATAAAAAAAAAGAGAGGGATTGTCTTCTTAAAGGGGGGGGGGGAGCTGAACGAAAAATGGAGGGGAGAGAGAACTTGCAGAGAGAAAAGGGGGCGGAACGAAAATTCAAAAGGAGGAAAAAATTTTACTGGAGTGGTTCGTGAGAGCAAAAAAAAAAAAAAAAAAAAAAGAGAATTCGTTTTGCGAAGGAGCCCGTAAAGAGATAGTTGGAGTAGAGGGGATGAGGAGATTAAAAAAATGACTCTTGTCAGAGAGAAACTCAAAAAGTGAAGAAGGGAAAGAATCCACTAAAGAGAGCTGCCGAGAGAAAAGACAGGGAGAGGGAGAGAGAAAGTAAAAAAAATAATAAAAGTTGCTGTTCATCTTCTCCATTGCTCCCCTTCGTCTTGCGGACGCTTGAAGCTTCTACTGTACCAGCGGCCTTCGCCTTTCACCCCCCACGCCGATCCGAGATCTGCTGTTCCGCTTGCGCACACCGCGCCTGAACGCCGCCAGCCCCCGCGCTCCATCTCCGCACAACCGTCGATCCAGCGCGCAACAACCCAGCGCCGTCAGCCTTCCTCCTTGTGCTGGTAGCTGCGCCCCTGATTCCCTTTCTCGCCGCCCATCACCGCTCCCCCTGCTGCCCGAATCTCCACGAGCAGTAGATCGGTGACTCGACGATCCGACACCCACCACAGCCGCTTCGGCGTCCGACAACCGCGCCTCCGCTTGTCCCCGGTACCAGCAGCCCGATTCGCTCAGCACCACCCGACGCCCAACGCGTGCAGCATCCGCCTTCACGATCTGCCCGTTGCCCCGTGGCCCAACGATCCGACGCTCCTGCTGCTCTGCCGTGCCGCGACCCTGAGTCCTCTGCCCGCGGCCCACTGTCCAGATCTCCGGCGGCCTGCTATAACCCGCGCTCGACGGCCTACACCACTGACCGCACGCACCAGCAGCTCCCGAGCTCCACCCTGCTCACCGCCCAACGCCTGCTCGCCGCTCCCCGTCGATTCGCCCATGGCCGGTCCTCGCCGGAGCGCGGCCTTGGAGACCCACGAGCAAGCCGTGCGTGGAAAAAAAAAAGAAGAAAAACAAACAGGGGAACATTAGGTAGTTTTTATTATTACCATTTTATCTTTATTTTTTTATATAGTTTATAGTTTGTTTTATGTAGTTTTTTTAGTGTGATTATTCATTAATGCATGTTTGAGATGCCAATGTGAAATAACCCTCAAATTAGGGATTAGCAGTCGATTTTCGCGCCCGAAATCCGACTCACGATCCTCGTGAAAATCAACAATCCAATCTCACGCCGAGATTCGATTCGCGATTTAATTTTAAAATGACCAACCCGATCTTACGCGCGAGATATGGTTTGTCAATTTTGGGTATTAGTGTTAGCTTGATTGGATTAGATATCGGGTTATTTAAATTAGCTTTTGTTTTGCATAAAAGAAAATAAAAAAAATGCAAGTTAGATTAGGTTCAAGGTTAGGGTATTTAGTTATCTCATTTATTAAAAATAACAAAAATCCAAAAAAAGACACTCATTTAGGATATTAGTTTTTTTGTAGTTTTTTTCTAGAATTGCATGTGTCCATTTTGAATAGGATTTTCACTTCAAATTTTTATAACAAAAAAATCCCCAAAAAAAAAATTATTAATTAATCTAGGATGCTAGATTTTTAGGTTGTATGTTTAATTGGCAATTTCGAATTTTATATAAAAGGAAAAAATGAAAAAAAATCATCATGCATTTTAGAATAAAATTGCATATCTCATTTTCGGTTTAGATCAATTGGCATCTTAGGTTAGAAATTGCTAGATTAAAATAACGTCTTAGTTTAAATTAGGATTTAGTATGACTTAATCCTAAGTTTAAATTGGATGGAATTTTAATTTAGCTAGGTAATTTTTTCACTTTTATTAATTTCGAATATCATGAAAAATACAAAAATTTGTCTTTAGATAATTAGTTTCAACTGTTAGGATAGATTGCATTTTTAGGAATAGAAATATCATGTGCACGTCATGCAGGATTAAATTCATAAAATGCATGTCATATTAGGCTCATTTAATTGAAAATTCCCGTTATTATAATTAAGTCATTTTGATTTTTGCATATTTAATTATTGCATGTTCATTAAGAAACAAAATATATATATATATATATATATATATATATATATATATTTTACTCATGTCATGTAGTTTAGAACACATTGTCATTTCATGTTAGATTAGATGCAGTGCATGATTCTCATTGAAAAAGTGAAAATAAAACTGAGAAATTGCATTGTTAATTAGAAATCTATCTAGGATTGTGGATGTGAATTCTAATTTAACATTGCAGATGCTTTCGTTGCCATGAGGTAAGTCCTTCATTTTCCTTATTCGCTTTCTTGAGTGCTAAATTGGTGGATTGCGCACCCGCATGATCACCTCACGTGTTAGGAAAGTGAATTAAAATCAATTCAAGCTGCCCGCAAAACATTTTTTCAAAATTAAAAGAGAAAGGTACCGAAAGGGCGTTAGAGAAATCTAGCGTAACCAAGTCCCCGTACCCAGAATCTCTGGTTCGTAGGAGTAAAATAATTCTCCCATTATTTTGCTTAGGTGTCTAATCGACCTACCACAAACTGATTAGTAGCGACTCCTTTTAGCATGTTATGATATTTGAATTTTAAGTCGCGAGTTGGTATGGGCTTGGGAGAGCCCGAGCTAAGTCTAGGCTTAGCAATCCATTAACCTAAACTCTAGGTGGTTTGCACCTCGGAAAATTTAGGTCGCGACAGCTTAGCGACTCCGCTGGGGACTTGAGTTAAAACTCTTAGTGGACTTAGGCCAATTTTTCTTTTCATTTGAAAAATGTTTTTGTTTGGCAGCGAGGATCCCAGGTACGTCCCTAATATTTAAGGTGTTAAATGTTTTTGCAGACTGGGAGATATAAGGGGAGTAGTTTGCATGTTGGAGTTGGGAATGAATGTTTTAAATTCAAGTTATTGAAGTGTTGTGTGATTTAAACTACTGTGCATGCTTTGCATTTACACTACACTATTGCACACACAACCTGCTGCCGGACCTGGGCTGCGATAGGATTCTTAGGATGGTGTTGAGAAGGATACTCCCTCGAAAGCGAGACTGCTATGTAGAGGTTGACATTCTCTTCCCCGAAAGTTCTTCATGGTGTCGATTGTGTTTGTCCATATCCGCGAGACTGCGTGACTATTGGACATTCCATTCGACTGAGCCGGAGTTAGGAGGACCTGACACGTTAAATGCGAGACTGCAACGATCAGACCATCCTCTTAGCTCCACTTTGTTAAGCCATCTAGATAGAAATCGAGCCTCACATTTCATGCGCATGTCTATGTGATTGCCGTTGATTTTCCTTGGTGAAGTAAGTCTTCCACCCCTTATACTATAGAATTTACTTACTTTGTCATACTTTTGGTCCATCCATGACAATCTGGTTTAGTCGTTTGACCTAATTCATTTGTCAAAATTAGAGGAAATTGCCATGCAATGAATCATTTAAAAAAAAAAAACTTTGGAAAATTTATTTTCAATTCATCTCTAGTAAATTTAGCCTTGTTAGGGTGTCTATTTTTCTAGCTCTATATTAAGAAATTCCCTTCTTGTATAGACTTTCCATGAAAAAAAAAAAGGAAGAAAAAAAAAAGGGAAAAATCAATTAGATCATTGTCATGGATTGTCTCTCTATTTACACCTCATGCTTACATGTTCCCATTTATTTTTCTTAGGTGGTTATGGAGCGATCTCACTCACCTATCCATTCATGATGGAGAACTCAAATGACAGATCAAAAAGAGTTAATCTCGCCAAGCACAAGTGCTGCAATCCATCTTCAGTGAGAAATTGCGACTCCAAAAAGAGAGCCAAGAAGACTTTTTGAACCGTCTCATTTTCTTGAGGTAGCCAAATTTGATGCCACCGTGAAGAGACTAGTGATTATCTAGAGAGAAAAATATCTGACCTGAAAGGTTCACATGACAAGACCAAGGAGGGTGACGAATTCAAACACACATGATCCATGGTTCTTACTTAATTAGGGGCATGTTCAGGTGCACCTTCCCATACGTGGGAATTTTTAGGGATTAGTTTTGATTTAATCTGCTTGAAAATCACAATTTTCATTCCAATAAATGTAATTTGATTGATGAATATCAATGAAATTACAAGTTTTGTTTTGAGGACATGATAGGGTACACCAAACCAGTCCGGTGACGATATCCAACAATGAAAAGAAAATATCATTCAAGGAGAATTCTGAGGACTGGGCTTCTTCATGCTTCCTCATCCAAAAAAATAAAAAGTAAAAAAAAATTCCCAAAAAAAAAAAATCAAAATCATTTTTCAAGCCATTTCCAAAAGCATGCAATAGGTTAGCCTTGTTTAATTTTCTGACTCATTCACTTCATGTTTCAGAGCATTATTTTCTTGGCCCGATGAGAAAATATCTCGAAAAAGGCACAACAGTTACAATTGGCTCAACTGTTACTCAACAAGTTTGAGAACACATTTCTAAAGAGTTAATATGACAAACATGACAGAGACAAAAGCTTGATCCGAGCCAAAATGGATGTGCAATGTGAATTTACTTCGATGTCTCATAGTATCCTATTCATGCACGTTCTCTTTTGCAGGGGCAAGAGCGGATTGTCGGATCTTGATTGATAGGGATAATCCAAGAACACCCATTGCTAAGACAGTCCCTTTGTGGGGCAATTCCCTGAATGAATACTTGAAACCATGTTTTGAATGCGGTAACTTGTCTGTTCTTCTGATGTCACAAAAGTCTTTCATGCTTAAATTGTCGAACTCTTTTGAAAATAGAATTTCGATAGTGGTTTTGTTCACCAATTTTATGTGGAGATTTGTCAAGATAGACAATTCAACAGAGTGACATTACTGCTTAAGAATGCTGAATGAGATGAAAAGTAGGCCCTTTTCCATACACATATCGAATTCATCTGATTCGGCATACCCGAGAGTCGGTTCAATTAAATAAAAAAAGAAACGTCCTAAGGACACCACCAGCGCTTCGGCCTGGTGGCAGGGGGAATGAAAAGGTCCGAGAACAACCAGGGTTCGATCCCTGGAAACGGCAACAAGTGTGCCGAAAAAAAAAAAAAAAAAAAACAAAAACAAAAACATTTTTTTTTCTCTTGCTTCTTTCTTTTTGAGCTACATCTCTTTGTGTTCAAAGCTGATGAGTTCATGAAGTGATTGCAACCTTTCAAAGAAGAATTTTGCATTATAGTTTTACCTGTTTAATTTACCAATTCCACTGAGGATTGTTACTATTGATCAAGTTGATGAATGACGTGGAATGGATTAAACATGCTAAATGAGACATGTCAAGACGATGAAAGGCAAGCCTTAACCTATACACAGTCCCTTGCTCATACACTAGTGAGATGAGTATAGGAAATTCCATGTCCATAAGGTAAAGAGTTCTCTCGCGAAAGGTACGGCGATCAAAATGATGAGAGGCAGTTCATTCTCTATCCCAAACACTACGTGATCATTCATTGTTTAAACCCTTTTGAGCCCACTCACGTGGATAAATTTTAAATTACCCCTGTCAAGAACCACCCCACATTGGGGCAAGCTCGAAGTAAGACGACATCATGAGGTGAGGAAATTGATAGGAATATTCTTGCTCTCACTTGCATCAATATTCAGGTATTGCTATAGCGTTGAATTCATACGGTAATTTAAGTGCCTTAGGATGATGAAGAGCAGTTCTTTCTCTATCCTACACACTTTATCTGTTGCATAGCCCCTTGAGCCTGTAAATTCGTTTCATTTAAACCAAATTGGTGATCATCTGCTACACTGGGGCAAGGCAAAAGGTAAATGTTCAAGTAGTAGAGTCCAGAGTGCCGTCAAACAATGAAAACTCCCAAAGAACCCAAATGTTAAAGCATTACATGGCTATTCAATGCAGGCAGTGTGCGAAAAATTAAGGGGCATAAAAAAAGCAGTGTGCCTAGTAAAAGCAAGGCCCATGCCCATAGAAAATGAAAGAAAAGTTAAGATGGATGATTATCAGAAAAAAAAAAAAAAAAAGGGTGTATTCCTAATGGAGTGGTACTCAAAGAACTCAAATGCTGAGTTTTTATGGCACTTATGAGGAAAATCCCAATGGCGAAGAAGAAGATCGGTGACAATGCCAAGATGATCACCAATTCTCATCCCCCTATACACTTTTTGAGCCTAATGATCCATTCATTCCTCGACCCATGAACTTAACCTACGTTACGTCCCTTACAAGTCTCTTCAGAATAGGGCACTGAAATTAACGTAGGAATTCAATTGCTTATAAGCATCGCCTGAAGAAGTGCGAGCAAGGCTATTTCTATCTCGTTCCGCAGGTTCCTTGACTTGTAAACCCGGGGATGATTGCGAAGTATTGTTCTTTCGTTAGCCCTGACTCGAAGAGTCCTTCTTTGTTGAGCCATTAACCAAGCCTACATTACAGTCCTGATAAAGACCTCTCAGATTGACAAGGTCGTACCGCTTGCGAGAATACTCGAACCCTTGTTGACATGATGAAAGTAAGATTGAGTGATTCCTATGATCCCACATTAATGGTTGGGACAAAATAGCCTTCTTAATGAGAGTGAGTGAAAGTCCTTTCTAACGAAAGTCTCTCATTTGGTATTCTTGAAAATCCATGTCATGAGTGAAAATTGTCTTAAACAATGATTCTCCCAGTGGAAATTTGGTGATGCAAATATGGTAAAACCATCATGCATAAATCTTGATTGAATGGACAAAAACTTCCGTGGAATTTGGAGTGTGCTGAATTGCTTACTTCTTTGGTGAATGCATGTATTTTTGCTCTAATCATGTCTGAAAGATAATGTTTCCATGAAGACTCAAGAGCTCTTGACATTCAGCTCTTGACATTCAGATTCTTTTCAGAATGCTTCATCACATCAGGAGAGAAGAAACCATCACGAACATTCAATGTGCATCCTTGATGTCCCCAAAATTTATTTGCTACCAAGAGGTGAAAGACTTTCACAGGATATCCAAACCCCAGAAGACATATCCCCAAGAATCAGAGATATCACCAGGTAAGTATATCTCTACTCATACTCTAAATACTTGTCATTGCGCAGGTATTCGCTCTCAAGTGTATTGACACTTGCTTCGCTCAAGCTGTCATTTATATTGACCTGGCGTGCTTTTGTAGCCCAGAGTCCCTCTCATTGACCCGGCGTGCTTTCGTAGCCCGGTGTCCAAATCTTGACTTGGCGTGCTTCCGTAGCCCGATGTCCCTTTATATTGACCTGGCGTGCTTTCGTAGCCTAGTGTCCAACTCTTGACTCGGCGTGCTTCCGTAGCCCGATGTCCCTTTATATTGATCTGGCGTGCTTTCGTAGCCCAGTGTCCCATTTCATTGACCCGGCGTGCTTTCGTAGCCCGGTGTCCAACTCTTGACTTGGCATGCTTCCGTAGCCCGATGTCCCTTTATATTGACCTGGCGTGCTTTCGTAGCCCAGTGTCCCATTTCATTGACCCGGCGTGCTTTCGTAGCCCGGTGTCCAACTCTTGACTCGGCGTGCTTCCGTAGCCCGATGTCCCTTTATATTGACCTGGCGTGCTTTCGTAGTCCAAAGTGTCCCATGTCATTGACCCGGCGTGCTTTCGTAGCCCGGTGTCCAACTCTTGACTCGGCGTGCTTCCGTAGCCCGATGTCCATTTATATTGACCTGGCGTGCTTTCGTAGCCCAGGTTCCCTTTTATCGAATCAGCGTGCTTCCGTAGCTCGGTTCTCTTTTATCGACCAGATGTGCTTTCGTAGCCTAGAGTCCTTTACATTGACACTCGATGGAGTTGTCCCCCAAAGATTTTTCTCCAGATTTAGTCTGATTAAGGCGACCGAAGAATGGTTCGGGTCTTGGTCAGATGATCTCTATCGCAAGGTTGGGCGACCGTAGAATGGTACGGGTCCTAGACAACATTTATTGCTCTAACAGGCGACCGTAGAATGGTACGGGTCTGGAAAAGCAATTTCCTCATTCGAGCGACCAGTAGAATGGCACGGGTCTGGAAAATGAATCTCGTTTAGGCGACCGTAGAATGGTACGGGTCCTAGACACCATTTATTGCTCTAACAGGCGACCATAGAATGGTACGGGTCCTGGAAAAGCAATTTCCCCATTTAGGCGACCGTAGAATGGTACGGGTCCTGAAAAATCATTTTCGTCAAGGCGACCGTAGAATGGTACGGGTCCTTGACAACACCTATTTCAGGCGACCGTAGAATGGTATGGGTCCTGGAAAATGAATCCCCGTTTAGGCGACCGTAGAATAGTACGGATCCTAGACAAAACCTTTCGTTGACCGGGGGCGACCGTAGAATGGTAGGGGTCCTGGGAAAGCAGTTCAGACAAAACTTTTCGTCTTGGGTGACCGTAGAATGGTACGGGTCCGGGAAAGCGTTTCTTTCGTCTTGGGCGACCGTAGAATGGTACGGGTCCTGGGAAAGCAGTTTCTTTCTGCCATACTGAGCGACCGTAAAATGGTACGAGTCTTGGGAAAGCAGTCTCTTTGTGAAGTCGTGTTATTATTCCAGGTGACTGTAGAATGGTACAGGTCCTGGACATGTAACACCAACTACCTCGAACTACTCTATCTTCCTTTGAAGGTAAGTTATTCCAGGTAGGTTCATTTATCATTTGCATTAGCATTTTCATGCATCATATAAATTGCATTAAAAAAAATGGAATTCATGTTCCAACAAAAATCATTCATTGCATATGCATGACCAAAATTTAGGTCTCAATTTGTCTTTGAAGGCAACCTCTACGAGCTCACCTTCAAAGAGGGGCAGCTGTTGACACCTAAATTTTGACTAATCATTTAGTTTTTAATTGCATAGAAAATTAGGGATTAATCTTTAATCCCTAGGAAAAAAAATAGTAAAATTGCATTTCATGTAGTTGCATTTGCATCAATACTAAAAAGACAACAAGAAGTAGGGGCTCGCGGTCGATTGCATGCGCAAAGGATGGTCTCTCTTTCGCTGGTCTAAACACGCATAAGAGAGAAAGCAAAAAAAAAAAGAAGCTCTTGCACGATCATTGTCTATTCCTCATTAATGCAGGCACATGCGGTGGACGTGCGGGTTCCGGAGAAGGCTTCAAAGGAGCAAAATCAGCCCATAATATATTATATAATATGCCCATATTATTATCATAATATGCTTGTGCACGCACGACAGGCGCCTGCAAGAAGATTTTCTGACAGCTGGACGAAAATTCACGGAGAGAAGGGAAGGAAATAAAAAATAGGCTGTCAGAAAAAAGGGGGGGAGCTTGAAAAATGGAGGGGAGAGAGAACCTGCAGAGAGAAAAGGGGGGCGGAATTTTCGTTCAAAAGGAGGAAAATACTGGAGTGGTTCGTGAGAGCAAAAAAAAAAAAAAAAAAAAAAAAAAAGAGAAAATTCGTTTTGCGAAGGAGCCCGTAAAGAGATAGTTGGAGTAGAGGGGATGAGGAGATTAAAAAAAATGACTCTTGTCAGAGAGAAACTCAAAAAGTGAAGAAGGGAAAGAATCCACTAAAGAGAGCTGCCGAGAGAAAAGACAGGGAGAGGGAGAGAGAAAGTAAAAAAAATAATAAAAGTTGCTGTTCATCTTCTCCATTGCTCCCCTTCGTCTTGCGGACGCTTGAAGCTTCTACTGTACCAGCGGCCTTCGCCTTTCACCCCCCGCGCAGATCCGAGATCTGCTGTTCCACTTGCGCACACCGCGCCTGAACGCCGCCAGCCCCCGCGCTCCATCTCCGCACAACCGTCGATCCAGCGCGCAACAACCCAGCACCGTCAGCCTTCCTCCTTGTGCTGGTAGCTGCGCCCCTGATTCCCTTTCTTGCCGCCCATCACCGCTCCCCCTGCTGCCCGAATCTCCACGAGCAGTAGATCGGTGACTCGACGATCCGACACCCACCACAGCCGCTTCGGCGTCCGACAACCGCGCCTCCGCTTGTCCCCGGTACCAGCAGCCCAATTCGCTCAGCACCACCCGACGCCCAACTCATGCAGCATCCGCCTTCACGATCTGCCCGTTGCCCCGTGGCCCAACGATCCGACGCTCCTGCTGCTCTGCCGTGCCGCGACCCTGAGTCCTCTGCCCGCGGCCCACTGTCCAGATCTCCGGCGGCCTACTATAACCCGTGCTCGACGGCCTACACCACTGACCGCACGCACCAGCAGCTCTCGAGCTCCACCCTGCTCACCGCCCAACGCCTGCTCGCCGCTCCTCGCCGATTCGCCCATGGCCGGTCCTCGCCGGAGCGCCGCCTTGGAGACCCACGAGCAAGCCGTGCGTGAAAAAAAAAAAAAAACAAACAAACAGGGGAACATTAGGTAGTTTTTATTATTACCATTTTATCTTTATTTTTTTATATAGTTTATAGTTTGTTTTATGTAGTTTTTTTAGTGTGATTATTCATTAATGCATGTTTGAGATGCCAATGTGAAATAACCCCTCAAATTAGGGATTAGCAGTCTGATTTTCGCGCCCGAAATCCGACTCACGATCCCTTGTGAAAATCAACAATCCAATCTCACGCTCGAGATTCGATTCGCGATTTAATTTTAAAATTGACCAACCCGATCTCATGCGCGAGATATGGTTCGTCAATTTTGGTATTAGTGTTAGCTTGATTGGATTAGATATCGGGTTATTTAAATTAGCTTTTGTTTTGCATAAAAGAAAATAAAAAAAATGCAAGTTAGATTAGGTTCAAGGTTAGGGTATTTAGTTATCTCATTTATTAAAAATAACAAAAATCCAAAAAAAGACACTCATTTAGGATATTAGTTTTTTTTGTAGTTTTTTTCTAGAATTGCATGTGTCCATTTTGAATAGGATTTTCACTTCAAATTTTTATAACAAAAAAATCCCAAAAAAAAAAAATTATTAATTAATCTAGGATGCTAGATTTTTAGGTTGTATGTTTAATTGGCAATTTCGAATTTTATATAAAAGGAAAAAATGAAAAAAATCATCATGCATTTTAGAATAAAATTGCATATCTCATTTTCGGTTTAGATCAATTGGCATCTTAGGTTAGAAATTGCTAGATTAAAATAACGTCTAAGTTTAAATTAGGATTTAGTATGACTTAATCCTAAGTTTAAATCCTAAGTTTAAATTGGATGGAATTTTAATTTAGCTAGGTAATTTTTGCACTTTTATTAATTTCGAATATCATGAAAAATACAAAAATTTGTCTTTAGATAAATTAGTTTCAACTGTTAGGATAGATTGCATTTTTAGGAATAGAAATATCATGTGCACGTCATGCAGGATTAAGTTCATAAAATGCATGTCATATTAGGCTCATTTAATTGAAAATTCCCCGTTATTATAATTAAGTCATTTTGATTTTTGCATATTTAATTATTGCATGTTCATTAAGAAACAAATATATATATATAGATATTTTACTCATGTCATGTAGTTTAGAACACATTGTCATTTCATGTTAGATTAGATGCAGTGCATGATTCTCATTGAAAAAGTGAAAACAAAACTGAGAAATTGCATTGTTAATTAGAAATCTATCTAGGATTGTGGATGTGAATTCTAATTTAACATTGCGAGATGCTTTCGTTGCCATGAGGTAAGTCCTTCATTTTCCTTATTCGCTTTCTTGAGTGCTAAATTGGTGGATTGCGCACCCGCATGATCACCTCACGTGTTAGGAAAGTGAATTAAAATCAATTCAAGCTGCTTGCAAAACATTTTTTCAAAATTAAAAGAGAAAGGTACCGAAAGGGCGTTAGAGAAATCTAGCGTAACCAAGTCCCCGTACCCGGAATCTGCAGTTCGTAGGAGTAAAATAATTCTCCCATTATTTTGCTTAGGTGTCTAATCGACCTACCGCAAACCGATTAGTGGCGACTCATTTTAGCATGTTATGATATTTGAATTTTAAGTCGCGAGTTGGTATGGGCTTGGGAGAGCCCAAGCTAAGTCTAGGTTTAGCAATCCATTTACCTAAACTCTAGGTGGTTTGCACCCCGGGAAATTTAGGTCGCGACATATTTGTTTGGTTTAAGATATTGATTTCTGGATTTGATTTATAGTATTGGAGAATGGTTATTTATGCTCAATATGACTATGAACCCAGTGAAGGGTTTTTGGGGTATGCATACTAAGTTTAGGATATCCTTATGGGCCAAGCCACTGGCTTTGTAGGTGGAGACCTTGCTAGGGGGTAATCTTGGTTGCCTTGTCACAAGACGTTGTGTCGTGACCATGGTTAGGTATTGAGTAAAAGATTGGTCGATAGATGAACCATTGACATGTGTTTGATATGTGTCGTGACCATGGTTAGATATGTGTTTGATGGAGATTATTCAATGGACTTGACCATTGATACTTGACTTTTGATGGTGATTTGAATGAGTTTTCATATTAGTATAAGGCTTCGATAACAAGAAATAATTCTTATATGATTTGATATGTATTTTATATATTGAGTTTGAGTTATGAAATTTGTGTTGACACCTAAATTTTGGCGACCCATTTAGTCATTTATCACATTAAAAGATTAGGGATTGATTTTTTAATCCCTAAGAAAAAGTTAGAATTAAGTTACATATCATATAGTTTTATGAGCATTTTTATTTTTATTGCATTTGCATGAGATTGGCGACGGATGGACATTATAAGAATTGAAATTTTCATTGGAAAGTGCTCAATTAGGAAATTAATATATGCAAGATTTGGACTGGCCATCTGATTAAAAGGAATCGGGCATATAATCTTGGGCACATCAAAAACATATATTGAGATATCAAAAGAAGATCGGGATTTAGTCAATCGAGGAAGAAATTTGCCTGAAAAAGGAAATTAATATAGCAGAATAAGCTATTTGCATGGTGAATCAAAAGGAAATCGGTGGAAAAAGCAAGTATAAAAGCCAAAGGGGGGGCCAAAAAAAAAATACGGAATATACGACCACATGTAGTTGAAGAGTCACAATTCCGAGAGAGCCCATTCATCGACGAAAAAGAGATGAAAGCGTGGGAGGCAGAGAGAGGTTGAGAGGTCAATAGTTAACTTAAAAAAAAAGGCCATGATTGTTATACATGGCCATACGTGAGAGAGAGGGTCGTTGCTTACGAAATGGGGGGAACGACAATTGAGTACACTGACGGAAAAAAATTGAGAAAACACGCGTGAGAAATGAAGAGGAAAGGGGGCGGATCGTGAGAACCATGGGACTCCTTCGACGTCAGGGATCTCCACGAACGCCTGCAGCTCTTTCTCGGTGATGCTATTATGTTCGTTGAAGGACGCCTAACATCAATTGCCCGCTGTTTTCGTTGCTCTACCACGCCAGGTGTTTCGTCGCCATCCCACCACTGTCTCGCTTGCCACAACGCTTTCCTCATTCGAGCTTCAACGCCGCACCCCGCACTGGACTGAGATGACGAGCCACTGTCCTAATCTTCACCACCATGACGTGGGTAGTTCCGACGATGTGAACCTGTTGCTCCCTGCCACGACGCCCTCGTTGCATGACGTTATGTGTAACTCGTGATCTCCTGCCGTGAAGCCTAGCAGTCCCTTAGGCATTCCTACAGTGTTCTTCAATCTAGAGTCTACAAATTACAGCCGTTACATTTGTCTTTTTCTTCTGCAGGTCTTCTCGGGGTACCCAACAGAGACGTCCACGGGATAAACCCGTAGAGAGAGAGAGTCGCGTGCTTTCACTTCTCTACTGCACCCATTCACAAAGGCCACACATGAAGACAGACGAGAGAAATCATGGGCAAAGATTTTCCTAGTAAAAGAGGGTAGTTAACTTTTCAATAGAATTCGTGGGTCTAATTTGAGTCATTGCAGGTTTCTTTGGTCTTGCTGTGAAGTACAATAATTCCTTGCACATGAGTCCATTGTCGGTGAACATCCATTGCCGCTTGCTTGTACGAACACCCCCATTGCAGCAATCCTTCACCGAGAAGCACCATTGCGCCGAATCTCGCCCACCAACCATTACCGGTCATCCTTGAGTCGATCCCATTGAGTTCAAGTTTGGCAATATTACTTGCGAAATTAGGTAATTATCTTATCTAAATTTGATTTGGATATTTTATTGCCTAACATGTCTATTAGTATCTAATATGCATATTTGTAGGTGATAGACATATCTCATAATTAGGATTTATTACCTAATTCGCAACCGCACATGGATTTTTTACTCCATCTATAAGGCTTTAGATGGACTAATTAATCAAGCGGGAATAAAATTGATATTTTGATCTTTAAGGCTTAAGATCAATTTATCGATTTTATTAGCGAAAAAATCAAGTTTGATTTAGATATTATTCCTTGATGTGAATGATATATGGTATCTTTGATGATTCTGAATGACTTGGTCTTGTCTCGTCATATTGCTTTATTTATCCTTAAATATGTTTGAGTTAGATTAGGTTCACATTAGAATATCGCATGCTTTAGGGTAATTTGCATATTTAGACTAAGCATTTTACTCATTCTAAATTTTTTAAATAAAAAAAACACCAAAAACATAGATTTAGGATGTTAGATTTTCATTTTATTAATTTGCTATTTTAATTTCGAATTTTATAAAAAGGAAAAAAACAAAAACAAACAAAAAAACCTAGAATTATGGCATTCTTTGCACGTCATTGCATGTTAGGATAAAATTGCATGTAGTTTAATTCCAAATAATATTTGCTAATTTATTAGAAGTTTAGATATCTTTTAAGTAGATTGCATTAGGGATTTCCAAAACGTGATAACATTCTAGTTTAAATTAGGGTTTGGCTTATCCTAATTCCTAATATAAATCGGACGATATCACAATCTTGATAGACATATTTTATAATTTCTAATTTCATGAAAAATACCAAAAAATGTCTTAGGATAAATTAGTTCAATTCTTTATGATAAATTGTACTCTTTTAGGAAAAAGAAAGAAAAAAGGAAAAAATGTCATGTGCATGTCATTTAGAATTAGATTAATGAAATGTAAGTCTTTTAGCTATATTGCTAGGTTCATTTAATTAGAAATTACATGTCATTAGAATTAGGTCAATTAGTTCTATTGCATTGCATATTGCATGATTTTCATTAATCAAGTGAAAACCAAAAAATTGCGTGTTAATTAGAAATCATATCTAGGGTTGTTGATGTGGATTCTAATTTAACATTACAAATGCTTTCATTGCTTTGAGGTAAGTTTAGCAATTTAGTCATTGTTTATTTGGGTGTTAAATTGGTGGTTTGTGCACCCGTATGATCACCTCACATGTCAGAGAGGAAAATTAAAATCAATTTAAGTTGCCTATAAAAACATTTTTTTTGGAAAATAAAAGAAATGGTACCGAAAGGGCATTAGAGAAGTCTAATGTAACCAAGTCCTCGTACCCATAATCTCTTCGTACCCATAATCTCTGGTTCGTAGGAGTAAAGTAAATCTTTCGATACTTTACTTGGGTTTCTAATCGACTTTCCAAAAATAGATTAGTGGTGACTCTTAATTGAAAAAAAATCAATCGCATGTTAAGAACTTGAACCTAAAGTCGCGAATTGGTATGGGTTTGGGAGAGCCGGAGTTAAGTCTAGGTTTAACAATCCATTAACCAAACCCTAGGTGGTTTACCAAGAAAATTAGGTCGCGACAGTTTGGTATTGCTTTGTATACATGCATAGTGATTGCTTGATCTGCTTAGAAGATTTGTACTACTCAGTGAGCTTGTGGTTACTCACCCCTCTATTTCCAAACCTTTTCAAGTCATTTGGTTAGCAGCTAGTAGGTCAAAGAGTGCTATCGATGGAGACCTTTGGAAGTGGACTTTGAGTATGATTTGAGGCTGCGTCTTTTAGGTGGAAGGATGGCCATGTTACCCCCATCCTTATAGGATTTGGGGTGTGACAATTATAATCATTTGAACACTTTACTCTCTTGATATATATTACTCTCTTGATTTGGTCTCCTCTTCTTTAAAGAAAAAAAATGCATAATTAGTTAGATGATTTTTAAACTTTCACTCAATGTGAAATGTTGTCCATGAACTTTTAATTTGTCTAATTTAATCCATAAACCTTTAATGCATATTCAATTTAGTCCTTGGACTATATAAAAAATATTCAATATTGCCCTTGAGCTCAAATTAATAGGAAAAACAACATTGAATATGTTCTTATAGTGCAAGGATTAGATTGAACATATATCAAAAGTTCAAAATCCATATTGAACAAATTAAAAATTTAGAATTGACATTACATATTGGCCGAAAATTTATGAATCATTTTTATCATTTTTTTTTTTCTAAAGATAGGCAAATGTCATTGGGATGCAATCTCTTCTCAAATCATTTTACTATATTTTGCAGTATTGTAAGAGATTTATGGATCTTAAATTTTATTTATTGATTACAATCTTTTGAGTCTAAAGGATGGCAATGGTTTTCCAAACAAGAACTATTCTTTTTGTCTCATGTTGGACTTGAGATGTACTTGTTACCATAGTCCAACTCTTGAGCCATATTAACTATAAGGGATTAACTTCTCACCTATGGTACGTTTGTCTATTTGGTATTTGAATTATTATTTTATCCTAGAAAAGTTTCTTAATCCAGAATTCGTAGTGTTAACCAATCTATTGATTATCCTAGTGTGATAAATCATGTATCTACCTTAAGGGCAGAGTTCGTAGTGTTAACTAATCTATTGATTCTTCTTCTTCTTCTTCTTCTTCTTCTTCTAAACTCTCAGGGTGTGAGGCGTCACCTTCTAGACTTAGTGTGACTCAGCAAATTTCGATATTCAATGGCATTACGACCCCACTCGGCTATTTTCTTTAATATGAAGTGGCATCACGGCCCCCACTCAGTAGATTTCTTTGGTTTGGTGAGTGTTAATGGTATCACAGCCCTACTCGGCTATTCTCTTCACTTATTTCCACATTAATAAATTTTTGGGATAAATTCTCACAATCACCAATACCCTCAATTCTCACAACCCGGTACTCAAATAAATAAATGGAGGGTACCACTGAAATCAGCACAAAGTACCAGTCACCGACCATTCCGGTTGAATTTCCAAAAAATAAATAATAAATATCAATAAATCCAATTTAGGCCCGTTATAGCCTAATTGGAAGCTGAGAGGAACCTGGAAAATTACTGAGCTACTCTAGATAAATTCTAGAGCTTGTCACAATCGAACATATTATCAAATATGCAAATCTAATAAGCAAAACATCAAGATCCACCACAAACTCACAACCGGCCATAACCGGCAGAATAGGTCCACTCGCGCATCTCCGAGTTTAAATCTAGAAACCTAACCAAACGAGTTCAGAAAATTTCCAAATTTTAGTATGTTGTAAAGAACACATAAAAGAACATTTTTTATGAGACACCATAACCCAGATCCTTCTAGATTCATCCTAGTAAATCACTCAATCCAGCACTAAAGCTGGGTCCGTTTCCAGAAAGTTTGTTTTTCAAAATCAGTTTTGTTCGAGACACAAAACATGTCCATTTGATCTGAAATTTGACTATGTTAAACTAGAAGATATAAAAAACAACTTTTGTGAAGAAACCATTTTGAAATTAGAACCCTAAAAGTTAGTAAAAACCCCATAGAATCCTAAAAGGTAACCAATTCCAGCAAAAACTGAGATTATGTTCAAAAATGACAGTGCTGATATCACCTCCTTTTAAGTCCCCAAAAATCTTGAGAATAATATATGTTGTAGCTAAGGATATCTAAAACATTTCTTAAGAAGACATCAACCTCAAATTCGCAACCGATTTTGATCTACAAAAAGGACAAATAGCGAAGGTCCAAAACTCCGAACTGCGGGAATCTTATTGGATTGAACCAATCCATCATCAATTGCACAAATCTCATTAATTAAGTTACACTAATCCATTTTAAGGCTAATCTAAACAACCCTTAAGCACAATTAACATACTAATTAAGTATTAGTAAGTAAAATTCACTTGTTAACGGACCGAGTGGTTCCAAATGATGGGAACGTTGCAGGGATCCTTTCTCTCCAAAGCGGGCCTAGGAATCGAGGCCCAGAAACACCTCAAAACCACCATTTAAGCTTGCTGGAAACCCACACTCGAACCCTCTGTTCTTGGCTGGAAAATGAAGAAAAACAACTTGGTTTAGGCGAGACTTGCTCGGGAATGAAGAAATAGACCAAACCAGGCCCTGACGGAGTTTTACCGGCTAAGAAACAACCACAAATAGCCCCGCTAGGCTTCCATAGACCCGAACAACAGCTGATGGATGAGAGAGAGGCGGCCAAGGGACAGATGGTGAGCAGCAAGGCGCAGCCAGGCGGGCGTGCGTGCGGAGAGGGCGAGGGTGGCACTGACACGGCAACGGGCAGCTAGCAAGGACGGCTGTTGCTCTCCTCCTTACTGTGCTGGTGGTGTGCGAAAATGAGGGGGAGAGGAGAGATTGGGGCCCGCCAAGAGGGTGAGAGAGAGAAGAGATAGAGATGGGTGAAGGATGGGGGCTCCACTTGGTCAATTTTTCCACCCTTACTCTCCAAGTTTCATTCTAGACCAAGTATCATCCCTTAGCCTTCATTTGGCCACCAACACACTTCCCATGACTTCTCAATTGATTCATTTGGCTAGGGGGATGGGGGAGCTACGAATTTGGCACCATCTCTCTTCAATTGGATTCAATTCTCTCTTGATTCTCTCTCAATCGGCTCTCATAAAATCAATTGATGTCTCATTAATTATCTTAGCATTTTTACTCACCCATACATCCATCTTGTTTTCCAATTTTGCCATAAAAAACAATCCTCGACTTTTTCTGCACAAAAATGATGTAGTGACAACTTTTTCCCAAAAAGTGTTGGTTGTCAGAAAAATATTCTAAGACTGAGTCGTCGAACCTAAAATTTATTGTAACATGACAAAATCTTCAATTTCTGAAATCGGATTCAAATTAGTGGTTAATTTCACTTTGACGCGTTTTTAGTGTGACATAGGCTACTGGTAGTTTTCAGAGCTTTTTAGGGCAATTGACCCATGGTCGATTTTCATCAAGCCACAATGAACCCACTCGACACATTGGCGACTCTCGATTATCGTGAAAATCTCAATGATTCAAATATGAACACAAGGTACCAAAACGATAGAAAAATCGGACTAGTGCCTGTCAATGAGAATTTTACAATTTAGTGGGATCACCCACGTTTAACCACTCATCTTAGTCGAACTAACCTATCTCTGATTTCAAATCGATTTATATTTGTGCCATAATGATCTCTATAGATGAGCACGGTTGAGCAGCCGATTCCTAGTCGAATCCTCAAGTCTATTTGCCTTAAAATCCTTAATGGCTTTCCCTAGATAATCTAGTTATCTTAAGAGTAATTAGCTCTAAGAACAACCCTATAGGCGCGTCAATTAAATGCCCGATTTATTGAATTGAAAGTAAAGTCGAAGTCTAAGATATCACAACTCTTCCATTCTTATAAAAATTTCGTCCTTGAAATTTAAACCTTTATTAATCCTTAAACAAAAAGGTGGGGGTATCATCGTCTCATCGAGTCTCACTTTTCCCAGCTACTTCTTCAGTTCTATGGTGTTATCAAACCACTAAGACCAAGGGGACTATCTTGGTTCACCAAATCCAATCTTTCTGACTCACGATTTGAACCGGGCTTTTCACGTACAATACTCGATCGTCTACGTCTAATTCTTCAAAATTTAGCATATGAGTCAGGTCAGACTCATATATCCTCAACCTCGACACGTGAAAGACGTTATGCACCCGCGCCTACCTCAGCGGTAATGCAAGACGACACGCTAGGATCCCAATTCTTTGTCTAGAATCTCAAAGGGACCTACGTATCTCGGTTTCAGTTTTCCCTCCTTGCTAAAGTGCAAGGCATTCCTCATTGGTGACACCTTCAGAAAGATGCAATCACCAAATTTGGAACTCTAAGAATCTTCTATGCTCAAAGATACAACCCTTCAGACGACTCTGAGCGATCCACAATCTGATTCTGATCATGACAACTGCACTCACTGGCTGCTGAACTGACTCTAGGCTTGTGATCTTTCTTCGCTTATTTTCCTTTCCACAACTAAGGTTCTGCACACTCCGCTATGCCATGTTTTAGAATGAACCATCTGACTATTCTGCTAAAATTGGGAATCCTCGGTTCTAAATATGATATAGATCCGCCACTAGTACTCCACGAAGACGAACTATTTAACTCACGTACACTTCCTCGTGTCTGTTCAAATCAAGATTCCTTCATACAGCAGTGAAATAAGTCGTCTTCATCCATTTGTCAACCACTATTCCAATTGGAAACATTACCTCTTTGATTCTTTTGACAAGCTTGTCACAAGGTCCATTGTGATATACTTCTATTCCCACTCAGAATTTTCGAATGATTGTAAAAGTCCTCCCGGCTTGAATTATTGGACTTCTACTTATTAGCACATTTAACACTTGCAACCTGTCCGATGATATCTAACTATATATCTATTTACCAAACGAACTGACGCTGATTCTAACCTACTTGGTACTGCCTGGTCAAATACTGCAACCACTACCGTGAATTTTTGACAAGTTCTCTTACCTGAGTGTTACCACACCAAGTACACCCAACCACTCTTGGGATCTGAGTGTTCCATCCTTAGGAATCTAAAAGTCAGTCTCTTTCTTATCAGTATTCTTTTACAACATCTTCTGACATCTAGGTTTGTAAACTGAAATGTCTTGATCTTGAACTCAACCTTCGGTTCAATTCTTAGAGTAGTCATAAGATTTAGAAGGTGGCCTACCTCAAATTTGAAAACCAAATTTTGAACCTTTTCTAAGTAAGGTCAATACTTTAGCCAGCCCATGCACAATTAAAACTCTCGACTTGATGCCTCAGTGACTTCTTTCGTTCTTCCAGGATGATACTAGATATCACCATCCTAATCCTTCCAAGGTTCTTATTCACAACACCATCTCATATTTAACTCCTTTTGAGAGAATAAACACTTGAGACTTTAATAGTCAACGAAGGTCTGGAATTTCTTTCCTTATACCGATGATGTCTCTAAATCATCATAGCGAAAATTATTGTTATTGGTCCTGGCCCACTAATAACTATTTTGATCTTGGCTGGGTCCACGGAGATTCCTTCACCTGAAATCCTGTGACCATTCTTAGATGATGCTCGTGATCCTCAATACTCATGGAATACGTCGGAATATCATTGATAGACACAACTATGAACCACTCTAGATATTCTTTAAATACTCGACTCCTCAATCCATAAAAGTAGCTAGAGCATTTGTCAACGGTTCAAACTGTATTACCTTACGCTAACAATTCATTACCATGAGATGCTTCTTGAGTCAACTCTTTTCATATATGACGTCAAAGTTATACATAAGCAACTAGTCTAGTACAATTATAGCAGTGATTCTTCTTTCTACAACTTTATTAAAATAACTGAAATTCCACAACCTTAACCAAAATTCCACCGTGCTACCTTGATAAAATCACCCCAAAAACATTCTTCCTTTGATTGGTGCATAGTTGGTACGTTCTTGTCCCCTTCGCCATCCTAGTGGTGTTCCATCAACAGTGCTTTCCCTCTGTCTTGTCCTCCAGTGATGGTGTACACTCTTCCCTGCTCCGAAGGTCTATTTAGTCCACCCTATGGTGCGTTCTGCAACACAAAACCTAACGGATCCTTTCTCTGTGAAAGCTAAACCTCGATCCAGAAGAGGCAGCTCTTTCGTTCTGATCTTTCTCAATCTTCTAGGCTTTCCTATATATGTCATTATAAGTCTTCAGGTCTAGAGAGACCAATACGCTCCTCAAGTTTGTTTTGAACCCATCCCTAAACCTTCTGACTCGATTTGCTGGGTTTTCTATCAACTCCGGGGAATATCATGAAAGTTCAGCGAACTTCACTTCATATTCATCAAAAGTTAGGGAACCCTGGTGAAGATGTTGAAATTCAGCCATCTTCACCTTCCTGGCGATCTCTGAGAAATACTTATCATTGAAGGCTTCAAGGAAAGTGTTCCACTTCGAAATAACGCCTTTTGGAAATATCGATCCTCGAGTAGTCATCCACCAAGTATCCGCAACTCCCTCCAGCTGGTAAGTTGCTAAGACTACTTTCTCAATCTCGTTGCACATCAGCAGTGCAAACGCTTTCTCTAGCTTCTGAACCCGAGAACCCATGAAGCAGCAGCTTCGGGTTCTCCTATCCTGGTGAACAGAGGTGAGTTTAATTTTAGGAATTGCTCCACCAGCTTATGGATTGGCCTTTCAGCGACCACAATCCTTGGTGGACCTTCGACGTCTATAGCGACGAGTATAACAGCAAGTGCTGCAGCAGGGGCGACCTCAGTAGTGACGGCAACTATGGCAGTAGCGGCGGCTTGAGCGACGGCCTCAACAGCGGCAGCTTGATTCTATGCTTGCTGATCCATTCAATTCCCCATAACCTCAAGCACCGGCATGATCCCTTTGATCCTTGGATCACCAGGGGTTGCTACCCCCAACATCAACAGGAGGTGGTGCTTTGCCACTAGCACTAGCCTGTGCTGGCACTTTACCGTGGCCTTCTCGGGCACCAATCCTAGTCGGCGTCCTAACCTGAGCTGTAAGCCTAATGGTTCGCTTGCTTGGAGTTCTCTGCTCCAGCTTGCTCATGGTTCAGTCTTTACTGAAACTTGACTTCCAAATCCACACTAGATTAGAAAATGAGTGATTCACACACGACAAACAATTTTATTGAATTGAAAGTGGAGTCGAAAATCTAAGATGTCACACTTTTAATTAATTTAAGGATTTATTTTGTAAGGATTATGGCAAATATTGAGTGAGTGAAAAGAATTATCTATCCTAGTACCTTGACATGAAAATGCACCTCCAAGGGCAAGGTCTCGCTAATGCAATTACAGAGGATTGAACCTCAAATGTAAAAGATAAAGTGAATGCACTGATTTTTATTAGCTATCATTTGCATGAGAGCTTATAGACTCAATATTTATCCCTTCATGACCCTCAAATCTTGTGGAGGAAGTTGAAGGATAGGTACAATCATACCAAGACTGTTATCCTCCCTCAAGCAAAATATGACTAGCAAAATCTCAGACTGCAAGATTTTAAATCAGTGTCTAACTATAATTCCGCTTTATTTGATCTTTTTTCTCGGCTTAAGTTATACAGTATCAAACTCACCAATGCAAAATTGTTAGAGAAAACTTTCTCCACCTTTCATGCTTCAAATATTGTATTGCAACAGCAATACCGGCAGCGCCAATTTGCCACATACTTTGAATTAATTTCTGTGCTCCTTATTGCCAAGCAAATAATGAATTACTACTCAAAAATCATTATCTTAGACCTACTGGCTCAAAAGCGTTGCCTGAGCACATGCTAACTTTGAGAAAAATACTGGCCATTTTAAGGATTATAAGCGCATGCAAGAACATAATCCTAAAAGGTATGGCAGAAAATTTAACCACCCTAGGAAATCTAACTTTGGTCCGAATCATGGCAAAGAAAATAAGTCAAAGAATGTGATAAATGAAAGTATTAGTCATCGCCGTGGCATAACTGGGCATTGATTACGTACTTGTCGCACACCAAAGCACTTTGTTGACCTATACCGGGCATCTTTAAAAAATACGGGCAAGCATGGTAAATCACATGCCTTTGAAATCAATACTACTGGCATAACCACTGTTAAGGCCAACAATATATCCGCTGGTGGGACTCCTCTTGCTCTTGAAGTAGCAAATGCATCCCCGGATGTCTTTGATTTCTATGAGGACCTCTAATTCCTTTGATGAGACATCAGATTGGTGAATAATAATTTGAACTTCAAATTCTATAATTCTAATAATTTCTTTTTTAGTTGTTTTGCTTTAAATGTATTACTTTTTATTGTTTATTAATATGGTTATGAAATTCTTATAAACTTTATATAATATTTATTTTGAAATTTTATTTGACTCTATAACTAAAATGCAAATTTTATGATACTTGACACCTGAAGTTGTCAACATAAATGCAAATCGAAAATACCGAGAAAAATAAAAATGTTTGTTTGCTTGATAGTGCAACACATACTATATTTCGTAGTAAACACTTTTTCTCGAGTATGACATTGCATAAAGCACAAATCCATACAATATCAGGTCATATTCCGATTATTGATGGTTTTGGGAATGCCACAATTATTTTGTCAAATGGCACTATCTTGCATATTGAGGATGTGTGTCTAAGCATTAAATTAAAAGTGAATCTACTCAATTTCAAAGATGTACGTCGTAATGGGTACCATATTGACACTATCTATGAGCAAGATAATGAATATATTTGCATTTCCTCTTATAAGATAGGCCTGAAGACCATTCATGAGAAGCTAGAAGCTTCTTCTATGGGTTTATATTGTGTCATGATTAAGGCTGTTGAAACCTACGCCACCACATCCTCGAGATTGGTAAACCTTGATCAGTTTAGACTATGACATGATCACCTTGGTCACCCTGGCTCTTCAATGATACGTATAATAATTCAAAATACAAAATGGTACTCTTTAAAGGATATAAAGGTATTGTTGTCCAAAAATTATAATTGTGAGGCTTGTTCACAAAAAAAGCTCATTATCAAACCTTCTATAACAAAAGTTAATCTTGAATCCCATTTATTCTTGCAAAGAATTCAGGAAAAATTCAGGGTAATATTTGTGGACCGATACAACCACCGAGTGGACCATTTCGATATTTTATGGTACTAGTGGATGAATCCTGTAGATAGTCCCATGTTTGCCTATTATCTACTTGCAATGTCACATTTGCACGTTTACTTGCGCATATTATAAAGCTCTAAGCACAATTCTCTGATTATCCAATTAAGAGCATAATGATGGATAATGTTGATGAATTTACATCAAAGAGTTTTGATACCTATTATGCTTCTCTCGGAATCGAGGTTGAGCACCCGGTTGCATATGTTCATACTCAAAATGGATTGGCAGAATTCTTGATTAAACATATCTAAATCATTGCCCACACTTTATTATTGAGAACGAATCTCAACGATATAACATGGGGTCATGCAGTTTTGCATGCAGCAGCTATAATAAGATTACGCCCCACCGCTAGTCTTTTACAATCTCCCCTTTAAATGGTTCTTCATTATGAACTAGATATTTCACATTTACGCACCTTTGATTGTGCAGTATAGGTACCTATAGTACCATCAAAAAGAGCGAAAATGGGTCCCCAACGCCGTTTCGGCATTTATGTTGGGTTTAATTCACCATCTATTATTAGGTTCTTGGAACCAATTACCGATGATCTTTTTACTGCTAGATTTGCAGATTGTCATTTCGATGCGACTAGGTTTCCATTAATTGGGATACCTACAACTTCCATGACTGCAAAACAAAAACCAGTTAAGGTTTTCTCCTGAAATGAGAAAATTTTATCCTAATTAGACCCAAGGACTTCTGAATGTGAAAACGAGGTGCAGCGCATAATCTATTTACAAGTTATGGCTAATAGACTTCCTAACGCATTTAATGATGCTACTAGGGTAACGAAGTCTCATATTCCAATTGCAAATACTCCAGCTAGGATAGTTGTTCCCTATGGACAGACTAAAATGGATCCAAATCCCCCACACTTGAAGTATGGTAGACCGATAGGATCAAAAGATACTACTCCTCGAAAGAATTAGGAATTCGCTCCAGAAGAGCCTGGCGTTGTGCTTGCTCCTAAAGAACCTATTGCCCTAGAAGAGGCGCAAACCCATGAAGGGAACACCAACCCCGAGAATACTAAGAATTCCTTTACATATTGTAATGAAATTTAGGATCGAAATGAAATCATCATTGATGATGCTTTTACATTCTCAATTACTCATAAAATTATGGATGATGATCGTGAGCCGCAATCTATTATTGAATGCCGTTAAAGGCAAGTTGACTTAAGTGGGAGGAAGTAATTAAAGTTGAATTAGCTTCCCTAACTAAACGAGAGGTTTTTGGACCCGTAATTCGTATCCCCAATAATATAAAGCCTGTTGGATATAAATGGGTATTTGTCCAGAAAAGAAATGAGAAAAACGAGGTTGTTAGGCATAAAGCCCGACTCATTGCCCAATGATTCTCCTAGAGACCTGGGATTGATTATAGTGAAACATCTCCACCCGTGATGGATATGATTACATTTTGTTTTCTCATTAGCCTAGTAATCTCTGAAAGATTGGAAATGCATCTTATAGACGTTGTGACGGCATATTTATATGATTCATTAGACTCTAATATCTATATAAAAATTCTTGAGGGATTCAAAATGCTTGAAGCATGCACTCCCCGCATTTTATTCTCAATAAAATTGCAAAGATCCTTGTGCAGGTTAAAGCAATCCGATCGCATGTGGTATCAACGCCTAAGTGAGTACCTAATTAAGGAAAAGTACAAGAATGATCATATATGCCCATGCATGTTTATTAAGAAATCAGAAACTAGATTTGCTACTGCTCAACGATATAAATTTAATTGGAACTCTAGCTAAAACTGCTAAGTATTTGAAAATGGAGTTTGAAGTTAAAGATTTAATAAAACCAAACTTTGTCTTGGTCTAGAGCTTGAGCATAAAGCAAATTGAATAATCGTCTATCAATCAGCATACGTTGAAAGATTGCTTAAACGCTTTGACATAGACAAAGTTCACCCATTAAGCACCCCTATGATTTTAAGGTCTCTAGATCCCCAAAATGACCCATTTCGTTCAAGAGAATCTGATAAAGAGATACTTGATTCTATAGTACCATATCTCAATGTAGTTGGGACTTTGATGTATCTGGCACAATGTATGAGACCAGATATCGCTTTTACAGTAAATTTATTGGCACATTTTAGTTCTGAGCCAACTCAAAGATACTGGAATCGAGTTAAACATATTTTCTGTTATCTCCGAGGAATCATAGATTTGGGATTATATTATTCCACGGATTCCACTAACTCTAGTTTAGTTGGATATGCTGATGTTAGATATAAGATCTAATCCACATAAGGCTCGCTCTCAAATCGATTTTTTATTTTGTTATAACAGCACCGCTATTTCTTGGCATTTTATGAAGCAATCGCTAATAGTTACATCTTCTAACCACTATAGGATTATTTCTTTATATGAAGCTGGAAGAAAGTGTGTTTGGTTAAGATCCGTTATAACGCATATTCATAATTATTGTTGTTTAATACTGGTTATAAATTCTCCCACTATAATTCATGAAAATAATGCTGCTTGTGTTGCACAAGTTAGGGGAGGATATATCAAAGGTGATAGGAACAAGCATATTTCGCCAAAATTTTTCTATACTCATAAATTTCAAGAACGTCAACAAATTAATGTTAAACAAATTCGATCCATAAATAATCTTGTAGGTCGTTTTGCCAAATCATTGCCAACATCAACTTTTGAGAAATTAGTATATGGCATTGGTATGCAACGAGTTCACAAAATGCAAGATTGATTAGCTCCAGCAGTGGCTATATGGTTCAATTGAGGGGGAGATATTATAAACTATGCATTGCACTTTTTTTTCCTTTTGTTCAGTTTTTTCCCATAGGGTTTTTCTAACTTTAAGTTTTTAACGAAACAATTAGTGCATCCATAAAAGGGAGAGATCATAAAATTTGTGCTCTGCACTCTTTTTCACTTTTGTCCGGTTTTTTGTCCCCCTGGATTTTTCCGGCTTAAGGTTTTTAATGAGACAGTATTATTCGATACACATTCATAATGAGTGCTATGAAATACATGAATGAATAATATTCATTATATTCATCTTATATAATGTACTTATTATGGTACATTTGTATCATACATTCTAAATATATCTCCCTATACAATGAATGTCCATCCCCCTATCCAATACATGTATCATTCGATACATTGATATTAATGATAAGTACATTCTTGTTTTCCCATAAATAGGAGCTTAGTTTTTATTGTAGACGTAACAATGATATATTGGAAATAAGATTCTCTCATCTGACTTTCTCCACTATTTTTTGTGTTTACCTACTTTCTCTTCTTAACCTTTTTATTTTCTCTATTATATATTTGCAACACAATATTTTACAACAATTTGGAGTTTTTCGTAATGTTAACCCTTATAATTATAATTGAGCGCCTCGACTTTGACCAGTTATGGACAAAAGGTATGGTTGATTATTTTTATTTGACTTTGACCGTATGACTATAGAGTTGACTCTTTCACTTAGACTTCAACTATTTGACCGAGGGTTTAACTCTTTTACTCCGACCCTTTTTAGTTGACCATTTTACCTTTGACATTTTTTTTTTTTTCTGATGGAATCAAAATTTGACGTGAGAACGAACGTCTAGTATTTCATTGACCAATACGGACACATCTTTTACGAAAGTATCTGTCCCTCTGTTTGTATCCGGGTAATAATTGTTTCGAAAGATTATTTACTTCGCATTCTAACCAATAACAAAAGTATTGCACTAGGGAGAATAAATATATCTGACTTTCTATTAACCCCTTTTTTTAAAGCGGAATAGATATCATCCCAATTTTTGCACATCTCAATTTATCTAGTTCCGCGGGCGAACAAGCTGAACCCAAGAGCACAAAAAGAAGAGCATACTCTCTCGACCTCCGGGTCGATAACTTATTGATATATCAACAACTTGTATATGTTCGAAATGTTTATATCATTTTATTACAAACTATAGGCTTTAATGGCAAATTTGTGAATAGTGGAAACGGTAAAGGAGAAAAGTACAATTAAAAGAAACCTTATGCAATTGGTACGTTTGGAAGTTTTTGACAAAATTGTCAGAGTCACTAAAGGTGGTTATGCTTTTATCTTGTATTTGTCCTATTAGAAAGAGGACCTCTTTTAATTTATAATTTGAGAGGAGAGGACTCATAATCTATTATAAGTACGTGATTAAAGTTTCAATTAGTTTTGAGCATGATATTTTTTGTTTTGGTACTTTTAAATCATGTGCAATAACATGTAACCAAGTAGGTTTAAATTGCAAATTAAAAAAAAAAAAAAAAAACAAACATAGGTAAAACTTGTGGAAAATTGTCCAGAAAGTCATAAATTTATGACACTTTTGTCAATCAAATCCTAAACATTTTAATTTTATCGAAAGAGTCATAAACCTTTTCATATTTTGCTAACTGAGTCAATCCATCCAATTTGAACGAAATTTACTAATGTAGACATTAACTGTTCTACATAATATAGCCACCATTGACATGGATAATTTTTAATTATATATTTTTTTTTTGTCTTTTCCTTCTTTATATATATTTTTTGCTGCCCTTGTTGGCTACGAGCAAGGGTTGTTGGGCCCTTGCCGACTGTGAGCAAGTGTTGCGTAGCCCTTGCCTAGATTTAGGCGAGGCCATTGCAGTCGTAGGCAAACCCATGGCAGATGAACTTCAATTACTTTGAGACAAACCGTATCATGGCATGACATTAGGGTGAGTGGCTTAGGATTGTGCAACAACAACCACTCGTATCGGGAACCGCCTAGATTGGACTGGACTGGCTAGTTCTGATTTTTGGGAGTTCCCACAAGTGTTTTGGTTCCCAATATTACTATTTTTGGAACTAGTGGCTAGTCGATCCGATTTACCAATTCCAAGGTGGAAATCGGACTGTTTGATATATATATATATATATATATATATATATATATATATTATATAATGATTGAAGACCTTTCTCAGTGCAATTGAGGTAGCAACCTCAAATGCAGCCAAAAGACCACCAAAATCCTTTTTGTCAATCACTACTTAAAGAGAAAGCCTACTTGTTAGTTTTTTCTTCCACTCGATGTGGAACTAAGGCTCTAAGAGCCACACCCTCATTCCTCATGCTCACTCCTCACACCCCCCCCCCCCGGCCCGCTTTCCCCTCCCTGTCTCACTTGCAAGAAACAAGGCATTCCAAGCCTCCAAGAATCCCACATCAAGTAAATACTTAGAGAGCATAAGAGAGATTGTCTATAAAACCTAAGATTGAGCTTGAAATATATGAGGTGCAATCAATGCTCACGCAAGTGGAGTTTGACTTTTTTTCACGTGGGAATATGTGTGATTGGTTCTATTGGAGATTGCCCGAGAGCCAAAAATTTTCCTAATCCTAGGACGAAATGGTCCGGTTCCCATTTCCCAAAATTGGGAAACGATCCTCTTAGTTCAATTCTCGATTCCATCTTGGAACCGAACTAGACTAGTAAAACTGGACGGAGAACCGATCATGGGCAAGGGTTGCGCCCTCGAACACCACCATGGCCTAAGTGAGGCTACCTTGCCCGAAATCCGTGAGGGACCTCTGGCCACAGAAAAAGAAAATAAAGAAGGAAAAAGAAAAGAAATATAAAAATCAAAAAATCAAAAAATATATTAAAATATTATTAAAATTGTCCATGTCATCATTGTCCTTGTCATGTAGGATGTTCGACAACGTCAACAAATTCCAGCTAAATTTCGTCAAATGAACTTAATTGGCAAATCACCCACCTGGGTGGCGCAGTTGGCTTTGGGCCTCCTCCCCCTCACGAAGGGGAGGGGTTCGAAACCCCAGCGCGTCGCAGGGTGACTTACCTGGTGGCATGTGTGTGGTGGCTAGCATGTGTCGCCCCCAGTGGTTTACTCCCGGCATCCGGCCGTGCGGGCAAAAAAAAAAAAACTTAATTGGCAAAATGTGAATTGGTTTATGATTCAATTGACAAAAGTACAATAAGTTTAAAAATTTTTGAACAATTTCCCAAAATTTCGGAAACCATGCAGTTCGTGCCTGTGTTCACGTCAGAGACAATTTGCATCTTCAACTTTCGAACCTACAATTTACGTTCTTTACCTTTGTGAAGACACTTCTGATTGCATGTCATTGTTTTGGTTTTTTCTTTCTATGGAAATTGTCAATTTTCTTTCAAGTTGCTGCTTTCATCTCCGGTGCAGCGGATGGTCACCTCGTTGCCTCCCCCGCCTCACCGCCACCTCTCCTCCAGGCTCCTGTCTCTGTCTCTGTCTCTGTCTCTGTCTCTCTCTGTCTCTCTCTCTCTCTCTCTCCCTCTCCCGTCTCCGCCCCCTTAAGTTGATCAGTTTAGCTAATTGAAGAAGTGCAATTGAGTTCTTTTTTTGAGTGCTTTGTCTAAAGATACAAATTGCAGATTTTGAAAAATGGGTATGCAAATTATTCAACGTGTGAGAAGTACCATAGGTTTAAGAATGTTTCCTCTGGAATAATTTCATCTTGTCAGCTTTGCTGAGCATTGTCTCTCATGGTTCAATGGAATTGGCATTTCTCATTTTCGCTTGTCCTAAAGCAGTTAAGCCAATTGGAACCTGCAGCATCATGCGCATGCACGAAATCATGATGATATTGCAACTACGCCCGTCTCACTTTCGAAGAAGAATCCACTCAAACTGGTGTAAGACCATGCCAATATTAAGCATTACTGAACTTGGAAGAACCTTATCTCAGTTAGTCCAGATGTAGTGTGTATGATACGTAGAAGCACCTTTACACAATTGGTGAATGCTTCCCAGTTCATGGCCTTCTGGCCAATATCTCTGTTTTTGCCTTCACATACTAAATCCACGGAGAAAAATGAAGGATTGCGTGGACGAACGTACTTGTTACATTTTTACAGCATCCTAATCCGGGTTGTCTCATTGTGGAAGATCAGAGAGGTTGAGGGAAACAAGGAGGAAAGAACCACATCTTTAAATTTGATCGAGCCCAACGAAGTCCAACCAGGCAAGGGCCGTGTGCTCTCAATTATAGCCAGAGCTTCCGAGGGTAATTTTACGTATACACCCGCTCTCTGGCGTTTAGGCTGTTCTCGGCTTTGCTTGCTTGTTCCGTGACGCTGCTTTAAAGATCTGCCATATTCAAAGTGTAGCTGAAGAGTAGACCCATAATAGAACCAAATGCCACTCGGTTATCTGCTTCCGTATTCTGCACGACAGTGAACGTCGCGGTTAACAAGGGTGAATCTGAGGTCATTGTCCATTGCCTTGCCGTCGATGTAGGCCAACCTATCATATGCTTTGGAGGCACGTATTGTTGATAAACCGTTTAGTGCTTCTCTGAATTGTGCATTAACTGGAGATCTGGTGATGGGATTCAATCATTTCACTTCACGAGATGTGCTCTGTGACAACCACAAAGGGAAAAATTAGACGGTGATCGTTTCGAAGCTTCGGAATCACACGTCTGTTGGTAAAGGTCGAAACATACGTTAGAACAAGACAAATAGTGTTATCGAGCTATTAAAAGGAACTACTCTTAAGCTCAATGTTTACCGCCCCTTTCTTTAACAAATAAAGATGAACAAAACGGAAATTTTCGTTCTAAACCCTTACTGCCTACTGCTCGGTCACTGTTTTCCGTAAAGGAAACGAAATGTTGCTTTGTGAGCACAGTAGAAGGATTGTGGAAATTGTGTTCATGCTTTTGAACATGAAACATCTAAAGAACAGAAAACAAAAGGCGACCCCACTTAGGGGGTCAAGGCCTGGCAATTGTCGCTGTAAGTAGCAGAGAGCATATCACTTTGCATAAGAAAACATTATGGCCCAGTAATACAGATAAGCGGCATTGTGGCCCCAAGACATCATGCTCATAATCATTATAAGCACAAACATTAAAAGTAGCCGCCAGAATTGGCCCATGACATATCCACACATTGGTCGACCTTATGATCTCACCTAGAACCTTTGAGAACTTACTGATTATTCTTCCCGTTTGGTTGATGTGAAAGAAAAGCATCGGAGCCCTTAATATAGACTCTCTCTCAATAGGTTGTCGTTTAGGTAGAAAACCAACCTATTTTGGAAACGATCCCCACAAAAAGTTTGAAGTCCTAAAGTGTAGAACTACTTTCTCTATCAACGTTGGGTTAATCGACAATAACATTGAGAAAATACAATGCTAAAACTTGCTAGAAAAATGAATAAATGCTAGTAGAAAACAGCTTCCAAATCCTGGACCATACATGAAGCCAAGTTTATTCTCCACTGCTATGATGCTTTTACATAGATGAAGATTAACAAGTGTGGCATATTTTTCGGGAAAATTACCAAAAATGTCATAAACTTATTACATTGGAATCAATTTAATTTAAATATTTTAATTTGACCAATTTCATTCTAAATTTTTTCACTTTGTACCAATTATCCAACTAATTTTTGCCAAGAATCACTGACAGGGAGGCCGACTGTCCATCAGCCGGCGTTGATATAAACATTTTTTAATAATGTTTTCATAATTTTTGGAATTTCCTTATAATCTTTATTTATTTATTTTTTGCTTTTTTATTTTCTTCCCTTTATTATTATTTTTTTTTTTTTTTGGGCTGAGGCCGGCAAGAATATTGTCCACGGAGCGCAATGTCTGTGTTCACCCTCACGTGCAAAACCCATTGATTAAAAGCGAAGAATTGGGTTGACGTCACCACTTGTTTTGTCACATTTCCACAGCATCCAAATCCGAGTTGTCCCCAAACTTGTGCTTTAGTCGTTCGTATCTACCGTCAGCCAGTCTGCTCATCAAACCTAGACCTGCATGAAGGATGATTAATTAGACGCAATGTGCGAATGAAAATGCAGAACAGGATACATAAAAACAAAAAAGTAGATACCATATGATCTTTGGTTATTTCTTCTTTAATACTTTCGCAATTCCATCCTTCTATAAGCAGGAAGAACGTCATATTTTGAAGGTTCAAGTACTCGATCCCATGCAACGACCTTAAGCGAGCAGAATATAGAACAAGGTATGTCTAAGAATGAAGCACGAACCTTCAACTAACTTGTAGAGAGCAGACCACCAGCTATCGGCAGGAACTTGATAATGGTACAACGCATTTTCTATGTCTTCATTGTGCTTCCCTTCCAAGACGCCGTGAAGGGTTATAACTGCATCTTTTGTTCTCTTAAGGATGTTGTCACTGCTGTTGTCATCATCCTCGATGTTCAAAATCTGTAGGGCATTGTTGGAATTAAGGCTGACTGCTAGAGCAACGTTGGCAGCAGCAGCCCAGTAGGAAGAGGCCAATCGTCGTCTCTCACTATCTAGACGCTTCATTTCCATCCGTAAACTACTCTCTTTCTTTTGGAGGACTAAGCCATGTAGATACTGTGCATGGGCAGAACCTGTACTTTGAACCATCTTAGAGAATGCGCTCGCTTCATTTGACAGCAGATTCTCTGGAGTATCATGTTCTGCTACCTGAAGTGAAAGTTGAAAGCACTGAAATGGATACAACAATAAGTAGAAACGCAGCTACATTGAAATGCATGAATAGTTCATTGGCGAATCGGAGTCTTTTTATGCTGAATCGAATGAGATGGTTAATTCACTTCTTATTTTTCAAAAGTGTCAAGGGCCACAATAATCATACTTCAGAGATAAGAGTACTTTTACATATCCATGATGACAAACCATTAGTATGCAGTTTTTGCTAGTACTGATGTGTGCATTATGACTAGCAATGTTAGAACATACTTGGCCGGCATCGAGCACAAGAATTCGGTCGGTATCAATAATAGTGTTAAGCCTGTGAGCGATGATGAGCATGGTGCAGTAGTTGAATTCTTCACGGATGGTTTTCTGGATGAGAGCATCAGTTCCAACATCGACAGCTGCAGTTGCTTCATCGAGAACAAGAATCTTTGATCTTCTTAGTAATGCTCTAGCTAGACACAGCAGTTGCTTCTGTCCGATGCTGAAGTTCTCTCCACCCTCAGAAACCTTTACAGGACACAACCAACATCAATAATAAGGAAGATTTTTAGCTTCGTCTTTCTAACTTATAAGAAAGAACCCAAGGATACCTTTGAAAGCCAATAGAATAATGCAGAGCATGAGATTGGCCACTTGCATATGGAAAAGTCCCAACATATATAGAAATCGACCTCCCAACTTCAGTTAAGACTTCAGACACTACAATATTTTATGTATTGAGAAAACGTAATACAAGGGATCCATCAGTTTCTTTTGCCAGTAAAACAATCCCAACGTCTATACCACTCTGCCCACTACACCACCAAGTCCTTGCCAGATATGATGGCTCTTTTACTCTGCCTTGCAGTCTATAATTTACTTCAGAAGGAGAGACATTATTCATTTAAGGAAATTCCGCAGATATTGTGAAATTAGTCTTGCTTTGGAGATTTCTCCAGTGAGATGAGCTAAACAAAGTGCAAGCAGCACATTCGAACAAGTTATAATCATACATAGAAGACCATAGCAACTAATTTATCACCAATCTTGTCTCATCTCCTTTAACTTCAAAAAGTTTTAACATCCATGCTAATTTTAGATACATAATTTTCCCCCCTGAAAGTATAGGATAAATATCTTTGTATTTTCCAGATAGTGCTTCGCTGAGAATCTATTGCATATGCATGTCAAACTTTTTAGCTGAACATTTAATCCATGTCACTTGCCTTGTATCAGTTCAACTTAATTTCTCTCCTCTCTGCCAAAGGATATTAATCTAGTCATTTGTTCTCATCACTATCTCAATTTTTGCATGCTTTAGACAATGTCTAACGATCCTTGTCCTTCAAAAGACAATTTTCTTGACTTATATATCTTAATCTCAAACATTGTTAAGTAACTTCCGATAGTTTCAATTACATAAACCTGAATTTAATAGGAACTGCAATGATCCCTTCATCGACATTTTACATCTACTAACTTTATTGAAAGCCTACCTCAGCATCCAGACCATAAGAGTTCCTCCGGATAACATCCTTCAAATATGCTCTCTCCAAAGCCTCCCAGAGGTCAGCGTCATTATGTTCATTGAAGGGGTCAAGATTGAATCTCACAGTTCCTACACAAAATTGAAAAGAAAGAAACTAAGATGATATTTGGCTCCACAAATAATGGAATCTAAAGTTTCATTTTGGTATATCATAGATGCTTCTCAGTCCACAGTAATGAAGTTCAATGTATGCAGTTATGATCCGTTCTATAGCCATTTTCACATGAAATATCAGACAGCACATAAAAGGAAAATCAGTCATTTTTATCCAGAAAGTTCTTTGGAACTAAACCAAACTAGAAGGACAGCGAATTAAGAATCACAGAAGTATAAAGGGTAAAGTAGTCTTTAGGACCTTTATGCCTTTTTCTGTTGGTGATTACTAATGTATATATTGAACTTTACTAAATAATACAATCTACTTTTACTCTCACATGGTATTAGAGCCTAAATCTGGCACCTTAGACCACTCGGCCAAACCATCGGATACTAGAAGTTCCCATGCCCTCATTAATTTGTCTAATTAGTTGGCCAACTCTAGGTTTCCTAATTTTTTTTCAGCCTTTAGCTTGTGGGTGTTCAATTAATCTAGTTATGGTCTCTCGATTGGTAATGTTTGTGGGTTGTGGAGATTCTTTTATGTGGTGATATATTTTCGATTGTGTTGGATTATTGAACTGTTGAAATTGAGTTGCCTGTACGACAATATTGTGAGAATTTCCTTTTTACTATCGGAGAATGGGTGATCCTAAGAAGAGTAATAATGTGATGACTAAGGTGATTTCCTCTTCTTCTAATCAAATTACCAACAAGAAGCTTGACCATAGTGCTAATTTTCATCAATGAAAAAAAATTGTGAAGCTTACTTTGACAAGTAGGAATTAGCATAAACACTTGATTGAGCCTTGTTAAGTTACTTTAATTTAATTGAGTTATTCTTTTATTTTCAGATTTTTTTTTTTGTACTTACAAAAGGGTATTATGGTCATATACAATTTATATTTAATATAAACACAATGGATGTAGGGTTTCCATTACTATAGAAATCTAAAGCCCCCTCTTTGTTTCTTTCTTTTACATTCTCCTTCTTTTCCTCCTCTCTATTCCTTCTCTCTTCTTCTTTATCTCTTACTATTTGCTGCGGGTTCTCTAATCAGCTTTGTGACATGATATCAGAGCAGATCTAAATTTCTGATTACTTGATCCTATTGCTAGTTTGAGAGTCCTCTAATAACCCTACTTCTTTTCTAGTGCGCAGCCACCTAAAGCTGCAATTTTTATTTGTTTTCTCTTTAAGTTTGATACATATGAGATTAGAGGATATCAGATTAATCAGGTTCGATTTGTAAACATGGATTACAACGATTCAAGAATCGGAGTACTTTATTGATTATGGTTGACTGGTCTTGCTGGGTTTCCGTCAAGCATATAACAATTTGAATCGAGATTTCTGGTCAGATATTTTCTTCTATACAGTAGTCTATATTTATGAGTTTTCAGCATTCCTTTGGTTAATTGATAGAACCAATTACATTTGATTATATATTAGTGTTGTTGTTTTGTTTCTTGCACTAAAGTTTCAGTCTTCTTGATTAGGGGTAGATATATTTATATTGAAATTATCGTCATGAGTGATATTAAGGCTCCTATAGATAGTGTCAATACTAGGGGATTCTCAAACCAACTATAGGATCAAGTAATCAGGTAGTTAGATCTGTTCTAATACCATGTCACAAAGCTGATTAAAGAACCCGCAGCAAATAGTAAGAGAGAGAAGAAGAGAGAAGGAATAGAGGAGGAAAAGACGTAAAAGAAAGAAACAAAGAGATGGCTATAGATTTATATAGTAACAGAAATCCTACACCCATTGTATTTATATTAAATATAAATTATATATGACCATAATACCTTTATGTAAGTAAAAAAGAAATAAAACTCTGAAAATAAAATAATAACTCAATTAAAGTAACTTAACAAGCCTAAACCCCAGAATGATGCAACTTGGGATGTTATTGATGCACGCATCCTTGGTTAAATGCCAAACTCTTTGGAGAGCAATATGCGTGATCTAGTAACTTATATTGACACAATTAGAGAATTGTTGAGAGAATTTTTTTTTTTAATGCAAAAGTTTAACTAATCTAAAAGGAAGCAACGTTCTAATATGCAATACTTTGCCGATTTTAAGAGGATATAAAGGAGTTGAATGCTATCTCCCTATTTCAGTGAATGTTTAGAAAATGCAACTTCAGAGAAAACAATTAGCTATAATAGGATTCCTATATCCTGAATATGAAATTGTTAGGTCTCAGATTCATAGACCACTACATCTCTCATAGATATGTTTGCTCAGGTTCTTCGGGCAACTCACGAGTCCTCTTAGGAAACCTTATTTATAGTTAGATAATTCAGCTTCGTGTCCTACTCTCGAACTAGTAGTGATAGGAGTGATGGAGGAAACTGTGGAGGATATAGCACACATGGTAGCCAAGGCCCAATAACAAGGAGTGGCCAAGGCTACACAGACTTCTCATTATTGAGGCAAACTTAGTCATATTCAAAAATTTTGCTACAAGTTACATGAGAGACCTCGGCAACAACAACAGTTTGCAAATACTACATTTGGTACTGACTCTTCTCCACAATCTTCAGTTGGAAAGGTAATGGTTATGTCAATTGAGAAATTTGCTTGGTACAACGAATTTCATATTTCACACCTCGCTTCTTCCACTGCTATTTTGGTACAAACAGGCAATGCCAATGCATGTCTTTCAAGTGCTTCTCGTCCTTGGATCATTAATTCTGGGGCTTCTGATCACGTGCCGAGTCTTTGAAATATATTTTCCTCTCTTACTCCATCTGCATCCATAGTTATCCTAACCAATGGATCATCATCACCTGTTAAGGGAGCCGGCACAATTTATTTAATTCTTCCATTGCCATTGTCTTCAATGCTTTATCGTCCGCAATTTCCGTTTAACCTCAAGTCTATTAGTAAATTAACCAAAAACTTTCAGTGTTCACATTTTACCCTAATTCTTGCATTTTCTAGGGTCTGGCTACAAAGAGGACGATAGGTAGAGGACGTGAGGCGAAGGGCTGTATGTGCTTGAAGGTGCCCTTCCATCGCATGCTCAAGTTTTGCATCCCTACATCATATCCATTGTCAGTTTGGTCATCCTTCTTTACACGGTCTTCAAAGGTCAATGTTGGAAAATCTACTCTAATCTCTCCCAAATTATTTGGAATATTATGTGATATTATTTTATTTGATTTGACTATTTGATCTGATTTTGTAAGCTGTAAATTATCTACTGACAAAGATTAGATCCTCTATTCTTGTATATATATATATACCATGTAATCACTCGATGATAATAAGAGAAAATACAGATTCTTTTCTACATGGTATTAGGGCCTAGTTTTCTGATCTATATTCCTTGCCTCTATTTCTTTTCCACGACCGCTACTTCATCGCAGCCCTTTTTTCAATCTTATCATTGTTGTTTTGTTTCAGCCTTATTGCAGATTTAACCAGCCTTATTGTTGGCCTTCAATTGTGTGATAACCACCCTTGTCTCTCGATCCCTTCTTAGTCTTCTCCTATATTCTATCCTTAAAGTTGCTGGAATGGAAGATTCAGGGAAGGCTACTCCGACCAAATGGGGTTCTCTATTCAAAATCAATCCAACTCATCAATTGGAGATTTTCCCAACATAAAGGAGACGAAGTTGGATTGGACGAAGTGGGATTGAGCGACGCACTAGGAAGTGAAGGCAGTGGTTCAAACCCACTATGAGTCTCCCTCTGAAGATAGTAATGGGAAGTAAAAAACGATTGGTTTTCATTAAAAGTGACACACATAGAGAGAAAAACTCGACATGTTAAAGGGTCATAACATTTATAACATTTTTAAGTATTAGCGTACCCAATAAAGACACACTTTAGTGCATGAGGGTTGAGTTTATTTTGGTTTTGATTATGAATATGAACAAATGCAACACAGCCAAAGACACGAGAGGAAATGTTATATTTATGGGAGACATTAGAACAAAAGGTAGACAGGAGCTGTGAGGGACTTCTATTTCCTAAGGTTTTGGAAGGAACCCAATTAATAAGATATGCTGAAGTTAAAATAGCTTCTCATCAAAAATGTTTTGAAACAGACATTTGCAAGAGAAGAGCTCGAGTAACATTTAGGAGGTGCCTATTTTTTCTTTCAGCTACTCTATATTGTTGAGAGCTATCAACATAGGAAGACTCATGAATAATACCTTGAGTTTGGAAAAAATGGTCAAGATACTTAGTGAAATATTCGACATTAGGATAAAAGGTAGACAGAAGCTATGAGAGACTTCTATTTCCTAAGATTTTAGAAGGAACACGATTAATAAAATATGCTAAAGTTAAAACAGCTTCCATCCAAAAATTCTTTGGAACAAACATTTGCAAGAGAAGAGCCCGAGTAACATTTAGGAGGTGCCTATTTTTTCTTTCGACTACTCCATATTGTTGAGGGGTATCAACACAGGAAGACTCATGAATAATACCCTGAGTTTGGAAAAAATGATCAAAATACTTAGTGAAATATTCGACATTATGATAAAAGGTAGACAGAAGCTATGAGAGACTTCTATTTCCTAAGATTTTAGAAGGAACACGATTAATAAAATATGCGAAAGTTAAAACAGCTTCCCTCCAAAAATTCTTTGGAACAAACATTTGCAAGAGGAGCCCGAGTAACATTTAGGAGGTGCCTATTTTTTCTTTCGACTACTCTATATTGTTGAGGGGTATCAACACAGGAAGACTCATGAATAATACCCTAAGTTTGGAAAAAATGGTCAAGATACTTATTGAAATATTCTTTCTCATTATTAGACCTAAGTCTCCTAATTGACAATCCAAATTGATAAACTATTATTTTATGAAAGTTTCGAAAGATAGATTGAACATTAGATTTGTCTTTCATAAGATATAACCATATAATTCGAGTATAATCATCAATAAAGAAGACAAACCACTTAGCTCCTGTAAAATTAGCAATTCTAGATGGACCTCACACATCAGCATGGATAAGAGAGAATAATGAGGTAAGTTCAGCCCAAGTGCCAAAACTGGGCATGGAGGGATACTTAAGTGCCAAAATTTCAAAAAGGTACACTTAAATGCTACAATCGGAGTAAAGTGGATCACTTAAGTGCCACTCCAGCCAAATTACTGACATGGCAATTTTCCAACGAGTTGGAAGCAAAACGGCATCGTTTTACACACTGATGTAGCAATAAATTACAAAAACGACGTCGTTTTGTATATGATGTGTAAATTAATATAAAAATTAATTAAATTAAATTTAAACTTAATTTTATTTAAAATATTCTTTAAAAAAGGGGAGGGGGACCGAACGGGCGGTGGTGAAGGTGAACCCTCGCCGCCACCGCCTACCCACCGCCGCCGAGCCGACCAAGAAGGGTCGACGAAGGGGGAGGGTCAGCCGGGGTCGCCGGCCCGGCCGCCGGCGACGAGCCGCGAGCCCTCGCCCGGATCCGAGGCGAGGGCACCGACGATGAGGGCTCCCGAGCCCTCGTTGGATCGGGTGAGGGCCGCGACCCTCGCCCAGATCCGGGCGAGGGCTCGTGGGCCCTCACCACCGGTCGGCCGGCGTCACCGGCCCTTGGCCGGGCTCGGCGACCTCGGCCAATGCTCCCCCACCGTCACCAGCCCTTCCCGGTGACGGCGAGAAGGCGCGAGGGCTCGCCAGCCCTCGCCACCGGCCAACCGGCGTTACTAGCCCCTAGCCAATGCTCAAGCAACCCCGGCCGATGCTCCCCCACCATTGCGGCCTTTCCCGACGACGGTGAGGAGGCGACGAGGGCCCATGAACCTCGCCCAGATTTGGGGCGAGAGTCGCGGCCCTCACCGTGACCCGGCGAGGACTCGCGACCCTCGCCGTTGGTTGGCCGGGGGCGGCGACCCCGCCGACCCTCCTCCCTCCATCACCGACTCTTCCCGGCGGCGGTAGGGAGGTGGCGGCGCGAGGGCTTAACCCTCAACCGCCCCTTCGGCTCCCCCTTTTTTAACTTTTTTAATTTTTAATTTTTAATTTTAGAATATTTTAAATAAAATTAAGTTTAAATTTAATTTAATTAATTTTTATATTAATTATTTACACATTAGACACAAAACGACGTCGTTTTTGCAATTTGTCGTAACGTCGCATACAAAACAATATCATTTTGCACCCAACTCATCGGAAAGCGACGTCAAGTAATCCACTTTACTCCGATTGTAGGACTTAAGTGTACCTTTTCGAAATTTTGACACTTAAGTGTCCCTCCGTGCCAAATTTTGGCACTCATCCCAAACTCAAAGAACGATGTTAAAACTCTAGCATTGTTATTTAAAGGAAATGAAACACGATGTTTTGCAGGTTCACAAACTCCACAATGAATATTTTCAACAGCAACATCTTTTTAGTCCACCTAATCCTTCATCAAGTCCTCTGCCTAGTTCATCATCATCTTCATCCAGTCCTCCCAAGAATGAACCAACCAAACTGCAAGTTTACTCAAGGAGGACGAAGCTCAATCTGGAACTAAATCAAGTATTGTTATCCGAATCGTTATCAGGTAATGAAATCACTCACCCTTGTTCTAATGAACCTGAGTTAAGTGATTTGGATTGACCTATTGCCTTGAGAAAAGCTACCAAGAAATGTACCCAACACCCTATCTCCCAATTTGTGACATACCATAGACTATCTACTCAACACAAAACCTTTATTACTACTCTTGATTCAAGTAATATTCCTAACTCGGTACATGAAACTTTTGAGGATAAGAATTGGATACAAGCTATGACAAAGGAAATGAATGCATTGAAGGAGAATGATACATGAGAAGTTGTGACTTTACCCAAAGGCAAGCAACCCGTGGGATGTAAATGGGTTTATACCCTTAAGTACAAAGCTGATGACGCCTTAGAGAGGTATAAAGCAAGGTCGGTTGCAAAAGAGTATACCCAAACATATGGGGTGGATTATCAAGAGACCTTCACACCAATAGCAAAGATGAACAGTACCGATATTACTTTCTTTTGCAGCTAATTTTGGTTGGTCTTTGCAGCAATTAGATGTGAAAAACGCATTTCTACATGGAGATTTGGATGAGGAAGTCTTTATGGAGCCTCCGCCAGGTTTTGACAAGGATTTTGGAAATAATAAAGTGTGTCAACTTAAAAAGGCTCTATATGGTCTCAAACAATCCCCAAGAACTTGGTTTGAAAGATTCACAAAGGCAATGCTTGAGATGGGTTACAAGCCAAGTAGAGGGGATCACACCCTATTCATCAAACACTCAAATGAAGGTATGGTAATAGCTTTACTTGTATATGTAGATATAATTGTGACTAGTAATGATGAAGCTGAACAAAAGTCTCTTAAAAGCAATCTTGCTCAACAGTTCGAGATCAAGAACCTTGAAAAGTTGAGATACTTCCTTGGTATTGAGGTGGCCTACTTTAAGAAATGTATTTTTATATCCCAAAGTATGTATTTGATCTTCTCAAGGAAACAGGATGTCTCAATAGCAACATGGTGAGCACTCCTATTGATGCATACCATAAAATGGATGGACATAGAGGGGCATTGTTGATAAAGGAAGATATCAAAGGCTAGTAGGAAGGCTTATATATCTATCTCATACTAGGCTAGACATAGCTTATGTTGTGGGAGTTGCAAGTCAATTCATGCATGATCATAAAGATAAACATATGCAAGCTGTCTATTGGATTCTTCACTACCTCAAAACTACTTCTGGAAAAGATATTTTGTTTAAAAATGATGACAAGCTGAATCTTGAAGTCTATATTGATGCAGATCATGCTGGGTCACCAATAGATAGAAGGTCCACATCTGACTATCGCACTTTTGTAGGGGAAAATATTGTCACTTAGAGTAAAAAACAAAATGTGGTTGCTAAATCGAGTACTGAAGCTGAATTTAGGGCAATGGCGAATGGGATATGTAAACTTTTGTGGCTCAGGTTTGTCATTGAATACCTCAAAATGGAACACGAAGGAACTATGAGACTTTATTGTGATAATATATCAGCAATCAACATTGCTCACAATCCAGTTTAGCATGATCAAACCAAGCATATTGATATAGATAGGCATTTTATAAAGGAGAAGCTTATATCTGGTTTGATCAATGCTCCCTATACTCCTAGCAAAGATCAGCTAGCAGATGTACTAACCAAAGGTTTACCAGTATCAAGATTTCAGGAGATTATCAGCAAGTTGGGCATGGAAGATATTCACTCACCAACTTGAGGGGGAGTGTTGGAAAATCTCCTATAATCTCTCCCAAATCATTTGGGATATTATGTGATATTATTTGATTTTATTTTATTTTATTATGTAATCTGATTTTGTTAGCTATAAATTAGCTACTAACAGAGATTAGATCCTTTATTCTTGCTTTTCTCACCTAATTTAGGTCCTCTATTTTTGTATATAAATACCATGTAATTACTCAATGATATATGAGAAAATACAAATTCTTTTCTATAATTAAATTCTAGTTTTTAGTCACTTTCAAGTTTAGAATACGAGTCATGTCAACTTGGCAAATTACATCATACTAGTTACCTACCTCGAGTCAATAAACAAGTGGCGTCTCCTCTTTTGTTAGTTCATTCAGATATTTGGGATTCGTGTTGTGGTTTTCAATTTAGGTTTCAAATATTTTATTCCTATTGTTCATGACTTTGCGAAGTCAAGTGGTTATATCTAATGAAAAATCATTCATAATTATTTTCTATATTTCTACATCCTTTTCTGATTTTATGACTCTTAACATGCCCTATATTCATAAATCTCCCTGTCCTAATACACCACAATAGAATGGTGTTACTAAAAGAAAGAATATACATTTTTTGGAATTTATTATATTCATGTTGTTTGAGTTTTGAGTTGAAGATCCCCAAACCTTTTGGTCTGATGTTGTCCATACTGCATGCTATCACATTAATCACGTCCTTCTTCCGTTTAAGGAGGTGGTATTCCATTTTCTACTTTGTTTCCAAATGAGTCACTATTTGTCTTACCACATTGTATTTTTGGTTATGATGTCTTATACATGATCATTGACCTAGAGTATGAAAACTTGATCCCAAAGCCATCATTTGTGTGCTTTTGGGTTATTCCCCTACTCAAAAGGGACATCATTGCTATTCTCCATTATTAAGAAAATGCTTTATAACCCCTAATGTTTCATTTTTTGAATTCACTTCGTATCATGATTTTCCAATTACTGTGTTTGAGTTCGATGAAGACTAATGCATGACCACTATTCGGTCATCTATTACCGTGTCTACATAAGAACCACTTGCTCTTCAGGATTATACTAGGCGTCCTCGAATAGCTACTACTCCCCCTTCCTCCTATCACCACTATGTCATCTTTCGCTCCAAATCCACCATTAGCTGAACCTCCTCTTATACCTATTCTTGATCTCTCTATTACTCATAGCAAAGGTACATGTGATTATACTCAACATTCTATTGCAAACTTAATCTCATACTTTTCAGTGTCTTCTTCTTTTCGGTCCTTTTAATCTACTATTAAACAATTTCCAATTTTAAGTTTGTGGTCAAGGCATTACAAAGCTCTAGCTAGAGGACAATAATGGTACAAGAATTAGAGGTCCTCCAAGTTAATCAAAATTAGGACTTGGTACTTCTTTTAGGCAAAACTATTATTGGTTGTCGATGGGTATATTTTGTGAAAGTCAATCCCAATGGTTCTCTTGCTTATTTAAAAGCAAGTTGCAAAAGTATATGCTCAGGTGTGCGGGATTGACTATCTGAGAACTTTTTCTCATGTTGCCATACTTCAATTTGTATTTTAATCTCTCTTTTCTGCCACATATAACTGGCCCTCGTTTCAACTTAATGTCAAGAATGCTTTCTCGAGTGGTACATTTCATAAAGAAATTCATATAGAGCAATATTCGGGGTTTATTGCTCTAAGGGAGTATGGGCAACTGGTTTGCAAATTAGAAAGGTCATTGTATGACTTGAAGAAATCCCCACAAGCATGGTTTGGAAGATTTTTTGAGGCTATACTTTCTTTTGGACTATCTAGATGTGGAAATGGTCTCTCTTTAATAAATAGTTAGCGAGAGGCGAACTATTCTTGATTGTGTATGTTGATGATATTATTATCATAGAAATTACTTGGTTGGTATAGCTGTACTAAAGATCCATCTTCAGAAATTGTTTCAGACTAAGGACTTGAGGTGGCGTAGTCACTAAAAGGTATTGTTCTATCATAGCAAAACTATGTATTGGATTTGCTCACTGAGACAAGTATGATGGGATCAAAGCCTCTTGATTCACCTATGGAAAAAGGGGTTAAACTGGTTACTAAGGGAGGAGAGATTCTTAATAATCTTGAGAGATATAGAAGACTAGTAGATAAGTTCAATTATCTCACCGAACTAGACATTACCTTTCCAGTTAGTGTGGTAAGCTTGTTTTTTTCTTCCCCTCATACTAGGATACAGTTAGTCAGATATTGAGGTACTTGAAGAATGCTCCATGGAAAGGAATCGTTTACCAAAACAATGGTCATAGTAGAGTTGAAGGATTCTCTTATGTTGATTGGCAAGACGTCTAGATAGAAAATCAACCATTGGCTATTGTAACTTGATTGGAGGAAATATGGTATGATGGAAGAGTATGTTACAGTGTCATTGTCTACTCTAGTACTGAGTTATAATATAGAGCCATGGCAGAAGTGACATGTGAATTACCATGTATCCAGTAATTATTGACAAAGCTTTAGTCCCCATGACTTAATGGTGTAATAATAGAGCTGTAGTGCATATAGCTTCCAACCCTATGTTTCTCGAGGGAACAGAATACATTTGAGGTTGACTGTCATTTTATTCGAGAGAAGTTGCAGAGTGAAGTGATCCTTCCCAATCACATTTGAAGTAGTGAACAACTTGTAGACATCTTTACTAAACCTCTGGGTAATAGGAGGATTTGTGACAACCTAGGCAAGATTAATATCTATGCGCCAACTTGAGGGGGAGTGTTAAAAATGTGAAGGGTAAAGTAGTCTTTAGGACCTTTAGGGCTTATTTTGTTGCTGATTGCTAATCTATAAATTGAACTTTACATAATAACACAATTACTTTTCCCTCTCACAGATATTTGAACTAATCAGGACTGGTGAGCCGGATTGTTCATGTCAAAAGAAAGCAATCACCCCATAGTAGTTGGGTAACTCTTGTGAATCGATGCTTGCTCCAATAAGTAAAAAAGTTCTAGAGCTCCAATATTGGACATAATAAGTGAGAGCGAGAACCCTCAGCTATGTATTAGTTTGAGGACATAGCAATATTAACCAGTAAGAAGACTGAAAAGCATGCAGAATTTCCTATGGAATATCAAAGAGGTTGAGGGAAACGGGGGAGGGAAGAATGAAGCTATTATAAGAAACAAGTTAAGGTGATAAAAGAATTTCACAGTACCTACCTGAGAAAAGAACTGGTGATTGAGGTATGATGCCAAGGACTTTCCGCAAATCTTCCAGTCCTATTTTAGAAGTGTCGCATCCATCAATCAAGATTCTTCCTTTTTGCAGCTCGACAATTCGGAACAATGCATTTATCATGCTAGATTTTCCAGCACCAGTTCTTCCGACTATTCCCAGCTTCTCATAGGGCGCTACTGTAAAAGACAATCCATGCAGGATGGGAGGAAGTTCAGGTCTGTAACGAAGGACCACATCATCGAATTTCATTGATCCCCATGAAGGCCAACCAGGAGGGGGCCGATTGTTCTCTATTATAGCTGGAGCCTCAGAAGGCAACTCTATGTATACACCCACACGCTCTACGGCATTTAGACTATTCTCAGCTCCGCTTGCTTGTCTCAGAACACCACTCATAAGGTTCGTTATATTCAAAGTATAGCTGAGGAGGAGGCCCATAGCTGAAGCAGACGCTGCTCTGTTTTCTGCTTTTCTGGTCTGCATCACTGCAAACGTTGCGGTCAACCAGATCATTATGCCTCCTAGAGTCTCCAACCTAATGGAGCGCCAACGGTTGGAACTGACATTGACAAGGGTGAATCTGATATTATTGTCCATGGCCTTGGCATTAATGGTGCTCAATCTATCATATGCTTTGTATGCACATATTGTTGACAAGCCATTCAATGCTTCTCCGAATTGTGCATAAATTGGAGATCTAGTGATTGAATCCAAGCGTTTCACTTCACGAGATGTAGTCTGTTGACAACACAAGGCAAACAATTAAAGGACAATTATATCCAAACTTCCCAAGGACTGGGCTATGGGTAGAGGACAAAGCATGCTTTAGAACAAGAGGGGGATAAAGACACCATAAACGCTGTAACTTCCAGACGGTACTTACTTGATTGCCATAACTATTTTTTCAATCACTTGAGTGTCATAACTTCTAAAAAAACCTTCACTTGAGTGTTATAACTTTTAATTGATCGCTTGATGCCATGACTTTTCAAAAATATTAACCCAAGCACCGGAAATCCAACGTCACATGACACTTGTGGTGAATATTTTAAAAAGTTATGATACTCAATTTATCAATTCAAAAGTTATATGACGCTCCTTTTCCCAAACAAGAGGTGCAATGCTGTCGAGCAATTAAAAGAATCTATTGTTATCCTTGATTATTAGCACCCCTCTACCAAAAAAATGACAAAAGGATGGCTAAAGAAAATGTTGTTCTGAGCCATTTGTGCTTAATACTTGGTCATTGTTTCGTATAAAGGAAAAAAGAAGTATTGCTTTCTACGTAGAAGAATAATGGAAATTGTGTCTTAGAGTTTCCACTATGAAACGTCTAAATGCCAATGCATAGTGTCACAAGCATCACCAAAAAATGCAAATACTACATGACATCGTCAGCTTATATAGCAAAAGAAAATAGCCAAACCCACTTAGTGGGACAAGACTTGGCAATTCTTGTTGTAAGTAGCAGAGCAAGTATAACCTTGTATGAAAAAGCATTAGGGCCCAAACAAGACTGCACTCACCTGGTAATATAGATAGGCTGCGTAAAACAAGATCAAGAGCGGCATTATGGCCCAAAGAGAGATTGTGCTCACAATTCCAATCAGCACAAAGGTTGAAAGTAGCTGCCAGACTTGGCCAATAAACCTATTCACAAGTGGGGCAACATTACAATCTATGTCACCTAGATCCTTGGCAAACCTGTTGATTATTCTTCCCATAGGGTTGGTGTGAAAGAAAAGCATCGGTGCCCTTAATATAGACTGGAGCATAGAATCGTGCAATCTTTTTGCCGCATGAAGACTTGAAATAATCAACCAATAAGCATTAGTCAGTGTCACAGTCACCTGATTCATGGAAACACAGGAGTCATCACTGGAATTACTAAAAATACCTTCAGGTGACATATACCCACATCCACCAAAGACTCCAAAACACAGAAATCTAAAAATATGGCAGAGCTAGCAAGTAGCCTGTTTCATGGTATCGGATTCTCATTAAAATTACATTAACCTTTCGGCATTACGAACAAGGTATTGTAATCCAAACTCACGGACTAAGAGGTAATATGGCTTTTCCACTTCATCAATAATCAAGAAAGAAATCATAGAAGTGCAAGCTACTACAAAAAAGATAGTGAACTTAAGAGATCTATCTACTTAATATTGACGTACCTGACTAAAGGACAGGAGTGCGTAGATCAATATGTAGAATCCTGGTCTGTAGTTCTCCGCAGTGCTTTGATCTGTCCAGAAACTCAACCACATGCTACTTGAAATTCGAAGAACTTCAGTTAAAATATAGCATATAAAGAACACTGCCACCACCCACAGGCCTCCCAATGCCCCTTTGTACCTGAAAATAGATTAAGCAAAAAAGGAGATTAGTTCATACATTGCTATGTAAATCTATACAATGTGGTCCAGATTTATGAGTCCTAATAAAAATGGAGGGAAAAAAGCAGTTTACCACACAAAACACAGTTTCAGTTTTCACTAAAAAGGAATTAGCACATGCATCAACTGTAGGTGCTTATAAGCATTTAATGACACATAGTTATCATGTGGAGAAAACCTAAGCATCACAGGAAAAGGTACCTAGAGACCACATTTTCAGTGATGTCAAGTGAAGCTGAGAAACAAATGTAGCACAAACTTACGCTACATCAATATTGCCTCCACACAATATAAAAAGTAGCATGAACTTTCCTGAACTTTTCATTTGAGAAATCAAACACGTTTGAGGTCATTTAATTGGCTAATTTGAACCCCATTTCCATTGTTGAGTCCAAGAAAGTTTTTAGGTCATGAATTTCTTATCCAAAAGTTAGTCTTTTTTGTAAATAACATGTATACACATTAAGTGTTAAAAGTTAAGGCTTCATATCGTGGATTTCACTACCTCATCAGGACTTTCCAACTCACGATACCCATTTCCCGTTCCTCTTGCTTAATAAGTATCGACTTCCCTCCTGTACCTTTCTTCCCATTGCCTTGATCTTTTGGCATTTCGTTAACAATGTTAGCTCCTGCTTTGGATGTTTTCTCCTCCTCTTCTGTTTGTAACTTCACTTTTCCTGCATTCTCCATAAGTTTCTGGAACAGTACCCCGTTTCTAGAGAGCTCCTCAAAAGTCCCTTCCTCTTTGACCATTCCTTTATGAACCAAAATGATTCGATCCACTTGAGGAAGAAAATGTAGCTGGTTTGTGACAAGAACTCGCGTCTTCCCTTGTAGATTTTCCTTGATACAGCTATTAAACACCTATAGGTGACTGTGGGTTAGTATAAGTTAATACAGGAATTGGCCTCATTTCTGAAAATTAAAAGAAGAGATCCTACTGAAGAGAAGATCTATAAATATGAAATTAAAGTTCACTTCAGACGTGGAGATAAGTTGAGCCAAAGTTCAAATGCCCCCCACTTAACAACTAATAAAAAAATGGCGAAACAAAGACAATAATAGATAGACCTAAATTTAAATTAAGAAGTCTTAAATCAGAAAATACATATGAGCTTTGAAATTAGCAGACGTTGCTTCAATTATCCCAAGATTGATCACAACAAGTTGTCTTGAGGGCAGGACTGTAGTATCAGAATTCTTATCTTTGTTTAATTTAAGCATTTAAGCATGCTTCACATAAAACGCTTTTCAAGTATACAGGTAATTGTTGAAGCCCTATAACATCAATTGCTAGACCTGTAATAATCTGAAATGACTAATATCCTGTATCATTAATTTCATACCTGTCGACCAACATGAGCATCCAGAGCACTAAAAGGGTCATCAAATATGTAAACATCTGAATTTGAGTAAACAGCCCTGGCCATAGAAACCCTCTGCTTTTGCCCTCCACTTATATTTACCCCTCTTTCACCAATTTCTGTAAGATCGCGGCCCTGAAGATTGATTGAAACAGATAATTAACATATCACATCCTGTGCTAATAAGACAATCTTGCAAAGCACTGTCCCACTTAACTGGAAGCAAATCAAGATCATGCTCCAGTTCAGTAACTCTAACCACCTTCCAATATCTTTCTGGTTCAAATTCAGACGCAAATAATATGTTGTCACGCACCTAATATCCAACACTAGGGATTAGGACACAACAAAATGATGATATTGTTCCTAACATTGACAGAAACAAAACCAGCACTGTGCAACTTACAGTGGCATTGAAAATCCAGGACACTTGAGGAACATAAGCAACAGTTCCCCGTATAGTAATGCATGCATTGGATATAGGAGGAAGTTCCCCGAGCATCGCGGATATGAGAGATGTTTTACCCTCTCCAGTACCACCAACAATAGCAACTAAGCTACCAACTGGTATGTCCAGATTGATGTTTGACAATGTGAGTTTTTCTACCTGAAGTTAGCTGAAAATTTAGCCACCAGTTGAAATAAGATATGGCAACAAAAGAATGGAAAGCACCATAAATGACCATATCTTATATCAGTGAGAATGAAATAGTTACATTAACTTGAAATTTCAAAAATGATGGAAAAAGAGACGCACTCCTCTGAGTTTTGAGTTCAGTTATTTGCCTTCTCAGACATTTAGCAAGAGTGAATTCACCCAAAAGATTACACTCTAGAAATTAGCACAAGTTTCCTTCGACGATTGGTGACCTTTGTAGAAGTTGTGAATGAACTCATGACTTCATGCTTAAGTTGTTCAATGAGCTGTGCTTTAAATTTTGACTATGGCCTCAACTAACTTCGGGGTTCACGAAACACTTCTAAGATGCCTTTATGCTTCAAATCAGGCAGTTGTTATTTTTGTTTATAAATGCATGGTCGATGGTGTTACAACCCCTAAAACCCAGACAATTCATGCATACTGAAGTCAACAGTTTATTCACATTGAAAAGGGAAAAGGTAAGCGATTTTGTGAGAATGAGGCATATGTTTATTTGACCTTTGAGTCCCATGAAAAGTGCCCATCCTTGATTGATATAGCTGGCTGTCCTGGCTCAATCGGTGGATTTGGAACTACAACTCTCTCTTCTGTTAAAAGCAGTTCCTCCAAACGTTGCAAGGAAAGATTTGCGGTAACAAACTGGGACACAAAAGTTCGATTGGAAACTAAAAGATGACATACAAATGTTCGCAAGCACTGTTAAAATAAGGTTGTCAGATCTAAGATGAAGAATATGTATCATCTTTGAGAAAGCAAAGGTAAAAAACCGGAATAAGCACAAAATGGATATTCTGACTCCAACTTTCGAAATATTGTAAAAGAAGTTTATTGAATAGATAATCTGTTACTGATTTAGTTATTACAACATGGTCTTAGCCTTCCATTTCAATTATCACATTGATACTACAGGTTTAACCTTCAACTCATTAAATTTCTATTTTATGTTATTTCAACAACCGGACTGCCAGTTTAGTTTGGACAATAATGTAGTATGTGAGAAATGATCGTCCACTTTTTGCATGTCGTATTGTCCAACTCAAAGAATCAAACCCATCAGTATGATGATCTACTGTAGCTCACCATTGATATTCCATCTATTGAAAGACAAAAACTAAACTGAGTGGTTGACTAGGTTGATGTGACCCCAAGCTATCTTTTTATAATAAAGCCAAGAGGCCAAAATTGTAGCTCACCATTGATATTCCATCTATTGAAAGACAAAAAGTAAACCAAATGGTTGATTAGGTCGATGTGACCCCAAGCTATCCATTTATAATAGAGCCAAGAGGCCAAAAATACAATATCACCCTTATTGCTGCCATACATAAAAAAATAAAAGAAATAGACAAATATACCCCTCTCAAACAAATACTCTCAGCACTATCTCATTTTTCTGGCAGTTTGATATTGTTAATTATATTCTTCTTCACTAAAGCAAGATGAATTAATACTTAAACATACAACATATCCAAGGTACTCAATTAGGGGGAAAAGCAAAATGATATTTTCACTAACCACATAATAACAACACATGTTATGTTGACAATGGGGTGGATCAGTAGGCTATTCTATTGAGTACAGAGATACAGAAATGAGGGTAGGATGAAGTGAAAGAACCTGAGACATCAAGTTAGGTAGCCTGTTCAGAGGAGATTGTAGCACCGCAAAAAGAGAAAGTGATGTAAACGCTTTCGCTGGCGTCAACTGCCCACCAAGTAAAGTGAATGTCCCAAATGAGACAACGGTTATGATGACGGGGATGCTGTTCAGTACGAAGCTGTTAAACTGCCACCAAAGTTAAACTCTCAGATAAATAGAAAACCATCTGGCATTACGGAAGAGAAAATGCCACGTCCATTAGCTATCCCGCCCGCGTGACAAAGAGGGTCTGAATTCATGCGTCTACTGCTACTTCAGAAACAAAACTTCAGAAACAAATAGAGACTATTTTTCCTTGCAGTTTTCAGTAATAAACCTGCTGATTCAAACAGCTAGTATAAGTCTATAATTGATAGCACATGAGTACAAATGAAAGTCTTTTAACTACTGTTGGGAAGTTTACACCTCTCTCTCTCTCTCTCTCTCTCTCTCTTCCTCCCTGCTACTTCAGAAACATATAGAGACTATTTTTCCTTGCAGTTTTCGGTAATAAATCTGCTGATTCAAACAGCTAGTATAAGTCTATAATTGATAGCACATGAGTACAAATGAAAGTCTTTTAACTGCTGTTGGGAAGTTTACACCTCTCTCTCTTCCTCCCTCCCTCCCTCACTCACACGTGGCACATGTGTGTGTGTGGATGTGTGTGTGTGGATGTGTGCGTGTGTGAATGTATATGAGTGGGCACATAGATGTATGTTCTATACTGACATAGATATGCATATCAGGGAAAGCAAGAATATTCCAACTGTCAATACAGAAGATAATTCCACAATCAACAGGCATAAGATCATCTAAATTTTGAAAACGTACATACCGCAGATAGAAGTTGTGCTCTACGGAACCATGAAAGCTCATTATTTCGTACTTCTTGAACTCTAAATTGAAAGATCTTTTCCCAAACACAACATCTGCAAGAATTTTTCCATTGAATTTCAGTCGTTATAAAAAGAACACAGCCATAGAGAATGTAGGCCAAAGCTTCCCATACTTCGCAGTGTCCATTGCAGCCAAAATTTCGTTCATGAGGCTAACTCTCTTGTCAGTCCACTGCAGCCCTTCCTTGGTGAGTTTTCGCATTTTGCTGATTATGACCGTCTAGTTCACCATAGAAAAGATTAGAAAAGATTAGAACAAGTAAACTAATTGATTGACAGATAGACAATTAATCGTCATGATATAAATGTTAATCCACGAGCTGAGAGGGACAATGTGGCACAGAAAACCTCATTTAACTAACCTTATGGTGAATAATATAGAGATTGAGTCTGGGAATTTCTCAATGAGCGATAAGCAGATTCGGTAGACACCACTAATTTTGACTCATGGAACTCTTTACATGTTAGACCATTATCCTTTGGTCATAATGGCAATAAGATATAATTGCATTCATATCTTGAGCAACCAGATTAGCTTACCTAAAGCGTGTGTTGTAGCACAAAGCACCACACCAATATTATGTGTCTATCAGCAATATCAGTCCCATACAACCATTACTATATAGAAGTTCAGAGGATAAACAACCTCTGCTGAGTACCTAGATCAGAATGCCCTTCATAACAATTAAAGTTAAAGAGAAGTGGGACCTCCAAGTCAGCACAAATATTAGCATATATATAACTTTAGCTTAAATTGGTAAATGGTTACCAATCATGGAACATATTGGCAGTACTGATGTTATAGTGACGATAAACTTTTGAGGGAATAAGAGAACACAAGCTTACTTGCAATGGGATCATGAGGACAAGCATGAGACATCCAAGCAGCGAAGCAATGCCTAATTGCTGGTACAGAAGAACCATGGCAATGACAATACGAAATGGAGCTGACCAAAAGTTGTGAAGTTGTTGGCATATTTGCTGAAGAAGGTCAGGTATCATGTAAGATGTATTTCAGAAAGTTTACTTTGGAAAAATCAGAAGTGGTGCATATGAAACTAAGGAAGATGTCACCATTGACTTAACTAAATCACATTACAATAAGAGAACTATGGTAGCTATGTCATAGTCATGTCTGAGGTAAGAATCTCACCTCAAGTGCATTAGCATCTGTTGTTATCATGTTTGTTATCTTTCCAGATTGGAACTTCTTGTGACCCTCATGAGAGAGTCTTAAGGATTTGTGGAAAATGGCTGCCACCTGCCAATTAGGTTGAATAAGCTGTGGTAATTGCTCTCCTACACAACCTAGACTAAACATCTGATACTGAGGATTAATACACATCTGGTAGAGATTTTACCAAAGTTGACCTCAGCCTAAATCCTGTCCGAAATGCATTCTGAAAATACTGGGCTTCACAAAGCACACCGAATGACTGAACAGAGTCCAAGCAGAAGTCAATAACATATCCTAAAACAGCAATTTTCACATATCTCATTGATGAAAGGACACAATCATGGGATCAGAACCAACACACAGGGGCACAGATAAATGATGCAGACAGCATTGGCACATGGTGACAAATTTACTTTAGAGATAAATGCAATAAGCATGGGAATTTACCATTTACAAAGATGATAATTATATTTACTTCATATATTGTACACTGAAAAATGAACGGTGTGCAAACTTAGAATGAAAGGATTCTATCTCCTAACATAAATCAAAACCTTGACAATAAACAAAGAAAGGATCATACCACGCCGACAAGAATCGAAAAGGCGTAGACATAACCAATCCATGCAGGGTCCCCTCTTTGCATTGACTGCACATTGCAAAGAAAGAGGCATCAGAAAAAAATCCATTCCTGGAGCGTCTAACATAATCCACCATGATGTTGAATGAAATACAAAAACAAAAGGTCAGTCTCTGCACAGAATATTTCAAGATCAACATGCCATAAAACAAAACAATAAGATTCTCATTAAACCAAACATAGTCCTTATAGTTATTATGCCATTGCCGTTTACTTTGTCCCATGTATAGTGGAACAGCTTCTCTATCACAATAATACATGGAGCACAATCAAATGATTACTAGAAAATGACATTTTACCCTAAGAAAAGCATGCTAAGCCTGTTTCTGCCAGGGTCTGCCCCTCCCTGTGAACAATCTTTGAAGTTTTCCATCCAAAGATGGCCTGTCAAACAATATTCTGATCATTTGAAGAGGAAGGTCCATGGATACAATTTCCCCTAATGAAGCACATATTTCTGGAATATAAAGATTCACAATTCTAGGATTTCATCAAAATCTTAAAAGTAGAGTCCAGCATTGACTTGAAAATTGATGCCTACGCATTCATCTCTGTGTGTGTGTGTGTGTGTGTGTGTGTGTGTGTGTGAGAGAGAGAGAGAGAGAGAGAGAGAGAGAGAGAGAGAGAGGGGGAGGGAGGGAGGGAGGGAGGGAGGGAGGGAAGGACATGGAACAACTTACTTGAAGGAGGTGGTTCAGCAATGTGGGCCCTGCAAACCGGGAAAGATCGGTCCCAATCTGTGGTTATTCTTGTCAGAAAGAGCTACCAAGCTTCCAATGAGCATTGCATATTGAAGTGAACAAATTGCTCTTGAAGTAGCGTTATTATAGTGATCATTCAAGCTCAAGCACAAGACAAATCCTTAGAGATTCCAGCCTTATAGAAAATGCTTTTTTTCTTTCAGGTTCATCAATTTTATTCAGCTCAACCAAACTTATTATGTAACAGGCATGCATAGTATGTGATCATCTTATCAGGAAAGAACTCAAAATATTTGATTGAGCACCCATTCACCACAACCAAGGAATCGGAACAATTTGGAATGAACATGGTGTTCCATTAGATCATGAAGGGTAAGGATGATACCTTAAAAAAGCCTCCCAACCAAAACCTGAAGAAGCAACGGAAACAAGTAACATGAGATGGGGAACATTCAAACAACAAAGAAACTTACAGAATAATGCCAGACAGACGTCAGTGCACTGTCAAATCAAAATTGTTTTGAAGAATGGGACCTTCCCCCAAGGCTGCCGTTCAAAGCTCTTAAAAGCCATGGTTTGGGCCTTTGAGACTCTTTGGCCCAGCATTTCTGGAATCTGCAAAACAAGATATGATTGTGACGCTTTAGGATTGCATCTGAATACACACAAAGTTCACAATACAGCTAAAGAAAAGTGACTGACGGAAACCTTTTAAAAAGTGTCTCAGTTTGATCCCATGAGTCTAACTGCCAAACATCCTTTTCGGTGATTGGTCTGTTGTAGCCTTGCCGCATAAGTGGAGTCATCCACCCGAAGTATATCCCTTTAAAAGAGAGAGAGAGAGAGAGAGAGAGAGAGAGAGAGAGCTGATTAATAAAACACTAAACAAAATCCAATGTTCGATCTCATGAGACCCACAAAGACATGTCTCATTTCACTTTTATTTTCAAGCAAAGCAATTATATTTTGCTTCAGGGAGGAAGAGATATGCACAAACTGGAACCAACAAATGCCACCATCAGAAAGCAAGCAATACAAGCAAATTGGACTCATTAAGCAGACACAATGTAAAAATGTCAAATTATTAGTTCATTATCTGTGCTTATTGGAGAATGACAAGCAGCAGTTCGATATGTCATTGCATAAAGACTAGCTGAACTGGTCTGGTTTTATAGAAAATAAGGAGCACTGTTGGATAGAAAAAAATGAAGTTCTGGTATTGCTCACTAGAAAATATGTTGACATGTCTTTCAGGACAAACTTGCTCCTCTCCCGGAAGAGCCTCATATTCGACACTATCAAGAGGCTCAGTGTGGATCATCATATACCCCGGATAAGGAACTAGATTTGGAACATAAACTGAAAGAAGAATCCCAAATAGAACCTGCACGATAAGAAGCACAAAAAAGAAGAAGTCTTAGTCGGGGTTCTTTAGATCAAGGTGACCAAGGACAGAAAAAATATATAATAATTGTCAAATGTTCTCATCAGATCTATTAATTAATGAATCCCAGCAAGAGCTGTTTAATCAAAAGGTTAGGAAAGTTATAAACAGATGATTCTGGAGTAACGGTTTTTTGAAAGAGAAGTAACCTGGCAAAAAACCTTGCTGATATACAGATAAAGTGCAGACCTGCAGGATAAAGTAGATCGATATTAGGTCCTCCCTAGAACATCTTATTATGGATCTTAAACTCTAAAAATTACGATGCATTATAACAGTATGAAAGCAATTTAATGAAATAGTACTACTAGCAGCCTGCACTAGTTTTAAGGAAGCAATTTACCCATATTGCCAGAGATGGATGGGAAAATCTTGCAAAATTTCTTTCTGCGATGATATTTTAACAGTAGAAAGTTAATTGTTTTGACTACTTCATCTATCCACATAGTTCGAAGAGAGAGAGAGAGAGAGAGAGAGAGAGAGAGAGAGAGCATTTAATAACAACATTTCATTTCTCTACTTGCATTCAACTGTATGGGTAGGCAAATATGAGATGTACACAGTCTGAAGTATGAATAGTTAAATGTCTGCTGAAGGATAAAAACTAACCTATGATGCTGATAGTGGTCTCTCATCAAGAAGATAAGATTAAGCATCACGGCTTCCCCCACCAGAACATAAATGAGTCCAAGCAGCAGGTACCACCTGAACTCCCGGATGTAAACTTGCATTTCTAGGCCAATCATAACTAGTATAGAGCACCAAGCAAGAGACTCTATGGTTAACGAAACCATCTGCCAAAGAGAAAAGGAGGTTTGATTACAAAATAAATTAGATTCTCAGTTTGCCAGCCAATGTAAAACAGCAACATTTGAGATTGTTACAGACTGGAGATCTGAAGACTCATAGTATAACACAGATTGCAAACTATTATGGTCAGACATTTGTCAGCAAATGGCATTGAAATGCACATTATGGCAGCAGCAGAAACAGAGTTGTGGAATCTAAGAGTTAACTATAAATGGTAGTCATTGCTTTACTCAGAGTGTTAAACTTGGAACCAATGAAAGTTGGAAAAACTCACATCTGCAAAGAAGGATGTTTTCCAGTAAATTCATCATTTTTTCAAAAGACTAAGTTCAACATTACACAGAATGTTGGAGCGATGAGGAATGCCGTAGTCCCACGAGGACTGGTGCCAATCTTCTTGCAAAAGAAGGCAGTTGAAACAGAAAAAAGAAAGGAGAGTCAATGTGCTAGTGAACAATTTCAGTCTAATGCCTTCTTATTTTGTTAAGGCTGAGCAACTTGCTAACAAATATAAGTTTGCTAATAAGACTTACTATATGGGACTCTGTTGATGTGCACGACCACACATTAAACAAAATAACCAGCAAACCAAGAGTGTTCATCAAACTAAGAAATATCACGTGAACGTTGGAGAGTTGAAGATAGGTTTTTGACACGGTAAATTTCTACCTCATATGGAAGGAGGCTAGTCTGACCATCCAGACTGAAAACCGAAAAGCCCATCACCAACCTCAGCACAGGCTCAGCAGTGCAGTTAAAAGAAAGCAATCCCAACATATAGTGGCAGCATTTTGACCTCAAATGGTATCTCTGGACTTTTGAAGTCATCTTGATCAACCAAATTCGGTAGCAGCAGAGGCCCAGAAGAACCAAATAAGATATAGAAATGACCAAGGAATCCACGGCACAAGGTGTGAACGCACCAAAAGCGCTGTCTGCACTCCGTGCCCAAATCCCATTCGCCACCGGCCGGCAATACCACTCCAACGGCTCGAAAACCATCTTATTGATCAAGTAAGGTATCTGTTGTCAGTTCAAGTGAGTACCTCTTTGCTTTCAATCGAAATGAATCCTTTCCTACAACAGCGAGAGTCCATCACAACTGCTTCAGTCAGCATTGCAAATATCCACGCAGGAGTCTCATTAAGCAAAAAATTCCCCCGAATCAATGCACGTGTTCAGAGACATTCATCATGAATACTGCAGGGAAATTGGAATTAAAAGAAGTCAAGAAAGAAAACCCACTACGGCAAAAATCACAATAAGTCACAGTCCATTGAAGATTGCAATGCTAGCTAAGTCACAGTGCATTGCATTTTTTTCCAAACTAAAAACCCAGTTAAATTTTTCCTCGACTCGAGCTTTAAAATGCCCTCAATCACCGAAGCAACGCTCTGAGCTATGACCCAATAGAAATTAGAACTCCATTTGATTTTAAACAGAGTACCAAGCAATCGCCCCTAACGAAATGACAAACGAGGAAGAACAGTAAGCCAACCAGAGTGATTGATTGTGAAATCGGCCGTCGAAGGCAGATCAATCATCACCAAGAAAAAGGGAATGAAAGAAAAAGAGGAAAGAGGACGAAAGAAGGGTCAAATGGGACGTTGGAATTTTGTGATAATTCCTAAAGAGATAAGGAAAAGGGGTCCGAGACAGGCAAGAGCATTTTGGCGCTATGCATGCGTTACCGCTTCATGGCGGCAGCCCCTGACGTGAGCTGAAACGAGAGGAGGGCGCAATGAGGAAATATTCGCTTGATTGATTTGCTTTTTCCTTTTGGTTGGAATATTCGCAAGAATGATTTTCTTTTTGTAGGAATATTCGCATGATTGATTTGGGAAAAAATACAAAAAAAAATTCTAAATCTATTAAATTTATATCAATTCAATTTTAATCGTTTTAATTGAATCAATTTAATTCTAAATATTTTATATTAGTACTAATTTAATCCATTTAACTAATTTAAGTAGAAAATTACTAACATAAAAGCTGATCATGTCATGTTAGGTGGTAGGTGACAGCGTGACATTTTAAAATAATTTTTAAGATTTTTTTGGTTTTTAACTATTTTTTAAAATTACAATTTTTGGGTATTTTAAAATAATTTTTTGATTTTTTTTTACCATTTTTAAAGAACAGTTAAAAAAAATGAATGGATTAAGCTACCCTAGTTCACTTAGTAATATATATCTATTCTAAGCATATTGAGCATCTATTATACATACTTATAAGCATACTAGAAACTCAATAATCTCAAATCTAGAATACTAAAAATGAGTAAATTACTTCAACAAAGCTTTATATGTATCTTAAATACTCAGTTTATCAACAATATCAAGTCAAACATCAATATCGTATCCCATTGATCAATCTAGTGCTCAACATCCAATTACAATCACGCTAAAAAGCCCCATAAAAAAGATTGTCCAAACTCCCTTGATTTGGACTCCACTTGGGTCCATTTGATTCAACTTTGAGTGTCAATTTCCCATGTATCTTTAGAGGAATGGGCATTTGAAGAAGGCAATAGTGTTTTTATACTCTCATTTTGGCGTACTTTGCAAAGTAGCTTTGAGATAAAAAGAAAAAGGCAAAAAAAAAAAAAAAACAAAAAAAAAAAAAAAAAAAGGAAAAAGGAGGAGGAGATGCTGAAGCACAGGCAAAACGATCGGAGGCAGCTGGAGTTGGTGATTGTGGTGGGGGAGGTGGCTGGTGGAAGTGGTGGTGGGGAGGCAGCGGGTCGCACGACCCAAACACTATTGGTTGAGGCCGTGCGACCCAAATGATGCTAGTGCGTGGGTCACAAGACCCACCCAAGCGACGGCAATGCGTGGGTCACCTAAGGTCAGGCGACCGTTCTCGACGATCAGATCCAACCGACTGAGCTCCGCCGATTGAGCTACAAGTCCAAGGAGGAAGACAATGAACAATAATTTTTTAGGGTAAAAAAGGAAAACGCAATTATCAATGAGGGCAACAATAGAAGGAAAAAAAATTCATTAAACCCCTATTTAGCATTTCGAAAATGTTGAAAAGCCCAAAGCAGGTCCCTATATGCTTTGGGCTTTCAGCATTCCAAATGCTGGTATTGGACAAATGACACCTTTAAATGTTGAATTGAACACTCAATATTTTACCTAATGGGCTTTGGGCTCAAAGTCCCTTGAGAATACTAAACCAAACGAGGCTTGATCAACTGGTGGCTTGGCCAAAGGATGTCCTAAAAATGATACATGTTCTCGCAGCCCCTTAATGGGTGTTGAACATAGCAACAATGAATACCAAGCTGGTAACATCATCCAATATTAATCCACAAAGCTAATCTAGAATCCATCTCATAAATTTATTTCACAAAACAAAATATTTAACCTTTCACAAATTAATTGATCGAGCAAAATACATTTTATAAACTATGTTTATAAAGCAATACATACAGCCTTTTGCAAATCCTTTCATAAAGAATTCACAAATAATCAATTCAAATTATTTGCAAAGATACTTTATTATGCCATTTCAAATATCAAGACAACAATTAAATGCCCAACCATAATGCGTAACAAATATGTTCTAAATACTATTCTTTTTTTTAATAAAATCATTCCGTACAATGCCTTGCATAACTTATAACATAACTAATGCCTATCATTTTCGAGACATTAGTTTAGAAAATCATGGAAGAGATAAGCCCCAATCACTGCAAATAAAGAGCACCAATCGGAAGTCACGCGGGCCGGAAAGCTTCAGAATCCTATCAAAGAAGGATTATCCAAACGTCAAACTTACGCACCAATTAAAGACCTCACAAATGGCCACTTTGCTTTCCTTTTTGAGAAACAATGGCCACTCGTGTGCTGAAGTTCGTCGCTTCACATCTCTCCACATCGAACTCAAATTTAAGCGAGCTTGCTATCAAAGGAAATCTTCTTCAAGTATTTAAAGACCCTAAGCTTTGCCAAGCCAAAGATTGCAGGAGACGGGCGAAGACCAGTGCCAAAAACAAAATCTCGAAACTGCTCCAGCAACGTGCGTAAAACTTGAAAAATTCATCCCGATCGAATCCTAACTCTAAATCGACTTTTATCAAATTCCACGACTTCATGACGCCTAGAACTTTCATTATTTCATGATTTTAAAAGCTAAACAGCTCCTAAATTGAACCTAGCAACTCAGAACTCATATTTTTGACAGCTTTATTACTAGAATTCATTCGATTAAATACTATAAAACGAAGTTAATCCGGTTTGTTGATACTTCCTCAGTGGGCATGCTGCGTTTCATGCATGCTCTGATCTTCCCTTTTCAGTCCTCTCTCTCTCTCTTCCTTTCTTTCTTTTGCTAGTTTATTTACCTTGTCAGCCACTGAAGTAAAAAAATTCACAAAATAGGTTGTGGCTCAGGGTAGGGAACCGACCTATGTTGAAATCGGTCCCCACCAAAAGTTTTGAAGTCCTGACGTAGTGTTTAAGTATTTCCTCTATCGACATTGGGTTAATTAACAATCACAAGGAGAAAAGACGGCCCTAAAACTTGCTCGAAAAAAATAGAATAAATGATAGTAGTAATTACTTTATAAATCCTGGAGTACATATGAAACCGAGTAAGTTTATTCTCCACCGCTATGATGCTTTAACATAGATGAAGATCAACAAGTGTGGCATATTTTTCTCCAACCATTGTTGGAGGTTGTCTTGTAAGACGTCCAAATAACAATTACAATTTGACGTACAGTGATATCAGTCATATGAAATACCATCCCCCCCCCAAAAAAAAAAAAAAAGGAAAAAGAAAAAGAAAAACATTATAACATTACCAGAAAAGATACTATCTTTTACATATAGTATCCTCTAACATGTAAGAAAGGTTTTCAATTAATTTTTTTTAACAAAGAAACATGAGATAAAAGAAATGAAAGATTATACTATGTGTTTGAGCGTATAATTCGATTTTATTTTTTCCCTAACTTTTGGGGGAGAAAGTAGTATAGGAATCAAATATGTTTTCCCGACAGATAATTGACAGCACGCAAATGAGTCATGACCATTTGTGCAAATCAACTTGAGACACTCCTTATACAGTTTGGCCCCTTTGGATTAAGAATAAAATACTCGCCTATCATAATCTTTAAGCACTTTGCTCTGACCGGTCCATTCCCTGCTACCCTTACGTGCAACCAATCTTGAGCTTCAGTGGCCAAAATATCAATCTTGAGCTTCACTCTATAATGCCGATGATCTTCCATTATTTTGCAGTGTTCAACTTCTAACACAGGGTCACACGACCTCGCGAACAGGTGAAAGGGTGACAGCAACAACTGCAACACTGCTAACAGTAACCATTGCTCTCAAGGCGAAAAACTAGCAGTCACAATCAGTGACACTTCCACCGGCCTGACCTTGAGTCCAGCCGGATCCTTATCAGTACAAAGCACAACTACCGGCACCACCACATCTCTGCGACCACCCTGGAAGTGGTGCTTCATCTCTCGAGGTCGGCTGGATCCTCATCAGTACCAACCCCAACCAATGGCACCACCACATCTCCACAACCACCCTGTTCATGTCATTTGCCATAAGCTTATTATGTAAGTACATGGGTCAGTATTTCTACTAGTTATAGGTGGACTATTGATAGGTTTTATTCTTCTTCAAACACTTGAGTTCCGTCAATCATTCTCCATGTTCTCACCCACTCACCACGCATCAACTGAGCGTTGACACTAAAACAATTTTGATAATTGTAAAACTAACTAACTAGATTGAAGTGCTTTTATTTATTATTTGGATATTGCAGGTTTTGCACAAGCTTTGGAGGCCTAGTCCTGTCAGGAATACAGGACTGCAGGACCGACTGAACAAAAAGGCAAAGCACCCAGCGACCAAAAATACAGACGAGTTGAGGAGGCATCAACACGATCGACAGGTTTGGATGAGATCAAGTGATCAACAGGAAGGCAATCAGTGTTGTGGGTCTTCCGGGCAGAGACTTTTTAGACGAAAAAGATGAGGGCGGGTTAAGCTTCCCCTCTTGAGGATTCATGACAGGAGATAAAAGAAAAGAAGACAAGATTGTTTGGATGGTCGTAACTAAGGCCCTATTTGGCAATGTCCATGTTCTTTTATTTTTCTATTATTTTGTTCTCTGAAATAGAAAAGAAAATAAAAATCCGTTTAGTAATGTCAACTAATTTTTCTATTCTCCGGAATGAAAAAGTGATTGGAAAATAGATTTGGAGCAAGAACAATAAGTAGAAAAAAGTAGCTTCAGGTCCGTTTGGTAACGTTTTATTATGGAGAACGATTTTTGTTGAGAAATAGTCTTTTTCTATTTATATTCTATGTAAAAAATTCTAAGAAAAAAACGTATTTGATAACTATACAAAATTTCTATTTTGGAATGAAAAAAGAAAAGGAATGTATTTGTACGGTCCACATATTTTTTATAATGTATATTTTCTTTTAATTTTTAAATTATTTTTAAGATTTTTTTCTTTTCTTATTCTTCCTTGTTGTCGCCAGCCGACGTTGGCGATAGACAGTCAACGGCGATTAGTCAATGGCGACATTGGTCAGCAGTGGTCGAACAACGAAGGGCAACGATGGGGGGTGGTGAGTAGCAAGGAAGAAAAAAAGTAAAAAAGAAAAAAATAATTACTTATTTCTAGAAATTATTCCGATAACAAGAAATTATTTTTTTCTACTTCTTGTTCCTGTTCTTTTATTTTTCTTTTCTTTTGCTCCTTGAAATAAAAAAAAAAAAAAATTGTTTGGTAAAGTCAACTAATTTTTATGTTTTCCGAAAAAAAAAAAAGTAGCCGAAAATTAAATTTGGAACAAAAACAAGAAATAGAGAAAAAGTAGTTTTTTTATTTTCGAGAACAATTTTTAAAAATAAATTATTTTTTCTTTTCTTTTTCCTTACCGCCTGCCACCCATTGCCATTGCCCCCTGTTGTTTGGCCACCGCTAGCCACCGCCAACGGTCGACAGTCGACAATTGGGCGGCAACAACGGCAAGGAAGAATAAGAAAAGAAAAAAACCTAAAAAAATTATTAAAAAATTAAAAGAAATTATATATTGCAAAAAAAATTATTGATCGTATCAAACACATTCCTATTCTATTTTTCATTCCAATAAAATAATATTTTTATGTAATTACCAAACGCGTTCTTTTACTCAGAAATTATTCCGAAAAATAAAAATAAAAAAAGACTATTTCTAAAAAGAAATTGCTCTCAAGAACATAAGCATTACTAAATGGACCCTAAATGTTTGAGACTCCAATACTCAATTCTTACTCAAGCTAAACTAAGTAAAAAGCATTCTATAATTTCAAACTTGACTTGGTTTAATTTGACTCAATAAGCAAAGGTAATTTAGGTCTGAACTATAGCTCAAGCATAATATTGAACCGTGGAACAAACTTAAGTAATCAAATTCTGGAGTTGATTCGGGCGGCAAAATGATCAGGTCTCGCCTGGTGATATACTATTGTTTCAATTCACCCACATAGCCAACGTTTCAATATCCAAAGCTAATGTTATGTTCCATCTTTTGATTACACGTTCTCATTTTGTTTTATCCAATTTTATGTGTCTTTTAGAAAGGGAAAATATCACAAACACAGATCCATATGATTTCACAGACTAAAGTAAGGATTTTGACCCTCGACTCCTCTATTTGTTGTTGTTCTTCAGTAAATAGGATTCTGATATAAGAAAGAGGGCTTCGGTAATTTTTTATCATTCGTCATGCTTTTGAGATTCATGCACTGTAATAAAATTTAAGGTGTACAAAAAAGTTACGTAGGACTTCCAAGTCGTTTCATGCAGTATGCTTTGAACCGATTATGATGGCAAGGGGGCCACTATAATTTCCAATAGAGGAGGAATCATCATCTACCTCACCTACGGGATTCGCATATGGTAATGAAATTCAAGGCGTAAAAAGAAGTTAAGGAAGACTTATGAGAAGATTCGCACGTTGTACTTCGAATCATGTACAAAAATACAGGAGACAGGTTGAACAGGATGCTTACTTAAAATACTTCCACTTGGTGAAGTTAGCTAAGCCTTGATCCCGGATTCTCATATTCAAATTGAACAGTTTGAATTTTCATTTACTAGTACTAAAACTAGCAAGCAAACATCAAGAAGAGTAGCTAATGCTGAGCATCACCAAACTTGGGGGAATATTTAACCATAGCTCAGTTTCGGGAGATACACACGATACACTGATAGACGTACACATGTACAAATTGAAGATTGTTCTCCACAGAGGACTATCTCTGTATTCGCCTTCGCATGTGAAATCCTTCGATAAAAAATGAAGAATCGGGTTGATGTCTCCACTTCTTTTACAACATTTCCACAGCATCCCAATCCGCGTCATCTCTAAACTCGTGCTCTAGTCGTTCATATCTACGGTCAGCCAGTCTGCTCATCAAACCTAGACCTGGATGAAGGATGATTAATTAGATGCAATCTACGAATCAGAAAAGGATACAACACAAAGCAGATACCATATGATCTTGGTGGTTCCATTTTTAATACTACTACAATTCCATCCATCTATAGGCAGGAACAACCTTATATTTTGAAAGTCCAAGTACTCATTCTCATGCAACAACCTTAAGCGAGCAGAGACCCTAATTGAGATATAGAACAAGGTATGTCCAAGAATGAAGCACTAACCTTCAACTATCTTGTAGAGAGCAGACCACCAGCTATCAGCAGGAACTTGATAATGGTACAAAGTATTTTCTATATCTTCATTGTGCTTCCCTTCCAAGACGTCCTGAAGGGTTATGACTGCATCTTTTGTTCTCTTAACGATGTTGTCACTGCTGTTGTCATTGTCCTCGATATTCAAAATCTGTAGGGCGTTGTTGGAATTGAGGCTGACCGCTAGAGCAACATTGGCAGCAGCAGCCCAGTAGGAAGAGGCCGATCGTCGTCTCTTGCTGTCTAGATGTTTTGTTTCCATCTGTAACCTACTCTCTCTCTTTTGGAGGACTAAGCCATGTAGATACTGCGCATTAGCAGAACCCGTGCTTTGAACCATCTTAGAGAATGCACTTGCTTCATTTGACAGCAGATTCTCTGGAGTATCGTGTTCTGCTACCTGAAGTAAAAGTTGAAAGCATCGCAATTGTCACAAAGTTGATCAAAGAACCCACAGCAAGTGGAAAGAGAGAGAAAGAGAGAATGAGGAGAAGGAGAACGTAAAAGAAAGAAAGAGAGGGCTGTAGTTTTCTGTAGTAATAGAAACCCTACGCCCATTGTATTTATATTGAATATAAATTGTATATGATAATAATACTCTTATGTAAGTAAAAAAGGAAATAAAACTCTGATAATAAATGAAACTTAATTAAAATAACTTAACACTCCCCCTCAAGCTAGAGTATATAGGTCACTCATGCCCAGCTTGGAACAATCAGCAAGACGAAATAATGCTTTGGTAAATAGATTAGCAGTCGTAGTAGTAGTCGTAGAAGTTGTTACTGCTAGTAGCAGCAGTAGCAGTAGCAGCAGTAGAAGCAGAAGTAGCAGTAGCAGCAGAAGCAGTAGCAGGAGTAGCAGCAGAAGTAGTATTAGCAGCAGCAATAGAAGTAGCAACAGAAGTAGCAGCAGCAGTAGAAGTAGCAACAGAAGCACCAGCAGTAGCAGTAGCAGCAGAACTAGCAGCAGTAAGAGCAGTAAGAGTAGCAGAAGTAGCAATAGCAGCAATAGCAGTAGTAATAAGAGCAAAAGTTGTAGTAATATCACTCATGATGATAGTCTCAATATAAATATATCTACCACTTAATCAAGAAGGTCGAAACTTTAGTGTAGGAAACAAAACGGCAACACTAATGTATAATCAAATGTAATTGGCTCCACCAGTTAACCAAAGGGAACCCAGCAAAATCAGTCAACCATAATCAATGAAATACTCTGATTCTTGAATCCGCTGATCAGTAAGTGTAGTAATCCATGTTCAAAAATCGAATCTGATGAATCTGATATCTTCAGATCTCATACATATCAAGACTCAAAGAGAAAACCAATAAAAATTGCAACTTTAGGTGGCTGCGCACCAGAAAAGAAGTAGAGTTACTAGGCGACTCTCAAACCGGCAATAGGATCAAGTAATCAGGTAGTTAGATCTACTCTGATACCATGTCACAAAGTTGATCAAAGAACCCACAGCAAGTAGAAAGAGAGAAAGAAAGAGAGAAGGAGGAGAAGGAGAACGTAAAAGAAAGAAAGAGAGGGCTGTAGTTTTCTGTAGTAACAGAAACCCTACACCTATTATATTTATATTGAATATAAATTGTATATGATAATAATACCTTATGTAAGTAAAAAGGGAAATAAAACTCTGATAATAAAGGAAACTTAATTAAAGTAACTTAACAGCAATCGATTCAGCAATAAGAATTAGAAACACAGCGACATTGAAATGCATGAATGGTTCATTGGGGAGTCACGGTCCTTTTATGTTGAATCAAATAAGATAGTTAATTTCATTTTTTATTTTGAAAGTGTCAAGCGCCACAAGAATCATACTTCAGAGATAAAAGTGGTTTTGACTTTTACATATTCATGATGACAAACTTTTAATATGCATTTCTTGCTATTTCTGATGCGTGCATGAATAAGTAGCAATGTTAGAACATACTTGGCCAGCATCGAGCACAAGAATTCGGTCGGTGTCAATGATAGTGTTAAGTCTGTGAGCGATGATGAGCATGGTGCAGTAGTTGAATTCTTCACGAATGGTTTTCTGGATGAGAGCGTCAGTTCTAACATCGACGGCCGCAGTTGCTTCATCAAGAACAAGAATCTTTGATCTTCTTAGTAATGCTCGAGCAAGACACAGCAGTTGCCTCTGCCCCACACTGAAGTTCTCTCCGCCCTCAGAAACCTTGACAGGACACAGCCAACATCAATATCGATGGTGATCTTTAACGTTCTCTTTCTTAGCTTATAAGTAAGAACCCACGGATACATATTAAAGCCAATAGAATAATGCAGAGCATTATATTGGCATCAGCCACTTGCATATAGACAAGTCCAAACATAGATGTAAATCGACATCTCAACTTCAGTTAAGACTTCAGACACTATGATATTTTATGCATTGAGAAAACATTATACGAGGGATCCTTCAGTTTTTTTCGCAGGTAAAAAAATTCCAATGTCTATACACTCTGCTCGCTATACCACAAAGCCCTGCCCAGATTGCTTTTTTGCTCTCTATAATTTAGTTCAAAAGGAGGGATATCACGCATTCATGGAAATTCATGCATTCATGGAAATTCTGCAGGTGTCATAAAATTAGTCTCAATTCAGAGATTTCCCTAGTGAGATGAGCTAATGGGAGTGCAAGCAGAGCATCCAAGCAATATTTATAACCATACATAGAAGACCATTGCTATTTATTTCTGACCAATCTTGTGCACATCTCCTTTAATTTAAAAAAGTTTTGAAATCATGCTAATTTTCATTACATAATTCATGTTTCTAGAAGTATAGGATACATATGTTTGTTTTCCCTGAATGGTGCTTCGCTGAGAAAGCATTGCTTATGCATGTCAGATTTTTTTGCTGAATACTAAATCATGTCGCTTGCCTTCCATCAATTTGACTCAATTTTTCTCCTTTCTCTACCGAAAGGCATTAACCTAGTCAATTGTTGTTGTCAACATCGCAACACTTACATGCTTTAGACAATGTCTAAAATCCTTATCCATCAGAAGACAATTTTGAAATTTTAAATATTCTCTTCTAACTACATTAGGTAACTACTAATAATTTCATCAACATGAGCCCAAATTCAACAGGAATTGCAATGATCCCTCCATTGGCATTTTACATCTAGTTACTCTACACAAGCTTACCTCAGCATCCAGGCCGCAAGGGTTCCGTGTGATGACATCCTTCAAATGTGCTCTCTCCAGAGCCTCCCAGAGGTCAGCGTCGTTATGTTCATTGAAAGGGTCAAGATTAAATCTCACAGTTCCTACACAAATTTGAAAAGAAAGAAACTATTTGAAATGATATTTAGTCTTCACAAACAATGGAGTCTAAAGGTTATTTGGTACATAATGTAGAAGCTTCTCAGTTCATAGTAAGATTTAATCTAAAAGGGCTTCTCAGTTCATACCAAAAGGCATTAACTGATTAGGGCTTGTCAGCAGATTGTTCATGTCAAAGGAAAGCAACCATGCAAGAGTAGTTGGGTAAAGAATAGGATTGCAAGAACTGTAAGTGGCTCTTGTGAACGGATGCTTGCTCCAAGGAGTAAAGAGTTTTGGAGCTCTAATGTTGGACATGTAAGTGAGAGAGAAAATTTTCAGCTATGAATTTGTTAGCAATATGAACCAGTGAGCAGGCCCATATCAACATGTCAGCAGACTTTCCTATGGAATATCACAGAGGTTGAGTGGAACAGAGGAGGGAAGAATGAAGCCATTTTAACAAGATCCTATGGAATTCGACCCAAAAAAAAAGAAAAAAAAAAAATCCTATGGAAGAATTTCACAGTGCCTACCCGAGAAAAGAACCGGTGATTGAGGTATGATGCTAAGGACTTTCCGCAAATCTTCGAGTCCTATCTTAGAAGTGTTGCACCCATCTATCAAGATCCTTCCTTTTTCGAGCTCGACAATTCGGAACAAAGCATTTATCATGCTAGATTTTCCTGCACCAGTTCTTCCAACTACTCCAAGTTTCTCACGGGGTGCTACTGAAAAGGACAGTCCATGCAAGACCGGAGGAAGTTCAGGTCTGTAACGAAGAACCACATCTTCAAATTTAATTGATCCCAATGAAGGCCAGCCAGGAGGGGGCCGGTTGCTCTCTATTACAGCTGGAGCCTCGGAAGGCAATTCTATGTACACACCCACACGCTCTACAGCATTTAGACTATTCTCAGCTCTGCTTGCTTGTCTCAGAACACCACTCAAAAGGCTCGTTATATTCAAAGTGTAGCTGAGGAGGAGACCCATAGTTGAAGCAAAGGCTGCTCTGTTTTCTGCTTTTCCGGTCTGCATGACTGCAAATGTCGCTGTCAACCAGATCATTATGCCTCCTAAAGTCTCCAACCTTATGGTGAGCCAGCGGTTGGAACTGACGTTGGCAAGGGTGAATCTGATATTATTGTCCATGGCCTTGGCGTTAATGGTGGCCAACCTATCATATGCTTTATATGCACGTATTGTTGACAAGCCATTCATCGCTTCTCCAAATTGCGCATAAACTGGAGATCTGGTAATTGAATCCAAGCGTTTCACTTCACGAGATGTAGTCTGTTAACAACCACAAGGCAAACAATTACAGAGGCAATTACATCTAAAATTCTGTAAGGACTCGGCTACTGGTAGAGGACGAAACATGCGATAGAACAAGTGGTGTAATGCTATAAAGCAATTAAAAGGATTTTCTCTTAGCATTGATGACTAACGCTCCCTCTGCCAAAAAATGACAAAAAGATGGGTAAAAGAAATACTCATTCTGAGCCAGCGGTGCTTATTACTTAATCACTGTTTCACAAAAAGATAAAAGAGTGTTGCTTTCTACTTTAGAAGGATTATGGAAATCATCTTTCTGGATTTCCACTGTGAAACATCTAAATGGCAGTGGGTAGTGTCCAAAGAATCCCAGAAAATGTAAATGCAACATCAAAATCTCAGGTTGTGCGGCAGAAGAATATAGCTTTCTCCACTAAGTGGAACAAGGCTTGGCAATTGTGACCATAAGTAGCAGAGAACGTGTCATTTTGTATGAAAAAGCATTATGGAGCAAACAAATCTGCACTCACCTGGTAATACAGATAGGCTGCATAAAACAAGATCAAGAGCGGCATTATGGCCCAAAGAGAGATTGTGCTCAAAATTCCTATGAGCACAAAAGTCGAAAGTAGCTGCCAGACTTGGCCCATGAACATATTTACAAATTGGGCAACATTGCGATCTATGTCACCTAGATCCTTGGCAAACCTGTTGATTATTCTTCCCATTGGATTGGTGTGAAAGAAAATCATGGGAGCCCTTAATATAGACTGGAGCATAGAATCATGCAATCTTTTTGCTGCACGGAGGCTCGAAATAATCAACCAATAAGCATTAGTGAGTGTCACGGTCACCTGATTCACAGAAATACGGATGTTGTCATGGAAGTTGGCAGAAAGACCTCTTCGGTTGACAAATACCCTCATCCACCAAAGACACAAACGCAGAAATAGAAAAGCTAGCAAATAGTCTGTTTCATGGTATGATAACTTAGATTGTCTCAAAAATCACATTATTGTTTCCTCACTATAAACAAGAAGTTGTAATCCAAACTCAAGGACTAAGAGGTAATGTAGCTTTACCATTTCATAGATGATCAAGAGAAAAAATTATAGAAGCACAAGCTACTGCCTAAAAGATAGTAAACTTGGAGAGATCTATCTACTGAATTTTGATGTACCTGACCAAAGGACAGAAGTGCGTAGATCAATATGTAGAATCCTGGTCTGTAGTCCTCTGAAGTGCTTCGATCTGTCCAGAAACTCAACCACTTGCTACTTGAAATACGAAGAACTTCAGTTGAAACATAGCATATAAAGAGCACTGCCACCACCCACAGGCCTCCCAGTGCCCCTTTGTACCTAAATATAATATCATATGAAGGTCACAGATAAGTAACATTATTGCTATGTGGTGCGGATTATCGAATCCTTAAATATATATATATATGAGGGAGAACAGCGTTTACACCCCACCCCCTCCCCCAATTGTTAGAAGACGTTAGAAGACGAAGTTTCATATCATGCATTTTAGTACCTCATCAGGACTTTCCAACTCACAATGCCTGTTTCCCGTTCCTCTTGCTTAACAAGTACCGACTTCCCTCCTTTACCTTTCTTCCCGCGACCTTGATCTTTTGACAATTCATCAACAATGCTGTCAGTTGCTCTTTTAGATGTTTTCTCCTCTACATTTTCCTTCTCCTCCTCCTCGGCCTCTTCTGTTTGGTCCTCCATTTTTCCTGCATTCTCCATAAGTTTCTGGAACAAAATCCCGCTTTTAGAGAGCTCCTCAAAAGTCCCCTCCTCCTTGACCATTCCTTCATGAACCACAAGGATTCGATCCACTTGAGGAAGAAAATGCAGCTGGTTAGTGACAAGGACCCGGGTCTTCCCTCGCAGCTTTTCCTTGATACAGCTATTGAACACCTGTATGCGACGGCAGGTATAAGCTAATACAGGAATTTGCCTCATTTCTAAAAAACGAAGAAAGAGATCCTACTGAATGTAAAATCTATGTATGTGAAACTGAAGGTCACTTGAGACGTGGAGAAAAGTGGAGCCAAAGGTTCAGATACCCCATGTTAATAAAAATTAATGAAAGAAGCTGGTGAAACAAAAAGAAACTAGATATACCCAAATTTAAGTCCCAAATCAGAAAATGCCTATGAGTTTGAAATTAGCATATGTTGCTTCAATTATCCAGTTTTGATGGCAGCAAGTTATCATAAGGGCAGGACTGTAGGATCAAAATTCTCATTCTTGTTTAACTGAAGCATTTGAGCATTCTTTGCGTAGAAAGCCTTTCAAGTATGCAGTTAATGTTGAAGCCCTGCAACAATAATTGCTACACCTGGGGTAAAGAGTAAATAATATTCTGTGTCATGAATTTCAAACCTGTCGACCAACATGAGCATCCAGGGCACTTAAAGGGTCATCAAATATGTAAATATCTGAATTCGAGTAAACAGCCCTGGCCATAGAAACCCTCTGCTTTTGCCCTCCGCTTATATTCACCCCTCTTTCACCAATCTCCGTAAGATCACGACCCTGAAAAATAATTGAGACAGATAATTAACGGATCACATATCCCATGTCAGTAAGAGAATCTTGCAAAGCACTGAGTCCCACTTAACTGGAAGCAAATCGAGATCATGCTCCAATTCAGTTACGCTGACTGCCGTCCAATATCTTTCCTGTTCAAATTTGGTTCCAAATAAGATGTTGTCACGCACCTGAGATCACACACACTAGGGATTAGGACATGAGAAAAGATGATGATAAGGCACTTAACATCGACAGAAAAACAAAAACAGCACTGTGCAACTTACAGTAGCATTGAAAATCCAGGACACTTGAGGAACATAAGCAACGGTTCCCCGGATAGTAACGCATGCACTGGAGACAGGAGGGAGTTCCCCGAGCATTGCGGATATGAGAGATGTCTTTCCTTCTCCAGTACCACCAACAATAGCAACTAGGCTACCAACTGGTATGTCCAGATTGATGTTTGACAATGTGGGCTTTTCTGCCTGAAGTCAGCTGAAAATTTAGCCTCCACTTGAAAAAAGATAGTGCAAGAAAAAGACTGGAAACCACCATAAATGACCATCTAGTTATGCTGAATTATCCAATATCAGTTAGAAAACATAGTTACATTAACTTGAATAGCAAAATGATGGCAAAAGAGATGCATTCACCCAGAGAAATTATGTCCTCTGAGTTTTGAGTTCAGTTAGTTGCCTCCTGAGACATTTAGCAAGAGTGAATTTATCCCCAAAGATTACACAAGAATTAGTCAAATTCCTCACACAATCAGTCACCTTTGTAGCAGTGGTGAGAGCACTACTCACTTATGTAAATGCTTAAGTTGTTCGATGAAAGGTGTGCTTTAAGTTTTGATTATGCCATCTACAAACTTGGGGTTCAATAAAAATTTTCTAACATGCCTTCATCCTTCAAATCACAGCAGTGATTACTATTGTGTATGTCTATAAATGCATTGTCGGTGGTGTTACAATCCCTAAAACCTGGATGACTATACTATTATCAACAGTTTTTTCGCATCGTAAAGGGAAAAGGTAAGTAATTTTGCCAGACAAAATGCAGCAGATGTTTCTTTGACCTTAGAGTCCCATGAAAAATGGCCATCCTTGATTGAAATAGCTGGCTGTCCTGGCTCAATCGGTGGATTAGGAACTAAAATTCTCTCTTCTGCTAAAAATAGGTCCTCCAAACGTTGCAGGGAAACATTGGCAGTAACAACCTGGGACACAAAAGAAAGATTGGAAACTAAACGATAGCAAACAAATGTTTGCAAGCACTGTTAAAATAGAATTCTGAATCTAAGATAGAGAATATGCATCATCTTCGAGAAAGCAAAGGTAAAAAACCGTAATAAGCATGAAAGAGAAACTCTCACTCCCACTTTCCAAATATCATAAAATTAAGGTAATGAAGAGATAATCTGTTCCAGATTTAGTCATCACAACATGGTTCAGCCTTCCATTTCAATTATCAAATTGACATAACAGGTTTAACCTTCGACTAATTAAATTTCAATTATTTATGCTATTTCAACAACTAGATAATCAGTTTATTTTAAAGAAATATGTAGTATTTGAGAAATGATTATCCCCTTTCCGCATGCCGTATTGTCCAACTCAAAGAATCAGATCCATCAGTAAGATAATCTACTGCAGTTCATCTTTGATATTCTATTCGATTTCTCTAGCAGTTTGATATTGTCAATGGTTTTCCTCATCGCCAAAGCAAGATGAATTGATACTTTAACTGAGTGAGGCTATCATGAACAACATATCCGAGGCACACAATTAGGAGCAAAATCAAAATGATGGGTACACGAACCACGAAAATAAACACACATGTTTGACGTTGACGATGATCAGTAGACTATTCTATTCAAGTGACAGAGATACGGAGATGAGGTTAGGATGAAGTGAAAGAACCTGAGACATCAAGTTTGGGAGCATGTTTAAAGGAAACCGTAGCACAGCAAAAAGAGAAAGTGATGTAAACGCCCTCGCTGGTGTCAAATCCCCACCAAGCAAAGTGAATGCCCCAAATGAGACAACGGTCACGACGACAGGGATGCTGTTGAGAACAAAGCTGTTGAACTGCCACCAAAATTAAACTCTGAGACAAATAGAACCATGAGGCATCATGGAAGGAGAAAATGTCATGTCCATTAGCTCTCTCGCCCTTCTGACGAAAAGAGTCCAAATTCACTCACCTGCCATTACTTGAATGGAGACTATTTTCCATGTACTTTTTGGTAATAAATATGCTGACTTAAGCAGAGCTAGTATGAGGCTATGATGCATGAAAAGAAATAGAGAATCGGAATTGTTTGCATACAAGTTTCCTATAAAAGTATTTGAACTGCTGTCAGTCTGCTTGGTAAGTTTACCATGGACAGAGCCAAGCCAGGTCGTTTCAGAATTTTTTTTTTTTTTTTTTTTTTTACACAAGCAATATCCTGCCACTGATGTTCTTTCATCTGTATGGCTCTCTCTCTCTCTCTCTCTCTCTCTCTCTCTCTTGTGCAGATGTGCATGTGTCAGTGTGAGGATGTGCTCGAGTCAGTCTGCATGTGTGTGTGTGTGTAAATATAATGCATATTCGGGAGAGCAAGAATTTTCAAACTGCCAATAAAATTGATAATTCCATGATCAAAATGCATAATATTATCTTAATTTTGAAATAGTCCATACCGCAGATAGCAGTTGTGCTTTACGGAACCATAAGAGCTCATCATTTCGTATTTCTTGAACTCTAGATTGAAAGCTCTTTTCCCAAGCATAACACCTGCAACAATTTTTCCATTGAATTTCAGTAATTGTAAAATGAATATAGCCACAGAGAATGTAGGCCAGGGCATCCTGCTTATTCAACGTACTTCACAGTGTCCATTGCGGCCAAAATTTCGTTCATGAGGCTGACTCTCTTGTCAGTCCACTGCAGCCCTTCCTTGGTCATTTTCCGCATTTTGCTGATTATGACCGTCTAATTCACCAAGAAAAGTTGTAAGATGTAAGACAATTGATTGTCAAATGGAGGATTAATCATCATGGTACAAATGCTAACCCATGAGTTGATAATGACAATGTGGTGCAAAAAACCTCTTTTAGCTAATCAATACTACTCCTTATACAACCTTTACTACATAGAAGCTTCGGACAAAAAACGTCCTCTACTTCCTAGATCAGAATGTCCTTCAAACAAATTAAAGTTTAAGAGAAAAGGGACCTCCAAATCAGCATAAAAGTTAAACATATATATGGTCTAACTTAAATTGGTAAATATTACAATGATCATGGAAGTGGAGATGATAAACTTTCGCAGCAAAAAAGAAGAGCGTAAGCTTACTTGCAATGGGATCATGAGGACAAGCATGAGAGATCCAATCAGCGAAGCAACACCTAATTGCTGGTAAAGAAGAACCATGGCAATGACAATACGGAACGGAGCCGACCATAAGTTGTGAAGTTGTTGGCATATTTGCTGAACAATATAAGGTATCACGTCAGATGTAGTTCACGAAGTTTCACTTTTGCAAAATCAGAAGAGCTGGGCATATGATTTCCAAACTAAGGAAGATATTAGCATTGACTTAACTAAATGACGTTGCAGCAATAAGAGAACTATGGTAGTAATGTCATGATCATGTCTGAGGTGAGAATCTCACCTGAAGTGCATTAGCATCTGTTGTTATCATGTTTGTTATCTTTCCAGATGGGAACTTCTTGCGACCCTCATGAGTGAGTCTTAAGGATTTGCGGAAAATGGCCGCCACCTACCAATAAGGTCGAATAAGCTATTTTAATTGCTCTACTATTGTAAACGGCGAAGAATGACCTAGACTAAGTATCTGATACTGAGGATTTGTACACATCTGGAAATGTTTTTATTACCAAAGTTGACCTCAGCCTGAATCCCGTTCGAACTGAATTCTGAAAGTACTGGGCTTCACAAAGCACACCAAGCGACTGTACAGAGTCCAATCAGAACTTATTAGCATATCTAAAAACAGCAGATTTCACATTTCTTATTGATGGAAGGACATCATCATTGAATAAGAACCAAAAGCCAGAGGCAACGACAATGACGATTATAAGTAAAGCAGAAATTTTTGGCATATGGTAAAAAATTATTTCAGAGATGATATCAATAAACTTGATTTACCATTTACCATGGTGATAATGACATTCAGGCTTCGTTTGTTTTGTGGAAGATGAATGATTTAAAAAACATTCTGCTAAAAAAGATCGCTTGTATTACTTATAAAAATGAACGAAAGGAAAATATGTATTTAGATATAAATTGTTGTCTTTAGCGAAAAACTTTTCATTGACTAATCATTTCAAGTAACACAAGCGATCATTTTTTGGAAGAGATTTTCCAAATCATCCATTTTTTATGAAACAAACGGAGTCTTACTTCACATGTTGCACTATAAAATTTTAATGGTGTTCAAACTTGAAGGAAAGGACTCTCACTCCCAACATAAATCAAACTTTGACACAAAACAAAGATAGGATCATACCACACCGACAAGAATCGAAAAGGCATAGAGGTAACCAGTCCATGCAGGGTCCCCTCTTTGCATTGACTGCACGTAGCAAAGAAAGACACATCAGAAAAACAGATCTGTTCTTGGAAAAATAACTCCATCTAACATGACCCATCATGACATTGAATGGAATACAAAAATAAAAGGTCAGTCTATGTGCACAATATTTCTTGCCATGGAAGGCAAGGCGATTGAGACCTCAAGATTAATCTACCCATAGAACAGAACAGATGAAATTTTTATTCAATCAATCAAAGACCCTACAATCATTATGCTGTTGCTGTTCATTTGTTGTCCTGTTTATGTTGAAGCAGCTTTTCTGTCACTACAAAACATAGATCACTTCCAAAATGACTACTAGAAAATGGCATGTACCCTATGAAAAGCATGCTCTGTTTCTGCAGGGTCCTGCCTCCCTATTAACAACCCTTCAAGTCCTCCATCCATAGATGGTCTTTCAAATAATATTCTAGTCATTTGAAGAGGAAGGTTCCATGGGAACAATTTTCCAAAATTCAGCATATATTTCAAGCAGGCAAAAGGTCACAGTTCTTAGATTGCCTTAAAATCTTAAAAGCAGAGTCCAGCACTGATCTAAAAATTGATGCCTACATATTCATCCGATGCGTATATTGTGTATATTTATATATACAGAGAGAGAGAGAGAGAGAGAGAGAGAGACTCGGAAGAACTTACTTGAAGGAGGTAGTTCAGCAATGTGGGCCCAGCAAATTGGGAAAGATCATTCCCGATCTGTGGTTATACATGGAAGAAAGAGTTACTATGCTTCCAATGAGCATTGCATATTCAAGTGAACATTATGCTCTTGCAGGATTGTTGTTACTCCTAGACTCAATCACCAGACGAAGCCTTAAAGACTTCAATCCTTGAGATACCTTTTTTCTTATTTCAGATTCGTCAGTTTTTAATGTTCTGCTCAACCTAAGTAAATTTATAAAGGTGCATGCAAAGTATATGGCAATCATCATCCAGCTAAGATAGGAGTTAGCATTTGATTAAGCACATCCAACACATATGTGGCATCACACTTACCTTAAAGAAGCCTCCCAACCAAAACCTGAAGAAGCAAGCAAACTGGGCAAATGAGATGAGGAACATTCAAACAATGAGGAATCTTACAGAAGAAAGCTGTACAGATGTCTGTGCACTGTCAAATCGAAATCGGAATGAAGAATGAGACATGAGATGCAATTAAACCAATACATACCGTCTTCCAAGGCTGCTGTTCAAAGCTCTTAAAAGCCATGGTTTGGGCCTTTGAGACTCTTTGGCCCAGCATTTCTGGAATCTTCAAAATAAGATACGATTGCCATGCTTTAGAAATTTATCTGAATACGCAAAAAGTTCAAAATACAGCTAAAGAAAAGTGGATGCAAACATTTTGATCAGCGTCTCAGTCTGATCCCAAGTGTCCAACTTCCACACATCCTTTTCGGTAATCGGTCTTTTGTAGCCTTGCTGCATAAGTGGAGTCATCCACCCAAAGTATATCCCTAGAGAGAGAGAGAGAGAGAGAGAGAGAGAGAGTCATTGACGATACAACAATAAGCATCTGATTAATAAAACACTAAACAAAATCCGACTCCATTTCACTAGACCCACAAAGAAATGTCTCATCTCACTTTCATTTTCTAGCAAAGCAATTACAATTTGCTTCAGGGAGTAAAAGATATGTGCAAAGGGGCAACCGACAAATGCCACCATTACAAAGCAAGCAAAAACACGAGCAAATTGGACTCATTAAGCAGACAGAATCTGAAAATGTCATATTATTAGTTCATTATCACTGCTTATTGGAAAATTGCAGGCAATTTGACATGTCAATGCATAGAGACTAGCTGAACTAGTCAGATCTTATGAAAAACAAGTTGAACGGTTGGATAAAAAAATGAAGCTCACGTGTTACTCACTGGAAAATATGCTGACATGCCTTTCAGGACAAACTTGCTCCTCCCCCGGAAGAGTCTCATATTCAACACTATCAAGAGGCTCAGTGTGGATCATCGTATACCCTGGACAAGGGTCCAGATTTGGAACATAGACTAAAAGAAGAATCCCAAATAGAACCTTCATCAAAAGAAGCACACAAAAGAAGAAGATTAAATCAGAATTCTTTCGATCGAGTTGATCAATGACAGAAAGAAATCTCAATAATTGCCAATGTTCATATCAAATCTATTGGCTGATGAATCCCGACAGGAGCTGTTTGTTCAAAAGGCTAGGAAGTTATAAACAGAATAGAAGTAACCTGGCAAAAAACCGTGCTGATACACAGATAAAGTGCAGACCTGGAGGAGTAGAAAAGATAATATATTAGGTCCATCCTGGAACATACTGAATATGGATCTTAAACTCTAAAACAATGCGATGCTGTTACACGTTGTAACCGAACAACCTGCTTCGAAAAGGTTCTTGAGTCTCCAACAAAGAGTTCCAATTCTAGTAGATTGAATAAGGCAACTCAACCTACAACTGGCTATCATCTTCGACCAATCAAAATTAGTTTCATATTCCCACAGAGAGATCATGGTGTTGGCTTAATTATGGCAACTCAACAGTGACATGCTTTCAAAACTAACATAAATAGTGTGAAAGATGTGTAACATGAAATGGTATAACTAGCCACACGCACCAGTTTAAGAAGCAATTTAACTGTGTTCCAGGACATGGACAGGAAAAATCTTGCAGATATGTCCTTCGCCATGATTAAGTGATGACATAATTTTCAGTAAAGCAGTGTGGCCACCAAGGAGAACAAATGCACACTCCAGAGTATTTTAACAATAGAAAAGTCAATTCTTTCAACAGTTTTCATCAATCTGCATAGCTTGAAGAGAGAGAGAGAGAGAGAGCATCTAAGAATATCACTATACTAGTATCCAAGGGTATATAAGGAGAAAATGAGATGTAGTTATTCGAAGTTCGAGCAGTTATGTTAAATGTCTCCTGAAGGGTAAAAACTAACCTATGATGCTGATAGTGGTCTCTCATTGAGAGGATGAGATTGAGCATCACAGCTTCCCCCACCAGAACATAGATGACTCCAAAGCGCACGTACCATCTGAATTCCCGAATGTAAATGTGCATTTCTAGGCTAATCATAACTAGCATGGAGCACCATGCAAGAGACTCTATGGTTAACGAAACCATCTGCCAAAGAAAAATGGAGGTGTGAGTACAAAGCTTATTAGACTCTCAGTTTGCCAGCCAATGTAAACAGCATCATTTGAGATCGTTACAGACTGGTGTTCTGAAGACTTTAGCAGCATAACACAGATTGCAAACTATCATGACCAGACATTAGCGGGCAAATGGCATTGAAATTCGTGGTATGGTAGTGGCAGAAACAGAATTGTACGATTTAAAAGTTCTAACTACAAATGGTAGTCAATTTGCTTGCTCAAAGAGGGTTAAACTTGGAACCCATGGAAGTAAGAAAAACCCACATGTGCAATGTTTTCCATTAAGGGTCGAGGGAAAATGTTTTCCACCTTTGAGAAAGAGGAAAACACTTTCCTCACTCACTTCCTCTTATTTCACACTCATGTTAACCTTTCTATCTTTCTTTAAAATAAAAAAATAAAAATAAAAAAACAAAAGGTCGAATTTTTAATTCTTTTTATTTTTATTATTTATTTATTATTATTATTTTTTAAGTTCTGGCTTGGCCGATCGCCGGCCACGACAATCGCTAGCAACCAGCCAGGCTCATGATCTGGTTGGCAGCGAGCTCGAGGCCTTGGCGAGCCCACTCTCTTGGCTCACCGATCTAGGCAAGCTTGGGCCTTGCCAGATCGGTGAGCGCAAGCCTTCTAGCTCATCGATCTGGCATTGGCCAAAGAAGAGGAAGATAAAAATAAAGAAAAAAAATTAAAAAGTTATTTTTTAAAATAAAAAAAAAATTGAAAAAGAGTGCATGAAAGAAAAAATTTTCTAGAAAAAAATTACACTAAAAAATGTTTTTCACTTCTTTCTAGGTTTTGGCCAAATACTAGAAAAAATTACATTTTCTTGAAAATGACTTTCCAGAAAATATTTTACAGAAACGCCACATTTTTTGCAAAACAAAGGAGCCTTTTGTGGCTAAAAAGGCTAAGCTCCACATGACACAAATGGAGCCATAATGGGGAATGCTACAGTCTGACGAGGACAGTCAACGTGCTAGTAAACAATTTCAGCCTAATGCTTTCATTTAGGTTGGGGTTGAGCGACTAGCTATATAAGTTTGTTAATGGCTTACAATATGGGAGTCCGTCGATATGCATGGTCAGACATTAAAAAAAATAACCAGCTCATCAAAGATTGTTCATCAAACAACAAGGTATTACGTTTACGTTGGAGAGTTGAAGCTAGGAACACAATACAGTAAAATTCCTACCTCATATGGAAGGAGGCTAGTCTGGCCATCCAGATTGAAAACCGAAAAGCCCATCACCAACCTCAGCACAGGCTCGGCAACGCAGTAAAAAGAAAGCAGTCCCAACATATAGTTGTAGCATTTCGACCTCAAACGGTATCTCTGGACTTTCGAACTCCTCTTGATCAACCAAATTCGGTAGCAGCAAAGGCCAAGAAGAACCAAATGGGATATGGAAATGACCAAGGAATCAATGGTGCAAGGTGTGTACACACCGAAAGCACTGTCCGCGGTCCTTGCCCAGATCCCATTCGCCACCGGCCGGCAATTCCAATCCAACAGCTCGAATTCCATTTTTTAAGTGATCAAGGTAATAGCTCCTTAGTTCATGAAGTAATTTCTTTCTTGCATCCCAATGAAAATGAAGCCTTTCCTACAAGAGAGAGTCCAGCACAAGTGCTTCAGTTAAAAATGCAACTATATTCACCCAGATCAATACACATGTTTGGAAACGTCCATCATGAATGCTGCAGGGAATTTGGAATTGGAAGAAGTTAAGCAGGAAAACTCGCTATGGCGAACTAACAAGAAGTCACTGAGTTTATGTAGATTAAAAATTGCACTGCAAGTAAAGTCACAGTGTTCCCAACCAAAAACCCGGTTAAATGTCTTCAACTTGACTTGAGCTTTAACAAGTCCGCAATCACCAAAAACAATGCTTAGAACTACGACCCAGAAGAAATTAGAAGTCCCATTGCTCGCAAACATAGCACCAGGCAATCGTCATAAACAAAATTAGAAACGAGAAAGGACATATAACTCCACAAACACACACACTCGGACAGGGAGGGAGGGAGGACCTGCGAACACTCAGGAGCTGCTTCATGTTGTGATGGCTCGTGAGCTATGTACATGGCGAGGGCATTGAGTGAGTGGGACAACAAGAGTGCGGCAGATGAATCATCACCATAAAAAAGGGAATTAAAAAAAAAAAAAAAAAAAAAAAAAGAGGAAAAAGGATGGAGGCAAGGGTCAAAAACAGGACATTGGAAGTTTGTGACGTTTTTCAAAGAAAAAGAAAGGGGGACCGAGACAGACAATGACATTTTGGCGCTAGTGCGTCACCGCTTAGGTTGGCAGCCCACTTTTTTTTTTCTTTTGTCTTTTCTGGTCAGAACGTAAGAGCCCTTTCACATGAGCTGCAATGAGAAGTAACGTGGCATGATTGATTTGCTTATGGCAGTACTCTGGATCGACTTACAACCGTACAGATCGACAAAGACCGTGACGGGCATTCTCTTTAGTAGTATAATCATTCGGATTTTTTAGTCTCTTGATTCGCTATCCTCTTCTTTACAGACAGGCAACGTCCCAAGATTTTTGTTTATGAATTTCTTGAGCTCACAGATCATTAGGATGGAACCTCCCCAAGATTGATTTTGATTTGTTATATTATATCTCGCGGTGTCGTGAAAGATCTGAGAAGCCTAAATGCATTAATTGATAGCAATAGTTTGGGTTTAGAAGATATTATGATTCTACTTCAGAGATATTCATTAGGGTATAACCTCCCCTAGATTGATTTGTTATATTGTATCTTGTGGTGTCGTGAGAGATTTGAGAATCCTAAATGCATTAATTGATTGCAATAGTTTGAGTTTAGCGGGAGTCATTGGTTCTCTTTAAGATATTCTCCAGATCTTTTTATGACAACTGAAATTTTTCATCTTTATTGATAATATTTAGGATATAAACTTAAGAATCATATAGTTGGAAAGTTTGGATATGAATGGACGTCATCAATTTTATGGGGTGCGGAAGGTATTAGGACAATTTTCTGTTATCATAATTACTCGAAGCTCGATTTGTTAAAAGTAAAATGACAGGTGTTGACATATAAGTGGTGATATAGAATGATTGTAATTTATTCACCACCCTATTAGTTTCGAGTTTTAGGTTTATCGAATTAACATTTTCTAAGCATTTGGTATTATTCACTAATAATTTTAGTAGGTTCAAAATATTTTTAGGATTTACCAATCATTTAAAATGGACACTAATTTCTATGTTTACGTACTATTTATTAGACTTTTTTGTAACTTGACAAAGCATCTACGTTGGAAACTATGTAGTTGATCCACTTATTATTATTTAATTTGTGCCACCACTCTTCATTCCACTAACTTTATCTACATGCTATTGATGATATTAAACTAAGCCTAGCGTTGACATCATGCATGACATCATTAATATTAATTTGACATCATGCATGGCATCATTAATATTAATTTTAGTCCATTAATACCATTGATGACTCATTTCATTTACTTGGCCATCTACTTTGGAACCTTAAGATTAAGCCATTTGTAATATTTTATTTTGAACACATTCTTTAATTTTCACCGCATGTTTTCAACTCAAAGTTATCATTACATTTAAACTCATGATTAGTTGTTCTTATCATTTTGTATCTCATGAAACATCCCCTTATTGGTCATAGGAAGCCACTACAAGTATTGAAGCTCTAAATAGAAAGTTTTAACTTATTCTTGCAGAGAGAGAGAGAGAGAGAGAGAGAGAGAGAGAGAGAGAGAGTCCCATACCATATTTTATTCCCTTTCTTTTCTCATTATTTTAAAGCAAAAGTGAAGATCCCACCTTGATGTCTTTTTTAACCCCTTCCACGTTTCCCATTAAAGATGTGAGCTTAGGTGATGAGATCATGCAATATCTCATGAAATTTGGCCTTAGTTCATTAATACTTGGAATGATTTTAGCTTATACTCAGCCAAATGAAATGAAACCATCTCCCCTTTCTCTTAAATATCTCATTCTTTGGCTTATGATAACAGACCACATATGCCCTAACTATGATTATAGGGGCCACATAAAATAATTTTACCCCTTAATTTATCAAGGCAATTAATGCCTCAATTGTTATCTTCGTCTCTGTCGACCAAATTTTTGGGTGAACCGCCTAGGATTTGGCTAATGGATTGTTAAGCCTAGACTTAACTCGGACTCTCCCATGCCCATACCAATTCGCGACTTAAGTTCAAGTTCTTAACATGCAATTATTTTTAAACTGGGAGTTGCCACTAATATATTTTTTGGTAGGTCGATTAGAAATTCAAATAAAGTCTATGAACTAGAGATTCTTGGTACGAGGACTTGGTTATACTAGATTTCTCTAATGCCCTTTTGGTACCATTCTTTTTATTTTTGAAAAATGTTTGGCAAGCAGTTTAAATTTATTTTAATTATCTCCCTAACATATGAGGTGATCATACGGATGCGCAAACCACCAATTTAACACCCAGATAAAGCAATAAATAAATTACTAAAACTTAACTCATAACAACGAAAACATCCGCATTGTTAGATCAGAATTCACATCATCAACCTTAGATATAATTTCTAATTAACATGCAATTTCTCTTTTTTTTTTTTTTCATTTTATTTAATGGAAATCATGCAATGCATCTAATTTAACAAAAAATGATATGACATGACAATATGTTCTAAACTATATGACATGAATAAATTTTTTTTTTTCTGTTTTCTTAATGAACATGCAATAACTAAATATGCAAATCTAAATTAACAAAATGACCTAATTCTAAGGACAGTCAATTTCTAATTGAATGAGCCGAATTCTATATGACGTGCATTGTATGAACCTAATCCTAAATGAATGCACATGACATTTTTTCTTTTCCTAAAAGAATGCAATTTATCCTAAAGAATGAAAATGATTTATCTTAAGACATTTTTTGGTATTTTTCATGAAATTTGGAATTAGGAAAAAAGTGAAAATTACCTAGTTAAATTAAGATTCTATTTAATTTGCATTAGGAATTAGGTTAAGCTAAATCCTAATTTAAACTAAAATATTATCTTAATCCACATAATCCTAAAATGCAATCTATCTAAGAAAATACTTAAACTTATAATAAATTAAGAAACTATTGTATAAAATTACACTATATGAAAATGCAATGACGTGCAAAATGTCCTAATTCTATATTACATATGCATGATGACTTTTTGTTGTTTTTCCTTTTTTTTTTTTTAAATTTTCGAAATTAATAATTGCCAAATAATTAAACATGCAATCCAAAAACTAACAATTTAAATTAATTGATTTGATTTTTTGATTTTTTTGATTTTTTAGTTTTTTAATTTTATTTTTAAAATTCAGAATAAAATTTCTATTCTAAACATGCAAAACCTAATTCTAGCTTACATTTTTTGGATTTTTGGAACTTTTTTAAGAAAATAAAATTAACTTAAATTACACGATGGCAAATCAGGCAAGATCGGATTGATATCCATAAATTAGCGAACCATATCTCGCGTATGAGATCGGATTGGCTAATTTCATATAAATTACGAATCAGATCTCGGGCAGGAGATCGGATTAGCAATTTTTTTTAAGTGATTGCGAGTCGGATTTCAGGCGCGAAAATCGGACTGACAACCATATGCACGTTTTAAAAAGGTTTTCGGGAAAACTTGGGATAAGATACATCGTTCAAAGATTTGAATTTAATCACAATATAATTGAATCAAGTAAGGAAATCACCAAATTAAATTTGGATAATATCTTTACCTATTTTGTAATATTGTTCCCGAATTTGAACTCGTCGGATGATGGGAGTGGATGATTCACAGTTGATGTGCCAACAATGGTGGTTCAACGAGGTGCCCGTGGAGATGTTGCGAAATCATGACCTGCTCGGCAAATGTAGTGGTGTAGCCGATGATGAGGTGAGCTGAATTAGCGTCGAGGAATCTCGCAACGTTGGGCGTCCGAACTGGAGGGGTTGAGACGAAAGAGATCGCTGAGTTGCTGAAAGTGTTGGGGACGAGACAGACGATTGGCTGCACTTCGGGAGTTAACGGGTAGCTTGGTTGACGCTTGAAGGTCCGAATCCTCGCTGGAGAGGCTGAGGAGCAACGGTGATCGAGGATGAAGAACCAGGCTAGTATAGAAAATCTTTCGTGTTGTTGTGCGGCAAAATTCAAGGGTCGAGAGAATCGTCCCAATGAGTCAAAAACCCGGCAGCAACAGAAACTCTTGGATCTCAGCAAATCGTTGATTTAGCTTTAGAGAGACTCGATCGATAGCCATGGCAAGTGCGGTAACGATTCGCTGGCCACGGACAGGTCACGGCAAAAACAGCAGCTTCGTGGCTAGTCCAGGCACGACAGGGCAGCGAGTCGTCGCAGCTGGGCTCAAGTCACGACAGGCCAACAACAGCAGGTCGAATTCTTCATTGAAACAGAGGCCAGGCACCGAGGGAAGAAGGCTCTTTTTTTCATCACTTTTTCCTCTTTGACTTTTGTGTACCCCCTTGTCTTTTCTGGCCTGAGTCCCTGATGTTCTGAGCGTGTGTTGTTGACTCAGAAGAATCTCTTTTGGGCTCTCAAAAGCGTCGCCCCTCTTTTGCTACGTGGCTTTTACTGAGTTAGAACGCAACCTGCCCAGGACGCCTGGGACTCTTATGCAAGGACCCGCTTAGAGACCACCACGAACGGCCACCGCGAGAATGAATCAAGCTCACTGGAACGTCATGGTTGCTGAAGCGGATTATCGGCGAAAAGGACCGGCGTTGCTGCGTCTGGGCGGAAGACTCGGGCCAGCAGATCACGGGCGGCGCAGGAGAAGCGGCGGCCGGAGGGCGGCAGGTGAAGGCGGGGCAGACGGTGGCTGGCTGGGCGCGAGGATTCGTAGACGGAGGCCGTCGGTGGGGAGAACACGCCTGAAGAAGACTTTCGGGCTTTTGTTTTTTCTTTTTTTCCTCTCTCTCCTGTCTTCTCACATCTACTCTGACGTCTTCTCCTCTTGTTTCACGTTCTGCAGACTTTTCTGCCCTCCTTTCAGAGTTTCAAAACTCCAGTTTTGTCTCTTCTTTGACCCAAGAAAAATCCAAAAACCCTATGAAGTCATTGAAAGAGCCGCCCCCCTTATGAATTGTGGCCATTTGTATCGATTGTGTGGACCCCTCCATACCTTCTCCGTATGCAGCTTTTATATAGGTGAATAAGTTTGACTTTCGTGAATTATTTCACTTCCTTCCTTATCTTGAGACATAGAATATATCGCTCAAAATATCTCCACCTGTGATATTCTTTTTGATATTTTTTTTTGGTGACTCAGGGAACCCCGCACATACTAGCCACCATACACGTGCCACCAGGTAAGTCACCCTGCGACGCGCTGGGGTTTCGAACCCCTCCCCTTCGTGAGGGGGAGGAGGCTCAAAATCAACAGCGCCACCAGGTGGATGGTTTCTTTTTGATATTTCATACTTAAACTTTCAATCTTTTGTAATATATCGTCTAATGTGAATATATAAAATAATTACTGAATATTGAAAGAATAATATGAATTCTTTTTGAAAATACCAAATTATCAACTCATAAAAATTAAGCTCATCCGCCGTTGATTAAATACAAAAGTGATAAATAAATAAATAAAATAATATAAAATACTTATAAACTATATGTTATGAAATTATAATTTATTTCTTGAGGTAAAAATTAACCTATTTTTTATGTAAAAATTTAGGTTTAAACAGTAGCCTCTTTTTTTAGCAAAACAAGGAGAAGCAGCATACCCCTAGAAGGCTGGCCCTCACCTGCTTCGAACCACCGCCATCCGTCGCGCCTCCTCTGTCTTCGACTCCGGATCTTTGCGAGCGATCTTGGGCACGAGCGCGTGTCGAGCTCCGATCAGAAAGCGAAGAGCTTTCTGGATTTGCGGCGCCGTCTTCCTCCTCGAGCTCTGCCCGAAGCGGAAAAGGCGGATTCCTTCACCGCTAGGCTCGAGGACGTCGGCCGGAGTTCGTGCGCGGCGCGGCGGCCACCGGAGCCTCTCTCTCTCTCTCTCTCTCTCTCTGCCATCGCTCGAACTCTCTTCACCCTCTTTGGACTTCTTCTTCCCCGATGCTTCTGCTTCACCGAGACCTTGCTTCCTCACCAAAGCTCACCCAGCCAACGGCACGGCCCGGAACAACCGGCGACCCATCCACCGCCGAACCGCCGTCGTCCGCCGGTCGTCCATTCCGGCCGGCGTCGACCACCGCCGGCCATTAGCTCCGGCGGCCATTAATCCACTTGCCGGAACGAATAAAACCACGCCTACTGGACGGTACACGATTCTGGTTCGTGGAAGAGCTGCTGCGACGAAGCGGCGGGCCTCCGGCGACGGGCCGGGACTCTCACGATCTCACCCTCTTTCGCTCCCTCTCTCGGCCGAAAAAATGTTCTCCGTCGGCCTGTCTCCTTTTAACGGCCAGCAACCGGCGTGCCTGCAGAATGGAAATGAGGCTGGGCTTGGGGCCCAGGCGACAAGATATACGGAGGAGAGAAGAATAGCAAAAGGACCGGGCTACCCCGGTCCTTTTTTATTTTTTAAAATTGTCAATTTTTTTAATTTTTTTAAAATTTTAATGATTAGTGATTAATGGTCCCAATATCTACGAGCAATGCATTTTAATGAAAACATACAATTTTAATGAATATTATATATATATTTTCTTTTTAATGATCGAGAACCGCCGAAAATCATCCTTCGAGAATCGCACGACCCTTCGATACTCAGTAACATTGATAGGGTCTCGTTGCAAGTCGCTATTTAGATGTAAACCCTCCGAAGGGTAGCTCAATAAACCATCTTTGGATCTTTATAAAGAAATCAAAACAAAATCGATCTGCATTATATCGAATAATTAACTTGAAGTGTCAAAAAATACAAACTAGATCAACAAAAATCGTATAAAAAAAATATAGTGATAGGCCTATAGGACACGCATGCAACATATTATCTGGTTGCATTTGCTATGATTGTGCAAGTTTCCCGTAAGTTTTGGGGGCCTTGAACATCCTTATTTGACTGGGTGAAAGCTAGACTCCATAACTTCCACCCGCCCACAAAAAACCTTATGTTTACCTTTAAATTCGTTGAAACGTGCATCCAAACAACATCATAAAATAAAATAAAATAAAATAACAAGAGCACAAAGCATGGATGAATTCCATCGGCTGAGTTGGTTCAATTTTGAGCACTTCATCATAGAGGTCCTAGAGTCGAAACTCGCAACTGCTAATTCGTCTTAAGTGGGAGGCCATAGTAGCAGGGTCCTGTGCCCCCTAGGTATTGACGTTTGGTCCGAGGTGCACTATGCACTTTACGAGCTATGGGTTGGCGAGCGTAAGCAAGTCGGACCCAGCAAATCCTAGGTTATCAAAAAAAAAAAAAGTATGGATAAATTCCTGTAATATTTTTCAAGTGTTGTCTTTCAGATTCCCCGGCCACAACAACGAGCTATCAAGATCCGTTCTTAAATTGCCTAGAGATGATCCCAACGCCTAGAACATCGCCCTGCTGGGAGACCCTCAAGCACACGCAGCAGCGGGAACTCGACCGGGTGGCCCGAAGACATCAGATGTCAACCAAAGGGCTTGAACCACATTCATGTGTTTTGCATGTTATTTGATATTGCATGTTTTGTGCCGGCTTTAGAGGCCTTTTTCCTGTCAAGAAAAACGGCCGCCCGACCGACAAAATAAGAAAAAAAAAGCACAAAGCACCCGGTGGCCAAAGTATGTAGACAAGAGGATTGACAGGTGCGAATGAGATCATTGACCAACAAGAAGGCAATTGGTGTTTTGGGTACGGGTGTGCAAAAGAACCGAGACCCGCCCAGACTGCCTGGAACCAGACTAGAACTGCCCAAAATCGGTGGTTCTTGAGAGAACTGGTCCAGTTCCCGATTTCAATTTATGGGAATCGGTGGGTATTGGTCCAATTCCCAGTTCCATAGGCGAATCTGCTCATCCGGACCAGACCGATTATATTATAATAATATATTAATTTTTCATATCAAAATAAATCTCGAAATTACTAATTAGCAAAATTAAATTTTAGGGCTCCATCTCCTCTCATGGTTTCCATGTTTTTATAAGAATTTAGTAAAGTGTGTAAGCTATTTTTTAGTAAATCAACAAATGACTCATTCAAAGGATACTTTTGGGACTCACATAGAACATTGTGTTCAAGAAAATGTAGAATACCGATGGAATTGTTTCTACAAAAAGAATTCAAAAAAGCAAATGTTATAAGAGATTGAGGACTGTTAGGGGATAATGTGGCACCCCTCGACGGCCCCCGATCCGTTAGGGTTGCCATAGTCACTTTCTCTTGGAGCATATTACTTTGAGACCAATTTTTTTTTTTTTACATTACTTATAATACTTGGGGGGTTTTCATTCTCTTTACTTGGTCTCCGCGCAGACAACATGGCGGAAGCATAATTCAACTACTCCTTATTATAAATAAAGTGATGCGCACCAAACTAAACACTTTTATATAAGTTAGAGCCAAACACTTTTTATTTACGTAGGTCTGATAAACATCATCAGTCGGTACATCAAAATTTGCCGTGGTTTCTATACCCAGCTACAAGCTCAAAAGATAACTCGACTTTCCTTTGGCTTTTCTTTCCATTAAGCCCTATACCAAATAGTGTTAGTAGTCCAAAAAGTTTCATCTACTACTTGTCACACACAATCACACCCAGCCCGGTCCATCGGCTGGCGGCGGCGGCAACATCCCTAGCATGATCCCATCCCATCACGATGAACGTGCAACGATAGAAACTCCTGAACCACGGGGCCATTGGGTAAACTGATGTTGTATATGACTAGAACCCGTACTCAAATGAAAACCAATCCTCAAATCCCTACATGAGGGTGCTCTAAACACGTGCACTCAACATCGACTAAGATGCCGTAAAAAGTACCACAAGTGATAGGTAGTAGAGGCATCTTTTAATCCGAAATGTTAGTCCCCACACGGGGTGAGTACGGCAACTCAGCAGTAAAAGATCCATCAATCTACAAAATGTAACAACCAAGAAAACCAAGATTTCATGCACACGTCATCCATGCAATCATGTGTATGTATGTATATATATATATATATATATATATATATATATATATATATATATATCCAGATTTATCAAAGGATGAATTACTATATCCATAGAAATTATTCCATGCCTTAATATCCATATTTTCAATGCCGAATAATACCAACTCAAAATTCATAGATAATTCATGTACCATGCCATATGCACACACAAGCACATGATTTATTTCCCATTCTAATATTCAAAAGAATCACATTTTCCCGGGGACTAGTGTTTGCATCCCTCCGGGCTTTCGCACCCAACTTGGCATCGCGAGTCCTCCAGCACACACCTCCGGGCATCTCGCACCCCACCTGGCATCACGAGGCACATCCAAGGCTCACCATGAAAATGGTTGCCCCTTCCATCCGAATTTACGTACAATACTTACAACTGGGCATCTCGAAACTCCTGAGGATCCTCCAGCAAACACCTCCAGGCATCCAATCGAGGTCGACTCACTTGATCCTATGGGCATCCCGACACTCCTGAGGCATCGTCGGCTCACACCTCCGACGGTATCATCATCATCATCATCAATATATATCATCTTGGAAGATACCATTTGATGCAATTATGCCAAAAGTTTCAATGAATTTATAAAACCTTATCAATTTTTGATGTCAAGTGATATGCATGAATGTCACCACATCATTGTGTAAATAACAACCCAAGATATTACGATAAGATATTATGATTCATAGAGTAAATCAAATGGTCTTGAGATAAAACAATTTTTGAATGAAACAGAATACACTCCACTAATTAAAATTCTGGAAAAATCAGTAAACAACTTTGATAAATTCTAAAAATTTTACATGTTATAAACGAGGTCTAGGGGAGAAATTTTTATCAAGAACACCGAGTCAATAGAATTTCATATGAATCTCAATGGTCTGTACATTACAGCCATAAAACTTCAAGCATCACTATTTCACAGTTTCATTAACAATTTCGGTTTAACCCCTAAATGAATTCAGAAAATTCTGAAATTTTGATATGTTATAGGGAAGACCTAGAGATAAAAGTTTTGTGAGGAACTCTAAGTCAGATTCGTTGTAGATCAAGAACTATAATTCGCTACAACTCTCATTAACCCTCGGTACAGTTTCCAGATTCAACATTTTCAAAGAAAAATCATTTCACAGATCAATACTTGTCCATTTCTTCTCAAATTTTAGTATGTTACTCCTGAGGATGTCCTTGATAACTTTCGTCAAGGACACAAAGTCAAATTCTAACTATATAAACACAGAAAATTCATAGAGTTGCCAAAGGTTAGGCTGTTTTTCCATGAAACAGTTTGCTAGTCCTAGAGAACTACTTCTATTCATTCGAATTCCAGCATCCAGCATCAAAATCCAGCATCTCCAAGTCTATTAAATTCCTCTAGACAATAAGAGCATAGCAAAGTGTAGATTAATGGACTTTCACTTGCCTTAAGTCCGACGCAACCACAGCAAGCAAGACGAGAATTTGTGGGCTCGGGCATGGCTCAATCGATGGCGAAGTTAGGCGGCGTCGATGGCGGCAGTAGGCGTGCTCACGGCGGGGCTAATCTCCTCACCGACGCACCCTCTCCCTCGGACTCTCTTTCTCTCTCACTGGTTTGTACGATCCTCACTCTCGAAGCTGTCCCCGTTTTCTTCCTCTCTTCCTCGACTAATCCGTCCATTTATTCTTCTGTAAGTTTACTTAAATTTTTTATTTAATTCCTTGTTAATCATTAGCTGCTTCGTGGCAGCTTGCAACGGGGAAACATGGAGGCTTGTGGGCGAGCGCTCGACAGCTTGCTCGTCCATGCAATGCGCGGAACTCCAGTTGTCACTCCTCCTCCAGCAACGTGGCCATCATTTGTAGGGTCTCGGTCAACATCTCTTCTCACTTGTTGACCATTATGTCGACTAATTAAGTGGGTACTGTGGAGTGGTTTGGGTCGGTGGGTTGCGGCTTTATCCTTAATACTCAGCCCGCACTTGTCCCAATTATTTATCTTAATCCCCGCATATGTATGAATAAATACAACTACTCGCATGGCCGTATAATACTACAACATTAATCAAGGGTAGTTCGATTCGTAGGGTACACGGTCAAGTATAGAAAATTTTTTGTCAATCCATCTTGTGGCACAATCTCGATCTCACTAGTGATAGCACGCAGGGATGGGACTATGCCTTATGCGATGATCAAAATATTTCTAATCGTGGCCCATCAGTCCGACAATGGAATCAAACAATGCTCGTGCAAAATACTAATGGCGCCATCCAACAGTACTTCTATTGATTTGTCACGGTCATCGTACATTTGAGGATCGTCGAAATTCTCGGGTGCCACAGATAAAGGAAAAGACGATCTACATATGACAATCATCCAGAACCTTTAACTTAAAGAATATTTTAGATGTCAACTGAAATTATTCAAAAACGAGAAAAAAACCCTATCTCTTCTTTGCTAGTGTTTTCCAATTTTTAAAAAAATGGTACCCTTAATTAAACCGGTTCGATTTAAAGAAAAAAATTACTCGACATGAAAATTACTCACGGCAGGATTTGGAAAACAATATTATTAGGCCCTGTTTGGTAACCTTCCCAGCAATACCAGATTCTAATTTTTTGTTCTCAGAATTAGTTTGGGACGAGAATCGTGTTTGGTAAAATTTTTGTTCCCGGAAACAAATACGTTCCCGGAATCAGTTTGGGACAAGATTTGAGAATTAAAAAAAAAAAAAGTTGATTCTGCATCCGAGAATCAAAAAAAGAATCGACACGTTAAAACTCTCTTCTTTCCTTCCGCCATCCCGCGACCACCGCCCGTCGCCGCCCGCCGCCACCTGCCGCCCGCTCGCCGCTCGCCGCTCGCCGGCCGCCGGTCGGCGAGCTCGCCGAGCCGTGAGGTGAGGTTTGGCGAGCTCGCGGAGGCGAGCCCGACCCACCGGCGAGGCTTGGCCTTGCCGGATCCGGCGAGGCCGAGCCTCGGCGGGGCTGGCGAGCCTCGCTTAGCGGCCAACAAGGGCCGGCCTCGCCGAGGGCCGTCGACGCTCCGGTGAGGTTGCCGGCCCTCGTCCGGCCGGTCGCCGGTTCGACGACCGGCCGGAAGAAGAAGAAGGATAATAGGAGAAAAGGAAAAAATAAAAGGAAAAAAGAAAAGAAAAAAAATAAAAAAGGAAAAAAATAAAAAATAAAAAAATTTATTTAAAAATTAAAAGAAACTAATTTGGAACAGAATCAATCTACACGTTATCAAACACAATTCTATTCCGAGAATCGAAATTTTGAGCAGTTACTAAACACCTTTTTTTACTCAAAATCGTTAGGGAACAGAATAAAAATAATCAATTCTTGTCAGAATCAGTTTCCGGGAACAGAATCGTTACCAAACGCGCCCTTATTGGTGAAACTGGTTCCATGGATCCACCGGGAACCGGGTAGGATCGGCGGTCCGGTTCTCAGGTGGATCAATGCAATTAACGGATGGTTCCTGGTTCTAATTTTTTAGAATCAGTCCTTAGCGGGCGGTTCCCGGTTCTAGATCAGGAATCACTCACTCGGATCATGCACACCCTTAATTTTGGGTCTTGTTTTTGGGACCTGTTCTTAACTCTAGGCTCCGAGCCGAGGAGGCTAAGGTCTTCCCTCTTGAGGATTCACGACAGCAGCGGGGCTTCTTTCGTAGACATGCAAGTTGAGTCGGGCCAATGCCATTTGCCATTCAAATTCGATGAGAATATTTTGAGATCTCGGTACTCAATTCGTGCTCAAGCTTAACTAAGTAAAGTATCTTTACAAGTTCAAGCTTGACTCGACTTGATTCGGTTTCACTCAATATGCAAAAGTTAATTTGGATTTAACCTAAATTGAGCTCAAACATAAAGCTTAAACCCTGGAACTACCCTTAAGTACTCAGTTCAGGCTTAACCTGGGCATGCTCCAGCTTCGATTTTCCCCATAACCAACGTTCCTATATCCGATGAGAAAGGGAAAAACTTTGCAAACGTAGGGTCCGTTCGTTTCACGGAAAATATCATGTTTTTGGAAAACATTTTCCTCGGAAGTCATTTTCCAGGAAAACGACTCTATTTTCTGGTGTTCGGCCAAAACCTAAAATTTGAGTGGAAAATGTTTTCCACCGTTCGTTAACTCATTTAATTGTTTGGGAAAAATTATCAAAAGTTGAATTTTAATATTTTTAATTGACCAAAACATTAATTTTATTTTTTATATTTTTTAAAAAATGAATTTTTAATTATTTATATTTTTAAAAAATCGAAATTTTTATTATTTTTCTTTATTTTTCTTTTCCTCTTCCTTCCTCCCTCCTCCTTCATCCTCCCTCCTCCTTCCTCCGCCGCCATCTCCTTCCTCCTCATTCTTCCTCTTCCTTCCGCCGCCGCCGCCTCCTCCTTCTGCCTGACGATGGCCGGCTGCCCGGCGGCCGACCAAGACCCCATGGCCAGATCGGCCGAGCTTGAGGCTCGCGGCGGAGCTCGGTGAGGCTCGCGGCGGAGCTCGGTGAAGCTCGGTGGCGGCGGCTCGGGCGAGGCCCGAGCCCCGCCCACTCACCGGATCCGGCGAGCCGCGAGCTCCGCCGCGAGATCCGGCGAGCTCGTGACTCGCCGTGAGCCCGGTGAAGCTCGCGGGGCGAGCTCGGGCGAGGCCCGAGCCCGCCTAGCTCGCCGGATCTAGCGAGTCGCGAGCTCGCCGCCGGATCCCGGCAAGCTGCGACTCGCCGAGCCCGGCGAGTTCGCGGCGAGCTCGAGCGAGGCCCGAGCGCCGCCCGGCTCGCCGGATCCGGCGAGCCGCGAGCTCCGCCTAGGCCGGCGAGCTTCGCCTCGCCCGCCCGCCGGCTTGCGGCCGCCACCGGCCGCCGTTGAAGCCGGTCGCCGGCCCTGCCAAAAAAAACAAGATGAAAAGGAAAGAAAGAAAAGAAAAAAAGAAAAAAAGAAATTAAAAACTCAATTTAAAAAAGAGAAAAAGAAAGTAAGAAAATAAAATGAAAATGTATTGATAAAAAGAACCAAGAGGGAAGAAGCCATGGAAAACGTTTTCCACTTTTCAAAAGTAGAAAACGTTTTCCACACTTTAAAGGTTGTTTTTTCCAATGATGAAAAATATTTTCCTTGACTAGTTCATTTTCCGTGAAACGAACACCGGAAAATCCGGAAAACATTTTTCCGGAAGTTATTTTCCGTGAAACGAACGGACCCGTAGATGTAAATAATTTCACGAACTAAAGTTAGGATTTTGACCCTTTACTCCTACTTTACTCTTGTTCTTCATCAAATCGCATTCTAATATAAGAAAGAGGGCTTCCGTAAATTTCTGAATCGAGAGGATTCGCCATCTATTACACTTATGAGATTCATGCATCGCGATGAAAATTAGAGCATACCAAAAGATGATGTAAGACTTACGATATGATTCATGCGTTATATTGTGAATCTAATATAATACATGACGTTTGCACTAATGTATCTTCAATTGCATGATGTTTGCTTATTGAAAAAAATAATTAGAAGTATTCGAGTTTGAGTCCTTATCGATCCAATTCGTCGGAAGATTTTGATTTATTCAAAATCTAGTATTCTCCCATCCGAATCAGATATGTTTTCTTATTCTTGGCCGTTGGCTCTCCGTATGTACTTAGGAGTGCTAACGTTGCAAATATGAATCCAAGGTTGACTTGAAAAAGAATTGCACTAAAAGACGAAATAAGGGGCACTTATTTATATGATATGTGGATATTCATATTTTCAAGAATATGGATCAGCATAGGCTGTCTCGCGGTCGAGAGTTTATTATTTTTTGTCTTATCCAAGGGCGAAAAAGACATTGTGAGAGAAAGAACCAAAAGCAAGACGGGTTTACGTTTTTACTCTTCTCTCTCCTGCAGTAGCTGCGCCCACATATAAAAGATGAAGGTTTGCGGGTTCCTTCAGCCGAAGAAGCGTCGCACGATGAAAGAGCCGCCATACGAAGAAGGAAAAAAAGAAGGAACGCGCAACGTTTTGGATTTCGGGCCGCGCGAGAAAAGCTTTTGCTTGTGCTGAACACCGTAATTTTGTGCCGTTATTTTACATCTAATTATAAATAATTTAGATTTTGACTTAAATCTAAATATAAAAAACACTTGAACATACGAGCGATTATAACTCTAATTCTCTCATTATAATGAATTATTTAATGTTAGCTCTCCCCGTAAATGTTCGCATTAATATTTCGATCAAACCACGTAAATCTTTAGTGTCCTATTATTCCTTGTTTATTTTTTTGATATTTTCACATTGACTTAATTTGCAAGATCTCGTCATTTCCGCGTTAATGTTACAACACTCATCATCTATCACAGTTATGAATTCTAATGAAATTCAAGCTGCACAAGAAAGCCATATAAGACTTCGACTAAAAAGAAGATTCACTCATTAAGTCATTATACTACGAATCATGTAGAAAAGTACTTAGATAAGTTGCTACAAAATGCTAGATTAAAATACTTCCATTTGGTGAGGTTAGCTAACCCTTGATCCTGGATTCTCATAGTTCAATTGGATAGGGTGAATTATCGTTTTTGCTGGCTCTAAAACTAATAAGCAAACATCAAAAAGAATTATCGCCCGCTTCATAACTTCGTGCACTTTCACACGCTAATATTGACCATCACCATAGGTAGAAGATTTAACCTTAGCTCAGTCTGAGGAAATATACATAACACATTGATGGAGTACGTGTGTACAGATTGAAGCTTACTCTCTATTGGTAGGCAATATCTCTGTCTTTCACCTTCAGGTGTAAAATTTTTGGTTTATAGATGAAGAGTTGTCTCCGTATTCATGCTCTAGTCGTTCGTATCGGCTGTCAAGCAGTCTGCTCATCAAACCTAGACCTGCCCGAAGGATGACTAATCAAATGAAATGTACGCATTAAAATGCAATTGAGGATGCATGAGAACAAACAGAAGATACATATGAATATGATCTTCGTCGCATCTTCTTTAGTAGTTTCGCAATCCCACCTGTCCATCTGCAGGAACAACCTTATGTTTTGAAAGTCCTAGTACTCGATTTTGCGCAACGACTTTAAGCAAGTATAGAACCTAATTGAAATATAGAACCTTGGAATATCTTGGAGAGAGCAGACCACCAGCTATCGGCAGGCATTTGACAGTGGTATAAGGCATTTTCTATATCTTCATTGTGCTTCCCTTTCAAGACACCCTGAAGGGTTATAGCTGTGTCTCTTGTTTTCTTGAGGATGGTGTAGCCATTGTCGTCTAGTCCTCGATATTTAAAATCTGGAAGGCATTGTTGGAATTGAGGCTGACTGCTGGAGTGAAATTGGCAGTGGCAGCTCAGTAGGAAGAGGCCGATTGTCCTTTCTTGCTGTATAAGTGTTTCACTTCCATCTGTAACCTGTTCTGTTTGTTTTGGAGGACTAAGCCACGTAGATACTGTGCATTGGCAGAACTGGTGCTTTGGACCATGTTAGAGAATGCGCTCGCTTCATTTGACAGCAGATTCTCTGGAGTATCATGTTCTGCTACCTGAGGTGTAAGTTGAAAGCATCCCAGTCAGTACTTAAATAACAAAGTAGAAACGCAACAAAACAGTCAATACTTAAATAACAAAGTAGAAATGCCACAAAACAGAAATGCATGAATAGTTTGTTGGGGGACGTGGTCCTTTTTTGTTGAATCTAATAAGATGGTTTTCACTTCTCACTTTTTCAAAATTTTGAAGCGCATTTCAATCATACTTCCAAGGTAAGAGCGGGTTTCACTTCTACATATTCATGATGACAAACCGTAAATGTGCATTTCTTGCTAGCACGATATGATGAGTAGCAACGTCACAACATACTTGGCCAGCATCCAGCACAAGAATGCGGTTGGTGTCAATGATGGTGTTAACTCTGTGAGCAATAATGAGCATGGTGCAGTAGTTGAATTCTTCATGGATGGTTTTCTCGATGAGAGCATCAGTTCTAGCATCAACAGCTGCAGTCGCTTCATCGAGAACAAGAATCTTTGATCTTCTTAGTAATGCTCGAGCAAGACACAGCATTTGCCTCTGTCCAACACTGAAGTTCTCTCCACCCTCAGAAACCTTGACAGGACACAGCCAACATCAATATCACCAGAGATCTTTAACTTTGCCATTTTAACTAACAAGAAAGAACCGATGGATTTATCTTAAAGCCAATAGAATAATGCCAGAGCATTAAACAGCTTCTTGGATATGGACGATTCTAAACTTATATAAAAGTCGATATATCAACTTACTAAAGACTTCAGATACTATAACATCTCACATATGTAGAAACTGCTACTCAAGGGACCCTTCAGTTTTTTTTGCTGGTAGAACAATTCCAATGTCTACCACTTTGCCCACTCACCCAGTCCTGCCCAGAATGATGGCTCTATTCCTATGCCTTGTGGTCTATAAGTTAGTTCAGAAGAGGGATATTATACATTTAATTCTGCAGGTAATATAAAATTAGTTTCTATTTTGGGATTTCTCCGGTGAGATGAGCTTACCGTAGTGCAAGCAAAGCATTTGAGCAAAAACATTTATAATGATGCACAGAAGGTTATTGCCATTATCTCTGACCAATCTTGTCTACATATCATTTAACTTCAAAAAGTTAAACAATCCATGGTAATTTTAACTACATAAGTTGTGCGTCTAAAAGTAAAGGACATATATCTCTTTGTCCCCCTAGACAGTGCTTCGCTGAGTGCACTGCATATGCATGCAAACTTTTTCGCTGAATACTAATTCATGTTACTTTCCTTGCATTAATTCAACTTAATTTCTCTCCTTTCTCTGCCAAAGGGCTTTAACCTAGTCAATAGTCATCATCAGCATCTCAACACTTACGTGTTTTGGACGATGTCTACCAATCCTTGTCCTTCACAAGACAATTTTCGTAACTTAAATATTTTCATAACGTAGTGAATGGTCAGGTAAATAATGATAATGTCATCAAAATAAACCTGAATCCAAGAGGAATAACTATGATCCTTTCATTAACATTTTACATCTAGTAACTTTATTACAAACTTACCTCAGCATCCAGACAGGAAGAGTTCCTCCTGATGACATCCTTCAAATGTGCTCTCTCCAGAGCCTCCCAGAGGTCAGCGTCATTATGTTTATCGAAAGGGTCGAGATTGAATCTCACAGTTCCTACACAAAATTGAAAAGAAAGAAACTATTTGAGATGATATTTGTTCTCCGCGAAAAATGGAGTGCAAAGGTCTTTTTTGGATTTTTGTAGAAGCTTCTCATTTCACAGTAATTGAACTCAGTGTACGCAATTATGATTTGTATTGTAGCCTTTGTCACATGAAATATCAGACAGCACATGAAGAGAAAGTTGGTAATTTCTTATGCAGAATGTTCCTCGGAATCAAACCAAAGTAGGACAGTGAACCGAGATATTTGAACTGATTAGGTTTGTCAGCAGATTGTTCATATCAACAAGAAAGCAACCGTCTAAGAGTAGCTGGGTAAGGAGTTGGATCCTATGGACTGTAAGTAGCTCTTGTGAACCGATGCACCAAGGAGTAAGTAGCTCTGGACCTCCAATATTGGACATTATAAGTGAGAGTGACTCTCAACTATAAATTGGTTTGAGGGGATAGCAACATCAACCAGCGAGAAAACGGTAAAGCATGAACTTCGTTAGCAGATTTTCCTATGGAATATGAGAGAGGTTGATGGAAATGGGTTTGGAAAGAAAGAAGTGATTTTAACAAACATTTTCAGGAGATGAAGAATTTCACAATGCCTACCTGAGAAGAGAACCAGTGACTGTGGTATAATGCTAAGAACTTTCCTCAAATCTTCCAGTCCTATCTTGGAACTGTCGCACCCATCTATCAAGATTCTTCCTTTTTCCAGCTCGACAATTCGGAACAAAGCATTTATCATGCTAGATTTTCCGGCACCAGTTCTTCTGACTATTCCCAGTTTCTCACAGGCCGCTACTGAAAAGGACAATCCATGCAAGACAGGAGGAAGTTCAGGTCTGTAACGAAGGACCACATCTTCGAATTCAATGGACCCTGATGAAGGCCAGCCTGGAGGGGGACGGTTTCCCTCTATTATAGCCAGAGCCTCAGAAAGCAATTCTATGTACACCCCCACACGTTCTATGGCATTTAGACTATTCTCAGCATTGCTTGTTGTTGGTTACATTCAGAGTGTAGCTGAGGAGGAGACCCATGGTTGACGCAAATGCTGCTCTGTTTTCCGCTGTTCCAGTCTGCATGACTGCAAATGTCGTGGTCAACCAGATCATTATGCCTCCAAGAGTCCCCAACCTTACATTGAGCCAACGGTTGGAACCTATATTGACAAGGGTGACTCTGATGTTATCGTCCATGGCCTTGGCATTTATGTTGGCCAACCTACCATATGCTTTATATGCATGTATTGTTGACAAGCCGTTCATGGCTTCTGCAAATTGCGCATAAACTGGAGATCTGGTGATTGAATCCAACCGTTTCACTTCTCGAGATGTATTCTGTCAACATCCACAAGGCAAACATTTAGAAAGACAATTATATCCAAACTTCCAAATAAATCGGCTACAGTTAAGTGGAGAAAACATGCGTTGGAGCAAGAGATGTAATGCTATAGATCAGTTAAAAGGATGTACTGTTAGCCTTGATGATTACCGCCCCCTCTGCCCAAAAAAATAAAAATGACAAAAAAAATGACAAAAAGATGGCTAGGATAACGGGCTCCACTAACTGACTTCACTTTTGAGCGTACCCCAATAAGAAATTTTAGGTCTGAGCCCCTGGTGCTCTTAATCACTCTTTCACGATTGTAGAAGGATTATGGAAATCGTGTCTCAAAGTTTCCTCAATGAAACATTTAAATGATGGTGTGTGGTGACACAAGCATAACAAGAAAAGGCAAATAGAACATGAAATCGTCAGCTTGCTCAGTAAAAACTAGCCAACCCCACTTAGTGGAAAGTGGCTTGCAATCTTTGCAGTAAGTAGCATGGAACATATCACTCTGTATGAGAAAACATTGAGGCCTGGGCAAAATTGCGCTCACCTGGTAATACAGATAAGCTGCATAAAACAAAATCAATAGTGGCATTATGGCCCAAAGAGAGATTGTGCTCACAATTCCTATGAGCACAAAAGTCGAAAGTAGCTGCCAGACTTGGATCATAAAAAAATTTACAAGTTGGGTGACATTGCGATCTATGCTGCCTAAATCCTTGGCAAACCTGTTGATTACTCTTCCAATTGGGTTGGTGTGAAAGAAAAGCATTGGAGCCCTTAATATAGACTGGAACATAAAATCATGCAATCTTTTTGCTGCACGAAGACTTGAAATAATCACCCAATAAGCATTAATCAATGTTATGGTCACCTGATTCACAGAAACACGGGAGTCGTCATGGAAGTTGCTAGAAAGACATACCCTTCAGTTGACATATACCCACATCAACCAAAGACTCTAAAACAGAAATATAGTGAAGCTAGCAAATAGTCTATTTCGTGGTATGGTAAGTCAGATTTTCTTCAAAATTACATCATTGTTTCTGCACTATAAACAAAAAGTTGTAATAAAACACAAGGACTGAGAGGTAATGTGGCTTTCCCACTTCATCATGTAGGAAAACGTACTCAATATTATTCAATAAAGTTTAATATATATAACATCAAAATAACCCTAAAAGTGGTAAATACTCATCTACCCTCCTTACTTCTAACACTCCCCCTCAAGCTGGAGCATAGATATTAATCATGCCCAGCTTGTTACAAATATGTTCTATCTTCCCATTACCCAAGGATTTAGTGAAGATGTCTGCAAGTTGTTCGCTGGTTCGAATATGACTGGGAACAATTACTCCACTTTGCAACTTCTCTCGGATAAAATGACAATCAACGTTTTGTTCTCTCATGAAACACAGGGTTGGAAGCTATATGCACTGCAGCTTTATTATCGCACCATAGAGTCATAGGTACTAAATCTTTAAAACCTAACTCGGTCAATAACTGTCGAATCCACACTAATTCACATGTCACTTGTGCCATGGCTCTATATTCTGACTCAGCACTGGAGCGGGCAACAACACTTTGTTTTTTACTTTTCCATGATACCAAATTTCCTCCGACTAAGGTACAATACCCAGTAGTTGATCTTCTATCATCTGGAGATCCAGCCCAATCAGCATCAGAAAAACCTTCAACCCTAATATGACCATGGTTTTGATAAACAATTCATTTTCCCGGAGCTTTCTTCAAATACCTCAATATCCGAATAACTGCATCCCAGTGAGATGTACGAGGGGAAGACAAAAACTGGCTTACTACACTAACAGGAAAAGCAATGTCTGGTCGAGTAAGCGTAAGATAATTCAGCTTACCTACCAGTCTTCTATATCTCTCGGGATTATTAAGAATTTCTCCTCCATCAGCAACTAATTTAACCCCTTGTTCCATGGGTGAATCAAGAGGTTTTGATCCCAACATACCTGTCTCAGTGAGCAAATCCAAGATATATTTTCGTTGTGACAGAACAATACCTTTCTGTGATTGCGCCACTTCAATTCCTAGGAAATATTTCAATTTTCCTAAGTCCTTAGTTTGAAACTGTTGCTAAAGATAGGTTTTTAGCTCAGCTATACCAACCAAGTCATCTCCCATGATGATAATGTCATCAACATACACAATCAAGAATAGTTTGCCTCCCCCTGATTGTTTATAAAAGAAAGAATGATCATTTCCACATCTTGATAGCCCAAAAGACAGTACAACTTCAGAAAACCTTCCAAACCATGCCCGTGGAGATTGTTTCAAACCATATAAAGACTTTTTTAATTTGCAAACTAGTCCAGACTCCCCCTGAGCAACAAACCTCGGAGGTTGCTCCATATAAACTTCTTCATGAAGAGTGCCATGCAGAAAAGCATTCTTAACATCAAGTTGAAATAAAGGCCAATGATATGTTGCAGCAAGGGAGAGCAAAATACGAACAGAAGTAAGTTTGGCAACAGGAGAAAATGTCCCTAGATAGTCAACCCCATACACCTGAGCATACCCTTTGGCAACAAGTCTTGTTTTTAAACGAGCAAGTGAACCATCGGGGTTGACTTTTACAGCATACACCCATCGACAACCAATAGTAGTTTTGTCTGGAGGAAGTGTTACTAAGTCCCAAGTCTGATTAATCTCGAGAGCCTTTAATTCTTCTTCCATTGCTGTCCTCCAGCTAGAACTTTGTAATGCCTCAGCGACAGACTTAGGGATAGGATATTGTTCAACAGTAGTTAAAAAAGCTCGAAAAGTAGGAGACACGGAAGAATGAGAAATAAAATTTGCAATAGAATGTTGAGTACAAGAACGTGTACCTTTACGATGAGCAATAGGAAGATCAAGATCAGATATAAGAGGAGAATCAGCTAATGGCGGATCTGGAGCAGAAGATGACGTAGTAGTGACGGGAGGAGCGGGGGGAGCAGTAGTAGCAACACGAGAACGTCGAGTATAAACCTGGAGAGGAGATGGCTTCTCTGTAGATACTGATGGTATAGTTGGAATAGTAGACTGAATGGTGGTCACATATAAGTCTTCATCCAATTCAGACACATCACTTGGAACATTATGATAAGGGGTGGATTCAAAAAATGAAACATCGGCCGTTACAAAATATTTCCTTAGTAACGGAGAATAACAGCGATATCCCTTTTGAGTGCGAAAATAACCCATAAACATACACTTGATTGCCTTGGGATCAAGTTTTGATACTCCAGGTCGATGATCACGAACAAAGCAGACACAACCAAAGATACGGGGTGGTAGGACAAACAGTGGTTTACTAGGAAACAATGTGGAAAAAGGAATACCACCCTTTAGAACAGAAGAAGGCATGCGATTAATGAGATAACATGCAGTTAGAATAGCATCAGACCAAAAGGTTTTCAGGACCTTCATCTCAAATAACATGGATCTAGTAACTTCCAATAAATGCCTATTCTTCCTTTCAGTAACACCATTTTGTTGCGCGGTATCAGGACAAGAAGATTCATGGATCATACCATGTTGAGCCATAAAATCAGAAAAAAGTGTGGAAAAGTATTCCTTAGCATTATCAGAACGTAGAACTTTAACATGCACACCAAATTGAGTATAAATTTCAGATATAAATGCACGGAATATAGAAAATAATTCTGAGCGATCTTGATTTAAATATAACCAAGTAACTCTGGAATAGTCATCGACAAAAGTAACAAAATATCTAAAACTCGAATTAGAAACCACATGACATGGACCCCAAATATCTGAATGAACTAATGAAAAAGGAGATACTACTCGTTTAGTGACTCGAGGTGTGTAACTAACACGATGTAATTTGCCAAGTTGGCATGGCTCGCACTCAAGACTAGAAAGAGAGTGAAAACTAGAATCCAACTCTTGAAGGCTACGTAGAGAAGGATGACCAATACGACAATGGATTTGATGTGGGGATGCAACACTTGAGCAAGCAATTGAAGAAGTATCTTCAAGTACATACAGCCCCCCTTCCTCACGTCCTCTACCAATCGTCTTCTTCGTAGCCAGATCCTGAAAAATACAAGAATCGGGATAAAAGGTTACTGAACACTGATAGTTTTTGGTTAACTTACTAACAGACATGAGGTTAAACGGAAATTGTGGAAGATAAAGTACTGAGGACAATGGCAATGAAGGAATTGAGTTAACTGTGCCAATTCCCTGAACATGTGTAGGAGATCCATTGGCTAGAGTAACTATGGATGAAGACGGAGAAAGAGAGGAAAATATACCTGAAAGACCTGACATGTGATCAGAAGCCCCTGAATCAATGATCTAAGGACGAGAAGTAGCCGATAGACATGCAGTAGCATTACCTGTCTGTGCTAAAGTAGCAATGGAAGAAACAGGCTGTGAGATTTGAGACTGTTTGTACCAAGTATATTCCTCACCAGACATAACCACTACCTTGTCTTCAGATGACTGTGGAGTAGTGTCAATATTAGTCGCCGTATTAGCGAACTGGTGTTGCTGCCCTGTTCTCCCATGTAGCTTGTAACAAAATTTTTGAATATGACCAAGTTTGCCACAGTAATGACAAACTCGGGTAGTCCCTGAACTATCATTAGATATGTTGAATTGTCCATAGGGATGCTGATTACCTTGACCTCTCCCTATGCCTCGGCCTCCTCCTCAGACACCACGCCCACTATATCTGCCACGGTTTCCTCCATCACTCCCATTACCATTACCAGTTCGAGTCTGGGACACAAGAGCTGAACTCCCTACCATAGATGCAGTATCCTGAGAAGACTCACGAGTTACTCGAAGTACTCGAGCAAATGTATCTGTGAGTGACGCTATATTCTCTCCTCCAAGAATCTGAGACCTAACGGTTTCATATTCAGAACCAAGACATCCTAAGAACCCCATTACAGCCAATTGTTCCCTTTGACGTTGCATTTGTTGAACATCAGCTGAAATAGGGAGAACGGCATTCAACTCCTCATATAATCTCTTAAAGTCTGCAAAGAATTGGGTAATAGAGCGTCCCTTCCTTTCAAATCGATAAAACTCCTGCGATAGCTCATAAATCCGTGGCAAATTATCTTGGCCAGAATACAACACATTCAAGTACTCCCATAGTTCTTTGACTGTATCAATATGAGTTACCATGTCAACTATATTGCTCTCCATAGAATTCAGCATTTGACCAAGAATACGTGCATCAACACCATCCCAAGTTGTATCATCTCTGGGCTTAAACTCAGTCAAGTGTCTATGTTGATTCCTGCCTGTCAAAGTAAGCTTTACAATTTTCTTCCATTGATGGAAGTTAGCACTACCTGCAAGTTTCTTATCAGTAATTCGATTAGATGAAGAGGAAATCACCTCAGTCATCACAGTATTATTCTTCTCAGGATCCACTTCAATTGTACTCTTCGAATGATCGTCCATTTTCCAGAAAAAAATAAGCAGGCTCTGACTTTAGCTTTTGTCAAACACCTCAACCTTAATAATCCAATAACCCAATATTATCACCACCACATAAAAAAATAACAGAAGCTACCACACAACTTTCAAACCATCCAATCAATAATTGCACTATACCCAAGAAGCAACTTTACTTCATCACAGGTCTTGAATAAATTAACAAGCCAAACCAGCAACTTAAAAGAAAATTCTAACCCACAAAATCATCCGTAGCTGTTCTCTGACAAAATCATCCGTAGCTGGACAAGATCGTGAAGCAACACGGTAAGACAGGGACAATACGAGACCCGGCCTCCAAGAATCAACGTCACTCCAGCGCTGGACAGAAACCAATTCCACCAGCTGCTATTCTCTCTCTCTGCCTTCTCTCTCTAGGGTTTTTTTTTTTTTTTTAATTCACGACCTCTCGGTCAAACCGAACACCACATCCTCAAATTGCCAATACCATGAAAGAGAGAGAGAGATCAACTAATCAGCAGAGAGAGCAACCCTGCGATTCCGAGGAGACGAAGCAGTCGCTGGCGATGCAGAGGCGGAGGGCGAGGACCGCGAGCGACACTCGAAGAAGAACAACGACCTCGCCTTCTTCACATACGACGAGAAGCGGCACAGGGTCGCACGAGGGCAATTGAGCCGCGCAAGCGAGCGAGCCGTGCGAGCGTCGCGGGCGAGCCGCGCGAGCGAGTCTCGCGAGCGTCGCGGGCGAGCCGCGCGAGCGTCACAGGCGAGCCGTGCGAGCGAGCCGCGCAAGCGCAACCGAGCCGCGCGAGCTGCGCAAGCGAGCCGCGCGAACGAGCCGCACGAAGAAGCGAAACCCTACTCCGGTGAGCGGCGAGCGGCGGCCGGTGAGTGGCGGCCGGTGAGTGGCTGTTCCGTCATCTAGGGTTAAGCCCTAGGCTCTGATACCATGTGGGAAAACGTACTCAATATTATTCAATAAAGTTTAATATATATACATCAAAATAACCCTAAAAGTGGTAAATACTCATCTACCCTCCTTACTTCTAACAATCAATAATCAAGAGAGAAATTATTCGGGCACAAGCTTCTTAAAAGATTGTAGACTTGGAGAAACTAATTTGGAGATATAACTGAATTTTGAGGTACCTATCCGAAGGACAGTAGTGCATAGATCAATATGAAGAATCCTGTTCTGTAGTTCTCTGAGGTGCTTTGATCTGTCCAAAAACTCAACCATGTGCTATTTGAGATTCGAAGAATTTCACTTGAAATATAGCATATAAAGAGTACTGCCGCCACCCATAGGCCTCCCAGTGCCTCTTTGTACCTTAATATTGATATAGCAAGAAAGAAAATCAGTTCATATGCATGTCACGCATAAGTAGCATCAGTGCCATGTAATATTTTTAATATGGTCCAAATTTATGAGTCCTCATAAAACTAGAGGCAAAAAAAGCATATCTGAAAATAAAACACTGTTTGGGGTTTCAATTAAAGGGAATTAGCACAAGCATGGACCATTGGTGTGTAAGCATTCAGTCGTAAGCATGAAAAGCAGTTATCATGTGGACGAAACCAAAGCATCACAGGAAAAGGTACAAAGAGGCCTTGTGATGTCAAGTCAAGGTGAGAAAGGAATGTTGTGCTTACACTAAATCAATATTGCCCCCCTACAGCCTTAGGTGCTACGTGGACCTTCCTGAACTTCTTGTTCAAGACGTCATATGTATGTTTGAGATCATTTAATTGGCTTATCTGAACCCTATTTCCGTTGTTGAATTCAAGAAAAATTTTAGGTCATGAATTTCTCATTTATTTTTAAGCCTTTTTTCGTAAATAACCTGTCTATACAACAAGTGTTAGAAGATGAAGCTTCATATCATGCATTTTAGTACCTGTTCAGGACTTTCCAACTCACGACGCCTGTTTCCCTTTCCTCTTGCTTAATAAGTACTGACTTCCCTCCTTTACCTTTCTTCCCATGACCTTGATCTTTTGGTAATTCATTAACAATGCTGTTAGCTGATGGTTTGGATGTTTTCTCCTCTACATTTTTCTTTTCCCCCTCCTCATTCTCTTCTCTTTGTTCCTCCATTATTCCTGCATTCTCCATAAGTTTCTGGAACAGCACCCCACTTCTAGAGAGCTCCTCAAAAGTCCCCTCCTCCTTGACCATTCCTTCATGAACCAAAATGATTCGATCCACTTGAGGAAGAAAATGTAGTTGGTTGGTGACAAGAACCCTGGTCTTTTCTCGCAGCTCTTCCTTGATACAGCTGTTGAACACCTGTAGGCGTCTGCGGGTTAGTACAAGCTAATATATGAAATGGCCTCATTTCTGAAAATTCATAAAAGAAATGCTACTGAATGGAAGATCTATGAATATTAAAGTAAAGCTCACTTCAGACATGGAGTTTAGTCGAGGCAAAGGTTATAATACCCCATATTATTAAAAATAGAAGAAAGAAGCTGGTGAAACAAAGACTAACAGATATACCCAAATTAAAGTCAAGAAGTCCCAAATCATAAATTGCTGATGAGTATTGAAATTAGCAGATTTTGCTTCGACTGCCCCATGATTGGTTGCAGCAACTTATCTTAAGGGAAGGACTGTAGGATCAACACTCTTATCCTTGTTTAACTGTAGATGTTGCTTATGAGTATCGAAATTAGAAGATGTTGCTTCAATTATCCCATGAAGCATTTGACCATGCTTCGCAGAAAAAGCTTTTCTAGTATACAAGTAATTGTTGAAGCCATACAACATCAATAACTACATCTTTGGTAATCTGAAGCGACTAATATTCTGTGTCATGAATTTTATACCTGTCGACCAACATGAGCATCCAGAGCACTAAAGGGGTCATCAAATATGTAAACATCTGAATTCGAGTAAACAGCCCTGGCCATGGAAACCCTCTGCTTTTGCCCTCCACTTATATTCACCCCTCTTTCACCAATCTCAGTAAGATCATGACCCTGAAGAATAAATGAAACAGATGATTAACACATCACATCCTGTGTTAATAAGAGAATCTTGCAAAGAACTGAGTCACACTTAACTGGAAGCAAATCGAGATCATGCTCCAGTTCAGTAATGCTGACTGCCTTCCAATACCTTTCTGCTTCAAATTCGGATCCAAATAATATGTTGTCACGCACCTAATATCACACACTAGGAGATTAGGGCAAGAGATAAATGATGATAAGGCGTGCAACATCGCTAGAAAAACAAAACCGGCACTGTGCAACTTACGGAGGCATTGAAAATCCATGACACTTGAGGAACATAAGCAATGGTTCCTTGTAACGCAACCCATGCATTGCATCAGAGATAGGAGGGAGTTCCCCAAGCATTGCGGATACGAGAGATGTCTTTCCTTCTCCAGTACCACCAACAATAGCAACTAAGCTGCCAACTGGTATGTCCAGATTGATGTTCGACAATGTGGGCTTTTCTGCCTGAAGTTAGCTTAAAATTTAGCCTCCACTTGAAATAAGACATTGCAACAAAAAGACTGGGAACCACCACAAATGACCATTTAGTTATCCTGAATCATTGAATATCAGTTAGAATGACATAGTTACATTAATTTGAACCTTCAAAATGAAGGCAAAAGAGATGCATTCACCCAGAGAAATTATGTTCTCTGAGTTTTGAGTTCAGTTATTTGGCTCCACGGGCATTTAGCAAGATGAATTTACCCCAAAAAATTACATTTAGAAATTAGCACAGGTTCCCCTGCATTGGTCACCTTTTTAGAAGCTGTGAGAGCATAAGTCACTTTACTAAATGGTTTAGTGGCTTGATGAAGGTGTGCTTCAAATTTTGACCGTGGCATCAATTATGGCTTCATAGAAATTTTTTAAAATGCCATCATCCTTCATATCACAGCAGTGATAATTATTGCTTATAAATGCACTGCCGATGGTGTTACAGTCCCTAAAACATAGATAATTCATACATACTATAGTCAACAGTTTATTCACATCGTAAGGGGAAAAGCTAAGTGATTTTGCCAGACAAATTGAGGCATATGGTTATTTTACCTTTGAGTCCCATGAGAAGTGCCCACCCTTGATTGAAATAGCTGGCTGTCCTGTCTCAATCGGTGGATTTGGGTCTAAAACTCTCTCTTCTGTTAAAAATAATTCCTCCAAACGTTGCAGGGAAACATGTGCAACAACAACCTGGGAAACAAAGGTAAGAATGGAAACTTAAAAATTGTTTGCATGCACTGTTAAAATTAAGTTGCTGGCTCTACTATGGAGAATATGCATCAGTTTTGAGAAAAGCAAGGGTAAAAAATGATAATGAGGACAAAGCAGAAACTCCAACTCCCACATTCCAAATATTGTAGAAGCAGCTTAATGACGAGATAAAGTTACAAATTTAGTTATTACAACATCACTTTGATATAACGGGTTTAACCTTTGACTAATCAAATTTCTATTGTTTATGCTATTTCAAGAACTAGACAAATAGCTTAGCTTAAACAAAAATGTAGTATGTGGAAAATGATTGTCCACTTTTCGCACTCTTTATTGTTTAACTCAAATAATCAAACACATAAGTAAGAAAATCTGATGCAGTTCACATCTGATATATATATATATTTATATTTTCTACCAGTTTGATTTTGTCAATCATTTTCCTCTTCGCTAAAGCAAGATGAGTTGATACTTAAACCGAGTGAGGGTATCACAAAGAACATATCCAAGGTACTCAATTAAAAGCAAAACAATATGATAGATCCACTATCCACATAATAACTGCACATGGTGATTTTGACAATGGGATAGACTAATAGACTGTTCTATTTGAAGGATAGAGATACAAAAATGGGGGAAGGATGAAATGGAAGAACCTGAGACATCAAGCTGGTGAGCATGTTTATTGGAAACCGTAGCACCGCAAAAAGAGAAAGTGATGTAAACGCCCTTGCTGGTGTCAAATCCCCACCACGCAAAGTGAATGTCCCAAATGAGACAACCGTTACCATGACGGGCATGCTGTTCATTACAAAGTTGTTGAACTGCCACCAAAATTAAACTCTCAGACAAGTAAAAACCATCCAGCATTATGGAAGGAGAAATTGTCTTGTCCTCTAGCTCTTTCACCCCCCTGACAAATAGGGTTCTAATTTATTTGTCTGCTGCTACTTGAGAAACAAATGGAGACTATTTTCCACGCACTTTTTGGTAATGAATCTACTGATACAAAAACAGCTAGTATAAGTCTCTGTCTACTCAGCTTACACAAAACAGTGAACAGAGTCCAAGACAAGATGGATAATTTGACAAAGTAAATCAATCACATTTCTTGATTTTACGCTAACTTATACTCATGATGTATGAAAAGAACTGGCAGAAGAACGCTTCAAGTGCCAAAAGTTGGCACGAAGGGACACTTAAGTGCCAAAAGTTACGAAAGGTACACTTAAGTGCCACATTCAAAAAGAAATGGGACACTTAAGTGCCACTCCGGCCAAAATCCGGCCAAAGTGCTGACATGGACAATTTCCGACGAAATAAGTGCAAAACGATGCCGTTTTGCGTGCTGATGTGGCCAAATAGTGAAAAACGATGCCGTTTTTGCGTTGACGTGGCAATAAATTAATGTAAAAATTAATTAAATTTAATTTAAAACTAAATTTACTTAAAATATTTAAAAATATTAATATTAATATTAAAAAAATTCAAGAAAATTAAATTTAAACTAAAAAAAAAAGGGAGGGGGTCGATGCGGCCGAGGGTGGGCCCTCGGCCCGCGCCGCCGCCCGCCGGCGACGCCCGGCCGAGGGGAAGGGTCGGCCGGGTCGCCGGCCTCGGCCGGGGCCGGCGACCCCGGCCGACCGGCGGTGAGGGCCCGTGAGACCTCACTCGGCCGAGCCAAGGGTCGCCGGCGCGAGGGGTTGCCGGCGACCCTTGGGCCCGGCCGGGGTCGCCGACCCCCGGCCGTGGCCCGACGACCCCGCCGACCCTTCCCCGGCCAGTGGCACCACCGGCGAGGCGGCGGCGGCGGCGCTCGGCCGCATTGACCACCTCCTTTTTTTTTTTTAATTTTAATATTAAAAATTGTTTTTTAAATGTTTAAAATAAATTTAATTTTAAATTAAATTAATTTAATTTTTATATTATTTTTTTCCACGTCAACGTTTTGGCCGAATTTTCGCCGGATTGGCACTCAAGTGATCCATTTTGCTCCGATTTTAGCACTTAAGTGTACCTTTCGTAACTTTTGGCATTTAAGGGTCCGTTCGTTTCACGCAAAATATCATGTTTTTGGAAAACATTTTCGTGGAAGTCATTTTCCGGGAAAATGACTCTATTTTCCGGTGTTCGGCCAAAACCTAAAATTTGAGTAGAAAATATTTTCCACCATTCGTTAGCTTATTTAATTGTTTGGGAAAAATTATCAAAAGTTGAATTTTAATATTTTTAATTGACCAAAAAATTAATTTTATTTTTTATATTTTTTAAAAAATAAATTTTTAATTATTTATATTTTTTAAAAATCGAAATTTTTATTATTTTTCTTTATTTTTCTTTTCCTCTTCCTTCCTCCCTCCTCCTTCATCCTCCTCCTTCCTCCTCCTTCTTCCTCTTCCTTCCTTCCGCCGCCGCCGCCTCCTTCCCGCCCTCGACGATGGCGGGGCCGCCGGCGGCCGACCAAGACCCCATGGCCAGATCGGCCGAGCTCGAGGCTCGCGACGGAGCTCGGGCGGCTTCTTGGCGAAGCTCGGGCGAGGCCCGAGCCCCGCCCAGCTCGCCGGATCCGGTGAGCCGCGAGCTCCGCCGCCGATCCGGCTAGCTCGCGACTCGCCGAGCCCGGTGAAGCTCGCGGCGAGCTCGGGCGAGGCTCGAGCCCCGCCCAGCTCGCCGGATCGGCGAGCCGCAAGCTCGCCGCCAGATCCGGCGAGCTCGCGACTCGCCGAGCCGGCGAAGCTCGCGGCGAGCTCGGGCGAGGCCCGAGCGTCGCCCGGCTCGCCGGATTTGGCGAGCCGCGAGCTCCGCCTAGGCCGGTGAGAGCTTCGCCTTGCCGGCCGCCGGCTTGCGGCCGGTCGCGGACGCCGTCGAGCCGATCGCCGGCCCCCAAAAAAAACAGATGAAAAGGAAAGAAAGAAAAGAAAAAAAAAAAAAAGAAATTAAAAACTCAATTTAAAAAGAGAAAAAGAAAATGTATTGATAAAAAGAACCAAGAGGGAAGAAGTCATGGAAAACGTTTTCCACTTTTCAAAAGTGGAAAACGTTTTCCACACTTTAAAGGTTGTTTTTTCCAATGATGGAAAATATTTTCCTTGATTAGTTCATTTTCCGTGAAACGAACACTGGAAAATCCGGAAAATATTTTCTCGGAAGTTATTTTCTGTGAAACGAACGGACCCTAAGTGTCCCTTCGTGCCAACTTTTGGCACTCCGGTGTCCGCGTGTCGAAAAGAACTAGAGAACTTGAATTGCTTGCACACAAGTTCCTGTAAAAGTATTTCAACTGCTTTCAGTCTGTATGATAAGTTTACCGTGGACCGAAAGCCAAGACAGGTCATTCCATAAATAGTGTATTCACAAATTTTTTTTAGACAAAAGCTATATCCTGCTACTGAGATTCTTTAATCTCTCTCTCTCTCTCTCTCTCTCTCTGATGCGAACATGCACATGTGGGGGTGTGGATGTGCATATGTGGTTATGCATGTGTGCATGCATACATATACATTTAATCCGACACAGATATGGATATTGGGGAAAGCAACAATTTTTTAATTGTCAATGCAGATGATAATTTGATGATCAGAAGGCGTAAGATGATCTTAATTTTAAAAGAGTCCATACTGCAGATAGTAGTTGCGCACTACGGAACCATGAAAGTTCATCATTTCGTATTTCTTGTACTTTATCTTGAAAACTTTTTTCCCATGCATAACATCTGCAAAATATTTTCCAATTTATTTGAGTCATTATAAAATTAATGTAGCCATAGAATGTATGCTGGGCTTCCTGCTTGTTCAACATACTTCACAGTGTCCATTGCTGCCAAAATTTCATTCATGAGGCTGACTCTCTTGTCAGTCTGCCGCAGCCCTTCCTTGGCCAGTTTTTGTGTTTTTCTGATTATGACAATCTAATTCACAATGAAAAGGACAAGAACATGTAAGACGATTGACAGAAAGGGGATTAATCATGATATAAATGATAATCTATGAGTTGAGAGCAAGGATGTCATGCAGAAAAATGTAGAGATTGAGAGTCTGGAAATTTGTTGACAAGCAATAAGCAAGATTACTAATTTTAACATAGGGAACTCTGTACTTGTTAGACCATTTTTCATTGGTCATAATGGCACTAAGAAGTAATTGCATTCATATCTCAAGCAACCAGATTAGGCTTTCCTAGAGCATGCGTTGTAGCACAGAGCGGCCCACCTACATGATGTTGCTGTTTCGGCAATACTCCTCCTGATACAACTGATACTACACAGGAGTTTCAGAGGATAAACAAGATAAACAATCTCTACTTAGAACCTAGATCAGAATGCCCTTCAATAAAATTAAAGGAGAAGTGGGAACTCCAAGTCAGCACAAATTCTATCATGTATATGCTTTAACTTAACTTGCTATATGGTTACAGTAATCATGGAAGAGATGGGTATTACAAATGTTATAAAGAGGACAAATTCTCAAGGGAAAGAGAGCAGAAGCTTACTTGCAATGGGATCAGGAGGACAAGCATGAGAGTTCCAAGCAATGATGCAACACCTAATTGCTGGTACAGAAGAACCATGGCAATGACAATACGAAATGGTGCCGACCATAAGTTGTGCAGTTGTTGGCATATTTGCTGAACAATGGTAGGTATCACATCAGATGTAGTTCAAAAAATTTGTTTTTGCATATGATTTCTGAATGAAGGAAGATGTCACCATTGACTTAACTAAATTATGTTGCAGCAATAAGAGAATTATGGTACCAATGTCATACTCACGTCTGAGTTGAGAATCTCACCTGAATTGTGTTAACATCTGTTGTTATCATGTTTGTTATCTTTCCAGATTGGAACTTGTCGCGTCCCTCGTGAGTGAGTCTTAAGGATTTTCGGAAAATGGCTGCCACCTAACAATAAGGTTGAATAAGCTATTTAATTGCTCTAATATGATAAATGACGTAGAACGACCTAGACAAAAAATATCTGATACTGAGGATTTGCACACATCTGATAGAGGTTTTACCAAAGTTGAACTCAGCCTAAATCCCGTCCGAAATGAACTCTGAAGGTACTGGGCTTCGCAAAGCACACCGAACAACTGAACAAAGTCCAATCAGAAGTGAATAAAATATTTAGAAACAGCAATTTCCACATATCTTATGGATGAAAGGACGTGATTATGGAATAACATTCAAAAGCAAGAGGCATCGACATATATAAGTGATGCAAACAATATATGCTAATGCAATAAACTGATTTACCATTTACAAATGTGATAACAATATTTATTTGACATACTGCACTATAAAAACTTAACAATGTGTTGCCGATTCTCCTTTGGGGCACTGTGTCACATCATCTGGAGGAACAGGAACAATATTCTTTTCAGAGGGGAGCCGTTATCTATTTCGGCCATGAAGGAGCATCTCCTCAAGGTCGTCAAGGACAAGGCCCTTACCTTTAAGAATGTTGAGGACTCTACCAGGAACAGGCAGATGCAACGCTCGTGGGACGTGGACCCCATTATCTTCGCCTCCTCTGATCGTAGTCTAACTTAGGCTTTTCGGTGGTTGCTTGGGTGTTGTTGCCAGGCTTGTTGCCGTTGGCTTTCTGTTGGTTGTTTTGTTGCTTTCCGCGGCTTCCTTTCACTCTAAATGAGCGTGTTCATTTTGAGTGTAAGTTTTTGGAGCCGTGTTGGTTGTACAGTTTGACCCCTCTAATATATTGTGACATCCAGATTTTCGGTTCCTAATTTCGACTGGATAATTAGGGCCGAGTTCGTTCAATTGAAGCCGGGGGTTGTGAAATTGAGGAATGTGAGGAATTTTTGGATAAAGAAAATAATCAATTTGATAATGGAGACATCAATTGATTTTTAGGGGAGTTAATTAATTTGAATCAAGAGAGATTAAGGTTCACCTTTGATCGTGCTTTTGGGATTTAAATTGGTTCTATGGACGAGCCAAGATGTGAATTAAAGTGTAATGACAGTGGATTAATTTTTTTATGGACTTCAATTGGACTTAATTGAAAGAAGAATTGAAGGAATTAAGATGTACAAGTTTTGGACCCCGGCGGAAAACTAAATGCACCCATTGAAGAGAGTTGTAGAGGATTGAATTAGTGGAGTATGACCTCATCGATAAGGTAATGTGGTGGGCCACCTTGGGGATTAAAAGGAAAAGGAAAAAAGAAAAAGAAAAGGGGGAGAGAGAGAAGAGGTGGGCCCCTTGTGTCATCCTCAAGCTTGGGAAGAGAGAGAGAGAGAGGAAGGGGAAGAGACGAGGCCGGCCGAGCACAGCCCCCCCCGGCCGACGTCGCCCTTCGCCGAGCCCGCTTGCCCCCGCCTCCACCCAGCCGCGTCGCTTGCCGCCACGCGTCGTCGGGCGCCGCCCGTCCATGCGACGTCCCCGCCCGCGCGCGCCTCAGCCCGCGCGGCTCAGCCGCCCTCGGCCGTCGCCTAGCTCGTCGGCCGCCGCCGCCACGTCCAGCCGCCCCTCTTCCCCGCCGAAGCCCCCTCCGTCGTGCTCTCTCTCGGCCATGGACAACAGCCACGGAAATGGGTATGGCAGCCCCTTCCAGGCCCGTTTCGGCCTCCTTCCCGGCCCCGGATGCGAGCCTGCCTTTGGGGAAAGTCGATCCCGGCGTCGCCCTCGTCGTTTTGAGCTAAGCGGCGTCCAAATCCGTGAGTTTATCTCACTAATCCTTGATTAGCCGGTTAATTATGCCCTAAATATGTTTAGTTTAAATTAAATGTGTTTAGGTGGATAGATTAGATTATTTTATTATAAGTTGGATTAAGGAAATTGGATTAAGCTTAATTGTGTTTAATTAAGTTTAAAAGAGGTAAATTAAAGTTAATTGGTGATGTGACATAATTGGATTTTAATTTAGATTTATTTAAATGTTTCGAAATTTGGATTATTAAAATAATATTAAAATATTCCGAAATTAATTAAATATTATTATTATAAAAAAAACGGAAAAATTTATTTTTAGCCCCAGGTTGCTCGAATTTTGTGCCGATCGCGCTGTGATATTAGAATTTAAATTTGATGCTTGATTGGTGGCGAATTGAGTGTGATTGCGTAAATTAGGGGTTATGTGTAGAAATTCCAATTGTAGAAATTGATGGGGATTTGGCCGTGATTGACCGCCTATTAGAGGCCCTTCCTATTGAGGCCGTGATGAACCGCCTAGGAGAGGTCGTGCCGAGTGGGGCCGTGATGCCACTAGTTGTTGAACCGCCTATGAGAGGCCGTGCCGAGTGGGGCCGTGATGCCACTAGTTGTTTAACCACCTTTTCGAAGGTCGTGCCACGTGGGGCCGTGATTACCACCGATTGTTGAGTTTACTTTTAGGGTCGTAGTTGGGAAAATTGGTTGATTTGCTAAAATGACATGTAATCGGCCGAGCCGATTGATCGCTAAGACGATCCAAGTGGTTGATTGGTTGATGATGTGATTGTGCCGTGCTTTATTTAATTATCACTTTTGCACCTGATTGAATGATATGAACTGTACTGACCTGCAGGCATGGACTATTGCGAGGTAAGTCTTCTTGATGTGTGGCTAGGTCATGCTGGGGTGTATTTTCTTTCTAATAGGGGCTTAGGAGGGGTGAACTTGCTGAGACAATGTCTCACCCCGTTGTGGGAAACACATTTTAGGGCCGTAGATGACGATTCCAGCGGAGTAAGGTGGACTGCCGATGCAGTTGGGCAAGGAGTCGCACAGCCAAGAAGATGAAGAACCGATGATCGAGTCCATCTAGTAGTTTTAGGACTGTTCCCTCTTTTTGGTGGACCGACCCTAGTGTGTAGACTTCGACCCAAATTCGGCTGTATGTAATCCTTGTTTGATTTTATGATTGTATGTTGGGTTGTATTAAATTGATTTTTATTCCTACTATTCTATCCCGCTTTTAAATTGTCAGGGGTTTCTTAATACGTTCTGCATGCGCTTAATAAATTAAATTGGGTCAGCGACACTACTTGGGAATGTCGCAATTCCACGACCATGGCGGGTTGTTCATGTGCCTCGGGGTTCGGGGCGTGACAACCCTGTTTAAGTGGTATCAGAGCATGGTCAGTGAATGGAGTGATAAGGGCGATGAGTCATGGGATAGTTAGTAGGAAAGACTTTACTTATTCTAATGCATGTGATTGATAGTTGCTTGGTAGCTTGCTTGTGTGGCCGCTCAGTGTTGGTTTTGGAAGCGGGCGTCTGTGTTGAGCCTGTTGCGTGAGTGACCGTGTGTCGAGGGCCGCCCAGTGAGGGTAGTAGGCCCTGTGTTCTGGGGCAGGCCGCTGTTGAAAGTTGGTGCCCGTGGTGCTCCGGGTAGTGAGCAAGTTGGGGCCAGTGCGAGTGGTGAAGCATTGTCTCTAGTCAATGCTGGGATAGTAGCCCCCGAAGGTTCAAAGTTTGCTCGATTTTTGTGAATGCTTGAGAGATTGGGAGACAGAATAGTCAGTAAGCCGCCGTTTCAGTCGATGTTACCGCCGTCGTTGTCGTTGTTTCTATCGCTGCCAGTGTTGTGACTGTTATTGTGACCATGCCTGTTGAGGCCTGATATGGAAATCTGATCGAGGATCAAGCCATCGTATCTGAGTTGAGGTTCAAGGTTTGCCCCGTTATTGAGAATGAATTATTCCCGGCATCCGGTAAAGGTGTAGGTCTTGCAAATGATAATCCTCTCGGAAGCAATTGCTGGAAAATGCCACGTCATCCGCACTTCAAAGGACACGGGAATCCGCAACCTTCACGTGAAGATCTTCAAAAAGCTGACTTCGTCTTTTCTCGTACATTTGATGTTGCGCATCTCAAAATAATGGATTAAAAAAAAAAAATTTTGCTGGCATTGAAGTTAAGGACATCTTTAATAGAAAAGGTGTTGAAAAGATTATCTGTCACGACAAAGTGGATGAAGACCCTCACAATAATGCGTTGCTAAGTGAGGCAATAGTTAAACCATTGGACGATCACAATAGGCCATTGAAGAAACGAAAATTGGATGCTTCAGAGATATTCGTGGGGGATGAGCTCAAGAATGATGAAGGCAAGTCAATTGATGCTATCGAGCATCAGGCTCCACTACAAAGTGGAAGTGCATCTGAGAATAAATTGAGTAAAAATCTCAATGAATCTCCGAAAGGAGAGAGAGAGACCTCTTTTTGAAGCCAGAGGAGAAATGGATGGAACTCTCTCATTGGGAAGTTGGATGAAGTGTCCTGTCATCAATCTCCTCAAAAGGATGACAAAAACAACTACGAAGCATTGCAAGCTCCTTTGCCAATTGATGTTGACAAGAACACATGGCTCAAGAAGCTCTCTGTTAGTTTGAATCGTGATGTATTATAATTCAGTTTGTTCAGTTAACTTACGGAAGTTTGGAATCATTAAAAGTCAAAGAGGGACTTAAATCCTTGTAAATCGTCATGGAAGATGACCTGGTTCAGTTCGTTAGTTATCGAATCTACGTGACAACCGTAAGGGATGCGTCGTTGAGGGATCGAATATGGAGAACACGATTGTGGTACGAAAGTTTTCTAAAAGTATGTTATGGAGAATTGTCGGGTTTGTTGTCGTTCGTCGTCGGGAAGAGAAATAGAGTCGTGATTGAATTAATACCTGCAACGCAGCCGGTCCCTAAGGCTCCTTACCGGATGGTGTTATCTGAGATAGAAGGACTGAAGGTGCAGATGCAGGAATTTGGATAGGGGATTCACATGTTCCAGTGCATCACCTTGGGGAGCACTTGTTTTATTCGTGAAGAAGAAAGTTGGTTCGCCGTGGTTGTACATTGACATTTCCCAAGACCGACTGAAGGTCGGGGTGTTATCAATTGAGGATTAGGAAGAAAGACATATCGAAGTTGGCATCGTGCACTCAATACAGCAGTTATGAGTCCACTGTAATGCTGTGTGGTTTGACGGATACCTTAGCTGTTTGTTTGGGTCTTATGAGCAGAATGTGTAAAGGGTACTTAAATCAGTTGTGACCGTGTTCAATGAGGTTATCCTGGTGTGTTCAAAGAGTGCCAAGGGGCATAAGAGACAGTTAAAGATGATACTTCAGATCTTGAGGGTTCTGGAATTTCATGCTAAGTTTAGTTAGTGCAAGTGTTGGATGACTTGTGTATCGCTTGTAAGTCATGTGATTTCAGGCGAAGAAATCTTCGTGGACCCTGTCAAGATTAAAGCAGTGAACAGTTGGCTGAGATTGACTACGGTAACAGAGATCCAGAGTTTCTGGGTTTAGCAGAGTGTTACAGACAGTTTGTATATGGGTTTTCTTTCAGTGTTAGCATCGCCGTTAACAAGACTACTGAGGAAGGAAGAAAGGTTTGTGTGGACAGATGAGTGCGGGTGTAGTTTTCAAGAGCCTAAGAAGAGGCTGACTACTGCACCTGTGTGGGCCATTCTGTTTGGTCCTAGAAGATGTAAGATCTTCAGTGACGCGTCATTTAAAGGGATTGGTTGGCTTAATGGTGCAGCTTGATAGGGTTATTGCATGTGTGTCCCGTCAGTTGAGACCTTATGAACCGAATTATCTGACAGACGACTGGGAACTCGCGACGACAATTTCCGCTCCGAAGATCTAAAGATATCAGTGGTGTGAAGAAAGACTCCAAATCTTTATTAACTATCAAAGTCTCAAAGTAATTATTCTCCTAGGAGGAAGTGAATGAGATAGCACTGTGAACCAGATCTTTTGAAGGACTTGGATAGTGGTATCTGGTATCACCAAGAAGGATGAAAGAAGTCACTGATGCTTTGAGTCGAGAGTCTTCAATTGTGCATAGACTGGCTAAAGTATAGATTTTACTTTAAAAAGGGTTCAAAATTTGGTTTTCAATTTGGAGGTGGGCTACCCTTTGAATTTTATAGCCGCCCTCAAAAATTGAACCAGACGCTCAAGTTTTAATCGGCGCCTAGTCGACAGGCATAGATGTTCAAGAAAGTCTGATAAGAGGATACTAGTAAGAAAGGGATTGACTTTGAGATTTCTGAGGATGGAAAGTTCAGGTTCTATGAGTGATTAAATACACTTGACAGTGTAGCACTCAAGGAAAAAAATTTATCAGAAGTTCGCTATAGTATTGCAGTTTTGACCAGATGATGCAAGTAAGTTAGAATCAGCGTCAGTTAAATTGGTAGGCTGATGTGAAGATGGATATCGCCAAGTAGGTTGCAAGTGCCAGAGTTGTCAGTAAGAGGAAGTTCAGTAATGCAGACTCGGAGGATTTGACCATCACTTAAGAGTCCCTAGTGGGAATGAAAATATATCACAATGGAACATTGTGATGAGCTTACTAAGAATTCAGGGGATTACTGATACCATTTGAGGACAGTGAACGATTGATAGATGGAGTTGGTCCGCTTTGGTACGATACGAATGGATCTTGTTTTGGGTGTGCAACATCCAGGTTTATGGATTCGACTTTGATTGGATAAGTTGGGCGTTTCATCGACGCGACTTTAGTGCTTTTCTCTGAGTTGGCCACTCACGAGATAGCTAGACTAGCTAGGTGAGTCATTAAGGACTTTAAGGCAAATTGACTTGACGATTCGACCAGGAATCGACTTCTCGACCATGTTCATCTTTAGAAATCATTGCGGCACAAGTATAAAATCGAATTAAGATCGAGATAGATCGGTTCGACCGAGATGAATGACCAATCGTGGGTGACCCCACCGAATTGGAAAACTCTCATCGGCGGCACTACTTTGATTTTTTCGTCGTTTTGGTACCCCGTGTCCGTATTTGAATCCTTGAGATTTTCACGACAATCGAGAATCGACACTGTGTCAAGTGGGTTCATTGTGGCTCGAAGGAAATCGACCACGGGTCATTTGTCCTAAAAAGTTCTGAGGACTACCTAGTAGCCTAGGTTACACCAAAAGTGCGTCAGAGTGAAATTAACCGCTAATCTAAGTTCGATTTCAGAAATTTGAAGATTTTGTTATGTTATGGACTAGGTATACCGAAGTGTGTGGGCATCGGATAATTCACCGGCATAGAGTGCCGGGGGTGATTTATATTTCGAATTCAGATCAGGGATTACAGGTTTGGCAGAGTGTTCAAGGGGTTCTTTCTTAAGCAGTGCTTAACAGAGGGTACATAATTCAGTGGTAAAAAGAAAGTGAATGAAGATCACAAACCAGAGTCAACTCAGAAATCAGTGTTGCAGTGGTCAGATCAGTGTCAGAGGGAAGGCTAGACGGGCGCCGAAATTTTCAGTCATTGAGCTTCAAAGGTTTATTAGGGAGTTGAGAAGAAGAGATCAGATGTGAACGACATGGTGTCATGTATGAGAAGTCCAGTTCAGTTATCGGCTCAGAAAGAGCAGATTTTGTATACCAAGAGGGTATCCTTGATCAAAATGGTCGGACAACGCCATGAGACCGAAGGATTAGCTTGGAATAGTGAGACTTAGTGAAACGAAAGTATCCCCGCCTTTTTGTAAGGATTGGTAAAGGTTTAAATTTCGAGGACGAAATTTTTATAAGGGGGGAAGAGTTATGACATCCAGATTTTCGAGTCCTAATTTCGACTGGATAATTATGGCCGAGTTCGTTCAATTGAAGCCGGGGGTTGTGAAATTGAGGAATGTGAGGAATTTTTGGATAAAGAAAATAATCAATTTGATAATGGAGACATCAATTGATTTTTAGGGGAGCCAATTAATTTGAATCAAGAGAGATTAAGGTTCACCTTTGATCGTGCTTTTGGGATTTGAATTGGTTCTATGGACGAGCCAAGATGTGAATTAAAGTGTAATGACAGTGGATTAATTTTTTTATGGATTTCAATTGGACTTAATTGAAAGAAGAATTGAAGGAATTAAGATGTACAAGTTTTGGACCCCGGCGAAAAACTAAGTGCACCCATTGAAGAGAGTTGTAGAGGATTGAATTAGTGGAGTATGACCTCATCGATGAGGTAATGTGGTGGGCCACCTTGGGGATTAAAAGAAAAAGGAAAAAAGGAAAAGAAAAGGGGGAGAGAGAGAAGAGGTGGGCCCCTTGTGTCATCCTCAAGCTTGGGAAGAGAGAGAGAGAGGAAGGGGAAGAGAGGAGGCCGTTCGAGCACGGCCCCGGTCGACGCCGCCCTTCGCCGCGCCCAGCCGCCCCCGCCTCCACCCGGCCGCCGCGTGTCGCCGGCACCGCCCGTCCACGCGGCGTCCCCCGCGCGCGCGCGCCTCAGCCCACGCGGCTCAGCCGCACTCAGCCGCCCTCGGCCGCCGCCCAGCTCGTCAACCGCCACCTCGCCGCCGCCACGTCCAGCCGCCCCTCTCCCCCGCCGAAGCCCCCTCCGTCACGCTCTCTCTCGGCCATGGACAGCAGCCACGAAAATGGGTATGGCAGCCCATTCCGAGCCCGTTTCGGCCTCCTTCCCGGCCCCGGATGCGAGCCCGCCTTTAGGGAAAGTCGATCCCGGCGTCGTCCTCGTTGTTTTGAGCTAAGCGGCGTCCAAATCCGTGAATTTATCTCACTAATCCTTGATTAGCCGGTTAATTATGCCCTAAGTATGTTTATTTTAAATTAAGTGTGTTTAGGCGAATAGATTAGATTATTTTATTATAAGTTGGATTAAGGAAATTGGATTAAGCTTAATTGGGTTTAATTAAGTTTAAAAGAGGTTAATTAAAGTTAATTGGTAATGTGACATAATTGGATTTTAATTTAGATTTATTTAAATGTTTCGAAATTCGGATTATTAAAATAATATTAAAATATTCCGAAATAATTAAATATTATTATTATAAAAAAAAACGGAAAAATTTATTTTTAGCCTAGGTTGCTCGAATTTTGTACCGATCGCCGCTTTGTGATGTTAGAATTTAAATTTGATACTTGATTGGTGGCGAATTGAGTGTGATTGCGTAAATTAGGGGTTATGTGTAGAAATTCCAATTGTAGAAATTGATGGGGATTTGGCCGTGATTGACCACCTATTAGAGGCCGTGCCTATTGAGGCCGTGATGAACCGCCTAGGAGAGGCCGTGCCGAGTGGGGCCGTGATGCCACTAGTTGTTGAACCGCCTAGGAGAGGCCGTGCCGAGTGGGGCCGTAATGCCACTAGTTGTTGAACCGCCTATGAGAGGTTGTGCCGAGTGGGGCCGTGATGCCACTAGTTGTTGAATCGCCTATGAGAGGCCGTGCCGAGTGGAGCCGTGATGCCATTAATTGTTGAACCGCCTATGAGAGGTCGTGCCGAGTGGGGCCGTGATGCCACTAGTTGTTTAACCACCTTTTCGAAGGTCGTGCCACGTGGGGTCGTGATTACCACCGATTGTTGAGTCTACTTTTAGGATCGTGATTGGGAAAATTGGTTGATTTGCTAGAATGACATGTAATCGGCCGAGCCGATTGATCGCTGAGACGATCCAAGTGGTTGATTGGTTGATGATGTGATTGTGCCGTGCTTTATTTAATTATCACTTTTGCACCTGATTGAATTATATGAACTGTACTGACCTGCAGGCGCGGACTATTGCGAGGTAAGTCTTCTTGATGTGTGGCTAGGTCATGCTGGGGTGTATTTTCTTTCTAATAGGGGCTTAGGAAGGGTGAACTTGCTGAGACAATGTCTCACCCCATTGTGGGAAACACATTTCAGGGCCGTAGATGACGATTCCAGTGAGTAAGGTGGATGCCCGATGCAGTTGGGCAAGGAGTCGCACAGCCAAGAAGATGAAGGACCGATGATCGAGTCCATCTAGTAGTTTTAGGACTGTTCCCTCTTTTTGGTGGACCGACCCTAGTGTGTAGACTTCGACCCAAATTCGGCTGTATGTAATCCTTGTTTGATTTTATGATTGTATGTTGGGTTGTATTAAATTGATTTTTATTCCTACTGTTCTATCCCGCTTTTAAATTGTCAGGGGTTTCTTAATAATGCGCTTAATAAATTAAATTGGTTCGGCGACACTACCTGAGAATGTCGCAATTCCACGACCATGGCGGGTTGTTCATGTGCCTCGGGGTTTGGGGCGTGACATATATTGCTTACTCTTACCAAAAAAAAAAAAAAAAAAACTTAACAGTGTGCAAACTAGTAGGAAAGGAATCTGTCTCCTATCATAAATCCAAAACAAAGAAAGGGTCATACCAATCCAACAAGAATAGAAATGGAATAGATGTAACCAATCCATAAGAGGTCCCCTCTTTGCATTGACTGCATGTTGCAAAAAAGATACATCAGGGGTAAAAAAAAAAATCCATTCCAGGAAATGGAACCTGCATCTAATTAAACACGCCATGATGCTGAATGAAATACTAAAATAAAGGGTCATTCTATGTGCAGAATATTTTTTGCCATGAAAGGCGAGGCAATTGAGACTTCAAGATAATATACCCAGAAAAAAGAACAGATAAGATTCTTATTGAATCAATCATCGTCCCTATAGTCATTATGCCATTGTTGTTCATTTGTTGTCCTTTTTATATTGGAGCAGCTTCTCTGTCACGACAACACAGGGAGCACACCGAAATAATTATGAGAAGATGACATTTTACCCTAAGAAAACCATGTTAACTCTCTGCCGGGGTCTGCCCCCTATGAATAGCCCTTCAAGTTTGTCATCCAAAAGATTGTCTGTTGAACATTGTTCTAATCATTTGAGGAGCAAGGTTCTGTGGAAACAATTTTCCATAACGAAGCACATATTTCTAGGAGATAAAAACTCACAATTCTGGGATTTCATCAAAATCTTAAAATCAGAGTCCAGCATTGATTTAAAAATTGATGCCTACACATTCATCTAAGAGGGAGACTCACACATGCAACAACTTACTTGGAGGAGGTTGTTCAGCAATGTGGGCCCTGCAAACTGGGAAAGATCAGCCCCAATCTGTAGTTATTCATGAAAGGAGTCACTAAGCTTCAAATGAGCATTGCACATTGAAGCAAACGGTATGCTCCTGAAGGATCATGTCATAGCGATTCTTCAAGCTCAATCGTGAGACAAAGCTTTGGAGACTTCAGTCCTTTAGATATTGCTTTTTTTCCTTTCAGATTCATCAGCTTTTATTGTTATGCTCAACAGAAGTTATTATGTAAGAGGCATGCATAATTTGACCATCATCATTCTACTAGGAAAGGAGTTACAACATATGATTGAGCACCCATTGAACGCATCTGAGGAATCTGAACATTATGGGATAAGTCTGGCATTAAATTAGACCATGAAGGGTAAGTACAATACCTTAAAGAAGCCTCCCAACCAAAACCTGAAGAAGCAAAGCAAACAAATGAAATGAGAAGGGGAACAGTCAAACAATGAGGACAAATGTTAGTGTACTGTTAAATCAAAATTGGAATGAAGAATAGGAAATGAGACTACCTTCCCCCTAGGCTGTTGTTCAAAGCTCTTAAAAGCCACGGTTTGGGCCTTTGAGACTCTTTGGCCCAGCATTTCTGGAATCTGCAAAATAAGATATAATTGCAATGCTTTAGAATTGTATCTGGATACACAAAAAGTGGGAATACTGCTAAAGAAATCAAACCTTTTAATCAGCGTCTCAGTCTGATCCCAAGAGTCTAGCCTCCAAACATCCTTTTCGGTAATTGGTCTTTTGTAGCCTAGCTGCATAAGTGGATTCATCCACCCAAAGTATATCCCTGAGAGAGAGAGAGAGAGAGAGAGAGAGAGAGAGAGAGATTGTCATTAACAATACGACCATATGCCGCTAATCAATAAAACACTAAAAAAATTTATTCACTAGTCTCCCAAAGAAAGGTCTCATTTCACTTTTATTTTCAAGCAAAGCAATTATATTTTGCCTCAGGGAGAAGAGATAAGCGCAAACAGGGAACCAACAAATGCCATTATCAGAAAGCAAGCAAAACACAAGCAAATTGGACTTGTTAAGCAGACAGAATCTGCAATGTCAAATTATTAGTTCATTATCAGTTCTTAATGAAGAATGACAGAGTTCTTTCACATGTGAATGCATAAGACCAGCTGAACTGGTCTAGTCTAATGGAAACCAAGTCGTATAGTTGGCTAGAAACAAATGGAGTTCGCATATCACTTACTGGAAAATATGTTGACACGTCTTTCAGGACAAACTTGCTCCTCTCCCGGAAGAGCCTCATATTCAACACTATCCAGAGGCTCGGATTGGATCATTGTGTACCCTGGATAAGGGTCCAGGGTCGGAACATAGACTAAAAGAAGAATCCCAAATAGAACCTACATCAAAAGAACCACAGAAAATAAGAAGATTTAGTCAGGATTATTTAGATCAAGGTGACTGTCAGGTTTATAACCTATTATTCTGTAGCGTTAGCAAGTTATGTTTATTTATGTAATTGTACAAGACTTAAACCAAAGCCTATCAATACTTCTTTTAATCTCAATCAAATTCTATTCTCTCTTTTACTAGGACTTAAGCAATCCCCTCATGCTTGGTTTGGCCGCTTTAGTGATGCAATTATTACTTTTGGCATCCATCAATGCAGATCACTCCGTGTTTAGTATGTCATCTGCAAAGGGGTGTGTTATTCTTCTTGTTTATGTTAATGATATTATTATTATTACTGGAAATGATGTTGAAGGTATACAGCAGCTCAAGCACTTTCTACAGAAGGAGTTTAACACTAAAGACTTGGGTCGTCTTCGATATTTTCTTAGCATAGAGGTTGCCTATACCAATGGCAGTATTGCTCTCTCTCAACGAAAGTACACTCTTGACCTTCCTAAGGAGGTGGGCTTGCATGACACCAGGCCTAGTGAGCCACCTATGAACCCTAAGGTGAGGCTAGATAATGAACATGGAAAGCTTCTTCAGGGTCCCGAGAAGTATCGTCAGTCAATAGGCAAGGTACATTATCTCACTATTTCTCATCTAGATATTTACTTTGTTGTTAGTATAGTGAGTCAATTCGTGAACTCTCCCTGTACTACTCACTGGCAAGCTGTCCTTTAGATTTTTTGCTATTTGAAGGGAGCTCCGGGTCAAGGACTTGTGTTCCATAATCGGAGTCATCTTCACAGCTGGTTATTCTGATCTTAAGTCTTTGGAGGTGACAACATATTCCGATGCAGATTGGGCCAGTTGTCCTATGGATCGTCGGTCTACTTCTAGATATTATGTCTTTCTTGGTGGTAATCTTTTGTCATGGAAAAGTAAGAAACAATCTGTTGTTTTTCAATCTAATGCGGAGTATCATGCTATGGCTAATGTTACAAGTGAACTTCAATGGGTTCATATGTTGCTGGCTATGATTGGACTGCCTATGACTGAATCATCTACTCTTCATTGTCATAATCAGTCTGCAATTCACATTGCTAGCAATCCAGTGTTTCATGAGCGAACAAAGCATATACAAGTGGATTGTCATTTTCTTTGGGAAAAGGTGAATCGTGGTATTATACGGTTGGTGCACACACAGTTCTGAGGAGCAGCTAGCAGACATTTTCACCAAGCCTTTTCGACGTAGACAAGTTTCAAGCATTTGCCACAAGTTAAGCCTTTTTGAAATGTATGCCCCAACTTGAAGGGGGAGTGTCAGGTTTATAAACTATTATTCTATAGTGTTAGCAAGTTGGAGTTATTTGTCTAATTGTACAAAGCTTAACCCTAAGCCTATAAATACTTCTTTTAATCTAATAAAATTCTGTTCTCTCTTTTACCAACAATAGTGACCATTGACAAAAAGAAATCTCAATAATTGCTGCTCTTCATATCAAATCTGTCAATTGATTAATCCCAGCAGAAGCTGTTTGGTCAAAAAGCTAGGAAAGTGATAAACAGATGAGACAGGAGTAAGAGTTCATTGAAAGAGAAGTAACCTGGCAAAAGACCGTGCTGATATACAGATAAAGTGCAGAGCTGCAGGAGCATAAGAAGAGAGATATTGGTCATCCCTGGAACATGCTCAAATTGGATCTTAAACTCTAAAACAATTTGATGCAATATAACAGAAAAACCTGGTTACAAAAGGTTTTTAAGTCCCCAAGGAAGATTTTCAATTCTAGTAGTTGATAGAGTAAGGCAATTAAACCTGCAATAGGCTATCATCTTTGACCAATCAAAATTAGTTTCCCATTTCCAAAGGGAGATAAGAGTGTCACTTAACTATGACCACTCAACAGGGACATGCTTTACAGTATGAAAGCTATCAAATATGAAATAGTACTACTAGTCACATGCACCAGTTTAAGGAAGCAATCTAAATATATTGCAAGACATTAACGGGAAAATCTTGCAAATCCCTTTGAGATGATTTAGCAATTACAAAATATTTAGTAAAGCAGTGTGGCCACCAAGGTGAAAAATTGCGTGTTCTAGACTATTTCAACAATAGAAAAGTTAATTCTTTTTACTATTATCATCAAACTGCATAGCTTGGGGGAGAGAGAGAGAGAGCATCCAATAACATCACTGTAGTTCTCTACTTGCATTCAAGTGTATGTATAGCAGAACATGAGTTGCACATATTCTGAATTTGAACGGTAATGCTAAATGTCTGCTGATGGACGAAAACTAACCTATGATGCTGATAGTGGTCTCTCATCGAGAGGATGAGATTAAGCATCACAGCTTCCCCCACTAGAACATAAATGAGTCCAAACCGCACGTACCACCTGAACTCCCGGATGTAGACGTGCATTTCCTGGCCAATCATAACTAACATGCAGCACCACACAAGAGTCTCTATGGTTAGTGAAACCATCTGCCGAAGAAAAAGGAAGGTGTTATTACAAGGCAAATCAGACTCGTAGTTTGCTCGTCAATGTTAAACAACATCATTTGAGATTGTTACAGGCTGGTGTTCTGAAGACTTACAGCATGACACAGATTGCAAGCTATTATGATCAGACATAAGTTGGCAAATGGCATTGAAATTTGTGCTATTAGCAGCAGCAGACATGCAGATGTGGAATTTAAAATTTAACCATAAGCAGATGCCGATTTGCTTCCTCAGAGGGTTGAACTTGGGATCAACAGAAGTTGGAAAAACTCACGTGCAAATAAGGATGTTTCCATTTAGTTTATCACTTATATCAAAAGACTAATTTCAACATCACACAGAATGTAGCAGTGGCGAGGAATGCTGCAGTCCCATGAGGATTTACTGGTGCCAAGCTTCTTCAAAAAGAAAGCAGTAGAAACAGATAAAAGAAAGGAGAGTCAATGTGCTAGTGAACAATTTCAATCTAATGCTTTCTTATATGTAAACGTTGGGCAATTAGCTACCAAATGTAAGCTTGTTAATAGGTCTTACAATATTAAACTCTGTTGATGTGCATGGTCACATGTTAAGTAAAATAACAACCGTATCAAGATTGTTCATCAAAAAAGAAATATTACTTGAATTGAAGGTAGGTTCTCAGATACCGTAAGATTCCTACCTCATATGGAAGGAGGCTAGTCTGACCATCCAGATTGAAAACCGAAAAGCCCATCACCAACCTCAGCAGAGGCATGGCAGCACAGTAAAAAGAAAGCAATCCCAACATATAGTTGTAGCATTTCGATCTCAAACAGTATCTTGGGACTTTCAAAGTCCTCTTGATCAACAAAATTCGGTAGCAGCAGAGGCCCAGAAGAACCAAATGGGTTATGGAAATGACTAAGGAATCAATGGCACAAGGTGTGTACGCACCGAAAGTGCTGTCCGCAGTCCTTGCCCAAATCTCATTCTCCTCCGGCTGGCAATACCAATCCAGTGGCTTGAAACCCATTTAGTTGATCAAGTAAGGTATATGCTTATAGTTCATCAAGTAATTTCTTCTTTGCTTTCCAATGAAAATAAATCCTTTCCTACAACAGCGAGAGTCCATCACAACTGCCTCAGTCAGAATTGAAATATATTCACTCAGAAGTCTCATTAGGCAAAAACTTCCCCTGAATTAATGAACATGTTCAGAAACATCCCTCATGAATACTGTAGGGGATTTGGAGTTGAAATAAGTTGAGCAAGAAAACCCATTATGGCGGAATCACAAAAAGTCACTGGGTTTATGTAGATTGAAGAGTGCAACGCAAGCAAAGTCACCGTCCATTGCTCGTTGTTCCTAACTAAAAACCCAGTTAAATTTCCTCGACTTGAGCTTTAACAAGTCCACGATCACCAAAACCATGCTTTGAGCTATGACCCAAAAGAAATTAGAACTCCCATTTTTTTTCAAACATAATACCAAGCAATCGCCTCAAACAAAATTAGAAACGAGAACATATAAACTCCACAGAGAGAGAGAGAGAGAGAGACAGAGAGAGAGAGAGAGAGAGAGAGAGAGGACAACCTGCAACACTCTTGAGCTGCTTCTTGTTGAAATGGCTCGTGAATTATATACATAGACAGTGAGCGTGTGAAGTAGACCGTTGAGGCAGATGAATCGTCACCTAGGAAATAAAAAAAAACAAAGGAAACATTGGCAGTTTGTGCTAGTTTCTAAGGAAAGGGAGCGAAGGAAGTCCGAGACAGACCAGAACACTTGGCGCCAATGCGTGCCCCTCCCACTGCTTGCGTAGGCAACCCTCTCACAGTGCTGAAACAGACGAGGACGTGATGGAGAAATCTTTGCATGATTGATTAGGTTTTAGTTTTCTACGTCTCTTTCGTTTTTGGCTTCTTCCTTGGACTTACAATCAAACGCTAACGACGGGCTACTCTTTCGGTGTCCATTGTGATCATTTGGACATATTCGTGGACAGGCATAATCTGCCTGCAACCTGAGATTTTTCTTTATGAAGTTTTTGAGCTTTATATCATTGGTTGGAACGCAACCTCTTCTCTCGATTGATTTCTCGTACCGTCTCGTGGTATCAGAAATTCATTAAAAGATTACAACCTTTTAAGTCTAGAGGATGCTGACAGTTCTTCTCACGTAAGGGTTATTTTCCCCCGTCTTATGCCGGGCTTGAGATTGTCTTCTCTTTATGCATTCCTCCAAACATCGACAATCCGCCATCAACTAGTGTGAGTCACGAATTTTGATGATTCTACCAACATTTGTCTTGAACATCCATGGCTAAAGTACACCGTAAGTACCAAAACTTGACTTAAGTGGATACTAAGCGTCAAAACTTCCAAAATGTAATTTAAGTATCAAAATCGAAGAAGAATGAAACACTTAAGTACTAATGGGAAAATTTTCTAAGGAAATTGGAAGTGGCATTTTTCCAACAAGTTATAGTGTAAAACAACATCGTTTTTAGTGATGACGTGGCTATATAAGTTCAAAACAACATCACTTTACCTCTAAATTTGAATTTTTAATAAAAATAATAATTAAATAAATTAGAACTATTAAAAAAAAAAAAGCAGTAGCAGCATTTGCCGAGGGCTTGCATAGCCCTTATCGCCGCTGCCCCACCATTATAGGCAAGAGCCAACGACAGTGGAGGAAGGGTCAGTCGGGGTCACTGAGCAACAAGTGCCTATAAGCCCTAGCGAATGTTGTGCCCTTCCCCCAGATCCGACGAGAGTTGTCAGCCCTTGCCCAAAGGGGCTAAGGGCTGCTAGTTGCTATCTACTAAGGGCTGTGTAGGCCCTTGTCGAAAGTTCCACCTATTTTTTCTTTTAAATTGATTCTTTAAATTTATTTTAATATTAAAATTCAATTTTGGGGCAAAATGATGTCATTTTGCATCTTTGTTGTTGAGTCAGCTTTTTGGCATGCCACAGACCACTTATATTAATAAAAATATGCCACATTAGATTTTCAGTTACCTTCCCTAAACTTTGCACTTAAATGTCTCGATTTTCCCAAAAAAAAAAAAAAAAAAAAAAAAAAAGTGGCACTTAAATGTACATTTAAAAAATTTTGGTACTTAAGTGTTCACTTCTGTCAAGTTTTGGCATTTGCGGTGTACTTTAGCCAACATCCACTATCAAGAGACCACTTGCATGGGTTGAGTTCTTATAAGAGAAGAAAAATTCATTTCCTCTTTGGTACCCATGTATAATTGGGTCCTTTCATATTAGAGACAAATAAAGGAATTGCTTCGATTATGTCCAGGTGGATCACAATGAGTACATGCGAAATTTTGTGCTCTAATTAATTTTAAAAATTAGATCGGTGGTGAAATTGATAGTTGGATGAGGATTTTTTTTATTATTTTAGAGAAAAACACATGTATGAGTTATGTGAGAAAAATCTCATATTAGAGAATTGATATGGTATAGAGCAATTAATGTATCCTAATTGGCTCATAACTCATTGACTTAAGCTTTTTTTAGTGAATGTAAGTCCAATTAGATATATTGATGGGTTCGGACTTGTAATCCTCTTAGCGATTTTCCCATATGAAGGTATTGGGCACTATAATGAAGCAATGTGAGCCCATAGGAAGCTAGGATGCCCAAATGTATAGAGTAGTTATTATATATTAGTTGACTCATAAATCATTGGTTTAAGTTTTTGAATAAAGGTATCGGGCTTCATATTGCACCGTCTGAACAAAAGCAAGGGTAAAAAATTACTTAGTCTTTTACATTAAAATGTTATGCATTGTTCATGATAACTTTGTTTCGAATCTACGCAAGTACCATCCTTAAACTACATTATTTAAATGTAATGAACACACATAGAGTCGAGGAAATAAATTGGATCTCGTCCGAATATCAACATAATTTAATGGCCATTATAAACTCGGGACGAATGTATTGTCTCTCTTCATAGTTGCTTGAACTTTCTGGTCTTGCGATTTTCCCTCTTACTCCTTCGCCCATGCTGAGGGAAGTTTCTTTTATTTTAATTTTCCGTGAAGCTTTTATTGTTCTCTAGGGATAGGACATTAAACTAAAGAAAAAATGACACAAATGATTTGTAAATTATAACTCAATATGTAATGTTGTCTATAATATTTTAATTTATTTGATGTGGTTCCTAAAATTTTTGTACATATTCAATCTAATCCTTAAACTATATGAAAATATCCAAATTTATCGTAAATTTGTTGATTTGTCTTCCAATAGGGTAAATTTGAATGGTGGATAAAAGAAAACAATAAACGTGGATTTTCCATGTAAGATGTTCAACTCTAATTAGAATATAACAATCCTTTTTTTGGTCAGAATAGAATAATCCTTTTAATTTGTTTAATTTTTTCAATTTGGAAAAATAACTATCCATGTCACTTGATACCTTGGGTTTTATATCTTGATTTAATTTGAATATCTTACGTGAACAATCCATGTGTAACATTGTTTTTTGTCCATCATTCAAACTTACCCGATTGGAAGTCCAATTAGCAAATTCGATTAATTTGAATTAATTGAATGATAATATTAGATATTTTCATATAATTTAGGGATTAGAATGAACATTTATCAAAAGTTTAGAAGTTACATTGAATAAACTAGAAGTTTTAAAAAATATATTCTATACTAAATTAGAGTTTAGGGATCGCATTAAGTAAATTAAAATTTCGTAAACCACGCTACGCTTGGACATTTTGGGTAGTTATCCCAAAACTAAAAGCTATCCCTCTGCGATGCACTATAAAAGAACTCTCCTATTCTGAAAGAGAAAAAAGGGGTGCACTCTCTAATTTGCTTCGATACTATTTAAAAGTTAATTTGGAACCATCGTGCAAATAAGCGCCCGTGGCCTAATGGATAAGGCGTCTGACTTCTAATCAGACGATTGTGGGTTCGAGTCCCACCGGGCGTGCTTTCCATGTTTATGAGGATTTTTTTTTTCTCTTCAATATTGCGATTTCCTCAATTTTATGATGAAATCTCAGTTGGAATTGTAGATTTCCGTCTTATGTCATACGTTTTGAAATATTTAATGACTCTTTAATGTTTCTACTATCGCTTTTTGTGAAATATTTTATGAAATTAATCAACTAAATTGATTGCTAAATTATTTTTTTGTACTAGGGAGATCAATTATACACCATTTTTGTAGTTATCGGGAGATCAATTATACACCATTTTCATAGTTATTCTAAGAGATATTGATTATTCGTAAAATGTCATTTTTGGAAATGTATGAAATGTCTGCAATAATTATATAACCATTTGTTTATGTCAAAGAAAATTTACTGACGAAGGGCGATTCGGGAAAATTTTAATTTGATATTAGTAGGAGAGAATAAAAGTATGGACAGGAGATTCACGAAACAAATCAAAAACTAGGGGGAATTTCTTCCTTAACATTTTGCCTTATTCTTTTTACAGAGCACCAATGTTCTTGAGGCCAAGAACAACCCCAACACCGATGATGTGGCCGACGGTGCCACAAGCCAAGGTGTCGGCAAGAGTGAAGCCGGCCGGGTCGCCAGTCTGCAGCCCCGAGTCCCTTGCCTCCAACTTCAGCCCGGCGGTGGCCTTCCGGTTCGCCGACGGCGCCAACCCGAACCTCCCAGCAAACAGCATCAGGGTTGTTGTGGTCACCATGATCTGCACACACACATGATGCACCCCAATTTCAGTCCCCCAAAATCTAATTTTATGAACAAATCGACCCGAAACAAATCCAACGACGGTCGAATCAGAGGTCGGAACTCAGTCCAATCTCGAACCATAACTTTCATCGACGACTGTACTCACAAATCGCTCCATAATCACTTCTCTTTAGCAAAATTACAGCGGATTCGAGGCGTCGCAGTTTTAAGACGGGAGAATCTTGTAACTACGAACTCCAATTCAGAAGCAAGAGTTCATTGGGCATCATTGAATTTTCCGGAAAAAGATAACACATTGCATGATGAAATGCGATGCAATGCGAAGCTTACGTGGGGCTTACCAAGTTAGTGGGCGAACCGATGAAGTCGCAGCGAGCCCCCAGCGCTCCCTTTCCCTTGCGCCTCATCGGCTGAACGACCGCGGCCTGAAAACAGCATGAACACAGATTTTACCTAACTCAAGATCTGGTGCAGAAATGAACTAACGAAGGCAATGCACAAGCAGCAAATCCATCAGCCTGCAAAACCCAACGATGGTTTCTCGAGGGGCTGGCTTCTTACCAGGCTTCGCACAGGAGCCGCTGGAGCAGCGGGTCTGAGGCCATTGAACTGAGGGAGAGATGTCATCACTGTTGTCGCCATTGTCGTGCTAGAACCAAAAAGAGAGAGAGAGAGAGAGAGAGAGAGAGAGAGAGAGATCAAGCTACAGATTTTCTGGAGTCTCTCCTCTCTTCAAGCCGAGGTTTGATGATTTTGACTTTACAGAATAATTTGCTGCAAATCCTAAAGGGTTATAAGCAAGACTTGGTGGCAGATTCTGCACCACAGCCAGATGAGCTTTCTGTGGCCTCGGAGAGCCCAGCCTTGGATACGTCAAGATCCTTGCCGCCGACGTGGCATCCCACCATTGGGTTCTCCGGTTCGGATAAGGTTTTCGGGTCTGCCTGAGGAACTTCTCTCCCCTGACGAGGAGGTCTGGATATCATGGTAACATGTCCCCCCTCCGCCGGGGGGATTAGGATTTATTATTTGTTTACTTGAAAATTATGTTTAAATAGATGGAAAGGCTTGGTTGGAATCGAGATTTATGAAACTTCGTGCCGTCCAAAGGCTAAATTATATTGGAGGTTTGCGATTGTTGGATAAAATCTTCAATAATAAGGTTTATACTCACTAAGTACGCTTTTATCTCCCTACTCTTATGAAATGAATGATTAGATCTATGAAATTATTTTGTTTCGCAATCTAATCCTCTAACTTAGGCTCCTTAATGTTTTCTAGGAAGTTATTTTTTAGGAAAATGAAAATATTTTTGGATATTTTTAGTTGAAATCTGAAAATGAATTAAAAAAATATTTTTCATTATTTGGTATGAAAATTTTGAATTTTTGAGAAAAATTACCAAAATATTCTATTTTTGTTTATATTCTTTTATTTTTATCTTTGTCTTTTTCATTTTCCTTCTTCCTTACTCGATCACCGATCGGTCATAGTCGAGGGTCGAGCCTTGCGAACTCTCGCCAAATTTTGGTGAGTTGAGCCAAGCCAACCACCCTTGGGTGAGGCTCCCCTTGCTAAATCTAACAAGCTTGAGCTCGCCAACCTCAAGCGAGACTCTATCTTGCTAGATTTAGTGAGCTTGAGCCTTGTGGGCTTTGGACGAGCTCGTCTCTTGCCTATGTTCGATCAGTGTAATTGCAACTGGTCGAAAAAAGAAAAAGACAAAGAAAAAGAAAAAGGAATTAGAAATGCAATTTTTTGAAAGAGGAAATACAAAATAAAAATAATTAAAATGAGTGCAAAGAGGGTGCTTGGTCTAGGTGAAAGAAAGAGGATTAAAAATGATTTTTTCCTTTCATTTTTTTGAATATTTTTTTTGATAGAAAATATTTTTTTTGACTAGTTGACTTTCTGAAATCAAATGCCGCAAAATCCGAAAAACACCTTCTTGCAAGTCTTTTTTTTTTTTTTCCCACCAGGCAGCAAATTTAACAAAGATATCTGTTAATGGTTGGCGATTCAAGGACTCAATATCATTAATCAAATAATTCTGAGGATTCGATTGCCCTAAAGCCCAATAAATTAGTCAAGAATGCGAGCATCCCCGCCATAGTTGGAAACCGAAAGCTAAGCCGTGGAGTGCCCAAGTTTTGTCTTCCTAAGTGCATTGCCGAGGCTCTCAAGAGGAGAAAATAGAACCAGGCTTTAAAACCGGTTCAACCCGTTGCTTCATCAGTGTTAGGATTAACGGTGTCACTGATTCTTGTCCTCTGGCGGTGTATGAATATAAGGCACGATCCGGCTTCGACCTCTTCCGAGAAGTCTCTTTCATCGGTGTCTTAGTGAAGCCTTTTCATGGCCGAGTGCGAGGCATTGAGAAAACATTTGTGATCTTGTGATGGTCATGACAGCTTGTTCAGGAATTGATAATAAAGGGAAGGAGTCCAGGTGAACTCTATGTGCTTTCTCCTCCTAGTCTTTTTGCTTCCCTCTTCAGGTAAAACTGAAAGGAGGTCAAGAGAACGAGAATTCTACCTCAACCGCAGCTTTTGCATGCTGATTCACTATGCTTCCTCAAACAATTGCCAGAAACGTTTGGTTAATTTGGACCAGTATATTCAGAGTATCATTCTTCGGGGGACTTGGAATCGAAGCTGTGTTTTCGTATCATGTTGGTCAGTAATTGATATTTTAGGTTGTGAATTTGAGCTGCTGATCCAATTTGATCTTTGTTTGGCAGTATAGCGCATTGAAATGAGTGTGAAAAGAATTACCTCTAGGAATTGTTTTAGGGAAATGGATGACGCATTAATCTTCTAAGGAGAAGATTAGATGGTCGTACTGGGTTTCCAAATAGTTGATCCGACTGATGCAGCTCGCTTAATGAAACCCTAGAATGGGCAAAATACAGTTAGTGAAGATGAAGAAAATCTCCACAGTAGCTTTGCCATTAGGCAAACATGTCAAGATAAACACATGCGCCCACATGAATATATCCGTCATTGTCAAAAACTTCAGCTGCCAACGTAAAGCAAGGGGATGTTCTAATTTGAATGAAAAATCTCCTACTCTAATACCATATGAAGCTAAATGCAGAATGACTATGTATATATGCTGAGCTAGTAGAGAACAATAATATATTTCATCGCTGTTTCAGACATGACCTAGAGATATAGTGTCGTCTGACTTCTGAAAAAATGTGGCCAGAAGGTAGCTCATCAATTGCATTTAGGTGTAGTGTAGTGCCTTCGCATAACCTATATCGCAGTATGCTTCTACAATTACAAAGGTTCTGATTTTTCCTTTTCCTTTTTCTTCACTTATGGTGTGAGAAGCCAAGTGACAGGACATGGGGATATCTACAGTTTCGGCATCGTCTCGCTAGAGATTTTTGCTGGGAAGAGGCCCACTAATGACAAAGGTTTCAACCTCCATGACTTTGTTGAAAAAGCATTATCTGGTGAAGCAGAAGAGATTGCAGACCCCGTGCTGTTCCAGGGTATGCAAGAAACAGAAGAAGTCAGACACAAAAACCAGATTTGAACCAGCAATGGAAGACGCAAATCTTCAGTTCCTATCAGTAAGCGACATTGGTAGTCTTCATGTCAAAAAAATAAGTGCTTGTTTTTTTCCTACTTTTTCCTCTTTTAGATAGGAGAAATGCTTATTTTCTGGCAACGGAATTCATGCATCAATGTTTGAAGCAGTAACTAATCTAAGCATTTTTTTTAATAACTGAAAGCAAGAGAGCAGGGAAGGTAAGTAGGAGTGAAGGTGGAAGGAGGCAGCTACAAAAGATCCACTGTTATTGTTCTAGAAGTAGTTATCGACTTTAGTATTCTGGTCACAATCATAATAAGGAGACAATTGCCAAAGAGCAAAATATGACGCCTGAAATTCAATAGATACTCCTGGCGCAATAAGAGGTATGAACTCCAGAAAGCTAAAAGTTGCATTCCTATATAGCCTTTCATGGGCTGACTAAAATCCTGTTTCCCTTTCGGTCATCAAGAACACAAGCCCTGACACATTCCAAGAGGGCCTTGATAACAAGTACACCTTAACAGCACCAGTTAAAAGCTTTAAAAGAAGAAGAATTGCTTATCAAATCACATTGAATACCGAAAAAGTAGACATTTTAATGAACTAATTGGACCAAACATCAAAGTTTCATTTTTAACGAGTGTTCCAAGACAATTTACTGACATTTTCCTTCTAAGCAAGCACCTGTGGTCTCCTGCACGTGGTAAACATTCATTGCAGAACTGACTGGTGATATAGTCCAATCAACCCATATAGAAGTCAACAGAAAAATGGAGTTTGTTCATCTTTCATATATGACAATCGATTAGTACAACTCCTTCAAAAAGCAGAACTGAGCTTCCGGGTTTAAAATATAGTACTCCAATACTTAGCTTACAACTCTTATATTGTCATATCCTTTGTCACCACCGAATCTGTTTTGACCAAGTCATAAGGGCAGTGTGGCAAGGTTCTTTCTCTGAGGAAGAACTCATCCTCTAGAGTGTGCAAGAGGCAGGAGCTCTTCTAAGTATGATGGTGCAGAGTCGCACTAAATAAAGACAGTTTGTGAACATCCTTAAACTATGACCATAAGATATACAACTCAGTGCCGAGCAATTATCGACGTGATAGCATTAGCATACAAACCTTTCGATGGAGACAGGACAGCTTGTAACTACTTTCAACATTTCTTCAAGAAAAAATTAGAATGCCTTACCTATCCATATACTCAGTATATTCATTACGTTGATCATACTGAGCGGCCTACTGCACAGTGAAAAAATCAAGAGAACGGTTTAAGAGCCATCTTTGTACAAGCCAATCAACTAATCTCATTCCATTTTAGGCATAGTGCTTATGTATACACCCTCACAGTAATTTGAGCAGAAGCATTTCCTTTTGCAAGGCAAATGAGTATGTGAGTTTTCACCATCTTTGTCAAGTCCTCATCTCAATGTTTCTGTTTTGATTAATCTACAGAAGGCAAAAGCAACCACATGAGGCAAACGCTGTGCCTCTCATGCTCCTTCCTCCCTCCAGGATTTGTTTCAACCACCCTATAGAATTTGGGTTGTGTAGACATGGCCCAAGCCTCAGCAATAACTTGAGTGAAGACGCACAGTGAACGCAACCCATCAGAATTTCTCATTGCATATGTATCAACCTTACAGACTTTGAGGAGAACCAAAAATGACAAACCATCCAATGTCCAGTAATTAGAGGCTCTACTCAAACAAAGTCAAGTTGAAAACATCCCTTCTGCATTAAGTGCTAAGGAATTAGTTATTCCATCACCATGCCTTTTGACAGAGGCAGAACAGCTTTCAACTTCTTCACCAGTTCATGGAGCTTCCTTATCTTGTCGGCCTCTCCAGCCTGCAGCAATAAGCCCCCCAACATCCTAAATGGTGCTTCAGTCATTAGCCTTCCTCTCTCCAGCATTTGTTTAGAGCACTCAAAAGCTTCTAGTACTCTTCCACGAGAACATAATCCAATCACTAAAAGATCCAGTGCATGACCATGAGGACAATGCCCTTTGCCCACCAGGTATTCCCATAAATGCAACCCCAGATCAACTTGTCCATTAATACAAAAATACTTCATCAGCATGACCACCGTCCGCGTTTTAGGCACAAAATTTCTCTGCACCATTTTATGATATAACTTAAATACTCCGTCTATTTCTTTTGATCTCATTAATCCAAAGAACAATGTGTGATAGGTCATATTGTCGTGCCCAACTTGCTTCAACTCCATCTCATCCATCAAGGCAATGGCGGCTTTTACATATTTTGCTTTTATCAGTGCACTAATCATCGCATTATAGGCTGCTGTATCTGGTTGCATATTTCTTGTAAAAATCCCATCAAACAACTCCTTTGCCTTTGTTAGATTGCGAGCAACCCCTGCACCATGAATCAAAGTAGTAACTGTCTCAACAGTGGGCAAGCAACCGACCCCTTCCATCTCTTCAAGAAGCCTTAAACCATCACCTACACAACCTCTCTTACAGTAAGCATCAATCCTGATATTATATGTCACTGTGTTAGGTTTAAAACCTCTTCTAACCATCTCATGGTAAAACAACTCCACTGAGGTCACATCGCCTGACTCTTTAAATCCCAAGAGTAGTATATTCATGGTCTTCGTATCGGGAGAGAATCGCGAATGCATCTTATTGAACACGGATCGTGCTTCCTTCATCTGCCTCTGCGTGCAAAATGCCCGAAGAAGTATATTGAACTCATCTGTACCAAATTTCTTACCAACAAACACATCATTCTCCATCCTTTCAAATGCCAGGAGAGTATCCTCATACGACTTGAATTTTGCAATCTTTGATATCATGATGCTCATCGCCTTCAGCGTAAGCAAAGAAGGGTGTGTTACCCGCATCTCATCCATCAATTCCCAGGCTTTCTCAAAGTACCGCATCCTCGCAAGAATGTGGAGAGTTCTTTCAAATGCCACTGAAGTCGGACCACACGGCGAATGGCGGACAGTGTATCTGAAGAACTCTAGAGCTTTGAGACCATTCGAATGAGCCCCAAATAAATGACCAAGCACGTCCTCTACCAAGCCGGTGGAAAGAGTATGCGACGGGATGTGCTTCTGGAGGACGGGTTGAAGCGGGCTATCGGGAAATGGGTGGTCATTGATGATCTTGGTGATTCTGTCAATCTCGTTATCCCTTTCCAAAGGAGCAGCGGCGCAGAGAAGTCGGGACAAGAAGCGCCGGTGCGGAACTCCAGCGAACTGATTCTGGGTCAGTAATTTCATCGAACGGCTCATGATCAATGGGATTTCCGAGGAAAAAAGCAATCAATTCTCATGTGGGTTCTTCCGGAATCTAAAATCACGTCAACCAGGAGTCTAATGCTCGGCTATGTACGGCCACCCATCACCAGAAATTTCGCATTCGAACACCCTCGTGAAACGATTCGATCAAGCGACGCTATTTTTCGAAAATTGGAACGACAAAGGAACACACTCCCCCTCCTCGTCTCCTTCACGACAGCGGCGGCACTGTGGAGCCTGAATCTCGGTCGATTTGGAGGTACAGTCCACGGTTGGCCAAGAATGCGGATGTTCGCCGCGCTCGAAATCTGGGAACTTGCGTGTTCGTCTGCTTTGGAACAAGCTCTTGCTCCCGCACCATGTACTCTACTGTTAACCTGCTGTATTTAGGAAAATTACGAAAAGTAAAGAAAATTATTGACTGATTAGGTTGAACATATTTACAAATAATGAGGGAAAGATTCGCTCAACTAGGTATCTTATTAACGTTACGAATAAAGAAATTTACCATTTTCGTTGGTATATTTATTATTTCTTGTTAAAAAAATTACAAACCATAGTAATCAAAAAAGTTAGGATTAATAGATTAAAAACACCAAACTGGTACATTTATAATAAATTTATCTTAAATTAATTTTTTATTATAAAAAATTTCGAATTAAGACACTCGTGACAAATTTACCCCAAACTAATATATTTGTGATAAAGTTACCCTCCGTTAATTTTCGTTAATTTGAATTAATATCACGAAAGATCACACACATTTGATAAATTATGGGTAAAACCCCAAACTAGTACACTATCAATTGTTGTGTGTAATTTAACTCAGCAATTTGACTGTAAAATTTAATGGAAATTAACGGAGGATAAATTTGTTATAAGTGCACAAATTTGAAGTTTTCGTGATAATAACCCAAAAGGTTACTACAATGCAAGGAAAATTACATCATCTTATGAATGGATATGAAAGGATAGTAGGTAAATTACTGTTAGTAAGGATAAATATGAACACCAAAAGAAAGTTATGTTTACAAAAGAAAAGTTATGATGATACGGGTACTCACGACGGAAGACAAGATATTTATTATTCTCAAGTGTATGACTATTTCTCTTGGAAAATTGTGAACCATAGGACTCACAGGACTTACAACATCCAATGGAAAGTTCCATCCTCTAATGAAACGGTACAAAATTATAAGGAGTATGGAACATTTTTAAGTGCCAAAACTTGACACAAATGGACACTTAAATGCCAAAATTTCTAAAATATACACTTAAGTGCTAACGATGATAAAATTTGACCAAAATGTTGACATGGCATTTTTCGACGACTTTTTTTTTTGTTGAGGTGGCAATTATTTTTTAAAAAAATTTTTTGCGTGGCTAGCTTGTCCCAAAATGACATCATTTCGCCCTAAAAAATTAGCAAGGTCCTCTACGACCTTTATTGCTGTCATCGCCCCACCATCCCCGGAAAGGGCTAGTGACGGTGGGGCGAGGGCTGACTGGGGTTGCCCGGCCATTGGCTAGGGCTCAATATTCAACCAACCCTCGCCCCACCGTCGTTGGCCTTAGAGCCCCTCGCTGAATGTTGCCCATTCTTTTTTTTAAAAAAAATTTAATTCATATTTATATTAAAAATTAATTTTTTTGGAGCAAAACGACATCGCTTTGCACATTAGTTGTTGAGTAGAGAACTCTAGTGAACCACGTAGACCACATAAGTCATGTGGGATTTAGGCTACCCTCACTTAAGTGTCTTACTTTTTTAAAAAAAAAAGTAGCACTGAAGTGTAATTTTCGGCACAAATATCCATTCATGCCAAGTTTTGATATTTGCAGTGTACTTTAACCAAATTATAAGTAACAAATAAGCTACTACTATTAGTGAGGATTGAACGTAAGAGGAGAGTAACGGTCAGTAAGGTAATTTAGTTGCAAAAAGAGAAGAAAAATTACAATTAACATTGATAGATTACGATTCTTTTGTGGCATATTACAATCCATAGGTACTACGTATGTACAACCACGAAAGCAAAATTATGTTCTATAAAGAAATGATAAAATTATAAGTAAAAGTAAATTAATATTAGCGAGGACAATAATGAACGGCAAAAGAAAGTCGCAACCAATTACGTAGTTTAGTTATAATAGGAGAAGGGAATTTTCAATTCACTTAGGGTCGACTACTATATTTGATCGAATAATACTAATCACAGGACCCACATAACTTACGACGGCAAAAATAAATTACGTCCTTTAAACATGTGTTACAAAATGATATTTAACGGGTAAATTACTCTTAGTGAGGATAAATACAAAATGAAAATAAAGTTAGGGATTATAGTTTGCTAACAATACATGATAAGTTCCTCTTTACTTACAAAAACTACGAACCATAAAACTCATAGAAGTTACGACGACCTGAACAAATTTACTATCTCTAAGAAAAAGCTGCAAAATGATGAGCAAGGAAAGGAAAATTATTATTAATGAGGTTAATTATGAACATGTGAGGAAAGTTATGATCTTTATAGTTTACTTACAATAAAAGAAAGTTATAAAATAATTACTATTAACTTGGAAAAATTACCAACTGTAATATTCACAAAAGTTACTTTGATGGAAAAAAATTGAACAATCTCTTAAGGAAAGTTACAAAATAATAAGTCTCGGATAAATTTTTATTACCGAGCATAGTCATGAACTCCAAAGGAAAGTTGTGATTAGTTAGTATACTAACCACAAGAGAAGGAAATTACTATCGACCAAGGTAGACTTTTATTTGTTGAGAAATACTAGAATAACAGAGGGCACGGAAAAATTATTACGATGAAAGAAAAATTACGTCGTCCAAAGAAAGCTTACGAAAGGATATTTAACCAGAAAATAATTATTAGCGAGGACAAATACGAACATTAGAAGGAAGTTTCGATAAAACGGTCTAGTATACTAAGAACATAGGAGAAGGAAATTTACTTATTGTAGCGGTAGTTCACTATGATACATGGAATTTACGAGAAAATAAGGAAAATTTACCACTATAACTATTGGGGAAATTTGTGAACAGCGAAAGAAAGTTACGATCAATGCAGCAAAAAACTAGAAAACTAAATTAAACTTATCATCACTGGAAGACCGATGCAAAGTACATTGAAAAGTTAGGATAAAAGAGGTAGTTTACTATATATAGGAGAATTTCACGGGAAAGTCGCGCGAGGAGAGACGTCGTGGGAGGCAGAGAGAGATGTGGTGCCTAAGGTTCAACCCTGGCAACTGCAAGGAGATAGAGGCGGCAAGGCTTGCGCAAGACGGCTGGGTTCAACGCGGGGAGAGAGAGAGGGAGGGAGGGGGACTATTTTATCTTTTTTCTGCTTAAATCTCACCCACCTTAGGACCTATATAATCTGAGATACAAGAAATATGCTAAATTTGGCCTCTAGAGATGAAATTCTTGTGGCCAAATTTATAATTTAATTGCAAGAAATATGCTTCTAGTGACCAATATTAGTTTGATTGGTTTCTTCTCACAATTTTTGGACATGTCTCCTTGTGGCTTCTTTCATTTGCTGCTAGGAGGCTTCTCCCATTTGTCCCTTCAATCATAAACTTCGTCTTCCCCCTCTTCGTCATGGTGGTGATATGCTTGCCCACCTTTTACCCAAACTTAGAACAGTCGGGCTAATGGAGATCAATCAAAGTCTAAACCATTGCTAGAGCCTTGAATAGCTCTTGCACTCCTCCCTATTGCAACTCCAACTTCATCCATGACTTAAGCCCACTCATGAATGTGAATGGAGCCTTAAACTCATTTATATTCATAATCTCCAACAAGAGCTCAGTAAAATCCTATACATACTCACAAACATTACCCTTCTACATGAGATGGCATATCTTAATCTGCACTTCATCCTTAACAAACTCCAAGAAGAACTGGTCCCCAAACATGATAACCAACACGACCTAATACTTGATCATCTTGGCACCTCGCCTTTCAGTGTCTCAGCTACATCACCACCAAAGCATGACAACATTAGATAAGTACATGACAACAACCCATACTTGTGTCTTGTCCTTGATTTCCATGGTACCAAAGTATCACTTCACGCCCCATATGAAGTTCTCCACCTCATTGGTAGACTTATCATGTAAAATTATTGTGGCCCACATAATATATTTTATATTATATGGTTTAATATAATTATTATAATGCTATATAAAATAAATAATGTATTGGTTATGAGAAGGTGCGACTCTAATAAAATGAAAAGGTATAATACTTTTCTGAAGAGGTACAACTTTTATGAAAGTGAAAAGGCGCTTTGATGGAAGGCACCTATTGGAAGAACGTATAAATAGAGTCCGGTCTTCTCTCCACCCATAACAACGTATTTTTCTTCTCCATCAATTGAATAAAGTAAGGAATAGTGGGTTAAGAGAGAGAAATCGGATTTCTTCATTTGGTTCGAGTTCGACGGTAACGCTATGGATAAAGGTATGTTTTCATCTATTTGTGAAGATCACTGTTTTATTTTTGAATTTCTGCATCAAAGTGTTATATGTATAATCTAACATATCACCCTTGAACTCCTTTCGCCTTGAAACATCCACCTCTAGATTTGGCATTATGTTGAACATTTCACTCACCACAACCATCTCGCAAGCCCTAAGTTCCCTTTGACCATCTCCAGCTCCTCTAGAAGGTCATTTATAATGTACTCGAGAGCAACATTCCTCTCATGCAGTTGGCTAGCAAGATGATTCAAAGTTGCCAAGAAATGATTGTGAAGCGTCTCCCCAACCTTGTTGATCAGCTTTTCCAAATCCTCGAATGTATCCTTCTGTTCACGCATGACCACCATAATCTTAGTAAGATTATCCTCAAATGAGGATGTGATATCTATCTATCGAGTCCCCTTGACATGAAACTACTTATCTTAAGCCTTGTCTCCAATGATAGCAATAGCAGTAACAACCAATTTTGACATTCTCTTGACCACTTGGTATGCACCACCAACTCTCTCACCCACATTGTGTACAGCTTACCCTGATATCCTTTGTCATGGGCCAACACTTGAGATTACATATATCACTTAGGCTTCCTTTGACTCATTCGCCCTTTCTTGTAGTTGCTACCTAAGCTCAGCCTTCCATCACTCACTCATTCAGTTGGCCCACCTAGGGTCATAGAAGAGAGAAGTGTTTTGGGAGAGAATGCTTTATTATGACACAGGGATACTTGAAGTGTCAAAACTTGGCACGAAGGGACATTTAGGGTCTGTCTGTTTTTACTCCAAATAGTGTCTGATTCTGTTATTTTGTTTCCTAGAACCAAAAAAAATAAGAGTAGAAATCCGTTCAGTAAAATTTTGTTCCCTAAAATAGATTTGGAACATAATCAAGAAGTAGAAAAAAGTAACTTCTTGTTCTTAAGAACAATTCTTAGAATCAGTTTTGATTTTTTTTTTTTTTAATTTTCTTCTATTTTTTTTTCTCTTCTTCTCTTCCTCTTTCTTCTTCTTCCTTTTGGTTGGTCGCCAACCTCGGCTATGGTCGGTGACCAGCCAGATGAGGGATGGCGACCTCACTGGAGCGTCGCTAGAGGTCGAGGACGCTGAGCCACGGCGAGGCTCACATGAGCCTCGCCGTTGGCCTTGCCTTAACTAGGCTAGATGAGGTTGACCTTGCCGCTCGCCGAGCCACCTCCAGGTCGGTGTCACCTGGCGATGGCCGGTGAGGCCAAGCCTCACCGATGGTCAAGGCGAGCTCTGTCTTGCCGGATCTCGAGCATGGTCGACCTTGCCCAGCCCAGCTAAGGCCGAGGCCGAGGCTCACCTTGGCTAGGCGAGCCTCCTGCAAGCTCATTGGACCTCGGCCGGCGGGTTGCTAGTCACCGACCACAGTGGCTAGTGACCGGCTATAAAGAAGAATTAGGAAGAAGAGAAAAGGAAAAAGAAAAAAAAGAAAAAGAAAAATATAATAAAAGTATTAAAAAATTAAAAGAAACAAAAAATTTAAGAATTTTACCAAACGCATTTCTATCTTGAGAATATAAATTTTGGACAATTACCAAGCGCGTTCTTTTACTCAGAAATTGTTCTCGAGAGTAGAATTAGAAAGAATCATTTCTGATAAAAAATTGTTTCTCGGAATGAATGGTTACAAAACGCGCCTTTAAGTGTCAAAAATTTGGAAAGTGATACTTAAGTGCCAAAATCGGAGTAAAATATATCGTTATTGCCAACAGCAAGAAAATCCGGTCAAAACACTAACGTGACAATTTTTCGGCAAGCCTAATGCAAAACAACGTTGTTTTGCTCGCTAATGTGGCTAGACAATGCCCAAACAACATCATTTTGGTATTGATGTGATAAATAATTAATATAAAAATTAATTAAATGAAATTTAAAACCAAATTTAAAAAAGGAAGGGAGGAGGAAGATGAATATGTGTGGCTACCGCCTGTTCATCTTCATCCTCCCTTCCCTTTTATTTCTTTTTAAATTTAGTTTTAAATTTGATTTAATTAATTTTTATATTAAAATTCTAATTGTGCCAAAATGTCGTCGTTTTTGTGTTTATTTGGTGAGTCAGCCTTTCGGCGAGCCACATAAGTGAGAAAATTAATAAAAAAATTGCCACATAAGTGACGGGGTTTGTCGGATGTGGCACTCAAGTGTTCTATTTTTCGAAAAAAGTACTTAAGTGTCACTTTCGTAACTTTTGACACTTAAGTATCCCATTGTGCCAAGTTTTGACACTTGAGGTATTCTTTTGCCGCTCTACTACTCTTATTGTGTTGGATTTGCGGGATGATACAAATGAAGGGAAATTATGCCTATGTGTACATAAGTCCTTCTAGTTACAATCATAAATCTCCCCTTGATCTAATGGTGGAAATCCAATTTCCCTATCCACCGTTTACCTTATTAAATAGTAGTATTCTCCAAAATATGAGTATACGTTTCCAATATCGTCCTAGGAATATTTGATAATACTTCAAAACCTAGATCTCTAGAAGTTTTAAAGCATGTTTAGTCATCTAGGCCATGTACTTAGCCTCACACTCTCCAAGACCCCTCTCTCTCTCTCTCTCTCTTTGGCCTTCTCAAAATAAATCCAAATGCTGCACTCCATTCTTCTTTTTTTCCAAAATCCCCTTTTTAGAATATTAGAATCTAATCCCCTTAAAAATTTCGTCCTCAAAAATTTTGAATAAGGGAGATACTTTTGTTTTATATCTTCCTCTAGCTCTCATGCCCCTTGTCTTTCACTATGATTTTGTCATTGTCCCTTCACATAAGGAATGGTGGGATGCCTCAATACTTGGCCTTGCAACCTTTAAGTAATGTTTTCTTGAATTTTGTAGGGTCCTATAATGAATGACATTATTAGGGCCGGCAGTATAGTTTTGCAACATAAATACATGGAAAGCGTTGGGTATTCCTGCTAGGACATGTGGTAAAGCAAGTTGATAAGATACATCTTCGATTTCCACGTAGCGAATTCAAAATGGAACGTCTTAATTTCGTTTATAGATTAACTTGAAAAATAAAAATCCATGAGCATAATTAATCTGAAGGCCATGAAATTTTGAATGTAAAATGGACATTTGTCATATCGTTTAAGAAATGGCTGACATTATAAATTCCTAGAGAGAGTTTTTGTAGCATAAAAGAGGCAAAATGGAGGAAAGGCAAACTTATTAATATTGTTTAGCTAGGAATACTAATACAGATTTTAATTATAAGAACCATATATTAATTTTAACAAGGGTTAATACCACCAAAAACTCCCCAATCGATACATCTATGATAAATTTACTCGAAACTAATCTTTTAATTATCAAAGATCCCAAACTGATATATATGTGACAATTTTATACCAAACTAATTTTTTGACCACAAAAAATCCTAAATTAGTACATCTATGATAAATGGATGGTGAAACACTCGTTAGTTGTCGTGTGTTATCCAACTCAAGAAATTGACGGTCAAATTTAATAAAAACTAATTGACGGTAAATTTGTCACTAGTAGACTAGTTTAGGGTTTTGTATTGTCAAAAAATTATCTTGGATAAATTTGTCATAAATATATCAGTTTAGGGTTTTTTGTGATAATCCTTTTAACAATTAACAATCAAATATTGACGAATATATTAAAATAAAATATACTAAAATCAAGCAAATTTTCAAAACTCTACAAAAATAAAATATTTTAATGTAACAATTAAAATCATATACCTTATTTTACATAATAATAACATGGTGGGGTTATTTCTACACCAATTTTAGTTAAAGTGCATCTTTTGACCAAATCTCTCTCTCTCTCTCTCTCTCGCACGTAAATCAGCTATAAAATATTGGGGAGAAACCCTTTGCATTGGGTTTCCACATGTTGTATGATAAAATTTATTAAGTTTTCTCTTCTCTCGTTATTATATATTTATTCTTATTTACCCAAACGCAAATTTATAGGGAAAATATATGAGCGGAGATCTTTTGCTTAAAGATGATAGTTGATTATCATTTACATCTGTATCTGTATGTATTTTAAACTAGCATAAGCCAGTGATGCGCACACATTCTTGACTACTATCAGTTTACTTAAATCCAAATAAAATTCCCTTGCTTCTTTTTTTTCTTTTGACTTGTATGATGCTCATTAAGACGAATTGCGATCAATGAGCTATTGGAAATCTAATTCAATGAAAGCTCGGGTTCTGTAATGTGACTAGGAACAATGGCTCTCCGTCAGCTTAGTCAAAGCACGAAATAATTGGATGTCACAAATTGCTCTCTTCCTAGAGCTATGTTCATTCATATAGAGGCAACACTGTCGCTTTGGTGGGTGAACAAGGTGATATAGCTTTCAAGTTTGGCCTTCTAGAATGCGGCAATATGAGGATATGTATTAATGCTCAATGTGCATAATAGGTACTATCCTTATATGCCTTAGTATAACTAGTCTCACTTAATTCCAATCAAGTAACCTGTGTGTATCAGATTTCTCTAGCGGGTGCAAGTGCAAATTCTTCTACGCTACTTTTTATGAGACTTTCTATTTTCATTAATTCGTGAGGAAAAAATGCAAGGTAATCACATAACAAATATGTGCAATTAGGTCCCTGAATCTATTTTTCGGGCAATTGGGGTCTCGAGTAATATACTCTCTCTCTCTCTCTCTCTCTCTCTATTCCTTAAATGAAAATGTTGATGTGGCTGTGAAGAAATTATTGTGAAGCGCTACAATGGCGTCCTATGTGGCAAATAGAGAAAAGTTTAAAAAGAATATAAATTAGAATGAGTGTGTTCCAAAATTCGGAAAATAAGAAATCCAGAGGAAAGGAAAATGAAATGCGTAATAGGAGTGTTGGAGGAGAAGCCACCGTCTTAGTAGTGGGGTGACATCCTAGCTCCCGCATCAAATGATCACTTTCTCATGGGGATAATTTAAAGTATTACCGATGGACTCAAGTCAATAAAGTGATTGACTTGAAGTTAACATCCCAACCATCGAGCTTCCGCCAATTTTCCACCCGACTACTGTGATTGATCCAACCTGTAAAACGGGCTTAACCCAAAAGTAAATATAAACAAGACTCCCCACCTCCCCCGTCCATCCCCCCCCGCGGCATTTTCCACTCGGCTGCCCCCTAGTTTTTTTGCTCGACTACTGTGATTAGTCCAACCCATAAAACGGTAAGACTATTGGCCCCTCCCCCGGGTTTTCCACTCGTTGCCATGATTGATCCAACCTGTAAAATCGGCTCAACCCAAAGTAAATATGAGCAAGACTTTTGCCCCATCCCGCCCTAGTTTTCCACTCAATTGTTGTGATTGATCCAACCCATAAAATGGGTTCATTCCAAAAGTAAATACAAGCAATACTTCCTCCCCCCCCAACACCCCCACCACCCAAAACAAGATTGGCTGGATTAGTCATCCCGACTTGAAGTGGGTTGAACTTAAAGGATCAACCATATAGGATTTTCACTATGAATTTTATGTATTATCATTACGGGGTATTGAGCAAAAACCAATGGACGGTTTGGAACACTCGGCTATTGAGTCAATATCGTTTGCTTGTGATGGTTTGGAGGAAAAGGAGTGCAACTTCTCCAACGTGTTGAGTGCTGGAGCCAAGGTTGGGGGGTTTCACAGTTGACAGTTGCTCATTCGCCATTACTTTTGGCTTTGTCTGCGGCATGGAAAAAGGAAAACCAGAAAGGCTCTTCAAAATGCTCTCCATCATACTCCACCCCTCTTTATAAATCTCTTCACAATTTGCATTAGCACTCACCACACCTCTCATTTCCTCTTATGGTCCCTCCTTTCATATCTACCCACTTTTGCTCGAGCTATGGAGCTGGCGCACTTCATTTTTACACAATTACAGCCATGTCGTTTCCTTCTCTCGCTTGTGCTTGCGTCATGCCTTGTCCTAGTCTCCTCTCGCCACAAATGAAACCGACAAACTCGCACTCCTCGCATTTAAGGCTGCAGTCAAAGACCCTTACGGGTGCTTGACTCATGGAACGACACCATTGGATTTTGCCATTGGTATGGTGTCACATGCGGCCTAAGACACCGGAGGGTCACCATCCTGAGCTTGGAGTCACTAGGACTCTCGGGGTCCATCTCCCCTCTTATCGGAAACCTAAGCTTCTTGAGTGAAATTTATCTTCAAAATAATAGTCTCATTGGAGAAATCCCCTTACAAGTCGGGCAATTGTGCCGCCTAAGTTGGCTACGGCTAAACAACAATTCTCTCGCCGGAGAAATTCCCAAAAACGTGTCTAGTTGCTCAAAACTCACAGCCCTTAGCATTGCAAACAACCAACTAACTCGGAGTAATTCCCACGGAACTCGGTTCATTGTCAAAGCTAAAATATTTGTCTTTGTATGAAAATGCACTATCTGGGAATTTGCCTTCCTCCTTTGGAAATTTGTCTTCATTGCAAGTTCTTGAACTTGGGCAAAATAACTTGGTTGGGAACATTCCCAAAGGTCTAGGCCGCCTGACAATTTTAAAAGCTATCTCTTTCCTAGGAAATAGATTGTTCGGCACAATTCTGTCCTCATTACTCAATCTATCTTCTCTAATTTGGTTTGACGTTGCACTTAACCAGATGAGGGGGAGTCTTCCCCGCAAACTTAGGCTTGACCCTCCCAAATATTCAATTTTTAGCATTGCCCAAAACCAATTTGAGGGACCGATTCCTCCCTCGTGTCCAATTGACAAAGCTAGGGGTTTTCCAATCCGGACAAAACAAGCTTTTAGGGAAAGTGCCTTCTTTCAAAAATATGCCTAAGCTTCGGCATTTTTCTGTCTTTGATAATCAGCTGGGAAGTGGAAAATCTGAAGACTTGAGCTGTGTATGCTCGTTGACAAACTCCATTGGATTACAGATCTTCCTATTTGGTGCGAACAGACTTGGTGGGGCATTACCCAAATGCATAGGTAATCTCTCGAGCACTCTGAGGGTCTTTGATACATGCAATAACCTAATGTTTGGTGAGATTCCTAAAGAGATTGGAAATCCAGTCAACTTGCAGATTATATCTCTATGTTATAACAAGTTTTCAGGCGACGTCCCCTCAAATATTGGGAATTTACAAAATCTAATGTCATTGCAATTCCATGGTAATAACCTGGGAGGGATCATCCCTACTTCTTTAGGAAATCTAACCAAGTTGGTCAAACTAAATCTTGGTCAAAACAATTTTCATGGGCACATTCCTTCTCATCTATCACAGTGTCAATCTCTCCAATGGCTTTATCTTTCTTACAATAATCTCAGTGGTACCATACCCCCACGGCTCATAGGTCTCTCATCGATAACAATCATTATGGCCTTGTCTCAAAACCATCTGAGCGGGGTTCTACCTAGAGAAGTAGGGAACTTGAGAACTCTAACCACATTGGGCATCTCCAACAATATGTTGGGAGGTGAAATCCCAAATAGTTTAGGCGATTGCACCGGATTGACATCACTGAGGATGGGGGGAAACCTCTTCCATGGGTCCATTCCTCAATCAATCAGATCATTAGGAGGCATTGAAGAACTTGACCTTTCACGCAACAATTTGTCAGGTCAAATTCCAGAATTTTTAACGTTATTTCATTCCTTGAAACTTTTGAATTTGTCTTACAATAGCTTTGAAGGCATGCTACTGCAAGAAGGAGTCTTTAAGAATGCTACCATGACTTCTATAATTGGAAACAAGGCCCTCGTGGGGGATTGCCAGCATTTCACCTCCCCAAATGCACCTCCAAAAGCTCCAAGAAAAGAAACATCCATATATTGGTATTGTTAGCTTGCGTTATTTTTTGCATTCTTGGAATAGCTCTTACTCTAGCTTTTCTGTATTTTTGTTGGTTGAAGAAGAAAGTAAAAGAACCGATTTCAACTTCCATGGAGGATTCATGGCCAAACATATCTTATCAAACACTCCTAAAAGCAAGCGATGGTTTTTCTTCAATAAATTCGATCGGTGTTGGAAGCTTTGGTTCTGTCTACAAGGGGATACTTGAGGAGAATGGTACATTCATTGCAGTGAAGGTATTCCATTTAATGCATCTTGGTGCTCTAAAGAGCTTTATGGTGGAGTGCGGGACATTAAAAAACATCAAACATCGAAATCTTCTAAGGATAATGACAGCTTGTTCAAGTGTTGATTATCACCAGAATGATTTTAAGGCCTTGGTTTACGAATACATGGAAAATGGAAGCCTCGAAAGGTGGCTACATCCAAACCCAAAACCATCTCCCAACAATGAGCCTACCCAAAAATTGAATTTCTTTCAAAGGATAGACATTGCTATTGGTGTTGCTTCCGCACTGGATTATCTTCATCACCAGTGCCACATCTCCATCGTTCATTGTGATCTTAAGCCGAGCAATATTCTCTTAGATGCTGAGATGGTTGCTCATGTTGGTGACTTTGGATTGGCAAAGTTCCTTCTTGGATCATCCCCTAAGACTGTGGCTAATCAGATTAGCTCAATTGGAATAAGAGGAACAATTGGTTATGTTCCACCAGGTAATCTCTCTTTCAAACCGAGAAAGTTTATCTAGGTAAAAAATGTTGCTGGGTCTAGGTTTGGTAGCTACATGATACCTCTTATGCCCATTGAACTTTGTTTTACCGCACTGTGATCTATATTTGTGGCAGAATATGCACTGGGATGCGAGGTTTCAAGAGAAGGCGATGTTTATAGTTACGGCATCCTCTTAATGGAGATGTTCACAGGGTTGAGCCCCACCGATGACACATTAAGAGATAATTTGACCCTGCATAATTTTGTGGCAAACGCTTTGCCTAAACAAGTACTAGAAATTACATATCACATTCTGCTTCAAGAAAAGAGAATCATTTAAGCCCCAATAGCCCTCAGCATTGGCTCTCCGAAAGCGATGACATATTGCAAGAGTGCTTGTTTATAGTGTATAAAGTTGGAGTCGCTTGCTCTGATGAAGTGCCTAGAAGACGAATGAGCATTAGTGGAGCTGCAAATCAGCTGCAAAAGATTAGAGAGAAACTCTTCACAAGGGGTTTACATGGACAAAAATGAACAACAGGTTTATAGCATCAATTTTATTAGAAATTTTCTCCTCTCGTTGCTATACATTCTGTATTGTTTATGCAGTCGCAAACGTACAGGTAAAATACATAACTGAAGATCTTTCTCTAATGATGATAGTTGTTATCTTCCACCATCCGTATCTGTATATATGTTAAACTAGCATAGGGCCTGCAATACATTCTTGAGTACTGTCAATTTACTAAAACTTTGTATTGGTGATATAGTATATTAAAATGAATCGAAATTAAATCGAATTGCTTCTTCTTATTTTTTATTGTTTCTTGTACGAATGGCAATCGGTTAGCTACTGGATTGATTCAAAGAAAAGCTCGGTTTCTGCATCTTGACAGGAAAGTACTTGGATGTCTGGGATTGCCCTCGGTTCCTAGAGTTATGTTTGCTCTGGTGGATGAATTAGGATTTGTAGCTTTCAGTTTCAGCTCCGTAGCATGCAGCGATCTGAGGAAACGTATTGATGCTCAGTGCGCGTAGCAAGATTGAAGAATTCTTCAGGAGAATCAGTCTTCCTCAATTCCAATAATGTAGCTCTGTGTGTATTGGGTTTCTTTAGGGGTGCAAGTGCAAATTCTCCAGCACTGCTATTTCTGAAGCTTACTATAATTATCTTGTTCTAGCATTTCAAGAAAGTTGTTAATCACGTGTTTTTTGACAAGCGCTAAGCACATATGGATGTAACTTATTATTGATATATCAAAAGCCCCTTTATGTTACTGTTTTGACGAGAATTGCCAACGTTTAATCTTTAAAAAGAAAAATAGTCTAAGTTACTTATGTCTTTCCTTCCAAGTATGAAGAAGGTGTTTTTTTCACAGATATATTTAATTAGAGAAGCAAACGAGACCTGAAGAAATTTGAACTCATGAATTCCAACTCTTTATTCAATGTGAGATTTGATGGAATCAATTGTTTTAAGTGTTTCAAAAGTTTAAACTATTAAATGATGGTGTGGTTTAATATTTAAAATATTCTATCAAACCTTGATAAATAATACTTATTGATAGGGCTAATTTTGTCTAGGATTGGAGGAGTATGTATTTGTCACTGGCATAACAAATGTATGGTTTCAAAAAAAAAAAAATGTAATCTAAACTAGCATTTAATTTGGAGAGATATGTCTGTTTGAAATTCAAACACATTATTTTGTATAGAGGTGTTAGCTCATCCAATGTGAAAAAACACTATGTTGTACATTTTTGTGTATGTATTATTTCGTGAAAAAACACGTTATTGGCACTATCTAAAACGCATGTATTATTTCATTGAAATAAACTAACCTCTCGCTATTGTTTAGACTTACAACTCAAACATTATGTTGTACATTTTCTTTTTTTGTGTCTATGAGTGGAGGAATATTAGAAATGAGGAGTAGCATAAGGGTCCATTTGTTTCGTGGAAAATGGGCCATTTCCGGAAAATATTTTCCAGGAAGTCATTTTCCTGGAAAATGACAATATTTTCAGTGTTCGGCTAAAACCTTAAAGTGTTTCGGAAAATATTTTCCAGTGTTCGGTGAGGAAAATATTTTCCGCTCACCAATTTGACGAGCGCGAGTGCCAAGCTTGAGGCTTGCCAAATCGACGAGCGAGTTTAAGATCGATGAGTTTGAGGTTTACCTGGTTCGACGACTAGCCAAGAAAGAAGAAGATAGGAAACAAATAAAAGAAAAATAAAAAAAATAAAAAATAAAAAATAAAAAAATAAAAAATAAAAAATAAAAGACAAAAAAGAAAAAGGAAATTAAAAATAATTCAAATTAAAAAAGAAAAAGAAAACTAAAAAATAATTCGAATAAAAAAAAAAAAGGAAGAAGAAATGAGAGGAGAAAGTGAAGATTTGTATAGATGTGAGGTAAGAGAGATCAAGTGAGGAAAATGTTTTCCACTTTTCACATTTTCCCTCACTTTAGAAGACTTTTTTTCCTTGGATGGAAAACATTTTCCCCAAGGAATTCATTTTCCATGAACGAACACCAGAAAATCCATAAAATGTTTTCTCGGACATTATTTTTCGCGAAACAAACGGAGCCTAAGAAAGATAGCCAAAATCAGCTAGAATTTTATGCAATATATGTATCATAACACAATTTATCGGCGTGTATTAATAACTACGCGTCAAACATTCTTTAGGAAAGTTATAAAAGAATAAATTGTTGAGCAATATAATTTTTATTGTTGGAACTTTATGATTTAAAGAAAACAATATTTTTCATGCAAAACATAATCTTAAGATCAACTTGTGACCAGCTCCATCAAAAGAAGCTTGCCCGAGTAGACTGTAGAGAAAGAGCCCACCGAAACTTTCCAAGGTAACGAGTGTAGGGGTGAGCATCAGGTTTGGTTCAACTTGAAAATTGCACCAAACCGGCCTGAACTAACCTGCTCGAGGCCAATTTCAGGAGAGAATCAGTTTGGGTCATTGTTTCGCGAACCTAGAACCGGCTTAGGACTAATTTGATTCCCAATTCTAAGGTAGTACGAGTTTCCTACGCCGGTTTTAAAACTTCTTTGAGAAAATATACATATTTTAGCATTTATTATCAATCAAACCATCATTTTCAAGATGAACAAATAACAATATAACCATTTGACCAATATTGATTTTTGTGGTGCAATGATACAACTTTTATATTTTACTATAAGAATTGATTTTTTATACAAAAACATAAATTGGGCCAATTCTAGATCCAATATCATAATAGAGAGTCACAAGGTCTATTCCTAGTTATAAGCAAGAACGGATCGCCCTAAATAAGTGGACATATATGGAGTAAGGATTCCAAAGTTAAAAGTTAAATAATTTATTATAATTATAAGTTTTTGGGGCTAAAAAGCATCAAAATTTAATGGCAAAGGTCATTTTATGTTTTCTTTTATTTTTTTTTATATTTCTTAATGTTAGTTAATTGAAATTGGTTAGCATAACTTCACAAATTAGCGTAGATCAGGCCCTTCTTCACGGCTTGAGATGGATTAGGCCCTTCTCCATGGCTTTTTTTACCGAACAAGAAGTGGGCGAAAGATTAGGCCCTTCTTCACGGCTTGAGATGGATCCATTTGAGACAGCGCCCTGCACCATATGTTTTTTTCATAATGGCAATCATTAGCATCCCTATACTCTGAAAAATTCACTTATGAATTTTAAAATTCCGCTCTACTCTTTCTGAGGCTTATTACTTTTATTATATTTTGACGAAAAACGCACGGTAATCCCACAACGTTTTGAATTTGCACAATCAGGTCCCTAAATCTGTTTTCATGGCAATTGGGCTCTTGAATCATATATTCTTCTTTCTTTTTCGAGTCGATCGGTCCATTTAAAAAATAAATGAAAATGCCGACCTGGCTATGAACTTGTTGTGAAGTGCTGCAATGGCATCCTATGCGGCATTACACTTTGCATATAGAGAAAATTTTGAAAAGAATACAAAATAGAATGAGTGTGTTCCAAAATTCAGAAAATCAGAAATCCAGAGAAAAGAGATTTATAAGAGAAGCGAGGGAGGAGAAGCTACTATGGCGGTGGCGAGTGACATCCTAGCTCCCACATCAAATGGCCACTTTCTTATGGGGATAATTCAGAGTATTAACGATGGACTCAAGGAAAAAAAGTGATTGGCTTGAAGTCAACATCCCAACAATCGGGCTTCCCAGGTTTTCCACCCCAAGAACACTTGGTGAAAAGTTGCGGGACCCGACAACCGTGATTGATCCAACCCCTACGATAGGCTCAATCCAAAAGTAAATATGAGCAAGACTTTTCCCTCAAAATTGATTTATTAGTGTTCCTAATTCAAAGCGGAAATTAGTGGATGGTTAAGAACACCGAAATACATAAGAACACCGGTGAAAAGTTGTGGGATCCGACTATAGTGATTGATCCAAATATGTATGACAGGCACAACCCAAAAGTAAATATGAGCAAGACTTTTCCCTCAAAGTTAATTGATTAGTCATCCTAATTCAAAGTAGAAATCGGTGGATGGTTAAGAACACCAAAATATGTAAAGAATTGGTAATAGAGAACACAAGGGATGTATATGTTGGGGTTTATCCCGCATCGGATGTAAAAAGAGCCGGTGGTCATTTTATAAGTGTGAAAGAAAGCCTCACCTTTTGAGCTAACTTTTAGAGTGAGAAAAGTTCAAGACCCACCAAGTGTATACATGCATCAACATTATCAAGCCCTCTCGAATGAGTTTGCCGAGTCATTATCTATTACTTGCAACAATCTGGAGGAAAAGGTAGTGCAACTTCTCCAATGCGTTGAGTGTTGGAAGGGTCCAGAGGAAAAAGTAGTGCAACGCCCTAAATGACTACCAAGTCAATATCTATCACTTGAGACAGTGCGGAGAGAAAAGTAGTGCAACACGCTTGGGTGGTTTGATGGTTGAGTAAAGTAGTGCAACTATCTCTAATGTGTTGAGCACTTTGGAGTGAAGGTTGGGTGGTTTGATGGTTGTGACTACTCATTCACTCTTGTTTTAGCTTTATCTTCAACTTGGAAAATGGAAAACTAGAAAGGCCCTTCAAAATGCTCTCCATCAAACTCCACCCATCCTTGCATCAAGACTCGCCACATCTCTCGTTTCCTCTTACAGTCCCTCCTTTCATATTTACCCACTTTTGCTCGAGCTATGGAGCTTGCGCACTTCACTTTGCGTAGTTACAGCCGTGTCGTTTCCTTCTCTCTCTTGTGCTTGCATTGTGCCTTGTCTGGTCTCCTCCGCCACAAATGAAACCGACAAACTAGCACTCCTTGCATTTTAGGTTGTGGTCAAAGACTCTTATGGGGTGCTTGACTCATGGAACGACACCATTGGATTTTGCCATTGGTACGATGTTACATGCGGCCTAAGACAACGAGGTCACAGTCCTAAACTTGCGATCCTTAGGACTCTTGGGGTCCATGTCTCCTCATATTGGAAACCTAAGCTTCTTGAGAAGAATGTATCTCCCAAATAATAGTCTTGTTCGAGAAATCCCTCCACAAGTCGAGCGGTTGAGCCACCTACGTTTGCTAGTGCTAGACAACAATTCTTTGGCCGGAGAAATTCCTAGGAACATATCGATTGCTCAAAACTCGTAGCCCTCAGCATTGCATTCAATCAACTTCAATGGAGTAATTCCCACATAACTCGATTCATTATCAAAGCTACAAATTTTGTCTCTTTGGAAAAATGCACTCTCTGGGAACGTGCCTTCCTCCTTTGGAAACTTGTCTTCACTAGAGATTCTTCACCTCACGAAAAAAATAACTTGGGCGGGAGCATTCCCAAAGTTCTAGGCCACACGACAAATTCATATGCCATTTGTTTAACGGGAAACAAATTCTTTGGCACAATTCCGCCTTCATTGCTCAATCTCTCTTCTCTAAGTTGGTTTGAAGTTGCAAATAACTAGATTCAGGGGAGTCTTCTCGCAAACTCAGGCTTGACTTTCCCAAATATTCAAGGTTTTAGCATTTTTTGGAACCAATTTGAGGGATCGATTCCACCCTTAGTGTCCAATTGGACAAAGCTAGAGATCATTCAATCGGGATATAAGAAGCTTTTAGGGAAAGTGCCTTCTTTCGGAAATATGCCTAAGCTTTGGCATTTTTCCATCTTTGGTAACCAGCTGGGAAGTGGAAATTCTGACGAATTGAGCTTTGTATGCTCATTGAGAAACTCCTTTGGATTAAAGATCTTCCAAATTAGCCAAAACAAACTTGGTGGGTATTACCCAAATGCATAGGTAATTTCTCGAGCAATTTCAATACATTCAACGTGAGCGAGAATCTAATGTTTGGTGAGATTCCTAAAGAAATTGGAAATCTAGTCAACCTGGAAGTGTTAAGTATGGGTTTCAACAAGTTTTCAGGCGAGATCCCCTCAAATATCATGAATTTACAAAATCTAGTAAAATTTGAGTTAACTATATAACAACCCGGGAGGGATGATCCCAATTTCTTTAGGAAATTTAACCAAGTTGATCATACTAGATCTTAGTTGGAACAACTTTCATGGGCAAATTCCTTCACATCTATCCAAGTGTCAATCTCTCCAGTGGCTTGATCTTTCTCATAATAATCTCAGCGGTACCATACCCCCACAGCTCATAGGTCTCTCATTGATAACAATCATTTTGGACTTGGCTCACAACCACTTCAGCGGGGTTCTACCCACAAAGGTAGGGAACTTGAGAACTCTAACCACATTGGACATCTCTGACAATATGTTGGTAGGTGAAATCCCAAATAGTTTAGGGGATTGCGTTGGAATGTCATCACTAAGGATGGGAGGAAACTTCTTCCACGAGTCCATTCCTCAATCGATCAGATTGTTAGGAGGCATTGAAGAACTAGATCTTTCACGCAACAAATTGTTGGGTCAAATTCCAAAATTCTTGGCATTATTTCATTCCTTAAAACTTTAAAAATTTGTCTTACGATAGCTTTGAAGGCATGCTACCGCGTGAAGGAATTTTTGAGAATGCTACCATGTCTTCCATAATTGGGAATGATGCACTTTGCGGGGATTGCCAGCATTTCACCTCCCAGATGCATCTCCAAAAGCTCTACGAAAAGAAAATCCATATATTGGTATTATCAGCTGGTGTTATTTTTGGCATTCTTGGAATAGTTCTTACTTTGGCTTTTCCGAGTATCTTTGTTGGTTGAAAAAGAAAGTAAAAGAACCTATTTCAACTTCCATGGAGGATTCTTGGCCAAACATATCTTATCAAGCACTCTAAAAGTAACCGACGGTTTTTCTTCAATAAATTTGATGGTGTTGGAAGCTTCGGTTCTGTTCAAGGGGATACTTGAGGAGAATGGTACAATAGTTGCAGTGAAGGTGATTAATTTAGTGCATCGTGGTGCTCTGAAGAGCTTCTTGGCGGAGTGCGAGGCACTAAAGAACATCAGACATCGAAATCTTCTAAAGATATTGACAGTTTGCTCGAGTATTTATTATCAGCAAAATGATTTTAAGGCCTTAATTTATGAGTATATGGAAAAGGAAAGCCTAGAAGGTGGCTACACCCAAACCCAACACTATCTCCTAGGAATGAGCCTACCTCAAAATTGAATTTCTTCGAAAGGATAAATGTTGCTATTGGTGTTGCTTGTGCATTGGGATTATCTTCATCACCAATGCCACATCCCCATCGTTCATTGTGATCTAAAGCCGAGTAATATCCTCTTAGATGCTGAGATGGTTGCCCATGTTGGTGACTTTGGACTGGCAAAGTCCCTCCTTGGATCATCCGGTGATCTGTGGCTAATCGGATGAGCTCAATGGGCATAAGAGGAACAATTGGTTATGCTCCACCAAGTAATCGCTCTTTCAAATTAAGAAAGTTTATTTGGGTAAAACATGCTGATGGGTCTTTTGTGAGTTTGGTAGCTACATGATACCTCTTACACCCATTACATTATGCTTTAATGATCCGTACTTCAAATCTCACTTGCACTATGATCTACATTTGTTATAGAATATGCAATGGGATGTGAGGTTTCAAGAGAAGGCGATCTCTATATTTACGGCATCCTCTTGTTGGAGATGTTCACGGGGGTTGAGACCCACAGATGACAAATTTAGAGACAATTTGACTCTTCATAGTTTGTGGCTGAAGCTTTGCCTAGGGAAGTGTTAAAATTACGAATCACATTCTACTTCAAGAAAGAGAATCTTTTAAGCCCCAACAATCCTCAGCATTGGGTCTCTGAAAGCGATGGCGTATTTTCAGAGTGCTTGGTTACAGTATACAATATTGGAGTCGCTTTCTCCAATGAAGAGCCTGGAAGACGGATGAACATCAGCGGGCTACAAATCAGCTGCAAAAAGATTAAAGAGAAACTCCTCGCAAGGGAGTTTATACGAACAAAAATGAACAACAGGTTTATAGCATAAATTTTATTAAAACTTTTCTCTTCTCTCGTTGCTATACATTCTGTATTGTTTATGCGAACGCAAACGTACAGGCAAAATACATAACTGAAGATCTTTCTTTAAAGATGATAGTCGTTTATCTTCCACCATCCGTACAGTCAGTTTACTAGAACTCTATTTTGGTGCTATAGTAATGAATCAAAAAATAAAATTGACTTGCTCTTCTTCTTCTTCTTCTTTTTCTTGTTTCTTGTACGAAGTGCAACCGTTGTTAGCTACTGGAAATTTGATTCAAAAAGAAAAGCTTGGTTTCTGCAGCTTGACAGGAAAGTACTGGGACGTCTGGAATTGCTTGCGGTTCCTAGACATATGTTTGTTCTGGTGGATGAATAAGGATGTGTAGCTTTCCGGATTTGGCCTCCTAGTATGCAGCAATTCGAGGGAATGTATCGGTGGTCGTTGCGGGTAGCAAGATCGTCAAAGAATGCTTCAGTAGGATCAGTCTCACTCGATTCCAAAAATGTAGCTCTGTGTGTATTAGCTTTCTTTAGGGTGCAACTTGCAAGTGCAAATTCTCCAGCACTGCTATTTCTGAAGCTTACTACTTATATTATCTTTTTTAGCATTTCAGGAAAGTTGTTAATCACCTTGGGTTTTTGACACGCACTAAGCACGTATGGATGCTTATTATTGATATATCAAAGTACCTTTTTATCATTTTCATTAATCGTATGGATAAGCAACTTTCAAAATTATATATTAGTACTAACTACATCAAGAAATTACTAGGTGCCACCCACCGGTGGTAGCTTCGTTAGCGAAGACGTACGAATAGATCTAGCGCCAGGTCGAAAGTTCGAGATCTCGCGCTACTATACACATCTTAAGTTGGGAGCCATGGTGGTGCAGGGTCCTATGCTAGCTTCCCTCAGTATAGTCGGTGGTCTCTGTTGGGCTGATCAGGCTGGCTGGTGCCCGTGAGCACCCGTAAAGGTCTTGGGGCTAGATCCCTGGATACAAAAAAAAAAAAAAAAAAATTACTAGTTGCCATTATGCTTGAACTTCACCTATATATAAAAAGTGACGATTAACATGGTGAAGTTACTAATTTTAAAAAGGTCGAAAGTTATTTTCATTGTAGAAAGTTACTGATTTCATGGCTAAATTAATAGTCACTGATATTTATTGCCTATGTCCGTAAGCAATCTGCAAATTTTTCAGTTGAAATTAGGAGTAGCGTAACAAAGAGGCTGTTTTCAACTAATTTAAATTATAATCTGTTGTAATTTGAACAGACGTGTGTTAACGTGTTGTCTAGAAGAGAAATATATGTGTGTGCAAATGTCAATTCTACTGTTAAAAATAAATCTTATTTTCTTGAAGGGAAGAATTTCATATATATATATATATATATATATATATAAATATATATATATATAGGAAGAATATTCCTTGCCATGAGTTTGGCAATTAAATGCATCTTGCAATATTTCTTACTTCACAATAAGAGACTATTTATCTTTCATTTGAAAAATTGGTGAATGGTTACTAATAAAGATACAAAAATCAAATGACCAACTTAGAAAAATAATTATAAACTAATAAAAGATAATCAAAATCAGCTAGAATTTTATGCAAGATATGTATCATAACTCAATTTATCAGCCTGAATTAATAACTATGCATCAATCATTCTTTAGGAAAGTTATAAAAGAATAAGTATTGTGAGAAATATAATTTTGTTGTTTGGAGCTTTGTGATTTGAAAACAATATTTTTCACCAAAACATAATCTTGAATCAACTTGTGACCAGCTCATCAAAAGAAGCCCGCAAGTAGACCGTAGAGAAAGAGCCCCCGCGAAAACTTCCCAAGGTAACGGGTGTAGGGGTGAGCATCAGGTTCGATTCAACTTGAAAATTGCACCAAGCCGGCCCTAAACTAACCGGTTCAAGGTCAATTTCAAGAACTAGTTTGGAGTTACTGTTTCGCGAACCTAGAACCGGCTTAGGACTAATTCGATTCCCAATTCTAAGGTAGTACTTGCGGTTTCTAAGCTAGTTTTCAAATTTATTTGAGAAAATATACATATTTTAACTTCTATCGGGGTGAGCATCATTTTCAAGATGTACAAATAACAATATAACTGTTTGACCAATATTGATTTTTGTGGTGCAATGATACAACTTTTATATTTTACTATAAAAAATTGATTTTTTATGCAAAAACATAAATTGGGCCAGTGGATCAAATATCGGAATTGGGGTCACAAGATCTATTCCTAGTTATAAGCAGAGCCGTCACCCTAAATAAGTGGACGGATATAGAGTAAGGATTCCAAAGTTAAAGTTAAATAATTTATTATCAAGTATAAGTTTTCATTCTAAAAATCAAAATTTAGTGGCAAAGGTCATTTTATGTTTTCTTTGATTTTTTTATATTTTAATGTTAGTTAATTGAAATTGGTTAACCCAACTTCATAAATTAGCGTAGATTAGGCCTTCTTCAATGCTTGAGATGGATTCCATTGGGGACAGCACCCCGCACCTATGTTTTTTTCATAATGGCAATCATTAGCATCCCTATACTACGAAAATTATTGACAATGATTGATCAAAAAGAAGCTGAAAACAATCGGGCCAAAAATCATAAAACATATAATAAAAATGAAATTAAGTCTAAAATATCAAAAAGTACAATTAAGCATATCGATGTGGTCAAATATCTCCCTTAAATCCATTCCGTATGACTAACAGGAATGTTGAGTAGCTTTTTTTTTTTTTTTTTTTCTTTTTTAAGATAGGAGGCCGATATACATACGTAGGTCGTATGTGACTTTTTTATTTTTATTTTATTTTTATTTTCTTCATCTCCACGCGTGCTCCATGTTCTATCAATCTTCTTCTCCGCATGAACTCAGCCATGACCGTGATCATCTTTGGTGTCACACACTTAGAAGCCTTCGTGTTGAAATATGTCTCAAGTTTGAGTCAATGCTGAAATTCCGAATATTCCAAATTGGATATGTTGCGGACATCCGAAATAGGAAAGTCCAATTTCGACTTGGATTTGGATTTTGTTTAAAATATATAGAGATATGTTTTGGATAAAATCGTTTAAAATAGGAAACATAATCCTATGAGAAGTTGGCAAAGAATAAGGGTTTCACTCATATATGGGTGGCTGTGGGTGGTAGGTGTGGATCACAAATTGTCTTGAAGCGCGCGTGAGTGCTTGGTGTTCCGCCGTTGATTATGAAGAATTGGTCTTGAAGCGTAATCATCGTCCAGTGCTTGGGAGGGATTTTCTTTGTCATTCTTGTTAGTGAATTTATCCAAGAAGATTTAGTGTTCAAGCCAATTAATTCTTGTGGTAAGATTTGCGTGTAATTCGTTGTGAGATTGAGAGATTATTTGAGAGGAATTTTGGGGCTAAACCTGTGTGCGTTTTTGGGTGTAATTGGGACTTGGAAACACCGAGAGAGTGTGTTTGAGTGACTTGAGTGTGTAATCTCCTTGTATCGCTATAATTAAAATTCGCTGCTGCTATCCTCGTGGATGTAGGTCTTTACGGCGATCCGTAAATCCGTCATAGATCGGTGTTTTCTTTTTCTGTCATCATGGATCATCGGATTAATATGAAATATAACTATTTGCATTTCTTCGTGACTCCTATGCATCATGTTGCGATACACAAAATCCTTATAGTTTAATGATTAATTGACGAGATTTATTTTTGCCTTCTTTGACTGTAATCGTGAGATTGGGGATTAGTTCTCAAAGATTCTTAGAAGCACCCCGTGTAACAGAATAGCAAAAAATAAGAATAACTTGCGTTGGAAATTATCATCAATTGTTTCTCGTAAGATCTGGTTAGCTTGACGGTTCATTAATCTGTGACGATACTGTTGGGGCCACGGGCTTCCATTTCTATGGGGTGGGAAACCGAAAGAGCGAAAGCGCCGTGGAATGGGATCCTTCTAGTTTATTTAAAGAAATGAAATCCAATCGATAATGTTCGATTAATGAAAATTATAAGAAACAGAAGTGCAGCTCCTAAATGATAAATATTTTGCTCCAACATCAAATGACAAAAAAATTTAAGTGCTTAAAAATATATACGGTATATTGTAAACTTCCAATCATTTTAGAGTCTTCGAATCCATTAACATGGATAACGGCAGAACAGATCGCAAGAAAATCAACTATTTGACATGCATCCCTTTAAGACAATGGAGTTCATACCACTATAAGAAAGGATGGATGACTAAACGAAGATGTAGTGATATCTTCTTGACACTAGTAGTCCTGCCACTAGTCCACTATCGACACTATAATCTTTTCTTATTTTATTTTTAATTTCGTATAGTGGATACGTAAATTTGGGAGTACTTCGGACCTACTTAACTTGGTGACAAAGAATAAGAAGCCATTGTAATTTGCAAAGCTTACAGATCTCTTGATTATTCTCGCAAAGTGACCTATTCTTAATTGGTTTTCTTCTTTTTAATTTAACAGATCACTACATTAACATTAATAAAATGTTCTCACTGCTGATATATTTTTGCTTGTAGTTGTCTATTATTTCATTGTATGTAAGTTTCCCGGTTCCACGAGAAAATTAGTGGTGGTGACGGCGCCATTAATCTTGAAATAGTTTCGGTGCCGTCAAATAATCATTTTCCTTTCTCTTATCATGCTACTTCCAAAATTGTGGTAAAAAACACGAAACTTTTTAAAGCAGATGCGCACTTAAATGTTACTCTACATAGTTCAACCTAGATATCAACTGCAAACCCACATTTACTCTAAAGCAGTACACATGTAATGCATATATCCCAAACTAACTTTTGTGTCATAAAAAAACCTTAAATTGGTATATTCGTGTCACATTTATCCAAAATTGATATAACCGTGTCTCATTTACCTCACATTGTGATAAATCCAAAGTCTTTTTAAGGATCTTAGTTTGAAAGTTTTTTTATGATACAAAAATTAATTTGGGGTAAATGTGACAGGGTTTACTAGTTAAAGAGTTTTTATGACAGAAAAATTAGTTTGAGATATATGTGGCACAAGTGTATTTGGGGTTATTAATGCAAAGTTTATAAACCTTAAACTTATTTTATTGTATAAGTGTGCTTAATTTAAATAAACGATGATACAAAGAGTAGATTTATCGCATAGTAATTTATTTAATATTAATATTAATATTATTCCTAAATTCAAATTAATTTATTTTTTTATAAGATATGCAATTTCATTTACTCATGTACACAAATTTCAATATCTTTGAAAGTATGATTGTACATCCGATTGTTTTATCATTATAAAAAATGGGGAGACTGTTGGAAAATCCCTTATGATGTTTTGAAATGACAATAATATCAAAGGCTATTAATGTATTTAATGATTAAATAAATCATGTGAAAAATGCCCAAGTTGTTATGTAGATAGTGTCCTAACAGGATTGTTTAAAGACGATGAGTACACTATTTCATCAATGGTGAACGGGGCATTGGGCATAGTGGTGTCTACAAGCTAGAGGTACCATGAATAGGTGAACGGTGAAGTAGAGCTACAATTGCCAATATACTTGGAAGGACTAGAAGATAGAACCATGATATAAGCAAAAGTTTACAAGAGCTAGATATTTGCAGCATACTGAGTGAATATTAACAACGTACTGACTGGGTATCAACATATTACTGTGAAAGCTGGATACAAGCAGACTACTACGAAGGTTTAATTGAAGCAAAGCCTGGAAAAAGTCCGATATAATCGGATAACTGGAAAGCCGGATATGACTATAAATGTCGATATAAGCATAACACTAAATTACGCATGACAACAATCTTGTCACAAACTTCAAGTTTATTATTTTGAGATATTTTATCTCAACCTTTGACAACTTGCAAATTGGTAGGGATTCCTAAATTAGAACATTATGATTGATCTCAATCTTAAAGATTACCCACTTGACTTATTCAATCACATGAGATATCTTTGATTGATTGACAATCATCCTGCAGGCAAGATACTTTCCATAGTGAAGCCACTCTACTTTTGAAAATTAAGAGTTGATCTTATAGGCGACCAAATTTATGGGAATTATAATTTATTGACTTCTACGATTAATTGATCTTCTCAACAATTATCTAATAGCTAATTTGGAGATTGATCCGGTATAGATTGTCCAATGGGAAGTTTGGATGCTAAGGAGTATTAAAAAAAAAGGACCAAGTACTGAAGAAAGTAGTAAAATCAAGAGTTCATAAAATCCAAATTTAGATAGCTTTACATCTTTACATTGTCTTCTAAGAGCATTATATTTGTAATCTTTTGACAAGTGTTGACAGCGTTATAGTTTGTGTTTAGGTATGAGATAGAGATATCAATCAGTTTGGGTATAAGCAGCACCAACTTTGGGAAGAAGTGCTTGAGTATAAGTGGCACATTCTATAGTAACTTTAAGAAGATCTTTAGTGGAATCTAGTCAGTGATTGTTAGTATGGGAGAATGGACATAAATTTACATCAAGTTGAACCATTGAAAGTTCTCGTGCATTGTTCTCTAATTCTCTGACCATATCTACTTATTATGTGATAGAAGCACTGCATTTTGTCCCTTGATATAACTAGATCCTGATTTTCAACACTCTATTTTCCCAGGTCATGTTAATCTCACACTTGATACTTTTAATTATGCATTTTAATCTCACACTTGATACTTTTAATTATGCATTTTAAGTCAAGTTTCTTGAAATCACATATTCACCCACCTCTAGGTGATATTGTTAGCCAATATCAAATGATAGCATATTGAGAAGAGAATAAGGGTATATGTGTTAAAGTGTATGTAATTATTTGTTTATCAATAATTGAATGATAAATGACAAAACCATGAGGCTCGGCATGAGACGAGCCAAAACAAATCATGCCTTAAGTGAGCTAATCCAGAGATGCCAAAGTGGGACCTCCTTTAGTAGTTGTGTGGTTGGTGGACAAACCTGGTGAAAGCTAATGGGCTGCAATGACTTAGTCTGATAAAGGTAGAGTGTGGTTACTAGGGCTAGAGGGCTTGGACAATGAGTAACTCCTAGTAGGCTTCTGGGATGGTGAATTAGGCAAGAATGAACTAAATAGCACAACAAACAAAGTTGGGATGCCACGGAAGTGTTCAAGATGCCTCATGAATCGAGATGTATTTTGTCCAGTGACAAGCACGAATTCACATATGTATGTCAATGAGTTACTATGTGGTATAAGCGCATTATGAAGTAATATAATGTAGTGTTGTTATCATAATAGGAAAGGTAACGCACCATCTACTCCTCCATTTTTCATAAATGGTTATTTTGTACTTGTCTTGAAACTCAGGTTATTTGTTGGAGTTTAGTGGTAAGATGATCTCCTAACTTAAATTTAGAAATGCATTTACTAAATTCTAACTTAGTCCTTATTTTTTGAGTTTTGTAGAATGGATCACCCTTTGCCACTGCATTTTGGGATTCCTATATATTTGTGACTGTGAATACCAACGTGTACTTATACTCAAATTGGTGTTAGCAATAATTAACTATAGTTTCAACGTATGGGCCATCGAGGAGTTTGTTGGACTCCTTGGGGGTTTCGATGATCCTGTTGGTTTCAATGCCGATGGTTTGTCAATGGGTTAGGTTATTGATCCATACTGAATAACTCGACTCATGCACAAGCAACTTTTTAGGGCAGGAATGGAGTGATAATTTAGGTGACCCGACCTTCTTCTTAGGACTCGTGTGTTTTATTATGTTAAGATAGTAAATATTGACGTTTGTATAAAGATGAAGATGTGTATTTATTAAACTCGTGCAATTTCTTGTACTGAATGTTGTGAAAATTTTGTGATGCTTCTGCATGCTATCAATAATTATGAAATAAATTTTGGAAAGCATGAGTGTCGCACATGATGTTTTAGGTTGTCACACAAGCCTTGGCTTCAATAGACACTAGCTTGGGCACTAGGGACCCTGGCTCAAGCTACAAGGACCTGGGCATAGCCTTTGTGGACCTACACCTAGGTGCTACAGATTTGGGAACAAGTGCCAAGATCCCACGCTCGTCCTTTGTTGACTTGGGCCCCAAGCCCCAGTGTCAAGGCTTGGGCATGGGCACTAGAATCTCAAGCCTAGTCTCGATGGATTTGTACATTGAAGTCATGGGCTCAACCTCTATGGGCTTGAGCCTAGGCCCAAGCGGGAAACCTGCTCCTAAATGCTAGTGACCCGAGAACTAGAGTTTGGGTTTCCATGCCATAGCATACGGTTTCTAGTTCAACTTCTTATTTATAGTCATATTTTATAAATAATTTCTGGTTTGTTAAAGAGGAAATTATTTTCTTGAATTTAAGTATGAATTTTCATGGATTAAGAAAATATTTTTTGTAAATTCACTTTCCTAAGTGATTCAAATGCTGGAAAATAAGAATTAAGTTTTTCTAGAAAAATGTTTTTTGCTAGACCAGTGAAGCCTAAATAGATGTTACTCTTCAATCTCCATAAAAAATCTGGAGGGCAGGGGCACCATCTAAATCGGCCATCAATTTTCTGCAACTATGTGCTGCTTCCATAATAAATATTGATTTTCAAAGATCATCTTAGAAGCAACGGGGAATAAAAAGACAAGTAGGTTCAATCCAAGCTGACAACAAAGTAGGTGCATGGGCCCGAAAGAACACTAGTCTGAATAACTTGGGCCCACTTATATTGTCCTGGAATCTGTGATTTCCTCTCTTCTTAGAATTTACTCCAAAGTCAGCAAGGGACAAGAATCACTTGCTATAATCCTCTCATTCCCTTTAAATATAATTATGCACATCTATTACCTATAGTAGAGGTGGCAAAATGGGTCCATGACCCATTTTGCACCCAAATTTTTAACATATGGGTCGGATATGGGTTAATAGCCCATTACAACTATTAACCCACATTCGACCCACTTTTTATTTAGTTTTATATGGGTCGAAAATGGGTCGACTCTCGGACCCATTTTCCACCTTGGCCCAAAGGTGGAAACCCATTTTCCACTCGTCACCGTCGTTCTCCCATCCCTCTCTCTCTCTCTCTCTCTCTCTCTCTCTCTCTCTCTCTCTCTCTCTCTCTCTCTCTCTCGTGTGGAGAAGTGAGAAGCCCTAGCGCAGAGGAACTCGCGGGTTTCGAAGGGCATCGAAGCGCCTCGACGATCGGAGACGACGAAGCGCGGTGATCCGGCGTCCGCGCCTTCCTTCCTCCACTCAATCGATCCCTTCGCGGCCTACGAAGAGAACGCGATGCTTGCGTAGAGCAGTTCGCGGAGCGTGATCTCGATGGAAGAACGCTTTGCAGATTTCCCCTGTGATGGTGTTCTGATTGCTGCGTGTGTGATGTGGGTTCAGGTGAGAAGAAGCTGGCGAAGGTGATAGTGCCGGACAAGTGGAAGGAAGGGGCGAGCAACACCACCGAGGGCGACGGCCGCAAGATCAACGAGAACAAGCTCCTCTCCAAGAAGGCTAGGTTATGCTTCTCCCTCTCTCTTGCCCTTTCTTTTGGAAGACGAATTTCGAGGGGGCAGTTTGTGTTTGCTATGCTTTGTGGACTAGCTGTGGATGTTGGGATTGTAGCTAGCTGGATGCGCTTTATTCAGAGAGAGAGAGAGAGAGAGAGAGAGAGAGAGAGAGAGAGAGAGAGAGAGAGATGTTCTCTAGTTCGATCGGTGCTGGTTCTTGTCTTGGGGTGGGGTTTGAAGGTTAATGGGCTGTTTTATAAGGTTTCCTGGTCGTGGTTGATCATGAGCTGATTCCGATTTGTTTCATTGGTACTTGTTCCTTCGATGGTTGCAATGCCATTTTGTTCGATAAATAGATTTCTCATGGAGATTATAGCTCTAGTTTTAGCGGGCTATTTGCAAGATGAACGTCGATTGGTGGTTTTTAGGCTATTCTTGTTTATTCACACATTCAAGAGCTTATAGTGGCTTCATGCTTTCTTCTTCTTTTACTGTTTCATCGTGTATTTTTTTATCTTTCATCACATTATCCGGCACAATTTGCTGTGTTAGATATGGAAATGTTGGCCCTATTAAGTAAAATTTGCGTAATGATGGTTCCTCATGCTCTGAATGCTCATCTTTGTAATAGAAAATCAGGAAACAACCATCTTTTGGATTATTCTTTTAACATTTCTTTGGTAAGAACTAGTTGTTTAAGCAAAGAGAAGAGTGCATTTAATTTAAGCTGACCATGCTTCATGAGGGGATGCGTGTGGATTGTTAGCTTGTACTTCTTTACCATACTGTTGTACTCTGCTATTAGGTCGTTGTTTTGGTAGACTTAGGATTAGACAAGTCAAACTCATCGGCCTCTTTTGGAGTCTAGTCATGTTTCGGAGGCTCATATCTCGCTATTTTTTCATGCAATCACAACAACATTTTGATGTTTGATGTCTTATTGAGACAATGATGCTGCGAAATGGCTCAAATGGTTTGTGGTTCCCGCCAAAGATTGATTTCATATCAGCCAGAGCCAAATATGTGCAATGCTTATGCTGCAAGACGATTAACTTTGTGTTGGAAGGTTTATCTCTTAATCTTTACTGGAATTACTTTTATTGTCATCTTTCCTATTCTCCTTTCAAGAACTATACAAATTGACAGTACTTCGAACTCATATCGTTTGTGTATTGATTGATAGATTAGCAAGTGCATTGATTGTTGCTGTGTAATGACTCTAATCTGCAGCAGTAAAATGGTAGATGTGGACCCACACCTAGTTACTCCCTATTCCTCTTCTTCACAGAGCTAAAAGAACTCATTAGTACTATATTCTGAGCTGCACAGTGGCATTATCCTCTAGAAGATTCCATGACTGGTTCAAGTTTGACTTTTTGTTGCAGTAAAAATATGTTGTCATACCATCAGTCCTATATGTTTCATGACACCGCAGTTTCTTAGAATATGCAATTGGCTTGTTGGTTTATGCAGAATTGCTGTCTTACATGTAGGACATAAGATTGTTTCGTGCTTAATCTTGTGATCTTGGATTTTAACCTTTTGCCTTTTCTATTAGAATGAGGATGGGATTGGTGAGATTGGGTTGTGGTAGGAAGAGGGAGTCAAAGATAGATATGCAGCATGGTAGATGTAGGTTGAGGAACAAGACTATTTTATAGTAGCGAAATTTTTTTGACTTGCTTAATGTATGCATGTTGTATTTGTTCTGGACATATTATTGTGATAAAAATTGATGCAATTACATCCGTACTTCTTCCTTGATGCTTGGATGCAAAAGTTTTTAAAATAGGAAATACTCTATGGCAACCATTTGAGAATTTATTATAGTTTGATCCAGCTTGAATATCTCGACCTCGCTTTATGTATGCATGATGAATTCGTGCTGGACATATCGTTGTGATAACAATTGACGCAATTACAACTGTACTTCTTCCTTGATGCTTGGATGCGAAAGTTTTTAAAATAGGAAGTACTCTCTATAGCAACTATTAGAGAAATCGTTATTGTCTGATCCAGCTTGAGTCGATCCTGGAAAAAAGAGAGAAGAGTAAGCCTTTCAAGAAGAGACCAGATTCGCTCGTAACATGTCACTTTGTTAAGAAATTTGTCAAAATTCACATATATTTTATGTGCCTTGGGAAATTAAATTGGAAGAGTTCAACAAGTAAGTAGTTATTGGAGGTCAAGTGACTTAAGTTAAGTCTGTTGGAAAAGTAAATAGGTGCCTGGGTGATATACCATACTATAAGTTTTAAGAAGCCGATTGTTAGCATGTCTTGAGTTTACGGGATAGTTTTCCCCCAATGTCATATCAGCTCGAAATTGTCTTTTGCATTAGTTTCAGGCTGAAAATGGTTATATCCTTTGTCGATTAAAGTTTTGCCTCTAATTCTGCAGCTTTTGCCACAGTAATATGAAATCTTATCACATAATAATATGATGGAGGGATACAACCGATGAGCAATTCCTCTTTAATTTTGCATTCGAGACTAAATATGTCATATTTCATTTGCAAGAAGAGCATAATTGAAGAAGGAACAAAACAATTCAGTGTTGAAGCTGAAGTTGTTCGCGATCTAAAATTAATTATGGTGTTCCTACCACTGTAGAGTGGAGTCTAGTTTGGCTGGAAACTTTTTCGTTATTCAGCGACGTATGTCTTTGTCTTACTTGAAAAACGAAATACTTTTGTCTTTGTTCTTGTTTCTTCAGAGCATCAGGTTGGACAAGTTAAGTGTGGTACATGTGCGGTGTTGCTTATGTACCCGTATGGCACTCCAGCAGTCAAGTGTTCAGCCTGCCATTCTGTGACAGAAATTGGGGTATGCAAACTGTTTGCTTGAATAACTTTTACAGCAACATGCACTACCTGTCACAGCTCGGGGAGAGTTGTCAAGGTTTACCATTACTTCTCAGTATCATCTGTAATTTCAGTTTTCTTGGTTAAGCCTGCTAATACTCGGTAACTTTGTGTAGGAGCAATGCATTTCATGCGGAGGATCGGGGTTGTTGAAGGCACGAAGGAAGTTAAAGTTACGATTCCCGCCCGTAGGTCGAGTTATTGATCTCGATAGAGTTCCATGGGTATTTTGTGGATTTATCATTTTTGTGACAATGTAAAATGATGAATGAGGCTGACTGGGTGAGATCTGGGAGAGTAACATGGTTGTGCATGCTCATTTTACAGCTTTATGGCTTCAGTTTTTATTGTTAAATTTATATGGCTTCTATGATTAATGTTGTTTTTGTCAAAAAGTGCTACTGTTGGCTTCACTATCTTATTATTCTGGTTTGAGTGTAAAACACATGTACATTGATTCAGGCTGGGTTGTTAAACCTATATTTATCCAATGAACTTAATTTTTCTCTAATGATTGTGATGTTTATGGAGATGATTATTGAAGTTCTGTTACTCCTTTGTTCTTCCTAAAATATTTTTAGTTCTCGTGGTTAATTCTTGATGATCCGAATGAGGATTTTTTCTAAGTAAGGAAATAATTTCTTGTTGACACCTTTGCAAGGCTTTTTCTTTGCTCTATTTGATGGCGCATGAAAACAAACACTAGTAAAAGGCAAAGGGATGTGTGTCTGAAATTTGAACCATGCAAAACTTTTAATCACAAGAGTTTGCTTTATTTTATTTAATATTTTTTAATTTTATTTTATAGGTTTTTTAACAATTTTTATTTTATTTACTATTTTTAATTTAATTTTATAGGTTTTTTAACAAATTTTATTTTATTTACTATTTTTTAATTTAATTTTTTAGGTTTTTTAACAATTTTTATTTTATTTACTATTTTTTAATTTAATTTGAGGTTTTTATCCAATTAGCATATAGCTTAAAGTAAGCGCATGTATTTTTTTTAGAATATTAGTAGGTTTTAGCAATATGGGTCGGGTCGGGTATGGGTCTGATACGGGTCGGGTCGGGTATGAGTCACTATATTTACACTACAAGAATATGGGTCAAAAAACGGGTTAAATGGGTCGATCCATTTTCGACCCGACCCATACCCGACCCGACCCACCCATTTGCCACCTCTAACCTATAGAAAGCTTTCACTACAGAAAGAACACACGAAGAAGAAAAGGTACATCAATTTGTCATTTCGGACACGACAATGATGGGCACTGTACTCTTGTTTTTATTTTTTGGACCTGAATAGATAGATTTCTTACAATACATCGGGATTAAAACAAGTCGAATAGCTTCTATTTTGACTATACCTATATCAAACATTAGCCGACAACGAATAAACAAGGAATTTTTATAAAGAGTAGTAAGTTCCTTTTTATTGTTTATGTGCATTACTTTCTTGATTCCATGCTTTGTCTAGTTGTTAGGCGACATTTTATGTAATCAATAACTTTATATTCGCCAAACCAATAAAGAAAACAAATAAGAAACGTGTACATTATGACTCGACTTATCTTGTAAAGCTTTGTGCTTTTAATGAAAGTATGCACCACTATTATCGACCAAAAAAAAAAAAAAAAAAAAAAAAAAACCTCTCACGGCCGAATTTGGAAGATAAATCCCAGGGAGACACGTAAGTGGGAGGACCCATCATCCCCGGTGTCACACTTAAATCCCCAAGCGACCATGAGGGAATTCAAATTCCTCCCCTTGCATTAGGGGGAGAGAGTCCAAATTATTGCGGCCACCAAGGTGGTGGTTAAATTTGCCTTAAGTTTATGAGGAAGGAATAAGAAAATCTCAATCCGGAAGACCTAGAGTGCAGCTTCGGGCCCACCTAAAAGCACACGGCTCATAAAGCATTGAAGACGACAAAATTGCTTCATAGTCAGAGGGCATCTTCGCATGCCGTAGTAGGTCAACAACTCGGGCCTGATTATCATGAATCTCGCAAATAGTAATAAAAAATAAAATAGCACATGCTTCCATTTAAGGATTTACCTATTGGTTTTAGTATTATTTTCCCTGCATTTGCCACGAAGGAGAACCTGCATAGAGGAGCCCACTCAACACATGGAACAAGTTATGGAAAGTTTATGTGGAATTTCTTGTCATGTGATCCGGTAATGGGTGAGATTAAAAATTAACAAACAACAATAAAATGAATGTCCCGGTTTCTTTAGAATGATTTGCTACGATCATCATGCGAGCATGTGCTTGCTAAAACTCAAACGGAAGCTGTGCAATGTGATTCTCTCAACATGGAGACTCTGAACCCGTGGAGAGAACTCTGAGTTGGGATCCCTTTCCCAGAAATTAATAAACATCCAAAGGTGTCGTGGGCAACTTCGTTGAGTGGCTCGTGCTTGTATTTACTTTTTTTTTTTTTTTTTTAGTGTGACTTCAATGCGTTTGGAGGTGAAAGGGGAATGTGTGTGCTGAACTTAACTTTGTATGCCTTCGAAGTTAGAGCAAGGTAATGCGCGCATGTGCTATTGCTTATAAGGACATAGCAATTGCACTCTTTCACTAGCCTATCCATCATTGTGATCGGGCAAAGGAAGTGCTCAGTAACATGCTCTTTTATCGACCAAAAAATACATGCTCTTTTCTCTTTTGAACAGAGTAAAAGAAAAAAATAAATGTTCTTTACTCTTCTTTCCTTGTATTGACAATTATTCTCTCTGTTAAATGGGATTTTGAATTGGAAAAGGAATGGAATACTCTTGTAATAAGACGAGAAGGGATTTCAATGTTGGGCATATTCGACTTTAGCAAAAGTATCGTTTTTTTATCCGCACTCCTTTTGCACTCCGAATTTTGAATGAGTGGTTTAGTTTTCTTTTCTTTCTCTTTTCTTGCTTGCACAATTTACAATTTGTAAATAGCTAATAGAAGTAACAAGAATTTTATGGAAAATAATTGTCTAATAACTAATAAGTCTATTGTATGACAACCAATTCAATTGTAAAGCTCTTAATTTCGTCATTTTAGTCTTAAACATTGTAACGATTTACCAATTTATTTCTAAACCTTTGGACTAATTGCCAATATATACTCTCGGATATATTTGGTCGGAAATTGTAGACATAATGGCTGTCATCGGCCGTGCCATATACGACGGCCGATATTCACGTCAGCGATCTCTGGCCAAAATTGATTAGAAGAACTATATTGCAAAATCGTTGAAAAATTTAGAACTAAATTGGTAAAATTAAAAAGGTTTTAACTAGATTGATAGTCAGACAATAGATTTAATATATTTTGGACAATTCTTTCGACTTGTAGATCGTGACTAATTGGAGATCTCTAACCGAACATCAACTTAATCTCGTAAATAGCATTAAAAACAATAGCAACACCTTGTAAAATAGGATTAAATGATGGCAGAGAAACTTTGATGCTACCGCAGAGAGAAAAAGTGAAGTCAAAACTCAAAACTGCCGGATTTAAAAGCCTTTAGGCCATACTTAGAAATATCATGGTTAGTCTGGCTTAACAAGCAGCCTCCTTATCTCCTGCTTTTACATGATACTTCCATAGATGTATTTCGTAGAATAATTGTCGCAAGGACACCACAAGTGCCAAACTTGGCATGGATGGACGTATGAGTGTCAAAACTTTCAAAAGTTATAATTAAGTGCCAAAATTGAAGAAGAAATGAATACTTAAGTGCCAATGGCAAAAATTTCCAGCCAAATAGCTAACGTGGCTTTTTTTGACAAGATTTTTAAATGATATGGCAATTCTTTAAAAGAAATTATTCACATGGCGTTGACGTGGCTAGATAAGTCTAAGACAATGTTGTTTTGGTCTAAATTTGATTTTCAATATAAATAATAATAGAACTAAATTTTTAAAGAAAAAGATAGCAAATCATGGAGGGCCTTCACGGCCCTTGCTTCCACCACGGCTCCACCATCGCCGAAAAGAGTTGATGACAGTGGGGCAAGGGCCAACTAGAATCGCCATGCCCTAGTCAGTGATCAGCGACCCTAGTTGATCGTAGGCAAGGACCTATAGGCCCTCACCTAGATCTGGGGCGAGGGATTGTGACCCTCCCTTGGTTGAGTGAGTCCTCGCTTAAATCGAGCCAGGGCCACCGTTGGTTGTGGTGGGGCTAGGCGGCGACCTTGCCCAACAAACGGTGGCCCTTGGCCCTTTCTAGGCAAGGGCTAGAGACCCTCGCCGCATCATTGCTAGCCCTTTCTAACAATGGTGGGGCATCGGTAACGAGGGCCATGGAGGCCCTCACTTATTTGTTGCGTTTTTTTAATTTAGTTATTTAATTTAATGTAATTAGTATTTATGTTAAAAATCAAATTTTGAGGTAAACTAATGTCATTTTGGGACAAGGATTGTCGAGTAAACACTCCAACAATCCATGTAAATTGATTTTATTAATAAAATAATGCCATATCTTGTTTCCAACAAGCATGGCCGGTATTGGCACTTAAGTGTTTCTTTTGGAAGTTTTGGTACTTATCTGTTCACATGTGCCAAGTTTTGACAATTGGGTGTCCTTCTCTCAATAATTGTTGATATTTCCTTGCTTGATTCAAATGACGCTTGTGCTAATATAGAGTCTAAAGATTAGTCCCCCAATTTTCTATGTAAGAATAGCAAGAGCGCCATAACTTTCTTATGACGCTCAAATGAGCGCCACAACTTTTTTTTTTTGCTCACTTAAGTGCCACATCGGAGTAAAATCAATCATTTGAATGCCACTTCCGGCTAATCATCCTACGTGATTTTTTTTTTTAATTAATTTCCCATTCTGACATTGATTTTTTTAATCTTTGATTTTTTTATTAAGGGCGCGTTTGCTAACGTTTCGTTTAAAAATTGTTTCTAGGAAAGAAATAGAAAAATATATTTCGCTTCGGGAACAATTTTTGAACAAAAAACGCGTTTGGTAACTGTTGTTCCAGAAATATAAAAAGAATAGAAACACGTTTGGTAAATTTGTATAATTTTTTTTATTTCTTTTAATTTTTTAATATTTTTCTTATTTTCTTATTTATTTTTCTTATTTTATTATTTATTTTTCCTTTTTTCTTATTTATTTTTCTTCTTTTGGCCGGTTGCCGGCCTCGGCCATGGCCGGCGGCCGCCCGACGAGGGTCGGCGGCCTTGCCCGCCCACGGCGAGGCTCGCCGGCCCCGGCGAGGCGAGGCCGAGCCTCGCCGTGGTCGGGCGAGGCTTGGCCTCGCCTTGGCCGGGCGAGCTCAAGCTTGCCCGGATCCGGCGAGGCCGAGCTCGCCCAGGCCGGCGCAAGGTCGGCCTCGGTTGGGCGAGCTCGGCCTTGCCGGATCTGGTCGCCGGCCCGGGGCGAGCTCGGCCTCGCCGGATCCGGGCGAGCTCAAGCTCGCCCGCCAAGCCGAGCCTCGCCCGGCTACGGTGACGCTCGGCCTCGCCGGGGCCGGCGACGCTCCGGCGAGGTCGCCGGCCCTCGACGGCGTCGTCGGCCCTCGTCGGCCGGTCGCCGGCCATGGCCGAGGCCGGCGACCGGCAAAGAAAAAAGAAAGAAGAAAGAAGAAGAAAAGAAGAAGAAAAAAGAGAGGAGAGAGAAAATGTGTTTCTCAAATGTGTTTCAGAAACAAGAAACAACTTTTTTTTGTTTCTTGTTTCTGTTTCAGATATGTTTCTAGGAACAAAAAAACACTTTTGGAACAAAAACGCGTCCAAACGCGTTTCTGTTTCTTTTTTGTTCCCAGGAACAAAAAAACAAAAAAAAGTGTTCCTGGGAATAGAAACAGAAGTTACCATGCAGCCCCTAAATTTCCATGTTAGCACTTTGTTAGCACTAGTGATATCATACATGATGACCGGTGTCCATGTCGGATTTTTTTGATGAGACAAATCGCCAATGGTACTTAAGTTTTCACATTTTCAACTTTGTGGCCCTTAAGTGGGCTTCACACAAAATTTGTGGCACTCTTAGTATACTTATCTAAAAAATGCTTATATAGAATTTAGGAGATTAAGTTGATGTCCAATTAGAGATCTTGAATGGGTGAGATAATTTATTTGCTAAACATTCCATTGCATAGTTTATTGGTGGGCCTGAGGATCTCAGTAATTGGGCCAACTTACATCATCCTTGATTAAGTTTTTCTAGGAAAATTGTCCAAAATTTTCTAAACCTACTACACATTTACTAATTTAGTCAGAAATCTTTAAATTTTGCCACTTAAATCTTAAATATTTTTACATTTTGTCAGTCGAGTCCATATGGTCAATTTTGGATTGAATTCACCGACATCAATGCTAGTTGTCCTACGTGGTGTGGCTAATGCTAATTGAACAATGTTGGATATTTTAGCAAAATTTTTATTTATATTTACTTTCTTTTTCCTTTTTTTTTTTTTTTTTTTTTCCATTCTTCTTCTTCTTCCTCCAACTAGTCATTGGGTTTCGGTGATAGCTAACAACCAACTGGAGTTGAGGGCTAGCAAGGTCAACCTCATCGGCCTCTAGGGAGCTTGTTCCTGCTGGCCAATAGCAAGGCTTGACCTTACTATTGCTAAGAGAGGTCGAGCTTTGTTGTACGAGAGTGAGACTCAAACCTCATAGCCTCGCTAGGGGCAGGCGTGGCTCACTTGATGTTGGTGAGGTCGACCTCGCCGGCCCTCATCTCTAGGAAATCGCTAGCAATCGCCAAGGCCTAGAGATAGGCTAGGGGAGAAAGAAAAGGGAAGGAAAAAAATTAAAAAAAGGAAAAAATAATAATAAATTGAAAAAGTATGAAAGTATTATTAAAAATTATCAACGTTAACATCAACCAATGTCCATATCAGAGATTTTTTCCTAAAATTAGCTAGATAAAAAAATTTACAAAAAGTTACTCCTTTGCTTTTTAGCTATACTTATATTGAACATCGGCCGACCTTCATCAAACCTGAAATTTACAAAAAGTTGTCTCTCCTTTTGCTTTTTGTATGACCTTTACTTTTTTAAAAATTTTCCTTGAAGCTTATCAGGAAGGGGGAAAAAATTCAATTTTGCTTCCCTATCCTGGACCTAGAGGGTCGTAGCTTTAGGCCCACATAACAGCGCATGAGACAGAAAGTAGCGGTGACTAAGATTTGCCTTGCCATAAGAACGCAAATAATAATCATTTTGTTTTAGAAATAAATTTTTCTATTTTTATTCCTTAGACAAATTTTTTTTAGCAAAAATACCTATTTGATAATGATATAAAATTTCTCTCACTTTGGTGGCTGGTTGGCGACCAGTGATGGCAATGGGTGGGCAGTCATGTAGCAGCGAAAGTGAGTGATGAGAAAAGTTTTTTTTTTTTTTTTTTTTTTAGAAATAGAAAGTGAAATATTTTTACTTCTCATTTCTGTTCCAAATTATTTTCGGAACTAAAAAATTATTCCAAAAGTAGAAAAATAATTGTGTTACCAAACAGAATCTATTCCAAACCTATTGCCAGAAACAAAAAAACAACAAATAGAGAAATATGATAGTTATCATGTCCGCCTAAGAGAACATGTTCGCATGCACTCTAAAGGAATAAGAATCTTGTGCATACAATGGGTTGTAGGTCATAGACGGGAGCTTGATCATAAAAAAAAGGTCACAAACCAAAAAAAAAAGAAGAAGAAGAAAGAAATATGCCACTATAAACCTTAGATTATACTCACTGCAACAATAATATCCAATTTTTTTTTTATATCACAAAAAACTTCAAATTTACATGTGTGATACGTATACCTTTTGTCATGATTCTATCCGAGACCTTTGTTAATAATCCAACATGGATCGAAAGTGGCACTTCTAATATTTTTTGAGAAATTGTAGCACCACATCGGCACCATGCAAACACTACTTGAGAAAAAGATAAATGGGAAAATGGAGAACTAAAAAAGCCAAAAAAAAAAAGGGACCAAAGGGAAGAAAGAGAGAGATTGCATATGGTCCACGGTGTTTAAGGGGTGCTGCAAACATTCTGACTTTACTGGCGTGAGCTGTTGACTCTGGCGAGGCCATTAGTAAAGGCCAACGCTCATATAGATACGCTAAACACGCACATGCAAATACATAGTCCAGATCAAACAATGCCAATTAAGTTCATGTCCTAAACCCTTTGTATACATTTTATTTCAGTTTTATTTAAGATATCTTTGTCACATTGATATAAGTTTATGTATTATTATAACACAAAAAAATATAAGATATTTTGTGTCACAAAAGGCAAGTCAAGTGTTTTTAGTGACCAAAAAAATGTTTTGGATATCACCATAGGCATAGTTTGTGATTTTTTGTGGTGTAAATGCTCATTTCTATAAGAAAGAATGCCATTAACATCAAATCATGACTATGTGGTACGTGATATGAAATTTCCCTAATCTTCGTCATGTTTTTCAATCATCCCTTCTAACGTACATTCTCAGAGAGTTTTCCTGATGGAGAGCAATGATTGTCCACAAAATTGTCCGGGTTTTCAGTACTTCCCTCCTCCAATGACATGGAATATTCCAGTTTTTGGTATCTTTTAAAAGCAACAACACTTCATGCTGGGCCACTCTGAGGTGGATATGTGTCAGCATAGTCATTCTCATCGCTACAACCGGCGGTGTTATTTTCGAAAATCGTCGTGAATTGAAACAGAAGGTTAATATTTCAAAGATAACGATCACACGGCAGCTGCTGCCATGTTGTCCGTGTTGTCCGTGTTGTCTCATACCGAAGACGTTGCCGTTGCTGCTGCCGTGTTGTCCGTTTTGTTATTAAATGATAGAATTACCGTGGGTGGTCCCTAAATGATGCATAATGACATATCGTCTACTCTATTGTATCATATTCGAGATTGGGTACAATAAATAATTTTTTTATTGGTGGAAATAATCTCTGTGTTGGACGGTTTATTGAATTCAGTAGTTTTATGGTCCATGGAAAAACGAATCCTCGTAGCATAACAAATTATGTCTCTTTTTTGTAACTTTTAACAAAATGTTGTAAATAAACAAAATCTTGAAGATTTTACAATCAACAAAAGAAATTCATTTTTTCTTTATCCAATAGTCATCAAGGAGGGATTATGGATCATCCGTTCTATAATTTTTTTTTTTCATAACACCCCTTATAAAAAAACGACAAAAGATAAATTAAAGAAAAAGGCTCAAAACAATTTCACATCTCCACCTAGTGTTGAAAAAAGACATCGATTGTTGTCACAACCCTTCCACGGGCCAAATAAATTCCCGAGGTAAGTTGATGAGGGATTACTAAGTAAACAAGAGATGTTTCTCTTATGAGGTAGCGTCTATACTGAGCACAAGCCCTCCGAAATTCTATCAATTGCAACTTGATATTTCAATTCAATTATGCAATTCAAATTATCTTGGAACTGCCACTAACCTATTATGAGTCGATTAGGAACTCGAATAGGATATGGGAATGCATTTCACTCTTGTGAATTAGAGATTTGCAAGTTGATTCGATTACGCTAGATTAATCTAAAGCCCCATAACATTTTCTCTATAAGAAAACGATTTATATGTGATTTTCTTCAATTTTTATTCCTTAAATCCTGTAAACATATAAAAAGTGACTATGCATACTTATTCAAGCAAATGAATAGATAAATAAATAAATAAGCGGCCAAGCAATAATAATAAAAAGCTAATGAAATAAATAAATGACAAGAAAAATAGAGGACAAGAGTTGTATCGAGCAAAAACTAAACAAAACTTTTTATTAAGGCTCAGGACAAGACCCTGTGAGCTATAAATGTAAATTCAATATAAACTCTCCAAGATATGCTTAATGCTCAATGAGGAAAGTGAATTTATGATATGTCATGACTCTCTACTAAATTAACTAAACGTGGAAATAAATATGAACTAAATCTCATATGCTTGAATCAACCTATATTCCATATGCACAATAATTTGGATCCCAAATCACACTCACACTTTGCAACGAGACTTGTGCATTAACGAAAATCTGCACTAATAAATCATCAATGTAAATTTAGGACTTTTTAAATTTAGACTTCCTATTGAAGTTAGTGTACACTAGGGGTAAACATGGTTTCAGGGTAGAAACAGAAATTGGATAATCAATCTGGTTCCAAATTTTAGGGAGAGTTGGTCTGATTCCTTGTTTCCTATTCTTAGAAACCTATATAATGTAGTTTGGTTCCTGATTTTCTAGAGAACCGAATCAAGAACTAGAAGCCGGACCAAGAGCCTAAAATTGAGACTATTTATCCACATTGACCCCTGCAAATATCCTTGTGGTTTAATGTTTTATGACAATGCGTGAGGTGTAGTTGAATACATGATTTGAAGAGAAGTGAATACTCCCAGCATTAAGAAATATATGTAGCACTAATAGTGTGGCTTACATGAAAGAACCCAAAACATCCGTCATTATAGTAGTTGGTAAACTTTTTTCTAGAAGGTGTGTGGGGAAAACCATGGTGGAAATAAAATAGGGCGCCGTTTGCAAGAAAAGAATCAATGTCAATCACAGTTTTTGCATCCATGAGTAATTTTGTACAATACTTAAAGTTTAAGGTTTTGAACCAACTTTGAGTAATCACGGGGAAGTTGGATTCTTTTTTCTAATTCTCTTCTTTTTAGCCAAAGAATGGTAAGAGAAAATGATGGCCCCATCTTTTTCTTGTCACAGGAGATTTAATGAGAGGTCCGTATGATTTTCAGATAGACCCTGAAACTGACATTAGAACTTATGCTAGGATGGCTTTCAAGGTATGCAGTGTAGGTTCTAAATAGGTTCCAATAAATAGAACTTAAATAGAATCAAAACTGCTCGCCTCTTGATGCACATAGAAGTGACGAAAGCAAATACAGAACAATGGAGGAAAATGAAGCGAAGATAAGATAACCATGAATTGAATATGTAGGGCAACATGACTACATGCGAACGGGTGTTGGAAGAGATCCGGGATGCATTACGTGGGCAAAAACATGGCCGAGTTCCTACGATCCATACATAGATCGAGCAGAAGCATTCAGCACATAATCACAAATTCAGGTACGCAATCCAAGCCAATACGATGAAGAATCAACATGGGTTTATTTAAAGATGCAACTAAATCGATTACTAATAAGTACAATGAAAATAGAAAACAAGCAAAAAGACCACCAGGAGGCTAAACACTCGAAGAAAGGCAGGGCAACAACGCATGGAGGACTGATAGTTTCAACCTCCTTGCGGATTCAAATAATGATTAGCACTGTACTCAATGGCTACCGAAAGCACGTTTAATCGATTCGTCTGAGAAGAATTTTTACTTTAGGACACTAAGGGTACGTTTGGTAACGATTCTATTTCGGGAGTAGATTACGATCGAAATGATTTTTTTATTCTGTTTCCAGGAATAGATTCTAAGCATTTTGAGCCGTTTGATAACTGTCCAAAATTTTTTATTCTAAAATAGAATTGTGTTTGGTAACGTGTTCATTGATTCTGTTCCAAATCAATTTTTTTAATTTGTAAATAATTTTTAAAATTTTCATTTTTTTTTCTTTTCTTTTTTCTCCTATTCTTCATCTTCTTCAGGTCGGTCGTCGGACTAGCAACAGACTAGGTGAGAGCCAGTGACCTCACCGGAGCGTTGCCGGCCCTCGGCGAGGTCGGCCCTCATCGGCCAAGCCTTGCCTAGCCCTGGCGAGGCGGGCCTTGCCACCGCCGGGCGAGGCCTGCCTGGCCACCGATGGGGCTGAGCGAGCCTCGCCGGGGCCAAGTGGGCCTCGTCGGTGGCTGGGCTTTCCTTCACCGACCGGTGGCGGTTGCGGCGGACGGCGGTGAACGGCAGCAGACGAGGCGGTCGGTGAAGAAGAAGAAAAGAGAAAAAGAAGAGTTGTTTTGATTTTTAGATTTGTTCCGGAACAAGAATCAACTTTTTTTTTTTTTTTTTTTTGATTTTGTTCCAAATCTATTTCCGGGAACAAAAAATTAAAAATTTATTTCCGAGAATAAAATTTTTATCAAATGTGATTTTGTTCTCAAAATATTTACCGAGAACAAAGAATCAGAATCTGGCACTGTTTGGCCGGTTACCAAATAGGCCCTAAGTGGCTCAACATTTCATCTCTTTGCTTTGCCCATACTACACCAGGAAAACCCAAAGTTACTGAAGGATTGGCCTATCCCGATTACATAGCCAGTTAAGAAGGCCAAAGAAATATCACAAAATACAATCACCCAAACCGAAAAAAGAGAAGAGGGAAAAGCATTCAGTAGAGTCAATCCAAAAGAGAGAATGGGACGTCAATCAACACTTGGGAAGATCCGCAGGTGGAGGAAGCAACTTCTGAATGGGTAGCTTCCCATCTAAGACAAGCCATGCCATCTTCAAGCCCCAACTGGCGTGAACTTCCAAGTGGCAGTGCATGAACCATACCCCTATATGATGATCACTTTCATTAGCATCCATCATTAAAAAAGAAATTGAAAAGTTAGACACAATAACGGACCCCATTTGATTTAACCATGTTCTTCAGAAACATTAAAATGACAGAGTACTTGCAATTGCATTATGTATGTTTTTCTTCAGAATTTTTTTCTCACCTGGGTTATCAGCTAAAAACCTTATGGCAACCCAACCCCCAGAAGGCACACCCACAGTGTTCCTCTCAACTGGGTCAACAAGATTGAAGTTTGCAGGGTCCTTATTTGGGTCAAAATTGCCAAATCCTTGTCCCACAACAAAGAAGTTGAACCCATGCAAGTGAAGGGGATGGCTTTCAGCACCAAGGATGCTCGTGTCCTGCATAATAAGCTCAACACTGGTATTAAAAGGCAAGACCACCAGTTTTGTTCCATTGCCCACGTTTGTGTTGTTGGGTGGGGTCCCAGTAAAGTTGAATATGGATTTCGGGTGGCTCGGGAAGTCCAGGCTGTAGACTCCGTTCGATTGACCAGTGTAGTGTGCTTGAAGGAGGGCAGTGGTCGGCATTGTAAAAGATACATTGTTAACAGAAGCACTCAACATTGTCCCATATGGTCCTTGGCAAGTTTGGTTGCCCTGACATGGAATAGTTCCGAGACTGATTGTGAAGAAGAACCTCTGGTCAACCTTTAGAGGAACATTGGCGGGAAATTGTGGGGTTGCTAGACTCCGGAGCTTATTTGTAAAATTTGTCGCAAAGGCTGTGTCGTTCAAAGGTGGGAGAGTCGGTCTAAAAAGCGGAAGTTGCTTAATTGAAGGGGATTGATGAGGTTCATTAAGTGGTGGTTCATATTCTAAAATGCCGGCAACGGTAGAGTTGTCGAATGTACCTAGACCAGTCACATAAGGCCTTGCAGTCATGAGGAAAGTGGCTTTTGGGTAGTAGGGTTTTGTCTTAAGAAGGACATTTGTGGTCTGTCCAGGGGCTATTAGGAGTGTCTCAGTCTCAAAGGGCTTCAAATAAGTAGCATCTGCTTCGACCACAGTAAGTGTGTGGTTTGCAATGCTAAAGAAGAGCTCTTCATTGAGTACAGCATTGATTAAGCGAAGAAGGTAAGTCTTTCTTGGCTTCACTTTGAGCCGGTATGTATCTGCAAGAATTCATTTGGTGAAATTTTTGCTCTAGTTTTCATTTGGATGTTTCTAGAATTTCTATGGAAATGAGAGTTTCACATAATTCATGATGCAACATGTGATACCTTTGTCAGAGCAATTATATAACGGTCCTGGAAGTCCATTGATGGTATAGGCATCAGAAACATTAGGTCCACCACCGGTTTGTAGGGCTTGACAAATGATCGCCTCGGTATCTGAATTAAACCATTCACCTGAAATTTTGTAGCCTTAGTTATTTTCTCGGTAAACAAAAAATTAATATCAAAGCATTGTTGAGCTTGGATTAGTCTTATCTCTAATGCGTTACCAAAGATGATGGGGATTTCTTTGTGAGGCTTGGTGAATGGGTAAGAATCATTATGTTTGGGAAGGATGATCAGAGAACCATAGAGAGTTGACCGTAACCATGATATATGCGCATGCCACCAAAGAGTGCCTCTTTGGCCTACAATGGTGTAGTTGTACACATAACTCTGGTTAGTTTGTATCGGGCATTGAGTCACATATGCGGGACCATCTGCCCATCCCGACCGAAGTTGTTGAACTCCATGCCTGTTTGGTGTAGAAAACACAAAAGGAAATAAATTCTCTCTGTTGAACGCCAGCCTAGGACTAGACTATGAAAGTGTCTCTCTATTGACTACATTAATCAACGATGGTTTGTAGGCTATCAACTTAGTGCAATTTATCATACCAATGAATTGAGATGTTGTTTGGGACATGGTTAACCACTTCAATTAGTAGTCGGTCACCTTCTCTGGCAATGACTCGTGGGCCTGGAAATTTCCCATTTATAGTGACCACACTTTTGGTATAGCATAAACGCGTTACATTTTGCAACACGACCTGCTTTCATGTGTTTAGAAAGAAAAAATCACAATAGGAATTATCATCACACAGGTCCATGTACATATCGTATACATAGTTCGAGTGTAGAATACAATCTCATTTCAAAAACAGTTTCAGTGACGATTTGTGCATACCTTGAACTTGTAATGTCTGGTCACGCCTTCACTGGCGACAAGAGCAGGATCAGGAAAGAAGCATGAGGCAAATAATGCGACGAGAAAGAAACCGGCGAGGGGACATGTCCGGAGGAAAGAAGCACCCATTTTCTCTCTGCTCAACCTCACTTCTCTTTTAGCAGAACAGAGGAAACAGATGGGTGTAAAAGTTGAGACAACTTGTGGATGTAGTCTGAACTGCTTGTGGATACGGCATGACCAATCTCCTAGTGTATATATAAACAAGTGTTCCTAGCTAACTTGGTAGTGAAAATGCATAATTTATTACGTAGAGAAGCTGGAACATCTCCATATCATCGGTTGTTTAAACAAGTTAAGAGTGACGCCAAAGTCCACTTTTGACCTCCTTCCCCTTCAAGCCAAACTTTTCATGCTGGGCAAAGTAAAATTACTCTCATCTAAAGCTCCATCACATTGTAACAGTAATTAAAAGTATTGGAAACAAGGTATAGTGTTTACTCCTAATAATTATACCGAAGCGCAAGAGTGATTGAAGATCACGAGGCATTTTGAATAAGAGCAATCTTTTTTTATCATTACATTTTAATTGTCGGTGATATTATATTAGAGAGTCTTATTTTCTATAAAATATTATCATATGTTAGAGACAACTATGATATTATTGTCGACTATCTATATCAATCAAGATTACACAAATATCTCATTTGATTGTACATATCCTAATTGATATATGTTACATTCGATAGTCTCTCATAAAGCCTATAAATAGGCTCATGTAATTTTCATTATGATATATCAAAATATATACCATTCCCTTTTTTTTTTTTTTTTTTCACATTCTTACATTTAACTTGTTGCACCCGGTGCACTTAGTTTTTTACACAATTGAAGACTCCAATACCAAGTTGAAAAATAAGAAAGATATGCAGCAAAAGGTAATTGTTACGTGTGTGTTAATTTGGTATTTTTGTGGTATCAATCCTTAATTTGGGATTACGATGGAATTTGGATCTCGCTGGTCATGACCCATAAATCTTATGAAGGAACCGGGAAATTTTTACCTTTAACATCCATCACCGCTGCCTCGACTCCATTGACCCAAAGGCAAGTCCACTTGTCTATAAAATTCGCTATATAATATGAGAATCTTTCTTTGTGGGACATTCTTATTTTTCTAGGTGTAAATAATTTGTTTAGGCTTTAATTTATAAAGACAGGGAATCTATGGTCTCTAATCTCTCTGTAGTGGAATAGGGATCTAAATTATTCGAATCGATAGGGATCTTAAATTATCCGAACCACTTTTGCCTCATCTTACTTTGCGGAACGGCGCGTTAAATTTCTTTTTCCGAGCAATAAGCAAAAGTGGCACCGCCCTCTTCCCGTGTTCTCCAAAATAACCCTGGTGACGTCACTTAGGCTCAGCACCGCTTCGTCATGCGCCAAGGTCATTGATGTCCATCTACCTCGCGGGAAGGCGTTAGCGAATATTCTCAATTTTGCTCCTTGTCCTCGACCAAGAGAGCAGCTCCAGGCCCACTAGACAGCGCATGAAACAGAAAGCAGCAGACACGACGATTGCTTCGTAGGAAGAGAGAAGTTTCGCATGCAGTCCAAAGGAGTAGGAGGAATCTTTTGCACGCAACGGGTCATTCATCAGCGACGCGAGTTCGATTATCAAGAATCTTGCAAAAAATAGAAATCGCAAATTATGCTCTGGGCGATGCTAATACCGCAATTTTTTTTTCGTTGTGTGATAAAAAATCCTAACATTTAATTTGTTTAGTACATGTACCTTCTATCACAATCCTACCCAAGATCGCTGTTAAAAATTCGCATAGATCCACCGTAACATTATGGATGTTTTTCAAGAAAAAGTGGCACGAATGTGGCATGATGTAAACACCGCATCATAAAAAATATTAAAAAGAAAATCAGGAATTAAAAAAACCAACCAAAACAAATATAGAAAATTCAAACCGGAGGGGAGAGAGAGATTGCTGACGGTCAGGGGCGTTTAAGGGGCTCCGCCACCATTCCAACTTCTCTGGCGAGAGCCGCCGGCCACGTCGGGCCATCGGTGAGGGCCAGCCAGTGCTTGCATGGATACCTTGACACTCGTTGTCTACGGTTGAAGCAAAGCAGACGAAAAAGTCGGCACAGGACAAGGGAGAACAATATATGCTGATGTCGAACAGAAAAACTGGTTTCTTACAACTCGAACATGCTTTCAATTTGGGAAGAACGCAGTATTTCTCTTTAGAAAGAGTAGACGCAACTCCACTGGAAGTGCATGTAGCATCACATTCGATAAAGTGCCCTCAGACGCCACACCCCACAACTGCCGCCTCCGCTGCCCTTGCCATCCTACCGCCCCCCTCGCCGTTCCGTCACTGGGCCACCCCCTCTTTGGTCAAAGGCAACCCCGATGATACTCGTCTCTCCCTCTTTGTTTTTGTTTTCTGTATCTCTAGAACTGGTTTCTTTGTTCTTTATTCTCCATGGCCAATGAACTCAAGGACCATGAACTCTGCTGCAGTATTGAGCTCGAGCAGCATATCAGGCAAGCTCTGACACGCCGCTCAAATTCGATGACATCTAGCTCAATTCCATCTAGCTTGAGCTAACCTGTGGCTTCAAGGTCAATCTTGGATCTAGCTATTAAATGAATATGTAATTTATTATTTAAATATTCTAACAGTATGTGTCAAGCTACGCTTGTGGCAAGAAGTTAGAACTTAAATCTGGGGGTTGAGCTTTGCCATACATTGAGCTCGACCACAAATTTGCCATCAAGCTCTGGCGTGGTGTCGAGCTCAAAGAGTGCAAAGAGGCCCGGACGAAGGAAAGATCAAGAGGTGGGGTGCCGGGGACTAGCGGTGGAGGCTGTTATCTGGTATGGGCACGCCCAAAACTGGGCAAGGTGTGTACAATTGGGTAACGATAATCGAGTCGGCCAACCTTGGTTGAGGACCCACAGGGTCCAGCAGCCGTCGCCAGCAAAGCCGAAACGATGGCGACCTCCTTTAAACAACCCCGACCATCTGTAATCTCTCTCTGTCCTCTGGTTTGAATTTTCATATTTTTCTTCGGATAGCTTTCTTTGTTTTTCTTTCTCTTTTCAATCTTCTTCTGATGTGGCGCCAGCGCCACTTATCCCCAACAAAAACTTAATAATAGGACGTGAAATTTTTAAAAGGCAATCTTAGGACAAAATTGTGACGAAGGATATAAGCATTATATGGGTACAAGTTTGAAGGTTTTAGAGATAAGGGGAAAAAAAAAAAAAGAAGAAGAAGCTTGGACTACTGTAAAAATAACAGGTTGTTCTCAGCTATTAAATTTTTAAAGGAATAGATCCTGTAACAATTTATAATATTTTATTATTTGATTTTTTGTGGTTCAAAATATATTATTCCATTGATTTTTTTTTTTTTTTTTTTTGTACTTAGGAATAAGGAATGGGAAAAGACTTGTCACATGATAAATTGTTATGTTATTATCATGTTTCCAACACTACTGTTTCTCAATCATCCCTTATTAGGTACATCCTCACTTAAAAAAAAATGTTGACTAGTTGATGGGGGATAGGATAGAAGAGAGCCATTACAATGAGAGGCCACCTAACGGTAATCCGCACTTCTTTACTGGTTGTGTGAGAATTATACCAATAACATCACCCACTGGTTTGCTCAGTTCTTCTTGATAAGGTACGCCCAAGCACCTCCTTCGACCCTTCGATTTATACTATATCCTGTTAAATTCCATTTTCAATCATCTAGTTCTCACACTATGGTCATATAATCTTCTTGATCTATATGATCAAAAAGTGTTTCTTTTCTAATAAAGTATCGCCCCCTTTTTGAAGAACTACTTTTTTTATTTTTAATGGGATTTGATGCTTCAATATATGTTCATAAACTCATCACTTGCATGGAATTACAGAGAGATTTCTTGATTAAGAAAAATAAGGGCACGCATAATAATCATTTTATTTATATTTTAAGATTATTTTTCTATTTTAAACTTGTTTTCGGAATAGAAATCCATTTAATGATGTAATTTCATATTTTCGTTTTTAGAATAAATTTCTAATCTGAAAATAGATTTGGAATAGAAATGAAAAGTAATTTCTTTTTTAACTTTTTTTATTTCTAGAATAGAAATGAGGAATAAAAACTCTTTTTATCGCTCGTTCTCTCTACTAGTCGGCTACCCACTTGCAAATCCACCCTCCCGGCACTTGCCGTCGCCACTTGTAATTCATAAACTCATTTAGAAATAAAAATAGGAAAATTCATTTCTTTTTCAGAAATTAATTTTTGATCAAAATAATTATCATTTGCGTCCTCACTATCCACAAAATTGTCCAGGCTTCTGGTACTTTCCCCCTTCATTTATCCCGAATTCGGCCAACAAAAACATTTCGTGGTGGGATAAAACAACGATGTCAAAGGGATCTTAAGGGCACAAATGGCATGAGTCATCGTCGGCATTGTAGCCCTTTTCTACAATTGTCGTGGTCCTAAGGGTACAAACGGAACTTTGTCAATAAACCAGAGAAAATGTCACAAATGGTCCCTATAATTTTAGTCAATGTGCAATTTCGTCCATGAACTTTTAATTCGCTCAATTTGGTCTCGAACTATTGATAAATGTCCGATTTAGTCCCCGAACTTTCGATCGGCTCAATTTGGTCCCCCGAACTATTGATAAAATGTTCGATCTAATCCTTCGTTATTATTTTTCCTTTTTCCTCTTTTTTCCTCTTTGATAAAACGAAGGACTAGATCGAATATTTTATCAATAGTTCAGGGACCAAATTGAGCCGATCAAAAGTTCAGGGACTAAATCGGACATTTATCAATAGTTCAGGGACTAAATCGGACATTTATCAATAGTTCAGGGATCAAATTGAGCGAATTGAAAGTTCAGGGACGAAATTGCACATTAATTAAAAATATAGGGACCATTTGTGACATTTATCCATAAAACCGTGAATCTCCTTTGGTACGGACAATGTAAGCTTGTCCTTGTCGCAAGGGATCTTCTCCAAAGGACAATAATGTGGAAGCTTCTGTGCATTTTCTTGCGGTTATCTATTATTTCATAGTATACAAGTTTCCTGGTTCCACAAGAAAATTAGTGGTGGTGACGGCGCCATTAATCTAGAAGTAGTTTCGATGCCGTCAGATCATCGTTTTCCGTCCTCGTATCATGCTGTTTACTAAACTGTGGCCAAGAAACGAAACTTTTTAATACAGACATGCAGTCATGTCTATCGAAATATCAACCTAAACTCACATATTTTAAATCGGTACTCATATATCACATTAATCACAAATTAACTTTTTGATTATTAAAATTCTCAAACTCATACATTTACGCCACATTTATCTCAAACTAGTACAACCGTATCTTATTTACCTCACATTGGGAAAAATCTAGGGTTTTTGTGAGGATAAATTTGGCATGGGCATTCTAATTTGGGTTAAATGTGTCATAAATGTACCATAAAATTAATTTTAAGAAAATGTGGTACAGGTTTATTTTGAGTTTTTAGTAGTATTAACGCAAAGTTTATAAACCTTAAAAATTACTTTACTAATATAAGTGTGCTTAATTTGAATAAATGGTGATACAAAGAGTGAATCACATAATAAGTTGTTTTAAATATTAATATTAATATCATTACTAAATTCAAATTAATTCATTCAAATTTTGCTATTGTTTAAGTTTAGGTTTCTTAGTAATTGTCATATTTTATCATGACCTTTTCTAAAATCATTTAAGTTCAATGTTGAAAGTGATATGACATTCGAGCTTTTTGTTCTATTCTTATTTTGCTTGATAGGTTTATTTTGAGTTTTTAGTAGTATTAGCGTAAAGTTTATAAACCTTAAAAATGACTTTACTGACATAAGTGTGCTTAATTTGAATAAATGGTGATACAAAGAGTAATTCGCATAGTAAGTTCTTTTAATGTTAATATTGTTACAAAATTCAAATTAATTCATTCAAATTTTGCTATTGTTTAAGTTTAGGTTTCTTTAGTAATTGTCATATTTTATCATGACCTTTTCTAAAATCATTTAAGTTCGATGTTGAAAGTAATATGACATTCGAGTTTTTTATTCTAGTCTTATTTTGCTTGATATTATTATTTTAGCTTTTATTAAATTATGACTTTATTGAGATTGTATTTGACATTAAGTTATTTATTGAGTAATCTCCATATCCGACATGTTCTTTGCTCGTGCCAAGTCCTCCATATGAAGGCACTTAATTTAAGTTATCAATTCTTCCCAGGTTCTTTCTAACTATAAATATATCTTCCACAAAGAGAAGTATAAAGTCATCAACCACGGGAGAAGAACATAAAAAAGTCAAAAATTATTTACGACGCTCACTTTAACAAATTTTCGAATCATTTAAGTGCCACTTTAAAAAAAAAAAATGATTACTTAAGTGCCAACTCCGATTTGGGTTGTCGAAAATTTGATGTGGCTATATTTTATTAATTTCTTAATCATACATGGCTCACCAGCGTGCCCAATCAGCATATAAATCCTAAAAAACGTCATCTAAAAAGTGTAAATAGTGATCGTTTGAATGTTAATTTCATTTAAAATGAAAACTATAGTACTTGTCACTTTTAAAAAGCAGTCACTTCAATACCAAGTATGCCACATGGACTGGATTTTTCAAATAATATGCCAAGTCATATAAAAAAAATGTATTTATAAAAGCCACATATTATTTTTGGCTAGAATTTCTCGTTGTTGGTAAATTTTTTTATTTTATTTTATTTTATTTTTTTATCATTCCTACTCTAACTCTCACTCTCAAATTTTTATCTTATCTCCTTGTAGGTCATGTGAATTAAAATCCACACCTGAAACTAAATAATCTCCACCTCAACTCCCTGAGAAGGTAGGGATTCGAACCCTCACCTCCCCCTTCCCATGTGGGAAATGTGGCTATTGGGACAAATCCTCGTGGTTTCGTAGTTGGCAATTACGTAGTCATTTTTTCTACAATTTAGCAATTAAATGATCTAACAAAAATTCTTGGTACTAAAATAAGTATCGTACACAACTTTTAGTACTTTTAATGTTATTATGCCCATAACCACATACTTTTTAATGTCAACACGATGATCAACATTTGTCCTCTCAAAACTGTTAATTATGTCTTCAATTTGAGCTTGTGTATGAACTCGATTTAATTGGAGGATGAAGATCGGTTTGTTAAATCGAATTATTAGATTAATCACAACACGCTTATCCAAATTTGAATTATTTGGATTAGAATTCCTTATTAAAGGTTTCCTAAATTGCATCAAGAAGGGGGCCACATATGTACACTAGTTTATATTTTGACAAGTGTAGAATAATCATTTGTGTTTTTGCAGAGTTGTGTTTGACTATGAAATTACTAAAAATGTCCTACATCTATTATATATATACCAATTCATTCATCAACTTTTAATTTGGTCAACTTAATCATAAACATTTTGGCAATTTGTCAATGAAGTCCTTCCTGCTAATTTTGGCCAAGAAATGCTGACATGATTGCCAACCGTTCTACATGGCATGTCCAACGCCGACGTGGACAATTTTTTCGCATGTCTTTAGTTTGTGATGGGGTTTTCATAATATAATAGTCTTTGGATTATTGTGAGAATAACAACTTATTTTGCAAAATTGAGCTCCATAATAATTTAAACAATTTATAATTATTTGTTATTTGGTTTTTTATACTCTAGAATAGACTATTATTCTCATAGTAGATTATCACTCATTTATTTTACTTTGTGATATTGAACTTAGTCTAGTGACATCAAGTAAACAAGAAATTTTAGAAAGAGCAATAACTTCCTTTTTATTGTTTATGTGTGTTACTTTCTTGATTCCATGCTCTGACTAGTTGTTCGGCGACATTTTATGTGCTCAACCACTTTATATTTGCCAAACCAATAAACAAAACAAAGAAGCACGTGCACATTACAACTTTTAAATTTGCCTTGAGCTAATGACGAAGGAAAAAGAAAAAATGGTTAAGGAAAAAGAAAAAAATGATTAATATCCCGAAAAATCCCAAATTAGTACACACGTGATAAATTTCGCTTAACTTGGACAAATTTAACCAAAAACGATAAACTTGTGACAAATTTACCCTATGTTAGTTTTTATTAAATTTTGCTATCAAATTACTTGGTTGGATAACACGTGACAATTAACTGGTGTACCAGTTCGAGATTCTACTTTCTATTTGTTACAGTTATACCATTTTTTGTATTTTTTGTTATATCAATTTAACTGAGAGTATATTGTCACAAATGTATTAGTTTAATATTTTTAGCGGTCGAACAAACTAGCTTGAGGAAAATTTATCATAAGTGACTAGGTTGGGATTTTTATAGTCATTTGAGGTAAATTTATCATAGATGTAATGATTTAGGATTTTTTAGGATAAAAAAATTAATTTTTAATAAATATATCAGTTTAGAGTTTTTAGGTATTAATCGAAAAGAAAAACTCAACTTGGCTTTCTGTCCTAGACCTAGAGTGTAGCTTCAGGCCCACTTAAAGGCACGCGACTCAGAAAGCGTTGAAGACAACATTTGCTTCATAGTACGAGAGCACTTTCGAACGGAGAAGTAGGCCAATAACATGGGCTTTACTATCATGAATCTCGTAAATAGAAAAAAGAGATATGTTCAGTAGAAGTCCTAAAACTTGTTAAGGAAGTGCAATTGAGTCCTAAAACTTATAAAAAGTGTAATCAAGTCCTAAAACTTGTCAAGTTGGTTCAATTAAGTCCTAAAGTTAACACCGTTAATAAAGTTAACGGAAATTGCTGAAGTGGCGCTGAAAATGAATTTTTATTTTATATATGGCTTTTAAATTATTTTTTATTCAAAATCTTTTAAAATTAGATTAAAAACTAAAAAGAAAAACTAAATTTATTAGAAAAACAAAACTATTCAAAAAAAAAAAAAAAGGCCATCGGAGGAGCTTCCGCCGCCGCCCATTGCCGGAGGGGGCGACGGTCGCCGGAGGGGTCGGCGACCGGTGGGGTGGCGGCCCTTGCCGGCGAGGCCTCGCCGGCCACCCCCGCCAGGTCGGGCGAGGACGCCCGGATCCAGATCAGGCACGCCGGCCCCTCGCGAGGGCCGGCGAGGCCTCGCCCGTCGTCGGCGGCGGGGCGGCGTCGTCCTTTTCGGCAACGTCCGACGAGGCCTTGTTAGGCGAGTCCGAGGGGGAGGAGCAGCCGCAGCTCGACGAGCCGGTCAATGAGGAGGACGAGGAGGAGCTCGAGGCCGTCGCCCGCTCCGCCGGCTCTGGCGCGAGGACAACGCCGCCCCCGCCGCCGACGACGGGAGATGGTTGCCCAAATCTAGGCACGCCGGCCCTCGCGGAGGGCCGGCGAGGCTCGCCTAGCGTGCCCGGATCTGGGCGTCCTCGCCCGGCCTGGCGGGGTGGCCGGCCCCTCAGCAACCGTCGCCAGGAGCCTTCGGCGATGGGCGGCGCGGAAGATCCACCGGTGACTTTTTTTTTTTTTTTTTCTAATAGTTTTGTCTTTTTAAATAAATTTAACTTTTCTTTTTAGTTTTTAATCTAATTTTTAAAGATTTTCAATAAAAAATGATTTAAAAATCATATATAAAATAAAAAATTCATTTAAAAGATGATGTCGGCGCCACGTCGGCGCCATATCAGCAATTTTCGTTAACTTTATTGACGGTGTTAACTTTAGGACTCAATTGAACCAACTTGACAAGTTTTAGGACTTGATTGCATTTTTTGTAAGTTTTAGGACTCAATTGCACTTCTTTGACAAGTTTTAGGACTTCTGCTGAACATATCTCTAGAAAAAGGAACACATGCTTCCATTTAAGCATTTAACTATTTTAGTATTGTCTATGCATTTGTCGAGAGGGAGTACCTGCCTAGAAGAACCCACTTCAATACATGGAACAGGTCATGGAAAGTTCACGTTGAATCTCGTCATGTCATCCAGTAAAGGGCCCGTTGACCCCGCGGAGAGAAGTCTACATTGGGATGCCTTTCCACGGTCACCAGAAATTAATAAACATCCAAAGGGCAGTGCAACTTTATGGGGTGGATTGAATCTTTATTTGCTGGGGTCGCTTTGTGTCCTTAATGCGTTTGTAGGTGAAAGGTGAACGTGCGTGCGAATGCGTGGAAGCTGAATTTAACTTTGTATGCCTGAGCAAGATAATGCACGCGTCTGCTAATATTTCTAAGTATGTAGCACGTGCCCTCTTTCACTAGAGTCGTCGTCATGATTCATTCATGCACATTTTAAAAAGGAGCGGCTAAAGAAGGTGCTAACCAACATGCACTTTACTCTTCTTATTATCTTAATTAAATGGGATTTTGAATTGGATAAGGATTGGGATACTTTCTTAATAAAAAGAGATGGGCTTGTTCACTGATTGAAGCAATTGTGTGGCCTTAGGAGGAATCATCTCCATCATAGTGGTATTTTTTGTGCACTTCTAATGGACTCCAAGTTGAATAAGTGGTTTAGTTTTTTTTCCTCCTTTTTTTCACTTGCACAATTTTAAATAGCCAATAAAAGTAGTGAGACTTTTAGGGGAATACATGCTTAAAAAATGATAGACCTATTGTATGGCATCCAATTCAGTCATAAATTTTTAATTTTGCCAATTTAGTCCTAAACATTCCGACAACTTATCAATTTAGTCCTAAATCTCTAGACCGATTGCCAACATATATTTAGAGCTAATTTTGGTTAAAAATCACTAATGTAATGACCATTGTCGACCATGCCACGTAGAAAGACTAGTATTTACACGGGCGACAGTGAAAAATCATTATTGTTAATCATTGGGGGAGACATCGAGCTGGCTAATGGTACTCTCTTAACATGGGTCCGTCTACCCGGCAGAGAAAAGTCTACAGTGGGATGCCTTTCCACGGTCACCAGAAATTAATAAACATCCAATGGAGTGGATTGAGTCTGTATTTGCTTTTATAGTGGGGTCGCTTTGTGTCCTTAATGCGTCTGTAGGTGAAAAGCGAATGTGTGTGCGAATGGATGGGAGCTGAATTTAACTTTGTATGCCTGAGCAAGATAATGCACGCATCTGCTAATATTTATAAGCATGTGGCACTTGCCCTCTTTCACTAGAGTCGTCGTCATGATTCATTCATGCACATTTTAAAAAGGAGCGGCTAAAGAAGATGCTAATCAACATACACTCTACTCTTCTTATCGTCTTAATTAAATGGGATTTTGAATTGGATAAGGATTGGGATACTCTCGTAATAAAAAGAGATGGGCTACTGCAATGATCAAAGCAATTGATGTGACCTTGAGAGAAATCAACTCCATCGGGGTAAAAGTACGGTATTTTTTTTTTTGCCCACTTCGGACTCCGAGTTGAATGAGTGGTTTAGTGTTTTTTTCTCTATTGTTTTTTTTTTTTTTTTTTTTCGCTTGCGCAATATAAAATTCATAAATAGCTGATAAAAGTAGTGAGACTTTTAGGGGAATAATTGTCTAAAAAATCATAGACTTATTATAGGGCAACCAATTTAGTCGTAAAATTTTTAATTTTATCAATTTAGTCCTAAATATTTTAACGAATTACCAATTTAGTCTTAAATCTTTGGACTAGTTACCAACATATCCCTCTGGCTAATTTTCGTTGGAATCACTGACATAATGGCCATCAATGGTTGTGTCACGTAGAATGGCTGATATCTACATCAGCGATTTTAAGCTAAAATCGATTAGACTAACTACATCGACAAATCATCAAAATATGTATAACTAAATTGGTAAAATTAAAAAATTATGACTAAATTGAAAATTGTACAATAGGATTAGCACTTTTTTTGACAATTTTTCCGACTTTTAGATCTTGACGAATTTGAGATCTCTAACAGGACTTCAACTTAATCTCCTAAAATAGCATTAAAACAATGGCAACGCCTTGTAAACTCGGACTAAATGATGGCATGGAAACTTTGATGGCACGGCAGAGAGCCCAAGTGAAGTCAAAACTCAAAGCTGCTGGATTTAAAAGCCTTTGGGCCACATTCAGAAATCTCATGGTTAGCCTAGCTTAACGAGCAGCCTCCTTATCCCCTGCTTTTACAAGATACTTCCATATACGTATTTCGTAGAATAAATGTCAATATTTTCTCGCTAAAATTTAAACGACGCATGTGCCAATATAAGACTTCGTGTCGCTAGTTTTATTAATAGAACAAAAAACTAATTATACAGTAAAAATGTGGCAATATCTTTGGCGAAAATATTTTATTCTAAAGGTGGATTGAGAATTTAGATGGAGAAAAAAAAAAAAGATTTTAGCCTTTCATTGAAATTCCGGAGGGTGGGGGCACCGCCGCCACCTAGATACACCATGTTCCGGCAACCGAGTGCAGTTTTCTGCAATAAACATTGATTTTCGAGGATTATCGTGGAAGCAATGGGAACGAAAAGAAAAAAATTGTCCCAATCCAAGCTGACGACAAACTAAGTGCATGGGCTCATGGACCAAACTATAAAAAGAAAAATAGGTCTGTGCGCTTTTTGTAAAATAGAAGAAGAACATGCTTGTGGACTAAAGCCCGTTTCGAAGCAAGCTCAAAAGGCAACAGAGACAAGGGGCCTAATGTGTCGGATTTAAAAGGGTGAAATGCTTTCTCTTATAACCATTCCATTACATGGTCCATCCGTGGGCCTTCAACATCAGAGTAACTCGGCCCACTTTTATTGTCCTAGAATTAGTGTTGTTACAGGGACGAGTTTGGCAACTTGCCAAATAATGACTAATTTTATTCTTTTATTTTTGAGAATAGATTTCAAATAAAAATTCATTTGATAAATTTTTTGTTCTTAGGAACAAAATTTCTCTTAAGAATAGATTTGAAACAAAATCAAAGAATAAAAAAAGTTGATTTTTTGTTTCTAGAAACAATTTCAAAATTAAGCGAAATCAAATTTCTTCTCTCTTTTCTCTTCATCTTTTCTTCTCGTTCTTCTTCCTCCTTTCTTCTTCTTCCACAGCCGTTGCCATTGTCTGTTGCCATCAGTTGCCGACAACTGGTTCGGCAAGGTTCAATGAGCTTGTTGGTGGCCAGGCGAGCCTTGCTTGAGCCTCTCTCGGCCACCAACAAGGCTTGCCTAGCCGGACGAGGCTTGCCCAACCACCAACAAGCCTCACCTGGTTGGGCAAGGCTTGGCCAAGCCTTGGTTGAGCAAGGTCGAGCCTCCCTTGGATCTAGCAAGGCCAAGCCCTATCGGATCTAGTAAGGTCACTAGGTGATGCCAACCTCGTGGTGGCCCGACAAGGTCGAGCCCCACCGACTGGCTTGGGCAAGCTCAACCTCACCTAACCAAGGCTTGACTGACAAGGCATGACCTGGTTGAGGGCTTACGACACTTTGGCGAGGTCACCAACCCTTGTCTAGGTGGCTGTCAATTGTTAAGCCGATCGTCTCGAGGCCAACAATTAGCCAAAGCTTGAAGAAGAAGATAAAAAAAAAAGAAAAAAAGAATAGAATTATTAAAAATTAAAAGAAAATGGTTTTGAATTAGAAATTTTAAAAACGGTACCAAACATAATTTTGTTTTAGGAATAGAAATTTTTGGCAATTCTTGAACGCCTTCAAATGCTTATAAATTGTTCTCGAAAATAAAATAAAAGAATCATTTTTTATTGAAAATTGTTCTTGAGAACAAAATAATTACCAAACGTACCCTAATTAGTAATTATCAGTCTCTATTGATAAAATTAGGTAGCTGCAATTTCCATCATAATTTTTGTTAAAGTCGTTCATTTATAAATAGTTCACCAAAATGCCTTCAAATTGAAATTTAACTTAAAAAAAAAAAAAACTATTATCTCTTTATTTTGCTCACGGTGGGATGTCACTCTCCCTCCTAAGATGATGTTTTTGTGTGCCTCTGAAGTTAGAGTAAAAATAATGCACGAATCTGCTAATATTTAAAATCGTAGCGATTGAAGTCCTCATGGTTCATTTGTGCACATTAGAAAAGGGGAAAAGTGCCTATCCATTACTATGATGGGCTAAAGAAAAGTACTAAATAACATGCCCTATACTCTTCTTTCCTTGAATTGACTCTTGTTATTTAACTTGAGTGGGTTTTTGAATTGGAATTGGAATAGGATACTCTAGTAATAAGAAGAGACGGGATTCCAATTTTATGCATATTCGACTTCAGTAAATGTATGGAATTTTTTCCCGCACTTATGATTGGACTATGAATTTTGGATAAGTGATTTCGTTTTTTCCCCCTGGCACGATTTACATTTCATAAATTCGGCAAAAAAAGATTCAATAATAGCAAGATTTTCAGGTCATGACTAATTCAAGATCTGTAACTAGACATCAACTTTTCTACTGAAATAGCAATAATTATAAGGGAAAAAGCCCACAAAAAATCCTAAATTATATTTACTGTGACACATTTATACTCTTTTATTATTATTTTTTTGTAACACAAAAAATTTCAAACTTATTTTTTGTGAAACATTTACCTTAAATATATTTTGTGATACAAAAAAAAATCATAAATTTATAACCATGTGACACATTCACCCCAAATTATTTTTTTGTGATACCGAAAATCTCGAAATTGTACTCATGCAACATATTTACCCTAAATTTTAAGGTTAATGTCTCGTATCGATATAAGTTTAGGGTTTTTGGTGTTCCATAAATGTATCACACTAATACAGATTTAGAATTACTATGTTATATAAGTTTGGGGTTTTTTATGCGTCATGAGATAAAATTTGAGGTAAATATGTCACGATAGAAAATATTTAGGATTTTTGATTGTTTTTTTCTCTAATAATAATGGAGATGCATTGTAAACAAGGACTAGTGATGGCAGAGAAACATGTATGATATGGCAGAGAGCGAAACCGAAGTCAAAATTCAAAGGTGCTAGATAGCTTCCGAAGTTTCATGGTTAGCCTAGTTAGGCAAACGGTTGCGACTTGTAAACGCTATAAGAATGGTGGTTTATTCAAGGAACCTCCTTTACTCTCTAATTTTACAAAATACTTCTTTCTAAGCAATATACATTATATATCTCATGGAATGATTGCCGATATTTCCTTGCTAGATTTACGCAAGGCCCGTGTTAACATCCTATTACCGACAATCAATGGATTGAAAAACTCATTAGCCTATGAGATTGAGGCAGGAGTTTTGGCGAAAACAGTTTATTTTAATGGTGGACCTTGAATTTTGATGGAGGAAAAATAACACATTAATTCATAAAGCGAGATAATTAAAATAGGTTTACCCTTCATCAAAATTCCGGAAGGTTGGGGCACCGCCATCTAGATCCTGTATCAAATTTCGCCAATTACACGAGTTTAAGCATTTAAGATTGATTTTTAAAAGTTCATCTTTGAAGAGATGGATACTAAGAGCTTGTTTAATAACTATTCTGTTCGTAGAAATAACTTTTATTTAGAAATAATTTTATTTCTAGATCATGTTCCCTAAAATGAGTTTCTAAGCAGTCAAAGGTATTTATTAACTGCACAATATTTATATTCTCAAAATAAAATTGCATTTGTTACAACACTCAAATTTATTTTGTGATTTAATTTTTTTAGTTTATAGATAATTTTATAAGATTTTCTCTCTCTCTCTCTCTCTCTCTCTCTCTCTCTCTCTCTCTCTCTTTTTTCCTCTTTTTCCTTCTCTTCTACTTTCTCCTCTAGTCGGTTGCTAGCTTCAGCCAGCCTCAAGAGAGCCAGCGACCTTGCCAGCCTCAGGGGAGCCTTTTCCAACCACCGCAAGGTCAATTAGAGGAGAAAGAAGAAAGGAAGAACAAGAAAAGAAAAGATAGAATAAATAAACAATAATAATAATAATAATAATAAATTTATTAAAAATTATCCATGTCAACGCCGACCTTATCAAATAGGATGACCGGCATTCATGTATGCGATTTTCAGCTAGATTTGGCTTGACGAACCTAATTGGCAGAAGATGAAAAGTCTAATACTCAATTGGAAAAATTGAAATGCTTGAGACTGAATTGGCAAATGTTCAAAAGATTTATGACCTTTTAGATACTTTTTCCTCTTTTTGTCTTCTCTTCTTAGAACTTACATCCAAAGAAACACTTGCTACAATTCTATCATTCTTACGTGCAGCTTTCCCTAAAAGAAAATTTCATGAATAAGAAAAGGTACTCCTTTGTTTTGTGGCTATACTTATATTGAACATCATTTGAAAAATATAAAAAAGTTATGAACCTATTATATTAGTATCAATTCAGTTTTAGACTTTTTAATTAGACTAATTTAATCCTAACCATTTTTACATTGGTATTAATTCAGTTCATTTGGCCAATTTATATCAAAAATCGTTAACATGGATGCTAGCTATTTTACGTGGTATGGCCAATGCTGATGTGGACATTTCTAATAATATTTTAATATTTTTGAATTTTTAAAATATTATTTTTCCTCTCCCTCTTCTTTGTTTTTTCATTTTGCTAGTGGCCATCACTAGCCACCGGCCCAGCCATGGTCAATGAGGGTTGGCCTCACTGGGTCGCCCTCACTAGTCGCAAGTGATGGTCGGCCTCGTCGAGCTGCCCCAAGGCAAGGGTGAGCACTAGTCATCTAGGTACGACCATTCAAGGGCCCCTCGCCATCTGGTGAGGCCAACCATCACCCAGGCCAAGGTGGCCTTGCCATGCCTTGCCTAAACGAGGGTTGGCCTCACTAGGGCTCACGTAGGTGAGGGCAAGGCTTGGTGAGCCTTGCTTGGGCACGATCAATTGCTAGATCTGGCAAGGGCCCCTCGCCTAGCCATGCCTAGACGGCCAATGCTTGCCCTCACCCAAGGGCAGCTCGGCGAGGTCAACCATTGCTTGCGGTCGGCAAAAGCAACCCAAGTGAGGCTAGCCCCCACCAACCATGGTTGTGGTTGGTGGCTAGTGATGGCCATCGGCAAAAAGAAAAAGCAAAGTAGAGGGAGGGGAAAAGTTATTTTAAAAATTCAAAAATAAAAAATTATTAAAATTTCCACGTCCACGTGGCTGTGCTATGTAAGACGGCCGGCATCCACATTAGTCTCCGATCTAAATTAGTCGGATAATTGAATTCGTACCAACATGAAAAGATTTATGACTAAATGGTCCAACTAAAAGATTTATGATTGAATTGGTATTAATTTAATAAGTTTAAGGAATTTTTCCTGAATATTGTCCGACCTCGGTTAAATCTGAAATTTTACAAAAAAGTTGTCTCTTTTTCTGGTTCGTTTATGACCATTACTTTTTCTTAAAATTTCCTTGAAGCTTTCCAGGAAGTGGCAAAAACTCAATTTTGCTTCCTGTCCTCGACCTTGGGTAGCATGGGGCCCACTTAGTTGGGCATAAAACCAAAAGTAGCATGAGAAAATATTCAGTGGTTCGTGCGCGCCACGTCATCAACTGACGTGGTGCACACATACCATTTAGATACCGGCACTTGTCATGTGGGACTCGCTGGAAAATGAAAGGGCTCGGTCGGCTCGGCTCGGCTCGGCGCGGAAGAAAAGACATGTCACGCAAGCTCCCGCCCAAAAGACCATTCTCAATTGAATCTTCTGCATTTTTCTCTCTCTCTCTCTCTCTCTCTCTCTCTCTCTCTCTCTCTCTCTCTCTCTCTCTCTCTCTCTCACATTCTCTCTCCTCGCGGGAGAACAAACACAGAACGATCGAGACCGCTTCCGCTTCCGCCTTCGTCTCCGGCTCCGCCTCCTCAAAAGCCTCGCCGGTCATCTGCTTCTGGCACGTTGGAGCCTCACCAGTCGCAGTCGGGTCCCGACCCCCTCCACCTCCGATTGTTCTCGCGGAGATTGGGTACGAGGTTTGTGTCCGGCTCCGGCTCCGGCTCCGCGTTCCTCCCCCAAAATCTGCTTCTGGCACGTCAGAGCCTCACTGGGCCGCGGTCGGGTCCCGACCCCCTCCACCTCCGACTGTTCCCTCAGAGATCGAGTAGAAGGTTCGTGTCTGCCTCCGGCTCCGGCTCCGGCTCCGCCTCCCTCCCCCAAAAGCCTCATCTGCCTCTGGCATCCTCCGTCTCTGCCATCTGCTCGTCCTCCCCGTCTCGCCGGCCTCCGCCGCGAAGCCATCAGCCTTCGGCAGGAGGGAGGCAGCCTCGGTCTCATTCCTGAGTGGCATTAGGCTTCCCGGCGCTGACCGGGTGCTGTCCGTAACGCTGGCCCGCTCGATCGTGAGGGAGATCTCGGACGGCGCGGAGAAGAAGGAGAGGCGCGGGCTGGAGAAGGATTCCCGCGGCCTCCGCCGCGAAGCCATCGGCATCCCGGGGGAGGGAGGCGGCCTCGGTCTCATTCCCGAGTGGCACCAGGCTCCCCGCTGCTGACTGGGCGTTGTCCCTGACGCTGGGTTGCTCGGTCGCGAGGGAGATCTCGGCGAACCTGGGCGGGGTCGACGGCGCGGAGAAGAAGGAGAGGCACGGGCTGGAGAAGGATTCCCGCTTGCTGTGGACCTGGGCGGGGTCCGTGCATCTCTCTCGACCGGTGAGTTTCCTTCTTCCTCCCCTCTCATGGGCTGGTTTCGGAATGCGCAGTCGAAATACCGAATGGGTTGTTTCTGCATCTTGTTGGGCTGTTCAGTTGCCAACGAATGCGCGAGTAGCGAGGGAGCATGAAAGTGGAAGATTTGAAGGTTAATTTACTTACATGTCTTTGAGGACAACTTTCATTTCTTCTATGTAGGCTAAGCCTTTGTAATGCCTAGGCTCTCTTTGATGGAATAATATGGTGTTTCGTTTATGGCAAAAAGAAGATAAATATTAGTGGGAATATGGGCAATTGAAATTTAATTTTTCGATGAATAAATGATTTTGATGTGCATGGAAACACCTCACTAGGTATTCTTACATGACTTGATCAAAACTGCAGAGCCTAAAATAAGTATATGTCCAGTTGTCCTTGGAAGACCGTACTAGTTTTGACTAGTTACGTTGCTGGTTGAACATGGAATCTACATGTCAGTTTAGTCCTACATTGCCTTCACTTTTTCCCCACTGACAATCTGTCGGTGCTTCGTTCGGTATCATAGGATCAATAGTCAAGTTATTCACTAACTATATGGTTGAGGCGAAGGAAAACGTTGACAGGAACCTTTTTGCCACCATTGCTAATGGTACGCGGGTAAGAAGTGAGACTTTGACAAAATCACTACGAAATTGCAGGCCGGTTCCCGATATTTCTTCTATGTTGTTTTCTTCGTCATAGGATTCAGTCAAGCTCTTCATGAAAATAATCTCACGTCATTTGGAGGAGCAACCTCAAGGCAAGCACCCCGAGGTAAGAAGTTTGATTTTCTTCCATAGCAGCATTGGTTGCTCATTGCCTATATGCCTCACATCTATTAAGTATTTCTTCACAAATGCACTAGAAGGTAGAAAGAGTACAAATCGCACAGCTCGTAGATTGAGTGGGAAGGCATTGCTTTCTTCTATCATATAGATAGAGCAAATATTGCCTGTAGAAATTTTGCACACGCTTTTTGTGCCTGGTTGATGTGTATGAGATTAAAATTATAGTTGTAAGACTAACCTTAGGGTAAATATATTGTTTTTTTCCGGTGCTTCCTTTGCATCCTTGCAAGAAATACAAAGTGCACTAAACGTCACGGGAGTGGCATTTCCATTTTTTCCTACAAATAAAATAAGCAGCAAATCTTCTTTGCTGAACTAAATGTCATGTTCAACCATCGGGAAACATTTTGTACTCAAATCTACTGCCCAATATAATTGATATAGGGATGAGAAACTTTGAGTTTGTTAAGTTTTTCACTTTTTGATACTGATGGTTTTTGTTTCCTATCATAATCACAAATGACATGAATCGTTTCAACATCCAATTTCAGCTGGATTTAGTCTTTGGAGATTTACTAAAAGAAAGAGGCAGGTTGCTTTCAACATCCTCACCCCTGGAGGATTTGTCCACTCGAGGATCCAAGGTATGTCATCTTTGTGAACTTACTCCCCGCAGTTAAGTTGCAGTTACCGATATCCTTTTTCCTGCCTTTGTCATATAGTGTTGTCCATTGGCATGAGATAATTTGTGACGGCCCGAGCGGCGGTGCGCGGGGAGGAGGGATGGCGGTGCGTCCGCGCCTCAGCCCCCGGACGTGCGCAAGGAAGGAGTCCCTGTCCCACATCGCCTAGGGAGGAAGTCTTGGGCCAGTATATGATGGCTTGGGCCCCTCTTAACCTGTATGACGCGTTTTAAAGCCGTGAGGGAGGGAAATGGCTTCATGCAATCCCATCCAAAGTGGACAATATTATATAGTGGGGCCCGGGTCGTTACAAATGGTATTAGAGCCGACTCCCGACCGCGTGTGGGGTCACAGCGAGGGCACTGTGCTCCCAAGGAGGGGAGAGTGTGATGGCCCGAGCGGCGGTGCGCAGGGAAGAGGGATGGCGGTGCGTCCGCGTCTCAGTCCCCGGACGTGCGCAAGGAAGGAGTCCCTGTCCCACATCGCCTAGGGAGGAAGTCTTGGGCCGTATATAATGGCTTGGGCCCCTCTTAACCTGTATGACGCGTTTTAAAGCCGTGAGGGAGGGAAATGGCTTCGTGCAATCCCATCCAAAGCGGACAATATTATACAGTGGGGCCCGGGTCGTTACATAATTTGTGCAAGAAATTTATATATATTATGTTCCCTTAATATGCTCTTGTTATCACATTAGTTGATGCTTTATGATGACTTTTTGGTCAATTGGCACGATCAGGTGTGGGTTGTTGTCCTTAGTGGAATGGGTATCGCATTCTCTTTCTATTATGTACTCTGAAAAGAAAAAAAAATTAAACGGCTCATTGGTCAACTATCACTTGATTATAGAAGCTAGAAATTAGTTCTTAGTAAATATGGTTACCTGAATATCTTTCTGCTCGCAATTAAGTAGCTATTATCACCGTGGAGAATTTGTAATCTAATGCCTCTGCTTTTAAGGTTTGTGACCTGTGAATATGGGTATCATCTTAGTGGTATCTTCCTCGTGCTATGCAAGAAAACTGATCTCCAAAAATAATTATGACAAATAAAAAAGGAAAACTGATAGTATGTAATGATGTCATTTATGGTTAATTGTGCATTATGTCTTTAGATAGTATAGTCATGATGAAACTGTAATGGCAATACTATATTTGGCAATAGGATGATGCTGCCCAGGTACGATGAATTACTGGACCATCTAGTAATAGTAGTATTTTGGTTATGGGATGCAATCCCATAATTAAATTTGAACGAAATGCAGATCTAAGCCGTACACAATGTGAATTTGTAGCTTAGGTGTTGCGGATCACAGTTTGGTGAGTTTTTACTACAACAAAGCATTGTTAGTCGATACTACTAGTGATCAATTTCCTTCTTACATGTAATAGTGAGGATATCTTTTCATAAGCCTTGAGCAGTCACCTTTGTGTTTCATGCCTTTGTTGATATTGTTAGTGACAAATGTTCTGAAAGTACAATATCTTGCTTTAGGCCTTTCTTTCCCCTCATTTAAATGGAGACATTCCAAATAGTCCCAAGTAGAAAAATAGAATTAAACTAAGCTGTCTCCCCTTCTGGGGAGTTCCTTGAGATATATTCAGTGCCATGGGGCACACAAGAATTTGTTGCTTTCTTCTCCCTTCTATAGTGCATTATTTATGAAAAACTTGTTGAGAAGGCATATGACTGATCATTGGGTATTTATGGGTTTGTTGCCTGGCTATGCTATTGATTTGTTGATCATTGTGTTAAGATTTTCCTTTGGAGTTAGCTGGTTAAAAGACCCTTACATAAACAGACTGAAAAGTTAGCGGCTTTCTTGTTCTTTCAGCAGTTTAATTTGAACATGGGACATGTTTTCTTGTGAATTACTAAATCCCATTGCTTTTTGTTTGGAGCTTTTTCTGCCATCAAATTTTACCTTTTTGGAAGAACTGATTAGACCTTGGTCCTCATTGATGCAGTAATAAACCAAAGCTTGCATATCTTTCAAAGATATTGATTGCACTTTTAAGCTATGGCAGGGTCCCTAATGAATTTCTTTTGGGCATGGTGGAGAATGCTCTGGGAGATGCAAATAGTGTCTTCTCTAGTAAACGAGCAGCTCTAAGAGGTAGTATTCTTCTGAACATTTGGACTGTTGAAATATTGTCTATTCTTAAAACAGTCCAAAAAGAGATTTTCCTCCATTTTTTTTTCTATACTTGGATGTGCTTCTTTTATTTTTCTTGATTCAAAATATGCATAAGTAAAAAAATGTATCTCTATTCATCTTTGCTGCTTTTACTTCCCTTGGGTGCGTATTTCCTTCAATTGCTATTTGATGTGTAAACATTTTCCCTTGTGTTTTCCTTTTGTTCTTTTACCGTATGAACAATTTCGGTGAATCATGGTGAGAAGGATGGTTTCACTGCGGCCAGAATGATCTTATCTGGGATTCTCTGGACGAAATATACCTACAAAATCGTCTGTCCATCCTGATGAATGATGAAAAGAAGAGTTTGAAAGGAGGAAGGATTCCTATTCCAGATTCTTACTATCTAATGGGGACAGCCGATCCCACAGGAATTCTTAAAAGTGATGAAGTTTGTACAATTGGTGGATTATGAAGTATGAGAACATCCTTTCTCGCCTCTCGAACTATCCGCTCACCGACTTTGCTGGAGATAAAAGAACCCATTGCTTCCCGGAGGCCATTGTTGGTCTGAAAATCCATGATGACCTCACTGTGGATCCTTCACTGATGAAGGGGAATAAGAGCATCCTCGATTTCAGACACTTCCTTGACCGTGCTTACCAGCCGCAGATAAAAGGTTCAATACCAGACAAGGAGCAAGGGTACAGCTGAAACTAAATCAATCGGCTTCAATGCCAACTTTGGGGCGATCGATGAAAATTAATAAAGACGACCAGAAACACCAGGTGAAGAAACCAAAGCTAGTGATATTATCGCGCAGTGGGTCCAGGGCGTTAGTTAACGAAGACTGCTTGGTTAAAATGGCAGAGGATATGGGGTTCAGAGTAGAAGTTTCGCGGCCTAAGTGAACGACTGAACTGGCGAAGATGTATCGCTTGCTTAATAAGAGCGAGGTTATGGTTGGTGTACATGGGGCTGCTTTGACCCACTTCCTTTTCCTGAAGCGTGGTTCTGTGCTCATCCAAGTCATTCCTTTAGGGATAGATTCACCAGCTGAGACATGCTTTGGTAAACCTGCTAGAGAGCTTGGTCTCAAGTATATTGGCTACAAGATTTCGCCTAGAGAGAGCTCACTGTATAATGAATACGATAAAGATGATCCAGTCCTTACGAATCCAAAGGGTGTGACTGGGAAGGGATGGCAATACACTAAGGAGATCTATCTCGACAAACAGAATGGGAGCTTGGACATGAGGAGATTCCACAAGCGGCTGCTTCAAGCCTATGACTATTCCTTCAAGAAAATAAACGGGCAAATTAGCTACAATCAAACAACCGACTTGTTTAAGCTTTGCTAACTACTTCCTTCCCTTCACATTCCTTAAATAATTGTCGATATTTCTTTCCATTGACTGAATGGTTGAAACTTGAATAAAGTACACTCATCTGTGAATCAGTTTTTCAGGTTCATCATAAACTTGTAAAGAAGGCATTTTTAACAATTTGGTGAACTGGATGACTTGTTAATGATGCTCCTCTTAACCTTCACATCAGTTTTCCTGACAGTAGCACTTTTGGGTAAATCTAAGGCAATGACCATCTGCTTGTTTGCATCTTCAACTAAATTAAGCTGAACTTCAAAGATGGGCATGGGATCCTGTTTCGGAAAATGAAACATGGAAGTTGTTTGTTGCTATAGTTGTGTGTGTGTTTTTTAACTGACTAGCCCCTCAGTTACATTGGAGGTTTATAACTGAATAAGTAAACTATGTATGATCCATATCACGCAAGGTATCGCTGGATAAACTGAGGGATCTCGGTTTCAGGGCCTGTGAAGCTATTATAATCAACTATACTAAAAACAAGAACACTTGATTCTATAGTACCACATTGGCGTCACATTATATGAATGTCATGCTATAATCTTCGATTTTTAGCTAGCTATACAATAGAAGAGCAGCCGGTTTATTAGCAGAGGCACCTGTCATTTCCTCCATTTCTGTTAAAAGATGCCGATAGCTTTAATGACTTAAGTCAGAGATTCAGAGAACAATGGGCAAGAGCAGTTTGAAAACATTGCCATAGAAATTTCGGGCATTATTTGAAGAACTTGTGTCAACATGTACATAAGCAGCGTGTTAAACCAAAAAATTGCTATTGCATTTGTCGGCTAACTCTTCAGTCTTTCCCTCGTCAATTCTCAGTGTCTCATCTATCATGTCAAAACTTCAGTCAGCTTCGAGTCAAAGCATCACTTCGCTGGTCATTGAACACTAAATTTCGCCATCTATAGCTACAGCCAACGCTTTGCTATCGTAGACGATGAGTGGACTGGAGGAGGCATCTTGGCATTCCTTGTGTCTTTTACATCTTATTGAAGAAACAAAAACAAATAATCAGATGATGGACATAATGAGATGAAATATATACTGTGAATTAAATTTAATTATGCTGATTCTGCTTACTGGAATTAGTGGACTTGCCCACCCAGAGAAGACCGGCGAGACTGGTCTGAACCAGCACCTGTTAGTGATTGTCTCCTAAGTGTCCGTGTGTTGGCTGCGATTGCCAATATTCCATTTTTAATGCAAGTAGTAGAGCCTCTGACAGGTGAACGAGCTTCTGTCACATTTCTTTGGTTCCTGCAGTTGCATAGAAACCAAGTCTTAATGGCAAGATAATGATGTGAGCATATTCTCATATTACCCTTCATTTTGGAATTTTTCAGTTGCATTTGTGTATTTCATACCATACTAAATTTGTCCAATTCAGTGTTAAGACTAGATAGTTAAATATTTCACTGACCTCCTTTCAGATCCGTTGATGAGCTTCCTCCCTATGGTGCGCAGCGATTTCCTTATGTGAGATTCCTTGCCATTCATGCTTTGAACAAGCAAGTTGGGCGTTCGAGGATCAGTACAAAGAGTGCGCTCTCCTTGCATAACAATCTGGATCTCATTTTTGCCAAATTGACAGATCCAGCCCCTTAGAATTGTAATGTTGATTATTGTCAGAAAGGCATCTGAAGCATAGAGATTACCCAAGTACATTTACCTGCTCTTTGAGTTGCATGACCTCACTGGTCTCTTTGTTCATGCGTGCAGCACCAAGTTCAACCGTTGAAACTCTCCAGGCAAACTTCAAGGTACTCATTGATTCCCCAAATGAATCTCTCTCAGGGTTCACATAGCCAGCATCAATGTCTTCGCATTTCCTCCTGAAATAAAATGCATAAAAGCAATGTCACCATTACACAAGGATCATAATCAGAGTATCTCAATTCTATGAAATGCTCACTCTGGGAATTAGTAATTTTATCCTAAAATGAAGCTTCAATGACACCTGACAAAGCTAGGGAATCTTGCAGCAGAAGCGTAAGTTTGCTATTGCAGTAAGGTACATGGGAGTTTTTCTGGGCCAAAGCTGTGATAACACCTCCCAGACAAGACAAAGACCGGTTAATGTACTGTGCCTCCTTCAGTCCCTCTCCTGTGACTTCAGATTTATCTACCCGTTCACTTCCTGCAAGATCAACCAAATGCAGGCAACTGCGGAGGATGGATCCAGATACATCTTTCCCTTGAACCTTTTATCAGCCGTACCCCTTGCTCCTTGTCTGGTATTGAACCTTTTATCTGCGGCTGGTAAGCACGGTCAAGGAAGTGTCTGAAATCGAGGATGCTCTTATTCCCCTTCATCAATGAAGGATCCACAGTGAGGTCATCATGGATTTTCAGACCAACAATGGCCTCCGAGAAGCAATGGGTTCTTTTATCTCCAGCAAAGTCAATGAGCGGATAGTTCGAGAGGTGAGAAAGGATGTTCTCATACTTCATAATCCATCAATTGTACAAACTTCATCACTTTTAAGAATTCCTGTGGGATCGGCTGTCCCCATTAGATAGTAAGAATTTGGAATAGGAATCCTTCCTCCTTTCAAACTCTTCTTTTCATCATTCATCAGGATGGACAGACGATTTTGTAGGTATGTTTCGTCCAGAGGAATCCCAGATAAGATCATTCTGGCCGCAGTGAAACCATCCTTCTCACCATGATTCACCGAAACTGTTCAAACGGTAAAAGAACAAAAGGAAAACACAAGGGAAAATGTTTACACATCGAATAGCAATTGAAGGAAATACGCACCCAAGGGAAGTAAAAGCAGCGAAGATGAATAGAGACGCATTTTTTTACTTATGCATATTTCGAATCAAGAAAAATAAAAGAAGCACATCCAAGTATAGAAAAAAAAATTGGAGAAAAATCTCTTTTTGGACTGTTTTAAGAATAGACAATATTTCAACAGTCCAAATGTTCAAAAGAATACTACCTCTTAGAGTTGCTCGTTTACTAGAGAAGACACTATTTGCATCTCCCAGAGCATTCTCCACCATGTCCAAAAGAAATTCATTAGGGACCCCGCCATAGCTTAAAAGTGCAATCAATATCTTTGAAAGATATGCAAGCTTTGGTTTATTACTGCATCAATGAGGACCAATGTCTAATCAGTTCTTCCAAAAAGGTAAAATTTGATGGCAGAAAAAGCTCCAAACAAAAAGCAATGGGATTTAGTAATTCACAAGAAAAACATGTCCCATGTTCAAATTAAACTGCTGAAAGAACAAGAAAGCCGCTAACTTTTCAGTCTGTTTATGTAAGGGTCTTTTAACCAGCTAACTCCAAAGGAAAATCTTAACACAATGATCAACAAATCAATAGCATAGCCAGGCAACAAACCCATAAATACCCAATGATCAGTCATATGCCTTCTCAACAAGTTGTTCATAAATAATGCACTATAGAAGGGAGAAGAAAGCAACAAATTCTTGTGGGCCCCATGGCACTGAATATATCTCAAAGAACTCCCTAGAAGGGGAGACAGCTTAGTTTAATTCTATTTTTCTACTTGGGACTATTTGGAATGTCTCCATTTAAATGAGGGGAAAGAAAGGCCTAAAGCAAGATATTGTACTTTCAGAACATTTGTCACTAACAATATCAATGGGAAAAGGACACTAATGGTGCCATAAGTTGTGTACGGCGCTCACTTTGGTGCCAAAAGTTTCCGTCGGATCACTTAAGTGTCAAATCGGAGGAAAAACAATCACTTTGGTGCCACCGGCGAAAGATTCCGGCCCCCGATGAAAGATTCCGGCCAAAATCTGACGTGGCCTCAAACTCCGGCGAGCCACATCAGCGTACGGAACCAATAAAAAAATGCCACGTGGATTTCCGGCCAATTAGATCGGCGTTGGCACCAAAGTGAGCATTTTTCAAATTTTTTGGTACTGAAGTGATCCGATTGAAATTTTTGGTACCAAAGTGAGCGACGTACACAACTTATGGCACCATTAGTGTACTTCTCCCCAATATCAACAAAGGCATGAAACACAAAGGTGACTGCTCAAGGCTTATGAAAAGATATCCTCACTATTACATGTAAGAAGGAAATTGATCACTAGTAGTATCGACTAACAATGCTTTGTTGCGGTAAAAACTCACCAAACCGTGATCCGCAACACCTAAGCTACAAATTCACATTGTGTACGGCTTAGATCTCGCATTTCGTTCAAATTTAATTATGGGATTGCATCCCATAACCAAAATACTACTATTACTAGATGGTCCAAGTAATTCATCGTACACGGGCAGCATCATCCTATTGCCAAATATAGTATTGCCATTACAGTTTCATCATGACTATACTATCTAAAGACATAATGCACAATTAACCATAAATGACATCATTACATACTATCAGTTTTCCTTTTTTATTTGTCATAATTATTTTTTGGAGATCAGTTTTTCTTGCATAGCACGAGGAAGATACCACTAAGATGATACCCATATCCACAGGTCACAAACCTTAAAAGCAGAGGCATCAGATTACAAATTCTCCACGGTGATAATAGCTACTTAATTGCGAGCAGAAAGATATTCAGGTAACCATATGTACTAAGAACTAATTTCTAGCTTCTATAATCAAGTGATAGTTGACCAATGAGCCGTTTAATTTTTTTTCTTTTCAGAGTACATAATAGAAAGAGAATGCGATACCCATTCCACTAAGGACAACAACCCACACCTGATCGTGCCAATTGACCAAAAAGTCATCATAAAGCATCAACTAATGTGATAACAAGAGCATATTAAGGGAACTATATATATATATATATATATATATATATATATATATATAAATTTCTTGCACAAATTATCTCATGCCAATGGACAACACTATATGACAAAGGCGGGAAAAAGGATATCGGTAATCGCAACTTAACCGGGGAGTAAGTTCACAAAGATGACATACCTTGGATCCTCGAGTGGACAAATCCTCCAGGGGTGAGGATGTTGAAAGCAACCTGCCTCTTTCTTTTAGTAAATCTCCAAAGACTAAATCCAGCTGAAATTGGATGTTGAAACGATTCATGTCATTTGTGATTATGATAGGAAACAAAAACCATCGTATCAAAAAGTGAAAACTTAACAAACTCAAAGTTTCTCATCCCTATATCAATTATATTGGGCAGTAGATTTGAGTACAAAATGTTTCCCGATGGTTGAACATGACATTTAGTTCAGCAAAGAAGATTTGCTGCTTATTTTATTTGTAGGAAAAAATGGAAATGCCACTCTGTGACGTTTAGTGCACTGTATTTCTTGCAAGGATGCAAAGGAAGCACTGGAAAAAAAATAACATATTTACCCCTCTGGTTAGTCATACAACTATAATTTTAATCTCATACATATCAACCAGGCACAAAAAGCGTGTGCAAAATTTCTACAGGCAATATTTGCTCTATCTATACGATAGAAGAAAGCAATGCCTTCCCACTCAATCTACGAGCTGTGCGATTTGTACTCTTTCTACCTTCTAGTGCATTTGTGAAGAAATACTTCATAGATGTGAGGCATATAGGCAATGAGCAACCAATGCTGCTATGGAAGAAAATCAAACTTCTTACCTCGGGGTGCTTGCCTTGAGGTTGCTCCTCCAAATGACGTGAGATTATTTTCATGAAGAGCTTGACCGAATCCTATGACAGAAGAAAACAGCATAGAAGAAATATCAGGAACCAGGCCTACAATTTCATAGTGATTTTGTCAAAGTCGACTTCTTACCGCGTACCATTAGCAATGGTGGCAAAAAGGTTCTTGTCAACGTTTTCCTTCGCCTCAACCATATAGTCAGTGAATAACTTGACTATTGATCCAATGATACCGAACGAAGCACCGACAGATTGTCAGTGGGGAAAAAGTGAAGGCAATTTAGGACTAAACTGACATGTAGATTCCATGTTCAACCAGCAACGTAACTAGTCAAAACTGGTACGGTCTTCCAAGGACAACAAGACATATACTTATTTTAGGCTCTGCAGTTTTGATCAAGTCATGTAAGAATACCTAGTGAGGTGTTTCCATGCACATCAAAATCATTTATTCATCGAAAAATTAAATTTCAATTGCCCATATTCCCACTAATATTTATCTTCTTTTTGCCATAAACGAAACACCATATTATTCCATCAAAGAGAGCCTAGGCATTACAGTGCTTAGCCTACATAGAAGAAATGAGGGTTGTCCTCAAAGACATGTAAGTAAATTAACCTTCAAATCTACCACTTTCATGCTCCCTCGCTACTCGCGCATTCGCTAGCAACTGAACAACCCAACAAGATGCAGAAACAACCCATTCGGGATTTCGACTGCGCATTCCGAAACCAGCCCATGAGAGGGGAGGAAGAAGGAAACTCACCGGTCGAGAGAGAAACGCACGGACCCCGCCTAGGTCCACAGCAAGCGGGAATCCTTCTCCAGCTCGTGCCTCTCCTTCTTCTCCGCGCCGTCGACCCCGCCCAGGTCCGCCGAGATCTCCCTCGCGACTGAGCAACCCAGTGTCAGGGACAACACCCAGTCAGCGGCAGGGAGCCTGGTGCCACTCGGGAATGAGACCGAGGCCGCCTCCCTCCTGCCGGATGCCGATGGCTTCGCGGCGGAGGCCGGCGGGAATCCTTCTCCAGCCCGCGCCTCTCCTTCTTCTCCGCGCCGTCCGATATCTCCCTCACGACCGAGCAAGCCAGCGTTACGGATAGCACCCGGTCAACGCCGGGAAGCCTATTGCCGCTCAGGAACGAGATCGAGGTTGCCTCCCTCCTGCCGAAGGCCGATGGCTTCGCGGCGGAGGCCGGCGGGACTGGGAGGACGAGCAGATGGCAGAGACGGAGGATGCCAGAGGCAGATGAGGCTTTTGGGGGAGGGAGGCGGAGGCGGAGCCGGAGGCAGACACGAACCTTCTACTCGATCTCTGAGGGAACAGGTGGAGGTGGAGGGGGTCGGGACCCGACCGCGACTGGTGAGGCTCCGACGTGCCAGAAGCAGATTTTGGGGGAGGAAGGCGGAGCCGGAGCCGGAGCCGGACGCAAACCTCGTACCCAATCTCCGCGGGAACAATCGGAGGTGGAGGGGGTCGGGACCCGACTGCGACTGGTGAGGCTTCAACGTGCCAGAAGCAGATGACCGGCGAGGCTTTTGAGGAGGTGGAGCCGGAGACGAAGGCGGAAGCGGAAGCGGTCTCGATCGTTCTGTGTTTGTTCTCCAGCGAGGAGAGAGAGAGAGAGAGAGAGAGAGAGAGAGAGAGAGAGAGAGAGAGAGAGAGAGAGAAAATTGCAGAAGATTCAATTGAGGAGAGAGAATGGTCTTTTGGGCGGGAGCTTGCGTGACATGTCTTTTCTTTTGCTAGCGAGCCGAGCCGAGCCGACCGAGCCCTTTCATTTTCTATCGTGTCCCACATGACAGGTGTCGGTATCTAAATGGTAAGTGCGCGCCACGTCAGCTGATGACGTGGCGCGCACGAACCACTGAATATTTTCTCAAGTAGCGGTGGCTGAGATTTACCTCGCCCAAGGAGAGCATGTTCGCGCGCATTCCAAAGGAATAGGAACCTTTCTCCGTACAAAGGTTCATAGGTCAGAGACGGGGAGAAAATATTACAGATAAAAACCTTATATTTGCAGCACCTAAGACAGAAAATGCTCTCTGCAGAAAATACTTTTTGAATTCTGCAAACTCATTGCTTTAATTCGGCTTGAATTCTGCAGGTCGAAGAGCTCAAACACAACCCGCTAGCTGAGGTAATCATTATTTGAGGGGTGTATGCCATGTCATAATATTTTTCAGGAGCTTTTTATCTGTGCTACAAAGCTATTGCTAACTTGCTTAGATATAATTGATGGGATTTTAAGCTAACATGCTTAGATATAATTGACTGGATTTAGATATAAGTTGGATTTTTTATGTTCATTTATTTTTCGTGGTTGCAATAGCAAATTGATGCGTGTTGATGGCGAGGATGGTATCTTTTTTTTTTTTTTTTTTTTTTTTTGTTCTGCCACACTGAGTGTAGGGGTAGTTCTTGCAAAAAATACTTTTTGATAAGGTTATATAAAATCGTGTTTCGATTCATTCTATTTCATATAGTCGATTTCTTGCAAGTCCTTCTGATTGAAGATATCATATTAACTTCAGCTTGTATTATAAATAATGTAGCTAAGCTTGAATAATTTTTTATCATCACATAGTATCTATTGAATACTACAATTACAGCAATTGTTGTTGCTGTCGACAATTACCCGCAATTTTCTTGAGTTTGAGAGAATGTCTTGTAGATTGTCATTACAATGGTGAAACAGTACCCAAAAAGACCATGGATGGACCAAGTTTTCAACGATACAAGTCCCAAAATTTAATGGTATTGCCTAGAGTTAGGTCGGTTGGATGAAGAACTAGCAAAGTCCCTATCCTATCATGGCCTTTTTAGTCTATAGAGTTGCATGAGTGCATGAAAAGGCCACGGTATGGACACTTGAGAGCTTTTCATAGCTGGGTTGGTTTGATGGTGAGGGTGGTCTGTTACTCTTTGTATAATAGTTGTAAGGAGGTCCATTTTGGGGGCTCTTCTTGTGTTATTATGAAAGGCTCACGTGGTGCATCAATTTCAGCGTCATCTTCAATAGGTTTTGGAACTTAAATGATTCAGTCACGTGACATTTGCAATTCCATTCTCTAGAGGTTGAGTTTTTAGTTTAGTGACTCTTAGTCCATAGTCTTTCTAAACTTGAGGTTTCAATCCTCGACTTTTCTTTTTGTCCGAAGTTGATTTGGTGATTGTCTTATGCTCCAGTCATATACATTGATTGCAGCTCAAATTCAATCCAAAGAAGGATCAAAAATATAAAAATCGAGCAAGAATGAGGGCTTGAAGAGTAACGGAACCTCGTTTTTTTCTTGAACCTATTGAACTATTAGAATTACAATTGGAAGAATTATATAGGGACTAGAATTTGGAGATATTTTTATGCGGTGCTCGATTACAAATTACAAGTTCAATTACGATTTGTGGAAGTTTACTGGACCGAAGTGAGAAAACATATGTTTTTTTCCCTTGGTGGTAGATTTATTTTGTAGTATGTTAAGTTGCAACAATCTTTAAGACGAGATAAAGGACATTGGTTCTTGGCTCGCAAGATTGGGGTTTTTTAAGGAGGCTGAAAGCTTGGTGTCTATTTAAGAAGGAACATTCAGATGGCTGAATCAAAGGTAATTCTTCACTCATACCATGTGAAACATATTTTGCTGTCTTAAGTAATGTGTCAAATGATATCTTGCTCATAAAAGTATTACATTAGTTACTTTTTGTTTTTTCTAGTTGCAACATGAAACTTCCCATCTTGCACATGTAATGCGTGATGTGGATAAGATTATGAGTTTATAATAGGAATGGTTTTTTCAAATGAACTTGAAGCATATCATATATATGTAGCTTATGCAATTAGCAAAGGATTTAGAGTGAGAAAGGATAATCTGTTAGGAAATCGTAAAGGAGAAATAACTCGATGGACTTTCTTGTGTAATTGTAAAGGGCATTCTGTCAATTCATCTGATCAAGAAAAGAAATATGAGAGGTTTGAAGTTAGATGTAGTTGTTTTACTCGTATCAAATTTAAGGTTGACAATAGTGTCTACGAAGTCATAGAGTATGTTTCCGAGCATAATCATGCATTTACTCCAGAAGGTTAGAAGTATTTGATTAGATGTGGAAAAATGATATCGATACTTGCGAGGGTGTTATAGTTGATATGATTAAAGTTGGCATTGGGGGGACTTCAACATATAAGCTTTTAGCAAAAAAAGCAGGAGGAAGCAAAAACTTGAGTTTCAACTTCTGCAATTGTCAAAAAATTTTTCAGACCAAAAGATCCAATAACATAAGTGGGGGAGATTGTCAAAGTTGAAATCATTTTCATTGCATGCAAATGGGAAACCTGATGCTTTTCCATGCTGTACGAATAGATCAATGTGATAGATTGACAAATTTATTTTGGAGAGGTAGCTTATCCAAATGTGATTATGACTGTTTGGGTGATGTGCTTGCATTCGATATCACGTATCGTACCAACAAATATAACATGATATGTGCATCTTTTGTTAGGGTTAATAACCATTGGAAGAATATTTTGTTCAATTGTGCATTTTTGCTTGACAAGACTCTAGAATCATTTATTTGGTTATTTGAAGTGTTTCTGAAGTGTATTGGAAACTAGGCTCCAAAAATTATGTTCATCGATCAAGAGTAAGCTATGGCAAAAGCCATTAGAATCATGTCCCCGAATACACAACACCAATTATGCACTTTGCATATAGTGAAAAATGCCAATCAAAACATTCTAGATTTTACCGTAAGCCGGGTTTTAAGGATAAATATTATTTGATGCTTCTATATAGATGCGGATCGAAGAATGAATTTGAATCTACTTAGAGGGAAATGGAAGACGAGCGGGGTACTGAGAATAATAATTGGTTTTGAAGATTCATCTCGATGGTTAATGACCAAACCTCTTGTATTCATGTTCCTAGACAAATCCCTCGAGATTAGTTAGTCAAGTTACTCCTAGACATATAAGTCACTAACCATGAAAATATCCACCGGAATTCCATCCCCATCCAATCCATGGAGTCTTAGTTCACTAAGAAGAAAGATGGCACAATTGTCATCAAATTTAGTAAGGAAAAAGAAGAGTCCATGTCTTTTACTCTTCTATTTTTCCTACTATTTTTATGATGCAACCTTCTACAATTCACGTTCCAAATGGCGAAGGCCATCCAAATCCAAAATCCATGATTCAATCTTTTGACCAGGAGGACGACCTATTCATCATTATGAAGATCCTCGGACGGGACACTATTTCTGAGATCTAGATTGTCAGTGCTCTCTTTGCATAAATCCTCCAGATGATGAAGAAAATGATAGGCCATTTAGAAAAAAGAAGCAGTCAAAAGATAAACTTTACCAGAGGTACCTTGATGGAGACCCCACCGTTGGACCTCTTGGTGAAGATTGAGGAAAATATCAATTCGTGGTCTCATATGGACCACCTTGACCACATCCTCCTCCAAAAATCCTTGAATCATGTGAAACTCCTCCACCTCTTTAGTCACCATCCAAAAAGAAACCCTCGCCACAAAAGCTTGTTGTCACACCATTCTATAAACTCATCTACAAATGGGTTAAAAAGAATTCTTTTCCTATTGAAATACCCAAAACACCTTAATCTCCATGTTCCCTAGAACCAGAACAACTACTTGTCCTTCCATTTGTCTGTATGTTCTAGTCTTCAGACTTTCCATCATTGGAAAGGCCTAATTCCAATGGCCCTTTCCCGATATTAGAAGGATTTCTAGATGTCTGTAATCGATTCCATCATATCCCTAAGGTTCCAAATCCCACGGATATTAATGACGGTATAAGGCAAAAGAAAGTTATGGCTACTGAAGCTGTTTTGAATTGGCAATCGAAAAATGCCTTGGCCCAGAGTAATGTTCTCAAGATAATTGATACCAAGCTTTCAACTGTCCAAGCTCGTCTTGATCATGTCAACCAGAAGGTTGATCAAACGGCTTTGGTGGTGAATAAATTGCTTGAGACATTCCGAAAATGACTTCAAAAGATGGAATTGAGAAGATATGTTGCTCATCATTATTTGGAAGACCAAACCACTGAAATGGAAAAATTGAGAAGACAAATCAAGCTCTTATAGGATGGAAAATTTATTCCTCCTCCAAATCCATTTTTCCAGCCTTGGCAAACGAATCCAAAAGATGTGGATCCTTCTAAGGCTACATCAATTGTCTCAATTATTGACAAAGTTCCAAGGCAAGATCAAAAGGATATTGTTACCCTTCGAAATCATATGAGAGAAATGGAAAAGCAAAGAAACACTAGTGAAGAAAAGAAGTCAATCCCTGAACCTTTTCCAGAACCTCCATCTACTCATATGGTCTCAAATCCACTTTAGGCTTTCCTAGGAGACCAAGGCAAACAAAGTATACTAACTATTGCCTCCTTTGATTCTACCAAACAAAATACCTCTGAATCATCCGAATCCGGATTCCCTTTCCTCTAAAATTACTTTAACCTTTGAGCCACAAACAATAAAATCTCATACACCTACTATCTTTATGGTTGATCCTCCCAAAGCAAAGATGGAATCAAATCTTGGATGGAATTCTTCAACTTCAAAATACTATTTCACACTTGATGACATTCCATACTCCAAATTTCCAGATGGATTGCTGGAATTCCATGCTTAGCTCAACACTAAAGCACTTTTTGTTGAACATCGGTATGACATATTAACCAAGTTTGTAAGCAGACTCACTAGAAGCTTAAAGATTGGTGGAGATTTATTTCTAACCAAGATTAGATGACATTTTTGCTCCAAATAGATTTTATCATGTGATCCAGGTTATCCATCAATTCTTTATTGGCAAACTAGAAGATCTCCTTGAGCTTAGAAGGAGAGAATTTTTAAAAGAAAATGCTACTCTCTACGAAGAAAGCATCTTAATAGGCATTTTCAAGAAATGCTCAAATTATTTTATGCTCTTGGAGCTGATCCTAACCTCAAGCAAGTATTTTTGGCCTCCAATCCAAAGGAGATTAGCCAAATTGTGGAAAAATCCATTCAAAATAAACAACAAATTGTAGCCAATGTTCCTCTTGAGGAACTTCAGTAAGAGATACATCTTGCTCTCAATGATCTTTGCATCTGAAGAAAGGCTTTCAAAATTTATCTCAAGAGCAATGAGGAACTTGACCGGGCTTGTTGAAGGCCTAAGTCAAGAATTTAGTGTTCAACGAAAGACTCCTGTGATGATCCTTCTTATGGAGATTGATGCAAAAAATGAAGACAATTCAAAAGATTATCCTTAGGACATGCCAGGAAAAGGCGCAAATGGCGATTCTTACGGAAAAAACGCTCTAAATAAAGCTCTTCTAAAAAGCATAGAAAATATGATAGGTGTTACGTTACATTTGCAACAAAAAAGGTAAATTTGCCAAAAGCTGCCTAACGGCTAAAGGAAGAAATTCTTATTCAATCTAAAAGATAGAGAGGCAAACTGGAATATCACTCCAAGATGATGATGTTGAATCGGGTTTCTCCTGGGAAGATGAACCAACCAAACACACTGTATGTGCTATCCAAACATGGTCACAAACTAGTGTTACTGAAAGTTCGTTAGGAGAACTAGAAGAAGTAGTATTCTCCTTCTTTGAACCTCCCATGATCCAAGTTCTTTGTGCATATACTCCCTCTGTCCTTCCATATTTTCCTATAAAAATATACCCATCTTGATAAAGGCTAGTGAATACACCTAAAGGGGGGTGAATAGGTGTTTATGAGCTTCTTTTGGAAACTTTTAACCAAAATCTTTCGTAATGAAATAAGGGTAAGAGATAATTGAATCACACAGCAATATAATAAAGAGAGTAAGGCAAGAGAATTTTGACACCGATGTTTATAGTGGTTCGGCTTATTGTAAGCCTATGTCCACTCTCCACGCTGGCAGCCAACTGGCTATTATCACTATGTAGCAAATGAGAGCTTTACAACTTATGATCTAGACTTCTTTTGTTGAAAGTCTATTATACAGCTCTTCGTGATTTCACACTGTAAGTATCTCTCCTTAGTACACAATTTGAACAAAAGAGATTTTGAGAACAAGGAGTTTTAGAGATTCGAACTTTGGAATTTTCTATCGGCTCTCACTCTTTTTCGAACAACTACGACACACCTTAAATATCCCTTCGTGCCTCCATAACCATTAGCACTTTCCAAGAGTTCATCCAATCTACCCGTTAGAATGAATCAATTTAGGAGATCTTTACGTTGTCGAATATAAGTGGAAGATAGCTTGTGTAATGACCCGGGCCCCACTGTATAATATTGTCCGCTTTGGATGGGATTGCACGAAGCCATTTCCCTCTCTCACGGCTTTAAAACGCGTTATACAGATTAGAGGGACCCAAGCTATTATAAACTGGCCCAAGACTCACTCCCTAGGCGATGTGGGACAAAGACCCCTTCCTTGCACACGTCCAGGGACTGAGGCGCGGACGCACCGCCATCCCTCCTCCCCGCGCACCGTCGCTCGGGCCATCACACTCTCCCCTCCTTGGGAGCACAGTGCCCTCGTTGTGGCCCCACACGCGGTCGGGAGTTCGGCTCTAATATCATTTGTAACGACCCGGGCCCCACTGTATAATATTGTCCGCTTTGGGTGGGATTGCACGAAGCCATTTCCCTCCCTCACGGCTTTAAAACACATTATGCAGGGGCAGAGGGCCATCCCTCGTGCAATCCCGTCCAAAGAGGACAATATTATGGCTTGGGAGAGGGAAGGCCCGAGGGATGGCCCTCGCCCCCGCATAACGCGTTTTAAAGCCGTGAGGGAGGGAAATGGCTTCGTGCAATCCCATCCAAAGCCGACAATATTATACTGGTGGGGCCCGGGTCGTTATAGCTTGTCAATCCTGCTCGCCCATACAATCAGGATCTTGAGTTTCCAAAAGTGGATCTTTCCAAAACTTGCTTGATCTTCAACGGATCAAATCCACAAATCTCTTGAGCTTAGAATCACAGCCAGAAATCTTTCACGGATAAATTAAGGAATATAATATCCAAATCTAGATTTCCTCATCCGTAAGAATAAACTGTTGACAGCTTGGCAAAATTGCAAAACTGAGTCTAACTGACTTCAGACTTTGATAGGGTCTTGAAATCTTCAGATCGAACTTTTGGGTCGGGAAGTCTTCAGACGGAAATGCTTGGGTCTTGAAATCTTCAGACTTAAGCGACTGAGTCTTAGATTCTTCAGACTTAACTGACGAGGATGTTTTGTTAACTTCAAAACTCATAAGGGATTTTTCTTCAACAATCTCCCCCTTTTTGATGGTGACAAAACACCTCGGCAGATTTGTAAGACTCTTAACCTGCAAAAAAAAACATATACATATTTTGAGGAATACTTCTGCAAGTACAAAAAAATATTAGTCCAAAAACAATTATCCTCTCAAGTATAATGATCCCGCAAGTTCCCAAGTCTAACATATCCATTCATAAGACCAGTGCATAAAGTCATAAGTTGAAATATTCAAACAACCCAAATGATTAAAGTCATAACCATAAACATAAATATAAACAGTCTAAAACGAAATAAAAGCAAGCTACGATGAAATGAAAACTCAAAAATAAAAGCAAGCAAGCAAGCAAGCTCAAATCTGCAAACTCTCCCCCTTTTTGTCCCATCAAAAAGGAGGTAGAGGAATCAAGAGTGAGGTTGATAAAAATTCAGGGCTCCTTGGGCATGCGAACAAGATGATATTCATTGAGCGAGTTCACTGTCTTCTCAAGGCTGGGGAGAGCTTCCTTTACTGATTCCAACTCAGTACCCTTCACATTCGATTCCACTTGAAGTTTGAGGGCATTGATTTGGTCTTGCATTGTTGCGAAAGCAGCTAGCATTGCCTTCTTCAGGTCTCTCAACTCATAATCCATCCCATAAACCTGCCTTTTAAGGTCCAGCATGATATCCAACGGTTTGGAGAAATCTCGTTGAATTAACATTACTTGTACTTGGACCAGCAAACTCTGCTCTCTGAGTTTGAAAGCTAGGTACTTCTCTCTCAGCCTTTTGCCCATCAGATGGAGAGGATGCTTCAATCTCTGGAAGATGTGATGCATAAATGTCTTCTGCATCAGCACCTGATCTACTAACATCAGTGGTATGAAGTGGCGATAATGTCCTTGAATCAGTAGCAGCTCCTCCTGTTTTGATGCCAGTAGGTGAAGTGGAGTATTCTTCGCCAATCTCCATTTCTTCATCAGTGTGAAGTAGTTCAGTGTCCTTCCCAGAGTGTTCTTGAGCAGGGAATGGCTCAAATTCTTCAGCAAATTCTTCTTGAGCCTTGCTTTCCTCTTCATCTCTCCTTCTTCTTTCTTCCTCTTCTCTTCTGACTTCTTCTTCTTCTTCTCTTTTTTGTCTCGTCTCTTCTCTTCTCAGTTGCTCCTCTTCTCTCCTCTGTCTCTCTTCTTCTTTTTCTCTTCTCTTCCTTTCCTCTTCTCTCTTTCTCTGTTCTTCCTCTTTTTTCTTTCTCTCTGCTTCTTCTTTTTCTTCTGCCTCTCTTCTCATTCTTTCTGCTTCTTTCTCTCTTCTTGTTCTCTCCTGGCTCTCATCTCTCAAACTCACTGAGCTCTTCAACCTTGTAAGAGCAGAAAGAGTCATGGCATCATCAATCTCTTCTTCATCATCCTCATCTTGTAGGATGATTTTTCTTTTCTTCTTCTCAGCAGCAGCCATGGGCTCTTTGCCCTTTCTTTTCATAGCAGCAGCAGCCAAACCCTTTGAAGGTGTCTTCTCCTTCAAGCTTTCCAGGGGTCTGTTCAACTCCTGAAGTTTCATCTTCATCACCATCTTGTATCCCACAAGCATAAGACTTAAGTTGGTCAGGCGTAAGGGTGCAGGAATTTGTATCTTAAAGTGCCTAAACAACCTGGTTACAAGAGATGAGTAAGGCAACTAGCCTTTATCCTTTACCACTGTTCTGCACATGCGGAAGAGGATAATGTGGGGGAGTGAAAAGGGCCTACCTTCATTTAGAGCGAACATGAGTTTGGCTTCTGTTTTGGAGACGTTAGTCTTGGAGGTTGCCTTCGGTCTGAGACAATTTATGATAATTTTGTGAAGCAGGATATTCGTGACATTCATCCTAGTGTAGGAAATTTTGCCTTCCAAGCTCCTGTCTCGCACAATCTCAAGTGTAGCATGAGTTGTGGATACTTTAATTGGTTGGAAACACCCTCTCTCCACCCCAATTATATCAGCAAGAGTATCAGTATTCACAACAAATTATTTGTCCATGAAAGTGAAGGACAACCTGTTTGCATCCAAAAATGACAAGTTGGAGTAAAAGTAAGCTGTCAATTCAGGGTAACCACTTGTCACATCCGTATAGAACGTCTCAAGCTACAGCCTAGAGAACTTTTCTCTAAGATTATCAAGAAAATCAAAATCCACACTTCTTGGATTCATTACTCCTCTCTTCAGCAGCTTTGTATAGATTCGCTTATGTTCTCTTGATCGAAATAGGCTTCCTTGGGGATAGATGGTGTTCACTGCAACACCCATCCGTGGTTGAAATTGAGAGAACAGTCTCTCATCGTCATCCATCGGCTAATTTGCGGTTCCAAACCATGGGTCACTAGGTATATTCTCAAATGTGCTCTTTGCGAGCCCTTTGTCAATAATGCCCAGATCCTCCATCTCTTGCAAGAAAACAGTCTCATTTCTATACCCTCTCTCTTTTAGAAATTCATCGATCAGCCTTAACTCTGTACCCCCAATCCTTCAACTTTCTATACAGAGAATAAGCAAGCTTGGGTCTCAAGGTTCTTACTGGTGTAGCCTCGGTAATCTCTTCTTCCTTATATTGTTGCTGACTCGGAGTCTCCTTTTGTGGAGAATCTTCTTCTCCCGTAAGGTCCACTCTTGTAAGACCCTCTTGTCGCCTCTGTGATCCCTTTCCAGCAAGTCTTGATGACTTCCTCAAAGACATACTTGAACCGAGAGCGAATACACAACTTGTTTATAAAAGGTTGGTTTTTTATTGAGAGAAGAAATCGAATAGGGACGCTGGAGAAGAATTTTTAAGCTTTTAGGGTTTTAAGAAGTGATGAAGAAGATGACTTTTGAACGTTGTAAGGGATGAAGACGACGATTCAAAGGTATAAATAGCAAGAATAAAAAGGAGATATTGAACCATTGCAAGAAAGAAAAGAAAAACTGTCGAATAATAATTAACGCGGTTTTGAAAAAGAAAACTGCCATTAATGTGTCGAATTTGAACAATAAAGCGGATTTTGAAATTTCAAAAATAGTTAAAAATATAAAAATAAAGATAAAAATAAAGTAACATGCATTCAGACTTTATATTAGAGTCTGAGAGTTTCCAGACTTTACCTCAGAGTCTGAATTCTTTCAGACCTTACCTTTGAGTCTGAACAACTTCAGACTTTACCTTGAGTCTGAACCTCTTAAGACTCTGGCTTAGAGTCTGAACCTTTCAAGACTCTACCTTAGGGTCTGAACCTCTTCAAAATTTACGATATTCAGTCTTGAGCGAATTGAATCGAAGTGAGCTCTCTCCAGGGGCTTAGTGAATATGTCTGCCAATTGGTTTTTTGAATCAATGAATCGAATTACCACTTCACCATTTTGAACATGGTCTCTAATGAAATGATGCTTAATTTCGATGTGCTTTGCTCTTGAGTGAAGTATTGGATTCTTTGTAAGGTTGATTGCGCTAGTGTTGTCACACTTGATTTCTGTGCAAGATTCTTCAACTCCATAATCTTTCAATTGTTGTTGCATCCACAGAATTTGAGAGCAGCAACTACCAAGAGCTATATATTCTGTTTCGGTTGTTGAAAGGGCTACGGTACCCTATTTTCTTGAGAACCAAGATACCAACCTATTTCCCAAGAGTTGACACGTACCTGTAGTGCTTTTCCTATCCACTTTATAGCCAGCTAAGTCAGCATCAAAATATCCAAAGAGAGTGAAATCTCCTCATTTGAAATACCAAAGACCTAGCTTAGATATGGTAGCAACATATTTGATAGTACGCTTCATAATAGTCATGTGAGATTCTTTAGGATCAGATTGAAATCTAGCATAGATACATACACTAAATAAAATATCAGGTCTGGACGCAGTAAGGTAAAGAAGTGAACCGATTATACTTCTATAAAGCTTTTGGTCTACACTCTTTCCTTCTTCATCTTTGTCCAGCTTTAATGAACTTGACATAGGAGTTTCTGTCTTCTTGCAATTCTCCATTCCAAATTTCTTAATGAGGTCTTTTGCATATTTTTCTTGGTGAATAAAAGTTCATTCTTTTGATTGCTTGACTTGAAGTCCCAAAAAGAAGTTTAATTCACCCATCATGCTCATTTCAAATTCATTCTGCATACACCTCAAAAATTCTTGCCAAGATTTTCATTAGAAGAACCAAATATTATATCATCAACATAATTTTGAACAAGTATAAAACTCTTCCCATCTCTTTTGATAAATAAAGTAGTATCTACTTTACCTTTAGAAAAGCCACTCTTAATAAAAGAAATTACTTAACCTTTCGTACCATGCTCGGGGTGCCTGTTCTAAACCATATAATGCTTTCTTCAACTTGAAGACAATATTTGGTTTTCTTGGATCTTCAAATCCTGGTGGTTGTTCTACATAGACTTCTTCTTGGATAATTCCATTTAGAAATGCACTCTTCACATCCATTTGGAATAACCTGAAATTTTTAAAACAAGCAAAAGTAAGAAGTAATCTTATTACTTCTAACCTTGTTGGAGCATAGGTTTTATCATAGTCGATTCCTTCTTCTTGTGTGTAACCTTTTGCTACGAGTCTTGCTTTGTTCCTCATCACCTTTCCTTGTTGATCCAGCTTGTTCCTAAAAACCCATTTTGTTCCAATAATTGACTTACCTTTTGGTTTCGGAACAAGTTCCCAAACATTATTGATCTTGAATTGATTCAATTCTTCTTGCATGGCTTCTATCCAGCTTTCATCTTTTAATGCATCTTCTATAGTCTTGGGTTCAATTTCAGAAACAAGTGCTAGAGTACTAGACTCTTCACACCTTTTAGATCTTGTATGAACCCCTTCATCAATGTTATCAATAATGAGGTCTGCTAGGTGACTAGATTTATGCTTCCAATTTGTGATTGGCTTGTCACTTTGCAGAGTCTTTGTTTCAATTGGATCCATTGATATGATTTGCGGTTGAACATCTGAGATTGGATTTTCTTCAAGGGAATTTGTAGACACTTGGTCAGATTCATAATCTTCAAGTTGAGTCTAATTGGCATGATTTTGAACTGAGTTTATTCGAACTTCACTTTCATGGATTCTTCCATAGTTTGAGTCCTTTTGTTGAAGACTCTAAAGGCTTTACTTGACATTGAGTAGCCAAGAAAAATTCCTTCATCTGATTTTTCTTCAAACTTACCAATTTGATCACTTGAATTCTTTAAAATAAAGTATTTGCAACCGAATACATGAAAATAAGAGATGATAGGTTTCTAACCTTTGAACAATTCATAAGGTGTTTTCTCTAAAATAGGTCTTAGAAAAATTCTGTTTATAATGTAACATGCAGTTGAAGTTGCTTCAGCTCAAAAATAAGGAGAAATATTACTTTCAATCAAAAGAGTTCTAGCCATTTCTTGCAAAGAACGATTTTTTCTTTCTACAACTCCATTTTGTTGTGGAGTGTAGGGAGATGAAAAATTATGCTGAATACCAACATCATCACAAAATTTGGCAAAATCTTGATTTTCAAATTCGCCACCATGATCAGCTCAAATACTTGAAATAGTATAACCTTTCTCAATTTGGATTTTCTTAGCAAACTTAGTAAAATAAGATAAAGCTTCAGATTTATTTGAAAGAAAAAATACCCAAGTAAAACGAGAATAATCAATCATCTACTATTACTAAGTAATACCTTTTACCTCCAATGCTTTGAGTTCTTATTGGTCCAAACAAATCCAAGTGCAATAGCTGCAAGACATGTTTAGTAGATACCTGATTTATTGATTTATAAGAATTTCTAACCTATTTTCTAAGTACACAAGGTGTGCATAATTCATGCTTTTGATATTTCAGGTTAGGAAGTCATCGAACAAGCTTTTTAGATGAAACTTTTGCAATTTGCTTCATGTTGACATGTCCAAGCTTTCTATGTCAAAGAGCAACTTCATCTTGAATAGATATCAAGCATTGAGATCTGTCAAACTTTATGTCCAGCAAATAGATGTCTCCATGTCTTCATCCAGTGAAGGATTGTGAGGGATCTTTGCTTGTTCTAGAGTAAGTATCTTCTTGAAAGTTTATCTTGTATCCAGTGTTGCACAGCTGACTGATACTCAAAAGATTGTAATTTAAACCTTCAACTAAAGAAACATTATTGATTGTGAGGTTTCCAATCTTCACAATTCCTTGACCAACAATCTTTCCTTTGTTATTACCACCAAAGGAGACATTTCCTCCTTTTACTTGAAAGAGTTTTGTGAAGCAAGTTGAATCTCCAATCACGTGTCTTGAGCAGCCACTATCCAAAGTCCATTTGATTTTCTTCTTGATAGTGACCTGCAATTAAATGAAGAACTCAAGCTTTCTTTAGTACCCAAACTTTCTTGGGTCCAACATTGTTGTACCATAAATAGCCTTTGCCCAACTTTTCTTAACAGGTTTCCAAACTTTGGAGCAATCCTTCTCAAAATGTTCTGAGCTTTTACACTTTGATCATTTAAGAGCATTTCTTCCAACAGGCTTTACAAAATTCTTTTGAAAATGATTCTTGTATAAAGATTTTGTGGGTCTATTCTTTATTCTTTCTTTAACCTTCGGAAAATCAATCAAGGGAATGGTTTCATGTGTCATTCCTAGACCAGATTTATTAAAATAGAGTCTTTGAATTGAAAGAATTTTATCCAATTTTTCAGATCCCATTGAAAATTTCTTTGTAATTTTCAAAAGGTCATCTCTCAAACAAGCATTTTCTTTTGAAAGAACAGTTTCATTTTCTTTTGAAATTGCAAGACATTTATCTAGATTTCCAACTTTTTCAACTAAGGTTATTTCTTATTGTTTCAATTTGGAATTCTCCCTTTTTAGTTCAGAAATCCTTTTAAGAGAAGCTTTAAGACTGAGACATAGTTCATCAATATAGATGGACACTTTGGTAGGAATTTTTAAATTTCTAACCTTGACATTTGAGTCTGAGTCTGAGTCTGAGTCTGAGTTTGCCATAAGACAGATATTAGCATACTCTTCATCACTCTCTTCACATTCTGTGTCACTCCATGTTTCAGCTTTGAGTGCTTTTTGAACCTTTCTGGATTTCCTTTCTTCTTCTTCAATAAGGGACAGTTGGGTCTAATGTGTCCCTTTTTCTTACATTCAAAGCAAATGACATCCTTGTTGGTATTGTCTTCTTCATTTGACTTCTTTTGAAATCTTTGATTGTTTTGTCTCTTCCCATTGAACCTTCTTCCATTTCTATTTAATTTTCTGAACTTTCTAATCAAGAATGCCAGCTCTTCATCATCCAAGTCTTCTTCTGAATCTGCAACATCAGAATCATCATTAGATTTTAAGGCAATTAACTTCTTACCTTTGGTGTCAAAGTCCTCATTGAATTGCTCGACTTCATATGATTAAAGTGTGCCAACCAATTCATCTACCGAAAGAGGCATAATCCTTTGTGTTTCTCTTATGGATGTTTTACATGATTCCATTCTTTAGAGAGTCCTCTCAACAGCTTATTGACCTTCATTGGTCCTGAGATTGGTTGTCCTTGGTATGCTAAGCCATTTACAATTTCGTAAATCGACTAAACATATCCGTGATGGATTATCCTAGCTTCATTTTGAAGGCTTCATACTATCCAAGAAGGATATTGATCTTGGTTTCTTTAACTCGATCTGTTCCTTCATAAGTGACGTGCAATCTATCCCAAACTTCTTTAGTTATTGCACAAGATGACATTCTGTTATACTCAGTAGGAGACAAAGCACAATATAGAGAATAGATAGCTTTAGCGTCAAGGGCTCGTCTCTTTGAAATTTCGGCTTGTGACATTCCCATTTCATCAACTACTTCTTTCCCTGTGGTTGATGTGGCTTTAGGAACAATTCCTTTTTCCACTACATCCCATTCCTGAAGATCTTTGGATCTTAGGAATGCCTTCATCTTGTTTTTCCATATGTTATATTCCTTTCCATCGAAGTAAGGAGATCTAGTGTTGCTTTGGCCTTTAATCAAACCTGGAGCCAAAATACTAGTCATAGATCTTTAGCTTTAGAAATAATAAACACTTCCAATAAAATAAGCAACCAGCTCTGATACCAATTGATAAAGACTAGTAAAATACACCTAGAGGGGGGGTGAATAGGTGTTTATGCAATTCTTTTAACAACTTTTAACCAAAATCACTCGCAATGAAATAATGGTCAGAGATAATCGAATCACATAGCAATATAATAAAGAGAGTAAGGGAAGAGAATTTTGACACCGATGTTTATGGTTCGGCTTATTGTAAGCCTATGTCCACTCTCCACGCTGGCAGCCAATTGGCTATAATCACTATGTAGCAAATGAGAGCTTTATAGTCTACAATCTAGACTTCTTTAGTAGAAAGTCTCTTCTACAGACTCTTCGTGATTTCACACTGTAAGTGTCTCTCCTTAGTACACAATTTGAGCACAAGAGATTTTGAGAACAAGGAGTTTTAGAGATTCTAACTTCAGAATTTACTATCGGCTCTCTCTCTTTTTCGAACAACTACGACACTCCTTAAATATCCCTTCGTGCCTCCATAACCGTTAGCACTTTCCAAGAGTTCATCCAATCTACCCGTTGGAATGAATCAATTTAGGAGATCTTTATGTTGTCGAATATAAGTGGAAGATAGCTCGTCAATCCTGCTCGTCCATACAATCAGGATCTTGAGTTTCCAAAAGTAGATCCTTCCAAAACTTGGTTGAACTTCAACGGATCAAATCCACAAATCTCTCGAGCTTAGAATCACAGCCAGTAATCTTCTACGGATAAATTAAGGAATATAATATCCAAATCTCGATTTCCTTAACCATAAGAATAACCTGCTGATAGCCTGGCAAAATCGCAAAACTGAGTCTGACTGACTTCAGACTTTGATAGGGTCTTGAAATCTTCAGATCGAACTTCTAGGTTTGGAAGTCTTCAGACGAAAATGCTTGGGTCTTGAAATCTTCAGACTTAAGCGAATGAGTCTTGGATTCTTCAAACTTAACTGACGAGGATGTTTTGTTAACTTCAAAACTCATAAGGGATTTTTCTTCAACACATCTAAGTATGAAAAACCTATTTCTCCCATTGCCCTTGTCGACACTAGAGCCAATGCTTCTATCCTTGACGCAAAGATACTTCTAGAAAAATACTGGATGCTATATACCTGGTGTTGTAATTCTGCTTCTAGAGATACCTTTAAATCTATTACCATACAGTTCTTTCTCCAGTGTTCAGTGACCACTAAAATCCTTGGCTCGAGATCCCCAGATAAAGATATCATTATTAGTTGGGATATCCTTATATAAATTCTTAAACTCAGAATTGTGCCCAATGGACTGCCGTTCAAAGGACAGTTCCAGGAATTTGTGGACATCCAAAGATTTTTCGCTATCCAAATGAGTATTCTAGATCCAATTCTACAAACCCTTCTTGAGGCGTGTGCAGATTCTCATTCAGACTTTGTCCAAAAATGCTCCAACCCTTCATGAAAAAATCTCGATTTCTTCATTAATCTTCCTTTTAAGAAAAATGAGGATGTCAATCTTACTAAAGCTAGTCACTTTGGAATGAATCTAGAACATTTGCTTTTAACCCAAAAGGAATGTTTGGATTTGCTTCATTAGGGATTAATCGAGCCTTCAGACTCTTAATGGGCTTGTAAAGCATTTTATGTCAACAAACTAGCGGAGTAAAATAGAGGAAAGATGAGATTGGTCATCAATTATCAGCCTCTCAATCAATTCCTGCAAGATGATAAATTTCCTCTACCACATCGAAATTCTTTATTCTCTAGCCTCACTTAAGCCAAAGTATATTCCAAGTTCGATTTTAACACTAGATTTTGGCAATTGGGTATCCATCGTGAATACAGTTATAAAACTGGATTTTGCATTCCAAATCAACGTTTCCAGTGGATAATGCTCCATTTTGACCTCAGAACAGCTCCTTCATTGTTTCATAAGGCTATGTGTAGGATTTTCCAGCCCATTATCGCCAATGCTCAAATTTACATTGATGATATCCTCCTCTACAGCCTAGATGAGGACTCTCATTGTAAATTATTAGCTCAATTTGCAGACTTGGTACAAAAGTATGGCATCATGTTATCCCAGAAGAAGATGATCATTGCGTGGAGAGAAATTGAATTTCTCGAGATGCATCTCAAGGATAGAACTTATTAACCGAGTCCTCATATTGTTGAGGAATTGCAAAAAATTTCCTGATGAAAATCTCTCTCATAAGCAGGTTTAGTAATTCTTAAGATTGGAAATTATCTCCGCGACTTTGTTAAAAAAATAACAGAGTTTGTGAGTCCACCACAACAAATGCTAAAAAAAGATGCTCCTCCATGGGGACCACACTAGACTAAGTCTGTATGTAGGCTTAAGGAAATTTTGTAGCATCTTCCTCCATTGCAAATCCCTTCCATAGGAAAAAGAGTGCTACAAATAGATGCTAGTGATGAATATTGGGCTACTAATATTTTTGAAGAAATCGATGGAAAACGACGAGTTTGTGGACACAAGAGTGAAAATTCACATGGGCATAAATGCACCACCACTCTATGTTTAGGGAAATCTTGATGGTAAAATATGATATCAAGAAATTTGAATTCCATCTTATAGGACATCATTTTCTTGTGGAAATGGATATGTCCTCATTCTCTCAAATGTTGAAGTTCAAGCATAAGCAGTTTTCGCATCTACAGTTTCTTAGATGGGCAGAATGGATTTCAAAGTATTTCTTTGAGACCAAGTATATTGCGGGGAAAAATGTACTTACCAATTTTCTGTCCAGACCAATTGCAGCCACCACGTCCATAAACATATATGTGATAAGAAATCCAAGAGGCTATTTCAAGGCCTGAGAAATCAAGCCCAAATGGCCTTCAAATTCATACTACCAAAAATCCCTAAGTTTATCCAAGATAATGAAAATCTAGGAAGATTTATGTGGCAATATCACTTACATATCTTTAGTGAATACGATGGTCTTCTCCTCAGGCCAAATTGTAACGACCCGGGCCCCACTGTATAATATTGTCCGCTTTGGATGGGATTGCACGAAGCCATTTCCCTCCCTCACGGCTTTAAAACGCGTCATGCAGGGGCAGAGGGCTATCCCTCGGGCCTTCCCTCTCCCAAGCCATAATATTGTCCTCTTTGGACGGGATTGCACGAAGCCATTTCCCTCCCTCAAGGCTTTGTTTTCAACGCAACGGAAGCGTACGTGAAACGCGTCATCTGAGGACAAGATTGCACTCGGCCATTCCTTTTGTTTTCAGCGCAACGGAAGCGTATGTGAAACGCGTCATGCAGGGGCAGAGGGCTATCCCTCGGGCCTTCCCTCTCCCAAGCCATAATATTGTCCTCTTTGGACGGGATTGCACGAAGCCATGTTTTCAGCGCAGCGGAAGCGTACGGAAACGCGTCATGCAGGGGCAGAGGGCTATCCCTCGGGCCTTCCCTCTCCCAAGCCATAATATTGTCCTCTTTGGACGGGATTGCACGAAGCCATTTCCCTCCCTCAAGGCTTTGTTTTCAACGCAACGGAAGCGTACGTGAAACGCGTCATGCAGGGGCAGAGGGCTATCCCTCGGGCCTTCCCTCTCCCAAGCCATAATATTGTCCTCTTTGGACGGGATTGCACGAAGCCATTTTGTAACGACCCGGGCCCCACTGTATAATATTGTCCGCTTTGGATGGGATTGCACGAAGCCATTTCCCTCCCTCACGGCTTTAAACGCGTCATGCAGGGCGAGGGCTATCCCTCGGGCCTTCCCTCTCCCAAGCCATAATATTGTCCTCTTTGGACGGGATTGCACGAAGCCATTTCCCTCCCTCAAGGCTTTGTTTTCAACGCAACGGAGCGTACGTGAAACGCGTCATCGAGAACAAGGTTGCACTCGGCCATTCCTTTCCCCAAACTGATATTGTCCTCTTTGGACGGGATTGCACGAAGCCATTTCCCTCCCTCAAGGCTTTGTTTTCAACGCAACGGAAGCGTACGTGAAACGCGTCATGCAGGGGCAGAGGGCTATCCCTTGGGCCTTCCCTCTCCCAAGCCATAATATTGTCCTCTTTGGACGGGATTGCACGAAGCCATTTCCTCCCTCAAGGCTTTGTTTTCAACGCAACGGAAGCGTACGTGAACGCGTCATGCGGGCGAGAGGGCTATCCCTCGGGCCTTCCCTCTCCCAAGCCATAATATTGTCCTCTTTGGACGGGATTGCACGAAGCTATCCGCACCTCAGTCCCCGGACGTGCGCAAGGAAGGAGTCCCTATCCCACATCGCCTAGGGAGGAAGTCTTAGGCCAGTATATAATGGCTTGGGCCCCTCTCAACCTGCATAACGCGTTTCACGTACGCTTCCGTTGCGTTGAAAACAAAGCCTTGAGGGAGGGAAATGGCTTCGTGCAATCCCGTCCAAAGAGGACAATATTATGGCTTGGGAGAGGGAAGGCCCGAGGGATAGCCCTCGCCCCGCATGACGCGTTTCACGTACGCTCCGTGCGTTGAAAACAAAGCCTTGAGGGAGGGAAATGGCTTTGCAGGTAATCCCGTCCAAAGAGGACAATATCAGTTTGGGGAAAGGAATGGCCGAGTGCAACCTTGTCCTCAGATAACGCGTTTTACGTATGCTTCCGCTGCGCTGAAAACAAAGCCTTGAGGGGCTTCATGCAATCCCATCCAAAGCGGACAATATTATACAGTGGGGCCCGGGTCGTTAGAAATGGTATCAGAGCCGACTCCCGACCGCGTGTGGGGCCACAGCGAGGGCGCTGTGCTCCCAAGGAGGGGAGAGTGTGACGGCCCGAGCGGCGGTGCGCGGGGAGGAGGGATGGCGGTGCGTCCGCACCTCAGTCCCCGGACGTGCGCAAGGAAGGAGTCCCTATCCCACATCGCCTAGGGAGGAAGTCTTAGGCCAGTATATAATGGCTTGGGCCCCTCTCAACCTGTATGACGCGTTTCACGTACGCTTCCGTTGCGTTAAAAACAAAGCCTTGAGGGAGGGAAATGGCTTCGTGCAATCCCGTCCAAAGAGGACAATATTATGGCTTGGGAGAGGGAAGGCCCGAGGGATAGCCCTCTGCCCCTGCATGACGCGTTTAACGTACGCTTCCGTTGCGTTGAAAACAAAGCCTTGAGGGAGGGAAATGGCTTCGGCAATCCCGTCCAAAGAGGACAATATTATGGCTTGGGAGAGGGAAGGCCCGAGGGATAGCCCTCTCGCCCGCATGACGCGTTTCACGTACACTTCCGTTGCGTTGAAAACAAAGCCTTGAGGGAGGGAAATGGCTTCGTGCAATCCCGTCCAAAGAGGACAATATCAGTTTGGGGAAAGGAATGGCCGAGTGCAACCTTGTCCTCAGATGACGCGTTTCACGTACGCTTCCGTTGCGTTGAAAACAAAGCCTTGAGGGAGGGAAATGGCTTCGTGCAATCCCGTCCAAAGAGGACAATATTATGGCTTGGGAGAGGGAAGGCCCGAGGGATAGCCCTCTGCCCCTGCATGACGTGTTTTAAAGCCGTGAGGGAGGGAAATGGCTTCGTGCAATCCCATCCAAAGCGGACAATATTATACAGTGGGGCCCGGGTTGTTACACTTGCTCGCTGATGTCTCCCTAAAGAATCCAAACAAGTTTCACAATGGCAAGAGAGAGAAAGGATTTCGCCTAGTAGAGGGATGTGAGGGCTATGGAATCAAGAGGCAGGCGAAACTCACGTGGGAAGGATTTGAAGATGATGAATGGAGGGAGGGAGAGAGAGAGAGAGAGAGAGAGAGAGAGAGAAAGTTCTAATTTTGTAAGATTTAAAGAGGATGAAGCTCACACTACTGAGTGGGTATAGTTCACAAATGTTTTTCTTTTCTAGGAATTCCAGTACCACCTCTACCCGAGCAATCCAATTATGCATTTGAAAGAGAATCCATAACCTAGGTAATTTGATTTCGCAATCATAAAACCATCTGAAGATGAGTTGCAATGGGATTTCATTTCCTTTTCTTACTCCAAAGTGAACCAAACAAGGCCTAAGTGATTGCACAATGTACTATACTTCTTAATGTTTTCCTGGTGGAATCTAAGATCTACATTCTCAACCATGACTTTCCACTAGGAACAGAGATATAAAATCTCTAAACCAAAGAAGTGAACATGCTGGAATGAACACGACTTGCATACGTAGGAACCTACCATCAACTCACCCCAACATACATACGAGGAAGAGTGAGAGAGACAGAGATGTGTACATTTTGTTAAGAGTACAAATACTCACCAAGTCAGTAGGGAACTCTGAATGATTATCTTTTCCCTTGAACACCCCAGTCCTTGTTAATATAGAAAACCAAAGATCTCCTGCCTGAAGGAGTTGTTGGCAGTATTGGTGATTACATTTCGAAATAAATTCACCGATGTAATAAACTATAATTTTTGGTATGAAATATACCTGCTATGCACCTCTAATGTCGATTTTGGATTATCTCCTATCATGTATAAGGTTTTGAAGCAACGAATTCCAGAGTTTGTAGTATTCTCCACATCTAGGTTGCTTAACGAAGATGGCACAAGATTCCTTAACACTGTCTCAGCATTTCCATAGACAAATGGATTTGGCTTCCCGTATGATGTATATGCCAGCGGAATGGGATGTATTCTACAGAACAGGGACAAGTAAACAATGTGCAACATAAGATTGAAGACTAATGCATGTGCTATGCTGCATTGAGGCAAATTAGGTCTACACAAGGATCTTATAGGCGAATCTTTAATTTTTTGTGGAGAATATTATATCAAACTCAATGCGGAACTAACCATTGAGAAGTGGAAACCTCACTCTTACCTGTTATAGATTGCTTCTAATGCAATCCTGAAAGCTCCCATACCCAGACGTTTAGCAGGAAAAGTAGCTTGCCTTTACACTTTGTCAGCTAGTCATCAGCCAGTCTTTAGTTCCACTAAGGTTTCAAAAAACTCAAGATTGTAGCTCACATCACAAATGGCATAGCATACCTGATATTCTAGGTCATCATTTGCAAAAAATAGGTGCGGTTGCTTTCCAGTCTCCTTTCCAAGAAGCCCTCCAGTTCTCAATATGTCATAGAGCACCTAAACCCAAACTTGAGTATCACAGAATTATTTTAATGTACACAGACATATAGATAGATGATAACACCCCATTTTATCACCTCTTTCAAACTATATTTCACCACCCACTAGACTTCTAAAAAGATGATGACTAAAGTTGTAGAGTAGTTACCGAACAAACAAACAAAGGCCTAGTGTCTTTTGATAACCACTTCAAAGATTTAGAACTCGCATGACTAAAAGCCCAGTATGGACTCAACAGCCGAATTAGTTAATCTAGGAAAGGACAAGATCCATTAGAGTGGTCACAACCTGAATATCTCTACTCTAGTCAATAGAATCACTTACTACAAATGCCTGAACTCTCTCTGTTTGCACAGCAATTTTTCTCTTCACCATCTCATTGGAAGTGATATTCCGGTCAATGTCTGGCTTAGTTGTCCATCTCTTGTACGGTGCCGGTGGATCAATGGCATCAAAGTAGCTAGTGTACTCATCAACTTCATCTTTTATCTTCAAGGTAAATTAAGAAGCGGTGAACTAAATTTTCCACCGATGGTTAGGAGGTTATTTCAGTCAAGCCATACAATTTGATTTGTCTACGTTTCGGCCTCGGTCTTGGTCAATGCCCTATAGTTTTATTTTTTTTGTCTAAATTTGGCCCAAAATCTCAATTTTAGTATTTGACGCAACCAAATTTGAGCGACAAAAATTATCCCTACAGTCGTGACTAAGGGAGTACATAAATCAATGAGACAATGGTTCTTATGGTTTGCAGGATCTTTCTTTGAGGGGATTTTGGCTGCATAATTGGATGAGTTCAAATGATGTAACAGGGTGTAGAAGAATGATAGATCACTTGCTTGAGCTAGTGCAGAATGGGAAGTTAAAATACGAGTATGTCTTTGGTAACCGCCACTCAAGTTGCTGTATTTAGGTCTCCATATCTTTATAGTATCTCTAATAGTATTTATCTTCAAGATAGTGTGCTTGGACTGTGGATGCATATGAATTTCTCCAAAACTGCCAAAAGGAGCTGGTTCCTTTTAGTGATTTCCACATTGCACTGGATAAATCATTGGGGAAACTTGGAAGCCATCCTAAGCAAGTCCTGAAGTTCTAGGGCTACTAAATATTTAAGGGTAGTGAGAAGATAAAAAAAATTCTGCGTCGTATCCTCCAGACAATCAGCTGTTCTGAAGTTGCAGCACTAGATCAACTGAGCACGATAACTATGTATCTTTTCCGTTATTATTATTCTCTTTTCATAAGTTATGCACTTATCTTCAGCAATTTCCATTATGAATTTGTTTTTGCATCATACCTTCCAATCTAAAACTAATCTCATGCTTTGCCAAAACATGATGGCTGAATTTGGAGATCCAAACATCAGCCCGCTTGGTATTGGAAAAGTCCAGAAAGGTTTCAGATTTGCCAATTACAATTCTCATATACACGTAATAAGGAACATTGTAATATACTTCCCAAAAATCATGTAATCAACGTGGCATGCACTGAAAAAAAGAGGAAGAAGAACCATAAATTATTCATTTGATCTAACCTAATTCAAATGGGATGCAGAGGGAAAACACAGAATGGAAAGATTCTGTTAGCTTCCAAAGAATCGACGATTGTTTAGATACCACCGAAAGAAAAGGCATCTTTCATCTAGACAATGTCAAGGACTGCGCTCCTTTCTCAAGATAAAGGAGTTGGACCAGGATGAGCGATTTTCAAATTCATTTTTAGCCTTGGAAAATTTAGAGAGAAAACAAATTCTCCACAAAAGTGGCTTCCTTTCATGCACGATTTTGCTAGGCCGAAGAGATGGGCCTAGCAAAATGGAAGATTATAAGTAATTGGAAGATTATCCATGGAAGATTATAAGTAATTGGAAGATAATCCACGCTGACACCTCAAAACACTTAATGTAATGTTTGGTTAATGGTCATGGAATCATGAAAGGAATCCCAAACCGTAAAATCAAATAGAGGACAATAATCGGGAAAATGTTCAGGGATCTTATGTGGTTCTTCATCCTGTTTCTATCCCTAGTTTTCCGTTATTCGCTTGTATACGTTGATTGGAAATGCATTCCCTTTCTCACACATACAACATATTTGTTATTTTAAGAGATGGGCTTTATTTGGTGAGCATAATTCAACATGGAAATCCACTCTGACCCCAACCTAAGAAAAGAATTTTTGAATCAATTTAATAATTTAGACTTTTTTTGTTTCTCAAAAAATAAATAATTTGATAAATATTTTCCTAAAAATGATTATTTATATCACTCCAAATAATTATTTAATAAGAAATATTATTATTATTCATAATAATTTATGTCTAGATATTTTTCGTGGAAGGTAAACTAATTTTTAGTTTTTTTTTTTTATAAGCAATATAAATAATTATTTTTATGAAATGTATTTTAAATCATTCTCTTAATCAAAGATACACTCCCTTTACATCTGGGCTGTAGTTCCATCTTCACTCTCGATTGTATTAATTAATTATCCAAGCCAAAAGTAAAGCAAAATATGTTTGTGCTCTAAATAGGCAATTATATTCTAAACAGCTTTTCATCAGCCAATATTTAGTTTTTCTCATGGGCCAATGGCATCTGTTTTCATGGTCGTTGTAGTCAAAAACTAGATTGGAAATTAGAACACCTTTTGAATAAAGGAGATTATGTAAAGCAAAAGAAGCAACATGGACAGACCACTTTTCTTAGCCGTCGCATCAACAAAAAAAAAAAAACAAATGGAGAAAATGATGGAGATGCAATCCTATTTTGATGACAGCTTAGCAGTGTACTATTGCGGGCCAACAGAAGCATGTGATCATCATCTTTTACCTAGACAATGAATGATTAGATAGCCTCGTTGATGACATGGAAGTGACAAGCAGTACCTCTACTAGTGCACCTTTTGAATGGAGGAGATTATGTAAAGCCAAAGGAAGCAACATGTACGGACCATTTCTCTTAGCCATCGCATCAACAAACAAACGGATAAAATTATGGAGATGCAATCCTATTTTGTTGACAGCTTAGTAGTGTACTAATTGTCCGCCAATGGAAGCATGTGATCATCGTCTTTTACCAAGACAATGAGTGATTAGATAGCCTCATTGATGACATGGAAGTGACAAGCGGTACTTCCACTAGTGCATCTACTTTCAAACAAGGATGGATTCCCATTATATAATTTCATGCTTTGGCCTACAATCAGGCGCAAGGGAGAGCATAAATTCCATAGATAAGCCGATTGACATTTCTCTATCGGGTGCTTAAATCAGAAGGAAAACATGTCGTCTTATCATGTCTCATCATGTCATGTTGTCGTCGTTACAGTTAAGTAGTCGAAAATAATTGAAACGCCACGTTAGATGATTTCAATGAGATTTAACTAAAATGTTTTATTGCATTTTGCCTTGTAAGTTTAAGACTACATTATTTCAATTAAAAAGTTTATTCCTTGATAGGTTTGAGATTTCAATATAATAATTCTAGGAGAGATTGTGCAGTTATCTCGGATATATGACAACTCGGTTTTCACAATCTCGTGCTCACACTCAACTCAATACAATATCAATATATATATATATATATATATATATATATATTGGCATCAGACTATATCAAACTCTAATATTAAAAACTAAATTATAGTGTAAAGCTTCGAACTCTATCTCAAGTTCTCATAAAAAATTTCAAAAATAATGATTTTTTTTCATTGTCCTTAGTAAAATCCTTTAAATTATTAACAAGGCTTGCAAGTCACATTATTGTAGTATTACAAAAATTTGACACCTCTGTTATTTCCTTGTAAGTTTAAGACTACGTCATTTTAGTTAAAAAGTTTTTTTTTTTTTTTTCCTTTTGATGACCGAGGAACTGGGTCTCGCCGCAAGCCGCTATTTAAACGTAAAACTCGGGAGGTTAACCAAGGACCCCAACACCAAAACCCCCGCTTACAACACTTTAGCAACGAGAGGGTTCGAACGTTCGACATCTGCGATGAGGGAGAGAACTCACACCAACTGCGTTGTGTTGGGTTATTTCAGTTAAAAAGTTTATATCTTGATAGGTTTGAAATTTCGGTATAATAATTTTAGGAGAGATTGTGCAATTATCTCGGAAATATGACAATTCAGTTTTCTCAATCTCGTGTTCGCACTCAACTCAATACAATATATATATATATATATATATATATATATATATATATATATATTCGCATTAGACTCAATCCAACTCTAATATTAAAAAGTAAATTATAGTGTAAAGCTTGGAACTCCATCTCAAGTTCTCGTAAAAAATTTCCCAAATAATGATTTTTTTTTTCATTGTCCCTAGTAAAAATTTGAGTTGGATATACAAAATTTGACACCTCGACATGGCAATCCATATTGTTAGGTCCAAATACATAAAAGAAGGGGTGAAGTGTTTTTTTTTTTTTTTTTTAATGCATGTAACAGTATTTATCTTTCTAGAACCAGCACCTTATTTAAAAATGTTTTTTTTTATATGCAATTAAACTGTTAATTTGCAATAAGAAACTTATAGAGTTTAGGGAAAAAGAAATTACAAAGGTTATTTATAGAGTTTCAATTAGGATATGCTTTCACTTCTAGCTCTAGCAGCTCCATTAGATGGAAATTCACTACTTCAGCCAATAGTGCAATTGCCAAGAACTTTGTATTGCGTGGACTCGACTCCTCCTACGGCTATCTCACTTTAGACTAAATAATTATTAGATCTCTTTCAATAGCCATTCTCACACCTTGTGCACACAACACGGTAGACATATTCTCCCCAAAATTATTTAATTATGCTTCTAAGTGTTTACAAATAATCATTCGCATATTTCGTCTCTTACCTAAACAATTGCATTCTCTCCAAGCACGACCACTTCTTCTGTGAGTATACAAATGATTTCGGCACCCTCTGCTAACTTTAGGATCAAAACTAAATAGGTTATAATGAAGTAGCAAAGAGATAGATCTCAAGAACACTCAATGTATTTCGATTTTTCTTGTTGCAAGCATTCAATCACAAGCTACGTTTTGCTCGTAGTTTGTCCTTATAGGCCTCCAGAAACAACCCTCCTATTTCAACCATCTGATTCAAGTCGATTATAGAATGAGTTTCATTTCATCACACGGAAAAGAGACATTTGGAGGGGCTACTAAAAAATCATCAACAAATGAAAATATCAAAATGATGAGGTGAGTCAGCAGCAGTTGGTAAGTTTATAAATTGACTTGTTATAGTGTTTGCAATTTATTTACAATGCTTGTAAAATTTCCAAAGAGTTGGCTATTCTTTAATTCATTTCAAAGTTGCTAGATTTCTAACGGCATTGATAAGTTATTGATAGCTTATTTGGCAATCAAATTGACCGTCATGCTTTTCTTTTATCGACTGTACTAGATGTTAATGTTGACTGGGTCTGCCTGTGTGGGGCCCGGTTAACGTTAATAAATAAAAGAAAAGGTCAAAAAATCAAAAATGCAATAAAGGAAAAGAAAGGTGGGCTGTTCGTTCAGAGAAGATAGGAAATGGGCTGCCAAATATCGTCGGAGTTGACTCAAATTTCAATATGTTGTTATAAGACCGAGACAGATGAGTTAAGATAGGCAAGTCCATCAGTTTCATTTGTCAATCCGTTTTGTTTATTGAACACTTTTTCTAAATTATCTCAAATTTCTCCAATTGCGATTAGGATTTCTTACTTCATATATATTAATCCGCTTTTATAGTGACGAAATGTCATTATGTTGTTGATATTGAATCTCTAATATATTATTAAAGAAGAACCTCTGTGCATCTCACTATTTTTTGTGATTAGTGAAAATTTTTGAATTGTCCATAATTTTTTTCGCAATGAATATTCCACGTAAACTTGTTGTCATGTTTGCTTTTGTCTGTTTTTATCATTTTGACATTATTTTTATTCATTACGAGATTATATTGCGGGAATACGTTTCCTGTTATTATAGGGGTTGAGTCGATTTTGGTCCATTTAAACTTGGGAAGAAATTGATTCAACATTAGGTTAATTTTTGATGAATTGTTGCCGGTTCTCTTGAACTTTGTATCAATAATTTTGGAAATCCATCAAATAAGGGAAATTTTCCGCATTTTCCTTTGACTACCCTGCACTCAGTCCCGAAAGCTTGGGTCAGCCACATCTTTGATTTTTTGTCTCATCGACCAATAGCATTTGATTTTATGGTCTTCGTCATCGTGAAAAAAGTATGATTTCTGTCCCAATCGCGTCCTCATCAGCATCTTTGATTTTTTTGTCTCATCGACCAATAGCATATGATTTCATGGTCTCTGTCATCGTGAAAAATATGATCTGCCCCAGTCGATAACACTTCAATTCGAGTTATACTATGATCTGAGAAATGGGTGTTTACTGCGGGGTTCGTCCAAATCGGTTTCGTCCAGGGGCACGATAAGAAGAGATGCTCTAATATTCCTTTTTTCAAAATTTCTTGCAAGATTGATTGCAGTTTTATTTTCCAGAAGTCGTGCTTTGATTGGATATGTTCATGTTTCGGAGGAGGCTTGTGAAATTTTGAAGACAACTCGCATCATACTTGTCAGCATGGAGGGATGGAACTATCATATATTTTTAGTGGGGTCAATGCCCTAAAGACCGTAAGATAAGGTATTTCATTTAACAAAAAAATTATAAAGATGCGATCGAGCTATTTATTGATTTGAAATAGTTTTTCTATGCAAAGTTTGACTTGAAATCAACGCTTTGACATTGAATCGTGATTGTGAACAAAATTCGGTTTCAAATCCTTGTGCTTGAGCTCGACTCAATATAGTATATAGGGCTCGGAATTGAACTCGATTCAACTCCATTATTAAAAGCTCGATTCTACTCATTTGACTTGTTATGTAGGATGTTTCTTTCTATTTTTCCTAATCATATACAATATCTTCTGCATAGCCTGGTCATGCCATTCGATTGCTTTATCGTCCGTCTCTATCAAGCCTCTTGCTTGATTGGTGGTGTGGTTGTCTAGTAGTGCAATGTCTAAGCCCGATAATTTTTTGATAATTGTTTATCTTTTTACTTTTCTGTTTTTGGCGTCATAAAGAAGTTTATATTACATGGAAAGACAAGATACTGGTTTTGAAGTTAGCGCATGGTCCCTTTGAGGGCGACGAGGCTAAGCCTAATTACATCGATGAACAATGGAAGTTACTAAAAAGGCAATGTGGTGTTTCATTAGGCATCATCGGTTGGATTTTATTTCTGTAGATAAACTACAAGGATCCCATCCCACTGCTCCTTTTGCTCTTCCAATTTCCATCTTTTGGCAATGGAAAACCGTAGCCACAACAACACCGATATAAAATAAGGAATCGTTATGCTAGCTGGATCCTATGAGAAACAATTAATGTCATCTCATCCATTGATCATTAGACTTTCAGGATTATATATCACAACCGCACTTTCATTCAGTCATGGAACACTTCTTGGATATGTCCTTCCTTAGAACTTCATTTTGAGCAGGGATCAATAGTTCCCCTGTACAGATTGGAGTACGAAGCCCACCCAAAAAAATCGAATAAAATAGTCCATTATATTTTGCCGGTATCACCAGTTGACTTAGCTCTGATGACTTTTCGGAATATGAGGCAATAATAGAGCAAATCTATCAAACGGTTCTCCACCAAGAGCAGGAACTCTTTTATAATGTATGTTGGATTGATTGGTCGATTTACGACATTTTGTACAGAATTTACAAAAAAAATGTAAATAGTTATAATTCGTTATAATTCAAAAATTTATTTATCGATGACCATAAAATTGCTCATGTATCATAAGAAGAAATTCAAAAAACCCTCCAACACAAAAGTTATTCATCACATCGAATCTCCAACATTGTATAGTAGAGTAGACGATTTATCACTGTGCATCATTCAAGTTTTAACACACAAACATCAATAGAAGCTTCTAAATTCATAAGCATATAATAAGATAAGAAAGACTATTGTAATTTTTGTCTCATTTATTGTCTAGATTAGACAAGCCGTTTTGTCTAGTGCCCACACTCAGGGCATTTCTACTTGAAAAAAGCTAGTACTCTTCCATGCTTGAACTTCTCACAAATAAATGGGCCATCCGTGCTGGCTAATTGCCCCACCGCAGCCATTGCCACCCCCACTCTACCGCCGCCTCCGCTACCCTCGCCGCTGCCGCCGCCCTCATTCCCACTAATCTCGCTAGCACCAATCCTATCGGCACCAATCTCGTTGGCACCAAACCCGCTGGCACTGGCACCAATCCCGCCCCGGTGGCCCCTGCGGCCCCGGCAGCCCCGGCGGCCCCGGTGGCCCCTGCGGCCCCGGTGGCCCCTTCTCCCCCTGTGGCCCCGGTGGCCCCTGCGGCCCCGGTGGCCCCCGCGGCCCCTTCTCCCCCGGTGGCCCCTGCGGCCCTGGTCGACATTTGAGCCAGATGCAATAGAAAAGGAAACCAAAAAGCATGACGGCAACAATGACTAAACCAACAATAACCCACGTTGGAGTGTTAGGGTCATCGACTGGTGGATTGATCCATGCTGATGGAGGAGGAAAGTCCTGGCAACCCGGATGAGTTTGTGGACACTTATTGTTCTCCATCAAGAGAACTCTATGGAGGTAGTTCAATGCGAGTGGTGAGTCTACAAACATATTATGAAGCATCAATCCAAGAGCCAATTTACCTTTTCATCATAATGAATTGATCATATGATCCGCGCGCGAGATCGAAATGATTCAATACAGAATTTAGCGAGATATAATGTGAGTGAAAGTAGGTGCTTGCACATATACCCTCACAAGAAGAACCGAGCAAATCGGTGAATGATGTTGCGCCAATGCTTACACGACCTGCAAAGAAGTGAGAATTTTCGCCTGGTGGAGGTAGTGTTATATATGCCCCACGACGCTCCCTCCCTCCCCGGGTGGGTTTTTTTCTTTTTTTTTTTTTTTGGCCGAAAGATAATAATTTTCATTACTAACCAACTAATGGGACACCGTTAGTTGAAGAGTCTAAACATAGAATTAAATATAGAGAACGAGGAGAATGAAAAGTCCAATTGTTGGAAAGTGACCTGGCTTGGTAGGTTAGGTAAGCGTTATAACAAATGCATCACAATTGTCGGAAAGTGCCAATTCAATTATAAATATTTTTTTACTTGATTGAGTATTAAATCTTTTATATTTATATCAATTCAATTCGTCCGATCAAAATTGGCCGCTCAGCACTAAAATGAACACAAGGCTTTTTACGCAAAAAGACCGTTGACACCGACGCGAATAATTTGTAATAATATTTGAATATTTTTTTTTATTTTTAATCCTATTTTTCTTTTTATATTTTCTTTTCTTTCTTTTTTTTTTTTTTCCTTTCACTCACTTCTTCCTTCGGCTGGTTGCTAGTGACCGCTGGAAATGAAGGTCCAGGAAGAACGGGGCGAGCTTCAACTACTGTCTAGGCTTGATCACGTCTTCATGTGTGATGTTCAAGAGTCGAGAATTAGGCCCATTGAAATCATACATGTGTTTGACTAATACGGTCTAAGGGAATAAGATTTTGGTGAAGGGCCAATAAAAACAATCAAGTCTGAAATGAGAAATTATTATATGCTCTACAAAATGTGTGATCCAATATCATCTTAACGTAGGAAAATGTTCTAAGATCCTCCTGAACTTAAACTGTCTTAGATGGACACATCAAAAAACCACTAACCTCAGTCCGCGCCATGGTCTATTCTTGTCCACATCTCTCTTATGGTCACGGGACTCCTGTCCGAACGATATTAAAAGACAGCCATGTGGCCAGCTAATTAGAACGGTGGAATTAAAGAAGAAACGTGGGGAAAACGACGTAAGGGCAAAGTTCGTTGTCTCGTCACCGTCGGCCACGATGGTGTGTTTTTGAATCTTGTCCCTCTGACTTTATTGGCCATCACATCGTTTTCTCCCACCAACTGCGGGACTCTCGAGTCTGTCGCTACCCTCACGTCGCAATGATGGTTGCAATGTCATGACAAAAGACGCTGGATAGACCCGACAAATGCATTAATTAGATCTAGTAAAAAATGATCAAATTCAAATTAACATATTTAGTTCATTTTATCGTATTTTCATATAATACAAATCACGTTATTCATACTCGACCTAATTCATATCTAATTTGGTTCATATTTTTAAAACACTTCAATATTTAAACTAATTTGAGAAAACCCAAAATGAAATGAGAGTAAATTGTGAACTTATTTAAAATCATATTATTTTGAATTTAAGTCATTCATATGATCAAAAAATAGTCTTATAACCCATTTTAACAAGTTCCTGTCAAATAAACATGACATCCCGACATTTATGAAAAATGGTCCCAATTATGTCACATCGCACATACATGTAAGAAGGGAGATTGGGATATCTCCCAAAAATCAAGTATGTAATCGACATCGCATCGGTTGAGAAAAGAGCAAGAAGAATCATAAATTATTCCTTTAATTCTACTTGATTCAAATGGGATGCTGACTGCCTTTGGGGAACGCAATAAGCAAAATACATAGAAGACTAGCGACTAATAGTCACTAAGTAAAATATGAAAAAACACAGAACGGAAAGATTGTGTTGGATTCTAAAGAATTGACAATGTTCGAAAACCACAAAAAGAAAAAGGCGTCTTTTGTGTCGAGAACCCCACTCCTTTCTCAAGATAAAGTCAACAGTGTCCTCCACAGTGTCTGCAACCTGCATAGGTAAGCATAAAAGAGTTCAACCAGGGTAAGCGATTTTTGGATACACTTTTAACCTTGAAAAATTTGGAGGGAAGACAAAGGAAATGAAAAGAAAAAACACAAAATAACTAAGAATAGATTGCATCTCCATCGAAAAATACATCTAGGATTGTGTCTGGGAAAACTGAAGTAGATTGCATTGCATTACATTTCGATAGCATTAGTTAGATTCTTGTTTCCATATATCATAGTTTATTTCGGAAAATAATTCGTTTAATATTCATATCGTACCACACGTTTGCATATTTTATTTTATTTTATTAGTAGTGGATTATTTTGGAGAGTTTATACTGAGTTTCCATTTATAGCTCACGAATGTCCAATTTCAAGTATTAATAACAAGGCTTTATGAATATTTACCCGGCTCGGTTTCTTTATTTCTTTCCACCTTTACTATTTATTTCTTTGTTTGTTTCTTATTTATTATTGCTTGGTTGTTTAATTTTTACTTGCTCACGCAATGACTGATCATCCATACATATAAGAGGATTTAGGGGAACAAAACTGAAGAGACCCCATGAAAACCTTTTTATGAATGGTATCAAAAGGGCATTCGTACCCCTCCTTGAGCAGCTCTTCAAGAAGTGCCATTCGTATCAGAGTTTCTTGAACATCACAAAAGAAAAAAAAGGAAGGATTATGTTCTCATGCTCGATTTGTGTACTAATGCCACTAAAGGTTTGAAATTCTATGAAGAGCTCTATTATTTTCTATTAGTGCATCTTCTTTAAAAGCTTAAAAAAAAAGGGAAGGGTAGAAGCGGTTTCATTGTGCAATTTGTTCCTATAAATTTCTAATCATTTTGCCACTAGGTGAATATGATTCACCTCTTCGTGAATACAAGTGTAGTTTAGTTTCACGATTTGGGAAAATTTCATAAAGGGACTCGAAGTGTCATTATTTCAAATAAGAATCTGAAGTGAACTTTGTTTCAAATAAGAACCTAAAGTAACATCACTTTCTCAAATAAGGACCTAAAATGGATGTTGTTTTAAATGAGAATTTGAAGTGACTATATTTGTTTCAAATAAGGACTTGAATTTCTGACGATCAATGGTATTTTTGTCATTTGCCTTTTTTTTTTTTTTTAATCTGGTTCTTCTTCTTCCTTTTTCCCGGTGGTTGGCTGACCACCGACGATGCCCACAAAGGGCTGGGTGAGGGCCACCCACACTGGCCTTAGGTAAAGGACGGCCTCGCTTGGGTGAGGCAACCCTCACCGGACTGACCGCTAGTAAGGGCTGGCGAGTGTCGTTACCTGCTTGCAAGGGTGGCCTTGCTCGCGGTTGGCGAGGGTTAGACGACCTTGCCGATCATTGGCAAGAGTGGTCGAGCCTTCATTTGAGGAAGGTGAGGCCGATCCTTGCCAGATTTATCGAGGGTGATCTCGCCTAATGTTGGTAAGGTCGCCTAGCCCTCGCTTGCCGTGGGTGAGGCCACCCGCCAAATCTGGCGAGGGTCGGCCTCACCTAGTGTAGATGGCCCTGGGCAAAGGTTGCCTTGCTTGTGGCCAACGTGGGTGGCCCTCGACGATGAGGGCAACCCTCTCCCAACCCTTTATGGGCATCGCTAGTGGCCGGTCGACCACCGACAAAGAGGAAGAAGAAGAACCAAAAAAAAAAAAAAAAAAGAAAATAAGGGAAAATAATGAAAATACTAAGACCGGTCAGAAAATTTAATCAATTTGTGAGGTCAAGTCCTTATTTAAAACAATCAAAGTCATTTCAAGTCTTTATTTGAAACAACCAAGGCCAATTCAGGTCATTATTTAAAACAAAGTTCACTTTGAGTCATTATCCGAGAAAATAAGGGCGCACATTGAGTCCTTTTTTTCAAATTTTCCCTTGTTACTGAAGTACCTGCATGTGATGAAGGAAAATTGAAAAAGTATTGTTGATATCTAAATTTTGACAACCCATTTAATTATTCCTTAATTATATAGAAAATTATGAATTAATTTTAACCCCTACAAAAATGATTTTCATTAAATTGCATTGCATTTAGGAATTAGGAGCATTTTCATTATTAGTATTAAAATTTTGAAAAGTTTGAGAGCGAGGAGTCCTCCAGCAGTCCGGCCACGCCTGACCCCGTCCGACGACTCCCGACCGCGCTCTCGAACCCGTTGCTTCCATTCCCCGCGCCAACTCTCCGGTAGGTCACGTTTCTTGTCTTTCTTCGATTTTTCACGAGACGAGCCGTTTTTCGAGGATCCGGGCTCGGAGGCGTGCGAGGCGACCGGACGGGGTCCGATCTATCAAGCTCGCCTCCATTCGCCGTCGCCGTGCCGGGTAGGGACCCTCGGCCGACCCCCCGTTTGTGCCTTGTTTTGCGCCGTTTTGGGCTTGCCAGACCAGGCTTCTTCGCTGTCCGGTTCCCACGAGCACCGGCCCCGTTCGTCTGTGCGCCGCTATTTTGGGTCGCCGCTTGTTGATTATTGCGAGTCCCGGCGCGAGTTGGTCGGTTTTCCCCACTTTTTATTTAGCTGGTCTGGTTCAAATGTTCGATGAAATACCTGAACCAAATCCGTTCGGTTTAATTTCAACTTTTGAGTTGTCGAAAGTAGCACGTGAACATGTGTGACGCTGTGTAACCTCTCTTGTGATTAGCAAGTACGTTTTCGGTCATAATTCATTTCTACCGATTTTTTTTTTTTTTTTTTTTTTTTTTTTTGGGTTGCTTTGCTTCGGGCCTTGGCATATCCCTGCGGTTGTCCTCGGTGTTTGGGGTGTGGCCGCCAACGGGAGCCTCGAGTGATTAGCGATGGAGACAAGTGGTTGCTTGGTGGCTGAAAGTCGCTTGCTATGAAGATGATGGGATATGGTTGCGTCGTTGACGACGAGAAGAATTTATTCGCGTTATGGTTTGAAGAGAGTCTCGGTTGTGGATGTGTGGGGGCTCTCCTCTTAGTTTTTACTGAGCATGAGTAGCTCGATGACTAGAGGAAACCGTCGGTGGTGGCCCCGTAGCTTGATTGTTGAGTACGTATGCGTGCTTACTGTCTTGATGGTTTGGTGTGTAGAGTTTTGCTCGCTGATGTTCTGGTTTAGTGAGCTTTAGCCATGGTGGATTCGTGTTCTGCTGGCTTGGAAGGAGGTATCAGGGGGAAGACGACTCACGCTCGGTGAAGGAGATGACAACAGGGGCTTAAGTTGCGTTTTGTCGAATCTGAGCTTATTCAATAATTGAGTAATTTTGGGGTTGGCTTGAGGATAAGATCAATTGTGCCCTCTAGTCTAAACCGTAAGTCCATGTTCATCCATGTTCTGGCCAGGTCCCTATTTTCGGACTACTAAGGGGTGCGCATGGTAACGTTTCTACTTCTCCCATTCTCGTTTTTTTGTTAGGAATAAAAAAAGAACAAACTCCGTTTGCAGAACGTCGAGTTGTTTTTTATTCCTAACAAAAGTTAGCAGGGGAATAGTTTTGGAACAAAAATCGAAGTAAAAAAAAGATTCCTGGTTCTAAAACAAGTTTAAGAAATAAGTGAAATTTTTTTTTATTCTTCTCTTGCACACGGCCCATTGACCGCCGTTGACCGCCACTCGCCGCCGCACGCCGCCGCCGCCGGCCGCCGCCGCCCGCCACGGCCGGGCCGACGGGCCGCCGCCGCCGGCGCCCGACCGCCGACCGACCGCCGCCGCCCCGCCCCGCCCGCCGGATGCCGCGACCGATTTCCACCCGCCGGGCCGGCCGGAGGTCGATCGATCGGCCGATCGATCGCCGGGCCGCCGCCGCGACCGCCGCCCGCCGCCGCATGTCGCCGCGCGGCCGTCGGAGGTCGATCGCCGTCGACCGACCGCCGCCGCCGCGCTGCCGCCGGACGCCGCCGCCGCCGCGGCCGACCGCCGCCCGCCGCCGCATGTCGCCTCCGCCGACCGCCGCCGTCGCCGACCGCCGCGCCGCCGGGCCGCACCTAGCCATCGGCCGCCACCTCGCGGCCACTGCCGCCGGAGGGCGGCGGTCGGCCGGCGGCGGCGGCGACGCCCGGCGGCGATCGGCCAACAAAAATAAAAAAACAAATAAATATAAAAAGAAACTGCTTTTTTACCAAACGCATTTCTATTCTTTTTCTATTTTCTAGAGTAGAAATTTTGTGTAGTTACCAAACGGGTTTTTTTAGAAATTGTCCCTGAATAGAAATGAAAAGAAGCATTTCTAAAAAAAAAACTACTCCCGTAGGAAAGCGTTGCGCACGCGCACCCTAATTAATTGAATAAAAAATATATATTTAAAAATAATTTAAAAATTAATGAAAAATTCCGAATTTTTTTTCCCTAAAGTCAGAAAATGCTTAGAAATAATCTTTCAAGGTAGCCCTCTCTTAAAGTTATGAGAAAATCATTGATAAGAAACTTGTGTTAAAAAATTAAACAAGCCCTTTCAGCACTACCGTAAGGTTCCGATTATCCTTAAAATAAATGCCATTGATTACGCATTTTCCATATATTGATTATGGTTTCCCTTTAGCTTAGTTAGAAATGGCAAGCTCCTTATTTGATAATGCTAGATCTTGCTCTCCTAATGCAATTTATTTGATGCCACTTTAGTTGCTAATTGTCATGTTAATGATTACATGTCTGCATGGTCACCTTACATATTAGTCAACATGTCTAAAATTAATGTAGACTACTTGATAGAAAAACTTTTTGAAATAAATAAGATTAGGTACCAAAATGGTATTAATTATTAAATTAATATAATCAAGTCCCCAATCATAAACTCTTTAGTTGTGTAGGAGGTGAGTTACACTTTCATGTGTCACTTGGTTCTTAGTCAACCTCATAGGCTAGTGGGGACTCTTTATTAGAAAATTTTTATGAACACTTCAAAGTTGTGGGAGGTATGGATTTAGAAGAGCCCGCACTAAATCATAGGTTTGTTTTTAGGCAATACTCCTAAACTTATTTTCCTCCATACAAATGGATGGATTGTGACAAGTGAATATATATTTTACACTCTTCATCCATTGGATGGGTACATATATTCAGTGCTACTCTAGAATGAAAATTTGATCATTGGTAATCTGCCTTTATACACATAGAAGTGGATATTACTCGTGTGAAAGTGACCGGTCCATGTGCTATCATATGCACTTTTTTTTACACATAGAAGTGGATATTACTCGTGTGAAAGTGACCCACCTGACACATCCATGTGCTAGTGCATGCACTCCTATGTACACATGGAAGTGGATACCCGTCCACGTGGAAGTGGATACCCGTCCACGTGCTAGCACATGCACTTTTTTTTACACATAGAAGTGGATATTACTCGTGTGAAAGTGACCCACCTGACACATCCATGTGCTAGTGCATGCACTCTTTGTACACATAGAAGTGGATATTACTTGTGTGAAAGTGACCCACCTGGCATGTCCATGTGCTAGTGCATGCACTCTACGGTGGACGCATGTGAAGAGTTATTTATCATTTAAAGCCTGTGCTTTTCAGATGGGAAGGGATTGAATTTAACATCTCACTTTCCAGGACCCACACCACTCATAAGTGTTGCCATTGTTTTGTCTTGTCTTCTTCGTCCAATGGTCACTCGCAATTATTGGTCTCGACAAGTTGGACGGACCCAAGAAAAAGAGAAACAGAAGAAGAAAGAATTGACTCATGTGGATCATCCTATGGGGCCAATAGAAAAGGTGAAGTTCATCCTTTTTGGGTCAAAGAAAATTTTATTGAAATTGTGAACATGGTCTAAAGAGTCCCAGGCAAGGGGAACTAAACAAAGGAGAGAACGAAGGGCTTGTAGAGGAATAGAAAGCCAATTTTGTGGAATAGAGCCAATCCGTCGAGTCTTCGCAGCTTAGTTTACAAGCCCATACTCAGTAGGAACAAAAAGTGTTAAAATCTATATCTATATGTCTATGTGGAGAGATATCATATTTTAAAGGAAAATATCTATCTAAATTTAGATTATGCCTTTTGGCAATGTAAATGGAATAGTGCAATGATTTGAATTTGATGATTAAGAGCTGACAAAGACGAGGCCTCTTATTTCTTTTGTTATTTAAATAAAATGACACAAACTTCAGTTGTAGTTACAAATCTAACAATTGAAAGAATAATTGCACTAGAAACTCTAAAACTTATCGCAAAAGTACAATTGAGTTATAAAATTTTTAATAAGTACAGTCAATTTTAAGAGATTTTTGCTTTTTGGTGTTTCCTCTATTTTCTTCTCCCCAAATTTGAGCTTGCTTAAAGGTTAATTAACTTTGATTAATGGATTCTTGCAGAGTGATCCAATGGCAACTGTGTTCTTGAGGAAAAGAGATGGGATGCTTCAGGAACTTGGGAGGATTAGACGTTATATTGAGTAGGTTGGATCCTCCAGTTGAAGAAAAATCCCTTAAGTGTTTTGAAGCTAACGAAACATTCTCATCGCTTAAGTCTGCGAGAATCCAAGACTCGTCGCTTAAGTTTGAAGAGCCAGCACCCAAGTGTTTTCGTCTGAAGATTTCCCGGACAGGAGTTTCGGTCTGAAGAGCTCTAGACTCTATCAAAGTCTAAAGTTTGTCAGACTCAGTTTTGCGAATTTGCCCAAGCGACGGCGGTTTAATCCTACGGTTTAGGAATTCAAAATTGGATAATATCTTCCTTGATTCGTTCTAATTCATGGAAGATTTGGCTGAAACTAAGCTCGAAGATTTTGGATTTATCTCAAATTAATCCGTTGAAGAACAAGCAAGATTTGGAAGATTCCACTTTTGGAAACTCAAGATTCTGATTGTATGGGCGAACATGATTGACGAGCTATCTTCCGCTTACATTTGACAACTTGAAGATCACCTTAATTGATTTATTCCAACGGGTAGATTGGATGAACTCTTTCGGAAAGTGCTAACGGCTATGAAGGCACGAAGGAGTATTTAAGGTGAAGTCGTTGTTGTTCGAAGTGGGTGAGCCGATAGAAAAATACGAAGTTCGAACATCTGAAACTCTTTATTCTCAAAATCTCTTGAGCTTTAGTTGTGTACAAAGGAGAAACACTTACAGTGAGAAATTGCGAGAGCTGTAGCAAAGACTTTTCACTAAAGAAGTCTAGATCGTAAACTGTAAAATTCTCATTTGCTACATAGTGAATATAGCCAATGGGCTGTCAGCGTGGAGAGTGGACTTAGGCTTACAATAAGCCGAACCACTATAAGCTTCGGGGTCAAAATTCTCTTACCTTACTCACTTTACTTTATTGCTGCGTGATTTAATTAACTCTGATTTTATTTCAATTAGAGGGATTTCAGTTTAAGGTTTGAAAAGAAATTTATAAATACCTATTCACCCCCTCTAGGTGTATTTACTAGCCTTTATCAATTGGTAGCAAAGCAGGTTGCTTATTTGTTGGAAGTGTTTATACTTTTAAAGCTAAAGATCTATGGTTAGTATTTTGGCTACAGGTTTAATTGAAGGCCAAAGCAACACCAGACCACCTTACTTGATGGAAAGGAATACAATGTATGGAAGAACAAGATAAAGGCATTCCTAAGATCAAAAGATCCTCAAGAGTGGGATGTAGTAGAGAAGGGAATTGTTCCTAAAGCTATATCATTGGAAGTGATTCCGTTGACTAGAATCAACATTGTGCAATCACTCAGGCCTTGTTTGGTTCACTTTGGAGTAAGAAAAGGAAATGAAATCCCATTGCAACTCATCTTCATATGGTTTTATGATTGCGAAATCAAATTACCTAGGTTATGGATTCTCTTTAAAATGCATAATTGGATTGCTCGGGTAGAGGTGGTGGTAACTCGAATTCCTAGAAAAGAAAAACATTTGCGAACTGTACCCACTCAGTAGTTTGAGCTTCATCCTCTTTAAATCCTACAAAACCAGAACTCTCTCTCTCTCTCTCTCTCTCTCTCTCTCTCTCTCTCTCTCTCTCTCTCTCTCTCTCTCTCTCTCTCCCTCCCTCCATTCATCATCTTCAAATGCTTCCCACCTGAGTTTCACCTGCCTCTTGATTCCATAGCCCTCACATCCCTCTACTAGGCGAAATCCTTTCTCTCTCTTGCCATTGTGAAACTTGTTTGGCTTTTTTTTGGGGGGGGGGAGAGGCGCATAAAGTTCCATTTACCAACTTGGCTGAGTTGCTGTCACCCCATTTGCAGTTCTTGTGACTGGTCTTCGACTCAAAACACAAAGAGGATAAGAAATAAGAATAATGGATTAAGGTAACATATGTGCAGTAGTTTGAAGTTCATAAAAATGGCTTAGAAAGGAATTGTGGACTCAACAGCCGAATTAGATAATCTAGGAAAGGACAAAATCCATTAGAGTGGTCACAACCTAAATATCTCGCCATCTCATTGGAAGTGATATCTTGGTCAATGTCTGGCTTAGTTGTCCATCTCTTGTATGGTGCCAATGGATCAATGGCATCAAAGTAGCTAGTGTACTCATCAATTGATAGAACATTTCTGCATAGAAAAGATACAACCAGAAAAAGGGTCAACTAGAGAGAAATTGAAGATAATCAAGTTGCTGGAATTTGCGTTCCGGGTGAAACAGTATTGAAAACACAGACAACTACAATGATTTAAGGAGAGGACTCCTCTACGATTACTCTAGTCCCTGAGAACTTGAGTGCTTTTTACTAACATTGCTTGCTCCTATGTATTACCTAGACATTAAAGTAATATCCATCAATATCAGTTTTATTAAATACATATCTTTATCCCTATTGCCAAGCTCTCTCTCTCTTCACCTCCCCCCACCCACACACTTGCATGCACAAGCAAGTAATTGAGACATTGCTGGGTACATTTGCAAACCTAGAGAAGTGGTCCAAATATTTACTTGTATCCATATTCGGACATCACAGCAGTAGGTTCTCCTTTGCCAACAGCAATGACAAGTTTATTCTCGAACCTGTGCAAAAACCTCAATTAGGAAACAGATGAATAAAATAGAGAAGCATATTCGTTAGTAAAACAGAAAAGCCTATTCAGAATTCTCTTAGAATAGTTAGTACATGCAAGCGCACTCCTCTATGTCTTTTCAATTCATATAATATAATATAGGTAGTGCATTTCCCTAGTTTCCAAGAAGAAAGCACATGAGATGAAGATAGTAGATGTGTTCTTTGATATCCACATACACGTACAAGATGCGTGCATTCAATAAAGTCCAATTTTACAGTTTTGAACCTACTAAATTGTGTACCTATAAATAATTCTTGTACAGGACAATTCTTATTAAGCTAATAATACACATGCACAATATTTTATTTCATGATCCTAGATTTTAATAATCATGAGTGAGATAGATGAAAAGAGCAAATGTTATCGAAAATGCTCAGTTCTGATTTACATTAGCATGCCACATTTCCCATTGGACATTGGTCATGGAGATAATCCAACAAATCCTTATCTATTTACCAGTTGTTTAGAAGGTGTGTGGCCCTGTATGACCTGCAAATTATCTTGGTCAAAATATGAGAGAAAAACGAAACAAAGTAGTTCTGGACCTGATAACAAGCAAAATCGTGAGGGCGAGCAGATTTTGTAACACAAGAGATGAACTACCTTTGAAGGTAGAATGTTGACTCTTAGTAGTTGACCTAAGTCCTGGGCTCTTTTGGATTCAAAAAAGCCATCTCCTGCACCAGCCATTGCTATTAGTAGCGTGCAGTAAAAACTAATTATCGTTCCTTCAAGAATTAACAAGCGAAATTTCTTATTTCAAGGGAGTAACATATTGAACAATTATAGGTAAGGGCATCTCAAAAGGCGTCACAAATTCAAATTGCTTGAGACTTAAACATGAGATAGCAGCAATCTCAAAATCATCAAGACGATTACTATTAGATCTTAAAAGTACCAATACTAGCTGATAAGTGAATAATCAACCACAACAAGCGTATGATGCCTCCACAGAATGGTTACATTCGCTAACACACATCGAAAGTGAGATATGTAATAGTCAAGGTTACTAACACATTTAAGCAATCACGAACATTCACCATTTGTTAAGAACACGAAAGGTATCTTCAGATTTCCTGAAAAGATGTAGAACATAAAGTAAGTGATAGCAAGTTACAAATAGCAGATATCGAGATTCAGATACGAATCTCGATATTTGCCGCCCTTTACTGTCCATTAGAAATTTCGATAGCAATCAGTTCGCAATGTAGAACATTGGAAGACAGGTGAAACAGCATGATCGCCAGCATGAGATAAGCCTCGCAGGTATATCAGCAAGCGATGGCGAAAGCCTTACTAGAATTGTCGTATAATCTCCTAAGCGCGCGCAGAGAACCGCCAACTGGAGTGTGACCGAGGAGGACCACGCTGTTGATGTCGAAGGCGATGCCGAACGAAGGCCTGCACTACGAAACCACGATCATCGATTCGATCACGGATGAAAAAGAAGAAGAAGAAGAGAAAAAGAGAACATCAGATAAAATCACGAGCGAAGTCGAAGCATGAACGGAACGCACCTATCCGATTGCGAGCTAAGCCGCGAAAACGAGCACGAGGCAAGCGGGGACAGCTGCTTTCTGCCGCGACTCCGTGAGGTGATGGTGAAAAGCCGGTGCCTCATTTTCCTGTTCGCGGCCAATCGCTTCGGGAGATCGAGGAGCTCGAATCGCTGGAGGCGAAGCACCAAGAAGAACAGAGCGACCTTCAACAGTCCAGAGAGAGAGAGAGAGAGAGAGAGAGAATGGCCCAATCGCGCAGCGTCTTCTGGTTCGATGTTCAGGAGCCGTGAATTGGGCCCGTTGGAATGACGGGCGGGCCTCGATAATGGATCGGCCTTGATCAATGGTTAAGCTTGATTTTGGTGAACGTTTTTGGGCTGTTTTTTAAGTTCTTTCATTTTTGGTGTATTTTTCTCTTCAGGCCTAGTAATTCGGGCTCCTTGTCTCGGAACCTCTCGAGAGAGAATCCCTAACTGTGTCTTTGGTGCACCTGGTGCATGTACACCTAGGAATTCTCAATTGGCTTGTCGCAAATGGCCCTAGCCTAGGACTATGAAACCGATGGTTGTCAACCCACACCGAGATATAGACAGTAATTTTCAAATATTGAAAAGTAGGTGTGATACAATAAAATAGGATGCAATGGAGATAGACACAGAAAATGAATGGATTGCTTCTTCTTCTTTTTTTCTTGTAGCGTAGTTTGGATTAGTTGCGTAAATACTTATACGATATGAGACACACCCTGTTTATAGAACAAAGTCACTTTGTCTGGCTTTTCCCTTTTCATGCTTTCCCCTCTGAGTAATTTAAAGATGTTGCCAACAGTCTTTTAAAACTGTGAAGTGCCACATATCGGGCACCTACGACACCACTATTCTAGCGTGTCTTTTTTTTTTTTAATGAAAATATTACAGCATGTTTTGACAACTCAAAGTCTAAGGCAATTGTTGACACCTAAATTTTGGCAACCCGGTTAATCATTTATTGCATTAAAAATTAGGGGTTAATTTTATCCCTGAAAAAGAATAGTTAAATATGTGGCATATAGATTTAGGCGCATCTTGCATTGGGTCGGTGACGGATGGGTTCGAATTAATCGTTCTAAACTTTAATTTGGTAGGCCGAACTAAGCCCACGAAGCAAGTAAATTAGCCCGAGCCCGTTTTCTTTTAATGACAAAAATTACCTAAATAGAGATTTGAAATGATATTATGGTGGATTTTTGGAATTTAAAAAAATTGGGTTGCAATATTATTTTTAGACAATAAAATCAGGAGATGTGGAAAATAAAAAGTAATATTGCATGCGAAAAAGAAATCCTCGCGGATGTTGACTTGAATAGGAAATTAAAACCCTAATGTTCAGCCTATAAAAAGGTTTTTCGCGTAGGGTTTTAGGGAGGCCACACATATTGAATACACGGCCATTCAAAAAAATTTTAGTGAATTGAAGAGTATTCTGTCAAAGGGAGCCACCATATTAAGAGAATACGCGGCCAGAATATTCACGAAGACCAAGAGAGGAGAACACTCACGTTGGGTATCGACACTCGCAATCCTTTGATGAACTCTCGCCCCACTGTACCGAAGCCTCGCGGGTTTCCGAGTCCACACGCCACTATTCAACAGGATCCCAATAGCACCAGAAACTCCACAACTTTCAGATTTCTGAGTGCCTCAAGAACTTCGGCGGATGTTCACCAAGCACTCATAGCGACTCGCCAGCCTGTTCAAATCCCAGCCGAGCTACACTTCTTGTTTCGCATGGTTTCAGGCGGTCATCGTAGCTTGTCCGATGACTATCAGTTCCCCGACGTTAGACAACCATACTCCAGTGAAGGTGAGTGACGCCGAGCACACCCACGGGCGAGAATCACCAAGTCCAATCCCACCAAACTTACAGTCCACGATCATAAGGGTTGTTGAAATTTTGGTGAAATAAGTAAAAGAGGGGAATTTGTCTTCTTCTGGGTGTTGTCCAAAAGTGAAATTAACGTGTGGATTTTTATGAGTTTATTTCATGCAAGCAAAGGGATATTTCTTGGGCGGGGATAACGTGAAGAGTTTGGTCCGTGGGGTTGTACAAATTTCGGAAAATAAATAGTCAATGCTTTCCTTGTCGGGAAGCTGTCACCACCGAGAACCTGTGGTTCCCAGCTTACATCGCGCGTCGATTTGTCGTCGCAGTTGTTGATCTTTTGCCAGGTTGTGGAGTTGTTCCTCTGTTTTGTAGGTTATCAATCACTGACGAACTGCTCCGAGACTCCCGAGCCGCGAGTCCCTGCATGATCTCCTTGATCATCCATGAACCATCACCATTGACGCCTCGAGACCATCCTGCACCAGCCACTATAGCCTTCCAAAAGGCTATCCGTCAACAACAAGCGGTGCCATTGGCGAGCGCAAATTCTCTCATTTATTTTCTCCAATATTGATTGTTTTATTTGAAGGAAAATCTGGGCGAGGGAAGGTCATATATTTTCACAGTAAAAGAAGACGTCCACGTGGGAATGAGGGGAGCACTCATTGGTAGAAGGGAAGTCAAAATTGGGAGCACTTCTCCGTGGGTTTTGACTTGTGTGACTACAGACGCCCACGAAATCAATGTATAAAAGAAGAGGAGACTTTTCTTTTCCTTTTTTTAGTCTTCCCACGAGATCGAGTGCTAACGACCACCGTCCTTCGTCGCTGCCTGGGTCCCTTTGATGCAATAATCTGCCATGCTGAGCCGTGAAGCCTCAACGTGAGCTGCTCCGACACCATCCTTTGGTCCGACATCAAGACAAGCTGCTGTCCCGTTGAGCTCATCCCCGAACCAAGCATCCCGTGAAGTTTCTGTTTTGTAGGTTTGTTGATCGTAAGCACCACCAAGAGACCCATTGGCCAGCATCACTATGTACCACCGCCATTGACGTTCTAACCCGTTACCATCGAGACCATGGAGCAATAAGCCATCGCTGACGCCACCATCATCCGTCCGAATTCGAAAGCGCCACCTGCATGACAATCATGAATTAGGTAATACTCTCGAATAATCCAATTTTCATATATGTAGCTGCCTAATACGTGATATCACAATATTTCTTTGAATGTTTGATTGATATTGCCATATCCGAAAGATCTCTTGATCCCTCATGAATTAGGAAATTTTCCTAATTTCATAACGTGCATATGATTGACAGTCCGATTTCACGCTTGAAATACGACTCGCAATCGCACGGAAAAATCACCAATCCGATCTCACGCTCGAGATACGATTCGTGATTTTATTTAAAAATTGGCCAATCCGATCTCATGCGTGAGATACGATTCATCAATTTATTTCCCTGAATTAAATAAACATGGATGATGTCTTGCTTGATTTGGTGCCGTGTTGCCTTATTTGTTTGCTCCCGCAAAAGAAAAAAATATTTGGGTTAGATCAGATGCATGTTAGGATGTTACTGGTTTTAAGGTTATTTTGCATGTATAGAATAGGAAATTTATTTATTTCGAATTTCTTAAATAAAAATACCAAAAACATAAATTTAGGATGTTAGACTTTCGTCTCATTGATTTAAATTGCATGTTAATTATTTGCCAATTTTAAATTTCAAATTTTATAAATAAAAAATAAAAAATATCATGCATATGTCATGTAGAATTTAGGGCATTCTGTGCACGTCATTGCATATTATAATAGATTACATGCTTATTAGGAAAATAAAAATCATGTGCACATCATATAGAATTAGGTTCATACAATGCACGTCATATAGTTTTTAGGCCAATTTAATTAGAAATTGCCCGTCAATAGAATTAGATCATTTAGATCGCATTTCTTTATGATTTAATCTATTCATGTCATGTAAATTAGGTCATGTTGCCATGTCATATTAGATTATTAGCATGCATTGCATATAAATTAAGTTCCCATTAAACAAAGTGAAAACAGAAAATTGCGTGTTAATTAGAAATCATATTTAGGGTTGATGATGTGAATTCTGATCTAACAATGTAAATGCTTTCGTTGCTATGAGGTAAGTCCTGCAATTTATTTACTGCTTTACTTGGATGTTAAATTGGTGGTTTGCGCACCCGCATGATTACCTCGTATGTTAGGGAGATAAATTAAAATCAATTCAAGCTGTTTGCTAAACATTTTTTCAAAATAAAAGAATGGTACCGAAAGGGCGTTAGAGGAATCTAGCATAACCAAGTCCCCGTATCTAGAATCTCTGGTTCGCAGGAGTAAAGTAAATCTCCCATTACTTTACTTGGGTTTCTAATCGACCCACCAAAAATAGATTAGTGGCGACTCCCAATTGAAAATTATTTGCATGTTAAGAATTCAAATCTAAGTCGCGAATTAGTATGGGCTTGGGAGAGTCCGAGTTAAGTCTAGGCTTAACAATCCATTAGCCAAACCTTAGGTGGTTCACCCGAAAATTTAGTCGCGACAACGATAAACTTCTGGTGGAGGACCGAGAAAAACAATCAGGTGGAGAAATTATTGCACGCTTCACAAACTATACAAACCAATATCATCCCAGTCATTAATCGGATAGGTCTCATTATGAGTTTTGATGTGTGAATTATTGAACAAAATTTCAACATGTGACTTATAGGCCATATGATACCTTTTCATATGAAATGGAGTTATAGCCTTGACCGAGCAACGAAAATTCACACTATCGTCCACAATCGAGTCCACAAAAACTTATTTCAGAGCCGACCTAGCTAAGGTAAAAGAGATCCGCAGCCAATTTATTTCTCTTTGTGAGTATTTTAAAACGTTGGAAAAATAACTTTAAAATAATTGTCTCTCTTGGATGCACAAATCAAAGAAGTACTTGTCTTAATCCTTGTGCGGGTCTATCTTTATCTATATCTCTCTTATGGTCCTATGACTTGTGTCTGAAAAATGTAAAAAACAGTTGTCCCCAACTAATCAAGACGATGGAACCGCGAAGTAGAATCACACCCGTAATGACGAAAGCCAAGTTTTGGGAACATATTATGGTAAAAACATTTTCCTCATTTTTCAATTTGTGGATTGTTTAAGAAAATGAGTCACAAAGGATGTTTTCATGGTCAACAAAAAATCTATGCTTGAATTCAAAAAATAATAATTTTCTTTTTAAAAAAGCGAAAATCATTTTTCACGATATAACTATATCAATATTTGGACTAGAAACCATGAGTTTAAGAATCAAGTCTTCTACACCTAGTTTGGGACCCCGATGTTCGTGCCTAGGTCTCTAGCACCAATGCATGAGTCCATCAAAACTAGCGCTAGGACATCAGCGCCCATGCTCAAATACTTCAATGGGGCCTCATGGTTGTATTTGAGGTACCGCACTTGACCTCATGTACCCAAGCACTGTGTTCTAGATATGGGCTTCTATGGATGCAAGATCAATGCCAATGCTCTTTCTCAGGTCAAGTCCATCAAGGCTTGACTTAGGATTCTAGTACTTGTGCTTAGTCTTCAACTCGTGTGCAAAGTACTAACACCTGAATAGTATGTATCTCTAGAAATATTCAATCAAATTTTCCTTTCAAAATGGTGAAATATATTTTTCAATTCTTTTTCAGATCTTAATTAAAAATCAGAAATATTGTTATTTTGTAGGAAATGACATCGTGGACAATATTTTTCCAAAAATGTAATATTTTTAATGAAATAAACTATGCCTAGAGCTTGAGACGAGAAATGAATTTTCTAGATGTAGATATAAACAAAAGACTTGGGTTTGACGTCTTGCCGAAGGGGTGAACTTATTACATTCGTGTTCTTGATTTTCACAATCACTCGTCGTCTTTTCCTAATCTGTATACTTGAAAGGTTTCGATTCTTCGAGAGTCACATAAGTGATCTTTTTATCTATATCACTATTCTAATGACAAATCAAATTATGGTATTACTTTTCAGTTTTTTTTTTTTTTTTTTTGTCGGTCCTACTCTATACCTACTCTACACTCACTTTCAGACTTTGGCCCGCCTCTTGTAGGCGGGGCGTCGAAACCCACTTCGAAACTTGCGCATCCCCACCCCATCCCTCCCCGAGAAGGTGGGGGTTTGAACCCCACACCTCCCTCTTTCATGTTGGAAGAGTGACCACTGGGGCGAAAAAAAAAGGTATTTTACTGCATTCAAGTTTTTTTTTTTTTTTTCTATTCCACTTTTTGCTGCATTCAGAGTTGATTGCACTATAATTGACACGTGGTGTCTATTATTATCATTATTAGTTCCCGGCCTCGCCAACTGTTGGAAGGTGGCGATCGATTTTCGTTTTCTTGTTTTTCTTTTTTGTCAACGCTGGCGATCGATTTCGCACTGCACGTTGGATATTCCAACTCTCGTCATCTGCCGTTGCTCTACCTCCTCCGGATCGACCGTGGGCCGGGCCGGGTTCACGGGCCGAAAGGAGGCCTTGGGCTCCCCCAAGAATGCTGACCCACGAGGTCGTTGACTTTGTTTTTGTTTTTTCTCTTTTTTATTCCGTCTAACAGCATATGATAAAGATTTCCGTAAAATAGAATACTAGTATTAGGCAGCTATGGGTAGTTGGTTCGCTGAGCGGGGTCTACAGGGACTTGCTCGTCCAGGCTCATTTGACTTTACAATTTTTCCCACCATGGTGTTTTTTTTATGTCACATAACCTAAGACGTCTCCATGTGGCCAGGAGTTACTATACATTAGAAAGGGGACACTGGCTAATATCCTAATCACGTAAGTTATCGACCGGCAACCGAGCTTTTTGTTTGGGTTAAAAAAAATTTATACGTTTATTATAATCAAACACGAGAGAAACATAAAAAGCTTCCAAATAAGATAAATCCTAAAAGGGATGCAAAACCAAACAAAACCCTCGGAAACAAAAGAGTAAGGCTTGTAGTTTCAAGTATGCTCCCATCTCAAAAGATCAAATCCATTATAGCATCAAAAAACAATCAGTGGCCGATCACCGAAACAATCAATGATGGACATATGCCAAGATCTTTTCTTTCAAAAACTATGGCTTGTACTATGCACCTAGATTCAACGTTCTCAATATAATCGTCATATGGAAACAACAACAACAATAACAATAACGCAACACAAATTGAATTCTTTTAAAAAAAACTCCAAGAATTAGATTTAGACCAAAAGAGAAATGCTCTCAAATTTAGACCTACACCTAAGTTAAGAGAGAAAAGTTTTCATCGAATCTTGGAAAAGTCATAGAATCACGTCTTGGACATCCTGCTGGCTTGACCAGTGACAATGTTCTCCCAAAATTTGTAGCTACAAGTAAATTTATTCACTATGACGAACAAAGGAAAGCAACAATAGTGAGCATAAATCCCTTAGATTAGATCGGGAGAGAAAGAGAAGTTTTCTTGGGGGAAGATTTTAACTCCAAAGAACATTGGCTAGTTCTATGGACGCGTTGGGTAACATTAAAAGGAGGGGAAGTTCGATGTGGGAGCAAGAATGATATTTTTCAGGTGTATGACCATGACATGTTTACTAGGAGAAATCTTTATTGAGGAAACAAAAAAAGAAGTCCCCTTAAGTGAGAATCCTCCTCGAATCTCACGTAGAGTGATTTGGAAGAGCATTATGTTAATATGGCATTGATAAGCATTAGAAATATATTTGAAATAATCGCCAAGAGTAAATTAAATTATGTCAGAGGGATGACAATAAGGAACTTCAAGAAATTGAAAGGTGAACTAAGTAATGTACCTAAATGAATTCGAACTATCAAATCCAAAGAGATTTTCACGAAATTCAACTGCACATTGCAATTTTTGGGCCAAAAAGAAAAAGAAAAAGCTACACCCACTCGAGTGATTATTTTGTTCCTTCCAACTCCAAGGGCATGGATAGCGTCCTACCCGGTTCCGACCGAAACCCCGCCCCCAATGGAATGCTCTGGAATACTTAATTTTTTCGGTCAAATGCCGTTCTGGAAATTTGATAGGGACATCGTAACTCATAATTTCATATCCTCCTCCTCCTCCTCCTCCTCCTCTGTTTAAAATGCTCGTTGATGGTGCGAGAACTGGTGCAGACACCGAGCGAGTCGATCCTTAACATCGATCGATCGATCGATCGAGAGTTGATCGGTGATAACGAGCAGGAGAGAGATGGCGGCGGTGGCGAGAGCAACAGCGTCTTCGAGAGCACTGACAAAATCCCTGCCCCTGCTCGGTCGCCTCCCGAAGCTCTCCACTGCTCCGACTCACTCGGGCCGAGCCCTTGGCATCGTCAGGGCCTTCTCCGCCCTCGTGTCGCCGCCGTCTAGGGCGGTGGTGTACGAGCAGCAAGGTCCCCCGGACGCCGTCACCTGGTCAGAAGAGAGCTCAGCTAATCCACCGATTGAGTGATTGAGTGTGTGCGTGTGTGTGTGAGTGATTCCGATTGCGTGTGCTCGTGCATTGTGTTGTCGGCGTTACTGAGGAGCTTCGGTTTTTTTTTTTTCTTTCTTGGTTTTCTGTTGCAGAGTGGTGGAGGTTCCGCCAGTTTTGGTGAAGGAGAATGACGTGTGCGTCAGAATGCTCGCCGTGCCTATCAATCCTTCCGACATTAACAGCATCGAAGGTTAGCGTTTCTCCTGCGTTACTGCTGTTTCGCTCGAGGTTGATCTGCCTTGAGCTTCTGTTTGATGGTGGACTGAGCATATCATGGCGGAGTTCGATGTTTCGGGGACTTTGAGGCTACCGAAATATCTGTGATGGCTTCTGTGTCCTATAAATTTGATTTTAGGCTTCGCTTCATCCTTAGAAAGTAACCTGAATTCACGATAAAAACTAAAATGATTTGCGATAATGTCCTATTTATGCCTCATGTGCGATCGGCGCCTTCTTACTCATTATTCACCCATGGACTTAATCTACGAGTGGATTATATGTCAGGGTGAGTTTCTCTTTGGTTGCTGACATATTGGAAGAGAATAAAAGACTAACTGCGAGATTCTGAGGCGGCTAATGCATCTTCTATGACTTCACTGTTTGACTTTGACAATTGTCGCTCCATTTCCTGAGGAACATTGATATGTAGTTACAAAGTCAGATCATAATTCATCCATGTACTATTTATTACTTTGCGTGAGGTTTATTTGATAATTCATGCATAAACTTTGATCTAGGTGTGTATCTGGTGAGGCCACAACTGCCCGCAGTCGAGAGGACGTGAAGGAGTTGGCGAAGTACACTTAGTTGGCTCTGCCGTGAAGGACCTTTCTCCTGGCGATTTGGTCATTCCATCTCCACTCTCTTTTGGCAAAACATTCTTTCAGTATTACCTAAGTTTTAAAATGATATCAGATTAACTGTGCATCAGCCACGCTCATCTAGTTGATCACTTCTGAACAATTTCTTACTCAGCCAAAGGATATAATCTTCTATATATGCTGCAGCATGTTTAAAGTTCAATTTGATTAGATGCAGAAGAGCAACGAGCGAAATATCCACCAAAAGAAAGATCGAAATTGTCATACACATCTTAGTGATTGTCATCTTAAATAAAAGATAATTTTGCATTCCATTAGTACTCACTTGTCTTGTCATGCAGAACATCCATGTCTAGCACTTAGCCCATTGTAAATTTGATTGTGTTGAAAGGTGAAATAGTTTCTGCACTCAGGGACATGGCAGACCTACATTGTGAAAGACCAGAGTGTGTGGCAAAAAAATTGATAAGAATTCTCCTATTGAGTATGCTGCGACAATTTCAATTAATCCTCCGACTGCTTTGAGAATGCTTGAAAACTTCACCTCTTTGGAACCAGGTATATAGACAGTACAGGAGTCTCTTAGTTGTCCCCCAACTTTCACCGTAAGCAATTTATCCTAAGTTGTCCTAATCAACTGTGATCATCAGGGGATTCGATTGTGCAAAATGGGGCTACGAGTATGGTGGGTCGATGCCTCATCCAAATTGCGAAATCCCGTGGCATCCATAGCATCAACATAATCAGGGACAGGTGCTCTCTTGAAAGTTTCAGTAACCTTGATAGCTCATAACTTTTATCAAACTACTGTTGTTTAAAACTTTTGTGTAGACTTTACATAGCAAAGATATGTGTGGGTTTGCTTTTATTTCTCTTTTCTGCGATCTGCCTTAACCATTGCTAGGAAGCCCTTTTTTTTATGGAACGCATTGAGCTCTTGTCTACTCAGCTTCTGAAGTAGCTTTTGATGGTTACACAGCCTGAATTATATCTGAAATTCAACGTCTGTGAACACAAGTTGTAACTCTTTGGGGACTGAATTACTTGTGGCAACTCTGTCTTTTCCTGTTCTAATTATGAATGTGGTGGACTGAAAGTTATGAACAATTGCCAGATGCACAAATATGTTGATTATGTTCAGTTGTGGCGGTGATATATCAATTTACAAATTGAAAATGTGCCAAAATATTTAGCATTTTGGTATCTCTGGTTTGTTTTTTGGAAGCTGGTGTGATTGATTGAGATCTCTTGCATCGAATAACAGGGAGAAGTGGACCTTGAGCTTGTGTTACTATAGCTGACCCTTTTAAGCTTCAAGTAACACTGAGTGTGATCACTGATTTGAGAAAATTATAATCTTTGGGTAGGTGCCACAATGGGAAGGAATTAATGTGGCTGACTGAGCATTAGTACATGCATTGGCATGCAAGAATGGTTCTGTTATGAGGGCATTTTGAGGGTTAGGTTCGTGTAGGTACATCAACTAACATCCTTTAATCTCCCAATATAAAGATGAGGTTTTGTGATGAGGTAACATGTATTTGGAAAGACTAGAATGAGCTGTTGTTTGAATCTATTGAAGGCGAAGGCAATTAACTATAGTGTGAATTGAACAGAGATCTTTCTGCATTGCTTATCAGAAGTGACTTGTTACTGTCGATGCTTCTTCTGCTAATTTTGCAGTCATCGTGTGTTTTAGATGTTGATTGCTGGTATGTTTAGATCATCATGCTGCTGGGCATTGGTGATTCCATCTTTTTGGGTTGCTGGTGGAAACTTCCTTTTAGTATATCTAAAACCTCTCTCTGCTTTGCAACTTCTTTTGGAGTGAAATTTTCCTCCTTTTCTTTTAATTCTGTGATGAGACACAAAAAGAGGTCAGAAAACACTTTGTGGTGCTTGACGCATTAATTTAGTAGGGCTCTCTCAGCTAGCTTATAAGTTCATGCTATGACATCCGAGCACAAATTTGGTAGAATTCTTTATTTGTTCTTCAACTTAGCAGTTAGTACTGCATATCAGTATCTAAATTTGAATTTTACTGTGCTTTTATGCCCGTCCTTTTCCTGTGACAAAGCTGGCTCTGATGAAGCAAAAGAGGCGTTGAAGAAACTTGGTGCTGAAGAAGTATTCACTGAGACTCAATTAGAAATAAAGAATGTCGAGTCTACTGGTATCATCCATCCATTAATCCATTCTACCATATTCTCATGCATCAAACACATCCATGTTTGGCCATCGGCACTTGAGTTCTTTATTTTCATCTTATTAACTTGCTACTAGGGTGATCTAAAAGAACTTGCCCTTGGATTAAACTACGTTGGTGGCAATGTTGCTTCCTTGGTGATGAAATTTTTGAGGTGTGATAAGTGTTAAATTCGTGTTTAGTGCTTCCCTTATCTTTCTAGAGAGAGTTGATTTAGTTTCGTTCTCAGGTGGGGAGGAACCATGGTGACATATGGTGGGATGTCTAAGAAACCAATTATAGTGTCAACTTCATCTTTTATCTTCAAGGTAAATTAAGAAGCAGCGAACTAAATTTTCCACTGATGGTTCGGAGGTTATTTCAGTCAAGCCATACAATTTGATTTGTCTACGTTTCGGTCTTGGTCTTAGTCAATGCCCTATAGTTTTATTTTTTGGTCTAAATTTGGCCCAAAATCTCAATTTCAGTGTTGGATGCAACGAAATTTGAGCGAAAAAAATTATCCTTGGAGTCGAGACTAAGGGGAGTACATAAATCAATAAGACAATGGTTCTTATGATTTGTGGGATCTTTCTTTGAGGGATTTTGGCTGCATAATTGGATGAGTTCAAATGATGTAACATGGTGCAGAAGAATGATAGATCATTTGCTCGAGCCAGTGCAGGATGGGAAGTTAAAATATGAGTATGTCTTCGGTAACCACCACTCAAATTGCTGCATTTAGGTCTCCATATCTTTATAGTGTCTCTAATAGTATTTATCTTCAAGATAGCTTGGACTATTGATGCATATGAATTTCGCCAAAACTGCAGGATGGAGTTGGTTCCTTTTAGTGATTTCCACATTTCACTTGATAAATCATTGGGGAAACTTGGAAGCCATCCTCAGCAAATCCTGAAGTTCTAGGGCTACTAAATATTTAAGGGCAGTGAGAAGATCAAAAAATTCTGCGTCATATCCTTGAGACGATCAATTGTTCTGAAGTTGAGGCATTGGATCAACCGAGCACGATAACTATGTATCTTTTCCATTATTATTATTCTCTTTTCATAAGTTATGCATCTTTTCTGTTGAGGTAATTTCATTGCTACTTATTTTCAGCAATTTCCATTCTGAATTTGTTTTGCATCATGCCTTCCAATCTAAAACTAATCTCATGCTTTGCCAAAACATGATGGCTGAATTTGGAGATCCAAACATCGGCCCGCTTGGTATTGGAAGGGTCCAGAAAGGTTTCTGATTTGCCAATTATGATTCTCATATACACGTAATAATGAACGTTGGGATAACTTCCCAAAAATCATGTAATCAACATGGCATGCATTGAGAAAAAGAGCAAGAAGAACCAGAAATTATTCATTTGGTCTAACCCAATTCAAATGGGATGTGGAGGGAAAACACCTTTCTAAGAATTGACAATTGTTCAGATACCACGGAAAGAAAAGGCATCTTTTGTCTAGACAATGTCAAGGACTGCGCTTCTTTCTCAAGATCAAGGAGTTGGACCATGATGAGCAATTTTCAAATTCATTTTTAGCCTTGAAAATTTTAGAGAGAAAAAAAAACTCCCCACAAAAGTGGCTTCCTATCATGCACGATTTTGCTAGGCCGAAGAGATGGGCCTAGCAAAATGGAAGATTATAAGTAATTGGAAGATTATCCATGCTGACACCTCAAAACGCTTAATGTAATGTTTGGTTAATGGTCATAAAATCATGAAAGGAATCCCAAACCATAAAATCAAATAGAGGACAATAATCGGGAAAATGTTCAGGGATCTTATGTGGTTCTTCATCCCGTTTCTATCCCTAGTTTTTCATTATTCGCTTGTATATGTTGATTGGAGATGCATTCCACGTACAACATATTTGTTATTTTAAGAGATGGGCTTCATTTGGTGAGCATAATTCAACATGGAATTCCACCCTAGCCCCCACCTAAGAAAAGAATTTCTGAATCAATTTAGTAATTTAGACTTTTTTTGTTTCTCCAAAAATAAATAATTCAATAAATATTTTCCTAAAAATGATCGTTTATGTCACTCGAAATAATTATTTAATAAGAAATAATTTTATTATTCATAATAATTTATGTCTAGATATTTTTCGTGGAAGGTAAACAAATTTTTAGTTCGTTAATATTTATAAGCAATATAAATAATATTTTTATGAAATGTATTTTAAATAATTCTCTTAATCAAAGATACACTTCCTTTACATCTGTGCTTTAGTTCCATCTTCACTCTCAATTGTATTAATTAATCATCTGAGCCAAAAGTAAAGCAAAATATCTTTGTGCTCTAAATAGGCAATTATATGGACCAATGGCATCTTTTTTTTTTTTTTTTTTTTTTAATGGTCGTCGTAGTCAAAAATTAGATTGGAAATTAGAACACCTTTTGAATAGAGGAGATTATGTAAAGCCAAAAGAAGCAACATGGACGGACCACTTTTCTTAGCCGTCACATCAACAAACAAATGGAGAAAATGATGGAGATGCAATCCTATTATGATGACAGCTTAGCAGTGTACTATTGCCAGCCAACATAAGCATGTGATCATCGTCTTTTACTGAGATAATGAATGATTAGATAGCCTCATTGATGACATGGAAGTGACAAGCAGTACCTCCACTAGTGCGCCCTTTGAATGGAGGAGATTATGTAAAGCCAAAAGAAGCAACATGTATGGACGATTTTTCTTATCCATCGCATCAACAAACGGACAATTTTACATCGGGAGTGGTGAGTCCTTTCGCTTACGTGTCATCTCAGGATTTACCCTCCAGCTGCCAACCGTGCAGGAGTTTTCTGGATAACCAAAAAAAATAATAATAATAAATGGACAAAATTATGGAGATGCAATCCTATTTTGATGACAACTTAGCAGTGTACTAATTGTCGGCCAATAGAAGCATGTGATCATCGTGTTTTACCGAGACAATGAATGATTAGATAGCCTCGTTGATGACATGGAAGTGAAAGCATGTGATCATCGTCCTTTACCGAGACAATGAATGATTAGATAGTGCATCTACTTTCGGACAAGGATGGATTCCCATTATATTATTTCGTGCCCTGGCCTAGAATCAGGTGCAAGGGAGAGCATTAAATTCCAAAAATAAGCCTATTGACATTTCTCTATTGGGTGCTTAAATCAAGAAAAAAAAAAAAAAAAAAACAGCTTCGTCTTATCATGTTATGTTATTGTCGTTCACTTAAGTAGTCGAAAATAATTGAAACATCACGTTAGATGATTTCAATGAGATTTAGCTAAAATGTTTTATTGCATTTTTCCTTATAAGTTAAAAATTATGTTATTTTAGTTAAAAAGTTTATACCTTGACAGGTTTGAAATTTCGATATAATAATTTTAGGAGAGATTGTGCAATAATCTCGGAAACATGACGATTCGGTTTTCTTAATCTCATGCTCGCACTCAACTCAATACACTGTATAGACTCGCATCAGACTCGATCCAACTCTAATATTAAAAACTAAATTATAGTGTAAACTTCGAACTCCATGTCAAGTTCTCATAATTTTTTTTCAAAAATAATGATTTTTTTTTCATTGTCCTTAGTAAAATCCTTTAAAATAATTAATAAGGCTCGCAAGTCACATTACTGTAGTATTACAAAATTTGACACCTCCAACATGGTAATACATATTGTTAGGTCCAAATACATAAAAGAAGGGGTGAAGTGTTTTTTTTATACTTATAAAAATATTTATCCTTCTAGAACCAGCACCTTATTTAAAAATGTTTTTTTATATGCAATTAAACTGTTAATTTGCAATAAGAAACTTATAGAGTTTAGGGAAAAAGAAATTACAAAAGCTATTTATAGAGTTTCAATTAGCATATGCTTTCTCTTCTAGCCCTAGCAGCCCCATTAGATTGAAATTCACTACTTCAGCCAATAGTGCAATTGCCAAGAACTTTGTATAGCGCGGACTCGACTCCTCCTACGACTATCTCACTATAGACTAAATAATTATTAGATCTCTTTCAATAGCCGTTCTCACACCTTGTGCACACAACATGGTAGACATATTCTCCCCCAAAATTATTTAACTACACTTCTAAGTATTTACAAATAATCATTCGCAGATTTCGTCTCGTACCTAAACAATTGCATTCTCTCTAAGCACGACCACTTCTTCGGTGTCTATACAAATGGTTTTGGCACCCTTGTTGACTTTTTGGATAAAAACTAAATAGTTTATAATAAAGCAGCAAAGCGATAGATCTTAAGAACATTCAAAGTGTTTCGATTTTTCTTGTTGCAAGCATTCAATCACAAGCTACGTTTTACTTGTAGTTTGTCCTTATAGGCCTCCAAAAACAACCCTAGTTTTCAAAGCCATTTTGCTGGTCCAAGTGGAAGCAATGCTAATTCCACAGCATTCACACAGCTGTTGGATATTATGTTGGACTTGAAAAAGCAGGTTTTTGGGATGGACTTCGAAATGAGAGACTTGAAAAAGGCACTGCTGAGTACTTCAGTGAACATGCAAGAACAGATCAATGCACTGAGAGCACAAGTGGAGTCAAATCAGACCAGTGCAGAATTAGCTTCAGTGAAGGAAAATCTTGCCAAACTTGACAAGTCGGTCCAGGGAGCTTAGCAAGTTTCAACTTGTTCGTTTCCCGCAGGCCCCTAGAAATTTTCAAAACTTTTTCTCATTTCACTCTACCTCTTTGATGGGACAAAAATGGGGAGAGTTGCGCAGATTTGATTGTAGGTTTTGAAGATTTGAAGTTTTTGAAGCTGATGAAGCTTTGAGAGTTTTTATTTTGATTTATTTTGAAGTTTAATTTTATTTTATTTAGACTGTTTTCATTTTGGATTTCGATTGGATTGTTTGAACTTCTATGACCTTATGCTGATGTGATGATTTGGATTTAGACTTGTGAATTTGATTGCAGGATTATTATATTTTGTGAGGATAATTGTTATTGGACTAACACTCTGTTTTGTAGATATAATCCTCAAAATATATATAAGTTTTCCTTGCACGTTTTTTTAATTCACAAATCTGTCAAGGGTTTTGTCACCATCAAAAAGGGGGAGATTGTTGAAGAAAAATCCCTTGGAGTTTTGAAGTTGACAAAACAGCCTCAACAGTACGGTCTAAGGACTCCAAGACTCAGTCGGCTACGTCTGAAGTTGTCAAGGTCTAAAGGTTTTCAAAGACAATGTCGGACCCTGAATTTCGGTCGAAGTTTTTCCGTCCGAAGTCGGGTCAAGACTCGGTTTCCGTCGAAGACCTTCAAGACTCGGTTTCAATCGATGACCCTCAAGACCCAAATCTAAGTCCGAAGAAAGTTCGCGATTTTTACAGCTGGCCACGGGGTTATTCTTATGGTTAAGGAAAGTAAGATATTTGATTTCGTATTTCCTAATCTTAACCATGGAATATCTCTCGGCTATGATCAAGAGCTTGGAAGATTTGATTCTTCGGATTTTATCCGTTGAAGATCAAGATTATTTTTGGAAGAATCTAATTTTGGGAACTCAAGATCCCGATTGTATGGGCGAACAGTTGATTGATGAGCTGCTGTCTACTTACGTTTTCGGGATAAGGAGATCACTTAAATTGATTCAGTCCAACGGGTTGATTGGATGAATTTTTGGTAAGTGCCAACGGTATGATGGCACGGAGGCTATTTAAGGTGGATCGACGTTGCTTGGAAACAAGGAGAGACTGGTAGAAAAATCTTGATGTTAGAATCTCCAAAATCATTTGTTCTCTAAAATCTTTCATATTCAAATTGTGTATCAAATAGAGTGAGATATAGTGCGAAAGCAGCAGAAGGCTATAGGAGAGACCTGTCAATTGAAGAAGTCTAATCCGTCTACCGTAACGGCACTCTTTTGCTACATAGTGATTACAACCCGGTTGGTCCGGCGTGGAGAGTGGACGTAGGCTTGGTCTAAGCCGAACCACTATAATCCTTGTGTCAATTCTCTCTTACCTTACTCTATTTACTTTATGAATACGTAATCTGTTTATTATTGATATATCTTTGATATCAACGTATTCCACCGCAAAAGATTCCAAAAGAATTCCGTAACAACTTATTCACCCCCTCTAGGTTGATTCACTAGCCTATTTCAGCATGAACGGTGAGGTGTCACACAAACGGGAATTCCTATCAGTTGGCGAGGAATATAACGTGAGAAACCCAGCTAAAAATTGCTAGAGAGGAATCGTCATCTCGGTCTCTGCATCGCGTTCTTGCTTCGCTCAGTTCCTCAGCCCTCGCGCACGTACCAAGCTTCAGGGAGCGTGTTGTGGTTGTTTTTGTGAATGAATTCTCCAGCAGAGCGTGAAATTATCAGCTTAAAAGGAATCTCCACTGCCTTAGACGAGAGAGAGAAAGAGCATAAGAGAGAAGTTCGATTGGTGGTAGTGGTGGTGATGGGTGTTAGCCATTAAGGCGGAGGCTGCGGCGGCCAGTGAGGGAGATGTGACGACGGCTGTTACTGATCGGAAATGGTAGACGATCAAATTGATGGTGATGGAGCGGAAATATGTGTTGATTTATGCATGTCAGCTTTTAGCTCATATTTATTTCAGCACTTGGTTAATTTTCTTAGTTCGATTTCGTGTTTAAAAAAGATATATAAAGGAATAAAAGGAAATGTTAAAAACAAACACAAAAATAAATAAGAATAAATTGCATCTCCATCGAAAAATACAACTAGGATTGCATTTGGGGAACTGAAGCAAATTGCATTGCATTACATTTCAATAGCATTAGTTAGATTCTTGTTTCCATATATCATAGTTCATTTAGGAAAATAATTTGTTTAATATTCATATAGTACCATGCATTTGCATTTTTTTTTTTTATAGTGGTAGTTTATTTTAGCGAGTTTATATTGAGTGTCCATTTATATCTCACGAATGTCCTATTCCAAGTATTAATAACAAGGCTTTATGAATTTTTACCCTGGCTCGAGTTCTCTATTTCTTTCCACCTTTATCTATTTATTTATTTATTTGGTTCTTATTTATTATTGCTCGTTTAATTTTTACTTGCTCGAGCAGAATGACTAATCATCTTTACATAAAGAGGACTTAGGGGAACAAAATTGAACAAACCCCATGAAAACCCTTTTATGAATGGTGCCAAAAGGGCATTCGTACCCCTCCTCGAGCAGTTCTTCAAGAAGTGCCACTCGTACCAGAGTTTCTTGAAACATCACAAAACATAAACAAAGGAAGAATTATTTTCATGCTCCATTTGTGTACAGCTGCCACAAAGGTTTGAAATTCTGTGAAGAGCTCTATTATTTTCTGTTAGTGCAACTTCTTTAAAAGCTAAAAGAAAAAAGGGAAGGGTAGAAGCAATTTCATTGTCCAAGTGTTGTTTCTATAAATTGCTAATCATTCTGCTAGTAGATGAATATGATTCACAAAGAGTATAGTTTAGTTTCGTAGTTGTTACCGAAGTACCTGCGTGTGATGAAGGAAAACTTGAAAAAGTAATATAGACACTTAAATTTTAGTAATCCGTTTAATTATTCCTTAATTGTATATAAAATTATGAATTAATTTTAACCCCTACAAAAAATGATTTTCATTAAATTGCATCGCATTTAGGTATTAAGAGCATTTGAATTACTGGTATTAAAATGTTTAAAAATAATTATTTTTTAACGTTTTTAAAAAAATTATCATTTAAAAAAAGTGAGACTGGGCCGGGGCACACCGGTTCGGCCTTTTCTTCTTTTCCCTCTTCTTTTCCCACGGGGGCCAGCTCATTTCCCCTTGTTCTTGGCCCGGCCCGCTGAGCTCTTCCTTCCTCCTTCTCCCTCACGCCTCGCATGCGGTCTGCAAAAAGGAAGACGTACGGATCAGCGGAGGCAACAGAGAGCAGCGGTGGGGGCGTCGAGCGGGATGTATTGTTGGGGGCAGGCCGGCAAGGCGACCTGGCGGTGGCAGGGCCATTCGCGCCTGCCGTGAGCTTAAAAGACGAGGAGAGAGAGAGAGAGAGAGAGATTCGGAGGTGGAGAGATCGTGAGAGCAGCTGGGGGAGAGAGTTTGAGAGCGAGGAGTCCTCCAGCAGCCCGGCCACGCCTGACCCCGTCCGACGACTCCCGACCGCGCTCTCGAGCCCGTGGCTCCCATTCCCCGCGCCAACTCTCCGGTAGGTCACGCTTCTTTTCTTTCTTCGATTTTTCACGGGACGAGCCGCTTTTCAAGGATCCCGGCTCGGAGGCGTGCGAGGCGACCGGACGTGGTCCGATCTATCAAGCTCGCCGCCATTCGCCGTCGCCAAGCGGGGTAGGGACCCTCGGCCGACCCCCCGCTTGTGCCTTGTTTTGCGCCGTTTTGGGCTTGCCAGACCAGGCTTCTTCCCTGTCCGGTTCCCACGAGAACTGGCCCCGTTCGTCTGTGCGCCGCTATTTTGGGTTACCGCTTGTTGATTATTGCGAGTCCCGGCGCGAGTTGGTCGGTTTTTCCCCCTTTTTATTTAGCTGGTGTGGTTCAAATGTTCGATGAAATACCTGAACCAAATCCGTTCGGTTCAATCTCAACTTTTGAGTTGTCGAAAGGAGCACCTGAACATGTGTGACGCTGTGTAACCTCTCTTGTGATTAGCAAGCACGTTTTCGGTCATCATTCATTTCTACCGACTTTTTTTGGGTTGCTTTGTTTCGGGCCTTGGTATATCCCCGCGGTTGTCCTTGGTGTTTGGGGTGTGGCCGCCAACGGGAGCCTCGAGTGATTAGCGATGGAGACAAGTGGTTGCTTGGTGGCTGAAAGTCGCTTGCTATGAAGATGATGGGATATGGTCGTGTCGTCGACGACGAGAAGAATTTATTCGCGTTATGCTTTGGAGAGAGTCTCGGTTGTGGATGTGTGGGGGCTCTCCTCTTAGTTTTTACTGAGCATGAGCAGCTTGATGACTACAGGAAACCATTGGTGGTGGCCCCGTAGCTTGATTGCTGAGTACGTATGCATGCTTAGTGTCTTGATGGTTTGGTGTGTAGAGCTTTGTTCATTGAGAGGTATGGGTTTAGGAGAGCCGCACCAGATCATGGGTCTGTTTTTTAGGCAATACCCCTAAATTTATTTTCCTTCATATGAAGAGATAGGTCGTGACAAGTAAATATAAATCTTACACTCGTCATCCATCGGATGGGTACGTTTACATAAATTTGAGCTTGCTTAAAGGTTAATTAACTTTGATTAATGGATTCTTGTAGAGTGATCCAATGGCAGTTGTGTTCTTGAGGAAAAGAGATGGGATGCTTTAGGAACTTGGGAGGATCAGAAGTTATTTTGAGTAGGTTGGATCCCCCATGGATTGAAAAGATGCATTTAGCTCATCAGTTTGACTGTTCGGCTTTTGGTTATGGATTGAAAATAACTTATATACTTCATACTTTTACTATGGTTATAGATCGAGTTAATTTTTGATTATTTCCTGAAGTTGGAATATATAACAATAGATTTTTATCTCTTTTCTTACCTTTGAAGTTGGACGATCTTATGTTTGGTAGCAATTCGAATGTTATTTGGCAATTTAGTAATCATGACTTGCAATTACCCTTGCAATCAGGCTTATTGGGGAAGTATATACTAGTTCATTCAGGTAACTTCGGTTTCCATTTGCCTTTTATCTATTCAATTTGAGAAAGAAGAAATGTCAATGGTATCTCTAATTGGGAGGTTTCCTTGCAAACATCAAAGCTGATGGACCAAGAGATTCCAGGAGAAGGTAATTGTGCGTGGTCCAAGGCCTTAGCTTCCGTGAACTCTTATGACTAAAAAAGATATGTCCATTTTCTTAACACAACTGTTAGTGAAATCTTAAATTAGCTAATTAATGTGATATATTTATGGAAATTTATGACATAATTATGAGGAGTGGTGGTTGATAACTCCTGATTTTTTTTTTGTTAGTCCTACTCTATTCTTAATCTACACTCACTCTCAGATTTTTGCTCTGCCTCTTGCAGGGCGTGGGAATCGAAATCCACTCCTGAAACTTACGCGTCCCCACTCCCATCTCTTCCTGAGAAGGTAGGGATTTTAACCCCTCACCTCCCCCTTCCATATTGGAAGGGTGGTCACTGAGGCGAATCCTAGTTATTTAATAACTCCTAATTATTTAGCATGTCATCATGCCATCCAATTTTCACTGTTGCACATGATCTCTTTTTGATTGACCATGACCTCCTTTTGAAAATTAGGGTATTACAAAGTTCCTCTTTACTTCAAATACCCAATGTGAGGCTTTCTTTATGTCTCGCCTCACACGTGCACTAAATATACTCCTCACATGTGAGTCTATCAAACTGAGGCCAAACGTTGCCATTTGATACACGATCTTCTCTTTTGAGAATCATTGACTACTTCTTTGTATCCCAAAAAGTGAAATATAGCATTTTTTTTTAATCTCATATCTGTACTCAATGAAGGAATGCTTCAAAATATATTTACTAATGCCAAATAGGAAAAAAAAAAAAAAAAAAGCAAAATCTTCGGTGGACCATAGATTGGTTTTGTATTATTGATTTTTAAGTATTGTTTTTCGTTTTTGGATTTAAGGAAAGTGCTCACACCAAGCACTCAAAAGATTTAAGTGAAATTTATTTCGTGAAAAGAGTCAAAATGGTTAAATAAGATAGGTTTATTGACAATTACAACCATAGTGGAAGTTCCTAATTACGAACTGTCCATTAACGAAATATTCTCAAACACAGAGTAAATACTAAATAAATTAATCAATTCTATTGTGCATACAAGTGTGAGTTTATGTCTGATCCACAGCAAAAAGACAATGAGGCAAATGCGCTGTGGCCAAAAGTAATAGCTGATAAAAAGAAAAGCACACTACGGACGATACTATGAATCGCTATGGAATCATTTTTGAGGGATCAGCGTCCCCAAGCTTAGCCAACCATCGCTGCCAGTTGTCCATAATCGTTAGCCTAAGGCCAAATCGAGACAATCCCCAGGGTCCCAAGACAACTTCATTCGAAATCGAAGATTCATATTATGATTATACCTTTCACATAAATACATGATTTCTTTTTGGATTTTGCCAGAATTTCAAATGGTGCTCCAACCGACCGTGGCCACTGGCCCAGTGCTTATTGTTGGCATCTTGATTATCAAGTCACATTTAATCAAAGACTCCAGAGTGTTGGACTGGAAATCATCGGTTTTTCTTGAATGATGGGAATGTTGAACTCTTTAATTCAGGGCCCTCACCTTTTGTTCATATATCCATCCATAAATTTACCTCGCTCTTGCCTTAATAAAATTTCATAAGCTTTATTCGAAGTAAAGTGCAAGTGTATATATAAATTATACCCATGTGAAATTGGTTATCCTTGCTTTAAACACACTCCGTCCTTTTCCTAAGCAAGAGGATCCACAAAAAAGCAATGATTCAAACATGCATCGTCGGTGGGTATCGATGGGTACGCAACATATATGCTAACCAAACTTTCTCTATTGGATAACATGAGGGTATTTACCATATTTATGTAAATGACTATTTTTCTTCATTCCTAATTGAAGGGAACTTTCTGAGGCCATGTCTTTGATCAGAGTATTACAGATTGTGGACATCACCCACGTGCAAAGATAAATGTTGATGATGTCCACGTTATCCTAACTTAATGTTGTACTTGTTTCTATATTATCTATTTAATAAAAGGGGAAAAAATCACCAAAAACCCAAAGCTATACTCACCTTAACATATTTATTTTAAACCTTTTTTTTGTAACATCATAAATCCCAAACTTATACTTATATGACATATATATCCCCTGTCAAGTTTTTGCCAATGAACAAGCAAATGATGTTGACATAACGTCCAAGTGGCTTAAGTGATATAAAACAACAATGTTTTGACTGAAAAATCATCTAATGAAATATTGATAGAGGGTAAGCATGTTATATGGTTATAATTTTAGGATTTTTTATATCGCAAGAAAAAATTTAGGATAGATATGACATAGTAGGCATACTTTGGAATTTTTTATGTTACAAAAAAGTTCAGGGTAAATGACTTATGGTGGGCATAATTTTAGATTTTTTTGTGACTTTTCCCCTTAATAAAAAAAGCACAACTTATTGAGGTTCCATTTACCTCGCAACCTCACGTGATGGCTGATTATAGAGCAAATGTTGGAAAAGTCCAGTCTTTGTAGTCCACAAACATGTTTTTTCTTTTATTTTGCAAAAAGCCTCAAGACCTGTTTTTCTTTTTTTAGTTTGGTCCATGAGCCCATGCACTTAGTTTGTCGTCAGCTTGGATTGGAACTTTTTTTTTTTTTTTACCCCAGTGCTTCCGAGATAATCCATGAAAATCAATGTTTATCGCGTAAAGCCACACACGGTTGCCAGAATTTGGTGTTTATAGGCGGTGGCGGCGGGGCCGGCGCCCCCCAACCTTCGGAATTTCAATGAAGGGTTAACATCCATTTTAATCACCTTGACTTTTGGATTAATGCTTCCTTTCTTCACCGTCTAAATTCTTGATCCGCCTTTAGAATAAAATATTTTCGTGAAAGGTATCACAGTATTTTCACAGTATAATAAGTTTTTCACTCTATCGGTGAAACTAGCGACACAAAGTCCTCGTTTAAATCAAGCGAAGAAATATCGATTATTCTACGAAATACACATATGGAAGTATCATGTAAAAGCAGGGGACGAGGAGGATGCTCGTTAAGCCAGGCTAACCATGGTATTTCTGAATTTGGCCTAAATGCTTTGAAATCCAGCAGCTTTGAATTTTGACTTCATTTTCGCTCTCTGCCGTACCATCAAAGGTTCAATGCCATTAGTTAATCCTAATTTACAACGTGTTGCCATTATTTTTTAATGCTGTTTTAGGTGATTAAGTTGATGTTTGGTTAGAGATCTTAAATTAGATGTGATCTAAAAGTCAGAAAAATTGTCCAAAAGGTCCCAAATTTGTTGTATGGTTATTAATTCAATTATAAACTTTTCAATTTTGTTAATTTAATCTCAAATCTTTTAATGATTGGTCAATATTGTGACATCCCGAATTTTCTTAAATTTATTTTCAGTCAATTGAACCGGGCGATTCATCTGTGCGTGTGGTCGTCCTTCTGAGTTGGCCACTTGCGTGAGGACTGGTCTATTGGGTGAAGCAATTAAGGGATTTTGATGTGTCGGGCTCGGGGACCGATCACTCTCGGGTCGGGTGCAAGAAAATTTCCCGAAAGCTCGGTGGATCGGGCGTCGAGATCGCACTGCATTGAATTTAACCGTGAAATTGAAATTGAAATAAAAAAAAATTGGAGGCCCGGTTATGTCACAAATCTTAATAGGATCTTGGATTAATTTTATGGATTTTAATTGGACTCAATTAGAAGAGAATTGATTGAGAAATTGAAGGAATTAGAATGTGCAAAAATTGGACCCGGCGGAAAAGAGAAGTGCAACCATTGAATGAAGTTGTGGGAAGGGTTAGTGGAAGATGACATCACCCACATGATGTCATGGTGATGTGGCTAGGGTGAAGGAGATGGTGACAAGTGGATGGTGAAGATTTCATCTTCAACCTTGGGACTAGGAGGGAGGAAAGAGAAGAAACGAAAGAAAAGGGGGAAAAGAAAAGAAGGGAAGGAAAAACCAGCACCCCCGTCCGTCGCCCTCCCCTCCTCGGTCGTGCCCGACGCCGCCGCGCCCCGCGTCGCCTGCCGCCGCACCGCCTGGCCGCCGTCGCGCCCGCCGCTCGTCGTCCGCGCCGCCCCTCAGCTCGCGCTCGAAGATCCGCCGCCCAGCCCACGTCGCCCAGCCCGCGCCCCGTCGTCCCTCCGCCGTCCTCGTTCGCTGCCGGTCCTCTCCGCCTCCTCTCCGCCGTTTTCCCCCAAAGCCCGCCGTTCAGCCCGCCATCCAGCCTCCGTCCAGCAGCCTCAACAGCAGAAAAATTAGTGGGTTTCCAGCCACTTCGCAGCCCCGTTTCAGCCCTTTCCCGGCCCGGACGCGAGATCGGCTTTGGGGAAAATCGATCCGGCGTCGCCCTCTTCGATCCGAGCTAAGCGGTGTCCTAATCTAGTGAGTTACCTCACTAATCCTTGATTAGATGGTTAATTATGCCATAAGTGTGTTTAATTTGAATTAAGTGTGTTTAGGTGGTTAGATTAGATTATTTTAATATAAGATGGATTAAGGAAATTTGATTAAGTTAATTTGGGTTTAATTAGGGTTAAGAATGGTTTATTTAATGTTAATTGTGATGTGACTTAATTAGAATTTAATTTAGATTTATTTAAATATTTCGAATTTCGGATGATTAAAATAATATTAAAATATTCCGAATTTAATTAAATATTAATAAAAAAACGGAAAAATTTATTTTTAGACCCGATTGCTCAGAATTTTGTGCTGATCGCTGCTGTGTGTTAGAATTTTAATTTGATGCTTGATTGGTGGCGAATTGAGCGTGATTGTGTAAATTAGGGGTTATGTGTAGAAATTCCAATTTTAGAAATTGTTGGGATTTTGGCGGGATTGACCGCCTATTAGAGGCCGTGCCTGATGAGGCCGTGATGAACCACCTATTAGAGGTCGTGCCTTTGGGGCCGTGATGAACCGCCTACGAGAGGCCGTGCCTAATGAGGCCGTGATGAACCACCCTTTAGAGGTCGTGCCTTTGGGGCCGTGATGAACCGCCTACTAGAGGCCGTGCCTGTCGAGGCCGTGTTTGACCACCTTATTAAAGGTCGTGCCACGTGGGGCCGCGATTACCACCGATTGTTGAGTCGACACTTAGAGTCATGGTTGGGAGTATTGATTGATTTGATCGAATGACATGTAATCGGCCGAGCCGATTGATCGCTGAGACGATCCAAGTGGTTGATTGTGTGATTGTGCCGTGCTTTATTTAATGGCCATATTTGCACGTGATTAAATAATATGAACTGTGCTAACCTGCAGGCGCGGACTATTGCGAGGTAAGTCTTATTAATATGTGGCTAAGTCATGCGGGGGTGTATTTTCTTTCTAATAGGGGTTTAGGAGGGATGAACTTGCTGAGACAATGTCTCACCCCGTTGTGGGAAAATATTTCAGGGCCGTAGGTGATGGGGCCAGTAGAGAATGATGGACTGTCGATGCAGATGGTCAAGGAGTATTAGAGCTTGAAGATGGGGGATTGACGATCGAGCCCTGCTAGTAGTCTTAGGACTTTTCCTTCTTTTTGATGGGTCGACCCCTAGGGTGCAGTTTACTCCTTTTTGATGCACATAGACTCTGACTCATCTTGGTTATGTGTAAACCCTGGTCGATTTTGTGATAGTATGTTGGTTTGTATTAAATTGACTTATTTCCTGCTGTTCTATCCCGCTTTTATTTTGTCGGGGGTTCTTAATACGTTCCGCATGCGCTTATTAAATCAACTTGGGTCGGCGTCACAACCTGGGAGTGTCGCAAATTCCACGACCATAGCGGGTTGTTCACGTGTCTCGGAGTTCGGGGCGTGACAAATATAATTCTTCCGATCAATTTTGGCCGAAAATTGCTGATGTGGACACTAACCATCCTACATGGCACAGCCGACAATAGCCTTTACATCAATGATTTTCAACCAAAATTAGCCAGAAAGATATATTGGTATTAGTCCAAAGGTTTAGGACTGATATGGTACATCATCAAAATGTTTATGACTAAATTGAAAATTTTAAAAGTTTATTATTGGATCGATTATCACACAATAGATTTATGACTTTTTAGATACTCATTTCCTTAAAAGTCATGCTGCTTTAATAAGCTATTTACAAATATTAAATTTTGCAAGCCAAAAAAAAAAATAAATAAAACCACTTATTCAACTCGGAGTCATCAACAGAAAAAAAGAGAAAAGAAAATCGGAGTGCAATAGAAGTGCACAAAAAATACCATACTTTTGTCGAACTCGAATATGGCCGACATTGGAATCCCATCTCTTCTTATCCTAATCCTCATCCAATTCAAAATCCTATTTGATTAATATAATAAGGGTCAATTCAAGCGGAAAGAAGAGTAAAAAAAATGTTGCTCAACACTTTCTTTAGCCGATCGTAATAATGGAGGACAATTTAAATCAATCATCATAATCACAAGAGCCATGGAGTGAACCACTTCTCAAGATCCCTTTGCTTGTGGATTGTCATCAAGTCTTGGAGACTCCTCATCAATGATGAACGTGGACAGTTGGCCCCAACTCGTCATGCCAGGAACAAATTCATCTCTCGATAATATAGCAGTAGATCCAAATGATATCCCTTTAGGATTTAGTGGTGTCCTATTAAGTTCTTTCCAGTCTCCTCTTAAAAAATAACAAAACAATCAGCATTCAAGATCCTCCCATCTGGATTTTTGCGACCTGCAGAAGAAAGAAAAAGAAGTTGGGACCAGAAAGCTGCCATACGCCTCTCAAAAAAGGTGACTAAGACAAGATGCTCATCCCATTTATAGAAAGTGTATTAATAATGTGTCATGATAGTGTTTGGGATGAGTCATGAGTCACGTTGTGGTAAATGTCACGTTGATGAATTACAATGTGATATATGTCATGTTAATAAGTTATGTTGTGATGGGAGCTGAAAAGTCTGTTCTCCAACCCCCCTCTCTTCTCTCCATCTATTTCTTCAACCTTTAGCAATGAGGAAGGGTTTGAGCTAGTCTCACCCTCCCCTCTTTTGTTGATCTTGTTTGCATTTTATTGTTCTTTTCTTGCCTTTTTTTTCTCCCGATTCAAATTTGGGAGCTCTCTTCTCCCGGTCTAGTTCTCAATTTAAGAGTTTGAATTCTCCCAATTTAGTTCCATATTTGGATGCTATCCTCTCCTGATCTAGATCTGAGAGTTTATTAAATATGTTTTTGGGGATTCAATGCCCCTCCACTATGTTTGTGTAGGTTATCTACCTCTAGTTTTAATAATGATGGCAAGAGTTTTGACGTCTCGTACAATCGCAAAGTTTTGCTCCCCTACATGGTAGATTGTGCTTGTTCAACCTATTTTGGTTATCTCTGTAAGATGATGGTGTAAAGGTTGAAACTAGGTGCGCACCGCCAATTGGCAAAGTCAAAGTTATGACAGAAGGAATTTTAAGCATGTGCTCATCATTGACAAAGACATGAGATTTAATGATTGATCGCCGATTATTTTGCTCGACAAATATGTTCTCTTGGAACAAGTGTGTGGTTAACTTTGCTGGTGCTCCATTTGACTATTCTTGCTCTGTTTCGATTTGTTCTGTCATAAACACTATGTACTTAATGTATCCTTTTGAATAATGAATACAAATTTCTTTCGAATTTAAAAAGAAGAAGAAGTCATGTTGTGATAAATCACGAAGATAAGCCATGTTGTAATAAATGTTTTAAGATGAGTCATGATGTTGTAATAAGTGTTTTAGAATGAGTCTTTGGTGTTGTATTAATTGTAAGTCATAGGTGTGAATTGCATGTTTACAAAACACACTGATTTTTGTCTGTCTTTTGATTTCATTGATAGTAGAAGAGCCTGGCTTTATAGGGGTGCTAGCACTTGACTAATAGAATAGCAAGTCAAAGGGCTTGAAAAACGTAATAGACTGCTACTATAGGCTCACTATGCTTCTCCAAGCTCCGCCCTTATTGAAGACTAAAGTGGCATTAATATGCTTGTGTTACCAATGATGCAATCTTGCTTATCTTTTCTTTCCCTTATGCATGAAAAAGGCAGACTAGCCTTAAGCAATCGTGTGTTTGTGTGCTTAAACCATGCAAAGCTATTTTTCCCTTTTTATCTTCAAATTTCCATTACATATTGTAAATCTTAGAATAATAAGATAGCACATTATCTTGATGGCATGCTCTGCACTCACCTTCACGAGGATTTTGTGCATAAGAAATTTAGGCCACAAAGCCTTATGTTCGAAGTGAGGGTGTAGATGGATGTTAAAAATTGATCCCAACATTTTTTACAAACCCCATTTTATGGTAGCAACTCTTGAATGAATTAAATTGCATGTTTAATTAATTAAATCAAAATCTTAAAGTTGCCATTGGTACGACCTTGTAATAGTCTATGTTAAATGTTCCTTAGTGATTCATTATTTTTCTTTTAATGGTTCACATCTGTCGTGATAAATCCGAAGATCCAATTCTTGATAGACCATAGAATTACTGAAATTTAACAAACCCTTCATCACAATTTTTCTTTCCTCCAGCACATTTATTTGTTGCATCAAATCTCCAATGTTGGATACTAGAATAGACGACCTGTCACTATACTTATTCGAGTTTCACACAGACACATGCCCAGAAGCTTGTAGCTTATTGTCCTTGGAGAAGAACGCTAACGACAACGGAAACGAAATGCTCGGAGTGTCCAATTGAAGGGAGATTTCCGCGTTTACCGGGAGAGTGCTTTCTGCGTCCTCAGGACCACGACGAAAGTAGAAAAGGAAACCACGACAACTATGCCGACGATGACCCATCCCAGAGTATTCCACCACGAAATGTTCTCGTCGTCGGACGAGACCGAATTCGGGACAAATGAAGAGGGGAAGCAAGGGCAACCCGAACAATTTTGTGGACAGTTATAGTTCTCCATCGAGAAAGTCCTGCGTAGTTAAATGCAAGCGATGAGTTCACAAACATATTTTGAAGCATCGATTCACACAAGAAAAGAAGTAGTTGTTCAAAAGGAGGGTGCTTTAGTAGAAAAGAAACACTATTTTGATCACATAAACCGAGAAGATTATATGACCCGAGTGCGTGAACGAGATGATTGAAAATGCAATGAAGTAGGATATAGTATAAACTGAAGAGTCAAAGGAGGTGCTTGCGTGTACCTTATCAAGAAGAACTGAGGTGAGTGCACTGAGTGGTGTTATTGGTAAAATTCTTACACCACCAGAAAAGAAGTGCGAATTTTCACTGGGTGGCCTCTCATTATTATGGCTCTCTTCTATCCTCCATTATTGGTGGCAGCTCTTGGTTGGGAAAATTTCCAAATAGTTCCTAAATCTATTATAATTGTACCCATTCAATTGTAAACATTTTTCTTTGGCCAATTGACTCATAATTTTTTTTGCATTTGTACTAATTCAATCCATCTAATCAAAATTGGCTGGTTGATGTTGACGTGGACGTTGTTCCTTTTACGTAACATGACTGGCGTTGACGTGGATAATTTTTATTTGTGATTTTGGTGTCCAAGTTACTATGTAAATATGGAATATAGGTTGATTCAAGCACATAAGCTTTAGTGCATGTCCATTTCAACACTTAGTTAATTTTCTTAGTTTTTCTTTTTGTGTCTTTAATTTTCTTAGTTTTTCTTTTTGTGTCTTAAAATATTAAAAAAATCTAAAAAAGTATTTTTGGGGGTGCATTTTAGGTACCATGCACGCTCACAAATAGATTTGTTTTCTTAATATCGCACTGCACTTTATATTGCATTTTTTAGATTTATTTTTCACATGCGCCAATTCATTTTAGGAATGTAGTTTATTTAGTAGATGGTCATGACATATCATACATCCACTTTCCTTTTTGAGCATCAGGCATCTCTTGGAGAGCTTATATCGAGTTTACATCTATATCTCACGGGGTTTTGTCCCGGGCGTTAATAACCAGGTTTTGCTTAATTTTGCCCGATACCACTCGTGTCCTTTATTTTTCTTGTCATTCATTTCTTTTATTAGCTTCTATTGTAATTGCTTGCTTGTTTATTTTTGTTACTTGGGTGACTATGCATAATCACTTTTTATATGTTTAGAGGATTTAAGGAATAAAAATGGGTGAAGTTCGCATGTAAATTGTTTTCCTACATTAAATGCCATAATGGGGGTGATGAATCATATTGTGGTGATGTGTCATACATGATGTGATTTTGTGATGACAAATAAGTCTTGGATAGATTGTGATGACAATATATTATATGTGTTCATTAGAAGTAGTTGTTACACATATGTTATGTTCATTGTACATGATCGATGCATGAGAACACCCCAAGCCTCCGAGATGAGATATGTGATGGTTCTTAGATGTGCAAGGAAACACGCGGGGTCAAGTCTCTCTCTTGGAATCGGCGATATTAAGACGTATTGTTTCCGAACCAAGTCCAGTACTAGATCAGTGATCATATCACGATAGGCCGGCCCTTTCTTAGTCTCGGTGCAATATTGAGACGTATCGTCCCTAAGCTAAGTCTGGCACTAGGTCGGTGATCATGTCACGGCGGATTGGTCCTTTCTTGGTTTCAGTGCAATATTGAAGCGTATCATTTCTAATCCAAATTGGATTTAGGTCGAAGCTCAACATAATGGGTCAAGCCGTGGATTCTTGTTTCGTGCTCGGAATATTTTATTGGTGTATATTCGATAGATCATGAGACACACTTTGTTTGGCATGCCATTGAGGCATTCATACTTGGCTAATGAGAAATATAACAATGGGCGTGAGTGATGATGTGCTCGTGTGATCATATCAAAACCCTAATGAGTTTTGCACAGAGTGTGAACCCGTCCTGATGCGTTTTACGCGAGACAATACCCGATTAAGTTCGAATTCCCCCCAAGTCAACGGGATGCCATTTGTGGATGGATTTCGGAATGAAGCTCCTTACAAGAATGCCCCAAGTCAATAGGATGCCATACTCGATAGGGCAAGACGATGCCCGGTTACGCCGGATGACTGCGAACCTTCGGGTTGGCTTTGGTCTTGAGCGGCCGTAATAATTTGAAAGTATGGTCTCGAGGGTTGTATGATAGTATGGGATGCCATACGATTCTCAAGACGCCACATGTGGAAAGTGCTTGATGTTGAGTGTATATGATGAGAATGATGCCATAGTTTGCACACGTGTGGCATAGATATATATGAGTTACATAAGAAAAGTGCATGAATTAAATGTCATTTCAGTGACTTATGTGGCACATGCATGCTTTGATTGACCCTATTTATGAATTGAGAGGAATGAGTGTTAGAATAAATATAAACTAAAACTTGATGATCCCGATTTATCAATCACAGATAAATTCATACAGAATTCGGGATTAATTTGCGGAAATGTAAAGATCAACATACCTCCAGCCATTGAAGAAATCTGCAAAAGCGAAAAGCCTCAAAACCTGATGGATCAACACAGCATGATCGATCTGCAATATGGAGAACTATATGTCCTGTTCTACTAGCCAATACCCCTCAAACCTGATGGTGTGGTTTTCTGTAGTGATTGGGTTTGAACTAGACGACCTGACGTTTATATATCGTTTATTACGTTACCGATATCTTCCATCAAGACTGTTATGGTAACATATTAACGGGCAAATATCACGAAATACACGTGGGTGATAAATTAGGCAATAATATCGGAATTTATTGGGAAAACAAATAAGTGGGATCACATTTAGAATAATATAAATATATTACATATTATAATATTATAACATTCTCCCACTTGATCCCAATAATCCATCAAATGAATTATTAACCTTAACCCACATAAACTTCATACTGAAATAAAACACATGAATCACGGTGATAAGTCCTCTTAGAGTGAGTATTATCTTCCGTGTATCACAATGTATTTCATCAGCTCATATGTGATCAAATAACTTAATGAATAAACCTCATGTTTACTCCAGGTCAAACATAATTGTTTTTCTCAAAATAACTGAATGTATACAACTGTATTGAGAAAAACATTATAAATAAATAAAAGTCTCATAAATTCTTCCATATAAGAAAAAATTACATGATTGGACCAATGCCCATTCTAAATACATGATTCTTATAACTCATTGGTGGCATGCCTTTAGTTAAAGAATCAGCTATCATCAATTCAGTGCTCACGTGTTCTATGACCACTTTCTTTTCTTTAACACGTTCTCTGATGGCTAAATATTTGATGTCGATATGCTTGCTTCGACTACCACTTTTATGGTTCTTAGCCATAAAAACTGCAACTGAATTGTCACAAAATATTCTTAATGGCCTAGCAATGGAATCCATAACTCTAAGCCCCGATATGAAACTTTTCAATCACACACCATGTGAGGTGGCCTCAAAACAGGAAACGAGGCCTCCATAGTGGAAGTGGCAACCAAGGTTTGTTTTGCACTCCTCCAGGATACAGCTCCGCCAGCAAACATAAAAATATATCCCGATGTTGATTTACGGGAATTAACGCAGCCAGCAAAGTCTGAGTCCGAGTAACCAACTACCTCCAAGCTGTTCGTCCGTCTATACATAAGCATATGTCCCTTAGTTCCTTGAAGGTACCTCATCACCTTCTTTGCAGCTCTCCAGTGGTCCATACTTGGATTACTTTGGTATCTTAATAACATTCCCACAGCAAATGCTATGTCAGGTCGAGTGCAAACCTGAGCATATATCAAGCTTCCGATAGCAGAAGCATATGGGATGTTCTTCATTTGTTCCCTTTCAAAATCGTTCTTTGGGCATTGGTTTAAATTAAACCTATCACCCTTCACAATCGGTGCTATACTTGGTGAACAATCTTTCATCTGAAACCTCTCTAAAACCTTATTGATATAAGTTTCTTAAGATAGTCCTAATATACCTCGAGATCTATCTCTATGGATCTTAATGCCAATGACATAAGAGGCTTCATCCATATCCTTCATATCGAAACTCTTAGAGAGAAATTGTTTCACTTCATATAACAACCCCTTGTCATTGGTTGCAAGTAAAATGTCATCTACATATAGTACAAGGAAACAAATTTTGCTCCCATTAACCTTCTGGTATATACATTGATCCATGACATTCTCTATAAAACCGAATGAAGAGATGACCTCATGGAATCTTAAGTACCATTGGCGGGATGCTTGTTTCAAGCCATATAGAGACCTTTTAAGCTTGCATACCAAATGCTCACCAGCACTAGAGAAGAATCCTTACGGTTGTTTCATATAAACCACTTCTTCCAATTTTCCATTTAGGAACGCCGTTTTCACATCCATTTGATGTAACTCCATATCAAAATGAGCAACTAATGCCAAAATAGTACGGAGAGAATCTTTCTTAGATACAGGAGAAAATATCTCCGTGTAATCGATTCCCTCCTTTTGAGTAAATCCCTTGGCAACGAGTCTGGCTTTGTATCTCTCTATATTGCCTAATGAATCCTTCTTAGTTTTGAAGACCCATTTACAACCAATGGCCTTCGCTCCATCAGGCAATTCTACTAAATCCCAGACTTCGTTTGATGCCATAGAATTCATTTCTTCCTTCATGGCATTGTACCATAAATTGGATTTATCACAGCTCATGGCTTGTGAAAACGTCTCAGGATCACTTTCAGCTCCAACATTATAGTCGATTCCGTAGATACACAATATAGTCATTAGGAATTGCTGATTTCTTTATTCTAGTAGACCTTCTTAATGTTGCATCAACATCCTCCCGAGGAGTTTGTTGTTCAACCGGAAGCTCAACAAAGATATCGGTAATTGCTAAACAATTGAGTCTACTAGATCAATATCAGCAGGTTGTGGATTTTCAATGATTGGTTGCTCAACGACCGGTTGAACTGAAGGGGCGTTGTAAGCAATAACCAATTCAGTACCTAAAGTGGAAGGTTGAGTATCTGAATGATATTCTTCGGGATAAAAGTCCCTGAATTGATCGCTCCCACTAATCAGGTCATTCTCAAGAAATTTAGCATTTCTTGATTCCACAAACCTAGTGGTGTGAGATGGACAATAAAATCTGTATCCTTTGGACTTTTCGGCATATCCAATGAAATACCCACTTATAGTCCTTGGATCTAACTTCTTTTCCTGTGGATTGTAGACTCTTACTTCAGATGGGCATCCCCAAACACGTACATGTCGCAAACTTGGTTTCCAACCTTTGAATAACTCAAAAGGCGTCTTTGGAACAGCCTTGGTTGGAACTCGGTTTAATATGTACACAGCCGTTTTAAGAGCCTCAGTCCACAAAAACTTAGGAAGTTTGGAGTTGCTGAGCATACTCCGCACCATGTCCAATAATGTTCGGTTTCTTCTTTCCGCAACACCATTTTGGTCCGGTGAACCAGGCATAGTGTATTGGGCAATAATCCCATGCTCTTCAAGAAACTTCGCAAATGCACCAGGTGCTTGTCCATCTTCAGTGTATCTACCATAGTATTCTCCTGTCGCATTGTTTCTCTACTTCAGTTTTAAATACCTTAAAGGCATCTAGTGCTTCGTGCTTATTACGAAGCAAGTAGAGATACATGAATCGTGAATAATCGTCTATGAAAGAAATGAAGTATCTCTAACCATTTGAGTCCATATTAGGACTACAAATATCCGCATGTATGATTTCTAATATTTCTGTACTCCTCTTAGCACCTTTCTTTGACTTGTTGGTCTGTTTCCCCTTTATATAGTCCACACAAGTGTCATAATCAGTAAAATCTAGAGTATTAAGTATTCCATCATTTACTAGTCTCTTAATTCTATCGATGGAGATATGTCCCAATCTCCGGTGCCACAACATAGAGGAATCCTCATTCACAACACTTCGTTTAATACCAGCATTATTATGAACGTGCATCGCATTATTAATGGCATAGTCGTGTAAATTAATTCGAAAGAGACCATCAGACAAAATACCGCTCCCAACAATTTCAGATTTATACGATAAATTGAATGTTGAATCTGAAAATTCAAAGGAGTATCCCAAAGGTACAAGTCTTGAAACTGAAATTAAATTCCTAGAAAAACTAGGAATATAAAAGGTCCTTTCTAAAATTAAAATAAAACTACTACTGAGAACTAATCTGTATGTCCCAATAGCTTCCACACGCGAGCGCATCTTATTTCCCGAATAGATGCCTTGTTCACTTCCCACTGGTTTCCGCTGGTTCTGAAAACCCTGTAAGGAATTTGAAATGTGGATTGTTGAACCAGAATCAATCCACCAAGTGTTGTGACTCACATCAACCATATTAGTTTCATAACAAACAAATGCGAGTTGGTTATCTTTCTTTTTGAGCCAGGCATTAAATTTGGCGCAATCCTTCTTCATGTGCCCTTTCTTTTTACAGAAGAAGCACTTGGATTCCTTCTTAATGCAAGCTTGGGGAGGTAGAGGCATCTTACTTTTTCCCTTCTGCTTGCCTTGCCCTTTATACTTATCATGTGTTGCCATATGAGCACTTTCTCCTTTCTCCATGAGTAGCCTCTCTTCCTCTTGAACACACATGGTCATGAGTTCATTGATTGACCATTTAGTATTATGTGTGTTATAAGAGATCTTAAAAGGGGCATACTCTTGTGGGAGAGTATTTAGGATATAGTATACAAGAAAGGATTCGATATCCCAACCTCAAGATTCTTTAGCTAAGCTGCAATGTCCCTCATTTTCATGATGTGCTCACGCACACCTTTACACCGGTAAGCTTTAATGAGGAGAACTTCATAATTACGGTCATGGCATGCGCCTTCTCGAAGACTCAAATTGTGCATCGATAGCCTCCAGCAATTCCCTGGCATTGTTATCTTTGAATGACTAAACCACGAATGCTAGCCGAGAGTTTTGTCTTTATGTACATCACACTGAGACGGTTGGACCGCTCCCATTGAACATAACGAGTATGTTCAGCATGAGTACTATTCTCAGTAGGTTCAGGTAGTTCGTCTGACCTTAGAGCATAATCAAGATCCATGCACCCCAATTGAAGAATGACTAATTCCCTCCATTCTTTAAAGTTATTTCCATTAAGCTCGGGAACAATTATACCAGAATTAATCGTAGGTGGTAAAACTGCATTATAATCAAATAAAACTTATGTATCAATATATTTGAGGCTAATAAACTTAAATCATATTTTTCGAATGTAAAACATGTTATAAAATATGAATCGCATAACATCAAAAAGCGCTCGTGGGCTAAGTTTCTAATTTAAATTGATTCATAATTACTTCATGATGAAACTATCAAATTATATTCCCTTCCTTAATCCCTGTGGGTAAATTAAGAAAGATAAAATAATATTTCATCCTAATTAATCACATTAATATATTGAAAATTCTGTGGGATAAAATTCATAATATTAATGTGACTAATCACAATTATTGTCTTTTATTATATGTGATCCAAAGACTCTTAATGTATATAATTTAATATAATCAAAGATGCTGTGGCTAATCTTTAATTAATTAAATATATACAGATCACTAGACATTTAATTTTATAAGTAAATATTCATAAAATTGCACATAAGGGCAGAACAGGAATTTCACACCCAAAGGGGCAAAATTGTAGATTTTCATGCCCAAAGGGGCAAAATCGGAGTTTTAGGCGTCCAGGGCAGAATCGCAATTTTCCAAAAGCGGAGGGCAGAACCGAGAAATCACGGGCGCGAGTGCATTGCACGCGCGCTTTTCACCTTCGCACGCGCCCACTTCAACCGATGCACACGCCCGCGCAATCCTTCGGGCGCGAGCAACGCACGCGCCCGTTGCAGTTCCTCGGGCGCGTGCGACGCACGCGCTCGCTACAGCCCTCGGGCGCGTGCAATGCACGCGCCCGCTGCAGCCCGAAGCCCTCCTTTGCTTTTTTTTTTTTTTGCTTCTTCTGCCTTGACCAGAATTAAATCAAAAAACAATATGTTCTATAAAACTCTAACCAACAAAATTTCATCACTTGATTAACCTCCGACGATGAGTAATATACCAAAAATTAAGGGTTTTTCTTCCTAATGGAAGTGTGATCATGCAAATCCATCATCGCGTGATCAAATTCTAAATTCCGATCAAGCCATATATAACACGGAATTTACCCACATATAATTCAATGAAAATAAATTCCAAAAATTTCACCAACTGTTAGAATAAATATAAACTAAAACTTAATGATCCCGATTTATCAATCACAGATAAATTCATACAGAATTCGGGATCAATTTGCGGAAACGTAAAGATCAACATACCTCCAGCCATTGATGAAATCTGCAAAAGCGAAAAGCCTCAAAAACTGATGGATCAACACAGCACGATCGATCTGCAATATGGAGAACTATACGTCCTGTTCTACTAGCCAATACCCCTCAAACCTGATGGTGTGTTTTTCTGTAGTGATTGGGTTTGAACTAGACGACCTGACGTTTATATACCATTTATTACGTTACTGATATCTTCCATCAAGACTGTTATGGTAACATACTAACGGGCAAATATCACGAAATACACGTAGGTGATAAATTAGGCAATAACATCCGAATTTATTGGGAAAACAAATAAGTGGGATCACATTTAGAATAATATAAATATATTACATATTATAATATCATAACAATGAGAATATCCTGCATGTTGATGTTTGAGTTAGAAAGGCATGAATAAGTTTGTGGATTTGTACGCCTTTGATTAGGACTCGAGAGATTTAAGTTGTTGCATGGTGCTTGTAATTATCGTTATTCATGCTTGGATTATTAAATTGTGAACATCGTATGCTTGATGGAATGGTGAACTCACGTAGTGATTGTTTATCCTATAATTAGACACGTGATAGAGTGTCGCATGTTGAGTGGCCTAATTCTCATTAATAGAAAATGCAAAGTGAAGGCTTTACTATTAGTCTGCCATCAATAGATAACCTATATATGTAGGGCATTTCCGAGGTGAATGGCTTCCCTACACAAGGTCTAGGGAGTTCACTTACTGAGTTTATCTCACTCCTCGTTGTTTAACCTTTTTCAGGCCCTAATCATAACTATCTGAGCCCGAGCCAAAGTACTTTGAGGAGGACATGTACTAGACGCATAGGGGATACCACTTTTGAGGTTGTCTTGCAGAATAGAGGTGCTAGGTTAACCCCAACCCCTTTTGGACAAACACAAAGGAATCTGTTAGGCAGATGTGTAAATGTGAACTTCCAATGCTTAAACCGAAGTGTAATGTATACATACATGTAAGGGTGTTTGGATGAGCATTATATACTATCTCTACTGTTTGTTAATATTTGGGAGATGTTTATTCTGTTTTCGCTTGTGTATAATTGAAAGATAAATTGAATGGGTTGGCAATGCCTCTTGGGACGTCGCAAGTAAATGACCTAAGTGAAAAGTGATGGTGTGGGATGTCGCGAGCCCAAAGTGGGTTGGGGCTTGACACCTAAAGTCCAAATTGAGAGAATCCCAAGGACTCCAAGACAACTTCATTCGAAATGGAAGATTCATATTTTATTCAACGTTGTAAGATTTTGTGAAACCACTATTAACTGTTTTAAAAGCTTAAATTTTAATATAAATGCATGATTTAATATTTTATTACTCTAACACTCCCCCTCACGCGTAGGCCGAACTTTGCCTTAGATCTAAAGCGTGGAAATAGATAATTGATTAGACAAATTGGGCTTAAAAAGATTTGAGCTTAGGATACCTCGTTCTATTACTATGTAAGGTTTTGTAAAACTACTACCAACTATTATAAAAGTTTTTAAAACAGTTAACAGTGATATCACAAATTCTCACATGTTATTAGAGCGTGGTTTAATATTTAATTACTCTGACAAACGTCTCGTAGAATTTGTTTGATATAGAAACTTTTACATGTCTCAATGATGCGACCACATTGGCGTCTGCAAAATGCTTTCCCTTTGTAAATTGAAAGGAATAAAGAGGAAAGTAGGGCACTTCCTTTTGCTACGATATTACCGTTACTTTGGTTTTTTCTTTTTTCATTTCGCTTGGATAAAAATTATTTTCTTTTGAGTTTAAAATCATTAATTTTGTTTCTCTTGTACTATTTCAATATTGAAAACGATCCCGCGTCAGCTTATCATATAAGCGTTGTTTGCCATGTAAGCTCATTGGAAAATATAACATCAATCAAATTTTATCCATCAAGGAAGAGTGCGTGCCTTTTTCGTGACACTTAAAAAGTGAGATCATTGTTATTCCTTTCACATAAAAAGATGATTTTTTTTTTTTTTTTTTTTTTTTTTTTTTTTTTTTTTTTTTGGGATTTGGCTAGAACTTCAAATGATGCTCCAAATGACCGTGGCCACTGACCCAGTGCTCATCGTTAACACCTTGATATGTCAAGTCACATTTAATCAAAGACTCCAGAATGGTGGACTGGAAATCACCGGTTTTCTTGAATGATGGGAATGTGGAAATCTTTAATTCAGGGCCCTCACCTTTTTTTCTTATATCTATCCATAAATTTGCCTCGTTCTTGCTCTATTAAAATTTCATCAGCTTTATTCGAAGTAAAGTGCAGGTGTGCATATAGATTATACCCATGTGAAATTGGTTATCCTTGCTTTAAACACACTCCGTCCTTTTCCTAAGCAAGAGGATCCACAAAAAAGTAACGATTCAAACATGGGTTGTCAGTGGGTACGCGATAATATACGCTAACCAAACTTTCTCTATTGGATAACATGAGAGTAAAAATAATTTTACCATATTTTATGTAAATGACTATATTTTTCTTCATTCCTAATTGAAGGGAACTTTCTGATGCCATGTCTTTGATCAGAGTATTACAGATTGTGGACATCACCCACGTGCAAAGACAAATGTAAATGATGTCCATATTATCCTAACTTAATGTTGTACTTGTTTCTATATTATTTATTTAATAAAAGGGGAAAAAGTCACCAAAAATCCAAAAGGATGCTCACCTTAATACATTTATTTTAAACTTTTTTTTTGTAATACCATAAATCCCGAACTTGTACCTGTACAACTTTTTGTCAATGAACAAGCAAAATATGTTGACATATTGTTCATGTCGCTTAAGTGAAATAAAATGACAATATTTTGATTGAAAAATCATCTAATGAATATTGATAGAGGTGTGCATGTTACATGGTTATAAGTTTAGGATTTTTTATATCGCAAGAAAAAACTTAGGATAAATATGACATAGTAGGCATACTTTGGAGTTTTGATGTCACAAAAAAGTTCAGGGTAAATGACTCATGATGGGAGTTGTGACAACCCAAATTTCTGATTCTGTTTTCAATTAAATGAGACGGGCTTTTCATCGGCGCGCTTATAGTTCAATTCTCCGAGCTGATCACTCACGAGATAACTAGTCTATCAGGTGAAGCCATTAAGGAATCTAAACGCAATAGACTTGAGAATTCGACCAAGAAACGACTGCTCGACCGTACTAATCTGCAAGGGTCATTGCAGCACAGATCGATTAGAGACCGGAGATATGTCGACTCGACAAAGGCATGTGGTTAAGTGTGGGTGATTCCACCTAATTGCACAAATCTTGTCGATCGGCACTAGACCGATTTCTCTGTCGTTTTGGTACCCTGTGTCCGTATTTGAAACCTTGAGATTTTCATGACAATCAAGAGTCACCAATGTGTCGAAGATGTACCTTGTGGCTTGAAATTAATCAACCACGGGTCAATTGCATTAAAAATTCCTAAAAGCTACCCGGTAGATTAGGACGCGCTCAAATCGCGCCAGATTGAAATTAACCGTGATTTTAAACTCGAATTCAAAAATTGAAAGATTTGGCATGTCACAATTCATTTTAGGAACGTCGACTCATCTTCAGAAGATTTTTTTTTTCTTTTTACAAACCGAGATTTTTGGCGAAAAAGCAAAGTAAGGCCGTTTTTGTTCGGGATTGCCAGAGGGCCGTTTTTGATCGAATCTTTGGGATGCAAGTTGGATCACTTGATGGGGAAAAGTCATGAGATGGACGAAGACACCTTGGCGGATTTATTTGGACTTCAATTTGAGCTCAATTGGATTTATTTGAAGAGAATTGATTAGGATTGAAGAGGAATGGAAGGAGAGATGTCCAAAATTCGTATGACATGGGGCACACAACATTTTGGACACTTTGGCAAGCTTCTTGAGGAAGCTAAGGAGAGGAAAAGGCTGAGGGTGAGGGCCAAGAGTGGTGGGGCCAAGAGAGAGGTGTGTTGGACAAGTGTTGAGCTATAGAGAGCCCAAGGAGACCCCCCACTCTTCAGCAGCTTCTTCTTCCTTAATCCAAGGCTTTCTCCATTGTTTTTGAAGGAGAGAAGCTCAGCAAAAACCAGAGGAACCGAGCAGCATCAGCCCTCCACCGTCGCATGCCCATCGGACCCCATTTTCCCCCTCTGTTTTCACTCGTTCCAGTTTCTGCTCCAGCCGACCTTTCGTCAAATATCGGAGTCAAAAGTGGTCTTCCCGGTTGAATCAGAAAACAAGCTACCTATCGTTGTGAAGAGGACATCCAGACCGTTCCAAAAAGCCCAAGATCACCCCGAAAGGAGCCGCCGTTCGTCCGGTACGCCGTTTTGAAGTTACCGCTCGCCGGTCCGTCGGTCTGCTGCCCGCCTGCACTGTTTTGCGTTTTCCGGCTGTTTCGCTCCATTCCGACCATTCCTTTGGCCGTCCCATCCACCTACAAGACCCCTGAGACCCCGGGAGCCGTTAGTTGCCAACCACCCACTCGCCGGAGCTCCGATCAGCCCGTTTTCACCATTGAAGCTGCTGGTTTCTCCTCTGCAGTTCAGCCAAGAACAGAAGCAGAACACAGCAAGGTTTTGGAGACTTCGTGGCCCATTTTCAAGCCCTTCCCAACCTCCGTTGGTGTTGCCGCTTCAAGGTTTATCGACCACCTTGGCATTGTGGTCGCCGTGGACTCGCCGACTCGTAAAACCGGTGAGTTTACCCTCTAATCCTTGCTTAGTGAGTTAATTATGCTTAAGGGGTGTTTAGATTAGTTTAAATATGTTTAGGTGGTTAAATTAGATTATTTAATTGTTAATTAGATTAATTGCATGATTAGTTTAGTAGTTGATTAATTAGGGCTAATTGTATGATTAAATTAGTGTAATCTTGTTTAAGCCCTAATTAATTATTTTTAATTAATTAATTATTTCGAATTTTATAAATATTATTTTATTAAATTATATTATTATAATATAATATTTAATTATTTAATTTTCGGAATTAAATTTAATTATTTAATAATTTCGAAAATTATAGGGATGGTAGGTCGTTAGAATTTCGCACCGATCGTAACGGTGAGATCCGTTTGTGTTAATTGTATGTTTAAATTGAGAAATTGAGTGATTGATGATTATGGTTAATTATTCAAAAGTGTGGAATTGAGTGATATTGATGAAGTTGTGGTATTTGACTTGAAAATACCCGATGTTAGCTTTTAGCACCGTGATTGGTTTGTATGACTAGTTAGAATCGTTGGATGTTATTGGATTGTATATCCAATTCTATGGTTTATTATTGAATGATAAGCTTTGGCGAGCATTGATTTATATATATATATATCAGCTTGTGAGAGCAGCATACCTTATCAGCTTGGGTGAGCTAAGATCGTTTTATCAGCTTGGGCAAGCACGATCTATATACAGCTACAGCTTTGGCGAGCTATTATATATACTACAACTACAGCTTTGGTGAGCTATCTATCTATACAGCTTGGGCGAGCTACTATCTATCTACAGCTTGGGCGAGCTATTATCTATCTACAGCTTGAGTGAGCTACCGTCTATATATTACAGCTTTGGAGAGCATATGTCGAATAGATGGTATGGTTTGATAGATGGTATGAATTGATGGATGAGATAATAATGGTTGATAGATAGTACGGATTAGAATGGAAAGATAGATAGTATGATTGAATTGAATCGTTGGATCGATCGTGTGATTGAGAATTGAATTGTATTGACGTGCAGGAAAGGACTGAGGCGAGGTAAGTCCTCTATCCTCTTTGTGTGGCTAGAACGCTCTAAGGCGTATTTTCTTCCTAATCGAGTCTTAGGGGGTAGAACTCGCTGAGACATTGTCTCACCCCGTTGTGGGCTCAACATTTTCAGGTCCTTAAATGGCGGTAGTGGAGGACTCGAAGCCATGGACATTTGTGGAGGCAGAGATCGAAGAATTGGCGAACGTGTCTGACTAGTTGGTCATAGGACAGTTCCCTTTTTGTTGAGCCGATATATTTTGTAGGCAATCCAGTGTTGTATATAAATCTATGTGTTTATAAGAAAGATTGTTTGGTTGTGATTGATTGCCTGCTTTTCTATCCCAAGTTAAATGTTGTCAGGGGATTTGTTTCGCTTCCGCATGCGTAATAAAATAAATGGGTCGGCGACGTGTCCTGGGAAGTCGCAAAATTTTATCGACCAAAGTGGGATGTTTGCGCGCTGGGAGGATCGGAGCGTGACATCCCCGTTTAAGTGATATCAGAGCGGGTCTATGAATGGAGTGATACGGTGCGATGAGTTATGGGATAGTTAGTAGGAATGGCTTTTAATTCATGCTGGTGTATGTGATTGATAGTTGTTTGGTAAATTGTTTGGTGTGGATCACTCAAATTCTAATCTGGGATTAGAATCAGGAAACAGGTTTCTGTAAAGATCCTGTAGCTTGAGTGATCGGGAGCTGAGAACTCCTAGTAAGAGTACCACTATAGTCCGGTATTAGTGTAGTAGCACCGAGCGATCCTAGGTTCGATGGGATTGTTCTGGCGCTAGTGTTCTTTGGGAGCTTGTTGAGCCAGTAAGCTGAGGACTGAGCCATCGCTGTTGCCGCTGTTACTTATGCTACCAGTGCTGTCACTATTGTTGTTGCTGCGCCTGTTGAGGCCCAAGCTAGAGTTGTGATCTGGGAACAAGCCGTTGCATCCGAGTCGAGGTTCAGATTCAGTAGAGATGGAAATCAGTTTGGGAAGGAGCCTATGATCAGAGAAAAAGTATCCCGTTTCCGTTCAACTGGAAATGTGGGATGGTTAAGTCAGCAATGAATCAGATTGGAGTGTGTTGTGTTGACAGAAGCCGACATGGATTAGCCCCGTGTCCTGGTAAGACGAGTGCTTGTTCTGTGTGTGACCAACAGGGTTACCTGGCCAGAAACGATGTTAGAAAGCCGATGGGACAGATCAAAAGGAGTCCGCCATAGAACGCATCGTGGGGTTTTTGGAACAGGCCTTCAGTACAAGAAAGAGTGCATGCTGTCACCTGACAGTAGGCAATGGACTCATTGATTGTGTGTCAAGTTTGTGAAAGAAAGAATCATGAGTCAGCCCAGTGTCAAAGTATAACAGGAGCATGCTTTCAATGTGGCCAGCACGGCCATTGGGCTAGGAACTGTCCGTGTAAGTCTAAGGGAACTTGAGCATCGCTACCGCCAACAGGACGCCACTAGGATGGCGAAAGGAACATGAAGGAAATGACCATGCATCGATCAAGGGAAGAATGTTTTTGAGGTGTTTTTGTCAGAGTAGCGCAGCTGGATTTTGAGTGAAAGTTGTGGAGTTTCCATTGATGTAATAAAGTAATAAGAAGATGAATCTCTGACTATAGTTGTACTTGAGGGGTTTTCTTATATATGACCTAGAAGTCATTTATAAAAAGTTTGGCTCGAGGAGCTTTCTGCTGTTATGAATCGTGGCAGTGATATAATTCAGTTTGTTCAGTTAATGTATGAAAGTTTTGATTTATTGAAAGTCAGAAAGGACCTTTGGTCCCTGTTATTCATCACTGAAGACAACCTGGATCTGGTTGTAAGTTGCCAAATCTGTATGGCAACTGTAGCGGATACATCAGTTGAGGAACCGAATATGGAGAACATAACCATGGTATAGAATTTTTCTGAGGTGTTCCTGAAGAACTGCTAGGTCTACTATCAGAAGGGAAAAATAGAGTTTGTGATTGAATTAGCAATCGAAACAGAGCCAGTCTCTAAAGCTCCTTACCGGATGGCATTGTTAGAGCTGAAAGAACTGAAGGTGCAGATGCAGGAATTGTTGGGTAAGGGATTCTTACATTCCAGTGCATCACCTTGGGGAGCGCCATTTTTGTTCGTGAAGAAGAAAGATGGTTCGTTGCATTTGTGCATCAATATTCTCCAAGACCGACTTGAGGACAGGGTATCATCACTTGAGGATCAGGAAGAAAGACACACCGAAGTCGACATTGCGTACTCAATATGGCAATTGTGAGTTCACTGTATTATCGTTCAATTTGACGAACCCTCCAGCTGTTTGTATGGATCTGATGAATAGAGTGTTCATTGGGTACTTGGATCAGTTTGTGATCGTGTTCATCGACATTATCCTGATGTGTTCGAAAAGTACTGAGGAGCATAAGAGACATTAGAGGATAATACTTCAGATCTTGAGGACTCTTGAATTTTACGATAAGCTTAGCAAATGCGAGTTTTGGATGACTCGTGTTGTGTTCCTAGGTCACGTGATTTCAGGAGAAGGAATCTCCGTGGAACCCGTTCAAGATTGAAGCAGTGAACAGCTGGCCAAGATTGACTATAGTGATAGAGATCAAAAGTTTTCTGGGTTTAGCAGGGTATTACAGAAGGCTTGTGAAAGGGTTTTCAACCTTAGCTTCGCCGTTGACTCGACTACGGAAGAGAGAAAATAAATTCGTGTGGACAGACAAGTGCGAGCATAGTTTCCAAGAGCTTAAGCAGAAGAAGACTACCACACCTGTGCAGACCATTCCATCTGGTCCTGGAGGTTACGAGATCTACAGTGATGCGTCGTTTAGAGGACTAGGTTGCGTGCTAATGCAGCATGGCAGGGTTGTTGCATACGCGTCCCGTCAGTTGAGACCTCATGAGTTAAATTACCCGACGCATGACTTAGAACTTGCAGTAATTATTTTCACTCTGAAGATTTAGAGATATTATTGGTGTGAAGAAAGACACCAGATCTTCGATGACCATTAAAGTCTCAAAGTAATTATTCTCTCAGAAGGAGTTGAATATGAGACTGCGTCGCTGGATAGAACTCCTTAAGGATTATGACTGTGGTATCTGGTATCACCCTGGAAGGATGAAAGAAGTCATTGATACGTTGAGTCGAAAGTTTTCATTTGTGCATATGCTGGTTAAAGTATGGACTTTACTTGAGGAAGTTCGAGATTCGGTGTTCAAATTTAAGGTAGGCCACCTTTTCGAATCTTATGGCCACCCTCAGAATTGAACCGGATATTCAGGTTAGGAATTAGATGCTTCAGTGGATAGACTCAAAGATTCAAAAGATTCTGCAATAGGATACCAAGAAGAGGAGAACTGATTTTCAGATTTCTGAGGACGATTGTGTGTACCTGAAGATACAGAGATTAAATAAGAGATCTCATCGTAAGCTCATCGTAGCAACTTCAGCGTTGTCCAGACAGTACGAAGATGGGTCAGAATTTGCACCAACGGGATTGCTAAACCGGTATGAAGATAGATATCACTGATAGGTTGCAAGTGTCAGATGTGCTATCAAGTGAAAGCAAGGTATTGCAAGTCAAGAGGACCTTTGTAATCTCTCGAGATCCCCGTGAGGAAGTGGAATCACGTCACAATGGAAGTTGTGACAAGTCTTCCAAGGGGTCAGTGTGGTAATAATTTCATTTTGGGTAGTGATCAATTAAAAGACGGATGAAATCAGCCCATCTTGTGGCTGTGCGGAAGGATCTTGATTTGATTAAGCATGCAGAAGTGTATGTGCGTCAAATAATTCGTTTGCATAAAGTGTCAATGTTAGAGTTATATCAGATCTTAATCAGAGGTTCCTAGTCTTAGCAGATCAGTTAGATGGTTCATTTTTAGTCAGTGCAGAGCAGAGTGTACAGAACTTCAGTTGTTGAGTTGAGGACAGAGAATGAAAGGTTGCAGCCCAGAGTCAGTTCAGCAGTTAGTGGAAGCAGTTGCAAATATCAGTGACAGATTAAAGACCGCTCAGAGCCGCCAGAAAATTTACACAGTTAAGCGTCGAAAACCTTTGAATTTTTCGGTTGAGGATCCTATTCTTCCGTGGATGTCGCCTAGGATAGGGAAATCTCGAATTGTTAAGAAAGGAGAACCGGAATTGTTTATTCGGTGGAATATTTCGAGTTTGAGATCAAAGGAGAATTTTGGCCTTAAAAAGGAAAAGAAAGCAATTTAGAGCATCGTCGGCGCCTCTAGCCGAGTGGTACTCGGGATGAAGCAAATGGTCTGAAGTCGGGAGTTCGAATCCCCGACGCGGTAGTTAATCGCTTAGTGGAAAAAGAAATAAAAAGAAAAAGAACCAAAAATTTTGCAATTCTCATTTTGCAAAAGTAGTCAAGTGCATAGCCTTTTTGGAATCGAGAATTGGTCTGGACAAATTGGAAGTGATTCGTCGGCACCGAGAGTGTTGAAGAGCAGTACAAAGCAGAATGAAGGAGCAGAATTGATGAGACGACAATACCCCACCATTTTGAAGAAGAATTTTAATGGTTTAAATTTCGAGGACGAAATTTTTATAAGAGGGGAAGAGTTGTGACTGCCCAAATTTCTAATTCTGGTTTCAATTAAATGAGACGGGCTTTTCATCGGCGCGCTTATAGTTCAATTCTCCGAGCTGATCACTCACGAGATAACTAGTCTATCAGGTGAAGCCGTTAAGGAATCTAAACGCAATAGACTTGAGAATTCGACCAAGAAACGACTGCTCGACCGTACTAATCGCAAGGGTCATTGCGGCACGGATCGATTAGAGACCGGAGATAGGTCGACTCGACAAAGGCATGTGATTAAGTGTGGGTGATTCCACCTGATTGCACAAATCTTGTCGATCGGCACTAGACCGATTTCTCTGTCGTTTTGGTACCCTGTGTCCGTATTTGAAACCTTGAGATTTTCATGACAATCGAGAGTCGCCAATGTGTCGAAGATGTACCTTGTGGCTTGAAATTAATCAACAACGGGTCAATTGCACTGAAAATTCCTAAAAGCTACTCGGTAGATTAGGACGCGCTCAAATCGCGCCAGATTGACATTAACCGTGATTTTAAACTCGAATTCAAAAATTGAAAGTCCTGGCATGTCACAATTCATTTTAAGAACGTCGACTCATCTTCAGAAGATTTTTTTTTTTTTTACAAACCGAGATTTTTGGCGAAAAAGCAAAGTAAGGCCGTTTTTGTTCGGGATTGTTAGAGGCCGTTTTGATCGCATCTTTGGGATGCAAGTTGGATCACTTGATGGGGAAAAGTCATGAGATGGACGAAGACACCTTGGCGGATTTATTTGGACTTCAATTTGAGCTCAATTGGATTTATTTGAAGAGAATTGATTAGGATTGAAATGAATGAAAGGAGAGATGTCCAAAATTCGTATGACATGGGGCACACAACATTTTGGACACTTTGGCATGCTTCTTGAGGAAGCTAAGGAGAGGAAAAGGCTGAGGGTGAGGGCCAAGAGTGGTGGGGGCAAGAGAGAGGTGTGTTGGACAAGTGTTGAGCTCTAGAGAGCCCAAGGAGACCCCCCACTCTTCAGCAGCTTCTTCTTCCTTGATCCAAGGCTTTCTCCATTGTTTTTGAAGGAGAGAAGCTCAGCAAAAACCAGAGGAACCGAGCAGCATCAGCCCTCCACCATCGCATGCCTATCGGACCCCATTTCCCCCCTCTGTTTTCACTCGTTCCAGTTTCTGCTCCAGCCGACCTTTCGTCAAAGATCGGAGTCAAAAGTGGTCTTCCCTATTGAATCAGAAAACAAGCTACCTATCGTTGCGAAGAGTACATCCAGAACGTTCCAAAAAGCCCAAGATCACCCCGAAAGGAGCCTCCGTTCGTCCAGTACGCCATTTTGAAGTTACCGCTCGTCGGTCCGTCGGTCTGCTGCCCGCCTGCACTGTTTTGCGTTTTCCAGCTGTTTCGCCCCATTCCGACCATTCCTTTGGCCGTCCCATCCACCTACAAGACCCCCAAGACCCCCGGGAGCCGTTGGTTGCCAACCACCCACTCGCCGGAGCTCCGATCAGCCCATTTTCGCCATTGAAGCTGCTGGTTTCTCCTCTGCAGTTAAGCCAAGAACAGAAGCAGAACACAGCAAGGTTTTGGAGACTTCGTGGCCCGTTTTCAAGCCCTTCCCAACCTCCGTTGGTGTCACCGCTTCAAGGTTTATCGACCGCCTTGGCGTCGTGGTCGCCGTGGACTCACCGACTCGCAAAACCGGTGAGTTTACCCTCTAATCATTGCTTAGTGAGTTAATTATGCTTAAGGGGTGTTTAGATTAGTTTAAATATGTTTAGGTGGTTAAATTAGATTATTTAATTGTTAATTAGATTAATTGTATGATTAGTTTAGTGGTTGATTAAGTATGGCTAATTGTATGATTAAATTAGTGTATCTTGTTTAAGCCCTAATTAATTATTTTTAATTAATTAATTATTTCGAATTTTATAAATATTATTTTATTAAATTATATTATTATAATATAATATTTAATTATTTAATTTTCGGAATTAAATTTAATTATTTAATAATTTCAAAAATTATGCCGGGATGGTAGGTCGTTAGAATTTCGCTTTGATCGTAAAAGTGTGATCCGTTTGTGTTAATTGTATGTTTAAATTGAGAAATTGAGTGATTAATGATTATGGTTAATTATTCCAAAGTGTGGAATTGAGTGATATTGATGAAGTTGTGGTATTTGACTTGAAAATACCCTATGTTGGCTTTTAGCACCATGATTGGTTTGTATGACTAGTTTGAATCATTGGATTGATTGATTGTATATCCAGTTCTTGGTTTATTATTGAATGATCGGCCTTGGGCGAGCATTGGTTTATATATTATATAGCAAATATATATATATATATATATATATATATATATATGTATCGGCTTTGTGGCGAGCTATTATATATACTACCTTATCGGCTTGTGTGAGCATCAATATCGGCTTTGGTGAGCTATCTATCTATACAGCTTGTGGCGTATAGCTATTATCTATCTACAGCTTGAGTGAGCTACTATCTATCTACAGCTTGAGTGAGCTACTGTCTATATATTTCAGCTTTGGAGAGCATATGTCATCTATCTATTAGAGCATTGCACCATTTAGATAGACGTGATTGATTGATGGATAATAATGGTTGTTTAATAGATGGTATGAATTGAGAATGGAAAGATAGATAGTATGATTGAATTGAATCGATGGGTGGATCGAGTTTCGTGTGATTGTTTGAATATGAATTGTATTGACGTGCGGGAAAGGACCGAGGCGAGGTAAGTCCTCTATCCTCTTTGTGTGGCTAGAATGCCCGAGGCGTATTTTCTTCCTAATCGAGTCTTAGGGGTAGGACTCGCTGAGACATTGTCTCACCCCGTTATGGGCTCAACATTTTCAGGTCCTTAAATGGCGATAGTGGAGGACTCGAAGCCATGGACATTTGTGGAGGCGGAGATCGAAGAATTGGCGAACGTGTCTGACTAGTTGGTCATAGGACAGTTCCCTTTTTGTTGAGCCGATATATTTTGTAGGCAATCCAATGTTGTATATAAATCTATGTGTTTATAAGAAAGATTGTTTGGTTGTGATTGATTGCCTGCTTTTCTATCCCAAGTTAAATGTTGTCAGGGGATTTGTTTCGCTTCCGCATGCGTAATAAAATAAATGGGTCGGCGACGTGTCCTGGGAAGTCGCAAAATTTGATCGACCAGAGTGGGATGTTCGCGCGCTTGGAGGATCGGGGCGTGACAGGCATAATTTTGGATTTTTTGTGGCTTTTTCCCTTAATAAGAAGGGTGCAACAGATTCCATTTACCTTGCAACCTCACGTGATGGCTGATTATAAAGCAGATGTTGGAAAAATCCAGTCTTTATAATCCACAAACATGTTTTTTCTTTTATTTTACAAAAAGCCTACAGACTTATTTTTCTTTTTCTAGTTTGGTCCATGAGCCCATGCACTTAGTTTGTCGTCAGCTTGGATTGGAACCTTTTTTCTTTTCGTTCCTCATTGCTTCCGAGATAATCCATGAAAATCAATATTTATCGTGTAAAGCCACACGGTTGCCGGAATTTGGTGGGGAGAAGTATACTATCAGTGCCATAAGTTGTGTACGGCGCTTATTTTGATACCAAAGGTTTCTGTTGGATCACTTAAGTGCCAAAAAGTTTGAAAAAACGATCATTTTAGTACTAACTCTGATCAGATTGACCAGAAATCCAATGTAGCACTTTTTTATTAATTTTTGACGCTAATGTGGCTCGCCAGAAAGTACAGTTAGCATGTAAACCACAAAACGACGTAATTTGGCCATGTATCCCCCAAGTTGAAACCCTAAATCCCCAAATAGAGAGAGAGAGAGAGAGAGAGAGAGAGAGAGAGAGAAGCCATGGCCGTAGTCTTCTTCCCCGAAGAACAACACCAGCACCAGCCACTCTCGGAGCAAAGCCCAATCCATCATATCCATCTGCACCCTCCTCATTTCTCTCGCACTTCTCGTCTTCTCTCTCTCTGCACCTTCAACCCCCTTCTTCCTCCTCCTCCTCCTCCGCCCTCGCCTCCTATTTTCCCATCGCTTCTTTCTCGAGAAACAACCATAGCCTCTCCTTGCTCACCTAGTCGAGCAACTACGACGGAGGCTGAGTGACGGTGGCCAAGCGACGGTAGCTGAGCACGGTGGCCAAGCGACGGTGGCTAAGCAAGCTAGGTCGGCGAGGATTGAACAAAAAAAAACCCTAATTTCAATCCCAAATGAGCTGTGCGGCGTCGTTTTTGTGAAGCCATCCACATCTGACGACAAAACGACGTCGTTTTTTTAAGGAGGACGCAAAACGATATCGTTTAAAAAGCTTCTCAATTTTTTTTTTAAATATAAAAGTCATGTAATCATTTTGGTCGGAATATCTCGTCGGTGGCACTAAAATGATCGTTTTTCCTCTGATTTGGCACTTAAGTAATCCGATAGAAACTTTTGGTATCAAAGTGAGCGCTGTACATAACTTATGGCATTGATAGTGTACCTCTCCCGAATTTGGTGTATCTAGGCGGTGGCGGCAGCGCCCCCCACCCTTCGGAATTTCGATGAAGGGTTAACATCCATTTTAATCACCTTGACTTTTGAATTAATGTTTCCTTTCTTCACTGTTTATATTTTTGATCCACCTTTAAAATAAAATATTTACGCCAAAGGTATCACAGCATTTTCACAGTATAATAAGTTTTTCATTCTATCGGTTAAACTAGCGAAACAAAGTCCTCGTTTAAATCAAGCGAGGAAATATCGACGATTATTCTACGAAATACACATATGGAAGTATCATGTGAAAGCAGGGGACGAGGAGGCTGCTCGTTAAGCCAGGCTAACCATGTTATTTCTGAATATGGCCTAAAGGCTTTGAAATCTAGCAGCTTTGAATTTTGACTTCATTCCCTCTCTCTCTCTCTCTCTGCCGTACCATCAAAGCTTCTATGCCATTATTTAATCCTAATTTACAACGTGTTGCCATTATTTTTTAATGCTATTTTAAGGGATTAAGTTGGTGTTTGGTTAGAGATCTTGAAGTAGATGCAATCTAAAAGTCAGAAAAATTGTCCGGAAAGTCCCAAACTTGTTGTACGGCAATTAGTTCAATTATAAACTTTTCAATTTTGTCAATTTAGTTTTAAACTTTTTGATGATTGGTCAATATAGTTCTTTTGATCAATTTTGACAGAAAATTGCTAATATGAACACTAGCTATCCTACGTGGCACGGCCGACAATAGCCGTTATGTTAGTGATTTTCAACCAAAATTAACCAAAAGGATATATTGGTAATTAGTCTAAAGGTTTAAGACTGACATGGTAAATCGTCAAAATATTTATGACTTAATTGAAAATTTTAGAAAATTTATTATTGAATGGTTGCCATACAGTAAATTTATGACTTCTTATGTAATTATTTCCCTAATACTCATGCTACTTTAATAAGCTATTTTTTTTTTTGGTCAGTCCTATTTTATACCTACCCTACACTCACTCTCAGACTTTTGCCCTACCTCTTGCAGCGCGTGGGCGTCGAAACCCACTCCTGAAACTTGCGCGTCCCCACCCCATCCCTCTCTGAGAAGGTGGGGGTTTGAACCCCTCACCTCCCCCTTCCATGTTGGAAGGGTGGCCACTGGGGCGAATCCCAATGGTTACTTTAATAAGCTATTTACAAATTTTAAATTGTGCAAGCCGAAAATAAAAATAAAAATTAAACCACTTATTCAACTCAGAGTCATCAACAACAAAAAAAAGAAAAAAAAGAAAGTCGGAGTGCAACAGAAGTGCACAAAAAAATTCCAGACTTTTGTTGGACTCGAATATGCCCAGCATTGGAATCCCATCTCTTCTTATTACGAGAGCATCCTAATCCTCATCCAATTCAAAATCATATTTGATTAAGATAATAAGGGTCAATTCAAGAGGAAAGAAGAGTAAAAAACATATTACTCTACACTTTCTTTAGCCGATCATAATTATGGAAGACAATCTAAATCAATCATCATCATCACAAGACCCATGGAGTGAACCACTTCTCAAGATCCCTTTGCTTGTGGATTGTCATCAAGTCTTGGAGACTCCTCATCAATGATGAATGTGGACAGTTGGCCCCAACTTGTCATGCCAGGAACAAATTCATCTCTCGATAATATAGTGGTAGATCCAAATGATATCCCTTTAGGATTTAGTTATGTCCTATTAAGTTCTTACCAGTCTCCTCTTAAAAAATAACAAAACAATCAGCATTCAAGATCCTCCCATCTGGATTTTTGCGACCTGCAAAAGAAAGTATAGAAGAAAGAGAAAGAAGGTGGGACTAGGAAGCTGCCATATGCCTCTAGAAAAGGTGACTAGGACAAGATGCTCATCCCCTTTATAGAAAGTGCATTAATAATGTGTCATTATGGTGTTTGGGATGACTCACAAGTCACGTTGTGATAAATGTTACATCGATGAATTACATTGTGACATGTCATGTTAATAAGTTAATTTGTGATGGGAGATGAAAAGTCTTTTCTCTCCCCTCTCTCTCTCTTTTCTCTCCATCGGTTTGTTCAACCTTTAGCCATGAGGAAGGGTTTGAGCTAGTCTCACCCTCCCCTCTTTTGTTGATTTTGTTTGCATTTTATTGTTCTTTTCTTGCCTTCTTTCTCTCCCGATTCAAATTTGAGAGCTCTCTTCTCCCAGTCTAATTCTCAATTTAAGAGTTTGAATTCTCCCAATTTAGTTCCATATTTGGATGGTGTCCTCTCCTGATCTAGATCTAGGAGTTTAATAAATATGTTTTTGGGGATTCAATGCCCCTCTGCTATGTTTGTGCATAGGTTTTCTACCTCCAGTTTTAATGATAATCGCAAGAGTTTTGAAATCGCGAAGTTTTGCTCCTCAACATGGTAGATTGTGCTTGTTCAACCTATTTTGGTTATCTCCATAGATGATGGCGTAAAGGCCGAAACTAGGTGCGCACCACCAATTGGCAAAGTCATAGCTATTGGAGAAGGAATTTTAAGCATGTGCTCATCATTGACAAAGACACATGATCCGGTGATTGGCCGCCGATTATTTTGCTCGACAGATATGTTCTCTAGGAACAAGTGTGTGGTTAACTTTGCTGGTGCTCCATTGATATTCCTTATTTTTTGGATTTGGCTTTGCTTTTCACTATTCTTGCTCTATTTCGATTTGTTCTGTCATGAACACTATGTACTTATGTATCATTTTGAGCAATGAATACAATCTTCTTTCGAATTAAAAATAAAAAAAGGGTCATGTTGTGATAAATCACGAAGATGAGCCATGTTGTAATAAATGTTTTAAGATGAGTCATGACGTTGTAATAAGTGTTTTTATAATGAGTCCTTGTGTTGTATTAATTGTAAGTCATAGGTGTGAATCACATGTTTACAAAACGCACTGGTTTTTGTCTGTCTTTCGGTTTCATTGATAGCAGAAGAGCCTGACTCTATAGGGGCGCTAGCGCTTGACTAATAGAATATCAAGTCAAAGGGCCTGAAAAACGTAATAGGCTGCTACTATAGGCTCGCTTCGCTTCTTCAAGCTCCGCCCCTTATTGAAGACTAAAGCAGCATCAATATGCTTGCATTACCAATGATGCAATCTTGCTTATCTTTTCTTTACCTTGTCGCCCTATCTCTAACAAGATCACAAGCTCTCCAAAGCTCGTATCCTGCGCGACAGTTTTTTATTTTATTTTATTTTATATGATCTAGTTGTTTAACAACCTAAGAAATATATAGGAGTCGCCACTAGCCTTATTTTTTGGGGGTCGACTAGAAAACCCAATCGAGGGTCGGCAGAATTCCCTCGATTTCTACGCAACCAGATATCTAGGTTCGGGGACTTGGGTTACGCTAATATTTCTATTAACGCCTTTTCGATACCTAAACAGTATGTTGTGTTTTTTTCTATTATGTCCATGCATTTCTTTTTTACATTTTCGGGATCATCAATTTTATACTAAGTGACCATGCGTGGTGGATTGCTTTCATTCTATTCTATTTCTAAAAAAATGAAAACAATCAATGAAATCACAATTGTAAGACAGGAAGTAAATAATCAAGAAGAAAAAAGCAGTAAACCTAATCATGTAATCCTAAAAAAATGAAAGAGAGCACAATTAAGGAAAATGAGAGAAAAAGAGAAGACTCGCAACTTGTCGGGTTTTATACAACACAAGGAACCCGAGACATATGTCGGGAAAATGAGCATTACATAATAACGGTCGGAGTGGACATCGACCTCCACCATCTTCATGCTTTATCCATGTTCAAAATCCTATTCTAAACCTAATCTAAGAAATTTATAACAATGTAAAAACCCATGTGTAATTGGCTCTAAGAAAAACACAAAACATCAAGCACACCAAGAAAATCACTTTCGTGAATGGAGTTTCCTAAGATGGGTTATATATGGACAATTTGTTCCAAGCGAATCACACAACATCAACAATATCATGGGGAACAACTTTCATGGCAAAATCATCCTAAAATTCTAAGCATATGAATTTATAAAATCCTGGAAAAGATCAAGGTCAGTCACAAGCAGAACAGGGCAGCCAGGCAAACATACAAACATTTTTTGCAATTTTTATGTGAAGGACAACTTTCATGAAGGACTCAATCCTAGACTCTTCACACAAAAATCCATACCAAATTCACAAACAAAGCATGCATTCTAGATTAAGGCAAAAACCAGATTTCAATACCAAATTTGAAATTGGAATATAAGGCAAATGATAAGAAAATTGGATAGGCTTGATATTATTGGAAAGTTTGAGGTGTCTCTTACAAGTTCCTAAGAGGTGACCAGCTCAATTAAGGTTTTTTTACATGCTTAAACGAAGGTATTTGCACATATGGTCAGATCAGCAAAAAGAAACAGAAAATATCATGCAATGTTTGGACTCTCAGCCTACTCAAATGATACATGAATTCCATAATATTTCGGCATGTCATAAGTATAGATGTCAAAGACAAATGTAATGAAAACATCTATCTTTAGATCAATGCACAAAAACCACAGAAATTCATTAACCTCAGTAGGTTTCTTTAAATGCGTAAGTAGCTTGACTTCTCATTTCATCCATCGATGCAAGTTATCAGATTCACTCACGATACATGACTTACTAAAAGTTTGCAATGTACTCTGACCAAAGAGTAGACATCTAAAGATTTCGAATCTGATTCGCAAGTAGTTTCCTATTGAACGCATAGCATCACTCATGGGTGCAGGTGCATGTCGGACAATGAACAGCAAGAGAAGCTCACGTATTCGGGAGATTATTAACAATAGAGAAAACATGTAGAGTTTTGGAAGATGCAGATATAGCTATAGCAATTTTATGTTCGGCTTCAAGTTGAATCGTAATCTATAAAACTGTCAGGCGCGACGATTGATAGCTACAAATCAATCTCAACCGGAATCAACTCCAGGGAAACACTTAACCGAGCGCAGATATTCATGAACTGATTTTTCTCGTATGATCTAGTTCAGCAACCTTATCGAACAGGTGGTAGACATTTCGGCCAAAGGGTTTAGATGCAGAAATAAGAGAAATGTCTTATCCAGACTTATCACAGAGGCTCGCACATCACTGGATTTCATGTAGGTGTAATCGAGCATTCAGTCCCTACCTTCAGCAGAAATAGAGCATGCAACTTCGGAGCTAGAAAGTAGATACAAGTGCAAAATTGAAAGAGAAAGAGCGATCGAGAGAGAAACAGATTGCGATCGAGCCAGAGAGAGTAACGGATTGTACGCGAGACAGAGTAATCGAGATAGAGAAAGAGAAAGAAACAGAACCTGATTCAGCGAGCCCGATCTAGAAAGAGAACCACCGATCGACCGAGCAAACGTCCGATCTTTGAGAAAGAACCGAGTCTTCACGATCTCCAACCTCCAGCGCTCGAGTCTTCACGATCTCTAACCTCCAGCGCTCGATCTCTGATCACCAGCCAATGGAGGAAAACCTTCGCCTCTGACCGGAGCTCTGTGCGATCCCTGACCATCGGTGTGCGATCCCTGACCGCCGGTCAGTGAGAATCCCCGATCGAGTGAGTGAGCGTCCGATCTCCGAGAGAGAATCAAATCCGCTGTCGTTGTCGTCGTCGATGTCGCCAATCCTCGCCGGTCGGCTTCAGATCCGGTTAGATCCAACGAGCAGAACCGCTAGTGTCGTCGCCGTTGATGTAACCGATCTAGGGTTTTTGGTGTGGCGGTAGAGAAACAAGAGAGATCCCCGTAGTCGAATCCTCCAGAGAGCAGATCTGGAGCCAGAACCAGAATCGCCACCGTCGTCGCCACAGCTACCGTCGGCTTTGGATCGAGATAGATCCAGTAATTAGAGGACCAGATGTAGTGGAGGCAGAGCCGCTGGCATCATCGTCGTCACTGTCATCGTAATCGCCGCCGGCTCCGGTTCGATCTCCGCGGCGGAGGTCGAGGAAACAGAGAGAAAGTGAATAGGCACTACGATTGAAGAAGAAGAGAACCCGATCCACTGGCGTCGTCCTTGTCACCGTCACTGGTCGCTGTCACCGCTGCTATTGATCGGCGTTGATTCGCCGGAGATTGAGGGCCTCCAGTCTAGGGTTTTTTTGTGCGGGAGCAGGGAGAAACGAGAGAGAGAGAGAGAGAGAGAGAGAGAGAGAGATTAGACTAAAAGTGCTCTGGCGACCGAGCTCCTGTTCACGTGTCTTCTTCCTCGGTTGATTCCAGGCGTTCAGACCGGCAGTTGAGACTGCTTTTTGGTAGCAAGAGGCGCCTTGGCCCCCTCTTCAAACCCTCCGAAGTTTTCCCTGGCACGGTTCCTTATTAGGCCCGTCTATGGAGGAGTTCGGTTAGGGTTTTTTTTTTCCCGATTCTGTTGCTTTTGGTCTGTTCTATTGCTGCGATGGCCTTGGCTTCGGCCAAGACCCATGGTTTAGATGAAGGACCAAGTGCTTATGCTCCAGGTCCCCAAAATTAGGGTCGTTCTTCAGTTGATGGGTTACTTATGAACGATAAGGGGCGCACGCCCTCGAACACGAGCTCCCCAACTACAATTGATCAGGTCGTGTTCTGCTCATCGTCCTGCTGGGGTGCGAACGGGAAGCGATAATCGCTCTCTATCAAATGCTATTGTGAATGAGAACATCGGTGGTGAAAACCAAGCCCCTGTTTTACTGGAGGAACCTACTGTTCGTGCTCGTGATGGACGTAGAGGCAGAAGCAGAGGAAGATCGTCCTCCAAACACCCCCAGCGAGCCTTCTCAAGGAGCTCGAATCTCCACTCTTGGGCGAGTGTGGCTGTAGCTAAAGTAACCTCAAAGGGATATGACCTTGAGTACTTCCCTCCAACCCGAGTCAATAACCGACCGGTTGTTGGAATGATAGAGGACGACATCCTAGCTGTAGATCCAAAACTGCAGGAGTGTCTAGTGGGATACTACATAGGTAGGAGGATACCGTTTGTAGTTACTGAATCAGCTTTTAAAAAGGCTTGGGGTACCAATTTGGCGAGAGTTATGGCTAATGGGAAGGGCTTGTTTTTTTTTTTTTTCATATCCCAGATAGGGAATTTCGAATGAAGGTGCTGGAAGGAGGACCCATTACCATCTCCAAAGTTCCCTTAGTTCTTCAATAGTGGAGACTGGCCTTGGAATTGAGGAAAGATGCTCACCTCACTGTGCCTGTATGGGTTAGACTCATAAATCTCCCTGCTGCTTTCTGGTCTGCACAATCAATAAGCAAAGTTGCTAGTGGTGTTGGGAAACCATTGTATGTCGACTCAAGAACAGAACAAATGCACATGCTTACCTATGCTAGGGTATGTGTAGAGATCACAGCCAACCAACCTCATTGTGAGTGTGTTGAGCTGGTTTATGAAGGCCAATCTTGTATGGTTGATATAGAATATGAATGGAAACCAACGGCGTGTGCAGGGTGTGGAATATTTGGTCATAAATGCAATGCGGCTAAGGCTAGACCTGTTGCTGTTGATACCTCTCCAGCTACTAATGCTCCTGCTGTTGTTCAGAATGTGTCTGATCCTACTGCTTCTCGGCCGCAAGGCTAATCGAGCTCCCTGCACATGAACCTTCGAACAATAGAGACGCATATCAACCCTCTGGTTACTACAAGGCCTGTTCCTGGAAGCCCTGAGGGAGGGGGGAACTCGGCTGAAATACTGAAGACTTTAGAAACAGATGCAGTTGATACTCTGTTCACAGACAAGCCTACTGTAGGCGCTGCTGATGAAGAAAGACTGGACTTGAGGAGGATGGACGATCCATCTAGCATCCCACCCTGGGGTGATTCTGAGTGGAAGCAAGTCAAAAGGAAGAAAAAGCCTTTCACAAAAAAGGCTGCCTCAACCAGTTCAGCTCCACCTGGTGAAGGAGGCCAATCGCTGAAGCTGAAAGATTTTGTTTTAAGGAGAGTGAGAGTTGCACTAGTATCTCGTAAGTCTACTGGTGTGGGTGTAGCATCCTCTAAAGCTGGTCAGGGCCCCTCTATATCGGTTAAAGGGAAAGCAACTGCTCCTCAATCGTCATTGCTTGTTTATTCAGATGAGATTGCTAATCCCAGCTTCCAGGAAGAGACAGATGATGAGGACCTGCTTTCGGTAGATCCTCCCCACCGAAAGGCCCTCACTCTACTACCCCAGCTGTGACATTGCAGGACAAGCTGCTGCTGCTATGCCCAGGCCCTCCTCCTACTGTGGATCCTCCTGCGATGGCGAGTAGGAATAAGGGTTACAAAAAGAGGTAACCCGCTCCCCTTTCTTCTGTAAATATGTACATAGCTGCCTAGAACGTTAGAGGTCTTATGAATTCCGTTACACGGGCTGAAGTACGGAAACTTGTCACTTCTCATAATCTGCGCCTAATTGGGCTCATTGAGACCAAAGTCCCCGAGGATACTTTTGATTCCCTATCCTCCTTTTTGCTGAATGGCTGGAAATGGATTGCGAATTATGAACACTCCCCTCGTGGAAGAATATGCGTTGGTTGGAACCTGGACTATATAAATTATGAACCCATTTCAGTTAGTGCTCAAGCTGTGCATGGCCGTGTGAGGATTATCTCGTCTACAAAGACGTGCTGTGTTTCTATTATATATGGTGAACACTCATTTATTCGCCGTCGCCCTCTCTGGGAAGATCTTATTAGGATTAATGCTCTCATGCAAGACACGGCCTGGTTGGTTGCAGGAGATTTTAACGCTATCAAGGATCCGTCCGACCGTTTTGGTGGTTCTGACACTTGGATTCCATACTTTGATGAGTTTGCGAACTGCTTAGCTCAAATTGAGTTGGAGGACCTCAGGTACATTGGCCTTAGGTTTACCTGGTCCACCTCTGCGGGTGCAAGTAGGAAAATGAGGAAAATAGATCGTGTTTTTGTTAATACCACTTGGAATATGGAATTCTCTTTCTCCGAGGCCTCTTTCCTAAACTCAGGCATCTCCGACCACTCCCCAATGGTAGTCAGAGTCATTGACCCGATTCGCAGGAGGAGGCCTTTCAAGTATTTTGATTTCAGGGCTCAGCACCCTGACTTCTCCCTCATTGTGCAGCAAGTTTGGGATATTTCGTTTCAAGGTTTTGCTATGTTTAGGCTTGTTTCCAAACTCAAAACTCTGAAAAGCCAGCTTAAACTCTTAAATAGAGATACGTATTCAAACATTTCAGTAAGAACAGAGGAAGCCAGGGAAGCTCTTCGCTCTGCTCAGCTTGATCTACATCTCAACCCTAATGATTTTGACCTCGCCAATACAGAGAAGAATTGCCGCAAGCTCTTTGTTAACCTCCGAAGAGATGAAGAATCCTTCTATAGGCAAAAATCAAGAATCCGTTGGCTCAAGGAAGGGGACCAAAATACAAAGTTTTTTCATCATTCTGTCATGAAGAGACAGCTTACAAACAGAATCCTTACGGTGAAGGATTCCTCGGGCGTTTTTATCGATGACCCTGAGGCGGTTCCCCAAGTCTTTGTTACGTTTTTCGTTGATCTGCTTTCTCCTCAATCTGGATTGTCCAAGCCTTCCTTGCAGGAGTTAAGGAAGGTCATTCGCAATCCCCTGTCGGTGGACCAGGCTAGTGACTTGACCAAACCAGTGCTAATCCCTGAAATTCGAGAAACAGTTTTCTCCCTAGCGAAGGGGAAAGCGCCGGGTCCTGATGGTTTCATTGCCGAATTCTTCAAGAGATGCTGGGATACTGTTGGCCCGCTTGTAATAGAGGCAAAGTGCAAGAATTCTTCACATCAAGCATCTCGCTCGAGAGAGGTGAATAATACCATCCTTGCCTTAGTCCCTAAGGTCCCTAATGCTTGTGATGTCTCGGATTTTCGCCCTATTGCATGTTGCAACACCATTTATAAGATTATTACAAAGATCTTAGCCAATCGCCTAGTTGCTGTCCTCAGGAACTTAGTTGACTACTCTCAAAATGCCTTTATCAAAGGGAGGAGGATTAGAGATAACATTCTTTTGGCTCAAGAATTATTTGTTGGGTTTCATTTAGAACCTTACCTTCCCAAATGTGCGATAAAAGTGGATTTCCAAAAGGCCTATGATACTATCGATTGGGATTTTCTTCAATTAACACTCACGGCATTTGGCTTCCCTGATGTTTTTGTTCGGTTGATTATGGCTTGTGTTCGGTCTCCCAAATACTCTATTTCAATCAATGGAGAACTTCATGGTTTCTTTGCCGGAGGGAGGGGACTACGACAAGGAGATCCTATGTCCCCTTACCTGTTCACTCTTGTGATGGAGATATTCTTTGGAATTCTAAACTCCCAGACTTCTCTTAAGGAATTCCATCCCTATTGGAGGTGCAAGGCAACTCGGCTGACTCATCTTTTTTTTGTAGATGACGTATTCCTTTTTTGTCGGGCTGATTGGGCGTCTATCACCTTAATGAAAAAGGGCCTTGATATATTTTCTTCATGGAGTGGCTTAATCCCGAATAGAAACAAGAGCGAAATCTTTATGTTGGGAGGATCTCCTTCTCTTCGCAATGATATTCAAATGGCCTTTGGTTTCCAAGAAGATACTTTGCCTGTGCGATACCTCGGGGTTCCCATCATCTCTTCTAGACTTCGGAAAGTTCACTGTGTTGCTCTAATTGATCGGATCACTGCTAGGGCTCGATCTTGGACTCAAAGATTTCTATCATTTGCTGGAAGACTGCAGCTCATCAGGTCGATCCTCCATTCCATTCGTCATATTGGTCAAGTGTGTTTACCTTACCGGCTTCGGTTCTGATTAGTATTGAAACAATCTTGAGACAATTCTTATGGAAAGGATCCGCACTTGGTAAAGGTGGGGCTAAGGTTGCGTGGGATGACATATGCCTCCCAAAAAATGAAGGTGGGCTTGGCATAAGGAATTTGAAAGACTGTAATAGAGAGGCCATGCTTAAGCACATATGGATCCTTTTCACTGACAAAGAATCGTTGTGATGTCGATGGATCCATTCTAATTTCTTAAAAAAGGACAATTTCTAGATTTCCTCAACACCTTCTACTTGTTCTTGGGACTGGAAAAAAATTTTGCAATTGAGAACAAAGTTTAGGTCTTGCTTCGCTTGGAAGATTGGTAACGGATTCTCGGTTTCCTTATGGTATGATCAATGGCTAGCTGATGGCCCCCTGGATCTTTTATTTCCGAGATCCATCATTGAATTGTCGGGTCTCCCTAAGCATGCTGTTGTTGCAGATTTATTCCCCCCCCCCTCGGTCACTCATTTAAGAGTTCACTTGAGAGTTGTGGCTTCTCTATCTCGGATCGGACTGCTGCTCCGGATTGTTTCACCTGGAATCGTCACCCAACCAGATCATTTTCTGTTGCCTCTGCTTGGGATTTCATTAGAACAAAGAAGGAAAGAGTTTCTTGGGACTCCTTTATTTGGAACTCTGATATTGTCCCTAGAAATCAATTTAACTTGTGGTTGATTACCAAGAACGGGTTACCCACCAGAATTCCTTATCCATTCGGCATAATCGACTCGGGTACTTGCGCATTTTGTAATGTTATTCCAGACTCTATCGATCACTTATTCTTCAACTGTCGTATCTCGGCCATGCTTGCTTTTTTTGGGCGACGAGATGCAATCTACCTTGGAAATTGAGGCCATGGATGGACAACCTTGCTTGGGCGATCAAGCTGCTCTCCGGTAAGGATTTCTACCATCGGATTGCGCGGTTCTCCTTCGGTGCCCTTTGTTATTTGATTTGGAAGAAAAGGAATGATATTATTTTCCGAGGGGAAGCACTGTTTGTCCCTGCTTTGAAGAACCACCTTATGAAGATAGTCAAAGATAAAGCGACTACGTTCACAAGTGTTCCGGACACTCCGAGAAATAGGCGTCTCCAAAGAAGCTGGGATCTTGATCCCTCCATCTTTACGGATCGTCTTGGGCTTTAGATTCCCCGCTTCTTCTCTCGCTCTGCTACAAGCTTTATCATCTCTCCGTTCTTCGTTTTTGAATGTTTGGCGGAGGTCTGGTGGTTGTAGTTGTTTTGTATTGTAACCGTGGTTCTTCTCCTTTTGGTTTGCTTGCCTTTGGCTTTTGTCACGGCTCCCTTCCACTCTTCGGTGTTCCTTAGAGTGTAAGCCTTTGGCGCCGTCTTTTGTATTTTTGTCCAAAGCTATAATATTCTTTACCTTTACCAAAAAAAAAAAAAATGAGAGAGAGAGAGAGAGAGAGAGAGAGAGAGAGAGAGAGTCGAGTGTGAGAGCTTTCGAGCCAACGCCCCTAGAGAGAGAGATCAACGGTTGTCCCCAGAGAGAGAAAAAAAAATCCCCCTCGTGAGAAACCACCCCTTTTCTTTTTATATTTTCCATTTTTTTCATTCTTTTTTATTTTTTCTTTTCTCTTCTTTTTTTCTGTTTTTTTTTTTCTCTCATTTTTTCTGCTTTATATCATTTTTTATCTTCTCTCTTTTTATCTTCTTCTTCTTTTTTTCTTTCCTTTCCTTTTCCTTTTTTCTTTTCTTTTCTTTTTCTTCTTCTCTTCTTTTTAAAAAAAAATTAAATGGATATTAAAATGTCAGCAAAATTTCAGGTGTCAACATACCTTATGCATAAAAAAGGCAGACTAGCCTTAAGCAATTGTGTGTTTGTGTGCTTAAACCATGCGAGCTAATTTTCCCTTTTTCTCTTCAAATTTCCATTATGGATTATAAATCTTAGAATAATAAGATAGCACATTATCCTAATGGCATGCTCTGCACTCGCCTTCATGAGGATTTTGTGCATCAGAAATTGAGGCCACAAAGCCTTATGTTTGAAGTGAGGGTTTAGATGGATGATAATGTAATTGGCACATTATCCTAATGGCATGCTCGCTTGGTATTGGAAGGGTCCATAAAGGTTTCAGATTTGCCAATTACAATTCTCATATACATGTAATAAGGAACATTGTAATATACTTCCCAAAAATCATGTAATTAACGTGGCATGCATTGAGAAAAAGAGCAAGAAGAACCATAAATTATTCATTTGATCTAACCTAATTCAAATGGGATGCAGAGGGAAAACATAGAATGGAAAGATTCTGTTAGCTTCCAAAGAATTGACGATTATTCAGATACCACCAAAAGAAAAAGGCATCTTTCGTCTAAACAATGTCAAGGACTGCACTCCTTTCTCAAGATAAAGGAGTTGGACCAGGATGAGCGATTTTCAAATTCGTTTTTAGCCTTGGAAAATTTAGAGAGAAAACAAATTTCCCACAAAAGTGGCTTCCTATCATGCACGATTTTGCTAGGCCGAAGAGAGGGGCCTAGCAAAATGGAAGATTATAAGTAATTGGAAGATTATCCATGGAAGATTATAGGTAATTGGAAGATAATCCACGCTGACACCTCAAAACACTTAATGTAATGTTTGGTTAATGGTCATGGAATCATGAAAGGAATCTCAAACCGTAAAATCAAATAGAGGACAATAATCGGGAAAATGTTTAGGGATCTTATGTGGTTCTTCATCCTGTTTCTATCCCTAGTTTTCCGTTATTCGCTTGTATACGTTGATTGGAAACGCATTCCCTTTCTTACATGTACAACATATTTGTTATTTTAAGAGATGGGCTTTATTCGATGAGCATAATTCAACATGGAATTCCACTCTGAACCCAACCTAAGAAAAGAATTTCTGAATCAATTTAATAATTTAGACTTTTTTTGTTTCTCAAAAATAAATAATTCGATAAATATTTTCCTAAAAATGATCGTTTATATCACTCGAAATAATTATTTAATAAGAAATATTTTTTTTTTTGGTAAAGAGAAATATTTTTATTATTCACAATAATTTATGTCTAGATATTTTTCGTGGAAGGTAAACAAATTTTTAGTTTGTTTATTTTAATAAGCAATATAAATAATTATTTTTATGAAATGTATTTTAAATCATTCTCTTAATCAAAGATGCACTCCCTTTACATCTGTGCTGTAGTTCCATCTTCACTCTCGATTGTATTAATTAATTATCCAAGCCAAAAGTAAAGCAAAATATGTTTGTGCTCTAAATAGGCAATTATATTCTAAACAGCATTTCATCAACCAACATTTAGTTTTTCTCATGGACTAATGGCATCTATTTTTATGGTCATCATAGTCAAAAACTAGATTGGAAATTAGAACACCTTTTGAATAGAGGAGATTATTTATAGCCAAAAGAAGCAACATGGACAGACCACTTTTCTTAGCCGTCGCATCAACAAACAAATGGAGAAAATGATGGAGATGCAATCCTATTTTGATGACAGCTTAGCACTGTACTATTGTGGGCCAACAAAAGCATGTGATCATTGTCTTTTACCGAGACAATGAATGATTAGATAGCCTCGTTGATGACATGGAAGTGACAAGCGGTACCTCTACTAGTGTACCTTTTGAATGGAGGATATTATGTAAAGCCAAAGGAAGCAACATGTACGGACCATTTTTATTAGCCATCACATCAACAAACAAACAGATAAAATTATGGAGATGCAATCCTATTTTGATGACAGCTTAGCAATGTACTAATTTCCCGCCAACGGAAGGATGTGATCATCATCTTTTACCAAGACAATGAGTGATTAGATAGCCTCGTTGATGACATGGAAGTGACAAGCAGTACTTCCACTAGTGCATCTACTTTCATATAAGGATGGATTCCCATTATATTATTTCGTGCTTTGGCCTACAATCAGGCGCAAGGGAGAGCATTAAATTCCATAAATAAGCCGATTGACATTTCTTTATCGAGTGCTTAAATCAGAAGAAAAACACATTGTCTTATCATGTCTTATCATGTCATGCTATTGTTGTTACACTTAAGTAGTCAAAAATAATTGAAATGCCACGTTAGATGATTTCAATGAGATTTAACTAAAATGTTTTATTGCATTTTGCCTTGTAAGTTTAAGACTACATTATTTCAATTAAAAAGTTTATTTCTTGATAGGTTTGAAATTTCGGTACAATAATTCTAGGAGAGATTGTGCAATCATCTCAAATATATGACAACTCAGTTTTCACAATCTCATGCTCGCACTCAACTCAATACAATATATATACTGGCATCAGACTTGATCAAACTCTAATATTAAAAACTGAATTATAGTGTAAAGCTTCGAACTCTATCTCAAGTTCTCATAAAAAATTTCAAAAATAATGATTTTTTTTTCATTGTCCTTAGTAAAATCCTTTAAATTATTAACAAGGCTTGCAAGTCACATTACTGTAGTATTACAAAATTTGACACCTCTGTTATTTCCCTTGTAAGTTTAAGACTACGTCATTTCAGTTAAAAAGTTTTCTTTTTCTTTTGATAACCGAGGAATTGGGTCTCGCCACAAGCCGCAATTTAAACGTAAAACTCGGGAGAGGTTAACCCAGGACCCCCGCTTACAACACTTTAACAACGAGAGGGTTCGAACGCTCGACGTCTGCGATGAGGGAGAGAACTCACACCAACTGCGTTGCGTTGGGTTATTTCAGTTAAAAAGTTTATATCTTGATAGGTTTGAAATTTCAGTATAATAATTTTAAGAGAGATTGTGCAATTATCTCGGAAATATGACAATTCGGTTTTCTCAATCTCGTGTTCGCACTCAACTCAATACAATATATATATATATATATATATATATATATATATATATATATTCGCATTAGACTCGATCCAACTCTAATATTAAAAACTAAATTATAGTGTAAAGCTTCGAACTCCATCTCAAGTTCTCATAAAAAATTTCAAAAATAATGATTTTTTTCGGTTGTCCTTAGTAAAAATTTGAGTTGGATATACAAAATTTGACACCTCCGACATGGCAATCCATATTGTTAGGTCCAAATACATAAAAGAAGGGGTGAAGTGTTTTTTTTATACATATAATAATATTTATCTTTCTAGAACCAGCACCTTATTTAAAAAATGTTTTTTTTATAAGCAATTAAACTGTTAATTTGCAATAAGAAACTTATAGAGTTTAGGGAAAAAGAAATTACAAAATTTATTTATAGAATTTCAATTAGGATATGCTTTCTCTTCTAGCTCTAGCAGCTCCATTAGATGGAAATTCACTACTTCAGCTAATAGTGCAATTGCCAAGAACTTTGCATTGCGCGGACTCGACTCCTCCTACGGCTATCTCACTTTAGACTAAATAATTATTAGATCTCTTTCAATAGCCGTTCTCACACCTTGTGCACACAACACGGTAGACATATTCTCCCCCAAAATTATTTAATTATGCTTCTAAGTGTTTACAAATAATCATTCGCATATTTCGTCTCTTACCTAAATAATTGCATTCTCTCTAAGCACGACCACTTCTTCCGTGAGTATACAAATGATTTCGGCACCCTTTGCTAACTTTTAGGATCAAAGCTAAATGGGCTATAATGAAGCAGCAAAGAGATAGATCTCAAGAACACTCAATGTGTTACGATTTTTCTTGTTGCAAGCATTCAATCACAAGCTACGTTTTACTCGTAGTTTGTTCTTATAGGCCTCCAAAAACAACCCTCCTGTTTCAACCATCTGATTCAAATCGATTAAAGAAATAAGTTTCATTTCATCACACGGAAAAGAGACATTTGGAGGGCTACTAAAAAATCATCAACAAATGAAAAAATCAAAATGATAAGGTGAGTGAGTAGCAGTTGGTAAGTTTATAAATTGACTTATTATAGTGTTTGCAATTTATTTACGATGCTTGTAAAATTTCCAAAGAGTTGGTTATTCTTTAATTCATTTCAAAGTTGGTAGATTTCTAACGGCAATGATAAGTTATTGATAGCTTATTTGGCAATCAAATTGACTGTCATGCTTTTCTTTTATCGACTGTACTAGATGTTAATGTTGACTGGGTCTGCCTGTGTGGGGCCCGGTTAACGTTAATAAATAAAAGAAAAGGTCAAAAGGTCAAAAATGCAATAAAGGAAAGAAAGGTGGGCTGCTTGTTCGGAGAAGACAGGAAATGGGCTGCCAAATATGGTTGGAGTTGACTCAGATTTCAATATGTTGTTATAAGACCGAGACAGATGAGTTAAGACAGGCAAGTCCATCAGTTTCATTTGTCAATCCGTTTTGTTTACTGCACACATTTTCTAAATTATCTCAAATTTCTCTAATTATGATTAGGATTTCTTACTTCATATATATTAATCCGCTTTTACAATGACGAAATGTCATTATATTGTTGATATTGAATCTCTAATAAATTACTAAAGAAGAACCTATGTGCATCTTACTATTTTTTGTGATTAGTGAAAGTTTTTGAATTGTCCATAATTTTTTTCGCATTGAATATTCCACGTTAACTTGTTGTCATGTTTGCTTTTGTCTGTTTTTATCATTTTGGCATTATTTTTATTCATTATGAGATTATATTGCGGGAATACATTTCCTGTTATTATAGGGGTTGAGTCAATTTTGGTCCATTTAAACTTGGGAAGAAATTGATTCTACATTAGGTTAATTTTTGATGAATTGTTGCCGGTTCTCTCGAACTTTGTATCAATAATTTTGGAAATCCATCAAGTAAGGGAAATTTTCCGCATTTTCCTTTGACTACCCTGCACTCAGTCCCAAAAGCTTGGGTCAGACACATCTTTGATTTTTTGTCTCATCGACCGATAGCATTTGATTTTATGGTCTTCATCGTCGTGAAAAAGTATGATTTCTGTCCCAATCGCGTCCTCATCAGCATCTTTGATTTTTTTGTCTCATCGACCAATAGCATATGATTTCATGGTCTCCGTCATTGTGAAAAATATGATTTCTGCCCCAGTCGTGTCCTCATAAGCCCAAAGCATTTTACTTGCTTTTCCCAGAACTGCCGCAGTCGATAACACTTCAATTCGTGTTATACTATGATCTGAGAAATGGATGTTTACTGCGGGGTTCGTCCAAATCGGTTTCGTCCAGGGGCACGATAAGAAGAGATGCTCTAATATTCCTTTTTTCAAAATTTCTTGCAAGATTGATTGCAGTTTTATTTTTCAGGAGTCGTGCTTTGATTGGATATGTTCATGTTTCGGAGGAGGCTTGTGAAATTTTGAAGACAACTCGCACCATACTTGTCAGCATGCAGGGATGGAACTATCATATATTTTTAGTGGGGTCAATGCCCTAAAGACCGTAAGATAAGGTATTTTATTTAACGAAAAAATTATAAAGATGCGATCGAGCTATTTATTGATTTGAAATAGTTTTTCTACGCAAAGTCTGACTTGAAATCAACGCTTTGACATTGAATCGTGATTGTGAACAAAATTCGGTTTCAAATCCTTGTGCTTGAGCTTGACTCAATATGGTATATAGGGCTCGGAATTGAACTCGATTCAACTCCATTATTAAAAGCTCAATTCTACTCATTTGACTTGTTACGTAGGATGTTTCTTTCTATTTTTCCTAATCATATACAATATCTTCTGCATAGTCTGGTCATGCCATTTGATTGCTTTATCATCCGACTCTATCAAGCCTCGTGTTTGATTGGTGGTGTGGTTGTCTAGTAGTGCAATGTCTAAGCCCGATAATTTTTTGATAATTGTTTATCTTTTTACTTTTCTGTTTTTTGCGTCATAAAGAAGTTTATAGTACATGGAAAGACAAGATATTAGTTTTGATTTCTTGCAAGTTAGCGCATGATCCCTTTGAGGGCGACGAGGCTAAGCCTAATTACATCGATGAACAATGGAAGTAACTAAAAAGGCAATGTGGGGTTTCATTAGGCATCATCGGTTGGATTTTATTTCTTTAGATAAACTATAAGGATCCCATCCCACTACTCCTTTTGCTATTCCGATTTCCATCTTTTGGAAATGGAAAACTGTAGCCACAACAACACCGATATAAATTAAGGAATCATTATGCTAGCTGGATCCTATGAGAAACAATTAATGTCGTCTCATCCATTGATCATCAGACTTTCAGGATTATATATCACAACCACACTTCCATTCACTCACAGAACACTTCTTGGATATGTCCTTCCTCAGCACTTCATTTTGAGTAGGGATTAATAGTTCCCCCCGTACAGATTGGAGTACGAAGCCCGCCCAAAAAAATTGAATAAAATAGTCCATTCGATTTTGCTGGTATCACCAATTGACTTAGCTCTGATGACTCTTCGGAATATGAGGCAATAATAGAGCAAATCTATTAAACAGTTCTCCACCAAGAGTAGGAACTCTTTTATTATGTATGTTAGATTGATTGGTCGATTTACGACATTTTGTATAGAATTTATGAAAAAATGTAAATAGTTATAATTCGTTATAATTCAAAAATTTATTTATCGATGACCATAAAATTGCTCATGTATCATAAGAAGAAATTCAAAAAAACCCCTCCAACACAAAAGTTATTCATCACATCGAATCTCCAACATTGTATAGTAGAGTAGACGATTTATCACCGTGCATCATTCAAGTTTCACACACAAACATAAATAGAAGCTTCTAAATTCATAAACATATAATAAGATAAGAAAGACTATTGTAATTTTTGTCTCATTTATTGTCTAGATTAGACAAGTTGCTTCATCCAATGCCCACAGTCGGGGCATTTCTACTAAAAAAGCTGGTACTCTTCCATGCTAGAACTTCTCATAAATAAATGGGCCATCCGTGTCGGCTAATTGCCCCCATCGCAGCCGTTGCCGCCCCCACTCTACCGCCGCCTCCACCACCCAATCCCGCCGGCAACAATCCCGCCGGCAACAATCCCGCCCTGGTGGCCCCTGCTCCCCCTGTGGCCCTTGTGGCCCTGGTGGCCCCTGCGGCCCCTTCTCCCCCCGCGGCCCTTGCGGCCCTGGTGGCCCCTGCGTCCCTTGTGGCCCCTTCTCCCCCGGCGGCCCCTTCTTCCCCTGTGGTCCCGGTCGCTGCGTGAGCCAGATGTAGTAGAAAAGGAAACCACAAAGCGTGACGGCAACAATGACTAAACCAACAATAACCCACGTTGGAGTGTTAGGGTCATCGACTGGTGGATTGATCCATGCCGATGGAGGAGGAAAGTCCTGGCAACCCGGTTGAGTTTGTTGACACTTATTGTTCTCCATCAAGAGAATTTTGTGGAGGTAGTTCAATACGAGCAGTGCGTCTACAAACATATTATGAGGCATCAATCCAAGAGCCAATTTACCTTTTCATCATAAAGAATTGATCATCCGAGTGCGAGATCGAAATGATTCAACATAGAATTTAGCGAGATATAATGTGAGTGAAAGTAGGTGCTTGCACATATACCCTCACAAGAAGAACTGAGCAAATCGGTGAATGATGTTGCTCCAATGCTTACGCGACCTGCAAAGAAGTGAGAATTTTCGCTTGGTGGAGGTAGTGCTATATATGCCCCGCGACGCTCCCTCCCTCCTTGGGTGGGTTTTTTTCTTCTCTTTTTTTTGGCCAAAAGATAATAATTTTCATTGCTAACCAACTGAAGGCCCATGTTAGTTGAAGAGTCTAAACATAGAATTAAATATAGAGCACGAGGAGAATTAAAAGTCCAATTGTCGGAAAGTGACCTGGCTTGGTAGGTTAGGTAAGCGTTATAACAAATGCATCACAATTGTCGGAAAGTGCCAATTCAATTATAAATATTTTTTTAATTGATTGAGTATTAAATCTTTTATATTTATATCAATTCAATTCATCCAATCAAAATTGGCCGCTTAGCACTAAAATGAACACAAGGCGTTTTACGGGGGGCACCGTCGACACCGATGTGAATAATTAATAATAATATTTGAATATTTTTTTTATTTTAATCCTATTTTTCTTTTTATATTTTCTTTTCTTTTTTTTTCTTTCACTCACTTCTTCCTTCGGCTGGTCACCAGTGACCGCTAGAAATGAAGGTCCAGGAAGAACGGGGTGAGCTTCAACTACTATCCAGGCTTGGTCATGTCTTCATGTGTGATGTTCAAGAGTCGAGAATTAGGCCCATTGAAATCATACATGTGTTTGACTAATACGGTCCAAGGGAATAAGATTTTGGTGAAGGGCCAATAAAAACAATCAGGTCTGAAATGAGAAATTATTATATGTTCTATAAAATGTGTGATCCAATATCATCTTAATCATTAATCAGTTGGATCTCACTATGGGCCCACGGGATCAATTGTTGAACTAGGTTTCCACATGAGATTTATAGACCATGCCGTAACATTTCATGCAAAATGGGGTTATAGACGTGACCTAAAAAATAAAATTCACTCTACTATCCAAAATCAAGTCCACAAAAACTTATTTTAGAGCCGACCTGCTAAGGATATAAGAGACCCACTGTCAATTCGTTTCTATTTCGAGTATTCTAAAAACGTAGGAAAATGTTCTAAGATCCTCCTGAACTTAAACTGTCTTAGATGGACACATCAAAAAACCACTAACCTCAGTCCGCGCGTTGGTCTATTCTTGTCCCCATCTCTCTTATGGTCGCGGGACTCCTGTCCGAACGAAATTAAAAGACAGCCATGTGGCCAGCTAATTAGAACGGTGGAATTAAAGAAGAAACGTGGGAAAAACGACGTGAAGGCAAGGTCCATCGTCTCGTCACCGTCGGCTACGATGTTGTGTTTTAAATCTTGTCCCCCCGACTTTATTCGCCATCACATCGTTTTTTCCCACCAACTGCGGGACTCTCAAGTCTGTCGCTACCCTTACGTCGTAATGATGGTTCCAATGCCATGACAAAAGACGCTGGATAGACCCGACAAATGCATTAACTGAATCTAGTCGAAAATGGTCAAATTCAAATTAACATATTTCGTTTATTTTATCATATTTTCATATAATACAAATCACGTTACTCGTACTCGAGCTTCATATCTGATTTGGCTCATATTTTTAAAACACTTTAATATTTAAACTAATTTAAGAAAATTCAAAATGAAATGAGAGTAAATTGTGAACTTATTTAAAATCATATTATTTTGAATTTAAGTCATTCATATGATCAAAAAATAGTCTTATAACCCATTTTAACAAGTCCCTGTCAAATAAACATGATATCTCGACATTTATGAAAAATGGTCCCAATTATGTCACATCGCACATACATGTAAGAAGGAAGATTGGGATATCTCCCAAAAATCAAGTATGTAATCGATATCGCATTGGTTGAGAAAAGAGCAAGAAGAACCATAAATTATTCCTCTAATTCTACTTGATTCAAATGGGATGCTGACTGCCTTTGGGGAACGACATATGTGAAATGCAATAAGCAACATACACAGAAGACTAGTGACTAATAGTCACTAAGTAAGATATGAAAAAACACAGAATGGAAAAATTGTGTTGGATTCCAAAGAATTGATAATGTTCAGAAACCACGGAAAGAAAAAGGTGTCTTTTGTGTCGAGAACCCCACTCCTTTCTCAAGATAAAGTCAACAGCGTCCTCCGCAGTGTCCGCGACCTGCATAGGTAAGCATAAAAGAGTTCAACCGGGGTAAGCGATTTTTGGATACACTTTTAACCTTGGAAAATTTGGAGGGAAGACAAAGGAAATTAAAATAAAAAAACACAAAATAAATAAGAATAGATTGCATCTCCATCGAAAAATACATCTAGGATTGTGTCTGGGAAAACTGAAATAGATTGCATTGCATTACATTTCGATAGCATCAGTTAGATTCTTGTTTCCATATATCATAGTTTATTTCGGAAAATAATTCATTTAATATTCATATCGTATACCGCACGTTTGCATATTTTATTTTATTTTATTAGTGGTGGATTATTTTGGAGAGTTTATACTGAGTTTCCATTTATAGCTCACAAATGTCCAATTTCAAGTATTAATAACAAGGCTTTATGAATTTTTACCCCAGCTCGGTTTCTTTATTTCTTTCCACCTTTATCTATTTATTTCTTTGTTTGTTTCTTATTTATTATTGCTTGGTTGTTTAATTTTTACTTGCTCACGCAATGACTGATCATCCTTACATATAAGAGGATTTAGGGGAACAAAATTGAAGAGACCCCATGAAAACCTTTTTATGAATGGTATCAAAAGGGCATTCGTACCCCTCCTTGAGTAGCTCTTCAAGAAGTGCCATTCGTATCAGAGTTTCTTGAACATCACAAAAGATAAAACAAAGGAAGGATTATGTTCTCATGCTCGATTTGTGTACAAATGCCACTAAAGGTTTGAAATTCTGTGAAGAGCTCTCTTATTTTCTGTTAGTGCATCTTCTTTAAAAGCTTAAAAAAAAGGGAAGGGTAGAAGCGGTTTCATTGTGCAAGTGTTGTTCCTATAAATTTCTAATCATTTTGCCACTAGGTGAATATGATTCACCTCTTTGTGAATACAAGTGTAGTTTAGTTTCACGATTTGGGAAAATTTCATAAAGGGACTCGAAGTGCCATTATTTTTTCAAATAAGGACCCAAAGTGGACTTTGTTTCAAATAAATAATGACCTAAAGTAACATAACTTTCTCAAATAAGGACCTAAAGTGGATGTTGTTTTAAATGAGAATTTGAAGTGACTATGTTTGTTTCAAATAAGGACCTGACTTTCTGACAATCAATGGTATTTTCGTCATTTGCCATTTTTTTTTTATCAGGTTCTTCTTCTTCCTAACCACCGGTGATGCCCACAAAGGGCTGGGCAAGGGCTGCCCACACTGGCCATAGGTGAAGGACGGCCTCGCTTGGGCAAGGCAACCCTCACCAGACCGACCGCTAGTAAGGGCTGGCGAGGGTCGTCGCCTGCTTGCGAGGGTGGCCTTGCCCGCGGGTGGTGAGGGCTAGACGACCGTGCCAGTCATTGGCTTTAGTGGTCGAGCCTTCATCTGAGAAAGGTGAGGCCGACTCTTGCCAAATCTAGCGAGAGTGGCCTCGCCTACGGTTAATAAGGTCGCCTAGCCCTCGCTTGCCGTGGGTAAGGCCACCCTCGCCAAATCTAGCGAGGGTTGGCCTCACTTAGGGCCAACGAGGGTTGACCTTGTAGATGGCCCTAGGCAAGGGTTGCCTCGCTTGTGGCCAACAAGGGTGGCCCTCGACGATGAGGGCAACTCTCTCCCAGCCCTTTATGGGCATCGCCAGTGGCCGGTCGACCACCGACAAAGAGGAAGAAGAAGAACCAAAAAAAAAAAAAAAAAAAAAAAAAAAGGAAGAAAATAAGGGAAAATGGAAAATAATGAAAATACTAAGACTGGTCAGAAAATTTAATTAATTGGTGAGGTCAAGTCCTTATTTAAAACAACCAAAGTCACTTCAGGTTCTTATTTGAAACAACTAATGCCAATTCATGTTCTTATTTAAAACAAAGTCCACTTTGGGTCCTTATCTGAAAAAATAAGGATACTTTGGGTCCTTTTTTAAAATTTTCCCTTGTTACTGAAGTACCTGCATGCAATGAAGGAAAATTGAAAAAGTATTGTTGATACCTAAATTTTGATAACCCATTTAATTATTCCTTAATTGTATAGAAAATTATGAATTAATTTTAACCCCGACAAAAAATGATTTTCATTAAATTGCATTGCATTTAGGTATTAGGAGCATTTTCATTATTATTATTAAAATTTTGAAAAATTATTATTTTTTAACTTTTTTTAAAAAAATTATCATTTAAAAAAAAAGGGAGACTGGGCCGAGGTACATCGGCTCGGCCTTTTCTTCTTTTCCCTCTTCTTGTCCCACGGGGCCAGCCCATTTCCCCTTGTTCTTGGCCCGGCCCGCGGAGCTCTTCCTTCCTCCTCCCTCACGCCTCGCATGCGTTCTGCAAAAAGAAAGGAAGACGTACGGATCAGCGGAGGCAACAGAGCAGCGGAGGGGGCGTCGAGCGGGATGTTTGGTCGGGGGCAGGCCAGCACGGCGACCTGGCGGTGGCAGGGCCATTCGTGCCTGCCGCGAGCTTAAAAGACGGGGGAGGAGAGAGAGAGAGAGAGAGAGAGAGAGAGAGAGAGAGATTCGGAGATGGAGAGATCGTGAGAGCAGCCGAGGGAGAGAGTTTGAGAGCGAGGAGTCCTCCAGCAGTGCGGCCACGCCTGACGCCGTCCGACGACTCCCGACCGCGCTCTCGAGCCCGTGGCTCCCATTCCCCGCGCAAACTCTCCGGTAGGTCACGTTTCTTGTCTTTCTTCGATTTTTCACGGGACGAGCCGTTTTTCGAGTATCCCGGCTTGAAGGCGTGCGAGGCGACCGGACGTGGTCCGATCTATCAAGCTCGCCTCCATTCGCCGTCGCCGAGCCGGGTAGGGACCCTCGGCCAACCCCCCGTTTGTGCCTTGTTTTGCGCCGTTTTGGGCTTGCCAGACCAGGCTTCTTCGCTGTCCGGTTCCCACGAGCACCGGCCCCGTTCGTCTGTGTGCCGCTATTTTGGGTCACCGCTTGTTGATTATTGCGAGTCCCGGGGCGAGTTGGTCGGTTTTTCCCCCTTTTATTTAGCTAGTGTGGTTCAAATGTTCGATGAAATACTTGAACCAAATCCGTTCGGCTTAATCTCAACTTTTGAGTTGTCGGAAGGAGCCGTGAACATGTGTGACGCTGTGTAACCTCTCTTGTGATTAGCAAGTACGTTTTCGGTCATAATTCATTTCTACCGATATTTTTAGGGTTGTTTTGCTTCGGGCCTTGGCATATCCCTGCGGTTGTCCTCGGTGTTTGGGGTGTGGCCGCCAACGGGAGCCTCGAGTGATTAGCGATGGAGACAAGTGGTTGCTCGGTGGCTGAAAGTCGCTTGCTATGAAGATGATGGGATATGGTCGCGTCGTTGACAACGAGCAGAATCTTATTCGCGTTATGCTTTGGACAGAGTCTCGGTTGTGGATGTGTGGGGGCTCTCCTCATAGTTTTTACTGAGCATGAGCAGCTCGATGACTAGAGGAAACCGTTGGTGGTGGTCCCGTAGCTTGATTGTTGAGTACGTATGCGTGCTCACTGTCTTGATGGTTTGTTGTGTAGAGCTTTGTTCGTTGATTTTCTGGTCTAGTGAGCTTTAGCCATGGTGGACTCGTGTTCTGTTGGCTTGGAAGGAGGTATCATGGGGAAGACGACTCACGCTCGGTGAAGGAGACGACAATAGGGGCTTAAGTTGCGTTTTGTCGAATTGGGGTTAGAAAGGGTAGAAATGGGGTGGGCTTGAGGATAAGATCAATTGTGCCCTCTAGTCTAAACCGTAAGTCCAAGTTCATCCATGTTCTGGCTAGGTCCCTATTTTCGGACTACTAATTAATTGAATAAAAAATATATATTTCTCAAAAATAATTTAAAAATTAATTAAAAATTCCGATTTTTTTCTTAAATTTTTCCTAAAGTCAGAAAATGCTTAGAAATAATCTTTCAAGGTAGCCCTCTCTTATAGTTACGAGAAAATCATTGATAAGAAAATTGTGTTAAAAAATTAAACAAGTCCTTTAGCTCTACCATAAGGTTCCAATTATCCTTAAAATAAATGCCGTTGATTACGCATTTTCCATATGTTGATTATGGTTTCCCTTTAGCTTAGTTAGAAATGGTAGGCTCCTTATTTGATAATGCTAGATCTTGCTCTCCCAATGCAATTTATTTGATGCCCCTTTAGTTGCTAATTGTCATGTTAATGATTGCATGTCTGCATGGTCACCTTATATATTAATCAACATGTCTAAAATTAACGTAGCCTACTTGATAGAAAATCTTTTTGAAATGAATAAGATTATGTACCAAAATAGTATTAATTGTTTAATTAGTATAATCAAGTCCCCATCCATAAATTCTTTTGTTGTGTAGGAGGTGAGTTACACTTTAATGTGTCACTTGGTTCTTAGTCAACCTCAATAGGCTGCTGGGGACTCTTTATTAGAAAATTTTTACGAACACTTCAAAGTTGTAGGAGGTATGGGTTTAGGGGAGCCTAAACTAGATCATATGTTTATTTTTTAGGCAATACCCCTAAATTTATTTTTCTCCGTACGAAGGGATAGGTTGTGACAAGTAAATATAGATTTTACACTCATCATCCGTTGGATGGGTACATATACATAAATTTATTCAATGCTACTCTGTATTGAAAATTTGATCATTGGTAATCTACCTTTTTATACACATAGGAGTGGATATTACTCGTGTGAAAGTGACTCATCTGGCACGTCCATGTGCTAGCGCATGCACTCCTTTATACACAGAAGTGGATATTACTCATGTGAAAGTGACCCACCTAGCACGTCCATGTGCATACGGCAGGCGCATGTGAAGAGTTACTTATCATTTAAAGCACTTGTGTGAAAGTGACCCACCTGGCACGTCCATGTGCATACGGTAGGCGCATGTGAAGAGTTACTTATCATTTAAAGCACTGTGAAAGTGACCCACCTGGCACGTCCATGTGCATTTGGCAGGCGCATGTGAAGAGTTACTTATCATTTAAAGCACTCGTGTGAAAGTGACCCACTTGGCACATGGCAGACGCATGTGAAGAGTTACTTATCATTTAAAGTACTCGTGTGAAAGTAACCCACCTGGCACGTCCATGTGCTAGCGCATGCACTCCTACTGCAGGCGCATGTGAAGAGTTACTTATCATTTAAAGCCTGTGCTTTTCATACGGGAAGGGATTTAAAATAACATCTTAGTTTCCAGGACCCACACCACTCATAAGTGTTGCCATTGTTTTGTCTTGTCTTCTTCGTCCCATGGTCACTCACAATTATTGGTTTGGACAAGTTGGACGGACCCAAGAAAAAGGAAAAAATAAGGAAGAAAGAATTGACTCATGTGGATCATCCTATGGGGGCAAGAGAAAAGGTGAAGTTCGTCCGTTTCAGGTCAAAGAAAATTTTACTGAAATTGTGAACATGGTCTAAAGAGTCCCAGGCAAGGAAAACAAAACAAAGGAGAGACCGAAGGGCTTGTAGAGGAATAGAAAGCCAATTTTGTGGAATAGCAGCTTAGTTACAAGCCCACATCAGTAGGAACAAAAAGTGTTAAAATCTTATCTATATGTCCATGCGGAGAGAGATCATATTTTAAAGAAAAATATCTATCTAAATTGAGATTATGCCTTTTGACAATGTAAATGGAATAGTGCAATAATTTGAATTTGATGATTAAGAGCTGAATTAGATGTAATATGTTTGTAGTTACAAATCTAACAATTGAAAGAATAATTGCAGTAGAAGCTGTAAGATTTATCGCGAAAATACAATTGAGTTTTAAAACTTTCAATAAGTAAACTCAATTCTAAGAGATTTTTGCTTTTTGGCATTTCCTCTATTTTCTTCTCCCCAAATTTGAGCTTGCTTAAAGGTTAATTAACTTTGATTGGTGGATTCTTGCAGAGTGATCCATAGGCAGCTGTGTTCTTGAGGAAAAGAGATGGGATGCTTCAGGGACTTGGGAGGATTAGAAGTTATATTGAGTAGGTTGGATCCCCCATGGATTGAAAAGATGCATTTAGCTCATCAGTTTGACTGTTCGGCTTTTAGTTATGGATTGAAAAGAACTTACAGGCTACATACTTTTACTATGGTTATAGATCGCTTAATTTTTGGTTATTTCTTGAAGATGATATATAACAACAGATGCTCATCTCTTTTCTTACCTTTGATGTTGGACGATCTTATGTTTGGTAGGAATTCGAATATCATTTGGCAATTTTGTAATAATGACTTGCAATTACCCTTGCAATTAGGCTTATTGGGGAAGTATATACTAGTTCATTCAAATTACTTGGGTTTACATTTGCCTTTTATCTATCCAATTTGAGAAAGAAGAAATGTCAATGGTATCACTAATCGGGAGGTTTCCTTGGAGACGTCAAAGTTGATGGACCAAGAGACTCTAGGAGAAGGTAACTGTGCGGGGTCTAAAGCCTTCAGCTTCCGTTAACTCTTATGACTAAAAAAGATATATGTCCATTTCTCTTAACACAACTGCTAGTGAAATCTTAAATTAGCTAATTAATGTGATACATTTATGGAAATTTTATGACATAAATATGAGGAGTGGTGGTTGATAACTCCTAATTATTTAGCATGTCATCATGCCATCCAATTTTGATTGGTGCACATGATCTACTCTTTTTGATTGACTATGACCTCCTTTTGAAAATTAGGGTATTACAATTGCTCTGTTCCTTTTCGCTCCAAATACCCAATGTGAGGCTTTCTTTATGTCTCACCTCACATGTGCACTAAATATACTCCTCTCACATGTGAGTCTTGATAAAGGCTAGTAAGAACATCTAGAGGGGGTGAATAGGTGTTTAAAATAAACCTTGGAAAATATATGCGGAATAAAATAAATTTTAAACAAAATAAAGGAGTTAAGGGAAAGGAATAAGAACACAAGGTTTATAGTGGTTCGGCTTAATGTAAGTCTATGTCCACTCTCCCACGCTAACAACCTTTTGCTGGATTCCACTATGCAATCAACAAGAGATTACAACTTTGAATGCAAATACTTAGTAGTAGATCACACTATCTCACTAAATCACTCTTTTGGTATTTCTCTCAAGATCACAAATGTTTAAGCTCACGAGAGACAAGTGTATAGTCGAAGTTGACTCAGACTTTGGAATTATAAATTCTACGCTCCGTCTCTTACTTGCTCATTGGTCCTTGATCTCCTTAAATACTCCTCCACTTCCAAACTAGCCATTGGACAATATCTTGAGGATCGTCTTCCAATCAACCCATTGGACAGATATGTATCTAGAAGATTTGGTAGCCGTTGAGTGACAAAAGTAAAATCCCAAATTGATTCTGATCGCCCATACAAACAAAATCTTGGTTTCCATAAGTAGAGCTTCTTCATATAGAAAGTTCTTGTCTTCATGATCCAATCGTCAATTAATTAGATTGAGTTAATCAAATCAATCTTGATGTAGAATCCAAATCAAATCACTAGCCGTTATACATCCTAGAATAAACCAAGGCTTTGAAGAATTGAAGATAAACTTGAATCTGTCTTCATCTTCGTTCTTCATCGCGTTCAATCTGGAATTCGTCAGCGTGGGCAGACTCTGAATCTAGAGTCTGGCGGTCTTCAGACTTTGATGGAAGAGTCTAGAAGTCTTTAGACTTTGATGGTAGAGTTTGGAAGTGTTCAGACTTTGATACTTGAGTTTGGAAGTGTTCAGACTTTGATACTTGAGTTTGACTGACTTCAGACTTTGATAAGGTCTTGAAATCTTCAAACCGAACTTCTGGGTCTGGAAGTCTTCCATCTGAAGTAGAGTCTGAGTGCGATAGACTTTACAGTCTGAGTCTGAACATTTTCTGTGCGATAGACTTTAAGATCTGGACACGGTTTGAATAAGTTCAGCTTCAATATAGAGTCTATCTTCTGGTTCTTTCAAGCATAGACTTTGATAATATCCTTTACATGTTCTATCATCTGCATAGTCTATTACTCAACAATTAAACACGTTAGTAGCCTTTGATTTATTTTGTCATCTTTAAAATATCATAAGGGATTTCCCTAACAATCTCCCCATTTTTGATGATGACAAAACAATCTCTGAATATGCAGATGTGTAATCACACTTTCAAAAATATTGATAAATCAAAGCAATCGCATATCAGAAAATAGCAAATAGATTGAGCATAACAATATATAGAAAAGTAATCGCAGCTCCATATTATGCAATAAATAATATTAACCAATCAACACATATACATATTTATATTCTCTCCCCCTTTTTGTCATAATCAAAAAGCGATAACAATAGATATAGTATCACGTAGAGAATATAAAATGATGATAAATGTGTCTTGCATAATTTTCAAAAATCAGCTTTTATAAAGTAAGTCGAATATTAAAGATATACAATATAGCTCACTTCGATCATATATATCAACAAATAAAAATCATGGATGCATTATAAAAGTCACTTACCCTTTTTGTCATAATAAAACAATAATATCAATAAGGGATTTGTTAATGACAAAACGTAATCAAAGATGCACTAACCGGATTTTTAGAATTCTGTCACATTTACCTTTTCCTTCATTCCATAATAATCAAGATCATGATCAATTCAAAAAGATTTTTCCATAATTGATCAAAGCTCCCCCTCAATTTGTTGCCTTTTTGAGGTGATCACGATTCTTTTCCTTTTCTTTTGGATTTGCTTTCTCCCCCTATCCTCATGACAATATTTCCGAATAGAAACAATTGTAGCTTGTGCATGTTGAGCATAATATTTTTCCATTATTTTCTTCATAACAACGATATCCACAACGATCATTTGCATTTTGAAATTCGAGGCAAAAATTTATTTTCTTTAATCAAGCTTTTCTCAAATTTAACCTGCATAAACTTAACAAACTTTTTGCACAAATAAGTTGTAACAATATAATATATAATGTCTTTTCTTCAAACAAATAAATTGAATAGCATATATAAAGATATCAAATATTTAAATTTAGAGCTACTCAACCTTTCATACGACACATAAGGGATTTCCTCAATAATTTGCAAAAACTTTGCACAAGAAATAGTATTTTTGAATAGTATAGAATCTCCACAATTTTCAGATCGAGCTTTCCAAAATCCATATAAAAGATTCTATTACCACCAGCAAAATCTTGTATAATAGATAATAATCTTTGCAAAAATGTCACGTAATATCTTTCTTTGATTTGCGGATCAAACTTGCTAGATATGAGACATCTTCTAAGAATATAGCAAGAGTATCCATAAATGTGCAATAATATCTTTCAAGATCAAAGGGATTTCCTTGAGCATAAATCTCAGATATATTATAGATGCATTTCACAAAAAGAAAGTAGATATTTCCATCACGTGCCAAATCAAGTAAAAAACTTGCAACGCCTTATATTTATGACAAAAATATTTGCAATATAATAAGCAATCATCCAAAATTATGATAAATGCATGTAGAAATTTATAAGGCGGGATGATAAAAAAAATTTCTTACCCATGGTATATGTTTGAAATATACTATTGAAAAATAAAAATCATTATCAATCTTCGCCTGAGATTCTTTTCTTATTGCACCAAAATTTGCATAGATTTGCAATCATTCTTGCCTTATTGAATTTCCTACAATACACTCATTTCCTTTTTGGTATCCATCAATTTGGATCCTTCCATTCCGTTAGAGTAAAATAGAAAATCTCCATAGATAAACAAATATTCTTTCTTAATTCATCATAACAAATTATTTGAGGAAAGAATATTATGCACAATAATATCTTGAAAAGGAAATTCTTGCTTAGTCAAAGCACAATAAAATCAGGGAGAATGAAATCCTTGAGTATTAACATCACGTAGAATCAGATTTTTAATTTGCTAAACATGACAAAATACGAGAGTATAAAATCAAACCAAATAAACTCAATTGTCTCTAAGCAAGATATCAAAAATAATCACATGTATCAAATCTCGAATCACAAAAACAAATCACATGATTCTTTCTTCAATAAAAACAAATCATTGAATATGGTCATAATAAAGTCTAAATCAATCAATGCACAAAGAGAATATAATGAGAATTTTTAAATTTTGTACTAAAAAAAATACCCTTACCAAATTCTCTTTCTTCTCTTCCTTTATTTCCTACAAAAACAACTCATCTTTTCTTTGGTACCCATTTTTTCTTGGGTCCTTGAAAGTTAGTAGAATATGTTGCTTTTATCCAATCTTTCTTGACAGGTTTCCAAACTTTATGACATTCTTTTTCAAAGTGTTTCGAGTCTCCACAATGTGAACACTTGAGGGCATTTCGACCAACAGGTTTTGTAAAGATCCTTTGAAGATGCTTCTTATACGCAAGTCTAGGAGGCCTTTGTCTAAGTCTCTCCTTGACTTTAGGAAAATCAATTAGAGAATCACTTTCCTTTTTGAAACCAAGTCCCGACTTATTATAGTAAGGAACTTGTATGGAAAGAATATGCTCTAATGTTTTTGAACCATTTGAAAATTTTGTCGAGATATTTGAAAATTCCTTTTTTAAAGAATCATTTTCTTTGACAAGTAAATCTTGACTTTCTTTTGTTTGTTGAAAATCTTTTTGCAAAATTTCAAACTTTTCTTTTTGAGAAATATCCTGTTGCCTAAACCGAGAATTCTCCTTTTTAAGTTTGGAGATCCTTTTAAGATACGATTTGAGATTTAAATAGAGCTAATTTATATACTTTGAAACTTTGATAGGAATTTTTGAATGGCTTACCTCGATTTCTTCATCGAATTCTGAGTCTGTGTCCAAGTCAGACTCAGATTCTGAATGCGCCATCAAGCATATATTTCCTTCCTCATCATCTTCTTTCATTATTCTTTTCTACCCATTATGTTTGTATTTTCTTCTTCCATTGAGTTTCCTTCTTTTGCTACTCAGATTTTTGAATTTCTTGATCATAAAAGCAAGTTCTTCGTCATCCATGTCATTTTCTGAGTCTATATCATCAGAATCAGCATTAGATATAAAAGCAATGGACTTCTTACCTTCAGGATCTTCATCATGGATTTGTTCCATTTCATAGGATTGAAGAGTGCCAATCAGTTCATCAATGCAGAGTGGCATAATCCTTTGAGTCTCCCGGATTGAGGTCTTGACATGGTTCCAATCTTTTGAGAGACCTCGCAAGAGTTTGTTGACCTTCACTGGAGAAGAAATTGGATGACCATGATACGCCAAACCGTTTACAATTTCTGTAAAACGATCGAACATATCTCCAATCGACTCTCCTTGCTTCATCTTGAAGGATTTATATTTGCCAAACAGGAAGTTTACTTTTGTCTCTTTTACACGATCGGTTCCTTCATATGTAACATGAAGTCTATCCCAGACTTCCTTGGCTATTTCACATGAAGAAATTATGTTATATTCAACAGGAGACAATGCGCAATATAAAGAATAAATGGCTTTTGCATCAAGTGCTTCTCTTTTGGTCATCTTCATCCGAGACATAGGAGCGGGGTTGATTCCTTTTTCCACAACATCCCATTGTAAGGGATCTTTGGATCTTAGGAATGCCTTCATTTTATTTTTCCAACCGTTGTAATCCTTTCCATCAAAATATAGTGGTCTGGTGTTGCTTTGCCCTTCCATAAGTCCTGGTGCCAAGATACTAGCCATAAAAGATCTTTAGCTCAAAAGTAAAAACACTTTAATAAAACGAGCACTTGGCTCTGATACCAATTGATAAAGGCTAGTAAGAACACCTAGAGGGGGGTGAATAGGTGTTTAAAATAAACTTTGGCAAATATATGCGGAATAAAATAAATTTTTAGGAGTTAAGGGAAAGGAATAAGAACACAAGGTTTATAGTGGTTCGGCTTAATGTAAGTCTACGTCCACTCTCCCACACTAACAGCCTTCTGCTGGATTCCACTATGCAATCAACAAGAGATTACAACTTTGAGTGCAAACACTTAGTAATAGATCACACTATCTCACTAAGTCACTCTTTTGGTATTTCTCTCAAGATCACAAATGTTTAAGCTCACGAGAGACAAGTGTATAATCGAAGTTGGGTCAGACTTTGGAATTATAAATTCTACGCTCCGTCTCTTACTTGCTCATCGGTCCTTGATCTTCTTAAATACTCCTCCACTTCTAAACTAGCCGTTGGACAATATCTTGAGGATCGTCTTCCAATCAACCAATTGGACAGATATGTATCTAGAAGATTTGGTAGCTGTTGAGTGACAAAAGTAGAATCCCAAATTGATTCTGATCGCCCATACAAACAGAATCTTGGTTTCCATAAGTAGAGCTTTTTCATATAGAAAGTTCTTGTCTTCATGATCCAATCGTCAATCAATTAGATTGAGTTAATCAAATCAATCTTGATGTAGAATCCAAATCAGATCACTAGCCATTATACATCCTAGAATAAACCAAGGCTTTGAAGAATTGAAGATAAACTTGAATCTGTCTTCATCTTCGTTCTTCATCGCGTTCAATCTGGAATTCGTCAGTGTGGGTAGACTCTAAATCTAGAGTCTGGCGGTCTTCAGACTTTGATGGAAGAGTCTGGAAGTCTTCAGACTTTGATGGTAGAGTTTGGAAGTGTTCAGACTTTGATACTTGAGTCTGGAAGTCTTCAGACTTTGATACTTGAGTCTAGAAGTCTTCAGACTTTAACACTTGAGTCTGACTAACTTCAGACTTTGATAGGGTCTTGAAATCTTCAGACCGAACTTCTGGGTCTGGAAGTCTTCCATCTGAAGTAGAGTCTGAGTGCGATAGACTTTACAGTCTGAGTCTGAACATTTTCTGTGCGATAGACTTTAAGGTCTAGACACGGTCTGAATAAGTTCAGCTTCAATATAGAGTCTGTCTTCTGGTGCTTTCAAGCATAGACTTTGATAATATCCTTTACATGTTCTATCATCTACATAGTCTATTATTCAACAATTAAACACGTTAGTAGTCTTTGATTTATTTTGTCATCTTCAAAACATCATAAGGGATTTCCCTAACAAGTCTATCAAACTGAGGCCAAAGGTTGCCATTTGATACATGATCTTCTCTTTTGCTCGACAGATATGTTCTCTTGGAACAAGTGTGTGGTTAACTTTGCCGGTGCTCCGTTTGACTATTCTTGCTCTGTTTCAATTTGTTTTGTCATGAACATTATGTACTTATGTATCCTTTTGAATAATGAATACAATTTTCTTTTGAATTAAAATAAAAAGAAGTCATGTTGTGATAAATCATGAAGATGAGCCATGTTGTAATAAATGTTTTAAGATGAGTCATGATGTTGTAATGTGTTGGAGTCCTTGTGTTGTATTAATTGTAAGTCATAGGCATGAATCGCATGTTTACAAAACACACTGGTTTTTGTGTATCTTTCGATTTCATTGATAGCAGAAGAGCCTAACTCTTTGGGGGCACTAGCACTTGACTAATAGAATATCAAGTCAAAAGGCTTGAAAAATGTAATAGGCTGCTACCATAGGCTCGCTTTGCTTCTTCAAGCTCTGTGCCTTATTGAAGACTAAAGTGGCATTAATATGCTGGCGTTACCAATGACGCAATCTCGCTTATCTTTTCTTTCCCTTATGCATAAAAAGGCAGACTAGCCTTAAGCAATCATGTGTTTGTGTGCTTAAACCATGCAAAGTTAGTTTTCCCTTTTTATCTTCAAATTTCTATGACATATTATAAATCTTAGAATAATAAGATAGCACATTATCTTGATGGCATGCTCTGCACTCACCTTCATGAGGATTTTGTGCATAAGAAATTGAGGCCATAAAGCCTTATGTTCAAAGTGAGGGTGTAGATGGATGTTAAAAATCGATCCCAACATTTTTACACACTCCCTTTTATGGTGGCAACTCCTGAATGAATTAAATTGCATGTTTAATTAATTAAATCAAAATCTTAAAGTTGCCATTGGTATGACCTTGTAATAGTCTACGCTAAATGTTCCTTTGCGATTCATTAGTTTTCTTTTAATGGTTCACATCTGAAAATGTCGCGATAAATCCGAAGATTCAGTTCTTGATAGACCATAGAACTACCGAAATTTAACAAACCCTTCATCACAATTTTTTTTCCTACAACACAATTATTTGTTGCATCAAATCTCAAAAGTTGGATACTAGAATAGACGACCTGTCACTATAAATTATTCGAGTTTCACACAGACACATGCCCAGAAGCTTGATCTTATTGTCCTAGGAGAAGAACGCTAACGACAACGGAAACGAAATGCTCGCAGTGTCCTATTAAAGGGAGATTTCCGCGTTTACCGGGAGAGTGATTTCTGCGTCCTCAGGACCACGACGAAAGTAGAAAAGGAAACCACAGATTACAACCGTGACAACAACTATGCCGACTTTGACCCATCCCGGAGTATCCCACCACGAAATGTTCTCGTGTCGGACGAAACCAAATTCGGGACAAATGAAGAGGGGAAGCACGAGCAACCTCAACAATTTTGTGGACAGTTATAGTTCTCCATCAAGAAAGTCCTGCATAGTTAAATGCAAGCGATGAGTTCACAAACATATTTTGAAGCATCAATTCACACAAGAAAATAAGTAGTTGTTCAAAAGGAGGGTGCTTTATTAGAAAAGAAACACTATTTTGATCACATAAACCCAGAAGATTATATGACGCGAGCGCGAGAATGAGATGATTGAAAATGAAATGAAGTAGGATATAGTATAAACCGAAGAGTCGAAGGAGGTGCTTGCATGTACCTCATCAAGAAGAACCGAGGTGTGTGGTGTTATTGGTATTATTCTTATACTACCAGCAAAGAAGTGCGAATTTTCATTAGGTGGCCTCTCATTATAGTGGCTCTCTTCTGTCCACCATTATTGGTGGCGGCTTTTGGTATGCAAAACTGGTCGACGTTGACATGACGCTGATCATTTTATGTGACATCATCGGCGTTGAAGTGGATAATTTTTATTTGTGATTTCGGTGTCTAAGTTACAATGCAAATATGGAATATAGGTTGATTCAAGCACATAAGCTTTAGTTCATGTCCATTTCGACACTTAGTTAATTTTCTTAGTTTTTCTTTTTGTGTCTTAACATATTAAAAAAAATTAAAAAGAATTTTTAGGGGTGCATTTTAGGTACCATGCACGCTCACAAATAGATTTGTTTTCTTAATATCGCACTGCACTTTCTATTGCATTTTTTAGATTTATTTTTCACATGCGACAATTCATTTTAGGAATGTAATTTATTTAGTAGATGGTCATGACATGTCATACATTAACTTTCCTATTTGAGCATCAGGCATCTCTTGGAGAGCTTATATCGAATTTACATTTATAGCTCACGGGGCTTTGTCCGGGGCCTTAATAACCAGGTTTTGCTTAATTTTGCCCGATACCACTCGTGTCCTTTATTTTTCTTGCCATTCATTTCTTTTATTAGCTTTCTATTGTAATTGCTTGCTTGTTTATTTTTGTGACATGAGTGAATATGCATAATCACTTTTTATATGTTTAGAGGATTTAAGGAATAAAAATTGGTGAAGTTCGCATGTAAATTGTTTTCATACTCAAAGATCTGATGCAACTAAATCGATTGGTGAATCTTTAGTTTATAGGAGTGAAATGTACTCCCGCGTCCTACTTGGATTGCTAATTTATTTATCATAAATTAGTGGCGTCTCCAAGACAATTGCACATGCTAAGTATAAACGATCTATCATTATGCATCATTCAATTACCATGTATGGTAAATTATTTATCTCATGGCAACAACATTGATGACATGGACAGCACAGCGGCAACGGTATATAACATGGACAGCAGCACGGCGGTAAATTATTTATCGCATGTAAATTGTTTTCATACTCAAAGATCTGATGCAACTAAATCGGTTGGTGAATCTTTAGTTCATAGGAGTGAAATGTACTCCCGCGTCCTACTTGGATTGCTAATTTATTTATCATAAATTAGTGGCGTCTCCAAGACAATTGCACATGCTAAGTATAAACGATCTATCATTATGCATCATTCAATTACCATGTATGGTAAATTATTTATCTCATGGCAACAACATTGATGACATGGACAGCACGGCAGCGACGGTATATAACATGGACAGCAGCACGGCGACAGCGGCGGCGACGAAGGCGGAGGTGGCGGCGGTGCCTTTGGCGGCAATGGCTGCCACACTATCCTTAATGTTGGAATCTTAAGCTTCCATGCAATTCTATCCTAAGGACCACAACGATTTTTTATAACAACACCGGCAGCTATGATGGCAACAACGATGATCATGCTGACGGTGATCCACATCGAAGTCTCCTGGCACACAGAAATCTCGCTTTCCAAAGATACAGAAACCGGAACGTCCCCTACGGATGGAGGAGGGAAGTACTGGAAACCCAGGCAATCTTGTGGACAGTTACTGCTCTCCATCAGGAAAACCCTCTTGCAGTTCAATGCAAGCGGTGAGTCTACTGATAAAGGCTAGTAAGTACACCTAGAGGAGGGTGAATAGGTGTTTATAAATTTCTATTCAAACCTTTAATCCAAATGCCTCTACTTGAAATAAAATCAGAGTAAATTAAATCATGCAGCAATAAAGTAAAGAGAATAAGGTAAGAAAATTTGGACATCGAAGTTTATAGTGGTTCAGCTTATTGTAAGCCTACGTTCACTCTCCACGCTAACAGCCCACTAGTTGTATTTACTATGTAGCAAATGAGAATTGTACAGCTTATAATCTAGACTTCTTCAGTAGAAAGTCTTTGCTATAACTCTTGCAATTCCTCACTGTATGTATCTCTCCTTTGTACACAACTAAAGCTCAAAAGATTTTGAGAACAAGGAGTTTCAGAGGTTCAGAGTTCGAATTTTTCTATTAGCGCCTCTCGATTCGAACAACAACGACTCCACCTTAAATACTCCTTCGTGCCTTCATAACCGTTAGAACTTTCCAAAAGAGTTCATCCAATTTACCTGTTGGAATGAATCAATTAAGGTTATCTTCAAGTTGTCAAATATAAGTGGAAGATAGTTCGTCAATCCTGTTCGCTCATACAATTAGGATCTTGAGTTTCCAAAAGTGGAACCTTCCAAATCTTGCTTGTTCTTCAATGAATTAATTCGAGATAAATCCAGAAATTTTCAAGCTTAGTTTCAGCTAGAGATCTTCCATGAATTAGAACAAATTAAGGAATATATTATCCAATCTTTGAATTCCTAAACCGTAGGATTAAACCATTGTCAGCTTGGGCAAACTCGCAAAACTGAGTGTGATAGACTTCAGACTTTGATAGAGTCTAGAGATCTTCAGACCGAAACACCTGGTTCTGGAAATCTTCAGACAGAAACACTTGCATCTGGAACTCTTCAAACTTAAGCGACTGAGTCTTGGATTCTTCAAACTTAACTGACGAGGATGTTTTGTTAGCTTCAAAACACTTAAGGGATTTTTCTTCAACAATCTCCCCCGTTTTGATGGTGACAAAACACCTCGATAGATTTATAAAACTCTTAACCTATAAAGAAAACTCATACAAATCTTGAGGAATATTTCATATCACTTCTGCAACCACAGAAAAATGTTAGTCCAGAAACATAATTATCCTCACAAGTATAAATAATCCCGCAAGTTCACAAATCCACAAATCCAATCATTAAAACAGCATCAGTCCAAAGTCTTAACAAAACAAAAATTGTCTAAAACAAACGTAAAAAGATAAGAATGAGATAAGGTCCATCAAATCTACATAACTCTCCCCCTTTTTGTCCCAGCAAACGGAGGTAGAGGAATCAAGGAAAGAGTTGATAAAGATCAAGGTTGCTTAGGGATGTGAACAAGCTGGTATTCACTCAGCGAGTTGATAGTCTTCTCGAGGCTGGATAAGGCTTCCTTTAGAGATTCCAATTCAATACCCTTCACGTTTGATTCCACTTGAAGTTTAAGGGTAGTGATCTGGTCTTGCATAGCTGAGGAAGTAGCCAGGAGTGCTTATTTCAAATCCCTCAGTTCATAATCCATCTCGTAAACTTGCTTCTTGAGGTCCAACATAATATCCAACAGTTTGGAAAATTCTGTTGAATTGAAATTACCTGTGCTAGGACCTGCAGACTTTGTTCTTTGAGTCTGGAAGCTGGGTGGTTCATTTTCAGCTCTTCGACCTTCTGTTGGAGAGGAGACCTCAAGCTCCGAAAAATGTGATGCATAGATGTCTTCTGCATCAGCACCAGACCAACTAACATCACTAGTATGAAATGACGATGATGTACCTTTTTCTTCAGCAACTTCCCTTGTCTTGTGGCCAGTAGGTGGAGTGGAGTATTCTTCGCCAATTTCTGTCTCTTCTCCAGCGGAGTGATGTAGTGCAGTCTCACTTCCAGGTTGTGGTACTTCAGAGGATGGCTCAAAGGCTTCTGCAAAGTCCTCTTGTGCCTTGCTTTCCTTTTCATCTCTCCTCATCCTTTCCTCTTCTTCTTTCCTGATTTGCTCTTCTTCTTCTCTTCTCTGTCTCTCTTCTTCTTCTCATTTCTCTTCTTCTTTTCTTTTCTGTCCTTCCTCTCTTCTCTGTTCTTCTTCTCTTCTCAATCTCTCTTCTTCTTCTTTTGCTCTTGCTTCTGCTTCTCTCCTCATTCTCTCTGTCTCTTCCTCTCTCCTTGCTCTCACTTGCCTGCTATCTCTGAAACTAACAAAGCTCTTCAAATCTCTAAGAGCTGAAAGAGTCATGGCATCATCCACTTCTTCATCATCCTCATCTTGTAGGATAAAATTTCTTCTTCTTTTCTCTGGAATAGCCATGGGCTCTTTGCCCTTTCTTTTAGCAATAGTAGCAGCAAATTCTTTTGAGGGAGTCTTCTCCTTTAAGCCCTCCAAAGCTTTGTTCAGTTCTTGGAGCTTCATCTTCATCACCTTCTTGTATCCAACAAGCATAAGAGTTAAGTTGGTCAGGCAAAGTGGGGACAGGAATTTGGATTTTAAAATGCCTAAACAACCTAGTGACTAGAGAGGAATAAGGCAATGCCTTTTGTCTTGCACCACAGTCCTGTATATGTGGAACAAGATAGTGTGTGGAAGAGAAAAGCTTCTGCCCTGATTCAAAGCAAACATCAGTTTGGCCTCAATCTTTGAGACATCTGTTTTCGAAGTTGCCTTGGGTCTAAGACAGTTTATAACAATCTTGTGGAGCAGAACATTCGAGTCATTCATCCTAGTGTAGGATATCTTACCTTCCAAGCTTCTATCTCGAACAATCTCCAAGGTGGCATATGCTGTGGATACTCTAATCGGTTGGAAACACCCTCTTTCCACCCCGACTGAATCAGCAAGAGTATCGACATCCACAACGTATTCTTTATCTATAAAAGTAAATGACAGCCTATTTGCATCTAAAAATGACAAATTTGAATAAAAGTAGGCCGTCAACTCTGGATAACCGATTGTTGCATCAGTACAGAACCTCTCAAGCTGCAACCACGAAAACTTTTCTCTTAGATTTATCTTGATTGAGTCAAGAAAATCAAAATCAACACTCCTAGGATTCATAACCCCTCTCTTCAGCAATTTTGAATAAATTCGCTCTTGTTCCTTGGAGCGAAACAAACTTCTTTCAGGACAGATGGTGTTAACTGCAACTCCCATCCGTGGTTGAAACTGAGTAAACAGCCTCTCGTCATCATCCATAGGCTGATTAGTGGTTCGAAACCGCGGGTCACTTGGTATGTTTTCGAAGGTACTTTGTGCAAGTCCTTCCTTAACGACTCCCAGTTTTTCCATTTCTTGCAAAAATATGGTCTCATTCCGATATCCTCTATCTTTCAGGAAACTATCGATCAAGTTTAAGTCCGCTCCTCCATCCTTTAACTTTTTGTACAGCGAGTAAGCAAGTTTGGGTCTGAGTGTCCTTACCGGTTCAGCCTCGGTAATAACTTCTTCTTCAAATGGTTGTTGACTTGCTCTTTGTGGAAAGTCATCTTCTTCTGTGAGGTCCACTCTAGTAGGACCCTCCGATCTCCTTTGTTGTCCTTTTCCAGCGAGTCTCGATGATTTTCTTGAAGACATGTTTGACCCGAGAGTGAATAGGCAAGTTGTTCACAAAAAGTTTTGGATTTTTACAGAGTAAACAAATCGAAACAGGGACGCGAGTGGAGGTTTTTTTAAACTATTAGGGTTTCGAAGGGAGTAAAAGAGGCGTCTTTTGAGTGGTGAAGGATGAAGACGACGATTCAGGAGTATAAATAGTAAGAATAAAAAAAGATACTGAACCGTCACAAGGGAAAGTAAAAATTGCCAAAATTAAAGAAAATAATCAACTGCCAGCTTTGAAAAAGAAAACTGCCATTAATGTGTTAGAATTCGAATAAAAAGCAAATTTCAAAATTTCAAAAACAATTATAAATCTAGTAAGACATAAAGGAATTTAATTTAAATGTTAAATAACACGCATTCAGACTTTACGTTAGAGTCTAAGAATTTCCAGACTTTATCTCAGAGTCTGAATACTTTAAGACCTTACCTTTGAGTCTAAACATTTTCAGACCTTACCTTTGAGTCTGAACCTCTTCAGACTTTACGATGTTCAATCTTGAACGAATTGATTCAAAGTGAGCTTTTTCTAATGGCTTTGTGAATATGTCCACCGGTTGGTTCTTTGAATCAACGAACTGAATCACCACTTCACCATTTTGAACATGATCTCTAATGAAATGATGTTTCTTAAATATAATTAAATGGGTCGAGTATGGGTTGAGTATGGGTTGGGTCGGGTATGAGTCAAAAATTTTGTATTGCAATAAATGGGTCATAAACAGGTTAAATAGGTCGATTTTAGTTGGACCATTTATGACCCAACCCACCCGTTTAACGAGTCTAGGGTAGAGCGAATTCAAAAAAATTGAGAGAAAAAATTCGTGTGGGGGAAAAGAAGCCTTCGTCCATCTTGGTCAAAAAATAAAACTATTTCTCTTTTCTTTCTCTGACAAGAAAAGGAAAAATGTCAGCAAGAAGTATAGAGAGGGGACGTGAGAGCGGACAGAGAGAGAAGAGGAAAGGGGAAAAAGAAACGAGAAGAAGAAAAAGGAAAAAGGTGCCCCCCGGTCGCTCGCCCACGCTCCCCTCGCGGGTGCTCCAGTAGCTGAGCCCTGAGCCTCTGCCATTGCGTGTCCTAGCCTGACGCCGCCACGCCCGACGCCGTCCTCGTGCCCGCACCTCCACGATCTGTCCGCCACTGGCGCCTTTGCGCTCCGCCAGAGCGTCTCTACCCCCCCCCCCGGAGCCTGACGCCGCCACGCCTCTGCAAACTGCGCCCAACAACTCGGCGGTCCGCTCTTGCAACCAACATCACCCTTGCCTTCGGCAGTGGTCCGCCTCCACTTAGCTAACGTTCGCCATTGCACCAACGCCTGACGTCCGCGACGCCATTGCAACTGAGCGCCAACCTCCACCTAGCGCTCGTCGTCGAGCTGCAGTGCCAAGCGCCAGAAGCCCCAACGCCATCGCCTCTACCACCTCCGCCTTGACCACCCTACGCTATCGCAATGCCGCTCGAAAGCCGCCGCAGCAACTGCTCAGCTCGACGACTGATCCTCTCGGCCACCATCGCTCTATGCCCGCCTACTAACCCACGACGACCCAGGCCGCCTATTGCGACGACCACCGCCGCAGCAACTGCTTAGCCCCGCGCCCGACTCCTCCGCCGCGCCACCGTCCTCTCTATCCTCGACGACAAGCCGACGCCGCACCTCCGTTCTGCTGCAGCCCACGCCGTCGCCGTCGCCACCTGCCAGTCCGACTGACGCATGCCGGTCTGCCTTCGCTCGATGCCTGTTGGTCTACCCACTATTGGTCTGGCCATCCGATCCCCGCATCACCGTGCCCACCCCCTACTCTCGCTTTTCCTTCCTGCACTGCCCATCTTAGGTAGTTTTTTTATTTTTCCCGTTAAAAATAACCAAGTTTTATTATTACTTAAGTTGGAATATTGGGTGTCAATGTTAATTATTTATATATTTTAGGCATTATCCATAGAGTTCTATTGCCCCAAAAAATCTCTATAATTATTAATTTGATTTGTAACACGTCGGTTCATTTTTTTAAATTATATTGATTTTTTTTGGCATTTTGATAGCATTTTAACTTATTGGATCATTATCCGTAAGACTTTGGATCAAAATTTTAAATTATTTTGAACTTTCTCATATGTTGTGATGTTTTTTTTTTTTTTTTGGTAAAGACATATGTTGTGATGTTTAGGGTTAAAATAATCGTTAATTTAATCCGTGAGACAACGGATTATTTTTTTCGGTTATTTTAATCCTTCGTTTGGTGAATATCTTGATTGGTTTATATATAATGTTTATATGATAATTGCTTGCTTGGAAAAGCACTAAAAAATAAAAACTTGCATCGGAACATGTTGGTTTCGTAAATTAGGTTTGCATTTTTAGATTGCACGTTTAGATAATTTTGGAATAGATTAAGGTTAGGTCTAAATGACATTTTTAGATAGGTAGATAATGCTTGCATATTTTAATAATCTCAAGTCAAATTAACCCCTAAACTAGGTTAGAAAATTATTCTTTTTAGGCAATTTAATTAGGTTTTTTTATTACAGATTTTAATTAAAAAAATACAACAATATTAGGTGCATCTCAAATAGTTTGCATGTTGGGTTCATTTAATTAGAAATTGCTTATTAGTAAAATGAGGTCACATAGTTTAAGTGCGTGTTTTATAGTAAAGTTCTGATTCCAAGATAAAAGAAAACCCAAAAAAAATTTCTTACTTTGTGCGTTTAATTTTTTTGATGCAATTCATTTGACTCGTTGAGTGTGTAATAATGATTGAACACCGTGTGATCATCCATTTGCATGATAGTGATTTGAGTTAAAATAAATTCAAACTGCCCGCAAAGACATTTTTGAAAATAAAAAGAAATGGTACTAAAAGGGCATTAGAAAAGTCTAATGTAACAAAATCCCCGTACCAAAGTCTTTGGTTCGTAGGAGTAAAATAATTTTTCAATTATTTTACTTAGATGTCTAATCGATCTATACTAAACTAATTAGTGGCGACTTCTAGATAAAATTCTTTTTTTTCTTTAAAAAAAAAAAACTTAAATCTAAATCGTGAATTGATATGGGCTTGGGAGAGCCCGAGCTAAGTCTGGGCTTAATAGTTCATTAGCCGAACCCCTAAGTGGTCCAGCCCGCTTCGAGGTTAGGTCGCGACACCTCCGCCGCCGTCGCCGGCTGCTGCCACCTCCTTCACTGCCGCCGCCGCCACCACCACCGCAGCCGCCACTATGTTGTTGTCTGTGTTGTCTATGTTGTCTGATGCCGAAGACGTTGCGGTTGCTGCCACCGTGTTGTCCATGTTGTCCGTGTCCTCCATGTCATTAGATGATAGAATTACCACGGGTGGTCATTGAATGATGCAAAATGCCAAACCGTCTATTCTATTGTATAATATTTCAGATTCGATGCGACAAATACTTTTTTTGTTGGTGGAAATAATTTTTGTGTTGGAAGGTTTATTGAGTTCAGTAGTTTTATGGTCCACGGAGAAACGAATCCTCGTATAGTAACAAATTATGTCTCTCTGTATATTTTTCCTAATTTCTATACAAAATCCTGCGATACACAAAATCTTGAAGATTTTATGATCAACGGATGAGATTTATTTTTTCCTTTTTCTAACGGTCATCAAGGAGGGATTATGGATCATCCGTTCTAAAAAAAGTATTCATAACACCCTTGTAAAGAACTGACAAAAGATAATTAATAAAAAAATGGCCCAAAACAACTTCACATCTCCACCTTGCGTTGGAAAACGGCATCAATTGTTGTCGCAACCCTCCAAGGGAGAAACAAATTCTCGGGGTAAGTTGATGATGGATTAGTATGCTGACACGAGCAATTTCTCGCCCTAAGGTAGCGTCCGTGCTTAGTATTGGCCCTCCTAAATTTCACCAATCGTAACTTAATTTTTCTATTCAATTTTACAATTCAAATTATTTTGGAGCCGCCACTAACCTATTAAGAGTCAATTGGGTACTTGAACAAGATGCGGGAATGCATTTCACTCCTACAAATCAAAGATTCACGAGATAAATTACTGTCCTAAAATGAACAATTGCATTTTAAAATGAAACATAATTATTGCAATCTAAAGTGCAATGCAACATTAAGAAAGCAAATCAATTTGTGAATGTGCATTATTCCTAAAACGCACTCTTAAAAATATATTTTATTTTAAATTTTTGTAAGATACAAAATTAAACTAAGAAAGTTCACTAAGTGTGGAAATAAATATGAACTAAACCTTGTTAGGGCTTAGTCGACCTTGAGGTCTTGACTTCGATTCCCCAACTGGTTGATTGCGACTTAAGTGGGGGGCCAAGGGTAGTAGGGTTCCGTGCTAGTCCCCCTTGAGATATAGTCGTTGGTCTTCGTTGGCTAGTATCCAGCGTGAGCCGTGAGCACCAGTAAGGTGTGCCAAGATAGATCCTCAATATCAAAAAAAAAAAGAACTAAACCTCATATGCTTGAATCAACCTATTTTCCTTATGCATAGTAATTTGGACCCCAAATCACATTTGCAACGTGACTTGTGCATTTATGAAAATTCGCACTGATAAACCATTGATGTAAGGGGAAATGATGACGCCGACTTTTTCTTTGTTACAAGAGATTTAATGAGGGACTAGTATAATTTCGTGTAAAATTTAGAACTAATCCTGAAACTTGTGATAGGATGAGTTTTAACGTATTTAGGGTATTTTTTAAGTTCCACAAAATGATAAATCAATTCCAATGAATAGATTCCAAGCGGAATCTTCTTATGAACCTGAAACCGCTCGCCCTTTGATGCACTGAAAAGTGATGAAAATAAATATAGAACAATGGAGGGAATTGGAGTGAAGATAAGATAATCATGAATTTGTTATAATTATGATTATAATTATGGTTAACAGATCAACGAAAGCCAATAAATTGAGATATGTCTTTTCTATTCACGTATCTTTTTTGGATATATGAATTCCTATAGTTTTATGTTCACGTATCTATTGAGTTCACGAATTTCTAAGATTTATTTATCTTTTAGTTCATGTATTTATTGAGTTCATGAATCTCTTGAATTCACGTATATTTAGATTCACGAATCTCTTGGATTCACGTATCTCTTGATTCATGAATTTCGTGGATACATACGTCTATTTAATTCATGTATCTTTTCTGTACATGAAGTAAAATTCTCTATAAATAGATGGAAGCATAGAGTTTCATTCACAGTTTTTAGATTTCTCAACTCGATTCCAAAAAGCTTTGTTATACATTTCTATTCTCCTGATTTTTCTGAGTGTGCTGGTTCAATTGAACGGTTCGACTGAGTCCTGTTTGCATAGTGTTAATTCAAACAGGTTCAAGGTGTTGTATCTTGGGAGGCATAATTCGTGAATCTGCGGAGCACCTTTGGTAGGAACTAATCACCTTAAGGAGATTCGAATGTCCGTACCTCACCTCCAATTATATGTTCTGGTTACAACAAACAGTTTGTATTCTTTAGATTATTTCCAACAATCTTAAGGCGATTATCTCACTTACTTACTATTTGTTGTTCTTGTCAGATTATTGAGATGGCTGGAAACAATCAAGTGCCTTTCAATGTCCAAAATGTTTCAGGAGACGTTCCTATGGTCGATTCGACCGTTGCTATGGAAGATGTTCAACCCTCTAGGTCTAAATTTGTAGCAGCCAATGCTATGGGCCATTGGGCTAATACCAATTTTGGTGGTGCGGGTAAAAGTCATTCGACTAGTATGCCTGGGACTGTTTTTCAGAACAGTACAAGCCAAATGGCTTTTGGCTCTGTTTCCGGAGGGACAGTTCATCGAACTTTGCCTACTATGATGGCAACACCTCCAGTTACATCTAATGGGAAACCGGAGTAAATCACCAGAGTAGGCTTCAAACAGTGGCAACAGAAGATGTTCTTCTATCTAACCATGCTTAATTTGACGAAATATTTATCGGAGGTGTGCCCGATAATTAGTCCAAATGAGCAAGATGTCACAACACTCGGTGCATTGGAGGCTTGGAAGCATAGGGACTTCTTATGCCGAAATTATATCCTTAACTATTTAGTGAATTCTCTATATAACGTTTATTGTAATATTGAATCCGCTAAACAGTTATGGGAGTCCTTAGAGAGAAATACGAGACTGAGGAAATACAAGACTGAGGACGTTGGCACCAAGAAATTTGTGGTTGCCAAATTCTTGGACTACAAGATGGTGGATTCTAAATCTGTCATGAGTCGGGTTCAAGAATTGCAATTAATTCGAGTGACATCTCGCCCTGAGAGAATGATACTTGGTGAATCATTCCAAGTGGCGGCTGTGATTGAGAAACTACCTCTGGGCTGGTCAGACTTCAAAAATTACTTGAAGCACAAACGGAAGGAGATGAGCCTTGAAGATCTCATTTTGCGTCTCAGAATCGAGGAGGACAATAGAAGGAGTGCGAACCCTGCTTCTGAGCCAAAGGCCAATGTTGTGAAATCTTCCAAATCCAAGCAAGATAGAAAAAGGAAGATGTCTTTTCAAGGAAAAGATAAGCAAAAGGAACAGTTCCAGAAATTCTAAGGGACGTGTTTTATATGCAACAAGCCTGACCATCGTGCTAAGGATTGCAAGAAGCGCCCGAAAAAAGGCAAGAATGATGTTGCAGCCTAGCAACTGAATTTGATAGAACATGACAATATTGAGAGACTGTCTGCTGTGGTAATGTCCGAAGCGTCTTTAGTGTCGAACACTAATGGCCGGTGGCTAGACACAAGTGCCACAAATTACATATGTGCAAATAAACATATGTTATCATCTTATGAGAAGACTAAAAAAGATGAGAAGCTTTATATGGCTAACTCTGCATCAGCAAAGATTGCCGGAAGAGGAAAAGTGATCCTGAAGTTTACATCTGGCAAGGAGGTTGCCCTGTTGAATGTGCTGCATGTACTAGAGATTCAGAAAAACCAAATTTCTGGCCCCATACTTATCAAGAAAGGTTTCAAAATTGTATTTGAATGTGACAAATTTGTACTTTCAAAAGGAGGGATGTATGTGGGGAAAGGGTACTTGTGTAATGACCTGTTTAAGGCTAATATGGCTGTCATTGATGTAAACTCAAAGTATGTATACCCAAATACTATTAATAAAGAAAAGTCTTCAGTTTACACTGTTGTGTCTCCCTATCTATGGCATGGTAGATTAGGACATGTAAACTACGGTACAATGAAGAGAATAGCAAACTTGGGGTTAATTCCAAGATTTGAGTTAGATGCCCATTACAAGTGTGAGACTTGTGTTGAGGCCAAGTTTGCCAAGAAACCTTTCAAATCCATTGAAAGAACAAATGAACCTCTACAATTAATCCATAGTGATCTATGTGATTTAAAGTTTGTAGAAAGTAGAGGTGGAAATAAATACTTCATCACATTTGTGGATGACTGTACGAGATTTTGCTATGTTTATTTACTAACTAGCAAGATGAGACTATGAGCATGTTTATCAAGTATAAAAACGAAGTTGAAAATCAACTTGATAAACGAATCAAAGTGCTTAGATCTGATAGAGGAGGAGAATACAATTCAATCAATTTCAGAGAGTTTTGTGCTAGTTTTGGAATAATTCTCCAAACGACTACACCTTATACTCCACAACAAAATGGAGTTGCTGAATGATTGAATAGGACACTAAAGGAGATGGCTAACGCCATGCTTTTGAGTTCAGGTTTACCTCAGGACTTGTGGGGGGAGGCAGTTTTAACTGTAAATTATATTCTTAATAAAATACCCCACAAGAAGACAGGTAAAGCTCCATAAGAGTTATGGAATGGAAAGTTGCCATCCTACAATTTTCTAAAAGTGTGGGGGTGCTTGGCCAAGGTGGCAATTCCTCCTCCTAAACAAACTCGGTTGGGACCTAAAACAGTGGATTGCATATTCATTGATTATGCTCAAAATAGTAATGCATATAGATTTATGGTTCACAAATCTGAAAATGCGGAAATCCATGTCAATACAATCCTAGAATCAAGGGATGATGAATTTTTTGAGGATATATATCCTGCAAAAAGAAATCAAGGAGAACTTTCTCAGAAAAGGCTTAGAGAATCAAAATCTGAGAATGATGAAGTTGTGACCAAAGAAGCCGAACTTCAAAGGAGTAAAAGGTCTCAAATTGAAAAATCTTTCCGATCCGATTTTCTACCATACATGTTAGAAGGTGAGCCCCAAACTTTTAAAGAGGCAATGTCATCTCCAGATGCTCTCTTCTGGAAAGAAGCTGTTGATAATGAAATACATTCTATCCTAAGTAACCATACTTGGGAATTGGTTGATCTTCCACCTGGAAATAAACCAATTTGACATAAATGGATTTTCAAGAAAAAACTAAAGGCTGATGGTTCCATTGATAAGTACAAAGCTTGGCTTGTAGCCAAAGGGTTTAGACAAAAAGAAGGTCTTGACTACTTTGATACTTATTCACCTGTCACAAGAATAACATCAGTAAGGATGTTGATTGCTATAACTTCTCTATACAATTTGTAGATACATCAAATGGATGTGAAAACTGCATTCTTAAATGGTGATCTCGACGAGGAGATTTATATGGAACAACCTGAAGGGTTCAAGGTCAAAGGACAAGAACATAAAGTGTGTAGACTTGTCAAATCATTGTATGGACTTAAACAAGCTCCTAAACAATGGCATGAGAAATTTGACAGAGTAATGATTCAAAATGGATATAGAATTAATGAGTCTGACAAATGTGTGTACACTAAATCCACTACAGTTGGATATGTACTTATTTGTCTATATGTCGATGACTTACTAATTCTTGGAAATAACTCTGAGGTTATCAAAATCACCAAGAACATTCTAAAGAAGAACTTTGAGATGAAAGATTTAGGTGTAGCGGATGTTATACTCAGCATCAAAATTCTAATGAATTCTGATGGCTCAGGTTTAACACAATCTCATTACATTGAAAAGGTATTTGAGAGATTTAAAGGATTCGGCATTAAAGATGCAAACAATCCTTTTCTTCCACACCTAACTTTAAGAAAGAACACTGGAAATAGTGTCAGACGGCTGGAATACTCTCAAGTAATCGGTAGCATCATGTATATCAAGAATTGCACTAGACCTGATATTGCGTACTCAATAAGCAAACCGAGTAGATATACCAGTAACCCAGGTCATGAGCACTGGAATGCTCTAATGAGAGTATTAGGATATTTGAAAAGGACAAAAGACTATGTTTTACGATATGGCAAATATCCAGCTACTTTGGAAGGTTATTGTGATGCCAACTGGATTTCAGATTCTGATGAATCGAAATCAACTAGCGGATATGTATTCACGCTAGCAGGTGTCGCAGTGCCATGGAAATCGTCTAAACAAACTCTAATAACGCGCTCTACAATGGAATCGGAGTTTGTTGCTTTGGATAAAGCTGCTGAAGAAGCAGAATGGCTTCGGCATTTTTTAGAAGATGTTCCAGTGTGGCCATAACCTATGCCTGCGATTTGCATACATTGTGACAATCAAGAGACAATTGCAAGGGTGAATAATGTGATTTATAATGGTAAGTTTAGACACATTCGTCGTAGAAACAATACCGTAAGGTAGTTGCTCTCAAATGGTATCATTTCTTTAGACTTTGTAAAGTCAAAGGAAAATATCGCGGATCCGCTGACAAAAGGTTTGTCAAGAGAGTAGATAAACTGCGTATCGAGGGGAATGCGTTTAAAAGCCTTGACCCAATAAAGAGAATCCAGGGTGAAAACTTAACCTATGCGATTGGAGATCCCATGGTCTAGGTTCAATAGGACAACGCAAATTCTGGAAACTTTAGTGTAAGCACTGTCTCTGTGACATCCTGAAATTCGAGTCCTCTGAGGAACGAATGGATGTGAATTTCGTCAATGCATTGTTGGTTGATCTCACTTGGAATTAATCACTCCTGAGATACTGACCTTGAGAGGAAAGGCTAATGAGGACAGAACTCGTACGACTAAAGAACTTGACCTGGGAAAACGACTTGACCGTGAGACCTGCGTGAGGAAGATCCTGTAGATAGGCAGGCCGATTCTAAGGACTACTAAAAGTTGATTCGTGGACAGAACATAATGGAACGACGGGTGATTCCGTTTACCGTTATCGAGCCCGCGAACGACCCTAGGTCGATCCTCGCATGTCGTGTACTTTGAAATAAGAATCTATCCTCCGTAATTTCATGCAGTCAAGGACGTCCATGTGTCGAGATGTCCTAAACCACAACGTGGTTTAACACGAGTCGGTTACGCATGAATCCTCAAAGCCACCTGTCAGTCTGAGTTGTACCCAAAATGGCATTAGGGCGAAATTGACATGGCATAAGAATTAAAGATTGGGCTTCGAATTATCGGAAACGTTTGGCACGAACTTTGGATGAAGCTACAGTGACAATTGACACCGCCAGTTAAGTCGAGTTTTTCCGGCGAAAAATCAAAGTATGGTCGTTTTAGTTCGGGAAAATGGAAAGGCCCGCTTTTGGTCGCACTTTTGGGATCTAAGATGATTCTATGGTCAATGAAAAATGTGGATTTGGGTGTGGTTACATTGGATGATTTTATAGACTTCAATTTGGCTCGATTGGAAGGAATTGAAAGAAATGGAAGGAATTTGATGTACAAATGTACCAAATTCGTATGCCATGGGGGGAGGGGCATTTTGCACCCATTGACAAGCTTGTGGAGGAAGATTGGAGGAGAGAGAGTGGCTGAGGGCATGTGAGGTCATGGTGGGGGCAAGGAGAGAGAGAGATTGACAAGTGTTGGAGCCAAGAGAGCTCTTGGGGTCCCCTTTGCTTCCGCAGACCTTCTTCTTCCTTAATGTGTGGCTTTATCCATTGTTGAGGAGTGGAGGGAGCTTGAGAGAACCAGAGGAAGCCAGCTGAGCCAGCTCCACCGTCGCACACCCACCGGACCAGCCAAGCCCGTCGTTTTTCTCCTCTGTTTTCCCCTTGTTCCAGTTTCTGCTCCAGCCGACCTTTCTCCAAAGATCGGAGTCAAAAGTGGTCTTCCCGGTTGAATCAGAAAACGAGCTACCTATCGTTGCGAAGAGGACATCCAAACCGTCCAAATGAGGCTGGTTTCATGCCGAACGGAGCCTCCGGTCGCCCTGTACGTCGGTCGGAAGAAACCGGCCTCTGGTCCGTCGGTCCGCCTGCAGCCTGCACTGTTTCGCGTTTTCGGCCATTTTTCTCCCATTCCAGACCTTCCTTTGGCCATCCCATCCACCCACAAGATCCCCAAGACCCCCGGGAGCCGCCGGTTGCCGGCCATCCCCTTCGCCGGAGCTCCGGCCAAGCCGTTCAACTTGTTTTCTCCTCCGGCAGGGCTGTTTTTCAGAGGTTTCAGTGGGAGTTTGGGCTGTGGTTGCTGTGTTGAGCTTGGGACCGCCTTGTATCATCGTGGTAGAGGTCCGGGAGCGTCGCCTCCATCGTCGCCGCCGCGTCGGTGTCTCCGGCTCGCTTAACGGGTGAGTTTAGCTCCTAATCCTTTGATTAGAGCCTAAACTTGCTTAGGGTTAGTTTAATTATTGTTAATTCTAGTTTAAGTGATTTAATTAAATTATTCTAATCCTAAGATAGGTTGTTAGATTATTGGCTAAGATTAGTTTAGCTTAATCTTACTTTATTTGCTTAATGTGGTTTATGTTGTTAATTAAGTATGCTTTGCTTTAATTAATTGATGGTTGCTTTAATTAATGCTTTTAATACTTTCTGAGTTTAATTTATCATTTATTAAATTCTGGAAATTTACTGTTCACTCGACACTATTCACGATTTACTGTTCACGAGGTACTGTTCACGAGCACTGTTCACAAAACACTGTTCACCCGAGAATGAAAAGTGTCTAATTTCATGTGTGTTTAATCCTATGAAGTGATTGGATGTGTTATTGCATAAACATCCGCATGAATTGAGTGATTGATGATTATGGTTAATTATTCCAAAAGTGTGGAATTGTGTGAAATTGGAGAAGTTTTGGTATTTAACTTGAAAATACCGGTGTTGGCTTTTAGCACCGTGATTGGTTTGTATGACCAATTTGAATCGATTGGATTGATTGATTGATTGAGTTGAGGTATGCGTTGGCTTATTATTGAATTATCGGCCTTGGGCAAGCATTGGTTTATATATATGTATCAGCTTGGGCGAGCAAATATTATATACATATATATATATCAGCTTGTGAGAGCAGTATACTGTATCAGCCTATGTGCTTCGATACGTCAGCTTGTGAGAGCAGTATACTGTATCAGCCTATGTGCTTCGATACGTCGGCCCAGGAGAGCAAAGATATACCTTATCGGCTTGTGTGAGCATCAATATCGGCTTGTGAGAGCAAGATATCGTATCAGCCTATGTGCTTCGATACGTCAGCTTGTGAGAGCAGTATACCTTATCAGCTTATGCGAGCTATCATCTATCTATATCAGCTTGTGCGAGCTACCATCTATATCAGCTTGTGAGAGCATTGCATTCATTTCAGCTTGTGCGAGCAGTGATTGTATTGATGGATGAATAGATGGTATGGTTTAATAGATGGCATGAATTGGTAGATGGTGTCAATCGTATGGTATCAATTGGATTGATTGAATTGATGGACTCGTGCGATCGATTGATACGTGATGAGTGGCGCACTATTGTGCAAGAACGCATGAGAATCATTGCATTGTTGATTTCGGTCATGCATGAGTTAAGCACATTATTTATGGCACGCACGCATGAATCGATAACATACAGGGTGTGGCAATGGCCAGGTGAGATCGCTTGTGATGCGACTCGTATGTGAATGATGAACTGCATCATCTAATGGCCATGTGCATTGCGTATTTTGTACTAAGATTCCACGTGCAGGGTATGGCATGCCAGGTAAGGTTGTATGCGAATCGATTGTTAATTGTTGTTTGTTGTGGGGTGGTTCTGTTGAGATGCCCTGAGTTGAGTTGGTGTTCTAACCGTGGGCTTAGGGGTGGAACTCGCTGAGATTTATATCTCACTAGTTATTGTATAACCATTTTCAGGTCCCTAGTGTGAAGAGCCTGGAGCTTGAAGCGGAAGGGTCAGGAGCATAGGTGGCTCAGTAGTTCTTTATGACTTAGACCTTCTGTATAAGCTTGAAGTGTTTATAAAAGTGTATTTGCTTGGAAATTGTTGTCCTGCTTTTCTATCCTATGTTTGTTGAGGTCAGGGGATTAGTAATTCGCTTCCGCATGTGCATTTAAAATGAATGGGTCGGCGACGAGTACCTGGGAACGTCGCATAGCTGATCGACCACAGTGGGATGTGCGCGCGCTCGGGGTTCGGGGCGTGACAGTCTCCCATTCCTATGATGCAACAGTGCTTTCCTACAGCGTTATTAAGGGTACGCTGTGCGTTTAATGATTCCTATAACTTGGAATGTGACATCCAAGTGAGATATGGTAGGCTATCTTTAATAGGAATGCACCTATATACGTGGAGCTGGCCGACTCTCTGAAAATCTTTAAAGGCTAGATTTTCTAAAGCACGCATGAATCCCAAGAGGTTCAGTGCCGAAAGAATGAACATAATTGAGAACCAATCTTGAATTGGAAATACTTCGTGTGAGGTTTATTGTCTAGGCTTACACAAACAACTGGCAATTCAAGGCTTAGTCCATCGACTAGTTAAGTAAGTCCGATAGGCTTTCACTAAAGAAGGTTCAAAGTGAAAGCTGTCTATCTTGATGCGGTGTATTTCAACAAGCATGCTCAGATTCCTTCAAGTCAAAAATGTTTTGTTGATCCATTAATGTGGAGGATTGTTATAATTATGATTATAATTATGGTTAATGGATCAACGAAAGCCAATAAATTAAGATACATCTTTTCTATTCACGTATCTCTTTTGGATTCATGAATTCCTATAGTTTTCTATTCACGTATCTATTGAGTTCATGAATTTCTTAGATTTATGTGTCTTTTAGTTCATGTATTTATTGAGTTCATGAATCTCTTGAATTCACATATATTTGAATTCACGTATCTCTTGATTCATGAATTTCGTGGATACATGCGTCTATTTAATTCATGTATCTCTTCTGTACATGAACTAAAATTCTCTATAAATAGATGGAAACATAGAGTTTCATTCACAGTTTTTGGATTTCTTAACTCGATTCCAAAAAACTTTGATATACTTTTCTATTCTCCTGATTTTTCTGAGTGTGTTGATTCAATTGAATGGTTCGACTGAATCCTATTTGTATAGTGTTAATTCAAACAGGTTCGAGGTGTTGTATCTTGGGAGGCATATTTCGTAAATCTGTAGAGCACCTTTGGCGGGAGCTAATCGCCTTAAGGAGATTCGGATATCCGTACCTCACCTCCAATTTTATGTTCTGGTTATAACAAACAGTTTGTGTTCTTTAGATTATTTCTAACGGAATTAAACAAGCATGCAACATGACCGCAAGCTGCGAACAAGCGTTGAAAGAGAGCCGGGACGCATGATGTGGCAAAACATGGCCGAGTTCCTATGATCCATACATAGATCGAACGGAAGCGTTCAGCCCACGATCGCAAATTCAGGCACGCGATCCAAGCCAATACGATGAAGAATTAACATGGGTTTATTCAAACACGTAACTGCATCGATTACGAATAAGTATGATGGAAATAGAAAGCAAAGCACAAAGGCAGGGCAACAACGCATAAAGGATTTGATAATTTAAACATTATTGCGGACACAAATAATGATTGGCACCGTACTCAATGGCTACCGAAAGCCTGCTTAATCGATTCGCACGAGAGGAATCTTCCCTTTGGGACCGTGAGTTGCGCGATGTTTGCCTTGGGCCGATGATTACGAGGACTGGAGGTGGGTCCCCCAATAAACGCACGTTGGCTGCTTTCGGTCTCCTCTCCATGATAAGTGTCGTCCAGCTATAGTTGGCTGCCCAACTCTTGTTGTCGAGTCGCGCAGTTCGTTTTTTTTTTTTTTTTTTTTTTTGGGTCAATCCTACGCTATTCCTATTTGAACACTCACTCTCAGACTTTTGTCCTACCGTTTGGCGTGAAAGTCGAAACCCACTCCTGAAACTTACTCGTCTCCACCCCATCTTCCTGAGAATGTGGAGATTTGAACCCCTCACCTCCCCGTTCCATGTTAGAAAGGTGGCCACTGAGGTGAATCTTAGTGGTTGTCGCGCAGTTCGGTTACTTTTTGTTTTAATTTGAAGTTTTATTTTTATTTTTAAAAAAGCCTCCACAAACCTTAAATTATAATCATTTCAAACTTTTTCTACTAAAAAATTAGCTTACGATACAAGCCAAGAAAAACGAAAATAGAATTTGTGGCAAGTATGCCATCCTACATGGATGACCCTCCCTTGATCTCAAATTAGGGGATGTCTGTTAGCCACTAAATTCATCTTCATTTTTTTACCCTATATCATAGAAAATTTTAGAATAGCAAAATTTTGATACACAAGTTCCATATTGTGGCAAGTATACAGCATATCACCAAGATTAATCATAATATTTCTAGTTTTAAATAATCATACCAGATAGAAAAGAAGAGGGAATAGAGATTTTAGGGATTTATAACAAATCACACGATATTATTTCTAGAGAGGGTGTATTCTACCCTTATCGTTTACGTACATCGCCTTATATAGGCAATAAGACAACATATTAGAATTTTACAGACTCCGTTTGGCCGACAAAAGCCAATTATTTGCATCTATTGAACTTTTTACGAATAGATTAACTTCTCCACTCATTATCTCGCTTCTTTTTTCTTCTACTACAGTACTATAATACTATGAACATTGTCAAATAGTGCTTGAACAATGCCAAATAGCACATGAGCAATATGCTATAGTACTTTGGTCAAATTTTCTGTCTCCTTCACATGATTCCTTTGCCTCTTTTGTTTTGTCATTACTAGGTCTATGATAGAGTCTTCTTTTCCTTCACTTATTATGCATATGGATAGGCTCTTCAATACAATCATTCAAGTCCAAGTCTTTTCCATCCTTTTGCCTTCAACATTCCTTGATGATTTTTTCAATTTCTAGGGCTTCAAGATATTCAATACTTGAATCATCTAGAGACTGGTATGAGCTAGACGAAACATTAGGAAGATTAGGAGTGCTTTTTTTGGACACTACTGCCTGAGTTCTTCGAGGAGCTTCTTTATTTCTTCTACTACTAGAGAAACTTCAAAATTTAATTCATACGGCCTTTGTCTCTTGGATGATTGATGGGAGCTTGTTGAAGCATTAGTGGAACTTGCTCGAATGCTCGATTGGGGTAAATACCCAAATTGAAGTGATGGACTTTCTTTGTCAAGACCTAATTTGAGCGCAAGCTACAATTCATCATGATCAAAAGGATCTTGTGATAGTGGTCATTGTCATGAGTCTTGTGATGATGATGAAGTTGGATCCTATGAATTTGTTGATGACTCAAAAGTATTCGATACATCAATCCCATAGTATCTTCCTAAGCAAGTGGATGAGTTACACAATAATCATTACAATGATCCTAAGAAACACGATCATCTTCTGTTGGCCATGCTTGTGGCAGAATGATTTGATTGCGCTGGCACAATATCCTTTGCAACTCCCGAAATTGTTGAGGATAAGTAGAGATTTTACATGGGAATGATGCTAAAATGTCATTTGGAACAGGTTGGGGCTTATATGCGGATGCTCCAACATTTGTTAGAGTTTTTCACATATCCCTACTAGATCAGACAAATACCCATGGTCTAAAAAATAAAACAATCATACAAAGTTCTAGGTCAAGCCTGCATACTTTGAGTTGAGCCTAGAAAATCTTTTTCCATGCACTCAATAGTTTGAACCAAGCATTTCCCCAAAATATTTATACGTGGCTTCCCCTTAAATAATTTTGCTAATAATAAGAGACATCTTAGCTTTGGAAACTTAATCACAATGGTATAAAATTAAACAAATACCAATAAAACCATTTGAGCCTCAGCGATGGCTAATGACCAATGAGATCAACCTCATAGGCCTCTGACAAAGCTTGCCTCTTGCTAGCCACTAGCGAGGCTCAACCTCACTGCCTTGAGGAGAGGTTGGCCTTCACTATGCTTGGGCAAGGCTCGAATCTCGCAGCCTTGCCAAGGGCAGGCAATGCTCGCCGATCCTTGCCTTCGACTGGTCATCGGTCATCACTGAGGCCTACAACCGGCTAGAGGAGGAAAAAGAATGGAAGAAAAAGAAAAGAAAAAATAGATTAAATCAAAAAATTCATTAAAAATTATCAACGTCAACGCCGGTCTTGCCAGCTTTGCTATATAAGACGGACAATATCAACATCAGCAATTTTTTGTCAAAATTGAACCGACTAACTCAATTAGTAAAATATGAAGATATTTAGTAATCAACTGGCAAAATTGAAATATCTATAACTGAAATGACAAAGGTACAAAAAGTTTATGACTTTTGATTTTTTTTTTTTTTTTTTTTTTTTTTTGTCCTTCTCTTCTGAGAACTTACGTCCAAAGAATCACTTGCACCAATTCTCTCATTCTTATGTGCAGCTTTCCTGCAAGAAAATTTCATGAATAGGAAAAGGCACTCCTTTGTTTTTTGGCTATACTTAGATTGAACATCGGCCGACCTCGATTAAACCTTAAATTTTAGAAAAAGCTGTCTCCTCTTTTGTTTCGTTTATGACCCTCACTTTTTTGAAAAAAATTCCTTAAAGCTTTTCATGAAGTGGGAAAAACTCGATTTGCTTCCTGTCCTCGACCTGGGGGGTCGCATCAGGCCTACTTAACGGGGCATGAAACTGAAAGTAGTAGGACTGAGATTTGCCTGAGAGCATGTTCACATGCACTTCAAAGAAATAAGAATCTTTCGCACACGATGGGTCGTAGGTCACAGACGGGTTTGATTATAAAAAAATCTCACACACTAAAAAAAAAAAAAGGAAAAGATACGCTTCTATAAACCTTAAATTATATTCACTGCAACACTCATACCCTAAATTTTCTTTACGTCACAAAAATCTCAAATTTGTATATATATATATATATACCTTCCGTCACGATTCTGTTCAAGATTAACGTTAAAAATCTGACATGGATCCAAAATGGGATTATTAATATTTTTTGAGAAAAAGTGGTGCAATGCAAACATCACATGAGAAAAAGATTAAAAGGAAAATGGAGAACTAAAAATGCTAATAAGAAAAATCGGACCTAAGAAAAGAAAGAGAGAGATTGCACATGATATGGGGTGTTTATGGGGTGCCCCGACCATGCTGACTTTGTTGGAGTGAGTCGTCAACCCTGGGCGGGCATTGCTAAGGTTGAGCCAATGCTCATGTGGATACCCTTAACACACAATTACAAATACATTATCCAGATCAAACAACACCACTTAAGTCTAGGTCATAAACCCATGTATACTCTCTCTCTTAGTTCCATCTAGAATATATTTATAACATTAGTACAAGTTTAAGGATTTTTATAACATAAAAAAAAAAAAAATTGAGGTATTCATGTCACAATGGACAAGTTTAAGATTTTCAGTGACACAAAGAAAAAAATGCAAGCCATTTATGTTATAATAAGCACACTTTGTGATTTTTTATAAAATTAACCCTTGCTTGTATATGCAAACGATGTCATTAACATCATATCATAAATATTTGGTGCTTGATATGAAACTTCCCGAACTCTCTGTCGTTCCATCCCTTCTTACGTACATCCTCACCTTAAAAAAGCAAAAATTATTGACGAGTGGACCCAAGCACACTGTAGATAGCCATTGTAACAGGAGGCCACCAGCCGGTGGAATTCACAATTTTTTCCAAGTAGTGTAAGATTGAAGCGATAACATCAGTCCCTGGTTTGCTCAGCTCTTGCTAAGGTACGTGCAAGCACTTGTTCGACTCTTCGACCTATTATATTATATCTCGCTAAATTCCATCTTCGATTATCTTGATCTCATGCTTTGATCATATAATCTTCCCAATCTCTTGTGATTAAAAAAATAATGTTTCTTTTCTAATAAGGTACCATCTTTTTTTAAAAATTACCACTTTTTTTTTTTCCTTTTTGTGGTATGAAAGATGCTTCGAAAAATGTTCGCAGGCTCATCGCTGGCGTTGAACTACAGGAGGATTTTCCTGATGGGGAGCAATAACTGTCCACAAGGTTGTTCGGGTTTCTCATACTTCCCTCCTCCATCAGCACGATATCGCTGCTTGCCGGGACACTAGGTGGATCACCGTCAGCGTAGTCATCATTGTCGTCGTCGTAGCCGTCGGTGTTATTATTAAAAATCGTCGTTGTCCCGGGGACAGAACCACCACTTCACCGAAATTGGTATGGAAGCTTAATATTCCAAAAGTAACGTCAGAGCCGCAGTTCCCGCAACTGGGCCGACGCAGTTGTGATCGCCGGCAGAGGCTGATGCCGCGATGATGACCTCATTGCAGCAATTGCCGCCAGGGAAGGCTGATGCGGTGACGACAACCTCATCGCAGCAGTTGCCGCCGGTGGAGGCTGACGTGGCGACAACACCGTCATCGCGGAAGTGGCCGCTGATGCCGCAGCGGCTGCCGCCATAATCACTGCAGCCATCATCGTCATCGTCATCGTCGCGGTCGTTGTCACCGAAGTTGTTGCCACAGCAGCTGCTGTCATGTTGTTCGTATGGTGATCAAATGATAGAATTACCGTGGGTGGTAATTGAATGATGCATGATGACAGATCGTCTGCTCTGTCGCATAATACTTCAGATGCGATGCAATAGATAATTTTTGTCATTGGAGGAAATAATGTGTGTTGGAGGGTTTATTGAATTCGGCAGTTTCATGGTCCGTAGAGAAATCCCGCATCATAACAAATTATGCCTTTCTGAATTTTCTCGTAACTCTTATGAAAAAGCTGCAACACAAAATCTTGAAGGTTTTACAATCAACGGACGAGATTTATTTTTTCTTTATCCAACGGTCGTAAGTAGTTATCTATCCGTTCTCAAGGGTTATTCGCAACACACTTTTATAAAAAGGTAAGAAAATAATTATATTAAAAAAAAAAAAAGCCCAAAACAACTTTCCATCTTCACCTTGCGCAGGAAAACGACGGTAAATTGTCGTGGTGACCTTCCGACTACCGAGGGCCAATTAGATTGGCAAGGAAATTGACGGATTACCAAGGGTGCGTTAGTCACCTGCCCTTGTCTGGCTGGTGACCGGCTAAGGGGCAGAAGAGAGGAAGAGAAAAAGAAGAAAAGAAAGGAGAAATTGCTTGTATCTTAAGTTATTCCCAAAAACTTTTTTTGTTTTTTATTCCTTCAAATTTGTTTTCAAGAATAAAAAGAAAATATCAAACACATTTCTATTCTATTTCTATTGCGGAGAACAAATAAAAAAAAAACTTACTCTCGAAAGCATTATCAAACGCACTGTTAGTGGTTCCTCTTGCGATGAGGCATCTACACTTAGCACGGCCCTTCCAAGCCTTATCAATCATAATTTGATATTTCAATTCAATTATACAATTATCTTGGAGACGCCACTAACTTATTATGGGTAAATTGGCAATTCAAGTAGGATGCAGAAGTACATTTCACTCCTGTGAACTAAAGGTTCACAAGTTGATTTAGTTGCATCCAAATCTTTCAGTATGATAACAATTTACATTCGAACTTCACCAATTTTTATTCCCTAAATCCTCTAAACATATAAAAAGTGACTATGCACAGTCAGTCAAGTTATGAAAATAAACAAGCGAGCAATTCTAGTAAAAAGCTAATAAAATAAATAAATGACAGGAAAAATAAAGGACACGAGTCGTTTCGGGCAAAATCAAACAAAACCTTGTTATTAAGGCTTGGGACAAAACCCCGTGAGCTATAAATGTAAATTCGGTATAAACTCTTCAAGGGATGCCTGATGGTCAAAAAAGAAAGTGAATGTATGATATGTCATGACCATCTACTAAATAAACTGCATTCCTAAAATGAATTGTTGTATGTGAAAATTAAATGTAAAAAATGCAATATAAAGTGCATGCGATATTAAGAAAACAAATCTATTTGTGAATGTGCATGGTACCTTAAATGCACCCCTGGAAATACTTTTTAATTTTTTTTAATAGCTTAAGATACAAAAAAAAAAAAAAAAAAAAAAAAAAAAAAAAAAAAAAAACTAAGAAAATTAACTAAGTGTCGAAATGAATATGCACTATATCTTATATGCTTGAATCAACCTATATTACATATTTACATAGTAACTTGGACACTGAAATCACAAATAAAAATTGTCTATGTCGACGCCGGTAGTATCACATAATAGGACTAGCGTCCATGTCAACGTCGATCGGCCAATTTTGGTTAGATTGATTGAATCAGCACAAATACAAAAAGGTTTAGAATTTAATTGTTAAAAAAAATATTTATGATTGAATTGATACAATTGTAATAAGTTTAGAATCCTTCTGATAATTTTTCTAATCAAAAGCCGCCACCAATAATGGAGGATAGAAGAGGGCCATTATAATGAGAGGCCATCTAATCAAAATTCGCACTCCTTTGCTGGTTGTGCAAGAATTATACCAATAACACCACTCGCCTCGGTTCTTCTTGATAAGTTACAAGCTCCTTCGACTCTTCAGTTCATGCTATATCCTACTTCATCCCGTTTTCAGTCTTCTCCTTCTCGCACTCGGGTCATATAATATTCTCCGTTTATGTGATCAAAAAAGTTTCTTTTCTTATAAAGTACTCTCCTTTTGAAGAACTACTTCTTTTCTTGTGTGAATTGATGCTTCAAAATATGTCTGTAAACTAGTCGCTTGCATTGAAATACGCAGGGTTTTCTTGATGGAGAACAATAACTGTCCACAAAATTGTCCGTGTTATCCGTGTTGCCCGTACTTCTCCCCTTCGTCCAATGACAAAATTTCGTGGTTGGATACTCCGGGATGGGTCATCGTCGGCGTCGTAGTTGTCGCCGTCGTAATATGTGGTTTCCTTTTCTACTTTATTCGTGTCCTAAAGACACAGAGGGCAGTCTCTCGGCTGAACCACAAATCTCCGTCGGTACAGGCGGTGTGAACATTTCGATTCCGTTGTCGTTAGGGCTCTTCTCCAAAAGATAGTAATCTGCAAGCTTCTGGGCATGTTTCTGCGTGAAACTTGGATGATGTACAGTGACAGATCGTCTATTCTAGTATCCAACATTGGAGAGTTGATGCAATAAATAATTGTGTTGGAAGAAAAAAAAATTATGATGAAGGGTTTATTAAATTTCTGTAGTTCTATGGTCTTTCAAGAAATGGATCTTCAGATTTATTGCAACATTTTCAGAGGTGAACCATTAAAAGAAAACTAATAAATCACTATGGGATTGAGGATTAGACCAGCTTGTCCTAGGACCAAGAACCGGACCAACTAGTCCAATCCAATGAAACCAGCCACTTAGCAAAAAAATTAGAAAAAAATTAAAAATATACTAGAGTTATTACAATTTTAAGGTTTATTGCTATTTCTAAGAAATTAAACATATTTTTTGAAAAAAATTGTCGATCCAATCCCATCCAGTTACCCCTCGGAATCAAGAAGCAGATTGAAAATCGTCAATTCCATTTTTATGGAACTGGAAACTGGACCAACGCCTTTGAGAACTGGATCAACGTCCCCAAGAATCGAATTGAACCGAACCAGCCAATCCAATCCAATTCGGGTGGTCCGATATGCTCACCCTTAATTAATAATTTTTGCATCTTTTAAGTGAGGATGTACATAAAAGAGGCATGCCTCACGGCAAATCAACATAACGGTAATGTCATTAACGTTAGATCATGATTATCTGCTACGTGAATTGAAAGTTCCCAACTCTTTGTCATGTTATAATGGCTATCTATAGTGTGCTTTGGTCCACTCGTCAATAATTTTTGCTTTTTCAAAGTGAGGATGTACATGAGAAAGGCATGCCTCACTGACCGGTGGTGTTGACTTGCCGTGAGGCATGCCTTTCTTGCAATAGGACTTTCATCCATCTCTTCTCACTCTAGATGCAAGAGGCTACTTTATCTGTCTATCCTGTGATAACTAAGATTGTTCCACTCATCAATAATTTTTGCTTTTTTAAAGTGAGGATGTACATGAGAAAGGCATGCCTCACCATCCGGTTAATGTTGACTTGCCATGAGGCATGCCTTACTTGTAGTAGGAACTTCATCCATCTCTTCTCACTCTAGATGCGGAAGGCTACTTTACCTATCTATCCTGCGCTAGCCAGGGTTGGATAACCCTCACATGATGTCTACCTTCACCACTGAATGGCCCTTTAAGTCCTGACCAATTTTTTTCTTCTCGATTGAGAGGGAATACGGGAGCAATATTGCGAGGTCTCACACCCCTTATTTCTTTCCCTTGAGTCTTTTAAGAACTTGCTTAAATCATGCTCATGATTATTTGGCATGTGAATTGAAAGTCCCCAGCTCTGTATCATGTTATTAATAATTCCTTCTTAAGTACATCCTCACTTTAAAAAAGGCAAAAATTATTGATGATATATGAACAAAAGGTGAGGGCACCGAATTAAAGAGTTCCACATTCCCATCATTCATTCTGGAGTCTTCGATTAAATGTGACTTGACAATCAAGATGCCAACAATGAGCACTGGGCCAGTGGCCACGGTCGGTTGGAGCATCATTTGAAGTTCTGGCAAAATCCAAAAAGAAATCATGTATTTATGCAAAAGGTATAATCGTGATATGAAATCGTGTATTTATGTGAAAGGTATAGTCATGATATGAATCTTCCATTTCGAATGAGGTTGTCTTGGGACCGTTGGCATTGTCTCGATTTGGCCTTTAGGCTAACGATTATGGACAACTGGCAGCGATGGTTGGCTAAGTTTGGGACACTTATCCCTAAAAAATGATTCCATAGGGATTCATAGTATTATCCATATTGTGCTTTTCTTTTTGTCGGCCATTACTTTTGGCCACAGCGATTTGCCTTATTGTCTTTTTGCTGTGTATCAGACATAAACTCACGCTTGTATGCACAATAGAATTGATTAATTAGTTGTGTATTTACTCTATGTTTGAGAATATATCGTTAATGGACAGCTCGTAATTAGGAACTTCCACAATGGTTGTAATTGATAATAAACCTATCTTATTTGACCATTTGGACTAATGTGAGGCTTCTGTTAGTTAATTTGACTCTTTTCATGAAATAAATTTCACTTAAATCTTTTCAGTGCTTGGTGTAAGCACTTTCCTTAAATCCAAAAACGAAAAACAATGCTAGAATTCAATAATACAAACCAATCTATGGTCCACTTAAGATTTTGCTTTTTTTCTATTTGGCATTAGTCAATACATTTGAAGCGTTCCTTCGTTGAGTACACATATGAGATAAAAAAAAAAAATGCTATATTTCACTTTTTGGGATACAAAGAAGTAGTCTATGATTTTCAAAAGAGAAGATCGTGTATCAAATGGCAACGTTTGGCCTCAGTTTGATAGACTCACATGTGAGAGGAGTATATTTAGTGCACATGTGAGGCGAGAAATAAAGAAAGCCTCACATTGAGTATTTGAAGTGAAAAGGAACAGAGCAATTGTAATACCCTAATTTTTAAAAGGAGGTCATGGTCAATCAGAAAGAGTAGATCATGTGCACCAGTTAAAATTGGATGGCATGATGACATGCTAAATAATCAGGAGTTATCAACCACCACTCCTCATAATTATGTCCTAAATTTCCATAAATGTATCGCATTAATTAGCTAATTCAAGATTTCACTAACAGTTGTGTTAAGAGAAATGGACATATATCTTTTTTATTCATAAGAGTTAACGGAAGCTAAAGGCATTTCTTCTTTTGGTCCATCAGCTTTGACGTCTGCAAGGAAACCTCCTGATTAGAGATACCATTGACATTTCTTCTTTCTCAAATTGGATAGATAAAAGGCAAATGGAAACCCAAGTAATATGAATGAACTAGTATATACTTCCCCAATAAGCCTGATTGCAAGGGTTACGAAATTGCCAATTAACATTCGAATTCCTACCAAGCATAAGATCGTCCAACATCAAAGGTAAGAAAAGAGATGAGCATCTATTGATAAATATTCCAACTTCAGGAAATGACCAAAAATTAAGTCGATCTATAACCATAGTAAAAGTATGTAGTATATAAGTTCTTTTCAATCCATAACCAAAAGCGAACAGTCAAACTAATGAGCTAAATGCATCTTTTCAATCCACGGGGGATCCAACCTAGTCAATATAACTTCTGATCCTCCCAAGTTCCTGAAGCATCCCATCTCTTTTCCTCAAGAACACAACTGCCACTGGATCACTCTGCAAGAATCCATTAATCAAAGTTGATTAATCTTTAAGTAAGCTCAAATTTAGGGAGAAGAATATAGAGGAAACGCAAAAAAGCAAAAATCTCTTGCAATTGACTGTACTTTTTGAAAATTTTATGACTCAATTGCATTTTCGCGATAAGTTTTAGAGCTTCTAGTGCAGTTATTCTTTCAATTGTTAGATTTGTAACAACAAACATATTACATCTAATTCAGCTCTAAATCATCAAATTCAAATTATTGCACTATTTCATTTACATTGCCAAAAGACATACATATAATCTGCCTTTCCACGTAGACATATAGATATAGATTTTAACACTTTTTGTTCCTACTGAGGTGCGCTTGTAAACTAAGCTGCAAGGACTCGACGGATTGGCTCTATTCCACAAAATTGGCTTCTATTCCTCTGCAAGTCCTTCGGTCTCTCCTTTGTTTAGATTTCCCTTGCCTGGGACTCTTTAGACCATGTTCATAATTTTATTAAATTTTCTTTGACCAAAAAGGAAGAACTTCACCTTTTCTCTTGCCCTCATAAAATGATCCACATGAGTCAATTCTTTCTTTTCTTTCTTGGGTCCGTCCAACTTGTCCAAATCAATAATTGAGAGAGCATCGGACGAAGAAGATAAGACAAAACAATGGCAACAATTATTTAATTCTATGTTTAGACTTTTCAACTAACGGTGCCCCATTAGCTGGTTAGTAATGAAAATTGTTATATTTCTGCCAAAAAAAAAAAAAACCACCCCGTGAGGGAGGGAGGGAGCGTCGCGGGACATATATAGCGCTATCCTCCTAGGAGGGAGCGTCACGGGGCATATATAGCGCTATCCTCCACCAGGCAAAAATTCTCACTTCTTTGCAGGTCACGTAAGCATTGGCGCAACATCATTCATCGATTTGCTCGTTTCTTCTTGTGAGGGTATATGTGCGAGCAACTACTTCCACTCACATTATATCTCACTAAATTTTGTGTTGAATCATTTCAATCTCGTGCTTGGATCATATGATCAATTCATCATGATGAAAAGGTAAATTAGCTCTTGGATTGATGCTTCATAGTATGTTTGTATACTCACCGCTCGCACTGAACTACCTCCACAGAGTACTCTTGATGGAGAACAATAATTGTCCACCAACTCATCCAGGTTGCCAATACTTTCCTCCTCCATCGCCATGGATCGATTGGAATTCCGTACCATCCAATGACAATAACATTCCAACATGGGTTATTGTTGGTTTAGTCATTGTTGCCGTCATGCTTTGTGGTTTCCTTTTATATTGCATCTGGCGTGCGTGCCAGCCGGGGCTGCCAGGGCCACTAGGGCTACCGGGACCAAAGGGGCCGCAAGGGCCGCAAGGGCCACCAGGGCCACCAGGGCCAGAGGGGCCGCCGGGGCCAGAGGGGCCGTCGGGGCCGCCGGGGTCGCAGGGGCCGCCGGGACCGCCATGGCCGCTGTGGCTACCGTGGTGGTGGCTGGAGGGTGGCAGCTGCGGCAAGGGCAGCAAAGGCAGTTGCGGTGGCGGCTGCAAAGTGGGGATGGCAACAACTGCAGTGGGGAAATTAGCCGGCACGGATGGCCCATTTATTTGTGAGAAGTGCCAGCATGGAAGAGTACCAGCTTGTCTAATCTAGACAATAAATGAGACAGAAATTACAATAGTCTTTCTTATCTTATTGTATGCTTACAAATTTAGAAGCTTCTGTTTATGTTTGTGTGTGAAACTTGAACGATGCACAGTGATAGATCATCTACTCTACTATACAATGTTGGAGATTTGATGTGATGAATAACTTTTGTGTTGGAGGAATTTTCGAATTTCTTACATGAGCAGTTTTATGGTCATCGATAAATAAATTTTCGAATTATAACGAATTATAACTATATGCATTTTTTTTGTAATTTCTATACAAAATTTCGTAAATCGACCAATCAATCCAACACACATAATAAAAGAGTTCCTGCTCTTGATGGAGAACCGTTTGATAGATTTGCTTTATTATTGACTCATATTCCGAAGAGTCATCGGAACTAAGTCGGCTAGTGATGCTGGCAAAATAGAACGGACTATTTTATCCAATTTTTTGGGTGGGCTTCGTACTCCAATCTGTATGGGGGGAACTATTAATCCCTACTCGAAATGAAGTGCTGAGGAAGGACATATCCAAGAAGTGTTCCGTGGTGCAGTTGTGACATATAATCCTGAAAGTCTGACAATCAATGGATGAGACGACATCAATTGTTTCTCATAGGATCCAGCTAGCATAACGATTCCTTAATTTATATCAGTGCTGTTGTGGTTACGGTTTTCCATTGTCAAAAGATGGAAATCGGAAAGGCAAAAGGAGTAGTGGGATGGGATCCTTATAGTTTATCTAAAGAAATAAAATCCAACTGATCATGCCTAATGAAACCCCACATTGCCTTTTTAGTAACTTCCATTGTTCATTGATGTAATTAGGCTTAGCCTCGTCGCCCTTTAAGGGACCATGCGCTAACTTGCAAGAAATCAAAACTAGTATCTTCTTTTTCCATGTACTATAAACTTCTTTATGACGCAAAAAACAGAAAAGTAAAAAGATAAACAATTATCAAAAAATTATCGGGCTTAGACATTGCACTACTAGACAACCACACCATTAATCAAACACAAGGCTTGATAGAGTCGGAAGATAAAGCAATCGAATGGCATGACCAAGCTATGCAGAAGGTACAGTATATGATTAGGAAAAATAGATAGAAACATCCTACGTAACAAGTCAAATGAGTGCAATCAAGCTTTTAATAATGGAGTTGAATCGAGTTCAATTTTGAGCCGTATATACTATATTGCTCAGGAATTTGAAACTGAATTTTATTCACATTCATGATTCAATGTCAAAGCGTTAATTTCCAGTCACATTTTGCGTAGAAAAACTACTGCAAATCAATAAATAGCTCGATCGTATCTTTATAATTTTTTTGTTAAATGAAATATCTTATCTTATGATCTTTAGGGCATTGAACACACTAAAAATATATGATAGTTCCATCCCTGCATGCTGACAAGTATAATGCGAGTCGTCTTCAAAATTTCACAAGCCTCCTCCGAAACATGAACATATCCAATCAACGCACGACTCCTGAAAAATAAAATTGCAATTAATCTTGCAAGAAAGTTTGAAAAAAGGAATGTTGGAGCATCTCTTCTTATCGTGCCCCTGGACGAAACCGATTTGGACGAACCCCGCAGTAAGCATCCATTTCTCAGATCATATTATAACACGAATTGAAGTGTTATTGACTGGGGCAATTCTGGGAAAAGCAAGTAAAATGCTTTGGGCTGATGAGGACATGACTGGGGCAGAAATCCTATTTTTTACGACGACGGAGACCATAAAATCAACTGCTATTGGTCGATGAGACAAAAAAATCAAAGATGCCGATGAGGACGCGATTGGGACAGAAATCTACTTTTTCACGACCACGAAAACCATAAAATCAAATGCTATTGGTGGATGGGACAAAAAATTAAAGATGTAGCTGACCCAAGCTTTTGAGACTGAGTGCAGGGTAGTCAAAGGAAAATGCAGAAAATTTTTCTTACCTGATGGATTTCCAAAATTATTGATACAAAATTCGAGAGGACCGGCAACAATTCATCAAAAATTAACCTAATGTAGAATCAATTTCTTCCCAAGATTAAATGGACCAAAATTGACTCAACTCCTATAATAACAGGTAATATATTCCCGCAATATAATCTCATAATGAATAAAAATAATGCCAAATCGATAGAAACAGACAAAAGCAAACACGACAAGTTTACGTCAAAAATTCAATGCGAAAAAGAATTATGGACAATTCAAAAACTTCCACTAATCACAAAAAAAAAAAAAAAAAAAATAGTAAGATGCACAAAGGTTCTTCTTTAGAAATATATTAGAAATTCAATATCAACAATATAATGACATTTTGTCACTGTAAAAGTGGATTAATATATATGAAGTAAGAAATCCTAATTGCAATTGGAGAAATTTGAGATAATTTAGAAAAAGTGTTCAATGAACAAAACGAATTGACAAATGAAACTAATGGACTCGCCTGTCTCGACTCATCTGTCTCGGTCTTATAACAACATATTGAAATTTGAGTCAACTCCAACTATATTTGGCAGCCCATTTTCCTGTCTTCGCCGAACGAGCAGCCCGCCTTTCTTTTCCTTCATTGCATTTTTGACTTTTTGACCTTTTCTTTTATTCATTAACATTAACTGGGCCCCACACAGGCAGATTCAGCCAACATTAATACCTAGTACAGTTGACAAAAGAAAAGCATGACCGTCAATTTGATTGCCAAATAACCTATCAATAACTTATCAATGCTGTTAGAAATTTACCAACTTTGAAATGAATTAAAGAATAACCAACTCTTTGGCAATTTTACAAGCATCATAAATAAATTGCAAACACTATAATAAGTCAATTTATAAGCTTACCAACTTCTACTCACTCTCTTTATCATTTTGATTTTTTCATTTGTTAATGATCTCTAAGTACCCCCCTCCAAATGTCTCTTTTCCGTGTGATGAAATGAAACTCATTCTGTGATCGACTTGAATCAGATGGTTGAAACAGAAGGGTTGTTTTTGGAGGCCTATAAGGACAAACTATGAGTAAAATGTAGCTTGTGATTGAGTGCTTGAAACAAGAAAAATCAAAACATATTGAGTATTCTTGAGATCTATCTCTTTGTTGCTTCATTATAATCTATTTAGTTTTGATCCTAAAAGTTAGCAAGGGTGCCAAAATCATTTGTATACAAACGGAAGAAGTGGTTGTGCTTAGAGAGAATGCAATTGTTTAGGTAAGAGACGAAATATGCAAATGATTATTTGTAAACACTTAGAAGTGTGGTTAAATAATTTTGGGGGTGAATATGTCTAACGTGTTGTGTGCACAAGGTGTGAGAACAGCTATTGAAAGAGATCTAAAAATTATTTAGTCTATAGTGAGATAGCCATAGGAGGAGTCGAGTCCGCACGATACAAAGTTCTTGGCAATTGCACTATTGGCTGAAGTAGTGAATTTCAATCTAATGGGACTGCTAGAGCTAGAAGAGAAAGCATATCCTAATTGAAACTCTATAAATAGCTTTTGTAATTTCTTTTTCCCTAAACTCTATAAGTTACTTATTGCAAATTAACAGTTCAATGGTATATAAAAAAACATTTTTAAATAAGGTGCTGGTTCTAGAAAGATAAATATTTTTATATGTATAAAAAAACACTTCACCCCTTCTTTTATGTATTTGGACCTAACAATATGGATTGCCATGTCGGAGGTGTCAAATTTTGTAATAATATAGTAATGTAACTTGCGAGCCTTGTTAATAATTTAAAGGATTTTACTAAGGACAATGAAAAGAAAATCATCATTTTTGAATTTTTTTATGAGAACTTGAGATGGATTTCAAAGCTTTACACTATTATTTAGTTTTTACTAGTTGGATCTAGTTTGGTCCGAGTATATATATTGTATTGAGTTGAGTGCAAGCACGAGATTGAGAAAACCGAATTGTCATATTTTCGAGATAATTGCACAATCTCTCCTCAAATTATTATACCAAAATTTTAAACCTATCAAGGTATAAACTTTTTAACTGAAATAACGCAATATTAAACTTACAAGGGAAAATGCAATAAAACACTTAAGCTAAATCTCATTGAAATCATCTAATGTGACGTTTCAATTATTTTCGACTACTTAAGTGTAACGACAACAGCATGACATGATAAGACGACGCTGTTTTTTTTTTTTTTTTTTTCTGATTTAAGCACTCGATAGAGAATTGTCAATAGGCTTATTTGTGGAATTTAATGCTCTCCCTTGCGCCTGATTGTAGGGTAAGGCACGAAATAATATAATGGGAATCCATCCTTGTCCCAAAGTAGATGCACTATCTAATCATTCATTGTCTCGGTAAAAGGCGATGATCACATGCTTCCGTTGGCCGACAATTAGTACACTGCTAAGCTGTCATCAAAATAGGATTGCATCTCCATATTTTATCTGTTTGTTTGTTGATGCGATTGGCTAAGAAAAATCATCCATACATGTTGCTTCTTTTGGCTTTACATAATCTCCTCCATTCAAAAGGTGCACTAGTGGAGGTACCATACATCCTCGATGGCGACGACGGCGACGGCGGTGGCGGCCGCCATGAGGTTGTTGACACCTCATCAGGCTTTGCCGACGATGAGGTTGTTGGTGCCTCACCAGCGTTCTCCCGCGATCGCAGCGATGAGGTCGGCGTCGCGGCCTTCCCCCGTTGCGGCGACTGCGGCACTGACGTTATTTTTGGAATATTAAGCTTCAATATCAATTTCGGTGAAGTGGCGGTTCTGTCCCCGGGACCACGACGATTTTTAATAATAACACCGACGGCTACGGCGACGACAATGATGACTACGCTGGCGGTGATCCACCTCGAAGTGTCCCGGCATGCAGCGATGTCGCTTTCCAAAGATACAGAAACTGGAACGTCGCCTGCTGACGGAGGAGGGAAGTATGGGAAACCCGAACAACCTTGTGGACAGATATTGCTCCCCATCAGGAAAATCCTCCTGTAGTTCAACGCCAGCGGTGAGCCTGCAAACATTTTTCGAAGCATCTTTCATACCACAAGAGGAAAAAAAAGGTGGTAATTTTAAAAAAAGATGGTACCTTATTAGAAAAGAAACGTTATTTTTTTTTTTTTATCACAATAGATTGGGAAGATTATCTGTTTTAAGCGTGAGATCAAGATAATCGAAAAGCCGAACAGTCAAACTGATGAGCTAAATGCATCTTTTCAATCCACGGGAGATCCAATCTACTCAATTTAACTTCTGATCCTCTCAAGTTCCTAAAGCATCCCATCTCTTTTCCTCAAGAACACAACCGCCATTGAATCACTCTGCAAGAAACCATTAATCAAAGTCAATTAACCTTTAAGCAAGATCAAATTTAGGGAGAAGAATATAGAGGAAATGCAAAAAAGCAAAAATCTCTTGGAATTTATGGTACTTTTTGAAAATTTTAGGACTTAATTGCACTTTCGCGATAAGTTTTAAAGCTTCTGGTGTAGTTATTCTTTCAATTGTTAAACTTGCAACTACAAACATATTACATCTAATTCAGCTCTTAATAATCAAATTCAAATTATTGCACTATTCCATTTACATTGCCAAAAGACATATACATATAATCTCCCTTTCCACATACACATATAGATATAGATTTTAACACTTTTTGTTCCTACTGATGCGGGCTTGTAAACTAAGCTACGAGGACTCGGCGGATTGGCTCTATTCCACAAAATTGGCTTCTATTCCTCTGCAAGCCCTTCGGTCTCTCCTTTGTTTAGATTCCCCTTGCCTAGGACTCTTTAGACCATGTTCATAATTTCAATAAAATTTTCTTTGACTCAAAAAGGAAGAACTTCACCTTTTCTCTTGCCCTCATAGGATGACCCACATGAGTCAATTCTTTCTTTTCTTTCTTGGGTCCGTCCAACTTGTCCAGATCAATAATTGCAAGTGAGCATCGGACGAAGAAAATAAGACAAAATAATGGCAACAATTATGGGTGGCGTGTGTTCTGGAAACTAAGGTGTTATTTTCAATCCCTTCCCATCTGAAAGGCACAGGCTTTGATTGATAAGCAACTCTTCACATGCGCCCGCCATAAGATTCCCCTTTCTCCCTCACATGATGCGTGGAAAGTGACTAGTGTTTAATTTTTTAAAACTTCGGTTCCTACGAAGACACAGCATAATCGAAAGGGCCTATGTAATAATTTCCTCATTGCCATGTCCGTTTATTCATACTCATGTGCACGACTGGATAAATTTATTTATTAATTACTCTATATTTGAAAAATACTACGATAACAGATGGTTTGTGGTTAGGAACTTCCACCGTCCTTGCAGTGGACGGCTCACATTCGAAAATACCTTTGTTGATCGGAGGATGTATGGTAATTCATTTGTCATAGCTAAATTCGTCAACAGTTGAAGAATTTAGCCGCCCTTGCCTAACGTCACCTGGGCCGGATCTAGCAACCTCGCTCGACATCGACAAGGGCGGCCCTAGCCCGAGTCTGACTTCCCTCCGCCATGGCCAATGTCACGCCCCGAACCCCGAGCGCGCGCACATCCCACTGTGGTCGATCAGCTATGCGACGTTCCCAGGTACTCGTCACCAACCCATTCATTTTAAATGCACATGCGGAAGCGAATTACTAATCCCCTGACCTCAACAAACATAGGATAGAAAAGCAGGACAACAATTTACAAGCAAATACACTTTTATAAACACTTCAAGCTTATACAGAAGGTCTAAGTCATAAAGAACTACTGAGCCACCTATGCTCCTGACCCTTCCGCTTCAAGCTCCAGGCTCTTCACACTAGGGACCTGAAAATGGTTATACAATAACCAGTGAGATATAAATCTCAGCGAGTTCCACCCCTAAGCCCACGGTTAAAACACCAACTCAACTCAGGGCATCTCAACAGAACCACCCCACAACAAACAACAATTAACAATCGATTCGCATACAACCTTACCTGGCATGCCATACCCTGCACGTGGAATCTTAGTACAAAATACGCAATGCACATGGCCATTAGATGATGCAGTTCATCATTCACATACGAGTCGCATCACAAGCGATCTCACCTGGCCATTGCCACACCCTGCATGTTATCGATTCATGCGTGCGTGCCATAAATAATGTGCTTAACTCATGCATGACCGGAATCAACAATGCAATGATTCTCATGCGTTCTTGCACAATAGTGCGCCACTCATCACGTATCAATCGATCGCACGAGTCCATCAATTCAATCAATCCAATTGATACCATACGATTGACACCATCTACCAATTCATGCCATCTATTAAACCATACCATCTATTCATCCATCAATACAATCACTGCTCGCACAAGCTGAAATGAATGCAATGCTCTCACAAGCTGATATAGATGGTAGCTCGCACAAGCTGATATAGATAGATGATAGCTCGCACAAGCTGATAAGGTATACTGCTCTCACAAGCCGACGTATCGAAGCACATAGCCGACGTATCGCTCTCTCAAGCACGATATTGATGCTCACACAAGGCGATAAGGTATACCGCTCTCACAAGCTGACGTATCGAAGCACATAGGCTGATACAAGATATCTTGCTCTCACAAGTTCGACGTATCGAAGCACATATATATATATATATATATATATATATATATGTATATAATATTTGCTCGCCCAAGCTGATACATATATATAAACCAATGCTTGCCCAAGGCCGATAATTCAATAATAAGCCAACGCATACCTCAACTCAATCAATCAATCAATCCAATCGATTCAAACTGGTCATACAAACCAATCACGGTACTAAAAGCCAACAGGGTATTTTCAAGTTAAATACCAAAACTTCTCCAATTTCACACAATTCCACACTTTTGGAATAATTAACCATAATCATCAATCACTCAATTCATGCGGATGTTTATGCAATAACACATCCAATCACTTCATAGGATTAAACACACATGAAATTAGACACTTTTCATTCTCGGGTGAACAGTGTTTTGTGAACAGTGCTCGTGAACAGTACCTCGTGAACAGTAAATCGTGAATAGTGTCGAGTGAACAGTAAATTTCCAGAATTTAATAAATGATAAATTAAACTCAGAAAGTATTAAAAGCATTAATTAAAGCAACCATCAATTAATTAAAGCAAAGCATACTTAATTAACCACATAAACCACATTAAGCAAATAAAGTAAGATTAAGCTAAACTAATCTTAGCCAATAATCTAACAACCTATCTTAGGATTAGAATAATTTAATTAAATCACTTAAACTAGAATTAACAATAATTAAACTAACCCTAAGCAAGTTTAGGCTCTAATCAAAGGATTAGGAGCTAAACTCACCCGTTAAGCGAGCCGGAGACACCGACGCGGCGGCGACGACGGAGGCGACGCTCCCGGACCTCTACCACGATGATCCAAGGCAGTCCCAAGCTCAACACAGCAACCACAGCCCAAACTCCCACTGAAACCTCTGAAAAACAGCCCTGCCGGAGGAGAAAACAAGTTGAACGGCTTGGCCGGAGCTCCGGTGAAGGGGATGGCCAGCAACCGGCGGCTCCCGGGGGTCTTGGGGATCTTGTGGGTGGATGGGATGGCCAAAGGAAGGTCTGGAATGGGAGAAAAATGGCCGAAAACGCGAAACAGTGCAGGCTGCAGGCGGACCGACGGACCAGAGGCCGGTTTCTTCCGACCGGCGTACAGGGCGGCCGGAGGCTTTGTTCGGCATGAAACCAGACTCATTTGGACGGTTTGGATGTCCTCTTCGCAACGATACATAGCTCATTTTCTGATTCAACCGGGAAGACCACTTTTGACTCCAATCTTTGGAAAAAGGTCGGCTGGAGCAGAAACTGGAACAAGGGGAAAACAGAGGAGAAAAACGACGGGCTTGGCTGGTCCGATGGGTGTGCGACGGTGGAGCTGGCTCAGCTGGCTTCCTCTGGTTCTCTCAAGCTCCCTCCACTCCTCAACAATGGATAAAGCCACACATTAAGGAAGAAGAAGGTCTGCTGAAGCAAAGGGGACCCCAAGAGCTCTCTTGGCTCCAACACTTGTCAATCTCTCTCTCTCCTTGCCCCCACCATGACCTCACATGCCCTCAGCCACTCTCTCTCCTCCAATCTTCCTCCACAAGCTTGTCAATAGGTGCAAAATGCCCCTCCCCCCATGGCATACGAATTTGGTACATTTGTACATCAAATTCCTTCCATTTCTTTCAATTCCCTTCCAATCGAGCCAAATTGAAGTCTATAAAATCATCCAATGTAACCACACCCAAATCCACATTTTTCATTGACCATAGAATCATCTTAGATCCCAAAAGTGCGACCAAAAGCGGGCCTTTCCATTTTCCCGAACTAAAACGACCATACTTTGATTTTTCGCCGGAAAAACTCGACTTAACTGGCGGTGTCAACTGTCACTGTAGCTTCATCCAAAGTTCGTGTCAAACGTTCCCAATAATTCGAAGCCCAATCTTTAATTCTTATGCCATGTCAATTTCTCCCTAATGCCATTTTGGGTACAACTCAGACTGACAGGTGGCTTTGAGGATTCACGCGTAACCGACTCGTGTTAAACCACGTTCAAGACATCTCGACACATGGACGTCCTTGACTGCATGAAATTACGGAGGATAGATTCTTATTTCAAAGTACACGATTACTGAGGATCGACCTAGGGTCGTTCGCGGGCTCGATAACGGTAAACGGAATCACCCGTCGTTCCATTATGTTCTGTCCACGAATCAACTTTTAGTCGTCCTTAGAATCGGCCTGCCTATCTACGAGGGATCTTCCTCACGCAGTCTCACGGTCAAGTCGTTTTCCCGGGTCAAGTTCTTTAGTCGTACGAGTTCTGTCCTCATTAGCCTTTCCTCTCAAGGTCAGTATCTCAGGAGTGATCAATTCCGAGTGAGATCAACCAACAATGCATTGACGAAATTCACATCCATTCATTCCTCAGAGGACTCGAATTTCAGGATGTCACAGCCAACAAAGGGAAGAGAGAAGAAGTAGAAAAAAGAAAGAAAAAAGAAAAAGACAAACATTTGAAAAGGTAAAAGAAGAAAATGCCCTATACTTTAAGGTAAATATGTCACACGAATATAAGTTTAAGGCATTTTTATGTCACGAAAAAAAGTTGGGGGTAAATGTGTCGCCATTAGTAAAGTTTCGAGTTTTTTGTATCACAAGAAAAAGTTTAGGATAAATTTATCACTTTAACCAAAGTTTGGAATTTTTGGTAGCTTTTTTCCTAACGATTATACATTTTATCCCGAGAGCTATCATATTTGTATATAAAATTATGTGCAATCATGTCATCTAATGATTTTTTTTCCTAATTTAAAATTTTCTTTATAATGGGTAACTCTATCTACTCTTTTGCTAATAATTATTTTAATCATTTTCTTATATTCACTTATTCGCCATCGTGGCTGCGGCCACCCATCATCGAACTCATTGACGATGCCAAGCTGCCCGTGTTGTCCGATGAAGTTGCCAAGCTGCCCGTGTCGTCCGAGTTGTAATCAAAGGATAAAGTTACCGTAGGTGGAAATTGAATGATGCACAATGACGGATCATTTACGCTATCGTATAACATGCCAGATTCGATGCAATAGATAATTTTTGTTATTGCAGGAAAAAATGTTTGTGTTGGATGGTTTATTGAATTCGGCAGTTTCATGTTCCATTGAGAAATCCGGTATCACAACAAAATATGCCTCTCTGAATTTTCTCGTAACTCCTATGAGATAGCTATAATGCACAAAATCTTGAAGCTTCTACAATCAACGGACTAGATTTATTTTTTCATTTTCCAATGGTCATAAAGGGATCACGTATCCGTTCTCAAGGTTATTCGTAACACCCCTTGTAAAAAGGTGACAGAAGAAAAATAAAAATAAAAAGCCCCTAACAACATTACATCTCCACCTTGTGCCGGAAAACCTTAGCAATTGTTGTCGTGACCTCCAGAGGGCAAATTAGACTCGCAGAAAAGTTAATGGATTACTAAGCGATTCCCCTTGAAGGAGGTGTCTACACTTAGCATGGCCCTTCCAAGTCCTATCAATTGCAATTTGATTTTTCAATTATGTCTACACTTAGCACATAAAATGATCGGCATCCATGTTAGCGTCTGCCAACCAATTTTGGCTAGATTGACTAGATTGACACAAATGCAAAAAGGTTTAGGACCCAACTAACCAAAATATATATATATATATATATATATATATATATATATGATTGAATTGACACAATCACAATAAGTTAAAGACTTTTTTGGTAATTCTCTAAATCAAAAGCTGCCACCAATAATGGAGGGTAAAAGAGAGACATTATAAAGAGGGGCTACCTCATGAAAATTCACACTCCTCTACTTGTTGTGTAAGAATCATACCAATAACACCACTCGCCTCAGTTCTTCTTGATAAGGTACATGCAAGTGTCATGGGCCGATCGATTACTCATGGGCCGATCGATTACTCGTAGGCCGACCCGTGCGGCCTTAGGATTTTACCCCTAAGCAACCTTTCAACACTCGACTTATAAGGATCGTAGAGAGAGAAACTCTAGAGAGAGGAGCTTTGGATTGTATTACTTGTAAATGAGATGAGTACAATGAGGGGAGGAGACCCCTTTATATACAATTACAAGGCAAACCGAGTCCGTAAATCTCCCCTTAATCTAACGGTAGAGATTACATCTCTCCAACTACCAACTACTCGTATTTATTGTGAACTACCTGCATTTATTACATGCGTATACAAATACTGTATCGCCCGCCCCAGGAGTATTCTAGAAGACTCGAGAATACCCTAAGTCTTGGGGATACAAGCCGAGTGTCGCTCATTCCATGGATCGGTCACACTCGTCGTGTAGAACCTTCTTGGGTCGTGCTTCTCATCGGGCCATGACATTCTCCCCCACCTAATCAGGCGACACCCTCATCGCATCTTCGGCATGAAAAGCATCAATCTCTTTCTTGAATTGCCAAAGAGCTTCCGCGGGTTTCCAGCTTACTTCGCTCTCCGGAAGACCCTTCCATCGAACCAAGTACTCCTGCTTCGGCGCATAATACCTCTTCTATATGACTCAATCCACCATAATGCTTTCGATCTCTCGGTCATATGAGGTCTTTGCTCTGAGCGATGCCCGTTGTGACTTTCCTTGATTCGGATCTTCCTTATCAACTTGGAAAGGTTTAAGCATACTTACATGGAAAACCGGATATACCTTGAGTTTTGGTGGTAGTTCTAGCTTGTATGCGACCTTCTCGACCCATTGTAGCGCACGAAATGGCCCCTCATAGCGACGAATTAACCTCTTGTGCACGTCCTTATATCAGAGAACCATGTGCAGCTTGGCCAACACTTGATCCCCAACTTGGAACTCCACATGCCGTCGCTTCTTATCCGCCCATTTCTTCATGCACTTGGAGGCCTTGTGTAGACACGCCCGTGCCAAGTCCGTCTGCTTTTGCAAATTCTTGGCGAACTTGTACGCGGGCGAACTACTCCCCTGATAACCCGATGTGACTACGCTAGTGGTATTTGGTTGTTGCCCGATCGCGATCTCGAATGAGCTCTGACCAGTTGACTCGCTTTGCTACAAATTGTAGGAGAACTGGGTTACATCAATCAACTTCGCCCAATTCACCTGCATCATACTCACATAGTGTCGAAGATAAATCTCTAAGAGTGCATTGACTCGCTCCATCTGATCGTCGGTTTGAAGATGCAAACTTGTAGACATATTTAGCTTCGACCCCAGCGGCTTGAACAACTCGGACCAGAAATGCTCCGTGAAGCGAGGATCACGATCGCTCACGATCGTTTGTGGCACTCCCCAATACTTGACCACGTGCTTCATGAACAGCTTGGCCGCCTCCTCGGCCGGGCAATCTTTTGTCGCAGGCATGAAGGTCGCGTACTTGGAGAACCTGTCCATCACGACCATGAGAGTCCGACACCCTTCAGACTTCGGCAGGTTGACGATGAAGTCCATGGAAACACTTTCCCATGGACGACTTGGAATGGGAAGCGGCTCAAACAAGCTCGGCGACAAATGTTGCTCTAGCTTGTCTTGTTGGCATACCAAACAAGTCTTTACATAAGCTTCCATGTTGTCTCGCATTTGAGGCCAGTAGTACTGATCTTTGACGAGGGCCAATGTGCGGTGGATCCTTGGATGACCTGTCCACTTCGAGTCATGGCACTCGCGCAAGATCTCCTTTCTCAGCTTCCCATGGAAGGGCACGTGCAGTCGCCTTCCTTTCGTGTAGAGGAGAGCATCCTCACACCAGAATTGTTGGGTCTTGCCTTCTCGCGCATACACGACGAGAGCTTGAACTCTTGGATCATGCTTTAATCCCTCCTTGATGCAGTCAACCCAAGAACAACTCGGTTGACTCATCGTATTGCTCATCAGCTCCATCTTCCGACTCAATGCATCCGCTACAGAGTTGGCCTTCCCCGGCTTGTACGCCAACACGTAGTCGAACTTTGCAAGGAAATCTTGCCATTGAGCTTGCTTCGAACTCAACTTCTTCTGGGTCTGGAAGTAACTTGTGGCTACGTTGTCCGTCTTCACGACGAACTTCGACCCAAGGAGATAATGCCTCCACGTCTGAAGGTAGTGGACCACCGCAGTCATCTCCTTTTCCTGAACCGTATACCGTCACTCGGTATCGTTCAGCTTACAGGACTCGAATGCCACCCGATGACTATCCTACATAAGAACGCCACCAATAGCATAATCTGAGGCGTCAATCTCTACCTTGTAAGATTTGGTATGGTCCAGTTTCGCCAACACCAGCTCCTCGGTCATAGCCTTCTTCAATCGATCGAATGCCCTTTGGCATCGATCCGTCCACTCCCACGACTTCTCCTTATTCAGTAAATCCGTGAGTGGCACGGTGATGCTTGAGTAGCTCCGGATGAACCGCCGATAGTAGTTGGTGAGGCCTAGGAACAACCTCAACCCCGTCACCTTCGTCGACGGCTCCCATTCGACGATCGATTGAATCTTGGCCTTGTCCATCCGCACTCGCCCACCCCCGACGATGTGCTCCAAGAACGGAACTTCCTTTTGGACAAATGCACACTTCTTACGCTTCACATATAACTCATTCTCGCGTAAGACTTGGAAGACTTGCCTCAAGAGTTCGACATGCTCCTCGAGTGTCCGACTATATACTCCAATATTGTCTAGGTAAACCACAACAAACCAATCTAGGAAAGGGTGGAGTACCTTGTTCATTAGCATACATAATGTAGTCGAAGCGTTCGTTAGGCCGAACGGCATCACGAGGAACTCATAGGATCCATACCGCGTCACACATGCGATATTTAACTCGTCCCCTTCGGCAATCCAAACTTGATAGTAGCCCAATCGAAGATCCAACTTGGTAAACCATTGAGCTCCACCGAGTTGATCGAAGAGATCCGCGATCAGCGGGATCGGGTACTTGTTCTTCACAATCATCTTGTTCAACGCCCGGTAATCGATGCACATCCGGAGTGACCCATCGTGCTTCTTCTGAAATAGGCCCGGCGCATCGAACGGAGCCTTGGACTGCCAAATATACCCCCTTCGAGCAACTCCTTTAGTTGCCTCCTCAACTCTTCCAATTCGGGAGGCGCCATGCGATATGGCGCCATGACAGGCGGTTGAGCATCAGACTCCAGCTCAATCCGATGATCCACATCTCTTTGAGGTGGTAGCTTCTTCGGCAACTCAGGGGGCATCATGTCCTTGAACACGTTGAGGACTGGGGTTAAAACTATCGAGACTTCACTCCCTTCACCCTTCTTGTCCTCCGACTTCAAAGTTGCTAAGATGGTCACCTCACCCTTTCTCACTCCCTTGGTGAGTTGCATGGCCAAGATCATCCTCCGATCACGGTCCGATTCACGATGAACCGAGATCACGCATTGACAATGCTTGTCCAACACGCATATGCACTCGGCAAATGGTACTACAACCGCATGGATTCTATCTAGGAATTTTATTCCAATGAAAATATCATAGTCATTTAGGGGAATTACCTCTAGAGTCTCCTTGCTCTTCCATGGCCCAAGTTGTAGCTCTACGTCCCTTGCGACACCAATTGTAGGGACCTCCTTGGAGTTCAGGTCTTGAGCCACCTGACTCCTTTCTCAACCCGTAGGTTTAGTTTCTTCGTGGCTTGCTCCGATATGAAGATGCCAGATGCTCCTGTGTCCACAAGCGCACTCATTGTGGACTCCCCAATCTTCAAGTTCGCGAACATCAATCTCTTCGGCTCCTTCGCCTTCTTGGATTTGATCGTGCTAAGGAGTCATCGCGAACCCAACTGCGTTTCCTCCTTAAGCTCATCCTCTTTGCAAAGAGCGGCCAACTTGGCCTTGTTCGGGCAATCTCGCGCCACGTGCGGGCCATCATAGAAGAAACAGTTGTACGAGCATACCTTCCTTTGTCCTCCTCCGCTTGGCCCAGCATGTGCCTTGTGAGGACCAACTGGTGGTCGAACTCCGGTCGGGCGGTTGTATCTCCCCCAATAGTGACTTTGTCCCTCGAAAGAGAATCCGATTAGGATATGGAAGGTGCTTTGTACTCCACAAGCCGATTCAATCATGGTCATAGCCATTGTGAGATCTCCCACGTTGAACTACTTCAACTCCTGCTTGGTCCATGGCTTGAGACCACACATGAATTGGTGATACACTTCGATCTCGTTCATCGAAGGGATTTGGAGTAGCAACTCCAAAAACTGCTTGATGTAGTCGTGCACACCACCTTTTTGCTCGAGATGCTTCAGCTCGTCACAGGCTTCCTCCTTTGCATAAGCGTGGAAGTAGTTCCGTCAGAACTCCTCGACAAATCTACCCCAAGTCATGATAGGATCCCCACATCTATTATCTGATCGACGATGCCACCACTACAAAGCACTATCCGCTAAGTACATAGATGTAGTGTTTACCCGTATTTGGTCGTCGTTGATCCCCATGGCCTGGAAATACCGCTCTATGTACCATAGGAAATTGTCCACGTCTTAGCCACCCGCAAGCCTCTGAATTCCTTTGGCTTCGGCATGTCCACTCATGGACCTTGCACGGTGATCACTCCGTTCACACGTGCAGCTTCCGATTGCGTGAGATTACTTGTGAGCTCCGCTATCTCCGCGTGCATAGCCGCCATCATGGCCTCCAGAGGTTCATACCGTTGTGCGAGTTCTTCCCTTAGGGTCCCCAGCAACTCATGTCAGAGTTCTCCTCCCATGCCAGTCTTGAGCTCATACACTTCCGCAACGAGCTCCTCCCTTCCGGCGTTAACTCCATCCACGATCTAGGTTAGGTTGTCGACTGATCATTGGACATTGGTCACGAACAACTCTAGCTTTGCCAACCGATGCACAAGATCTCCCGTTGGATCCCTTGAACTTGAACCACCATGAGTCTTCTTCCCCTTGGCAGGGCCCTTCTCGGCGTTCTGCCCACGATCAACGCAATCACCACCCATGGTGAGCGCCTCATCAGATCGTGGATCAGCCATTGAGCTTGGAACGACTTGCTCTGATACAACTTGTCACGGGCCGATCAATTACTCGTAGGTTGACCCGTGCGGCCTTAGGATTTTACCTCTAAGCAACCTTTCAACACTTGACTCACAAGGATCATAGAGAGAGAAACTCCGGATTGTATTACTTGTAAATGAGATGAGTACAATGAGGGGAGGAGACCCCTTTATATACAAGTACAAGGCAAACCGAGTCTGTAGATCTCCCCTTGATCTAACGGTAGAGATTGCATCTCCCCAACTACTAACTACCCATATTTATTGTCAACTACCCACATTTATTATATGCGTATACAAATACTGTTTCACCCGCCCCAGGAGTATTCTAGAAGACTCGAGAATACAAACTGAGGGTTGCTCGTTCCATGGATCGGTCATGCCCGTCGTGTAGAACCCTCTTGGGTCATGCTTCTCATCAGGCCGTGACACGAGCACCTCCTTTTGACTCTTCGGTTTATGCTATATCCTACTTCATTCCGTTTTCAATCATCTCCTTCTCGGGCCATGTAATCTTCTCAGTTTATGTGATCAAAAAAGTGTTTCTTTTCTGATAAAGTACCCTCCTTCTGAAGAACTTCTTTTCTTGTGTGAATTGATGCTTCAAAATATGTTTGTAAACACGTCGCTTGCATTTAACAACGTAGGGTTCTCTTGATGGAGAACAACAACTGTCCACAGAATTGTCCGTGTTGTCTGTGTTGCCCGTACTTCCCCCCTTCGTCCGACGACAACATTTCGTGGTGGGATACTCCGAGATGGGTCATTGTCGGCATCGTAGTTGTCGCCATCGTAATCTGTGGTTTCCTTTTATACTTTCATCGCGGTCCCAAGGACACAAAGGGCAGTCTCTCGATAAAACCAGAAAGTACCTTTGGTATAGACAGTTTGAACATTTCGATTCTGCTGTCATTAGGGTCCTCGTCCAAATGATAATAATCTGCAAGCTTCTGGACATGTGTTCTGTGTGAAACTCGAATTATGTATAGTGACAGATCATCTAATCTAGTATCCAACATTAGAGATTTGATGCAATAAATAATTGTGTTGGAGGAAAAAAAATTGAGATGAAGGGTTTATTAAAATTTTAGCAGTTCTATGGTTTATCAAGAAATGGATCTTCAGATTTATTGCAACATTTTCAGATGTGAACCATTAAAAGAAAACTAATGAATCACGAAGAAACATTTAGTGTAGACTCTCACAATGTCATATCAATGGCAACTTTAAGATTTCAATTCAATCAATTAAACATCCAATTTAATTTATTCAAGAGTTGTCACCATGAAAGAGGGTATGTTAAAAATGTCGGGATCAACTTTTAGCATTCAGGTAAGCCCTCTTTCCAAACAAAAGGCTTTCTGGCCTTAATTTCTAATACACAAAATCCTCATGAAGGCGAGTGCAGAGCATACCATAAGGATAAGGTGCTATGCGATTGCTTAAGGCTAGTCTACCTCTATGCATTACAAACCAAGCCTTTTTTATGCATAAGGGAAAGAAAAGAGAAGCAAGATTACATCACTAGTGCAGCAGGCATACTAATGCCCAATAACAACATGTGATTCACACCTATGACTAATAATTAATACAACACAATGACTCATTATAAAACACTTACAACGTCATGACTCATCTTATAACATTTATTACAACATGACTCGTCTTCGTGATTTATCACAGCATGACTATTTTTTTATCGAAAGAAATTGTACTCATTACTTAGAAGGATAGAGAAGTACATAATGTTTATGACAAAGTAAATCAAAATAGAGCAAGAACATTGAAAAAGCAAAACCAAACCCATAAAACAATGAGGATTAATGGAGCACCAACAAAGTTAACCACACACTCATTCCATGAGAACATATCCGGTGAGCAAAATAATCAGCAATCAATCACTAGATCTCATGTCTTTGTCAGTGATCAACACACGCTAGAAATCCCTTCTCCAACAACTATGACTTTACCGATTGGTGGTGTGTGTTTAGTTTCAACCTCTACACCATCATTGTACAAAGATAGCCACAATAGGTTGAGCAAACACAAATGTAACGTGTGGAAGAGCAAAATTTCGCAATTCAATGAGACATCGAAACTCTTGTGATCATCATTAAAGCTGGAGGCAGAGAACCTACACATGAATAAAGTAGAGAAGCATTGAATTCCTAAAGACATATTTGTTAAACTTCTAAATCTAGATTGGGAGAGGATATCACCCAAATCTAGAACTAAATCAGGAGAGTTCAAACTCTCAAATTGAGAATTAGACCGGGAGAAGATATCTCTCAAATCTAAACCAAGAGAGAAAAAAAGGCAACAAAAAAACAATAAAATGCAAATGAAGTCAACAAAAGAGTGAGGGAATGGTGAGACTAGCTCAAACTCTTCCTCATGGCTGAAGGTTGGAGAAACCGATGGGGAGAAAAGAGTGAGAGGATAGAGAAAAGACTTTCTATCCCATCAGAACGTAAGTTACTAACATGACATATTTCACAATGTAATTCATCGACGTAACAGTTATCATAATGTAACTCAAGATTCATCCTAAACACTATTATGAAACATTATTAATACACTTTCTAGAAAGGGAATGAGCATCCTGTCTTCATCGCCTTTTTAAGAGGCGTATGGCAACTTCCTAGTCCCACCTTCTTTCTCTTTCTTCCGCAAACACAAAATCCAAATGGGAGGATCACGAATGCTGATTCTTGTTCTTAATTTTAGGAGGAGACTAACTCCCAAATTGAGAACTAGACCTGAAGAAGATAGATTCGAAATCTAAATCAAGAAAGGAAAAAAAAAAAAAAAAAAGGCAATAAAAGAACAATAAAATGCAAACAAAATCAACAAAAGAGGAAGAGGAGGATGGGACTAGCTTAGACCCTTCCTCATGGCTAAAGGTTGAAGAAACCAATGGAGAGAAAAGAGTGAGAGGATAGAAAAAGACTTTCTGTCCTATCACAACATAAATTATCAACGTGAAATTTATCATAACGTGACTCATGACTCATCCCAAACACTATTATGACACATTATTAATATACTTTTTACGAAGGAAATGAGCATCTTGTCTTCGTCGCCTTTTTTGAGAGGCGTATGGCAGCTTCCTAGTCCCACCTTCTTTCTCTTTCTTCTGTGGATCGCAAGATCCAATTGGAAGGATCTGGAATGCTGATTCTTGTTCTTACATTTTAGGAGGAGACTAACTTAATGGGACATCACTATATCGTAAAGAGATATCACTTGGATCTAGTGTAATATTACCGAGAGATGAATTTGTCTTTAACATGACAGGCTACTGGGGCTAGGGCCAACCGTCCACATTCATTATTGATGAGGAGTCTCCAAGACTCAATGACAATCCACAAGCAAAGGGATCTTGAGAAGTGGTTCACCCCATGGATCTTGTGATGATGATGATGATTGATTTAGATTGTCTTCCATTATTATGATCGGCTAGAAAGTGTTGCGTAACATGTTTTTTACTCTTCTTTTCTTTGAATTGACATGTTTTTTACTCTTATTTTCTTTGCATTGAACCTTATTGTCTTAATCAAATAGGAGGGTGGGCGGCACCGCCTAGATGGTGAAAAAACGAACCATTAATCCAAAAGTCAAGGTAATTAAATAGATTGTTAACCCTTCTTTGAAATTCCGGAGGGTGGCGGCGCCGCCTAGATACACCAAATTCTGGCAACCGTGAGAGGCTTTACGCGACAAACATTGATTTTCATGGAATATCTCGGAAGCAATGGGGAACGAAAGGAAAGGGGGTTCAATCCAAGCTGGCGACAAACTAAGTGCATGGGCTCATGGACCAAACTAGAGAATGAAAAAAAGTTTTATGGGCTTTTTGTGAAATAAACGAAAAAACATGTTTGTGGACTATGAAGCCCGTTTCGCAGAAGGCAATGCAGCAGAGACAAGGGGGCTAACGTCTTGGGTTTAAAAGGGTGAAATGCTTTCTCTACAACCATTCCATTTACACGGTCCATCCGTGGGCCTTAAAAGACACTCATTTGAATAACTCGGTCCACTTATATTGCCCTAGAATTGAGAAAATTATCAAAAAAGTCATAAACCTATTATAATTTTACAAATTCAATTCTAAACTTTTTTTTTTTTGTTACTTCAGTCTATCTGGCCAATTTTTGCCTGCCGACACTGATGTAGACATCCGCTAGCACCAATCATCTAATTGACACTAACATAGAAAATATTTTAATAAAGTTTTCTTTTTTTCAAATTTTTATTAATTTTTTTTTTCTTTTTTGTTCCTTTCCCTTTCTTTTTTTCTTCACTTCCACCTCCTTCCTCCAGTTAGTCGCCGACGGCCACTAATCCCTCGTAGCCTCAAGGAAGCCTTGTAGTGGCCGAGCAACCTCACCCATGCTGCTTGTTGGGCTAGCAAGGGTTGAACCTTGCTGGCCAAGGGTGAGGCCCGATCGCATATGGCCTCTAGCAACAGCTACAAGTGGCCAGGCAAGGCTCACCCTTGTCGGATTTAGCAAGGGTCGAGCCTCGATAATCATGGGCGATGCCCAACTTGGCCAGAGGTTGCAAGGTCGAAGGTCGCGACCTCACAAAACCTTTAACTTGGGTGAGCCTTGCTAGCCATGGGCAAGTTGCAACCTTGCCATGGTTGGGCAAGGCCATGCCTCAGCAAATGGCAAGGGTGGCCTTGCTGTCGCTAAGCAAGGCTCACCTCACAAGTGGTTGATGGGGGTGAGCCTCCCCATTGGCCGATGAGACTAAGCTCACCAACGCTAGCCTCTAGAGGGAGGGAGGGAGGGAGGGAGAAAAATATATAAAATAAAATATTATTAAAATATTATCCATGTTGACATCAGTCAGACTACCGACATCTGCATCAATACTTGCTAGCCAAAATTGGCTAATAGACCAAATTAGTATAATTATAAAAGATTTAGAATTGAATTGGCCCAAAAAAATTAAGATTAAATTAGAAAAATTGTAATAATTTTAGAAATGTTTTGGTAATTTCCCTTCTAAAATCAATCTCGACATAATTCTCTCATTCCCTATTGATATAATTTGGTAGCTGCTATTTCCACTCCATTTAATGCTAAAATGATCCCTTTATAAATATTTCACCAGAATACCCTTCAAATTAAAATTTAACTTATTAACCATTGATTATTTGCTCATGGCGGGATCTCATCCTCCCTCCTTCGTTAAGTTGATGTTTTTGCTTCGACTTAAAGTATTGCCTTTTTACTCCACAGCAAAAAGGTGCATAAGAGAAAATTTCATTGATTTTACTGTTTCATAAAATAAATATCAGACTCTTAATGCCTCAAAACCTCAAATGAACTCGCCCCTAGTCCTACCCTCGTGCCAATCCCGCCACAAAATACCACTACCATCCCTGACTTTCATACGTGGTCGCCATGCGCTCGTCACTCATTACTCACCTCTACTGTCACAATATGATCATTATTCTTCTCCCTTAGATCCCCTCTACTGCATCTGCATCTCTCTCTCCATTGTTGCATCGCCACCTTAGCCCTCAACCACCGCTCCTCTTTGCCTCCAGCGCTAAGCCCGTGCTATTGCAACCCTCACTCGACAGCTCATGAATAATAGGGCTGATTGGTTCCCGATTTGATTCGATCTTATTCCACTTAGAAATCAAGAACTAGACCGATACCCATTTTTAGAAATGAGGATCGAACCAAACTGTCCTAGGATTAGGAACTAGACCGTCTAATCCAATCCAATGGAATCGGCCACTTAGCCAAAAAAAAAATTAAAAATTTTAAAAATTTCTAGAGTTATAACAATTTTAGGGTTTATTGCTATTTTTAAGATTTTTAAAAAAAATTTGAAAAAATGAGTCGATCCAATCCTGTTCAATTCCCTCCTAGAACTAGGCACTAGATTGAAAATCACCAGTTGCATTTTTATGGAACTAGAAACCAGACCAACGCACTCAAGAATTGGACCAATGCCCCAAGGAGCCGAACTAAAACAGCCGGTCCGATCCAATCCAAGCAATCCGATATGCTCACCCTTAATTAGTAGGGCTAAGAGGGAAAGTGAGAGAGAGAGAAATTATGGCACAAGGAAAAAAAATGGAAAAGGGAGTATCTTAGTAAAAAAAGGAAAAAGTGTATCTTAGTAAAAAGTGGTGGAAATAGCACCCTTCTCTGATTTAACTGAATAAATGAGTATCTTAACCAAAATGGCGATGAAAATAGTGCGGTCATTAAAAAAACTGGAATTTTTTGTTTGAAGGGTATTGTGGTTAATTATTTTAAAAGTTGTGATTTTGTTTTAAATGGAGTGGAAATAGCGGCTTTTTTATGATTATGCACATCTTTGTCTAATAAAGCCTTCCCCGTCCGTATGATAAAAAAAGGTACATTAATTTGTCACTTGTGGACATAATTAATGATGAGCACTCTCCTCGCTGTTCTTTTTTTTTTTTTTTTTTTTTTTTTTTTCCTTCTGTAGGTGGAGCGGAAAAGATTGATTTGTTATAAGACATCAAAGACGAAAACGACTTTGAATAGCTCGTATTTTAGCTATTCTTATATCGAACATTGGCCGACCCCGGGTAAGCTCGAAACTTTACAAAGAGAGCATCTTCTTTTGTTTTGTTTATGACTATTACTTTCTTGATCCCATGCTTTGTCCGTTCTGTAAGCAACATTTTTATGTGCTCAACCACTTTATATTCGCCCGACCACCACATAAAACAAATAAAAGCAACATGTGCATTTTCCCTTCTTGATAATTGCCTCGAAGCTTATGTGGAAGGAAATAGCTTGAGGACCACTTAACAGCGCATGACTCAGAAAGCATTCGTTGAAGACGACATTGGCTTCATAGTGAGAGATCGGTTTCGCATGCGGTCCAAAGGAATAGGAATCTTTTATTGTGCCATTGGTCGTATGTCAACGACGTCGGCTTGATTAACAAGAATCTTTAAATAAAAAGAGACAGCACATGCTTCCAGTTAAGCATTTGGCTTTTGGTTTTTAGTTTTGTCCCTGCGCTGCGTTTTGAAGTCACTGCATTATTATTTCGCTGGCAATGTGAGAGTGTCACTGGGGTTTCTAACTTTGGAATGGGGTAGGGAAAACCATGTGTTCTGCGACATGGAAATACTGCCTCAATTCAATCGCGATTGAATGTCCAAGTGCCTAGTCGCCGCCCGATCAACAAGACATGGTCGAACAGTTTGTCTAGCCGGCTGATCACCTCCCATGCCAAGGAAATTCGTTTCGGGCTTCCGACATGAGTGTTATGTCACTTCCTCGTACATGCATCGCATTGACAATGATTGGGAATCAAATAGTGCCCGCCTAACAGAATGGTAAAATGTAGGTGTTGTAAGGATTATCATCTTGTTACCACTATAATTATTTGCTAAAGAAACTAGTGGAAGAGTTGAGTGAAGAGAAAAGATAAGGCTCAAATAGATTCGACTTTTTGGACGAAGGGGGAACTTACATCCCATCTGGAATTGATTGCTTCATGACCACTGACATCTTGTCAATACTCAATACCCGCAGCTCGTTACAAAAAGTCTATGTTGAATCTCTTGCTATGTCATCTGGTAACGGATGAGTTAAACCATTAACAAGCAACAACGAAATGCATTTGCCAGTTTCTGTAAAATGTTCTGCTATGATCACCATGCACGCATGTGCTTTCTGATGCTGAAACGTCGTCGCTGTTAATCATTGGGAAGATATTTAGCTGGCGAATAGGATTCTCCTAACGTGGACTCGTTGACCCGCGGAAGGAACTCTAAATTAGAATGCCTTTTCTACTAGAAACCATTTAATTTTGAGTCCTAGATCCCCAGAAATTAATAAACATCCTAATGTCTTAAATTCATCATCTTCGTCAAATGTATGAACATGTAAATGCTGCGGGAGCTCAAAGAACTCCACGAGTTGACTTGTCTTCAGTGTCTCTCTCTTTTGCACTGCTCTCTGTAAGTTCTGCTCCAACATCTCTCTCTCTCTCTCTCTCTCTCTCTCTCTCTCTCTCTCTCTCTCTTACTGACTGTATTTGAGAACGGTTTTTCAACTTCCTCTAGTAGAACTGATCAGTAGACAGACTTCGAAATATTGAATATACAATGTTTTATTGCGAAAACAGGGTTTTGCAAGAAATGACGACATGCACATTTGACATCAAATTCATGAATCCATGTTACTTTGAAAACTAAGGGGACTATCGGAGTGTGGCTTTCTGTACACGTTTTATGTGCATTATCCATCGAGAAATGAATTTTCCGTCCAGTTTATGTAGCATTAGAAGATGTTTCGCTTCCGAAACAAATCGAATCGATTTGGAAAAGAAAATGAAATCTTCTTTTCAATCTTCAGGTGGCTAAGCTCGTATGGAGAGCAATTGTTGCCAACCTGAAACTCCCAGTTTCCAAAATTACCCACCACCAACACCAGCATGGCTCGATCCCTCATCAGCGTCGTCGTCGTCGTCGTCATCGTCGCAAGTGCCCATATTGGTCAAAGTGGCCATAGGCATCGCCGTTCTCTTGTTCTGCTGCATACTCTACATATTTTTGAGACGGCGGGAAAAAGAGACGACCCCGTCTCCAACATCCGATGTGAAGCCAGGCCCAGAAACGTCACCATCAGAAGGACCACCAAAGAAGTTAGCGCCAGAGACGCCGCAACCACAGGCTCTGACAATTAAGACACCTGGTCCTTGTTATGACGCAGGGCCAATGCTGCCAGTTGCTTGCCCATCATGTCCATACATTGGAGGGCTGTATCATGAGAAGTTCAGATGCCCGTCTTGTAGCTACAGGGAAGAAGTTGGAGTCCACATACAATACCCTAAATAGAAATAAACTGGGCACAACTAGAATAATGCGAAGTACACTATACTTCTCAATTTTCCTCATTTCTCTACTTCTTGTGCTGTAAAATTGTCAACCCTTTGTCGATTCATGCAATTGGGGGGAAAAAGAAACGCATGAATCGGAAGAGAGCACGAGTTTTCATCGTATATTTGGTAAATGAGTTCCCCTCTTCCAAAATCAAAACAATTAATCCTACGGTGGTCGAGTTCGGCCCTACTGTCAGCACTTCTTCAACGTCATCTTCAATAGTCACAGACTTGCGTGACTCTGATTAGACGATATGGTCGAGGTGTGGGAACTACCGCATTCGGGGGATTAGTGCATCGCCAACTAGCACCGGGCACTGACAGCAGCATAAAAAAACAAAGGAAGTAAGTCATCCCAGGCGTTAAATTCTCACAACACTATTCCTTCCACGACTTTTGTTCAAAAGCCATTATTGAAGGAGTAACATCACGTATACGAAAGTCAATACTGACTATATTCTATACCCTTTCATCATTGAATGAAGGATAGTCAAGAGGGAAGCTACGCCTACAACCCACAGTTTAAGCACTTGGTTTTGGACTCGATCCCGTCCAAAAGCGGCGGTGTCATTGAATCATGAGTTGACTACGTTTTTAACCATTTTATGCTATGTAAACTCATAAATCAATTATCCAAAGACAAACTTCTACTTCACTAGTCCCATCTGCCGTTCACTCAAAGAAGAACTTCTCTGCAAGGTCTACATGTCAAAGAGCAAGGATTCCCTGCCTCAACATCTCCAAAATATTTCTCCTTAGCATCATCGCGTATATTACGATTCTCTACCTTATTCCTACCATATGCTATGTGACAAAAGATGATTGATGTCACTTAAATAAAGAGCTTGTGGAGTCTAGCGTTCCTGGTCAGGACTCGAGAAGCGTCCAACTTTAAAACGTTTGTGGTCCTTCGTCGAAGCACCGTCTGGGGATTGATGTCTTCATCGTCTGTTTGAATCCACAAACAATTTCACTATTATCCACTCATGGCTGTTCGGTACGTGATATGAAAATTTTGCCGAGTCTTTTCTCCTGTCGTCTTCAATCATTACGTTTTTGCGTAATTACTCACCATAAAAATGGTGATGACGAGCTGACCGAAACGCACCCACCCATTATAACGAGAGCCCACCTAACGAAAATTCGCATATCTTTGCAGGTCGTGGACGAATCATCGCAACAACATCTCTCACTAGTTTCCTCAGCTCTTCTTGTTAAGGTACCTACAAGCTCGTCCTTCAGACTCATATTAAATCTTGCTAAAGTCCGTTATCAATCATCTTCATTTCGTGCTCGGGTCGTATAATCTTCTCAGTTCGTCACGATCGAAAAGGGTTTCTTTACTTTTGAAAGTACCATCTTTCTGAAGAATTATTACCTTTTCTTGTATGAATCGATTTTTCAAGATATGTTTGTAAACTCACGCTTGCATTGAACTACCAGCAGGGTTTTTTTGATGGAGAAGAATTACTATCCACCAAATTATCAGGGTTTCCCGTACTTCCCTCCTCCATCGGCATGGATCGATCCGAATCCGGTATCGTCCGACGATTGTGACTACAACACTCCCACGTGGGTCATCTTCTTCATAGTGCTTGTCGTGGTCATACTCTTCGGTTTCCTTTTCTCCTACTTCCTGAGGCGAGAGAAGATAATCCGGCAAAAAGCAGCCGGTGCACCTGCTTCGGGTGCAAAGCCAGCGACACCTGCGCCAACCGCAAAGCCAGCTTGATCAAGCTCCACCAGCCAAGCCGCCGCCAGCGGGCATCCCGATTTCATTCCCGGGCGACTGTCTGGCATGCCGGCATAGAGAAGTACTATATTCTTTCTCATATACCTGCCCTCTGTACAAGTATAAGATGGAATATAATGTAGTGCACCCAAACAACAAATCAGACAGAATATACAATATTTTATTAGTTTGGAAGCTTCTGTGGATGTTTGTGTGTTGAAACTCGAACGGTGCACGGTGACAAATCGTCTGTATTACTGTGCAACATTAGACATTTGATCCAATAAATAGTTTTTGTGTTGGAGGATCTGTCGAATTACTAATAATACATGTTCAGAAAACGACAAATTATACTCTTTACATTTTTGTAACTCCTATACAAAATGTCGTAAATTGATCAAGTAATCCACAGACATGATAAAACAGTGTTCCTGCTCGTGATGGAGTACTCTCGACAGATATGCTCTATCATTGCCTCCTATTCCTGAGGAAGTGATCGGGATTAAGCAGCGTGGCGATACCCGCGAAAAGAAAGAACTGTTTATTCTCTTTTTTTTTATGTGACCCTTTAGTATTACAATCTGTACGGAGAGAATTATTAATTCTTTTTTTAAAATGAAGTGCAAGGGAAAGACATATCTATCTAGAAATTATTCTTGGCACATAGGATCGTAAAGTAGGAATCTACGCCTAAAACCCACATTAAGAGACGGTCAGATTGGGACTCAATCACATTTAAAAGATATAATCTTTTGAACTATGAGTTGATTAAATATCAACCGGTACATAATATAGATATATATCAACTATCTAACAAACTGCTATTTTACTAACATCATCTACCGTTCACTTCAACAGAACATTATCTCCATGATCTACACGTCAAAGGGCAAGGCTCCCCTGCCGCAACATCTCCAAAGTATCTCCTTAGTTATACTTCCTCTAGGGAAAATTACCTAAAAAGTCCTAAACCTATTGCAATTATTTCAATTCAGTCCTAAACTTTTTTTTTTTTACCAATTTAGTCCTAAACCTTTTATAATTGTCCCAATTTAGTCCATCCGGCCAAAATTGGCCGGCCGGAACTAACATGGACGCCGGCCGGGGACAGCTGGCCGACGAGCAATTTTTAAATATTTTTTTCGAATTTTTTGAATTTTTTTGAATTTTTTTTTTTTTTTTTCCATCTTCTTCTTTCTCTGGCCGGCTCTAGCGCCGGCCACTGGCAAGGCTCGCCCCCGCCAGCCACTGGCGAAGGTGAGCCTCACCCAGCGACGGCGAGGCCACCGTCACCCAGCCAAGGCGAGGCGAGGCCTCGCCCAGCCCTGGTGAGGTCGAGCCTTGCCAAATCTGGCGATGACGGGCTCACCGTCGCCCACCCAAGGCAAGGCTCACCTTCGCCGGTGTACGGTGGGGCGAGCCTCGCCCAGCGATGGTGAGGCCGCCGTCACCTAGCCCAAGCGAGGCTCGGCTTCACCCAGCCATGACGAGGTCGAGCCTCGCCGGATCCGGCCACGGTGCCGCCACCCGGCCGAGGCGAGGCTCGGCCTCGCCCGGCCATGGCAAGGTCGAGCCTCGCCAGATCCGGCAACGGCGGCCTCGCCATTGCCCCCCGAGGCGAGGCTCACCTTAGTCGGTGGCCGGCGGGCGAGCCTCACCCGGCGACGACGAGGGTCGACCTCGCCAGTGGCCAGCAAGGCCGTTGTTGCTAGATCCGGCGAGGCTCGACCTCGCCATGGCCGGGCGAGGCTCGACCTCGCCATGGCCGGGCGAGGCTCGCCCCGCCAACCACCGGCGAAGGCGAGCCTCGCCTCGGGCCGGGCGATAGCGAGGCCGCCATCTCCATATCTGGCGAGGCTCAACCTCGCCATGGCGGCAGCCTCACTGTCATTGGGCGAGGCTCGCCTTCGCCAGTGGTCGGCGGGGGCAAGCCTCGCCAATGGCCGATGAGGCTGACCTCGCTGGCCCTCGCCTCTAGCCGGTCGATGCCAAAGCTGGCCAAAGAAAGAAGAAGATGGAAAAAAAATTTTAAAAATTCGAAAAAAAAATATTAAAAAATTGTTCGTCAGCCAGCTGTCTCCCGCCAAGGCCCACGCGTCAGTCCAACCGACCAATTTTGGCTGGATAAACTGAATTGGCACAATTGCAAAAAGTTTAGGACTAAATTGACCAAAAAAAAAAGTTTATGACTGAATTGGAATAATTGTAATAGGTTTAGGACTTTTTAGGTAATTTTCCCCTTCCTCTATGCATATGTTACTCAAGCTCAAATACACTAAATTTGGAATATATCATCACATTATAATTTGAGTATTAACACCTATTCCTACCATATGCTACACGAGGAAAGATGATTGCAAGCATGTATAGATCAAATTCAATGGAAAAATCGTAATCATGTCACTTCATAAAGAACTTGAGAGTTCACCAGATTCTTCGTTGTCTGTTTGTATCCGCAAATCATTTCATTAGTATCAAATCATGGCTGTTTGGCACATAATATGAAATTTCGCAACACTTTGTCCTGTCGTCTTCAATCATTCATCATACGTCCATCCTCACTATAAGAAAAAGACGAGTTGACCAAAACAGAACCACACATGGGGGAGGGCATAGAGAGCCATTATAAGGAGTCGTCCACCTAAGGAAAATTCTCACTTCTATGCAGGTCGCGTTAGAATTGGAGCACCGACACGATTGACTGGTTTTGCTCGGTTCGTCTTGCGAAGGTAAGTGCAAGCACCTACTTCCGCTCATATCATATCTCACAGAATTTCGGGTCGGATCATCTCAATCTCGCGCTCGAATCATATGATCTTCTCAATTCATCATGATCATATCATGATCAAAAGGTCATCGCCTCTAGAATACGTCCGTAAACTCATCACTTGCGTTGAACTGCAGAGAGTTTTCCTAATGGAGAACGGTAATTATCCACAAACTTATCCGGGTTTCCAGTACTTCCCTCCTCCATCTGCATGGATCGATCCAGATTCTGTATCGCCGGACGACAATAACACCCCAACGTGGGTCATCGTTGTTGCAGTCATTGTTGTCATCATGCTCTGCAGTTTCTTTTTCTACTACATCTGGAGGCGAACGAAGAAAATCCAGGAAAAAGCGATCTTGACAACCACAAAGCCACCTCCTCCAGCCAATCCACCCGACAAGAAGGAGGCCAAGAAGGAGGAAAGTCCGACTTCATCCGCCAAGAAGGAGGAAAGTCCGACTTCAAACGCCAAGAAGGAGGAAAAATCAAATCCTACTCCACCCGCCAAGCCACCGCCAATTGGCATCCCGATATCATGCCTGGGTCATTGTCCGTCATGCGGGCATGGAGGAGGACTATACTCTTTCTCATATACTTGCCCTCAGTGTAAGTATAAGATAGACTGTAATGTAGCGTATCCACCCAAAAAATGAAACAGAAGCTACAGTAATTTTTCTCATCTTATTGTATGCTTATGAATTTGGAAGCTTCTGCGCATGTTCGCATGTAAAACTTAAATAATGCATAGTGACAAATTGTCTACTTTAGTGTACCACGTTAGAGATTTGATGCAATAAATTTTAATTTGGAGAATTTATTGAATTTCTTCCCACAATACATGAGCAATTCCATAGTCATTGAGAGATAGATTCTCAACGGATCATAATTCTTTGCATTTTTTTGTAAGTTCTGCATAAAATGTGTAAATCGACCAAGTAATCCACATACATGAGAAAAGTGCATTCCTGCTCTTGGTGGAGAACCCTTTGATGTATTCGCTCTATTATTATCTCATATTTCGAAGAGTGATTGGGACTAATCCTAGTGGCGATACTCGCAGAAAGAAAAATGAATGGACTATTTTGTTCACTTTATTGGGTGGATCTTTCGTACTTCAAACAGAACGGGGTGAACTATTAACCCCTATCCAAAATGAAGTGCTAAGGAAGGTCATATCTAAAAAGTGTTCCATGTTTGAACGAAAGTTCGGTTGTGACACGAATTCTTAAGAGTCCATCGATCAATAAATGAGATTTTTTTCTTTTTTTTCTTATCCGACAGTCATGAGGGATAAAGGATTAGTTCTCAAGAATCCTCAGATATACCCATCACAACAGAGTAAGAAAGAAATTTGTCAAGATTCATAATTTATTGTTATCATTTCAGAAAAATTTCGAATCGAGTGATTCCCATTTTTTTTTTTTTTAGTCAGTCCTACTCTATATCTATTCCACACTCACTCTCAGACTTTTGCCCTGCCTCTTGTAGGGCGTGGGAGTCGAAACCTACTCCTGAAACTTGCGCGTCCCCACCCCATCCCTCCCTGAGAAGGTAGGGGTTTGAGTGATTCCCATATTTGAAAGTACTCTGGCATGATACAAGTATGTACGTATGTATTATGAATCGATCAAAGTAAACTTCATGAATAGGACATATTGAACGTATAGTTGTTCAAATTGACAAGAAATAGCAGCGTGATGTCTAAAATAATTTGGATCGACTTCTAGAAAAATTACTCAATCAGTCCTAAACCCATTATATAAATTTCCACCTATTTCTAAACTTTTTAATTTTGCCAATGCTTCCCTAAATTATTTTTGTGAAATTTCAATATAATTATGTTAGCTAATTTTCACTTGAGAATGCTGATGTGACAATATAGTGATCGCCCCCATCCTACATGGCACAACTAGCATCTGATGTAGAAGAACTTAAGCAAAACTAAGTTGTTTTGTATATTTTCATTCTAAACCTTTTTTTTCTTTATTTTGTCTTATATAATTCCTATTTATTTTCTCTAGCAATTACATGTTGTTGAGCCTAAAGAGCCGGTGTAGCTGAGATTCGTGACTAAAAGAAAGAGAAAAATATAATTATTGTACATTATTAAATGAAAAGAACATGAGTCTATTTACAATTTTATTGGGTCATTATTTTAAAGAAGCATATTATCAATCACAATCAATCGTAATACAAAAAATATCTCTAACATTGCCTTCAAACTCTAAGACTGCATTTGGTGGACTAGATATAACTCTGGATAGGATAAATATATCATATCCGATGTTTTGGAGGACACTGAATTTGGATACGTATGGATAAAAAAATTCCCCTTTAGAGGATGGAATAAAATCAGATAGGATATCTAATATGGAAAAACTAAGAAAAAAAGGGAAAAAAACATGAGGGACTCACTTCACTGCTCATCGCTCCACGTCACGCCTGCTAGGTCTGCACCTCCCAATCAATCTCTCTTCTCGCCATCGACTCACCACCACTACCCCTGACCCCGAATGCGATCGCCTGCTTCCAACTCCGTCACGCGCAGCTATTCAAAGTGTTGATTTCCTCCATCAAGTTTTAGTCTTCTTTTTTTGTCCCAGCGAAAGGCCCCATTCTATTTGTGAAAAAGTTTGGTGCGCGTCATCGAGAGTTTCAATGAATACTCTCTTATTTGCTTCGATCTGAATAAAAGGATGGCGGAAGGAGGGTTCGTCTTCGCGGCCTATTTAATTTGGTGATGACGGGTCATCAAAACGGGACTGTCAACCCAAATCTAATTATGTTTGCTGGAACTTTTTGGGTCTACGTCTCGTCCCCATCTATACTCTGTTCTACATCATCGACAAGTTCACAAGGTAACAAAATTATGATTTTTATATTTTCCTTTGATTTTCAATTTTAGGCGATGGTCTTTTTTTTTTTTTTTTTTTTTTCCTTTTTTGGTGACCAAGGAACCAGGTCTGTTTAAATTTGTTTCAAAGATTTTGAGTTCAGTTGTGCAGACTCAAAAATTGATTACAAAGTGTTAATCCAAAAGGCGAATTGCAAAGAAGGTTGGATGATCAACTTGATTTAAAAGATTAGCATCAATATTTGTAATTTTTTTCTTTGAACTCAACACCTCTTGCCAAGGTAATACCATCCTTTGTCAACTTTAGCATGCCAAGGCTTTATTCAACAACCATATTACAACCCTTTAAGCCCATACTGGCATTCATAGCATACGTAAGGTCTTGAACACCCTTAAGCATCACGGCACATACCTCAACCCCAAAAGAGACATACATCCTAGTACATAACAAAAGATTGATGCATTATAAACTAGTACAAAAGCACACAACTTCTCATGAAATCTACACCCCAATATCAAACCTAAACTTTGATGCCACAAGATATCACATCTCAAATCCTACCAGGATAGGATTAATGGCATGGCCGTCTTTCTGCCCAAAGGATGTAGTTTCACATCACTCAAAATGTGACTCCCAAAAGTCCCCGCGATAACAGTCTTGCTCCAACGGCCGCTAACCAAGGAACCAAAAAACATGAAAAATTAATGGAATGAGCAACCACAACCCAATGAGTGGTGCATCTTTTTTAAACAGATTGAGGACCCATTTTGCACTTTACAAAATAATATCAAAACTCATTTATTTCAATTCCAGTGTACAAAACACATATAAGATAAAAATAAGATATTATTTTAACATACAAAAAATTAGTTAACCAAATAATATTACAACAAGCATCAAAGGTTTAGTCCATTGATCAAACTCATATCACACATCAATGGATCTCAAATCACATATCAATGGTCCATCTATTGGCTAAACTTCTATTCAAATATCTAATTATGGTCACACATAACATCTCGTGATAAGGTGGCTAAGCTCCCTCCTTGACAAGGTCTCCATTTATATTGATGGCAGCTAGACAACAAAAATATCTTAAACTAATATACGCATACCCGCAAGCCCATTATTGGGCTCACAGCAATATTGAGCACTAACACAAATTCATAACAACATCCTTTACAATCCACAAAACCAAATCTAAAAACTAGTTCATAAATCACAATACATTTCATAGACATTTTAGAATCAATTTCATAAACTAGGTCACAAATTAAAATATAACCTTTCACAATAGATTTCTTAAAATAATTCTCAAACCATTCACAAATACCAAATCGTAATAAATGTCCGATCCAGATTTTATGCAACATACTTATTCATAACTCATGATATATCAAATATATATATAATATATATATATATATATATATATATCATCTTCAAGACATGAGTTTAGAAATTCATAGAAAATAGTGCTACTCACCTGGAAAAAGGGCTGTCAATGGGTCAAATCGAGTCGGGTCAAGTTTTGATATTATCCAACCCAACCCAAATCATGAGGCAATGTGTTCCAACCCGACCTAACCCGAAAAGCATAATACCCAAAGCAATAATTCAGGTCGAGTCTGAATTCGGTTTCGGGTTTACTTTTCTTTTCTTTTTTTTCGCCCAATGAAATTCCCATTGGGTTCGCGTTGCCTTAAACTATCGATTACTATCTTGTATGTGAAGGAATTGATCCCGTAGGCTCTCTCTTCAACAATTATACTTGGATTGTTATGCATCAATGCAGTTATACTAGGATTGTTGTTGGCCTTAATCTAGTAAAAGATAACCAGACAAAGTACAACCCAAGTGCCAAAACTTGGCACGGAGGAACATTTAAGTGCCAAAAGTTAGGAAAGTAACACTTAAGTATCACTTTTCAAAAAAAGCAGGACACTTAAGTTCCATCTACAGCGAACCTCATTGGAAATCCTACATTGCAATTTTTTAATATTTTTTCATCTACATGGCTCGCCGGAATGCTGATTCAACAAACAAAGCCAAAAATGACATCATTTTTAAGTGAATTCAAATGTTAATATAAAAAGTAATTTAATTAAATTATAAAAAAAATTATTATTATTTTAATAAAATTATATTTAAAAAAAAAAAAAAAAAAAAAAAAAAAAAGGTGGGGAGAGGAGGCGGAGACTAAGGGCTAAGCCCTCGCCGCCGCCACCTCCCCGCCATCGCCGGGAAGGGCCGACGACGGTGGAGGGAGGATTGGTCCGCGTCGCCGACCCCCGCCCGGCCGACGGCGAGGGCCGCGAGCCCTCGTCGGCCCTCACTCGGTTTCGAGGGCTCGCGGGCCCTCGCCACCTCCCCATTGTCGTCGAGAAGGGCCAACGACGGAGAGGGGAGGGTTGATTGGGGTTGCCGGCCCCGAGTGACTAGTAGCGAGGGTCCGCGAGCCTTGCTTGCGGATCTCGGGCGAGGCCCACGAGCCCTTGGCGCTCCCCGCCACCACCGGGAAGGGCTACCAACAAAGTGGGGAAAGTCAGCCGGGTCCTAGCGGCGGTGGCGAGGGCTCAACCATCTCCCTCCCCTCCCTTTTTAAAAAAAAAAAAAATAAAAATATATATATATATAATTATTTATTTTTAAATATTTGAATTTGTATTTTTAAATTTTTTAAATAAATTTAGTTTTAAATTTAATTTAATTAATTTTTCTATTAAATTTTTACCACATCAAAAATAAAACGACGTCGTTTCGCATTTTTAGCCACATCAACATGTAAAACGACGACATTTTGCACTTATCTTGCCGGAAAATCACGACATCAGCATTTTGGCCAAATTGACACTTAAGTGATATATTTTGCTTCGATTTTAGCACTTATGTGTCACTTTCCAAACTTTTGGCACTTAAGTGTCCTTCCGTGCCAAGTTTTAGCACTCGAGGTGTACTTTGTCCAAGATAACCTTTAAAATCTTTCATTGCATTTTGGGTTTAAAATATAAATAGGAAAAAAGTTTATGAGATTTAACCCAACGCACATATGAATGAAATGTTTCCATAACAGGAAATAGACACTATATTTTTTTCGTCTGCTAGTTTTAATAGATCAGCTCAACCAAATTTTGACATCACAGTATATTGTCTCTACTAAGTTCAATTAAAGTGAAATCATGATAACATCTCATGGAAATTAGAATAAGAGATTCTCATAATCAAGTAATCACCATGAGACAAAATTTGGATATTCACACTAGCCCCACAATTGCCTTTCAAGCCAATGGGGTTCATTCATCATTCACACCCAATTCTTCTCCCACTTCGTTACCATTAATGAGTATGCCACCATCAGTAGAATCGGCTTCCACCACTATGGATGCATTTGGGAATAACTTTCCCAAGCCACTTTGAGCTTCCAAAGCCACTTGGGCTAAAAATGGGTGTTTAGGAAAAAATTTTGTAAATATCTTTAAAGGAAAGCAAGCCTTTGGAAGGCTGAAAACCCAAGGCAACTATGAGGCTGCCTTGGGCATTTCAACATTCTCGACATGTTAATGGCTCTCATTAATGAATTTTTTTTTAATAATTGCAATTCCAAGTTTAACACTTTTCTAGCTAAGAACCCTAGATGAAAGCCATCTTCTCGTTACACTCCTCTAAAATTCGCTTCTAGTTTCGCTACTCTTCATCACTTGCCTATCTGGTTGCCGCTTTTTGGCTGTCTTCTATCATCACTCATTAGTCACTAGCTTCTCTTGTGCTCACCTCTCTCTTGGTGTCCTCTCTCTTCACTGAATCAAGTCGCTCGACTCTCTCGCGCTCACCTCCCTCTTTGCTAAGAACCTAGTTGCTCATCTCATCCTAAATTCAAGTTCTTTTGATCTGATTCCTTCTTAGCATGCCTTTTCTAGTTGTGATTGTTAAGTAAGTAGTGATTTCATGAATGATACTTTTGATGCCATGCTTGATGAGTATATATTGCTGCTCAAGTAATAGAAACTTTCTGAGAGAGAGTATGAGAGCACTTGGAGGATAAAAATGGAGCGAAATTTCGTGAAATTGGAATTTTTTGCATTTTTCTCCACAAAAGGAAGAAATTTCAAGCTACAATTCTCCTAATCAGGAAAATGTGGTGTACCCATATAGGAGGTGGTACATTTGACCAGAGGCTGGGGGAGGGGGAGTTTGAGGGAAGGTTCTGAAATGGCACGACCATAAAAAGTGGCATGAAAGGCACTAGAAGGTAGCTGATTTCATGCAGAAACATAAATGTTTTGCCTTTCAAATGAAATATGGAGATGGAAGATGGGACCTAAAGAGAGATGGTGTCTTTTGTTGCCATATACATACAAAAATCAAAACTTGGGAACCCTCCCCCTCTCTATAAGTGTTTTGATGATTAAATTTGGTTGAGTGATTTGTTCATCAGTTTTGCTATAGTTGGTTTCTAGTGAGATGTCGATATTCGCTTCTTTAGCGTAGAAATATGTTGACAAGTTCCTCATTTATGGTTTCTCTCGAAATGAGGAAAATCATGCTGATTTGAAGCTATTGTAAGTGAGACTATACGTGTTTTTGTTTGAATTGCGATGCTATAATCTTATAACTAATCTAATATCATCCCACATATTTCAAATGTGAGGCTATTAGCTTTTGCATGTCGATCTTCCTTTCTAGAGGGAAAACCCGTGAGATTTCTACAGACCAAAATTAAGCTAGAATTCGTGTTGTTTTTTTTTTTTTTTAATTATTTTGAGGAAGAGATAGAAAGGCGCTTGTTGAATAGGAATCAGGTCAAGCAATTATTTCTTCACCACCTTTACCGTACAAGCACACATTTCTACTTTTGTCACCTTTCCAGCTCATGTGGCCATTTTAGAAATATGATGTTTTTCCACTATTTATGACTAGTTTTGAAGGGAAGAGAAGATGACAACGTAGAAACAATAAGGAAAAGGTTTAAGGTGTTCTTGGAGTCTAGCCTCCAAGCTATCGAGCATCACAATTCTAAGGGAAAAATCGATAAGGTGAGGAAATCTCTAAATGTGTCAAAATCTTTCGTATGTGTATTTGCATGATCTTATTTCATTTAATTGCTTATCTATATTGGCTTTCATTCAAAATGATGTTGGAAAGTCCGTTGAAGAGGTCATTGAGGCCGTTAAAGTAATTCAACCCTCAAACTCTTAGCAGGTAAAGCACCAAAGTTGTGACATCCTAGATTTTTTACTCTGCTTTTAATTTAATAAATCGGGCATTTCATCGACACACCTATATTGCTATTCTTAGAGCTGATCACTCGTGAGATAACTAGACTACCTATAGAAGCCATTAAGGATTTTAAAGCAAATAGACTTGAGGATTTGATCGAAAATCGACTGCTCAACCGTGTTCATCTGTCAAGATCATTACAGCACAAATATAAATTGATTAGAGATCAGAGATAGGTCGGTTCGACGAAGATAAGTGGTTAAACGTGGGTGATCCCACTAAATTGCAAAATTCTCATTGAAAGGCACTAGGTTGATTTTTCTATCATTTTGGTACCTTGTGTCCGTATTTGAAACCTCGAGATTTTCACGACAACCGACAGTCGCCAATGTGTTGAAGGGGTTCATTGTGGCTCGAAGAAAATCGACCACGGTCATTTGCACTAAAAATCCGATAGCATAGGTTACGCTAAAAACGCGCCGGAGTGAAATTAACCACGAATTTGAATCTGATTTCAAAAATTCGAAGTTCTATCACGTCACGGGTCATTTTAGGAACATCGACTCAGCCTCCAAAGATTTTTTCTACAAATCGAGACTTTTTGGGAAAAAGTCATCATAAGGTCGTTTTGTCCAGAAAATGTCGAGGATCATTTTTTATTACAAAATTAGAAAGCAAATGAGATCAATTGGTGAGAAAAAAATACCAATTGGGTCAATGAGGTGTCGGTTGAATTTATTGAGGCCGGTTTGTGTTGAACAAGAGAGATTTGGTGTCCAATTGAGGGAGAAGACTTGTGAATTCGTATGCCCCACTTTCCTATAGCTTTTGGACCATTTCAAAGGTTGTAGATGGAGCATGGGTGGCTAATTTGAGGCCAAGGGATGCAGCTATAGATGGGAATGGTCTTGGGGGGACAAATAAGGAGAAACTAAGGCTTGGTGGCCCCCCTTGCCCCCTCCTTATCCCTACCGGTCGGCAGCCTCTCCTACTCCATTCTTCTTGCTACCTTGAAGCTCAAAAAGCTGAACCAGAAGTTGCCTTGTCGTCAAGCACCACCGAAGCCCGCCAATTCAGCCGCACACCACCGTCGCACGCTGTCGCGCCTCACCTACCGCGTGCGCCTCTGCGGTTCCCTAGCCGTTGTTCCACCCAAGCATGGTGCCCAAGACATTTCCCAAGTAGGTCGCAACATCCCAGCCATCGCTGGAGCTGCTCCGCCACCCGCCAAGCCGTCATGGAGCTGCTACAGCTCGTCCGCCTCCCCCATCGACCTTGTCTCGCCCAAACAGCCACTAAAGCCGCCCCATCCAGCATCGTATAAAGGCCAAGTTCAATGGGTTTCCAGCTCAAGTTTGGCCCATTTTGAGGTGGTTTCGGAACCCAAAAGTTAGGCCCGCTTTGGAGAGAAGTGAGCCTCGTTGCATTCCCAACATTTTGAACCGAACGGATCGCGAAACAAGTGAGTTTAACTCACTAATCCTCGCTTAGTAGCTTAATGATGCTTAGGGGTTGATTAGTTTAGGTTAAGATGGATTAGGTGGTTAGATTAGATTAGATTAGTAAATTTAATTAATTATCGATGCATGTTAGGTGGATAGTTAGTGCAATTAGAGAGTAAATAGACTCTAGTATTTATTTAATGAGTCTCGAAAATTTTCTGGGCCCGTTCCGGCATATAATTAGGCATTACAAGCCTAAGTATGCATTTATTGCATTTAATAAATACTTTCTGTAATATTTAATTATTTATTTATTTTCTGGAAATTAGACTAGGATAGTCGATGACCAGAATTTTATTTTAATTGTGATGATGTGATCTATTTATTTATTTGAGCTTGAATTTGTACTGATTTGGTGTGGATTGTGATTTTAGGATATATTACTAAATTTATTTATTTTCAATAATTAATTGGGGAATTATTGGGCAATGGTCTACAGCGCCAAAAACCTGTTTTGAGACAGCTAAAAATAGTGAGAGGTTCAAAAATAAAAACCTTATATTTTTGCTAAAGCCGACTGTGTACCCACACACGTGTTTTTTTATCAGGTATGATAAAAATGGTAAATTGATTGTACGATTGGAATTGCATTTATACCGACTCGGTGACTCTATAAGTCATCTTGGAGAAAAGATGATATGATTTAACAGCTCAATGACTGTATATATCATCTTGAGAAGGAATAGCATGTATACTAGCTCGGTGACTCTATAAATCATCTTGGAGAAAGGATAGTATGATTTAACAGCTCGATGACTCTATATGTCATCTTGAGAAGGAATAGCATGTATATCGGCTCGATGACTCTATATGTCATCTTAGAGAAAGGACGGTATGATATACCGGCTCGGTGGCTCTATAAGTCATCTTGGAGAAAGAACGGTATGATATAACGGCTCGGTGACTCTATATGTCATCTTGGAGAAAGAACGTTATACTATTGATTGGCCTTTGGGGCAAGCTACTATCTATATATCACCTAGGGTGAATAGTCTTGGATTTTGAGTGGACTCATAGATAATAAAGAATGAACTGACCATGAGAAGGTCGTAATGACATGTAATTTAAGTGGGTCAATTGATCGATGAGTCGATTTGATTGATTGGGTGTTATAATTGTCAATATTTATTATTTGAGCTGACTTGCAGGGAGGAACCGAGGTCAAGGTAAGTTCTCTGACACCTGTTTGTGCTTAGGCAATCCCTAGGGCATATTTTCTTTTTAATCGGGTCTTCGGGAGTAAAACTCGCTAAGACGTAGTCTTACCCGTTTGTGGAATCACATTTTCAAGTCCGTAGGTAACCGCCGTGGGGAGTCAGAAGTCCCGAAGTTTGGGAAGGTGGAAGAGGCATAGTCGGCAAACCTGTATGACTAGTTAGTCATAGAACAGTTCCTTTTGATGAGTCGGCACTTTTGTAAACAGCCTGACATTGTGTATAAACATGTTTGTTTATAAAAAGGCTTGTTTTGGTTTTAAAAAATTTGGCCCTACTTTTATATCCCATTATTTTATTGTCTGGAGATTTATATCTACTTCCGCATACGTATATTAATAATGAATAGGTCGGTGATGCATCCTGGGATATCGCTATTATATCGACCTAGTAGGGATGGGCACGTGCTTGGAGGGTCAGGACGTAACAAAAGTTGTGTTGTATTAACTCCAAGGAAAAAAATTAAAGGTTGTTAGTTGGGTTGTATCATCTTAACAAGTCGATACAATGCTATATATTTATTAAATATGGTTGTTGCTTCTAACTCATCCCTATAGTGCCTTTTAGAGAATCAGTACTTGAAAATACCATCTAATGAGAACATTTAGCATAATGACGTGGCTTGTAATTAATTTACATGTGTACATTGGTCTAATTATGGACACACGGAGTGTCATAACTTGGCACAAAAAGACACTTAAGGTGTGTTTGGTAAAATGTGTTTATGTTCCTTGGAACACAAATTTTTGTTCTTTTGTTCCGGGAACAAAAAAAGAAAAGAAATGCGTTTGTTTACACTTTTGTTCCCGGTAACCAAAAATTTATTTTCTTATTCCCAGGAATAGATTTGGAATAAAAACAAGAAATAGAAAAAAAAAAAAAAAAAAAAAAAAAAAAAAAAAAAAAAAACTTGTTTCTTGTTCCTAGGAACACTTCCTAGAAACACTTTTTTTTTCTTCTTCTTTTCTTCTTCTTTTTTCTTCTTCTCTTTTTTTCTTTTTTCTTCCTTTTGGCTGCCAGCCTCGAGCATCACCGGCAACCAGCTGTCAAGGGCCGGCGACCTCGCCGGAGCGTTGCCAGCCCCCGACGAGGCTCAGCCTCACCTTGGTTGGACGAGTTCGAGCTAGCCCAAATTCGGCGAGGCCGAGCTTGCTTAGCCACCGGCAAGGCCAAGCCTCACCGAGCCACCACCAGGCTGGCCAAGCTCAACCTCATTGGATCTGGGTGAGCTCGAGCTCGCTTAACCAAGGCGAGGCCGAGCCTCGCGTCGTCTAGCCGAGGCCAAACCTCGCCGGTGGCCTTGGTGGCCGGGCGAGGTCGCCGGTAAAGCTCGACCTCGCCCGGGCGACGCGAGGTTGGCCTCACCCTGGCCTCACCTTGGTTGGGCGAGCTCGAGCTCACCCAGATTTGGCGAGGCTGAGCTTGCCCAGCCACCGGCAAGGGGCGATCTTGCTGAGCCATCACTAGGCGACACCGACCTGGCTGTCCTAACCGATGGTTGGGCGAGCTCGAGCTCACACAACCAAGGCCTCGAGCTCGCCTAGCCACCGGCGAGACCGAGTCTCACCTAGCCATGGCGAGGTAGCCGGCCATGGCCAAAGCCGACGACCAACAAAAAGAAAAAAAAAAAAAGTATAATAAAAATATTGAAAAATTAAAAGAAACAAAACAATTATACAAGTTTACCAAACGCATTTCTATTCCTAGAGTAGAAATTTTTTGCAGTTACCAAGCGTATTCTTATACTTAGAAATTATTCCCTGAAACAAAAACATAAAAAAACTAATTCTGTTCAAAATTATTCCCCAAAACAAAAACGTTACCAAATGTGCCCTTAAATGCCAAAACTTACGAAAGTGACACTTAAGTGTCATAACTTGGCACAAAATGACACCTAAGTGCCAAAACTTACGAAAATGATACTTAAGTGCCAAAATTAGAGCAAAATGGATCAATTAAGTACCAACAACGAGAAAATCCGGATAAAACGCTAACATGGGAATTTTTTGGCGAGCTTAGTGCAAAATGACATCGTTTTGCACATTGATGTAACTAAACAAAGTGCCAAAACGACGTCGTTTTGGTGTAGTAAATAATTAATATAAAATTAATTAAATTAAATTTAAAACATAATAATAATAATAATAATAATAATTTATTTATTTATTTATTTATTTATTTAAAAAAAAAAAAAAAAAGGATGGAGAAGGAGGAGGAGGAAGGCGGTCGGCAACCGAGGGACCTTTGCATTGCTCTAAACTGACTCTCAACAAATCCAATGGCTCCACGGCTCCATAATCTACAATATCCATAAAGTTCCATAACTTGACAACTCAAAGTTGGACTTTTGCAGCTTGATTTCCCAAAATTTTGAATTTAAGCACTAAATTCGAAAACTACTCCAATTGAAAGAATAAGGAATGCAAGCACTTACCAAGTGTTGTGAATCGAAAGTCTCCTGTGGCATGTACGCCTTTCTTTTTCCCCTTTCTTGTCCTCTCCTTTTTTATTTTCTTTTCTCATCTTTTTCTTTCTTTTTTTTTGAATTTTGCTAACATAACAATTTGTGAGATTTTATAAAGATAAAAATTTATTATGAATCACAAATTCCTTAAAAAAATGAGTCTCACGATAATTCATAAAATTATTTGAAAAAATAATGGATACGAGCACTCACCGAACATTACAAATCAAAATAAATCCAGCTCGACGAGTCTCCCGTGGCGTGTACGCCTCTCCCTTTCCCCTCTCCTCCTTTCCTTCCTTCGTCTCCTTCCTCATCTCTTCTTTTCTCCTCTGCGTGCTTCCTCCGTTCCGAATGGCCCTTTTTCTCTCTCTTTATTGACCAAATCAATTTCTATTTTTTTTAATGGGGCCCACAAGTTAACCAAGTCAAAAAGCAACTCCTACATCCCAAGTATGAATTCTCACAACTTTTTTCCTTCCACAACTTTGGTCCAAAAGCCATTATTGAAGGAGCAACAGCACGTATACAAAAATCAATATTGATCATATTCTATATCCTTTGATGATTGAAGGGAGGATTATCAAGAGGGAACCTATGCCTAAAATCCACATTTAAGACACTTGGTTTTTTACTCAATCCCATTCAAAAGCGATTGTGTTACTAAATCATGAGTTGGTTACATATTTAACCGTTTTATTTAACACAAAACTTCTACTTCACTAACACCATTTGCTGTTCACTCTAACGAAAACTTTTGTGCATGGTCTACATGTCAAAGAGCAAGGATTCTCTGCCTCAACATCTCCAAAATATTTCTCCTTACTCCTTGGTTATAGAACATAAATTCGGAATATATCATCACATACATTACGATTCTCTGCCTTATTCCTATTATATGTTACGTGAGCAAAGATGATTATGAGTATGTGTAGAAACTCAAATTCAGTGAAAAATTGCAATAGTGTCACTTAACTAAAGAGCTTGTGGACTCTTAGCGTTCCTTGTCAAGACTCAAGAGGCGTCAAACCTTACACATTTCGGGTCCTTCGGGGAAGCATCGTCCGGGACTTGATGTCTTCGTTGTCTGTTTGTATCTGCAAATAATGTCAATAATATCAACTCATGACCGTTCGGTACGTGATATTAAAAATTTCCCAAAGTCTTTCTCCTGTCGTCTTCAATTACCCCGTTTTGCGTAATTCCTCAACGTAAAAAAAGGTGCTGACCAGCCTACCGAAACAAACCCACCCATTATAATGAGAGCCCACCGAACGAAAATTTCCATATCTCTGCAGGTTGTGGAAGAATCATCCGCAATAACATCTCTCCCTGGTTTCCTCAGCTCTTCTGGTTAAAGGTATGTACAAACGCCCCCTTCAGACTCGTATTATCTTGCCGAAGTCCATCATCGATCATCTCCATCTCGGTCGTGTCATCTCCTCTATTTGTCCCGATCAAAAAGGGTTTCTTTGCTAATAAAGTACCATCTTTTTGAAGAATTATTACCTTTTCTTGTATGAATTGATGTTTCGAAGCATGTTTTTAAACTTACCGCTTGCATTGAACTACGCAGAGTTTTCTTGATGGAGACGAATAACTATCCACCAAATAATCCGGGTTTTCAGTACTTCCCTCCTCCATCGGCATGGATCTATCCGAATTCGGTATCGTCCAACGATTGCAACAACAATACTCCGACGTGGGTCATTGTCTGCATAGTGCTTGTTGTGGTCATACTCTTCCTTTTCCTTTTCTACTACTTCTGGAAGCGAGAGAAGAAAATCTGGAAAATAGCGGCCTCAACATCTGCTCCGGCCAAGTGAGTGACACCATCACCTGCGTCAACTACAAAGCTGGCTTGATCCGACTCCACCGGCCAAGCCGCCGCCAGTGGGTGTCCTGATTTCATTTCCGGGCGACTATTCGGTGTGCCGGCATAGTGGACTATATTCTTTCTCATATACCTGCCCTCTGTACAAGTATAAGATGGAATATAATGTAGTGTATCCAGACAATAAATCAGACAGAAAATACTATATTTTATTAGTTTGGAAGCTAATATGCATTTTGTGTTGAAACTTGAATGATGCCCAGTGATAGATCGTCTACTATCCTGTACAACATTAGAGATTCGATGTAATAAATAATTTTTATGTTGGAGTGTTTATCGAATTACTTCATATTACTAGTTTTATAGTTCAATCGAAACATGAGTTTTCAAATCACAACGATTTATACTCTTTACATTTTTTCATAACTCCTATATAGAATGTAGTAAATCGATCGAGTAATCCACATACATGAAAAAAAGTGCTTCCGCTTGTGGTAGAGTAATCTCCAACGTATTTGCTCGATCATTGCCTCCCCTATTCATAAGAGAGCGGTTGGGATTAAGCTGCGTGGCGATACCCGCAAAATAGAAAGGACTATTTATTTTTCTTTTTTTATTTATGTGGGCCTTTCATACTCCAATCCATATGGGGGAATTATTAATTCTTATTTGAAAATGAAGTGCGAGGGAAGGACACACACGTCTATATATATAATTTATTTCTCAAATAGATGATACAGAGCATCGTTAAGAGGGAATCTACGTCTAAAGTCCACGTTAAAGACGCTAGGATACTGACTCAATTCCATAAAAGCTGTAACCTTTTTGAATTATGAGTTGACTAAATATCGACCGTTTCATAAGATAGAGATATATATCAACAATCTAATGCTAAACTTCTATTTCACTACCACCATCTACCGTTCATTTTAACAAAACATTTTCTCCATGGACTTCGCGTCAAAGGGTGAGGATCCTCTGCCGCAACATCTCCAAATTATTTCTCCTTAGTTGTGCTTCCTCTATGCATATGTTACTCAAGCTCGAATACACTAAACTTGAGAATATATCATCAATTATAATTTGAGTAGAACGCCTATTCCTACTGTAAGGACCCAGGCCTCACTGTGTAATATTGTCCGCTTTGGACACTGAGTCCTCACGGCTTTAAAACGCGTTACACAGGTTAAACTAGCCCAAGACTCCCTCCTTGCGCACGTCCGGGGACTGAGGCGCGGACGCACCGCCATCCCTCCTCCCCGCGCACCGCTGCTCGGGCCGTCACACTCTCCCCTCCTTGGGAGCACAGCGCCCTTGCTGTGGCCCCACACGCGGTCGGGAGTCGGCTCTAATACCATTTGTAAGGACCCGGGCCCCACTGTGTAATATTGTCCGCTTTGGACACTGAGTTCTCATGGCTTTAAAACGCGTTACACAGGTTAGAGGCTCAAGCCATTATAAACTGGCCCAAGACTCCCTCCCTAGGCGATATGGGACGGGGACTCCTTCCTTGCGCACGTCCGAGGATTGAGGTGTCGGACACACCGCCATCCCTCCTCCCCACGCACTGCCGCTCAGGCCGTCACACCTACCACATCCTACACGGAGAAAGATGACTACAAGCACGCATAGACTCTCGAATTCAATGGAATAATCGTAATCATGTCGCTTAATAAAGAACTTGAGAGTACTCATCATTCTTCTTTGTTTGTATCCGCAAATCATTTCATTAATATCGAATCATGGCCGTTTGGTACGTAATATTAAATTTTCCCAACATTTTGTCCCGCCGGCCTCAATCATTCATCTTACATACATTTTCACTATAAAGAAAGTGATGAGTTGACCGTAACACACCTACCCATGTGGGGGCAGGACATCGAGAGCCATTATAAACGAGATGCTACCTAACGACATTGCTCACTTCTTTGCAGGTTGCGTAAGAATTGGAGCACCAACCGACCAAAAGAAAAAGAATCGGGGCATCAACATCATTCACTGGTACTGCTCGGTTCTTCCTGTGAAGGTATGTGCAAGCCCTTACGGCTACTTCCACTCATATTATATCTCGCTGAGTTCCGTGTTGAATCATCTCAGTTTCGCGCTCGGATGATGTGATCTTCTCAATTAATCATGATCAAAAAGTTATGGCCTGAGAATCTGTTTGTAAACTCACCGCAACTGTAGAGAGTTTTCTTGATGGAGAACAGTAACTATCCGCAAACTTATCCGGGTTTCGAGTACTTCCCTCCTCCATCTGCATGGATCGATCCAAATTCTGTATCATCTGACGACAATAACACTCCAACATGGGTCATTGTGGGTGTAGTCATTGTTGTGGTCATGCTCTGTGGTTTCCTTTTCTACTATATCCAGAGGCGAGAGAAGAAAATCCGGGAAAATACGGCCTCAAAAACGATAAAGCCACCTCCTCCAACTACGCCAGAGGAGAAGAAGGATCCGCCTCCCACTAAGAAGAAACCTGATGCTACGCCTAAAAATCCGGCTACACCCGCCAACCCGCCACCAATGGGCATCCCGATTTCGTACCCAGGTCATTGTCCAGCATGCGGACATAGAGGAGGACTACATACTTTCTCATATACTTGCCCTCTGTGCAAGCATAAGATAGAATGTAATGTAGCGTATCCACCCAAAAAATAAGACAGAAACTAGAGTGTTTTTCTCATCTTATTGTAAGCTCATGGATTTAGAAGCTTCTATGAATGTTCATGTGTTAAACTTTAACGATGCATGGAGATAGATCGTCCATTCTACCGTAGACATTGGAGATTTCAAGTAATGAATAACTTTTGTGTTTAGAGTGTTTATCGAATTTCTTCCCTTAATACTTGGGCAGTTCTATGGCCATTGAGAGACAAATTCTCAAATCATAACAAATTATAACTCTTTACATTTATTTGTGATTTCTATATAAAATGTCATAAATTGATCTAGTAATTTACATACATAGCAAAAGAGCTTTCTACTCTCGGTGGAGAACCTTTTCACGGATCCACTCTATTATTACCTTATAATCCAGAGAGAGGAGCGGGACAAGGCCACATGGGGATACTAGCAAAAAAGAAAGGACTATTTTATTCGCTTTTTTGGGTGGGCCTTTCGTACTCCAATCCGTACAGGGGAATTATTGATCCCTATCCAAAATGAAGTGCTAAGGAAGGACATATGTAGAAAGTGTTCTGCTAGTGAATGGGAGTGCGGTTGTGACACGAAACCTTGAAAGTCTAATGATTGATGGATGGGATTTTTTTTATCCGACGGTCAGGAGGGGTTGAGGATCAGTACTCAGTGAGTACTCACTACTCAAGAATCCTTAGATGTAGCCCCATAACAGAGTAAAAAAGAAACTTCTCATGTCCACCTGGTGTTGGAAAACGACATCAGTTGTTTCTCGTGAAATCCGGCTAGCATAACGGTTCCTTGATTTGTAACGGTGTTGTTGTGGCCACGGTTTTCCATTGCCAAAAGATGGGATCCACAGTTTTCACAAGGAATCCACTTTACTTGAGAAAAACTTAGGGTGGGGGCAGCACAGTTACTCTCCGAGGAGTGACGATGCCGTCACCCTCAAATTTTCCTTTTCAGAAAGGTCTAGCAACCAAGGCAATCAACGACAACCGCAACAACTAATGGAAAGCAACAAGAAAGGGATTCACACACTACAACAGCACAAGCTCCCTCTTCCACACGACACCACACCACAAACTTCAAACTACATAGCGTGTGCTGTCACTTTCTAAAAGCAAGCATAGCTTTCCTTGAAGCTACGACCTTGTAGATCGACAATGACTGCAAGAAGCTCTTGTATCTTGAATTTGAATAGAATACAACCTTGGACGTGCAGAAAAGTCAAGCCCTCTTTCTCTCTTTTCTATCGTGTCAGTGCTCTCCTCTCTCTCTCTCTCTCTCTCTCTCTGGCAAGAGCACCACCAGCAACAAACTCTTCTAGCAGTGAAAAATCAATTTTTCGTGAACATACCGATTTCAAGGTATTTTTAATTTCAGCAATAGAAGAGATCACATCACTTTAATCTTCGCAAAACTTTACCATTATTTCATATTTTTCAAGTACGCTTTTTAATCAAGAAAATCATTTAAAAAATAAACCGCATGCCAATACCACTTTCCGTGTTTCAAAGTCTTTCAAGAAAGTTACGTTCTAAAATTTAGACCGACGGGCCCCTCTGGTGTCTTTGATGTCATGCCTATGCGATACATCGTGCTAGGCTACGTTCAGCTACCTCGTTGCTAAAGGCTTTTGGGCCTCAAAAGGCCCTTGGCCATATGTGAAAGCATTCGGCAAGTTTTTTTAGAGAGCTTAAGTCTTTTAACCAAAATCAAGTCCGTAAGAGCTTTGGGCCCTAACATTTCAAGAATGCTAATACAATTTTTCTTTCAATTTTGTCCTTGCTAAATTTTTGAAATTTCAAAGATACTCTCACTTATTTCCACCTGCACAACGTCACTAGCAATGCCAATATGACCACCAGCGAGCAAATTAGGTGCTGGCGACCTCTCACCAAGGTTGCACGATTCTAGGCAGCCCTTGTTATGGTCACCTAAGGTTGCCACCGATGCCAAATCTAGCTCGTCGGTGTTTAGTAAAGGGTCTGAGTTTAATTTTTAAAAAATAAATAAATAAATTAGGTCCTTTATTAATATACTTTTTCCAAACACCATTTAAATTAAAATTATTTTTCAATGCACTTTTAAATCACATTTTATCAAACATTATTTGCCTATCAAAAAACTCGTGTTTCTACAAGCCCATTTAACCAAATTTTTGTCCATTTCCTCAAAATTTTCCCCAAAATTCCAAGAAAGCGCAGTCTTAATCAAGAAAATGTTGGGTACCTTATGATGATATACACATCGCAAAAAATTTCAGACACTCTCCTTTTTCTCTCAAGTCTCTTGCTCCATCTCCAAGCACAGAACTCGCCACAAAAATTTTCAGATTTTGGTCTCCTCGCTCTCTCCGTTACTTTCTCTCTCTCTCTCTCTCTCTCTCTCTCTCTGTGTTTAGTAGTTGCTTTTTTTTTTTTTCTTTTTTTTTGCTTTCTTCTTGTGTCCTCCTAGGCTTGAGCTGTAGCCCAACCTGGCTGCTTTGGCCATGAAGCTCAACCTCGAACCCAAAGCTTGGGCAGTCTTGGCCGCTCGAGTTTCGAGCTTGGCCTCAATCTCGTGGCAATGGCCACTTGGGCTTCAAGCTTGTGGCCATGGTGGCCTAAAATCGTAAGCAAAGACCTTCATCGCTGCAGCAAGAGCAGGGGTCGTCGAAGGCCTCAAAATTCAGAATCAAGGAGGTTAAGCTTCCGGGACTCTCCACCGAACGATCCACTACTTCCCAAGAGCTCGGCGAGCCCTGGAGGCGATCGTCGAGGGTGTCGTGGACGAGATTGAGAGAGAGGGGATGGAATCATGATCGGCGTCGGAGGTGTCTACGACAGTGGAAGACAGAGCAAGAGAGAGGTTGTTAAGGAGGAGAGAGAATGTTTGTAGTGAGTTGGCGAAGGACTTGAGAGAAAACGTAACGGAAGAAGAGGAGAAAAAGTTACGGAGAGAAGGGAGAGAGAAAGTCAGAAATTTTCAGCAATGTGGGACCACTGATAACACGTGTTGAGCGTTTAGTGGACTTATACAGAACCGATATATCTATCATGGAGGTACCCAATATCTTCTCGTCATCAATTTTCCTACTCTTGGCACCTAATATAAAAAGCCTGGCTCAGCTCGAAGGCCGACGCCCCATATTGGTTGCGGATTGGGCTTCACTGTCTTGGCAGACGGGCCGGACAACAAGGAGATGCCATCTTCAGTAAGGCTGTCCCCACGCAGCCGATTCTAACATGACCTCGAGGATTTGAGTTTAACGTTGTTGTTCGTAATTAATTCCGGATCGCGCTTATTTCAGTATAAGCGGATCGACACGACCGTTGAACTTGGGAATTGGCGAGGTTGGAGCAATAAAGTCCGCGATCCGATCTTGGATTTTCATTTACAAGTCCAACGCCCCCCCGCCTCGTCGCAACCCCAGCATTATAAAATTCCAGAAAAGATGAGACAGAGATCGCATCGAGGCCCTTGGGCAGCTTCACAGAACCTTCGTCCGCCTTGGGCCTTGTGCAAATGCGACGCACCAGCTGGCGAGCACCGCGAGGTTTTTGGGAATCTGGGAGTTTTGACTCTGTCCCTCGATACACTTGTAATTACAAAACAGCGATCTGAGCTCGATCGCCAATAACGAGGGCGATGGTTTCCCGCTGACCGAGCAGAGGTGCCGCGTGGCGCCTGGTTCCTCAGACAGCGTGACGACCCGCGGAACTTGCTGGACTGTACGGCCTGCGGCGGTCGGAAGATGATGCGTGGACGAAAGCTCGGTGGGGTTTCTTGAACCATAGGGAGTTATGGATGCGTTCAAGCGAATTCCCAAGTTAACACGTTTGCCCCTACCAAATTTATAATATACCGTACGAAATGATGTGAAAGGTCATCCAGTCTTTCGGCACTTACTTCTCTTGCCCGTGCCCGGGCCCGTGATCTTTTTGTAGCTTTTTGCATTTATTGGTGAAAATCGAGTCGATTGCGTGAGAATTTGAATTGGGTCTCACTTAGCTAAACAAAAGATGGGACTTTCTAATTGAAAGAAGTTTATTCATGAATTGGTATGGTGAATTTCAATTGGATGTGCCGATAGATACGACTCGGTGCATGGTACGGTTGAGTAACCCCTTCAATGAATATTTCTCCAACTAATTTGCTTAGTATCTTCATTCACTCGTGCCTAGTGGTAGTTGGGTCATTTATTTTTCGGAATTGATACGTGGTTCGATGGTCCTCCATTCGTACCAAGATAAAAAAGAAGAGGGACTGATATGACAAACAAAAGAAAAGGAAACAAAAGGCCAAATGTAAGGGCGCCGCTCGTCTGACTTGCTGCGAACGGACCGGACAAGCAAAGGCATCTACCAGACCATTACGCCTCGAGATTCACAATTGCCTGTTATCATTTCGGAAAAATTTCGAATGGAAGAGCGATTCCCATATTTGAATGTATTTTGGCATAATACATGTGCATACGTACGTGTTATTAACCATGTAGGTGCATGTGCGTGTCTTAATCTCGTTCATTGTTACAAGTTGATGGAAGAAATAACTTAATCTAATAATTTGTGGTTAACGACTATTTGATTTTAATTGATGAATCGATCAATGTGAACTTCACTAATGGGATGTATTGAACGTATAAATGTTCAAATCGACAAGAATTAGCAACATGAAGTATAAACCAATTTGGATCGACTTTTGAGAAAATTATTCAATCAATCATAAACTTATTATATAGATTCCAACTTAATTATAAAGTTTTCAATTTTACGGATGTTGCACTAAATATATTCGTGAGATTCCAATATGATTTTTACAATCAATTTTCGTTTGAAAATACTAATATAATAATCCAGTTATTCCTGTTATCCTACTTGACACAGCTCCTTTCTAATGTGGAAGGATGCAAAGCTAGGTTGTTTTGTATTTTTTTGCCCCAACTTTTTTTCTTTATTATGTCTTATTTAATTCCTATTTATATTCTCCAGCAATTACATGCTATTGAGCCTAAAGAAAACCGATGTAGTTGAGATTTGTGACTAAAAGAAAGGGATGAATGTAACTATCGTACATTATTAAATGAAGAGAATGCGAGCCTATTTATAATTTTATAGGATAATTGTTTTAAAGTGATGTGATACCAATTACAATATGTTGTAATATAGAATGTATCTCTACCATTTCCCTCGAATTCAAAGACTACATTTTGTAGACCATATATAACTTCGGATATAATATATATCGTGTCCTATATTTTTGGCAAAATATCAAATTTGGATATGATCTAGATAATAACCCGGATAAAAAAAAAAAATCCATCTAGAAGGTGAGATAAAGCTAAATATGATATTTAATATGGAAAAACTAAGGGGGAGAAAAAAATGAGAAAAAGCCCGATGGACTCACTTCCCTGCTTATCATTCCACATCGCCCCCATGGGGTCTGCACCTCTTGGTTGATCCCTCTTCTCGCCATCAGCTCACCATTGCCGTCCTCAACCCCGAATTCCATAGAGGAAACAAAGCATTTGAGTTCAGCCAAGGAGGACTCAAGTATTGGTTTCTGAGTATTAATCCAAAAGGCGACCTATAAAGAAGGAAAGATTAGATGATGATAGTCTGTGGTGTCTCATCTCCCTTCAACACCAACCATGAGAGAGAGAGCCTATGTATTTCAAACTCTTATTTGAATAATAATTATTCGAACCCAAGTTATATCCAGACATTATCAAATGCTATGTAGGATATTTTAAATCTTATCATATCCTTATTTTATCAAATAAAAATGTTAGGATGACCAAATATGGCCGAAGTGACATTAAAGAGGTTAATTTGAGTTTGGGAAAAAAATCCATAGCACACCTAAGTAGATGTATCTTGTTCATGACTTTGGCTATCTGTTCGGAGAACGAAGTAGAGACAAATTGAACACTGCCCCAACAACCATGATATTATATGAAACAATAATTTATTTTAATGTGCTTGATGTGTTCATTAAAAATATAATGACTTGTCATTTGATCTTAGTAAATTTTTTTATCACGACTCATTTTGATCTAATTTACTTTCATACCATGTGTTTGGAATGCGTAATAGAATATTTTCATTAGAATAGATTGTCAAGAGGGAGTTAGAATCTAAGTCAATTAATATATTTAGTTGAACTCAATTTCGTTCAACTTTTGGGTTTGATTTTCTAACATAATATCAAAGTCAAGTTTTGCTCCTTTCACACTCCATTAGTCAAATTTCCAAGTGTCATTCCTAGTGCGGCTTGCGCGTGAGTGGGGGTGAGTTTATATCAATTCTCATGCCGAAGCTTCTCCTTAGTATGGTGATCTCTTCTGCATTTGGCTATTGTCGACTTTTTTTTTTTTTTTTTTTTTTTTTTTTTTTTTTTTTCATTTTTGGCAGACTCCATGAAGGTTGAGTTGGTGGTGGCGCTGTTGGAGCTCCTCTGTGGACAGCAGAGACGCATCATGGTTCGACGAAACGAAAAGTCAATTTCCAAAAAGAAAAAAGAAAAGCTCATTTTAATGAGTTCGATTCGCTCATTTGGTAACTGCAAAATTAAAGGCAAAAGAGAATGAACATTGAAAACACCGATTTAGTTGCTTCATCAAGGTTTTGCCTTTTTGTTTGCATAATCAACCACGAAAATTGTGTCCTACACGTCTCAAATTCACGGTTTGGATCTCACTCGACCCATTGGTCTTCAATTGAGAATGGCTGGTCTTTAACTTCAAAGAATGATGATCCATTCGGAACCTCCATTTTCAAACCCTCAGGAATAGGTTGAACCCTATTCGAAAGCTCCCTATCGCAACGAAACTTGAGCCACAAGATCCCAGGGCTCAAGCTAGACACTATTGCAAAGGTCGAGTTTTCAGCATTAACCGAATGCAGCATACTTGACTTTCATCGATTTTGACCGGAGACGAAGGGGATGGTTTTTCTCCTTCGGGGAAACTTCTCGTCCTCAGTGGGTTTTTCTGGAAGACGTAGGGGTTAAGCGGTCTACCGCCGCCACGAAGAAGCGGACGAAAGAAACGGACGAAACAACGGGCGAGTGGCCCCCCCGGCACGCCCCAAATTAATGCTCTTCGATGACGATTCGACGGTTTGGAATGCTAAAAGCTGGACGGCCGTCGCACCCTTAGCCCACGACACGACCAAAGGTTTGCATAAATTCTTTGCGTGCTCGTCAACCGCTTTCGGGTCACGTCGAAGGACGCCTCAAGGGTCAAGAGGCTTGGCAAAAAGTCATGACATGACATGATTTGAAGTGTTTTACTTTATCGACCAAATTTTACGTGTTGAACGAGTTTTACCGCATGTTTGACTTTACCACGACTCATGGAATTGGTTCGAGGTATCATTAGCCCGGTGGAGACTTTCGGGGCTTGCATGGGGTCCTTCGCCATTTTAAGCAAAAATAGAGGTAACTAGTTAAACTTTTTTTTTTTTTTTTTTTGGTAAAGGTAATAGAGTTAAACATTGATATTCATATTACAAAAAAAAAAAAAACTCAATTGTTATAATTATGATAAATTTATGGGAAAAAACCACCAAAAACCCTAAACTATGCACAAAGTGACAAAAATACCCAAAACTTTTTTTTGCACCACCAAAAACCCCAAATTTGCCATCGTGACACATTTACCCCATCGAGGGTATTTTCATCTTTTTATTTATTTTTTTTTTTTTTTTTTTATTTTCTCTTCCCTCACGGAGCCGGCGGAGGGAAGAGAAAATTAAAAAAAAAAGGAAAAAAAGAGAAAAATATTTTAAAAGTAAAATGACCAAAATGCCCCTAAGATTTAGGGTAAATGTGTCACGTAAATGAAAGTTCGGGGTTTTTTGTGTCACAAAAAATAGTTTAGCAGTAAATGTGTCACGGATGGCAAAGTTTGGGAAAAGTGTGCACAAGAAAAAAGTTTGGGGTATTTTTGTCACTTTGTGCATAGTTTATGGTTTTTGGTGGTTTTTTCTCTAAATTTATCACGGACTAATTTTTTAATCAATAAAAACTCCAAATAGGTATATACATAACAAATTTATCATCTATAATTTCCGTTAAATATTATCTTCAAATTACTTAATTGAATGACATGTGACAATTAACAAGTGTATTAATTTGGAATTTACCTTTCTTTTATTATAGGTGCACTACTAATCCAATTTAACGGAAACTAAGAGGTAAATTTATCATAAATGTATTGGTTGGGGTGCTGAGCCATCAAAAATTTATTCATTACATGTGTATCGGTTTATGATTAATTAATTTTTGATAAATTAATCATAAATATACCAATTTAAAGTTTCTCCTAATATTAACCCTAGAAATTCTAAAGCGGGAAGTAGTTTTGCCCCAAGTTATAAGAATGTAATTGAGAGCCCATGTATGCAATGCTGATCGAGGCATGCCAAGCGAGGAAAGAATTCGCAGACTCTTGAAAGTTTGCGTGGCTCGAGGAATTGAATGTTCTACTTTGCATGGTATTTCCTTTGATAACTCAATAAATCTGATCTCTGGTTAATAAACATTAAATTTTTGCCCACGGTTGAGACTTGCTGGGAGGATCACCTGTGTGATTGGAGACCCTCGCTCATAAATGGATATGATTTTTACCAAGTGGAATGTTATCAATTTCAACAAGAAACGCAATTACCATTGATTTTAGGAGCGCCATCACTAGACCCCCGTCAAAACCGGTGGGTCATAGCTGATAAAAAATGATCCAATTCAAATTAAGCCATTTAATTCATTTTGACTCATATAATTCAAATATAATTACAACACATTTAATTTGAATTATATTGGTAAAACAATTCATAATTTAACCAAATTAAAAAAAATTATACCCAAACTAAGGCGAGAGCGTAAGTATGTGAGTGCAAGATCAAGTAAAACAAACAAAAATAAGGAGAAAGTTACAAAAATTAGTTGGATTTAAATAAGTTATGAATCTATTTAACATCTATATCATTTCGAGCTTTACTATTTTAAATTCATGTATTGAACATGGCTAATTCATATGAAAACATAGTCGATGGACACATGAAATGAAAAATGGGGGCATGACCTTGACAGATTCAGTCCTATTCCGATAGAGCCTAACGCTCCGTTTGGGAATCCGAGGAAAACGGGGGAATTTCTCTTTTCTGGAGAGAGGGAGAGAATTTTAGGGAAATTCTCGAAATTCAAACGTTTGGTGGGTTCCGCACTTAGCAAAATGTTCTCTTCCCCCCTCACCACGATTCCAAGCGTAGCATAAAGGTCATTCCCACTCAAAAGAAAAGTCCAGCGGATCCAGTTCCACTCATCAGCGATCCCCTAAACTTTCGAGACCCGTCCATCAAAAATAAAATTAGCAAAGTCCAATGCGAATAATGATACAAAACAAAAAAAAGAAAAAAACGCACCGAGCATAAAGTAGAGGGAATATGCCGAGAGTCCACGGTGGGGATGCCCGCAGCAGCAAAAAGCACCACCCCAAGCCGCCTCCATCAAGCCGGGGGGGAAGGGGGGTGAGGGGGCTTCCACGAACCTTCCGAAAAGCGTGAAAGTCTAACTTCTTAATTAAATCCTTAATTAAGAACAATTAATTATCCCCTAATCGCATATTTAATTATATTCGATCCCCTCTCTGTCTAGCAATTCCTGCGCCCCTTCAAGCGAATCCGTGGTACGCCGCCGCACGCACCCGCACCCGCACCAGAACTCCCGTAACCAAAACAGAGCCGTGACGGGAAAGGAGCTTCGCGTCACCCGTTCCGACGTGGCGCCCCTCCATTGGCCGGCCCACGCGAGGGATCCAGACGCTTCCACAAGAAGTACCTTAGCGGTGCGGGGGAGGGAGCCAATTATTTAGAGCACTGAAGAGAAGCCAAGAAAATCGTTCACCCCTTCGGAAAGTGATCGTCTCTGGTGCGCGCAGGAGGAGTCCTGTTTTTGTTTTGTCCCTACGAGGAGGAGCGGCGGCGTCGTCGTCTTCCAGATCCGCTCGCCGACCGTGCTGCTCTGTCGAGGGGAGTGAATTTAGTGCGGCCGTATCGGCGGTTTCCGCGTGAGTTCTCCTCTTTCCCATTTCTCGGGTGGGGTCATCCGATCGGTAATCTCTCGCTCTCGCTCGCGCGGGTCGTTTTCGGCGGTCGATCGGTTTCTACCTGCAGGCCGATTTCCCTTATCCGTTCGCTTCGATTTGGAGCAGATCTCGGAACCCTAAGGCGAAATCCGGTCGATTCGCTCTCTTCGAAGGTCCGCTTTTCTGGGTGGAAGCCGGGTGGGGGAGATCTCCCTCGATTCGGGGTCTCTTTCTCGGGTTCTTCGTCGTCGTTTTTGTAGCGAATGCATTGTCTGGTCGGGTTTTGCTCTCGAGTAGTGTGCTTTCGCCTGAGAGTGGCTATTATCTATCTACATACCGATGTGTTCCGCTTCTGGTCGGAGCATTAGTGTGATTTCAGCTGCCTTGGACTTTGCTCTTTTGAATTCGCTACTGCATTTCATCGTTATTCATAATCAGCAGTTCCTTTTGAAGAGTTCTGTTCTTTTCTTTTCTTTTCTTTTTTTCTCTGCACCATGAAAGAAAGTGTGCCTAGGTGCTGGAGAAGTGTTCCGGATCTGTCATACAATAGGCTGGCCTTTATTTCTTTTGGTTCTTATGTTTCCGTTTCCTCAGATTGCTAGATGTTTCCAGCAATTGCCGATTCTGATATTGATTTTTCGTGGACAGGTAATGATCGTTGCCGTGGATAACATTGGTCCCTTGTGAAATTTCCATATCATATTGGACATAATCGGTTTGCTTAAGTTTCTTCAAGAAATCGATAAAAACTGATCAGCAATGGGGAAGGGAGGTGAAAACTACGGGAAGGGAGAAAGTTCCCGTGTTCCGTCATCCGACCAAGAAGTTTTTCCAGCATGGTCTAAAGACCCGCAAGGGTGTGAAGAGAAATACAAAGTTAACCGTCGCGACGGATTGTCGTCTGAAGAAGTAGAAAAGAGGCGACAGATTTATGGGTACAACGAGTTGGAGAAGCATGAGGGTGTCTCAATTTTTAAATTGATTTTGGATCAATTCAGTGACACCTTAGTTAGGATTTTACTGGCTGCTGCTGTTGTCTCGTTCGTTTTGGCTTGGTTGGATGGTGAGGAAGGCGGAGAGATGCAAATAACTGCATTTGTGGAGCCCCTTGTGATTTTCTTGATCTTGATTGTGAATGCCATTGTTGGAATCTGGCAAGAGAGCAATGCAGAGAAAGCACTAGAGGCATTGAAAGAGATCCAATCGGAGCAGGCAACCGTTATTCGGGATGGAAAGAAGATGCCAAACTTGCCTGCAAAGGAACTTGTGCCAGGTGACATTGTGGAGTTGAGGGTTGGTGATAAAGTTCCTGCTGATATGCGGGTGTTGAGTCTTATAAGCTCAACCTTTAGGGTTGAACAAGGATCCCTCACTGGAGAGAGCGAGGCGATTAGCAAGACTGCTAGAGCAGTTCCGGAGAATTCAGATATTCAGGGAAAGAAGTGTATGGTTTTTGCTGGGACAACTGTTGTGAATGGGAATTGTATTTGCTTGGTTACACAGACAGGAATGACCACAGAGTTAGGTAAGGTGCACTCGCAAATCCACGAAGCCTCACAAAGTGAGGAGGATACCCCTTTAAAGAAAAAGCTGAATGAGTTTGGAGAGGTTTTGACATCAATCATTGGAGTGATTTGTGCACTTGTGTGGCTTATTAATGTGAAATACTTTCTTACGTGGGAATATGTGAATGGGTGGCCTAAAAATTTCAAATTCTCCTTCGAGAAGTGCACGTATTACTTTGAGATAGCAGTTGCCTTGGCAGTGGCTGCAATTCCTGAAGGTTTGCCTGCTGTTATTACGACATGCTTGGCTCTTGGCACCCGGAAAATGGCACAAAAGAATGCTCTTGTCAGAAAATTGCCTAGTGTTGAGACTCTTGGTTGTACGACTGTCATATGCTCTGATAAAACGGGTACTCTGACCACCAATCAGATGTCAGTGACAAAGCTTGTTGCTATGGGTACTCAGCTGGGTAATCTGCGGTCATTCACTGTGGAAGGGACAACCTATGATCCTTTCGATGGAAAAATTCAGGACTGGCCCATGGGACGGATGGATGCCAATCTCCAAATGATTGCAAAGATTGCTGCTGTTTGCAATGATGCTGGTGTAGAAAAAGCTGGAAATCATTTTGTGGCCAGTGGAATGCCCACCGAGGCAGCACTAAAGGTGAAACTTTAGAAAAATCCATTATTATTGCAAGCTTTCTTTCTCTTGCTTCAAATCTGTTCTAGCAGAATTGGATTAAGTACAGGGCAATTTTTTTTTTTTCTATCTTTGAACTTGCAAAATTTCTGAATTCATTTTAATTTGGGGATTCATCTTTAATTGGAAAATGATTGGGAAATTCTATCTTCTTTTCCACTATAAAAAAATAAAAACAAGGCATCACTGTTGGATATTCCACCTTCATGTATTTGCTGGGGAAACATGCTTTGCTTGAATTGGCTAATACAGTTTCTGGGGATTGTGTAGTTGTCTTTTAGGTTCTTACTGGCATGTTTCTATCTCAAAACAGGTTTTGGTTGAGAAAATGGGATTTCCTGGAGGCAATGAGGATGGCGAATCTTCTGGTCATGGTGATAGACTACGTATGTTTTCTCATCATTTTATTGATGGTTTCTTGATCTATTTTTGGGCACTAAGACATTCTTTGTTCTTACTATAATTTCAATAAAATGTCCTTTATAAGGTTGTTGCCAACTTTGGAATAAACTTGAACAAAGGATTGCTACTCTTGAGTTTGATCGTGACCGAAAATCCATGGGGGTTATTGCCAATTCAAGCTCTGCAAAAAAGACGCTACTTGTGAAGGTATTGCAATCTTTCTGTGTTTTGGAGATCACTGTCTACCCCAAGGAGACAATGATAAAAGAATAATGCTCCTTCATGAAAATCATACTGTTAGATTGTGCTCAAGCCCTCGAATGCCCCTCTCTTGGAAATATGTGGAGGATGATGGATTTATTCTACAAGTGTCAGTATTATTATCTGGCTAGATGCTTAGTCTTATATGCTCTCCATGTGTCTAGTATGGTGTAAAAATCTATGCTGCCACTTCTCTGTTCAGTAACTTCTGAAAGATGATCTTGTTTTAATAGTAAAATGAGAAATCATGTGAAGTTCTGCTGTTAAAGGAAAATACACAACGAATGAAAGCATCATTGTACATCGAGGATCTGCCAAATGGATTTCACAGGAGAGCATTTGGTTAGGTCGAATACTTTCGTGTCAAGGAGAATATTGGTTTTGCTGCATCCATATTCTTGCAACCGTTACTTAGTTTTCCCTGTAGACTAACGATTGTAGGTTTTAGCTGGTGTGACATGTTCTGTGTTAATTTTGTGACGAAGTTGTTGGGGAGAATAGAGAGAAAAAGGGAGGGGGAGGCTTATCTCACGCACCCACCCTCTCTGTTGGGAATGCTGTCATATACTACTGTTGCATAGGAAATGACGGGGACAATGTAAACACTCATCTTTGTCATTTTCTGTGTGGTTTACTTATTTTATTGAGATTTGACAGGGTGCAGTGGAATATGTTCTTGAAAGAAGCTCCTTTGTTCAGCTCCTTGATGGTTCTGTGGTAGAGTTGGATCAATATGGCAGGGATCAAATTTTAAAAAGCCTCCGTGAAATGTCAACCGGCGCACTGCGTTGTCTAGGCTTTGCATACAAGGATGACCTCCCCGAGTTTGCTACTTACAATGGTGATGAAGATCACCCGGCTCATAAGCTTTTACTTAATCCAAACAACTATTCTTCAATTGAGAGTAATCTCATTTTTGTTGGCTTGGTTGGGCTAAGGGTAAGGTGGCCTTCTTGCTACTCATTCATGCTTTGGTTCCTTAGTTGCTCTAGGGTGAATATTTTTCAAATCTTTTGTTTACATAAATTCACAAGCTTGACACTTTAATTGTTTACTTGTTATCAAAGGATCCTCCTCGGAGGGAAGTTCGTCAAGCAATTGAGGACTGCAGAGCAGCAGGAATACGTGTCATGGTAATTACAGGAGACAACCAGAATACAGCTGAAGCTATTTGTCGTGAAATTGGTGTGTTTGGATCTGATGAAGACATTAGCACTAGGAGTCTAACAGGAAAAGAGTTTATGGATCATCGTTATAAGAAAAACCATCTAAGACAAAGTGGAGGGCTATTGTTTTCGAGGGCCGAACCACGGCATAAGCAAGAAATAGTGAGATTGCTCAAGGAAGATGGCGAAGTAGTTGCGATGACTGGTGATGGTGTCAATGATGCACCTGCCTTGAAATTGGCTGACATTGGTATTGCAATGGGCATATCTGGAACAGAGGTACTACTTTGTATTTTTGCCATCATAAAATTTAATTTGATAAAAATTATTCCAGGGTTGACAACGTTCAAATTGTGACGATGGTTAATGCAGTTTACTGAGTAGCAGAAGTGTTAAATGGTGTGTGATATGCAGTGGCTCGGTAAATGTGCAACATAGAATGAGTGATCAGCTTTGTGAACGGTATTCAACCAGGAAAAAGAGGGGGGAAGAAAAACAACTCTTTGGGGTGGTAGGCATATGCTAGCTAAGAACTGTTCAGTCTGTTCCATCCATGACGTTAATATGGAGACCACAGCCTTTTGGTGGGGAGCTTCTCCTTTCTTGTCTCATATTAACCTTGAACTGGACCATAATAATGCCTGATCTCAGCAAACTTGGCTTGATGCTTTACGCTGTGCTAATCAGTTTGCTGGAATTATTAACAGCTAGCTGATGATCTTTTGGTCTTTTATTTTTTCATTTTTCTAAGTTCTTATTACATTACTTTGTGTGGAATCACTCCAGGTGGCAAAAGAAGCCTCTGATATGGTTCTGGCAGATGATAACTTTAGCACTATTGTAGCTGCTGTTGGTGAAGGCAGGTCGATCTACAATAACATGAAGGCTTTCATCAGGTTTATTCTTGCTTTAGTTTTGCATGAGTTGTGAACTTACATTCTACTTTTGTCTTAAAGACGCAAATACTTGGGTGCGCGCACACGCATTTGTGCAGTAAGGATGTTAGGACTACAATTAGCTTAGCAGCATTGATGCCGCTTTTTTACGGGAGTCCCTGCTTAAAGAATTGAGCTGGTAGTCAGTCATATAAACAGGAGGCTTGAAAAATACTCAGGCACATGTTAGGCAAAAAAATGGGCAGTAAGCTTTCAACTTTGCTAGTAAAGAACCAACAAAAGAGGGCTAGATTATTGCATTGATACTTCTTTCTTCTTCTCGTGATTCTTTTCGAATTACCTTTAACAGTACATTAAAACCTTAGGAAATAAGTAGAAGTGGCTGTTGATCATATGGAATATCTACACATTAGATAATTAATCTTGTTGCTATTTTTATGGGAAAGCTGTTAAGAGAGCTGAGGTTTGTGGGGGCATGGACCTTTCTTGTCTATGTAAATCCACATAATCAGTCCCTGTTATGTTTTCTATGGAAATAGATTTTTAACTGGAGCAATGCTATTATGTATAAGTTGAAAATTAATTAATCCTTAGATGAAAGTACGACTTTATCGTTCTTGCTTAAATGAAAATGTCAGGTATATGATATCGTCAAATATTGGAGAGGTGGCCTCTATTTTCCTTACTGCAGCACTGGGCATACCTGAAGGCATGATCCCCGTTCAACTTCTCTGGGTTAATCTTGTTACGGATGGACCACCAGCTACAGCCCTGGGATTTAACCCTCCGGATAAAGATATCATGAAGAAGCCTCCAAGAAGAAGTGACGACTCATTGATTGATGCTTGGATATTGTTCCGCTATCTGGTTTGAGCTCTTTTTCTGAATTATGTGCCATTGATTTTTATGTATATTATACTGCAGCTTAATATATGAATTCCATTATATTCCTTGCAATTGGTTTGCCACAGGTGATTGGGCTCTATGTTGGGATTGCAACTGTAGGCATATTTATCATCTGGTATACTCACGACACATTCCTGGGCATTGATTTGAGTGGAGATGGCCATAGCCTTGTGACTTACTCGCAGCTTGCTAATTGGGGCCAGTGCCGTTCTTGGGAAGGCTTTTCGGTCAGACCTTTCACTGCTGGGTCTAGCACATTTGACTATTCGTCAGATCCATGTGAATATTTCCATGCTGGAAAAATCAAAGCCTCGACTCTCTCCCTCTCTGTCTTGGTTGCCATTGAGATGTTCAATTCCCTTAATGCCCTCTCTGAGGATGGGAGCCTTTTGAGCATGCCGCCGTGGGTCAACCCCTGGCTTCTTCTGGCTATGTCTGTTTCATTTGGCCTTCATTTCTTGATATTATACGTGCCGGTCCTTGCTCAAGTATTTGGCATCGTTCCTCTCAGCCTGAATGAGTGGCTTCTGGTGTTGGCTGTTGCTTTGCCTGTGATTTTAATTGATGAAGTTCTCAAGTTTGTGGGAAGGTGCACAAGTGGATGGCGGTATTCAGGTGCACAGAGATCTTCAAAACAAAAAGCAGAATAAGATTCGTGGGAAAGAAGAATGTATAAATGGGATTAGTGGAATTTTGGCCCGTCCATTCCTGTTTAAGATGGCAATGGGAGCTCAAATTTGATGCTGAGTACATTATTGTCAATGATAACATTGTCATTTTTTTTTTGTTTTTTTTGGGAACGTTGCCATATGTTTAAACAGTAGCATTTTCTTAGAACATATAGATGCCCCAATCTCATCTTTCAAGGTTTTTAAGATATGCGGATTGGATTTTGTTTTTTTACTCCTCAAAGCTGAAGAAAGTTGTCTCAATGCGCTGTTTCGAGTTATTTTGCTCATGTTCTGGTTGTGCGGTAGATCAATTTGGCAGTCTCGTGAAGCTTGATTGATGCTTCGCTATATATAGATACACACACAACTATTTGTGGTTCAGTTTGGTTCAATTTCACTGAGCCTGAAATGTTGAATCTAAGCCTTGGAACTAAACCATTCACTTGTCTCCATTGGCCCGTTGGGTAGGCTCCTGAAGTATTTGGCTTCGGCATGATGTGGTTTCAACGTACTCATCGTTGCTGAGTCCCATCTAAAGGATATAGACTACTTTTTAGATTAATTTTTTTCCATTACTAAAGGAAGGACTTGAATCTAGGACTTAGCATCGAAGCATTTGAATGTAAAAATGACGTTCGCCTTTTTGGCTTCACGTTGTTTGTGCCTAAATATTTTCGAACTGATATGGCTGGATGAATCTTCCATTTTCATTTGGAATCCATCAATTTCTTTTTTGGGGCCAAGCTCCTATTATCTTCGGTTACATGCGGTTCGAGTCTTGTTTTCTCATTATTTTTTCTTCAGAAGCCACGACTTCATGCCTTAATCTATGTCTGTTGCCAAACTTGGGTCTATTTTCCAAAATGATCTGTTATGCAGGGGGTAATCTTCTCCCTTTCAGGCTTTGCAATGAAATAGTTACCAGTGTCTCGAATAGGAAGGGAAGATTTATTTCATTCCTCATCATGCTTAGGCCGTCACTTTACATGAATATCAAGCTGGTCAAAATAGGTGGTCACTGTCAGCATGCAGCTTACGCACAGCTGATAACAGGTGGTTCCGTGTTTCTAAAAAAATAAAAGTTTTTTCTTACCTAGACTTGGCGCTTGCGATAGTTATCTTCTTTCTTGCAGACTCAAGTGCACACCCGGAGTGTGTACTGTGAACCGGCCTCGAACGGGCAGTACGAGGAAAGCGAACGAAAAAGAGAAAAAGAACCTCCGGGGTCACGCAGCCAACAGTTGCTGTGATTGCTTCTCAAATTGGAAGTGGTTGCCTATCGAATCATCAGCACACCATGTGAAAATGCCTCCAAGCTTTCCTTGGCTCTTCAGCTCATTGCAGGCTTGGAAAAACCCTCCATTAGGTTGCAGTCCTCCTCCCCCTTTGCTCATGAGACTGGCCAGGACTTGCCTCCCTTAAAAATTAGAAGCTTGTTGTTTGTAGTAAACCAGGAACTCCGAAACACCGATGTGGTCGTACGCGTAAAATTGAAAGTTGATGCTGTCGATGGAGCTCCCGTATTTCTTCCACAGAGCCAGGCAATAGGTTTGGATTTCTGCATACGGAGCTATTGATGCAAATGAGATTACCCTGCTTTTCTTGAGCCTTGTTACGAGCTGCCCCGATGCAATCTGCAAAAACGCTAGGACTTGCTTTGAAGGGTTCATAGTCGATGTCAATTCTGTCGAGGTGGTATTCCTTTATCATCCCTGTCAACGAAGATATGGCATTCTGAACCCAGGAATTTGTGGATTTCAGGTTGAAGAAGGCCTTGCCGCATCTGATGCTATCTCCGCCCAAGCTCACGGCAAGCTTGACCTTCGGATGTTTCTGCTTGAAAGAAGCTGACGGCTGGGAGAATCAGATGGTTGGTTTCCCAGAAGACGTTGAACTTTCCATTGGTTGGAGAAGGTTTGTCTTCGCTCACATAGTCGATTGCAAAGGCAAGGATGAAGTGGAATTCGACTTCCGGGTTTAATGTCAGATGGTTGGATAGAATCTGACTCTGCTCCGATGTACTCGCAGAAGAGCTTGGTATTGGCGGCTGCAAATCATCACTTCAATGAGAAATGAAGCATTCAAAAAGAAATGGCGGAAACCATCAAGAGTAAATATGCAAATTCAGTTGCTCGAGTTTTTTAAAGTCTGTGGACCTCAGTCACATCACTTGGCATATCATTCTTTCATTGCGCTAATCACGCGAATAATCATCATTAGTTGCCGTAAGTGCCCACTTATTGTAGGGATTGGCAAAATCAAACCCGGTTGAACTCATTCAACCTGGCCATAACAAAAGACATAGAAAGCATGAACTAAAACCCAATCTAATAACTCGAACTCCTCTCATCTTATGTCCCAATGATGTAGAGCTTGCTCACCATAGGTAGTGTATATAAAGAGCAAGAAAAGAGTGCGCGAGAGGGCACTGCGGAACTCCATATTTGCTCCGTGGACACTCTCTGAACTCAGGACCAGTTCATCATCTGCAATGCTTTATATAGTCAGGGGGACTCGAACGTATCGGCTGATTCCATCCTTGGGGAACGTTTAGCTGCTTTTAGTATTAGCCGCCCAGCGATATCCAAAAGCAGCACCTTTCTTAGCCACTAGCTGTCTAGAAACCAAGTCTCGACACAGATTCCTTCGTGACTATCTAGCTTTTATCTGTCAACAGCGGAAAGCATCTTGAATCTTGACGCCCGAATTCGGTGGCATATTCTGGCCATTTAATGATCATTCATCGATGACTCAAGAATCTGGTTATGATGAAGGAATACAAAGAAGACAGAAAGCTCGCTGTTTGCTTCTGATGTTTCGAGAAGGCTGTCATCTACCAAAACACCAAGAAAAGCTCAGTCCATTTGTTATCCTGGCAACACAGAAAATGACAACGCTAGGGGTGGCCACTGTCCAGGACTTTTTTTGGACCGGACGGCCGAACATCTTCCTGAGAGAATAATTCGTTCGGGATGGGGTCGTAGTGAGTAAGGTCAAAGGTCCCTTGGTGAGACCAAGCAAAACCAACTGTTCTTGCACATGCCTTTGGCTGACAGACCATGAAGAGATGTGCTTCACGCATTTGGATGCAAGAGTTTTTTTGACGTAAGTTACATTAATTGAAATTGAGTTTATTGTATTATGGGATTAGACTAATAAGGTGAGATAGAAATATTTTTAATTAATCTAATATAAGACTGACTTATATGGGCCGACTAAATCCAACTTTTGATGAGAGAGAGCATATAGCTTAAGATACTATAAATAGTGTTCATATCTCTCTACTAACCTTGATATAGAAATAACCTAACATAAAAAGATTTACTGAACATTAGCCAATGATACAAAAGATAATAGAAGAGAAATATTTGAGTTTTAGATTGTTGTCATTCTGTATTATGGATGATGGATTCCAAATCAAGTGTCCAAATATTTTTTTTTTCTCTGTTACTATATTTTAAATTCTAATTATGAAGATTTTGGGGTGCCATTTTTGTGGCTTATACATGATACTTATATACTACGCTTCGTAAGTTTTCAAAGTCTAAGGGGTGTGCCTATTTTGCAAAGAGATAGCGAGATGTTTGGTTGGTGCATCAGAAGAAAATTAGTCACAGATGATTATCGTCATCTTGAAAGGAAGCTACTTTCATTAAATTTGGGAAAGGACTTGCTCGCTCTTGAATAAATAGAAGTGTGAGGTCGTTACACCTTAAGCTCACACTCATTCGCTCTGTTAATTGTTTAGGCATTTAATGCTCTCAAGTTACCTACTTTTGATTTTATTAGTTTCATTCTCAATATCATATTAATGTCTATTACAATCCAATTCGACATAAAAACCTCAGTATTTTAGGGATCTCAACGTCGGTGGCCATTGGATCGATTTTACATCTTGTCGGATCTCTTGGAAGAGATTGAATCATTGGTAAGACAGTAAAAAGAAAAATTGCTCATTTCTTCTTCTTCTTCCATTTTTTTTTTTTGCCTTTCTGATGTTGAAGATTTTTCCCATGCTTTTCTCTACATACAGTAAGTGTTGGCCCATCATCTAGTTAGGTCCTCCTAACAGCCCACATCTAACACTCCAGGTGGACAAGCTCTGGCCCATGTCCAATAAATTAAACCGCCTTATCACAATCCAAAGTGGCTAATCATCATTAATCACACGTTACTCGCATAATTACAATGCGACGCACTGCTTTGGATACTTTTATAGTCTTTAATTGATTCGCCATACCCTTTTCCCCCTTTCTCTTGCTACTAGTTGGATTAATCAACGTAAGTCGGATCCAATCTTCATCAATCACATTTACTTCAAATGTTAACATGTATCTTACTCGTGCGGGTCGTTGGATCATGTGATTCTTGCCAAACCTAATGACTCGATTGTATTGGTTTCACATGCGCGGTCGAGTGAACATTGTATTACTTATGCTTCCTTTTATTTTATTTTTTTTTGGTTTTCCTCCCCAAAGGAGACTTAAAAGGAGTTTGACGAAGCAGCAATGAACTTTGGGAGGACAGAATCGATTCCCCTTTCGAGGGAATCGTCAGTGAAAGTGCCTCTTCGGTGAGTTGTGAGCTCGCGACGCGAAGTTGAAAAGGAGTGAAGTGAAGCATACGCTGCATGATACATGGAGTACGGCTCAAGCGAATCCCCATGTGGTAGCCACAGAAAGTGCTTCACGTCCTTGCCCCACTGGAGACTGATGCTGACCAGGTGACCTCTTCTTGAGCCTAAGACTGGAGTATACATGAGGAAAGAATGATGGGTAAGAAATTTCCCAATTGTCATGTGCATGCCTTACAAACGTCTATCCGGGACACAAAAATCGTCATGTTGGTTCGAGCGAGAGACACAGAAATTTCGTAGATTGTTTGTGACATTGATTAGGTAAAAATTGCACCAAACACCAATTTGTCAAAAGGGTCAATATCCCTCTCCATTTTTCCTCTATCCGTCATTGATATTGAATCTGGCGGGCCTCGAATGGTTTGATCGGTGCATATATTCAGTACTTGCGAACCACTTTCTGCTGAAATGCTTTGATTATTTTTTAATCGAGAGGAAAAGTAAGCAAAGTGGTCACTTTTTCCTGTTAAGCCTGAGTTAACCGAGAGCCCCGGAGGGACTTGTGCACACATTGCCAGTTTCGCAATCATGCCAGAAGCAACTGCTGGTTAGGTAGCCAATGCTTGTCTCTGCCATTAAAATGAAAAAGAACTGTCAAAAGACAGTGCTGCTGTGTTTTGGCTATGAAGCTACTAAAAGATGAGGCAGTGACAGTTGAATTCCACAGAAAAGTGAGGGCTGCCAAAGAAATTTTGGCACACTTACTACGTAAGCAAATTATATAAATGCCAAAATGAAACTCCAGAAAATAGAAAAAAACGTAAAAGAAATGGAAAGAAAGGCATCGAGCAGGCTCCGAGATCATGTGCTCACTCCCCATCACTCTTTATCACGTGGGGCAACTTTGCCACCACACCCCAATCCCCACCCGTACCTCCTTTTCCCCCAATCACCCAGTTCCTCACCACTTTATACTTGCTTTGGTTTTGGACATTTCCACTGAAAAAATTGCTTCTTCACCCACTGCCTTCCAATCTACTCTTAACAGAGAAACAAAGCCATTGTTTAAAAAAAAAAAAATCAGATATTTTTTTGACAAGGGTTATGCCCGTGGACCTTGAGCTGGGCTGGCCGTGGGCTTCGCCTACTCTCAACCGCTGAGTTTTAGTGTAATCGTTAGGCATATGGATTTTTTAACGATCTCGAAATCTTTCAAGAAATCTTAGACTTCACCCCTGTTGCAACATTAGTCCTTCGGTCTGTCATTGCAGATTTTCATGTCTCAGGTCTCTACGGCGGAGTGTCGAAAGATGCTGTGATCCGTGCATTATTCGCAATCAATTCTCTAGGTACACAATCTATGGACTATGTACAGCACATGAGAAAGATGGGTCCAACTTGCATTTTTTCTGTTCGCCTGTCCAACTGGAAAGCTACTAGCCCAGCAGAGACATTATATAAATTATGTGGTCAAAGCATTGCTAACAGAAGATCCTTAGAGCGTGGCTCAGTATTCTGATCCTATGTCGAGAGCTTTCATTGAAATGCATAGCATTCGTATTGTTTCTTGTGAGCACCCTCTCTTGGATCTGGTATAAATGCCATGCTTGAGCTTCAAATGATTTTTCTCGCTGATTCGCAATCAATTCTCTAGATACACAATCTATGCACTATGTACAGCACATGAGAAAGATGGGTCCAACTTGCATTTTTTCTGTTCCCCTGTCCAATCGGAAAGCTACTAGCCCAGCAGATACATTATATAAATTATGTGGTCAAAGCATTGCTAACAGAAGATCCTTAGCCAGCATGGCTCAGTATTCTGATCCTATGTCGAGAGCTTTATTTGAAATGCATAGCATTCATGTTGTTTCTTGTGAGCACCCTCTCTTGGATCTGGTATAAATGCCATGCTTGAGTTTCAAATGATTTTTCTCACTGACTCTAGTACATGAGATGGGCCTACAAAAGATGAATTCTTCCTCGTATTTTATATTTTTTTGGGTCAGGGAATCCGTCCTCCCATTCAGCATTAGCCAGTTTTGGAAGACACTCCAAACCCCTTTAACTTGTCTTCAAGACATGGTCAATCGTCTTACGGATTTTCAAAGACAAAAATCATCAAAAAAGAGAACTCTTCCAAACCAAAACTGGGTTGTCCCTGTCTTGTCCATACATAACGACGATCTCAATACTGCCAGTGGACCCACTCATCCACTAGGGCCCACATTTCCTTATTCATAGGAAAGGCTCGGACTCATACTACATATAAACAAACATTATTAAAGGATTAGTTTTGAGATTATCAAAAATCCTAAATTAGCATACACGTGATATATTTACCTTTCAATGGCATCCATAAAATTGTCAAACTTGAAATTCATATAAATTGAGAGCAAATTTATAACATATATATTAATTATAGATTTTTGGCAATAAAAAATTAGTTTCAAATAAATTTACCACAAATGTATTAATTTAATTTTGGCACTCCAAAAATTAGTTTGGAATAAAATTTATTATAAATTATATCAATTTGGGATTTTTATGAATTATTTTTTTTATCGTCAATCAAAGCATGATGTAAGTTTTTTTTTTTTTTTTGGTGATCTAGGGAACCCCGCACCGGCCGATAATGGAAAGTAAATCCCTGAGTGACAGCGGAGGATCCACCACTCCGACGCCACACTTAGCATCTCTATCGATCGAGTGGGGGATTTGAACTCCTCTCCTTGCGTTAGGAGGGAAAGCTCAAACCATCACGGCCACCGCAGGCGGTGGTAAGCATGATGTAAGTTAAACAGTGAAGAGGGGTTAAAAATTTGAAATGCCAAGGAAAACACGAGAGGACATTTATCCAGTCGAGTTGGTTTCAAAAATTTTCAAAACTGATTAAAAAGCTCCCCTCTCTCTCTCTCTCTCGTCCAAGGCCCTTCAACGGTCGGATGCGAAAATAACAAATCGCGGCTAACGCCGTCAACACCGGCCGTCAAATGCCGTCCGCTCCTCTCTCCTCCCCCTCCCCAGCTCTCTCTCTCTCTCTCTCTCTCTCTCTCTCTCATTTCATCATTTCATATATTGCATTACGCACGCTCACAACGCCATTGCCTCTCTCTCTCTCTACACTATCACCATTTGCATACACCTTACTGTCTCATACTCTCCGTCTCTTCCTCTCTCCATCTTCTTCCATCTTCTTCTTCCATCTTCTTCTGCAACATCGAATCCGGGAGCTCAGCAGCCGTTCGCCGTCCGGCCACTGCCATAATCAGTAAGTCCTTTCTTCTTCCCCGTCTTCGGATTGCTGACTTTTCGTTTGCCTCCGCTTTTTTCTTAGATTTCGATCGCGCCTTCTTTCCCGACCATCCCGGTCGTACGATGCCAAATCCGATACGCGAATCTTCCCGCTCTGTCCCCCGAGATGTAGATCGATGCTTCGGCTTCCGGTCGGCATCGTCCTTTCCGCTGTCCGAGAGCAATGGCGGTGTTTGCGGATGGAGATTTGCGTAGATTGGAGAGCTTGATCGACTCCGCGAGCTGATGCTCATCGCTTTGGATCGTTTAAGCTTTCGAGATTCTAACTTGGAATCGCTTCGGACCTCAGATTAAGCGCTTAGATTACGCGCATTGCGCTGATTCGCGGCCTTCTTCATTGAAGTGTTCATTTTTTTTTTTTTTTTTCAAATTCATCTTCGTGCTATTTGGTATGAACGTTGTTTGACTTGATTGGTGCTTTTAGGAGGAGGATTTTTCGGTCCATTTGAGCTTGACTCGCTGGGAACCAGGTTGTAATTCGTGCCTCGGACGACATTATAGGTATGGACTCTGCTCAGAGAAGGGGAGGTCTGGTCTCGCTGTCCCCAGCACAGACTCCGAGGTCCACTGATAAGTCGTCGCGGGATCTGCGCTCGGCCGACTCCAATTCGAGCAGTAAGAATGATAGGGAGAAGGGTGTCAACGTGCAGGTTATAGTGCGCTGCAGGTCAGTTCGTTCGAGTTCGTGGGTTTTTAGATTTGATTTTGTTCTCTCTTGCCTCAGCAATAGCTGGAAAAAGTGGACAATTCAGTGATCGGTCCTGCGGATTCTTGTATCTGCTTTTGTAGGCCACTGAATGATGATGAGATAAGATTACATACGCCAGTGGTGGTCTCATGTAATGAGGGCAGGAGAGAGGTTTCTGCCGTCCAGAATATAGCCAATAAGCAGATTGATAGGGCCTTCATGTTTGACAAGGTTTGCAAAAAGAGAGTTACACTAATGATTCCGCTTCTCTGACTTGAACACTGTGGCAGGATACAGTGAATATGTACATTGTCCTAGTGTTGAGGTTGACTAATTCCTTTCGCAGGTATTTGGTCCCACGTCCCAGCAAAAGGACTTGTATGATCAAGCTGTGTCGCCAATTGTGTTTGAAGTGCTCGAGGGTTACAACTGCACCATTTTTGCCTATGGTCAGACAGGAACGGGAAAAACATACACAATGGAAGGAGGTGCTAGAAAAAAGGTTCAGCCTTGAGCACGACTCGTGAAAGTACAAATATGTGGATATTTTCTAACTTCTTTCTGATTTTTTCTCTCATGTTTTGTAGAATGGAGACTTCCCAGTTGATGCGGGGGTTATTCCTAGAGCAGTCAGGCAAATCTTTAATATACTGGAAGCACAAAATGCAGAATACAGCATGAAAGTTACGTTCCTAGAGCTGTACAATGAGGAGATTACAGATCTGTTAGCTCCTGAAGAATGTTCCAAGTTCACCGACGACAAGTCTAAGAAACCCATAGCTCTTATGGAAGATGGGAAGGGAGGTGTATTTGTTAGAGGCTTAGAAGAAGAGATAGTGTATACAGCAAATGAGATCTACAAGATACTGGAGAAAGGCTCTGCCAAGCGGCGCACAGCTGAGACTCTTCTCAACAAGCAAAGCAGTCGTTCACACTCCATATTTTCAATTACAATCCATATTAAAGAGTGTACTCCAGAGGGAGAGGAGATGATTAAGTGCGGGAAGTTAAATCTAGTTGATCTAGCTGGTTCTGAGAACATTTCGCGTTCTGGGGCCAGAGAGGTATGTATAGATAACACTTTTACCATAAAGCAAAATGAAAGATTCTACTTGAAGATATAAATATTTTCCACGATTTATGATATAAATTGCCAAGCTTTGCAGAGCAGTACAGCAATCTATTCTCTGTATGCAATGCAAGATTATACAAACCTATCCGGCATGGTAAAGGGGCTTACTCTTGCAGGGCAGAGCAAGGGAAGCTGGGGAAATCAACAAAAGCTTGCTAACACTCGGACGAGTTATTAATGCACTGGTTGAGCACTCTGGTCACATTCCATATAGGTGAGTGTGAGGCATATGATGTATGACAGGAGCTTCTGTCTTTTTGAAAGTTAGCAGCCCAAGTCACTGAAGACATTGATTGATGTATCAGGGATAGCAAACTCACAAGATTGTTGAGGGATTCCCTTGGAGGAAAAACAAAGACGTGCATCATTGCTACAATATCACCATCCATCCACTGCTTGGAAGAGACACTCAGCACTTTAGATTATGCACATCGTGCGAAAAATATCAAGAATAAGCCTGAGGTTCGTAATTTAAAATGGTCAATTGTAATTATCTTCATTCTTTGATTTTATAATATAATGCTTTAGTTTATTTTATTTTATTTTATAATTTCCAATTGCATAATTGTTTGGATGGGCTCAATTTCAGATTAATCAGAAGATGATGAAATCTGCAGTGATCAAAGACCTATACTCTGAAATTGATCGTCTTAAGCAAGGTAGGCTACTTTAATGCTCTTCCAGAAACGATCCTTTATATTGCTGAAGGCATACTGTTACAAATGATTGACTTGCTGAATAATATGTTTGACTAAACATATGTTTTCATATGTTCATTTAGAGGTTTATGCTGCAAGAGAGAAAAATGGAATCTACATACCACGAGACCGCTATCTTCTTGAAGAGGCTGAAAAAAAGGTCTGTGCTTCTCATCATAAAACTGCACCACTATTCTGTAAAGCGTGCTTTACATTACAAAGATATGTGTTTCTAAAAATTCTATGGTGATTAACTTGGTCCTCTATGTCTCTCAGGCTATGGCTGAAAAGATAGAACGAATGGAACTCCAAACAGAATCTAAAGATAAGGTTAGTATTCAATCAAAGGCGTGTTGCAGCATCATTAAATGCAGTCTGATGGCACTAAACAGATACATGGGTCTTGATATCTGTGCAGCAACTTATGGAGGTTCAGGAGCTCTATGATTCTCAGCTACTTTTGGCTGCAGAGATGAGCAATAAACTTGAAAGAACTGAGGTATCATGCATTTATCTTTTATTCCATAGAATCAATATATGCCTCATTGCTTTGACCCGTTCAAGACTTGATGTTCTGGTTCAACTACAGAAAAAGCTCGAGGAAACTGAACATTCACTTTTTGACCTTGAGGAGAAGCACAGACAAGCAAATGCAACAATAAAAGAGAAGGAATTTCTTATATCAAATCTCCTTAAATCTGGTAAGAAAAAGCATTCTCTTTTATTTAGTTACTGGACATAGTAAACTTTACGACTGAAAATCTGTATTGAGATGGGTCATTTGTCTGAATGAGCAATCTGTTATCCATTCTTTGTTTCCTATTATGTATCATCTCCCTGCATTTGTTGAATGCACTCGTCTAGATGATTATGTATGATTGAGCATCCACTTTCTAATTCAGTTAAGTTTCAATCCTTTAAGCTAAAATAAACCTGGAATGATTTATTTGTCAATCTTATTTTATTAGGAAAATCTGCAATAGAAAAATTGTTAATCTGCTAAAGTTACTTTACCAAGGTACGTCAAGACGACTGTCAAAATTTATTGAAGGGAAATCCTCTCCTCTTCATAGGTGCTTTAGAAAACCTGTCTTTGTTCTATTAGATCAGTTGTGCTGTTGTCTATTTCAATTGAAGGCTTTCTAGCTCTGATAATGTGCCGTCAATTTTTATGTGCTAGCATTTCAAATACTATTCGTTGTCTGTTTTCAGAAAGAGTACTTGTTGATCGTGCATTTGAGATACGAGCGGAGTTGGAGAATGCCGCATCAGATGTTTCCGGTTTATTTGCCAAAATCGGTTGGTGTCGAAGTTAACTTCATTGCTCTCTGTAGTCTTGTAACATAGACTGTACTTACTGGGGACATTGGTTACAGAACGCAAGGACAAAATTGAAGATGAAAACAGGATACTCATCCAGAATTTTCAATCCCAGCTCAGTCAACAGCTTGAAGCATTGCATAAGGCTGTGGCCGCTTCTGTGACGCACCAAGAGGACCAACTGAAGAACATGGAAGAAGATATGCAGTCCTTCGTGTCAACAAAATCAGAGGTGAGATCTAACTGGGCGAATGCATAATTTCTTCATCGTTGTAAATGAGCTAAGTGAGTTAACATTGCATTTGATCATTTGTAGGTCACTGAACAACTTCAAAAACGACTTGGACGACTCAGAGACGTGTATGATTCCGGTGTAAAAGCATTGGATAACATAGATGGGGAGCTTGATGAAAATTCTCGATCCACTTTTTCAAGTCTCAATTCTGAGGTTTCTAAGCACTCATGTCGACTTGAAGAAGTAATTATCTAATCCGTAATTGCCCTCTTGGATTACACCTTCCTATTGTCTACTGTGATCTGATTAACCCTCATTTGCACGGTGCAGCTCTTCAAAGGAATTGCTTCGGAGGCTGATACACTACTAAATGATCTTCATGATAGTCTTCTCAAACAAGAGGAGATGCTGATATCATATGCACAGCAGCAACGCGAGGTTTTTACTTTGTTGCTTATGCTTCAATTCTCAATTAGCTTCAATTTCAAATTTGTAATCCTAACATATCTTTCTTTCTAATTTCTATGGAACAGGCACACGCCAGAGCAGTGGAAGCCGCAAGATCAGTTTCTAAAATCACAGTCAACTTCTTTAAGACTCTGGACATGCATGCGACCAAGCTAAACCAGATCGTGGAAGATGCACAAACTGTAAATGATCAAAAGCTGTCTGAACTTGAGAAGAAATTTGAGGTAGTTAATGTATTATGTTCAAGGTTCCATCGATATTAAAGAAACAGAAAACCACCTGAATATGACTAATATTACTTCCATTGCGGTGCTTATAGGAATGTGCTGCCAACGAAGAAAGGCAAATGCTAGAAAAAGTGGCAGAGCTGTTTGCAAGTTCAAATGCAAGGAAGAAAAAACTGGTACTATTCATGGAAGGACCTTGTTTTCTTCAATTTTATGTATCTGTGCATGCTGCACCTCTTACTTGTCAACAAGTATCAAACATGTGATTCTCTATTGACAGGTTCAAATGGCGGTGCAAAATCTTCGGGAGAGTGCAACTAGCAGAGCCGCCAAACTGCAAGAAGAAATGTCAACTATGGTAGATTCCACTTCAACTGTGAAGGCAGAATGGACCGTGCACATGGGAAAGACAGAGTCGCAATATATTGAGGACAACTCTGCTGTGGAAGTTGGGAAAAAGGCTCTGGAGGAGGTGCTCCAGAACTGGTATGGCTCAATGAAGCTAAAACTACTTTACATTCGGTGGCTTGATATCTTCTAGTTTTTTTTCCACTTTCATCTTCATTTCCTTTTGTGATTTTTTTTTTCTATTTGGCTTCTGTGTCTTTTTAAGTATCTCTAACGGGCAACTGGCCATGCAGCTTTACAAAGACAAAAATGGGTGCAGAACAATGGAAGAATGCCCAAGAATCTTTGATCAGTCTAGAGAAGAGAAATGTTGCTTCCGTTGATTCCATTGTTAGGTAAACCTACTCCTGGAAACAATGTCATTCTAAATCATTTACAAACTCCTGATTCGTTATTTGGCATTTTTGTGCTTTTCTCATCAGGAAAGCTGTCGAAGTCAATCAAAACCTACGTGCTCAATTTTCTTCTACCTTGTCTGCGACACTTGGTGGTGTTGATGTTGCAAACAGTGACATACTTTCGTCAACCAATGGTCAGTCTTCATTTTCTTGAATGCACCATCTCCTATCACTGAAGCCATTTCTGCCCTCTAGATAATTAATCATTCATAGTGAGTGTTCGTGTTTGCAGATTCGCTACAACTTGATCAAGATGCATGTGCAAACCTCAAATCTGTAATTGCCCCTTGCTATGGGCATATGAGGGAATTGAAGGATGGCCACTATGACAAAATTTTGGGGATCACGGAAGATTCAGGAAAATGTCTTCTCCAGGAATATGAGGTAGGGTTTCATTGTTTACTCTCTCTCTGCATGCGCATGCCCGCGCAAGCTGCCTGTGCACCTTGTGCAGGCAAGCACGCGAGGGTCCATCCCAATTTTTGTTCTGTGCATGTTTTTTTTTTTTTTATTGGTGCAAGTTCTGTGCATGTTCAGAGAGTGCATTTGTAACACACGAGGTATGTTTTGCCATCTTTTTACTAATTCACCAGCTAAACACTTGCTGTGAGCAGGTGGATGAACCGACCTGCTCAACACCAAGAAGAAGACAGTTCAACTTACCCACCATCACGTCCATTGAAGAACTGCGAACTCCTGCTTTTGAGGAATTGCTTAGATTATTCTGGGATATGAAATCTTCAAAGCAAGCAAACGGAGACATAAAGCACGTCCTGGGGTTAAATGAGTCGCCACAATCAGTAAGAGACTCCAGACTCCCACTCACGGCAATCAACTGAGGAGCTTGGGAAGAGGATGTTGATGATTGGGGGGGTGTGTGTGTATATAGTATATAAAATTTTCATTTTTTTCCCTTTGATTTACAGACCAAGTTCATTTGTTGTTTAGTTCTATAATTGTTTTCTCCTTGTTGGAAAAGGAGTATGTACCAGCATTTTCTTTTTCAATTTTGATGCACGAGGAAATTCCAGTTCCTGTGCATTTGTAGTATCTAGAACTAGCAGGTGATTCCAAGCAAGGATTTCTTGCATACGCGGACGTTTTTAGTGGATTATTCACAATACTCTTTTCAATTTGCTTGCACAGCTTCTCTTAAGCGTTACATTCACATGGGACCAATTTACTGGGTTCGTCCGTTGTTGACAAGGAAAATAAGAGCGAAAATCCATGCGATTGCGCAGCAACGTCAAGACTTTTCTCAAAGGCAATCAATTCTATATTCCCAATGGAGGGGAAAAAATAATTGCCTCTTTTCCTATTAGAAAAAATAAGGGACCACCACATGATCGACCGTTATGAAGGCACGAAATTTCTTTTTTCTAACAAAATGAGTTGGTGTCTGGGACACTTGAGTGTCTCGACTAAAAAATAATGAACGTAAAATTCCTGCCCTCCCCACCAGACAAAACCAATTTCCAGCCAGTGCGACAAGAGATTCCACTCAAAAAGGCACAAGCAGATCTCCAGAGTGGCAGTCCCTCCAATCTGATCACAGTATCACGCCAACTGAAATGGTAAAGAAAGACCTCAAAAAGACAAATAATACGTTCACTGTTGTCTCGTTAACCTTTTGACAAACAGCTATTCGTAATCAATGTTAGAATAAATCAGCATTGCCTGGTTAAAATTTGCAAGTCATGGCAGTGGACATCTGAGGATGTGAACTGAGTGCAGGAAGAAATGCAGAGGCGCCAAGACAAGGCGTCTAAACAGTCATCTTTACCATAACTACAAATGGCATATACTAAACATTTATCTTCCTTTACCAAGACGAAGTTTCTCCGTCCTTCAAATTGCTGTGCACAATGGAGGATCTCCTAACAAACTACACATGCAAATCTGGGAGCTTCAAAGTTTCTGCATAACCCTAGTCACCTCATGTTAACAACAACAGCTATAATAAACTAAGCCTTGTCCACCTAATGACCTCATGTTAAGAATGACAAAAATATTTACATGGTTAAACCCTCTCCACAAGTGGTCGAATACCATGAGCTTCTCATCATGAATATAACATGTCAACCTTTGTCGACTTGGAAGTGGGCTGGAAGTAATCATATAAACAAGTCAGAGAGAAGCAAAATTATCGATAAGATCAGGTGTATAAGGACAGCTGTAAGCTTGAACAACTTATTCTGGTACTCCAGAAACTAATATAGATCAACATGCAAGTTTTGCACTGTCGCTGAACAACCAACCTCAATGGCAAAGACCATGCTTCTCAGCAACGGAGAAACTGAAGGCTGCCAAAGCATCAGGGACTGCCTTATTACGTAAACCCCAAAGCAACAGCAAGTACACTAACTGCACAAAGGCACCATGCAAGACTGCATATGAAGAAAGGATGGTAAATCACTTGCTTCTAGACAACATGCCAAAAAACTTCACCATGCCTCAAGATGCTAAATCTAAAATGATGGGTTTAATGCAAGAAAGGCCTCACAGGTCACACTACCAGCAATATAGCAAAAATACAACTTTTTCCAATTGACATCATTCAGTTAACAAACACATACATACTCATAACCTAGACGGTAAACATGAGGCCAATTTGGCTCCTTCATAGGATAAATTTGAGAAACATTGTAACATCAATCACTCCAAGCGAGAGAGAGAGAGAGAGAGAGAGAGAGAGAGAGAGAAGCAACAGGACAGGGAATGGGAATTCTTAATCAATATACATGTAGACCAATTGGTTACAGTAACGTTGAGTTAAACTACATAATATAATCTGATATTGCATTGTTCAACGATAAAGGCACTCTGACAACAAAAAGTACCTGACATATTCCTCAAAACAAGCCAGAACTTAAGAGTCCGACTGCCCTATCTGGCCCAAAACTATCATCATCAAAATCTTCATTTGTAGAATTTTCTTGACACAGCAATTTATTTTCTTGTGTCGGATTGAAGTCCAGACTTTCCCATCCCATTGATGGACCATGATGGATATTTGCTTGCTCAGTAGCATTGCATATGTCATCATCTACATCCTGTCTCATGTCATCGCACACAGGCTCCACTGCCCTGTCATCCTCAGCACAAGATGGCTCAGCATTAAGATCTGACAAATCAAATCCCATTTGATCCTCAGGTACATGGTAAGCAACAGTCACTGTTTCTTGGTCAAATTGCTCTGGAGCATCTTTTCTTGGCCTTTTCCATTTCTTAGTAGATGATGTACCATCATCCTCAAAATCTTCTTCTTCCCTTTCCCTATGCAAGTACTTCCACAGTTTCCTTTCACCATCAAACTGTACACAAGGATCACGTTCGTAATGCAAACGATCCAGTGCTCCACTAACAACCTGATTAACCTGCGCATCAGAAACATCCTCAACGATAAACTGGGAGTCTCTGATCAAAGTACAAACATCAGCACGGGTGCCAATACTTCCAGGCAATCTGGCAGCAGCATCTCTTACAAGGCATAAAATAGTAACATGCGGAGGACGATCACGTTTCAGCATGAAATGGTCACGGGCTTTTGATGTTGGCTTACCACCACACCTTCTCAAAGGAGCAACAATAGACTTTTTACCATCAGCAGCCGTGTAACAGAATGCTCTGTCAGGAATTGAGTACCTCAAGATTTCTTCTTTACGAAAATAAGCTCTCACTTCCTCCGAACTTGGATTAATAGTGTTGAGACTCTTCTGGGCTCTAAGGTCACGGAACCTATCCTTCTCATCCAAATTAAACTGTACCAAGGCCAAAGGTGGAGGAGGAAGACTACCTATTTGCTGTAAGGTTTCTTGACCACTTTTAAGCCAATTTGCGAACGAATCAACAAGCTTGACAAGCATTTTGTGTGGCAGGCCCCAAGCCTCAGGGGAAGTTACTTCCTCAATGGTATCATGATCCGATGGACTAAAGGACACTGGGCCAATCCAGGACCAACTTTTTGTGGATTTCTCATACACTACTAGAGCCTTCCAGCCCTTGGCCCCTAAAGGTGCTGTTCTCGATGATAAGATCTTCAAAACACCTCTTACCAAATCCTGAAGTGGTTCCTGTGTCTCAAGAATACAAGGGTCCCCAGGGTTTGATCTCACGCGATTCACAATCTCCTGGATGGTAAGAGAAGGAACATTACCGTCTGCAGCATGCTCTGAGTTAGCGGCAGCCATGCTCTTCTGAGAGAGTGGCTCATTGTCCCCACCTTCATGTTCCCCGTTCTGATCTTCCATAGGTTTGACAATGGCTATGGAGTCTTCTGGAAGCAATGTAATCATCGCCATTCGAACTGCTGAAAGAAGATGTATTATGGAGAATGAGAAGCCAGTATGTACCGTTGGCATGATCAAAGTAAATGTCTTTTTCTTTGGCTTGCTCTCAAACTCTACATCTGTAACTACTGTCTCCATGACGGGCATTTCCAAAATTTCATTTTCTGAAGGACCGTTATCAGCATCTGGCTTCTTTTTTATACGTTTCTTTGCAGAACTGGTATTGTCATTTTGCTGCTGAACGTCAGTTTGCAAGCCACCATTCTCATTTCGATCATCCCTGTACACAACATCCTCCTTTATTTTCCGCTTCTTATTCAATGAGTTGGACCCAGGGAAAGTGCCCGGTAATCTTTCATGATGATCATTCGAATATGCTTCAGCTTTCTTACCTTTATTCCCAGATTGATACAAGTCATTATCTGGTGAAAAACATTGCTCCATTGCTACTTCATCTTCTCTTTCAACAATGTAATCACCATGGCTCACATCAGCTCTTTGCTTCCCCCCTGATGGGTATGCCTTCAATGACGATAAGTTGTACCTCTCACGAGGTTCGCCCTGCATACGTCCATTCTTGGCATGGAATTTTCTCCTATCATCGTCAACAGAACCATAGAAATATCCGCTATCCATGACTCTAGCAGAATTCTGTACAGAAATGTTATCTTGCATCTTACCCTTCTGCTTTGCTTTCAGAGAGTAGCTTTCTTCCTCTGGGATATAGATCTCTTCACCCCGATCGCCAAAGTTATTATATGTGTGCATGGTGCCCTCAAATGGCCGTGGATTTTCTTCCACGTCATCCTTAAAAAGGTTCTCCTGTTTACCATACATCACAGACTTCACCCCAGCAGAATGGGAAACATCCATGAAACCACCTGGATAAGCAAACTCACTTCCCACCAAAGGATCGCTGTCTTCATCATCAGAGAGATCTGATGAGTCTGACTCTGTTACTTCACCATTGACTCCCATGCTATTGCCTCTCAACACTGCCAAATCCAGTCCCTTATTCTTTTTAGGACTCCCTCTGCCCTTTCCCTGAGAAAACTTTCCTTTGACATCAGATGGTAAGAACCGATGGTTCAAACTTGGAGAATAATCTGTTGGAGGTTTCAAACTAATGTCAGGGGATTCCCTCACTGCACTCCACTTCTTGCTCTTAGCATTACCCTCATCAAACTGCAAATCCGTAGATAAAGCTTCTCCCTTAGTCCTGCGACCAGAAAAGTCCGCTCGATTTCTTTTAAACGGCGGTTGTCGACCACGGCCTTTTACAGACTTGTTCTGATCTTCACCAGCGAAACTCTCAATACTTTCAAGGTAGATGGATTTTTTGGCAAGGCCTCTAGAAACTTTCAGATTAGGCGACTTTACAGCTAATGTCTTCATTACTGGAGATTGACTGATAGGTTTACTCCTCCGATAGATATGCAAATCACCCTTCGAGGACAAAGGCAAACCCACAAAACCATCATCAGTAAAATCATCGCTTTTAAGAAAATCACGCTTCTTTCCAACTTTCACAGATGCAGGCTTGTCTATCAACATACTCCTAGAGATGCTTGGATCTCTTCGAGGACCTGCACCAAATATAGGATCCTCAGCTTCATCATTGCCTCTTATCTGGTTTCTTTTTCTGAGGGCAGCCCCTTTATCAAACCCTGCTGCCTTAGTCAGACGAGAAGGAACTACTGAACCATATGGACCACCCCTATAATCAGGACCATGGTCACTAGAGGGAAAGCCGCCTGCTAGTTCTTTTGCTGAAGTTGTCTTTGAACGTCCCAACTTCAGTGTCCCCTTAGGATTTTTTGTTCGTTGAGGAGCCACCACCTGCTCTTGCAGGGGATATTCAAAAGTCGGAGCTGCCATATATGGAGAATTACGACCCAGTTTCTGTGAGATCTTTCTATCCTTGCCCTTCTTACTCCACATTGCTTCACCCAAGTCATCTCTTCCCGAAGGTTCACTATTCATGTCTTCTTTCTCAGACATCAAGCTCTTCTGAGTCTTCATTATGTTTAGGACTCGCAACTTCTCCTCGATACTATAACCCCTACAGTTTTTCCATGCATCCCTTATCTGACATAAATTACTTACCATGCAGTTCTGATGTTTCCTTATAAGATGGTAGTGCTGCCGCTTCTGAAAAGAATGCAATCCTTCCCGATAAAGGGCAACCCTTGGCTCACACAAACCTCCCTTCAACATGTCAAACACCTTTTTTAGAGGGCTACCAAAATGAATGTTGCAGCCCGTGAAGAGTTCTTTCATGGTAAGCATGTACGTCTCTTGGTCCATGTCGGGCAAATACTTAGTAAGGCCTAACCTTTCGTCCTCAGTGAGCAGCTCATTCCACGCATCGACAGATAGAATATCCTCCAATCCAGGAAGATCATACAGCTCGAAGGGAATGCTGCACGTCTGACTCCCGACTTGGCAAAACTCCGCCCCAGTCTCGCCCAATTCTAACAAATCAAAGTCGTCGGACCCCGCCCCGGAATCAGCATCATCGAACTCATCATCCTCATCGGACTCGGCAGCTGAGCTCCTATGCTGAATCTCATCCTCATCGCTCGACATACTCTCCCTACTGACAGGCGAAAAATCCGAATTGAACCGCGATACCTTGAAACTATTCTTCTCAATTGCCATGACCCATCACACCCAATAACCGCCCGAGCCAAAGATTAACCCCGCCCACCATCCACAAATTCCCAAAAAAAAGCACTTCAGCTCCGCCAATCTGGAGCCAAAACCATCCCCCGGCTGCGGCAAGAAAACGCAAAAAACCAACGTTCAAAAATCGCAACTCCCCAGGGACTAAAGACCGACAAATCGAACCCGAGAGTCGATCAAGGACACAGAAACTGACTATTGCACAGAAACGTCGAAAAAAACACCGAATTACGACCGGCAACGAAAACCCAAAAAGAAAAAAGAAAAAGGGAAAAATCTTTTGAAAAAAAAGACTCGATTAAGAAGTACCTGATCGAAGACGATGCCGAATTCACGGCGGAGGATACCGGAAGTTTGAAGCTTGCGGCGTCGAACCCGGAATGCGAGCAAACCCTAGAGGAGGGGCGGTCAATTAAAAAAAAAACGCGTGGGTCTGCGGCGCCTTACAGAAGGATATACAGAAGGAAAGAGAGAGAGAGAGAATGAGAAAGAGAGACGATGAGGACGATGGTGAAGTCCGATGAGGAGGAGATGAAGACGGCGATGGGACGTGGAGGGGCGAGGGCCGTCCGATTGCGGGGCCTGCGAAAAGACTGAAAAGGGCCGGCGACAGAGAGAGAGAGGGAGTGGAAAGAGAAGGCGTGTGTGCTCAGAGGTGGAGAGAGAGAGAGAGAGAGAGAGAGAGGGAGAGGGTTCGGTGAGAGAGAAGGAAGAGACGAGTCACCGAGTTAACTCGGCCAGGCAGCCGAGTCAGGTTCCGCAGTCGGGGACGATCCTCTCTGCAGTCAAGAGTAGCCCTACTACGTCGTTTTGCCGCTCTCGTGTGCTATTTTTATTAATATGAAAAATCTATTTTCATGAGATAGGGAAATGGAAAAGATAAAAAAGATGTATAGTTTGGCATTTGGCAAATTATTTTCTAGATATTTCTTTTTTAAAATAATCTTTGGAAATTAACTTCTTTATTTATACTGAACTTAAAATTCAGTCTGTGTTAAAAAAAAAAATTAACTTATGTTGTGCATGATTGGAAAAATTCTATCTAACTTGAGCCGTTATTCAATCTACTCCTTAATGATGCGGGATTATATTTTATCTAAATGGTGCATAAAAAGATTTAACAGATATTTTCAGGAGAATTTGAAGAAATTTCCATTCGAGTTGGTTTTTTTGTGGAGCACAAAGTTCTTATTATGATGTTTTTTTTTTTTTACTTTTCCTATGATCTTTCTTATATGTTTAAAAATATATGAGAACGCTCCTGCACAGAAAAGACGATGATTTTTTAAGAAAAAAATCAGTTAATGCATAATATAAGTTTATTTACATACATTTTGTTGAATGTACCCAAACAAATATATGAAGAACCATCAATTTGATGAGAAACTACTAGTTCCAGTGAATTAAGAAAATGATTGAGGGGATGAAGACATCAAATGGCTATCAAACAAATTTGAAAATTATCTTCTTTTAGGCTATGCTCGTTTCGCAGAAAATAATTTATGAAAAAATTTTTCGGATTTTCCGGCATTCGTTTCACGAAAAATGAATTCCTTAAGAAAAATGTTTTCCATGAAAGGAAAATGGTCTTTTAAATTAGGGAAAATATTTTCCACTTTTGAAAAGTGGAAAATATTTTCTTCACTTGATCTCTCTTATCTCACCCGTCTACAAATCCTCATTTCATCATTGCATTTCTTTTTATTCTTTTGTTTTTTTATTCAAATATTTTTTTAATTTTCTTTTTTTTTTTTAATTCGAATTATTTTTACTTTCCTTTTTCTTTGTTTTCTATTTGTTTTCTTTTTTTTTTTCTTTTTCTTTTCTTTGTTTCCCATCTTCTTCTTTTTGGCTAATCGTTGGCCGTTGCTAGATGAACCTCGAGCTCATCGATCTCAAACTTTGTACTCTTGCTTATCCTTTTCTTTATTTACTCTACCCTACAGTTGTACATTGCTCAATCGAAGGGCTCTACATGCTTTGCTTTTTTTGTTTATTAGACACAAAAGACGCATGGGTAGAAGGTCACTCAACTGGAAGATTTTTATGAGGGCTATACATGCTTTGCTTCTTTTTAAATTTTAAAATCCATACGAACATTTTTTTAAAGTAGATGAGCATTTGACGACAATGAACAAACAAAGATATGAAGTAAGTTTGCCTGAATTTAAAGGCAAGTTTATATTTGATGGATTTATAGGTCAGTAAGTGATGCATGTCTAAGTGATGAACTCTTAGAAAACATTTTCCTTACCGAGCATTGGAAAATATTTTTCAAAACATTTTTAGATTTTAGTCGAGCACCAGAAAATATTGTCATTTTCCTAGAAAATGACTTCTAGGAAAATATTTTCCGGAAATGACCAATTTTCCATGAAACGACCAATTTTCCATGAAATGAATGGATCATTAATGTCTAAATAACTTTTATAAGATACACATGATGAGGTATGCTTACATGTCTTAAAAGTAATAATGAAATTATATGAGGGGAACTGTCATTAAAAAAACCGCTAGCAAGGCAAGTGAATGGAATTTTGATATATTGCATCGTTTAAAAGAGACCATCATGGAGGGGACGACTCTGGACGGAGCCCAACATAAACTCCATTCCAAGTCTCTAAGCCGAGTAGTCTTTCGTGTACAGTTTACCAATCTCGATATTGTAATTTCCGACCATAAAAGCTTTCATTTTTGTCAATGAGACCAAACACAAGCCCATGAAACCGAAACATAGAGTTCTTTTTTTCATTTTGCTGCCAATAAAAATAAGAGAATATACAACCAAAAATCCTAAACTTTACCCATTCGAACGGAGTTTAGGATTCTTGGCGATAAACAGAGAGAGAGAGAGAGAGAGATATTCTTAGCGGTAAACAGAGAGAGGGCGTGTGCTTAGAGGTGAAGAGAGTATGGAAAAAGGCTTGGCGAGAGAGAAGGAAGAGACGGCTCGCCGAAATTGGACGAAATGGTCTAGTCACGTTTCTCGGTTGGGGTGATCTCCGCTTTGCAATCAATAGTAGACTACATTGTGTGTTTTTTTTTTTTTTTTTTTTTGGTGACCCAGGAACCCCCCGCACGGCCGGTAGCCGGAGGAGTAAACCTGGAGGGCTGCATAAGCGGGAGGACCCACCACTCCCGGCAACCCACTTAAGACACCACACAGCACTTCAGCCTCTCTGCTTCGCAAGGGCTTCGAACCTCGTCCCTCAGTGATAAAGGACAAAGACTCTCTACCATCCACGCTGCAACGGCCGGTGGTGTAGACTACATTGTGTTGTTGTGCACTATCTATATAAAAAGAAAACTCTATTTTCGTGAAATAGGAAAACGAAAATAAAATAAAATGGTTTGACAATTGGCAAACTATTTTCAAGAGGTTGTTTTTAAAAATCATTTTTGGAAATAAGCTTCTTTAATGAATATAGAGCTGAAAATCCAGTCTATGCCAGAAAAAAAAATTAACTTAGGTTGTGCATGATTGGAAAAATTCTATATAATTTGAGTTGTCATTAGTCCCTTCCTTAATAATATGTGACTATATTTCATCTAGATAGTACATGAAAAGATTTTATGAAAAATTTCAGAAGAATTGGAAGAAATTTCTATTTGAGTTGACTTTTTGTATAACACAAAATTCTTATTGTGATGTTTTTTACTTTTCCTATGATTTTTTTCTTTACAAATATATGAGAAAACTCATGCCCAGGAAAGACAAGAAGATTTTAAGGGAAAAAAAAATCAGTTGATACATAATGCAAGTTTAGTTACATACATTCTGTTGAATGTATCCATACAAAGATGTGAGCAACCAAGAATTTAGTGAGAAAGTACAGGTTTTGATTAATTGAGAAACACATAAAAGGGAGGAAGACATCAAATGTCTGTCAAACAAATTTGAAGATTGTCTACTTCTTTATGCCTAAATAATTTGTAAGATTACAAAGGATGAGGCATGCTTACATGTCTTGCGCGTGATAAGGAAAATTCTAATTAATTCAAACTGTCATTTAGCCGCTTCTTTAATCACATGAGACTATAGTTCATGTAAATAATGCATAAAATATTTTTATGGAATTTTTTAGGAGAATCGGGAGGTGAAATTTCCTTTAAAGTTGGCTTTTTGTGGAGCACAAAGTTCTTATTATGATGTTCTTTACTTTTTCTTTGATCTTACTCATATGTTTACAAATATATAAAAAAGAATCATGTTGCAGAAAATGAGAGAAGATTTACAAGAACAATAATTAATTCATAATATACGTTCGGTTGAATGTTTCAAAGCAAAAATATGAATTTAAGAATTTAATGAGAAACTATCAGTTTTATAAATTAAGAAGCAAATAGAAGGAATGAAGGCATCAAATGGCTACTAACAAAATTTGAACATCGTCTATTTCTTTTTGTCTAAATAATTTTTTTAATTACAAAGGATAGGGTATCTTTACATGTCTTAAAATTGATAATAAAATTATATTCGTTAACTATCACTAGAAAAAAGTTGGTAAGGCAAGTGAATGGAATTTCAAAATATTCTAACAGTTTTCTAACGTATCCTTACGTGTTTTGTGCATGTTAAGAAAAATTCTCACTAATTTTAGCTGTCATTCAGCCGCTTCACGTGGGACTATATTTCATGTAAATAGTATATAAAACATTTTTATGAAATTTTTTTAGAGAATCGAGATGTGATATTTCCATTCAAGTTGGCTTTTTGTGGAGCTCTTACAATGTTATTTACTTTTCATATGATCTTACTCATATGTTTACAAATTTATGAGAAAACTCGGGCACAGAAAAGATGAGAAAATTTTAAGGGGAAAAAAATCAGTTCATAATGTAACTTTATTTGCATACATTCGGTTGAATGTTCAAAACAAAAATATGAAATTAAGAATTAAATGAGAAATTACTGGTTTTGACAAATTAAGAAGCAGATATGGCTACCGAAGAAGTTTGAAGATTGTCTATTTCTTTATGTTTAAATAATTTTTAAAATTACAAAGGATAAGGTATCTTCATATGTCTTAAAATTGATAATGGGTCAAAAGAAAAACATTCATGAGGTAAGTGAGCGGAATTTTGAAATACTGCATTGTTTAGAAGTGACCATCTTTAGAGGTGTGCAAAAAAACCGGGGGTCATCTAGACCACTCAAAACTGGACTGAACTGGATCGAAACTGACGATTCACATGAGGGCCGGTCTAGCTCTTAGTTCCAATTTAGTGGAATTGGTGAGTATCGGTCCGATGCCCGGTTCTAGGCATAAAATTGCCTGCTTGTCCACCCACCCGAATCGAACTGGTAAATATACACTAAACGTACAAATATGTATATTTGTAGTTATAATATATTATTGACTAATTTTGTCTCTTGGGTGTGTAATAGGATTAATATCTTACTCTCTCTCTCTCTCTCTCTCTCTCTCTCTCTCTCTCTCTCTCTCTCTCTCTCTCTCTCTCTCTCTCTTTTTCATTCTAATAATATATTTACTTGCTTTCTCAACCCAAAAAATAAAATAAAATAAAATAAAAAAACAAACATAGAGAAAGGAGAGAATTGATCAGAGATGTCCATAATGCAAAGCTTTGTGATCATGATACGAAATTAAGAGTCAACGGCTCGTTTTAAGAGTATGATTAAGTCTCTTCTTAGCCATTATCATGATTAAATTAAGTTGACATTGAAAAAAAAATGATCAAATGATTAAGGTTTCAACTTTTGTGAAGGTTAGGACTTTTAACGTGTAGTCTAATCTCCACATGTTTCCAGTGTCAAGAAATCTTAAGAGGACAACAGCATAACCTTTGAAGATATTAAGTTTTTAGCTAGTATTGTCTATTCATTCCACCTTATAGTTTTCAATCCTTAAGCAAAATTAATGGCTTGCAATTCAATCAAAATATAAGGCCGAACAAGCTTTGGTGCTCTAAATAGAATCTAGAGTCACCGTGATATTGATAAATGCAATTTTGTAGGGATTGTGGGCCAATTTCATGAACCCACCAGGAAACTAGACTAGACTAGTGATTTGGTTCCCGAGTGGATTCATGGAATCAACGGACAAGTCTCAAACTCAATTTTTTGAAATCGCTTCTTAGTGAGCAATTTTTGATTCTAAGATGGGAACTATGCAACCAGACCATACTCTCCCCTAACCATCATGGAGGGGATATTGGACGAAGCTCAACCCAAACTCCATTCCAAGCCTGTAAGCCCAATGGTCTTTTGTATACGTTTGACCAACCTTGAGTTGGTAATTTTCAACCACCGGATTTTTTTTTTTAATAAGCCCAAGCATAAAGCCCATGAACCGAAATATAAATTCTTCTTTTGCTCATTTTTCTACCAATGAAAAGAAGGAAAAATAGCACCAAAAACACTAAACTTTATCCACTATGACACCAATAGAAGAAGTTTAGGATTTTTTGCAGTAGATGAAAGGCAATTTTATCATGCTAATACAAGTTTGATGTTTTTCGTGACATAAAAATTTAGATTTATGGTATTTTACGATAGAAAAAAAGCATTGAGTAGTGATGCTGCAACGAGCAAACTTTAAAGTTTTTTGTGTAATTGAGATATTGGTGTCATGGTAGGCATAATTTATGGTATTTTATGAACAAAAAAAAACATATTTAGTACTGATGTTACAATGGGCATACTTTAAATTTTTGTGTAAATATTCCAATGGTATTTTATGATAAAGTTGAGGATTTTTTTAGTAGTTAATGAAAGGTAATTTTTGTCACGCTAATATAAGTTTGCGGTTATTTGTGACATAATAATTTATGGTATTTTACGACAAAAAAAAATGTATCAAGTAGTGATGTTGCAATTCGCATACTTTAAAGTTTTTTGTGCAAATGAAATATTGGTGTCACAGTAGGCATATTGTATGGTATTTTATGACGAAAGAAAGTATTGAGTAGTGATGTTGCAATCGGCACACTCTAAAATTTTTGGTGTGAATATGCATTTTCTATTAGGTTGAGTTCTAAAATTTGTTGTAAAAGTATAATTAAGCTTTAAAAATTTCAAAAAAGTGCAATAAATTTTAATGCTTGTTAAATTAATACAATCAAATCCTTTTGTTAACTTATGATAAAAAGAATGAAATTCTTCCATTAACTCCATTAATTTGGTTAATGGAAAATATTGAATTGACATTTTTTATTAATTTGAATTGTCACTAATTAGCTGCTTTAATCATGTGGGACTGCATTTCGTGTAAATAGTACGAAAGTTTTTTTAATGAAATTCTTCAGGAGAATCGGAAGGTGAAATTTCTCTTCAAGTTGGCTATTTTGTGGAGCATCAAGATCTTATTACATTGTTATTTACTTTTCCTATACTACATAGAAAAGATGAGGAGATTTTAAAGAAAAAGTGAGTAACATACATTTTTTGTTTTAATATTTCAAAGCAAAGTTATGAACACAAGAATTTAATAAGAAACTCAGAGTTTCAATAAATTACGGAACACATATATATGGAATAAAGACATCGAATAGCTTTGATGGCTATCAAACAGGTTTTGAGTTAATTGATTTCCCTATGTCTTCGAATTATGTATCCTTACATGTCTTAAATTGATAAGATATTATGTTAGGTTGATTGTCACTAGACAAACATTGGCAAGATAAGCGAATGGAATTTTTAAAAATGGCATCGTTTATAAGCGATCATGGTGGAGTAGACACTAGACAGAACTCGATTCAACTCCATTCCAAGTTCTTAAGCCTAATAGTGTCTTCTATACAACCGACCGACTTTGAGATTGCAATTTTCGACTACCAAAACATTTTTTTTACCAATGAGCCCGAGCACGGGCTCATGAACCCACAAATAGAGTTTTGTTTCCCATTTTTTTTCCAATAAGGAAAAGGGGAAACTTCCCCTAAAAATTCTAAATCTTGCTCACTATAACATCAGTAGGCATAGTTTATGATTTTTTTGTGGTAGACCGAGAGTGATTTTTGTCACACTAGTATAAATTTATGAGTTTTGGTAACACTAAATTTACAGTATCAATATCATAGTAAGTATGGTTTTTGATTTTTTACGATAATATATATATATATATATATATATATATATATATATATATATATTTTAGTATTGCTTTAAGGTTTTTGTGGTATTAACACGACATAAAATTTAATACTTAAATCACCCATCTTTAACTGTACAATTACACCTGCATTTCAGAATTGGGTAGATAATTGTCGTATTCATCCCAGTGTATATGTTGATGCATTTCGACTCTAGTGGCTTAAAAACGTTTTCCTTATCAAACCTTTTATAAACGGTGAATATTCACAACAGGTGGAAAGACCATTTAGGAATTAATTTGATTGGTCTCAGGAACATCTGGAGGTAATCCTTTTAGACCAACTATCTACTAAACTCACTAGTTACATCTCTTTGACTATCACCATCTAGATAGAGCACCATCTAAAGGAGAAATTGAGAATCGCCTTCATCTATACTTATCAACAAGTAAGCAACGAACCGATGCACAATTAGGAAAATACTAAACTTACTAAGACCAAATCTACAAAATCAGTATATTAGATGATGTATTGGGCTGTGTCATTGATTGAATATAGTTCACTTGTTTAAAGGGCCATTTATAATCTAATACATCACTTAATAAATCAATTTTTGTCAAACTAATTTCCTAAGTCTAGCATTGCTTACTTTTTTTTGGTCGGTTAGCATTGCTTACTTTTTTTTTTGGTCGGCTAGCATTGCTTACTTGACTAGCACACATTGTCACTCATATGGAGAGGGAGACACAAGGTGAGATATTTATTTCTCATCGCCCTATTCCTTTTTTTTTTTTTTAATCGAGGATATGCCAGAGCCCCCTTACGGGGTCTCACATAGCCATAGTAGGGCCTGATAGCATATTCGGACCAACGTTAGTACTTCAGGAGAGATTAGTACAGAACTCCATTGCCATGATCCATCACTTACAACACTAGCAACTGCGGGTTTTAAATTCTCTACCTTAGCAATGAGGGAGAGAATGCAGCTGCCCACCGGTGGGTGCCCTATCCCATTATTGATTTTTCTTTGGGACAAAAATGTTGTAGTGACGTATGACATCTTTCTCATCCGATGATAATCACTTATTGGGGCCCATGGTCATGCAGATGCTACATTTGCATAACCAAACTTTGCTCTGGGATGTTGATTCATCTATTCCTCCTCTAAAGACTTCTCCCCAAGTTATTTTATCGACCTGCCAATATACCACAATGCAAAATACGATCCTTATAAATTTAAACCTCAACGTATGCATGAATCGCCATGTGTAGTCCCGAGTACTACAATAGTACCAAGTCTTCTACTTTTTGACAGCAGCTTTTAACGAGTGGATGGTGACAAAACCCTTTATGATCGATGCAAAGAGGCAGAGCATGCATGCAGGGGTAAAACTAAGACATAAATAGAGGAGTGAGTGAGTGATTGGTTGGTGGTTAAGCAGGAGGACAGAAAAGACTCTGCACTACTTATTCATTACTCATTAGACAATTGAGATGTTTCTCATTCTAGAGTTCACAGAATACATCACAGAAACCAAAAAACCAACAGAAAAGTCACATTACTCATGGAAACCCTACCCTATCTAGAGGCAGAGAAAGGAAGGGAGGTACAGCTAATATTTGAGATTTTTTTTTTTTTTTATAGATCGGCGTGATTTATCCCGCCATTGAACACAGTTGTTAAATCTAATCAGATGCATCAAGTTCAACAGTTAAGATGGTGAATACCGATTGTTTTTTTTTTAATGAAAACCCTGGTTGGGAATTAGATGCTCAGCTCTAGATTATTCCGCTCTTCTTTGAGATTGGTCGCCCTGGTTGGGAAGAGGTCTAGAGTTTTGAGGGCTGGTCTCGAGAGACTGACGGGGAGGGTTGAAACCACTTCTTCCCCTATCGTCATTGCTTTGAGGTCGCCGTACATTTTCTTTGACAGTTTCTCCATCTCGACCGTCGTCTTCTCCGACATTTCTGTCGTCCATTTGTCAATATTCATCACCTGCGCTGTTGCATCCTCAAAGCCTCCCTAATGACAACAGAATTGTTTATCGTTTTGACCAGTGGACCCCAAAAGCCAACAAAACTACAAGATTACCCTATGTGGTGAAAAGAGGCACACCAATGCCCAGTCGCAAACTGAACAACAAAATCACATCATAATCTAGTGCTTATACACCTCAAACATGTTTCAGCATGAGCTTTCGATGCAGAAAATTGAGACCCTAGCTAGCTAGGAGTATCAGTTAGTAGGTAGAAAGCAGCTCTCTCTCTCTCTCTCTCTCTACTTTTTCTATGCTATTGGACACCCTTCTTTCATCTATGCCTAAAGTGCAACAAATAATTAGTTAGCAAGAAACACTAGAAGCTTAAAATCTGCGTAGTAAATTTTTTAAAAAATCGAACTGTTGAAACCAAGAGGGTATTTACCTGGGTAATCAAGGTAGAAGTAGGGTTATAATAAGCAAGTTGCAGGTCAGTAGAAGCAGCTGGAGGAGGAGGAGGGGACTGAGGATGAAGGAAGCTCAGGAAGTGATAATTGTGGTGGTTATTCATAATCACGTGTTGGTGATCATAGTGAGGTTGATGGTAATGATTATAAAGAAGACTGTTGTTAAGTTGGCAGTGGTGGTGGTTGTGGAGTTGCTTGGAGAGCTTTCTCCTGAGCTTCTGTCTGTCCCTGGCCTTGTGGTTCTGGAACCAGTAGAACACATTCTTGCCCTCTATCTTGCCATACAAGGAGAGGTGGGCTGTGATCTGCTGTATATGAGCTGCATTTGGCGTCCTCACCCCGCTCCGGTACATCTCCTCCAAGATCATCAGTTGCTCTGGTGTTGGGCACCACCTCGTTGAAGCTGAAGGAGACATGTTATTGTCTGCAAAATTCTAGGTTTTTTCGGGTTTTGGGTATTGAGAGGAATTATGGTGGTAATTCAGGCGGGGGACAAGTAGGATTGAAGAGAAAGAGAGGGCCTCTAAAGAGAGGTTAAAAAGAGGGCGTTATAAGTTTGTCTTCTCAGAGCGGCCTTCACTGTGGAGATTCAATTTCCATGCAGAGAGAGAGAGAGAGAGAGAGAGAGAGAGAGAGAGGTGTAATTGAATGATGATAGTATCATCATAACCCTATTATTAACTTTCTCAGCAGAATGAAGCAGACAAAGAGTAGGTTGGGGGATCAGAGGCTTGTATCAAATTAAATGAAAAGGAAAGCAAAAAGTAGAGTTTGCTATTTTGCTTTGAACAAAGTGTCCCTCTCTCTCTTCTCCCAATTCTCATTCTCTCCCTGTTTTTTCCTTTTTCCTCACCCTTCACCCTTTCTTTTGAGGGACTATCATCTCATATATGATCAATTCTCGTATGTAGTTTAATCATGTGAACTCGACGCATTTGAGCATATCGATCTTATGAATCTCGCATGGGCCTGCTTAACAAAGTAGCTCACACACACAAAGCTTACATGTGCTGAGGGCACACAACTATTCTTCTTTTCTCGCTGATGCCTGAGACGAAGATGAAACATGCGGTAGAGGACATCTGCGAATCCCAAATTTGAAAACCACTTCAGCTAGCACTTGACGCTAGATTCATATCAGCATCTTGTATATGTGTTTGATCTTCATGCATAGAACAAGCCTATTCAAGATCGAACTAGATATTACCTAAGTTAGGAATATATCACTATCAAAACTTTAATCAATGATAATGCTACTTTGTTTTATAAAAACGATAATGAGCATATGTTTTGAGTATACTGTCTTGATTTGAGGGGACTCCCATTAGTGTATTAAGGAGCCTCACAGCATTATCTCATTGAATTAACTTAAATGCAAACTCAAACTTGCCCGGGGAATAAGAAAAGGCTGTGTATACACATTCATGGTAAAAGATTTTTTATGTGATATGAAGTTACAATGAAAGATGACGATCTCTAATTCTCTGTCTCTAATATTTATGATTGATATGTGGTTTGATCTCATTTCCTGTTTTCATTACGGCTTCCAAACTGTTTAACCGGTCCATTTTTCCATTTACTCTCTCTCTCTCTCTCTCTCTCTCTCTCTCTCTCTATGAGACGCGCATGGGTCCAAGTTTTGACTACTGTATTATGTAGTCCTGACGTTAACAATTCAAGGTCTGTCTGACTCTTACCGGATTCACCGCTGCAGGAGGCCCCGCTCATGCACGTTGATGGGGGGCCGCTAAAATTCTCTCTCTCTCTCTCTCTCTCTCTCTCCTGCATGTTGAACTTCTTGAAGGATAATTAGTTGTTGCAATTTAAATATCGCTTCAAGCATATACAAAGTAGTTGTCAATCTTTACAGCCACATCATAAACTCAGCAGCATATACAACCAAATTAAGATGAACATAAGTTTCTCCTTTGGTTTCGTACAAACAAATACACGAGAGCTGGGTAGAGGATGTTATGCAGCACATCAAGGGCCCTTAAATTACATGGCACGTCTGCTTTTCCTCGGGAAACGCGTGGTCAACTTTAAGCAAGCGACCGAGTGGCAAAATAATAGAAACTTTGCGCTTCAAGGTGTTCTGAAATATCTATTTGGTTTCCACAGCTCAGTACAAGTGCATCCATCTTAAGTGGCGTGGCAACTTTCAACTCGCACAATCCCCCGCAAGTGCTTTGGTATGGCCCTGAACCGGATGATTGCTTCTACTAGATCGAGGAGGGTGAATTAATTCTGGTCTAACATGTAGAGATTATGTTAGGACTTGAGATTGACAAAGAAAAGGAAGTGCATATTGGACGTCAATTGCCTTACATATATGTTGGCTTTTCAAAGGCCAAGTGTCTGCTCATCCAACAGCTAGAGTTCTACCTTATTTATAGTGATCTACTTAACATGTTCTTCGAACACATAACACATAGCCAAAATCTTCTCATGTCACTTTGAATTCGTACTTCACAAATTTGTCATTTCTAGACCATTAAAAAGAAAGATAGTGACGCCCAATAATAGATATCATTAAGTATAAAAAGAAATAGAAAACCTGATTCTAAAGTTAAGGAAATAATAAGAAAAGAAAAGAATCATGTACAAAATAAGGATAGGGGTACGATATTCTATATTTTTTTTTTATCCCAAGTTTCGATAGGTCTTAATATGTATGGCTTACTCACAAATATTCAAATTAATCACATTCTTACCTACAAAGATGAGCCAAGGATTGAGATAACTAGGACAATACATGATGGAAGATACGAAATCTAATAGGGATAAGAACACACGAGAAGACTTGGAATTGCCATTTTCTGTATATGATGTATCAACTTCGACTGTTTGCTTAAACTGTCTAGTCCCTCTTCATATTAATTGCCATTTTGGAAGGAGAGCAGCACGGGAAAAATGAAGTGAAAAATGGACAGAAACAAAACCCCAAAAATGAATGGGTAGTCTTATCAGGACTAGATCTCTCTTTGTTCTTTCCTAATTTGAAATTATTATAATCTTCTCCAAGTCACCTGTTTTCCCATCAACGTGATGGATAAGGAGTGGTCTAATCTAAATCCTATCTCGCTGCCCTTGTAGCATCAAATCATCATTTGGCTCTCTCTCTCTCTCTCTCTCTCTCTTCCTCAGTGTACGTTTATGTAGCTCAGTCATACTTGTACGTCGTACCTACCCCCCAAGAGTGATGTCATTTCGCGAGCATATAAAAGGCTTCGCGTGTTCTAGCCTCCTAATGTACTCCAGCCACGAAAAATACGTGGAATGAATACGCACTGTTTTCAAGGTTTTTCGAGGAAACAAAAGTAGAAGTCCAAGAGCAGGTCAAAGAACATGCATGCAGAGAGCGATGGGAGCAAGCGAGATACGTTCACGGATGGGTAATGCGAGAGTGATTTGACTTGAGAGAGTAAGCAAGTCCAAGCGCGCAACAGTCGTGCCTAGACTGAGGTTTATGCTACCCTAAACTCGAGGGAGAGATAGTTCCACTCGCGACAAAATTTTGATTCCCAACGTAATGACAACGAGAAGTGAACTGCAAATATTTTGGGTTTCGTTTTGTGCTTTCAGGAGATCCCTGGGAACAATTAACAACAAATCTCACGGTTCAGGAAACCAGAAGAAGAAAACAGAAGAATAGAGTATTCCCTTTCAACAGATATAAAATTCTGTATCTGTACCTACAGAATTGGAGGGATTATGAAAGATAAACACTCAGATTAAAAATCGCTTGCATTCCCGATTCACTGAGTATAACTGTTGGATGAATAGGAAAATTATACATGGTTATCCTCTGTTTTTTTTCTTTTTAATATGTCGGTAAGCATCCGGGGCAAGTCTTGGCAATCCACCAGAATCAGGACGGCAGATCTTTATAAACCCAGAAAAGTAGGCTTCCTGACTCCTGACTCAATTTTAATGGACAAAAGGCAGGTAAAAGCAACTCAAGTGCACATGCTCTTTGTGTTCATCGCTCGACCCGACTTTCCTTGATCAAGAGTAATACAGCCACAATGACGGGAGTCGATATCATGCCTAGAGCTTCAACGATGTTGGGTCTCGTGATCTCAGGGAAAATGATGCTGCCATACTTTATTATAGCAGCACCAGCAATAGAACCAGCTCCTAATTTCCAAAGATAGTTCAAATCCTCCTGCTAACACCGCAAAAAGAAAATTATAATTAGAATCAAATGCAGCTTAACAGATGAATATCAAATGCTTATATGAATTCTAAAAATTGCTGCTTGTTCGCTATCTTATCTTTCGTAGAACTAAAGATATCCCCACAGACTCGCATTTCACCTACCACATTTAATTGAAGACTAGTTCAAACTTTATTTTCATTTGACCATATCCGAATTGTAGAAGCTGAGCCACCTTACGAACAAAAAAATGATTCTCTGGTTTTCTATATTATGCTCGACCTTGAATGTAACAGCATAAAGAACTTCACTACTTTCCAAATCCTTCCCTTCAAAGAAAGCCCAAGCACCTTATGCTGTCAAGCGATGTCGAGCTCTGGGAAAACAGTAAACCCATGCCAGCAAGAAACTATGCAGAGCCTCGGACCAACCTCTGACTGACTGTTCTCAGTCACTCTTTAGCTAACAATAGTTAATGTAAATGTACGGCAGGAACTCTCATCTCTAATCTTCCCGTTGTCCCATGAGAATGCTTCCTTCGCCATTACCGCCCCCCCTTTCTCCTCCACATAATCAGTTTATGGCACTACCTCTTTGTATAGCAGCATCGCATACATATCTTCGGTTATTAAAATAAAAAATAACAGTAACCCAAGTTGCCTAGATAATTTTTTCAAATGCGATAATGGGTTCTGTCTGATCCGTACCAAAGCGCAAGAGTTATCAAGTCGTGGAGTCAGGGGGAAAGGGCGAAATTTGGAATGATCAAATGGCCAAGAGCATTCTTTTAGGGCTGTAGACTGCACGCATAGAAATTCGAACCCGGGTTTCTCAAAAAACAATGCCATAACAGGGAGGATCTCGCCAAGATGGCCCCTCTCTCACGGTGAAAGTAGTGATAGAGGTTTAAAATTCCTACCTCTTTCGGACACCGAACCGAAAAAACTGTAGCTACTTTTCAATCAAGAACATGACATATGTAGCGATCAGTTTTTTTCCCTCTCTCTCTCTCTCTCTCTCTCTCTCTCTGTGTTTCAGCTAACAAAACTAACTCCCACCTCACAAAACTGCAATACAAATTTAGAAATTACAACCATAAATTCAAGTCGCCAGAATTCCCAATTGGCCTCAAATTTCTTATACTGAGATAATTTCGACCTCAGCCGGCCATCACAGCCCAGCGCCCCCCCCAACAGAAAAAAAGGAAAAAAAAAAGGAAAAAAAAAAAAGAAAAAAAGCAACCCACTTCAGACAACATAAATTCTAGAGTTTTCAGAAACTATGCGCAATTGCAAAGTCCGGTGGCAAAAATAGTTCAGAGGAAGGGAGAGAGAGTAACCTGGGAGATGTAACCGTCCCCAAAGCTTGAATCTTTACCGTCGCTTTTGGGATTATTAGCAGCGAGGATACGACATGACCTCCTTATCCTCGTCGTCGTCGGAATGATGGGGTTTTGTCCGAAACCCTTTACCGTACTTGTGGGTCGTTGGCTGTGGATGAGGACGGAATTACGCCGGGGGCATCCGCAGAAATTGGCGTAGACCGCAGCTTCCATAGCCATTGCCTTCTCTCTGCAACGACAGCACTCCGATAACGTTAATTAGAGCCCAGTGAACAGGATGACGAAGGCCCAGTAAGGTGACTTGTCCGGTCGGACCGGAAGAACCGGTTTTTCGTTCCAACCCGGTGTTGATCCTTAATATCTTTTCCTGTAGTTTCTTTTCAAGAGCTCAATTTGTATACTTCTGTACACAATGAACCTTTTAATAAAGTTTACAGAAATATTAAAACTAATTGAACCTTCTTCCATAGTTTCGCATGTTTATTCCTATTACTCCACTTTTAGTTTTGAAGATGTATCAAACACCATATTTGTCCAAAAATGTTAGAATAATTACTTTTATAATCATGGAAATAGATTTTGCAAAAACACCCATGGAATCAATTGAAATCGCACCGATCATGTGAACTTGTGCAATTGAGTTGCTACATCAAGGTCAAGCTCATGAATATTTTAACCAGATTTTCAAATCTAATATGCATATTCACATCGATTATTTACGTCATTTTGTGTCTTATTAATAATATTTCAACATGATAAAAATGTAACTTTCACACACAAAAATAAGAGGAAAACCTCATCAACTTGTATTCAATTTTGAGTAATATAGTATTTGAGCTCAACTTCTCCTCAATAAATCCATATAATGTTAAAATTATGTTCTGGTATAGTGTCATGAATCGTCACTTCTAATGCAAAATGGAAATACCAGTGAAATCCAAGCATGGAAACTGGAGAAGAGTCTATCCGGCGAGATCCAATTTTCAAATATCTATGACTAATCATCTAATGTATCAAGGCTCTGCCTCTTTCTACTATAGCTCGAGATGAATGGGTAGAAACGAACCATATAAGACCACGGGACGACACAAAGAATCTTCGTTGCCCGAGACGACACTAATGGTGATGGAACAGATCGAAGTTATGAGCATTCACGTGCTCCGACACGCACGTGAATCCATGCTTCGCAGTTTCCTGATTTGCTTATGAACCGCCCATCAGTGTGTCGAGAATGAATGCATCCGGACAGTGTCGTCTGCAGTCAGACATGCGTCTTCTCCCCGGGACCGTCTCGGCTGATGAGCACAGTGCACTGTCCCAGAGACAAAAGTGGTTCCCAACATTACTTGGACTGGCTGGAAAGATGAGGTGATCTCTACCTCGATGGCCCCCCAAAAACCAGAACAGGCGATCTCTCTTATTTGTGCAAGCAAACCGCTTATCTTTTGAGTATTTAGGTAGTTCATGTTTCCCATATAAATGATCTTATCTGGTTCATATTGTCAGTAGAGTATTTCATGATTTTGGGATTCATTACTTTTTGAAGCGAGCTTTCTAATCCTCAAGAAAAATATCTCTGGGTCCGCAAGTTTTTCCTTTCAGGATCCAAAATGACATCACGGGCTTTCATTAACCAAGGACTTCGGACATCAACGAATGAGATGGGGGCTACACTCCTTAAGTTATTATCGAATCTTCATTCATGGAAATAGGACAAGAACCAAATAGGATGATATAATAATGCATGGTAATCATTAAAAGACCAACCGTAAAATGATACTTTGCATGAGATTTGGTATAAGCACAATCTTTTTGCCCGTGAACAAACTTTGGCAGGGTTAGTTATTTAACTAAAGCTTGTTACGTTGAACATTACAATTTTATTTTTGCTCTAACAATCTGATAAAAGAAACGTAGAAGCTGCACATAATTTACTAACAAGAACATCCAACGGTATACAACTCCTTCCTTTCAAACGACAACTCTCTTCGTTGCCAAGACCTTCCTTTTGCTCTTAATTCCAAAAGGAGTGACCTCCTTCTGGCAGGAATCCGAGCCGTGCCAAACTCGTCGCGGCAAATATCGACGGAAGTAAAAATACTCGGAGCTCAAATGGGGTCCCTCGAGGACTTGGACCTTCGCGAACCCCGGTCGCCAGTCGTCGCTGCCGGCGAGCTTCAAGTAGAGGTAACAGACCGGCGACTCGACGCATTCGCCGACGACGCGGAACTCGTCCACCGTGCAGGCTCGGAACGGCTTCTGTGCCACGTCGTCGAGGAGATCATCGGGCTGTAGGGGGTCGAGGGTGCGGAAAGGCTTGGCATTGAGGCGACGGACGACGATGTCAGTGGAGTTGGTGTCGCCGAACCGGACCGCCACGTGGTTGGCGGTCTCGGCCCCGTCGGCGCACGTCGTTTCTATGGTTATGGCGTAGGTGCAGTCGTTCTGCAATCAAGAAGACGTGACGTAAAACCGAACTCCTCGGATTTAGATTTACCCATGCTGCAGTGGGCTTTTGCATTTGACGTCACGCGCAGTAAACCAATTTTACCTTGTTCTGGGAGGCGCGGGTTTCGCTTCCTGCAGCTGCTAAGGCGAACAGGAGGACGCAGCCGGTGAAGAACCATGATTTGCAGAACCTTGTTAATCCTTCCATGGCCATGTTCGCGAGTCCAAAACATGAGCACCGCCTCTTCGACTTATGTACAGCCTGAAAAGAGAACGCCCAGATTCTTTCCTTCTCGAACGCACAAAGGCGCAATGTTCTCTTTGGGCACTTTAATCTTTAGAACTTGCCTAATTCCTTCACCATCACTTATGCTTCATTAGCTCTCTTCTGGTTTCATTCTCCCTTGATCCGTGATTAAAGTATCTTTCGCTTTTTTTTAATCACATTCATCTGATCGTCTTAAAGTTTAAAGGCCTTCTTTTAATTGAAAAATTACTTTACTCATGAAAAGGAATATTAACATCACCTTGGAAAACCTGTCGGTTCTGGTTTCCCAGAAACTCAATATGTTCTTAGTCACGTAACTAGCTAAGACTCCGTGAACAAGTCAGTTGGCAAACTCCATTTCTGGTCAGATTGAATTCGAAAGCTTTAAACCACGATGGACATGTATAGCAACGTCACTTTTCTTATTAAACAAACTCTTGGTTGAATCAAAGTTGTGGCAAAACTCCATAATTCGCACTCATGACAAGAACTAGCTCAACTTTTTTTCCTGCCAAAGCAAACGGTTGAAATATACGGTAAACATATTGAGGATAAATTGTCCAATCAATCTTAAATTTGTTGCATAAATATCAATTCAATTTTAAACCTTTTAATTTTATCAATTTAGTCCTAAATATTTATGCGAAATTCCAATATATTCCCTTTGGACAATTTTCCCTTAAAATTACTAACGTGGCGGTGTGTCAAATAAGATGATTGGCAATAACTAAACTGACATGTCAACGATTTCGGGCAAAAATTCAATGATTCTATTGGAATTTCTCATAAAGATTTAAAACTAAATTGACAAAATTAAAATATTTAAAGTTGAATTGACACTCATACAATAAACTTATGGCCAATTAGATAATTTTCCCCATAATTTGACAATCCTCATGCTAATTGACTACTCATTTGTAAATTGACCCCCTAACTCGCTAATTTTTTTAATCTATGAGTTGATTATACTCACAACCAATCCTCTTGCGAGAGTATACTACAGCTGTCCAGCATGACATCTCTATGCAAACTAAAATCTGCGAAATTACTAGGACGCAAATTTGTGTCATAACGAAGAAGTTAAGGATGTTTGCATCAATTTGGACATCAAACCATGCGAGACAGTATTTTAATATTGGGAACATGCAAGGATACTGGAGAAGAGCCTGGATTTGGGGAAAGGGAGACCCTCCAACCCCATGAAAAAGAGAGATTGTACCAGAAGGGGAGTAGGTGATAGGGTTTCGATCAGTAACAGAGAGACCAGTTGGTCCAATCAGATTGTCAATTTCATATGTATCGTGGCGATTCATGAAAGCAAAGTGAGACCTTCTCCTTCTACATGCCAGACGATACTTTTCAGCAGATTTTTCAATGCAATGCGTGAATATGTGAGATGGCACATGATATCCTTGGCATGGAAGCTACAGCAGTTAGCTCCTTTGCTTGACCCAAAATCGCGTCCGCTTAGGTTGTCCCACTATTCACCCATGACCGGTTACCCTATGAAAACGAAAATAGACTGTCCACAAAACCCCCCATCTAACTATTAAAACGACAGCTTTGATGGCTGCACCCTGTTGTTTCTTTATGACCACGTTAAGCCGGCCTTGAACAGCAAAAAATGTTGTACACGTCCCAATCCGAGGACCTGCCATGCATGCTTCAATCTTGATCTACTGAATTTACATTCAGTAAACAGCCTGGATTATCCACAGCCTCAAACCACAATGATGGTGGTCAAAAGAAAATCTAATGGTAATTATGTCGACGTAAGGTCAATTTTCACCTCTCATGCGTAGGTTATATTCATTCTTGATGTTCGATTTGTGCGGTTATGTCAAATTCTTTCTTGATGTTGATCTTCACCATCATCCCCCCTTAAGATTTTTATCTCGGTGATTCTCTTGTGGTTCAACATAGCAAGTTGCTTTGCTCTCAAGAAATAGCTAATTAGTAAACATTGTATAATACTATATATGTAACGAAGAAAACGTTCTCAAGATCGACTTTCAGATTTTCCACCAAGAAATAAACTTCTGGCTACTAACTTCTGACTGATCAACTAAAGATATTCTCTCGAGGGTGAGAGTTTTCTACTGCAAATTGTGGACTCTGGAAGGAGATGTGACAACAATTAGAACCTTCCACAGATAGCAAAGCAGCAACCTCAAATTTACTAGTTAGATTCAATATTTGGTCACTGGTTCTTGTTAAATATGAGACAAGAATATATTACTTTTGCCCAACATGGGAAATTTGACTTGAAGGGGAAGGAGGTCAAAGTGGAATGTCTTTGACATCACTCTAAAGTTGTTCTAACAACCGATGATATGGAGCTGTGCCAGCTTTTCTATGTAATAAACTATGCATTTTTACTACCAGATTAGCTAGGAACACTTGCGTATATATACTCTAGGAGATTGATCATGCTGAATCCACAAGCAGTTCAGACTACATCGACAAGTTTTCTCTACTTTTACACCCAACTGTTTGCTCTGTTCTGCTAAAAGAGAAGTGAGGTTGAGCAGAGAGAAAATGGGTGCTTCTTTCCTCCAGTCATGTCCCCTTGCCGGTTTCTTTCTCGTCGCATTATTTGCCTCATGCGTCTTTCCTGATCCTGCTCTTGTCGCTGGTGAAGGCATGACCAGACATTACAAGTTCAATGTATGCACGTGCCGCATGCCTGAAATTATTTTTGAAATGAGATTGTATTCTACACATGAACCGTGTATACAATCTATACATGGACTTGTATGTTGATGATTCCTATTGAGATTGTTTCTTTATAACCATGTGAATATGTGTTCGGCAGGTCGTGTTGCACAATGTGACGCGTTTGTGCCACACCAAAAGTATGGTAACTGTAAATGGGAAATGGCCAGGCCCTCGAATCGTTGCTAGGGAAGGCGATCGACTTCTAATTGAAGTGGTTAATCATGTCCCGAACAACATCTCAATTCACTGGTACGACGGATTACACCGAGTTGATAGCCTACAAGTCATTGTTAATTAATGTGGTCAATAGAGAGGCACTTTCATAGCCTAGTCCTAGGTTCTCCTTTTTCTCTTGTTTGGAGGCTTCTTTGCCAATAGGTTACTCCGACCAGGAGATGACACGGGATCAAGCCAATCCCTTGGCCTTGATGTAGTCAACAGAGGCACTGTCATAGTCTTGCCGTAGGCTGTTGTAGAGGATTAATTTCCTTCCTTTCTTTTTTCACACAAAACAGGCATGGCATTCGACAACTTCAATCAGGATGGGCAGATGGTCCTGCATATGTGACTCAATGCCCGATACAAACTGGCCAACGTTATGTGTACAACTACACCATTATAGGTCAAAGAGGCACTCTTTGGTGGCATGCGCATATATCATGGTTACGGTCAACTCTCTATGGTCCTCTAATCATCCTTCCCAAGCATAATGCTTCTTACCCATTCGCCAAGCCTCACAAAGAAATCCCCATCGTCTTTGGTAATGCATTAGAGATGAGATTGATCCAAGCTCAACATTACTTTAATATTACTCTATGTACCGAGAATCTAACTATGGCTACAAAATTTCAGGTGAATGGTTTAATTCAAATACTGAGGCAATCATTAATCAGGCAATGAAAACCGGTGGAGGACCTAATGTTTCCGATGCCTATACCATCAATGGACTTCCAGGACTGTTGTATAACTGCTCTACCAAAGGTATCACATTTTGCGTTGTAAATTATGTGAAAATCTCATTTCCATATAAATTCGAGAAACATACAATTGAAAACTAATGGAGCAAATATTGCACCAAATGAATTATTGCAGATACATACCGACTCAAAGTGAAGCCTGGAAAGACTTACCTTCTTCGCTTAATCAATGCTGCACTTAATGATGAACTCTTCTTTAGCATTGCAAACCACACACTCACCGTAGTCGAATCAGATGCTGTTTATTTGAAACCCTTTGAGACCGAGACCCTCCTTATAACCCCGGACAGACCACAAATGTCCTTCTTAAGACAAAGCCCCACTACCCAAAAGCCACTTTCCTTATGACTGCAAGGCCTTATGCGACTGGTCTTGGTACGTTCGACAACTCTACCGTCGCCGGCATTTTAGAATATGAACCGCCACTTAAGGAATCTCATCAATCCTTTTCAATTAAGCAACTTCCGCTCTTTAAACCAACTCTCCCACCTTTGAACGACACAGCCTTTGCGACAAATTTTACAAATAAGCTCCGGAGTCTAGCAACCGCACAATTTCCCGCTAATGTACCTCAAAAGGTTGACCAGAGGTTCTTCTTCACGGTCGGTCTCGGAACTATTCCATGTCAAGGCAACCAAACTTGCCAAGGACCAAATGGGACAATGTTTACTGCTGCTGTTAACAATGTATCTTTCACATTGCCGACCACTGCCCTTCTTCAAGCCCATTACACTGGTCAATCGAACGGAGTCTACAGCCCGGACTTCCCGAGCTACCCGAAGTCCATATTCAACTTTACTGGGACCCCACCCAACAACACAAACGTGAGCAATGGAACAAAACTGGTGGTCTTGCCTTTTAACACCAGTGTTGAGCTTATTATGCAGGACACGAGCATTCTTGGTGCTGAGAGCCATCCCCTTCACTTGCACGGGTTCAACTTCTTTGTCGTGGGACAAGGATTTGGCAATTTTGACCCAAATAAGGATCCTGCAAAATTCAATCTTGTTGACCCAGTTGAGAGGAACACTGTGGGTGTGCCTTCTGGGGGTTGGGTTGCCATAAGGTTTTTAGCTGATAACCCAGGTGAGAGAATCATCTTAAGAAAAACATACATAATGCAATTGCAATTGCTCTGTCATTTTTTTGTTTCAGAAGAACATGGTAGAATCATATGGGGTCTGTTATCGTGTCTAACTTTACACTTTCTTTTTTAATGATGGATGCTAATGAAAGTGATCATCATACAGGGGTGTGGTTCATGCACTGCCATTTGGAAGTTCACACCAGTTGGGGCTTGAAGATGGCATGGCTTGTCTTAGATGGGAAGCTACCCAATCAGAAGTTGCTCCCTCCACCTGCAGATCTTCCCAAGTGTTGATAGACGTCTCATTCTCACTTTTGGATCGACTTTAGCTCAATGCTTTTCCTTCTTCTCTGTTTTCGGTTTTGCTGATTCTATTTTGTGACATATATTTGGCCTTCTTAACTGGCTAGGTAATTGGGATAGGCCAATCCTTCAATAACTTTGGGTTTTCTTGGTGTGGTAAGGGCTAAGCAAAGAGGTGAATAAAGGGAGAATATTTTTTGTAATCAGTGCATGTTGAAGTTGCATTGCAAAGAGGCTCAATAATATTTTCAGATTATGAAAGATTCCTGCTGTTCTCTTATTCACAGTGAATTTCGACTATATAATGGCCCATTGGGTCAGAAAATCACAGCTAAACTTGAATAAAGTTTTCAGAATTAACACTAAACCGCAGTATCCTTCAAATAATGGAAGGCCATCAATACATTAAGCCAGCACCTGACAGAGCTTCATCCAAATTGGAACAGTGTTTTTTCAAGCCTCAGTTCAAAATTTCCATTAACAGCCAATGAAATGTAAAATTATCTGTAGCTCATTTTTCAGATCTCTTTGCCCAATAATGTCCATTCGATCCACCGTTTAGTTCTCCTCCCCATCTTTTCATGGAAAACTCCTTAAGTATGCTCCATCTTGAACATAGATGTATGAGATAACACTTTTGAAGCGAGTTAAACTCTTGGTGAAAGCATCTTTTAGCCTACAATCAATCAATAAACAAACATTGATACGTCAGATTTCCTACGCATGTTACTGTACAATCTTTTGCTGCTTCCTTTTGAAGGATTTTAGACTTGGAATAATATTTCTTGTTGCATTAGGTGGGCGGTCTTGTTTACTCCCAGCGGTTGCATAATCCTGTGCCTTTTTGAATGGTCCCAAATAGTTGGCGTTTTGTTTGTTGAGAGTATCGTCTTTCCGAAAGCTGGCCTGCAGATTCTTTGAACAACACAGCAAGACAAAATCTTGAACTATAGATCTTCAGGAATTTATAAAAGCCCCCTAAACAAAACTTTGAATCATGCATTAAGATTGCAGGGATAAAAAAGAAACTCATTTAAAACTGTCAACAGATTGCATACTTCTTTTGATTGAAATGACCTGATGCACCTTTGCCCAGAATCGGACGGTCATGGCAAAAGTAGACAGGGCGAGACAAATGAAAAAAGGCCTTCACATCTTTTAGCAGAATCAACTGAACTAAGACAAAAGTATTACCCATGGTTATACCAAAAGATCTAGGCATTCTAGCCACAGAGCTATATTAGCAAGCTGTAAATAATAATTGTAAAAGAAAGGCATCATTATCCTTATGTTCAATCCGTCTTTGCCAGTCATTACGCCGAAAGCATAAGTTTTGGATCACATACATGTTACTTGGCGTCCTATAAACAAGACCCAGGGCAAACACTCTATTACTTTGTTGTTTCTTTGTCTTTCACAAAAATAAAATGAAATGCAGTTTCTATGAAAACAAGCGCACCTCTGAAACTGAGCCGACCTGACTATACAAGACACCGCATGATTTTGGAAACGAGTGGCCCAGTTCGGCACCTCCAAAAAACAAGGGGTCCAATACAAAATGCCAGAGTAGATAAAACAGAGACGAGGTACAGACATGCATTTCTTATCGCAATCAAACATAGGAAAGAGACCCAAACAGCGAGGAACAATTCCCTATGCCCGAAATCAGTGTTCAAGGGCACAGGTGAACTTCTCCACAAGTATCTGGCCGACAAAGGGAATCCTGAATCTAGTCATCCTATAGGCATCAAAAGACACGAGCGTGAAGACAAATCCTCACCACTTTGATTGGATCAAAATTCAAGCACGTCAGACAATGTTGAATGCACTGAGAGACAAAAATTCTTGAGATAGCATCGTGACACCACAACAAAGCCAAGAATGCATTGTTAACAGATAATTATTCTATCCTTGCTTGTTTCTCTATATATATGCCCATCAGAAAACAGAATGACCCCATCCAACATCCATGGAAATGAAAAAAACCCTTCTACTACCTCTCATTTTTCCAGTTTTTCTCTTCGCAGCCCCAATAATCCATGCTGCCCCAGGAAACTCAAAGCTCTTTAGGGAATACATAGGAGCAGAAGGAAAGAATGTCAAGTTTTCCGACGTTCCGATTAATTCTGACGTGGAATTCCACTTCATTCTTTCTTTCGCCATAGATTACTCAACCTCACTATCCCCTTCAAATGGTGATTTCAGTGTCCAATGGGATAAGCATAATCTCAGCCCTTCTGCCATCGCCTCCATCAAGGCTCGTAAACCAAATGTCAAGGTAGCTATGAGTCTTGGAGGGGACACCGTAGGCGAGAACACATCCGTGCACTTTGCTCCAAAGTCGATCAATTCGTGGGTCAGCAATGCTGTTGCTTCACTCACAAGAATCGCGAAGGAGTATGATCTGGATGGCATTGATATTGACTATGAACACTTCAGTTCAGATCCAGACACATTTGCAGAGTGTATCGGTCAACTTTTAACCCACCTAAAACAGAACAAGATCGTGTCATTCGCCTCGATAGCACCTTATGATAATGCCACTGTTCAGTCAAACTATCTCTCTCTGTGGAAGAAGTATGGACATCTCATAGACTATGTCAATTTTCAATTCTATGCCTATGACAGAGGAACTACAGTTTCTCAGTTTATGAAGTATTTCGAGGATCAGAGCTCCAACTACAGAGATGGAAAGGTGTTGGTGAGCTTCGGTACTGATGGTAGTGGTGGTCTATCCCCAGCAAAAGGTTTCTTTGAGGCATGTGCCCGACTCAAACGCCTCCGGAAACTTCGTGGAATTTTTATATGGTCTGCAGATGACTCCAAGAAGGCTGGTTTCCGTTTAGAAAAACAATCGCAGAATTTTTTGGCCAGCATACAGTGAGATGGAGGAAAAGGCAAAGGGGAAGATAATCCTTTCTAGCTAGTAGAATAATTCATTTATGGAAATGTAGGCTTGTATTCGATGGGGAAGCTATAATGACAGGCTATGATGTAACACGTAAGTGAAGGATAAGGCTTTGTTTCTTACCCTTTTTTCATTTCGGCCAGAAGGATGAGCCTCACCGTACTTTTTTTGTAGACGAGATGAATAAGAAATATAAATCAGGTCCAGATGCGTGGACACAACATATTTGTAATGAATTTGTGGCCCTATGGGGCACAAAGTTCGAATCAGATGATTAATGCCCCTTTTAGTCTTGAACAACTGCGTCAATTTGACAGTTTACCAAGCAGCTTGGTCAACTTGATTAAGATAAGTGCCCCCAAAAATTGATGACAGCAATTTAAGGACTAACTGATAGAATTTAGATAAGTGGACTAAATAAACGTTGTTTGAACTCCAAATCAAGGTTGTTTCTAACCCAGATTGAGAATTATGCAACTTCTGATAAACCTGACAAGCCTCCTTATCTGTTCTTGCTTCTAAAAGATGTCTGCGAATTCAACTCCCGACGTGGCATTAATGTAAAGCTATCCTCAGCATCCTACGAATCTCAGCGAAATCAAATAGTAGGCAAAACAGACATGCACTGAAAAAATTGCATGTACAATTGATTCTTTGTGGCTTTATTCAGTTTGGGTATCCACATACAGTTATTTGCAAATGAGAATTATTCAGTTCAGGCCCATCCTGCCTTATGAAAGCTCTTCTCCACCAAATCTCAAATGCCTTCTGAATATCAGGACAATCGTCACCCTTGTTTAAGTATCTATCAAACCAATTGAGAAAAATAGCTTGCTGTTGTGGCAAGGGAAGGGTCAGAATCGTTTGTCCAAGACCATCTTCAAGTAGCTTCTTATCCATCGATCTTGAAGCCCTCCTCATCCATCCAAAATCTTCATAGAGGGCTTCAAGCCAGGTAGAAAGCAAAGAAAGCCGAGTGTCTTTCGGCACCAAGATAAGTCCTTTCCCCATTGCAACACAAAGTTGTGCAGTTATTCGGCTAATTTCATGTCGATAAACGGTAGGTATTTTTGAATGAAGAATGGCAAGTTCCTTCTGATCTGCCCATAACTTCACAAACTCATCTCCCATATTTTTGTCAATTAGAATTTCAACAATCCAGTGCATATTGTCAGCCTCCCGGGCTATCTCTGCCATCAAAGTCCCTCGATCTCGCTTTTTTTCATCGGGCCCTGCAGCTTCAGATAGGCATAGAATAAGCGAACTAAGACATCGATGGCATAGATGATAAAGACTGTCTCGAGAGACATCCATATTACTACTGCAATCAGATGCTTCTTCCCTCAGCAACCGTGAAATTAAGCTCTTCATTTCTCGGCGAGCTTTATCATCCTTAGCCTGTAAAACCCCACTCAGCAGTCTTAAGAAGACATCATCTGTTCTTGAAGATGTGGATGGCTCAGCTGACACTCTGTGCAGAACTTCAGCCACTGAGTCATGAAGCTGAAGTTGCCTAAGATGAGACACAACTTTCTCTTCTTCATCATTGGACCATGGAACAGCTTCCAAATACTCCAAGCATGCACTTATCCCGACATCAAACATAATAGCAGAAGATACCTGCAAGAGAGCAGAATTTCAGAGGCAGGTTTTAAGAAGAAAGAAAGAAGTGGTTCTTCATGCTCTGCTCTAAGCATTCTTAAAATGAATGACCTGTTGAATTTACTCTCATGTATTTTCATTTCTTAAGACAAGCCTTTTGCAACTATTTTCTTCCGATATATTTCTTAATATGAACAGCTGCCAACTAAAGTCTGGTTAGGATGGCATCAATCGAATATCAGATCTTGGGATTCCCTTCACAATATTATAATCGTACATAACATAGGTATTCTTCTTCAACACCAGACTGGACAGAATAGTGACCTATGTTGTCTTGCAATACAGAAACCTGGGGATAGTCAGAACAGTCATGGAAGAGGTAATGAAAACAACTAATGGAACTTCTTGCCTTCGAAGATGATCTCAAGGATGCATTCTTCAGTAGAAACAAAATAATACCATTCAAGCAACGGAACACGAAGAGAATGATACAAGAAAATGGGAAAAAAAGAAATACTATAATGAACAATACGACACCAAAAGAACAGATAGGCGTTCCACTAGTAGTGTCATTCTAATATAGCAATTAGAAGAGTATTTACAACTAGGCGTTCCACTTCTGGCAACAACACATGAAAGCACCATCATGCCCTGACCTCGCTGAGGCTGGTAATAATCCAACACGCACTCCACTGAGCCTAACACAACCAAGTGGCTCGCAGCCTCTCAATGAAAAATCAAACCAAAGAAGCCTAATTCAAAACTACTCCACCGCATAAAATATACTCAAAAAGTATTCTGCACTAAACCAACATCCAATATATTGCCAAGTGATTGAGTACGAAAGATCTCACCTTGAGCAAACCCAAAACTTTATCAACGCCCTCTCCAATCAATCTCTTCTTCAAATCCTCCGAGTACATCAGAACCACCGTCTCCACATACACCTCGAGATCGTCACATTCGCTAATCTCAATGTCCACGGAATGCGAAACCCCCCGGTCCCGCCTCAACTTCTCGGCGAAGTACCGGCTCTTCTCCGACAAAACCCGCCCGTGCACGTCCATGGAAACCCTAAACCCGTCCCGCGAGACCACCGAGAGCCTCACATCACCCGATCCAAAACCCAAATCGCCATCACTTTCGACGCTGTTCGCCACGATGTTGTTGACGAACGGCGCGTTGGACAGGATTTTCGACAGCCTGGACTTGAGGGCATTGGAGGACTCGAGGCGTTGCTGTTCCTGGGACATCATTTCGAAGAGAGTCGGGCGAGTGAGGACCTGCTGAGCCGGCTCGGCGGAGGAGGTGGAGGAGGAGATGTGGGGTGGGGAAGGAGACGAGAGGGTCTTGGAAGGAGAAGAGGAGGGGGGTGAAAGGGCCCTCTCGCCTGAGAAGAAGCATTGGTGGTGACGGCTCTTGAAGGGGAGAACGAGAGAGCCTGGCTGGGGATGAAGCCTTGCTTTATCATTGCAGAGACCTCTCTTGATCTGAGCCCATCCTCCGCGGCCATTGAAAGCGAGAGAGGGAGAGAGAGAAAGAGGAAAGGGGTGTTGAGACTTTCTTGGACCGATCCAAACAAGAATTGACCGAGCCGAGAAGGGGAGGAAGAATTCAAGAAAGCCGCTGCATTGTTTCGCAAAAAGCAAGAAACTTGGTGATGGGCAGACAGACCACTTTAGTTATTGTCTACCTTTTTCTTGGTGGGCAGTGGAGAGAGAAAGCGGTACTGAAAATTGAAATGCGCTCCCAGCAATGGCGCAGAGAGATGGGAGAGAGAGAGAGGGAGAAAGAATCCAAGAAGGAAGGGAAGGAAAGGAAAGTAAAGAAAAGGGTCCTTGGATCTGAAATGAAGCAGAACCAGATGGGAGCGTGATGGGATGGTGGTGGTGTGGAGAGCGAGATCGAGATTATCTTTTTGTTATTGGTTAAAGAGAGAGGGGAACAAGGAGACGCTTTGATTATTTGCCACCTTCTGAAAAGCGATCCTTCTTTTTCCTCATTTCTTCAGTGAAATGAGTGTGGAAAAGGAGGGAGGGAGCGATGATTGCTGACACGTGCGGTGCTCGTGGGTTTCGGACTTCGGACAAGGTTTGTGAGATAGAGCTAGATTGAACCAACCTGCTGTTCATGATTCGACGAAATCTCAAAGTCCGAAATCGACTCGCCAAACCATATAATATCCCAGCTTATCACGCCTTCATTATTTTTGCCACTAGGACATGGAGTTGTCTGTACATATTATGATACCTTGAAATCGATCATGCTTAATCTCTACTTAAAAATTCATTCGATTTGCAAAGAGTAAAATTTTCCATCCACAAGACCAAATCATGTCATTATTCAAAATGCTTAGGATGCTTCCTGCGATATGGCTCGGTTTGATTCCCTGAATCTTTCCCCCCCACTAAGAAAGCAGTTCTCAACTTTGTTACAGACAAGCCTCTGCTTTTTATCCTGAAACGCGAGAGAAGATTCTCCGTTCGTGTTAAAGGAAATGATGTCTGAATGTAACTGTGTCCTCCTAATGCTGGAAAAGAGAAAAGGGTATTTCAATTTCAAGTGGAATTTGCGATGACATGGAGCAATCTATAGACCAAAAAAAGACCCAGCATCCCTATTGGTGTAAAAGGTTCGGGCCAGTCCCGCCCATTCGGTCCAAAACCAATTAACCATTTCATCATGCACAGACTTCATCTCCAAACCCAAATGGGCCTTTCTGCAAAAGCTTCAGGCCCAAGTCAAACTTACCCCCTCTCTCTCTCTCTCTCTCTCTCTCTCTCTCTCTCTCTGAGATCCGAACAATTCTCTGACTCAGTCCAACCTCCATTCCCGCCAACTACTCTCTTTTCCCCACCACCGAAACCTTGGCAAGCGAACAACGCCATCTTCCTTAAGAAAAAAAAAAAAAAAAAAAAAAAAACAACAACAACAATGCCATCTTCATCTGGCAGGCTTTCATCATGAAGAAATGAATGCCAAAGATTGATACTTTATTCATGAACAAATGAATACCGACACCGCCCGACAACAGCATGAGACCTCTAATAGGCTTCAAGACCCTCCTCACCACCTTCTTCCTCATGATCTCCATGCTCTACATCCTCTACTCCTCCAATCTCCTCCTTTCCAACGACCACCATGGATGCTCTCTCTCCCTCGACCTCTCCTCTGAAGAAAATCTCGCCGCCGTCAACAATTTCTCTTCCACTCTTCGCCTACATGAGGAAGACAAGGGAGGAGGAGGAGAAGAATCCTCGAAAGCCGTTGTTAGTCTCCCTGAGGGGTCGCCACGATTCGACACCGAGATCAAACACATCGTCTTCGGCATTGCCGCGTCATCAAATCTGTGGGAAAAGAGGAAAGAATACATAAAGCTATGGTGGAGGCCTAAGGAGACCAGAGGTGTGGTTTGGTTGGACAAGAGGGTCAGGACCAGGAGGAATGAGCCACTTCCTGAGATTAGGATCTCCGGGGACACGTCTAAATTCAAGTATACAAACCGGCAGGGGCAGAGAGCGGCACTGAGGATCTCAAGGGTAATTTCAGAGACGCTGAGGCTAGGGATGAAGGATGTGAGGTGGTTCGTGATGGGGGATGATGACACGGTTTTTATAGTGGACAATGTGGTGAGGATACTTTCAAAGTATGATCACAGGCAGTTTTATTATGTTGGGAGCTCGTCGGAGAGTCATGTTCAGAACATATATTTCTCCTATGCAATGGCCTATGGAGGGGGCGGTTTTGCAATAAGCTATCCGTTGGCAGTGGAATTGGCCAAGATGCAGGACAAGTGCATTCAGCGGTATCCTGGGTTGTACGGTAGTGATGACAGAATGCAGGCTTGTATGGCCGAATTAGGAGTACCGCTCACCAAAGAAGCCGGATTTCATCAGGTACTTTAATTTTATTGTAGTTCCACTTTATATAGACAAGTATCAATATGCCTGGTGGTTGGATCTCGGGGCCTTAAGAACCATCTTCTCTGATGAGCTAGCCATCAAGAAATAAAATGATGTTTGTACGATGCTGAAACAAACCTCAAGGAAAGAGAGAAAAGTGACATTGCACTATCTCTGCAGATTTGCTAATGCTGTTGTCTTTTTAAGATAGATTCAAGAAAAAAATGTGCATTTCTAGGAAGAGTGATCTAGTGGTCTGGTAATTTTTTTTGCAGTATGATGTGTATGGAGATCTTCTAGGCCTCCTGGGAGCACATCCAGTAACACCACTCGTGTCGATTCACCATCTTGATGTTGTAGAACCGGTATTCCCACGCATGACCCGAGTCAGAGCTCTTCGGCACCTATTTGAATCTGTCAAGCACGACTCGGCCAGCATTATGCAACAGTCTATCTGCTATGATAAGAGACGATCATGGTCCATCTCGGTTTCGTGGGGCTATGTGGTTCAGGTTATAAGGGGAATAATTTCTCCAAGAGAGCTAGAGATGCCCACAAGGACATTCCTCAACTGGTACCGGAGAGCAGATTACACTGCATACGCTTTCAACACAAGGCCAGTGATGAAGCATCCGTGTCAGAAGCCGTTCATCTATTACATGAACAGCATTAAGTACGACAGAGCTAAGAAACAAACTCTCGGCATTTATTCTCGACCAAGATCCCAGCATCCAAGTTGTAGGTGGAAGATGGATTCACCGGAAAATATCAATTCTATCGTAGTCCTAAAACGGCCAGATGGTAATCGTTGGCAGAAAGTAAGTCAGAATTTGTCTTTCTGCTATCTAGAGAGAAGCATGACCTGTTGCACTTTGCTTATGAACCCTATCAATGTAAAGTATATGAGTGTCTATATATACATCTCTAGCACTTTTATCATTTTGATTTCATATGTTAATTGAGTTTTATCTTCTTGTGCAGTCACCTAGGCGGGACTGTTGTAGGATTCTGCCATCACGGAAGAGCTCAATTTTGTACATATGGGTCGGCAACTGCCGGAATGGCGAGATCAGCAGTACGTAGCAGCTATGAGAGAAGAAATTGCAAACTTATTACCTCTGCATTCACTTTCGATCTGTACAAGATCTATCGAGGTATTTGGCAATAAGATTATAAGATCACAGAAGATGTCCCACGAAAGCAACACAATAGTAATCATTGAATAGTCAACACAGGTCACTACAATTTGTGTGTTGATCAGAATTCAGAAAGATCGAAAGAATGACATGTATTCAAAAACGCTTGGTCATTATTTTTCCTAGATGCAAAGTGAAGACTGCTATTTCCTTTGACATGGATGAGGAAAAAAAAAGAGCGGGCATTTTTTTGTGATACAAGCCGGAAGCAACATGTAAACATTTTTAGATCCTTGGATATTTGTTTGCTGAACCAGCTCGAAGAATCACATATTGCAGGTATATTTTGAGAGAGAGCAGTCTGATGTATTTTCCTTTGGTAGGCCCAATAGCTATAGTAAGTACCGTTGGTTGGCCTTTGGAGCCTCAGTCTCGTTAGTCCTGGTAAGATTCTGAAAATTCGATGCTCTAGGCAAAGCTGCCAATGCCAGTAGTGCAGGATCTACGAGAGTGTCATTGAATCCCCTTGAAATCTCGACTTGATGCGTCAAGCCACAGTTCTTCCGTTGTTGATCACCAAATCCACTGTCGATGGGAAACAAATCAGTGGAGAACAGAATACCATGAAAAGCAAAGGGATTATAATGCCTCTTGTTTCCCACTGGGTTATCAAGAAATTGATCCTCACCAATGAGAACAGATTCTGATTGAGCCACTTGGTACCTAATTTGACCATTTGATGTAATTAAAAGAAGTACCTTTGGTTGGTATTTGGAGCTTCTGTCACATCAATCCTGGTAAATTTCTGAAAACTCCATGCTCCAGGTGAACCGGCTGATGCGAGTAGTGCAAGATCGACACGAGTCTCATTGAATTCCCGTGACATCTCAATTCGATGTATTGCCACGAGTCTTCCATCTTTGATCACCACATGCACTGTCAATGGGAGACATTAGTAGAGAAACTGCTCCTCAAAAAAACGGAATCTGAGGCCTCTTGTTCTCATCAAAAGAAAAAAAAATCAAGCAAATTTTCCTCATCATGAAAACAATGCAGACTGAGCCATTACGTACCTAATTTTGACTGAATGGACACTACATTGCACATTAAGATTCTTCATATATCGGTATCCTTAACGGAGTTAATTTCAGCTTCTGTTCAGTTGCATATCAATCGAGGAAGAAGAACCTGCCCCAAAGTCTCACGAGAAACTTGGAGAACAAAATGAAATCATTTGAGGCAACTTGATTTGGGAAAATTCTGGGAAATAGAATCAAAGGCATGTTCTCTCGGGAAGCCAAAAAAAAAGAAGCAATTTTTGTATCACAAGAAATGTGACATAGCAGCACAAGAAACTGACAAGATCGACACCTAACCAGATCAAGAAAATCTCCAGATGTAAAATGCCAAGGTAAAAGAGCACAACATTACGAACATCAGAAGAGATTAGAATACTGGACCAGCACTTGAACTTTGCGGCGAGATTTGAAGGCTCACCAGGGTAACTGAACCACCAGAGAATGAACAAGCAGAGCAACACGATCAGAGGAATCACGTGGATCCACTTCCTGGCAAACCGGGATCGGACGGTCTCTCTCTTGCCGATGTCGTGAGGGTCGCGATTGGAAATGGGAAGTCGGTGCTGGTCTATGCCTTCCATTCTTCTTCTCCAAGAAGACTGCCGTTGCTTCACTTCCAGTTGTGCCTCGACATCGACGAAGTCATCCCGATCAGGTCCTTGGGATGAGCCCGTCGTTCTCTGCTGCATTTTCTAGAGAGAGAGAGAGAGAGAGAGAGAGAATCTTAACCGGTGGATATGGAATGTGGATTCTGGTGTTGGCGTCACTCCTTTGAGAAGAGAACTGGGGTCAGGTAGGTAAGTTAGTTTCGTTTGTTGCGCTCATAGAGCGCTCCTTTGGCGGGAAAGTTCTTGAGCGTGCCGTGCACGTGATCTTGAATAGCATTTGACGTTACTGTTCTTTCTGTTTTTCCTTCATTGGTTGGAATGAGAGATTATATGCAACGTAGTCTGCAGATTCATTGACTTTTTTTTTTTTCCCCGGATAAGTTTCGATTGAATCAGTGAGATCATGAACTGATTCTTTTTGGTAAATAAGATAAAACTCAACATCTAGTGCGAATCTTTTTAGTTTTCTCTCAAAAGAATACTTCAATTTTCGCATTTAGTAATAGATGGAATCACTATATGAGAGTTGAAACATGAAACACATTTGCTTAGAAACAGCACAATTTCAAAAGACATGCTTGTGAAGTCATTAGCTTGAATTGGCTCTGAATTTCTTGTCCACTTGAATTTAACGAGTAGCAATATCTACACCGCTCTAGTTGACCTAATGATGTAAGAATTTACTCTCGCCCAGTTATGGTTCGAATCCTCCAATTTGCTTCTCGACTTCAAGAATCCTTGATTTGATTAGAACTTACGTTTGACTGTGTCATGGTGGATGATAATTTTGGCTCTACTCCCACCAACACTATAATAGACTTGCTCAAAATGAGTAGTAATCATAATTTAAATCAAATATTACGTGACGAATGTGAAACTTTATGGTACCATCCGAGGATTTGCCCACACTGATCTTCCCTTCCATCTCTTTTCTGGATAGAAAATGAACAATGTCAGCCTAGAATTCTTATGGGCTTGAACCCTCTATATCTTTTAAAACATAAACAAAGGTGCACGGAGGTCTCACTCTCACATGATTTCGTTGGCACTGTGACTCTTACTTACTTGCACCAACTTCTACGGGTTAATGCCCTAAAACATCTTAAATTGGTACACATATGATAAATTTATCATAAACTAATTTTTTGACCACCAAAAACCCTAAACTGATACACCGTTGACAAATTTACCCAAAATTAGTACAATTGTAATAAATTTACTCTCTATTAATTTATGTTAAATTTTACTGTCAAATTGTTGAGTTGGATAACACGTAACAGTTGACTGGTGTATCAAATTTGGAATTTTACTCTTTGTTTGTAATAATGGTACCATCTTCATGGTTTTTTATGACATTAATTCAATTTAAAGGAGATTGTATTTGTCACAAATTTATCAGTTTGTGATTTTTTATGGTCGAATAAATTAGTTTTGAGTAAATTTATCACAAGTATACCAATTGAAGGTCTTTTGTAGTCATTTGGAGTAAATTTGGGATTTTTCTTGGTTAAAAAATTAGTTTGAGATAAATTAGAATTTTTCATGGTCAAAAAATTGGTTTGGCATAAATTTATCTTAAATACACCAATTTGGAGTTTTTCAGATTATTTACCCACTTCCAAAAACTATACTATGTGATTTTTATTTTTTATTTTTCATGTTTTACTTGGAACGGTTAATCTGAACTATGGTTTGCCTCACCATTGGCTTGTAATATCTGAAATTCTGAATGAAATTTTTGTTCATAGTTTGCCTCATCATTGGCTGTCAATATCTGAAATTCTGATCATATATAACTTTAGTTCATTCCACCAATTAACCTGAATGAAATTGCTTTTAAGACGAGCCAAAGTGGCTTCAATGTTGTGGAGAAGATGTTCTAAATACCTAGGACACGAGATAACTCTCTAAAAAAAATTGGTAAAATAGTCCTGTCACTTTGGAAGACTGCACAATGTGAAACAAGGACCAGATGTTCGACTCCTTTAGGTACATTCTACAGCCACAATACCATCAGTAAGTCGCTAATCCCCACAGTATAAAGCATCCCGCATCTACAATCAGCAAGTTTCTCCTGATCAGATTGCAGAGCAGCCACAGATAACGCAACACATGCCGAGGCACTCGAAAGGCCTCACTGCCTTAGCAAATCGAAGTACCAAAAAGATAGAAATGAATTCACAGTGAGTTAAGATTTGAACGTGTTATTACACTGAGGCATCCATCTTTAGACAAAATACCAAAAAGATATAAATGAATTCACAATGAATTAAGATATCGACCTGTCTTTACACCGAGGCATCCATCTTCAGACAAAATTGAACTCAACTCAATCTACATTAGATGAGAAGCCGAAGGGAAAAAAATTCCCTTGAACCTACACAGCATTTACTATGATATAGTTACCACCTGCTATCTGCACAATTGAAAAATCGATAACTGGGTAGTTTTTTTTATATGGACATCGCCAAAGTTTAAGCACTTCTTTTTTAACTTCCACCAACTTCTTCATCCTTCTTGGGCCATCTGTGACCTGTGCTTATGTCCTCGCTGCTCTTCATCGTTGTGTTTGAAGGAGGAAGATTTTTGTCGGTGTTGTGGATGTTGCGGTTACTAGGTTCATATTTCTGGGATGAAAGGTAGCTTAAAGCAGTGACAACATCAGCTATGGCAGGTCGCATGTTAGGCTGTTCTTGGACACACATTGCAGCAATAGCTAGTGCTTGGTACAAGCCTCTCAAGGGATACCTGCCTTCAAGCATTGGGTCAGCCATCAGTGAAAACTTCTTCCTGTCTCTGAACAGGGGGCGCGCCTGCAAAAATTCGCAAACATAGTGTATTAATATCCTTGCCTCATGCGTCTTCATTGAACAGACTTATGTAGATGAAATTGAGGAAAGCCATGATTGTTCCATAAGGATGCAGATATCTCAATAGCACAAGTCTCTTGCCAGCACCATGATGCATCCTTCTTCCAATAAAAATCAGATTTAGTCATTGAAGTTAGAATGAGTGAACTTAGGCAAACATCTTCTCTGCTGGATTCTTTTTCACAAATCGAACATACAAATAGAAGGGAAAATAACATTCCATGTTTTCTTATTTGACTAGCATAATGGTGGCCTGGTGCACATCCAGCGGAAAAAGGGTAAGGTAAAGATGAAATTATGGAAATGATGCATGGCTAGCTGATTAATGAAAATAAAGAAGAAATCCGCGGGCATACATTTCCAGACTGGGGCTACTAAGAAGAGGGGACTGCAGTAACTGAAGTGCCTAGAAGATGCTCTGAGTATAGACAAGAGGTACTGTGGGAATTCTAGAAGTGCGAAGGTTCAAAGTTGGCTACTGAGGGCAAAAGCTTACCTCTATTTAGACAAGGTAAGTATATTAATAGAAAAAGCACGTTATAGACACAATGAGCAAAGGAGATATCCTTGTTCGACAAGGAAGTCAAGTCGTAAGAAGTAAGTTGTTTGTGCTAATAGGGATGGAATAATTCTTTCAATATTGCCCCAGCAGAAAGCAAAGTTTTCCACGCAGTTAAAGTAAAAAAACAATAATGACAGAGTTATCTCACCCATGCAACAAGGCTTTGCTCCTTGGGACCTTTAGTTGGATCAAATGCTTTCCTCCCCGTGATGATCTCCAAAAGAACAACCCCAAAGCTGTAGATATCTGACTTGAATGTCAATTGGCCAGTCATGGCATAGTCTGGTGCACAGTATCCATATGTCCCCATAACCCTTGTAGAAACATGGGTTTTGTCCCCACTCGGACCCACTTTAGCTAAGCCAAAATCTGACAACTTGGGATGATAGTCCTCACCCAGTAAGATATTCGAGCATTTTAAATCACGGTAGATAATAGGAGGTTTCAACTTGTCATGCAAATACTCAAGACCCCTTGCTGCACCAGCTGCAATTTTCATCCTCGTACTCCAATCAAGTCCCTTTCTACTGGGTGGATGGTCTGTAAAACATTAATTGAAATTGGATTAAAAAAAAGGTTATTCATAAAATACTGAAATAGCTTGTTAGATAGACAGCACGGGTTACCCATCATGGAAAATTTATGAAAGCAGACAGGTGACGTGCAAGCTCTTACCATGCAAATGTTTGTCCAACGATCCTAGTGGCATGTATTCATAAACCAATAGCCTCTGATCCCTCTCAGCACAAAAGCCGATCAATTTAACAAGATTAGGGTGGTCAACTAGAGTTAACATTGCCACTTCCACAACAAATTCCTTGGTGCCTTGAAGTCCATTTCGGTCAAGTTGTTTGATGGCTACAACCTGCATAAACAGATTAAGTTAATCCAATTCTCATTTTGCAGAATACACCCATAAAGCTCCAGCTTAGTCAAAGGGGTAATACACTTCAAAATCTTTGTCAAACAACATACTGCACATGATGGTTGATAAACATGAAATCGGTGACCCAATCAAATGTGACAAAAAAATGGCACGGACATCATCCTTTGTCCAGATATGAATAATGATAAAATCTCAGAACTGACCTGATTAATTTTCTCCAAATGCCCTTTGTATACTTTGCCAAAGCCTCCTTCCCCAATAAAGAAGTCTGAACTAAAATTGCCAGTTGCAGCAGCAAGCTCATTGAAAGTAAATGTTTGAGCACGTGTGCCGCTGGTTCTCCCATCATTAGTGGTATCACTTGAATCCAATCCATCCGTCTCTGAATTTAACTGTTCGCTCTTGGAGAGGTTAGAGAGGTCCTCATTCTTGACACCCAAAACCTTTCTGCTTCTGCGAGGACTGCTGCTGGCTTTTTCTGCCAACCCAATAGACAAGCATAAATCATGGGAAGGGAGAAGACAAACCAAAAAGAAGGCAGAGAAGCAAATTTCAGAGTACTAGACGAAAAGCTTATGGACTGTTTATCAGCAAAATTCAAGCTTATAGATATTCAAGTATTGAGGAGCGGCAAGCAATTCAAGGACAAAATGCGGCACGGCAAAAGATCAATTACGATTTCTATATATTTCTAAATGATGGGGATCGCTACGGGATTGCTTTGTAAACACAATGAACAGCAATCACTAAGTGAAGAAACAAGGAAACGGGGAATTCCAATAAACAGAATTCAGCCGAATTCGGGTATGAATGTACCATTCTACCACTTTAGGTTGAGCAGAACGATCAATCCCTTTCTGGACCCGGAAAAAGACCATTTCTTGATCCAATAACAACAACATAGCTCGATAACAATCAAAACAAAGACATCGGATTACTGATCAAGACAATGCCGAACCCAAGAAACAGGAATTCATAATGAGAGAGATCGAAACGAAAGCTTCAAAAACTCAAACATCGGCTGTCCCGGAGCAGAAGGATCGCCGGAAAAACGACAATGCCGACGAAACTCAACATCCAGATCGTCGCCGGAAACACAAGAACGGTACCTGAATGAGCTTGATCCCTCGCTTTCTTGCAATCGTAGTCAGTGTCTTCCCCAAGAACCGATGCCCCATTGCAGCGAAAACAACCCATCAGCCGAAAATGGAACAGGACGAAAGACCCACAAGGCAAAACCAGGCACAAGCAAGAGGGGGAGAGAGAGAGAGAGAGAGACAAGAGAGAGAAGAGAGAAAGAGTTAAGAAGAATTCGGGCCGGCTCGCTGGTTTTTATGTTCATTCGTGCGTTGCCGATTTCCCATTTGGGGTTTTCTCAGGGTGCTGCACGGGAACAGGCTCGCCTCGCCCAGGAACCACTGAGACCGCGCCACGTCTCACGCGTGTCCCCCGAGCGACGCGCCCGATGACGTGGCTCGCGATGATTGCCTCGTCATTGTCTTCCCGCGGGATAGTCGGCACCTGATCTTTGTCCCTCCGAAGCTTCCGTGCTTCCCGGTTTCGCCCCGCGCGGCCAGTGACGAACGTACTGGAGATCACTCGCCCGCCGTCCGATTTTGAAACACGTAGGTCATCGCTGACGCCCGCTTGCGGGCCGCGTTTCGCTTGATGAACAGATCAGGCAGCATCGACGAAAGCGAGGGGATGTTTGCGAGCCTTTGGATGGACGTGCGAAGCAGGTGATCGAGTCCCGAGAAAGTTACGGTTTCCTTTTTTTAATTTATTTTTGTTTTTCTGTTGAAAATTTTGCCGTTCGGTTCTTTGACCAGACGCGCTTGCGGGGCAAGTTTTAATTTTAACAACGGAAATAGACTTTCGGGGTGAACTCTTTCCGGTTGTTATCTCTTTAAATCAGCTTCTTTGCATTGAACACCAAAGATTTGAAAAAAGCAAATATCTGATTTCACTTCAAAATAATCCAAGCTTGAATTTTGTTGCCTTTCATGATGTTGGATGTCTCGTAGGTTAATCATTTCCATGTTTACAATAATTTTTCAAGCTAAATACTGCGAAAACAAACAAATGGTGAGTTAGAATTTCCCAAAAACGAAAAAAAAAAAAAAAGTATTGAGAACTGAACCAACAAAATACTAACTTTTTTTCAAGATTTTTCCAACTCTAGTTAGAATTTCCCAAAAAGAAAAAAAAAAAGTATTGAGAATTGAACGGACAAATACTAACTTTTTCAAGATTTTTCCAACTCCTTCATATCACTCGCAAGAGAAAGATAAATTATCTTATGCTATATCAACTTGAGTGCTCTGGTCAATTTTTAGAAAATAGTTATTATTAAGTTTATATTCTAGGGATATAGAGTCTATTTGTTTCACAAATAATTAATAATTTAAAAATATGTTTTTAAAAATGATCACTTATATTACTTGAAATAATTAATCAACAAAAATATTTTCATTATCAACAACAATTTATATCTAAATATATTTGTAAATATTCATTGATTTTTGTTAATGATATAAATAATTATTTTCAAAAAATATTTTCTAAATCATTTATTTTTCATATAATAATGTTTCGTTTGTTTTGTGAACATATTTTGATAAAAACATCTTCCTTATTTTTCGACATATGGATTGTTTAAGAAAATAAGTCAACGGATGATGTTTTCATAGTCAACAAAAGGTCTATTGCTTGAAATTAAAAAAAAAAAATCTTTTTTAAAATTAAAAATCATTTTCAAAATATAATTATATCAATATTTGGACTAGAAACCATGCGCTCATTCCCGAGTCCCTAACATCTAGAATTGAGTCTTTAGCACTTGGTTTGGGAACTCGATGTCTAGGTCTCCAACATCGATGCATAAGTCCATCGAAACCAGAGCTAAGATACAGTGCTCATGCTCAAATACTCCAATAGGGCCAAACCTAAGACCTCAATACCCATGCTTGGGTCCACAAAGGGTAGCTCCAAAATCCCTATTTTGTGTTTGAAAAACCTCCACCCAAGCTCGAGTTCATCAAGACCAAGCTCAAGGACCTCGTGCTTTGTATTTGGGGTTCCCTACTTGACCTCATGTACCCAAGCATTGTGTTCTTGATTTTGGTTTCTATGGATGCAAGATTGATGCCAATGCTTTTCCTCGGGTCGAGTCCATCAAGGCTTGACTCGAGATCCTAGTACTTGTGCCTACTCTTCAATTCGTGTGCAAATCACTAACATCCGAATAGTATGTATTTTTAGAAATATCATATCAAATTTTCCTTTCAAAATGGTGAAATATATTTTTCAATTCTTCCTCAGATTTCAATTAAATATCAGAAATATTGTTATTTTCTAAAAAATGACATCGTGGACAGTATTTTTTTTTTTTCAAAAATGTAATATTTTTTTATGAAATAAATGATGCCTAGAGCTTAAGACAACAAATGAATTTTCTAGATTTAGATATAAAGAAAAGACTTGAATTTGACGTCCTGTTGAAGGGGGTGAACTTATTACATTCGTGGTCTTGATTTTTCGCAATCACTCATCATCTTTTCCTAATCAGCACACTTGAAAGGTTCCGATTCTTCGAGAATCACATAAGTCATCTTTTTATCTATGTTACTATTCTAATGACAAATCAAATTATGGTATTACTTTTCAGTTTTAATCAAATTGTTTTGTTATACCAACTAATGAGTCCAAAAAGGTATTTTGCTGCATTCAAGCTTTTTTTTTTTTTTTTTCTATTCCATATTTCGCTGCGTTCAGAGTTGATTGCACTATAATTGACACGTTATGTCTATTATTATCATTATTAGTTCCCGGCCTCGCCAACTGTTGGAAGGTGGCGATCGATTTTCGTTTTTTTTTTTTCTTTTTGGTCAACGCTGGCGATCGATTTCGCACTGCACGTGGGATATTCCAACACGCGTCGTCTGCCGTCTCTACATCCGTCGGATCGACCGTGGGCCGGGCCGGGTTCACGGGCCGAAAGGAGGCCTTGGGCTCCCCCAAGAATGCTGACCCACGCGGTCGTTGACTTTGTTTTTCTTTTTTCTCTTTTTTATTCCGTCTAACAGCATATGATAAAGACTTCCGTAAAATAGAATACTAGTATTAGGCAGGTAGGGGTAGTTGGTTTGCTGAGCTGGGTCTACAGGGACTCGCTCATCCAGGCTCATTTGACTTTGATGCAAATTTTCCCACTGTTTTATATGTCGCATAACCTAAGACGTCTCCATGTGGCCAGGAGCTACTATGCATTAGGAAGGGGACACTGGCTAATATTCTAATCACGTTATCGACCGGCGACCGAGCTTTTTGTTTGGGTTAAAAAAAATTTATATGTTTATTATAATCAAACACGAGAGAAACATAAAAAACTTTCAAGTAAGATAAATTCTAAAAGGGCTGCAAAACCAAACAAAACCCTCAAAAACAAAAGAGTAAGGCTTGTAATTATAAGTATGCCCCATCTCAAAAGATCAAATCCCTTATAGCATCCAAAAACAATAAGCGGCCGATCACCGAAACAATTAGTGATGGACATATGCCGAGATCTTTTCTTCCAAGGACTATGGCTGGTACTATGCACCTAGATTTGACGTTCTCAATACAATCGCCATATGGAAACAACAACAACGATAACGATAACGCACCACAAATTGAATTCTTTTAGAAAAACTCCAAGAATTAGATGTAGACAGAAAGAGAAATGCTCTCAAATTTAGATCTACACCTAAGTCAAGAGAGAAAAGTTTTCATCGAATCTTGGAGAAGTCATAGAATCACGTCTTGGACATCCTACTAACTTGACTGGTGATGATGTTCTCCCAAAATTTGTAGCTACAAGTAAATTACTGGTGACGATGTTCTCCCAAAATTTGTAGCTACAAGTAAATTTATTCACTATGACAAACAAAGGAAAGCAACAATAGTGAGCATAAATCCCTTAGATTAGATCGGGAGAGAAAGAGAAGTTTCCTTGAGGGAAGATTTTAACTCCAAAGAACATTGGCTAGTTCTATGGACGTCAGGTAACATTAAAAGGAGGGGAAGTTCGATGTGGGAGCAAGAATGATATTTTTCGGATATTCGACCATGACATGTTAACTAGGAGAAATTTGTATTGAAAAAACATAAAAAGAAGCCCCCTTAAGCAAGAATCTTCCTTGAATCTCACGTAAAGTGATTTGGAAGAGCATCATGTTAATGTGGCATTGATGGGCAATTGAAATATATTTGGAGTAATCGCCACGAATAAATTAAATTATGCCAAGGGGATGACAATAAAAAACTTCAAGAAATTGAAAGGTGAACTAAATGAATTCGAACTATCAAATCCAATGAGATTTTAACGAAATTCAACTGCACATGCTATTTTTTGGCCAAAAAAAAAAAAAAAAAAGAAAAGAAAAAGCTACACCCACTCGAGTGATTATTTGTTTCTTCCAACTCCCAGGGCATGGATAGCGTCCTACCCGGTTCCGACCGAAACCCCGCACCGAATGGATCGCTCTGGAATTCTTAATTTTTTCGGTCAAATGCCGTTCTGGAAATTTGATAAGGACATCGTAACTCATAATTTCATATCCCCTCCTCCTCCTCCTCCCCTGCTCTGTTTAAAATGCTCGTTGATGGTGGGAGAACTGGTGCAGACACCGAGCGAGTCGATCCGTAACATCGATCGATCGAGAGAGACTTGATCGGTGATAGCGGGCAGGAGAGAGATGATGGCGGTGGCGAGAGCAACAGCGTCTTCGAGAGCACTGACGAAATCCCTGCCCCTGCTCGGTCGCCTCCCGAAGCTCTCCACTGCTCCGACTCACTCGGGCCGAGCCCTAGGCATCGTCAGGGCCTTCTCCGCCCTCGTGTCGCCGCCGTCTAGGGCGGTGGTGTACGAGCAGCAAGGTCCCCCGGACGCCGTCACCAGGTCAGAAGAGAGATTAGCTAATCCACCGATTGAGTGATTGAGTGTGTGTGTGTGTGCGTGAGTGATTCCGATTGCGTGTGCTCGTGCATTGTGCTGTCGGCGTTACTGAGGAGCTTCGGTATTTTATTTTTTTGGTTTTCTGTTGCAGAGTGGTGGAGGTTCCGCCAGTTTTGGTGAAGGAGAATGACGTGTGCGTCAGAATGCTCGCCGCGCCTATCAATCCTTCCGACATCAACAGCATCGAAGGTTAGCGTTTCTCCTGCGTTACTGCTGTTTTGCTCGAGGTTGACCTGCCTTGAGCTTCTGTTTGATGGTGGACTGAGCATATCGCGGAGGAGTTCAATGTTTCGGGGACTTCGAGGCTACTGACGTATCTGTGAGGGCTTCTGTGTCCTATAAATTTGATTTTAGGCTTCGCTTCATCCTTAGAAACTAACCTGAATTCACGATAAAAACTAAAATGATTTGCGATAATGTCCTATTTATGCCTCATGCCTTCTTACTCATTATTCACCCGTGGACTTGATCTATGAGTGGATTATATGTCAGGATGAGTTTCTCTTTGGTTGCTGACATATTGGAAGAGAATAAAAGTCTAACTGTGAGATTCTGAGGCGGCTAATGCATCTTTCATGACTTCACTGTTTGACTTTGACAATTGTTGCTCCAGTTCCTGAGGAATATTGATATGTAGTTACAAAGTCAGATCATAATTCATCCAAGTACTATTTATTACTTTGGGTGAGGTTTATTTGATAATTCATGCATAAACTTTGATCTAGGTGTGTATCCGGTGAGGCCACAACTGCCCGCAGTCGGAGGACGTGAAGGAGTTGGCGAAGTACACTTAGTTGGCTCTGCTGTGAAGGATCTTTCTCCTGGCGATTTGGTCATTCCATCTCCACTCTCTTTTGGTAAAACATTCTTTCAGTATTACCTAAGTTTTAAAATGATATCAGATTAACTGTGTATCAGCCATGCTCATCTAGTTGATAACTTCTGAACAATTTCTTACTCAGCCAAAGGATATAATCTTCTATATTTGATGCAGCATGTTTAACGTTTAATTTGATTAGATGGAGAACAGAAACGAGTGAAATATCAACCAAAAGAAAGATTGAAACTGTTATACACATCTTAGTGATTGTCATCTTAAATAAAAGATACTTTTGCATTCCCTTAGTACTGACTTGTTTTGTTCTGCAGAACATCTGTGCCTAGCACTTAGCCCATTGTAAATTTGAGTGTGTTGAAAGGTGAAATAGTTTTTGTGCTCAGGGACATGGCAGACTTACATTGTGAAAGACCAGAGTGTATGGCAAAAAATTGATAAGAATTCTCCTATTGAATATGCCGCGACAATTTCAATTAATCCTCCGACCGCTTTGAGAATGCTTGAAGACTTCACCTCTTTGGAACCAGGTATATAGACAGTACAGGAGTCTCTTAGCTGTCTCCCAACTTTCACCGTAAGCAATTTATCCTAAGTTGTCCTAATCAGCTGTGATCATTAGGGGATTCGATTGTGCAAAATGCGGCTACGAGTATGGTGGGTCGATGCCTCATCCAAATTGCGAAATCCCGTGGCATCCATAGCATCAACATAATCAGGGACAGGTGCTCTCTTGAAAGCTTTCAGTAACCTCATAACTTTTATCTAACTACTGTTGTTTAAAACTTTTGTGTAGACTTTAGATAGCAAGGGTATGTGTGGGTTTGCTTTTATTTCTCTTTTCTGTGATCTGCCTTAACCATTGCTAGGAAGCCCTTTTTTTTCCTGGAACGCATTGAGCTCTTGTCTACTCAGCTTCTGAAGTAGCTTTTGATGCTTACACAGCCTGAATTATATCTGAAATTCAACTCTTTGGGGACTGAATTACTTGTGGCAACTCTGTCTTTTCCTGTTCTAATTATGAATGTTGCTGGTGGACTAAAAGTTATGAACAATTGCCAGATGCACAAATATGTTGATTATGTTAGGTTGTGGCGGTGATATATCAATTTACAAATTGAAAATGTGTCAAAATAATTAGCATTCTGGTATCTCTGGTTTGTTTTTTGGAAGCTGGTGTGATTGATTGAGATCTCTTGCATCGAATAACAGGGAGAAGTGGACCCTGAGCTTGTGTTACTGAAGCTGACCCTTTTAAGCTTGAAGTAACACTGAGTGTGATCACTGATTTGAGGAAATATAATCTTTGGCTAGGTGCTAAAATGGGCAGGAATTTATGTGGCTGACTGAGCATTAGTACATGCATTGGCATGCAAGAATGGTTCTGTTATGAGGGCATTTTGAGGAACTGATTATGTTGAACTTATCAAAGAAAATAAGAAGGTACTTTAGGTTTGTGTAGGTACATCAACTAACATCCTTTAATCTCCCAATATAAAGATGAGGTTTTGTGATGAGGTAACATGTATTTGGAAAGACTAGAAGGACTTGTTTTTTGAATCTATCGAAGGCGAAGGCAGTTAACTGTAGTGTGAATTGAACAGAGATCTTTCTGCATTGCTTATCAGAAGTGACTTGTTACTGTCGATGCTTCTTCTACTATTTTTGCAGTCATCATGTGTTCTAGATGTTGATTGCTGGTATGTTTAGATCATCATACTGCTGGGCATTGGTAATTCCATCTTTTTCAGTTGCTGGTGGAAACTTCCTTTTAGTATATCTAAGACCTCCCTCTGCTTTGCAACTTCTTTTGGAGTGAAATTTTCCTCCTTTTCTTTTAATTCTGTGATGAGACACAAAAAGAGGTCAGAAAACACTTTGTGGTGCTTGACGCATTAATTTAGTAGGGCTCTCTCAGCCAGCTTATTAGTTCATGCTATGACATCTGAGCTCAAATTTGATAGAATTCTTTATTTGTTTTCCAACTTAGCAGTTAGCACTGCATATCAGTAACTAAATTTGAATTTTACTGTGCTTTTGTGGCCGTCCTTTTCCTGTGACAGAGCTGGCTCTGATGAAGCAAAAGAGGCATTGAAGAAACTTGGTGCTGAAGAAGTGTTCACTGAGAGCCAATTAGAAATAAAGAATGTCAAGAGTCTACTGGTATCATCCATCCATTAATCCATTCTACCATATTCTCATGCATGAAAAACATCCATGTTTGGCTATCGGCACATGAGTTCTTTATTTACATCTTATTGACTTGCTACTAGGGTGATCTAAAAGAACCTGCCCTTGGATTAAACTGCGTTGGTGGCAATGCTGCTTCCTTGGTGATGAAATTTTTGAGGTGTGACAAATGTCAAATTCGTGTTTAGTCCTTCCCTTATCTTTCTGTAGGGAGCTGATTTAGTTTTGTTCTCAGGCGGGGAGGAACCATGGTGACATATGGTGGGATGTCTAAGAAACCAATTACAGTGTCAACTTCATCTTTTATCTTCAAGGTAAATTAAGAAGTGGCGAACTAAATTTTCCACCGATGGTTAGGAGGTTATTTCAGTCAAGCCATACAATTTGATTTGTCTACATTTCGGTCTTGGTCTGGGTCAATGCCCTATAGTTTTATCTTTTTTGTCTAAATTTGGCCCAAAATCTCAATTTCAGTATTTGACGCAACCAAATTTGAGCGAAAAAAATTACCCCTGGAGTCAAGACTAAAGGGGAGTACATAAATCAGTGAGACAATGGTTCTTATGGTTTGCAGGATCTTTCTTTGAGGGGATTTTGGCTGCATAATTGGATGAGTTCAAATGATGTAATAGGGTGTAGAAGAATGATAGATCACTTGCTCGAGCTAGTGCAGGATGGGAAGTTAAAATACGAGTATGTCTTCAGTAACCACCACTCAAATTGCTGTATTTAGGTCTCCATATCTTTATAGTGTCTCTAATAGTTTTTATCTTCAAGATAGTGTGCTTGGACTGTGGATGCATATGAATTTCTCCATATCATAGTGAATTTCTCCAAAAGTGTGCTTGGAATGTGGAGCACATGAATTTCTCCAAAATTGCAGGGAGTTGGTTCCTTTTAGTGATTTCCACATTGCATTGGATAAATCATTGGGGAAACTTGGAAGCCATCCTAAGCAAGTCCTGAAGTTCTAGGGCTACTGAATATTTAAGGGCAGTGAGAAGATCAAAAAATTCTGCATCATATCCTTCAGACGATCAACTGTTTTGAAGTTGAGGCACGGGATCAACTGAGCACGATAACTATGTATCTTTTCCGTTATTATTTTTCCCTTTTCATAAGTTATGCATCTTTTCTGTTGAGGTAATTTCGTTGCTGCTTATTTTCAACAATTTCCATTATGAATTTGTTTTGCATCATGCCTTCCAATCTAAAACTAATCTCATGCTCTGCCATAACATGATGGCTGAATTTGGAGATCCAAACATCGGCCCGCTTGGTATTGGAAGGGTCTAGAAAGGTTTCAGATTTGCCAATTACGATTCTCATATACACGTAATAAGGAACATTGGGATACTTCCCAAAAATCATGTAATCAAACATGGCATGGATTGAGAAAAAGAGCAAGAAGAACCAAAAATTCTTCATTTGATCTAAACCTAATTCAAATGGGATGCAAAGGGAAAACACGGAATGGAAAGATCGTGTCAGCTTCTAAAGAATTGATGATTGTTCAAATGCCACGGAAAGAAAAGGCATCTTTTGTCTAGACAATGTCAAGGACCGCACTCCTTTCTCAAGATAAAGGAGTTGGACCAGGATGAGCAGATTTCAAATTCATTTTTAGCCTTGGAAAATTTAGAGAGAAAATAAATTCCCCACAAAAGTGGCTTCCTATCATGCACGATTTTGAAATACTAGCATTTTGCTTGGCCGAAGAGATGGGCCTCGAAAGGCCTCGAAAAATGGAAGATTATAAGTGATTGGAAGATTATCCATGCTGACACCTCAAAACACTTAATGTAACGTTTGGTTAATGGTCATGGAATCATGAAAGGAATCCCAAACTGTAAAATCAAATAGAGGACAATAATTGGGAAAATGTTCCAGGATCTTATGTGGTTCTTCATCCTGTTTCTATCTCTAGTTTTCTGTTATTCGCTTTGTATACGTTGATTGGAGACGCATGCCCTTTCTTGCACGTACAACATATATGTTATTTTAAGAGATGGGCTTCATTCGGTGAGAATAATTCAACATGGAATTCCACTTTGATCCCAACCTAAGAAAAGAATTTCTGAATCAATTTAGTAATTTAGACTTTTTTTTTTTTTTTCATAAAAAATAAATAATTCGATAAATATTTTCCTAAAAATGATCGTTTATATCATTGAAGTAATTATTTAATAAGAAATATTTTTATTATTCATAATAATTTGTCCAAATATTTTTCGCAGAAGGTAAACAATTTTTAGTTTGTTTGTTTTTATAAGCAATATAAATAATTATTTTTATGAAATGTATTTCAAATCATTCTCTTAATCAAAGATACACTTCCTTTACATTTGTGCTATAGTTCCATCTTCATTCTCGATCGTATTATTTAATCATCCGAGCCAAAAGTAAAGCAAAATATCTATGTGCTCTAAATAGGCAATAATACTCCAGCTTTTCATCAGCCAACATTAGTTTTTCTCATGGACCAATGGCATCTGTTTTTTTGGTCGTCGTAGTCAAAAACTAGATTGGAAATTAGAACACCTTTTGAATGGAGGAAATTATGTAAAGCCAAAAGGAGCAACATGGACGGACCATTTTTCTTAGCCATCGCATCAACAAACAAACGGATAAAATTATGGAGATGCAATCCTATTTTGATGACAGCTTAGCAGTGTACTAATTGCCGGCCAATGGAAGCATGTGATCATCGTCTTTTACCGAGACAATGATTGATTAGATAGCCTCGTTGATGACATGGAATTGACAAGCGGTACCTCCACTAGTGCATCTACTTTCGGAAAAGGATGGATTCCCACTATATTCTTTCGTGCCTTGGCCTAGAATAAGGCGCAAGGGAGAGCATTAAATTCCAAAAATAAGCCTATTGACATTTCTCTATTGGGTGCTTAAATCAGAAGAAAAACAACGTAATCTTATCATGTCATGCTGTCATCGTTATACTTAAATAGTCAAAAATAATTGAAACGCCATGTTAGATGAATTCAATGAGATTTAGGTAAAATGTTTTATAGCATTTTCCCTTGTAAGTTTAGGACTACGTTATTTCAGTTAAAAAGTTTATACCTTGATAGGTTTGAAATTTCAGTATAATAATTTTAGGGGAGAGATTGTGCAATTATCTTGGAAATATGACAATTCGGTTTTCTCAATCTCGTGCTCACACTCAACTCAATACAATATATATACTTGCATCAGACTTGATCAAACTCTAATATTAAAAACTAAATTATAGTGTAAAGCTTCGAACTCTATCTCAAGTTCTCAAAAAAAATTTCAAAAATAATGATTTTTTTTTTCATTGTCCTTAGTAAAATCCTTTAAATTATTAACAAGGCTCGCAAATCACATTACTGTAGTATTACAAAATTTGACACCTCCGACATGGCAATCCATATTGTTAGATCCAAATACATAAAAGAAAGGGGTGAAGGGTTTTTTTATACATATAAAAATATTTATCTTTCTAGAACCAGCACCTTATTTAAAAAAAAAAAAATTATATGCCATTAAACCGTTAATTTGCAATAAGAAACTTATAGAGTTTAGGGAAAAAGAAATTACCAAAGCAATTTATAGAGTTTCAATTAGGATATGCTTTCTCTTCTAGCTCTAGCAGCCCCATTAGGTTGAAATTCATCACTTCAGCCAATAGTGCAATTGCCAAGAACTTTGTATTGCGCGGACTCGACTCCTCCTACGGCTATCTCACTATAGACTAAATAATTATTATATCTCTTTCAATAGCCGTTCTCACACCTTGTGCACACAACACGGTAGACATATTCTCCCTCAAAATTATTTAACCACACTTCTAAGTGTTTACAAATAATCATTCGCATATTTCGTCTCTTACCTAAACAATTGCATTCTTTCTAAGCACGACCACTTCTTCCGTGTGTATACAAATGATTTCGGCACCCTTGCTAACTTTTAGGATCAAAACTAAATAGGTTATAATCACAAGAACACTCAATGTGTTTTGAATTTTCTTGTTGCAAGCATTCAATCACAAACTACGTTTTACTCGTAGTTTGTCCTTATAGGCCTCCAAAAACAACCCTCCTGTTTCAACGATCTGATTCAAGTCGATCATAGAATGAGTTTCATTTCATCACACAAAAAAGAGACATTTGGAGGGGATATTTAGTGATCATCAACAAATGAAAAAATCAAAATGATAAGGAGAGTGAGCAGAAGTTGGTAAGTTTATAAATTGACTTATTATAGTGTTTGCAATTTATTTACGATGCTTGTAAAGTTTCCAAAGAGTCGGTTATTTTTTAATTCATTTCAAAGTTGGTAAATTTCTAACGGCATTGATAAGTTATTGATAGGTTTTTTGGCAATCAAATTGACGGTCATGCTTTTCTTTTATCGACTGTACTAGATGTTAATGTTGGCTGGGTCTGCCTGTGTGGGGCCCGGTTAACGTTAATAAATAAAAGAAAAGGTCAAAAAGTCAAAAATGCAATAAAGGAAAAGAAAGGCGGGCTGCTCGTTCGGAGAAGACAGGAAATGGGCTGCCAAATATCGTCGTAGTTGACTCAAATTTCAATTTGTTGTTATAAGACCGAGATAGATGAGTCGAGACAGGCGAGTCCATCAGTTTCATTTGTCGATCAGTTTGTTCATTGAACACTTTTTCTAAATTATCTCAAATTTTTCCAATCACGATTAGGATTTCTTACTTCATATATATTAATCCACTTTTACGGTAACGAAATGTCATTATATTGTTGATATCAAATCTCTAATATATTACTAAAGAAGAACCTCTGTGCATCTTACTGTTTTTTGTGATTAGTAAAAGTTTTTAAATAGTCCATGATTTTTTTCAAATTGAATTTTCCACGTAAACTTGTTGTGTTTGCTTTTGTCTGTTTTTATCATTTTGGCATTATTTTTATTCATTACAAGATTATATTGCGGGAATATATTGCCTGTTATTATAGGGGTTGAGTCGATTTTGGTCCATTTAACCTTGGGAAGAAATTGATTCTACATTAGGTTAATTTTTGATGAATTGTTGCCGGTTCTCTCGAACTTTATATCAGTAATTTTGGAAATCCATCAAGTAAGGGAAATTTTCCACACTTTCCTTTAACTACCCAGCACTCAGTCCTGAAAGCTTGTGTCAGCCACATCTTTTATTTTTTGTCTCATCTATCAATAGCATTTGATTTTATGGTCTTCGTCGTCGTGAAAAAGGATGATTTCTATCCCAATCGCGTCCTCATCGGCGTCTTGATTTTTTTGTCTCATCAACCAATAGCATTTGATTTTATGGTCTTCGTCATCATAAAAATGTATGATTTCTGTCCCTATCGCATCCTCTTTGGCATCTTTGATTTTTTCGTCTCATCGACGAATAGCGTTTAATTTTATGGTCTTCATCGTTGTGAAAAATATGATTACTGCCCCAGTCGTGTCCTCATCGGCCCAAAGCATTTTACTTGCTTTTCCCCAAACTACTCCATAATTGCCTCGAACGCGTTGACGCAGCCACATTCTACGACTTTTAGCCATTTCGTCTTCACCTATCGAAGGGATGATCCTGTCAAAAATGTTGTCCAGCAAATTTCTTGTTCTCCCCCTTTTCTTGAAGTTGATAATTTTATGCTCAAATGAAAATCCTAATTAGCTACTCCTGATCAAATATGGCTGTTTCTCTCTCCTCTTTCAATATAGTCCGATTCGAGTTGATAGCAAAGAGAAAAGAGGGCATGTCTCGACAAGGCTTGAGCCTCGGCGGTAGTTGGGGAGGCCTCTAGCTCACCAGATCGGTAGGCCGAGCTCAAGGCTCACTAGATTGGCAAGGCTCAAGCCTCACTTGATGCCGGCGAGCTCGAGCCTCACTTGGCTAGAGGGAAGAGAGAGATTACGAGGCTTTAGTCGAAAATGGGTTTTAAATTCATTCCATTTAAGATCCATTTATCTTAAACCTTCAATTTTTAAACCCATTAAACTAGTTTCTTTAAAAAATAAGTGATTCATATATAACACATATATGATTTAAATAGGTCATATATGGGTTTAAAATCCAATTTACCACCTCTAGCTGTAAGTGGGTTGATTTCTTGTGAAGGGTTCGAACTTTGTCGATTCCATATGCCGAGAGTGTGAAGCATCACGTTGGCCGAGTCGACCAGGGTTTTTCCGGGCTTGTGCGTTAACGTGGAAATACGAAATTGTTCCTCGCCTCCCAGATAAACCGAAGGATAATAGCTACCAGTTCAATGGTGAGATCTTTCCTTGTCTTGCCACGGAAGATTCTGAAGCCACACTTCAATTCGTGTTATATTATGATCTGAGAAATGGATGTTTACTGCGGGGTTCGTCCAAATCGGTTTCGTCCAGGGGCACGATAAGAAGAGATGCGCCAATATTCCTTTTTTCATACTTTCTTGCAAGATTGATTGCAGTATTATTTTTCAAGAGTCGTGCTTTGATTGGATATGTTCATGCTTCGGAGGAGGCTTGTGAAATTTTGAAGATGACTCGCATCATACCTGTCAGCATGCAGGGATGGAACTATCATATATTTTCAGTGGGGTCAATGCCCTAAAGACCGTAAGATAAGGTATTTCATTTAACAAAAAAATTATAAAGATGCGATCGAGCTATTTATTGATTTGAAGTAATTTTTCTACGCAATGTTTGACTTGAAATCAATGCTTTGACATTGAATCATGAATGTGAAAAAAATTCGGTTTCAAATCCCTGTACTCAAGCTTGACTCAATATAGTATATAGGGCTCGAAATTGAACTCGATTCAACTCCATTATTAAAAGCTCGATTCTACTCATTTAACTTGTTACGTAGGATGTTTCTTTCTATTTTTCCTAATCATATACTGTACCTTCTGCATAGCTTGGTCATGCCATTTGATTGCTTTATCTTCCAACTGTATCAAGCCTCGTGTTTGATTGGAGGTGCGGTTGTCCAGTAGTGCAATGTCTAAGCCCGATAATTTTTTGATAATTGTTTATCTTTTTACTTTTCTGTTTTTTGCGTCATAAAGAAGTTTATAGTACATGGAAAGACAAGATACTGGTTTTGATTCATTGCAAGTTAGCGCATGGTCCCTTAGAGGGCGATGAGGAGCCTAATTAGATTGATGAACAATGGAAGTTACTAAAACGGCAATGTGGGGTTTCATTACGCATCATCAGTTGGATTTTATTTCTTTAGATAAACTATAAGGATCCCATCCCACTGGTCCTTTTGCTCTTCCAATTTCCTTCTTTTGACAATGGAAAACCGTAGCCACAACAACATTGATATAAATTTAGGAATCGTTATGCTAGCCGTATCCTATGAGAAACAATTGATGTCGTCTCATCCATTGATCGTTAGACTTTCAGGATTATATGTCACAACCACACTTCCATTCACTCACACAACACTCCCTGGATATGTCCTTCCTCAACACCTCATTTCGAGTTGGGATTAATAGTTCCCCATACATATTGGAGTATGAAGCCCACCCAAAAAATTGAATAAAATAATCCATTCTATTTTGTCGGTATCACCAACTGACTTAGTTCCAATGACTCTCTTCGAAATATGAGGCAATAATAGAGCAAATCTATCAAAACGGTTCTCCACCAAGAGCAGGAACTCTTTTATTATGTATGTTGGATTGATTGGTCGATTTACGACATTTTGTATAGAAATTACGAAAAAAATGCAAATAGTTATAATTCGTTATAATTCAAAAATTTATTTATCGATAACCATAAAACTGTTCATGTATTATAAGAAGAAATTTGAAAAACCCTCCAACACAAAAGTTATTCATCACATCGAATCTCTAACATTGCATAGTAGAGTAGACGATCTATCACATTGCATCATTCAAGTTTCACACACAAACATAAGCATACCATAAAATAAGAAAGACTATTGTAATTTCTATCTCATTTATTGTCTAGATTAGACAAGCTGCTCCGTCCAGTGCCCACAGGGCATTTTCACTTGAAAAAAGCTGGTACTCTTCCATGCTTGCACTTCTCACAAATAAATGGGCCATCTGTGTCTGCAAATTGCCCCACTACAGCCGTTAGCCACCCCCACTCTACAGCCGCCGTCGCCGCTGCTGCCTCTGCCCTCACCGGCACGAGCACGAGCACGGGCATGAGCACGAGCACGGTGGCCCCGGCGGCCCCGGTGGCCCCGGCGGTCCCTTTGGCCCTGGTGGCCCTGGCGGTCCCTTTGGCCCCGGTGGCCCTGGTGGCCCCGAGGGCCCCAGTGGCCCCGAGGGGCCCGGCAGCCCCGGCGGCCCTAACTTCCCTACTTGCCCCGGCGGCCCTGATGGCCCTGGCTTCCCCTGCGGCCCTGGTGGTCCCGGCGGCCCCTGCTTCTTTGGCTTGCAGATGCAGATGCAGTAGAAAAGGAAACCACAAAGCATGATGGCAACAATGACTAAACCAACAATAACCCACGATGGAGTGTTATTGTCGTTGTACGATACGGAATTTGGATCTATCCATGCCGATGGAGGAGGAAAGTACTGGAAACTCGGATAAGTTTGTGGATAGTTATTGTTCTCCATCAAGAAAACCCTGTGGAGGTAGTTCAATTCAAGCGGTGAGCTTACAAACATATTGTAAAGCATCAATTCAAGAGGCAATTTACTTTTTTAGGGAAAAGACCACCAAAAACCCCAAACTTTGCTCAAAGTGACAAATTTACAAAAAAACTTTTTTGGTAACGTGAAAAACTCCAAATTTTTCAAAATGTAACACATTTATTCCATTAAGGGCATTTTTGTCTTATTTTTTTTTTTTTAATATTTTTCCTTTTTCTTTTTATATTTTTATTTTTTTTTTTCTTCTTCTTCCCTCCCTCCATCGGCCATGGCGGAGGGAAGCCGCCGTCCGGCAAGGGCTGCCTCGCCCGAGCCGATTAGGGTAAATGTGTCACATGATAAAAGTTCGGGGTTTTTTGCGTCAAAAAAAAAAGTTTAGAGTAAATGTGTCATGATTGGCAAAATTCAAGATTTTTCATGTCACAAAAAAAAGTTTGGGGTAAATTTGTCACTCTGGGTAAAATTTGGGATTTTTCGTGATTTTTTTCCATTTTTTTTATCGTGATGAATTGATCATATGATCCGAACACGAGATCGAAATGATTCAACATGGAATTCAACAAGATATAATGTGAGTGGAAGTAGGTGCTTGCACATATACCTTCACAAGATGGACCGAGCAGACCAGTGAATGATGTTGCTGCAATGCTTAGGCGACTTACAAAGAAGTGGGAATTTTTATCTGGTGGCCTCCTTGTCCTGATAACTCTCTATTGCCGCCCCAAGCCCCCCCTTCTCTCCCTCTTCTTATAGGGTGGGTTAGGTAAAGTGTTCTAATCAATGCATCACTTGTCTTGACAACTCTCCCCTTCTCCCTCTTCTTAGGGATGGATTAGGTAAAGTGTTTTAATCAATGCATCACTCGTCTTGAAGACTCGCGATTGTTGCCCCAAACCCACGCCCCCTCTCTCCCTCTTCTTATGGGGTGGGTTAGGTAAAGTGTTTTAATCGATGCATCAATCATCCCGATAACTGTCGATTGTTGCCCCAAACACACACCTCCCCCCCACCCCCCTCCCCCCAAAACCCCAACCGCGGGTCTAGGTAAAGTGTTTTAATCAATCAATGCATCACTATAACTCTGATTGTTGCCCCAAACCCACACCTCCCCGGTTCTCTCATAAAGCTAGGAAATTTCATTCATGTGCCGAAGACCCAAAAATTATCAAAATAATTATAAATCTATTATAATTGTGTCAATTTAATTTTAAACATTTTTTTTTACGAATTGAGTATTAAACCATTTATATTTATGTCCATTAAGTTCGTCTAATCAAAATTGACCAGCCAGCACTAACATGAACACGAGGCGTCTTACGTGGCGTCATTGATGCTGACATGGATAATTTTTAGTAATATTGTAATATTTTTTTCGATTTTTATTCCTATTTTTCTTTTCTTTTTTTTTCTTTCTTTCATTTTTTTTTTCTTCACTCCCTTCTTTCTTTGGCTAGTCGCTAGCGACCATTTGAAATGAAGCTTCAGGAAGAATGGCGTGAGCTTTAACTAATGTCCATACTTGATCATGTCTTCACGCGCGATGTTCAGGAGTTGGGAATTAGGCCCATTAAAATGATACATGTGTTTGACTACTCACTGTCTAAGGTGGTAAGATTTTGGTGAAGGGACAAGAAAAACAATTAGTTCGAAATGAGGAATTATTATATGCTCTACAAAACGTGTGACCCGATATCATCTCGATCATTAATCAAGTAGATCTTGCAATGAGCCCCCGGGATCAATTGTTGAACTGGGTTTCGACATAAGATTTATAGAATATACAGTAACATTTCATGCAAAACAGGGCTACAGACGTGACTTGAAAAATAAAATTCACTCTACGATCCAAAATCAAGTCCACAAAAACTTATTTAAAGCCGAACTTTTAAGGATATAAGCGACCCACTGTCAATTCGTTTCTCTTTCAAGTATTCTAAAAACGTAGGAAAACGTTCTAAGATCCTCCTGAACTTAAACTGTCTTAGATGGACACATCAACAGATCACTAACTTCAGTCCTCGTGTTGGTCTATTCTTGTCCACATCTCTCTTATGTTCACGGGACTCCTGTCCGAACGATATTAAAAGACAGCCATGTGGTCAGCTAATTAGAACGGTGGAATTAAAGAAGAAACGTGGGAAAAACGACGTAAAGGCAAAGTCCGTTGTCTCGTCACCGTCGGCCACGATCGCGTGTTTTTGAATCTTGTCCCTCCGACTTTATTCGCCATCACATCATTTTCTCCCCCCAACTGCGGGACTCTCGAGTCTGTCGCTACCCTTACGTCGCAATGATAGTTCCGGTGCCATAACAAAAGACGCTGGAGAGATCCGATAAATGCATAAATTGAATCTAATCGAAAATGGTCAAATTCAAATTAATATATTTTATTCATTTTGACTTATTTTCATACAATACGAATCGCGTTACTCATACTTGACCTAATTCATATCTGATTTGACTTATATTTCTAAAATACTTCCATATTTAAATTAATTTAAGAAAATCCAAAATAAAATGAGTCAATTGTGAACTTATTTAATACCCATATTATTTTGAATTTAAGTCGATCATAAAAGCAAAAAATAGTCTTATAACCCATTTTAACAAGTCTACCATCAAATAAACATGATATCCCGACATTTACGAAAAATTGTCCCAATTATGTCACATCGCACATACATGTGAGAAGGAAGATTGGGACATCTCCCAAAAGTCAAGTATGTAACCGACATCGCATCGGTTCATAAAATAGTAAGAAGAACCATAAATTATTCCTTTAATTCTACTTGATTCAAATGGGATGCTGATTGCCTTTGGGGAACAACATATGTGAAACGCAATAAGCGAAATACATAGAAGACTAGCGACTGATAGTCACTAATTAAGATATGGAAAAACACAGGATGAAAAGATTACGTCGGATTCCAAAGAGTTGATAATGTTCAGAAACCACAAAAAGAAAAAGGCGTCTTTTGTGTCAAGAACCACACTCCTTTCTCAAGATAAAGTCGACAGCGTCCTTTACAATGTCCGTGACCTGCATAGGTAAACATAAAAGAGTTCAATCGGGGTAACTGATTTTTGGATACACTTTTAACCTTGGAAAATTTGGAGAGAAGTCAAATTCCCCATGAAAGTTGCTTTCAATTGTGCATATTTTGGAACTACTGACATTTTGCTAGGCTAAAGAAGGAAAATATTCAATCATGTTTCATCCAACCGATTTAGAATTGACCGATCACCTAGAGCATAGCAAATCAAGGTATGTAAGTATGGGAGGGTTTTTAATGCTGAGAGCTCAAAACCACTTGAGGCCACGTCGGGTTCATGGCCATGGAATCATGAAAAGGAATCTCAACCTAAGCCATCAAATTCCTAGATGTGGGGTTCATTCTCTATTGTTTGGTTTCAATTTACATATGAAGGGAGAAATGTCCGATGTGAGATGCAATTTGAGGTAAAAACATGTCAGAAATGGAATGCGTAAAATATTTCTTCCATCCACATATCTAAAGTGGCTAATGAAAAACTAGGGATAGACATAGAATGAAGAACCGCAAACGATGCCCCGACAATTTCCCGATTATTGTCATCTAAAATGATCATACAGTTCACACAATCATTTCGCAAACACATTACATACAGTTCCTCAAAATCTCTTGAGTAAAGCATTTCACACATAATCTGCAACAATGAAGATAAAGCTATTCCCGCATAACTTGAAACTATTTCACAGCTGTTACCTCAAGCCATTGTGATATTCTTATCCTTATTGTGTTTTGAGTCAAAGACCCAATCACGAGAACAAATGGAGTGACAGCAACTCAGCCGAGTGTGTTAATGGAACTTTATATTCCTGCCCAAGCCAACGTGATGCTCGTAGTTGGCGTCTCCATAACAAACCAGACGAGTTTCGCAATGAGGGCCATGGAGAGAGATGGAAGAGAGAGAGAGAGAGAGAGAGAGAGAGAGAGAGAGAGAGAGAGAGAGAGAGTTCTAGCTTTCTAGGATTTGAAGATTTATGAAGCTCAAGAGTACTGAGCATGTTGGGTTCGTGAATGTTTTTTCCTCCTAAGAATCCCAGTACCACCTTTACCCGAGCAATCCAGTTCTGCATTAGGAGTATCCGTTAACTAGGCACTTTGATTCTATGATCATAAATCCATCCATAGATGAGCTGTAATGGCATTCCATTTCCTGTTTATCACTCCAAGATGAACAAACAAGGCCTAAGTGATTACACGATGTACTATACTTCTTAATGTTTTCATGGTGGAATCAATGATCTGCAGTCTCAACCATGGCTTTCCAGAGGATCATGTATCTAAAATCTCTAAACCAAAGAAGTGAACATGCACATGATTCGCTTACTTAAGAACCTACCATCAGCTCACCCCAACGTACATGCAAGGAGAGATGAGAGAGATAGATAGAGAAATGTTTGGATTTTGTTAAGAGTGCGAATACCAACCAAGTCCGCAGGAAGTTCTAAATGATTATCTTTTCCCTTGAATACCCCAGTCCTTGTTAATATAGAAAACCAAGGATCTCTTGCCTGAAAGAGTTGTTATCAGTACTGGTGATTATGTCCATAAATAAAATTACTGATATGATAATATACAATTCTCAGTGTGAAATATACCGGTCGTGTGCCTATAATGTTGATTTTTGGGTTATCTACTATCATGTATAGTGTTATGAAACAACGAATTCCGAGTATGTATTACTCTCCACATTTAGGTTGCTTAACAAAGATGGCATAAGATTCTTTAACAAGGTCTCAGCATTTCCATAGACAAATGGATTTGGCCTCCCATATGATGTATACACCAGCGGAATGGGATGTGTTCTGCAGAATAGGGACAAGTAAACAATGCATAACACAAGATTGAAGATTAATGCATGTCACTATGCTACATTGAGGTAAACTAGGCCCACACAGGGATCTTATAGGCCATTCTTTAATTTTTTCTGGAGTATATTAGATCAAACTTCGTGCAAAGCTAAACATCAAGAAGCTGAAACCTTACTATCTTACATGTTATAGATTGCTTCTAACGCAATCCTCAAAGCTCCCATACCCAGACGCTCAACAGGAAAAATAGCCTGCCTCTACACTTTGTCAGCTAGTCATCAGCCAGTCTTTAGTTCCACCATGGCTTCAAAAACTCAAGATTGCAGCTGGCGTCACAAATGGCATAGCTTAATTGGTATTTGAGGTCATTATTTGCAAAAAACAGGTGCGGTTGCTTTCCAGCCTCCCTTCCAGGAAGCCATCCAGTTCTCAATATGTCATAGAGCGCCTAAACCCAAACTTGAGTATCATGGAATTTTTTTAATGTACACAGACAGAGATAGATGATAACACTCCCTTTTTATCACCTTTTCCAAACTAGATGTCAGCACCCACTAGACTTTTAGAAAGATGATGACTAAAGTTGCAGAGTAGTTACTGAACAACCAAACAGAGCCTAGTGACTTTTGATAGTCAATTCAAAGATTTAAAACTTGCGTGACGAAAAGCCTAGTATGGACTCGACAGCCAAATTAGATAATCTAAGAAAGGACAAGATCCTTTAGAGTGGTCATAACCTGAGTATCTCTGCTCCAGTCAACAGAATCACTAACTACAGATGCTGCTTGAACTCTCTGTGTTTGCACAACAATTTTTCTCTTTCCTATCATATTAGAAGTGCTATTCCGGTCAATGTTTGGCTTAGTTGTCCATCTCTTGTATGGTGCCAGTGGATCAATGGCATCAAAGTAGCTAGTGTACTCATCAATTGACAGAATGTTTTTGCATAAAAAAGACACAAGCAGAAAGAGGGTCAACTAGAGGGAAAAAAATTGAGAGAGAGAGAGAGAGAGAGAGAGAGAGAGAGAGAGAGAATCAAGTTGTTGGAGTTCTCGTTCCAGGTGAAACAGTGTTGAACTTAGACGACTAAGAAGATATATGGAGAGGAGTTCTCTGCGATTACTCAACTCCCCGAGAACTTGAGTGATTTTTATTAACTTTGCTTGCTCCTATTTATTACCTAGACATCTCCAATATCTATTTTATTAGATACATAACTTTATCCTTATAACTTTTGAAAGCTTTCAGTAACCTTGACATGATATAACTTTTGTTGAACTATTGTTGTTTAAAACTTTTGTGTAGATCATAGATAGTAAGGACATGTGTGGGCTTGCTTTTATTTCTCTTTTCAGTGATCTGCTTTAACCATTTCTAGCAAGCCTTTTTTTTTTTTTTTTTCTTTCGAGAGCACATTGAGCTCCTTGTCTACTTAGCTTCTAAAGTAGATTTGGATGGTTGTGCAGCCCGAATTATATCTGAAATTCAAGCTATGTGATGACAAGTTGGAACTCTTTGGGTACTGAATTACTTGTGGCAACTCTGCCTTTTCCTGTTCTAATTACGAGGGTTGCTGATGGACCAAAAGTTATGAACAATTGCCAGATGCACAAATTTATTGATTATGTTTGGTTGTGGCAATGTTATATCAATTTACAAATAAAAAATGCACCACAATATTTAGCATTTTGGTATCTCATGTTTGTTTTTTGGAAGGTGATGTGATTGATTGATATCTTACATCGAATAACAAGGAGAAGTTGACTTAGCTTGTGTTACTGTAGTTGACCATTAAAGCTTGAAGTAACAATAGAGTGTGATCATTGATTCGAGGAAATTTTAACTCTGGTTAGGTGCTATAATGGGTAGGAATTTGTGTGGCTAGCTGAGCATTAGTACATGCACTGGCATGCAGAATGTTTTTATTATGAGGGCATTTTGAGAAACCGATGATGTTGAATTTACCAAAGAAAATAAGATAGTACTTTAGGTTGGTTTAGGTAAATTAACTAACACCCTTCAATCTCCCGATATAAAGATGAGGTTTTTTGATGAGCTAAAATGTGCATAAAGACTAGAAGAAGTTGCTTTTTGAATATGCTTTTTGAATCTACTGAAGATAGAGGCAGTTAATTGTAGTGTGAAGTGAAAAGATATGTTTCTGCATTGCTTATCAGAAGGAACTTGTTACTTTTGATTCTGCTTCTACTTTTTTTTGCAGTCATCATGTGTTCTAGATGTTGATTGCTTGTATATTTAGATCAACATATTGCAGGGGATTGGTGATTCCATCTTTTTTGGTTGCTGGTGGAATTTCCTCTTAGTAGATCTAAGACCTCTCTCTATTTTGCTACTTCCTTGGAATGAAATTTTCCTCTGTTTTTCTCAATTATGTGATGAGACACAAATGAGGTCAGAAAACACTTCGTGGTGCTCGACACATTAATTTAATAGGGCTCTCATCAGCTAGCTCTTTAGTTCCTGCTATGACATTTGAGGACGAATTTGGTAAAATTCTTGATTTCTTTTCCAACTTAGCAGTTAGCACTGCATATTAGTAACTAAATTTGGCTTTTACTGTGCTTTGATGACTGTCTTTTTGCTGTGACAAAGCAGGCTCTGATGAAGCAAAAGAGGTGTTGAAGAAACTTGGTGCTGAAGAAGTGTTCACTGAGAGCCAATTAGAAGTAAAGAATGTCAAGAGTCTACTGGTACCGTCCATCCATTAACCCATTCTACCATATGCTTATGCATGGATACATCCATGTTTGGCCATTGGCACTTGAGTTCTTTATTTACATCTTATTGACTTTGTACTAGGGTGATCTAAAAGAACCTGCCCTTGGATTAAGCTACGTTGGTGGCAATGTTGCTTCCTCAGTGATGAAATTTTTGAGGTGCAACGGGTGTTAAATTTGTGTCGAGTGCTTCCCTTATCTTTCTGAAGAGAGCTGATTTAGTTTTGTTCTCAGGCAAGGAGGAACCACGGTGACATATGGTGGGATGTCTAAGAAACCAATTATAGTGTCAACTTCATTTTTTATCTTCAGGGTAAATTAAGGAGCAGCAAACTAAAATTTCTGCCTATGGTTATGAGGTTATTTCAGTCAAGCCTTACAATTTGACTTGTCTATGTTTCGGTCTCAGTCTTGGCAATAACCTTTAGTTTTATTTTTTGTTTAAACTGGCCCAAAATCTCAATTTCAGTATTTGACGCAACCAAATTTGAGCGAAAAAAATATACCTAGAGTGGAGACTAAGAGGAATGTATAAACCAATGCAATAGTGGTTCTTATGGTTTGGAGGATCTTTCTTTGAGGGGGGTTTTGGCTGCATGATTGAATTAATTCAAACGATGTAAGATAGCGCAGAAGAATGATAGATCACTTGCTGGTCACTTGCTGGAACTAGCGCATGATGGGAAGTTAAAATACGAGCTTGTCTTTTGTAACAACCACTCAAATTGCTGTATTTAGGTCTTCATATCTTTATAGTAATTTTCAATAGTATTTATCCTCAAGAGAGCGTGTTTGGATTGTGGATGCACATTAATTTCTCCAACACTACAGGACCGAGCTTGTTCCTTTTAGTGATTTCCACGTTGCACTGGATAAATCAATGGGGAAACTTGGGAGCCATTCTAGGCAAGTCCTAAAGTTCCAAGGCTACTAAATATATGAGGGTTGTGAGAAGAAGGAAAATTTTTGCGTCACATCCTTCGTACGATCAGCTTGTTCTGAAGCTTGTTCTGAAGTTCTGGGGCGCTGGATCAACCAAGCACGATAACTATGTATCTATTCCCTTGTTATTATTTTCTCTTTTCATAAGTTATGTATCTTTTCTGTTGAGGTAATTTCGTTCCTGCTTATTTTCACCAATTTCCATTCTGATTTGTTTTGCATCATGCCATCCAATCTAAAATTAATCTCATGCAACATGAGGTCCGTCTATTATAGCTGAATTTGGAGATCCAAACATCACCCCGTTTGGTAAGGGTCCATAAAAGTTTCAGATTTGCCAATTACAATTCTCATACACACGTAACAAAGAACATTGGGATACATTCCCAAAAATCATGTAATTGGCATTACGTGCATTGAAAAAAGAGTAAGAAGAACCATAAATTATTCAATTGATCTAACCTAATTCCAATGGGATGTGGACCGCCTTCAAGGAACGTCATATATACACGATCAGCAAAATCAATAGAAGACTAGCTGATGGTAGTTATTTTTTATGATAGGGAAAACACACAATGGAAGATTGTATCGGTTTCCAGAGAATTGATAATTGTTCAGTTACCACAGAAAGAAAAGGCATCTTTTGTCTAGGTGATGTCAAGAACCACACTCTTTTCTTAAGATAAAGTCGACAGCATCCTCAACATTATCCACGACCTGCATAGGTAGACATAAAAGTGTTTGATCAGGATGAGTGATTTTCGAATTCATTTTTAACCTTGGAAAATTTAGAGAGAAGACAAATTCCCCACAAAAAATGTGCATGCTTTTGAAATACTGACATTTCGCTAGGCTGAATAGGGAAAGGGTTTGCTCAGTCATGTTTCATCCAAGTTAGAATTCACAAATCAACCAGAGCATAGCAAATCAAGGTATATAAGTATGGGACACCTCAAACACTTAAGGCCATGTTTCATGGCCATGCAATGATGAAAAGGAATCCCGATCTAAGCAATCAAATTCCTAGGAGTGGGTTTTTTTTTTTTTTTTTTCCCCTCTATTGTTTGGTCGAAGAGAGAAATGTCCAATGTGAGTTGCCAAATGACGTTAGAGCACGTCAGAAATGGAATGTGTCTCCAATTAACATGTGCAAAGCGAAGGATAGAAACATAATGAAGAACCACATAAGATCCCTCAACAATTTCCCGATCATTGTCCTCCAAATGATTTTACAGTTCACACAAGCATTTTTATGAACCGATTATATAAAACTCATCAAAATCTTGCAAGTTAAGCATTTTTTGCACAAAATCCTCTGCAATGAAGATGAAGCCATTTTTACTAAGTTCAAACTACTGCACAGAAGTTACCTTAAGCCATTATTCTTATTTCTTATCCTCTTTGTGTTTTGAGTCAAAGACCAGTCACAAGAACTGCAAATGGGGCGACAGCAACTCAGCCGAGTTGGTAAATGGAACTTTATGCCCCCCCCCCCCCAAGCCAATGATGCTTGTCGCTGATGCCTCCACAAAGAATCCAAACAAGTTTCACAATGGCAAGAGAGAGAAAGGATTTCGCCTAGTAGAGGGATGAGAGCTATGGAATCAAGAGGCAGGCGAAACTCACTTGGGAAGGATTTGAAGATGATGAATGGAGGGAGCAAGTGAGAAACAAAATTTTGGTTTTGTCGGATTTAAAGAGGATGAAGCTCAGACTACTGAGTGAGTAGATTTCGCAAATGTTTTTCTTTTCTAGGAATTCCAGTACCACCTCTACCCGAGCAATCCAATTCTGCATTTTAAAGAGAACCCATAACCTAGATAATTTGATTCCGCAATCATATAACCATATGAAGATGAGTTGCAATGGGATTTCATTTTCTGTTCTTACTCCAAAGTGAACCAAACAAGGCCTAAGTGATTGCACAATGTACTATACTTCTTAATGTTTTCCTAGTGGAATCTAAGATTTGCATTCTCAACCATGACTTTCCACTAGGAATACAGATATAAAATCTCTAAACCAAAGAAGTGAACATGCTGGAATGAACACGACTTGCATACGTAGGAACCTACCATCAACTCACCCCAACATACATACGAGGAAGAGTGAGAGAGAGATGTGTACATTTTGTTAAGAGTACAAGCACTTACCAAGTCCGTAGGGAACTCTGAATGATTATCTTTTCCCTTGAATACCCCAATCCTTGTTAATATAGAAAACCAAGGTTCTCCTGCCCAAAGGAGTTGTTGGCAGTATTGGTGATTATGTTTTGAAATAAATTCACTGATATAATAAACTATGATTTTTGGTGTGGAATATACCTGCCGTGCACCTCTAATGTTGATTTTTGGATTATCTCCTATCATGTATAGGCTTTGAAGCAACGAATTCCAGAGTTTGTAGTATTCTCCATGTCTAGGTTGCTTAACAAAGATTGTATAAGATTCCTTAACACTGTCTCAGCATTTCCATACACAAATTTGGCTTCCCATATGATGTATGCGCCAGTGGAATGTGATGTATTCTGAAGAACAGGGACAAGTAAACAATGTGCAACATAAGATTGAAGATTAATGCATATCGCTATGCTGCATTGAGACAAATTAGGCCTACACAAGGATCTTATACACGAATCTTTAATTTTTTGTGGAGAATGTCTTATCAAACTCCATGCAGAACTAACCATTGAGAGGCAGAAACCTCACTATTACCTGTTATAGATTGCTTCTAATGCAATCCTAAAAGCTCCCATACCCAGACGTTCAGCAAGAAAAATAGCCTGCCTTTACACTTTGTCAGCTGGTCATCAACTAGTCTTTAGTTCCACTAAGGTTTCATAAACTCAAGATTGCAACTCACATCACAAATGGCATAGCATACTTGGTATTCTAGGTCATCATTTGCAAAAACAGGTGCGGTTGCTTTCCAGTCTCCTTTCCAGGAAGCCCTCCAGTTCTCAATATGTCACAGAGCACCTAAACCCAAATTTGAGTATCACATAATTATTTTAAAGTACATAGACAGATGGATAGATGATAACACTCCATTTTATCACTTCTTTCAAACTAAATTTCAGTGCCCACTAGACTTCTAAAAAGATGATGACTAAAGTTGCAGAGTAGTTACCGAACAAACAAACAAAGGCCTAGTGTCTTTTGATAATCAGTTCAAAGATTTAAAACTCGCGTGACTAAAAGCCCAATAAGGACTCAACAGCCACATTAGATAATCTAGAAAGGACAAGATCCATTAGAGTGGTCACAACCTGAATATCTCTGCTCCAGTCAACAGAACTACTGACTACAAATGCTGCCTGAACTCTCTGTGTTTGCACCACAATTTTTCTCTTCGCCATCTCATTGGAAGTGATAGTCTGGTCAATGTTTGGCTTAGTTGTCCATCTCTTGTACGGTGCCAGTGGATCAATGGCATCAAAGTAGCTAGTGTACTCATCAATTGACAAAACATTTTTGCATAGAAAAGATACAACCGGAGAGAAATCGAACAGAATCAAGTTGTTGGAATTCGCGTTCTGGGTGAAACAGTATTGAAAAGACAGACAACTACAATGATTGAACGAGAGGACTCCTCTGCGATCACTCTAGTCCCCGAGAACTTGAGTGCTTTTTACTAACATTGCTTGCTCCTATGTATTACCTAGACATTAAAGTAATATCCATCGATATCAGTTTTATTAAATACATATCTTTATCCCTATTGCCAAGCTCTCTCTCTCTTCACCTCCCCCCACCCACACACCTGCATGCACAAGCAAGTAATTGAGACATTGCTGGGTACATGTGCAAACCTAGAGAAGTGGTCCAAATATTTACTTGTGTCCATATTCGGACATCACAGCAGCAGTTTCTCCTTTGCCAACAGCAACGACAAGTTTGTTCTTGAATCTGTGCAAAAACCTCAATTAGGAAACAAATGAATAAAATAGAGAAGCATATTCGTTAGTAAAACAGAAAAGCCTATTCAGAATTCTCTTAGAACAGTTAGTACATGCATGTGCACTCTTCTATGTCTTTTCAATTCATATAATATAATATAGGTAGTGCATTTCCCTAGTTTCCAAGAAGAAAGCACATGAGATGAAGATATTAGATGTGTTCTTTGATATCCACGTACACATACAAGATGCGTGCATTCAATAAAGTCCAATTTTACAGTTTTGAACCTACTAAATTGTGTACCTATAAATAATTCTTGTACAGGAGAATTCTTATTAAGCTAATACTACACATGCACAATATTTTATTTCGTGATCCCAGATTTTAATAATCGTGAGTGAGATAGATGAAAAGAGCAAATGTTATCGAAAATGCTCAATCCTGATTAACAGTAGCATGCCACATTTCTCATTGGACATGGGTCATGGAGATAATTCAACAAATCCTTACCTATTTACCAGTTGTTTAGAAGGTGTGTGGCCCTATATGACCTGCAAATTATCTTAGTCAAAATATGAGAGAAAAACGAAACAAAGTAGTTATGGACCTGATAACAAGCAAAATCATGAGGGCGAGCATATTTTGTAACACAAGAGATGAACTACCTGTGAAGGTAGAATGTTGACTCCTAGTAGTTGACCTAAGTCCTGGGCTCTTTTGGATTCAGAAAAGCCACCTCTTGCACCAGCCATTGCTATTAGCAGCGTGCAGTAAATACTAATTATCTCTCCTTCAAGAATTAACAAGCGGAATTTCTTATTTCAAGGGAGTAACATATTGAACGATTATAGATAAGGGCATCTCAAAAGGCGTCACAGATTCAAATTGCTTGAATAACTTTAACATGAGATAGCAGCAATCTCAAAATCATCAAGATGATTACTATTAGATCTTAAAAGTACCAATACTAGCTGATAAGTGAATAATCAACCACAACAAGCGTATGATGCCTCCACAGAACGGTCACATTCGCTGACACACATCGAAAGTGAGAAATGTAATAGTCAAGGTTACTAACACATTTAAGCAATCACGAACACTCACCATTTGTTAAGAACATGAAAGGTATCTTCAAATTTCCTGAAAAGATGTAGAACATAAAGTAAGTGATAGCAGGTTACACCGCCGCCCTTTACTGTCCATCAGAAATTTCGGTAGCAATCAGTTCGCAACGTAGAACATTGGAAGACAGGTGAAACAGCACGATCGCCAGCATGAGATAAGCCTCGCAGGTATATCAGCAAGCGATGGCGAAAGCCTTACCAGAATTGTCGTACAATCTCCTGAGCGCGCGCGGAGAACCGCCGACGGAAGTGTGACCGAGGAGGACCACGTCGTCGATGTCGAAGGCGATGCCGAACAAAGGCCTGCACGACGAAACCACGATCGTCGATTCAATCACGGACAGAAAAGAAGAAGAAGAAGAAGAAGAAGAAGAGAAAAAGAGAACATCGGAGAAAATCACGAGTGAAGTCGAAGCATGACCAGAACGCACCTATCTGATTGCGAGCTAAGCCGCGAAAACGAGAGCGAAGCGAGCGGGACGGCTGCTTTCTGCTGCGACTCCGCGAGGCGATGGTGAAAAGCCGGTGCCTCATTTTCCTGTTCGCGGCCAATCGCTTCGGGAGATCGAGGAGCTCGAATCGCCGAAGATGAAGCTCCAAGAAGAACGGAGCGAGCTTCAATAGTCCACAGAGACAGAGAGAGAATGGCCCAATCGCGTAGCGTCTTCTGGTTCGACGTTCAGGAGCCGTGGATTGGGCCAGTTGAAATGATGGGCGGGCCTCGATAACGGATCGGCCTTTCCTTCGGATCCGAGATCAACGGTTAAGCTTGATTTTGGTGAACGTTTTTGGGCTGTTTTTTAAGTTCTTTCATTTTTGGTGTATTTTTCTCTTCGGGCCTAGTAATTCGGGCTCCTTATCTCGGAACCTCTCGAGAGAGAATCCTTAACTGCGTCTTTGGTGCACCTGGTGCATGTACACCTAGGAATTCTCAATTGGCTAGTCGTAAATGGCCCTAGCCTAGGACTATGAAACCAATGCTTGTCAATCCACACCGAGATGTAGATGATGATTCTCAAATATTGAAAAACAGGTGGGATACGATGAAATAGGATGCAATGGAGATAGACACAGAAAATGAACAGATTGCTTTTTTTTTTTTTTTTTCCTTCTTGTAGCGTAGTTTGGATTAGTTGCGTAAATACTTGTACGATATGAGACACGCCCTGATTATAGAACAAAGTCACTTTGTTTGGCTTTTCCCTTTTCATGCTTTCCCCTCTTACTAATTTAAAGATGTTGCCAAAAGTCTTGTAAAACTGTGAAGTGCTGCTCTTTTCATGGCTATATTTGATGTGAAGAAGTAACATATCGAGCATCTACGACACCACTGTTCTAGCGTGTCTTTTTTTTTTTTTTTTTTTAATGGAAATATTACAGCATGTTTTGATGACTCAAAATCTAAGGGGATAAACTTATGGTGGAAGACCAGAAAAACAATTAGGTGGAGAAATTATTGCACGCTTCACAAACTATACAAACCAATATCATCTCAGTCATTAATCAGATAGATCTCATTATGACTTTTGATGTGTGAATTATTGAACAAAATTTCAACATGTGACTTATAGGCCATACGATACCTTTTCATATGAAATGGAGTTACAGCCTTGACCGAGCAACAAAAATTCACGCTATTGTCCACAATCGAGTCCACAAAAATTTATTTCAGAGCCGACCTAGCTAAGGTAAAAGAGATCTGCAGCCAATTTATTTCTCTTTTTGAGTATTTTAAAACGTTGGAAAAATAACTTTAAAATAATTGTCTCTCTTGGATGCGCAAATCAAAAAACTACTTGTCTTAATCCTTCTGTGGGTCTATCTTTATCCATATCTCTCTTATGGTCCTATGACTTGTGTCTGAAAAATGTAAAAAACAGTTGTCCCCAACTAATCAGGACGATGGAACCGAGAAGTAGAATCACACCCGTAATGACGAAAGCCAAGTTTTGTGAACATATTATGATAAAAACATTTTCCTCATTTTTCAATTTGTGGATTGTTTAGGAAAATGAGTCACAAAGGATGTTTTTATGGTCAACAAAAAATCTATGCTTGAATTCAAAAAATAATACTTTTCTTTTTAAAAAAGTGAAAATCATTTTTCACGATATAATTATATCAATATTTGGACTAGAAACCATGAGTTTAAGCATGCAAAGCCTAACGCTCATTCTCAGGTCCCTAACATCCAGAATCAAGTCTTGACCTTGGGACCCCGATGTTAGTGCCTAGGTCTCCAGCGCCAATGCATGAGTCCATCGAAACTAGCGCTAGGACATCAGCGCCCATGCTCAAATACTTCAACGGGGCCTCATGCTTGTATTTGAGGTACTGCACTTGACCTCACGTACCCAAGCACTGTGTTCTTGATATGGGCTTCTATGAATGCAAGATCAATGCCAATGTTCTTCCTCAGGTCGAGACCCTCAAGGCTTGACTCAGGATTCTAGTACTTGTGCTTAATCTTCAACTCGTGTGCATATTACTAACACCCGAATAGTATGTATCTCTAGAAATATTCAATCAATTTTTCTTTTCAAAATGGTGAAATATATTTTTCAATTCCTCTTCAGATCTTAATTAAATATCAGAAATATTGTTATTTTCTAGGAAATGACATCATGGACAATATTTTTCCAAAAAAGTATTATACTAGAGCTTGAGACGAAATGAATTTTCTAGATGTAGATATAAAGAAAAGACTCGGGTTTGACGTCCTGCCGAAGGGGTGAACTTATTACATTCGTGTTCTTGATTTTTTGTAACCACTCGTCATCTTTTCCTAATCTGTATACTTGAAAGGTTCCGATTCTTCGAGAGTCACATAAGTGATTTTTTCTATCTATATCACTATTCTAATGACAAATCAAATTATGGTATTGCTTTTCAGTTTAAATAACACTGTTTTGTTATACTAATTAACGAGTCCAAAAAGGTATTTTACTGCATTCAAGTTTTTTTTTTCTTTTTCATATTTTGCTGCATTCAGAGTTGATTGCACTATAATTGACACGTGGTGTCTATTATTATCATTATTAGTTCCTAGCCTCGCCTAGCCTCGCCGATTGTTGGAAGGTGGCGATCGATTTTCGTTTTCTTTTTTTTCTTTTCGGTCAACGCTGGCGATCGATTTCGCACTGCACGTGGGATATTCCGACACGCGTCGTCTACCGTCTCTCTACTTCCGTCGGATCGACCGTGGGCCGGGCCGGGTTCACGGGCCGAAAGGAGGCCTTGGGCTCCCCCAAGAATGCTGATCCACGCGGTCGTTGACTTTGTTTTTGTTTTTCCTCTTTTTTATTCCGTCTAACAGCATATGATAAAGACTTCCGTAAAATAGAATACTAGTATTTGGCAGCTATGGGTAGTTGGTTCGCTCAGCTGGGTCTACAGGGACTCGCTCGTCCAGGCTCATTTGACTTTGATACAATTCTTCCCATCATGGTGTTTTTTATATGTCGCATAACCTAAGACGTCTCCATGTGGCCAGGAGCTACTACGCATTAGGAAGGGGACACCGGCTAATATCCTAATCACGTAAGTTATCGACCGGCAACCGAGCTTTTTGTTTGGGTTAAAAAAATTTATACGTTTATTATAATCAAACATGAGAGAAACATAAAAAGCTTCCAAATAAGATAAATCCTAAAAAGGCTGCAAAACCAAACAAAACCCTCGGAAACAAAAGAGTAAGGCTTGTAATTCCAAGTATGCTCCCATCTCAAAAGATCAAATCCATTATAGCATCAAAAAACAATCAATGATGGACATATGCCGAGATCTTTTCTTCCAAAAACTATGGCTTGTACTATGCACCTAGATTTAATGTTCTCAATATAATCGTCATATGGAAACAACAACAACAATAATAATATCGCACCACAAATTGAATTCTTTTAAAAAACTCCAAGAGTTAGATTTAGACCAAAAGAGAAATGCTCTCAAATTTAGATCTACACCTAAGTCAAGAGAGAAAAGTTTTCCCCGAATCTTGGAGAAGTCATAGAATCACGTCTTGGACATCCTGCTGGCTTGACCAATGACAATGTTCTCCCAAAATTTGTAGCTACAAGTAAATTTATTCACTATGACGAACAAAGGAAAGCAACTATCGCGACCAATTTTCGGGTGAACTACCTAGGGTTTGGCTAATGGATTGTTAAGCCTAGACTTAATTCGGGCTCTCCCAAGCCCATACCAATTTGCGACTTAGGTTTGAATTCTTAACATGCAAATAATTTTCAATTGGGAGTCGCCACTAATCTATTTTTGGTGGATCGATTAGAAACCCAAGTAAAGTAATGGGAGATTTACTTTACTCCTACGAACCAGAGATTCTTGTTACCGGGACTTGGTTACACTAAATTTCTCTAATGCCCTTTTGGTACCATTTTTTTTATTTTTGAAAAATGTTTGGCAAGCAACTTGAATTGATTTTAATTATTTCCCTAACATGTGAGGTGACCATGCGGGTGCGCAAACCACTAATTTAACACCCAATAAAGCAATGAATAAAATTACGGGACTTACCTTGTAGCGATGAAAGCATCTGCATTGTTAAATCAGAATCCACATCAACAACCCTAGATATGATTTCTAATTAACACGCAATTTCTTTTTTTGATTTTTACTTTATTTAATGGGAACATAATCTATATGCAATGCATGCTGCTAATTTAACATAAAATGATATGACATGGCAACATGACTTGGCTATATGATCTAGGCAATATGACATAAATAAGCATGTAGTCTATCCTAAGCATGAGATGGATTTATTCTAAAAATAATTTTTAGTATTTTCCGTGAGATTCGAAATAAAGAAACGCAACACTTAAATATGCAATCTAAATTAATCTAATGACCTAATTCCTAATGATTGACAATTTTTGATTAAATGAACCTAACAAAATTACTAAATGACTTGCATTTCAATGAATCTAATCCTAATGACGTACACATAATTTTTTTAATTTTCTTAATAAGCATGCAATCTATCATAATATGCAATAACGTGTAAAAATGTCCTAATTCTAATTTTTTTCTTTTTCTTTCATGAAATTCGAAATTAAAAATTACCAAATAATTAAATGTGCAATTTAAATTAATGAGACGAAAATATGATATCCTAAATTAATGTTTTTGGTCTTTTTATTTAAGAAATTCGAAATAAATAAATCTCCTATTCTAGTCATGCGAAATAACCCTAAAATAAGTGATATCCTAACATGCATCTAATCTAACTCAAATATTTTTTTTTGGTTTTTCCTTTACGGGAGCAATCAACTAAAGGCATCGAGAACAACATAGCAACAAATCAAGCAAGATACCATCCATGTCCATTTAATTTTGTAAATAAATTGACGAATCGTATCTTGCACATGAGATCGGATCGGCCAATTTTTAAATAAAATCACGAATCGTATCTCGAGCGTGAGATCGGATTGGTGATTTTTCGTGCGATTGCAGGTCGTATTTCGAGCATGAAATCGGACCGTCAATCATATGCACGTTGCGGAATTAGGAAGATTTCCCAATTTAAAAGGCTAATCGATTTTTTGTGGATATGATGGTATCATTCAAATATTCATACAAGATAACTAAGGATATATGAAAATCAGATTCTTACCTAATATATGGTGTCATGTGGATCACATTGTCGAGTTCGGACGAACGACGGATGGCGGTAACCTGTGTATGCTAATGAATTAAGTAAGAGAATTACCAAGTTAAATTCGGATAATGTCTCTACCTATTTCGTAATATCGTTCCTGAATTCGGACTGGTCAGATGATGGGACCAACGATGGCTCATGGTGGATGATGCTGGAACCGATGCGGCGGCTGTTGGAATCGCTGGATGAAACACCGGAAGCTGCGCAGTGGGCAAGGACTAGCTTCGTTGGTGTTGGTCTTGGAAAAGCGGCGTCCGAGGTGTGAGAATTACGTGAATGAATCTTCACGAATCACCACTCACAATTCCTCTTTTAACTCCTTATTTTTATTCCCCCACTCACTAATGGCGTCTCAATGCTTCATGCCTTCTTTCTCTCTGTGGATTGTCTGTTTTTTCTTGTGGCTTTCAAGAATTTTTGCTTTTGTTGCATTTGACCATGAGTGGATGATTGACCAAATTGTCTAATTGCACTGACGAACAACACCACTGGATCACTCGAGGGCACTACAATATTTATTTCTCCTGACTTGCACCCACGATTTCTCTTTGTTTCTTCTCATGTCTCTCACGAACCACACCTGCAATAACCAAGACAACGTGGAGCAACATCTAGCCACAGGACAACAGGATTACAGGACGGTAAGAGAGACAGCTGCTTGTCGTGGGGGATCTTGGTGAAGTTCGTCACGAGCGCTTGTGGTGAATGGCGCGGTAGCAAGGCGCCATGACTCACGTTGGCTTGAGACAACGGTTGAATTTTCGAGTGACTTTGCGGCCAAATAACCTCCACCGAGAATTCCGAAGTCACGATCCTTTGTCTTCAATCCCTCTGATGCTTCTTCCTCAAAAGTTGACAAGCAATTCTTCAACATTCACCATACAATAAAGGACAAATTCCACCGTTTTGACCAAAAGCCAAAACAGCCCACGATCTTTTATGATCTGCTAGTCAACGACGAGCTGAGAGCCGGAGACTTCTAGATGCACCTGGACAACATCTCGTCTTGAGTTCACGCCGAGGCTACAGGACAAGATGAGCTCACCAGGAAGGCTGCGATGTGCGCGAGCTTGCTGGTTTTTGCGGCAGGATCACCGGGTTAGATTGCAAGAGCGTTGGACAGGAGAATGCAGAGCAACGGGTTATACACATCAGGGGACGCTCGATGAAAGTAGTGGAAGCTGGTGGTGGTGTGAGATATAACCCCCACAACAATATGGGAAGGGCAGTCGCATGAGGACACTGCAGAACGTGATGGAGCACCGAACACAAGTACGAGATTCGTGACTTGTGTTTTCTCAATGTGTCGTGTCCTCTCCTAATGCTGACCGTGTAGGGAATTGTGTGGCCTCCCCCTTTACTCGACGGAAAAGCCCCCTTTTTATACACCAAAAAAAAGTGTATCTCAATGGTACATTTTGTTGCTAATTTTACCTGTGCAAAATACCATTGAATATATCACTCCACCTCGCGCAATATTTTTGCATATTCGACTAAAAAATTTCCCTTCTTACGCGAAGATACATATTCCAGTGTATATTTCCTAAATCCATAAAAATCTTAACAAAATAAGACAAAATCAAAATAAAATCTGCCTAAACTATATGCCATGCATTATTATTATTATTTTTTATTTTTTAGCAAAAATCAACCCCAAAAATTTAGGTGTCAACAGCAACAATAGTGAGCATAAATCCCTTAGATTAGATCGGGAGAGAAAGAGAAGTTTTCTTGGGGGGAACATTTTAACTCCAAAGAACATTGGCTAGTTCTATGGACGCGTTGGGTAACATTAAAAGGAGGGGAAGTTCGATGTGGGAGCAAGAATGATATTTTTAAGGTGTTCGACCATAACATGTTTACTAGGAGAAATCTTTACTGAAGAAACCAAAAAAAGAAATCCCCTTAAGTGAGAATCCTCCTCGAATCTCACGTAAAGTGATTTGGAAAAGCATTATGTTAATGTGGCATTGATAGGCATTAGAAATATATTTGGAGTAATTGCCACGAGTAAATTAAATTATGTCAAGAGGATGATAATAAGGAACTTCAAGAAATTGAAAGGTGAACTAAGTAATGTACCTAAATGAATTCGAACTATCAAATCCAAAGAGCTTTTCACGGAATTCAACTGCACATGCAATTTTTGGGCCAAAAAAAAAAAAAAGAAAAAAAAAGCTACACCCACTCGCGTGATTATTTGTTTCTTCCAACTGCAAGGGCATGGATAGCGTCCTACCCGGTTCCGACCGAAACCCCGCCCCCAATGGAACGCTCTGGAATACTTAATTTTTTCGGTCAAATGCCATTCTGGAAATTTGATAAGGACATTGTAGCTCATAATTTCATATCCTCCTCCTCCTCCCCTGCTCTGTTTAAAATGCTCGTTGATGGTGGGAGAACTGGTGCAGACACCGAGCGAGTCGATCCGTAACATCGATCGATCGAGAGAGAGAGTTGATCGGTGATAGCGAGCAGGAGAGAGATGGCGGCGGTGGCGAGAGCAACAGCGTCTTCGAGAGCACTGACGAAATCCCTGCCCCTGCTCGGTCGCCTCCCGAAGCTCTCCACTGCTCCGACTCACTTGGGCCGAGCCCTAGGCATCGTCAGGGCCTTCTCCACCCTCGCGTCGCCGCCGTCTAGGGCAGTGGTGTACGAGCAGCAAGGTCCCCCGGACGCTGTCACCAGGTCAGAAGCGAGCTCAGCTAATCCACCGATTGAGTGATTGAGTGCGCGCGCGCGCGTGTGTGAGTGATTCCGATTGCGTGTGCTCGTGCATTGTGTTGTCGGCGTTACTGAGGAGCTTCGGTTTTTTTTTTTTTTTTTTTTTCTTGGTTTTCTGTTGCAGAGTGGTGGAGGTTCCGCCAGTTTTGGTGAAGGAGAATGACGTGTGCGTCAGAATGCTCGCCGCGCCTATCAATCCTTCCGACATTAACAGCATCGAAGGTTAGCGTTTCTCCTGCGTTACTGCTGTTTCGCTCGAGGTTGATCTGCCTTGAGCTTCTGTTTGATGGTGGACTGAGCATATCACGGCGGAGTTCGATGTTTCGGGGACTTCGAGGCTACTGAAATATCTGTGATGGCTTCTGTGTCCTATAAATTTGATTTTAGGCTTCGCTTCATCCTTAGAAAGTAACCTGAATTCACAATAAAAACTAAAATGATTTGCGATAATGTCCTATTTATGCCTCATGTGCGATCGGCGCCTTCTTACTCATTATTCACCCATGGACTTAATCTACGAGTGCATTATATGTCAGGGTGAGTTTCTCTTTGGTTGCTGACATATTGGAAGAGAATAAAAGTCTAACTGCGAGATTTTGAGGCGGCTAATGCATCTTTAATGACATCACCGTTTGACATTGACGATTGTTGCTCCAGTTCCTGAGGAATATTGATATGTAGTTACAAAGTCAGATCATAATTCGTCCATGTACTATTTAATACTTTGCATGGGGTTTATTTGATAATTCATGCATAAACTTTGATCTAGGTGTGTATCTGGTAAGGGCACAACTGCCCGCAGTCAGAGGACGTGAAGGAGTTGGTGAAGTACACTTAGTTGGCTCTGCGGTGAAGGATCTTTCTCCTGGCGATTTGGTCATTCCATCTCCACTCTCTCTTGGTAAAACATTCTTTCAGTATTACCTAAGTTTTAAAATGATATCAGATTAACTGTGCATCAGCCATGCTCATCTAGTTGATCACTTCTGAACGATTTCTTACTCAGCCAAAGGATATAATCTTCTATATTTGATGCAGCATGTTTAACGTTTAATTTGATTAGATGCAGAACAGAAACGAGTGAAATATCAACCAAAAGAAAGATTGAAACTGTTATACGCATCTTAGTGTCATCTTAAATAAAAGATACTTTTGCATTCCATTAGTACTGACTTGTTTTGTTATGCAGAACATCTGTGCCTAGCACTTAGCCCATTGCAAATTTGAGTGTGTTGAAAGGTGAAATAGTTTTTGTGCTCAGGGACATGGCAGACTTACATTGTGAAAGACTAGAGTGTATGGCAAAAAATTGATAAGGATTCTCCTATTAAATATGCCGCGACAATTTCAATTAATCCTCCGACCGCTTTGAGAATGCTTGAAGACTTCACCTCTTTGGAACCAGGTATATAGACAAGACAGATTCTCTTAGCTGTCCCCCAACTTTCACCGTAAGCAATTTATCCTAAGTTGTCCTAATCAGCTGTGATCATTAGGGGATTCGATTGTGCAAAATGGGGCTACGAGTATGGTGGGTCGATGCCTCATCCAAATTGCGAAATCTGTGGCATCCATAGCATCAACATAATCGGGAGGTGCTCTCTTGAAAGCTTTCAGTAACCTTGATATTACATGACTTTTGTCAAACTACTGTTGTTCGAAACTTTTGTGTAGACTTTAGATAGCAAGGGTACGTGTGGGTTTGCTTTTATTTCTCTTTTTTGTGATCTGCCTTAACCATTGCTTGGAAGCCCATTTTTTTCCTGGAACACATTGAGCTCTTGTCTACTCAGCTTCTGAAGTAGCTTTTGATGGTTACACAGCCTGAATTATATCTGAAATTCAACGTCTGTGATGACAAGTTGGAACTCTTTGGGGACTGAATTACTTGTGGCAACTCTGTCTTTTCCTGTTCTAATTATGAATGTTGCTGGTGGACTAAAAGTTATGAACAATTGCGAGATGCACAAATATGTTGATTATGTTAGGTTGTGGCTGTGATATATCAATTTACAAATTGAAAATGTGTCAAAATATTTAGCATTCTGGTATCTCTGGTTTGTTTTTTGGAAGCTAGTGTGATTGATTGAGATCTCTTGCATCGAATAACAGGGAGAAGTAGACCTTGAGCTTGTGTTACTGAAGCTGACCCTTTTAAGCTTGAAGTAACACTGAGTGTGATCACTGATTTGAGGAAATTATAATCTTTTGCTAGGTGCTACAATGGGCAGGAATTTATGTGGCTGACTCAGCATTAGTACATGCATTGGCATGCAAGAATGGTTCTGTTATGAGGGCATTTTGAGGAACTGATTATGTTGAACTTATCGAAGAAAATAAGAAGGTACTTTAGGTTTGTGTAGGTACATCAGCTAACATCCTTTAATCTCCCAATATAAAGAGAGGTTTTGTGATGAGGTAACATGTATTTGGAAAGACTAGAATGACTTGTTGTTTGAATCTATCGAAGGCAAGGGCAGTTAACTGTAGTGTGAATTGAACAGAGATCTTTCTGCATTGCTTATCAGAAGTGACTTGTTACTGTCGATGCTCCTTCTACTATTTTTGCAGTCATCATGTTCTAGACGTTGATTGCTGGTATGTTTAGATCATCATACTGCTGGGCATTGGTAATTCCATCTTTTTCGGTTGCTGGTGGAAACTTCCTTTTAGCATATCTAAGACCTCTCTCTGCTTTGCAACTTCTTTTGGAATGAAATTTTCCTCCTTTTCTTTTAATTCTGTGATGAGACACAAAAAGAGGTCAGAAAACACTTTGTGATGCTTGACGCATTAATTTAATGGGGCTCTCTCAACCAGCTTATTAGTTCATGCTATGACATCTGAGCACAAATTTGATAGAATTCTTCATTTGTTTTTCAACTTAGCAGATAGCCTGCATATCAGTTACTAAATTTGAATTTTACTGTGCTTTCGTGGCCGTCCTTTTCCTGTGACAGAGCTGGCTCTGATGAAGCAAAAGAGGTGTTGAAGAAACTTGGTGCTGAAGAACTTGGTGCTGAAGAAGTGTTCACTGAGAGCCAATTAGAAATAAAGAATGTCAAGAGTCTACTGGTATCATCCATCCATTAATCCATTCTACCATATTCTCATGCATGAAACACATCCATGTTTGGGCATCGGCACTTGAGTTCTTTTTTTACATCTCATTGACTTGCTACTAGGGTGATCTAAAAGAACCTGTCCTTGGATTAAACTGCGTTGGTGGCAATGCTACTTCCTTGGTGATGAAATTTTTGAGGTGTGACAAGTGTTAAATTCGTGTTTAGTGCTTCCCTTATCTTTCTGTAGAGAGCTGATTTAGTTTTGTTCGCAGGCGGGGAGGAACCATGGTGACATATGGTGGGATGTCTAAGAAACCAATTACAATGTCAACTTCATCTTTTATCTTCAAGGTAAATTAAGAAGCGGCGAACTAAATTTTCCACCGATGATTAGGAGGTTATTTCAGTCAAGCCATACAATTTGATTTTCTACGTTTTGGTCTCGTTCTGGGTCAATGCCCTATAGTTTTATTTTTTTTGTCTAAATTTGGCCCAAAATCTCAATTTCAGTATTGGACGCAACGAAATTTGAGCGAAAAAAATTATCCATGGAGTCGAGACCAAGGGGAGTACATAAATCAATGAGACAATGGTTCTTATGGTTTGCAGGATCTTTCTTTGAGGGGATTTTGGCTGCATAATTGGATGAGTTCAAATGATGTAACATGGTGCAGAAGCATGATAGATCACTTGCTCGAATGAGGAGAGAAATGTCCAATGTGGGTTGCCAAATGAGGTTAAAACATGTTAGAAATGGAATGTGTCTCCAATCAACATGAACAAAGCGGAGGATAGAAACAGAGTGAAGAACCACATAAGATCCCTCAACAATTTCCCGATCACTGTCCTCCAAATGATTTTACAGTTCACACAAGCATTTTTACGAACCAATTATATAAAACTCCTCAAAATCTTGCAAGTCAAGCATTTTTTACACAAAATCGATAGTGATGAAGATGAAGCCATTCTCATGAACTTTGAACTATTGCACAGAAGTTACCTTAAGCCATTGTTCTTATTTCTTATCCTCTTTGTGTTTTGAGTCAAAGACCAATCACAAGAATTGCAAATGGGGTGATAGCAACTCAGCAGAGTTGGTATATGGAACTTTATTGCGCCCCCCAAAAAAAAAAAAAAGGCCAACATGATGCTTGTTGCTGATGTCTCCATAAAGAATCCAAACAAGTTTCACAATGACAATGACAAGAGAGAGAAAGGATTTACCTTAGTAGAGGGATGTGAGGGCTCTAGAATCAAGAGGCAGGCAAAACTCACGTGGGAAGGATTTGAAGTTGATGAATGGAGGGAGGGAGGGAGAGCAAAAAAAAAAAAATCTGGTTTTGTAGGATTTAAAGAGGATGAAGCTCAGACTATTGAGTGGGTAGAGTTCGCAAATGTTTTCTCTTCTAGGAATTCCAATACCACCTCTACTTGAACAATCCAATTTTTCATTTTAAAGAGAATCCATAACCTAGGTAATTTGATTCCGCAATCATAAAACCATCTGAAGATGAGTTGCAATGGGACTCATTTCCTTTTCTTATTCCAAAGTGAACCAAACAAGGCCTAAGTGATTGCACAAGGTACTATACTTCTTAATGTTTTCCCGGTGGAATCTAAGATCTACATTCTCAACCATGACTTTCCGCTAGGAACACAGATATAAAATCTCTAAACCAAAGAAGTGAACATGCTGGAATGAACACGACTTGCGTATGTTGGAACCTACCATCAACTCACCCCAACATACGTACGAGGACGAGTGAGAGAGACAGAGATGTGTAAATTTTGTTAAGAGTACAAATACTCACCAAGTCAGCAGTGAACTCTGAATGATTATCTTTTCCCTTGAATACCCCAGTCCTTGTTAATATAGAAATCCAAGGATCTTCTGCCTGAAGGAGTTGTTGGCAATATTGGTGATTACGTTTCGAAATAAATTCACTGATATAATAAACTATCATTTTTGGTATGAAATATACCTGCCGTGCACCTCTAATGTCGATTTTTGGATTATCTCCTATCATGCATAGGGTTTTGAAACAATGGATTCCACAGTTTGCAATATTCTTCACATCTAGGTTGCTTAACAAAGATGGCATAAGATTCCTTAACGTTGTCTCAGCATTTCCATAGACAAATGGATTCGGTTTCCCGTATGATGTATACGTCAGAGGAATGGGATGTATTCTGCAGAAGAGGGACAAGTAAACAATGCGCAACATAAGATTTTAGATTAATGCATATCACTATACTGCATCGAGGCAAATTAGGCCTACACAAGGATCTTATGGGCCAACCTTTAATTTTTTGTGGAGAATATTATATCAAACTCCATGCAAAACTAACCATTGAGAAGCGGAAACCTCACTATTACCTGTTATAGATTGCTTCTAATGCAATCCTAAAAGCTCCCATACCCAGACGTTCAGCAAGAAAAGTGGCCTACCTTTACACTTTGTCAGCTAGTCATCAGCCAATCTTTAGTTCCACTAAGGTTTCAAAAACTCAAGATTGCAACTCACATCACAAATGGCATAGCATACCTAGTATTCTAGGTTTTTCATTTGCAAAAAACAAGTGCAGTTGCTTTCCAATCTCCTTTCCAAGAAGCCCTTCAGTTCTCAATATGTCTCAGAGTACCTAAACCCTAACTTGAGTATCACATAATTATTTTAAAGTACACAAACAAATAGACAGATGATAACACTCCATTTTATTACTTCTTTCAAACTATATTTCAATGCCCACTAGACTTCTAAAAAGATGACAACTAAAGTTGTAGAGTAGTTACTGAACAAACAAAACAAAGCTTAGTGTCTTTTGATAATCAGTTCAAAGATTTAGAACCCGCATGACTAAAAGACTAGTATGGACTCAACAGCTGAATTAGATAATCTAAGAAAGGACAAGATCCATTAGAGTGGTCACAACCTGAATATCTCTACTCCAATCAATAGAATCACTGACTACAAATGTTGCCTGAATTCTCTGTGATTTTATAGCAATTTTTCTCTTCGCCATCTCATTGGAAGTTCTATTCTGGTCAATGTCCAGCTTAGTTGTCCATCTTTAGTACGGTGCCGGTGGATCAATAGCATCAAAGTAGCTAGTGTACTCATCAATTGACGGGACATTTTTGCATAGAAAAGGTACAACCAGAGAGAGGGTAAACCGGAGAGAAATAAAAGAGAATCAAGTGAGAAATCTAATAGCAAAAATTACTAACACAATAAAGCAATTACTAGGACCTATTGAAGTTAGACCCGTTAAACAGATGGGTCGGGTCGGGTTTGGTCGGGTCATAAATGGTCCGACCCAAATCGACCCATTTAACCCGTTTATTGCAATGCAAAAATTTTGACTCATACCCGACCCGACCCATACCCGACCCATTTAACTAAACTTAATTTATTATTATATATAAATATATATTTAAAAATGGTATTGCTAAAATAATTTTATACAACACAAATTTAATGGATAATTTTTATAATTTTTAAAATAATTATTTTTAAAAATCAAATTTTAATTATTTCTTATTTTTTAAAAATTAATTATTATTTTTATTTTTTAAATATAATTTTTCTTTTTCTTTTTATTTTTTCTTCTTCTTCTTCTTTGGCCAGTCGCCTGCCACGACAACGGCTGGCGGCCGGACCCATTTAAACTTGTTTATAAAATAGATGTGGCATAATGTGTGTGGAGTCCACATTTGATGATACATACAATACCCAACACGTTTGGATCCACAAAGACACCTAATCTTTGACGAAGCCCCAAAAAAGAAGTTACATGTCAAAAGTGCATTATTAAAGCAAATATTACGTGCAACAAAATATTAACTATGCACATCAAAAACCAAAAAAAAAAAAATATGCTGGATTATGTGAGTCTCAGGGGGAACTTAGAGCTATAAAAGTTAATGTCCTCATTGCTTTGTCACATTGTTGCACAATCTCATCATCACTTGCATGGAACTGTAGCTTCCCAGTCCTATAGAGGCCACAAATGTATACCAAGAATACATCATTATATGTGCTACTTCACTATTAGTTAGTTGAAAATCAGGATCGATTACTTCTTGCGGCTTCTTCAATCCTCCTCACAAACTCTTCTTTACGATTAACATTCGAGTTCCACCCGGCCCATCTGTTTTCCACCAACATCAACAAGTACTTAAATGAAAATATGCAAGAATTGTTGAAGAAAAATCCCTTGGAGTTTTGAAGTTGACAAAATAGCCTTAACAGTACGATCTAGAGACTCCAAGATTCAGTCGGTTACGTCTGAAGTTTTCAAGGTCTAAAGGTTTTCAAAGACAGTTAGACCCAGAAGTTCGGTCTGAAGTTTTTCCGTCTGAAGTCAGTCAAGACTTAGTTTCTATCTGAAGACCTTCAAGACTCAGTTTTAGTCTGATGACCCTCAAGACCCAAATCTAAGTCTGAAGACAGTTTGCGACTTTTACAGGCTGGCCACAGGTTATTCTTATGGCTAAGGAAAGTAATATATTGGATTTTGTATTTCCTAATCTTAACCATGGAATATCTCTGGCTGTGATCAAGAGCTTGAAGATTTACTCTCCGGATTTTATCCGTTGAAGATCAAGTTTATTCTTGGAAGAATCTAATTTTGGGAACTCAAGATCCTGATTGTATGGGCGAACATGATTGACGAGCTACTGTCTACTTACGTTTTCGACGACAAGGAGATCACTTAAATTGATTCAGTCCAACGGGTTGATTGGATGAATTTTTGGAATGTGCCAACGGGTATGAAGGCACGGAGACTATTTAAGATGGATTGATGTTGCTTGGAAACAAGGAGAGACTGGGTAGAAAAATCTCGATGTTAGAATCTCCAAAATCACTTGTTCTCTAAAATCTTTCATATTCAAATTATGTATCGAAGAGAGTGAGATATAGTGCGAAAGCAGCAGGAAGCTGTAGGAGAGATTGTCTATTGAAGAAGTCTAGTCCGTATACTGTAACAGCTCTCGTTTGCTACATAGTGATTACAGTTAGTTGGCTGCCAGCGTGGAGAGTGGACGTAGGCTTGGAGTAAGCCGAACCACTATAATCCTTGTGTCAATTCTCTCTTACCCTTTTATGAATACGTGATCTATTTATTATTGATATATCTTTGATATCATCGTATTCTACCGCAAAAGATTCCAAAAGAATTCCGCAACAACCTATTCACTCCCCTCTAGGTTGATTCACTAGCCCATTTCAATTGGTATCAGAGCAGGTTGCTTATTTATTAGAAGTGTTATTACTTCTGAAGCTAAAGATCTATGGAGTAAAGAACACCCGGAGTGCTATAACTTGGCACGGGGGACACTTAAGTGCCATAACTTTTTTCGGTACACTTAAGTGCCACTTTTTTTTTCAAATGGAACACTTAAGTGCCAATATCGGAGTAAAATGGAACACTTAAGTGCCACTCGGCGAAAATCCGGCCAAACGCAATTTTCCGGCGATGGAGGTCCAAAACGGCGTCGTTTTTGCATGCCGACGTGGCAAAAATGCAAAACGACGCCGTTTCGCGTCCGACGTGTAAAAATAATAAAAAATTAATTAAATTAAATTAAAACTTAATTTTAAAGAAAAATACTCTAAAAATTAAAAAATTAAAAAAAAAAAAAAAGGTGGGAGACGAAGGGGCGGGGCCGAGGGCCGAGCCCTCGCCGCCGCCTCCCGCCGTCGCCGGAAGGGCCGGCGACGGAGGGGGAGGGTCGGCCGGGTCGCCGGCCCCGGCCGACCGGCGGCGAGGGCCGCGAGCCTCGTCGGATCGTGGTGAGGGCTGCGGGCTCGCTGCCTCCCCACCGTTGCCGGGAAAGGCCGGCGACGGGGAGGCGGCGGCGGCGAGGCTCAGCCCCCGCCTGCCCGCCCCTTCGTCCCTCCTTTTTTAAAATAAATTTTAGAGTATTTTTTAATTAAATTAAGTTTTAATTTAATTTAATTATTTTTTATTATGTAAACGGCGTCGTTTCGCTGAGCCGCCGACTCGCTCTCCGGCGAGCCACGCAAGCATTAAAAATAATAAACACGTGCCACGTAGGATTTTCGGCAAGGTCGCCGGAGGTGGCACTTAAGTGTCCCATTTGAAAAAAAGTGGCACTTAAGTGTACCGAAAAAAGTTATGGCACTTAAGTGTCCCCCCGTGCCAAGTTATGGCACTCCAGGTGTCCCAAACTCAAGATCTATGGCTAGTGTTTTGGCTCCAGGGTTAATTGAGGGGCAAAGCAATACCAGACCTCCCTACTTCGATGGCAAGGATTACAATGTATGGAAAAACAAGATGAAGGCATTCCTAAGATCCAAGGATCCTATGGAGTGGGATGTAGTGGAGAACGGAATTATTCCTAAAGCCACATCAAGTTCAGGAAAAGAAATAGCCGATGGAGCAGATTACCACAAGCAGAAATTTCTAAGAGACATGCTCTTGACGCAAAGGCTATTTATTCTCTATATTGTGCATTATCTCCTACTGAATATAATAGAATTTCATCTTGTGAAACAATCAAAGAAGTTTGGGCCAGATTACATGTCACCTATGAAGGAACAGATCGAGTCAAAGAAACCAAGATCAATATCCTTCTTGGTCAATATGAAGCCTTCAAAATGAAGCCAGGAGAAACTATCACGGATATGTTCAGTCGATTTACATAAATTGTAAACAGCTTGGCATACCAAGGACAGTCAATCTCAGGACCTATGAAGGTCAATAAATTGTTGAGAGGGCTCTCTAAAGATTGGAATCACGTCAAAACACCTATAAGAGAAACACAAAGGATCATGCCTCTTTCAGTAGATGAATTGCTCGGCACACTTCAATCCTTTGAAGTCGAGCAATTTAATGAGGAATTTGACACAAAAGGTAAGAAGTCAATTGCTTTAAAATCTAATGATGATTCGATGCGCTGATTCGAAGAAGACTTGGATGATGAAGAATTGGCTCTTCGATTAGAAAATTCAGAAGGTTGAATAGAAAAGGTAGAAGGTTCAATGGAAAGAAACAGAACAATCAAAGATTTCAAAGGAGATCGAATGAAGAAGAAGATACCAGCAAAGAAGTTGTTTGCTTTGAATGCAAGAAAAAGGGACACATCAGACCCAACTGTCCCTTATTGAAGAAAAGAAAGGGAAACCTGAAAAGTTCAAGAAAGCACTCAAAGCCGAGACGTGGAGTAACACCGAATGTCGGAGAGTGATGAAGAATATGCAAACATATGTCTTATGGCAAACTCGGACTCAGACCAAGACTCGACTCGGACTGAGACTCGCACTCGGACTCGCACTCGGCACTCTTATCTCGACTCGCACTCGAGACTCAAACAAAGCGGTACCAAGGTTAGAAATTTAAAAATTCCTATCAAAGTATCAAAATACATTGATGAACTTTGTCTTAGTCTTAAAGGCTCTCTTAAAAGGATTTCTGAACTAAAAAGGGAGAATTCCAAAATGAAACAACAAGAAAAAAATCTTACTTGAAAAAGTTGAAAGTCTAGACAAGTCTCTTGCTATTTCGAAAGAAAATGAGAATGAGCTTTCAAAAGAAAATGATTGCCTGAAAGAAGACTTATTAAAAGTCTCAAAGAAATTTTCAATAGGTTCTGAAAAGTTGGATAAGATTTTTTCTATCCAAAGACCTTACTTTAATAAATCCGGTCTAGGAATGACACAAGAAACCGTTCCTTTGATCGATTTCCCAAAGGTAAAGGAAAGAATTAGAAATAGGCCAACAAAAACTTCTTATAAAAATCATTTCCAAAAGGTTTTTGTAAAGCCTGTTGGTAGAAATGCTCTTACTTGTTCAAAATGTAAAAGTGTAGATCATTTTGAAAAGAAATGTCCCAAAATTTGGAGACCTATTAAGAAGAGTTGGGCAAAGACTGTTTATACTACTAACAATGATGGACCCAAGAAGATCCGGGTACCAAAGAAGACATGAGTCTTTCTTTTAATTGCAGGTCACCTTCAAGAAGAAAGTCAAGTGGTATTTGGACAAGTGGATGTTCAAGACACATGACAGGAGACTCAAGTTGTTTTACAAAATTCTCTCATATGAAAGGAGGAAATGTCTCTTTTGGTGGTAACAACAAGGGAAAGATTGTTGGTCAAGGAACTGTGATGATTGGAAATCTAACAATCAACAACGTCTCTCTTGTTGAGGGATTGAACTACAATCTATTGAATATTAGTCAATTATGCGATTCTAGATACAAAATCAATTTTCAAGAAGATACATGTTCGGATCAAGCAAGGATCTTTCACAGTCCATCGGTCGAAGACATGGGAATATCTATTTGCTAGATATAAGGTCCGACAGTCCTCAATGCTTGATATCAATTCAAGACGAAGTCATTCTCTAGCATAGGAAGCTTGGACATGTCAACCTTAAGCAAATCGCAAAAGTATCATCCAAAAAGCTTGTTCAAGGACTTCCTAACCTCAAGTATCAAAAGCATGAATTATGCACTCCCTGTGTACTTGGAAAACAGGTTAGAAATTCCTATAAATCTATAAATCAAGTATCCACTAATCGTGTTTTGCAGCTATTACACATGGATTTATTCGGACCAACAAGAGTTCAAAGTATTGGAGGTAAAAGATATTGCTTGGTTATAGTTGATGATTATTCTCGTTTTACATGGGTTTTCTTTCTTGCAAATAAATCTGATGCATTGATTCATTTTACTAAGTTTGCAAAGAAAATTCAAATTGAAAAAGGATATGTGATCTCAAGTATTAAGACTGACCATGGTGGAGAATTTGAAAATCATGATTTTGCTAAATACCGTGATGAAAATGGTATTCAACATAATTTTTCATCCCCATACACTCCACAACAAAATGGAGTTGTAGAAAGGAAAATCGTTCTTTGCAAGAAATGGCAAGAACTCTCTTAATCGAAAGTAATATTTCACCTCATTTTTGGGCTGGAGCTACTTCCACCGCTTGTTACATTATAAATAGAATTTTTCTAAGACCTATATTGGAAAAGGCACCTTATGAATTGCTCAAAGGTAAGAAACTAATTGTTTCATATTTTCATGTATTCGGTTGCAAATGTTTTATCCTAAAGAATTCTAGTGATCGAATTGGTAAGTTTGAAGAAAAATCAGATGAAGGAATTTTCCTTGGCTACTCCTTGACAAGCAAAGCTTTTAGAGTCTTCAACAAACGTACTCAGACTGTGGAAGAATCCATGAATGTGAAGTTTGAAGACTCGTTACAAAATCAGACTCAACCTAAAGATTTTGAGTCTGGCCAAGTGTCTACAAATTCTCATGAAGAAAATCAAGCCTCGACACCGAGCCTCAAACAAATTCAGAAATTTCAACTGAAGAAGAGCTTCACCAAACTGACAAACCAACTGCAAACTAGAAGCAAAAGTCAAGTCATCCCCCAGACCTCATCATTGACAATATTGATGAAGGAGTTCGTACAAGGTCTAAAAGACGAGAAGCTTCTAGTGCTCTTGCACTAATTTCGAGATCAAACCGAAAAATATAGAAGATGCATTGAAAGATGAAAGCTGGATCGAAGCAATGCAAGAAGAACTGAATCAATTCAAAATCAACAACGTTTGGGAGCTAGTTCCTAAACCAAAAGGAAAATTAATCATTGGCACCAAATGGGTTTTCAGGAACAAGCTTGATCAACAAGGAAAAGTGGTAAGGAACAAAGCAAGACTTGTAGCAAAAGGCTACACACAAGAAGAAGGCATCGACTATGACGAAACCTATGCTCCCGTGGCAAGGTTAGAAGCTATAAGATTACTTCTTGCTTTTGCTTGTTTTAAAAATTTCAGGTTATTCCAAATGGACGTGAAAAGTGCATTCCTAAATGGAGTCATCCAAGAAGAAGTCTATGTGGAACAACCACCAGGATTTGAAGATCCTAAAAGACCAAACCTTGTCTTCAAGTTGAAGAAAGCCTTATATGGTTTCAAACAAGCACCCCGAGCATGGTATGAAAGGTTAAGCAACTTTTAATTCAAAATGGCTTCTCTAAAGGTAAAGTAGATACTACCTTATTTATAAAAAGAGAAGGCAAAGATTTCATACTTGTTCAAATTTATGTTGATGACATTATTTTTGGCTCTTCTAATGAGAAACTTTGCAAGAATTTTTCAAAGTGTATGCAGAACGAATTTGAGATGAGCATGATGGGAGAACTAAACTTCTTTTTGGGACTTTAAGTCAAACAATCAAATGAAAGAACTTTCATCCATCAAGAGAAGTATGCAAAAGACCTTATCAAGAAGTTTGGAATGGAGAATTGCAAGAAAACAGAGACTCCTATGTCAAGCTCAGCAAAGTTGGATAAAGACGAACAAGGGAAGAGTGTAGACCAAAAGCTATACGAAGTATAATTGGGTCACTTCTTTACCTTACAGCTTCTAGACCTGACATTTTGTTTAGTGTCTACATTTGTGCTAGATTTCAATTTGATCATAAAGAATCTCATATGTCGCTGTTAAGCGTATCATTAAATATGTTGCAACTACATCTAAGCTAAGTCTATGGTATTCTAAGAAAGGAGATTTTACTCTCCTTGGATATTCGATGCGACCTTGCTGGTTGTAGAGTGGATAGAAAAAGCACTACAGGTACATGTCAATTATTGGGGAGCAAGATGGTGTCTTGGTTCTCAAGAAAAGTGGTACCGTGGCTCTTTCAACCGCCGCGCAGTACATAGCTCATGGAAGTTGCTGCTCTCAAATTCTATGGATGCAACAACAATTAAGAGACTTTGGAGTTGATGAAACACATACTGAAATCAAATGTGACAACACCAGCGCAATCAATCTCACAAAGAATCCAATACTTCATTCAAGAGCAAAGCACATTGAAATCAAGCATCATTTCATTCGAGATCATGTTCAAAGTGGAGATGTTGTGATTCAGCATGTAGATTCAAAGAATCAATTGGCGGATATATTCACAAAACCTCTGGAGAAGGCTCACTTCGAATCAATTTGTTCAAGAATGGGAATTGTGAAGTTTGAAGATAGTCTGACTCAAGCTAAAGTCTGAAGGTGGTTCAGACTCATCGCTAAAGTTTGAAGGTGGTTCAGACTCATCGCTAAGTCTGGAGGTAGTTCAGACTCAACGCTAGGTCTGAAGACGGCTCAGACTCAAAGCAAAGTCTGAAAGTGTTTCAGACTCTACGTAAAGTCTAATTATGCTCAGACGCAAAGGTAAAGTCTAAAAAGGGTTCGACTAAAGGTAAAGTCCGAACATCCGTCGACTCGTATTTTTAATCTCTTTACGAATTTTTTTATTCTCTCTTTAACATATTTTTGGTAATTACTTTTCAGTATTTCAAAATCTCTTTTCGCTCTTTTTCTAACACGCATTAATGGCAGTTTATATTTTCAAAAAGGGCAGTTTTCTTTTTATGGTTTATTTTTGGTAGTTCTTTTCTTTTACTTTTTGGCGACGATTCGTATTCCGGTGATTTCTCTCTCACTATTTATACTCTCAAACTGTCACTTTTACTCTCAGCTACTCCTTTGCTATTCATCCTCATACTCTTTCACTCTCAAAACCCTAAAAATTTCCTTTTTCCATTTCCGTTTCATCCCTTTTTCGCCACAAAGTTTCCATTTTTCCTCACGGTCAAGTTGAAACTTTGCTTGCTCTCCAAGAATGTCGTCTCGCAAGTCCTCCAGAATCGCCAGCAGGGGACCACAGAGACAGCAAGAGGGTCCTACAAGGGTGGACCTAACGGAAGAAGATTCGCCTCAACGAGAAGCAGAGAGTCAACATTCTGAGGAAGTTGTTACCGAAGCGTAACCGGTAAGAACTCTTAAGCCAAATGTTGCTTACGATCTCTATAAAAGGCTTAAGGATGGGAAGGTTAGCCTTAAGACGATCGAGGAGTATTTGAAGGAAAGAGGGTTTAGGAGTGAGTATGCGTTTTTGATGGAGATGGAGAAGCTGAAGGTTGTTGGTGAAGGCACTGCACAGAGGACGCTGGAAAATATCTCGAGTAATCCACTTGAGAATGCTCCGGCTGAGACTTTAGATGATGATGAGAGACTTTTCTCTCATTTTGAACCTCGTTTTGGTGTGGCCGCTAATACTGTTTGTCCTCCGAGGAGCTTATTTCGGTCGAGGGAGCATGAACGAGTTTATGCGAAGCTGTTAAAGAGGGGTGTGGTGAATCCAAGGAGTGTGGATTTTGACTTCCTAGATTCGATAAGGATTAATCTAAGAGAGAAGTTTGCTAGGTTGCAGCTGGAGAATTTCTGCACGGATATGACTGTGGCCCACTCTGAATTGACGGCTTACTTTTACTCGAATTTATCCTTTTTGGATGCGAATCATTTGTCCTTTTATTTCATGGACAAAGATTATGTTGTTGATGTTGACTTGCTGGCTGACATTATTGGTGTGGAAAGAAGGAGTTTCCAGCCAATCAAAGTCTCAACACCTATGCAACCTTGGATATTGTATGAGACAGAACGTTGAAGGCAAGATATCCTACACTAGGATGAATGCCACCAATGTTTTGTTGCATAAAGTTGTCATCAATCGCATCCGGCCAAAAACGACCTCAAAGACTGATGTTTCCAAAATAGAGGCAAAGCTGATATTTGCCATCAACCAAGGCAGACCTTTCTCACTTCCACATGTCATTCTTTTTCATATGTATAAAACTGTGGTAAAGGATAATGGGTCAGCTGCCTTATTCATCAATCATCACCAAATTGATTAGGCATTTTGATATTCAAGTTGCTACATCTTTATGCCTAACAAAGTTAAATTCGATGCTCGTTGGTGAGAAAATGGTGATGAAGATGAAATTTCCAAACCGATCGCAAAGACGGAAAGATTGAGGAGGGAAACACCTTCAAGGGAGATCCCCACTGCTTCATCGAAAAGGAAGGGCAAAGAGCCCATGGCTGAAAAGAAAAGAAGAAAATCATCCTGCAAGATGAGGAGGATGAAGAAGATGCCATGACTTTGTCCACTCTCTCTAGATTGAGGAGCCCTGTAATCCTGAGAACAGAGGCTGAGGAGAGAGCGAGAAAAGAAGCAGAGGAGAAGGAAGCAGAGAAACAGAGGAAAGAGAAGGAAGAAAAAGAAAAGAGAAGAGAAGAGGAAAGGAAGCAAAGAGAAGAGGAAAGGAAGAGAAAAGAAGAGGAAAGGAAGAAAAGAGAAGAAGAGCGAAGAATAGAGAAGAGAAGAAGAGAGACAGAGGAAAGTCAAGAAGAAGAAAGAAGAAGGAAGGCTGAGGAAGAAAGCAAAATGCGGGAGGATATGGCTGCTGCATTTGAGCCATCTTTTGCTGGGGAAGAGACCGAGAAACATCCACGTGCCGATATGGATGTTGGAGATGAATTTTCTACTCCACCCACCGGCATTCATTCAGGGGAGTTCTTGTAGAACAAGGAATGATATCGCCACTACATTTTAGTGATGTGAGTAGGTCTGGTGCCGACCCCGAGGAGGTTTATGCATCACACTTCCAGAGCATGAAGAATCCTCACCTACCGAGAAGGAAAGGGCTGAAAGGGAAGCTCCTAGTTTTCAAATCCATTCCGCTGGTCCAAGTGGAAGCAATGCCAATTCCACAAAGCATTTACACAACCGTTGGATGTCATGTTGGACTTAAAAGGCGGGTTTTGGGATGGACTTGAGATGAGAGATTTGAAAAGGGCGCCGCCGAGTACTTCGGTGAACATGCAAGAACAGATCAATGCACTGAGAGCACAAATGGAATCGAATCAGACCAGTGAGTAATTAGCTTCGGTGAAGGAAAACCTTGCCAAACTCGAGAAGTCAGTCCGGGGAGCTTAGCAAGTTTCAACTTGTTCGTTTCCCCTGCAGCCCCTAAATATTTTCAAAACTTTATCACATTCACTCTACCTCTTTGATGGGACAAAAGGGGGAGAGTTGCGCAGATTTGATTGCAGGTTTTGAAGATTTGAAGTTTTGAAGCTGAAGTTTTGAAGCTTTGATAAAGCTTTGAGAGTTTTTTTTATTTATTTTGAAGTTATTGAGTTTTTTTTTGACTGTTTTCGTTTTGGTCTTCGATTGGGTTGTTTGAACTTCTATGACCTTATGCTAACTTGATGATTTGGATCTAGACTTATGAATTTGATTGCAGGATTATTATATTTTGTGAGGATAATTGTTATTGGACTAACACTTTTTACGAATATAATCCTCAAAATATATATGAGTTTTTCTTTGCAGGTTTTTAAATTCGCAAACTGCCGAGGGTTTTGTCACCATTAAAAAGGGGGAGATTGTTGAAGAAAAATTCCTTGGAGTTTTGAAGTTGACAAAACAGCCTCAACAAGACGATCTAGAGACTCCAAGACTCAGTCGGTTACGTCGAAGTTTTCAAGGTCTAAAGGTTTTCAAAGACAGTTAGACCCGGAAGTTCGGTCCGAAGTTTTTCCGTCGAAGTCGGTCAAGACTCGGTTTCCGTCGAAGACCTTCAAGACTCGTTTCGGATCGATGACCCTCAAGACCCAAATCTAAGTCTGAAGACAGTTCGCGACTTTTACAGGCTAGCCACAAGTTATTCTTATGGCTAAGAAAAGTAAGATATTGGATTTCGTATTTCCTAATCTTAACTATGGAATATCTCTCGGGCTGTGATCAAGAGCTTGGAAGATTTACTCTCCGGATTTTATCCGTTGAAGATCAAGTTTATTCTTGGAAGAATCTAATTTTGGGAACTCAAGATCCGATTGTATGGGCGAACGGGATTGACGAGCTACCTTGTCTACTTACGTTTTTCGACGACAAGGAGATCACTTAAATTGATTCAGTCCAACGGGTTGATTGGATGAATTTTTGGAATGTGCCAACGGGTATGAAGGCACGGAGACTATTTAAGATGGATCGATATTGCTTGGAAACAAGGAGAGACTGAGTAGAAAAATCTCGATGTTAGAATCTCCAAAATCACTTGTTCTCTAAAATCTTTCATATTCAAATTGTGTATCGAAGAGAGTGAGATATAGTGCGAAAGCAAGCAGAAGTTTGTAGGAGAGACGTCTATTGAAGAAGCCTAGTCCATATACTGTAACAGCTCTCGTTTGCTACATAGTGATTACAGCTAGTTGGCTGCCAGAGTGGAGAGTGGACGTAGGCTTGTACTAAGCCGAACCACTATAATTCTTGTGTCAATTCTCTCTTGCCCTACTCTATTTACTTTATGAATACGTGATCTATTTATTATTGATATATCTTTGATATCATCGTATTCTACCGCAAAAGATTCCAAAAGAATTTCGCAACAACCTATTCACCCCCCTCTAGGTTGATTCACTAGCCTATTTCAAGAATCAGATGGAATAACCAAATAGACAATGCAAAAGAAGAATTGTTCACAGTAAGTTGTACAAAAAGGACAAACCATTTTTGGGGATAAGGAAGGAAGCTATTGAACAGATTAACAAAGCACACTCGACAGGTTTAGCAGTCACCAGAGAAAGTGTACACAAAACTATGCTGGACATCCATTAAGCCAGAATCTACATAGCACATATAATTTAAACATAACATCTGCTCAACCCCAACAGGAAAACCATAAATACATCAAACCAACTCGATATGCCCATTTTTTCTACTTTTGCCCTTCTCCCTATCTGCATCTACGCATTCAATTCTCGCAAAAGCCGAAGTAATATTCTCAAGGCCTACCTAGAATTCCTACCAAAAATAAACAAAGGGCACAAATTTCCCCAACCAGAGACAAGCAATCCAATCGTAAGAAGCTAAAAATTACAGGGGAAATGGGTTCAAATCCGTATCCTATAGAAAGAAAAAAAGAGACCGATATGTAAAATACAAGAGGAGGACAAAGTGCTGCATACACGAATGCAAAAGGAATTAAGCACAGACCTCTAGGAACTTCCTAATGGACTCATGCAGCTCGGATGGATGACTCTTCATAGTGACAGTCAAGATTTTTTTGGCCCAAACTCCTACAAAGTGTTTTTGTAGTGCCCATGATACATACAACAATTACTTGTTAAGACAAAGAATGGGAAAAAATAACAACAGAGTGATGAAGTCCTAAACATCACAAGAGATCACCTATTTCTGATGAAGAACTGTCCATTTTATGGGATAACTTCAGGCATGAAAAGAGGACCTTTGAGATAAAACGATCAACTACAATGCCCATAGGAACCGTCTCAACTATGGATACCAATAGGGAACAGCATGAAGCATCTGAGAAACTGCCAAAATCATTATAGGTTGAGTAACATGGCATGAAAGAGATAAATAGAAATTTGAAATGGTTTTAATACCTGTACTCAAGCAGAGACTCCAAAAACAAGACAAGAAATTTATCTGTGTTGAACTCTTTGGATAATTGTGACAGAATTCCAGTAATATCCCTTCAAAGCAATACTCAATGGAAGTCCTAGGAAACATCTCCACATAATCTACTTTCTTCACTTGAGCCCGGCATCTCCACATTGCTAATGAACACCTACCACGCCGCAACATGCAACCCTCAAGCCCCATGACCCAACTTCTCAACCCTCATTGCAGTACGTCTAACAGCAAAAGCCCACTAAATCTTCCATTACCCTCCCTCCTTATCCCGCTAAAATAAAAATTGAAAAAAAAAAAGGCCTCGCATAGCCAGCAACATCAACCATCATCTTTCCCCGCAGGCAAAATCTAAAGCATATTGCCAAATGCCCATCAGGGGAATCCCCAAAATCTCTTCCCCTCAATCCGGTCCCACCCACAGAGCAGCCCTTTAGTCCCAAAAAAAAGAACCAAAGCACACTCGAGCTCGACCCGGCAGCACGTCCGCAGCCTCAACACACTCCCAACCTACACTGTTCCTCAACCCTATCACCCAGAATCATGCGAACTCAGACAGCCTCGAGCACTCGCAATGCCCCCAATCATCAAAATTTCGCCTACCAATCGAACTCGCTCGCAGTGAACTAGAGTCTAGAAACTACGATCAAGGAAAGAGAAGCGTGACGCCGGACGACCCGATCCATGCGCTGCGGCGGCTGACGGCGGCGGCTGACGGCGCAAGGAGAAGGAGTGCTCGGAAAAAGACAGAGGAATTCGCCGGCTAGCTCTCGGCCTCTCGGTGCAAGGAGAAGGAGTGCTCGTATGATGGAGGGTAAGCGAGAAAACGAAGACGTCAAAGAGGGAGAGTAAATGGGTTCACTTTAGTGGGTTGATAAGTGGGTCATAAATGGGTCTGAGAGCAGACCCATTTAAGACCCATTTATTTTAGCCTTTTAATTTTTAAAACCCATTATGGGTGCAAGCTTGACCTATTAACGACCCATTTAGCTATAAATGGGTTTATAAATGGGTCAATGACCCATTTTGACACCCATAATTGAAGTCTACCAATCAAGAACACTCACCATTTGTTAAGAACACGAAAGGTATCTTCAACTTTCCTGAAAAGATGTAGAATGTAAAGTAAGTGATAGCTGGCTATCAAATAGCAGATATGAATCTCGATATCCCCCGCTCCTATAGTCCATCAGAAAACTCGGTATCGATCAGAGAAAAAAAGACATGCATTCGCAACGTAGAACATACGTGAACGACAAGATCACCAGCACGACATAAGCCTTGCAGGTATATCAGCAAGCGATGGTGAAAGCTTTACCAGAATCGTCGTGTACAATCTCCTGAGCGCGTGCGGAGAACCGCCGATGGGAGTATGACCGAGGAGGACCACGCCATCGATGTCGAAGGCGATGTCGAACGAAGGCCTGCACAGTGAAACCACAATCGTCGATTCGATCACAGACGAAAAAGAAGAAGAAGAAGAAGAAGAAGAAGAGGAGAAAAAGCGAACATCAAAGAAAATCACAAGCGTAGTCAAAGCACGACCGGAATGCACCGATCCGATTGTGAGCTAAGTCGCGAAAACGAGCGCGAGACGAGCGGGGACGGCCGCTTTCTGCCGCTACTCCAAGAAGAACGGAGCGAGCTTCAACAGTCCAGAGAGAGAGAGAGAGAGAGAGAGAGAGAGAGAGAGAGAGAATGGCCCAATCGCGCATCGTCTTCTCGTTCGATGTTCAGGAGCAGTGAATTGGGCCCGTTGAAATGAAGGGAGGGCCTCGATAACGGATCGGCCTTTCCTTCGGATCCGAGCTCAACGGTTAAGCTTGATTTTGGTGAACGTTTTTGGGCTGTTTTTGATGGTGAATTGAGCATATCGCGGAGGAGTTCGATGTTTCGGGGACTTCAAGGCTACCGACATATCCGTGATGGCTTCGTGTACTATAAATTTGATTTTAGGCTTCGCTTCATCCTTAGAAAGTAACTTGAATTCACAATAAAAACTGAAATGATTTGCGATAATGTCCTATTTATGCCTCATGTGCGATTGGCGCCTTCTTACTCATTATTCACCCATGGACTTGATCGACGAGTGGATTATATGTCATGGTGAGTTTATCTTTGGTTGCTGACATATTGGAAGAGAATAAAAGTCTAACTACGAGATTCTGAGGTGGCTAATGCATCTTCTATGACTTCACTGTTTGACTTTGACAATTGTTGCTCCATTTCCAGAGGAACATTGATATGTAGTTACAAAGTCAGATCATAATTCATCCATGTACTATTTATTACTTTGCGTGAGGTTTATTTGATAATTCATGCATAAACTTTGATCTAGGTGTGTATGCGGTGAGGCCACAACTGCCCGCGGTCGGAGGACGTGAAGGAGTTGGCGAAGTACACTTAGTTGGCTCTGCCATGAAGGATCTTTCTCCTGGCGATTTGGTCATTCCATCTCCACTCTCTTTGGTAAAACATTCTTTCAGTATTACCTAAGTTTTAAAATGATATCAGATTAACTGTGCATCAGCCACGCTCAATCTAGTTGATCACTTCTGAACAATTTCTTACTCAGCCAAAGGATATAATCTTCTATATATGCTGCAGCATGTTTAAAGTTCAATTTGATTAGATGTAGAAGAGCAACGAGTGAAATATCCACCAAAAGAAAGATCGAAATTGTCATGCACATCTTAATGATTGTCATCTTAAATAAAAGATAATTTTGCATTCCATTAGTACTCACTTGTCTTGTCATGCAGAACATCCATGTCTAGCACTTAGCCCATTGTAAATTTGATTGTGTTGAAAGGTGAAATAGTTTCGTGCTCGGGGGACATGGCGCAGACTTACATTGTGAAAGACCAGAGTGTGTGGCAAAAAATTGATAAGAATTCTCCTATTGAGTATGCTGCGACAATTTCAATTAATCCTCCGACTGCTTTGAGAATGCTCGAAGACTTCACCTCTTTGGAACTAGGTATATAGACAGTGCCGGAGTCTCTTAGTTGTCCACCAACTTTCACCGTAAGCAATTTATCCTAAGTTGTCCTAATCAACTGTGATCATTAGGGGATTCGATTGTGCAAAATGGGGCTACGAGTATGGTGGGTTGATGCCTCATCGAAATTGCGAAATCTTGTGGCATCCATAGCATCAACATAATCAGGGACAAGTGCTCTCTTGAAAGTTTCAGTAACCTTGATACCGCATAACTTTTGTCAAAACTACTATTGTTTAAAACTTTTGTGTAGACTTTAGATAGCAAGGATATGTGTGGGTTTGCTTTTATTTCTCTTTTCTCGCAATCGCCTTAACCATTGCTAGGAAGCCCTTTTTTTCTCGCAACGCATTGAGCTCTTGTCTACTCGGCTTACTCAAGTAGCTTTTGATGGTTACACAACCTGAATTATATCTGAAATTCAACCTCGTGAAGACAAGTTGGAACTCTTTGGGGACCGAATTACTTGTGGCAACTCGTCTTTTCCTGTTCTAATTATGAATATGGTGGACTGAAAGTTATGAACAATTGCCGATGCACAAATATGTTGTTTATGTTCGTTGGCGGTGATATATCAATTTACAAATTGAAAATGTGCCAAAATATTTAGCATTTTGGTATCTCCGGTTTGTTTTTTGGAAGCTGGTGTGATTGATTGAGATCTCTTGCATCGAATAATAGGGAGAAGTGGACATTGAGCTTGTGTTACTGAAGCTGACCCTTTTAAGCTTGAAGTAACACTGAGTGTGGTCACTGATTTGAGAAAATTATAATCTTTGGCTAGGTGCCACAATGGGAAGGAATTAATGTGGCTGACTGAGCATTAGTATATGCATTGGCATATAAGAATGGTTCTGTTATGAGGGCATTTTGAGGGTTAGGTTCGTGTAGGTGCATCAATGAACATCCTTTAATCTCCCAATATAAAGATGAGGTTTTGTGATGAGGTAACATGTATTTGGAAAAACTGGAATGACTTGTTGTCTGAATCTATTGAAGGCGAAGGCAGTTAACTGTAGTTTGAATTAAACAGAGATCTTTTTGCATTGCTTATCAGAAGTGACTTGTTACTGTTGATGCTTCTTCTACTAATTGTGCAGTCATCATGTGTTCTAGATGTTGATTGCTGGTATGTTTAGATCATCATGCTGTTGAGCATTGGTAATTCCATCTTTTTTGGTTGCTGGTGGAAACTTCCTTTTAGTATATCTAAGACATCTCTCTGCTTTGCAACTTCTTTTGGAGTGAAATTTTCCTCCTTTTCTTTTAATTCTGTGATGAGACACAAAAAGAGGTCAGAAAACACTTTGTGGTGCTTGATGCATTAATTTAGTAGGGCTCTCTCAACCAGCTTATTAGTTCATGCTATGACATTTGAGCACAAATTTGGTAGAATTCTTTATTTGTTCTCCAACTTAGCAGTTAGCACTACATAACATTAACTAAATTTGACTTTTACTGTGCTTTTATGGCCGTCCTTTTCCTGTGACAAAGCTAGCTCTGATGAAGCAAAAGAGTCGTTGAAGAAACTTCGTGCTGAAGAAGTATTCACTGAGAGTCAATTAGAAATAAAGAATGTCAAGAGTCTACTGGTATCATCCATCAATTAATCCATTCTACCATATTCTCATGCATCAAACACATCCATGTTTGGCCATCGGCACTTGAGTTCTTTATTTTCATCTTATTGACTTGCTACTAGGATGATCCAAAAGAACCTGCCCTTGGATTAAATTGTGTTGGTGGCAATGTTGCTTCCTTGGTGATGAAATTTTTGAGGTGTGACAAGTGTTAAATTCGTGTTTAGTGCTTCCCTTATCTTTCTGGAGAGAGTTGATTTAGTTTTGTTCTTAGGTGGGGAGGAACCATGGTGACATATGGTGGGATGTCTAAGAAACCAATTATAGTGTCAATTTCATCTTTTATCTTCAAGGTAAATTAAGAAGCAGCGAACTAAATTTTCCACCGATGGTTAGGAGGTTATTTCAGTCAAGCCATACAATTTGATTTGTCTACGTTTCGGTCTTGGTCTTGGTCAATGCCCTATAGTTTTATTTTTATTTTTTTCTCAAAATTTGGCCCAAAATCTCAATTTCAGTATTGGATGCAACGAAATTTGAGCGAAAAAAGTTATCCCTGGAGTCGAGACTAAGGGGAGTACATAAATCAATGAGACAATGGTTCTTATGGTTTGCAGGATCTTTCTTTGAGGGGATTTTGGCCGAATAATTGGATGAGTTCAAATGATGTAACATGGTGCAGAAGAATGATAGATCACTTGCTCGAGCTAGTGCAGGATGGGAAGTTAAAACATGAGTATGTCTTCGGTAACCACCACTCAAATTGCTGCATTTAGGTCTCCATATCTTTATAGTGTCTCTAATAGTATTTATCTTCAAGATAGCTTGGACTATGGATGCATATGAATTTCGCCAAAACTGCAGGATGGAGTTGGTTCCTTTTAGTGATTTCCACATTTCACCGGATAAATCTGTCACGCCTCGATCCTCAGGCACGCGCACATCCCTTACATTTGGTCGATTTTAAAATACGATATCCCAGGACTATGTATCGCCGACCCTTTCTTTTATATATATGCGCATGCGGAAGCAGTTATAAATCTCCAAACAATAAAGCAATGGGATAGAGTAGCAGGACCATAAACTCTTCAAACCAACTCAAACCTTTTTACAAACAAAAGTGTTTATTTACAACAGCAGACTGATTACAAAATCTATCGACTCCACAAAAGGTAATGGTTTTTTGACCCACTAATCGGACATGTAGCTGAATATTCAATTTCCACCTTTCCAAGCTCCAGGGCTCCTGATCCTTCATAACCGCCATCTAGGGACCTGAAATATAATCCCACAATCGGGATGAGACTATGTCTCAATAAGTTCTACCCCATAAGACCCGATTAGTAAACTAATACACCTTAGGGCTGCCTAAGCACAACATGAGTCAGAGGACTTATCTTGGCCTTAAATTCCACTTGCATATTAGCACATATCAATAGACACTCAAGCAATCACATCACAGATCGAAGCATCGATCAAATTGACTTAGTTGATCACACACCAACAAGACCACTCACGGTCATTCCCAATCAATCAATCAATTTGCAAATATGAGTCGCGGTCATTAATCAACTTAAGTAAAGGTGGTAATCACGGCTCCACCTAGTAACTTTCAAATATACAATGGCTTTTCGGTCCCACTCGAGCCACTTTCAACACTTAGTGGCAAGTTTAGGTGACTTTCCACCCGACCCTTTCGATACTTAGTGGCTTTACGGTCCCACCCGACCAATTTCAACACTTAGTGGCTTTACGGTTCCACCCGACCTTTTCAATACTTAGCGGCTTTATCCACTAGACAATTGCGTGCGTTCATTAAGGCGTCGTTTTCGCCAGTGATGTCCTTAATCACCGAACCGCACATGCCTATGACCATATGAGTACTAGACCGATACGTGCGTTCTTTAAGGCACTATTTTCGCCAGTGACATGCTCAGTCACCGGACCACGTAGGTTTATACACCATGTTTGATCAGTTCAAGCCCAGAATATTTCCGATTCACTCTCACGATTCTACTCACTTTATAACTCAACCAAGCAATATAAATGCTAAATAAACATACTCGGCAGACCACCAATAAATCGATCAATCCAATTCAATTTCAAACAATTTAGGGTAAATCCCTAAAATATCACAATTAATTTAATTCCATGCAACGTAGAGCTCAATTAAATAAACGGACTACGCCACGACAACTAGTACGAGATTTCGGTCGTCGGCCATCTCAACCTTAATTTCCGAAAAATAAATAAATAAATAGTTAATTTCGAAAATTAAATAATTAATATTAAAATTCAATTTAACTCAAAATAAAGCCCGATTAAATAAACGGACTTCACCACGATCATCAGCATAATATTCCAGTCACTGGCATCCCAGTTAAATTTACGGGAAATAAATAAATAATTAATTAATTTCGAAAATTAAATAAATAAACACAATAAATTCAATTTAGCATAATATAAAGCTTAATTAAATAAACGGTCTGCACCATGATCATCAACATAAAATCCTGGTCGCTGGCCATCCAAGTTGAATTTCTGGGAAATAAATAAATAAATAAATAAATAATTAATTAATTTGGAAAATTAATAATTAATTACTAAAAATCCAATTTAGGCCCGAAAAGCCTAATTGAAGCCGCTAAGGGTCGGGAAAAATCCCGAGATGCTTTCAATAAATAGTAGACTACGTCCACTTGCTAATTGCACAATCAAAATGTCTAATATGCATCATAATTGTCTAATAATCACTAATCTATTCTAATCTAACCACCTAATTGCATTTAATTAAACCTAACCAACCTCTAAGAATAATTAGCAAACTAAGCAGGGATTAGTGAGATTACTCACCGGAATCGCACGCAAATCGGATCAATCCGACGGGGACGATGCGAGGAATGATAAACTCCAAAGCACGGCTCGGGTTCGGGGCCCGGAAACAGCCCAAAACGGCCCACGAGTGGGCTAGAAACCCACTCGATGGGTTGCTGTTCTTGGCTGGCCGGAGCTAGTCCGGTGGCCAAAATAGCGAGGTGAGGCTGGCGGAGGGTGAGGGGAATGCCGGGGAGGTCGGGCGATGGCTGAACGGAGCTGGGCGGCGGCCGAAGCTGGCTAGACTCGGCTAGACAGAGGGGGGTCGCATGAGAGAGGACACTAGGGCGCGAGGAGACAGGGGCTGGTGGAGCGCGTGGCGAGCGGCGGACGCGGCGCGGGGCGGTGGAGTGGGTGGCGGGCGCGGGCGGCAAAACGATGGCGACGGGCTTCGGCGAGCTGCAGATTTTGTCTTTCTTCAGGTTCGTTGGTTTGCACGAAGAAGGAGGAAGGAGGGGATTTGGTCACGTGGGGGAGTGGGGGAGAAGAGAGAGGAGAGAAAAGAAGAGATAAGAGAGAGAAGAGATAGGGTTTGACTAGTCAAAAGAAAAGAGAGAAGCCAATTTGAAATTGGCAAGGGGCAAGTGCTCGGTGGAGGGGGTGTGCACGAAGGGGAGGGGAGAGGAGAGAGAAGATAGAGAGAAAAAGAAAGGGAGAGAACAAGGAAATAAAAAAGTAATCCAATTCCTTTTCTCTTTTTAATTTCTTCCGGTCTTCAATTGCACATCAATTCTCCCTTAATTTATTCTCAATCGGATCTCATAAAATCAATCAATGCTTCAATGCCTCAATTGCTATTTTTCCTCATCCAATAACCCACCTTGCACCTCAATTTCACAATTCCCGGCTTCAATTGAACGAAAACGGCCCTATTTATCCAGTCGAAATTAAAAGCCGAAAATCCGGATGTAACAACTCTTCCCCTCTTATAAAAATTTCGTCCTCGAAATTTAAACCTTTACCAATCCTTATACAAAAGGTGGGGGTATTGTCATTTCATTGAGTCTCACTATTCCATGCGAATCCTTCGGTCTCATGGTGTTGTCCGACCCTTTTGACCAAGGAGACCATCTTGGTATACAAAATTTGTTCTTTTTGAACCAACAACTGAACTGAGCTTCTTATATATGACACTCTGTCATTCATATCTGATCTCTTTTTCTCGACTCCCTAATGAACCTTTGAAGTTCAATGATTCAAAATTTCAGACAGTTCTGTGCAGTCTTTACTCTGACACTAATCTAACAATTGCAAACACTGATTTCTGAGCTGACTCTGGTCTGTGATCTTTTTTCACTTTCTTTTTACCACTAAATTCTGTACCCTCTGCTATGCGCTACTTAAGAAAGAACCCTCTGAAAACTTTGCCAAACTTGCAATCTCTGATCCAGATTCGAAATATAATTCATCCCCGGCACTCCATGCCGGTGAATTATCTGATGTACACACACTTCGGTATACCCACTCTGTGACATGACATAATCCTCAATTTCTGAAATCGAACTTAAATTGGTGATTGATTTCACTCCGACGCGCTTTTAGTGTGACCTAGGCTCCCAGGTAGTTTTCAGAACTTTTTAGGACAAATGACCTGTGGTCGATTTTCTTCGAGCCACAATGAACCCAATCGACACATTGTCGATTCTCGATTGTCGTGAAAATCTCGAGGATTCAAATACGGGCACAGGGTACCAAAACAATAGTAAAATCAAATTAGTGCTAGTCGACGAGAGTTTTTCCAATTTAGTGGAGTCACCAACGATTGGTTATTCATCTTAGTTGAACCGACCTATCTCTGATCTTAATTCGATTTTTAATTGTGCCATAATGGTCTCTAAAGATGAGCACGGTCAAGAAATCAATTTCTGGTCGAATTTCCAAGTCTATTTGCCTTAAAGTCTTTAATAACTCACCCGTCTAGTCTAGTTATCTCGTGAGTGGCCAACTCAGAGAAAAGCACTGAAGTCGCGTGGATGTAATGCCCAATTTATCCACTCAAAGTCAGAATCCAAAAATCTGGATGTTACACACTCAAAACAAGATCTATTCGCATTGTACCAAAGTGGACCAAATCCATCTATCGATCGACCACTATCCTCAAAGGGTATCAGTAATCCCCTGAATCCTCAGTAAGCTCGTCACAATGTTCCATTGTGATATATTTTCATTCCCACTGGGGACTCTTAAGTGGTCATAAAAGTCCCGGTTTGCATTATTTGAACTTCCACTTACCGACAACTTTGGCACTTGTAAACTATTCGGTGATATCTATTTTCATATCAGTCTACCAATCTAGCTGACGCTTGTTCTAATTTACTTGCACCGTCTGGTCAAAACTGCACTATTATCGTGAATTTCTGACAAGATCCTTTCCCTGAGTGCTACACTGTCAAGTGCACTCAATCACTCATGGAACCTGAACGTTCCATCCTTAAAAATCTTAAAGTCAGATTCTTTCTTACCAGTATCCTCTTATAAGATCTTTTGAACATCTTTTTTTGTTAACTAGGCGCTGATTCTAACTTGAATATTTGGTTCAATTTTGAGGGCGGTTATAAAATTCAAAAGGTAGCCTACCTCAAATTTGAAAACCAAATTTCGCAATTTTTTAAAAGTAGAGTCTATACTTTAGTCGAGCCTGAGCACAATTGTAGACTCTCGACTCGAGCATTAATGGCTTCTTTCATTCTCTTAGGGTAATACCAGATAACACTATTATAATCCTGCCAAAATTCTGATTCACGACACTATCTCATATTCAACTCCTGAGAGAATAACACTTAAGACTTTAATAGTCGATGAGGATCTGGAATCTTTCTTCATCTCATTGATGACTTTAAATCTTTAAAGCAAATTTTTGATGCTACAAGTCCCAAGTCATGCATTGGTAATTTAACTCCTGAGATCTCAACTGGCGGGATGGTTATGCAACCATCTTCACATGTTCTATCAATATGTACCTACTCCTCTACAAGGTACATCCCTAAAGATTTCATGCTTTCCGGAGTCAAATGATAAATTCAGAATAAGTACGGTAACCAGTTCTTACTTAAGCTCTGGAAACCATTCTCGTACTTGTCTATGCTGATGAATTTCTCTTCTTTCTTAAGAGGTCAAGTCCATGATGATATTGATGTTCAAAATTCTTTTATGAACATTCTGTAGTAATATGTCCAATCCTCACAGCTTCTGATCTCTGACATTGATGTCGGTTTTGATCCATTAACAACTGATTCGATCTTGATTAGGTCCATGAAGATTTCTTTACCTATAATCACATGACCATCCTTAGGGGCTCTCGTAACCATTAGCACTTAATGAATACCCTAGAATATCGCTACACCACATGATCACTATTGATCTAGATATTCTTTGAACACTCGGTTTGTCAAATCTATGACAGCGGGCTGGAGTGTTCGTCAAATCAAATGGCTTTACATTATTCTCATAAGGGCTAAATCAAGTGCAAAATGTTGTCTTCGGTATAACCTCATTTCTGGTTCTCAACTTTATGACAAGTCACACCCTTCATTGATCGATAACTTGTCCTCAAGTCGATCTTTGAAGACATCAACACTCTTTAAAACAACTTACCCAATTCGTCAATCTTCATGTCTGCACCATTGGTTCTATCGATTCAGACAACAATAACTGGTAAGGAGCCTTCGAGAGTGGCTCTATGCTGGTGCTAACTCGATCGTAATTTCTATCTTTTTCTCTGGCAACCGTCTGACAGTTCTTATGACAAGCATCTAGAAATTCTTAGACCACTGAGATGTCTTCTATCTTCAATTCTCCAATCTGTCTTAACTATAACCATCACCAAGTAATCTTGGCAATTTCCATTGAACAAGTGGGTTGTCTTCAATCGACGAGATTAAAGAAATCGAAGATTCATTTCGACTCCCAATAAACTCGACACTTTCCTGAGCTACTGGACTAAGTTGAATTGAATGACCATAATCCATTATCACAAGATGCTCCATGAGCCCATTCTACTCATGTGGTGTTAGAGTTATATTTCAGCAACTAGTCAAGCATGACTATTACTAGTGATTCCCCTTTCTTTCACTTATTTCAATAAATTGAAGTTCCCCAAACTTCATCAAAACTCTGCTATGATACTCTAATACAATTTTTCCCAAAACATCCTTTCTCTGACTAATGCTGAGTCGGTTCCATTTTCGTTCTTCTCGCCATGTCCAGACACTGAATTCATCCAAGATTCCTTTCACAATTTCAACACCCATATGGTGAGTTTTCTACCCCCTGCCAAGTGCTAGCATGCACTATTTCTTGTACCGAAGAACTATCCCAACAATTCCATAGTGCGTTCTATGGCTCACTTCTTCTGACTTGTCCTATCGGCGGTGACAGTAGTAACCGTTATCGAGATTCCATCTACTTATGCGGATACTCCATAAATCACTGTTTGAGCTGGCAGCACTTACCACAATTTCCTGTCCTCAAAATACACGAGACTGATTCATACCATCTTCCATAGAACAACATGTTCTATTTCTCTGCATGCTGGCCTGACTATTCCATCCTTCCTATTGGGTGAAGTAGAATACTCTTCCCTCAACATTAGTCTTTTCCCTGACCAAATTCCAAGTCTGTCTGCGCTGAATCTTGACTCAAATATCGAAATCTGTTCCCTGATCAACCTTCCAGGTTGGACCTCAATAAATGTAGCAACAACAACAACTTGATTCTGACCTTACCGACTCATCCAGATCCCAACGAAAACTTGCATCAAATCGATCTTGTCAGACTTAGGATCATTCAATGCTGCCATACTAGTACCAACCTGCGATGGCACTCTTACACTCGAGCTAGCCAGAGTCGACACTCTGCCTTCCGAAACCACACTAATTAAAAGCAAGCAATTCACACACAACAAACAATTCTATCAATCAGCTATCAAAGACATGCGCCAATCATGAATTTAAAGGCCTTTCCTACTACTATCCCATAGGTCATCGCACCTTATCACTCCAATACCTAACCATTGCTTTGATACCACAAAATGGAGATGTCACGCCCTGATCCTCAGGCACGCGCACATCCCTTACCTTTGGTCGATTTTAAAATACGATATCCTAGGACTATGTATCGCTGACCCTTTCTTTTATATATATGTACATGCGGAAGCATTTATAAATCCCCAGACAATAAAACAATGGGATAAAGTAGCAGGACCATAAACTCTTCAAACCAACTCAAACCTTTTTACAAACAAACTTATTTATTTATAACAGCAGACTGATTACAAAATCTATCGACTCCACAAAAGGTAATGGTTTTATGACCCACTAATCGGACACGTTGCTGAATCTTTAATTTCCACCTTTCCAAACTCCAGGGCTCCCAGTCCTTCATAACCACCATCTAGGGACCTGAAATATAATCCCACAATCGGGATGAGACTATGTCTCAGCAAGTTCTACCCCCAAAGATCTGATTAGTAAACTAATACACCTTAGGGCTGCCTAAGCACAACATGAGTCAGAGGACTTACCTTGGCCTCAGATTCCACCTGTATATTAGCACACATCAATAGACACTCAAGCAATCACATCACAGATCGAAGCGTCGATCAAATCGACTTAGTCGATCACACGCCAACAAGACCACTCACGGTCATTCCCAATCAATCAATCAATTTGCAAATATGAGTCGTGGTCCTTAGGACGCAACTTAAGTAAAGGTGGTAATCATGGCTCTAGGAATTGATTCAAATATACAATGGCTTTTCAGTCCCACTCGACCACTTTCAACACTAGTGGCTTTACGGTCCCACCCGACCCTTTCAATACTTAGTGGCTTTACGGTCCCACCCGATTAATTTCAACACTTAGTGGCTTTACGGTCCCACTTGACCCTTTCAATACTTAGCGGCTTTATCCACTAGATAGTTGCGTGCGTTCATTAAGGCATTGTTTTTGCCAGTGATGTCCTTAATCACCGAACCACACATGCCTATGACCATATGAGTACTAGACCGATACGTGCATTCTTTAAGGCGCCGTTTTTTCCCAATCAGGCGAACCACGAGGTCCACAATAATGTATGTACTAGACCGATACATGTCATCCCAATCGAACCACGTAGGTTTATACACCGTGTCTGATCAGTTCAAGCCCACAGTATTTCCGATTCACTCTCACGATTCTACTCACTTTATAACTCAACCAAGCAATATAAGTGCTAAATAAACATACTCGGCCGACCAACAGTAAATCAATCAATCCCATTCAATTTCAAACAATTTAGGGTAAATCCCTAAAATATCACAATTTATTTAATTCCATGCAACGTAGAGCTCAATTAAATAAATAGACCGTGCCACGGCAATCGGCACGAGATTTCAGTCGCCGGCCATCTCAACCTTAATTTCTGAAAAATAAATAAATAAATAATTAATTTCGAAAACTAAATAATTAATATTAAAATTCAATTTAACTCAAAATAAAGCCCGATTACATAAACGGACTTCACCATGGTCATCAGCATAATATTCCGGTCACTGGCCATCCCAATTAAATTTCCGGGAAATAAATAAATAATTAATTAATTTCGAAAATTAAATAAATAAACACAATAAATTCAATTTAGCATAATATAAAGCTCAATTAAATAAACGGTCTGCACCATGATCATCAGCATAAAATCTCGGTCGCTGGCCATCCAAGTTGAATTTTTGGGAAATAAATAATTAAATAATTAAATAATTAATTAATTTGGAAATTAATAATTAATTACTAAAAATCCAATTTAGGCCCGAAAAGCCTAATTGAAGCCCGCTAAGGGTCGGGGAAAATCTTGAGATGCTTTCAATAAATAGTAGACTACGTCCACTTGCTAATTGCACAATCAAAATGTCTAACATGCATCACAATTGTCTAATAATCACTAATCTATTCTAATCTAACCACCTAATTGCATTTAATTAAACCTAACCAACTCCTAAGCATAATTAGCAAACTAAGTAGGGATTAGTGAGATTACTCACCGGAATCGCACGCAAATCGGATCAATCTAACGGGGACGACGCGAGGAACGATAAACTCCAAAGCACGGCTCGAGTTCGGGGCCCGGAAACAGCCCAAAACGGCCCACGAGTGCGCTGGAAACCCACTCGGTGGGTTGCTGTTCTTGGCTGGCCGGAGCTAGTCCGGTGGCCAAAACAGCGAGGTGAGGCCGGTGGAGGGTGAGGGGAATGCCGAGGAGGCCGGGTGGTGGCCGAACGGAGCTTGGCGGCGGAGGTGGCTGGACGGTGCAAAACGGGGCTGAGCAGAGGCGAGGTCCCACGGGAGAGGACGCCAAGGCGTGAGGAGATGGGGGCTGGCGGAGCGCGAGGCTAGCGGCGGACGTGCGGTCGCGGGCTGCGGTGTGGGTGGCGATTCGGCAAAACGATGGCGGTGGCTGCTTCGGCGAGCTGCAGATTCTTCTTCTTCAGGTTTTGGTTTGCACGAAGAAGGAGGAAGGAGGGGATTCGGTCACGTGGGGGGAGTGGGGGAGAAGAGAGATGAGAGAGAAGAAGAGATAAGAGAGAGAAGAGATAGGGTTTGACTTGTGAAAAGAAAAGAGAGAAGCCAATTTGAAATTGGCAAGGGACAAGTGCTCGATGGAGGGGGTGCGCATGAAAGGGGAGGGGAGAGGAGAGAGAAGAGAGAGAGAAAAAGAAAGGGAGAGAACAAGGAAATAAAAAAATAATCCAATTCCTTTTCTCTTTTTAATTTCTTCCGGTCTTCAATTGCACATCAATTCTCCCTTAATTTATTCTCAATTGGATCGCATAAAATCAATCGATGCTTCAATGCCTCAATTGCTATTTTTCCTCATCCAATAACCCACCTTGCACCTCAATTTCACAATTCTCGGTTTCAATTGAACGAAAACGACCCTATTTATCCAGTCGAAATTAAAATCCGAAAATCCGGATGTCACAAAATCATTGGGGAAACTTGGAAGCCATCCTAAGCAAATCCTGAAGTTCTAGGGCTACTAAATATTTAAGGGCAGTGAGAAGATCCAAAAATTCTGAGTCATATCCTTCAGATGATCAACTGTTCTGAAGTTGAGGCACTGGATCAACTGAGCACGATAACTATGTATCTTTTCCGTTATTATTATTCTCCTTTCATAAGTTATGCATCTTTTCTATTGAGGTAATTTCGTTGCTACTTATTTTCAGCAATTTCCATTCTGAATTTGTTTTGCATCATGCCTTCCAATCTAAAACTAATCTCATGCTTTGCCAAAACATGATGGCTGAATTTGGAGATCCAAACATCAGCCCGCTTGGTATTGGAAGGGTCCAGAAAGGTTTCTGATTTGCCAATTATGATTCTCATATACACGTAATAATGAACGTTGGGATATACTTCCCAAAAATCATGTAATCAACATGGCATGCATTGAGAAAAAGAGCAAGAAGAACCAGAAATTATTCATTTGATCTAACCCAATTCAAATGGGATGTAGAGGGAAAACACCTTCCAAAGAATTGACGATTGTTTAGATACCACGGAAAGAAAAGGCATCTTTCGTCTAGACAATGTCAAGGACTGCGCTCCTTTCTCAAGATAAAGGAGTTGGACCATGATGAGCAATTTTCAAATTCATTTTTAGCCTTGGAAAATTTAGAGAGAAAAAAAATTCCCCACAAAAGTGGCTTCCTATCATGCACAATTTTGCTAGGCCGAAGAGATGGGCCTAGCAAAATGGAAGATTATAAGTAATTGGAAGATTATCCACGCTGACACCTGAAAACACTTAATGTAATGTTTGGTTAATGGTCACAAAATCATGAAAGGAATCCCAAACTGTAAAATCAAATAGAGGACAATAATTAGGAATGTTCAGGGATCTTATGTGGTTCTTCATCCTGTTTCTATCCCTAGTTTTTCATTATTTGCTTGTATATGTTGATTGGAGATGCATTCCCTGTCTTACACGTACAACATATTTGTTATTTTAAGAGATGGGCTTCATTTGGTGAGCATAATTTGTGGCATCCCAAAATTTAAGGCAACCTCTAGATATATTAAAGTCTATGATTAGGTAATGGAATTGCCTTTGGTTTATGCTTTAGCTATTGATTTTCTTTTAAGGCCGAGTGTTATTTGGATGGAAATGTATCTTGTGTTCTTGGGTTGTTAAAGTTGGTATTATAAGATAGTTTGATAAGAAGAATATGTTCTTGGCTATGCACCTCATAGATTTGATTCTTATAGTTTAATTTTACAAGTTTTATGGCCATATGAAATTGTAATTTGGTATTTATATAAAAGGGGATTAAGATGAATTATTAAAAATAAACATGGGCTTGTTTAAGGAAATTTTTAGGCCATTTAAGTTTGGACTTTAGGCCCAAGAGTGTTGGACCTAAAGTGGGCCAAAAAGGCCGGCCCATGAAGCCCAAAGAACGGCTGCCGTCGACCAAGGGGGAGGGGAACCGGTTGCATGCTTCCCCACTTGCCCCTTTGGAGTTTGCCAAGTGGCAAAGGAGAGGGCTGCTTCCATTGGTCTCCTTGGGCGGCCACATGCAGCTTTCAATTATTACAAATGATTGAAGAAAAGGGAAATTAAGAGAGGGAGAGTGGCCAGTTTTGAGGGAGTGAGAGAGAGAGAGAGCTGTCGAGAGAGTAAGAGAGGGAAATCGAGAGAGAGGAGGAGGAGGCCGTGCGAAGAAGGAGGAGAATTCGTCCGCCTGTTCGCCCGCCGTTCGTTTGCTGCTTTGTCATTGTTTGTTGCTGTTTTGTGCTTGAATCTAAGGTAAGTAGAGTCCTAAACCTAACCTTTGCTTGCTGTAAAGTGTGTGTAGAAGATGACAAATCTTGGTTGTGGTAAGTGGTGAAATTTCGGAGCTTTGGGGAGAGGTTTGCTGGCCTTGCATGCTGTTTCTGGAAAAATTAGCCTGACTGTTCATGAGTTTGTGTGTTGGATGCGACTTTTTATTTGAAATTTCACTTTGACCTCTTCATGAAAGTTGTAAATAACTTCTTAAAGTATAACATACTAAAATTTGAGACAAAATGGACAAGTGTTGAGGGGGTAAAACCCTTTTTCTACGAAAATATTAGATCTGGAAACTGTTTTGTTGACCTCTTGGTAATTTCGTGTGTTGCATGTAACTTTTATTTGGAATTTCACTTCGACCTCTTCATGAAAGTTGTAGAGAACATCTTGAAGATTAACATACTGAAATTTGAGATAAAGCAAACAAGTATTGCTTGGTGAAACGATTTTCCTATGGAGAAATCAGATCTGGAATTTGATGTGCTGATCTTCAGTGATTTCGTGGACTGTAAAGTAACTTTCTTTTGAAAATCTCACCCTGATCTCTTAATGAAAGTTGTAGTAGACTTCTTGAGGTAGCACATATAAAAAATTCAGGGGAAAAGAAGAAAGATAAGTCGGTGAAATTGTTGTTCTTTGAGGAAACTGGATCTGGGAAAATACTACTTCAACCCAGTATGACTCTGTGATTTTTATAAAATCATCTGGTTAAGATTGGATTATATGTTCTTAATGAAAGTTGTAAGTAATATTCTAAGGAATAACATACTGAAAATTTAGAAGAAATGAACATATATAGTTCGGAGAAACGAGTTTCTTTTCAATGATGATAGTCTGGAAAAGATGACACCGAGAACAGGAAAAGTAAATCGGTTTTAAATTTTAATCCAGAATGAATTGGACTTCGATTTCCTCATGAAACTTGTAGCTCTAGATCTTAACTACAACCTGTCCAAATTTCAGAATTTTCTGAGTCCATTTGAGGGTTCAATTGAAATTGTTTTCGAAACTGTGCATGGATCATGTTAAAAAACCCTTTTCAGTGATATATACATATCTGTACGTATTCTGTGAAGCCTTGTTTGATATGGTGTCCTTCATAAAATATGTTTTCTTAGATCTTATCTACATTGTAGTAAATTTTCAGAATTAATCTTCATCGTTTGCTAATTTTCTAGAATTTTTCATGAATAGTACACATTCTGTTTAAGCTGGAAATTGTTTTATTTACTGTTTATTGGATTCATTATGTAAATCATGATATCCTGGATTATTATTTGTGCAATGACATGATGACATTCATACATTTCATATGACATCAAAGGATTGATGGATTTTTTCATGAACTCAATGAAGTTTTCAAAACCATTGCATCAAAATGGTACTTTTCCCAATGCATATTATATGGTCTTAAAAAGGGCTGGTTTCAATCATTGGCATTGTTGCATCAAATATGAAATTGAAAATGAGATGTTATGGGAATATGTATTGTGGTGATGAGAAAGTCATCGGAGGTGTGAGTCGACAATCCCCCGGGAGTGTCGGGATGCCCAGAGGGTCGATGAATCGATGCCTTGTGGATGCCCGGTGGCCGGGAATGGCCGAATATTGGAGGGTCCTTGTGGAGCCACGTGGGATGCAAGATGCCTAGAGGTTTGTGCCTGGATGCCCGGTGGCCGGGAATGGCCGAATACCGAAGGGTCCTTGTGGAGCTTGTTGGGGTACGGGATGCCCGGAAGTTTGTGCCGGATGCTCGGAAGTTTGTTCCGAAGGGTCCTCGCCGATGCTAGGATTGGGTGCAAGAAGAGGGATGCAAACACTGATCCCTGGAAAAAAAAAAAAAAAAAGAGATAAGATCCTTTGAAAGCTAAAATGGAAATTGAATCATGCATATGTGTGTGAGCATATGCATGGGACATGATTGCATATTAAATTGAGCTAATATCATATGGCATCGAAATTGTGATCATGGATGCATTGAGTGGATCTCATGGGATACATACATGATGGTATGGTATGGATGAGATGATCATGCGCATGGATGTGTGCATATGGCATGGGATGAACCTCATGGAAATGTAAGCATGAAGTGCATGGCGATGTATGCACGTTGTATAGTGATATATGCATGGCTGTTTGATGATACATGTATAAGTGCATGGTGATATATGCATGGCTGTTTGATGATACATGTATAAGTGTATGGTGATATATGTACGTTGCATGGTGATATATGCATGGCTATAAGGTAAGGTATGCTTGGATGCATGAGTGGTATGTGTTTATTCATGATACCTTGATTGCTTTGCTTGCCGCATTGTGTAGTTTGGTGGATCTTTACTGCTGAGTGGTTGTACTCACCCCTCTTGAGGATTAAAATTTCAGAGTAGAAGATGCCTTTAGCACCCGTCACGCGTGGCACATTCTATTGTGTTCCTTTTGATATCGAGGTCGAGTGCACGGAGAACCCTTGCATAGGTGTCCCCGGTTTGGTGTTTGTACGTGTATGTGTTGTGGTCATGTATGGTGTGGGCCTCCCTAATGGCCTTGTGATACAAGAGTTTTTGTCAGTCCACGTCTGCCGTGATGGGACTATGAGGGGGATGTTACCGCCGCCACCGGCCGATGCACTTGGCTGGGTGTGATGGGAGCGCGTGACTAGTGAAGGCTGACACTTTTTGGGATGGCCAACACTGGGTGATGGACTAGCTCGTATGAATGCCATAGAGTCAAGTACTTTTGGATGTAGCCAAGCTTAGTAGAGCTCTGGCCTTTTGTTGTATCGACTCTCCTGATGTCCATCTTTAATTATGTAAATAAAGTGTTCTGGTCTTAACTTTCCACGTTAATGAAATGCGTAGTTGGTGTGCATTGCATTATGGTTGTTGGAGGAAGGGATGGAGATGTTAATTTTGCTTCCGCTATATGTACTGCGCTAGGACCATTTAAAAAAGAAAATAATAGGGACTAAAAAGGGAAAAGAATTCTATTGGTCAACCCCTATAGTTCCTCTTTAATTGAAAAACTTTTGGACTGGCTTGTAGTAAGTCAAGTGGTAAGTACCTGTGGTGACCCTACAGGAGTTGGGGTGCCACATAATTCAACATGGAATTCTACCCTAACCCCACCTAAGAAAAGAATTTCTGAATCAATTTAGTGATTTAGACTTTTTTTGTTTCTCCAAAAATAAATAATTCAATAAATATTTTCCTAAAAATGATCGTTTATGTCACTCGAAATAATTATTTAATAAGAAATATTTTTATTATTCATAAAAATTTATGTCTAGATATTTTTCGTGGAAGGTAAACAAATTTTTAGTTCGTTAATTTTTATAAGCAATATAAATAATATTTTTATGAAATGTATTTTAAATAATTCTCTTAATCAAAGATACACTTCCTTTACATCTGTGCTTTAGTTCCATCTTCACTCTCGATTGTATAAATTAATCATCTGAGCCAAAAGTAAAGCAAAATATCTTTGTGCTCTAAATAGGCAATTATATTCTAAACGGCTTTTCATCAGCCAACATTTAGTTTTTCTCATGGACCAAATGGCATCTTTTTTTTTTTTTTTTAATGGTCATCGTAGTCAAAAATTAGATTGGAAATTAGAACACCTTTTGAATAGAGGAGATTATGTAAAGCCAAAAGAAGCAACATGGACAGACCACTTCTCTTAGCCGTCACATCAACAAACAAACGGAGAAAATGATGGAGATGCAATCCTATTATGATGACAACTTAGCAATGTACTATTGCTGGCCAACAGAAGCATGTGATCATCGTCTTTTACCGAGATAATGAATTATTAGATAGCCTCATTGATGACATGGAAGTGACAAGCAGTACCTCCATTAGTGCGCCTTTTGAATGGAGGAGATTATGTAAAGCCAAAAGAAGCAACATGTACGGACAATTTTTCTTAACCATCACATCAACAAACGGAAAATTTTACGTCGGGAGTGGTGGGTCCTCCCACTTACGTGTCATCTCAGAATTTACCCTCTGACTGCCGGCCGTGCGGGAGTTCTCTAGGTAACCCAAAAAAAAAAAAAAAGGGACAAAATTATGGGGATGCAATCCTATTTTGATGACAGCTTAGCTGTGTACTAATTGTCGGCCAACGGAAGCATGTGATCATTGTGTTTTACCGAGACAATAAATGATTAGATAGCCTCGTTGATGACATGGAAGTGAAAGCATGTGATCATCGTCCTTTACTGAGACAATGAGTGATTAGATAGTGCACCTACTTTCGGACAAGGATGGATTCCCATTATATTATTTCGTGCCTTGGCCTACAATCAGGCGCAAGGGAGAGCATTAAATTTCAAAAATAAGCCTATTGACATTTCTCTATCGGGTGCTTAAATCAAGAAAAAAAAAAAACAGCTTCGTCTTATCATGTTATGTTATCGTCATTACACTTAAGTAGTCGGAAATAATTGAAACATCACGTTAGATGATTTCAATGAGATTTAGCTAAAATGTTTTATTGCATTTTTCCTTATAAGTTAAAGGTTATGTTATTTCAGTTAAAAAGTTTATACCTTGATAGGTTTGAAATTTCGATATAATAATTTTAGGAGAGATTGTGCAATTATCTCGGAAATATGACGATTCGGTTGTCTCAATCTCATGCTCGCACTCAACTCAATACAATATATAGACTCGCATCAGACTCGATCCAACTCTAATATTTAAAACTAAATTATAGTGTAAACTTCGAACTCCATCTCAAGTTCTCATAATTCTTTTTTTTCAAAATTAATGATTTTTTTCATTGTCCTTAGTAAAATCCTTTAAAATAATTAACAAGGCTCGCAAGTCACATTACTGTAGTATTACAAAATTTGACACCTCCAACATGGCAATCCATATTGTTAGGTCCAAATACATAAAAGAAGGGGTGAAGTGTTTTTTTATACGTATAAAAATATTTATCTTTCTAGAACTAGCACCTTATTTAAAAATGTTTTTTATATGCAATTAAACTGTTAATTTGCAATAAGAAACTTATAGAGTTTAGGGAAAAAGAAATTACAAAAGCTATTTATAGAGTTTCAATTAGCATATGCTTTCTCTTCTAGCTCTAGCAGCCCCATTAGATTGAAATTCACTACTTCAGCCAATAGTGCAATTGCCAAGAACTTTGTATAGGGCGGACTTGACTCCTCCTATGGCTATCTCACTATAGACTAAATAATTATTAGATCTCTTTCAATAGCTGTTCTCACACCTTGTGCACACAACACGGTAGACATATTCTCCCCCAAAATTATTTAACCACACTTCTAAGTATTTACAAATAATCATTCGCAGATTTCGTCTCTTACCTAAACAATTGCATTCTCTCTAGCACGACCACTTCTTCGGTGTCTATACAAATGATTTCAGCACCCTTGTTGACTTTTAGGATAAAAACTAAATAGGTTATAATAAAGTAGCAAAGCGATAGATCTCAAGAACACTCAATGTGTTTCAATTTTTCTTGTTGCAAGCATTCAATCACAAGCTACGTTTTACTCGTAGTTTGTCCTTATAGGCCTCCAAAAACAACCCTCCTATTTCAACCATTTGATTCAAGTCGATCACATAATGAGTTTCATTTCATCACACGGAAAAGAGACATTTGGAGGGGGTACTTAGAGATCATCAACAAATGAAAAAATCTAAATGATAAGGAGAGTGAGCAGAAGTTGGTAAGTTTATAAATTGACTTATTATAGTTTTTGCAATTTATTTACGATGCTTGTAAAATTTCCAAAGAGTTGGTTATTTTTTAATTCATTTCAAAGTTGGTAAATTTCTAACAGCATTGATAAGTTATTGATAGGTTATTTGGCAATCAAATTAACGGTCATGCTTTTCTTTTATCGACCGTACTAGATATTAATGTTGGTTGGATCTGCTTGTGTGGGGCCTGGTTAACGTTAATAAATAAAAGAAGAGGTCAAAAAGTCAAAAATGCAATAAAGGAAAAGAAAGGCGGGCTGCTCGTTCGGAGAAGACAGGAAATGGGCTGCCAAATATCGTCGGAGTTGACTCAAATTTCAATATGATGTTATAAGACCGAGACAGATGAGTTAAGACAGGTGAGTCCATCAGTTTCTTTTGTCAATCAGTTTTGTTCATTGAACACTTTTTCTAAATTATCTCAAATTTCTCAAATCACGGTTAGGATTTCTTAGTTCATGTATATTAATCCGCTTTTATAGTGACGAAATGTCATTATATTGTTGATATTGAATCTCTAATATATTACCAAAGGAGAACCTCTGTGTATCTTACTATTTTTTGTGATTAGTAAAAGTTTTTGAATCATCCATAATTTTTTTGGCATTGAATTTTCCACTTAAACTTGTCGTGTTTGCTTTTGTCTGTTTTTATCATTTTGGCATTATTTTTATTCATTACAAGATTATATTGCAGGAATATGTTGCCTGTTACTATAGGGGTTGAGTCGATTCTGGTGCATTTAATATTGGGAAGAAATCGATTCTACATTAGGTTAATTTTTGATGAATTGTTGCCGGTTCTCTCAAACTTTGTATCAATAATTTTGGAAATCCATCAAGTAAGGGAAATTTTCTGCATTTTCCTTCGACTACCCTGCACTCAGTCCCGAAAGCTTGCGTCAGCCACATCTTTAATTTTTTGTCTCATCAATCAATAGCATTTGATTTTATGGTCTCCATCGTCGTGAAAAATATGATTTCTGCCCCAGTCGTTTCTTCATCAGCCCAAAGCATTTTACTTGCTTTTCCCAGAACTGCCCCAGTCAATAACACTTCAATTCGTGTTATATTATGATCTGAGAAATGGATGTTTACTGTGGGGTTCGTCCAAATCGGTTTCGTCCAGGGGTACGGTAAGAAGAGATGCTCCAAAATTCCTTTTTTCAAACTTTCTTGCAAGATTGATTGCAGTTTTATTTTTCAGGAGTCATGCTTTGATTGGATATGTTCATGTTTCGGAGGAGGCTTGTGAAATTTTGAAGACGACTCGCATCATACTTGTCAGCATGCAGGTACGGAACTATCATATATTTGTAGTGGGGTCAATGCCCTAGAGACCGTAAGATAAGATATTTCATTTAACGAAAAAATTATAAAGATGCGATCAAGCTATTTATTGATTTGAAGTAGTTTTTCTACGCAAAGTCTGACTTGAAATCAACGCTTTGACATTGAATCATGAATGCGAACAAAATTAGATTTCAAATCCCTGTGCTCGAGCTCGACTCAATATAGTATATAGGGCTCAAAATTGAACTCAATTCGACTCCATTATTAAAAGCTCGATTCTACTCATTTGACTTGTTACCTGGTCATACCATTCGATTGCTTTATCTTTCGACTCTATCAAGCCTTGTGTTTGATTGGTGGTGTGGTTGTCTAGTAGTGCAATGTCTAAGCCCGATAATTTTTTGATAATTGTTCATCTTTTTACTTTTCTGTTTTTTGTGTCATAAAGAAGTTTATAGTACATGGAAAGACAAGATACTGGTTTTGATTTCTTGCAAGTTAGTGCATGGTCCCTTATAAGGCGACGAGGCTAAGCCTAATTACATCGATGAACTATGGAAGTTACTAAAAAGGCAATGTGGGGTTTCATTAGGCATCATCGATTGGATTTTATTTCTTTAGATAAACTATAAGGATCCCATCCCACTGCCCTCTTTGCTCTTCTGATTTCCATCTTTTGGCAATGCAAAACCGTAGCCACGACAACACCGATATAAATTAAGGAATCGTTATGCTAGTTAGATCTTATGAGAAGCAATTGATGTCGTCTCATCCATTGATCGTCAGACTTTTAGGATTATATGTCACAAGTACACTTCCATTCACTCATGGAACACTCTTGGATATGTCCTTCCTCAGCACTTCATTTCGAGTAGGGATTAATAGTTCCCCCGTACAAATTGGAGTATGAAGCCCACCCAAAAAATCGGATAAAATAGTCTGTTCTATTTTGCCGGTATCACCAACCGACTTAGTTTTGATGACACTCTTTGGAATAGGAGGCGATAATAAAGCAAATCTGTCAAACGGTTCTCCACCAAGAGCAGGAACTTTTTTATTATGTATGTTGGATAGATCGGTCGATTTACGACATTTTTTTTTTATAGAAATTATGAAAAAGTGCATATAGTTATAATTCGTTATAATTCAAAAATTTATTTATTGATGACCATAAAACTGCTCATGTAAGAAATTCGAAAAACCCTCCAACACAAAACTTATTCATCACATCAAATCTCCAATATTTTATAGTAGAGTAGACAATCTATCACCATGCATCATTCAAGTTTCACACACAAACATAAATAGAAGCTTCTAAATTCATAAAAATACAATAAGATAAGAAAGACGATCTATCACCGTGCATCATATAAGTTCCCACCACCCTTGCCCACATTGCCCCCGTGAGCACCCTTGCCCACACTGCCCCCGCGAGCACTTCCGCCCTGGCGGCCCCGGCGGCCCTTGCTCCCCCGACGGCCCCTGCGGCCCCGGCGGCCCTCGCTCACCGGGCGGCCCTGCGGCCCCGGCGGCCCTCGCTCCCCCGGTGGCCCCTGCGGCCCTTGTGGCCCCTGTGGCCCCTTCTTCCCTAGCAGCCCTGGCGGCCACAGTAGTCCCCGCCGTCGGATGTAATAGAAAAGGAAACCAAAAAACTTGACGGCAACAATGACTAAAACAACAATAACCCACGTTGGAATTTTATAGCAATCGTCGGAATCCGGATCGATCAATGCCGACGGAGGAGGAAAGTGCCGGTGATGTAGATCAGTTTGTGGATAGTTATTGTTCTCCATCAAGAGAACTCTGTGGAGGTAGTTCAATGCGAGCGGTGAGTCTATAAACATATTATGAAGCATCAATCCAAGAGCCAATTTACCTTTTCATCATGATGAATCGATCGTATGATATGAGCACGAGATCGAAATGATTCAACACGGAATTCAGCGAGATATAATGTGAGTGGAAGTAGTTGCTTGCACATATGCCCTCACAAGAAGAACCAAGCAAATTGATGAATGATGTTATGCCAATGCTTACGTGACCTGCAAAGAAGTGAGAATTTTTGCCTGGTGGGGGATAGCGCTATATATGCCCCGCGACGCTCCCTCCCAGGAGGATAGCGTTATATACGCCCCATGACGCTCCCTCCCTCCCTCCCTTACGGGGTGGTTTTTTATTTTTTTTGGCCGAAAGATAATAATTTTCATTACTAACCTACTAACGGGGCACCGTTAGTTGAAAAGTCTAGACATAGAATTAAATATAGAGAATGAGGAGAATTATATGTCCAATTGCTAGAAAGTGGGTTGACTCGGTGGGTTAGGTAAGCGTTTTAACAAATGCATAACCATTTTTTGTTAGGATGTAGTGTAATGATTAAAGCATCTGCTCAAAAAGTTGGGAAATTTTATTCACGTGCCAAAATTGGAAAAATTATTAAAAAAATCATAAATCTATTATAATTGTGTCAATTCAATTATAAATATTTTTTTAATCAATTGAGTATTAAATCTTTTATATTTATATCAATTCAATTCATCCGATCAAAATTAGCTGCTCAGCACTAAAATGAACATAAGGCGTTTTACGGGGCATTGTCGGACCTGGCGTGGATAATTTTTAATAATATTTGAATATTTTTTTGATTTTTAATCCTATTTTTCTTTTTTATATTTTATTTTTTCCATTTCTCTTTCTTTCTTTTTTTATTTTTTTCTTTCACTCGCTTTTTCCTTCGGTTGGTCGCCAACAACCATTGGAAATGAAGGTCCAGGAAGAACGGGGTGAGCTTCAACTACATTGTGCAGGCTCGATCACGTCTTCATGTGTGATGTTCAAGAGCCGGAAATCATACACGTGTTTGACTAATACAGTCTTAGGGAATAAGATTTTGGTGAAGGGCCAAGAAAAACAATAAGATCTGAAATGAGAAATTATTATATGCTCTACAAAATGTGTGATCCAATATCATCTCAATCTTTAATTACGTATATCTCACTATGGGCCCACGAGATCAATTAGTGAACTAGGTTTGCACATGAGATTTATAGACCATGCAGTAACATTTCATGCAAAATGGGGTTATAGACATGACCTGAAAAATAAAATTCACTCTACTATCCAAAATCAAATCCACAAAAACTTATTTTAGAGCCGAACTGTTAAGGATATAAGCGACCCACTGTCAATTCGTTTCTATTTCAAGTATTCTAAAAATGTAGGAAAATGTTCTAAGATCCTCCTGAACTTAAACTGTCTTAGATGGACCCATAAAAAAACCACTAATCTTAGTCCTCGCGTTGGTCTATTCTTGTCCACATCTCTCTTATGGTCACAAGACTCCTGTCCGAACGATATTAAAAGACAGCCATATGGCCAGCTAATTAGAACGGTGGAATTAAAGAAGAAACGTGGGAAAAACCACGTGAAGGCAAGGTCCGTCGTCTCGTTTTTTAGAATCTTGTCCCCCCGACTTTATTAGCCATCACATCGTTTTCTCCCAGCAGCTTACCCTTACGTCGCAATGATGGTTCCAATGCCATAACGAAAGACACTGGATAGACCCGACAAATGCATTAATTAAATCTAGTTGAAAATGGTCAAATTCAAATTAACATATTTCATTCATTTTGACTTATTTTCATACAATATAAATCACGGTACTCATATTCGACCTAATTCATATCTGATTTGACTCATTTTTAAAACACTTCAATATTTAAACTAATTTAAGAAAACCCAAAATGAAATGAGAATAAATTGTAAACTTATTTAATACCCATATTATTTTGAATTTAAGTCATTCATATGATCAAAAAATAGTCCTATAGCCCATTTTAACAAGTCCACCGTCAAATAAACATGATATCCCGACATTTATGAAAAAATGGTCCCAATTATGTCACATCGCACATACATGTAAGAAGGAAGATTGGGACATCTCCCAAAAATCAAGTATGTAATCGACATCACATCGGTGGAGAAAAGAGTAAGAAGAACCATAAATTATTCCTTTAATTCTACTTGATTCGAATGGGATGCTGACTGCCTTTGGGGAACGACATATGTGAAACGCAATAAGCAAAATACACAGAAGACTAGCGACTAATAGTCACTAATTAAGATATGAAAAAACACAGAACGGAAAGATTGTGTTGGATTCCAAAGAATTGATAATGTTCATAAACCATAGAAAGAAAAAAGGTGTCTTTTGTGTCGAGAACCCCACTCCCTTTTCAAGATAAAGTCGACGGCGTCCTCCACGGTGTCTGCAACTTGCATAGGTAAGCATAAAAGAGTTCAACCGGGGTAAGTGATTTTTGGATACTCTTTTAACCTTGGAAAATTTTGGAAAGAAGACAAATTCCCCATAAAAGTTGCTTTCAATTGGGCATATTTTGGAAATACTGACATTTTGCTAGGTTGAAGAAGGAAAAGATTCAATCATGTTTCATCCAACCGATTTAGAATTGACCAATCACCCAGAGAATAGCAAATCAAGGTATGTAAGTATGGGAGGGTTTTTCTACGCTGACAACTCAAAACCACTTGAGGCCATGTCTAGTTCATGGCCATGGAATCATGAAAAGGAATCTCAATCTAAGCAATCAAATTCCTAGATATGGGGTTCATTCTCTATTGTTTGGTTTCAAGTTACATATGAAGGGAGAAATGTCCGATGTGAGATGCAATTTGAGGTAAAAACATGTTAGAAATGGAATGTGTAAAATATTTCTTCCATCCACATATCTAAAGTGGCTAATGAAAAACTAGAGTATTGGTTAAAGCTTAATATATTCTTACTTTACCCAAAAAAAAAAAAAAAAAACTAGGGACAGAAATAGAATGAAGAACCACAAATGATGCCCCGACAATTTCCCGACTATTGTCATCTAAAATGATCATACAGTTCACACAATCATTTCACAAACACATTACATACAGTTCCTCAAAATCTCTTGAGTAAAGCATTTCACACATAAATTGCAACAATGAAGATAAAGCCATTCCTGCATAACTTCAAACTACTTCACAGCTGTTACCTCAAGCCATTGTGATATTCTTATCCTTATTTTTGAGTCAAAGACCCAATCATGAGAACAAATGAAGTGATAGCAACTCAGCCAAGTGTGTTACTAGAACATTATATCCCCACCCAAGCCAACATGATGCACGTAGTTGGCGTCTCCATTAATAGACCAGACAAGTTTCACAATAGCGAGAGAGAGAAATAATTTCACCTTGTAGAGGAATGTGAGGGCCATGGAATCAAGAGGTAGGTGAAACTTCCATGGTAGGATTTGAAGATGATGAATGGAGAGAGAGAGAGAGAGAGAGAGAGAGAGAGAGAGAGAGAGAGAGAGAGAGAGAGAGAGAGTGTGTGTGTGTGTGTGTGTGTTCTGGCTTTCTAGGATTTGAAGATTTATGAAGCTCAGGAATACTGACCGTGTTGGGTTCGTGAATGTTTTTTCCTCCTAGGAATCCTAGTACCACCTCTACCTAAGCAATCCGATTCTACATTAGGAGTATCCATTAACTAGGCACTTTGATTCTATGATCATAAATCCATCCAAAGATGAGCTGCAATGGCATTCCATTTCCTGTTTATTACTCCAGGCTGAACCAAACAAGGCCTAAGTGATTATACGATGTACTATACTCTTGAATGTTTTCATGGTGGAATCAATGATCTGTAGTCTCAACCATGACTTTCCATAGGATCACGTATCTATAATCTCTACACCAAAGAAGTGAACATGTTGGAATGCACACGATTTGCTAACTTCGGAACCTGCCATCAACTCATCCCAATGTACATGCAAGGAGAGATGGGAGAGAAAAATAAAGAATTGTCTGGATTTTGTTAAGAGTACGAACTACCTACCACGTCCACAGGAAGTTTTGAATGATTTTTTTTCTCCTTTGAATACCCCAGTCCTTGTTAATATAGAAAACTAAGGATCTCCTACCTGAAGGAGTTATTATCAGTACTGGTGATTGTGTTAGGAAATAAAATTACTGATATGATAAAATACAATTCTCAGTATGAAATATGCCCGTCATGTGCCTCTACTGTCAATTTTGGATTATCTCCTATCATGCATATTGTTCGGAAACAATGAATTCCAGAGTATGTATTATTCTCCACATCTAGGTTGCTTAACAAAGATTGCATAAGACTCCTTAACACGGTCTCAGCATTTCCATAGACAAATGGATTTGGCCTCCCATACAATGTATATGCCAGCGGAATGGGATGTATTCTGCAGAACAGGGACAAGTAAACGATGCATAATACAAGATTGAAGATTAATGCATGTCACTTTGTTGCATTGAGGTAAACTAGGCCCACACAAGGAGCTTATAGGTCTTTCTTTAATTTTTTGTGGAGAATGTTAGATCAAACTCCATGCAGAACTAAACATTGAGAAGTTGAAACCTCACTACCTTACCTGTTATAGATTGCTTCCAACGCAATCTTGAAAGCTCCCATACCCAAACGTTTAGCAGGTAAAGTAGCTTGCCTTTGCACTTTGTCAGCTAGTCATCAGCCAGTCTTTAGTTCCACCAAGGCTTTAAAACTCAAGATTGCAGCTGGTGTCACAAATAGCATAGCTTACCTAGTATTCAAGGTCATTATTTGCAAAAAATAGGTGCGGTTGGTTTCCAGCCTCCCTTCCAAGAAGCCCCCCCAGTTCTTAATATGTCACAGAGCACCTAAACCCAAACTTGAGTATCACATAATTTTTTAATATACATAGATAGACAGATAGATGATAACACTCCATTTTATCACTTTTTCCGAACTAGATGTTAGCACCCACTGGACTTTTAAAAAGATAATGACTAAAGTTGTAGAGCAGTACTGAACAACTATACTAAGCATCGTGTCTTTTGATAATCAGTTCAAAGATTTAGCACTAGCGTGACAAAAAGCCCAGTATGGACTCGATAGCCGAATTAGTGTGGTCACAACCTAGATATCTCTGCTCCAGTCAATGGAATCACTGACTACAAATGCTACCTGAACTCTCTATGTTTGCACATCAATTTTATTCCTATCAAATTAGAAGTGCTATTCTGGTCAATGTCTGCTTAGTTGTCTTGTACGGTGGCGGTGGATCAATGGCAAAGTAGCTAGTGTACTCATCAATTGACATAATGTTTCTGCATAGAAAAGACACGAGAAAAAAGAAGGTCAACTGGAGGAAGGGGGGGGGGAGAGAGAGAGAGAGAGAGAGAGAGAGAGTTGTTGGAGTTCTCATTCTAGATGAAACAGTGTTGAACACAAACAACTAAGAAGATTTATGGAGAGGACTTCTCTGTGATTACTCGAGTCCCTGAGAACTTGAGTGATTTTTATTCACTTTGATTGCTCTTATGTATTACCTAGACGTCTTCAATAGCAATTTTATTAGATACATACTTTATCCTTATAACTTTCAGTAAACTTGACACCATATACTTTTGAAAGCTTTCAGTAAACTTGACACCATATAACTTTTGTCAAACTATTGTTGTTTAAAACTTGGTGTAGACTTTAGATAGCAAGGGTATGTGCGGGCTTGCTTTTATTTCTCTTTTCAATGATCTACCTTAACCATTGCTAGCAAGCCCTTTTTTTTGGGAACGCATTGAGCTCCTTGTCTACTAAGCTTCTAAAGTAGTTTTGGATGGTTGTGCAGCCCGAATTATACTTGTGGCAACTGTCTTTTCCTATTCTAATTATGAGGGTTGTTGATGGACTAGAGGTTATGAACAATTTATTGATTATGTTTGGTTGTGGCAGTGTTATATCAATTTACAAACTGAAAATGTCCGACAATATGTAGCATTTTGCTATCTCAGGTCTGTTTTTTGGAAGGTGGTGTGATTGATTGATCTCTTGCATCGAATAATAGGGAGAAGTGGATCTAGCTTGTAATACTCTAGCTGACCATTTAAGCTTGAAGTAACATAGAGTGAGATCACTAATTCGAGGAAATTTTAACTCTGGCTAGGTGCTACAATGGATAGGAATTTATGTGGCTAACTAAACATTAGTACATGCATTGGCATGCTAGAATGGTTTTGTTATGAGGGCATTTTGAGCAACTGATGATGTTGAATTTATCAAAGAAAATAAGACAGTACTTTAGGTTGGTTTAGGTAAATCAACTAACACCCTTCAATCTTCCAATATAAAGATGAGGTTTTGTAATGAGGTAAAATGTGTAGAAAGACTAGAAGGAGTTGTTTTTTGAATCTATTGATGACAGAGGCAGTTAATTGTAATGGGAAATGAAAAAATATGTTTCTACATTGCTTCTTAGAAGTGACTTCTTACTGTTGATTCTACTTCTACTATTTTTGCGGTCATCGTGTGGTCTAGATGTTGATTGCTTGTACACATAGATCATCATACTGAAGGGGCATTGGTAATTCCATCTTTTTTGGTTATTGGTGGAACTTCCTTTTAGTAGATCTAAGACCTCTTTGTGTTTTGCAACTTCCTTAGAGTGAAATTTTCCTCCGTTTTTCTTAATTCCATGATGAGACACAAAAGTGGTCAGAAAACACTTCGGGGTGCTTGACACATTAATTTAGCAGGGCTCTCATGAGCCAGCTCTTTAGTTCTTGCTATGACATCCGATGACAAATTTGGTAGAATTCTTGATTTCTTTTCAAACTTAGCAGTTAGCACTGCATATTAATAACTAAATTTGGTTTTTACTGTCTTTTGATGACTGTCTTTTTCCTGTGACAGCGTTGGCTATGATGAAGCAAAAGAGGCGTTGAAACTTGGTGTTGAAGAAGTGTTCATTGAGAGCCAATTAGAAGTAACGAATGTCAAGATTCTACTGGAACCGTCCACCCATTAACCCATTCTACCATATTCTTTTGCATGGACACATCCATTTTTGGCCATTGGCACTTGAGTTCTTTAATTACATCTTATTGGCTTTGTACTAGGGTGATCTAAAAGCACCTGCCCTTGGATTAAACTGCGTTGGTGGCAATGCTGCTTCCTCAGTGATGAAATTTTTGAGGTGCAACGAGTGTTACATTTTTGTCGAGTGCTTCCCTTATCTTTCTGAAGAGAGCTGATTTAGTTTTGTTCTCTGGCGAGGAGGAACCATGTAGACATATGGTAGGATGTTTAAGAAACCACTTACAGTGTCAACTTCATTTTTTATCTTCAAGGTAAATTAAGAAGCGGCAAACTAAAATTTCTGCCTATGGTTATGAGGTTATTTCAGTGAAGCCTTACAATTTGACTTGTCTATGTTTCGGTCTCAGTCTTGGCAATGCCCTATAGTTTTATATTTTGTTTAAATTTGGCCCAAAATCTCAATTTCAGTATTTGACTCAACCAAGTTTGAGCGAAAAAAATTATACCTGGAATTGAGACTAAGAGGGATGTATAAACCAATGCAATAATGGTTCTTATGGTTTGCAGGATCTTTCTTTGAGGTGATTTTGGCTGCATAGTTAGATCAGTTCAAATGATGTAACAGAGTGCAGAAGAACGATAGATCACTTGCTGGAACTAGTGCGTGATGGGAGGTTAAAATACGAGTTCTTGTTTTGTAACAACTACTCAAATTGCTGTATTTAGGTCTCCATATCTTTATAGTAATTTTCAATAGTATTCATCCTCAAGATAGTGTGTTGAGATTGTGGTGGTGCATATGAATTTCTCCAAAACCGCAGGACCGAGCTTGTTCCTTTTAGTGATTTCCACATTTTACAGGATAAATCACTAGGGAAACATGGGAGCCATCCTAAGCAAGTCCCAAAGTTCTAAGGCTACTAAATATGTAAGGGCGATAAGAAGATGGAAAAATTCTACGTCATATCCTTCAGACGATCAGCTTGTTTTGAAGTTCTGAGGCATTGGATCAATCGAGCATGATAACTATGTATCTTTTCCCTTCTCATTATTTTCTCTTTTCATAAGTGATGCATGTTTTCCTTTGAAGTAATTTCGTTCCTGCCTATTTTCACCAATTTCCATTCTGAATTTGTTTTGCATCATGCCATTTGATCTCAAACTAATCTCATGCAACATGAGGTCCATCTACTACTGCTGAATTTGGAGATCCAAACATCGCCCGTTTGGTAGGGGTCCATAAAGGTCTCAGATTTGCTAACTACAATTCTCGTATACACGTAACAAAGAACATTGGGATACTTTCCCAAAAATCATGTAATCGACATCGCATGCATTGAGAAAAGAGTAAGAAGAACCATAAATTATTCATTTGATCTAACCTAATTCAAATGGGATGTGGACTGCCTTCAAGGAATGTCATACATACATAATGAGCAAAATCAATAGAAGACTAGCTAATGGTAGTTACTTTTTAGGGTAGGGAAGACACAAAATGGAAAATCATACCGGTTTCTAAAGAAGTGACAATTGTTCAGATACCATAGAAAGAAAAGGCATCTTTTGTCTAAGTGATGTCAAGAACCGCACTCTTTTCTCAAGATAAAGTCGACAGCATCCTCAACGGTATCCACGACTTGCATAGGTAAACATAAAAGAGTTCGATCAGGATGAGTGATTTTCAAATTCATTTTTAACCTTGGAAAATTTAGGGAGAAGACAAATTCCCCAAAAAAAAAATTGTGCACAGTTTTGAAATACTGACATTTCACTAGGCTGAATAGGGAAAGGGTTTGCTCAGTCATGTTTCATCCAACCAAGTTAGAATTCATAGTTCACCCAGAGCATAGCAAATCAAGGTATGTAAGTATGGGACACCTCAAACACTTAAGGCCATGTTTCATGGTCATGCAATTATGAAAAGGAATCTCGTTCTAAGCAATCAAATTCCTAGGAGTGGGTTTTTTTTTTTTTTTTCTTTCCTTTCTTTTTTTCCTTTGTTGTTTAGTCTCAAATTACTAGTGAAGAAAGAAATGTCCAATGTGAGTTGCCAAATGAGGTTAAAACATGTCTAAGAAATGGAAGGTGTCTCCAATCAAGCATTTTTACAAACCAATTATATAAAACTCATCAAAATCTTGCAAGTTAGGCATTTTTCACACAAAATCCACAGCGATGAAGATAAAGTCATTTTTATGAACTTCAAACTACTGCCCGGAAGTTACCTTAAGCCATTATTCTTATTTCTTATCCTCTTTGTGTTTTGAGTCAAAGATCAATCACAAGGACTACAAATGGGGTGACAACAACTCAGCCGAGTTGGTAAATGGAACTTTATGTGCAACCCCCCCCAACAACATGATGCTTGTCGTTGATGTCTCCATAAAGAATCCAAACAAGTTTCACAATGGCAAGAGAGAGAAGGGATTTCGCCTAGTAGAGGGATGTGAGGGCTATAGAATCATGAGGCAAGCGAAATTCACGTGGGAAGGATTTGAAGATGATGAATGGAGGGAGGGAGGGAGAGTTCTGGTTTTGTAGGATTTAAAGAGGATGAAGCTCAAACTACTAAGTGGGTAGAGTTCGCAAATGTTTTTCTCTTCTAGGAATTCCAGAACCACCTTTACCTAAGCAATCCAATTCTACATTTTAAAGAGAATCCACAACCTGGGTAATTTGATTCTGCAATCATAAAACCTTCCGAAGATGAGTTGCAATGGGATCTCATTTCCTTTTGTTACTCCAGAGTGAACCAAATAAGGCCTAAGTGAGTACACAATGTACTATACTTCTTAATGTTTTTTTGGTAGAATCTAAGATCTGCATTCTCAACCATGACTTTCCACTAGGAACATAGATATAAAATCTCTAAACCAAAGAAGTGAACATGCTGAAATGAACACGACTTGCATATGTAGGAACCTACCATCAACTCACCCTAACATACATATGAGGAAGAGTGAGAGAGATAGAGATCTGTAAATTTTGTTAAGAGTACAAATACTCACCAAGTCAATAGGGAACTCTGAATGATTATCTTTTTTCCTTGAATACCCCAGTCCTTCTTAATATAGAAACCCAAGGATCTCCAACTGAAGGAGTTGTTGGCAGCATTGGTGATTACGTTTCGAAATAAATTCATTGATATAATAAACTATAATTTTTTGTATGAAATATACCTGCCGTGCACCTCTAATATTGATTTTTGGATTATCTCCTATCATGTATGTTATGAAATCGCACGTCAATTCCAAAAAAGAAACGCTTGCAAACAATTCACCGAGCTGAATATTATAATAAAATAACAAAATCAGAAGAACACGCTAGAAAATTTGGTAACGAAGTTCATCCAAACCTGGGCTACATCTCTGTGCAAAGGCACTCTGCAAATCCACTAGACTTCCAAAAGAGTTGGAATACAACGATGATCTTCTCTCAAGATCAGGGCACAAAGAGATTGAGAACCCCCATAAAGAAAAAACTCACTTTTTTCTTCTCTTTATCTTGCCTCTCTATTTTCTTTTTCAGCGTCTTGCCATCGCTAATATAAAATGCATCACTTTTAACCTAAAAGCAAATTTGATAAAAAGACAAAAAAGCCCTTAAAAATATTTGGCTTCATCTATAATAATCTCCTACTTGAAGACAAATATACCCGAGCACCAAGCAACTCTGCATCCATCTTCTTCAAAAAACTAATAGTTGAAAAATTTGTGCCTCTGCGACACTCCTCATCAATCAACATAGAGTAATACCAATGGTAGTAGTATAGAAAATATGCTTCTCTCTGTCTACTACCTTGGTCAACATGTCAATTGGATTCTTCGAGCCATCAATCTTCCGTAACTTTAACTCATTATCTTTCAATGTTGACCTGATAAAGTGATAACACTTTTTGATATGTCTAGTTATTGAGTGATAAGCTGCATTCTTTGCTAAGTGCACTGCACTTTGACTATCACTCCACAATGTACTGACTAGCTGTTTTCGATGTAACTCATTCATATAATCTTGTAATTATATGATTCCCTTGGAGAATTCTATGATCGCCACGTATTCTACCTCTGTCATTGATAAAGCCACTGCTTTTTGTAGTTGAGATACCCAACTCACTGCTGTACCTGCAACCGTAAAGACATATCCAGTGATACTCTTACCACTAGCTTGATCACCTGAATAATCTGCATCTACATAACCTTGCAACTCTAGGGATGTACCATCATAACAAAGTGAGTAATTGGAAGTGCCTGCTAGATATCTCAATATTCATTTCACTGCATTCCAATGCTCTCTACATGGGTTCTACATATATTGACTCACAACTCCCATTGCATGTGCAATGTTTAGTCTCGTGCTCACCATGACATACATCAAACTCTCCACTGCTGATGCATATGGAACTACCGCCATCTCATCTTTCAAAGCCTAAGTGCTTGGACACATATCCTTGGAAAATTTGAAGTGACTCGCTAGAGGAGTTGCAACCGGTTTTAACTTGTCCATGTTAAATCTCTTTAATACCTTGTTCACATAATCTTCCTGCGACAGCCATAATTTCTTATTTTTCCTGTCCCTAATGATTTTCATGCCTAAAATATTCTTGGCCTCTCCCAAGTCTTTCATAGCAAATTGTGATGATAACATCTTCTTCACTTCTACGATTCTCTTCATATTGGAACTAGCTATCAGCATGTCATCCAAGAGAGATACACAATGTCACCATCATCATATTTGCGAAAATAAACACAGTGATTAGACTTATAGTGTGCAAATCCTTTTTCTTGATATAGGCTAGTGAATCCACCTAGAGGGTGGTGAATAGGTGATTATGGAATTCTTTTAGAATCTTTTGCTGAAAAATACTTTAATATGAAAATCATATCAGAAATAAATAGATCATGCATCCACAAAATAAGTAGAATAAGGTAAGAGAAAATTGACACAAGGATTATAGTGGTTTGGCTTATTGCAAGCCTACGTCCAATCTCTACGCTGGCAGCCAACTGGCTGTAATCACTTTTTAGCAAACGAGAGCTGTTACAATTCACGAACTAGACTTCTTCAGTAGAAAGTCTCTCTTACAGCTTCTCGCTGTTTCGCACTATAAGCGACTCTCTTTGATACACAATTTTGAGCACAAAAGATTTTGAGAACAAGAGATATCAGATGTTCTAACTTCGAAATTTTTCTATCAGTTCTCTCATTACTTTCGAACAACTCCGACCCACCTTAAATAACCTTCTTGCCTCCATACCCGTTAGCATTTTTCAAGAATTCATCCAATCAATCCGCTGGACTGAATCAATTTAAGTGATCTTCACGTTGTCGAAAATATAAGTAGAAAATAGCTCCTCAATCTTGCTCGCCCATACAAACAGAATCTTGAGTTTCCAAAATTAGATCATTCCAAAAATTCGCTTGATCTTCAACGGATAAAATCCGAAGAGAAAATCTTCCAAACTCACAATCGCAACCAGAGATATTCCATGGATAAGTTAGGGAAGATAATATCCAAATCTTAATTTCCTTAACCATAAAATAACTCTTTCGTCAACCTTTGGCAAAGTCGCAAACTGTCTTCAGACTTTGATTTGGGTCTGGAGATCTTCAGACCGTAACTCTGGGTCTGACTATCTTCAGACGGAAAACTTCAGACCGTAACTTTAGGTATGACTGTCTTTAGACGGAAACGCTTGGGTCTTGAACTCTTCAGACTTAACCGGCGAGTCTTGAATACTTGGACTTTGCGATGATGTTGTTTTGTAAACTTCAAAACTTACAAGGGATTTTTCTTCAACAATCTCCCCTTTTTGATGGAGACAAAACACCTCGGCAGATTTGTAAATTTATAACCTGCAAAGAAAACTCATATATATTTTGAGGATTACTTCTGCAAAACAGAAAAAGTGTTAGTCAAATAACAATTATCCTCACAAATATAATGATCCTGCAAATTCACAAGTCTAAGGATCCAAGCATCAAATCAGCATAAAATCATAGAGGTTCAAATAGACAACCCAAAACAAATCCAAACAAAAAAAAAATCGAAGTCATAAATAAAAATTGTCTAAACGAAATAAGAGTTCAAAATAAAAAACGATCTCAAATCTGCAAATTACTCTCCCCCTTTTTGTCCCATCAAAGGAGGTAGAGTGGTCAAGAGTGGGTTTGAAAAAGATTTAGGGCTCTTCTGGCATGCGAACAAGACGAAATTTGCTGAGCGTCTGCACAGTCTTCTCAAGATTTGCAAGAGTTTCCTTCAGTGAATTCAACTCAACACCTTTCTCATTTGATTTCACTTGAACTCTGAGTGCATTGATTTGATCATGCATGCTCATGGAAGTACTTAACATCGCCTTCTTAAGATCCCTCAGTTCATAATCCATTCCAAAAACCTGCTTCTTTAGGTCCAGCATAACATCCAACAGTTGTGAAAATGCTGTTGAGTTAGCATTACCAGAAGTAGCACCGATAGATTCAGTTCTTGGAGTTTGAAAACTTGGCGCATCTTTCTTAGCCTTTTCTCTTTCAGATGGAGAGGATTCTTCATGTTCTGGGAAATGAGATGCATAAATATCCTCTACATCAGCACCAGACCTACTCACATCACAATAATGTAATGGCGATATCGTTCCTTGATCTGCAGCAACTCTCCCTGTTTTGATGCCAGTGGGTGGAGTCGAATATTCTTCGCCAAAATCCATGTCAACACTGTAATGTTTCTCGGTCTCTTCCCAGTGAGCAAATGATGGCTCAAATCCTTCAACCATATCCTCTTGCGCTTTGCTCTCCTCTTCATCTTTCTTCCTTCTCTCTTCCTCTTCTCTTCTCACCTCTTCTTCTTCTCTTCTCCATGCTTCCTCTTCTTCTTTCCTCTGTCTCTCCTCTTCTTCTCTCTGTTCCTCCTCTGTTCTTCTTCTCTCCTTTGTCTTTCTTCTTCTTCTTCTTTTCTCTTCCTTTCCTCTTCCTTCTTCCTCTGTTCTTCCTCTTCTCTTCTCACTCTCTCAGCTTCTTCTTTTTCCTCTGCTTCTCTCCTTGCTCTCTCTCCAGCATCAGTTCTTAAGCGAACTGTGCTCCTCAACTTTGAGAGAGCAGAAAGAGTCATGGCGTCATCAAAATCTTCTTCATCATCCTCGTCCTGCAGAATGATTTTCCTTCTTTTCTTTTCGGTGACAGCCATGGGCTCTTTGCCCTTCCTTTTGGTAGAAGCAGTGGCACTCTCCTTTGAGGGTGTCTTTACCTTCAACCTTTCCAGTGCAGCATTTAGCTCTGGAATCTTCATCTTCATCACCATCTTGTATCCAACAAGTATCAAACTTAAATTGGTCAGGCATAGAGGTGCAGGAATTCGAATTTCGAAATACCTGAACAACTTGGTGATGATAGACGAATAAGGCAATTGACCCTTATCCTTAACCACAGTTCGGTACATGTGGAATAGGATAACGTGAGGGAGTGAAAAGGGCCTGCCTTGCTTGAGAGCAAACATCAGTTTGGCTTCAGTTTTGGAGACATCGGATTTTTGAGGTTGTCTTGGGCTTGAGACAGTTGATGATGATCTTGTGCAGCAACACGTTTGAGGCATTCATCCTTGTATAGGATATTTTGCCTTCCACTTTTCTATCACGCACAATTTCAAGGGTTGCGAAGGCTGTGGATACTTTTATTGGTTGGAAACTCCTTCTTTCCACCCCAATAACATCAGCCAGTGTGTCAACATCAACAATGTACTCCTTGTCCATATAAGAAAAATTCAACCTATTCGCATCCAGAAACAACAAATTCGAATAAAAATATGCAGTAAGTTTAGGGTAGGCATTTGTCGTGTCTGTGCGGAATTTCTCCAACTGCAGCCTCGCAAACTTCTCTCTAAGATTTATCTCCAATGATTCAAGGAAATCGAAGTCCACACTCCTCGGATTTACAACACCTCTCTTCAGCAACTTGGTGTACATCCGTTCATGCTCTCTAGACCGAAAAAGACTACCTTTTGGACAAACTGTGTTTACAGCCACACCCATTCATGACTGGAATTGAGAGAAAAGTTTTTCATCATCATCCAGTGGTTGGTTTCCAGTACTGTAAAGTGGATCACTTGGAATATTCTCAAGAATTCTTTAAGCAGTCCCTTCACCAACAATTTTCAAGTCCTCCATCTCTCGCAAAAAGATATACTCACTCTTATATCCTCATTCTTTAAAAAAATCCTCGATCATCTTTAGGCTTGTACCCCCAATCTTTAACCTTTGATGCAGATCATATGCAAGCTTGGGTTTTAGGGTTCTTACTGGCTCTGCTTCAGTAATTTCTTCCTCGAAATGCTGACTTTGAGTCTCCCTTTATGGAGATTCTTTGCCTGTGAGGTCCACCCTTGTAGGACCCTCTTGCTGTCTTTGTCGTCCCCTACCAGTGAGTCTTGAAGACTTTCGAGACGACATTCTTGGATCGCAAGCAAAAGTTCAACTTGTTCGCAAACAAAAGATGGAATTTTTGTCGAGTAAGGTAATGGAACAAGAACGGTAATAGAGCTTTTTAGGGTTTTGAAAGCGAGAGTAAAAGAGATGGATTTCAAAAGTGTTGTACCGGATGAAGATGATGATTCGAAAGTATAAATAGTAGGAAAAGATAAAATCGAGATACTGAACCGTCGCCCAAAAGGAAAAATAAAAACTGCCAATTTTGAAAAAGTAAACTGCCATAATTACATGTCAGACTTTGAATAAAAAGAGATTTCAAAATTTCAAAAAGCAATTAACAAGAACAATTTAATGCATACGAAATATTAAAATACGTAAATAGACTTTAAGTCAGAGTCTGAGAATGTTCAGACTTTATCTCAGAGTCTGAACTCTTTCAGACCTTACCTTAGAGTCTGAGCATCATCATACCTTACGCTGAGTTTGAACGCCTTCAGACCTTGTGTTGAGTCTGAACTTTTCAAGACTCTAGATTTGAGTCTGAATCTCTTCAAGTCTTGCGATATTCAGTCTTGAGAGAATTGACTCTAGATTTGAGCCTTTTCTAGGGGCTTTGTGAATATATCGCTAATTGATTCTTTGAATCAACGAACCGAATCACCACTTCACCATTTTGAACATGATCTCTAATGAAATGATGCTTGATTTCAATGTGCTTTGCTCTTGAATGAAGTATTGGATTCTTTGTGAGGTTGATTCCGCTTGTGTTGTCACATTTGATTTACGTACACGTTTCCTCAACTCCAAAGTCTTTTAATTGTTGTTGCATCCATAGAATTTGAGAACAGCAACTTCCAAGAGCTATTTACTACGCCGGCGGTTGAAAGAGCTACGGTACTGTTTTCTTAAGAACCAAGATACCAACCTGTTTCCCAATAGTTGACAAGTACTTGTAGTGCTTTTTCTATCCACTCTATAGCCAGCAAGGTCAGCATCAGAATATCCAAGGAGAGTAAGATCTCCCCTTTTGGAATACCATAGACCTAACTTGGATGTAGTTGCAACATATTTAATAATACACTTCACAGCAGTCATGTGAGATTCTTTAGGATTAGATTGAAATCTAGCACAAATGCAAACACTAAATAGAATATCAGGTCTAGATGTTGTAAGGTAAAGAAGTGAACCGATTATACTCCTATATAGTTTTTGGTTTACACTCTTTCCTTCTTCATCTTTATCCAGCTTTGATGAGCTTGACATAGGAGTTTCTGTTTTCTTGCAATTCTCCATTCCAAACTTCTTGATGAGGTCTTTTGCATACTTTTCTTGGTGGATAAAAGTTCCTTCTCTTGATTGTTTGACTTGAAGTCCCAAAAGAAGTTCAATTCACCCATCATGCTCATTTCAAATTCATTCTGCATACAACTCGAAAAATTCTTGCAAAGCTTTTCATTAGAAGAACCAAATATTATATCATCAACATAAATTTGAACAAGTATAAAATTCTTGCCTTCTCTTTTGATAAATAAGGTAGTATCTACTTTACCTTTAGAGAAACCACTTTGAATTAAGAAATTACTTAACCTTTCATACCAAGCTCGAGGTGCTTGTTTTAAGCCATATAAAGCTTTCTTCAGCTTGAAAACAAGGTTTGGTTTTCTAGGATCTTCAAATCTTGGCGATTGTTCCACATAGACTTCTTCTTGGATAATTCCATTAAGGAATGCACTTTTCACGTCCATTTGGAATAACCTGAAAATTTTAAAGCAAGCAAAAGCAAGAAGTAATCTTATAGCTTCTAACCTTGCTACCGGAGCATAGGTTTCATCATAGTCGATGCCTTCTTCTTGTGTGTAACCTTTCGCCACAAGTCTTGCTTTGTTCCTCACCACTTTTCCTTGTTAATCAAGCTTGTTCCTGAAAACCCATTTGGTACCGATAATTGATTTACCTTTTGGTTTAGGAACTAGCTCCCAAACATTGTTGATTTTGAATTGCTTCAATTCAGCTTTCATCTTTCAATGCATCTTCTATGTTTTTAGGTTCAATCTCAGAAATAAGTGCGAGAGCACTAGATTCTTCACGCCTTTTAGATCTTGTGCGAACTCCTTCATCAATGTTGCCAATGATGAGATTTGCGGGGATTTGGATTTGTGTTTCCAATTTGTAATTGGTTTGTCACTTTGATGAGGCTCGCTTCGGTTGGAGCTACTAAATTGGTTTGCGGTTGAGTGTCTCGAGATTTGATTTTCTTCAAGAGAATTTGTAAACACTTGGCCAAACTCATAATCTTGATTGAGTTTGGTTTTGAACCGAGTCTTCAAACTTCACATTCATGGATTCTTCCACGGTCGAGTCCGTTTGTTGAAAATTCGAAGGCTTTGCTTGTCATTGAATAGCCAAGGAAAATTCCTTCATCTGATTTTTCTTCAAACTTACCAATTCGATCATAGAATTCTTTAAGATAAAACATTTACAACCAAATACATGAAAATAAGAGACAATAGGTTTCTTACCTTTGAACAGTTCATAAGGTGTTTTTTCTAACATAGGTCTTAGAAAAACTCTGTTTATAATATAGTAAGCTTGAGTTGAAATAGCTTCAGCCCAAAAATGAGGAGAAATATTACTTTCAATCAAAAGAGTTCTTGCCATTTCTTGCAAAGAACGATTTTTCCTCTCTACAACTCCATTTTGTTGTGGAGTATATGGGGATGAAAAATTATGTTGAATACCATAGTCATCACAATATTTAGCAAAATCGTGATTCTCAAATTCACCACCATGGTCGGTTCGAATACTTGAAATTGCATATCCTTTCTCAATTTGGATTTTCTTTGCAAATTTAGTAAAATAAGATAAAGCTTCAGATTTATTTGCAAGAAAGAATACCCAAGTAAAACGAGAATAATCATCAACTATTACCAAACAATATCTTTTACCTCAAATGCTTTGAGTTCTTGTTGGACCGAACAAATCCATGTGTAATAGCTGCAAAACACGTTTAGTGGATACCTGATTTATAGATTTATAAGAATTTCTAACCTGTTTTCCAAGTACACAAGGAGTGCATAATTCATACTTTTGATACTTCAGGTCAAGAAGTCCCCGAACAAACTTTTTGGATGAAATTTTTGCAATTTGCTTCAAGTTGACATGTCTAAGCTTTCTATGCCAAAGAATGGCTTCATCTTGAATTGATATCAATCATTGAGAACTGTCAGAATTTATGTCCAGCAAATAAATGTTTCCATGTCTTCGTCCAGTAAAGGATTGTGAGAGATCTTTGCTTGTTCCAGAACAAGTATCTTCTTGAAAGTTGATCTTGTATCCAGTGTCGCATAGTTGACTAATACTCAAAAGATTATAGTTCAACCCTTCAACTAGAGAAACATTGTTGATTGTGAGGTTTCCTATCTTCACAGTTCCTCGACCAACAATTTTTCCTTTGTTGTTGCCACCGAAGGAGACATTTCCTCCTTTTACATGAGAAAGTTTTGTGAAACAATTTGAATCTCCCACCATGTGTCTTGAGCAGCCACTATCCAAATACCACTTGATTTTCTTTTTGATAGTGACCTGCATTTAAATGAAAGACTCAAGTTTTCTTTGGTACCCAAACTTTCTTGGGTCCATCGATGTTAGTACCATAAACAGTCTTTGCCCAGCTCTTCTTAATAGGTCTCCAAACTTTGGGACATTCCTTCTCAAAATGTTCTACACTTTTGCACTTTGAACATGTAAGAGCATTTCTTCCAACAGGCTTTATAAAAACCTTTTGAAAATGGTCCTTATAAAAAGATTTTGTAGGCCTATTCTTAATTCTTTCTTTTACCTTTGAAAAATCAATCAAAGGAATGATTTTATGTGTCATTCCTAGACCAGATTTATTAAAGTAGGGTCTTTGAATAGAAAGAATTTTATCCAATTTTTCAGAACCTATTGTAAATTTCTTTGTAACTTTCAACAAATCTTCTTTCAAGCAAGCATTTTCTTTTGAAAGTACAATCTCATTTTCCTTTGAAACAGCAAGACACTTGTCTAGACTTTCAACTTTTTCAACCAAAGTCTTTTCTTGTTGTTTTAATTTGGAATTCTCCCTTTTTAGTTAAGAAATCCTTTTAAGTGAGCTTTTAAGACTGAGACAAAGTTCATCAATGTAATTTGACACTTTGGTAGGAATTTTTAAATTTCTAACCTTGATACCGTTGTTTGAGTCGGAGTCTGAGTTTGAGTCTAAGCTTGAGTCTGAGTCTGAGTCTGAATCTGAGTTAGCCATAAGACAGATATTGGCATACTCTTCATCACTCTCCTCACATTCAGTATCACTCAATGTTTCAGCTTTGAGTGCTTTCTTGAACCTTTCTGGTTTTCCTCTCTTTTTCTTTAATAAGGGACAGTTAGGTCTGATGTGTCCCTTTTTCATGCATTCAAAGCAAACAACCTCCTTATTTGTGTCTTCTTCTTCATTTGATTTCTTTTGAAATCTTTGATTGTTTTGTCTCTTTCCATTGAACCTTCTTCCTATTCTATTTAGCCTTCTGAACTTTCTAATCAGAAGTGTTAACTCCTCGTCATCCAGGTCTTCTTCTGAATCTGTAACATCATAATCATCATTAGATTTTAAAGCAATTGACTTCTTACCTTTGGTGTCAAAATCCTCATTGAATTGCTCGACTTCATATGATTAAAGTGTGCCGACCAACTCATCTACCGAAAGAGGCATAATCCTTTGTGTTTCTCTTATGGATGTCTTGACATGATTCCAATCTTTGGAGAGTCCTCTCAACAGTTTATTGACCTTCATAGGTCCTGAGATTGGCTGTCCTTGGTATGCCAAGCCATTTACAATTTCTGTAAATCGACTGAACATATCCGTGATGGATTCTCCTGGCTTCATTTTGAAGGCTTCATATTGTCCAAGAAGGATATTGATCTTGGTTTCTTTGACTCGATCTATTCCTTCATAAGTGACGTGCAATCTATTCCAAACTTCTTTAGCTGTTTCACAAGATGAAATTCTATTATTCTTAGTAAGAGATAATGCACAATATAGAGAATAGATAGCTTTTGCATCAAGGGCTTGTCTCTTTGAAATATCGGTTTGTGACACTCCCACTCCATCAGATAATTCTTTCCCCATGATTGATGCAGCTTTAGGAACAATTCCTTTCTCCATTACATCCCATTCTTGAGGATCTTTGGATCTTAGGAATGCCTTCATCTTGTTTTTCCATACGTTGTATTCCTTTCCATCGAAGTAGGGAGGTCTGGTATTGCTTTGCCCTTCAATTAAACTTGGAGCCAAAATACTAGCCATAGATCTTTAGCTTTAGAAATAATAAACACTTCCAATAAATAAGCAATCTGCTCTGATACCAATTGATATAGGCTAGTGAATCCACCTAGAGGAGGGTGAATAGGTGATTATGGAATTCTTTTAGAATCTTTTGGTGAAAAATACTTTAATATGAAAATCATATCAGAAATAAATATATCATGCATCCATAAAATAAGTAGAATAGGGTAGGAGAAAATTGACACAAGGATTATAGTGGTTCGGCTTATTGCAAGCCTACGTCCACTCTCCACGTTGGCGAGCCAACCGGGCTGTAATCACTATATAGCAAATGAGAGCTGTTACAATTCACGAACTAGACTTCTTCAGTAGAAAGTCTCTCCTACAGCTTCTCGCTCTTTCGCACTATAAGCGACTCTCTTTGATACACAATTTTGAGCACAAGAGATTTTGAGAACAGGAGATATCAGAGGTTCTAACTTCGAAATTTTTCTATCGATTCTCTCATTACTTTCGAACAACTCCGACCCACCTTAAATAACCTTCGTGCCTCCATACCCGTTGGCACTTTTCAAGAATTCATCCAATCAACCCGTTGGACTGAATCAATTTAAGTGATCTTTACGTTGTCGAAAATATAAGTAGAAAATAGCTCGTCAATCCTGCTTGCCCATACAAACAGAATCTTGAGTTTCCAAAATTAGATCCTTCCAAAAATTCACTTGATCTTCAACGGATAAAATCTGAAGAGAAAATCTTCCGAGCTCACAATCACAGCCAGAGATATTCCATGGATAAGTTAGGGAAGAAAATATCCAAATCTTAATTTCTTTAACCATAAAAATAACCTGCTGTCAGCCTGCTAAAGTCGCAAACTGTCTTCAGACTTTGATTTGGGTCCAGAGATCTTCAGATCGTAACTCTAGGTCTAACTGTCTTCAGACGGAAAACTTCAAACCGTAACTTTAGGTCTGACTGTCTTCAGACGGAAATGCTTGGGTCTTGAACTCTTTAGACTTAACTGACTGGGTCTTGAATACTTCAGACTTTACTGACGAGGTTGTTTTGTAAACTTCAAAACTTACAAGGGATTTTTCTTCAACAATTCTTTCATGAAAACATCAAATTTTAGGTACCATTGCCGCGGAGCTTGTTTCAAGCCATACAAGTTTTTCTTCAAGTGACATACCATGTGCTCCTTACCTTTGACTTTAAAACCCTTAGGTTGTGCCATGTATAGTTCTTCATCTAAGTCACTGTGTAAAAACGCTGTTTTTACGTCTAACTACTCAAGATGAAGATCCTCCACTGTAACTATAATTAGCAGAACTCTAATTGATGTCATTTTCACTACAGGTGAAAATATCTCGGAGTAGTCGATCCCTTCTTTTTGAGAAAAGCCCTTAACTACAAGTCTCGCCTTATATCTGATACTTGTTGACCACTTAAATTTTGGCGATCCATTCATTTACTTATTGTATAGAAAATTCGGGGTTAATTTTATCCCTGAAAAAATATTAATTGCATAGCATGTAGATGTAGGTGCATTTATTTTTAATTTACATGTTTTGCATTTATTTATTGGACTGGTGACGGGTGGATTTGAATTAGTGGTTCTGATCTTTAAATTGACAAGCCAGACTAAGCCCACGAAGTGAGCAAATTGGCTCAAGCCCATTTTTGATCGAAAATTATCTTGTGAAAATAAAGATTTAAAATTTTTTCGGGATATGAATGAATTTTTGGATAGGGTAGATGTGACAAAAAATATTGCGAGCTCAACTTTGTAGGATTTGAAATTTCAAAAAAAAAAAAAAATCATTTTTGCAATCCTTAATCATTAAATAAATATTGTGTTTGGAAAAGAAATCTTCTGGATATTGATTTGAAAAATTAAAACCCTAATTGTTGACCTATAAAAGGTGATTCACGTAGGGTTTTCGGGGCTACATAATAGAAACACACGGCCACAAAAAGAAGAAGGGAGAACTCACGTTCTCCACGGTGAGAGTCGGCAACTCAGAATTTCAGAGCACACATCGAGAATACATGAACAAAAAAGTGAACCGCAAAGACGGTCAAGGCCCTCTCAATCTAAGCCAGTCGCAACTTTGCATTGTCTCCCAGTCCCTCGCCCTGCGCCACCGATAGCCATGACGTGTCTTTGCTGCTGCTTCCCGTTGCTCTTTGTCCCATTATCACAAACCGTCGGCCAAGGTCAAGAATACCAAGTCAGGAAAATCCATGGTTACGTGATCTGAAGTAGAGAACTCCAAAGGAAAGAAGACAACAAAAAGGCAGGTGGCACATTATGAGGGCACGTCGGTTCATGAGGGGATAAAGAAGGACGTTTTTTTTTTTTTTTTTTTTTTTTTTTTTTTAAAGAGAGAGTCCAGAGTCAATATTCAACAAAAGTGAGAGGGACTCTTCTGATCGCACAAAGAAGGTGCTCACGATCCTATAATATAGTGAAAAGGGTTTGTTTTTTTTTGGGTTCTCTCTTGGCCAGTGGCCACAGCGACACGAACAAAGAATAAAAGGGCCAGAGTTCTTGTTTCCTTGGCTGTGCGGACGTGCTGCACCGAGTTCTCGCCAAGCCAAGCCAGCGACTCGTCCTATTTTGCAGGCCTTGGAGAATTGGTCATTGATCACCAAATCGAGAAGTCGCTAGTGATTTCTGCCGCCGACCATAAAAAACCGAGAGCTGCTCACAACCCTTACTCCCTTGCTTGCCGTTGCTAGCTACCTCGTCGATCACCAGGAATAATAGACAATACCATGCTAGGGACTATCAGGAGCTCCTTTATGACGTCGGATCTTTACTGCAGGGCACCCGAGTGTCCTCTTGGCGCCAATGATAGCTTGCTACCATCCACCGCAAGCGTTCGTGACGAACTCCATCGAGACAGCAGTGCAAGCACTACTACAGCCACCGTCCTTGAGCCTAGCGGTGCCGAGCCTCAATCGTGGTATATTCTACAGATCAGATTTTTGGAAAAAAATTCAAATTTAGGTAGAGATTTATTTTATTTTGTTAGGTAGATTTATTAAATTTATTTTATATGATAGATTTATTTTATCTTATTTAGTTTTTGGTATTTTGTCTCATTGTTTGAAATATTTCTTGATGCCTAATTGAAATCCCTGATGTAGCATCCAATTCGCAACCGCACGAATTTTTATTCCATCTATAAGGCTTTAGATGGAATAATTATTCACGCGGGAGTAAAATTGATATCTTGATATTTAAGGCTTAAGATCAATTTATTGATTTTATTAGCGAGATAATATAAGTTTGAATTTCAAATTGAGCGATGGATGACATTTTTTTATGACTATGGATGGTTTGATGTTTATCTCTTAGTTGTTCTGTTTATCCCAAAAATACCAAAAAAAAAAAAAAAAATGCACTTTGCATTCTATGTAGATTGCATGATAGGTTTTTTTTTTTTTTTTTTTTAAATGCATGTTTAGAAGGCATTTAGAATAGGTAACATTTCACTTTAATTTTTCACTTTACTTTTTTTTTTTTTAGTGATTTTTAATTGCGAATTTTCATTAAAAAACAAAAAAAAAATTATCATGCATATTAGAATAGAATTGCATGTTTCATTTTAAATTTAGATCGATTTTTAGCTAGATTGCATCCTAAGTTAGAGGTCGCTAGGTTAAGATAACATCTTAGTTTAAATTAGGATGTAGTATGACTTAATCCTTAGTTTAAATTGGATAGAATCTTAGGGTGTGTTTGTTTTGCGAAAAATAATTTCCGGAAAAATGTTTTCCTTATTTTCCAACGTTTGGTTCACTTAGGAAAATGAGTCAATGGAAAATGTTTTCCTTCCAAAGCTTAAATTCAGGAAAACGATTTTTTCCTTTGAAAGAATCGGAAAACGTTTTCTAAAATATTTTAAGGTCCTTACTTAATGAAAAATTTATTATTAAAAAGAATTTCTAATTAAAATTTTAAATTTATTATTATTATTATATCTTTTCTTTTCTTTTCTTTCTTCTTTCTTATTTTCTATTTTCTTTCTTTGCCTATGAACGTAAGCCCTAACTCCTCCTCCCCTCTCTCCTTCTCCTTCACCCCCTCCCTTTCATCACCGCCGCCTCCTCCAACCCTAGCCCCTTCCGCGCTCCCGTTAGCTTCACTCCCTCCTCTTCCTCTTCATCGGCATCTTTTACACCTTCAATCATTTTTCAAATGCAATCCAAACACCAGAAAATATTTTCAATCAAATATCACCAAAAAAAGGAAAATTAACCATTTTCCTAGAAAATGATTTCCCATAAAATATTTTCCAAAAACGTTACGTTTTCCGCGAAACAAACACACCCTTAATCTAGAAAATATTTTCAATCAAATATCACCAAACAAAGGAAAATTAACCGTTTTCCTAGAAAATGATTTCCCATAAAATATTTTCCAAAAACATTACGTTTTCCGCGAAACAAACACACCCTTAATCTAGCTAGGTAATTTTTGCATTTTTCTTAGTTTCAAATTTATGAAAAATACAAAAGAAAAAAAGGTCTTAGGATAAATTAGTTTCAATTTTAAGGATAGATTGCATTTTTAGTAGAATAGAAATATTAAATGCACATCATATAGAATTAGGTTCGTTTGATTAGAAATTGCCCGTCATTAGAATTAGGTAACTTAGATTGCACATTTAATTATTGCATTTCTTTAGAAATTTACTCATGTCATATAGTTTAAGTCATATTGCCATGCCATATCATGTTGGATTAGCAACATTGCATATAGATTAAATTTTCATCAAACAAGTGGAAACAAAAATTGAGTAATTGCGTGTTAATTAGAAATCATATTTAGGATTACTGGTGTGAATTTTGATCTAACAACGCAGATGCTTTCGCTGCTATGAGGTAAGTGCTGCATTTTTTATTTATTTACTTTCTTGAATGCTAAATTGGTGATTTGCGCATCCACATGATCACCTCACATGTTAGAGAAGTAATTTAAAATTAATTCAAGCTGCTTGCAAAATATTTTTTCAAATTAAAAGAAAAAGGTACCAAAAGGACATTAGAAAAGTCTAGTATAATCAAGTCCCTGTACCCAAAGTCTCTAATTCGTAGAAGTAGAATAATTCTCCAATTATTTTACTTAGATGTCTAATCAACCTACCACAAACTAATTAGTGGTGACTCCCTTTTGCGTGCTAAATATTTGAACTTAAATCGTGAATTGGTATGGGTTTGGGAGAGCCCAAGCCAAGTTAGACTTAGTAGTCCATTAGTCTAATTTTAGGTGGTACACTCAAAATTTAGGTCGCGACAATACTACCATCTGCTTCATTCTTAATCCTGTACAGCCATTTGTTTAATAAAACTTTTTTACCTTTAGGCAACTTGGTCAACTCCCAAGTTTTGTTCAAAAGTAACGAGCTCATCTCGTCTTTCATAGCACACTCCCGTTGCAAGTGAGACGTGTCTACTTTTGGCTCATCGTAAGTCTTCGATTCCCCTGAATCTATATATAAGACATGGCTCAAAATAGTATTAGCTGATGGATTAAAAATTATCTTTGGCTTTCTCACACGTATAAACCTCCTCAATATAGGAACTTCAAGGTCGTTCGTTTGCTCCAAATCACTACGTTCCTCTTGAACTACCTCTTCACTGATAATAGGCTCATCTTGAACACTTTGATCTACTGGAAACATCTTCACGGGTCTTGTGTCTAATTCAACATATTCTGGTTCTACTATCTTCTCATGCTCTGTCTGACAATCCTTGTACATCTTTTCTTCGTGGAATACAACATTCCGACTATGGATGACTTTGTTATTCTCATAATCCCAAAGCCTATAGCCATACTCGTCGCCACCGTATCCGATAAAGACGCACTTTTAAGACTTAGCATCAAGCTGTTTCCTATCCTCCCTGTCAATCAAAACATATGCAATACAACCAAACACATTTAGATGTGAATAATTAATCTTTTTATCTGACCATCATTCTTGTGGTATTTCTCCATCCAACACACTAGATGGACTTTTGTTGATAAGATAAATAGCGGCATCAACTATGGCAGCCCATAAGTGTAGCGGGAGACCCGCGTGTAGCCTCATGCATCTCGAACATTCTAGAATAGTCATGTTCATCCTTTCAGCCATATTGTTCTCTTGAGAAGTTCTAGGGATGGTCTTTAACCCGTGTATGCCCTCTCAACTCAAATATTCTGCAAATTCCTTACTCGTGTATTCACCATTATTATCAGACTTTAAGCTTTAATCCGATAACCTATCTCTTTTTCTACCATAGTCTTCCACATTTTGAACATCCCAAATACTCCTGATTTTTTTCTAGGAGCATAGACCCAAGTCTTTCTTGTTGCATCATCAATGAAGGTGACAAAATATCTCTTACCACCATAAGAGAGTTCCCGAGCAGGTCCTTATACATCAGTATGAACCAACTCTAGCTTCTGACCTTTATTTTGGCGCCCATTCAATTGAAAACTAACAACTTTCTATTTTCCATAAATGCAACTCTCACAAAAATCTAACTCAACTTTTTACAAACTTGGAAGTAATTTCCTTGAGTGTAACTGTTTTACACCTTTTTCACCAAGATGTCCCAAATGACAATACCAAAGAGTAGACAAATTACCTATAGCTATTGTAGTCGCAACCATATCACTTATATTGTCTCCTTGGAGAAGGTAAAGTGTATCCGTATGCTTTCCCTTTGCTACTACTCTTACCCTTGAGGTTATTTTCCACTCTCCGCATCCAAAGGTTATTACCAAACCTTCTTGGTCAAGTTTACTAGTTAAAATCAGATTTTTCTTTAATTCCAGAATATGCCTAGTTTCACGCAAAACTAGACGTCCTCTACTTGAGATGTTCACAATCACGATTCCTTTCCCCAACAATGGGACACATGTGGCCGTTTCCCACAACCACTTGTCCAAATCTCCACTGGCATAATTACCAAATATGTCTCTTTGTGAGGTGCAATGAAAAGAAGCATCAAAATCAATAAATCATTTATTTGTTGTTAAGTCAAACCTTGCAGACAAACACAAGTTATCTGGCAAAGATTCATTGCTAACCATATTAGCTACTTGATTCTCATCTTGCTACTTCTTTTTGTAGGCTTCACATTGAAACCTTCGTTGTCCGGTTTGGTGACAAAAACAACACTCATCTTTTGCAACCTATCTCTTACCCCTTGATTAAGATCTGCCACGATTGCTTACTTTTTCCTCTACTTTTACTTCTTTCACAGTTCTTTACTGCGAGTACCGTTGAAGATGTAGATGCAGAAAAATTATCTCCACTTGAGACTTTCCTTCGCATCTCTTCATCCATGATACTACTCACAGCATCATCAAGAGTTAAATCATCCTTCATGGTGCTCGAAATTCCCTACACTGCGGTAGCTTTCTAGAAGAAAACATAAAAATAATAAAGCTTGAAGCTACATATCTAAATTTATGCCTGTGGATTCCAATTGACTCGTGACCTACATGAAACTATTAATATGCTTGGCCACAAAACCTCTATCAGATAACTTCATATTAATCAATTTTTTTAGCAAAAATACCTTATTTGATGTGGACAGCTTCTCATAAATATTCGTTAGAATATCCATGGCTTCTTTTGCAGTTTTTGTTTTCGCGATGTGATACCCTATCTTTTTCGTCAACCCTAGACAAATCGTACCTAATGACTTTCGATCAAGAATTTTCCATCCGGCTTCTGCTGTCGGATCTACTTCCGCCATCTCGGGTTTCCAACCCTCAAGTGGTGCATAGAGATCTTTTTGATAAAGATAATCCTCGATTTGTAGTTTCCACCATCCAAAATCTTGCCCATCGAACTTATCGATTCTGATTTTATCTTCTTCCGTATTGTTTGCTTTCAATCAAATGTCATTGAAAAACCCTTGATGTTCTCGATTAGCCAAACCTTGGCTCTCGATACCGTTGTTACGAAATCGCACGCCAATTCCAGAAAAATAATGCTTGCAAACAATTCACCAGGATAATAAAAGGGCATAATTAGAAGAACAAGCCAGAAAATTTTGTAATGAAGTTCACTCAAACCTGGGTACGTCTCCATGTAGAGGTACTCTACAAATCCACTAGACTTCAAAAAAAGTTGGAATACAACGATAATCTTCTCTCAAGATCAGGGCACAAAGAGACTGAGAACCCCCATAAAGAAAAAACTCACTTTTTTCTTCTCTCTTTTTCTTGCCTCTCTATTTTCTTTTTCAACGTCTTGACAACCAGCGTCTTACCATCGCTAATATAAAAGGTATCACTTTTAACCTAAAAGCAAATATGATAGAAAAGACAAAAAAAGTCCTTAAAAATATTTGGCTTCATCTATAACAATGTATAGGGTTTTGAAACAATGAATTCTAGAGTTTGTAGTATTCTCCACATCTAGGTTGCTTAACAAAGATGGCATAAGATTCCTTAACATTGTCTCAGCATTTCCATAGACAAATGGATTTGGCTTCCCATATGATGTATATGCCAGCGGAATGGGATGTATTCTGCAGAACAAGGACAAGTAAACAATGCGCAACATAAGATTGAAGATTAATGCATGTCGCTATGCTACATTGAGGCAAATTAGGCCTACCCAAGGATCTTATAGGCCAATCTTTATTTTTTTGTGAAGAATATTATATCAAAGTCAATGCAGAACTAACCATTGAGAAGCAGAAACCTCACTATTACTCATTTTAGATTGCTTCTAATGCAATCCTGAAAGCTCCCATACCTAGACGTTCAGTAGGAAAAGTAGCCTGCCTTGACACTTTGTCAACTAGTCATCAGCCCGTCTTTAGTTCCACCAAGGCTTCAAAAACTCTAAGTGTTTACAAATAATCATTCGCACACTTTATCTCTTACCTAAGCAATTGCATGGTCTCTTAGTACAATCACTTCTTCCATGTGTATACAAATAATTTTGGCACCCTTGCTAGCTTTTAGGATCAATACTTAGTGAAGAGATAGATCTCAAGAATGCTTGATGTGCTTCAATTTTTCTTGTTGCAGGCACTCGATGACGAGCTACATTTAACTTGTGGTTTGTCCTTATCGGCCTCCATAAACAACTCTGTGTTTCAACCGTTTCCTCACCGTCACGTAGCATTTGATTGTTTTGCTGTATAACCACTACCTTTTTTTTTGTGACGTGTTGTTGCGGTCACCTTCTACAACTCTCAAACATTTCATATTCACATCATAAAGAAATGACCTGCTCAGAAACTTTATTTAGAAAAAAATCCTAACTATTAAACCACATCACTGACCTCCCTCCTCTTTTTCTTTAAGGTAGCAATTTTACGTTCATATGAAATATCCTAATAAACTACTTCTGGTCAAACATTCCTATTTGGCTCCCTTGTTTCAACCATCCGATTTGAGTTGAAACGCAGAATGAGTTTCATTTTCATCACATGAAAAAGGAACTTCGAGAAAGAGTATCTAGAGATCATCAACAAATGAAAAAAATCGAAATGATAAGGAAAGGGAGCAGAAATTGGAGCTTACAAATTTAGTACAATGCTGCGAGACCTACTATAGCGTTGGCAATTTATTTGCCATACTTGCAAAACTTCAGAGAAGGTGGTTATTCACTAATTCATTTCAAAGCCGGTTAATTTCCAATTGTGTCGTTAAGTTTGATAAGTCATCTGACAATCAAATTGATGGTCATGCTTTCGTTTAGGGACTGTACTGGATATCTTGGTTGGCGGGGTCCGCCTCTGTGGGGACCAACTAACATTAATAAATAAAAGAGAAAAAAGGTGAAAAATTCAAAAAAGCAAAAAAGAAGAAAAGAAAGATGGCGGCTCGTGCGTGGAGTGAGAAGAGAGGACAGAGAGAGGGCACGCGGAGAAGATAGAAATCATGTAGTTAACATTTGATCGGACCAATGAAGATGTCACTGACAGATAAAGATGCATTCAGCTTGATCTCTTTTATTTTGGCACACCTGCAAGTTTTATTACCCAATTGTGTTTTCTCGTTTTTCTTTTCTTATTTTCTACTCATTTTTCCACTTTTTCTTTCCTTTCCTTCCTTTCCAAAATTTTGGATAAGCTAGGGGACAAGGTCAGTTGGTATCAAAATAAGTGGAAGAATCTCAGTAATCCAGAAGAAATGTCATCGTTCAGTTTGTTATTATTTTAAAAAGTTCTTTTCAATGTTTCATGCGTAGTGGATAATTTGCTCATCATATATAAAGGATGCAGTCTTAGAGCATAGGTCATGCGGTCCACCAACTTAACTAGGGTGGAGTAGAGTTATTTTCTTCTACTCATTTTTAACTTGTTACATAGGATCTCTCTCTCTCTCTCTCTCTCTCTCTCTCTCTCTCTCTCTCTCTATTTTTATTTTTGATAACTCATACCATACGTTTACTCAATCATCTATGATATACATAAAAAATTACTAGTTGAATCGATAAGTACCAATATAGAAGGTTTTGAGGTTGTGATCTATAAAACTTGACCTGATGAGACGTCTGTAGGCATGTACAATTTTGAATAGAAGAGAAACTGCAGGTCAATAAACAACAAAGAGGGAAAGAGGAGAGGGAAGGCTTTGTCTACTTGATTTCACTAGAGAATTTTAATTGGATGATTTGTAGTTACTATGACGAGGCTTTGTGAACATGAAAAGTGTTTTCATGAGTAATTCATTGAAAAACCATACCTTCTACAAAGCATGGCCATCCAACCTAGTGTTTGATGTGTTGGGATTTTACGAAACATATAAAGGCTAATTAAACATAAACACAGTGAAAGTAAAGATAAAATTCTACTATACATGTTCCTCCAAAGGCGTTGTTCATGCATTTTAATTAAAAATCAGAATATCAAAGGGGGTTTTATGGATTACCTCTCGAAGCGTGCTTTAAACAACTTAATTCAAATGTTCTTAAGTTTGAGCCCCACAAATGTCGAGCCTTTAATTCAGACACACCACCAATGCACCTCGAATGAAAAAAGAGCTCGCCGGTAATCACCACTGTAATCCTCTGCACGTGATTAGCAACTGTTTGCTAACCATATAGTTCTCTCTCTGAACTTTCTCTCTTTTTCTTAACATAACCCACTCACCCTCTCTCTGCTCTATTTATAATGTCCTGGTTAAGTCAATATTTAACTTCCTCTAAAAACTAGTCTTTAACCTTTCATAGAAGTTATTGACTACTTTTTCTAGAAGTTACTTCTTACAGAAGCTGGTCTTTAACTTTTCTAAGTTATTGACCACTTCCTCCAGAAAGCCAGTCTAATAAGTTATTGACTACTTCCTCCAGAAGTCGGATGAGCAAGAGAACAGTTCTTGTGAGTGTTGTGTCCAATCGAGTAAATTGGTTATGGTATGTGACATCCCTAAGTTCATCACTAAGTTGGCAGTAAGATTTGCACTGACATATTAGTACTCTCAAGAGAATTGATTGTCCCGATCAATCTCTAGGTCCTACAAGCCATGATTGACATCTAGCAATATGTCATGACTATCCAAATAGTGTGAATGCTTTAAGAACATAATGAACTTGTCAACTCTAGCTACAGTGTAATTCAATCCCTCTGTCTTACCATGTCCCGATCGAACAAAGACCATTGAATATTTGTCAAGTCACCAATTCGATCGTATGCATAAACCTAATTGACTTGCATTTTATACGAGACATAAACAATTTATTCTCGGTTACAACCCCAGTCGAGGATTTCAATGTAGTGTCGTAATTAGATCGCATAGGACATCATATTGTATCTTACATGTAATAAGGAGATAGATTCCATGTTGCACATATGTGTAACTTCGTATGTGAACAAGTTATGACCATCAGGTACAAAGATAGATCAATGAGCCGCCAATATACATACCTGTGAACCGTAGCCGTCCAACACACAAGTCAACACTATGCCTCAAGTCTAAGGATTATTTACACAAGACCAGAACAAGAACAATTAGTCATTGACCTTGCTAAAAGTTTCCATGTTGCCAATTGTTCTATGTATGTCATGTTCAGTGAACTTGTCTGCTACAAGTACCTGTGTTCTAACTCGGCCATCATAATACCCAATACTTAATGGTAAAGCTATGAACACACCAATCTCAATAGAATCATTAATATTCACTCAATGATCCATTGACTGGGAACGGTTTAAAGATTCAGTCTAACTGTGAACCCGTCACGTATATTCTTAATGTCTCAAGAATAAGTCACAACTGATCTTATGAAATCAAATTTATGGATAATCAGACAAATGAATGAATACATATTTACCATTAATTTGACAACACAACTAAAATCCCTAACATGTAACTATTACATGGATGCTTTAGGGCATATAACTAACAATGGGTGGGGTGGTTATTTAGTTTATTATTGTCTAGGCCTGGTATTTTTTTGATACTATGACATTGTTTCTCATTTTCTTTTCTTTTTTCTTTTATTGTGTCATGAGGAAAATTATATTTTAAATGAATGTCAGACCCATGATATATCCTATTAACCTTATGTAACTAGTGAGGTTTGAGCTAAAACTCAGTTTGTTGGTACCAACATGAATTGTTTGCAGCGGTTAGCAAGTAGGAGTGAGCACGGTTCCCGAGTAGAACTTAGAATCGGAGAACCAAACCGGGTTCCTGGTTCTAGAGAGGCCGGTTCCGGTTCCCGGTTCCCTTTTTTGGGACCAGCAATTCCCGATTTCGATTCCAGATCTTATCGGAACTAGAACTACAACCAGGTTCCGATTCACAAACCTAAAAACCCTAAATATTTTGATCCGGCGGCATCCCAAATGTGAAAAAACAAAAGGCCCTCCAATGATTTTTGAGTAAAGAACACCTGGAGTGCCATAACTTAGCACGGTGGGACACTTAAGTGCCATAACTTTTTTTCGGTACACTTAAGTGCCACTTTTTTTACAAATGGAACACTTAAGTGCTAATATCGGAGTAAAATGGAACACTTAAGTGCCACTCCGGCGAAAATCCGGCCAAACGGCGACGTGGCAATTTTCCGGCGATGGAGGTCCAAAACGGCGTCGTTTTTGCATGCGACGTGGCAAAAAAAATGCAAAAACGACGTCGTTTCGCGTCGACGTGTAAAAATAATAAAAAATTAATTAAATTAAATTAAAACTTAATTTTAATTAAAAATACTCTAAAAATTTTAAAAAAAAGGGCTGGGGACGAAGGGGCGGGCGGCGAGGGCCGAGCCCTCGCCGCCGCCGCCTCCCGCCGTCGCCGGGAAGGGCCGGCGACGGAGGGGGAGGGTCGGCCGGGGTCGCCGGCCCTTCCGGCGACGGCGGGGAGGAGGCGGCGGCGGCGAGGGCTCGCCCTTAGCCTTTGTCCCCCTTTTTTTTTTTTTGAGTATTTTTAATTAAAATTAAGTTTTAATTTAATTTAATTAATTTTTTATTATATAAACGGCGTCGTTTCTTGAGTCAAGCACCGACTCGGCTCTCCGGCAAGCCACGCAAGTATTAAAAAATAATAAACACGTGCCACATAGGATTTCCAGCAAGGTCGCCGGAGGTGGCACTTAAGTGTCCCATTTGAAAAAAAAGTGGCACTTAAGTGTACCGAAAAAAAGTTATGGCACTTAAGTGTCCCCCCGTGCCAAGTTATGGCACTCCAGGTGTCCCAAACTCAATGATTTTTGAACTTCCACCCAAAACCTAATTCGTTTGTGAACCTCTGCCCAAACCCCTATCACCCGACTCCTCCATACCCCTACCTTGAATCCCTCGACGCTGCCGCTCGCCCCAGACGACGCTGTTGATGACGACGCCCCACTGCTTGCCGCCCTTGAAGTTGATGCCGCTTGCCCCCGCTTGCTTCACTACTAGACACCACTCGCCCCCCTCCACCCCCACCTTGGACACCGCTCGCCCCCAACGATGCCCTCGACGACGACACCCCGTCGCTTGCCGCCCGCTTGCCACTCACCCCCGCTTGCCGCCCTTGGGGCGTCCTCCATAGCATTCGATTCGGCTCGTCGCAATGCTCTCTCTGTCTTTTCTCTCGTGGCATGGGTTTTGTGTTCAATTCATGGTTAGAGACGATATTTAAAAGGAAAATCTAGGGACAATGATGGTTCAATTCCAGAAAGAAGTAAAAGGTGAAGATTTGCCGAGGTTGGTTCGTTGTATTTCTGTTGCAAAACATGTTCTTGATGATGCGTACGTGTTTGGTGGTCTGATCCCCTTTTTCCTTGAATTTTTGTTCCGTTGTTGATAGGTTCTTGCAAACAGACCAGATATTATTAGAGAAGACTACATGAATGAACTCTGCATTCTACAAGATGATGTTCCTTCTTTCCCAAATCAGGTGAATGGCATAATTTAATAAAGAAAGAAGCATTATAATTTAAGAGTTTAATAAGCTTTTTCACACTATCTTGGATGTTGTAGGATATGAATCTTATCAATATGACAATTAGGTTGCTTTCAACATCATAGAGGAGGAGTTGGGGCGGCCTCTTGAAGTTGTGTTCAGTAAATTTCATCTCGGACAATAGCAGTTGCCAGCTTGGGTCAAATTTATAGAGCTACGTTACGTGATACTGGAGAGGATGTTGCAATTAAGGTTATCTTCCATGCTGTGAATTGCATTTTTCATCACTGACATCTACAGCTCTACATAATTGAGAAAAATTGAGACTTGGGATGCGTTTGTTTGTGTTTCTATTTAAAAATTGTTCTAGGGAATAAAAATAAAAAAAAAAAGTATTTCTGCTCCAGGGAATAATTTTTGAACAAAAGAACGCGTTTGGTAAATATGTTCCAGAAATATAAAAAGAACAAAAACACGTTTGATATACTTGTATAATTTTTTTGTTTCTTTTAATATTTTTAATATTTTTATTTTATTTTTCCTATTTTCTTTCTCATTTTTCCTATTTCCTATTTCCTATTTTCTTTTTCCTTTTTTTTTTTTTTTTCTTTTTCTTTTTCCTTTTTCTTTTCCTTCTTTTTGGCCGATCGCTAGCCGCAGCCATGATCGTTGATTAGCCGATGAGGGCCGGCGGCCTCGCCTTGGTTGGGCTCGAGCTCGCCCAGATCCGGCGAGGCCGAGCCTCGCCGAGGGCCGGTGACGCTCCGGCGAGGTTGCCGGCCCTCAACGGCCGGTTGCCGACCATGGCCGTGATCGGCGACCGGCCAAAGAAAAAAAGAAAAGAAAAGAAGAAGAAAAAAAGAAGAAAAAGAGAGGAGAGAGAAAATTTGTTCTTAAAAATTATTCCAAAAACAAGAAACACGTTTTTCTTGTTTTTTGTTTCTGTTCCAAATGTGTTCTTGGAAACAAAAAAAAAATAAATTTGAAACAAAAATGCAAACAAACGCATTTCTGTTTTTTTTGTTTCTCGGAATAGAAAAATAGAAATTTTGTTTATAAACAAAAAAACAAAAACACAAACAAACAAGGCCTTGCAGGCCCATCTTGTTGTCACATTTCCGCTGTAGCAGATATCGATGAAGTTCTTGGATTTTATTTTATTGCTTTAGGAGCAGTAGTCATGCAAGATAAATTTATTTATCTGCCCATGGCATCTTTGCCATGAAGTTCTTTATATTCATTTTCCTGAGAAGCATACATGATGTAGCATTTCTTTTTGGGAGATGATATAACTTCGAATTCAACATCTACCTTTATGGTTACTGAACATTCTACTTTGTCCTTCTGTACATTGTTCTCTTTTGTGCAATAATGCGTATTACTTGTTTTGTTACTTCTAATTGTTTGACTTTGTATATTTTACTATGCCATTAGAATGAAATTCATTTCTTTCTGTCTTTTAAGAAGTTTCATAGCACGTTGCTTTGCTACACATGATTGTTAGATTTTGATGATGAGTTTCACTGGATTACAAGTGCAAAGGCCTAAAATTCATTTCTTTCTGTCTTTCCTTCTTCCTTATAGTTCAAATCTGAAAATGAAAAAAAAGGAAAAAGAAAAAAAGAACTTGTTGGAATCTGGAACCGACCCTGGGACCTGTGACAGGGTAAGTTCCTAGTTCTTGGTTCTATTGGGTAGGTTGTAGGTTCCAAAAAATGAGGAACCTATACCTGAGGGTAGGTTCCAGGTTCCAGACGGAACCAAACCGAAACCGGGAACCACTCACCCTTATTAGTAAGGAAAACTGAACTTATGTTGTGCATATTACCCCCACATTTTTCTATTCCTTAAGATTTTCTATTATATCTATTAAAAAAAAAAAGCAATGGAAATCTTATTTGTGGATGATGTATTTCTACATCCTCCCTACTTTTGGGCAGTTTGAAAGTCACTTAAAATAGGAATTAAAGTAGTCGATCACTCAAGAATTTATTTTTCAATCGTGAAGATTTTATTTCAGGTAGAGTGTAAAGTCAATTTACGCCACTCTTTTGACTTTTGATTCGTAGGTTGACTCTTGCCTTTAACTTCCACAATAATTTAGCCGATTGTATGCTTGAAAAGTTCTTAATTTAGCTGGATTGGGAACAAATTAGCTTTCATCAAAATTGTGAAATACCTGATGAAACATATTGTTTTATTATCCTTCTTGTATAACTATGCTAAATAGAAAGGGGAAAAAGGAAGAGGGAAGGCTTATCTATTGATTTATCACTAGGCTTGGTCAATTTCTGGTAATAGCATGTTTATCTATCTTGGAAGCTTTTATCTAAGGCAGATTAGGAACCAAGCACGTAGAATATCTTATTTATCTCATGTAGCAGGTATGGTATGAGTTAATGACTAGGGGGATGTTGCTTCGATGTGAAAATGTTTGCATTTGGTGATGTGAGAAATTCTCATGAGATTTATAATTTTATATGATACTGTTCCCTTTTATATATAGATCATTTATCGTATTTCAATCTCAACAAACGCAGTTGGACCTATATATTTGACTTTCATATATTTTTAGTGGGGTCAATGCCCTAAAGACCGTAAGATAAGGTATTTCATTTAATAAAAAAATAATAAAGATGCGAGCAAGCTATTTATTGATTTGAAGTAGTTTTTCTACGCAAAGTTTGACTTGAAATCAATACTTTGACATTGAATTATGAATGTGAACAAAATTTGGTTTCAAATCCCTGTGCTCGAGCTCGACTCAATATAGTATATAGGGATCAAAATTGAACTCAATTCAACTCCATTATTGAAAACTCAATTCTACTCATTTGACTTGTTACATAGGATGTTTCTTTCTATTTTTCCTAATCATATACTGTACCTTTTACATAGCTTGGTCATGCCATTCGATTGCTTTATCTTCCAACTCTATCCAGCCTCGTGTTTGATTGGTGGTGTGGTTGTCTAGTAGTGTAATGTCTAAGCCCGATAATTTTTTGATAATTGTTCATCTTTTTACTTTTCTGTTTTTTGCGTCATAAAGAAGTTTATAGTACATGGAAAGACAAGAGACTGATTTTGATTTCTTGCAAGTTAGCGCATGGTCCCTTAGAGGGCGACGAGGCTAAACCTAATTACATCGATGAACAACGGAAGTTACTAAAAAGGCAATGCGGGGTTTCATTAGGCATCATCAGTTGGATTTTATTTCTTTAGATAAACCATAAGGATCCCATCCCATTTCTCCTTTTGCTCTTCCGATTTCCATCTTTTGGCAATGGAAAACCGTAGCCACAACAACACCGATATAAATTAAGGAATCGTTATGCTAGCTGGGATCCTATGAGAAACAATTGATGTCGTCTCATCCATTGATTGTCAGACTCTTAGGATTATATGTCACAAACACACTTCCATTCACTCACGGAACACTTCCTGGATATGTGCTTCCTCGGCACTTAATTTCAAGTAGGGATTAATAGTTCCCCCCGTACAGATTGGAGTACAAAGCTCACCCGAAAAATCGAATAAAATCATCCATTCTATTTCGCCGATATCACCAGCTGACTTAGCTCCGATGACTCTCTTCGGAATATGAGGCAATAATAGAGCAAATCTATCAAACAGTTCTCCGAGCAAGAACTTTTTTATTATGTATGTTGGATTGATCAGTCGATTTAAGACATTTTGTATGGAAATTATGAAAAAATGCATATAGTTATAAGTTGTTATAATTCAAAAATTTATTTATTGATGACCATAAAACTGCTCATATATTATAAGAAGAAATTCGAAAAACCCTCCAACACAAAAGTTATTCATCACATCGAATCTCCAACATTTTATAGTAGAGTAGACAATCTATCACCGTGCATCATTCAAGTTTCACACACAAAGATAAATAGAAGCTTCTAAATTCATAAGCATAAATAATATAAGAAAGACGATCTATCACCGTGCATCATATAAGTTCCCACCACCCTTGCCCACACTGTCCCTGCTGGCACCCCTGCCCACACTGCCCTCGTGAGCACCCTTGCCCACACTGCCCTCGCGAGCACCCCTGCCCACATTGCCCTCGCGGCCCCGGTGGCCCTCGCTCCCCCGGTGGCCCCTGTGGCCCCCGCGGCCTCGGTGGCCCTGGCGGCCCCTTCTCCCCCAGTGGTCCCTTCTCCCCCTTTGGTCCCTTCTCCCCTGGCGGCCCTTGTAGCCCCCGCCGCCGAATGTAGTAGAAAAGAAAACCACAAAGCATGACGGCAACAATGACTAAACCAACAATAACCCATGTTGGAGTGTCATTGTGATCGAATGATACAGAATTCGGATCGATCCATGCCGATGGAGGAGGAAAGTACTAGAAACTCGGATGAGTTTGTGGATACTTACTGTTCTCCATCAAGAAAACTCTGTGGAGGTGGTTCAATGCGAGCGGTAAGTCTACAAATATATTGTGAAGCATCAATCCAAGAGCCAATTTACCTTTTCATCATGATGAATTGATCATATGATCCGAGCACGAGATCAAAATGATTCAGCACGGAATTTAGCGAGATATAATGTGAGTGAAAGTAGTTGCTTGCACATATACCCTCACAAGAAGAGCCTAGCAAATTGGTGAATGATGTTGCGCCAATGTTTACGCGACTTGCAAAGAGGTGAGAATTTTCGTCTGGTGGAGGTAGCACTATATATGCCCCGCGACACTCCCTCCCTCACTCACGGGGTGGGTTGTTTTTTACTTCTTTTCTATTTTGGCCAAAAGATAATAATTTTCATTGCTAACCAACTAATGGTGGGGCACCATTAGTTGAAGAGTCTAAACATAGAATTAAATGTAGAGAACGAGGAGAACTAGAAGTCCAATTGCTGGAAAGTGACCTGGCTCGGTGGGTTAGGTAAGCGTTTTAACAAATGCATCACCATTCTTTTTTGAGGATGTGGTGTAATGATTGAAGCATCTTGTCAAAAAGTTGGGAAATTTTATTCACATGCCAAAATAGGAAAAATTATAATAAAAAAATCATTAATCTATTATAATTGTACCAATTCAATTATAAATCTTTTTTAAATCAATTGAATACTAAATCTTTAATATTTATATTAATTCAATTCATCCAATCAAAATTGGCCGCTTAGCACTAAAATAAACACCGGGTGTTTTTCAAGGCACTATCGACATTGACGTGAATAATTTTTAATAATATTTGAATATATATTTTCTATTGTTATTCCTATTTTTATTTTTATATTTTTTCCTTCTTTTTTTTCCTTTTCTCTTTCTTTCTTTTTGTTTTAATTTTTTTTTTCATTTCACTCGCTTCTTCCTCCGGCTAGTCGCCAGCGACCACTGGAAATAAAGGTCCAGGATGAACGGGGCGAGCTTCAACCACTGTCCAGGATCGATCACGTCTTCATGTGTGATACACGTGTTTGACTAATGTGGTCTAAGGGAATAAGATTTTGGTCAAAGGCCAAGAAAAACAATCAGGTCTGAAATGAGAAATTACTATATATGCTCTACAAAATGTGTGATCGAATATCATCTCAATCATTAATTAGGTAGATCTAAGCCCACAATTGTTGAACTGAGTTTCCACATGAGATTTATAGACCATACGGTAAAATTTCATACAAAATGGGGTTATAGCCGTGACCTGAAAAATAAAATTCACTCTACCATCCAAAATCAAGTCCACAAATACTTATTTTAGAGCCGCCTGCCAAGGATATAAGAGAGCCACTGTCAATTCGTTTCTATTTTGAGTATTCTAAAAACGTAGGAAAATGTTCTAAGATCCTCCTGAACTTAAACCGTCTTAGATGGACACATCAAAAGGCCACTAATCTCAGTCCTCGTGTTGGTCTTTTCTTGTCTACATCTCTCTCATGTTCACGGGACTCCTGTCCGAACAATACTAAAAAACAGCCACGTCGCCAGCAAATTAGAACGATGGGATTAAACGCATGAGGCAAATAATGCGACGAGAAAGAAACCGGCGAGGGGACATGACTGGAGGAAAGAAGCACCCATTTTCTCTCTGCTCAACCTCCCTTCTCTTCTAGCAGAACAGAGGAAACAGATGGGTGAAAAAGTGGAGAAATCATATGGGTGTAGTCTGAGCTGCTTGTGGATATAGCATGACCAATCTCTTAAAGAGTATATATAAACAAGTGTCCCTAGCTAACTTGGTAGTAAAAATGCAAAGTTTATTGCATAAAGAAGGTGGAACAGCTCCATATAATCGGTTGTTCAAACAAGTTTAGAGTGACGTCAAAGTCCACTTTTGACCTCCTTACCCTTCTAGCCAAACTTGTCATGCTGGGCAAAGTGATGTTAGTCTGATCTCAAGCTCAATCACATTGTGACAATAATAAAAAAGTATTGGAGACAAGGCATAGCATTACTCTTGATAATTACGCAAAGCGTGAGAATGATTTAAGATCACGAGACATTTCGAATAAGAGCAATCTTTTTTATTATTACATTCTAATTATCCACGATATTATATTAGAAATTCTTAAGATTTTCTATAGAATATTATCCTATGTTAGGGACAACTATGATATTATTGTTGATTATTTATATCAATTAAGATTTTTTTTTTATAGAATATCATTCTTTGATTGTACATATCATAATTGATAAATATCACCTTCGATAGTCTCTACAAAGCCTATAAATGGCTGATGTAATCTTCATTATGATATATCAAAATATACACTATTCCCTTTTTCCACATTCCTATATTTAACTTTTTGCACCTGGTGCACTCCGGTTTTTACAAGATTGAGACTCCGATACCAAGTTGAGAAATAAGAAAGATATGTAGAAGAAGGTAATTGTCACGTGTGTTACTTTGTTATTTTCGTGGTATCAACTCTTATTTGAGATTATGATAGAATTTGGATCTCATTGGTCATGAACCATGAATCTTCCGATGGAACCGGCAAATTTTTGCCTTTAACATCCATCACTGCTGCCTCGACTCCATTTACCCAAAGGCAAGTCCACTTTTCTATAAAATTCGCTATGTAATCTGAGAATCTTTCTTCGTGGGGCATTCTTTTTTTTTTTTAAGATGTAAATTAATTTTATGTAGACTTTAATTTATAAAGACGGGGAATCTATGGTCTCTAATCTCTCTGTAGTGGCATAGGGATCTAAATTATTCGAATAGATAGGGATCTCAAATTATCCAAACCACTTTTGCCTTGTCTTACTTTGCGGAACGGTGCTTTAAATTTCTTTTTCCGAGCAACAAGCAAAAGTGGCACCGCCCTCTTCCCGCGTTCTCCAAAATAACCCTGGTGACGTCACGTAGCCTCAGCACAGCTTCGTCATGCGCCAAGGTCATTGATGTCCATCTACCTCGCGCAAAGGTGTTAGCGAATATTCTCAATTTTTGCTCCTTGTGCTCGACCAAGAGAGCAGCTCCAGGCCCACTTGACAGCTCATGAAACAGAAAGCAGTGGAGACGACGATTGCTTCGTAGGAAGAGAAAAGTCTCGCATGCAGTCCAAAGGAGTAGGAGGAATCTTTTGCATGCAATGGGTCATACGCGTGCGACGCGAGCTTGATTATTGAGAATCTCACAAATTAAAAAAAAAAAAAAAAAAAGAGAGAGAGATGAAAAATACTAATAGAAATCTCGAATCATGCTCCTCATGATGCTAATGCCTCAAATTTTTTTTATCATTGTGGTAAAAGATCCTAAAATTTTATTTATGTAGCACATGTACCATTTATCACTATTCCGCCCAGGATTACCGTTAAAAATTTGCATTGATCTGATGTAACATCATTGATATTTTTTGAGAAAAAATGGCACTAATGTGGCACCATGTGAGAATCGCATCAAAATAAATATTAAAAAGAAGATGGAGAACTTAAAAAACCAACCAAAACAAAAATAGAAAATTCGAACTGGAGGAGAGAGAGAGAGAGAGATTGCTGATGGTCAGGGGTGTTGAAGGGGCTACACCACCATTCCAACTTCGCTGGTGAGAGCTGCTGGCCTCTTCGGGACCATCGATGAGGGTCAGCCAGCGCTTGCATGGATACCTTGACACTCGTTGTCTATGGTTGAAGCAGATGAAAAAGTTGGCACAGGACAGGGGAGAACAATATGTGCTGATGTCGAACAGAAAAACCGGTTTCTTACGACTCGAACATGCTTTCAAATTGTGAAGAACATAGAATTTCTCTTTAGAAAGAGTAGATACAACTCCACTGCAAGGGCATGTAGCATCACATTCGATACAGTGCCCTCAGACGCCACACCGCACAACTCCCGCCTCCACTGCCCTTGCCGTCCTACCGACCCCCTCATCGTTTCGTCGCCCGCCCACCCCCTCTTTGGTCAAAGGCGACCCCGATGATACTCGTCTCTCCCTCTTGGTTCTTTGTTTTCTGTATCTCTACAATTTGTTTTTTGTTCTCTATTCTCCACGGCCGATGAGCTCAAGGACCATGAACTCTGCTGTAGTGTCGTGCTCAATTAGCATCTCAGGCAAGCTCTGACATGCCACTCGAATTCGATGGCATCACGGCTTCAAGGTCAATCTTGGATCTAGATATTAGATAAAAACATAATTTATTATTAAATTATTTTAACATTGCGTGTCAAGCCACGCTCGTGGCAAGGAGCTCAAACTTAAAAATAGGGGATGAGCTTTGCCGCACATTGAGCCCAACCTCAGATTTGCGATCAAGCTCCGCCACGCTGTCGAGCTCAAAGAGTGCAAAGAGGCCCGGATGAAGGGAAGATGAAGACGCGGGGTGCCGGGGACTAGCTGTGGAGGCTGTTATCTGATTTGGGCACATCCAAAACTGGGCAAGGTGTCTACAATTGGGTAACGATAATCATGTGAGAGTCGGCCGACCCTCGTTGAGGGCCCATGGGGTCCGACAGCCCTTGCCAGCAAAGCCAAAACGGGCGGCGACGTCCTTTAAACAACCCCGACCATCTGTAATCTCTCTTTGCCCTCTGGTTCGAATTTTCATTTTTTCTTCGGATAGCTTTCTTTGTTTTTCTCTCTTTTCAATCTTCTTCTGATGTGGTGCTCACATCGCGCCACACCAGCGCCATTAGTCCTCAACAAAAACTTAATAATAGGACGTCAAATTTTTAAAAGGCAATCTTAGGACAAAACTGTGATGAAGGATATAAGCATTATATGGGTAGAGGTTTGACGTTTTTAGAGACAGGATAAAAATAAATAAATAAATAAAAACTTAGACTACTGTGAAAATAACAGCTTATAGTGAGTTATAAATTTTTTAAGGAGTAGATTCTATAACAATTATAATTATTTGTTATTTGATTTTTGTGGTCCAAAACATACTATTGCATTGAGTTCTTTTACTTGGGAATAGGGAATGGGAAAAAGACTTGTTGCATGATAAATTGTCAGGTTATTATCATGTTTCCAATTCTCTTGTTTCTCAATCATCCCTTCTTAGGTAAATCCTCAATTAAAAAAAAATGTGGACAAGTTGAGGGGGGATAGAAGACAGCCATTATAATAAGAGGCCACCTAATGGCAAAGTCCGTTGTCTTGTCACCGTCGGCCACGCTCGTGAGTGTTTAGAATCTCATCCTTCCGTCTTGATTCGCCATCACATCATTTTGCCCCCAACTTTTGGACTCTCGGGTCTGTCTCTACCCTTGCGTCGCAATATAGATTCCAATGCCACAAGAAAAGACCGGTGGATAGATCCGACAAATGCATAAATTGAATCTTGTAAAAAAATTATCCAATTCAAATTGACATATTTTATTCATTTTGACTCAGTTTTATGCAATACAAATCAAGTGACTCATACTCCATCTCACTCATATTTGACTTGACCTATAAATGTAAAATACTTCCATATTTAACCTAATTTAAGAAAACTCACACCCAAACTAAAGTGAGAGTAAATTATGAACTTATTCCATATTATTTTGAATTTAAGTCATTCATATAATTAAAAAAATAGGCTTATAACTCATTTTAATTGGTCTATCATCGGATAAACATGATATCCTGACATTCATGGAAAATTGTCCCAATTATATCACATTGCATATACATGTAGGAAGGAAGATTGGGACATCTCCCAAAAATCCAGTATGTAATTCACATTGCATTGGTTGAGAAAAGAGCAAGAAGAACCATAAATTATTCGTTCAATTTTGCTTGATTCAAATGGGATGCTAACAGCCTTTGGGGAAGGACAGATGTGAAACGCAATAAGCAAAATACATAGAAGACTAGCGACTAATAGTCACTAATTAAGATATGGAAAAACACATAATGGAAAGATTGTGTTGGATTCCAAAGAACTGATAATGTTTAGATACCACAAGAAGAAGAAGGCATCTTTTGTGTCAAGAACCGCTCTCCTTTCTCAAGATAAAGTCAACAGCGTCCACCACAGGCCTACGACCTGCATAGGTAAACATAAAAGAGTTCAACTGGGGTGAGCAATTTTTGGATGCACTTTTAACCTTGGAAAATTTGGAGAGAAGACAAATTCCCCATAAAAGTTGCTTTCAATTGGGCATATTTTGGAAATATTTATATTTACTAGGCTGAAGAAGGAAAAAGGTTCAGTCATGTTTCATCCAACCAATTTAGAATTGACCGATCACCCAAAGTATAGCAAATCAAGGTATGTAAGTATGGGAGGATTATCCACACTGACATCTCAAAACCACTTGAGGCCATGTTTGGTTCATTGCCCTAAAATCATGAAAAGGAATCTAAATCTAAGCAATCAAATTCCTAGATGTGGGGTTCATTCTCTATTGTCTGGTTTCAATTAACAAATGAAAGGAGAAATGTCTGATGTGAGATGCAAAGTGAGGTAAAAACATGTTAGAAATGGAAAGTGTAAATACTTCTCCAATCCACGTATCCAAAGTGGCTAAGGAATAACTAGGGATAGAAACAGAATGACGAACCACAGACGATCCCCCAACAATTTCCCGATTATTGTCATCTAAAATGATCGTACAATTCACACAATCATTTCACAAGCACATTGCTTACAGCTCCTAAAAATCTTGAGTAAAGCATTTCACACATAATCTGCAACAATAAAGATAAAGCCATTCTCGCCTAACTTCAAACTACTTCACAGCTGTTACCTCAAGCCATTGTGATATTCTTGTCCTTGATGTGTTTTGAGTCAGACCCAATCACGAGAACAATGGAGTGACAGCAATTCAACCAAGTGTGCTAATGGAACTTTATATTCCCACCCAAGCCAACGTGATGCTCGTAGTTGGCGTCTCCATTAATAGCCCAAACAAAGTTCACAATAGAGAGAGAGAGAGAGAGAGAGAGAGAGAGAGTTCTGGCTTTCTAGGATTTGAAGATTTATGAAGCTCAAGAGCACTGAGCGTGTTGGGTTCATGAATGTTTTTTCCTCCTAGGAATCCCAGTACCACCTCTACCTGAGCAATCCAATTCTGCATTTGGAGTATCCGTTAACTAGGCACTTTGATTCTGTGATCATAAATCCATCCAAAGATGCGTTGCAATGGCATTCTATTTCCTGTTTATTACTCCAAGGTGAGCCAAACAAGGCCTAAGTGATTAAACGATGTACTATACTTCTGAATGTTTTCATGGTGGAATCAATGACCTGCAATCTCAACCATGACTTTCCATAGGATCACGTATCTAAAATCTCTAAACCAAAGAAGTGAACATGCTGGAATGCACACGATTTGCTTACTTAGGAACCTATCATCAACTCACCCCACCGTACATGCAAGGAGAGACGGGAGGGAGAGATAGAGAAATGTCTAGATTTTCTTAAGAGTACGAATACCTACCACGTCCACGGGAAGTTCTAAATGATTATCTTTTCCCTTGAATACCCAAGTCCTTATTAATATAGAAAACCAATGATTCTTCGCCTGAAGAAGTTGTTATCAGTACTGGTGATTATGTTCGGAAATAAAATTATCGATATGACAAAATGCAATTCTCAGTATGAAATATACCCGTCGTGTGCCTCTAATGTCAATTTTGGATTATCTTCTATCATGTATAGTGTTATGAAACAACGAATTCAAGACTATGTATTATTCGCCACATCTAAGTTGCTCAACAAAGATGGCATAAGATTCCTTAACACGGTCTCAGCATTTCCATAGACAAAAGGATTTGGCCTCCCATACGATGTATACGCCAGCGGAATGTGATGTATTCTACAGAACAGGGACAAGTGAACAATGCATAACACAAGATTGAAGATTAATGCATGTCACTTTGAGGTAAACTAGGCCCACACAAGGATCTTATAGACCATTATTTAATTTTTTGTGGAGAATATTAGATCAAACTCCATGCAAAACTAAACATTGAGAAGCTGAAACCTCACTATCTTAATTGTTATAGATTGTTTCTAACGTAATCCCGAAAGCTCCCATACCCGCCTTTGCACTTTGTCAACTAGTCATAAGCCAGTTTTTAGTTCCACCATGGCTTCAAAAACACAAGATTGTAGCTGGTGTCACAAATGGCATAGCTTACCTGGTATTCGAGGTCATTATTTGCAAAAAATAGGTGCAGTTGCTTTCCAGCCTCCCTTCTAGGAAGCCCCCAGCTCTTAATATGTCATAGAGCACCTAAACCCAAACTTGAGTATCAAGGAATTTTTTTAAAATACACAAGCAGACAGATAGATGATAACACTCCATTTTATCACTTTTTCCAAAACTTTTAAAAAGATGATGACTAAAGTTGCAGAGTAGTTACTGAACAACCAAACAAAGCCTCGTGTCTTTTGATAATCAGTTCAAAGATTTAGAACTCGCGTGACAAAAAGCCTAGTATGGACTCGACAACCAAATTAGATAATCTAAGAAAGGACAAGATCCTTTAAAGTGATCACGACTCCAGTCAACAGAATCACAGGCTACAAATGTTGCTTGAAATCTCTATGTTTGTATAGCAATTTTATTCTTTCCTATTATACTAGAAGTGCTATTTTGGTCAATTTCTGGCTTAGTTGTCCATCTCTTGTACGGTGCCAGTGGATCAAGGGCATCAAAGTAGCTAGTGTATTCATCAATTGACAGAATGTTTCTGCATAGAAAAGGCACGAGCAGGAAGAGGGTCAACTGAAAGAGGAGAGAGAGAGAGAGAGAGAGAGAGAGAGAGAATCAAGTTGTTGGAGTTCTCATTCCGGATGAAACAGTGTTGAACACAGACAACTAAGAAGATTTATGGAGAGAACTTCTCTGCGATTACTCGAGTCCCAGAGAACTTGAGTGATTTTTGTTCACTTTACTTGCTCCCATGTATTACCTAGACATCTTCAATAGCAATTTTATTAGATACATAACTTTATCCTTATAACTTTCCAAAGCTTTCAGTAAACTTGACACCATATACTTTTGAAAGCTTTCAGTAACCTTGACACCATATAACTTTTGTCGAACTATTGTTGTTTAAAACTTTTGTGTAGACTTTAGATAGCTAGGGTATGTGTGGGCTTGCTTTTATTTCTCTTTACAGTGATTTGCCTTAACCATTGCTAGCAATCCTTTTTTTTTTTTTTTTTTTCAGAACACATTGAGCTCCTTGTCTACTTAGCTTCTAAAGTAGTTTTGGATGGTTGTGCAGCCTGAATTATACTTGTGGCAACTCTGCCTTTTCCTATTCTAATTATGAGGGTTGTTGATGGACTAGAAGTTATGAACAATTGCCAGATGCACAAATTTATTGATTATGTTTGGTTGTGGCAGTGTTATATTAATTTACAAATTCAAAGTGCCCCACAATATGTAGCATATTGGTATCTTGGGTTTGTTTTTTGGAAGGTAGTGTGATTGATTGATCTCTTGCATAGAATAATAGGGAGAAGTGGATTTAGCTTGTGTTACTCTAGCTGACCCTTTAAGCTTGAAGTAATATAGAGTGTCATCACTGATTCGAGGAAATTTTAACTTTGGCTAGGTGCTGCTACAATGGGCAGGAATTTATGTGGCTAACTAAGCATTAGTACATGCATTGGCATGCCAGAATGGTTTTGTTATGAGGGCATTTTGAGCAATTGATGATGTTGAATTTATCAAAGAAAATAAGACAGTACTTTAGGTTCGTTTAGGTAAATCAACTAACACCCTTCAATCTCCATATATATAGATGAGGTTTTGTGATGAGGTAAAATGTGTAGAAAGACTAGAAGGATTGTTTTTGAATCTATTGAAGACAGAGGCAGTTAATTGTAGTGTGAAGTGAAAAGATATGTTTTTGCGTTGCTTATCAGAAGTGACTTATTACTGTTGATTCTGCTTCTACTATTTTTGCAGTCATCGTGTGTTCTAGATGTTGATTGCTTGTATATTTAGATCATCATACTGCAGAGGCATTGGTAATTCCATCTTTTTTGGTTGCTGGTGGAACTTCCTTTTAGTAGATCTAAGACCTCTCTTTGTTTTGCAACTTCCTTGGAGTGAAATTTTCCTCCGTTTTTCTTAATTCTATGATGAGACACACAAGAGGTCAGAAAACACTTCGTGATGCTTGACACATTAATTTAGTAGGGCTCTCATCAGCCAGCTCTTTAGTTCCTACTATGACATCTGAGGATGAATGTGGTAGAATTCTTGATTTCTTTTCCAACTTAGCAGTTACCATAGCATATCAGTAACTAAATTTGGTTTTTACTGTGCTTTGATGACAGTCTTTTTCCTGTGACAGAGTTGGCTCTGATGAAGCAAAAGAGGCGTTGAAGAAACTTGGTGCCGAAGAAGTTTTGACTGAGAGCCAATTAGAAGTAAAGAATGTCAAGAGTCTTCTGGAATCATCCATCCATTAACCCATTCTACCATATTCTTATGCATGGACACGTCCATTTTTGGCCATTGACACTTGAGTTCTTTATTTACATCTTATTGACTTTGTACTAGGGTGATCTAAAAGAACCTGCCCTTGGATTAAACTGCATGGCAATGCTACTTCCTCGATGATGAAATTTTTGAGGTGCAACGAGTGTTAAATTTGTGTCGACTGCTTCCCTTATCTTTCTGAAGAGAGCTAATTTAGTTTTGTTCTTAGGCGGGGAGGAACCATGGTGACATATGGTGGGATGTCTAAGAAACCAATTACAGTGTCAACTTCATTTTTTATCTTCAAGGTAAATTAAGAAGCAGCAAATTAAAATTTCTGCATATGGTTATGGGGTTATTTCAGTCAAGCCTTACCATTTTATTTTTTTTTGGTCGGAAGCCTTACCATTTGACTTGTCTATGTTTCATTCTCAATCTTGGCAATAACCTATAGTTTTATTTTTTGTTTAAATTTGGTCAAAATCTAAATTTCAGTATTTGATGCAACCAAATTTGAGCGAAAAAAATTATCCCTAGAAATGAGACTAAGAGAAATGTATAAACCAATGCAATAGTGGTTCTTATGGTTTGCAAGATCTTTCTTTGAGGGGATTTTGGCTGCATAATTGGATCAATTCAAATGATGTAAGAGAGTGCAGAAGAATGATAGATCACATGATAGATCACTTGCTGGTCACTTGCTAGAACTAGCACGTGATGGGAAGTTAAAATACGAGTTTGTCTTTTGTAACAACTACTCAAATTGCTGTATTTAGGTCTCCATATCTTTATAGTAATTTTCATTAGTATTTATCCTCAAGAGTGTGTTTGGATTGTGGATGCATATTAATTTCTCCAAAACTGCAGGACCGAGCTTGTTCCTTTTAGTGATTTCCACGTTGCACTGGATAAATCACTGGGGAAACCTGGAGCCATCTAAGCAAGTTCTAAAGTTTTAAGGCTAACCTGAATATATAAGGGCGGTAAGAAAAGGAAAAATTCTGCGTCATATCCTTCAGACGGTCAGCTTGTTTTGAAGTTCTGAGGCGTTGGATCAACCGAGCATGAACTATGTATCTTTTCCCTTATTATTATTTTCTCTTTTCATAAGTCATGTATCTTTTCCATTGAGGTAATTTCTTTGCTACTTATTTTCACCAATTTCTATTCTAAATTTGTTTTGCATCATGCCATCCAATCTAAAATTAATCTCATGCAACATGAGGTCCGTTTATTGCGGCTGAATTTGGAGATTCAAACATCCCCCCGCTTTGTAAGGGTCCATAAAAGTTTCAGATTTGCGAATTACAATTCTCATATACACGTAACAAAGAACATTGGGATACTTTCCCAAAAATCATGTAATTGACACCGCATGCATTGAGAAAAGAGTAAGAAGAACCATAAATTATTACATTTGATCTAACCTAATTCAAATGGTATGCGGACCGCCTTCAAGGAATGTCATACATACACAATGAGCAAAATTTAGCTAGTGGTAGTTACTTTTTATGATAGGGAAAACATATAATGGAAGATCATATAGGCTTCCAAAGAATTGACAATTGTTCAGATACCACAAAAGAAAAGGCATCTTTTGTTCAGATACCATAGAAAGTAGTCGATCACTCAAGAAGTTATTTTTCAATCGTGAAGATTTTATTTCAGGTAGAGTGTAAAGTCAATTTACGCCACTCTTTTGACTTTTGATTCGTAGGTTGACTCTTGGCTTTAGCTTCCACAATAATTTAGCCGATTGCATGCTTGAAAAGTTCTTAATTTGGCTGGATTGGGAACAAATTAGCTTTCATCAAAGTTGTGAAATACCTGATGAAACATATTGTTTCATCATCCTTCTTGTATAACTACGCTAAATAGAAAGGGGAAAAAGGAAGAGGGAAGGGTTATCTATTGATTTATAACTAGGCTTGGCCAATTTCTGGTAATAACATGTTTATCTATCTTGGAAGCTTTTATCTAAGGCAGATTAGGCACCAAGCACGTGCAATATCTTATTTATCTCATGTAGCAGGTATGGTATGAGTTAATGACCAGGGGGATGTTGCTTCGATGTGAAAATGTTTGCATCTGGTGATGTGAGAAATTCTCATGAGATTTATATTTTTATATGATACTGGTTCCTTTTATATATAGATCATTTATCGTATTTCAATCTCAACAAACGCAGTTGGACCTATATATTTGACTTTCATAAGTATCTTTCGAGAAATTTAGAAGAGCCTCTATCTGTGTTCTTGCATATAGTATACATTGACAGAGATTAAACACAAAGACATTAGTTGATATGTATTACTGGTTGGTTTGATTGCATAATTTATCATCTTATTCCTTTTTTCAAACTTTCTTGCCAGATTGATTGCAGTTTTATTTTTCAGGAGTCGTGCTTTGATTGGATATGTTCATCTTTCGGAGGAGGCTTGTGAAATTTGAAAGACGACTCGCATCATACTTGTCAGCATGCAGGGATGGAACTATCATATATTTTTAGTAGGGTCGATGCCCTAAAGACTGTAAGATAAGGTATTTCATTTAACAAAAAAATTATAAAGATGCAATCGAGCTATTTATTGATTTGAAGTAGTTTTTCTACGCAAAGTTTGACTTGACATCAACGCTTTGACATTGAATCATGAATGTGAACACAATTCGGTTTCAAACCCTGTGTTCCAGCTCAACTCAATATAGTTTATAGGGCTCAAAATTGAACTTGAATCAACTCCATTATTAAAAACTCGATTCTACTCATTTGAATTGTTATGTAGGATGTTTCTTTCTATTTTTCCTAATCATATACTGTACCTTCTGCATAGCCCGGTCATGCCATTTGATTGCTTTATCTTCCAACTCTATCAAGCCTCGTGTTTGATTGGTGGTGTGGTTGTCTAGTAGTGCAATGTCTAAGCCCAATAATTTTTTGATAATTGTTTATCTTTTTACTTTTCTGTTTTTTGCGTCACAAAGAAGTTTATAGTACATGGAAAGACAAGATACTGGTTTTGATTTCTTGCAAGTTAGCGCATGGTCCCTTAGAGGGCGATGAGGCTAAATCTAATTAAATTGATGAACAATGGAAGTTACTAAAAAGGCAATGTGGGGTTTCCTTAGGCATCATCAGTTGGATTTTATTTCTTTAGATAAACCATAAGGATCCCATCCCACTGGTCCTTTTGCTCTTTCGATTTCCATCCGTTGGCAATGGAAAACCGTAGCCACAACAATACCGATATAAATTAAGGAATCGTTATGCTAGCTAGATCCTATGAGAAACAATTGATGTCGTCTCATCCATTGATCGTCAGACTCTTAGGATTATGTGTCACAACCACACTTCCATTCACTCATGGAACACTTCCTAGATGTGTCCTTCAAACTGTTCTCCACCAAGAGCAAGAACTCTTTTATTATGTATGTTGGATTGATCAGTCGATTTACGACATTTTGTATAGAAATTATGAAAAAAATGCATATAGTTATAATTCATTATAATTCAAAATTTTATTTATCGATGACCATAAAACTACTCATATATTATAAGAAGAAATTCGAAAAACCCTCCAACACAAAAGTTATTCATCACATTGAATCTCCAACATTTTATAGTAGAGTAGACAATCTATCACCATGCATCATTCAAGTTTCACACACAAACATAGATAGAAGCTTCTAAATTCATAAGCATACAATAAGATAAGAAAGACGATCTATCACCATGCATCATATAAGTTCCCACCACCCTTGCCCACACACCCCCTGGCACCCCTGCCCACACTGCCCTCGTGAGCACCCCTGCCCACACTGCCCTGGTGGCCCCTGCGGCCCCCGCGGTCCCGGCGGCCCCGGTGGCCCCCGCTCCCCCGGTGGCCCCTGCGGCCCCCGCGGCCCTGGCAGCCCCTTCTCCCCCTTCGGTCCCTTCTCCCCCGGCGGCCCCTGCAGCCCCCGCCGCCGAATGCAGTAGAAAAGAAAACCACAAAGCATGATGGCAACAATGACTAAACCAACAATAACCCATGTTGGAGTGTCATTGTGATCGAATGATACAGAATTCGGATCGATCCATGCTGATGGAGGAGGAAGGTACTGGAAACTTGGATGAGTTTGTGGATACTTACTGTTCTCCATCAAGAAAACTCTGTGGAGGTAGTTCAATGCGAGCGGTAAGTCTACAAATATATTGTGAAGCATCAATCCAAGAGCCAATTTACCTTTTTATCATGATGAATTGATCATATGATCCGAGCACGAGATCAAAATGATTCAACACGGAATTCAGCGAGATATAATGTGAGTGGAAGTAGTTGCTTGCACATATACCCTCAAAAGAAGAACCGAGCAAATTGGTGAATGATGTTGCGCCAATGCTTACGTGACTTGCAAAGAAGTGAGAATTTTCGTCTGGTGGAGGTAGCACTATATATGCCCCGCGACGCTCCCTCCCTCACTCACGGGGTGGGTTGTTTTTTATTTCTTTTCTATTGTGGCCAAAAGTTAATAATTTTCATTGCTAACCAACTAATGGTGGGGCACCATAGGTTGAAGAGTCTAAACATAGAATTAAATGTAGAGAACGAGGAGAACTAGAAGTCCAATTGCTGGAAAGTGACCTGGCTCGGTGGGTTAGGTAAGCGTTTTAACAAATGCATCACCATTCTTTTTTGAGGATGTGGTGTAATGATTGAAGCATCTTATCAAAAAGTTGGGAAATTTTATTCACATGCCAAAATAAGAAAAATATAAAAAAAAAAATCATTAATCTATTACAATTGTACCAATTCAATTATAAATCTTTTTTAAATCAATTGATTACTAAATCTTTAATATTTATATCAATTCAATTCATCCGATCAAAATTGGCCGCTTAGCACTAAAATGAACACCGGGCATTTTTCAGGGCACTATCGACAACGACGTGGATAATTTTTAATAATATTTGAATATATATTTTTATTGTTATTCCTATTTTTATTTTTATATTTTCTTTTCCTTTTTTTTTCCTTTTCTCTTTCTTTCTTTTTGTTTTAATTTTTTTTTTATTTCACTCGCTTATTCCTCCAGCTAGTCGCCAGTGACCACTGGAAATGGTCCAGGAAGAACGGGGCGAGCTTCAACCATTGTCCAGGATCGATCACGTCTTCATGTGTGATACACGTGTTTGACTAATATGGTCTAAGGGAATAAGATTTTGGTCAAAGGCCAAGAAAAACAATCAGGTCTGAAATGAGAAATTATTATATGCTCTACAAAATGTGTGATCAAATATCATCTCAATCATTAATTAGGTAGATCTAAGCCCACAATTGTTGAACTAAGTTTCCACATGAGATTTATGGACCATATGGTAAAATTTCATGCAAAATGGGGTTATAGCCGTGACCTGAAAAATAAAATTCACTCTACTATCCAAAATCAAGTCCACAAATACTTATTTTAGAGCCGCCTGCCAAGGATATAAGAGAGCCACTGTCAATTCGTTTCTATTTCGAGTATTCTAAAAACGTAGGAAAATGTTCTAAGATCCTCCTGAACTTAAACCGTCTTAGATGGACACATCAAAAGGCCACTAATCTCAGTCTTCGTGTTGGTCTTTTCTTGTCTACATCTCTCTCATGGTCACGGGACTCCTGTCCGAACAATACTAAAAAACAGCCACGTCGCCAGCAAATTAGAACGATGGAATTAAACGCATGAGGCAAATAATGCGACGAGAAAGAAACCGGCGAGGGACATGACTGGAGGAAAGAAGCACCCATTTTCTCTCTGCTCAACCTCACTTCTCTTTTAGCAGAACAGAGTAAACAGATGGGTGAAAAAGTGGAGAAAACTTGTGGATGTAGTCTGAGCTGCTTGTGGATATAGCATGACCAATCTCTTAAAGAGTATATATAAACAAGTGTTCCTAGCTAACTTGGTAGTAAAAATGCATAGTTGATTGCATAAAGAAGCTGGAACAGCTCCATATCATCGGTTGTTCAAGCAAGTTTAGAGTGACGTCAAAGTCCACTTTTGACCTCCTTACCCTTCTAGCCAAACTTGTCATGCTGGGCAAAGTGATGTTACTCTGATCTCAAGCTCAATCACATGGTGACAATAATAAAAAAGTATTGGAGACAAGGCATAGCATTACTCTTGATAATTACGCAAAGCGCGAGAATGATTTAAGATCACGAGACATTTGGAATAAGAGCAATCTTTTTTATTATTACATTCTAATTATCCACGATATTATATTAGAAATTCTTAAGATTTTCTATAGAATATTATCCTATGTTAGGGACAACTATGATATTATTGTTGATTATTTATATCAATTAAGATTTTTTTTTATAGAATATCATTCTTTGATTGTACATATCTTAATTGATAAATATCACCTTCGATAGTCTCTACAAAGCCTATAAATGGCTGATGTAATCTTAATTATGATATATCAAAATATACACTATTCCCTTTTTCCACATTCTTATATTTAACTTTTTGCACCTAGTGCACTCCGGTTTTTACAAGATTGAAGACTCCTATACCAAGTTGAGAAATAAGAAAGATATGTAGAAGAAGGTAATTGTCACGTGTGTTACTTTGTTATTTTCATGGTATCAACTCTTATTTGGGATTATGATAGAATTTGGATCTCATTGGTCACGAACCATGAATCTTCTGATAGAACCGGCAAATTTTTGCCTTTAACATCCATTACTGCTGCCTTGACTCCATTTACCCAAAGGCAAGTCCACTTTTCTATAAAATTCGCAATGTAATCTGAGAATCTTTGTTCGTGGGACATTCTTATTTTTCTAGATGTAAATTAATTTTATGTAGACTTTAATTTATAAAGACCGGGAATCTGTGGTCTCTAATCTCTCTATAGTGGCATAGGGATCTAAATTATTCGAATAGATAGGGATCTCAAATTATCCGAACCACTTTTGCCCTGTCTTACTTTGCGGAACGGTGCTTTAAATTTCTTTTTCCGAGCAACAAGCAAAAGTGGCACCGCCCTCTTCCTGCGTTCTCCAAAATAACCCTGGTGACATCACGTAGCCTCAGCACAGCTTCGTCATGCGCCAAGGTCATTGATGTCCATCTACCTCGCGCAAAGGTGTTAGCGAATATTCTCAATTTTTGCTCCTTGTCCTCGACCAAGAGAGCAGCTCCAGGCCCACTTGACAGCTCATGAAACAGAAAGCAGTGGAGACGACGATTGCTTCGTAGGAAGAGAAAAGTCTCGCATGCAGTCCAAAGGAGTAGGGGGAATCTTTTGCATGCAATGGGTTCTACGCGTGCGACGCGAGCTTGATTATTGAGAATCTCACAAATTAAAAAAAAAAAAAAAAAAAAAAAAAAAAAAAATGAAGGAAAAATACTAATAGAAATCTCGAATCATGCTCCACATGATTGTAATGCCTCAATTTTTTTTTATTTATTTTGTGGTAAAAACTCCTAAAATTTTATTTGTGTAACACATATACCATTTATTACAATTCCGCTCAGGATCACCGTTAAAAATTTGCATTAATATGATGTAATATCATCGATTTTTTTGAGAAAAAGTGGCATTAATGTGGCACCATATGAGCATTGCATCAAAATAAAGATTAAAAAGAAAATGGAGAACTTAAAAAACCAACCAAAACAAAAATAGAAAATTCGAACTGGAGAGAGAGAGAGAGAGAGATTGCTGATGGTCAGGGGTGTTGAAGGGGCTCCACCACCATTCCAACTTCGCTGGTGAGAGCTGCTGGCCTCTTCGGGCCATCGATGAGGGTCAGCCAGCGCTTGCATGGATACCTTGACACTCGTTGTCTATGGTTGAAGCAGATGAAAAAGTTGGCACAGGACAGGGGAGAACAATATGTGCTGATGTCGAACAGAAAAACCGGTTTCTTACAACTCGAACATGCTTTCAAATTGTGAAGAACATAGAATTTCTCTTTAGAAAGAGTAGATACAACTCCACTGCAAGGGCATGTAGCATCACATTCGATACAGTGCCCTCAGACGCCACATCCCACAACTCCCGCCTCCACTGCCCTTGCCGTCCTACCGACCCCCTCATCGTTTCGTCGCCCGCCCACCCCCCTCTTTGGTCAAAGGCGACCCCGATGATACTCGTCTCTCCCTCTTGGTTCTTTGTTTTCTGTATCTCTACAATTTGTTTTTTGTTCTCTATTCTCCACGGCCGATGAGCTCAAGGACCATGAACTCTGCTGCAGTGTCGTGCTCAATTAGCATCTCAGGCAAGCTCTGACATGCCACTCGAATTCAATGACATCACGGCTTCAAGGTCAATCTTGGATTTAGATATTAGATGAAAACATGATTTATTATTAATTTATTTTGACATTGCGTGTCAAGCCACGCTCGTGGCAAGGAGCTCAAACTTAAATATAGGGGATGAGCTTTGCCGCACATTGAGCCCAACCTCAGATTTGCGATCAAGCTCCGCCACGCTGTCGAGCTCAAAGAGTGCAAAGAGGCCCGGACGAAGGGAAGATGAAGAGGCGGGGTGCCGGGGACTAGCTGTGGAGGCTCTTATCTGATTTGGGCACGTCCAAAACTGGGCAAGGTGTCTACAATTGGGTAACGATAATCATGTGAGAGTCGGCCGACCCTCGTTGAGGGCCCATGGGGTCCGACAGCCCTTGCCAGCAAAGCCGAAACGGGCGGCGACGTCCTTTAAACAACCCCGACCATCTGTAATCTCTCTTTGTCCTCTGGTTCGAATTCTCATTTTCTCTTCGGATAGCTTTCTTTGTTTTTCTCTCTCTTTTCAATCTTCTTCTGATGTGGCGCTCACATTGCGCCACACCAGCGCCATTAGTCCTCAACAAAAGTTTAATAATAGGACGTCAAATTTTTAAAAGACAATCTTAGGACAAAACTCTGATGAAGGATATAAGCATTATATGGGTAGAGGTTAGACGTTTTTAGAGACAGCATAAAAATAAATAAATAAATAAAAATTTAGACTACTGTGAAAATAACAGCTTATAGTGAGTTATAAATTTTTTATGGAGAAAATTCTATAACAATTATAATTATTTGTTATTTGATTTTTATGGTCCAAAACATACTATTGCATTGAGTTCTTTTACTTGGGAATAGGGAATGGGAAAAGACTTGTTGCATGATAAATTGTTATGTTATTATCATGTTTCCAATTCTCTTGTTTCTCAATCATTCCTTCTTAGGTAAATCCTCACTTAAAAAAAAATGTGGACAAGTTGGGGGTGGGGGGATAGAAGACAGCCATTATAATAAGAGGCCACCTAATGGCAAAGTTCGTCGTCTCATCACCGTTGGCCACGATCATATGTGTTTAGAATCTTATCCTTCCATCTTGGTTCGCCATCACATCATTTTGCCCCCCAACTTTTGAACTCTCGGGTCTGTCGCTACCCTTGCGTCGCAATATAGATTCCAATGCCACAAGAAAAGACCGGTGGATAGATCCGACGAATTCATAAATTGAATCTCGTAAAAAATTATCCAATTCAAATTGACATATTCTATTCGTTTTGACTCGGTTTTATGCAATACAAATCAAGTGACTCATACTCCATCTCACTCATATCTAACTTGACCTATAAATGTAAAATACTTCCATATTTAACCAAGAAAACTCATACTCAAAATAAAATGAGAGTAAATTATAAACTTATTTAACACCCATATTATTTTGAATTTAAGTCATTCATATAATTAAAAAAAAATAGGCTTATTAACTCATTTTAATAGGTCTATCATCAGATAGACATGATATCCTGACATTCATGGAAAATAGTCCCAATTATATCATATTGCATATACATGTAGGAAGGAAGATTGGGACATCTCCCAAAAATCAAGTATGTAATTGACATCGTATCGATTGAGAAAAGAGCAAGAAGAACCATAAATTATTCGTTCAATTCTACTTGATTCAAATGGGATGCTGATAGCCTTTGGGGAAGGACGTACATGAAACGCAATAAGCAAAATACACATAAGATTGGCGACTTATAGTCACTAATTAAGATATGGAAAACACATAATGGAAAGATTGTGTTGGATTCCAAAGAACTGATAATGTTCAGATACAACAGGAAGAAGGAGGCATCTTTTGTGTCAAGAATAGCTCTCCTTTCTCAAGATAAAGTCAACAGCGTCCACCACAGTGTCTACGACCTGCATAGGTAAACATAAAATAGTTCCATTGGGGTGAGCGATTTTCGGATGCTCTTTTAACCTTGAAAAATTTGGAGAGAAGACAAATTCCCCATAAAAGTTGCTTTCAATTGGGCATATTTTGGAAATATTTATATTTTGCTAGGCTGAAGAAGGAAAAGGTTTAGTCATGTTTCATCCAACCAATTTAGAGTTGACCAATCACCTAGAGTAGAGCAAATTTTTGCCTTTAACATCCATCACCGCTGCCTCGACTCCATTGACCCAAAGGCACGTCCACTTTTCTATAAAATTCGCTATGTACTTGTTCGATTGATGAGATTTTCTCTTTTTTGTGGGACGTTATTTTTCTAGGTGTAAATTAATTCTGTGTAGACTCAATTTACAAAGACAGGGGATCTATGGTCTCTAGTCTCTCTGTAGTGGGATAGGGATATAAATTATTCGAACCAATAGAGATATCAAATTATTGAATCACTTTTGCCTTTTCTCACTTTGCGGAACGGTGCTTTAAATTTCTTTTTCCGGTCAATAGGCAAAAGTGGTACCATCCTCTTCCCGTGTTCTCCAAAATGACCCTGGTGACGTCACTTGGCCTCAGCACCGCTTCGTCATGCGCCAAGGTCATTGATGTCCATCTACCTTGCGTAAAGGTATTAGCGAATATTCTCAATTTTGCTCCTGCCCTCGACCAAGAGAGCAGCTCCAGGCCCACTTGACAGCGCATGAAACAGAAAGCAGTGGAGACGACGATTGCTTCGTAGGAAGAGAAAAGTTTCGCATGCAGTAGGAGGAATCTTTTGCATGCAATGGGTCATGCGCGTGCGACACGAGCTTGATTATCGAGAATCTCACAAATTTAAAAAAAGAAAAAAGAAAAATACTAATAGAAATCTCGAATCATGCTCCTCATGATGCTAATGCCTCAATTTTTTTCCATTTGTGGTAAAAAATCCTAAAATTTTATTTATGTAACACATGTACCATTTATCACAATTCCACCCAAGATTACCATTTAACATCATCGATATTTTTTGAGAAAAAGTGGCACTGATGTGGCACCCTATGAGCACCGCATCATAATAAAGATTAAAAAGAAAAGAAGAACTAAAAAAACAAACCAAAACAAAAATAGAAAATTCAAACTGGAGGAGAGAGGGAGATTGCCGACGCTCAGGGTTGTTGAAGGGGCTCCACCTCCATTCCAACTTCGCTGGCGAAAGTCGCCGGCCTCTTCGGGCCATCGGTGAGGGTCAGCCAGCGCTTGCATGGACACCTTGACACTCGTTGTCTATGGTTGAAGCAAAGCAGATGAAAAAGTTGGCACAGGACGGGAGAGTAATATGTGCTGATGTCGAACAGAAAAACCGGTTTCTTACAACTCGAACATGCCTTCAATTTGTGAAAAACGTAGTATCTCTCTTTAGAAAGAGTAGATACAACTCCACTGCAAGGGCATTTAGCATCATATCCGATAAAGTGCCCTCAGACGCCACACCCCACAACTTCCGCCTCCACTGCCCTTGCCGTCCTACCGGCCCCCTCACCGTTCCATCGCCCGCCCACCACCTCTTTGGTCAAAGGCAACCCCGATGATATTCGTCCCTCCCTCTTGGTTTTTTGTTTTCTGTATCTCTACAACTTGTTTCTTTGTTCTCTATTGTCCACGGCCGTTGAGCTCAAGGACCATGAACTCTGCTGTAGTGTCGTGCTCGAGCAGCATCTCAGACAAGCTCTGACATGCCACTCGAAATCAATGATATTGCGGCTTTAAGGTCAATCTTGGATCTAGATATTAGATGAAGATGAAATTTATTATTTAAATATTCTAATATTGCGTGTCAAGCTATGCTCGTGGCAAGAAGCTCAAACTTAAATCTAGGGGTTGAGGGGGTCGAGCTTTGCCGCACATTGAGCTCGACTTCAGATTTGCGATCAAGCTCCGCCACGTTGTTGAGCTCAAAGAGTGCAAAGAGGCCCGGACGAAGGGAAGATGAAGACGCGGGGTGCCGGGGACTAGCTGTGGAGGCTCTTATCTGATTTGGGCACGTCCAAAACTGGGCAAGGTGTCTACAATTGGGTAACGATAATCATGTGAGAGTCGGCCAACCCTCGTTGAGGGCCCATGGGGTCCGACAGCCCTTGCCAGCAAGGCCTAAATGGGCGGTAGGACGTTATAATAAGAGGCCGCCTAATGAAAATTCATACTTCTTTGCTGGTTGTGTGAGAATTATACTAATAACATCACTCACTGGTTTGCTCAATTCTTCTTGATAAGGTACGCACAAGCACCTCCTTCAACCCTTCGATTTATACTATATCCTATTAAATTCCATTTTCAATCATCTCGCTCTCACACTCTGGTCATATAATCTTCTCGATCTATGTGATCAAATAAGTGTTTCTTTTTTAATAAAGTACCGCCCTCTTTTTGAAGAACTAGTTCTTTTCTAGTGGAAATTGATGTTTCAAAATATGTTTGTAAACTCATCACTTGCATAAAACTACAGAGAGTTTTCTTGACGAAGAAAAATAAAGGTGCACATAACAATTATTTTGTTTTTGTTTCAAAATTATTTTTCTATTTGAGACTTGTTTCTGGAACAAAGATACGTTTGATGACCCAATTTCATCTTTCTATTTCTAGAACAAATTTTTAGTTTAGAAATAGGTTTGGAATAGAGATGAAAAGTAAAAAATTTTTAATTTTCCATTTATGGAATAGAAATAAGAAATAAAAACCCTTCTTATCACTCATCCTCTTTACTAGTCGATTAGCCACTCATTGTCCGCCGCTCGCCATTGCCGCCGCCATCTGCAATCGCCACTCGAGATAGAGAAATATTGTGTCATTATCAAATGAAATTCTATTCCGAAAATAAAAAATTTGCATCATTATCAAACACGTATCTTTACTTAAAAACTCATTCAAAAACAGAAATAAAAAAATCTATTATTATTCCAGAATTCAATTTCTGCTCATAATTATTATCATTCGCGTCCTAATTATCTACAAAATTGCCTGGGCTACTATTACTTCCCCCCTTCATTTATCCTGAATTTGGCATCATCCAACAACAACATTAATTCGTGGTGGGATATTCCAGGATGAGTCATCATCTGCCTAGTAGTCCTTTTCTACAATTGTCGTGGTCCTAAGGGCACAAAAGGCACTTTGTCGATAAAACCACGAATCTCCTCTGGTACGAACAAGTAAGGGCCTGTTTGGTAACCGCCAAATAGTGCCAGATTCTATTCTTTTGTTCCTGAGAGTAGTTTGGAACAGAATCGTGTTTGGTAAAACTTTTGTTTCTGGGAACAAATTTCTATTTTTTTGTTCCCGGAAGTAGATTTGGAACAGAATCAAGAATTAAAAAAAAGGTGATTCTTGTTCCCGAGAACAAATCTAAGAATTAAGCCCATATTTTCTCTTCTTCTTCCCTTTTCTTCTTCTTCATCTACCGCCACCGCCACCCACCACCACCGATCCGCGGAACCCGGTCCAGCGAGCTCACCGGAGGCTCGCCAGGCCAGGGCGAGGTCTGGCAAGCTCGCCAGAGGCAAGCCTCGCCTGTGGCCAAGTGGGCCTCGCCTAGCCCTGGCAAGGCTCGGCCGACAAGGGTCGGCCTCACCAAGGGCGCGATCTTTGTGGTGAGATTGCCAACCCTCGTCGGCCGGTTCTTTGGTCTTCCCAAGGTCGGCGACCGACCACCTTGAAGAAGAAGAAGAAGGGGAGGAAGAAAGGACAAAATTAATAAAATTATTTAAAAATAAAAAAATGATTAGAAGCATGAATTGAAATTTTGCTATATATAGAATACATATTTTATTTTGTATTTTAATTTATTATTTAGTATTTATATTTATAGTTTATACTATAGTTTATTATTTACTATTTAATAAAAAATGAATAGTTAATATGTTTATTACTTAGTATAAATATAATTAATCAACATAATTTCTATGATTAAAAAAATAGAATTGGAATAGAAATTTTATGTAGTTACCAAACGCATTTCTATTATTTTTCTATTTCAGAATTAGAAATTTTGTGTAGTTACCAAACACGTTCTTTTGCTCGAAATTGTTAGAAAACAGAATAATTATCAAACGCGCCCTAAGCTTGTCCTTGTCGCAACGGATCTTTTCAAAGGACAGTAATGTGGAAGCTTCTGTGCATTTTCTTGTAGTTATCTATCATTTCATAGTATACAAGTTTCCTGGTTCCACAAGAAAATTAGTGGTGGTGACGGCCCCATTAATCTTGAAGTAGTTTCGGCGCTGTCAAATAATCATTTTCCGTCCTCGTATCATGCTGTTTCCAAAATTGTGGCCAAGAAACGAAACTTTCTAAAAATCGACGTGCAATCATGTCTATCGAAATATCAACCTAAATTTGTCTTTATTCTAAATTGGATTCGGTAAACATGTATCACATTAATCGCAAACTAACTTTTGCGTTATTTAAATTCTCAAGCTCGTACATTTATCTCAAATTAGTACAACCACGTCTTATTTACCCCCACATTGTGAAATATCTAGGGCTTTTGTGAGGATAAATTTGGCGTAGCCATTCCAATTTGAGATAAATGCGGCATGAATGTACCAATTCAGAGTTTTTTATTATAAGAAAAAAATTTGGGATAATTCTGGCACACGTTTATAATAAGTTTTTAGTAGTATTAATGCAAAGTTTATAAACCTTAAAAATTACTTTACTAATGTAAGTGTGCTTAACGGAGAAAAAAACACTACAAGTGCCATAAGTTTGCACAAATGGACACTTAAGTGCCATAACTTTCGAAAGGTACACTTAAGTGCTACATTTGAAAAAAAACGGATCACTTAAGTGCCACTCCGGCCAAAATCCAGTCAAAACGCTGATGTATCAATTTTTCGGCAAACGAGTGCAAAACGACCTTTGTTTTGCACGGCGACGTGGCCAAATAATGCAAAAATGGTGTCGTTTTGGGCTGACGTGATAAAAAAATAATATAAAAATTAAATAAATTAAATTTAAAATTAAATTTAGATAAAATATTTTAAAATAATAATTTTAATATTAAAAATTTTAAATAAAATTTTTAAAGGAAAGGTGGGGAGGCGGGCGAGGGCTTTGCCCTCAACCACCGCCGCCGCCTTCCCACCATCGTAGGGAAGGGCCGGCGATGGCGGGTGGAGGGTCGGCGGGGTCGCTGGCCCTACGGTGAGCTCGCGAGCCCTCGCCCCGGATCGGGCGAGGGTCACGGCCCTCACCTAGATCCGGCTAGGGTTGGCGGCCCTTGGCCCGACTAGGCGAGGGCCGCCGACCCTCATAGATGCGGGCGAGGGCCGCGAGCCCTCGCCACTCACGAGATCGGGCGAGGGTCGCAACCCTTGCCAAGATCCGGCGAGGGTCGGCGGCCCTTGCCCGGCCAAGCCAAGGGCCGCAACCCTCACCCGATCTAGGGCAAGGGCTTGCAAGGCCTCGCTGCCCGATCAATTAGGGTCGGCCCCTGGCTAGGGCCCGGCGACCCGGCCAACCCTCCACCCGTTTGTCGCCGGCCCTTCCGAGCAACGGCGGGAAGCGGCACACCCTCAACCACCTCCTCCCCCCCCCCTTTTTCCTTTTTTTAATTTTATTTTTTTAATATTAAAATTATTATTTTTAAATATTTTAACTAAATTTAATTTAATTAATTTTTATAATTTTTTTTACCACGTCAGCCCAAAACGACGTAATTTTTGTATTATTTGGCCACATCATTTTGCCGGAAAATGCCACATATGAAATTTGGCTAGATTGGCACTCAAGTGATCCATTTTGCTCTAATTTTGACACTTAAGTGTACCTTTCAAAAGTTATGACACTTAAATGTCCCTTTTTGCAAAGTTATGGCACTCCGGAGTCCGCGGCTCGTGCTTAATGTGAATAAATGGTGATACAAAAAGAAAATCACATAGTAAAATTTTTTTATATTAATATTATTACTATATTCAAATTAATTCATTCAAATTTTGCTATTGTTTAAGTTTAGATCTCTTTAGTAATTGTCATATTTTAATATGACCTTTTATAAAATCATTTCGATATAATGTTGAAAGTAATATGACATTCCAGCTTTTTGTTTTAGTCTTATTTCGCTTGATATTATTATTTTAGCTTTCATTAAATTATGACTTAATCTAGATTGTATTTGACATTAAATGATATATTGAGTAATCTCTATATCCGATATTTTCTTTGCTCGTGCCAGGTCCTCCATATGAAAGCACTTAATTTAAGTTATCAATTCTTCCTAGGTTCTTTCTAACTATAAATATATCATCCACAAAGATCAAGAGAATTATAAAGTCATCAACCATGGGAGAAGAACATTAGAAAAGCTAAAAGTTATGTAAAGCGCTCATTTAATGCCAAAAGTTTTTTACAACCACTTAAGTGCCACTTTAAAAAAAAAAAAAGTGATCACTTAAGTGCTAACTCCAATTCAGGTTGCTAGAAATCCAATGTGGCCATGTTTTATTAATTTTTCAATCCTACATGGTTCACCAGCATGCCTAATCAACATATAAACCATAAAAACGTCAGCTGAAAGTTGTAAATAGCAATCATTTGAATGCCAAATTTTATTTAAAGTGATTAATTCAATGCTAGTCATTTTTAAAAAAGCGGCCACTTCGATGACAAGTATGCCACGTGAACTAGATTTTTTTGAATAATATGCCAAGTCATATAAAAAAAATGCATTTATAAAAGCCACATATTATCTTTGGCTAGAATTTCTCATCATTGGCAATTTTTATTTTTTTTCATTTCTATTCTAACTCTCACTTTTAGACTTTTGCCTTACCTTCTTACAAGGCATGTGAATTACAACCCACATTTAAAATTAAATCGTCCCCACCCCAATCCTCCTAAGAATGTAAGGATTCGAATCCTCACCTCCCCCTTTCCAAGTGGAAAGGGTGGCCACTGAGACACACCCCAGTTGTTTCGCCATTGACAATTAAGTAGCCATTTTTCTATGATTTAGAACTTAAATGATGCAACAAAATTTTTTATACTAAAATAAGCATCGTACACAACTTTTAGCACTTCTATTATTATTCTGCCCATCAACCACAAAATTTTTTAATGTCGACACGATGATCAACATTTGTCCTCTCATAATTGTTAATTATTTCTTCAATTAGAGCTCGTTTATGAACTCAATTTAATTGGAGGATGTAGATCGGTTTGTTAAACCGAATTATTAGATTAATCCCAGCACACTTATCCAAAAATAGAATTATCTGGATTAAAATTCCTTATTGAAGAAGTTTCCTAAATTGCATCAAGGAAGGGGTCACACATATATGCACTAGTTGATGGGATTCATATTTTGAAAGGTATAGAATAGTGACTTGTGCCTTTGCAGAGTTGTGTTGGACTAGGAAAGTACTAAAAATGTCCTAAATTTATTATATATATACAAATTCATTCATCAACTTTTCAATTTGATCAATTTAATCATAAGCATTTTGGCAATTTGTCAATGAAACCCTTACTGCTAATTTTGGCCAATAAATACTAACATGATTATCAATCATCTTACATGACATGTCCAATATTTGGCGTGGACAATTTTTTTTTTTTTTTTTTTTTTTTTTTTTTTTTTGCATTTCTTTAGTTTGTGATAGGGTTTTACTATAGTTTTTGGGTTATTATGAGAATAATAACTTATTGTGAGCTACAAATTTTTGAAGAAGTGGGCCCCATTACAATTTTTAATTATTTGTTATTTGGTTTTTTGTACTCTAGAACAGATTATTATTCTCACAATAGATTAAAGATTGTCACTCAATCATTTTACTTTGTGGTATTAAACTTAGCCTAGTCACATGAAGTAAGCAAGAAATTTTAGAAAGAGTAATAACTTCCTTTTATTGTTTATGTGTGTTACTTTCTTGATTCCATGCAATGTCTAGTTGTTAGGTGAACAAAAACAAATAAGCAACATGTAAATTAAACTTTTAAATTTGCCTTAAGCTAATGATGAAGGAAAAACAAAAATGACTAAAACCCTGAAAAATCCCAAATCATGACACACGTGACAAATTTATCCTAAATGATCACAAAAAATCCTAAACTCATACACCTTTGATAAATTTATCCCAAATTGCTATATTTGTAACAAATTTACCCTCCGTCAATTTCCATTAAATTTTACTATCAAGTTGCTGAGTTGGATAACACATAGCAGTTGACTAGTATACTAGTTCAAAATTTGACTCTCTATTTGTTACGGTTGTATAGTATATTTGTTTATTAATCCAATTTAGCTAAATATATATTTATCATAAATATATCAGTTTGAGGTTTTTGGCGGTCAAACAAACTAGTTTGAGATAAATTTGTCACAAGTTTTTGGGTTTTTATAGTCATTTGGGGTAAATTTATCACAGGGTATATTAATTTAGGATTTTTCATGATCAAAAATTAGTTCTTGGTAAATTTATCATAGGTGTCCAATTTAGAGTTTTTCAATATATCAATCCAAAGAAAAACTCAAGTTGGCTTCCTGTACTAGAACTAGAGTGTAGCTTCAGGCCCACTTAAAAGCACACGACTCAGAAAGCATTGAAGACGACATTTGCTTCATAGCAAGAGAGCATTTTCGAATGCAGTAGTAGGTCAATAACATGGGCTTGATTATCATGAATCTCGCAAATAGACAATGGAACACTTGCTTCCATTTAAGCACTTACCTATTGATTTTGGTGTTGTCCCTGCATTTGCCGTGAGGGAGAACCTGCTTAGAAGAACCCACTTCCACACATGGAACGGGTCATGGAAAGTTTGCGTTGAATCTCTTGTCATGTCATCCAGTAATGGGCCCGTTGACCCCGCGGAGAAAAGTCTACATTGGAATGCCTTCCCACAATCACCAGAAATTAATAAACATCCAAAGGGGGTGCAACTTTACGGAGTGGATTGAATCTGTATTTGCTTATATAGTGGGGTCGCTTTGTGTCCTTAATGCGTCTGTAGGTGAAAGGTGAATGTGTGTGCGAATGCATGGAAGCTGAATTTGACTTTGTATGCCTGAGAAAGATAATGCACGCATCTACTAATATTTATAAGTATGCAGCACTTGCCCTCTTTCACTAGTCTCGTTGTCATGATTCATTCATGCACAATTCAAAAAGGAGCGGCTAAAGAAGGTTCTAACCAACATGCACTTTTAAATTTACTTTTTTTTCAACCAAAAAAAAAAAAAAAAACATGCACTTTACTCTTTTTTCCTTGTATGATTCTTATTATCTTAATTAAATTGGATTTTGAATTGGATAAGGATTGGGATACTCTTGTAACAAAAAGAGATGGGCTTCTTCAATGATTGAAGCAATTGACGTGGCCTTAGGAGGAATCATCTCCATCATAATAAAAGTCCGGTATTTTTTGTGCACTTCTATTGGATTCCGAGTTGAATAAGTGGTTTTTAGTCTCTCTTTTTTCATTTTTTTTTACTTGCACTGTTTAAAATTCATAAATAGCCAATAAAGTAGTGAGACTTTTAGGGGAATAATTGTCTAAAAAGTCATAGACCTATTGTATGGCAATCAATTCGGTCATAAATTTTTTTATTTTGTCAATTTAGTCCTAAACATTTTGAAAGCTTACCAATTCAGTCATAAATCTTTGGACTAATTGCCAACATATCTTTTTGGCTAATTTTGGCTGAAAATCACTAAGTAATGACTGTTGTTGACCATGTTACATTGGATGGCCAATGCCTACATCAGCGACACCAGAACATCGTTACTGTTAATCATTGGGGAAGACACCGAGTTGGCGAATGGGATTCTCTTAACAAGGGCCCGTTGACCCCGCGGAGAGAAGTCTACATTGGGATGCCTTTCCACGGTCACCAGAAATTAATAAACATCCAAAGGGCGGTGCAACTTTATGGAGTGGATTGAATCTGTATTTGCTTTTATAGTGGGGTCGCTTTATGTCCTTGATGCGTTTGTCGGCGAAAGGTGAATGTGTGTGCGAATGGATGGGAGCTCAATTTAACTTTGTATGCCTGAGCAAGATAATGCATGCATCTGCTAATATTTATAAGTATGTAGCACTTGCCCTCTTTCAATAGAGTCGTTGTCATGATTCATTCATGCACGTTTTAAAAAGAGGCGGCTAAAGAAGGGCTAATTAACAAGCACTTTACTCTTCTTTCCTCGTACTGACTCTTATTAGCTTAATTAAATGAGAATTTGATTTGGATAAGGATTGGGACACTCTTGTAATAAAAAAGAAATGGGCTTCTTCAATGATTGAAGCCTTTGACGTGGCCTTGCAAGAAATCATCTCCATTGGAGTAAAAGTACGATATTTTTTGCACACTTCCGACTACGAATTGAATGAGTGGTTTAGTGTTTTTTCCTCTCTTTTTTGTCACTTGCACAATATAAAATTCGTTAATAGATGATAAAAGTAGTGAAAGTTTTAGGGGAATAATTGTCTAAAAATTCATTAACTTATTGTATGGCAACAAATTCAATCATAAACTTTTTTAACTTTATCAATTTAGTCCTAAACATTTCAATGAATTACCAATTTAGTACTAAATCTTTGGACTATTGCCAACATATCCCTCTAGCTAATTTTGGTTGGAATCACTAACCTAATGGCCATCGTCGATTGTGCCACATAAAACGGTTGGTGTCTACATCAGCAACTTTCGGCCAAAATTGATTAGAATAATTACATCGACAAATAGTTAAAAGATCTATAACTAAATGAGCAAAATTGAAAAGTTTATGACTGAATTGAGAGCTGTACACTAGAATTAGTATTTTTTTGACAAATTTTCCAACTTTTTGATCTTGACGAATCAAAGATCTCTAAATGGACCTTTTCTAGAACCTCCCTCTTCTCATATGGTTTCGAATCCACTTGAACCTTTCCTACAAGATCAAGACAAATAAAAATACCAACTATTGCTACATTTGACTTCGCCAAGCAAAATATCTTTGAGTTAGCCTCAGAATCGGATTCCTTTTCTTCCAAAAATACTTCAACCTTTGAGCCACAAACACCAGTATCCCATGTGCTTGCTATCTATATGGCGAATCCCCCTGAAGGGAAAAGGAATCAAATCCATCCGATCTATAATTAGTATGCCTTCATGACTCAAATCCTCAATAGAAGTTTTTGACTTCAAAATACTACTTCGCACTTGATGATATTCCATATTCTAAATGGCTAGATGGATTGCAAGAATTTCATGCTTGGCTCAACACCAAGGCACTTTTTGTTGAAAAATCAGTATGAAATACTAACCGAGTTCATGAGCAGATTTATTGGAAGTATAAAAGATTGGTGGAAAACTATTTATGATTAGGATCAAATGATGTTTCTACTTCAAACAAATTTTCATTTTATGATCTAGGTTATCCACCAATTCTTTATTGTCAAACCATAAAATCTTCTTGAGCTTATAAATGAGAATTTTTTTGAAAAAAAAAAAAAAAAAAAGTGCTACTCTTTACAAAGAAAGCACCTCAATAAGCATTTCCAAAAAAATGCTTAAACTACTTTATACTCTTGGAGCTAATCCCAATTTGAAGCAAGTATTTTTGGCCTCTATTCCAAAGAGATTGGCCAAATTGTGGAAAGATCCATCCAAAATAAACAAAAGATTGTTGCCAATGTTCCTCTTGGAGAACTCCGGTGGGAGATACATCTTGCCCTTGATGGTCTCTACATCCGTAGGAAGGCTTTCAAAAATTATCTCAAGAGCAATAAGGAGCTTGATTGGGCTTGTCAAAAGCCTAAATTAAGAATCAAGTGTTTAAAGAAAGATTCTTTTGATGATCCTTCTTGTGGCGATCAATGCAATAAATGAAGACACTTCAAAAGATTCTCTTTGGGACATACAAAGAAAAGGCACAAATGAAGATTTTTGCGAAAAAAGATGCTCTAGACGGAACTCTTCAAGAAGGCGTCAAAAAATCTAACAAGTTTTACATTTGCAACAAGAAATGTCATTTTACCAAGAATTGTCCAAAAATTAAAGGAAGAAATTCCCATTTAATCCAGAAAATAGACAAGCAAACTGGAGTATTACTCCAGGATGACGATATTGAATCAGTCTTCTCCCTAGAAGATGAACCAACTAAGCATACTCTATGTGCTATCCATACGTGGTCACAGACTAGTGACATTGGAAGTTTGTCAAAAGAACCTAAAGAAGAGGTATTCTTCTTCTTTAAACCTCCCACAATCTAAGATCTTTGTGTACCCACTTCTTCTATCCTCCCATAGTTTCCCAATAAAATATATTTATTTAAGTATGACAAGCTTATTTCTCTTATTGCCCTCATAGATATTGAAGTCAGTGCTTCTATTCTTGAGACAAAGATACTCCTAGAAAAATATCGGATGTCATACACTCAGTATTTTAACTTTGCCTCTAAAGATATCTTTGCTACAAGAGTACAAAGTAAACTCATCACCGTGCAGTTCCTTCCCCAATATTCCGTTACTACCAAGATCCTTGACTCTAACTCACCAGAAAAAAAAAATATATATATATCATTATCAGTTGGGATATCTTTATGCAAATTCCTAAACTTAAACTTGTGCCTAATGGACTACAGTTCAAAAGGCAGTTCTAGGAATTTGTAGACATCCAAAGATTTTTCACCACTCAAATGAGTATTTTGGATCCAATCTTGTATACCCTTCTTGGGGTATGTGCAGATTCTCACTCAGACTTTGTCCAAAAATGATCTAACCCTTTGTGGAAAAATCCCAATTTCTTCATCAATCTTCCTTTCTAGAAAAACAAGGATGTTAATTCCACCAAAGCAAGCCACTCTGAAATGAATCTAGAATATTTACTTTTAGCACAAAAGGAATGTTTGGATTTGCTACAACAAAGGGTGATTGAGCCCTTAGATCCTCAATGGGTTTGTGAAGCATTCTATGTTAATAAGCGAGCAGAACAAAATAGAGGAAAAATGAGGCCGGTTATCAATTGTCAGCCTCTTGATCAATTTTTACAAGATGATAACTTTCCTCTACCACATCGGAATTTATTATTCTCTAGTCTCACCCAGGCAAGAGTATAATCTAAGTTTGATCTTAAAGTTGGCTTTTGACAGTTGGGAATTCATCTTGAAGACAGAAACAAAACTAGGATTTGCAATCCAAATCATCATTTCCACTGGACAATGCTCCCTTTTGGCCTAAAAACAGCTCATTCGCTGTTTCAGAAGGCTATGTGCAGAATTTTCTAGCTTACCCTAGCTAATGCTCAAATTTACATTGACGATATCCTCCTTTATAGTCCAAATGAGGATTCTCATTGCAAATTATTAGCCCAATTTGCAAACCTAATGTGAAAGCATTGCATTATGTTATCTCAAACGAAGATGATTATTGTCCAAAAAGAGATTCAATTTCTTAAGATGCATCCCGAAGATGAAACTTATTATCTTGGTTCTTATATTGCTGAGGAATTGCAAAGGTTTCCTAATGAAAACCTCTTCCACAAGTAGGTTCAACAATTCCTTCGAATTGTAAATTAACTTTGAGATTTTGTCTCAAAAATTAGAAAGTTTGTAAGTTTACTACGACAAATGCTCGAAAAGATGCTCTTCCCGAGGACCAAAGCAAATTAAGTTTGTACGCAGACTTAAGGAAATCCTGCAACATTTCTCTTCTTTGCAAATCCTTTCCACAAGAAAAAAAAAAGTATCGTAGACAATGCTAGCGATGAATTTGGGTTGCTATTCTTTTTGAAGAAATTGATGGGAAGCAACGAGTTTGTGAACACCAAAAACTCCAAACTCTGTCTATTGTGATACATTTACCCTCCGTTAGACTTGCGTCCAAAATCAATGTTTAAAAGATGACGTGGATCCAACATGGCACTTTTAGGGACAATTGGCTCTCATGTGGTGCCACGTAAGCACCACATTGGAAAAAGAAAAGGAAAAAATAAAAAAGTTTGCACTATTCATCAAGGAAGAACAGTACTTTCTTGTATAGAAAACGAGTGTCACCATGGCCTCTCCAGCTTGAAGCTTGGCTTGTCTGACCTCGATTTTTGAAGCTCGTCGATGGTAGCAAGTGTTAGAGAAAACTCCTTTATTGTTTTGAAGCTGACAAAACATTTCCATCAGTCTAGTCGAAGACTTCCAGACTCAAATGTTAAAGTCCGAAGTACTCCAGACTCTATTGTCAAAGTCTGAAGACTGCCAAACTCAAGACTTTAAGTCTGACCTCACTGACAGTTCCAAATGAAGAAAGGAAAAGCTATCCAGATGATGGATCATCTTCAAGGATTCGATTCGTATGGTTTATGAAAAAACTTATGGTTAGATACAGCATCAATATGATTGATTATCCTTATTGGAATCTACTCGATTTGGAAGATCTTTTGAAAGGCACGAAAACTTAGAAGATTCTACTTATGGAAACTCAAGATCCTGATTGTATGGGTGAACAGGATTGATGGGCTTTCATTACTATTCAATCAACAACTCGAGATTACCTTAGTTGATTCTGTCCAATGGGTAGATTGGAAGAATTCCTTTGGAAAATGCCAGCGATCGTGAAGGCATGAAGGAGTATATAAGGCTGACTCTTTAGTTGTTCGAAGAGTGTGCTTGCGAGAAGAACTTCAAAGTCTGAATCTATGTAGTTCCTTGCTCTTTCATTCTTTGAACTTCAATTGTATACAAAAAAGAAAAACATATAGTGTGAAGAGACTAGCTGAGACTCTCCCGAGGAAGTCGAAGATCAAGAGCCTCTTTTGATTCATAGTGGAATCCAGCCACTGGCCTGTCAACATGGAAGAATGGACGTAGGCTTGGATTAAGTCGAACCACTATAAACCTTGTGTTCAAATTCTCTTTCCTTAAACTTTTTTTCTTATTCATTGCTTTATTTAATTGCTTTATAGAATTGTTCAAAGCTGTTTACATCCCTACTTTATTAATATCATCCAAAGGCAATTTATTTTTCTAAGTCTTACAAAGAAGAAAATTTTTATACACCTATTCACTCCCTCTAAGTGTGCGTACTAGCCCTTTCAATTGGTATAAGAGCCTGTGTGCTTATTTATTGAAGTGTTTATACTTCTTAAGCTAAAGATCTATGACTAATATTTTGGCTCCAGGTTTGATTGAAAGACAAAGCAACACCGGACCTCCCTACTTTGATGGGAAGGAATACAACGTATGAAAAAACAAGATGAAGGCATTTCTAAGATCAAAGGATCCCTTGGAATGGGATGTGGTAGAAAAAGAAATTATTCCTAAAGCTGCATCAACCTCAAGGAAAGAAATTGCAAATACTAGAGGACTGTCACAAGCAGAAATAACCAAGAGATAAGCTCTTGACATTAAAGCTATTTATTCATTACACTGTGCTTTATTTCCTGCTGAGTATAACAGAATTTCATCTTGTGAAATAGCCAAAGAAGTCTAGGATAGGTTACACATCACTTATGAAGAAACTGATCGAGTTAAAGAAACAAAAATCAATATCCTATTCGAACAGTATGAAGCCTTCAAGATGAAGCCAAGAGAATCCATTACTGACATGTTTAGTCATTTTACAGAAATTATAAACGATCTAACATATCAGGAATACCCAATCTCAAGATCAATGAAGGTCAATAAATTGCTGAGAGGACTCTCCAAAGACTAGAACCACGTGAAGACTTCTATAAGAGAAACCCAAAGGATTATGCCCATTTCCGTAGACGAATTGGTTGGCACGCTTCAATCATATGAAGTAGAGCAAATCAATGAGTAAATAGATCCCGAAGGTAAGAAGTCAATTGCCTTAAAATCTAATGATGATTCTGATGATACGGACTCTGAAGACGACTTGGATGATAAAGAGCTAGCACTCATGATAAGGAAGTTCATAAAGTTAAACAGGAAAGGAAAAAAGTTTAACCGGAAGAAATAGGGCAGTCAAAGGTTTCAGAAGAAATCAAATGAAGAAGAAGAGACCAACAAAGATGTGGTATGTTTCGAATGTAAGAAAAAAAGGACACACCAGATCCAACTGCCCTTTGTTGAAGAAAAAGAGAGGAAAAATAGAAAGATTCAAGAAAGATCTTAAAGCTGAGACATAAATCAAACTCAGGTTACGAGACATATATAGATTTAGACTCATACAATGAAATCTAGGTTAGTAATTTAAAATTTCCTGTTAAAGTTTCAAAATATATAAATGAACTTTGTCTTAGCCTCAAAACATCTCTTAAGAGGATTTCCGAGTTAAAGAAGGAGAATTCCAAACTAAAGCAATAGGAAAACTCATGGAAAGAAAAGTTTGAAAATCTAGACAAAATTTTTGTTGTTTTGAAGGAAAATGCAGACACTCTTTCAAAGGAAAATACATTTTTCAAAGAGGATTTTTCAAATATTACAAAAAAGTTTTTAATGGGATATGAGAAGTTGGAAAAGATTCTTTCAATCCAAAGACCATATTTAACAAATCTAGTTGGGGAATGACATCTGAAACTCTTCCTTTAATTGATTTTCCAAAAGTAAAAGAAAGAATCAAATAGAGACCTACAAAAACCTTTTACTAAAACCATTTTCAAAAGGCTTTGTAAAACTTATTGGCCAAAGTGCTCTCAAATGTTCAAAGTGCAATAACTCAGAACATTTCGAGAAGGAATATCCTAAGGGCTGGAGACCTATTAAGAGAGAGTGGGCAAAGACTATATTTCGTACTAACTCGTCTGGACCAAAGAAAGTGTGAGTACCAAAGAAAGCTTGAGTTCGTTTTATGATTGCGGGTCACTATCAAGAAGAAGAATAAATGGTATTTGGATAGTGGCTACTCAAGACATATGACAGGAGATTCAACATGCTTTATAAAGTTTGTGCAAATAAAAAGGAGGAAAAGTGTCTTTTGAAGGAAACAATAAAGGAAGAATTGTTGGATGTGGAACTGTGAAAATTGAAAGTCCCACAATCAATAATGTCTCCTCAGTTGAAGGTTTGAATTATAATCTTCTAAGTATTAGTCAACTGTGTGACACTGGATTCAAGATTAATTTCCAAGAAGATATATGTTCTAAAACCAGCAACAATCCTTCACTGGACGAAGACATGGGAATATTTATCTTTTGGATGTAAAATCTGAAAGCTCTCAATGTCTTATATCCATTCAAGATGAAGCAAACCTTTGGCATAGAAAACTTGGTCATATCAACATGAAGCAAATTGCAAAAATCTCTTTCAAGAAGCTTGTTCAAGGACTACCCAACCTGAAGTATAAAAAATCTGAACTATGCACACCTCGTGTGTTAGGAAAACAAGTCAGAAGTTCTTTTAAACCAATAAATCAAGTTTCTATTGATCGTGTTTTGCAGTTCTTGCACATGGATCTCTTTGGACCAACCACAACTCAAAGCATTGGTGGAAAGAGATACCGCTTAGTAATCGTGGATGACTATTCTCGATTCACATGAGTATACTTCCTGGCAAGTAAATCTGAAACATTTTCTTACTTTTCAAAATTTTCCAAGAAAGTACAAAATGAAAAAGGTTATACTATTTCAAGTATTCGTACGAGACCATGGAGGTGAATTTGAAAATCAAGAGTTTGCAAAATTCTATAATGATTCTGGTTTTCAGCCTGTCCATATACTCCAGAGCAAAATGGAGTTGTGGAAAGAAAGAATAAATCTTTGCAGGAAATGGCTAGAACACTCTTAATAGAAAGTAATATTACTTCGCATTTTTGGGCTGAAGCAGTTTCTACAGCTTGTTATATCATTAACAGGATTTTTTAAGGCATATTCTAGAGAAAACTCCTATGAGTTATTCAAAGGAAAGAAGCCAATTGTTTCTTATTTTCATGTGTGTGATTGCAAGTGTTTTATTTTAAAAAATGCAAATGATTGTACTAGTAAGTTTGAAGAAAGATCATACGAATGAATTTTCTTTTACTTGTCCAAATTTATGTTGATGTTATCATTTTTGGTTCACCTAATGAACACTTGTGCAAGAAATTTTCGAGATGCATGCAGGATGAATTTGAGATGAGCATAATGAGTAAGTTAACCTTCTTTCTAGGATTACAAGTTAAACAATCTAAAGAATAAATTTTCATTCACCAAGAAAAGTATGCAAGAGATCTCATCAAAAAGTTTCGATTGGAGAATTGCAAAAAGACAGAGACGCTGTGTCAAGTTCTTTGAAGTTGGATAAAGATTAAGAAGGGAAGAATGTGGATCAAAAGCTATACAGGTGTAACGACGCGGGCCCCACTGTATAATATTGTCCGCTTTAGATGGGATTGCACGAAGCCATTTCTCTCCCTCACGGCTTTAAACGCGTCATACGGGTTAAGAGGGGCCCAAGCCATTATATCGGCCCAAGACTTCCTCCCTAGGCGATGTGGGACGGGGACTCCTTCCTTGCGCACGTCAGGGGACTAAGGCACGGACGCACCGCCATCCCTCCTCCCCGCGCACCGCCGCTCGAGCCGTCACACTCTCCCCTCCTTGGGAGCACAGCTCCCTCGCTGTGGCCCCACACGCGGTCGGGAGTCAGCTCTGATATCATTTGTAACGACCCGGGTCCCACTGTATTAAAACCGTGAGGGAAAAGACCGTGGCTGGGATGGCGGTTCGTCCGCGCTAGTGCGGGTGACCCAAAGCGGACAATATCACACAGTGGGGGCCCAGGTCCTTACTGTGTGATATCCCTGTCTCACATTGCCTAGGGAAGAAGTCTTGGGCCAGTATATAATGGCTTGGGCTCCTCTTAACCTGTATGACGCGTTTTAAAGCCGTGAGGGAGGGAAATGGCTTCGTGCAACCCATCCAAAGTGGATAATATTATACAGTGGGGCCTGGGTCATTACAAATGGTATCGAGCCGACTCCGCAGCGTGTGGGGCCACGGCGGGCGCTGTGCCTTAAGGGGGAGAATGTGGCGACCCGGACACAGGACGAGTGCGGAGGGACGGACCAAGATCGCCTCGGCGACGCGGGCGAGGCTAAGGGCATTTCTCCTGTCCCACATCGCTTAGGGAGGGAGCCTTGGGAGCCTTTATAAGGCTTGGGTTCCTAAGTATGTGTGACACGTTTCACATACGTTTCCGCTGCGCTGAAAACAAAGCCTTGAGGGAGGGAAATGGCTTCGTGCAATCCCGTCCAAAGAGGACAATATTATGGCTTGGGAGAGGAATGGCCGAGTGCAACCTCTACCCCTACATAACGCGTTTCACATACGCTTCCGCTGCGTTGAAAACAAAGCCTAGGGAGAAAGTCTTGGGCCAGTATATAATGGCTTGGGCCCCTCTTAACCTGTATGACGCGTTTTAAAGCCGTGAGGGAGGGAAATGGCTTCGTGCAATCCCATCCAAAGCGGACAATATTATCGGTGGGGCCGAGTCGTTACAAATGGTATCAGAGCCGACTCTCGACCGCGTGTGGGGCCACAGCGAGGGCGCTGTGCTCCCAAGGAGGGGAGAGTGTGACAGCCCGAGCAGCGGTGTGCGGGGAGGAGGGATGGCGGTGCGTCCGCGCCTCAGTCTCTGGACGTGCATAAGGAAGGGGTCTCTGTCCCACATCGCCTAGGGAGGGAGTTCTGGGCTAGTTTATAATGGCTTGGGTTCCTTTAATCTGTATAACGCGTTTTAAAGCCGTGAGGAAGGGAAATGGCTTCGTGCAATCCCATCCAAAGCGGACAATATTATACAGTGGGACCCGGGTCGTTACAACAGGAGCATAATTGGTTCACTTATTTACCTTACTGCATCTAGACCTGACATTTTGTTTAGTGTTTGTATTTGTGCATGATTCCAGTCAAATCCCAAAGAATCTCATTTAACTACTGCAAAGCGCATCATCAAATACGTTGCAACAACTCCAAAGCTAGGTCTGTGGTATCCCAAATAAGCAGACTTTACACTTCTTGGATATTCAGACGTAGATTTAACAGGATGCAAAGTGGACAAAAAAAGTACTTCTGGTACTTGTCAACTACTTGGCAACAAGCTAGTATCATGATTTTCAAGAAAATAGAGTACTGTAGCTCTTTTAACAGTTGAAGCAGAATATGTGGCTCTTGAAAGTTGCTGCTCTCAAATCTTGTGGATATGGCAACAACTCAGAGACTTTGGAATTGGAGAATCATGCACCGAGATCAAATGTGACGACACTAGTGCAATAAATCTCACAAAGAATCCAAGTCTTCATTCAAGGGCAAAGCATATAGACACCACTTTATTAGAGATCATGTTCATAATGAAGAAATTTTAATTTAATTCATTGACTCAAAAAATCAGCTAGCGGACAAATTTACAAAACTACTGGAGAAAAGTCTATTTGAGTTTATTCACACCAGACTGAATATCATATGTTCTATCAAGTAAAGACTGAAGGTATTCAGACTCAAAGGTAAAGTCTGAAGGTGTTCAGACTCAGAATGACTAAGATAAACAACTGTAAGTTAATTCTTTCAAAATACATGAGATTTTATCTTTGGTTAATTTCTCTTCGAATTGGAATGCTATTATTTCGAATCGTCATTTACTAATTTTATTATTGAAAGTTGTCCTCTTCAAATTTTGAATTTTTGGAAGTTTTTTTAAAAGACAGCTTTTACTTTTTCCTTTGCGACGCTTCGTATACACCGATTTACCTGGTATAAATACTATCGATTGTCTTCTTCTTTGTTTTCATGCTCAAACACTGTTCAAACCCTATAATACAAAACTACCACTTGTTTTCCCTTTCACTCTTGTTTAATCCAAAAGATCTCATCTTTTTTTGAGCAAGTTTGAGTATTTCTCCCTAAGAAGCGACAATGTCTTCAGGAAAGTCTTTGAGAATTGCAAGCAAAGGACCACAACGCATGGCTGAGGTTCCTACTCATTTCAATCTAGCCGAGGAGGATGACTCTCCTCAACAGCAGCGGTCGAGTCAGCAACAACATTCTCAACAGAGTCAGTCTCCTCCACCGCCTCAACCAGGAGAAGAAGCAATGGAAGATATCAAACCAATAAAAATGCTAAGACTGAATGTTGCTTTCTCGCTTTATTCTTAATTGAAATAAGGAGGAACTTCTATGTCTTTGATTGATGAATTTCAGAGAGAGAGAGAGAGAGAGAGAGAGAGAGAGAGAGAGGCTTCAAGAATGAAACATTATTTCTGCGAGAAATGGAAAAGCTAGGCGTTGCGCCTAAGGGATTGGTTGAGAAGGCCTTTGCAAACTTTCCCAGTGACTCACCTTTTGAGATTGCTAATCAACCACAAGGACAAGATGACAACAAACAAATGTTCTCTCATTTTCAGCCCTGGATGGGTGTAAGGACCCGGGCCCCCACTGTGTGATATTGTCCGCTTTGGGTCACTTGCCCTGGCGCGGACGAACCGCCATCCCAGCCGCGGTCTTTTCCCTCAAGGTTTTAAAACGCGTCACACATACTTAGGAACCCAAGCCTTATAAAGGCTCCCAAGGCTCCCTCTCTAAGCGATGTGGGATAGGAGAAATGCCCTTAGCCTTGCCCGCGTACTGCCGAGGCGATCTTAGTCCGTCCCTCCGTCTTGTCCAGTGCAGGTCGTCACATTCTCCCCCTTAAGGCACAGCGCCCCGTCGTGGCCCCCACGCCTGCGGGAGTCGGCTCGATACCATTTGTAAGGACCCGGGCCCCCACTTTGTGTGATATTGTCCGCTTTCGGTCACTCGCCCGGCGCGGACGAACCGCCATCCAGCCGCGGTCTTTTCCCTCAAGGTTTTAAAACGCGTCACACATACTTAGGAACCCAAGCCTTATAAAGGCTCCCAAGGCTCCCTCTCTAAGCGATGTGGGATAGGAGAAATGCCCTTAGCCTCGCCCGCGCACGCGAGGCGATCTTAGTCCGTCCCTCCGTCTTGTCCCAGTGCAGGTCGTCACATTCTCCCCCCCTTAAGGCACAGCGCCCTCACTGTGGCCCCACACGCTGCGGGAGTCGGCTCTGATACCATTTGTAAGGACCCGGGCCCCCACCTGTGTGTGATATTGTCCGCTTTGGGTCACTCGCCCGGCGCGGACGAACCGCCATCCCGGCCCGCGGTCTTTTCCCTCAAGGTTTTAAAACGCGTCACACATACTTAGGAACCCAAGCCTTATAAAGGCTCCCAAGGCTCCCTCCCTAAGCGATGTGGGATAGGAGAAATGCCCTTAGCCTCGCCCGCGTACTGCCGAGGTGATCTTAGTCCGTCCCTCCGTACTGTCCCGGGTCTGGGTCGTCACAATGGGAGTGGCTGTTAATGTTGTTAGTGATGGAGTGAGCATCTTTCGCTCCAAGGAGCACAAGAAGGTTTATTCAAGGTTGCTGAAAAGAGGGGTGACGAACACTAAGAGTGTTGACTTTGATTTTCTCGATTCTGTGCAAGTAAATCTACGAGAGAAATTGGCACGTCTTCAGTTGAAGTGCTTTTGTTCTGAATCAACGATCGCTTATCCAGAACTCACTACATACTTATATCCGAATCTATCTTTTTTAGATGTGAACAGGTTCTCTTTCACAATCAGGGAATAAGGAGTTTTTGGTGGATGTGAACACTTTAGCTAATTTAATTGGGGTGGAAAGAGCGTGTTTTCAACCAATTAGTGTGTCCGTTGCTCACGCTATACTAGAATTGGTATGAGACAGGTGTGTTGAGGGCAAAATCTCCTACACTAGGATGAATGCCTCTAACGTCTTGCTGCATAAGATCGTGATAAATTGCATCCGTCCAAAATCGACATCTAAGACTGACATTTCTCATTCAGAAGCTAAACTGATGTGTGCCATCAATGCTGGCCTCAAGTTTTCTCTCCCTCACATCATCCTATTTCACATGTACAAGACGTTGGTGAAAGATAAGGGACAACTCCCTTATTCTGCTCTTGTCACTCGCCTTTTTAGGCATTTTAAAATTCACATTCCTGCACCCTTGTGCTTGACCAGTTTTGCTCCCATAGTGATTGGTTTCAAGATGGTCACAAAAGTGCGATTAAAGGAGCTCAACAATGTGTTAGAGCGAATGAAGGAGAAATCTAAGACAAAGCCAAAACAAGACTCTGTTGCTGGAAAGAGGAAAGGAAATGAACCCATGGATGCTCCTATGTCAAATAAGAGAAAACTCATCTCGCAGGATGATGGAGATGAGGACGACATGACTCTTTCGGCCTTCACCTTAAAGAACTTGAGAGACCAGAGAGGAGGAAATAGAGAAGGAAGAGACGGAGAAAGAAGGACAGAGGAAGAGGAAGAAGGAAGAGAAGAAGGAGAAAAGAAAGAGAGGAAGAGGCAGAAGAAGAAAGAGAAGATTCTCTTGAGCCTACCTTGGCTATTCCTTTATCAATCGATATTGAAAAGACAGGGAGTGGAGTTGCTGGAGCAACAGGGAAAGAAAAACATCACTCTGTTATTGAAGCTGAAGATGAACAGGGAGAAGATTTCATTACTCCACCTAAAGGCACACAAACAAGGGGAGATGCTGGAAAAAGAGGTATTTCTTCACCTGCATTTACTAGTGATGTTAGCCGCTCTGCTATAGATACAGAGGACATGTATGCCTCCCACTTTCCATAAGCAGAATTTGAGGCATCATCTCCTAGTCAAGGTGGACGAACTATTGAAGATCCATCTATTCTCAAGACTCCTAGAATAGAATCATTTGGACCAAGTGCTACACTCCGAACAAACAAAGCATACTTTTCGAGACTGCTGGACATTATGTTAGATTTAAGGAAACAATTATATGGTATGGAGTATGAGATGAAGGATCTCAAGAAGGCTTTCATGGTAACTTCAGTGTCATTGCAAGAACAGCTTCTCGCCCTGAAGAATCAAGTGCAGACTACTGTAAAGGGTGAGGAATTATAGCTGCTGAAGGAAACTCTTGCAAAGCTCGAGAAGACAGTCAATTCCATGGGAGAATTTCAGCTCGTTCGCTTACCCAAACAGTCATGACCTGAACCCACTCTTATCAAACAATCTTTTTTAGCATCTTCAAGCCTACGTCCACTCTTCTACGCTGTATAATCTCTTATGATGGAATGAAGGTTTGTAGTGAAGCAAGCAAAGAAATCCATTAATTTGTATGCAAGTAAAGTCTGTTAGCCTACATTTTGCTTGCTGTGGTTGTGTGTGAAGTGTAATGGGTGCTGGAGATGCTTGAGTTGTGATGTTTGATGCTGCAATTCAAGTGAATGGTAGTAGTCTTCCTAGAACCAGCAAGCTGTTGCATGTAAGGACCGTCCGACCCCTTGCAATTCCGTGAGTTTTATAAAATTATCCAGTTGAAATTTGATCTTATGTCCTTGATAAAAGTTGTAGATGACATCTTGAGGAGTAACATACTAAAATTTGAGAATAAATGGACAAGTAGTGATCGGGGAAAATGATTTTCTTTGACACGGATTAATCTGGAAAACTGTACCGAGAGTAGGGAGAATTAAATCGATTATAGCTTTTAATCCAGAATGAAATTGACTTCGATTTCTTCATGAAAATTTTAACTATAGGTCTTAACTAGGACATAATAAAATTTTAGAATTTTTTGAGTTCATTTAAGGACTTAATCGAAATTATTTCTGAAACTGTGCAAAAGTTGTAATGGAATTTCTTTTACTGTGATGCATGGACCTATGCGATTTCTGTGGAGGTTTCTTGACATGGTGTTCTGCATGAAACCTTTTTCTTTGGATCTTTTTTACAACATGTTAAATTTTCAGAATTTATTAATATCGTTTACTAATTTTTGCAGAATTTTAATTAGTGGAGTGCATTCTGTTTTGTTCCAAAAACTGTTTTTATTTCAAGACCATTTGATTTACTCTATAAATTGTGATATCTTGGGTTATCATTTGTACAATGATGTGGTGATATTTATGCATATCATATGACATCAAGAATTGATGGAGTTTTATAAATTCAATGAAACTTTTGGAATTATTGCATCAAATGGCATCTTCCAATATGAGATATATATTATGATGATTATACCGTCGGAGGTGTGAGCCGACGATGCCTCGGGAGTGTCGGGATGCTCAAGGGTCGATGAGTCAACGCCGTTGCATGCCCGGAGGTGTGTGCCAGATGTCCTCGGGAGTTTCGAGATGCCCGGTGTTAGGGAAATCCCTTATGATGTTTTGAAGATGACAAAATAAATCAAAGGCTACTAACGTGTTTGATTATTGAGTAATAGACTATGCGAGATGATGGAACATGTAAATGATATTATGAAAGTCTATGCTTGGAAGAATCAGATTGTAAAGTCTATCGCACAAAAAAGGTTCGGACCCAAAGTTCGGTCGAAGGATGTCGAGACCGGTTTACGTCGAAGACTGTCAAGACTCGATCTCGATCGAAGACCATCAAGACCCAAATCAAAGTCTGAAGATAGTTAGACCTAGAGTTACGGTCTGAAGATTTCCAAACCAAACGCGATGAAGAATGAAGACGAAGACAGATTCAAGTTATCTTCAATTCTTCAAAGCCTTGGTTTATTACAGGATGTATAACGGCTAGTGATCTGATTTGGATTCTACATCAAGATGATTTGATTGAATCTATTTGATTGATGATTGGATCACGAAGACAAGATCTTTCTATACGAAGAAGCTTTACTTATGGAAACCAAGATTCTGTTTGTATGGGCGATCGGAATCAATTTGGGATTCTACTTTTGTCACTCAACGGCTACCAAATCTTCTAGATACGGATCTGTCCCAATGGGTTGATTGGAAGACGATCCTCAAGATCGTCCAACGGGTAGTTTGGAAGTGGAGGAGTATTTAAGGAGATGAAGGACCGATGAGCAAGTAAGAGACGGAGCGTAGAATTTATAATTCCAAAGTCCGAGCAACTTCGATTATACACTTGTCTCTCGTGAGCTTAAACGTTTGTGATCTTGAGAGAAATACCAAAAGAGTGACTTAGTGAGATAGTGTGATCTACTACTAAGTGTTTGCACTCAAAGTTGTAATCTCTTGTTGATTGCACGGTGGAATCCAGAAGAGGCTGTTAGCGTGGGAGAGTGGATGTAGGCTTGGATTAAGCCGAACCACTATAAACCTCTTGTGTTCTTATTCCTTTCCCTTAACTCTTTTATTTTGCTTGAAGTTTATTTTATTCCGCATATATTTGCCAAGGTTTATTTTGAGCACCTATTCACCCCCCTCTAGGTGGATTCACTAGCCTATTTCACCCGGAAGTGTGTGCCGGATGTACCTCGTGATGCCAGGTGGGGTGCGGGATGCCTAGAAGTGTGTGCCGGATGCCTAGAGGTGTGTGCCAGAGGTTCCTCGCGATGCCAGGTTGGGTGCGAGTGATATGAGGGATGCAAACACTTGTCCCTGGAAGAAAAATGAGATCCTTTTAAAAATTAAAATTGGGAATTGAATCATGCGCATGTGTGTGTATATATGGCATGATGCATGAATTGCCTATGAAATTAAATTGATACGATTTGACATTGAGAATGCGATCATGAAGGCGTTGAATGGATCTCATGGACACACACACACATATATATATATATATATATATATATATATATATACACATGATTTGTATGGATGATATGAATCATGCGCATGTATATGCATATGGCATGGAACATAAATTGCCTTGATGAATGGATTTCATGGAAATACAAGCATGGTTGCATGGATGATATGTGCTCTTCACATGAATTGGTGGTTGTCTTGCTTGTAGCATTGTGTAGTTTGATGGATTTTTACTGCTGAGTGGTTGTACTCACCCCTTTTGGGGACTAACATTTCAGATTAGGAGATGCCGCTGTTACTGGTCACGCATGGTACTTTCTATGGCATACCGTCTGATGTTGAGGTTGAGTGTTCAGAGCATTCCTGTGTTGGTGTTCCTGGACTAGTGTTCATCCATGTTCGAGTCTTAGTTATGTATGACGTGGGCCTACCTAATGGCCCCGTGATCCAAGAGTTCCTATCTGTTCATGTCCACCGCGACGGGGTTATGAGGGGGGTGCTGCCGCTGCGATGGGGTCATGAGGGGGATGTTGCCGCCACCACCGGCTGATGCATCGGGCTAGGTGTGACTGCGCGTGTGACTGGTAGCGATTGACACTTTTTGGATAGCCGGCACTGGATGATGGATCGGTGTACATGACTGATGTGGGGTCGGTACTTTTGGTTATAGCCGAGCTTAGTAAAGCCTTGCCCTTTTGATGTACCGACTCTTTTGATGTCCGATCAAGCTATGTAAATAAAAGTGCTTCGGCTCTAACTTCGATATATATATATATGAAGTGTGCAGTTGGTGCACATTGCATTGTATTATTTAGTTTGAGTATGGGTTAGGGAGATGTCGAATATGCTTCCGCTAAATGAATCGCGCCAGGACCAAGTGAAGAGTAAGCGAGCTGTGGCAATCCTAGTGGATAGGGGGCCGTTAAGGGGTGTCACAATTTATAGTGACCATACTTTTGGTGTAGCATGAACGCGTTACATTTTGCAACACGGCCTGCCAAACACATTTTCATGTGCTTAGAAAGAAAAGATCGCAATAGGAATTGTCATCGCGCAAGTTCATGGACCTATCGTATACACCGTTCATGTGTAGAATACAATATCATTTCAAAAATAGTTTCAAGGACGATATGTGCATACATTGAACTTGTAATGTCCGGTTACGCCTTCATCAGCGACAAGAGCACGATTAGGAAGCATGACTAATGATGAAACGTGGGAAAAACAACCTAATGACAAAGTTCGTCATCTCGTCACCGTCGGCCATGATCGTGTGTGTGTTTAGAATCTTATCCTTCCGTCTTGATTCGCCATCACATCGTTTTGTCCCCCAACTTTTGGACTCTCGGGTCTATCGCTACCCTTGCGTTGTAACATAGATTCCAATGCCACAAGAAAAGACTGCTGGATAGATCCGAAAAATGCATAAATTGAATCTCATAAAAAATTATCCAATTCAAATTGACATATTTTATTCATTTTGACTCAGTTTTATACAATACAAATCAAGTAACTCATACCCAACCTCACTCATATCTAATTTGACCTATAAATGTAAAATACTTCCATATTTAACCTAATTTAAGAAAACTCATACCCAAACTAAAGTGAAAGTAAATTATGAACTTATTTAACACCCATATTATTTTGAATTTAAGTCATTCATATAATTAAAAAATAGGTTTATAACTCATTTTAATAGGTCTATCATCGGATAAACATGATATCCTGACATTCATGGAAAACTGTCCCAATTATATTGCATTCCATATACATGTAGGAAGAAAGATTAGGACATCTCCCAAAAATCAAGTATGTAATTGACATCGCATCGGTTGAGAAAAGAGCAAGAAGAATCATAAATTATTCATTCAATTCTGCTTGATTCAAATGGAATGCTAACAACCTTTGGGGAAGGACAGACGTGAAACGCAATAAGCAAAATACACATAAGACTAGCGACTAATAGTCACTAATTAAGATATGGAAAAACACAGAATGGAAAGAAAGATTGTGTTGGATTCCAAAGAACTAATAATGTTCAGATACCACAGGAAGAAAAAGGCATCTTTTTTGTCAAGAACCGCTCTCCTTTCTCAAGATAAAGTCGACAGCGTCCACCACAGTGTCTACGACCTGCATAGGTAAACATAAAAGAGTTCAATTAGGGTGAACGATTTTCGGATGCACTTTTAACCTTGGAAAATTTGGAGAGAAGACAAATTCCCCATAAAAGTTGCTTTCAATTGGGCATATTTTGGAAATATTTATATTTTGCTAGGCTGAAGAAGGAAAAGGTTCAGTCATGTTTCATCCAACCAATTAAGAATTGACTGATCACCCAGAGTATAGCAAATCAAGGTATGTAAGTATGGGAGGATTATCCACGCTAACACCTCAAAACCACTTGAGGCCATGCTTGCTTCATTGCCCTAGAATCATGAAAAGGAATCTCAATCTAAGCAATCAAATTCCTAGATGTGGGGTTCATTCTCTATTGTTTGGTTTCAATTTACAAATGAAGGGAGAGATTTCTGATGTACGATGCAAAGTGAGGTAAAAACATGTCAGAAATGGAATGTGTAAAATATTTCTCCAATCCACATATCCAAAGTGGCTTATGAAAAACTAGGGATAGAAACAGAATGAAGAACCTCATGCGATCCCCCAACAATTTCCCAATTATTGTCATCTAAAATGATCATTTCATTTCACAAACACATTACATACAGCTCCTCAAAATCTCTTGAGTAAAGCATTTCACACATAATCTGCAATAATGAAGATAAAGCCATTCTCGCCTAACTTCAAACTACTTCACAGCTATTACCTCAAGCCATTGGTGATCTTCTTGTCCTTATTGTGTTTTGAGTCAAAGACCCAACCAGGAGAACAAATGGAGTGACAGCAACTCAACCAAGTGTGTTAATGGAACTTTATATCCCCACTCAAGCCAATGTGTCGCTCGTAGTTAGCGTCTCCATTAACAGACCAAACGAGTTTCACAGTAGAGAGAGAGAGAGAGAGAGAGAGAGAGAGAGAGAGAGAGAGAGAGAGAGAGAGAGAGAGAGAGAGAGAGAGAGAGAGAGAGAGAGAGAGAGAGAGAGAGAGAGAGATATTTTTTCCTAGTAGAGGAATGTGAGGGCCATGGAATCAAGAGGCGAGCGAAACTCCCGGAAGGATTTGAAGATGATGAATGGAGAGAGAGAGAGAGAGAGAGAGAGAGAGAGAGTTCTGGCTTTCTAGGATTTGAAGATTTATGAAGCTAAAGACAACTGGAGCATGTTGGGTTCGTGAAAGTTTTTCCTCCTAGGAATTCAACTCGCCTCTACCCCAAGCAATCGAGTTCTGCATTAGGAGTATCTCGTTAACTAGGCACTTTGATTCTATGATTATAAATCCATCCAAAGATGAACTGCAATGGCATTGCATTTCCTGTTTATTACTCTAAGGTGAACCAAACAAGGCCTACGTGATTACACGATGTACTATACTTTTCATGGTGGAATCAATGATCTACGGTCTCAACCATGACATTCCATAGGATCATGTATCTAAAATCCCTGAACCAAAGAAGTGAACATGCACATGATTTGCTTACTTAAGAACCTACCATCAACTCACCCCAACGTACATGCAAGGAGAGATGAGAGAGACAGATAAAGAAATGTCTAGATTTTGTTAAGAGTACGAATACCAACCAAGTCCACAGAAAGTTTTGAATGATTATCTTTTCCCTTGAATACCCCAATCCTTGTTAATGTAGAAAACCAAGGATCTCCTACCGAAGGAGTTGTTATCGATCTTGGTGATTATGTCTAGAAATAAAATTATTGATATGACAAAATACAATTCTCAATATGAAATATGCTCGTCATGCGCCTCTAATGTTGATTTTTGGGTTATCCCCTATCATGTATAATGTTATGAGACAACAAATTCCGAGTATGTATTAGTCTCCACATCTAGGTTGCTTAACAAGGATGGCATAAGATCCCTTAACAAGGTCTCAGCATTTCCATAGACAAATGGATTTGGCCTCCCATACGATGTATATGCCAGCAGAATGGGATGTATTTTGTAGAACAGGACAAGTAAACAATGCATAACACAAGATTGAAGATTAATGCATGTCACTATGCTGCATTGAGGTAAACTTTGATTTTTGGTGGAGAATATTAGATCAAACTCCATGCAAAACTAAACATTGAGAAGCTGAAACCTCATTATATTACCTGTTATAGATTGCTTCTAACACAATCCTAAAAGCTCCCATACCCAAACGCTCAGCAGGAAAAGTAGCCTGCCTCTACACTTTGTCAGCTAGTCATCAGCCAGTCTTTAGTTCCACCAAGGCTTCAAAAACTCAAGATTGCAGCCGGCGTCACAAATGGCATAGCTTACCTGGTTTTTTTTTTTTTTTTTGGGTGAAAAATAGCTTACATGGTATTCGAGGTCATTATTTGCAAAAAAAACAGGTGCGGTTGCTTTCCAACCTCCCTTCCGGGAGGCCATCTAGTTCTCAATATGTCACAGTACCTAAACCCAAACTTGAGTATCACGGAATTTTTTTAATGTACATAGACAAATAGATAGGTGATAACATTCCATTTTATCACTTTTTCCAAACTAGATGTCAGCACCCACTAGACTTTTAAAAAGAGATGACTAAAGTTGCAGAGTAGTTACTGAACAACCAAACAGAGCCTAGTGTCTTTTGATGGTCAGTTCAAAGATTTAAAACTCCCCTGACAAAAAGCCCAGTATGGACTGGACAGCTGAATTAGATCATCTAAGAAAAGACAAGATCCTCTAGAGTGGTCACAACCTGAGTATCTCTACTCCAATCAACAGAATCACTGGCCACAAATACTGCCTGAACTCTCTGTGTTTGCCCAGCAATTTTTCTCTTTCCTATCATATTAGAAGTGCTATTCTGGCCATTGTCTAGCTTAGTTGTCCATCTCTTGTGTGGTGCCAGTGGATCAATGGCATCAAAATAGCTAGTGTACTCATCAATTGATAGAACGTTTTTGCATAGAAAAGACACGGGTAGAAAGAGGGTCAACTGGAGGGAAAAGAGAGAGAGAGAGAGAGAGAGAGAGAGAGAGAGAGAGAGAGTCAAGTTGTTGAAGTTCTCATTCCAAGTGAAACAGTGTTGAACATAGACGACTAAGAAGATTTATGGAGAGGACTTCTCTGCGATTACTCAAGTCCCTGAGAACTTGAGTGATTTTTATTAACTTTGCTTGCTCCTATTTATGACCTAGACTTCTTCAATATCAATTTTATTAGATACATAACTTTATCCTCATAACTTTTGAAAGCTTTCAATAACCTTGACACCATATACTTTCGAAAGCTTTCAGTAACCTTGACACGATATAACTTGCGTCGAGCTATTGTTGTTTAAAAATTTTGTGTAGACTTTAGATAACCCGGGCTTGCTTTCATTTCTCTTTTAGTGATCTGCCTTAACCATTTCTAGCAAGCCTCTTTTTTTTTTCTGGAACACATTGAGCTCCTTGTCTACTTAGCTTCTAAAGTAGCTTTGGATGGTTGTGTTGAAGAAAAATCCCTTGTAAGTTTTGAGGTTAACAAAACAGCCTCGTCAGCAAAGTCTGAAGAATCCAAGACTCAGTCGTTTAAGTCTGAAGAGTTCAAGATACAATCGTTTCCGTCCAAGACAGTCAAACCCAAAGTTAAGGTCTGAAGTTTTCCGTCGAAGACGGTCGGACCTGAGTTACGGTCTGAAGATCTGCAGACCCAATCAAAGTCTGAAGACAGTTTGTGATTTTGCCAGGCTGACAGCAGGTTAATTTTTATGGTTAAGGAAATTAAGATTTGAATATTATCTTCCCTAACTTATCCATAGAATATCTCTAGCTGTGATTATGAGCTCGAAAGATTTTTTCTTCGGATTTTATCCATTGAAGATCAAGCGAATTTTTGGAATGATCTAATTTTGGAAACTCAAGATCCCGATTGTATCGGCGAGCAGGATTGACGAGCTATTTTCTACTTATACATTCGACAACGTAAAAATCACTTAAATTGATTCGGTCCAACGGGTTAAATAAGCCGAACCACTATAATCCTTGTGTCAATTTTCTCTTACCCTACTCTATTTATTTTATGGATGCATGAGTTATTTATTTCTAACGTGATTCTCATACCAAAGGAAATTTCGGGCAAAGATTTGAAAAGATTTTTATAAACACCTATTCACCCCCCCTCTAGGTGTATTTACTAGCTTTTATCAGGTTGTGCAACCCGAATTATATCTGAAATTCAAGCTTTGTGATGACAAGTTGGAACTCTTTGGGTACTGAATTACTTGTGGCAACTCTGTCTTTTCCCATTCTAATTATGAGGGTTCGATGGACTAGAAGTTATGAACAATTGCCAAATGCACAAATTTATTGATTATGTTTGGTTGTGGCAGTGTTATATCAATTTACAAATCGAAAATGTGCCACAATATTTAGCATTTTGGTAACTCAGGTTTGTTTTTTGGAAGGTGGTGTGATTGATTGATCTCTTGCATCGAATAACAGGGAGAAGTGGATCTAGCTTGTGTTACTGTAGCTGACCATTCAAGCTTGAAGTAACACTAGAGCGTGATCACTAATTCGAGGCAATTTTAACTCTGGGTAGGTGCTATAATGGGCAGGATTTTATGTGGCTAACTGAGCATTAATACATGCATTGGCATGCCAGAATGGTTTTGTTATGAGGGCATTTTGAGAAACTGATAATGTTGAATTTACCAAAGAAAATAAGACAGTACTTTAGGTTGGTTTAGGTAAATCAACTAACACCCTTTAATCTCCCAATATAAAGATGAGGTTTTGTGATGAGGTAAAATGTGCAAAAAGACTGGAAGGAGTTGCTTTTTGAATCTACTGAAGACAAAGGCTATTAATTGTAGTGTGAAGTGAAAAGATATGTCTCTGCATTGCTTATCAAAAGTGACTTGTTACTGTTGATTCTGCTTCTACTTTTTTTGCAGTCATCATGTGTTCTAGATGTTGATTGCTTGTATATTTAGATCATCATATTGCAGGGGATTGGTAATAACATCTTTTTTGGTTGCTGGTGGAACTTCCTTTTAGTAGATCTAAGACCTCTCTTTGTTTTGCAACTTCCTTGGAATGAAATTTTCCTCCGTTTTTCTCAATTCTGTGATGTGACACAAACGATGTCAGAAAACACTTCGTGGTGCTTGACATCTAAGGACGAATTTGGTAGAATTCTTGATTTCTTTTCCAACTTAGCAGTTAGCACTGCATATCAGTGGTTTTTATTGTGCTTTGATGACCATCTTTTTCCTGTGACAGAGCAAGCCCTAATGAAGCAAAAGAGGCGTTGAAGAAAATTGGTGCTGAAGAAGTGTTTACTGAGAGCCAATTAGAAGTAAAGAATGTCAAGAGTCTACTAATACCATCCATCCACTAACCCATTCTACCATATTCTTATGCATGGACACATCCATTTTTGGCCATTGGCACTTGAGTTCTTTATTTACATCTTATTGACTCTGTACTAGGGTGATCTAAAAGAACCTACCCTTGGATTAAACCGCGTTGGTGGCAATGCTACTTACTTGGTGATGAAATTTTTGAGGTACAACTAGTGTTAAATTTGTGTCGAGTGCTTCCCTTATCTTTCTGAAGAGAGCTGATTTAGTTTTGTTCTCAGGCGGGGAGGAACCACGGTGACATATGGTGGGATCTCTAAGAAACCAATTACGGTGTCGACTTCATTTTTTATCTTCAAGGTAAATTAAGAAGCAGCGAACTAAAATTTCTGCCTATGGTTATGAGGTTATTTCAATCAAGCCTTACAATTTGACTTGTCAACGTTTCGGTCTCAGTCTTGGCAATGACTTATAGTTTTACTTTTTGTTTAAATTTGGCCCACAATCTCAATTTTAGTATTAGACATAACCAAATTTGAGCGAAAAAATTATCCCTGGAGTTGAGACTAAGAGAAATGTATAAACCAATGCAATAGTGGTTCTTATCGTTTGCAGGATCTTTCTTTGAGGGGATTTTGGCTGCATAATTGGATCAGTTCAAATGATGTAAGAGAGTGCAGAAGAATGATAGATCACTTGCTGGTCACTTGCTGGAACCAACGCGTGATGGGGAGTTAAAATACGAGTATGTCTTCCGTAAAAACCACTCAAATTGCTGTATTTAGGTCTCCATATCTTTATAGTAATTTCCAATACTATTTATCCTCGAGAGAGTGCATTTGGATTGTGGATGCATATTAATTTCTCCAAAACTATAGGATCGAGTTTGTTCCCTTTAGTGATTTCCACGTTGCACTGGATAAATCACTGGGGAAACTTGGGAGCCATCCTAGGCAAGTCCTAATGTTCCAAGGCTACTGAATATATAAGGGCGGTGAAAAGAAGGAAAAATTATGCGTCATATCCTTCAGACAATCAGCTTGTTCTGAAGTTCTGAGGCATTGGATCAACCGAGCACGAACTATGCATCTTTTCACTTATTCTTATTTTCTCTTTTCATAAGTCATGTATCTTTTCCATTGAGGTAATTGTTGCTGCTTATTTTCACCAATTTCCATTCTGAATTTGTTTTGCATCATGCCATCCAATTTACAACATGAGATCCAAACATCGCCCCGTTTGATAAGGATCCATAGAAGTTTCAAATTTGCCAATTACAATTCTCATATACACGTAACAAAGAACATTGGGATAGTTGCCCAAAAATCATGTAATCGACATCGCATGCATTGAGAAAAGAGTAAGAAGAACCATAAATTATTCATTTGATCTAACCTAATTCAAATGGGATGTTGACTGCCTTCGAGGAACGTCATACATACACGATGAGCAAAATTAATAGAAGACTAGCTAATGATAGTTTCTTTTTATGATAGGGAAAACACAGAATGGAAGATCGTACCAGCTTCCAAAGAAGTGACAATTGTTCAGATACCACAAAAAGAAAAGGCATCTTTTGTCTAAGTGATGTCAAGAACCGCACTCTTTTCTCAAAATAAAGTCGACAGCATCCTCAACAGTATCCATGACCTGCATAGGTAAACAAAAAAGAGTTTGATCAAGATGAGTGATTTTCCAATTCATTTTTAACCTTGGAAAATTTAGGGAGAAGACAAATTCCCCACAAAAAATGTGCATGGTTTTGAAATACTAACATTTCGCTAGGCTAAATAGGAAAAGGGTTCACTCAATCATGTTTCATCCAACCAAGTTAGAATTCACAGATCATCCAAAGCATAGCAAATCAAGGTACGTAAGTATGGGACACCTCAAACACTTAAGGCCATGTCAAAAAGCAATCAAATTATGAAGAGGAATACCATTCTAAGCAATCAAATTCCTAGGAGTGGGCTTTTTTTTTTTTCTTTCTTTCTTTTTCTTTGTTGTTTGGTCTCAAATTATCAGTGAAGAGAGAAATGTCCAACGTGAGTTGCCAAATGAGGTTAAAACATGTCAGAAATGGAATGTGTCTCCAATCAACATGTATAAAGCATATGATAGAAACAGAGCGAAGAACCACATAAGATCCCTCAACAATTTCCCGATCATTGTCCTCCAAATGATTTTACAGTTCACACAAGCATTTTTATGAACCGATTAATAAAACTCATCAAAATCTTGCAAGTCAAGCATTTTTCGCTCAAAATCCACAATGATGAAGATGAAGCCATTTTTATGAACTTCGAACTATAGCACAGAAGTTACCTTAAGCCATTATTCTTATTTCTTATCCTCTTTGTGTTTTGAGTCAAACACCAATCACAAGAACTGCAGATGAGGTGACAGCAACTTAGCGGAGTTGGTAAATGGAACTTTATTGCCCCCCCCCCCCACCAAAAAAAAAGCCAACATGATGCTTGTCGCTAATTTCTCCATAAAGAATCCAAACAAGTTTCACAATGGCAAGAGAGAGAGGATTTCGCCTAGTAGAGGGATGTGAGGGCTATAGAATCAAGAGGCAGGCGAAACTCACATGGGAAGGATTTGAAGATGATGAATGGGGAAAAAGGAAGAGAGAGAGAGAGAGAGAGAGAGAGAGAGAGAGAGAGAGAGAGAGAGAGAAAGTTCTGGTTTCGTAGGATTTAAAGAGGATGAAGCTCAGACTACTGAGTGGGTAGAGTTCACAAATGTTTTTCTCTTCTAGGAATTCCAGTGCCACTTCTACCTGAGCAATACAATTCTGCAGTTTAAAGAGAATCCATAACCTAGGTAATTTGATTCCACAATCTTAAAACCATCCGAAGATGAGTTGCAACGGGATCTCATTTCCTTTTCTTACTCCAAAGTGAACCAAACAAGGCTAAGTGATTGCACAATGTACTATACTTCTTAATGTTTTCCTGGTGGAATCTAAGATCTGCATTCTCAACCATGACTTTCCACTAGGAACATAGATATAAAATCTCTAAACCAAAGAAGTGAACCTGTTGGAATGAACACGACTTGCATAAGTAGGAACCTACCATCAACTCACCCCAACATACATACAAGGAAGAGTGAGAGAGACAGAAATGTGTAAATTTTGTTAAGGGTACAAATACTCACCAAGTCGGCAGGGAACTTTGAATGATTATTTTTTCCCTTGAATACCCCAGTCCTTGTTAATATAGAAAACCAGGGATCTCCTGCCTGAAGGAGTTGGCGGTAATGGTGATTACATTTCCAAAATAAATTCACTGATATAATAAACTATAATTTTTGGTAAGAAATATACCTACCGTGCACCTCTAATGTCGATTTTTGGATTATCTCCTATCATGTATAGGGTTTTGAAACAACGAATTCCAGAGTTTGTAGTATTCTCCACATCTAGGTTGCTTAACAAAGATGGCATAAGATTCCTTAATATTGTCTCAGCATTTCCATAGACAAATGGATTTGGCTTCCCGTATGAATGCCAAAAGAATGGGATGTTTTCTGCAGAACAGGGACAAGTAAATAATGCGTAACATAAGATTGAAGATTAATGCATGTCGCTATGCCACATTGAGGCAAATTAGGCCTACACAAGGATCTTATGGGCCAATCTTTAATTTTTTGTGGAGAATATTATATCAAACTCCATGTAGAACTAACCATTGAGAAGTGGAAACCTCACTATTACTTGTTATAGATTGCTTCTGTTGAAGAAAAATCCCTTAAGTGTTTTGAAGCTAACAAAACATCCTCGTCAGTTAAGTCTGAAGAATCCAAGACTCAGTCGCTAAAGTCTGAAGAGTTTCAGACCCAAGTGTTTCCGTCTGAAGATTTCCAGACCCAGAAGTTTCGATCTAAAGATCTTCAGACTCTATCAAAGTGTGAAGTCTATCAGACTCAGTTTTGCGAGTTTGCCCAAGCTAACAGCGGTTTAATCCAACGGTTTAGGAATTCAAAGATTGGATAATATCTTCCTTAAATCGTTCTAATTCATGGAAGATCTCTGGCTGAAACTAAGCTCGAAGATTTCTGGATTTATCTCGAATTGATCCGTTGAAGAACAAGCAAGATTTGGAAGGTTCCACTTTTGGAAACTCAAGATCCTGATTGTATGGGCGAACAGGATTGACGAGCTATCTTCCACTTATGTTCGACAGCTTGAAGATCACCTTAATCGATTCATTCCAATTGGTAGATTGGATGAACTCTTTTGGAAAGTGCTAACGGTTATGAGGGCACGAAGGAGTATTTAAGGTGGAGTCGTCGTTGTTCAAAGTGAGTGAGCCGATAGAAAAATTCGAAGTTCGAACCTCTAAAACTCCTTGTTCTCAAAATCTCTTGAGCTTTAGTTATGTACAAAGGAGAGATACTTACAATGAGAAATTGCGAGAGCTGTAGCAAAGACTTTCTACAAAAGAAGTCTGGATTGTAAGCTGTAAAATTCTCATTTGCTACATAGTGAATACAGCCATTAGGTCAATCGGCGTGGAGAGTGGACGTAGGCTTATAATAAGCGGAACCACTATAAACTTCGATGTCAAAATCTTCTTACCTTATTCTCCTTACTTTATTGCTGCGTAATTTAATTTAATTTACTCTGAATTTATTTTAAGTCGAGGGATTTGGGTTAAAGGTTTGAAAAGAAATTTATAAACACCTATTCACCCCCCTCTAGGTGTATTTACTAGCCTTTATCAATTGGTATCAGAGCTCGTGTGCTTAATTGTTGGAAGTGTTTATACTTCCCAAGCTATACATCTATGGCTAGTATTTAGGCTCCAGGTTTGATTAAAGGCCAAAGCAACACCAAACCACCTTACTTCGATGGGAATGAATACAACGTATGGAAGAACAAGATGAAGGCATTCCTAAGATCTAAAGATCCTCTTGAATGGGATGTAGTAGAAAAAGGAATTATTCCATAAGCTACATCATCCTCAGGGAAAGAAATAGCTGATGGAGTGGGATTATCACAACCCGAAATATCCAAGAGACAAGCCCTTCATGCTAAAGCTATTTATTTTCTATATTGTATTTTATCTCCTACTGAGTATAACAGAATTTCATCTTGTGAAACAGTTAAAGAGGTTTGGGATAGATTGCACGTCACTTATGAAGGAACGGATCGAGTTAAAGAAACCAAGATCAATATCCTTCTTGGACAGTATAAAGCCTTCAAGATGAAGCCAGGAGAATCCATCACTAATATGTTCAGTCGGTTTACAAAAATTGTAAATGGCTTAGCATACCAAGGACAGTCAATCTCAGGACCAATGAAACTCAATAAGCTGTTGAGAGGACTTTCCAAAGATTGGAATCACATAAAGACTTCCATAAGAGAAAAACAAAGGATCATGCCTCTTTCTGTAGATGAATTGGTTGGCACACTTCAATCATATGAAGTCGAGCAATTCAATGAGGACATTGACACCAAAGGTAAGAAGTCAATCGCTTTAAAATCTAATGATGATTCGATGATGCAGATTTAGAAGAAGAATTGGATGATGAAGAATTAGCACTCTTGATAAGAAAATTCAGAAAATTAAATAGAAAAGGAAGAAGAGTCAATGGAAGGAGGCAAGGCAATCAAAGATTTCAAAAGAAATCAAATGAAGAAGATGAAATCAACAAGGATATTGTTTGCTTTGAATGTAAGAAAAGAGGACACATCGAGACCCAACTATCCCTTGTTGAAGAAAAAGAAAGGAAGACCAGAAAGATTCAAGAAAGCACTCAAAGTTGAGACATGGAGCGACATAGAATGTGAAGAGAGTAATGAAGAGTATGCCAATATCTGTCTTATGGCAAGGTCAAACTCAGAATCAGACTCAGACAATGATGTCAAGGTTAGAAATTTAAAAATTCCTACTAAAGTCTCGAATTATATTGATAAACTATGTCTTAGCCTTAAAGCTTCTCTTAAAAGGATTTAACCGAAAAGGAGAATTCCAAATTGAAACAATAAGAAAAGATTTTGGTTGAAAAAGTTGAAAATTTAGACATATGTCTTGCTATTTCAAAAGAAAAAGAAACTGTTCTTTCAAAAGAAAATGCTTGCTTGAAAAAGACCTTTTAAGGGTCACTAAAAAATTTTCAATGAGATCTAAAAAGTTAGACAAAATTCTTTCAATTCAAAAACCTTATTTTAATAAATATGGTCTGGGAATGACATCTGAAACTATTCCCTTGATTAATTTTCCAAAGGTAAAGGAAATAATCAAGAATAGGCCTACAAAATCTTTTTACAAGAATCATTTTCAAAAGGTTTTTGTAAAACCTATTGGAAGAAGTGCTCTTAAATGCTCAAAGTGTAATAGCTTAGAACATTTTGAGAAGGATTGTCCCAAAAGTTTGGAAACATGTTAAGAAAAATTGGGCAAAGACTGCTTATGGTACTAACAATGTTTGACCCAAGAAAATCTGGGTACCAAAGAAAGCTTGAGTTCTTCATTTAACTACAGGTCACTATCAAGAAGAAAATAAAGTGGTATTTGGATAATGGCTGCTCAAGACATATGACAGGAGATTCAACTTATTTCACAAACCTTTTACAAGTGAAATGAGGAAATGTTTCCTTTGGTGGCAACAACAAAGGAAAAATTATTGGTCATGAAACTGTGAAGATAGGAAATCTCACAATCAACAATGTCTCTCTAGTTGAAGGTTTAAATTAAAATCTCCTCAACATTAGTCAGCTATGTGACAGTGGATACAAGATTAACCTTCAAGAAGATACATGTTCTGGAACGAGCAAAAATCTCTCACAATCATTCACTAGACGAAGACATGGAAATATCTACTTGCTGGATATAAAGTCTGATAGTTCTCAATGCTTGATATCTATTCAAGATGAAGTTGTTCTTTGGCACAGAAAGCTTGGACATATCAACTTGAAGCAAATTGCAAAAGTTTCATCAAAGAAGTTAGTCCGAGGACTACCTAACCTGAAGTATCAAAAACATGATCTATGCACAACCTGCGTGCTTGGAAAACAGATGAAGGAATATTCCTTGGCTACTCAATGTCTAGCAAAGCTTTCAGAGTTTTCAACAAAAGGACTCAGACTGTGAAAGAATCCTTAAATGTGAAATTCGAAGACTCAATTCAAAATCATGCCAATCAGACTCAACCCAAAGATCATGAAGCTATGCAAGTGTCTACAATTTCTCTCGAAGAAAATCAAACCTCTGATGTTCAACCTCAAGCTAAATCAGTAACTCCAACTGAAACAGAGACTTAGCAAAGTGACAAACCAATTACAAATTGGAAGCATAAATCTAGTCACCCTGCAGACCTCATCATTGGTAACATTGATGAAGGGATTCGTACAAGATCCAAAAGGCGTGAAGAGTCTAATGCTCTAGCACTTGTTGCTGAAGTTAAGCCCAAGACAATAGAAGAAGTATTGACTGATGAGAGCTGGATTGAAGCTATGCAAGAAGAATTGAATCAATTCAGAATCAACAATGTTTGGGAACTTGTTCCTAAACCAAAAGGCAAGTCAATTATTGGAACTAAATAGGTTTTCAGGAACAAGCTGGATCAACAAGGAAAGGTGGTGAGAAACAAAGCAAAACTCGTGACTAAAGGCTATACACAAGAAGAATGAATCGATCGTGATGAAACCTATGCTCCAATGGCAAGGTTAGAAGCAATAAGATTACTTCTTGCATTTGCTTACTTTAAAAATTTCAGGTTATTCCAAATGGATGTGAAAAGTGCATTTCTAAATGGAATTATCCAAGAAGAAGTCTATGTAGAACAACCACCAAGATTTGAAGATCCAACCAAACCTTGTCTTCAAGCTGAAGAAAGCATTGTGTGGTTTAAAACAAGCACCCCGAGCTTGGTATGAAAGGTTAAGTCACTTTTTAATTCAAAGTGGTTTTGCTAAAGGTAAAGTAGATACTACTTTATTCATTAAAAGAGAAGGAAATGATTTCATACTTGTTCAAATTTATGTTGATGATATAATCTTTGGCTCTTCTAATGAAAATCTATACAAGAAATTTTCTAGATGTATGTAGAATGAATTTGAAATGAGCATGATGGGTGAATTGAACTTCTTTTTGGGACTTCAAGTCAAACAATCAAAAGAATGAACTTTTATTCACCAAAAAAATATGCAAGAGATCTCATCAAGAAATATGGCTTGGAGAATTGCAAGAAGACAGAAACTCCTATGTCAAACTCATTAAAGCTGGACAAAGATGAAGAAGAAAAGAGTGTAGACCAAAAGCTATACGGGAGCATAATTGGTTCATTTCTTTGCCTTATTGCATCTAGACCTGATATCATGTTTAGCGTTTGTATTTGTGCTAGATTTCAATCTAATCATAAAGAATCTCACATGACTGCTGTGAAGCGTATTATCAAATATGTTGCAACTACATCTAAGCTAAGTCTATGATATTCCAAAGAATGAGATTTTACTCTCTTTGGATATTTCGATGCTGACTTGGCTAGCTGTAAAGTGGATAGGAAAAGCACTTCAGGTACATGTCAATTATTGGGAAATAGGTCAGTATCTTGGTTCTCACGAAAACGGGTACCGTAGCTCTTTCAACAGCTGCTGTTCTCAAATCTTGTGGATGCAACAACAATTGAAAGATTATGGAGTTGAAGAGTCCTGCGCAGAAATCAAATGTGACAACACTAGCACCATCAACCTTACAAAGAATCCAATACTTCACTCAAGAGCAAAGTACATCGAAATCAAGCATCATTTCATTAGAGATCATGTTCAAAATGGTGAAGTAGTGATTCGTTTGTTGATTCAAAGAACCAACCGGCGGACATATTCACAAAGCCCCTAGAAAAAGCTCACTTTGAATCAATTCGCTCAAGACTGATTATCGTAAGGTCTGAAGAGGTTCAGACTCTAAGACAGAGTCTTAAGATGTTCAGACTCAAAGGTAAGGTCTGAAAGAACTCAGACTCTAAGACAAAGTCTGGAAAATCTTAGACTCTGACATAAAGTCTGAATGCGTGCTATTTTATTTTTATTTATTTCCTCTATGCTGTATTATATTTATACTTGCTTTTGAAATTTCGAAATCTGTTTTTTATTCGAAACCTGACACATTTATGGCAGTTTTCTTTTTCAAAACTAGCAGTTGATTATTTTCTTTAATTTTGGCAGTTTTTATTTTCCCTTGTGACGGTTCAGTATCTCTTTTTATTCTTACTATTTATACTCCCAAATCGTCATCTTCATCCTTCACAACTCAAAAGACATCTCTTTTACTCCTCCTTGAAACCCTAAAACTTAAAAATCCTCCACTCGCGTTCCTGTTTGATTTGTTTACTCGGTAAAAGTCCAACCTTTTTGCGAACAAGTTGCCTATTTGCTCTCGGGTCAAGCATATTTTCAAGAAAGTCATCGAGGCTCGTAGGAAAAGGACCACAAATGAGACACAAGGGTCCTACCAGAGTGGACCTCATAGGCAAATAAGACTCACCACAAGGAGAAAAAGCAAGCCAACAACCGTTCAAAGAAGAAGTTATTACCGAGGCTAAATAGTAAGGACTTTAAGACCCAAACTTGCTTACTCGTTGTATAAAAATTTGAAAGATGGAGGAACGGAGTTAAACCTTATCGATGGTTTCCTGAAAGACAAAGGATATCAAAATGAGACCATATTCTTGCGAGAAATGGAAAAACTGGGAATTGTTGACGAAGGACTTGCTCAAAGCACATTCGAAAACATACCGAGTGACCCGCAATTTGGAACCACTAATCAGCCTATGGACAATGATGAAAGGCTATTTTCACAGTTTCAACCACGGATGGGTGTTGCGGTTAACCCCATCTGTCTTAAAGGGAGTTTGTTTCGCTCTAAGGAACAAGAGCGAATCTGTTCAAAATTGCTGAAGAGAGGGGTTATGAATCCCAGGAGTGTTGATTTCAATTTTCTTAATTCAATTAAGATAAATTTGAGAGAAAAATTTTCGAGACTGCAGCTTAAGAGGTTCTGTACCGATGCAACAATCTGTTATCTAGAGTTAACAGCCTATTTCTATTCAAATATGTCCTTTTTAGATGCGAATAGACTGTCTTTTACTTTTATGGATAAGGAATATGTTATGGATATTGATACTCTTGCTGATTTAGTCAGGGTGGAAAGAGGGTGTTTCCAACCTATTAGAGTGTCCACAAAGACATGCCACACCGGAGATTGTGCGAGACGAAGCTTGGAAGGCAAGATATCCTACACTAGGATGAATGCCTCAAATGTTCTCGCTCCATAAGATTGTCATAAACTGTCTCAGACCCAAGGCAACCTCAAAGACTGACGTTTCAAAGACTGACGCCAAACTCATGTTCACTCTGAATGAAGGCAGAAGCTTTTCTCTTCCACACATTATCATGTTTCACATGTACAGGACTGTGGTAAAGGATAAAGGACAATTGTCTTATTCCTCTCTAGTCACCAGGTTGTTCATGCATTTTAAAATCCAAATTCCTGCCCCACTTTGCCTGACCAACTTAACTCTCATGCTTGTTGGACACAAGATGGTGATGAAGATGAAGCTCCAGGAATTGAACAAAGCTTTAGAGGGATTGAAGGAGAAGACCCCTTCAAAAGAATTGGCTACTACTACTGTTAAAAAAAAAAGGGCAAAGAGCCCATGGCTGTTCTAGAGAAAAGAAGAAGGAAATTCATCCTACAAGATGAGGATGAAGAAGAAATAGATGATGCCATGACTCTTTCAGCTCTTACAAGATTGAAGAGCTCTGTCAATTTCAGAGATAGCAGTCAAGAGAGAGCAAGAAGAGAGGAAGAGACAGAGAGAATGAGGAGAGAAGCAGAAGCGAAAGAAGAAGAAGAGAGATTGAGAAGATAAGAAGAACAGAGGAGAAGAGAAGAAGAGAGACAGAGAAGAGAAGAAGAAGAAGAACAAAGAAGAGAAGAAGAGGAGATCAGGAAAGAAGAAGAAGAAAGGTTGAGGAGAGATGAAGAGGAAAACAAGGCACGAGAGGATTTTACAGAAGCCTTTGAGCCATCCTCTGCTGTACCACAACCTGGAAGAGAGACTGAACTACATCACTCCGCTGATGAAGAGACAGAACTTGGCGAAAAATACTCTACTCCACCTTTTGGCCACAAGACAGGGGGAGTTGCTGCTGAAAAAGGTACACCATCGCAATTTCCTACTAGTGATGTTAGTCGGTCTGGTGCAGATGCAGAAGATATCTTTGCATCACATTTTCCAGAGGCCGAGGTATCCTCTCCAACACAAGGTCAAAGAGCTGAGAATGAACTACCCAACTTCCAGACTCAAAGAACAGCGTCTGCAGGTCCTAGCACAGGTAATGTCAATTCAACAGAATTTTCCAAACTATTGGATATTATGTTGGACCTCAAGAAGCAAGTTTACGGGATGGATTATGAACTGAGGGATTTGAAACAAACTCTCCTGGCTACTTCCTCAACTATGCAAGACCAAATCACTGCCCTTAGACTTCAAGTAGAATCAACCGTGAAGGGTACTGAATTGGAATCTGTAAAGGAAGCCTTATCCAGCCTCGAGAAGACTGTCAACTCACTGAGTGAATATCAGCTTATTCGCATCCCTAAGCAGCCTTGATTTTCATCAACTCCTTCTTTGATTCCTCTACCTCCTTTTGATGGGACAAAAAGGGGGAGAGTTATGCAAATTTGCTGGACTTTATCTCGTTATCTCGTACTTTATCTCTTTATCTCGTTTTTATCTTATTTTTTGTTTGTGTTTGTGTTGGACAATTTATGTTTTGATTTGTTAAGACTTTGGACTATTTGGTGTTTGAACTTTTGACTCGATGCTATTTTAATGATTTGGATTGGATTTGTGAACTTGCAGGATTATTAATACTTGTGAGGATAATTATATTCTAGACTAACTTTTTTCAATGGTTGTAGAAGTAACATAAAATATTCCTCAAATTATGTATGAGTTTTCTTTGCAGGTTAAGAGTTTTACAAATCTGCCGAGGTGTTTTGTCACCATCAAAAAGGGGGAGATTGTTGAAGAAAAATCCCTTAAGTGTTTTGAAGCTAATAAAACATCCTCGTTAGTTAAGTTTGAAGAATCCAAGACTCAGTCGCTAAAGTTTGAAGAATTTCAGACCCAAGTGTTTCCGTCTGAAGATTTCCAGACCCAAACGTTTCGATTTGAAGATCTCCAGACTCTATCAAAGTTTGAAGTTTGTCAGACGTAGTTTTGCGAGTTTGCCCAAGCTGACAGCGGTTTAATCCAATGATTTAGGAATTCAAAGATTGGATAATATCTTCCTTAAATCATTCTAATTCATGGAAGATCTCTCGCTGAAACTAAGCTCGAAGATTTCTGGATTTATCTCGAATTGATCCGTTGAAGAACAAGCAAGATTTGGAAGGTTCCACTTTTGGAAACTCAAGATCCTGATTGTATGGGCGAACAGGATTGACGAGCTATCTTCCACTTATATTCGACAGCTTGACGATCACCTTAATCGATTTTTTTCAACGGGTAGATTGGATGAACTCTTTTGGAAAGTGCTAACGGTTATGAGGGCAAGAAGGAGTATTTAAGGTGGAGTCATCGTTGTTCGAAGTGAGTGAGCAGATAGGAAAATTCGAAGTTCGACCCTCTGAAACTCCTTGTTCTCAAAACCTCTTGAGATTTAGTTGTGTACAAAGGAAAGATACTTACAGTGAGAAATTGCGAGAGCTATAGCAAAGACTTTCTACTGAAGAAGTCTAGATTGTAAGCTGTAAAATTCTCATTTGCTACATAGTGAATACAGTCATTGGGTTGTCAGCGTGGAGAGTGGACATAGGCTTACAGTAAGCCCGAACCACTATAAGCTTCGGTGTCAAAATCTTCTTACCTTATTCTCCTTACTTTATTGCTGCGTAATTTAATTTAATTTACTCTAATTTTATTTTAAGTCGAGGGATTTTGGTTAAAAAGGTTTGAAAAGAAATTTATAAACACCTATTCACCCCCCTCTAGGTGTATTTACTAGCCTTTATCAGCTTCTAATGCAATCTTGAAAGCTCCCATACCCAGATGTTCAGTAGGAAAAGTAGCCTGCCTTTACACTATGTCAGCTAGTCATCAGCCGGTCTTTAGTTCCACTAAGGTTTCAAAAACTCAAGATTTCAACTCACATCACAAATGGCATAGCATACCTGGTATTCTAGGTCATCATTTGAAAAAAAAAAGGTTCGGTTGCTTTCCAGTTTCCTTTCCAGGAAGCCCTCCAGTTCTCAATATGTCACAGAGCACTTAAACCCAAACTTGAGTATCACAGAATTACTTTAAAGTACACAGACAGATAGACAGATGATAACACTCCATTTTATCACTTCTTTCAAACTATATTTCAGCACCCACTAGACTTCTAAAAGGATGACAACTAAAGTTGCAGAGTAATCACTGAACAAACAAAACAAAGCCTAGTGTCTTTTGATAATCAGTTCAAAGATTTAGAACTCGTGTGACTAAAAGACCAAGTATGGACTCAAAAGAGAATTAGGTAATCTAAGAAAGGACAAGATTCATTAGAGTGGTCACAACCTGAATATCTCTACTCCAATTAATGTAATCACCGACTACAAATGCTACCTAAACTCTTAGGGTGCGTTTGGTAACATTTGTTCAAAAATTGTCTCGGGAACAAAAATAGAAAAAAAGTATTTCGCTCCAGAAACAATTTTTGAACAAAAAACGCATTTGGTAAATTTGTGTCGAAATATAAAAAGAACAGAAACGTGTTTGGTAAATTTGTATAATTTTTTATTTCTTTTAATTTTTAATATTTTTATTTCATATTTGTATTTTCTTTCTTATTTTTCTTATTTTCTTATTTATTTTTCCTTTTTTTTCTTTTTTCTTTTTCCTTTTTTTTTTTTTTTTCTTTTGGCCGGTCGCCGGGCCTAGGCCATGGCCGGCTACCGCCAACAAGGGCCGGCGGCTCGCCCATCCACGGCAAGGCTTGCGGCCTCGGCGAGGCCGAGCCTCGCCATAGCTGGGCAAGGCCGGGCCTCGCCGAACCGGGCGAGCTCGAGCTTGCCCAACCAAGGCGAGGCCGAGCCTTGCCGGGGTCGGTGGCCCTCGACCTCGCCGAGGGCCGGCGACACTCCGGCCGAGGTCGCCGGCCATGGCCAAGACCGGCGACCGGCCAAATAAAAAGAAAGAAAAAGAAGAACAAAAGAAGAAGAAAAAGAGAGAAGAAAATAGAGGAGAGAAAAATTGTTCCAAATGTGTTTCTGGGAACAAAAAAATAGATTTAGAACAAAAACGCAAACAAACATGTTTTCTTTTTTTTTGTCTCCTGAAAAAAAATCTGTTTAAAAATAGATTTTAGAAACAAAAACAAACGCGGCCTTAATGTTTGTACAGCGATTTTTCTCTTCGCCATCTCATTGGAAGTGCTATTTTGGTCAATGTCTGGCTTAGTTGTCCATCTCTTGTACGGTACTAGTGGATCAATAGCATCAAAGTAGCTAGTATACTCATCAATTGACAGGACATTTCTGCATAGAAAAGGTACAACCAGAAAGAGGGTCAACCGGAGAGAAATAAAAGAGAATCAAGTTGTTGGAATTTGCATTCCAGGTGAAACAGTATTGAACACAAACAACTAAAATGAATTTAAGGAGAGGACTACTCTACGATTACTAAAGTCCCTAAGAACTTGAGTGCTTTTTATTAACTTTGCTTGCTCCTATGTATTACCTAGACATTAAAGTAATAACCATCAATATCAGTTTTATTAAATACATATCTTTATCCCTATTGCCAAGCCACATCTCTCTTCCCCTCCCCCCACCCATACACCTGCATGCACAAGTAAGTAATTGAGACATTGCTAGGTACATTTGCAAACCTAGAGAAGTTGTAAAAATATTTACTTGTATCCATATTCGGACATCACAGCAGCAGGTTCTCCTTTGCCAACAGCAACGACAAGTTTGTTCTCGAATCTGTGCAAAAACCTCAATTAGGAAACAGATGAATAAAATAGAGAAGCATATTCATTAGTAAAACAGAAAAGCCTATTCAGAATTCTCTTAGAATAGTTAGTACATGCATGCGCACTCTTCTATGTCTTTTCAATTCATATGATATAACATATGTAGTGCATTTCCCCGGTTTGCCAGAAGAAAGCACATGAGATGAAGATATTAGATGTGTTCTTTGATATCCACGTACCCGTACAAGATGTGTACATTCAATAAAGTCCAATTTCGCAGTTTTGAACCGACTAAATTGTGTACCTATAAATAATTATTGTACAGGAGAATTCTTACTAAGCTAATAATACACATGCACAATATTTTATTTCGCGATCCCAGATTTTAATAATCATGAGTGGGATAGATGAAAAAACAAATGTTATCGAAAATGCTCAATCCTGATTTACATTAGCATGCCACATTTCTCATGGACATTGGTCATGGAGATAATCCAACAAATCCTTACCTATTTACCAGTTGTTTAAAAGGTGTGTGGCCTTGTATGACCTGCAAATTATCTTGGTCAAAATATGAGAGAAAAACGAAACAAAGTAGTTCTGGACTTGATAACAAGCAAAATCATGAGGGCAAGCAGATTGTGAAAACACAAGAGACGAACTACCTGTGAAGGTAAAATTTTGACTCCTAGTAGTTGACCTAAGTCCTAGGCTCTTTTGGATTCAGAAAAGCCACCTCCTGCATCAGCCATTGCTATTAGTAGTGTGCAGTAAAAATTAATTATCTCTTCTTCAGGAATTTAAAAGGAAAATTTCTTATTTCAAGGGAGTAACATATTGAATGATTATAGGTAAGGGCATCTCAAAAGGCGTCATGGATTCAAATTGCTTGAATGACTTAAACATAAGATAGCGGCAATCTCAAAATCATCAAGACGATTACTATTAGATCTTAAAAGTACCAATACTTGCCGATAAGTGAATAATCAACCACAACAAGCATATGAAAAATTAAGTTTGACCATCATATCATGGCACTCACTGGTGATGATTCTATTTAACGGTCACATTCAGTAACACATATTGAAAGTGAGAAATGTAATAGTAAAAACTACTAACACATTAAAGCAATTACTAGGACCCATTGAAGTCTACCAATCAGGAACACTCACCATTTGTTAAGAAAACGAAAGGTATCTTCAACTTTCCTGAAAAGATGGAGAACGTAAAGTAAGTGATAGCAGGCTATCAATAGTAGATACGAATCTCGATAGCCCCCTGCTCCTACAGTCCATCAGAAAACTCGGTATCGATCAGCGAAAAAAGACATGCATTCGCAATGTAGAACATACGCGAAACGGCAAGATCACCAGCACGACATAAGCCTCACAGGTATATCGGCAAGCGATGGCGAAAGCTTTACCAGAATCGTCCTACAATCTCCTGAGCGTGCGCGGAGAACCGCCGATGGGAGTGTGACCGAGGAGGACCACGCCATCGATGTCGAAGGCGATGCCGAACGAAGGCCTACACAATGAAACCACGATCATCGATTCGATCACGGACAAAAAAGAAGAAGAAGAAGAGAAAAAGAGAACATCAGAGAAAATCACAAGCGTAGTGGAAGCGTGACCGGAACGCACCGATCCGATTGCAAGCTAAGCCGCGAAAACGAGCTCGAGGCGAGCGAGGACGGCTGCTTTCTTCTGCGACTCCGCAAGGCGATGGTGAAAAGCCGGTGCCTCATTTTCCCGTTCGCCTCATTTTCCCGTTCGCGGCCAATTGCTTCGGGAGATCGAGGAGGTCGAATCGCTAGAGGCGAAGCTCCAAGAAGAACGGAGCAAGCTTCAACAGTCCACAGAGAGAGAGAGAGAGAGAGAGAGAGAGAGAGAGAGAGAGAATGGCCCAATCGCGCAGCGTCTTCTCGTTCGATGTTCAGGAGCCGTGAATTGGACCCGTTGAAATGATGGGCGGGCCTCGATGACGGATCGGCCTTCGCTTCGGATCCGAGCTCAACGGTTAAGCTTGATTTTGGCGAGAACAATTTTTACGGTCATTTGTCAGACTTTCAGGATTATATGTCACAACCGCACTTCCATTCACTCACGGAACACTTTCCGGATATGTCCCTCCTCAGCACTTCATTTTGAGTTGGGATTAATAGTTCTCCCCATACAGATTGGAGAACAAAGCCAATCGAATAAAATTGTCCATTCTATTTTGCCGGTATTACCAGCTGACTTAGTTCCAATGACTTTCTTTGGAATATGAGGCAATAATAGAGCAAATCTGTCAAACAGTTCTCCACCAAGAGCAGAAACTCTTTTATTATGTATGTTGGATTGATTCGTCAATTTACGACATTTTGTAAAGAAATTACGAAAAAATGTAAATAGTTATAATTCGTTATAATTCAAAAGTTTATTTATCGATGGCCATAAAACTGCTCATGTATTATAAGAAGAAATTCGAGAAACCCTCCAACACAAAAGTTATTCATCACATCGAATCTCCAACATTGTATTGTAAAGTAAACGATCTATCACCGTGCATCATTCAAGTTTCACACACAAACATAAATAGAAGCTTCTAAATTCATAAGCATACAATAAGGTAACAAAGACTATTGTAATTTCTATCTCATGCCACTCCGTCTAGTGCCCACAATCAAGGCATTTGTACTTGAAAAAAGCTGCTCTTCCATGCTTGCACTCCTCACAAATAAATGGGCCATCCATGCAGGCTAATTGCCTCGCCACAGCCGTTGCAACCCCCACTCTGCCTCCTCTGCGGCCCTCGCAGCCGCCCTCGCCTCCGCTGCCCTTGTCGCCGCCACCTCCTCCGTCACCCTCGCCGCCCTCACCCCCGTTGCCGCCTCCGTTGCCCTCGCTGCCTCCATCGCCTCTGCCTCCCTCGCCGCCTCCGCCGCCGCCCTCACCCCCACCGCCTTCACTGCCGCTGCCTTTGCCGCCTTCGCCGCCACCACTGCCGAGATTTTCTTCTCTCGCCTCCGGATGCAGATGCAATAGAAAAGGAAACCACAAAGCATGACGACAACAATGACTACACCAACAATAACCCACATTGGAATGTTATTGTCATCGGATGATACGGAATTCAGATCCGTCCATGCCGATGGAGGAGGAAAGTACTGGAAACTCGGATGAGTTTGTGGATAGTTATTGTTCTCCATGTAGAAAACTCTGTGGAGGTAGTTCAATGCGAGCAGTGAGTCTACAAATATATCATGAAGCATCAATCCAAGAGCCAATTTACCATTTTATCATGATGAATTGATCATATGATCCGAGTGCGAGATCGAAATGATTCAACAAGGAATTCAGCAATATATAATATGAGTGGAAGTAGGTGCTTGCACATATACCCTCACAAGAAGAACTGAGCAAAATGGTGAATGATGTTGCGCCAATGCTTACGCGACCTGCAAAGAAGTGAGAATTTTCGCTTGGTGGAGGATAGTGCTATATATGGCCCGCGCTACTCCCTCCCTCCCTCCCCTCACGGGGTGGGTTTTTTTTTTTTTTTTTTTTTTGGCCGAAAGATAGTAATTTTCATTACTAAGCCACTAAATGGACACCGTTAGTTGAAAAGTCTAAACATAGAATTAAATATAGAGAACAAGGAGACTTAGAAATTCAAAGTCTAAACATAGAATTAAATATAGAGAACGAGGAGAATTAGATCTAAACATAGAATTAAATATAGAGAACTAATTATAGAGAACGAGGAGACTTAGATCTATACATAGAATTAAATATCTAGAAGGAGGAGACTTAGAAATCCAATTGTTGGGAAGTGAGCAGGCTCAGTAGGTTAGGTAAGTGTTTGAACGGATGCATCACCATTCTTTTTTGAGGACGTAGTGTAATGATTGAAGCATATGGACAAAAAGTTGGGAAATTTTATTCACATGCTAAAGATAGAAAAAATTATCAAAAAAATCATAAATCTATTATTATTATGCCAATTCAATTATAAATATTTTTTAATCAATAGAACACTAAATCTTTTATATTTATATCAATTTAGTTCGTCCGATCAAAATTGGCCGCTCAACACTAAAATGAACATAAAGCATGCTATGGACACCGTCAACACCGATGTAACAACTTTTAATAATATTTGAATATATATATTTTTATTCCTATTTTTCGTTTTATATTTCCTTTTCTCTTTCTTTTTTTTATTTTTTTTCTTTCACTCCCTTCTAAGAAGGGCCTACTTCCTCCGCCTGGTCGCCAGCGTTTTCTCTCCGCAAGCAAACCACACCACGGAAACAAACCGCCAACCCTAACCCCCCACAACAAAAGAAAAATATTTCCCTCTTGCGTTTCTCTCTCCGCCACACCACCAAACCACCCCCTTCCGCCTCCGTTTTCTTTCCTCATTTCTTCCCCCAACCACCTCTCAAGACTGTCATTTCCTTGGAAAGCATAAGCCCAACCCTCCTTGCAACAATGAATCAGTTGGTCAAGAAAGAAGTAAAAGAGGCCAAGGTAAAGGAGGAGGATAACCGCATGATCACCAAACCAACTCCGGCTTGGATAGATTCCGTGCCGTATACGCCAGGGTTCTCTCAGCCAGACTTCAAAATGTTCGACGGAAGGGGAGACCCGCACCAGCATCTAGCGCATTTCCTGGTAAGATGTGGGCCGCCACCCTCTCTACATCAAAATCCCCATTTTAAAATTTTACGCCCCCCCTCCCACCCCCACCCCCAAAGAAAACATATTTCCCTCTTGCGTATCTCTCTCTGCCACACCACCAAACCACCCTCTTCCGCCCCCGGTTTCTATCCTCATTTCTTCCCCCAATAATTTCTCGAGGCTGTCATTTCCCTTGGAAATTGAAGTCATCCCCCACACACTACCTCCTACATCAAAATCCCCATTTTAAAATTTTACCTACTCTTCTTGCAAAAACCCTCCTCCGCGGCCACCTCTTCCACCTTCTCACTTGATTTTCTTCATCTTGATCTCTACTCTCTCACGCCTCATCGCAATCACTCACCACCTCGCCTCCGAACCTCTCTTCTTCACAGCCGCAGCCTCGCCTTCAGTCCTCCATCACGACATCGTAGTCATGGCCTTACTGTCGCTTGCGGCCTCGCCTCCGCTCTCTCATCCTTACCTCAACCCTTCGTCACCTTCTTCAACAATTTTCTCTCCCTTTGCACTTGCAGACCTACCTCAGAAACCACCGTGCCTCTCGCAATTCTAGACACGTGAGTCAGAAAGAGTTGACCGTGTCTGGGTGCGTGTTCCTAAAACGTGACCGTATTTCATAGGTCCAAACATTAAGGAAAAACAGCCATGTCACCAGCTAATTAAAACGATGGAATTAAACGATGAAACGTGGGAAAAACGATGTAACGGCAAAGTCTGTCACCTCGTAGCTGTCCGCCACGATCTTGTGCGTTTAGAATCTTATCCTTCCGACTTGATTCGCCATCACATCGTTCCCCCCAAACTTTTGGACTCTCGGGTCCGTTACTACTCTTGTGTCGCAATAATGATTCCAACGCCACAAGAAAAGACCGGTGGATAGATCCGACACATGCAGAAATTGAATCTAATAAAAAATGTCCAATTCAAATTGACATATTTTGTTAATTTTGTCTCATGTTCATGCAATATAAATTAAATATAAATTAAGTGAATCATACTTCACCTCACTCATATCTGACTTGACTTATAAATATAAAACACTTCCATATTTAACCTAATTTAAGAAAATTCATACACAAACTAAAGTGAGAGTGAATTATGAACTTATTTAACATCCATATTATTTTGAGTTTAAGTCATTCATATAATTAAAAAATAGGCTTATAACCCATTTTAATAGATCTATCATCGGATAAACATGATATCCCGACATTTATGGAAAATTGTCCCAATTATGTCACATTGCATATACATGTAAGGAGGAAGATTGTTCGACCAAAAAAGGAGGAAGATTGGGACATCTCCCAAAAATCAAGTATGTAATCGACATTGCATCGGTTGATAAAAGAGCAAGAAGAACCATAAATTATTCATTCAATTCTACCTGATTCAAAGGGGATTTTGACTACCTTTGGGGAAGGACATATGTGAAACGCAATAAGCAAAATACACAGAAGACTGGCCACTAATAGTCACTAATTAAGATATGGAAAAACACAGAATGGAAAGATTGTGTTGGATTCCAAATAATTGATAATGTTCAGATACCGCATAAAGAAAAAGGCATCTTTTGTGTCAAGAACCGCTCTCTTTTCTCAAGATAAAGTCGATAGTGTCCTCCACAATGTCTATGACTTGCATAGGTAAACATAAAAGAGTTCAATTGGGGTGAGCGATTTTCGGATGCACTTTTAACCATGGAAAATTTGGAGAGAAGACAAATTCCTCATAAAAGTTGTTTTCAATTGGGCATATTTTGGAAAAACTGATATTTTGCTAGGCTAAAGAAGGAAAAGGCTCAGTCATGTTTTCATCCAACCAATTTAGAATTGACTGATCACCCAAAGTATAGCAAATCAAGGTATGTAAGTATGGGAGGATTATCCACGGTGATAGCTCAAAACCACTTGAGGCCATGTTTGGTTCATTGCCCTGGAATCATGAAAAGGAATCTAAATCTAAGCAATCAAATTCCTAGATGTGGGGTTCATTCTCTATTGTTTGGTTTCAATTAACAAATGAAAGGAGAAATGTCTGATGTAAGATGCAAAGTGAGGTAAAAACATGTCAAAAATGGAATGTGTAAAATATTTCTCCAATCCACATATCCAAAGTGGCTAATGAAAAACTAGGGATAGAAACAGAATGAAGAACCACATACGATCCCCCAACAATTTCCCGATTATTGTCAATTTCCCAATTATTGTCATCTAAAATGATCATATAGTTCACACAATCATTTCACAAGCTCATTACTTACAGCTCCTCAAAAATCTCTTGAGTGAAGCATTTCACACATAATCTGCAACAATGAAGATAAAGCCATTCCCGCGTAACTTCAAACTACTTCACAGCTGTTACCTCAAGCCATTGTGATATTCTTGTCCTTGGTGTGTTTTGGAGTTTGGGACACCTGGAGTGCCATAACTTGGCACGGAGGAACACTTAAGTGCCATAACTTTAAAATGGTACACTTAAGTGCCAATATCGGAGTAAAATGGAACACTTAAGTGCCAATCCGACCAAAAACCGGCCAAAATGCAAACGTGGTATTTTCCGCCAACATGCTTAACCGACATGGCAATTTAATAAATAAAAAACACATGTGGAGGAGGAAAACGACGTTGCTCCATCCATTGTGCCTTTGGCCAAACTAAACGACGTCGTTTTCCCTTAGTGTTAACGACGTCGTTTAGTGCCCGTTTGTCCATCGGTTCACACCAGATCTGACATCCTCTCCATCACCGTTCACAGCTCGCCGTTCGCAGGTCGCCATTCGCAGGTCATCGCTCGCCATCGTCATTAGCCGTCGTCGCTCGTCGTCGTTGCTCACTGTCGTCACTCGCCGTCGTCAATTTGCTCAAGTTCTTTCTCTTCTTCCTCTCCCCTGTTCTTCTTGGACTCGGTAACCCACAAAAACAAACGCCGACCTTCTCCTTCACTTCGGTGAGAGGGGATTGAGGCGCCGCGCTTCGGTGAGAGGGGATTGAGGCGCTGCTGTGAGTCCTGCTCTCCATTTCCAAGATTCAACGAAGGAATTTTGGGCAAATGAAAAATTAGGGTTTGAGGCTTGGATTTTGGCTGATTTAGGGTTCTAGATTTGGGGCATTTGGGGAGACAACGTCGTTTTTGGAAGATTCGGGGCTTTTATTATGCAGACGACGTCGTTTCTGGTAAGTTAGAGCCGACTCAGCTCTCCGGCGAGCCACGCAGGCAATAAAAAATAATAAAATATTGCCACGTAGGATTTCCGGCAAGGGTCACCGGAGGTGACACTTAAGTGTCCCACTAGAAAAAAAAAGTGGCACTTAAGTGTACCATTTTGAAGTTATGGCACTTAAGTGTCCCCCCGTGCCAAGTTATGGCACTTCAGCTGTTCTTTACTCGTGTGTTTTGAGTCAGACCCAATCACAAGAACAAATGGAGTGACAGCAATTCAGCCAAGTGTGCTAATGGAACTTTATATTCCCACCCAAGCCAATGTTATGCTCGTAGTTGGCGTCTCCATTAACAGCCCAGCCAAGTGTGCTAATGGAACTTTCTTTTCTAAGAATTCCAATACCACCTCAACCCAAGCAATCCAATTCTGCATTTTAAAGAGAATCCATAACCTAGGTAATTTGATTCCGCAGTCATGAAACCATCCGAAGATGAGTTGCAATGGGATTTCATTTCCTTTTCTTACCCCAAAGTGAACCAAACAAGGCCTAAGTGATTGCACAATGTACTATACTTCTTAATGTTTTCCTGGTGGAATCTAATATCTGCATTCTCAACCATGACTTTCCACTAGGAACACATATATAAGATCTCTAAACCAAAGAAGTGAACATGCTGGAATGAACATGACTCGCATACATAGGAACCTACCATTAACTCACCCCAACATACATATGAGGAAGAGTGAGAGAGACAGAGAAGTGTAAATTTTGTTAAGAGTACAAATACTCACCAAGTCAGTAGGGAACTCTGAATGATTATCTTTTCACTTGAATACCCAAGTCCTTGTTAATATAGAAAACCAAGGATCTCCTGCCTGAAGGAGTTGTTGGCAGTATTGGTGATTACGTTTCGAAATAAATTCACCGATATAATAAACTATAATTTTTGGTATGAAATATACCTGCTGTGCACCTCTAATGTCCATTTTTGGATTATCTCCTATCATGTATAGGGTTTTGAAACAACGAATTCCAGAGTTTGCAGTATTCTCCACATCTAGGTTGCTTAACAAAGATGGCATAAGATTTCATAACATTGTCTCAGCATTTCCATAGACAAATGGATTTGGTTTCCCGTATGATGTATATGCTAGAGGAATGGGATGTATCCTGCAGAAGAGGGACAAGTAAACAATGCGCAACATAAGATTGAAGATTAATGCATTTCGCTATGCTGCATTGAGGCAAATTAGGCCTACACAAGGATCTTATGGGCCAATCTTTAATTTTTTGTGGAGAATATTATATCAAACTCCATGCAGAACTAACCATTAAGAAGCGAAAACCTCACTATTACCTGTTATAGATTGCTTCTAATGCAATCCTGAAAGCTCCCATACCCAGACGTTCAGCAAGAAAAGTGGCCTGCCTTTACACTTTGTTAGCTAGTCATTAGCCAGTCTTTAGTTCCACTAAGGTTTCAAAAACTCAAGATTTCAACTCACATCACAAATGGCATAGCATACCTGGTATTCTAGGTTTTTCATTTGCAAAAAACGGGTGCAGTTGCTTTCCAGTCTCCTTTCCAGGAAGCCCTCCAGTTCTCAATATGTCACAGAGCACCTAAACCCAAACTTGAGTATCACAGAATTATTTTAAAGTACACAGACAGATAGACAGATGATAACACTCCATTTTATCACTTCTTTCAAACTATATTTCAGCACCCACTAGACTTCTAAAAAGATGAGAACTAAAGTTCCAGAGTAGTTACTGAACAAACAAAACAAAGCCTAGTGTCTTTTGATAATCAGTTCAAAGATTTAGAACTCGCATGACTAAAAGACCAGTATGGACTCAACAGCTGAATTAGATAATCTAAAAAAGGACAAGATCCTTTAGAGTGGTCCCAATCTGAATATCTCTACTCCAATCAACAAAATCACTTACTACAAATGCTACCCGAACTCTCTGTGTTTGTACAGCAATTTTTCTCTTCGCCATCTCATTGGAAGTGCTATTCTGGTCAATGTCTGGCTTAGTTGTCCATCTCGTGTACGGTGCTAGCAGATCAATAGCATCAAAGTAGCTAGTGTAGTCATCAATTGACAGGACATTTCTGCATAGAAAAGGTACAACCAGAAAGAGAGTCAACTTCATCTTTTAGCGAACTAAAATTTCCATCGATGGTTAGGAGGTTATTTCAGTCAAGCCATACAATTTGATTTGTCTATGTTTCAGTCTCGGTCTTGGTCAATGCCCTATAGTTTTATTTTTTTCTCTAAATTTGGCCCAAAATCTCAATTTCAGTATTTGACGCATCCAAATTTGAGCGAAAAAAAAAATTATCTTTGGAGTCAAGACTAAGGGGAGTACATAAATCAATGAGACAATGGTTCTTATGGTTTGCAGGATCTTTCTTTGAGGGGTTGCATAATTGGATGAGTTCAAATGATTATCAAGGTGCAGAAGAATGATAGATCACTTGCTCGAGCTAGTGCAGGATGGGAAGTTAAAATACAAGTATGTCTTCAGTAACCACCACTCAAATTGCTGTCTATAGGTCTCCATATCTTTATAGTGTCTCTAATAGTATTTATCTTCAAGATAGTGTGCTTGGACTGTGGATGCATATGAATTTCTCCAAAACTACAGGACGGAGTTGGTTCCTTTTAGTGATTTCCACATTGCATTGGATAAATCATTGGGGAAACTTGGAAGCCATCCTAAGCAAGTCCTGAAGTTCTAGGGCTACTGAATATTTAAGGGCAGCGAGAAGATCAAAAAATTCTGCGCCATATCCTTCAGACGATCAGTTGTTCTGAAGTTGAGGCACTGGGTCAACCGAGCACAATAACTATGTATCTTGTCCGTTATTATTATTCTATTTTCTTATGTTATGCATCTTTACTGTTGAAGTAATTTCGTTGCTACTTATTTTCAACAATTTCCATTCTGAATTTGTTTTGCATCATGCCTTCCAATATAAAACTAATCTCATGCTCTGCCAAAACATGATGGCTGAATTTAGAAATCCAAACATCGGCCTGCTTGGTATTGGAAGGGCCCATAAAGGTTTCAGATTTGTCAATTACAATTCTCATATACACATAATAAGGAACATTGGGACACTTTCCAAAAATCATGTAATCAACATGGCATGGATTGAGAAAAAGAGCAAGAAAAACCATAAATTCTTCATTTGATCTAACCTAATTCAAATGGGATGCAGAGGGAAAACACAGAATGGAAAGATCACGTCAGCTTCCAAAGAATTGACGATTGTTCAGATACCACGGAAAGAAAAGGCATCTTTCGTCTAGACAATGTCAAGGACTGCACTCCTTTCTCAAGATAAAGGAGTTGGACCAGGATGAGTGACTTTCAAATTCATTTTTAGCCTTGGAAAATTTAGAGAGAAAACAAGCTCCCCACAAAAGTGGCTTCCTATCATGCACGATTTTGAAATACTGACATTTTGCTAGGCCGAAGAGATGGGCCTCGCAAAATGAAAGATTATAAGTGATTGGAAGATTATCCACGCTGACACCTCAAAACACTTAATGTAATGTTTGGTTAATGGTAATGGAATCATGAAAGGAATCCCAAACTGTAAAATCAAATAGAGGACAATAATCGGGAAAATGTTCAGGGATCTTATGTGGTTCTTCATCCTATTTCTATCCCTAGTTTTCCGTTATGCGATTTGTATACGTTGATTGGAGACACATTCCATTTCTTACACGTACAACATATTTATTATTTTAAGAGATGGGCTTCATTCAGTGAGCATACTTGAACATGGAATTCCACTCGACCTCAACCTAAGAAAAGAATTTATGAATCAATTTGGTAATTTAGACAAGAATTTATGAATCAATTTGGTGATTTAGACTTTTTTTGTTTCGCAAAAAAATAAATAATTCGATAAATATTTTCCTAAAAATGATTGTTTATAACTTTATATCACTCGAAGTAATTATTTAATAACAAATATTTTTATTATTCATAATAATTTATGTCTAAATATTTTATTTTATTTTTTTGGTAAAGATGTCTAAATATTTTTCGTAGAAGGTAAACACATATTTAGTTCGTTTATTTTTATAAGCAATATAAATAATTATTTTTATGAAATGTATTTTAAATCATTCTCTTAATCAAAGATACACTCCCTTTACATATGTGCTATAGTTCCATCTTCATTCTCGATCGTATTATTTAATCATCCAAGCCAAAAGTAAAGCAAAATATCTATGTGCTCTAAATTGGCAATAATATTCGAGCTATTCATCAGCCAACGTTATTTTTTTCTCATGGACCAATGGCATCTATTTTTTTGGTCGTTAGTCAAAAACTAGATTGGATAATAGAACGCCTTTTGAATAGAGGAGATTATGTAAAGCCAAAAGAAGCAACATGGACAGGCCATTTTTCTTAGCCATCACATCAACAAACAAACGGACAAAATTATGGAGATGCAACCCTATTTTGATGACAGCTTAGCAATGTGCTAATTGCCGGCCAACGGAAGCATGTGATCATCGTCTTTTACCGAGACAATGAATGATTAAAGAGCCTCATCGATGACGTGGAAGTGACAAGCGGTACTTCCATTAGTGCATCTACTTTCGGACAAGGATGGATTCCCATTATATTCTTTCGTGCCTTGGCCTACAATCAAGCGCAAGGGAGAGCATTAAATTCCAAAAATAAGCCTATTGACATTTCTCTATTGGGTGCTTAAATCAGAATAAAAACAGCGTCGTCTTATCATGTCATGCTGCGTCGTTACATTTAAATAGTCGAAAATAATTGAAATGCCACGTTAAATGAATTCAATGAGATTTAGCAAAGTTTTATTGCATTTTCCCTTGTAAGTTTAAGAGTAAGTTATTTCAATTAAAAAGTTTATACCTTGATAGATTTGAAATTTCGGTATAATAATTTCAGGATAGATTGTGCAATTACCTTGGAAATATGACAATTTGGTTTTCTCAATCTCGTGCTCGCACTCAACTCAATACAATATATATACTCGCATCAAGTCGATTCAACTCTAATATTAAAAACTAAATTATAGTGTAAAGCTTCGAACTCTATCTCAAGTTCTCAAAAAAAAAATTCAAAAATAATGATTTTTTTCATTGTCCTTAGTAAAATCCTCTAAATTATTAATAAGGCTCACAAGTCACATTACTGTAATATTACAAAATTTGACACCTCCGACATGGCAATCCATATTGTTAGGTCCAAATACATAAAAGAAGGGGTGAAGTGTTTTTTTATACATATAAAAATATTTATCTTTCTAGAACAAGCACATTATTTAAAAATGTTTTTTTTATATGCAATTAAACTGTTAATTTGCAATAAGAAACATATAGAGTTTAGGGAAAAAGAAATTACAAAAGCTGTTTATAGAGTTTCGATTAGGATATTCTTTCTCTTCTAGCTCTAGCAGCCCCATTAGATTGAAATTCATTACTTCAGCCAATAGTGCAATTGCCAAGAACTTTGTATCGCGCGGACTCAGCTACTCCTATGGCTATCTCACTATAGACTAAATAATTATTAGATCTCTTTCAATAGTTGTTCTCACATCTTGTGCACACAACACGGTAGACATATTCTCCCCCAAAATTCTTTAACCACACTTCTAAGTGTTTACAAATAATCATTTACATATTTTGTCTCTTACCTAAATAATTGCATTCTCTCTAAGCACGACCACTTCTTCCGTGTGTAAACAAATGATTTCGAACTTTTAGGATCAAAACTAAGTAGGTTATAATGAAGCAGCAAAGAGATAGATCTCAAGAACACTTAATGTGTTTCAATTTTTCTTATTGCAAGCACTCAATCACAAGCTACGTTTTACTCGTAGTTTGTCCTTATAGCCTCCAAAAACAACCCTCTTGTTTCAACCATCTTATTCAAGTCAATCACAGAATGAGTTTTATTTCATCACACGTCTCTAGAGGGGGTACTTAGAGATCATCAACAAATGAAAAAATCAAAATGATAAGGAGAGTGAGCAGAAGTTGGTAAGTTTATAAATTGACTTATTATAGTGTTTGCAATTTATTTACGATGCTTGTAAAATTTCCAAAGAGTTGGTTATTCTTTAATTCATTTCAAAGTTGGTAAATTTCTAATGGCATTAATAAGTTATTTATAGGTTTTTTTTTTTTTTTTTTTTGTCGATCCTCCTCTATTCTCACTTTAACTCTCATGCTCAAACTTTTGCCATGTCTCCTTGCAGGACGTAAGAGTCGAAATCCACTCATAAAACTATATCATCCCCATCCCAACCCTCCTGAGAAGGTGGGGATTTGAACTCCCACCCCCCTTTCATATTGGAAAGATAGCCACTGGAACAAACCCCAGTGATTTATTAATAAGTTATTTGGCAATCAAATTGACGGTCGTGTTTTTCTTTTATCGACTATACTAGATATTGATGTTGGCTGGGTCTGCCTGTGTGGGGCCCTATTAACGTTAATAAATAAAAGAAAAGGTCAAAAAGTCAAAAAAGCAATAAAGGAAAAAAAAAAGTCGGGCTGCTCATTCGGAGGAGACAGGAAATGGGCTGCGACATCCCGTCTAGAATCGAAGGCCGAATATCGTCGGAGTTAACTCAAATTTCAATATGTTGTTATAAGACCGAGATAGATGAGTCAAGACAGGCGAGTCCATTAGTTTCATTTGTCGATCGGTTTTGTTCATTGAACACTTTTTGTAAATTATCTCAAATTTCTCCAATAGCGTTTAGGGTTTCTTACTTTATATATATATATATATATATATATATATATATATATATAAATCCGTTTGTGATGAAATGTCATTATATTGTCGATATTGAATCTCTAATATATTACTAAAGAAGAACCTCTGTGCATCTTACTATTTTTTTGTGATTACTAAAAGTTTTTGAATCATCCATGATTTTTTTCACATTGAATTTTCCATGCAAACTTGCCGTGTTTGCTTTTGTCTGTTTTTATTATTGTGCCATTATTTATTCATTACGAGATTATATTGCGGGAATATATTGCCAGTTATTATAGAGGTTAAGTCGATTTTGGTCCATTTAATTTTGGGAAGAAATTGATTGTACATTAGGTTAATTTTTTATGAATTGTGGCCGGTTCTCTCGAACTTTGTATCAATAATTTTGGAAATCCATAAAGTAAGGGAAATTTTCCGCACTTTCCTTTGACTGACCTTGCAGTCAGTCCCGAAAGCTTGCGTGAGCCACATCTTTGATTTTTTATCTCATCGACCAATAGCATTTGATTTTATGGCCTTCGTCGTCGTGGAAAAGTATGATTTCTGTCCCAATCGCATCCTTAGCATTTGATTTTATGGTCTTGGTCTTCGTCGTCGTGGAAAAGTATGATTTCGATTTCTGTCCCAATCGCGTCCTTAGCATTTGATTTTATGGTCTTTGTCTTCGTCGTCGTGGAAAAGTATGATTGATTTTATGGTGTCGTCGTCGTCGTGGAAAAGTATGATTTCGATTTCTGTCCCAATTGCGTCCTTAGCATTTGATTTTATGGTCTTGGTCTTCGTCATCGTGGAAAGTATGATTTCTGTCCCAATCACGTTCTTAGCATTTGATTTTATGGTCTTCATCTGTCGCGTCCTCATCGGCATTTTTTATTTTTTTGTCTCATCGACCAATAGCATTTGATTTTATGGTCTTCGTCGTTGAACCGGCGCAAGTGACATAGAAGTGAGAAGCGGTACTTCCACTGGGGCATCTACTGTCGGAAAGGGATGGATTCCCACGTTTTTCTTTCGTACCTTGGCCTACGGTAAGGCGCAAGTGAGAGCATTAAATTCCCAAAAAAAAAAAAAAAAAAAAAAAGGCCTATTTACTTATCGCTTTGTCGGGTGCTTAAATCATGTCACGCTGTTGTCGTTGTACTTGGACAGCCAAAAATGACTGAAGTGCCATGTTAAATAAATTCGAGGAGACTTAGCTGAAATCTTTTATTGCATTCTCTTCTCATAAGTTTAACACTACCTCGAATTTCGGTATAACAATTTTAGGATAGATTATATAATCATCTGAAGACATGGCAATTTAGTTTTTTCAACCCCATGCTCGCGCACGAGTCAATACAATATATATGCTTATATCAAATTCAGTAAAAACTAAATTAAAGCTTCGAAATCCATCTCTAGTTCTAACAAAAAAAATTCTGAAATAATGATTTTTTTCTTTATCCTTAGTAAAATCCTTTAAATTATTAACAAGGCTTGCAAGTCACATAACTATGGTATTACAAAATTTGACACCTTCAACACGGCAATCCATATTGCTAGGTCCAAATACATAAAAGAAGGGTGAAGTGCCTTTTTATGTATGTGAAGATATCGATCTTTCTAGAACCAACCCCTTATTTAAAATTTTGTTTTTTATATGCAATTAAACTGACAATTTGTAACAAGAAACTTATAGAGTTTAGAGTTTCGATTAAGATATGCCTTCTCGTTTAGCTCTAGCAGCCCAATTAGGTTGAAATCCATTACTTGAGCCAACAATGCAAATGCCAAGAACTTTGTATAGCGTGGACTTGACTCTTTCTACAATTATCTCACTATAGACTAAATAATTATTAGATCTCTTTCAATAGCCATTCTCGCACATTGTGCACATAGCACGGTAGACACATGCTCCCCAAAATTACTAATCACACTTCTAAGTGTCTACAAATAATCATTCGCACACTTTGTCTCTTACCTAAACAATTGCATTCTCTCTTAGTACAATCACAAGGTGCAATGTCTAAGCCCGATAATTCTTTGATAATTGTTTATCTTTTTACTTTTCTGTTTCTTGCAAGTTAGCGCATGGTCCCTTAGAGGGCAACGAGGCTAAGCCTACTTACATCGATGAACAATGGAAGTTACTAAAAAGGTAATGTGGGGTTTCATTAGGCATCATCAGTTGGATTTTATTTCTTTAGATAAACTATAAGGATCCCATCCCACTGCTCCTTTTGCTCTTTTGATTTCCATCTTTTGGCAATGGAAAACCGTAGCCACCACAACACCGATATAAATTAAGGAATCATTATGCTAGCTGGATCCTATGAGAAGCAATTCATGTCGTCTCATCCATTGATCATCAGACTTTCAAGATTATATGTCACAACCGCACTTCTATTCACTCACGGAACACTTCTTGGATATGTCCTTCCTCAGCACTTCATTTCGAGTTCGGATTAGTAGTTCCCCCCGTACAGATTGGAGTACGAAACCCACCCAAAAAGTCGAATAAAGCAGATCTGTTCCGATGACTCTCTTCAAAATATGAGGCAATAATGGAGCAAATCTATCAAACGGTTCTCCATCAAGAGCAGGAACTCTTTTATTATGTATGTTGGATTGATTGGTCAATTTACGACATTTTGTATAGAAATTACGAAAAAATGTAAATAGTTATAATTCATTATAATTCAAAAATTTATTTATCAATGACCATAAAACTGCTCATACATTATAAGAAGAAATTCGAGAAATCCTCCAACACAAAAGTTATTCATCACATCGAATCTCCAACATTATATAGTAGAGTAGACGATCTACTAATGTGCATCATTTAAGTTTCACACACAAACATATATAGAAACTTATAAATTCATAAGCATACAACAAGATAAATTTTTGTCTCATTTATTGTCTAGATTAGACAAGCCGCTCCGTCCAGTGCCCCCAGTCAGGGCATTTCTACTTGAAAAAAAGCTGGTACTCTTCCATGCTTGCACTTCACAAATAAATGGGCCACCCGTGCCGGCTAATTGCCCCACCGCAGCCGTTGCCACCCCCCTCTGCCACCTCCGCCTCTGCCACCCTCGTTGCTGCCGCCACCCTCATTCCCACTAATACGGCTCCTGCCAAATTAGCCTCGGCGGCCACTGCACCCACCAAATTAGCCCCGGCAGCCCCGCTCCCCTGTGGCCCCGCCGGCCCCCGCTCCCCCTGCGGCCCCTTCTCCCCCGCTCCCCCTTCTCCCCTGCGGCCCCTGCGGCCCTCGCCGCCGAATGCAGTACAAAAGGAAACCACAAAGCATGACGGCAACAATGACTAAACCAACAATAACCCACGTTGGAGTGTTATTGTCATCAGATGATACGGAATTCGGATCGATCCATGCCGATGGATCAATCCATGCCGATGGAGGAGGAAAGTACTGGCAACTCGGATGAGTTTGTGGGCAGTTATTGTTCTCCATCAAGAGAACTCTGCGAAGGTAGTTCAATGCGAGCGGTGAGTCTACAAACATATTATGAAGCATCAATCCAAGAGCCAATTTACCTTTTCATCATGATGAATTGATCATATGATCCGAGCGCGAGATTGAAATGATTCAACACAGAATTCAACGAGATATAATGTGAGTGGAAGTGGGTGCTTGCACATATACCCTCACAAGAAGAACCGAGCAAATCGGTGAATGAAGTTGCGCCAATGCTTACATGAGCTGCAAAGAAGTGAGAATTTTCGCCTGGTGGAGGTAGCGCTAAATATGCCCCGCAACACTCCCTCCCTTCCCTCACTTACGGGGTGGGTTTTTTCTTTTCTCTTCTTTTTTAAGAGAATGAGGACAACTAGAAGTCCAAGTGCTGGAAAGTAAGCTGGCTTGGTAGGTTAGGTAAGCGTTTTAACAAATGCATCACCATTCTTTTTTGAGGATGTAGTGTACTGATTGAAACGTCTGGTCAAAAAGTTGGGAAATTTTATTCACATGCCAAAATAGGAAAAATTATCAAAAAAATTTATAAATCTATTATAATTGTGTCAATTCAATTATGAATATTCTTTTATTTAATTAAGTACTAATTCATTTATATTTATATCAATTCAATTCATTCATTCAAAATTGGCCGCTCAGCACTAAAATGAATACAAGGTGTTTTACGGGGCACTGTCGGCACCGACGTGGATAATTTTTATAATATTTGAATATCTTTTCGATTTTTATTCCTATTTTTCTTTTTATATTTTCTTTTCTTTCTTTTATTTCCTTTTCTCTTGCTTTCTTTATTTATTTATTTTTTCTTTCACTCACTTCTTCCTCTGGCTAGTCGCCAGTGACCACTAGAAATGAAGCTCCAGGAAGAACAGGACGAGCTTCAACTACTACCCAGGCTTGATCACATCTTCATGTGTGATGTTCAGGAGCCAGGAATTAGGCCCATTGAAATGATACATGTATTTGACTAATACGGTCTAAGGGAATAAGATTTTGGTGAATGGCCAAGAAAAACAATCAGGTCTAAAATTAGAAATTATTATATGCTCTACAAAATGTGTGATCCAATATCATCTCAATCATTAATCAAGTAGATCTCGCTATGTGCCCACGGGATCAATTGTTGAACTGGGTTTCAACATGAGATTTATAGACCATACAGTAACATTTCATGTAAAATGGGGTTATAGACGTGACCTGAAAATTAAAATTCACTCTACTATTCAAGATCAAGTCCACAAAAACTTATTTTAGAGCTAACCTGCTAAGGATATAAGAGACCCCACTGTCAATTCGTTTCTATTTCAAGTATTCTAAAAACGCAGGAAAATGTTCTAAGATCCTCCTGAACTTAAACTGTCTTAGATGGACACATTAAAAAACCACTAATCTCAGTCCTCGTGTCGGTCTATTCTTGTCTACATCTCTCTTATGGTAACGGGACTCCTGTCCGAAATGAAACGTGGGAAAAAACGACGTAACGGCAGAGTCCGTCGTGTCGTAACTGTCGGCCACGATCACGTGTGTTTAGAATCTGATCCTTCCGACTTGACTCTCCATCACATCGATTTTTCCCCCATCTTTTGGACCCTTGGGTCTGTCGCTACCCTTGCGTCGCAATAATGATTCCAACGCCACAAGAAAAGACTGCTGGATAGATCCGACAAATGCCTAAATTGAATCTAATGAAGAATGATCTAATTCCAATTAACATATTTTGTTCTTTTTAACTCATTTTCATGTAATACAAATCAAATGACTCATACTCGACCTCACTAATATTTGACTTGACTCATAAATATAAAACACTTTCATATTTACCTAATTTAAAAATTCATATCCAAACAGAAATGAGAGTAAACTATGAACTTATTTAACATCCATATTATTTTGAGTTTAAGTCATTCATATAATTAAAAAAAAATAGGCTTATAACCCATTTTAATAGATCTATCATCAGATAAACATGATATCCCGACATTTATGGAAATTTGTCCCAATTATGTCACATTGCATATACATGTAAGAAGGAAGATTGGGACATCTCCCAAAAATCAAGTATGTAATCGACATTGCATCAGTCAAGAAAAGAGAAAGAAGAACCATAAATTATTCGTTCAATTCCGCTTGATTCAAACGAGATGCTAACTGCCTTTGGGGAAGGACAAACGTGAAACGCAATAAGCAAAATACACAAAAGACTAGCAACTAATAGTCACTAATTAAGATATAGAAAAACACCGAATGGAAAGATTGTGTTGGATTCCAAAAAATTGATAATGTTCAGATATCGCAAAAAGAAAAAGGCATCTTTTATGTCAAGAACCGCTCTCCTTTCTCAAGATAAAGTCGACAATGTCCTCCACAGTGTCTACGACTTGCATAGGTAAAAAAAAAAGAGTTCAATTGGGGTCAGCGATTTTCAGATGCACTTTTAACCTTGGAAAATTTGGAGAGAAGACAAATTCTCCACAAAAGTCGCTTTCAATTGGGCATATTTTGGAAATATTGACATTTTGCTAGGCTGAAGAGGGCAAAGGTCCGGTCATGTTTCATCCAACCAATTTAGAATTGACCAATCACCAAGAATATAGCAAATCAAGGAATGTAAGTATCGGAGGATTATCCACACTGATAGCTTAAAACCACTTGAGGTCATGTTTGGTTCATTGCCCTGGAATCATGAAAAGGAATCTCAATCTAAGCAATCAAATTCGTAGAGGTAGGGTTCATTCTCGATTGTTTGGTTTCAATTTACAAATGAAGGGAGAAATGTCTAATGTGAGATGCAAACTGAGGTAAAAACATGTCATAAATGAAATGTGTAAAATATTTCTCCATTCCACATATCCAAAGTGGCTTATGAAAAACTAGGGATAGAAACGGAATGAAGAACCACATAAGATCCCCCAACAATTTCCCGATTATTGTCATCTAGAATGATCATACAGTTCACACAATCATTCACAAACACATTACATACAGCCCCTCAAAATCTCTTGAGTGAAGCATTTCACACATAATCTGCAACAATGAAGATAAAGCCATTCCCGCGTAACTTCAAACTACTTCACAGTTGTTACCTCAAGCCATTGTGATATTCTTGTCCTTATTGCATTTTGAGTCAAAGACCCGATAACAAGAACAAATGGAGTGACAGCAACTCAGCCACGTGTATTAATGGAACTTTATATCCTCACCCAAGCCAACGTGATGCTCGTAGTCGGCGTCTCCATTAACAGACCAGACAAGTTTCATAATAGTGAGAAAGAGAAATAATCTCACCTTGTAGAGGAATGTGAGGGCCATGGAATCAAGAGGCAGGCGAAACTCCCATAGAAGGATTTGAAAATGATGAATAGAGAGAGAGAGAGAGAGAGAGAGAGTGTGTGTGTGTGTGTGTGTGTGTTTGTTTTTCTAGGATTTGAAGATTTATGAAGCCGAGGAGTACTGAGCGTGTTGGGTTCATGAATGTTTTTTCCTCCTAGGAATCCCAGTACCACCTCTACCTGAGCAATCCAGTTCTGCATTAGGAGTATCTGTTAACTCGGCACTTTGATTTTATGATCATAAATCCATCCAAAGATGAGCTGCAGTGGCATTCCATTTCCTGTTTATTACTCCAAGGTGAGCCAAACAAGGCCTAAGTGATTACACAATGTACTATACTTCTGAATGCTTTCATGGTGGAATCAATGATCCGCAATCTCAACCATGGGATCACGTATCTAAAATCTCTAAACCAAAGAAGTGCACATGCTAGAATGCACGCAATTCGCTTACTTAGGAACCTACCATCAACTCACCCCAACGTACATGCAAGGAGAGATGGGAGAGACAGATAGAGAAATGTCTGGATTTTGTTAAGAATACGAATACCTACCACGTCCATCGAAAGTTCTGAATGATTATCTTTTCCCTTGAATACCCCAGTCCTTGTTAATATAGAAAACCAAGGATCTCCTGCCTGAAAGAGTTGTTATCAGTATTGATGATTGTGTTCGGAAATAAAATTACTAATATGATAAAATACAATTCTCGGTACGAAATATACTCGTTGTGCGCCTCTAATGTTGATTTTGGATTATCTCCTATCATGTATAATGTTTAGAAACAACAAATTCCAGAGTATGCATTATTCTCCACATCTAGGTTGCTTAGCAAAGATGGCATAAGATTCCTTAATACAGTCTCAGCATTTCCATAGACAAATGGATGTGGCCTTCCATACAATGTATACACCAATGGAATGGGATGTATTTTGCAGAACAGGGACAAGTAAACACGGCACAACACAAGATTGAAGATTAATGCATGTTGCTTTGCTACATTGAGGTAAACTAGGCCCACATGAGGATCTTATAGGCCTTTCTTTAATTTTTTGTGGAGAATATTAGATCAAACTCCATGTAGAACTAAACATTGAGAAGCTGAAACCTCACTATCTTACCTATTATAGATTGCTTCTAACGCAATCTTAAAAGCTCCCATATCTAGACGTTCAGCAAGAAAAGTAGCCTGCCTTTGCACTTTGTCAGCTAGTCATCAGCCAGTCTTTAGTTCCACTGAGGCTTCAAAAACTCAAGATTGCAGCTGGCGTCAGAAATGGCATAGCTTACCTAGGATTCGAGGTCATTATTTGCAAAAAAACAGGTGTGGTTGCTTTCCAGCCTCCCTTCCAGGAAGCCCCCTAATTCTTAATATGTTGTAAAGCACCTAAACCCAAACTTGAGTATCACAAAATTTTTCTAATATGCACAGACAAATAGATAGATGATAACACTCTATTTTATCACTTTTTCCAAACTAGATGTCAACAGCCATTGGACTTTTAAAAAGATGATGACTAAAGTTGCAGAGCAGTTACTGAACAACCAAACAAAGCATCGTGTCTTTTGATAATCAGTTCAAAGATTTAGAACTAGTGTGACGAAAAGCCCACTATGGCTCGACAGCCGAATTAGATAATCTAAGAAAGGACAAGATCCTTTAGGGGTCACAACCTAGATATCTCTACTCCAATCAACAGAATCACTGACTAAAAATGCTGCCTGAACTCTCTGTGTTTGCACAACAATTTTATTCTTTCCTATCATATAGGAAGTGCTATTTTGGTCAATGTCTGGCTTAGTTTGCATCTCTTGGAGAGGACTTCTTTGCGATTACTCGAGTCCTTGAGAACTTGAGTGATATTTATTCACTTTGCTTGCTCCTATGTATTACCTAGACATCTTCAATAGCAATTTTATTAGATACATAACTTTATCCTTATAACTTTTGAAAGCTTTCATTAAACTTGACACCATATACTTTCAAAAGCTTTCAGTAACCTTGACACCATATAACTTTTGTCGAACTATTGTTGTTCAAAACTTTTGTGTAGACTTTAGATAGCAAGGGTATGTGTGGGCTTGCTTTTATTTCTCTTTTCAGTGATCTGCCTTAACCATTGCTAACAAGCTTTTTTTTTTTTCCGGCAAACACATTGAGCTCCTTGTCTACTAAGCTTCTAAAGTAGTTTTGGATGGTTGTGTAGCCAGATTTATACTTGTGGCAACTCTGTCTTTTCCTGTTCTAATTATGAGGGTTGTTGATGGACTAGAAGTTATGAACAATTGCCAGATGCACAAATTTATTGATTATGTTTGGTTGTGGCAGTGTTATATTGATTTACAAATTGAAAACGCACCACAATATGTAGCATTTTGGTATCTTAGGTTTGTTTTTTGGAAGGTGGTGTGATTGATTGATCTCTTGCATCAAATAACAGGGAGAAGTGGATATAGCTTGTAATACTCTAGCTGACCATTTAAGCCTGAAGTAACACAAAGTGTGATCATTGATTTGAGGAAATTTTAACTCTGGCTAAGTGCTACAATGGGCAGGAATTTATGTGGCTAACTGAGCATTAGTACATGCATTGGCATGCTAGAATGGTTTTGTTATGAGGGCATTTTGAGCAACTGATGATATTGAATTTATCAAAGAAAATAAGACAGTACTTTAGGTTTGTTTAAGTAAATCAACTAACACCCTTCAATCTCCCAATATAAAGGTGAGGTTTTGTGATGAGGTAAAATGTGTAGAAAAACTAGAATGAGTTGTTTTTTGAATCTATTGAAGACAGAGGCAATTAATAGTCGTGTGAAGTGAAAGATATGTCATTGCTTATCAGAAATGACTTGTTACTGTTGATTCTGCTTCTACTATTTTTGCAGTCATCATGTGTTCTAGATGTTGATTGCTTGTATATTAGATCATCATACTGCAGGGGCATTGGTAATTCCATCTCTTTTGGTTGCTAGTGGAGTTCCTTTTAGTAGATCTAAGACCTCTCTCTATTTGGCAACTTCCTTGGAGTGAAATTTTCCTCTGTTTTTCTTAATTCTGTGATGAGACACAAAAGTGGTCAGAAAATACTTCATGGTGCTTGACACATTAATTTAGCAGGGCTCTCATCAACCAGCTCTTTAGTTCCTGCTATGAAATATGAGGACGAATTTGGTAAAATTCTTAATTTCTTTTCCAACTTAGCAGTTAGCACTGCATATCGGTAGCTAAATTTGGTTTTTACTATGTTTTGACGACCGTCTTTTCCCTGTGACAAAGTTGGCTCTGATGAAGCAAAAGAGGCGTTGAAGAAACTTGGTGCTAAGAAAGTGTTCACTAAGAGCCAATTAGAAGTAAAGAATGTCAAGAGTCTACTAGAACCGTCCATCCATTAACCCATTCTACCATATTTTTATGCATGGACACATCCATTTTTGGCCATTGGCACTTGAGTTCTTTATTTACATCTTATTGACTTTAAACTAGGGTGATCTAAAAGAACTTGCCCTTGGATTAAACTGCGTTGGTGGCAATGCTACTTCCTCGGTGATGAAATTTGAGGTGCAACAAGTGTTAAATTTGTGTCAAGTGCTTCCCTTATCTTTCTCAAGAGAGCTGATTTAGTTTTGTTCTCTGGCGGGGAGGAACCATGGTGACATATGGTGGGATGTCTAAGAAACCAATTATAGTGTCAACTTCATTTTTTATCTTCAAGGTAAATTTAGAAGTAGCGAACTAAAATTTTTGCCTATGGTTATGAGGTTATTTCAATCAAGCCTTACAATTTGACTTGTCTATGTTGCGGTCTCAGTCTTGGCAATGCCCTATAGTTTTATTTTTTGTTTAATTTGGCCAAAATCTCAATTTCAAGACATAAGAATGGTTCAAGTGCCATAACTTTGCACGAAAGGACACTTAAGTATCATAACTACGAAAGGTACACTTAAGTACCACATTCGAAAAAAATGGGATCACTTAAGCGTCAATCCGGCGAAAGTCCGGCCAAAATGCCCACGTGGCATTTTTCCGGTGAACCAAGCCCAAAACGATGCCATTTTGCACGCTAACGTGGCCAAATAATGCAAAAACGGCATCATTTTGGGCTGACATGATAAAAAAATATATATTAAATAAATTAAATTTAAAATTAAATTTAGTTAAAATATTTAAAATTAATAGTTTTAAAATTAATTTAGTATAAATATTAAAAAATAATAATTTTAAAATTAAAAATTTAGAAAAACTTTTAAAAAAAAAGGGCGGGGGAGGCGATCGAGGGATCGCCCTCGCCCGCCGCCGCCCGCCGCCCGCCGAGAAGGGTCGGTGATGGCAGGGGGAGGGTCGGCCGAGGTCGCCGGCCCCGGCCAAGAGCGGCGACCCCGGTTGACCGGCGGCAAGGGCTCGCGAGCCCTCACCCATCCGGCGAGGGTCGGCAACCCTCGCCCGCCGAGCCGAGGGCCGCCGCCCGCCGGGGTGACCCCCGTGGGGCAAGGGTCGCGGCCCTCGCCCCACCGGGCCAAGGGCCGCCGACCCTCGCCGCCGATCAACCCTCCCCCGCCGTCGCCGGCCCTTCCCGGTGGCGGCGGGGCGGCTCCCTCAGCCGCCTCCCCCACCCCTTTTCTTTTTAAGTTTTTAAAAATTTTTAATTTTAAAATTATTATTTTTTAATATTTTAACTAAATTAATTTTAAAATTATTATTTTTAAATATTTTAATTTATTTATTTTTTATTTTTTTATCACGTCAGCCCAAAACGATGCCGTTTTTGCATTATTCGCCACGTCGGCGGCAAGACAACGTCGTTTTGGGCTCCGTTCGTTGGAAAAATGCCACGTGGGCATTTTGGCCGGACTTTTGCCGGATTGGCACTCAAGTGATTCATTTTTTTCGAATATGGCACTTAAGTGTACCTTTCGTAAGTTATGGCACTTAAGTGTCCTTTTGCAAAGTTAAGGCACACCAGGGGTCCGCATGTCCAATTTCAGTATGTGACACAACCAAATATGAGCGAAAGAAATTATCCCAAGAATTGAGACTAAGAGGAATGTATAAACCAATGCAATAATGGTTCTTATGGTTTGCGGGATCTTTCTTTGAGGGGATTTTGGCTGCATAATTGGATCAGTTCAAAGATGTAACAGAGTGCAGAGGAACGATAGATCACTTGCTAGAACTAGTGCGTGATGGGAAGTTAAAATACGAGTTCGTCTTTTGTAACAACTACTCAAATTGCTGTATTTAGGTCTCCATATCTTTATAGTAATTTTCAGTAGTATTCATCCTCAAGATAGTGTGTTTGGATTGTGGTGCATATGAATTTCTCTGAAACTACAGAACCGAGCTTGTTCCTTTTGGTGATTTCCACATTGCACTAGATAAATCACTGGGGAAATATGGGAGCCATCTTAAGCAAGTCCCAAAGTTCTAAGGCTACTGAATATATAATGGCGGTAAGAAGATGGAAAAATTCCGCGTCATATCCTTCAGACAATCAGCTTGTTCTAAAGTTCTGAGGCGCTGGATCAACCAAGCACGAAAACTAGGTATCTTTTCCCTTCTTATCATTTTCTCTTTTCATAAGTGATGCATCTTTTCCGTTGAGGTAATTTCCTTGTTGCTTATTTTCACCAGTTTCCATTCTGAATTTGTTTTGCATCATGCCATCCAATCTCAAACTAATCTCATGCAACATGAGGTCCATCTACTATGGCTGAATTTGGAGATCCAAACATCGCCCCGTTTGATAAGGGTCTATAAAGGTTTCAGATTTGCCAATTACAATTCTCATATACACATAACAAAGAATATTGGGATACTTTCCCAAAAATCATGTAATCGACATCGCATGCATTGAGAAAAGAGTAAGAGGAACCATAAATTATTCATTTGATCTAACCTAATTCAAATGGGATGTGGACCGCCTTCAAGGAACGTCATACATACATGATGAGCAAAATCAGTAGAAGACTAGCTAATGGTAGTTATTTTATATGATAGGGAATGGAAGATCATATCTGCTTCCAAAGAAGTGACAATTGTTCAGATACCACATAAAGAAAATGCATCTTTTGTCTACGTGATGTCAAGAACCACACTCTTTTCTCAAGATAAAGTCGACAGCATCCTCAACGGTATCCACGACCTGCAGGTAAACAAAAAAGAGTTCAATCAGGATGGGTGATTTTTGAATTCATTTTTAACCTTGGAAAATTTAGGGAGAAGACAAATTCCCCACAAAAAATGTGCACGATTTTGAAATACTGACATTTCGCCAGGCTGAATAGGAAAGGGTTCACTCAATCATGTTTCATCCAACCAAGTTAGAATTCACAGATCACCCAAAGCATAGCAAATCAAGGTATGTAAGTATGGGACACCTCAAACACTTAAGGCCATGTTTCATGGCCATGCAATTATGAAAAGGAATCCCATTCTAAGTAATCAGATTCCTAGGAGTGGGTTTTTTTTTTCTTTTTTTTCCTTTGTTGTTCGGTCTCAAATTACCAGTGAAGAGAGAAATGTCCAATGTGAGTTGCCAAATGAGGTTAAAACATGTCAGAAATGGAATGTGTCTCCAGTCAACATGTACAAAGAAGAGGATAGAAACAGAGAGAAGAACCACATAAGATCCCTCAACAATTTCTCGATCATTGTCCTCCAAATGATTTTACAGTTCACACAAGCATTTTTACAAACCGATTGTATAAAACTCATCAAAATCTTGCGAGTCAAGCATTTTTCGTTCAAAATCCACAGCAAAGAAGATGAAGCCATTTTTATGAACTTCAAGCTACTGCACAGAAGTTACCTTAAGCCATTATTCTCATTTTTTATCCTCTGTGTTTGAGTCAAAGACCAATCACAAGAACTGCAAATGGGGTGACAGCAACTCAACCAAGTTGGTAAATGGAACTTTATTGCGCCCCCTCCCCCCCAAAAAAAAAAAAAGCCAACATGATGCTTGTCGTTGATGTCTCCATAAAGAATCCAAACAAGTTTCACAATGGCAAGAGAGGATTTCGCCTAGTAGAGGGATTTGAGCGCTATGGAATCAAGAGGCAAGCGAAACTCACGTGGGAAGGATTTGAAGATGATGAATGAAGGAAGGGAGGGAGAGAGAGAGAGTTCTGGTTTTGTAGGATATAGAGAGGATGAAGCTCAAACTACCGAGTGGGTAAAGTTCGCAAATGTTTTTCTCTTCTAGGAATTCCAGAACCACCTCTACCTGAGCAATCCAATTCTGCATTTTAAAGAGAATCCATAACCTAGGTAATTTGATTCCACAATCATAAAACCATCCGAAGATGAGTTGCAATAGGATCTCATTTCCTTTTCTTACTCCAAAGTGAACCAAACAAGGCCCAAGTGATTGCACAATGTATTATACTTCGTAATGTTTTCCTGGTGGAATCTAAGATCTACATTCTCAACCATGACTTTCCACTAGGAACACAAATATAAAATCTTTAAACCAAAGAAGTGAACATGCTAGATTGAACACGACTTGCGTACGTAGGAACCTACCATCAACTCACCCCAACATACATATGAGGAAGAGTGAGAGAGATAGAGATGTGTAAATTTTGTTAAGAGTACAAATACTCACCAAGCTAGCAGGGAATTCTGAATGATTATCTTTTCCCTTGAATACCCCAGTCCTTGTTAATATTGACCACCAAGGATCTCCTGCCTGAAGGAGTTGTTGGCAGTATTGGTGATTACATTTCGAAATAAATTCACCGATATAATAAACTATAATTTTTGGTATGAAATGTACCTGCCGTGCACCTCTAATGTCAATTTTTGGATTATCTCCTATCATGTATATGGTTTTGAAACAACGAATTCCAGAGTTTGTAGTATTCTCAACATCTAGGTTGCTTAACAAAGATGGCATAAGATTCCTTAACATTGTCTCAGCATTTCCATAAACAAATGGATTTGGCTTCCCGTATGATGTATATGCTAGAGGAATGGGATGTATTATGTAGAAGAGGGACAAGTAGACAACGCGCAACTTAAGATTAAAGATTAATGCATGTCGCTATGCTGCATTGAGGCAAATTAGGCCTACACAAGGATCTTATGGGCCAATCATTAATTTTTTGTGAAGAATATTATATCGAACTCCATGCAGAACTAACCATTGAGAAGCGGAAACCTCACTATTACCTGTTATAGATTGCTTCTAATGCAATCCTGAAAGCTCCCATACCCAGACGTTCAGCAAGAAAATTGGCCTGCCTTTACACTTTGTCAGCTAGTCATCAGCCAGTCTTTAGTTCCACTAAGGTTTCAAAAACTCAAGATTGCAACTCACATCACAAATGGCATAGCATACCTGGTATTCTAGGTCATCATTTGCAAAAAATAGGTGCGGTTGCTTTCCAGTCTCCTTTCCAAGAAGCCCTCCAGTTCTCAATATGTCATAGAGCATCTAAACCCAAACTTGAGTACCATAGAATTACTTTAAAGTACACAGACAGATAGACAGATGATAACACTCCATTTTATCACTTCTTTCAAACTATATTTGAGTGCCCACTAGACGTCTAAAAAGATGACAACTAAAGTTGCAGAGTAGTCACTAAACAAACAAAACAAAGCCTAGTGTCTTTTGATAATCAGTTCAAAGATTTAGAACTCGCGTGACGAAAAGACCAGTATGGACTCAACAGTAGAATTAGATAATCTCAGAAAGGACAAGATCCATTAGAGTGGTCACAACCTAAATATCTCTGCTCCAATCAACAGAATCACTGACTACAAATGCTGCCTGAACTCTCTATGTTTGTACAGCAATTTTTCTCTTCGCCATCTCATTGGAAGTGCTATTCTGGTCAATGTCTGGCTTAGTTGTCCATCTCTTGTACGGTGCTGGTGGATCAATAGCATCAAAGTAGCTAGTGTACTCATCAATTGATAGGACATCTTTGCATAGAAAAGGTACAACCAGAAAAAGGGTCAACCGGAGAGAAATAAAACAGAATCGAGTTGTTGGAATTTGCATTCCAGGTGAAACAGTATTGAACACGGACAACTAAAATGAATTAAGGAGAGGAAAACTCTACAATTACTCAAGTCCCTAAGAACTTGAGTGCTTTTTATTAACTTTGCTTGCTCCTATGTATTACCTAGACATTAAAGTAATAACCATCAATATCAGTTTTATTAAATACATATCTTTATCCCTATTGCCAACAAATATCTCCCTTCCCCTCCCCCCACCAACACACCCACATGCACAAGCAAGTAATTGAGACATTGCAAGGTACATTTGCAAACCTAGAGAAGTTGTAAAAATATTTACTTGTATCCATATTCGGACATCACAGCAGCAGGTTCTCCTTTGCCAACAGCAACGACAAGTTCATTCTCGAATCTGTGCAAAAACCTCAATTAGGAAACAGATGAATAAAATAGAGAAGCATATTCATTACTAAAACATAAAAGCCTATTCAGAACTCTCTTAGAATAGTTAGTACATGCACGCGCACTCTTCTATGTATTTTCAATTCATATGATATAATATATGTAATGCATTTCCCTGGTTTCCAAGAACAAAGCACATGAGATGAAAATATTAGATGTGTTCTTTGATATCCACATACACATACAAGATGTGTACATTCAATAAAGTCCAATTTCACAGTTTTGAACCTACTAAATTGTGTACTTATAAATAATTCTTGTACAGGAGAATTCTTACTAAGCTAATAATACACATGCACAATATTTTATTCCGCAATCCCAGATTTTAATAATCATAAGTGAGATAGATGAAAAAAGCAAATGTTATCGAAAATTCTCAGTCCTGATTTACATTAGCATGCCACATTTCTCATTGGACGTTGGTCGTGGAGATAATCCAACAAATCCTTACCTATTTACCAGTTGTTTAAAAGGTGTGGCGCCCTATATGACTTGCAAATTATCTTGGTCAAAATATGAGAGAAAAACGAAACAAAGTAGTTCTGGACCTGATAACAAGCAAAATCGTGAGCGCAAGCAGATTTTGTAACACGAGACGAATTACCTGTGAAGGTAAAATGTTGACTCTTGGTAGTTGACCTAAGTCCTAGGCTCTTTTGGATTCAGAAAAGCCACCTCCAGCATCAGCCATTGCTATTAGCAGTGTGCAATAAAAATTAATTATCGCTTCTTCAGGAATTAACAAGCGAAATTTCTTGTTTCAAAGGAGTAACATACTGAACAATTATAGGTAAGGGCATCTCAAAAGGCATCACAGATTCAAATTGCTTGAATGACTTAAACATAAGATAGCAGCAATCTCAAAATCATCAAGACGATCACTATTAGATCATACAAGTACCAATACTTGCCAATAATTGAATAATCAACCACAATAAGCATAGATGTCCAGCATGCAACTTGAAAACTTTAGTTTGACCATTATATCACGGCACTCACCGGTGATGATCCTATTGAATGGTCACATTCGGTAACACATATCGGAAATAAGAAATGCAATAGTAAAAATTACTAACACATTAAAGCAATTACTAGGACCTATTGAAGTCTACCAATCAGGAACACTCACCATTTGTTAAGAACACGAAAGGTATCTTCAACTTTCCTGAAAAGATGGAGAATGTAAAGTAAGTGATAGCAGGCTATCAAATAGCAGATACGAATCTCGATATCCCCCGCCCTTACAGTCCATCAGAAAACTCGGTATCGATCAGCGAAAAAAGACATGCATTCGCAACGTAGAACTTTGTAAAACACGCGAAACGGCAAGATCACCAGCACGACATAAGCCTCGCAGGTATATCAGCAAATGATGGCGAAAGACTTACCAGAATCGCCGTACAATCTCCTGAGCGCGCGCAGAGAACCACCGACAGGAGTGTGACCGAGGAGGACCACGCCGTCGATGTCGAAGGCGATGCCGAACGAAGGCCTGCACAACGAAACCACGATCGTCGATTCGATCACGGACAACAAAAAAGAAGAAGAAGAGAAAAAGAGAACATCGGAGAAAATCACGAGCATAGTCGAAGCATGACCGGAACGCACCGATCCGATTGCGAGCTAAGCCGCGAAAATGAGCACGAGGGCGAGGCGAGCGGGGACGGCTGCTTTCTGCCGCGACTCCATGACGCGATGGTGAAAAGCCAGTGCCTCATTTTCCTGTTCGCGGCGAATCGCTTCGGGAGATCGAGGAGCTCGAATTGCTGGAGAGTGGAGATGAAGCTCCAAGGAGAACGGAGCGAGCTTCAACAGTCCACAGAGAGAGAGAGAGAGAGAGAGAATGGCCCAATCGCACAGCGTCTTCTCGTTCGATGTTCAAGAGCCGTGAATTGGGCCCGTTTGGAATGATGGGCGGGCCTCGATAACGGATCGGCCTTTCCTTCGGATCCGAGCTCAACGGTTAAGCTTGATTTTGGTGAACGTTTTTGGGCCGTTTTCTTTAGTTCTTTCATTTTTGTTGTATTTCTCTCTTCAGGCCTAGTAATTCGGGCTCCTTGTCTCGGATCCTCTCGAGAGAATCGCTAACTGCATCTTTGGTGCACCTGGTATATGTACATCTACGAATTCTCAAAGGGCTAGTCGTAAATGGCCCCACCCTAGGACTATGAGACCAATGGTTATCCCAAACCTACACCGAGATGTAATGGTGATTCTCAAATACTGAAAAACAAGGCGTGATATGATAAAATAGGATGCAATGAAGACAGACACAAAAAATGAACGGATTGCTTTTTTTTTTTTTTTTTCCTATTTCCTTGTAGCGTAGTTTATCACTTCTGAATGATTTTTTATCCAGCCAAAGGATAATCTTCTATATTTGCTCCAGCATGTTTAACATTTTCAACCTGGTTAAAATATGATTATATGCAGAAGAGAAACAAGTGGAATATCAACCAAAAGAAAATCAAAACTGTTATACACACCTTAGTATTCGTCTTCATAAATAAAAGATACTTTTGTATTCCATAAGTACTGACTTGTTTTGTTATGCAGAACATCCATGTCTAGCACTTAGCCCATTGTAAATTTGAGTGTGTTGAAAGGTGAAATAGTTTTTGTGCTCAGGGACATGGCAGACTTACATAGTGAAAGACCAGAGCGTGTGGCAAAAAATTGATAAGAATTCTCCTATTGAATATGCCGCAACAATTTCAATTAATCCTCCGACGCTCTGAGAAGGCTTGAAGACTTCACCTGTTTGGAACCAAATAATAGACGGTACAAAAGTCCTCTTAGCTGTCCCCGAACTTTTACCATAAGCAATTTTTGTAAGTTGTCCTAATCAGCTGTGATAATTAGGGGATTCTATTGTGCAAAATGGGGCTACAAGTATGGTGGGTCGATGCCTCATCCAAATTGCGAAATCCTGCAGCATCCATAGCATCAACATAATTAGGGAGATGTGCTCTTTTGAAAGCTTTCAGTAACCTTGACACCATATAATTTTTGTCAAACTATTGTTGTTTAAAACTTTTGTGTAGACTTTAGATAGCAAGGGAATTGTGGGTTTGTTTTTATTTCTCTTTTCAATGATTTGCCTTAACCGTTGCTAGCAAGCCTTTTTTTTTTTTTTTGGGCCCCTTGCGGGAAAGCACTGAGCTCTTGTCTACTTAGCTTCTAAAGTAACTTTGGATGGTTACACAACCCGAATTATATCTGAAATTCAAGCTCTATGATGATAAGTTGGAACTCCTTGGGGACTAAATTACTTGTGGCAACTCTGTCTTTTCCTGTTCTAATTATAAACCTTGCTGGCGGACTAAAAGTTATGAACAATTACTAGATGCACAAATATGTTGATTATGTTTGGTTGTGGCAATGGTATACCAATTTACAAATTGAAAATGTGCCCAAATATTCAGCATTCTCGTATCTCGGGTTTTTATGAAGATGGTGTGATTGACAGAGATCTCTTGCATTGAATAACAGGGAGAAGTGGATCTTGAGCTTGTGTTACTATAGCTGACCCTTTCAAACTTAAAGTAACACAGAGTGTGATCACTGATTCGAGGAAATTATAATCTCTAGCTAGGTGCTACAATGGGCAAGAATCTATGAGGCTAACTAAGCATTAGTTCATGCATTGGCATGCAAGAATGGTTCGTTACGAGGGCATTTTGAGAAACTAATTATGTTGAACTTATCAAAGAAAGAAAGACAGTACTTTAGGTTGGTTTTGGTACATCAACTAACATCCTTCAATCTGCCAATATAAAGATGTCACGCCCCGATCCTCGGACGCGCGCACATCCTTCTACTTGGTCGATCTTAAAATGAGATATCCCAGGACTAAGTATCACCGACCCTTTCATTTATTAAGCACATGTAGAAGCAGTTATAATTCCCCAGACAATAAAACAATGGGACAAACAAGCAAAGCCATATTTTTCTTATTGAAACTCACAACCAAACTTTTATACATACCACACTCCAAAGTATTTCACAACTATTTACAACCTCCAAGTCTCACTTTATCTACACATAGACAGGGGTTCACAAAAAAAGAATAGGCTCTCAATTCTCGTTAGACTCTTCAGCTTCTTCCAGCTCCTCAATAGGTTCATCCAATAGGTAATCCTCCTCTCCGGAATCTTCCACCTAGGAGCCTGAAATTGGTTTTTACAACAACCAATGAGATTATGTCTCAGTGAGTTCTACCTCCTAAGACTCGATTAGAAAACCAATACACCACAAGGATGCCTAAGCACAGCACGAGTCAGGAGACGTACCTTAGTATCAGTCCCAACCTGCAACTCAAGGTTATGCACACATGCATCATATATTGCAGTAAACAGCAATCAATTCATAACAATCGGATCAAATCATTGATCAATCGACCTAGTCAATTACATGTCAATCAGTACCACGCGTTTCTCACAATGGGGTATCTAGTCGTCAAGCCCACGTGCCTTCTCCAGGATGACATACCAAGTCTCCGAGTCCACGTGCCTTTTCTCGGACGACATACTTACTCAGCGGGCCCACATGCACTCTCTCAGGCAACCTCTTCGCCAAGATGATGCATCAATTCACCGAGTCCACGTGCCCTTTTTATGATGCCTGAGACCCACGTGCATTCTCATAGGCATGCATTCGCCAAAGTGATGCATCAAATCACCAAGCCCACGTGTCCCTTCAAGCTGCCAAACTTAATCACCGAGCCCACATGCATTCTCCCAGGTGATAGGCCAACTCACCGAGCCCACGTGCCTTCTCCAAGGTGATATATAACCTACCATTGGTTCACTATGAACAACATGTCTATTCTCCTAAATGACATACTTAGTCATCGAGCCAGCATACATCACGCATATTTACTTTCATTCCACAATCTCCACTACAACCGGTAGTCTACCACAACACTTTAGCACTAACAATCGATACCCGATTATTCATTAATCAATTACCAAAATCAACTCAACTTAGGAACAACACCTCAAATTCCACAATTAATTCAATTTCACGCAAGATGGAGCTCAATTAAATAAATAGATTACACCACGACAATCAGCACGAAATTCCGGTCACCGGCCATCCAAGTTGAATTTCCGGGAATAAATAAATAATTAATTAAATTTCAAAAAATAAATAAATAAATACAATAAATTCAATTCAAAGACAATATAAAAGCTCAATTAAATAAACGGTCTGCACAATGATCATTAGTATAAAATCCCGGTCACTAGCCATCCCAGTTGAATTTCTAGGAAATAATTAATTAATTAATTAAATTTCGAAAATTAATATTTAATTACTGAAAATTCCACTTAAGCCCGAATTGCTTAATTAACACCCGATAAGGGATGGGAAAAATCCCAAGAAGCATGCAATAATTAATAGGACATGTTTACTATTTAAATGCACAATCAATTTAATTAACATGCATCAATGAGTCTTTAATTTATTTACTTTAGTATAATCTATCCACTTAATTGCAGTTAATTAAATCTAATCAACCCTAGGTATCATTAGTTTAAGAAAGCATTAGTGAGTAAAACTCACTACAAAAAAGACAGGACACTACGACGACGACGCTACGGCAGCCGAACTCCAAAAATTTCGACGGCGTCAATGGACCTTCGGGCCGGGCCCAAATACCTTGCTTCACGGGCTTGGGCTTCAAAAGAACTTGCTGGACTTGAGCCTGTTGAAAATCTTGGGTTGAACTTAATCTAGGCTTCAAGATTGGGCTGGAATTGGGCCAAATTGCAACTGAACTGGGCTGATTTTTAATCAACTTGGGCTGGCCTGCAGGGAGTTGGGCTTGAAGATGCTAAACCGTGGGCTGCTTGCTGGGCTGAATTTGCCTGAAGATGGGCTGAAGATTACTAGGCTGATGAGCTCGTGGGGTTTGCTGGCCCAAACCGTGGGCTGGACTTGAGGAGACAAGCATTGGAACTCGCTGGGCCCGAAGACACGCGGAGGAGAAACGGATGAAGCAGTTGCTGGCGTCCTCTCGCATCCTCTCGCGAGCTACACGGATGAAGGTACGGGCTTCGTGGAGATTGATGCTGAACGAAGGAGGAGGTAGCCTTCGGTGGAGATGAAAGCTGCAGACGTCCACGTAAAATCTTCAATTGAGAGAAGCAAGTGTCGGACGTGGTTTCAGCTAGGGAATTGAAGGTTGACCAACATGGGGGTGGCTGCTGCGACTTCGGTGAAGATAAAATAGACTGGAGAAGCAACTGGCTTGCGCGGGGTCTTCGAGGAGCGTCGATGCACGAGGAAGCCGATGCAGTGAAGAAATATGGCAGCTTCGAAGATGATGGAATTAAAATGAAAGTGGAGGCCTTCAGTCAATTCTTCGGTGGGGTTTTGGGATCAATTAATCTACAAAAGTTGACTGAGACTTCGGTGGTGCTGATCTCCGTGGCAAAAGAAGATGATGGGTGGCCTCAGTGGAGTTTGATTCGTGGCAGAGGAGAGAGGGACGATGGTGGGATTTTGGTGGGTGGCTTCTCACGGATGGTGGCAGCACAGATGCGAAAACAAGATGGAGAAAATTGAAAATGAAAGTAGAGGTAGAATAGAAGATTGAAGCAGCCAGTCTTCGGGGAATTGTCGCACGAAGCAAATAGGAACGGCGAAGAAAGAATGGAGGGCAGCTGGGACGTGCTCATGAAGCTAAGGAGGGGGCCGCAAAGTCAGAAATTTTATCTCCTCCATTGATGGTCTTGTCCCATATTACTTTCTTGCATTAGTATCCCACAATAATATCCAATTTAAAGCAAAAAAATGCAGCTCTTAGTCCAATTCCGAATTTCTTCAATTTTTGGCTCCAATTCTTCATATAATTTTCTAAATCCACGTCTAATTTCATCGAAGAAATATCTCATAAAATATTCAGTATGTCCCTAACACCCAAAGGTTCAATAAAGAGGCCAAAAATCCAATTAATTTGGCCGATCCAATTTTCCGCTAATTTCCACAACGTCCGAATCAATTTTCCGCAAAAATCTCTGAATCTCCGAAAAATCTTCTAAGGGTGAGTCGACGTTTCTAAAATAGTTCGTGACACCACAAAACTTTCAATTTTTGAAATTGAACTCAAATTGATGGTTAATTTCACTCCGGCGCGTTTTTAGCATGACCTAGACTATCAAGTAGTTTTAAGAATTTTTAGGGCAATTGACTCATGGTCGATTTTTTCGAGCTACAATGAATCCACTCGACACGTTAACGACTCTCGATTGTCATGAAAATCTCGATGACTCGATTACAAACACAGGGTACCAAAACGGCAGAAAAATCAAATTAGTGCCGATCGACAAGAATTTTCCAATTTAGTGAAGTCACCCATGATTGGCCACACATCTCGTCGAACCGACCTATCTCTGATCTCAATTCGATTTTTAACTGTGCCGTAATGACCTCTAAAGATGAGCACGGTTGATAAGTCGATTCTTAGTCGAATTCTCAAGTTTATTGCCTTAAAATTCCTTAATGGCTTACCCAGCTAGTCTAGTTATCTCGAGAATGATCAGCTCTGAGAATAACCCTATAGACGCATCAATGAAATGCCCGATTAATTCAATTGAAAAAAATACTGAAAATTCTGGATGTCACAAAAGATGAGGTTTTGTGATGAGGTAACATGTATAGGAAAGATTAAAAGGACTTGTTTTTTGAATCTATTGAAGGCAAAGGCAGTTGATTGTAGTGTGAAGTGAAAAGATATGTTTCTGCATTGCTCATCGAAGTGACTTGTTACTATCGATGCCGCTTCTACTATTTTTGCAGTCATCATGTGTTCTAGATGTTGATCGCTGGTATGTTTAGATCATCATACTACTGGGGCATTGGTAATTCCATCTTCTGTGGTTGCTGGTGGAAAATTACTTTTAGTATATCTAAGACCTCTCTTGCGTTGCAACTTCCTGTAGTGATTTTTTTGATTTTGTGATGAGACACAAAAAAGGTCATAAAACATTTTGCGGTGCTTGACACATTAATTTAGTAGAGCTCTCGTTAGCCAGCTCATTAGTTCCCGTGCGACATCTAGGACAAATTTAGTAGAATTTGTAATTTTTTTTCAACTTAGCAGTTGGCACTGCATTTCAGTAACTAAATTTGGTTATTGGGCTTTCATGACCCTTTTTTTTCGCGACAGAACTGGCTCTGATGAAGCAAAAGAGGCGTTGAAGAAACTCGGGGCTGGAGAAGTGTCCGCTGAGAGCCAATTAGAAGTAAATAATGTCAAGAGTCTACTGATATCATGCACCCATTAACCCATTCTACCATATTCTCATGCATGGACACACATCCATGTTTAACCATTGGCACTTGAGTTCTTTATTTACATCTAATTGACTTAATACTAGGGTGATCTAAAAGAACCTGCCCTTGGATTAAACTGTAATGGTGGCAATGCTACTTCCTTGGTGATGAAAATTTTGAGGTGAGACAAGTGTTAAAGTAGTGTTGAGTGCTTCCCATATCTTTCCGAAGAGAGCTGATTTCGTTTTGTTCTCAAGCGGGGAGGAACCATGGTGACATATGGTGGGATGTCTAAGAAACCAATTATGGTATCAACTTCATCTTTCATCTTTTAGGTAAATTAAGAAGCGGCGAACTAAATTTTCCGCCTACGGTTATGAGGTTATGTCAGTCAAGCCTTACATTTTGACCTGTCTATGTTTTGGTCTTGGTCTTGGTCAATGTCCTATGGTTTTATTTTTTGTCTAAACTTGGCCCAAAATCTCTGACGCAACCAAATTTGAGCAAAAAAAATTATTCCTAGAGTCAAGACTAAGAGGAACGTGAAAACCAATGCCTCCAAATATTCAATCGAGCAGGGAGTTTTTTTTTTTTTTTTTTTTTGGGGGGGAGGCAATGTAATTACCTGTTAAGAAATGAAGCAAACTATGGATTGGTGAGAAAATCATGCACGTGAGATCAAGAGATTATCCACGTAGATTTCTTAGGCCCAGAGAATCACTATCACTTGATCTCGTAATTGAAAGTAGTAATTGTGGCATAGCTCAGGTATCTTTAAGCCTGCAGTGGGTGCTGAACATCGGAAGAGAAACTTGTACCCATAGGAGGCGTTCTAATAAAATATCTAGAGCAAAGAAGAAGGCATAGAAACAATGGTTCTACCATTGTCTCCTTCTTGATTTCATTGTGATATCTCATGCTAAAGTTCAATTGTACCCATAGGAGGCGTTTTAGTAAAAGATCTAGAGCAAAGAAGGCATAGAAACAACGATTCTATTATTGCCTCCTTCTCGATTTCACTGTGATATCTCATGTTCAATTGTATAGTCAGTACTACTGACTTCTGGAATTAATTCCTAAATCATAAAGCACATCTGGAGTGTACGATAATGGTTGTTACAGTTTGCAGGATCTCTCTTTGAGGCGATTTTGGCTGCATAATTGGATGAGTTCAAATGATGTGACAGAGTAGAGAAGAATGATAGATCACTTGCTGGAACTAGTGCGTGATGGGAAGTTAAAATACAAGTATGTCTTTGGTAAACTCTACTCAAATTGTTGTATTTAGGTCTCCATATCTTTATAATAATATCCAATAGTATATATCGTCAAGATAGTGTGTTTCGATAGTGGATGTATATGAATTACTCCAAAACTACAGGACGGAGCCGGTTCCTTTTAGTGATTTCCACGTTGCACTGGATAAATCACTGGGGAAACTTGGAAGCCATCCTAAGCAAGTCTTAAAGTTCTAAGGCTACTGAATATTAAGGGTAGTGAAAAGATGGAAAAATTCTGCATCGTATCCTTCAAATGATCAGCTTGTTCTGAAGTTCCCATGCGTCGGATCAACCCGATATGATAACTATGTATCTTTTCCATCATCATCATCCCGATATGATAACTATGTATCTCTTCCATCATCATCATCATCATCATCATCTTCTCTTTTCATAAGTTATGCATCTTTTTCTGTTGAGGTCCCTCTTGTTGCTGCTTATTTCAGCAATTTACGTTCTGAATTTCTCTTGCATCATGCCTTCCAATCTAAAACTAATCTTGTGCTCCGCCAAAACATGAGGTCCGTCTACTCAATTTGGAGATCCAAACATCAGCCCTTTATGGTATTGGAAGGGTCCGGAAATTTTTCAAATTTTGCCAATTACAATTCTCATATACATGTAAGAAGGAACATTGGGATACTTACCAAAAATCATGTAAGCAAGATCGCATGCATTGAGAAAAGAGCAAGAAGAACCATAAATTGTTCATGTGATCTATCTAATTCAGATGGGATGCGGACTGCCTTCAGAGAAAGTCACGCATGAAACACGATAAGCAAAATCATGTGAAGACTAGCGAATGGAAGTTACTTTTTAAGATAAGGAAAACACACAATGGAAATATCGTGTCAGCTTCCGAAGAATTGGCGATTGTTCAGTAATCACAGAAAGAAAAGGTACCTTTCGTCTAGACAATGTCTAGAACTGTACTCCTCTCTTAATAAAAAGTTGACCGCCTCCCCAATAGTATCCACCACTTGTACGGGGTAAACATAAAAGAGTTCAACCAGGATGAGCGATTTTCAAATTCATTTTCAACCTTAGAAAATTTAGAGAGAAAACAAATTCCCCGTAAAAGTGGCTTTCCATTATGTACAACTTTGAAATACTGACATCTTGCTAGGCCGAAGAGGGAAAGGGTTCGTTCAGTCATGTTTCACCCCACCAAGTTAGAATCTACCGATCACCTAGAGCATAGCAAATCAAGGTATATGAGTACTTGGAAGATCATTCACGCTAACACATCAAAAAACTTAAAGTCATGTTTGGTTAATGGTCATGGAATCGTGAAAGGAATCCCAAACTGTAAAATCAAAGAGGACAATAGTTGGGAAAATGTCCAGGTATCTTATGTGGTCCTTCATTCTATTGCTATCCCTAGTTTTCTGTTATTCGCTTTGCATATGTTGACTGGAGACACATTCTATTTCTCACATGTACAACATGATTATTATGTCAAGAGATGGGCTTCATTCGGTGAGCAAAGGTCAATATGGAATTCCACTGTGACCCCAACCTAAGAATAGAATTTCTGAACCAATCTGGTAATTTATTTTTTTTATTTCAAAAAAATTTAATAAATATTTTCCTAAAAATGATTATTTATATCGCTCAAAATAATTATTTAATAATAAATATTTTTATTATCTATAGTAATTTATATTTAAAGATTTTTATAAAAAGTGAAAATATTTTTAGTTCATTTATTTCTATAAGCAATACAAATGATTATTTTTAGGAAGAATATTTTATTAATCATTCTCTTAATCAAAGATACACTCCTGTTATATAGTCCCATCTTCTTAATTGAATTAATTAATCACCCAGGCCAAAAGTAAAGCAAAATCTTTCGGGCTCTAAATAGGCAATAATACTCTTTTCATCAGCCAACATTTAGTTATTCTCATGGACCAATACCATATGTTTTTATGGTCGTTGTAGTCAAAAAGGGGATTGGAAATTAGAACACCTTTTGAATGGAGGAGATTATGTAAAGCCAAAAGAAGCGACATGGATGGACCATTTTTCTCAACGGGAGTCCATTTTTTTCCAAATGTAAATGCTGTAGCAGAAGTATCGCTTGTCACTTCCATGTCATCAACAAGGCTATCTAATCATTCATTGTCTCCTTAAAAGATAATGATCACACGCTTCTGTTGGCCGGCAATTAGTACACTGTTAAACCGTCATCATTGACTTATCTTCCCTAAAGGTGGCAAATGGGTGGGTCAAGTCGAGTATGAGTCGAGTCAAAAATGGATCGACCTATATTTGATCTATTTAACCCATATTTGACATATTTAACCCGTTTTGATCCATATTCTTGTAGTAAAAATCTAGTGACCCATATCGACTCGACCCGACCCGTATCCAATCCATACCCGACCCGACTTGTATTGCTAAAACCTATTAATATTCTAGGAAAACCCACTTATATTATATGCTAATTGGATTAAAACTTCAAATATAATTTTTAATCGAATTTTTAATTTTTTAAATATAATTTTTAATTATTTTTATTTTTTAAAAATATAATTATCATTTTTAATCGAATTTAATCATTTTTTTATTTTTAATCGACCGCCGACGAGCTCGAGCCTTGCCTCACCTGTCGCCGGCCGGTCATCGCCCGTCGGCCGCCGGCTAAGGAAGGAAGAAAAGGAAAAAAGAAAAATAATTGAAATATGAAAAATAATTATAATTTCGATTTTTTATAAATAAAAATTATAAAGTTAAAAAAGGCCATGGGTTTAAACTTTAAGGTGGGTTTCCTTTCCTAATAACCCATTTAAACCAATTTCTTTTTGTATTTTACTTTCTTAGACCCATTTTTAACCCATATTTAACTTTCATTTGACCCATATTTAATTTTCACTTGACCCATAATATGGGTTTATGACCCATTTTGTCAGCTCTAATCTCCCCCGTTGGGTGCTTAAATCAAAAGATTAATATTCTGAAAAATCCTAAACTGGTAGATCTATGATAAATTTATCCCAAATTAATTTTTTGACGATCAAAAATCCTAAACTAGTACATACTTGACAAATTTACCTCAAACTAATACACTTATGACAAATTTACCCTATATTAGTTTGCGTTAAATTTTACTGTTATATTATTAAATTAAATGACACGTAACAGTTGACTAGTATACCAATTTGGGATTTTGCTCTCCATTTGTAACATTTTATAATTTTTGTGAATTTTTTTGTGGTATTAATCCAATTTAGCATGGGGTATATTTATTATAAATGTACCAATTTGGGATTTTTGGCGGTCAAATAAATTAGTTTGGGATAGATTTGTTATAAATATACCAATTTAAGGTTTTTTATCGTCAATCGGGGTAAATTTGTCATAGGTGTATCAGTTCGGAGTTTTTCATTATCAAAAAAATAGTTTAGAGTAAATTTATTACAGGTGTATCAGTTTGCGATTTTTCAGGATATTAACCCTAAATCAAAATAAAACCAACGTTGTTTTATTGTGTCACGGTATCGTTGTTAGAGTTAAACAATTGGAATGGAGTACCATGTTAGAAAATTCTAGGAGACAGCTGATATTTTATTGCATTTTCCCTCATAAGTCTAAGACTATATTAATTTAGTCAAGAAATTTAAACATTGATAGATTTGGGCCTCAGTATAATAATATTAGGACAGATTGTGCAATTATCTTGAGATATGACAATTCAATTTTTTCAACCCCATGCTCACACTCAACTCAATGCAATATATATACTCACATCAAACTCGATTCAACTCTAAGATTAAAAATTAAATTACAGTGTAAACCTTCTAACTCCATCTCAAGTTCTCATAAAAAAATTCAAAAATAATGATTTTTTTTCAAATGTCCTTAGTAAAAACCTTTAAATTATTAACAAGATTGCAAGCCACGTGATTGTAGTATTACAAAATTTGACACCTCCAACAATGGCAACCCATAGTGTTAGGTCCAAATCCATAAAAGAGTGGGTGAAGTGCTTTTATATATATTTAAAAATATTGATCTTTCTAGAACCAGCCCCTTATTTATTTTTTTTATACGCAATTAAACTGGTAGTTTGTAAAAAGGAACTTATAGAATTTAGGGAAAGAGAAATTGCAGAAACTCTTTATAGAGTTTCAATTAGGATATGCCTTCTCTTCCTTCCAGTTATAGCAGCCCAGTCAGGTTGAAATCCACCACTTGAGCCAATAGTGCAAATGCCAAGAACTTTTGTACCACGTGGACTCAACTCCTTCGACGGCTATGTCACTATAGACTAAATAACTATTAGATCTCTTCCAATAGCTATTCTCGCACCTTATGCAGACATATTTTCCCAAAATTATCAACCACACTTCTAATTGTTTACAAGTAATCATTCGCATACTTTGTCTCTTACCTAAACAATTGTATTCTCTCTAAGTACAACCACTTCTTCCGTGTGTATCCAAATGATTTCGGCACCCTTGCTAACTTTTAGGATCAAAACTCAATTGACTACAAATGCTCAATGTAATATATAGGCAAAAGAAAAAAAGAAGGAAAAGAAAGGGTTTGAAAAATCAACAAAAGAAGCCGAACGAAAATAGTGGAAGCTTCGGCTGTTTTAAAGAGAGGAGAGAGGGAGGGCTTCAGCAGAAATGAAAACAAGATAAATGGAAACAGGGGAGAGGAGAGAAAGAAGAGAAAGGAAAAAAAAGGGGAAAAAGAGAAAAAATTTTGGCATGCTCACTATCCGAACACCTCATCAAGCCGACTCAAGTTGGTTTTGCAACACTGGTAAGAGATCGAAATCTTAATTCATCTACTTGAAGCAATCATCGCAATTAGGGCTCGAAATTCGAATTTCTTGGATATTTGTGTGGCGAAGCCCAATTTTTTAGTCTTTAAGCTGCATATTTTTATAGAAATGGTACTTTGAGAAGTTGTGAAGCTATAGCATCTTACGGATCGTGATTTGAGCTTGCGGTTTGTCCGGAACAGAATTTTAAAGTTGGGGGCACATTCTAGAACTGTAGCGAACAGTAACTTTGAGCCTTTTTTTTTGTTGTTTTCAATGCTATTTTGGGGCGGCTGAGTTGGGGCAGTTGTAGTACGTCAAGAGAGCTTTCTAAAGACTGTAAGACGACTTAAAATGGAATTTTGTGGAGGAAGTTATGGCACGACAAAGTTGGCGCATGGGCCGCGCCTAGAGGAAAACAATGGGTTTCCGCCAAAATTTGAGCTTTTGTGATGCATATGTGTCATTTCATCAACACATAGGCCTAGTATGGGCGAGTCCTTATAAGAATATCATTTTTACTTACCCTTTTGATATTATTTTTCTGTTAATCATTAGGGATCCGAGTGCGTTGGTTCGAGTAAGCGTTGAAGTTAATTTTTAGCTTTTCCCAGGTGAGTGACACTATTTCTTATTTGTATTTTAAACTCATGTTTTGAGAAATATGATGGATCATATATTCTATGAGTTGATAAAAAGGCATATCTTGTTGCATAAAATAAGATTGAGCTATTACCTAAGTAACACCGACACTGACATGCGACACGCGACACGACAAGACACGTCGACACGTCATTTCTATAAAAACAGAGGATTTCGACACGTTGGGACACATTATATATTAAATATATATTTTTATATTTATGATTATTTCAATCAAATTAATTTTTATCAAATTCATAAATAAATAAATAAATAATTAATTAATAATTAAAAAACCTTGAATGAATATACACTAAAAATATTAATCCGCCATATATTAATATCATTCATTGCTTTAATTTGACAAATTCAACTCTATTTCAATAATTCATAAAATTTGGAGGAAAAAACAAGTGATCCATATTCTAAACTCACATGTTAGATATGTTGAAAGAGAGAAAAAAAAAAAAAAAAACTTAAGAGGAGAATTGTGTATCATGGGAAGTGGGAAATCTAAAGAAAAAGAATACTAGGTTTTTCTTCTTTCTCAATTTATTATTTTTATTATTGTGTTTTATTTTTTCATATATTTTTATATATATGTTTTTTTTTGTGACCCGGGAACCCCCGCACGGCTAATGTTAACCTCTTGTTTATTGAATTTTATATGTTAACCTCTTATTTATTGAATTTTTAAAATTGTTCTCAATATCGGAATCACATGTCGGAAATTTGTATGTCATAATTCCAAAGTGTTGAGAAAGTTGACCAGGTGTTAGATTTTTCAACACGTGTTGATCGAGTGTCGAAGAGTATCCAAAAATGTCGAAGAGTGTCGAAGTGTCCGACGCGACACGAAGGATTTTGAAGAGTGTCAGTGCTTCATAGGCTATTACTGCCATTTTGTTATTTTAAAGAATGAGTTATATTTCAAATTCGATTTGAATGGTTGTTTGAAAATGATTTGTGAAATTCTTTATGAAAGAATCCTAAGACATTTTGAAAAATGCTTTGATATTTATATATCAAATTTTGAGTTGTGATATGACTTTTCTTCTAATGTTGGATTACTGGATATTGTGATTGATGGTTGGTGCTCAATGTCTTTGTGAACCCTGAGAGGTGTATGGATATGCGCATACTAATCAAGGATATTATTGTGGGCCGAGCCACCAGCTAATAATAGGTGGAGACCTTGTCAATTAGGGAATCTTGGTCGTCTTGTCACGGGCATTACGCGTGATCATGGCTAGGCATTTGAGCATGAATTGGTCAATGGAGTGGATCATTGATATGTGATTTGAATTTGATCGATGAAATGGACCATCGATGTATGGTTTAATAAGATTAATCAATAGAATAGACAATTGATGCATGTTTTATGAGGTTGGCCGATGGACTGAACCATTGGTATATTCGGTATTTGAGTTATGATTATATATTATGTTAAAGTGAATTATGTTTGCATTTTAAATATGCATAGTGAGTTCTCAATCCATTTAAAGGAAATGTGTTACTCACTGAGCCATGATAGCTCACTCCTCTCATCTACTTATTTTTCAGGTTCTTCGGCAAGTTGCGAGTAGGTGTGAGTGTTCGTTCGGAGATGACTTTTGTGGCGGAAATTTTTTGGCATGACTTGTGCATAGTTTATAAGTTAGTCTTTGCAGGAGATATATGTTTTAGTTCGATGGATTATAAAAATACTCTGATATTGTAACCAAATGTCATTTTGTTAAGTGTGTGTGTGTGTGTGTGTGTGTGTGTGTGTGTGTGTGTGTCAGAAATTTTTCGCATGACTTGTGCATAGTTCATAAGTTAGTCTTTGCAGGAGATATATGTTTTAGTTCGATGGATTATAGAAATACTCTAATATTGTAACCAAATGTCATTTTGTCAAATATGTGTGTGTGTGTGTGTGTGTGTGTGTGTGTGTGTGGAAACATATATGTTGGTATCAGATTGAATTTTGGTTATGTTGCCCTTTATCTTTTGATTTGTGAATGCCCTTTTTCTTGTGAATTGGGATGTAACACTCAATGTGCTTTGATTTTTCTTGTTGCAAGAGCACTCAATGACAAGCTACATTTTACCTGTGGTTTGTCCTTATAGGCTTCCAATAAAAACTCTCCTGTTTCAACGGTCCGATTCAAGTTGATTGTAGAATGAGTTTCACTTCATCACACAAAAAAGAGACGTTAGAAGGGATATCTAGAAATAATTAGCAAATGGAAAAATCAGAATGATAAAGAGAGTGAGCAGAAGTTGGTAAGTTTACAAATTTACTACAATTTTGTGAGATCTATTATGGCATTTGCAATTTATATGCAATAATTGTAAAATTTCTGAAGAGTTGGTTATTCATTAATTCATTTCGAATTGGCAATAAAATTAATGGTCATGTTTTTCTTTTATCGACTGTACTAGATATTGATGTTGGCTGGGTCCAACTGCGTGGGACCCAGCTAACATCAATAAATAGAAGAAAGAAAAGTCAAAAAGCAAAAAGGAATAGAGAGATCGGCTGCTTGTTGGGGAGAAAGAGATGAGAGCGCGAGCACGCGGAGAAGATGGTAAAAGAGCTGCGGCTTCCGGTCCGGATCGGAAATCCAGGCGTCATCGGAATTGGCTAAAATTCCAGTATATTAATTGTAAGATCAAGAAAGACGAGTCGATCGACTTTGTTTATTCAAAACCTTCTCCAAATTACCTCCCCTTTCACCTATTACAATAAGGATTTCTTACTTCACTTATGTTAGTCTTCTTTTTTATAATAAAACCTTTGTGTAAGTTGAAAGTTTTTGGGCCGTTCGTGATTTTTTTAGCATTGAATTTTCTATGTAAAAATTGCTTGTCTTTTTTAATCATGTTGGCATTATATTAACTCGTTACGAAACTGTATTGCAAGAATATATTGCCAGTTATTATTGAAATTGAGTCGATTTTGGTTCATTTTTAAGGGAAGAAATTAATTCTGAATTAGGTTAATTTTTGATGAATTGTTGCCGGTGCACTCCAACTGTGTGTCAATAATCTTGGAAATCCATCAAGAAAGGGCAAATTTCCGCACTTTCCTTTGATTGACCCTGCACTCAGTGCCGAAAGCTTGCGTCAGCCGCATCTTTGATTTTTGGTCTCATCGACCAATGGCATTTGATTTTATGGTCTCCGTCGTCGTGGAAAAAATATGATTTCTGTCCCAATCGCGTCCTCATCAGCATCCTTGATTTTTTTTTTTTTTTTTTTGTCTCATTGGCCATCAGCATCTGATTTTATGGCCTTCGTGGTTGTGAAAAAAATATGATTTCTGTCCCAATCGTGTCCTCATCGGCCCATGGCATTTTACTTGCATTTCCAAGAGCTACTCCATTATTGCCTCGAACGTGTTGACGCAGCTACGTTCCACGGCTTTTAGCCATTTTGTCTTCACCTATCGGAGGGATGATCCATTCAAAAAAGTTGTCCAGCAAATTCCTTGTTCTCCCCCATTTTTTTAAGTTGATAATTTTATGCTCAAATGAAAATCCTAATCAGCTACTCCTGATCAAATATTGCTATTTCCCTCTCCTCTTTCAATATAGTCCAATTCGAGTCGATAGCAAAGAGAAAAGAGGGCATGTCTCAATAACAATTGTAGAGCGCTTCTGTGCGTACCATGTTTATAGATCATCAGCAAATGAAATATCTAACATAATAAGGAGAGCGAGTAGATTGGTATCAACTTCAATTGAACACTGCAATTTGGAACCCAAATGTTTATAGAGTTCAAGTTAAAGAGATCTTTTTGAGATTTTTTTCTTTACTTGTTTATAAAAGTTAAACAGAAAATATGTTCTAACAAATAATTCGTCCCTTCCCTCTCCCTCGACAGACAAGCATCTACAAATTCCACAGAGCTTTATTAAGTCAATTTCATCTATTTTCATAATATTTTAAAAATTCGAATGGTATGTTCACCAAGCAATTTTGGTCTTTTGTTTACTTTGATTCTCATGGATTAATAGAATTTGATTTTATGGTGTTCGTAGTAAAATACTATTGACTTTCTGATTCAGCCATGTTCTCGCAGACCCATGGGATTTAAATTGGTTTTCTTATAACCACTCCATTACTTTGTTAAGAACATCCAGTCAGAGAGAGAGGGAGAGAGAGAAAGAGAGAGATCCACCAAGCAGAGCAAGCTATTGCTATGGTGAGCTCAGATGCAAGAACGTCATGGGGAGCGAATATCAAATGTTTCTAAGTTTTAGAGGATCCAACACTCGCATTAGACTCAGTGACTTCCTCTATCATAACTTAACTTATGTTGGAATCTGTGTCTTTTGAGATCGAAGAGCTACGCGTTGGTGAAAGGATTGACAGATTGCTTCAACGAGCGATCGACGACTCCAAGATCTACATACCCATCTTCTTTAGAACTTATGTTTCAAGTCCATGTGTTTTCACGAGCTCGCGCAGATTGTAGAATAATCCAAATAAAAAGGCAATAAAGTGATCCTTCACCCGCGACAAGGCCAGAGTGAGGCTAGCCTCGCCCAAATCTGGGAGAAGCCACCTTGCTCGTGACTCTGGGCAAGAGTTGTGACCCTCGCCAGCCATTCAAGGAATCCAATGAGGAAGAAGATGAGAAAGAAAAGAAAAAAGAAAATTTAATTAAAAAAATAAAAAAATTTGTCATGTCAACGTTAGTTGAACGCTGACATCCATATTAGTGTCAATCGATCAAAATTAATCAGATGAATTGAATTGATATCAATATAAAAGAATTTGTGATTGAATTAATTTAATTAAAATATTTATAATTGCATTAATATCAATATTATAGATTTAGGGCTTTTTTTATCATTTTTCATGGCTATCGCATCAACAAACAAACAAATGGAGAAAATTATGGAGATGCAGGTGCCCCGCCGACCAACAGAAGCACGTGATCATCATCTTTTAACGAGAAAATGAATGATTGGATAGCCTCGTTGATGACATGGAAGTGACAAGCGGTAATTCCACTAGGGCATCTACTTCCGGAAAAGGATGGATTCCCACTTTTTTTCTTTTGTACATTGGCTTACAAGCGCAAGTGAGGCATTAAATTCCAAAAAGAAAAAAAGGCCTATCGACTTATGTCTTTGTTCGGTGCTTAAATCATGTCACGGTGTTGTCCTTATACTTAAGACAGCCGAAAATGACTGAAGTGCCATGTTATATACATCCGACGGGACTTAGCTGAAATCTTTTATTGCAATTTTTCTGATAAATTTAAGGCTACATTGATTTAATTGAAGAGTTTATATCTTCATAAGTTCGAATTTCATTATAACAATTTTAGGATAGATTGTATAATTATCTTGAACATATGACAATTTAGTTTTTTCAATCCCATGCTCGCACTCAACTCAAAACAATATATATACTTGCATTAGACTCGATTCAACTCTAATGGCAAAAACTAAATTATAGCGTAAAGTTTTACAATCCATCTCAAATTCTGATAAAAAAAAAAAATTCAAAAATAATGATTTATTTCTTTTTCTTTTCTTTTTTATACATGATTTTTTTTTTAAAAAAAATATTGACCAGGCTTGCAAGTCACATGATTGTGGTATTACAAAATTCGACACCTTTGACACGCAATCCATATTGCTAGGTCCAAATATATAAAAGAGGCAGTGAAGTGCCTTTTTATGTATGTAAAAATATCAATCTTTCTAGAACCAGCCCTTTATTTAAAATTTGTTTTTGTATACAATTAAACTGATATTTGTAACAAGAAACTTATAGAGCCTAGAGTTTTCAAATAGGATATGCCTTCTCTTTTAGCTCCAGCAGCCCAATCAGGTTGAAATCCACTACTTGAGCCAACATTGCAAATGCCAAGAACTTTGTATAGCATGGACTGGATTCTTTCTATGATTATCTCACTATAAACTAAATAATTATTAGATCTCTTCCAATAGCCATTCTCACACCTTGTGCACAAAGCGCAATAGACACATGCTCCCCAAAATTATTAACCACGCTTCCAAGTGTTTATAAATAATCATTCGCATAGTTTGTCTCTCACTTAGACAATTGCATTCTCTCTTAGTACAATCACTTCTTCCATGTGTATACAAATATTTTTGGCACCATTGCTAGCTTTTAGGATCACTACTTAGTAAAGAGATAGATCTCAAGAATGCTCGATGTGCTTCAATTTTTCTTGTTGCAGGCACTTGATGGTAAGCTACGTTTAACTTGTGGTTTGTCCTTATAGGCCTCCATAAACAACTCTGTGATTCAACTATTTCCTCACCGTCCCATATCATTTGATTGTTTTACTCGTATAACCACTACCTATTTTTTTTTCATGACGTGTTGTCGTGGCCACCTTCTACAACTCTCAACCATTTCATTTTCACATATCAAAGAAATGACCTGCTCAGAAACTTTATTTAGAAAAAATCCTAACTATTAAACCGCATCGCTGACCTCCCTCCTCTTTTTCTTTAAGGTAGCAATTTTACGTTCATATGAAATATCCTAAATAACTACTCCTGGTCAAACATTCCTATTTGACTCCCTTGATTCAACCATCCGATATGAGTTGAAATGCAGAATGAGTTTCATTTTCGTCACATATAAAAGGAATTTTGAGAAAGAGTATTTAAAGATCATCAACAAATGAAAAAAATCGAAATTATAAGGAGAGAAAGCAGAAATTGGAGCTTACAAATTCAGTACAATGCTGCGAGACCTACTATACTGTTGGCAATTTATTTGCCATGCTTGTAAAATTTCAGAGAATGTGGTTATTCACTACTTCATTTCAAAGTCGGTAAATTTCCAATGGTGTCGTTAAGTTTGGTAAGTCATCTGACAATCAAATTGACAGCCATGCTTTCTTTTAGGGACTGTACTGGATATTTCGGTTGGCCGGGTCCGCCTCTGTGGGGACCAGCTAACATTAATAAATAAAAATGAAAAGAAGGTGAAAAAAGTCAAAAAAGCGAAAAAGAAGAAAAGAAAGATGGGCGGCTCGTGCGCGGACTAGAGAAGAGAGGACAGAGAGAGGGCAGGCGGAGAAGATAGAAATCATGTGGTTAACATTTGATTAACTGAAAAAAAAAGATTTGATGTTTCAGTTTACTTATTGTTATCGGACCAGTGAAGATGTCATTGACAGATAAAGATGCATTCAGCTTTATCTCTTTTATTTTGGCACACCTGCAAGTTTTATTACCAAATTGTGTTCTCGTTTTTCTTTTCTTATTTTCTGTTCCTTTTTCCACTTTTTCTTTTCTTTCCTTCCATGAGAAAGTTCTGAAATTTTCAATGTTTGATGCATCGCAAACAATTTGTTCATCTTATGTAAAGGAAAAAGGATGTAGTCCTAGAGCATAGGTCATGTGGTCCAACAAGTTAACTTGGGGGGTATAAAGTTATTTTCTTCTACTCATTTAACCCATTACATATGATTACTCTCTCTCTCTATTTTTATTTTTGATAACTCATACCATACTTTTACTCAATCATCTATGATATACATTAAAACTTACTAGTTGAATCGATAAGTACCAATATAGAAGGTTTTGAGGTTGTGATCTATAAAATTTGACCTGATGAGACGTTTGTAGGCATGTACAATTTGAATAGAAGAGAAATAGCAGGTCAATAAACAACAAAAAGGAAAAGAGGAGAGGGAAGGCTTTGTCTACTTGATTTCACTAGAAAATTTTAATTGGATGATTTTTAGTTAATAGGACGAGGCTTTGTGAACCTGAAATGTGTTTTCATGAGTAATTCATTGAAAAACCATACCTTCTGCAAAGCATGGCCATCCAACCTAGTGTTTGATGGGTGGGGTGGTTATTTAGTTTAGCATTGTATAGGCCTGGTACTTTTTCGATACTATGACATTGTTTCTCATTTTCTTTTCCTTTTTCTTTTATTGTGTCATGAGGAAGATTATATTTTAAATGGATGTCAGACCCATGAAATATCCTATTAACCTCATATACCTAGTGAGGTTTGAGCTAAAACTCAGTTTGTTGGTACCAACATGAATTGTTTGCAGTGGTTAGTGAGGAAAACCGAACTTATGTTGTGCATATTACCCCCCACACTTTTTTCTATTCCTTAGATTTTCTATTCTAAAAAAAGCAATGGAAATCTAGTCGGTGGATGATGTATTTCTACATCCTCCTTATTTTTGGGCAGTTTGAAAGTCACTTAAAATAGGAATCAAAGTAGTCGATCACTCCAGAATTTATTTTTCAATCGTGAAGATTTTATTTCAGGTAGAGTGTAAAGTCAATTTCTGCCACTCTTTTGACTTTTGATTCGTAGGTTGACTCTTTGCCTTAACTTCCACAATAATTTAGCCGATTGTATGCTTGAAAAGTTCTTAATTTAGCTGGATAGGGAACAAATTAGTTTTCATCAAAATTGTGAAATACCTATGAAACATATTGTTTAATCATGCTTCTTGCATAACTATGCTAAATAGAAAGGGGAAAAAGGAAGAGGGAAGGCTTATATATTGATTTATAACTAGCCTTGGTCAATTTCTGGTAATAACATGTTTATCTATCTTGGAAGCTTTTATCTAAGGCAGATTAGGCACCAAGCACGTAAAAATATCTTATTTATCTCATGTAGCAGGTATAGTATGAGTTAATGACCAGGGAGATGTTGCTTCGATGTGAAAATGTTTGCATTTGGTGATGTGAGAAATTCTCATGAGATTCATAATTTTATATGATACTGGTTCCTTTTATATATAGATCATTTATCATATTTCAATCTCAACAAACGCAGTTAGACCTATATATTTGACTTTCATAAGTATCATTCAAGAAATTTAGAAGAGCCTCTATTTGTGTTCTTGCATATAGTATACATCGACAGAGATTAAACACAGAGACATTAGTTGATATGTATTACTGGTTGGTTTGATTGCATAATTTTATCATCTTATTCATTTTTTCAAACTTTCTTGCAAGATTGATTGAAGTTTTATTTTTCAGGAGTCGTGCTTTGATTGGATATGTTCATGTTTCGGAGGAGGCTTGGAAATTTTGAAGACGACTCGCATCATACTTGTCAGCATGCAGGGATAAAACTATCACATATTTTTAGTGGGGTCAATGCCCTAAAGACTGTAAGATAAGGTATTTCATTTAACAAAAAATTTATAAATATGCGATCGAGCTATTTATTGATTTGAAGTAGTTTTTCTACGCAAAGTCTGACTTGAAATCGACATTTTGACATTGAATCATGAATGTGAACAAAATTTGGTTTCAAATCCCTATGCTCAAGCTCAACTCAATATGGTATATAGGGCTCAAAATTGAACTCAATTGAACTCCATTATTAAAAACTCAATTCTACTCATTTGGCTTGTTACATAGGATGTTTCTTTCTATTTTTCCTATCATATACTGTACCTTCTGCATAGCCTGGTCATGCCATTCAATTGCTTTATCTTCCAACTCTATCAAGCCTCTTGTTTGATTGGTGGTGTGGTTGTCTAGTAGTGCAATGTCTAAGCCCGATAATTTTTTGATAATTGTTTATCTTTTTACTTTTCTGTTTTTTACGTCGCAAAGAAGTTTATAGTACATGGAAAGACAAGATACTAGTTTTGATTTCTTGCAAGTTAGCGCATGGTCCCTTAGAGGGCAACAAGGCTAAGCCTAATTCCATCGATGAACAATGGAAGTTACTAAAAAGGCAATGTGGGGTTTCATTAGGCATCATCAGTTGGATTTTATTTCTTTAGATAAACCATAAGGATCCCATCCCACTGCTCCTTTTGCTCTTCCGATTTCCATCTTTTGGCAATTGAAAACCGTAGCCACAACAACACTGATATAAATTAAGGAATCGTTATGCTAGCTGGATCCTATGAGAAACAATTAATGTCGTCTCATCCATTGATCGTCAAACTCTCAAGATCATGTTACAACCGTACTTCCATTCACTCACAGAACACTTCCTGGATATGTCCTTCCTCAGCACTTCATTTCGAGTTGGGATTAATAGTTTCCCCATACAGATTGGAGTACGAAGCCCACCCAAAAAATCAAATAAAATAGTCCGTTCTATTTTGCTGGTATCACCGGCAGACTTAGTCCCGATGATTCTCTTCGGAATATGAGGCAATAATAGAGCAAATCCGTCAAACGGTTCTCCACCAAGAGTAGGAACTCTTTTATTATGTATGCTAGATTGATTGGTCAATTTACGACATTGTATAGAAATTATGCAAAAATACAAATAATTATAATTAATTATAATTGAAAATTTATTTATCAATGACCATAAAATTGCTCATGTATTATAAGAAGAAATTTGAAAAACCCTCCAACACAGAAGTTATTCATCGCATTGAATCTCCAACATTGTATAGTAGAGCAAACGATCTATCACCATGCATCATTCAAGTTTCACACAGAAACATAAATACAAGCTTCTAAATTCATAAGCATACAATAAGATAAGAAAGACTATTGTAATTTCTATCTCATTTATTGTCTAGATTAGACAAGTCGGTACTCTTCCATGCTTGCACTTCTCACCCCACTGTAGCCATTGCCACCCCCACACTTCCGTCGCTGCCGCCTTTGCCTTTGCCGCCGCCTCCCTCGCCGCCTTTGCCTCGTCGCCGCTTCCTTCCCCGCCGCCTTTGCCTCCGCTGCCGCCTCCGCCGCTTCCTTCCCTGCCGCCTTTGCCTCCGCCGCCGCCTCCCCCGCCGACTTTGCCGCCGCCCCTGCATTTGTCGCCCGCCACCGCCCCCGCCTTTGCCTCCCCCGCTTCCGCCACCGCCTTCGCCGCCTTCCCTGCCTCCATCGCCGCCACCGCTGCCTCCGTCACGCCGGCTGCCGCCGCCACCTTCACTGCCTCCAGATGCAGTAGAAAAGGAAACCACAAAGCATGATGACAATAATGACTACACCAACAATAACCCACGTTGGAATGTTATTGTCATTGGATGATACGGAATTCGGATCAATCCATGCCGATGGAGGAGGAAAGTACTGGAAACTTGGATGAGTTTGTGGATAGTTACTATTCTCCATCAAGAAAACTCTATGGAGGTAGTTCAATGCGAGTGGTGAGTCTACAAACAAATTATGAAGCATCAATCCAAGAGCCAATTTACTCTTTTATCATGATGAATTGATCATATGGTTCAAGTGCGAGATCGAAATGATTCAAGATGGAATTCAACGAGATATAATATGAGTGGAAGTAGGTGCTTGCACATATACCTTCACAAGAAGAACCGAGCAAATTGGTGAATGATGTTGCGCCAATGCTTATGCGACCTGCAAAGAAATGAGAATTTTCACCTAGTGGAGCATAGCCCTATATATGCCCCGCGCTGCTCCCTCCCTCATGGGGTGGGTTGGGTAAGTGTTTTAATCAATGCATCACCTCTCTTTTTTGAGGATGTAGTGTAATAATTGAAGCATCTGGACAAAAAGTTGGGAAATTTTATTCATGTGCCAAAGATCGTAAAAATTATCAAAAGAATCATAAATCTATTACAATTGTACTAATTCAATTATAAATATTTTTTTAATTAATTGAGTACTAAATCTTTTATATTTATATCAATTCAATTCGTTTGGTCAAAATTGGCTACCCAACACTAAAATGAACACCATCGATGCTGACGTGGATAATTTTTAATAATATTTGAATATTTTTTTAATTTGTATTCCTATTTTTCTTTTTATATTGTCATTTTTTTTTTCCTTTTCTCTTTCTTTCTTTTTTTTTTCCTCACTCCCTTCTTCCTTCGGCTGGTCGCCAGCGACCACTGGAAATGAAGCTCCAGGAAGAACGGGACAAACTTCAACTACTGTCCAGGCTCAATCAGGTCTTCATGTTTGTTGTTCTGGCCCGGGAATTAGGCCCATTGAAATGATACATGTGTTTGACTATTCTGACTATTCACAGTCTAAGGTGGTAAGATTTTGGTGAAGGGCCAAGAAAAACAATCATGGTCCAAAATGAGAAATTATTATATACTTTACAAAACATGTGACTCGATATCATCTTGATCATTAATCCAATAGATCTCGCTATGGCCCCGGGATCAATTGTTGAACTGGTTTCAACATGAGATTTATAGAACATACAGTAACATTTCATGCACAATGGAATTACAGACGTGACCTAAAAAATAAATTCACTCTACTATCCAAAATAAAGTCCAGAAAAACTTATTTTAGAGCCAACCTACTAAGAATATAAGAGACCCACTGCCAATTCGTTTCTATTTCGAGCATTGTAAAAACGCAGGAAAATGTTCTAAGATCCTCCTGAACTTAAACTGTCTTAGATGGACACATTAAAAAGCCACTAATCTCACTCCTCGCGTTGGTCTATTCTTGTTTACATCTCTCTTATATGGTCATGGGACTCCTGTCCGAACAATTTTAAAAAACAGCCATGTCGCCAGCTAATAAGAACGATGGAATTAAACGATGAAACGTGGGAAAAACGACGTAATGGCAAAGTCCGTCGTCTCGTCGTTGCCGGCCACGATGGTGTGTGTTTAGAATCTTATCCTTCCGACTTGATTAGCCATCACATCGTTTTTAACCCCCAACTTTTGGACTCTTGGGTCTGTCGCTATCCCTGCGTCGCAATAATGATCCAATGCCACAAGAAAAGACCGCTGGATCGATCCGACAAATGCATAAATTGAATCTAATAAAAAATCAAGTCAAATTGACATATTTTATTCATTTTGACTCATTTTCATACAATAAAAAAATCAACTGACTCGTACACGACTTCACTCATATTTAACTTGACCTATAAATATAAAACACTTCCATATTTAACCTAATTTAAGAAAATTCATACTTAAATTAAAGTGAGAGTAAATTATGAATTTATTTGACACCCATATTATTTTAAGTTTAAATCATTCATATAATTAAAAAAAAAATAGACTTATAACCCATTTTAATAGGTCTCTCATCAAATAAACATGATATCCCAACATTTGTGGAAAATTGTCCCAATTATGTCACGTTGCATATACATGTAAGAAGGAAGATTGGGACATCTCCCAAAAATCAAGTACGTAATCGACATTGCATTGGTTGAGAAAAGAGCAAGAAGAACCATATATTATATGTTCAATTCTGCTTGATTCAAATGGGATGCTGCCTACCTTTGGGGAAGGACATACGTGAAACGCAATAAGCAAAATGCACATAAGACTAGTGACTAATAGTCACTAATAAAGATATGGAAAAACACAGAATGGAAAGATTATGTTGAATTCCAAAAATTGATAATGTTCAGATCCCACAGAAAGAAAAAGGCATCTTTTGTGTCAAGAACCGCTCTCCTTTCTCAAGATAAAGTCGACGGCATCTTCCAAAGTGTCTACGACCTGCATAGGTAAACGTAAAAGAGTTCAATTGGGGAATTTTCGAATGCACTTTTAATCTTGGAAAAATTGGAGAGAAGACATATTCCCCATAAAAGTTACTTTCAATTGGGCATATTTTGGAAATACTGACATTTTGCTATGCTGAAGAAGGAAAAGGTTCAGTCATGTTTCATCCAACCAATTTAGAATTGACCAATCACCTGGATTATAGCAAATCAAGGTATGTAAGTATGGGAGGATTATCCACAATGACAGCTCAAAACCACTTGAGGCCATGTTTGGTTCATTGCCCTGGAATCATGAAAAGGAATCTCAATCTAAGCAATCCAATTCCTAGATGTGTCGTTCATTCTCTATTGTTTGATTTCAATATACAAATGGAGGGAGAAATGTCTGATGTGAGATGCAAAGTGAGGTAAAATCATGTCAGAAATGGAATGTGAAATATTTCTCCAATCAACATATCCAAAGTGGCTAATGAAAAACAAGGGATAGAAATAGAATGAAGAACCACATACGATCCCCAACAATTTCCCAATTATTGTCATCTAAAATGATCATACAATTCACACAAGCATTTCACAAACACATTACATATAGCTCCTCAAGATATCATGAGTCAAGCATTTCACACATAATCTGCAACAATGAAGATAAAGCCATTCCCATGTAACTTCTGTTCAATTAATGTCTCGAATTTGAATTTGGATAACGATTTGTTAAATCGAATTTATTGATAAAGATTTCTCAAGTAGATTTCAAATTGGATGAAGAATCCCTTCTTTTTTTGAATTCTTTATAGTTGCACAAAGGAGTAAATAAAATAAAAAAAAAAAGGTAAATTTTAAAAAAAAAAAGGGTTATCTACTTTTTTTTTTTTTTTGCATGCAGAAGAAGGCAGGTAGAAGAAGATCGATATTGGAGAAAAGAATCCAAGGTGGGGCCAAAGTCAAAGTTTTGACTTTGGGCACACACAATATTAAAGGCATGTTTTCAGCGGAAAAGGAAAGTGAAGCCCTACCAAAAAAAAAAAAAAAAAAAAAAAAAAAGCTGCACATCCACACGTATAGACACCGTACAAGCCTTGAAGAGGTAGAGAACGCGAAGCTATACGTACGGGAGAAGAGACAGATGCCCAGTTTTTGTTTTGGCATACGTAGAGCGTTTTATTTTGACCTTGAATGTCCGCTACTTAGAGCTTGAATGCATGATAATTTTGCCTAGTAAGTTTATGTCCAAGTGAATTATTTATTTATAAACATTTTGGGTTTGGACTTAAATCTAAGTGTGAAAAACACTCAAGCGTGTGAGCAATTGTAAACTCTAATTCTCTGATTATAGTGGATTATTTGTTATTAGCTCTCACCGTAGACATAAGTACCGATATTCGAACTAAACCACATAAATTTCCGATGTCCTTATTATTTCTCATTTATTTTTCTAGTGATTTTGCGTTGACATAAATTGCAAGATCCTATCGTTTTAGTATTATATTCCAACAACTTCAAACTACTTCACAATTGTTACCTCAAGCCATTGCGATATTCTTATCCTTATTGTTTTTTGAGTCAAAGACCCAATCACGAGAACAAATGGAGTGACAGCAACTCAGCCAAGTGTGTTAATGGAACTTTATATCCCCACCCAAGCCAACGTGATGTACGTAGTTGGCGTCTCCATTAACAGACCACACAAGTTTCACAATAGCTAGAGAGAGAAATAATTTCACTTAGTAGAGGAATGTGAGGGCCATGGAATCAAGAGGCAGGCGAAACTCCCATGGAAGGATTTGAAGATGATGAATGGAGAGAGAGAGAGAGAGAGAGAGAGAGAGAGAGAGTTCTGGCTTTCTAGGATTTGAAGATTTATGAAGCTCAAGAGTACTGAGCGTGTTGGGTTCGTGAATGTTTTTTCCTCCTAGGAATCCCAGTACCACCTCTACCCGAGCAATCCAGTTCTGCATTAAGAGTATCCGTTAACTAGGCACTTTGATTCTATGATCATAAATCCATCCATAGATGAGCTGCAATGGCATTCCATTTCCTGTTTATTACTCCAAGGTGAACCAAACAAGGCCTAAGTGATTACACGATGTACTATACTTCTGAATGTTTTCATGGTGGAATCAATGATCTGCAGTCTCAACCATGACTTTCCAGAGGATCATGTATCTAAAATCTCTAAACCAAAGAAGTGAACATGCACATGATTCGCTTACTTAAGAACCTACCATCAACTCACCCCAACGTACATGCAAGGAGAGATGAGAGAGACAGATAGAGAAATGTCTGGATTTTGTTAAGAGTACGAATACCAACCAAGTCCGCAAGAAGTTCTAAATGATTATCTTTTCCCTTGACTACCCCAGTCCTTGTTAATATAGAATACCAAGGATCTCCTGCCTGAAGGAGTTGTTATCAGTACTGGTGATTATGTCCGGAAATAAAATTACTGATATGATAAAATACAATTCTAAGTATGATATACACCGGTCGTGCGCCTCTAATGTTGATTTTTGGGTTATCTCCTATCATGTATAGTGTTCTGAAACAACGAATTCTGAGTATGTATAACTCTCCACATCTAGGTTGCTTAACAAAGATGGCATAAGATTCCTTAACAAGGTCTCAGCATTTCCATAGACAAATGGATTTGGCCTCCCATACAATGTATATGCCAGCAGAATGGGATGTATTCTGCAGAATAGGGACAAGTAAACAATGCATAACACAAGATTGAAGATTAATGCATGTCACTATGCTGCATTGAGATAAACTAGGCCCACAGGGATCTTATAGGCCATTCTTTAATTTTTTTCTGGAGAATATTAGATCAAACTCCATGCAGAACTAAACATTGAGAAGCTGAAACCTCACTATCTTACCTGTTATAGATTACTTCTAAAGCAATCCTGAAAGCTCCCATACCCAGACGCTCAGCAGGAAAAATAGCCTGCCTCTACACTTTGTCAGCTAGTCATCAGCCAGTCTTTAGTTCCACCAAGGCTTCAAAAACTCAAGATTGCAGCTGGCGTCACAAATGGCATAGCTTACCTGGTATTCGAGGTCATTATTTGCAAAAGACAGGTGCGGTCCAGCCTCCCTTCCAGGAAGCCATCCAATTCTCATTTTTAATGTACACAGACGGAGATAGATGATAACACTCCCTTTTATCACTTTTTCCAAACTAGATGTCAGCCCCCACTAGACTTTTAAAAAGATGATGACTAAAGTTGCAGAGTAGTTACTGAACAACCAAACAGAGCCTAGTGACTTTTGATAGTTCAAAGATTTAAAACTCGCGTGACGAAAAGCCCAGTATGGACTCGACAGCCGAATTAGATAATCTAAGAAAGGACAAGATCCTTTAGAGTGGTCATAACCTGAGTATCTCTGCTCCAGTCAACAGAATCACTGACTACAAATGCTGCCTGAACTCTCTGTGTTTGCACAGCAATTTTTCACTTTCCTATCATATTAGAAGTGCTATTCTGGTCAATGTCTGGCTTAGTTGTCCATCTCTTGTACGGTGCCAGTGGATCAATGACATCAAAGTAGCTAGTGTACTCATCAATTGACAGAACATTTCTGCATAGAAAAGATACAACCAGAAAGAGGGTCAACCAGAGAGAAATCGAACAGAATCAAGTTGTTGGAATTCACGTTCTGGGTGAAACAGTATTGAAAACACAGACAACTACAATGATTTAAGGAGAGGACTCCTCTGCGATCACTCAAGTCCCCGAGAACTTGAGTGCTTTTACTAACATTGCTTGTTCCTATGTATTACCTAGACATTAAAGTAATATCCATCAATATCAGTTTTATTAAATACATATCTTTATCCCTATTGCCAAGCTCTCTCTCTCTTCACCTCCCCCCACCCACGCACCTGCATGCACAAGCAAGTAATTGAGACATTGCTGGGTACATTTGCAAACCTAGAGAAGTGGTCCAAATATTTACTTGTATCCATATTCAGACATCACAGCAGCAGGTTCTCCTTTGCCAATAGCAACGACAAGTCCGTTCTCGAATCTGTGCAAAAACCTCAATTAGGAAACAGATGAATAAAAGAGAGAAGCATATTCGTTAGTAAAACAGAAAAGCCTATTCAGAATTCTCTTAGAATAGTTAGTACATGCATGCGCACTCTTCTATGTCTTTTCAATTCATATAATATAATATAGGCAGTGCATTTCCCTAGTTTCCAAGAAGAAAGCACACGAGATGAAGATATTAGATGTGTTATTTGATATCCACGTACACATACAAGATGTGTGCATTCAATAAAGTCCAATTTCACAGTTTTGAACCTACTAAATTGTGTACCCATAAATAATTCTTGTACATGAGAATTCTTATTAAGCTAATAATACACATGCACAATATTTTATTTCATGATCCCAGATTTTAATAATCATGAGTGAGATAGATGAAAAAAGCAAATGTTATCGAAAATGCTTGGTCCTGATTTACATTAGCATGCCACATTTCTCATTGGACATTGGTCATGGAGATAATCCAACAAATCCTTACCTATTTTTCAGTTGTAGTGTGTGGCCCTGTATGACCTGCAAATTATCTTGGTCAAAATATGAGAGAAAAACGAAACAAAGTAGTTATGGACCTGATAACAAGCAAAATCGTGAGGGCAAGCAGATTTTGTAACACAAGAGATGAACTACCTGTGAAGGTAGAATGTTGACTCCTAGTAGTTGACCTAAGTCCTGGGCTCTTTTGGATTCAGAAAAGCCACCTCCTGCATCAGCCATTGCTATTAGCAGTGTGCAGTAAAAATTAATTATCACTTCTTCAGGAATTAACAAGCGAAATTTTTTATTTAAAGGGAGTAACATATTATACGATTATAGGTAAGGGCATCTCAAAAGGCGCCACAGATTCAAATTGCTTGAATGACTTAAACATAAGATAGCGGCAATCTCAAAATCATCAAGACGATTACTATTAGATCTTAAAAGTACCAATACTTGCCGATAAGTGAATAATCAACCACAATAAGCATATGATGTCCAGCATGCAACTTGAAAACTTTAGTTTGACCATTATATCACGGCACTCACCGGTGATGATTCTATTGAACAGTCACATTCGGTAACACATATCGAAAGTGAGAAATGTAATAGTAAAAATTACTAACACATTAAAGCAATTACTAGGACCTATTGAAGTCTACCAATCAGGAACACTCACCATTTGTTAAGAACACGAAAGGTATCTTCAACTTTCCTGAAAAGATGGAGAACGTAAAGTAAGTGATAGCAGACTATCAAATAGCAGATACGAATCTCGATAGCCCCCGCCCCTACAGTCCATCAGAAAACTCGGTATCGATCAGCGAAAAAAGACATGCATTCGCAACGTAGAACATACGCGAAACGGCAAGATCACCAGCACGACATAAGCCTCGCAGGTATATCAGCAAGCGATGGCGAAAGCTTTACCAGAATCGTCGTACAATCTCCTGAGCGCGCGCGGAGAACCGCCGATGGGAGTGTGACCGAGGAGGACCACGCCGTCGATGTCGAAGGCGATGCCGAACAAAGGCCTGCACAACGAAACCACGATCGTCGATTCGATCACGGACGAAAAAGAAGAAGAAGAAGAAGAAGAGAAAAGAGAACATCGGAGAAAATCACGAGCGTAGTCGAAGCATGACCGGAACGCACCGATCCGATTGCGAGCTAAGCCGCGAAAACGAGCGCGAGGGCGAGGCGAGCGGGGACGGCTGCTTTCTGCCGCGACTCCGCGACGCGATGGTGAAAAGCCGGTGCCTCATTTTCCTGTTCGCGGCCGATCGCTTCGGGAGATCGAGGAGCTCGAATCGCTGGAGAGTGGAGATGAAGCTCCAAGAAGAACGGAGCGAGCTTCAACAGTCCACAGAAAGAGAGAGAGAGAGAGAGAGAGAGAGAGAGAGAGTGGCCCAATCGCGCAGCGTCTTCTCGTTCGATGTTCAGGAGCCGTGAATTGGGCCCGTTTGAAATGATGGGCGGGCCTCGATAACGGATCGGCCTTTCCTTCGGATCCGAGCTCAACGGTTAAGCTTGATTTTGGTGAACGTTTTTGGGCCGTTTTCTTTAGTTCTTTCATCTTTGTTGTATTTCTCTCTTCAGGCCTAGTAATTCGGGCTCCTTGTCTCGGATCCTCTCGATAGAATCGCTAACTGCATGTTTGGTGCACCTGGTAATCTAGGAATTCTCAATGGGCTAGTCGTAAATGGCCCCACCCTAGGACTATGAGACCAATGGTTATCCCAAACCTACACCGAGATGTAGACGGTGATTCTCAAATATTGAAAAACAGGGTGTGATACGATGAAATAGGATGCAATGGAGACAGACACAAAAAATGAACGGATTGCTTTTTTCTTTTTTTTGTTGCTATTTCCTTGTAGCATAGTTTGGATTAGTTGCACAAATACTTGTACGATATGAGACACACCCTGATTATAGAACAAAGTCACTTTGTCTGGTTTTTCCCTTTTCATGCTTTGCCCTTAACTGATTTAAAGATGTTGCCAAAAGTCTTGTAAAAAGTGAAGTTCTGCTCTTTCCATGGCTATATTTGATGTGAAGAAGTAACATATCGAGCACCTACGACACCATTATCTTAGCATGTCCTTTTTTTTTTAATGAAAATATTATAGCGTGTGTTTGACGACTCAAAGTCTAAGGGGATAAACTTCTGGTGGGGGACCGAGAAAAACAATCAGGTGGAGAAATTATTGCACACTTCACAAACTATACAAATCAATGTCATCTCGGTCATTAATCGGATGGATATCACTATGAGTTTGATGTGTGAATTATTGAACAAAATTTCGACATGTGATTTATAGGCCATACGATACCTTTTCGTACGAAATGGAGTTACAGCCTTGATCAGGCAACGGAAATTCACACTATTGTCCACAATCGAGTCCACAAAAATTTATTTCAGAACTGACTCGGATAAGGTAAAAAAGATCCGCAGCCAATTCATTTCTCTTTTTTAGTATTCTAAAACGTCGGAAAAATAACTTTAAAGTAATCGTCTGTCTTGGATGCACAAATCAAAAGACTACTTGTCTTAATCCTCGTGCTGGTCTATCTTTATCTATATCTCTCTTATGGTCCCATGACTTGGGTCTGAACAATGTAAAAAACAGCCTGTCCCCAACTAATCAGGACGATGAAATCGAGTAAGTAGAATCGTACCCGTAATGACGGAAACCAAGTTCCTGACCGGTATAGTGAAGGAGCTTTTCTTAGTGGCAAAGCAATAAATTTGAGACGAGGGACCCAAAAAGCAAGGAAGCGACGCGAGCATCTAGAAGTAGAAGCGCAGCACGGTGAGCTGAGGCCTTAATATTCAAAAGGCAACGTGGAAAAAACGACGTAATAGCAACTCCACTACCTCGTCGTTGTCGGCCATGATCGGGTCCGCGAGGAATTCTAAGCATTCCCCCCTGATTTGATCTACCATCGCAATCGTTTTCTCTCTCTTTTAATTTTCTTTCGATCTTTGTGGACTTCCGAGTCTGTCGCGCGACCCTTGCTCGTGGCCACAATGATTCCGATGCTTTGAAAGGAGACCACTTCTCATCGGATAAACATGACATCTCGGGCTTATAGAGATGGAAATGGAACGATACCATAACGAAGCATTCTAAATGGGAGGGACGTTGCTTTCTTATCTTGTAAAATATCAGTTTGGATCTTCAGGGGAAGACATCGCCGCTAGAAAATTTACACCGATGCTATAAGGTACAAAAATCAATGATTTTTCCTTACTTACCTGAAGATAAAATAAGAAGAAGAAGAAGAAGAACGGTATTATAATCTCGACTGGCTGAGGAATTGATTATCGAAGACGACAATTTTATGTTTTAAGGAAGGAAAACAATAAAAAAAATTAAAAAAAAAATTGAAAAAAGGGTGATTTGATCTGGTTGGTATAATTGACCATTAAAGAAAACAAAAGTTGAGCAACTTCGAAAAGGAAGTAGACAAACAAGGCCTTCATCCCGTTCACTTTATTTGAAAATGTATGACATCAATGGTAAAAATCGAGCCTAATTTGTATTCATTTCATTTTCCCGAAAACTTGACTAAAAATATTATGTGAGCGCGATGTTACGCAATATTTATTGATGTTTAATTTGATCATTGAATTTTCATTTAGTTCAATTTAACATGGTTGCACCACTTGAATCGAACCAATTGGGTCATCCTAGTCGATTAGATTTGACTAGTATTTGATATGAGAATCTAACTCGGTCACAGAACCACATTTGCTTATGTGGGTATACACGTTAGTAGCTACGTTGGCAAATTCTAGAATAAATGATGCCAACTAATTGGATGCACATATAAGAATCAGTTGGATTGGTTGATGGCACAGTTGGAGGTATAAAGAGGTCAATGATTTCATTATTTTAATTAGCTTGTTCAGCACTTGCACAGATAAAGTAAGTTGGACTTGTTGGAAGTAAGGTTACATTCAACGCATCCGAACGTTCTTCAAATGGACTACCTTATGGTTTATTAGGGGAAGATGCCATAGTAAACAAGGCTAAATTGGTAAAGTGAAAATGATTCTCGTCAAAAATTCCGTAACCAGAAATGACCATTTTTTCCTGTCATAGGGAGAAAAAAAAAAGCATCGATACGCTTTATGCTCACAAGATTAACCATGAAATACACGTCTTTGCCTTTGGGTTAACTTTCTGCTTGCTCTTTTATTGACATGAATGTGAGATGTACATCCAAAGGCTCTCATGATGCAATAGTTAGGTGACTTCCTTGTACTTATCACCAGAATTTGCACTTGTTTGGGAATATGCGATGACAAAGACTGTCGGGAAACATCAGTGAAATTCCCAACTCTTTAATGTCTCCATGCTTCCATTTAACCACTCCGTTTTAAGATACAGCGTGAGGACATGACAATTGCTGCTCCACTTCAATAGCAGAGCAAGATGTTCATGATGATGTGGAGCAAGATTCCCTGCCATCATCGCTTTTGGAACGTTAATCGGTAATCGATAGCGTAAGGTCATCAAAGTCTCAGAGGACTAAAAAACTAGTACATCGGAGTGGAAAGTCATCAACAAAGCTAGAGATTAACTAGAATCGGAAAGAAAGGTTATTTCAGGAAATCCCCAATAATTAACTTAAACTCAAAGAAGCAAGAACCATAAAGTACTCCCTATATTTTCGGTTCTTCCCCACTTTGACTAAAAATAGTAGTTGAGCTCCGGGAAATACGGATTGATTCAGGCATGCCAAAGGTTTGCTAAGTGGTCTAAGGGAAAGGCCGAAGCAGCCATTTCGGGCCGTTCTTGTCCGTGAATTCCGTGTTCACTTTACTGCGTTCTTCTTCTGGGGAACGACGAATGTTTTTCCCCCCATTAAAAAGAACAAGCTTCGTCACCGTTTTCCGTTAAAACTTTGACATTCTCCGAACTAAGTCGCCGGGATGGCGTGAAATGGAAGATCAATCAGCAAAAACCTAGAAAACGGTCAAGTCTCAACTGAAAGAAACGGGGCAAAGAAAAAGCTGCAAAAAGGCAGCAAAGATGGTAATAATCGTGACATCACTACCCATTTACTTCGAGGTTCAGAAGCATTCGGAGCGCTTAAAACTTAGTCAGGCCCGTCTAATCGGAAGCGATTTCGCTGCCGGCGACAGAAACAGAACCGAAAGTGCAAAACAAGAAAACAGGGCAAGTCATCGAGAAGAGGAACACAGCGAAAGACGATGCAATTATAGGGTAGTCGTAAGCCGAATATCACACACTATATTCATCCGAATCCGAATGCTGTACAAGGTGGAACTAGTAAGGTACACCGCCGATCCGAGTTATTTCTACAGTATACATCCCCTGAAGTCCCTCAACCCACAAGACCCAATTCGAATCGAATCCCCAAAATAAAACCCAAGTCCGATAAGAATAGCAATCAATAAACTAATTAGTCAAATATAGATACCCCATGAAAGCACAACAAGTTCTCGCAATCTGCCTCCTGATCTTTACCCCCTCCACACCCCCCAACCACCATATGTACATCAACATCAGCAGCTCAGTTTGAAGAGGCGAAATCTCCCCCGCTACGAGCAAGAACTGTAACCGCTCTGGAGCGGGGTCCCGGAGCTCGTGCTCACGAACCCGCCATCCTCCCTCTGTCCCTCTCCGGCCGCGCCGGCCGTCGACCTCGACGACCCGAAGATCGTCTTCAATATCCTGATCATGATCTGCCCTCGCCTCGGAGGGAGGCGCTGGTTCGATCGCCTGGGGGATTCCAGGATCTGGCCGTCCATCGGTCTGGAGGATTTGGGGCGCTGGAAAAATGGAGGAACGCGAGGGGAAGAAAGAGAGCAGAAACAGAGCGCGAGAGAGAGAGGGAGGGAGTGTTTGAGATGATGTAGCTGCAAGCCTGCAATGAGTATTGGGTCCCGAGCCGAAAGGAGGTCCTTATATAGGCAGCTACAGTGCAAAACTTGCTCCTCACGATGAATCGAGCTCAGCCACGGGATCAGGTGGTGCCCCGACCACCGTAGGAGTGTGGTCTTGCCCAATGAGGTGCGAATGCGCCGTCGCAAGAAGGGACGAATGTTACACGTGTCCTCTTCTTGTGTCTTCGCTGCATCTGATTCATTGGATTTCTTTGCTCTTGGTCTTGGAAGATGCGAATATACCGTACTCCTATTTGCTTCAATTAACATGGATACCGCGAGAGACCATGGCTAAAATCAATTAGGCTTGCGTTCTTTGGGACAACATGTAATTATAAGTCATGCGATTCTTGCACTTAGATTTTAATAAATTTGAAATTCCTGAAGTTTTCACAACATTCAAATATTGGTCTGTGAAATTTCATAATTTATTTAAATTTCAGTGACGTCTTAAATTTTGAAGAGGCAAGAAAAGAGAAAGTACCTGCTCTTTTTATATGAAGTCCAATCAATTTCGGTCGAGACGGATGAAAGCCGTAAAGCGAGTGCCTTTCCTACCTTTTTCTTTGTGCGCCACATTACTGTCTACTCGTCTTTAACCAATCAGTCGAAAAAGATGTAAAAATCTTATCGAAGCAATTTTTGGAAACGCCACTGAAAACAGCTCCGCGCGCGCCCCACGCGCGTCGGGCTTCTTGTGCATTTCCAGTGCGTCCGTACATCGGCACGGCACTGACAGTCCACCGCCACGTGTGAACGGATTCGCTGTTAGTTATGACTGACGGGAAAGGAAAGGAGGCCCGGCACTTGCCACGTCAGCAGGAATTAATTATTATGGGCGTGGAAGATGCCGTCGTTCGTTATAATTTTTCGGAGCTTCTAATGGCACGTGATCTGTCATCCTTCGGTTTTCTTCTGCTTTCTATTTTCCTTGATTTTTTTGGGTGCGTGCTTTAATATAGAGATGCGTATCCACGTTCAAAGCAATTATTTGGTAATTCCAATGAGCGCACACATGTATACGCATATACGCGCATATGTGCTTTTAACATTAAGTGCTCGAATTTTAGAAAAATTGGGCTTAATTCCATACAGCTTATGGTTACTAGTCTTATTACCTCTCTGCACAAATAATCTACCCCCAACTTATTTCTATTACTAAAAGATTTTTAAATCAAATGAATGATTCAACTCCTAACTTTTAGTTTTTAGAAGTGGTATTGAAAATTCAGTTGTTCTCTACTGTATGAAAGTCGTGTTTTAAATCCTAAATATAGAAATATAAAAATAGATGTCTATGTACGTTTGGAATATAAAAAAAAAAAATAGCCATAGAAAGAAGAGAAATGGAAATAGAACATATATTATGGCCCTCCACACAATTAATCTCTATGTAAGGTTTCGTGGAAAGGGTGCATTGCTCACGAGAGGAAAGTTCTCCACGATGTCCAACTACATAGATTGTGAGCTCAAAATTCAAATTTTCATTTCCTTTTGATTTGACGTTAATTTGATCACATCATAAGATCACTTGTGCATGGAAATAGTGTAAAAATAATTGTGGTCCACGCAGTATCATTTATTATTACTTTAATTAACATTTAAGTGCTAAAATGTATTTCCTATAAAAGCTATGATTCTTACGAAAATGACAAAAATGTACAATTCTATTGAGAAGTCGTAGTTATTCTAAAGAGATGTGACTTTGATAGAATGCATTTATTGATAGCCCATGTTGATAGATTTTGGTCCTTTCTCCACCAAGTGAGAAACAAATGTTATTTTTTATCTTTACAAGATAAAATAAAATTTTCATTTCTTCGATTTTCCACAACAAATATTTTAATAGATATATGTCAGTATTTCTCTTATTATGAAAAATCATGAAAATCAAAATCATCTATCTCGAATTTCGACATTAATATATTATATTGTTTCTTACAGTTAGTATGGAATCATTGTTTATAATTATTGAAATATTGTGATTTATAGATGAAGATTCGTTGATTGACATTGGCCTTTTTCTTGTTAATTGCTTGTTGTTGAAATTTTTTTGGAGGTGGTTGTCAAGGAAAATCCGAATGGCGGAAGGCGTGATGGAAACCGGGACAGAAAATGGGGAATAAGCGCGAAGGGAAAGAGGGCGCGTAGTCCACGCGCGCTCTTATCGTCATGCGCGTGGAACGAGCCACGCCCACGCCCACGCCCGTACGGGTAAGCGGGTGGGACCCACGCGCTCCCGGAGACTGCCCGTGCTGTGCGCACGGCGCGGGCGTGAAGGCACGCGTCTCCTGCCCTCCGCCGGTGATTACGTTTCTGCCCCCATCAGCCCTTTATTTACGATGGTGCTCCTGTCTGCGCTGGTGATTTACGATTCCGCCCGTTCATCCGAACTCGAACAAAGAAAGAAGGTGTGCACATTTCCTCTTCGACGGGGGCAAAGGCGTACAAGCAAATTATCTCGAACGGACCGATATATTCCCGTCACGAAAACAAACCAACCGAATCGATCTTTTCGTGCCCGCCGTCGGCTATTATGAACCATTTCAATCTTTACTTTTACGGCCAAACGGGAGCAACTACATACGTCGCAATAGGAAAATCATCGAGAAATCCTTTCGAGAAAAGAACAAAAGGGTTGGGGTTCGTTTCGAGAAAGTCGAATCTCTCGAATCTCGTAAATAGTAAGGAAGCTCCGTCGCGTTTAATGACGGGGCGGGGCCCAAGGGTGATTCGACATCCATTTTTTTATTCTTTTGTTTGCCTCGATATTTGGTGCTGAACCTGACGCGGGAATTTCGGGTCAAGTCAATGGGGTCGCGGGAGCCCCTAGTTTTAGCCAAAACCGCCTCTTGCCTTTGTCTTATAGCCCTGGTCCACTGACCCTGATCTCATCAGTCAAGCTCACCGTCCTCTTCGAAGCTGTTTTTTGTATTCTTTTTTTGTTTTTTTTGTTTTTTGGTCTTTTGAGCTTTTTGTGCGATTGACCTTACCTTACGTTGCCCAAAGCGGGACGAAATAACTCCAGGAGGTGCAGCAATTCACACCATCACTCTCTCCATAGCAGACGACCATCGTGTACCCACCTAACAATTTGATTCATGGTCTATTTCGGTGAGTCGAATTGAACTTTCCTAATTGCTCGTGCCCAGCACTCGCGTGGACTTGAGGCACCGATTTTTGTAGGTGTCAAGCTCGCGCGGGCGCAAGAGATATGTAAAAGATCTTTGGCTGGAAAGAGATGTGGTGAATGGCTGCAACTTACGCTTTCGTGGATCCAAATTTAGCAAAGCGATGATTGTAAAGAGGAAGGAGAGGAAGACCCAATAGGGATTTAGCGCGTGGAAAGAGTTCTAGAAGATCTGCGCATGTTGTCCCGAATTATTTGTTGTTTTCCTTTTTTTAATAATTATCTTCGACAACGTAGGGCTAGAACCCTAGAAACCTCATTTGTCCTGCTCCTGCTTTCAATGAACAGCAGAAAGTCGCTCTCTCCGCGAGGAAAATTGGTCCATGCTTGTCGTTAATCGAGAAATCCTTCTTGAAATCGAGGAGAGGATGTGGCCGGGATGTTAGCCGCCGTGAAAAACGCGTATGTCGATAGCATGTGCCGAACCCTAGAAAAGAATCTCACGCCTTCAACAACGACTAAGAAGTGACAAAAGCAATAAATTTTGCACCATACCAATGTCACGAAGCGTCCGTACAGGTCATTATTATCATTGAGGAATTAGATATATGATTTGGTATTGAAAAGACGAATATTTATAGGTCCCACATGAGAGCCATAAGCCAAAGTTGAATGTGAGTCGAATGCAATCAAGATTTGCCTACTCGATAGAACTCAGATTCAGAGAAAGAGATAGAGTTGATAGATTGTAACCAACCACTTGAAAATTGATCTATGCTTATTGTTATCAAGAAATCCTTATTGAAATCGAGGAGAGAATGTGGCCGGGAGGTTAACCTCCATGAAAAACGCATATCTTGATAACATGTGCCCGAACCCTAAAAAAGAATCTCGTGCCTTCAACGACTAAGAAGTGACAAAAGCAAAAAATTTTGCACCATACCTATGTCACGGCGCGTTCATACAAGTTGTCATTATCGTTGATGAACTATATATATTATTTGGTATTGAAAAGATAAATATTTATAGGTCCTCACGTGAGAGCCATAAGCCAAAGATGAATGTGAACCGAATGCAGCCAAAGATTTGCCTATCGATAGAACTTAGATTCAAAGAAAGAGATAGAATTGATAGATTGTAATCAACCACTTGAAAATTTCTGAAATGAGTCATCTTAATGGTGCGGGTTAATCGTACATCATAATGGAATACTTCCACATTCAATGTACTGATCATATATACGCGAGAAAGACAGCGCAACAAGTGACAAATTTTTTTTTCTAGGCATCGACCATTTGTTAACAAAATTCTTATATTAAATTTTATGACGCAGAGGATGGAAGACCTCTGCGTAAATAAGGGGGCGCCGTGCAATTCGGGGCCAGAAAAGGGCGAAACGCGTTCTCTGCGAGGAGAGCTGGAGTCGATTTTTGCTGCTACGGGAATCGAAATTTCCCCCCGAAGGTAAAAGAGATTTTATGCAAGAATTTAGGGGTGCGTGCATTCATGTCCATAAAGAAAACTCTATCCACAGCGAATTTTGGGGACTCTAATTCTCTCTTTGATGTGCGCGCTTATTAGTTGCTTAAAAATGCAATGGTGGGTGTTTATGTTTGGATTTTTCATACTTCATTTTAACAAATTTTTGTCTTTAAAAAAAATTGGCAGAACGTTGATTTATGTTTAGTATGAATATCCGTATCTTTGGCTTAAAGGACCATCAAACAATTTTGTGTGGAGGCATCTTTACGGGCATCGTGTCCCGCTATTCCCAATCAAGAAATAGAGAAAGGGATAACTTTCTTGAGAGGCTGGCGAAGCGTTGATCTCGAGGCGACTTTTCCTATTGTGGAATCTTATTATTAGTCGGTAAGCTTAATAAACAATGACAATTTTGCAACTCAGGGTGATTATAAGGCCATGGAATCAGCGTTTGTCATCCAACCAATGTTTAATTAGAGGGTCATGATCATTGATCATGATGATGATAACGTCATGATATGTTGACTTTTGAAAGACCGGGACCAATCCCTGTATGGTGATGTATAGCCGTGATTAATCATCTATATCTAAAGACGCCCTCTCAATTAGCTTGTAAGAAAAATGAAAGATTCCAACATCCTAAAGTCGGTAGGGCGCAAAAAAATAAATTTTGAGTCCGTTTATTTAATATATATTTATTTTTAAAATTTTATTTTTCAACTTTTCAATATTTAGATGACAAAAAACTTATCAATTTAGAAAAAAAAAAAAAAAGCTTTCAATGGATTAAAAACAAGAAGTTTGTATTGAGGAAAATGATTTCTTTCTTTTAATAAGAAGAAAATCATTTTTCTTAAATCATTACATAAATGAAAATTTATGAAAAATATTTGTCTTCATCATAAACTTTCCAGTGAAATAAATGCACATTTTGATTATTTTTCAAACGTTTTAATTTGGTCAAAGGATACAAATGCCGGAAAAAAAATTTTTTAAAGCAGCCAATCAGTGTGATAAACACATATCTATGGGAAGGAACTCCTATTGGAAATATTACTTTTTTCTTTTGTTTGTATATAATGTTGTCTTATAATGGTAAAGTCCTACTTTCTCGTGACAATCAAGCAAATTCTTTATTATATTTATCTTTACACCAGTTTACCTTCTTGCAAATTTCTTTTTTGCACTTTCTACAACTCATTTTCATGAAATTTATCTTGAGACACTAAAATTCATGTAATTTCGTCACTCCATCTAAATCCCATTCACATACTTTATTTTCAGGTGTGTGAAATCAATGAGCGGTCTCGGTGGCTTTGCAGTTGTCTAAATTTCAAAACATCCCACGGCACGTTGATTTTTGTCAACATCTTTTAGGCATGCTCGCAAATCAATTTCAACCAATCATATGTGAATGCACTCCTTAAAATCGTCATCCTAATTGAATATATACATTAAATGGAGATTCTGCTTTCGGAATATCCATCCTCATTTCACAGAAACGTCAGCAAAAGTAAACGCAGCCGCGATTCATGTCTTGAAATCTTAGTCGGGCCGGCAAAATCGAGAGCAACCTCTTTTCCTAGAAACCTCCAAAGTAAGGAACGACTTCCGCCAGCACGACACCGCATATTGACCTCCGCTTTAAGTCAACCTCGTGCATCCGCTCGTTCTGTCTGCGCGACCATATTCGTCTCCCATTCACATTTCATGTGAAGTCTTCTGTTCAGGTCATTGCCGTCGATCTTTTTGCAAGAGATATCGTCCTACAAAGGATCTTCCGATAGATGCAGTGGATCCAGCAAAATCCGGTCAGATCCCCAACCCCATCTTTAATAGTCATTCAAGAAACGCCCCGTTTCGTGACGGTCCATTTGTTCCGAGGCGAGGATCGGGATGAAGTGAAGAATTTTCCGGTCTTTAGCCTAATGATTTGTGATTTGTCTATTCTAATTTTTCGAAAGGCTGGAGACCTGCACTTTATCACGACCCGTACGATAGGATGGTCTAGCGGCTGGCTCGCTTTTGATTTCCCTTTTGTCCGAATCGCCCCCGTCAAGCCGGGCACTTAAAAAACTAGTTGAACTCGAGGGAGAAGTGGGCTACAAAGGCGGTCAAGTATAGCCGCCACATCTCAGCTTTTTCCCCGGAAAATCAAGATTTGCTCGCACTCCCACGTCTCTCTCTCTCTCTCTCTCTCTCTTTCTCCTCCTCTTCGGTGGATTCAAGAAGAAAATCCTCCGCCCCCTCCCCTTTTCCCCGCCCTATTTCCGTCCCTCGTGCCGTAGTCGCCTTCAATAATGTGAATAAAATATTCAGAAATATGTCCCGTCCCGATTGGCCGAACCTCCCCGAGCTCCCCATGCGTCATGCATTACGTCTTCGAGCAGAATGATACTGACGATTCATCGCTCCTATGGCGGACACATATGTCGACATATTGAGGAAATCCACAAACCAAAACTACCCGTAAAAAAATGAAAAATCAAGTGAGGACACCGACGACTACTGAGCAAACACGTAATAGGAATGTGATAAAGGACTAGATTAAGAAGCGTAAAAGCGAGCCACATCCACGTCGTCCATTTTTGGACGGAGGGAGAACGTCGCCCCGTTTGTCTAGTTCGTAAGCCATAAGAAAGGTGCTCTTGTCCGTTTAAATTCATGCTGTGTGGTACATACTTTAGTGTTTGTCCGCTTATGATTTATCTTATTCGTAAGCCACAAGAAATGTGCTTTTGTCCATTTAAATTAAATGCGGTGCAGTACATGATTGTTTGTAAGTGCTTGTCCTGATCCCCTTCAGTTCTCAACACACCCCCCGCGGCCCCGCCTCTCTTTCGAGGAAAAGTAAACCCTCGCACATAGTACTTCATAATGTGAATCTGGCCTAATCAATCCACTTTCGTGCAGACATAAAACATTATTAATAAAGCTAATTTATCTAAGGACATAATTATCATCAATCAAATCTAGACGTTTTAGTTTTCTAAAGAGCAACTCAACTAACATAATTTCGATCAATCATTTCCATGGAGATCCAAATATGATGGCATGAATATGTATAAGAGGGAGAGAGGGTGGAATGGCACCCATGAAGAAGGGTAATCTAGATAGGCGACATAAGCCATTAGGAGAAGCTGGAAGTGAACCGGGCACGGCGATGGACCTCGAGAAAACACGCACACAACACCGATGGCATGGGGCCGTGAAGAGTCCCTACAGAGGACGAGTTTGGCTAGTGGCCCGGGGCCACGGGGGCTTTGGGGAAAGAATTCAAGAACGTCAAGAAAAGCAAATCGGAGCGGCCCCTTGCGCTGAACCTTCTCGATCGATTGACCCCAGGCCACTAGCACAGGACGGGGGCAGTTGTCGTTAGAGCCACAATAAAGCCCCATGGGACTCCAGGTCGGAGTGGGAGGTGGCGAGAAAAGTGCATCGATAACGCTTGTTGCTGCCGGCCAAAACGGGAATTCGGGTCCCACCCGTGGCGACCGATTGGGACCGAAGAGCGATGCCACCATATTTTCTCTAATCCCATCCAGAGCGCGAAAAGTCTTCCCGAACCCAAGCATCGAAAAGCACGTCCTTTCTCGCTTTTTCACGGATGATGAGCACCATCCTAGAAACCGTACGGTTCCTCGCCAGGAAGCTTCTTACGGAATTCTTATTCACACCTTGCACAAGCCTAAATAGATCCACCCAAAACTATTTTATCAATCGGTTCATTACGGTGACCCAGTAAAGAAATCGATACCTAGTTCGAATTCATCGGCACATACCAGGTGAGCCGCACCCTTTGTTTTGGCTGTGGTCGAAAAATAACACATAAACTTATCCACCAACATTTAGGACATCAAAGAAAATTTATTCGGGCCACCCTTACTGTCATAATTACAGGCTACAAAGGTCCACGGTGCAGTTATTCTCTTTTTTGTTCTTTTTGGCAAAAAAAAACAAAGAAAGACAACTTTTTGACAAGTCCACAAGTCCTACTTGCGTGGGCCGAATTATATCTTACCAACTTACATAAAATAAGTGAATAAAGTATGATCAAGGAGCAATTATATAACCGTCGGCACGGTTTTAAGATTCACCAACGATGAAAATATCAAAAGACAAGCAAATCGCGAATAAAAAACCAAAAGGCCGTGAAGGGTATATGTAATACGGAATAGTCGCTGCACTTTTTATTATAATATCCAAGGATTACATTACATTACACAAGCAACAGGGAGAAGTAAAGGCGAAACGAAAACGACCGAAGAAACTAATGACAGACCCGCCGCCACCTCCGACCGCTGTTTCTGCTCTTCTAAAACTTACAGGAACGACGACCGGAGAGGCGTTGGTCTGACAACCAACAATCACACTCAAATCCAAGACAAAGCAAACATATACACGCAATCACGCCAGAGCCGGTGGTGAGTCGTTTCACCGCGAAGACCGTCTAAAAAGGCGGGTCAACGCAGCCCAAACCCATCTTCAGACAAGCTTGTGTTAGAACACCACCAGAGCCGCGATCTGCACATAAAAACACAGCAGATCGCAGCTTGACGCATACCCAGACTCAAATAGTAGCTGTGCAGCGACATGATAACTGCCACGAAACCCGCCGTAACGATTTAGGAAGGGTTGTTAGCGTTCCCCTCGGAGTTGTATCCGCTGGGCGGGGGGGATCCGGTGCCGGAGGTGGCGCCGGTGCTTCCGAGGCCGATGGCGTTGCCAGCCTTGGCAGCAGCGGAGGACAACGTCTTGACGAAGCCCTCGAAGATTTGGGCCTTGATCTGTCCTCGCTTCGGAGGCAGCCTGCCGTTGCCGTTGCCGTTGCCGCGAGGAGGAGAAGGAGCAGTTGCCATCTCAGGAAGAGAGCAGGGAAGAAAGAACAGAGCAGATCAGAGTCTCTGTTTAAACCAGGGAGATGGAGGAAGGAGAGAGAGGTCTCAGGTGAAAAAAATCACAGAGAGAGAGAGAGAGAGAGAGAGAGAGAGAGAGAGGGAGAGCTTTTGAGGCGAAGTATCGCGGTGGAGGCGAGAATGAAAAGTCGTTTCTGCAGGCGTTGCAGAGAGAGAGAGGCGAGGAAGGTGGTGAAGATCGGCTGCCTCCCGCGGATAGGGGAGGCTATCCGAAAATTTTTGGTAAGAAGACGGAAGGGGGCCGAGGTGCTTTATATAGGAAACGAAAGTGATAAGTTCATTTCACTCAGGAGCGCATCGAGTCAATGTGAACAGGGACCACGTGAAATGAAGGGCCAGATTTTAATCATGGCGAAGTGGGTTAGCCAAATTGAGAGTGGCTTCAACATTACCTTTTCTTTTCTTATGAATGATGTTATAATTAGGGATAATGATATAAATAGGCCATATACTATATGCAAGATAATTTCTAACTTTTAATTATTCAGCATGGTAATTGAACTTTAACTTAACATATATGTAATCAAGGAATTTTGACATATTCTAAGATTAATTCATAATTATATAAAGATGCTAAATATTATCCTTTCATATCCAAATGATAAATATTATAAATAAATTGAGTTCATGTTACTGGACATCGCAGATTTTAGGTAGATTCTTAAGTGAATTTATACAATAATAAATCCTTCTTATTTTTTTAATTTACTAATTTCGTGAATAATTTAGTCGCCCGTACCCCTAATGCAAGGTGAAGAGACGGAATGCAAAAATCGTACTGGGTAGGGGGTGGTTTTTTTGGGTTGGGGGGGCGGGGGAATGGATAAGATTCGCGAACGACCTTGAGCTTGAGCCCCAAGATTCTGACAGAGTCAAGACTTTCTGCACTTTTGCTAGGCTGTCGCCTAAGGGATGATTTTCGATTCTCGCCCATTTTTCCGGCGATATTGAACTTTTCTTTATTTTTCTGAATTGGAAATTTATTTAACTTATAACCTGAAAAAAAAACTCTCAGAAATTTTAAATAGGTAATAGACGGGTCTTTCGAGAACTTTAGCAGTCCGATGTTAAGTAAGAGGAAAAAAATTCAAGCGCAGCACATTCACGAAGAGTTATAGGCCAGGCAAAATTTATTTATTTTCCTTAAATTGGCCCTGTGCATTCAAGCAAAGTTATGGACCAGCTTATTTTTCTTAAATGATAATGACCAATTGATCCCGTATGTTATTGGGATTGAAAAAATAGCCTTAATAAACATTAGCGTTTTCTAACCACAACCTTTGATTTTAGGTGAAGAAAGAAGCATAACAAGGCTTACATTTTTTTTTTTGGTCAGAATTTACGTTTTTGTTGGTGAAGTAGAAAAAGGCAACATAAACTTTTTTTTTTTGGTTAATAAGAATAAAAAGTCTTGCTTTATTCGAATTATAGCGCTTACTATTTGATGTAGTTTTAAATGACCAGCATGGACCATATATCATCGAGTTTTTCAAACAATCTGGCTTCACGTGCTAATTAAAATAAAAAGGACGAGATGGTACTAAAAGTTTCGCTAAATATGCAGATTTTCAAACTGCTCGAGTCTAAAGTGTATTTAAATACGGGGCAACGCACATTCTTTCATCAAATTTTGAACACATGCGACATTAAAATAAGCAAGTAGATTTACATCTTCAAATGTCACGTTACTAAGCACGCATATTATGTATGATGTAAGGCTATTCGTATGCGTTGTATGTTGTGAGAGCTATTTATTATGAACATGATATACAAAATAATGGGGAAAAGAAAAAGACATAATTTATGTACATTCCATTGTTATTTGATAAAGGATGCACGATTGTAAGTGGCAATCTAAATAATTAAATTAAGAACGATGGATTGAGGATGTGGACAATTTGGAATATGGCGAATCTCTCATGCACATGCACAGGAAAAATAAAAAAACACGTCTTAAATATCTCTAAAAATATCTTATCTATTAGTGACGATATAGGAGGGCACGGCCATGGATATTTGTTACTTCGTGCTCTTTCCCAAATTGTACCTATTCAAGCTACTAATTACGCGGTCTTAAATTTTCAACGCTCTGCTTTGCGGTGGCGGTGGCCCCCGGTGGGTGCACAACCACCCGCAACCGCCCTGATCCGGCCATTTCCCGGCGGGCCCCAACCCTGTCCCGCCTTATCCGCCACTGGCCACACAGCTCCCGGGCTGATTTTAGTTTTTTAGTCGTACTTTTAGTCCGCTGGAGCCCAACCCCTCTTTAAGACTCTCTATATTTAAACCTAAAATCATCATTAAATCTCACTTTCATAAACACTGTTTATCCGTTCGTAAGCTTGAGTCTTATTCTGTCTTTCCTCGACTACTTCTTAGCCTTTCAGATTTGGGCCTTAGATTTTATTTTATCTTTCCCCCGAGATTACCGCTCTTAAGCTTCTCGATTTCTAGATTTTATAAACTCATCCCATGTTTATATTATTAAACTTTCGACAAAACTTAAATGTAAAAGTAATAACTTTTTTTTTTTTTTGGGGGTCGGGGGGTAAGAGTAATAAGTCTAATAAGCAGTGTTTTCTTTTCCTCCGGCCAAGGAGCCACGTCGGCGAAAAAAAGCTGATGACCCATCACTTCCATGCTTGCAGCCCGGCTTGACTTTCCCGTCCAGCGCCAGACCGGAGGAGCCCCAGCGCCGTTACTTTCCAGCGACTGAGGAACCCCAGCGCCGTTACTTTCCAGCGACTGAGAGAAGTAAAAGAAAGGACGTGAGGTGGAAAAAAATGACAACTCATTCGACGGGGAGCTATCGCCTTATTAGACGATAAGCGATCGGGCCAGTTGTCAAATGAAAACAACGTCAGAACTTGTAAACCACGACGACATTTATGATAAGTTCATAACTAAAGAAAATAACATGGATAATATCAGAATTTTAATTCGATGTATAATGTATTTCTTAAATTTTAGTTTGATATATAACATCATACATGACTTTTTAATATGTTACAATACACGTATAGTTTAGTCATTGGATTATATGAAAATATCAAATAATCAGTATTTGACATTTTTACATAGTCACTAAAAGTTCAACGATTATATTAAAAAAAAGGGTTAATATCCTAAAAATTTCAAACTGGTATACTTATGACAAATTTACTAAAAACTTTTTTTTTTTTACCATGAAAAATTCCAAACCGATACACCCGTGACAAATTTATTCCGATTGACCATAAAAATATCTAAACTAGTACATCTATGATAAATTTACCTCAAACTAATTTATTCGACCACAAAAAATCCCAAACTGGTAAATTTGTGACAAATATACCCTTTGTTAAATTGGGTTAATACTATACAAAAATCACAAAAATTGTAAACTATGATAAACGGAGTGTAAGATCCTAAATTAATATGCCAATCAACTGTCATATGTCATTTAACTTAATAATCTGATAATAAAATTTAATGAAAACTAATAGGAGGTAAATTTGTCACAAGTATACCAGTTTGGGGTAAATTTGTCAAAGGTAAACTGGTTTGGAGTTTTTAGTGGTCAAAAAAATAGTTTAAGGTAAATTTGTCACAAATGTACCAATTAAGAGTTTTTTAGAGTATTAACCCTTAAATAAATTAATAATTCATGTATTACATTATATATTGAGTTAATAGCCGTGTACTATATTGATTAAATTAAAAGTTTAAGGATAACATTGAGCGTTAGGCTAAAGTTCAAGAAATATTCGCATAATTAATCTGGCCAAGTCTTGACCCCTTTTCTTTTTTCGCCCGATCCCCAATTTTCAAATTTCAACAGCAATCATAGAGGTGTGACGACACCGAAGCGACATCACGCAAGCTCACCAGGCTGAGTTCATATCTCCCCCTTATCCTCCTAAAGCCACTTCATCCAACCTGATATGAGCTGGAGACTTTCGAATTTCCAGAAGGAGAGCCCCAGAACTGTTCCTAAAAGAGAGATCACTTAACATGGTACCGTTTGAACGGTGGTGAAGTTTTTCTCTTCGGTCCGGCATGGTCATTATAGACATGGGCTCAATGTTTAAGATCTCTAAAGCTAATGGGCCTTTTGCGCGCGGATTTTTGTTCCGGCCCTCGCAGCAGAAATGGGTTTCCGAGGTGGGCTCGGGTCGCATCCCCGGTTCTCTACAAATCCGGCGCGAGGGAGGTTTCGGGCTCTTCCGATTTGGCGGGAAAGGGCGGCGGGGGGCACACGCCGGACGTGCGCAAGGATGGCGAGCCGGCCGATCAGCGAGATGGGACTGCCTAAATCGATCGCCAACGTCTTCGCTGCTCGCAGCATCAAGACCGCCAAGGTCAGATTCCGGCTCCGAACGCCTTTTCATCCTCTGCGTTTCGTTTCCTGACCGCTGCGTTGCTGTTTCAAGCCGGCGATCGAAGCGTGTGGGGAAAGCTAAATCCTAACTCGATCCGCTCGCCGATGTCGCGTTTTGGATAGGGCCGAGGATTATTCCGTTCGTGTAGCTGTTGGTTTAGTACAAAATGGCTGCGATTTTGGCGGCGCATGCCATCGAGCATCTACATTATAGAAATCACAAAGAGATTACATGGTGTGTTTTTCAGGATGCATTGTCTTTAACGGAATTCGATCTGATGGAGTTGGCGGACATGGGGTTGGCGGAAGTGACATCGGCACTGGCGCACATTAGCGAGAGGGCGTCTCCCCCGTGTCAAACTGTATGGCTACAAGCATTTAGCTCTGTTAAATGATGAAGTACCGTGTCCCGACTTCATGGCGTCGCCTCGCTTTTCGTTTTGGCTACTGTACGAGTGTAGCTCCTGTGATTGCAGGCGCTGTCGCTTTTAGAACAACGTATTCAAAATGAGCAATTGGCCGGTCATCTTCCAACAGGACTCAAAGGTTTGGATGAAGCCTTATTTGGTGGGATTCCCTTTGGAGTTATAACGGAGCTGGTCGGTCCTGCTGGAATTGGCAAAACTCAAGTACGGTAGCTTGAATGGATGTGGAACTTCATTCATTTTTTTTTTTTTTTTTTTTTTTTAAATTCTTTTCAGTCACTCCTTTTTGGGGCAACTAAGAAGGTGAAAAACAATTTCGAAGCTGTGGTATATCCCGTCTACATGTGATTGCTAAACCAGCTATCTAGTCATAACTTGCTATCTTCTCTTCGGAGCAGAAGTACTTTCATCCGGCGAGAATGTTTTTATAATTCATGTTGATATTACCTGCTATTTTAACATGTAGAGAATCTTGTACCTATTCACAATTAATGGGAAACCTGTTAAACTTGCGTTCTAAATTGACTTATAAATGTTGGTAGGGAGAATAGGAAGTGTCTAGCTAGCGCCTATTGGTATGACTTGCTTAAGTTGACTTCACCTTTTGTTTATTTTTCTCTCTTAGTTTTGCCTGAAGCTCTCATTATTGGCATCCCTGCCAACGCGTCATGGAGGTTTAGATGCCCAAGTTATATACATTGATGTGGAGTCCAAATTTAGTTCAAAAAGGTAATCTTGGTGATTTCTTTGTTTGACTTGGGGATTTATATGACCTGTGTCTTTTCTAGAATATGAGATATGATCAGGTTGTGAAACTCACGTATCTCAGGCTGATAGAAATTGGTGCACAAAGTTTTCCTGAGATATTTCACACGAGAGGAATGGCACAGGAGGTATGTCTCATCATGCATTCAATTTCTCTTCCCCTTTTTGATTAGTTGCTTAATGTAACTATTGTAGGTGTTCGGAACGTAATGTTCTTAAAAAAATTTAGCAGATGGCTGGTCGGATTCTTGTCTTGCGGCCGGCATCCCTTGCCGAATTTACTGAAAGGTGTGAACTTAAGCAGCATGGGAATGAGATGGAAGAGTAGTTGTTTTTCTTGTGATAGCTATAAAGTGTATCACAACGCAGTGGGTGGTAATATGCAGCGAATCAGAGACAGATGAAAATACGCATGTACAAATGTAAAAAACAAGAAAGATATCTCATATCATGAGCTGTTAGTGAATGATGTTCCTGCAGATCTCATCAATAAAAAAATGGCCAAAGAATTTCTGATTGTTCATAACTTGAGTACTTTCTCTTACATCGAAATGAGTTATTTGGATGTTCCTGGATATTGGACTACTTCCCTGTGGGAATCTCCATAGTGATTCTCAATTTTGTCCGCCAGTTTTGAAAAATTCCTGTATAGTCACTGTGAGAATTCACATTTGATCGAGTATCTAGTTTCTCATATTTTTTCAACCAATATCTTTTTCTTTTCATTCCATTTCTTTTGTGTTCTTTTCTTTTTCAAGGATTGAGCTATTTTGAATATCATCATTATGTTTTCATTTGCTTCTCTTAAAATCTCTGAAGAGACTCCTAATAATCAATATTATGTTTTCCATTGCCAGTCTTCAGCAAATTAAACTTTTGCTGCTGGAGCGCCGTGTGAAGCTGCTAGTTATTGACAGCATGGCAGCTCTCGCTTCAGGGTAATTGTTTTTCCCTTTGGCCAGATTGTCTATGGAAGTTCATCCAAGGCAATTTTCTTTCTTTTATCATGCATCCCCAATTTTGGGTTTTCAGTATCATATGAAGTTTCTGAGTTTTGATGCTCAGGTGTCCTGAACTTGTTGCAGCCCTTTGCTTTAAGAAATATTCTAAGTTGGTGCAAATTTGTTAAGCCTTCAGAAACGAGTTGTCAGGGATAGTGGAAGAGGATGGAAGAAGATTTTAGTCTGTGATACATATTTTCCAAAATGCGAATTTAGAGGTGAAGAACTTTGTGGAGCTTAATGTTGATTAAGTACTATAGCCGTCTCAGAATCGCCAAAATGCAGAATAACTAAGCGTTAGCGAGTTGATGTTAATTGTCCAGCATTATTAGGGCGCCTCTCTGTCACTTTATAGTTTCTTATTTATTGGCCTTCAATTAAGGCAAGCACTGTTAATTCATTCAGGGAATTGGAGCATGGAGCTTCCAAGATAAACCCATTGGGATGGCATTTATCTTTTCTTAAGTGAGTTTTTCTGCCTTGGTTTCATTTCATAAATTCTGGTCAAAATTCTGCTTGGTTTCTAGCTGTCCTTCACATGATCTTTATAGGTCAGTAGGTGAATTGTCAAGAATTCCAATTGTAGTTACAAACCAAGTCAGATCTCAAAGCAGTGATGACACATGGCGCTATAATTTCCAAGGTATAATGATAATTTAGGACATGAAAATACCACGTCGTCTTTCTATAACTAAAGCTGCGGGGTGTAATATGTGCAGTGGGGACAAGACGCCAAGATTTAGAGGATACTTCTAAGTATGATTCCCAATTAATTGCTGCTTTGGGTATTCAATGGGCACATGCTGTGACTATACGTCTCATACTTGAAACAATATCAGGTTTGCCCAACACTTGATATACTAGTGCTAGCCTAGGGTGTCAGGAGTCCCTGGTCCCGCTCTTTTGCTGCAGTAAAAGTTGCTGCAGTAGCTGCATTTCCTGGAAGACTATGTTGATATGCTAATAATGTGAGAATTAGGTTTGAAAACCTTGTTGTCTTCAGCTGATAAAATTTTTGTGTGGACAATAACTTTGTTGAGGTCCTTCTACCAACTGTGAGGGACAGACACCTCTTGAGCGTTTGAATTGCTTAAAAGTCATTTGGTTTCACCCATCTGTTGCTAAAATTTTTATCCTTGTTTTGTCATGGAGGTGAAAGGTTTATAAAGGTGGCTAAATCTCCTATGTCCCCAGCATTGGCTTTCCCATTTAGCATTACTTCATCTGGGATCTCATTGCTGAATGATGATGGAATAGAAGTGGTGGGGCAAGAGATAAGCACAATACATTGTGATGGTGAGTCACCATGACTTATTTCTACCTTTCAAAACCATCCTCTTTAAGAGGCTCTATGTTCATGGCTTTGAGCTTGGGCAGCTCTGATCCCACAGTGTCTGTCATTCATCTTTATTATTTTCACTTATAAAAACTTAGGATGTGTTTGGTTTGACTTGAAAAAGTAACTATTCTCTCTCGTGAAATTAACTCCATTCAATTTTTAAAACCTTGTGAAAAAATGATTCCATGTAAAGGTGTTTATTTTTTAAGAACTTGAAGTTACTTGATAATAAAACTCAATCCTCAAATGTTACAAGAACATTTAAAGCAAAAAAGTAAAATAGAAGCTGTCATCTTCTTGACAGTTGAATGCGCATTTGAATCATTCTGCAGGCCACACTAATACAACTGTATGAAAACTTCTGCAGGCCACAGTGAGATTATCCATTCTGATTCTCTGCAATTTCACGGACAGTGATGGATGAACCAATTGGAAGCTGATGATTAGTCTGCAGTCTGCAGGCATGTCTAACAAAAAGATGTCTGTACTCTCTGCCATAGTGTTGACGTGATTTGCCATCCATGTAGACTTAACAGCTGTATAAAACCAATTATATCTGCAAGCAGCATTTTTTATTGTCTCCTTACTACCCCTATTTACCTTAATCTAAGTTTAAGGGAACAGCATGACAAAGAAAATCAACTCTCATGCAGAGGCGTATATGCTAACTCTATGGTAAATTGTGTTCCTGACAAACAAGCTGTAGATTATCTTGGAAAGGACTCTGGTTTTCCTAGCCATGAAGCATTATCATGTTTCGATTTATAATGTGTAGGTATTTGGTAGTAACTGGAAACTTGTTATCCTTAACTTCCAAAACTCGTTACCCTTAACTTCCATCCTTTGCTCCTTAACTTCCAAAACTTGTTACCCTTAACTTCCATCCTTTGCAGTCTCACTTCTACTCATACATGATCATTTGTGACACCATATGCTCTAGAAGCATGTCTATTGAAGTGTTTGGAGATTTTCCTTGGGTAGACCCAGTTTATGGCATGTCATGTCAGTCTGCAGTTCACCATCCATAATGGATGTGGCAGTGCAGATAGAAATGCATATGCCTGATGGTGCAGAAGAATCTTATCATTCGTCATCAATATGTGGTTGTCTGTTGGACAACAATCCTACAGATTTATTGCTTGCTCGAGATCTGAATGCTACATAATTCATCAGATATCACTTTGTTATTTTGTATTTGTTCTGTTGCTATGATGGTAGACCTAGTATTGGTTGCAAGACACAGTTGTCTGTTTGTCATGTTCATCTGGGCAAAGATTGAGGACTTTTATGCCCATCGTTGTCATCATGCTGTTTCGGGGCAAGGACAGAATGCGGTGTTTTTTAGTTCCGTTTTAGCTTGAAATTTGAGATCTCTTGTGCAATAAAAAACAATTAGACGGTTTTTGTTCTATGTGAGAGTTGGGAAACCTAGGTTCCATTTTATCCTGTTCAGCATCGACCGTTTGGCACTTCATAGTGCTGTATCCGGGTGCTGTTATCTCCTATTGGTCTCGTTTACCAGCCAAGCATTGCGGACATAGAAGCATCGAGGCCAAGTCCATCGAGCCTTCAGCAGTTCTCGCCTTCAGCCTGTTGATGTGTTGTGGCCCCAAGTACAGCAATTCAACTGTTGACAAAACCGAGGCCTGTTGTGCGTCCCAAGCGTTTGAATTTTTTTAAGGCTGTACACCTCTTGATCAATTAGCAACGCTACCTTGGCATGTTCTCCACCTAGAGATGAGCCAGCCAGCTCTCTAACATTATTGTTTGTGGACACCGAGGAATGTGAGCTTCACATCGTATTGCTTGTTTTCTACTGAAGAAGCGAGGGAAATAGTCAACCTTATCTTATGGTTTCTTTAAACGAGCTAGGATGCAAAGAGAATCAGCCAGCAATGACCGGTTTTTTGAGGTTTTTAAGTCAGCATTTGTGTCCGTGAATCACCGGGTTCTCTCCACATTGAGTAACTTGGAACCATGTATTGTCTTCGCAGAGCTATCAACTTGTCCATCGGTCTGACGTGTCCTTGGATACGGTCAAGACGTTCTGGGATTAAAGTAATTGAACCATGCGCAGATCGGCTTCGTTCTGTTCATCATCTTGTGTCGGCATCTCAATCCCCTCGAACCACCCGTGCTTTTTTATATACTAAATGATAAAAAAAGTTGGGCACTTGCGCCACTTGTGCCGTCCATACAAATATCAACTTGTGTTCTCTGCACCTCGTCCAGTCACATGATACGATGTTTCTTCTAGACCCTTTTCATGGTAAAACACGACATTATTATGTTGTTGCCTTTTTCCCTTAATGCGACTTTGTTGCGATGGCAAGCAGAATCAATGTTTCATCGATTTTTACACCCTCTTTTCCTCCGGATCCCCATTTTTCCAATTGATTTTAGTGGTGTAGATCTGATTTTGCACATGAGAATCGCATTGAAATGATGGAGAAACGAACGTACGCTACATATGATCATGCAAAAGTTCTAAAAAAATCTCATACAGAATTCCTTTTTTCCCTTAGTCGTTGCGAAAATTAATACCATGCTGGAAGATCAATCTAAAGACAGACTCGAAGTCATGGCCACGGAATGATTTACCGTTCTAGTAGCCTCTATTGCCAACGGTTGATAAACAAAGTGCTCGGGACCCAGCCTGCCATTATTCTTTTCCATGCCATTGGACAAATCTCTTTCTTTTATTTATTGGCCCCCTCCCACTTCTTTTTGGCCCATTTCTTTTTCCACTTTAATTACTCCAATTATTTTAGTTCTTTCGAGAGCATGTCTTTCTCCCAAGTAACGTCACTCCTTTGGTCAGTGGTTTTGATGTAACGTGTTCGGAGTGATCTTCGTGAATTCCGACTTTACAGAGGTTTCTTGAAATGCATTCCTAGGTAGGGTATACGAGGACAGTGAAAGAAGAGAGAGGAGATCTCGTTTGGTTTCAATTGGAAACGCATCGCACAAGACAACTGCTAAAAATCTCATTTGTTTTCTTTCAACAAAGTGTCTAATTTAACTTCTAGCGAGACAGCAATGCTCCATATAACATATCTTAATGTTCTTATTCATTTCACCTCTTACAATATAATTAATCTCGTTTAAAATGGGCATCTTTGAGACAGTAAGAAGCCTCAAGTTTGGGAACCACACTTTTCATGTGAACTTCCGAATGCAATAATTCAAATGGGTTAGTTGAAAAAAAAAAATCGATGAAAAAAATCTTGCATCTCAAGAAGTGTAAGGTCTTTATGGCTTTCGAGATCAACTAGATGCAACCATTCAAGTTTGTAAGGAAGTAATCTCTTGCAAGTTTATAATCCTAGATTGGACCGAAGAAATGGAATTCGTTTGCGTAAAAACTGGCTCCAAAGAAAAGTTCGTGACAATGTTTTTGTGCGAGAAAATCCTGTGACGAGGATATAAAATTTTGTATATTTCCTAAAGCAAAGAATCAGCAGATTTTTAAGGGCGAGAGAATATAATATCTTTTTTCTTTTAAAATGTATAATAGGTGTCGAGTGCAGTGGAGTACAACCGATCAAATGGACCGCTCCGTAAACCGTCTTCGCACGGCATTACTCCAAAAAGGCAATAATTGCGGTTGAAGGAAGGGGCAAATCCCCTTCAAAAAGAAACTCCAACTACCTTAATAATGACAAATATAATATGGTCCTAAAAATGGAGAATTGGACGAAAGACAGCGATAAGTTTATTAAGGTGAAGACTTTCTATGAATGGAGGTGGATCGTCCACGTCCCCCTAGGCAATGGAAAAACCTCGTACACAGTTGCCGACAGTGGATGCACCAGACAAGGGAAGAAAGAAAAATGGGCTTTCCCTTTTAATAATTTAATGAAGAAAAAAATGGCCCGTTTTTAATTATACCAACTTGCATGGGATTTATCCAACTATAATAATACGCCTCGTGGGATCCACGTAGGAACACGAATCATGATTTGGTATGATTTGAGGGAGAGATTAATCATGTCGCATGTTGAATGAGTTGAATCATAGGACAAGGTGGTCGTGCCCCTTCCTTGGTTTGACTCGCCAGCCCAAAAGCACCCGCATTTAGACACCAAACCCCGCCCATTGGTTCCTCTCGCCTTTGCTTTCTTCCCCTTTGATATCTTTGTCTGTCAAAAGGGAAATTGAGTGAATTTGACATGATGTGAGGACTTCCACTCGGAGATTTTCCCATCATTTATCCGTGAGTTCTTTTTAACAAAATTATTTTTCGATATTCGAATCGTGACTTTTAGGTGACGTCGTATGATACTGTTGCGAATGAAATTTATGTCAAGTAACTGTATATTAATTATTTTTTTTTTCATTCATCTTTGAAGCGTTAATACAATCTAGAACTTCAACTTTTATTGGGTATGCATCTTGATCTCGACTTGATCTTTTTGATTTTCCACTACCGGTATTTTTTTACATGAAAACCTCTAAAAATCGTATGAATCAACACCAGATGAAAGAAGTATGCAACTTTTTTCAGAATGGACACGTAGTTGTTATTCAATCAAGTATAACTTTGGTAAATGTAGTTCACGTAAATTCCATCAATGCATAATTTGAGAAAAATGGCATGAAAAGATGTATAAGACCATCGCTAAAAACTCTCAAACCTTATGAAAATTCAAAATAAGAAAAATGAGTAAAAAAACATACAGAAATGTCTTGCTTCATTCACGTATCGATTATGAGTATATAATTTGTTTCTAGACAACTCAATTTTTGAAAAATGGACAAATTTCGTCGATTTCTTGATGCGCGCTAAGATTTTAGTTTTTTTAGCTGGTTTTGCAAGCAAAAAGGTCGTCGCTTTATTCGAAAAATTGTCTGTGTGGTGCAAGGCCATATGCCAACGAGGATCATTATACTTTGTTTTACCATGATGGTAAAAAAAGAAAAGCAAATCAGATCCTATTGTTTTGGGAACTTGACTCATTACATATGGTCACCTTAGATGTCTGGGAAGCCAAAAATTCAAAAGGCAATAATCTCGTGTACAGTGAAGGCAATTGACAATTTGCAAAGAAAAAAAAATACAACTGTGATTTTCTCACATAGAATGCCTGCTATTATGGCCTCCAAGTGGTTAGCATGATACTCATCAATCATGTCCTCTCTCCATATACTCAGTCAAGGCTATATTTATTAATTATGATAATCACAATCTCATGATTCATTTTTTCTTGCTTAATTTCGCTTTCAATCATTCTCAATCAAAACGTGTTTAATGGTCGGGTTTCACATGGTGAATTTTTATGTGAGCGAGATAGTGACTCTTCATTAATAAAATTCCCACTCTTGCGTATGATTTGGTTGGATGAACTTTATTTATGTGGATTATCAAACATATTAATCAATGACGCTCTTGTCGGCTTTCCTCATATTGTCTTTGATTCTTATCGTCTATAGTTTCTAGTGAAAAATAATGTCCATGAATATTAGTAGACATTTGGGACGTGAAACATGGGTTCGATCAATCTATTTACAAAATCATTATATACGTCCCTCTAGTTTTAATTGTACAAAAGCTTTTTTACATTCAATAGGACTTGACAACACCATATCCATGGGATAAGAACACGGTATAGTAGATGAACTCCTTTGATTATAAACTTTTTGGACGAATATAACGAGATATGCTCTAAGCAATAAGGATAAACTAAGTTTCCACTTCTCAATACATCACAAGTTATACATCGAATCAAATACTTCTAAAATAAGAATACTAAATTATTAATAAAATATGCCTAGCGAGTGCCACATGATATTGGCCGACTGGTTCTTTTCCTCCTTTGATAAAATGATTTTTCTATTCGCGGTGGACGGGACTTCAGCTTCGGGAAAGTAGTCCGAAATAGAATATGGTTAGCGTTTCTTCTCGGGATAGCCCGAAGCAACGACAAGCGTCGGATCAGAATAACGACATCAGGGAGGTTGACCGCGGGGGGGAGTAGGTGGACGGTCCGGATGCGGAGTTCGCAGAAAGTTGACGGAGCAAGCACGTGGCAGGTGGGAATTGGCAGGAAAAAAATTGATTAAGTGGGAGGAAGCGCCTTCGAGGAGTGGGGTAGCTGGTGCGACCGGTTACAGCCGGTTGCCCGGGCGTCCCAAACCTTAAATCGTGGGATTGGTGGTGGGGCTAGGGAGAGAAGTGGTTTGGTCTGATGTTACCAGAAGCGGAAATATGATGGGTTTAGTGATGGCCTTTTAAGGTTAGGAGGTTTACCTAAATAGGAATGTACTAAATCAATTCAAATCTTTCTCTCTCCACTTTTTCTCCGTAGCCAATGACTTATAGGTAATTCCTTATATGTTACGTTATGATCTATAACACAGATTCTCATTATCGCGGATTAGACGCTAGTAACTATACAGATTTAAAATTGCTAACTGTACTAACATCTCTCTCAATCTCACTCTCCAGACACTTAATTTTTTTATGCAAAATATAGCCAATGGCTTGTTAGGTAATACGTCGAGGCAAGACTAGTCTTCACCAATAAAATCGTGTATTTGTGTGCTTGAATCATGCAAAGCTAATTCTCCTCATTTCCCTTTAAATTTCTATTCAATATTAGAGATCTCAGAATGGTAAAATAACATATTATCCTGATAGTATATTGTGCATTCGCCTTCATATAGATCTTGTGCATTAGAAATTGATGCCAAAAAGTATTATCCTTCATATAGATCTTGTGCATTAGAAATTGATGCCAAAAAGTATTATATTAGGTACCGCAAGGGGCTTGAATATTTGTATTTGCTAAAACTTTTGTTCTAAACATAACCCCTTTCATGGTATTGGATTCTCGTGTATCGTGGACCGAATGCTAGTCAACTGTATGTGCTCAGGATATCTCAACAATCAACAGATCTAGCATTGAACATGACACGTGATATAAATATGTACAGCGCGCTTTTCAGCATCAGACGTTTTTTAGTTTTATATTGTCATTGGTTGACAAAAAGATAAAGCATGCTTAGGAAAACAAAAAGGGAAAAATGGAGAGCTAGAGAAGCAAAAAGCCAATAGGGTTTGGAACCTGGCAATGCTGGGATGTTGTGCCCTCTTTTTCACATGCTTCCCATCACTCCACCCACAACGATGAGAAGATGCATGCACATAAGATGATGAAACCATTCATTAGTAGAAGCGTTATAATTAAGGAACGGATACGAGCGAGAGAGAGAGAGAGAGAGAGAGATGATGATGATGATGATGATGATGATGATTATGTCTGAGCAAGAACGAATTCCTTCATTTGTATAATCCAACTTTGGAAACTCTTGATGATCATGCCATAGAAGTATTGGAGCTTCCTTGCCACTTTTGGCCGAGCAGTTCGAGGCTAATGCGATTCGAAAAGAATAACAAATTGCTCGACACAAAGCTGCGAATAAGCAACGAAGGGCATCTTTATCTTTATCGAGTCATATTATATCGAAGTCGGCAACGGAATGATCACCTTTTGTTGCATGATTTTCTGGTCGGCAGGGCCGTGAATATCATGGTATGTTAGTTGTGCATGGGGCCAACATCGTTCTTCACATGTTTGATAAAACAGTGAAAAGATTTACCCAGCATTGACATTTTCCTCGTCATTTTCTTTACTCATTTAAAACATGTAAATCATCACAGACACGTATCATCGTACCAAACGATAATCAAAACATGCGAGTCTTTCTTCGCCCATTTATTTTCTTGTTTCTAACTAATGAAATGTATCTATCTATCGATCACCGATTGATCGGGTTCTTTAGATGAGACTTTCTATGTAGGAGCGAAGGTAAAGAGGGTTTTCCCATCGAAGTGAATTCTTTGCTTGGCTTTCAGGGTTTACACACGACCGAGGAAATGAAATGAACTCTCTGGAACGGCTGATTGCGATCGCTCGTTCTTTCGCAAGATGCTGCGTTCCACGTGAATCTCCTGTTTTCACAGGCACGACATTGATGAGACAGTTCCAAATCTCGGACAACGCCGAAAGCGGAAGAAGCAGGAATCTCTCAGTTATGGCAGCCAACTAACTAAAGGATTTATCCGAAGAATTATCTTCATTAAATAATTAAGAATTTCGACCCCGGATCAAAAAAGAATAAACCCACCGCCTTTTTTTTTTTTCCTGAAAAGGGGGTTGCAAAATGTCCCCATTAGATAGATTCTACCGGTCGAGAAAATCCCACGATGGTCAATATTTGCGACGACTATGTTCCCAAAGCAACGTGTTGCGACTTCGTCCATCCTAGGACAGCCACAAGTGTTTTCTACGGTGCCTCGTTCGCCCTTGTTTAGCTCGTGGTTAATTCGGTACCGGCCATGGATAGCAACGTTGTCTTCACCTAATTTGTCTGTACAAGGTTTGATTTTTAACTATTTGCTTCTCCCTTCTTTTTTGTCGTTTCTGTTGTACCGTCCGAGAAAATAATTCATAAATAGATTAGTTTCAGGACTCGTGAAAAACGTTCTGAATGTATTTCCAGCACCAATTTGGGGGAAGAAATACATAAAGGGTAGCAAAGCTTGATTATGGATTCGAGGATAGAACCATATGAACTTAGGTTTGATAATGTAATTTATCGGCAGTGACCTAGTAATGAACTTTAGGCTCCATTTTTAGAAAAATACTTTTCAAATAAATCATTTTTCATGAAAAAAAATCACATACTTTTTTGTCGAGGAAGATAGAATTAAGGGGTGCAATATTGATGCTATCTCATTATAAATCTCCCTCGTCGTGTTGAATGTTGGGAGTCTATTTCTTTTGTAGTTATTTGTGGGACACAGTCAAGCCAATGAGTGAGTTTGAAGTTGCTTAAAGGTGTTGTATACTCGAATTGCTTTAAGTGTTCTACACTCTGCTTACTGATTGGCGTGATCTGTAGGGATGGAGATTCCTTAATGTTTCAATCCATGTAATTTATAAAAGATATTTATTCGGGATGATGACATGTGCCACTAATTTTCTGAAAGACATTTGTAAGAAACTATATAAGGAAGTGTTATAATTTTCAATACAACCGATTAATCTCTTAACTCGCACAATCATTACCTTAGAAACTTGAGGCACTCTTTAGCAAGATCTTTTCCTTTAGGGGAAAAATCATTGTGAAACTGAATAAGTCTTGAGATGCAATAAGAAGATAGAAGATCTTGAGGGTGTTACCAAATTAACATATGATGAAATTTGTTCTACATAGAGGGATAGGTTTTTCCAAAAGAAAGTGGTTCACCTTACTTGAGGTGCCATTGAAATTAAAGCAGTTGGGGTCTATGCATTCACATAATCTATCCATAAGGTGGTGCATCTGGTCAAACAAATAGGGCTAGCAAATAGTAGGTAGCCATGAAAACTTTGGACTTTACAATCTTTTGTTTGTTTTTCTAGCAAACTCAGGACCGCCCTACTTTGAAAGTCTCGATGGTGGGACAAGAAATAAAGAACATGAAACTTACTTTCTTTCATTGTTCTCACGCCAACGACACCCTACCAAAAAAAGTTCCAAAAAAAAAAAAAAATTCATCCGTTCTACTCTCTTCTAAAAGTTGACATTTGACTTCTCCCAAGGATAACTCATTTGCTTGGGTTTAACCTCCACGCCAATGGGGTTTCTCTTTTGCTTTTTCCTCAGCCAAGTTGCTTGACTTGGATACATGATTTAGCCTCCCATTCTCATTTAATTTTTTAGAAAAGCCTAATTGAAAAGTGTAACTCAATAGATAGAAAATCATCACATATATATATATATATATATATATATAAACATAGAAATCTCATAAACAAGCGATGCAAGATACTTTTGATGCTCTCTCTCATATAAAAGTCAAGTTAGGAATAATAAATGAAATTTGACAAATGGGGAACTATGCACTTAGAAAAATTTGGGCAAAACCCAACTCTAAGACCGTACCAGAAAATCCTTCCAAACCAACAAACGAGGTGGGATACTTTTTAATATGCTATTACGACCTAAAGAAAAAAGAGAAAAAAGAAAACAGGCCAGCTAGTAGCAGTCTAGTTCTAGACAGCAGTAAAATAGGGAGGGGGTGACACTCACTGAGCACCATAGAAAAATTAAAAGAAAAACCGTCGAAGGGACGTTACATTGCAATTCTGCTTTTTATACGGGGCAAAAAGATAAATATTTTCGGGCCAATCGACTGCTAATTGGCCCCCCTTAAAATGAAAAGAGCATCAACAATAATGATCGCTCCACAAGGAAAGAAAAGGGGGGGTTGATAAGGCGAACAACATGCAAAACATGATGCCTCCTGTGTCGGTGGGGGCCAATCCATGGATCAACAGTGGGCATTTTAACCTTTTCCTTCGTTGTTTCGTTCTCTGCACTTGCCTAGCTACGTAGTACATAAATAGCAGCAGCAAATCTGTGGTACGGTACTGTTTTCTTTTCTTTTTTCATCTTATTTTGTCGGCTATATGTATTTCCGTTTGAGTAATTAGGGTTAGTTCGAAGAAATTTACATCAAATTCTGACCAGATAAATTCCCTAGTTTAAGCATCGTATTATCATATAGCAGCGAATGATGAGGAACCAATATTCGTTCACAATGAAATTATATACCTCAATGCATTTTGGCTACGAAAATTGTGCATCCATCCCAAAAAGAGAAAGAAATAACTAAATGGCAACTCTATTTGGGGCCGACATTTGTTAAATTTGTGGGTGCATGACAAAAGTGTGCTTGTCAAAGAATTAGGTTCATTAATTTGTGTACCCTCACAACTCTTTATAACATATGCTGTACTTTTCTCTAGTTTTTTTTTTTTTGGGTCATTGTACTTTTCTCTAGTTGACTAGTAGATACCTATGTATCAATTCGGATTTCAATTTTTTAAAAGAATAATAAAGAATTCTAAATTGCGACTTTGAAACTTACTTACCTTAAATCGATCAGTCCTATTATCCATTCACGGATAAGCACATTTTAATTTGCCTTGTGTTCTATCGAATAGTAATGCACAAAACCGAACCTAAAAGAGGCGAGAAATCCCAAAAATCGACAATCAAAAATAAATTAATGATCAAATTCTCTAAAGAAAATTGATATAGTATAGATGATAAACATGAAGAATTTACAAAGTAGAAAAGCCCAAATAGTCATGAAACACACATAATAATTAAAGGGAAAATGAGACCAATGATTCTTGAATTTTAATTTAATATGTAATATGATATTTGAATTTTGAATTCACTCAATATATTCATTGAAGTGTAGCCTAATTTACAATGTTGTCCATAAACTTTAAATTTATTCAATATAATTCCTAAAATATCGATATACATTTTAAATAAAAATGTTTATGCTATCTTTCAATATTATCTTTCTATTAATTTAAGTTCAGAGATAATATTAAATATTATCATACGAGTTATGGGAAATAGATCAAATATAAATAAAAAAATTTAGAGATCACATTAAATAAATTAAATACTTAAAAATCTCATCAAAAGAATTAAAATTTAAAAATTTATATTGGACGTTAAGTTAAAGTGTAGAAGTCATACGTGTCATTACCCCGTAATCGAACTCTAAGCGGATCGCAATTGGGGAACTTTCCTCTTCGAAGAGTCGTCCTAAAAATACCCGGGACGTACGATTCCGAACTCACGAAACCAACGTGAAAGCTCGCCATGATTGGCATTGACCGGGGCTTTGCCCTTTTGGAATATCGTACGGCCGCCGCGCGTCAGCCCTCCGATTCCCCGCGAACGGACGGCCCGTATTTTGCCCCCGGAGTTCGGTACGCGGGCTGTCAGCGGGAAGCCACTAGAGCTTGTACAAAAGTGGAAACAAACATGGCACGGTGCGGGGGCCGTTGGGATCGTGAAAGAGAGGGGGAGATGGGGTGGGGCGACCGGCCACCGCCCGAGCCGGTTCCGCGCGCGCGAGAGAGAGAGAAAATGCTTATATATTCCTTCCCCTCCCTCTCTCTCCTTCTCTGTAAAATCAGCGTCCGAGCTGTTCCTTCCTCACGTCGCGTCCATCTCTCTCTCTCTCGCTCTCTCTCGCCGGCGATCATCGCCGTCGTGCGGTGATCGGGGAATGCGATTGGTCGGCAGTCGTCGATTCCTCTCCCGCAGCAATTCGCCCTGTCCTCCGGCAGCCGCCGGATAGTATCTCCGGCTGCTCCACTGACCGGAAGAAGCGGCGGCGGCGGAAGCGGCGACGGAAGCGGCGACCTGTCCTCCTTTCTCCGGTCACCTCTCTCTCTCTCTCTCTCTCTCTCTCTCTGAGTTTTCGTTTTGGAGCTCCGGTACAGTTAGGTGGAGGTGATCCTTGCTCGTTCGCCATTGAATCGATCGACTGTCAGATGATGAGCGCGAGCTGCTGAAGCAGAGCCAGTTCGGGGAGTGCACGGGAGGAGACTGCCTCTGCCGGTTGCGGACGATCGATTGGAGCGGCGATGCTGGATCTCAACCTCAATGTCCTCTCCGCGGAGAGCTCTTATCAGGAGGAGAAGCTTTCCGACGTCTCGGGGAATCAAATGGACGAATCGGGGACATCGAACTCGTCGATCGTCAATGCCGACGCCGGCGACGACGAGTCGTCCTCCGCACGCGCCGCCGGCGACGTGCACACCTTCCAGTTCGGCATCGTGAAGGCCGACGGCGGGCGGAACGACTCTGTCGAGACGAAGGAGTTGTTCCCTCTGAAAGAAGAGGAGTGTTCCCCTGGAGAGATGCCGATGGAGCTTTCCTTCGGGAATGGCGGCAGCGGACGCGGCGGAGAGAGTCACGCGCGTGTAATGCCGCAACAGCAATCGCAGCAAGCGAAGAAGAGCAGGAGAGGTCCGAAGTCGAAGAGCTCGGAGTTCAGAGGAGTCACGTTTTACCGGAGGACTGGACGATGGGAATCGCATATTTGGTTGGTCGATTAACTCGTATTCCGTTTCAGTAAATTGATGCTGCTAATTTTGAACTTAATCAACGTTGAATCCGGAAAACCATGGGCTTCTGTAACTGGAACCTCCTAATTGTTCTTAAATCACCCAAGGGATGGATGGATTTTCTAATTGGGGGAATTCTCTGTGCTACGTGGCTTTCGTGTGTGACGGGTTGGAGAGAGGCTTTCGATGCATTTATTTCTTATTACCGTTCCTGAACTCTCGGAAGTTTCCCTACATTTCGTTGTCCTGAAATTTTCCTTCCCCGGAATTTATGAAAACGAACGAATATGGCCTTTTCGTTGCTTCAGTATGAAATCTTCGGTTTGATTTTAGTGTTGACTATGGGTTTTTGCCTGTTTCTTTCGGTGCAGGGACTGTGGAAAACAGGTATATTTAGGTGAGTACATGACATATTATCAGATATGTATGTGTTTGACTTTTTTCCTGTTATCGATGTACTTTGCGTCTACTTTACGTTGTTGAATGATTTAGTGATCCGAGATGGTTTTTATTTAGGTGGATTTGACACGGCTCAGGCTGCAGCCAGGTATATAGTGTGTTGTGTACTGAAGCTATTGCCCCTTCAATTTGTTTATTGAACTCAAATTAATGATTCTCTTTATCTGGATTTCATGCATTCAGAGCCTATGATCGGGCTGCCATTAAATTCAGAGGAGTAGATGCAGACATCAACTTCCATATGAGTGACTATGAGGAGGATCTGAAGCAGGTATTCATAGTTTTATCCGTTCCATTTGACAATTTTCTTTATTCTTGTTCTCTGTTTGTCTTCTTCCTTTCTTCAAAGATATTATGTGTTTGCTTAGGGTCTTTCCTTGATTGTTGTACCGGCACAGATGAAGAGTCTATCCAAGGAAGACTTTGTCCACATTCTTCGTAGACAGAGCACTGGCTTTTCAAGAGGGAGTTCCAAATATCGAGGAGTGACATTGCACAAGTGCGGTCGGTGGGAGGCTAGAATGGGACAATTTCTTGGCAAGAAGTAAGATGCTGGCTCATGCTGTTTTACCTTGCCCTTACTTCCATCTAAGCTTCTGCTCGCACTATTATCTTCTAACTGCTAGTTCTCAGAGGGCTTTTGCTAGTCCCTCTACTTGAGAAATAGTCGAAAATCCTATATCGAAGAAAAATGATTGGATGGGGTTCTTTTTATGCTTATCTAGAAAAAAAGACATGGCATTTTCATTTTGGAGATTGCAATGCTTACATGCAGGTATATATACCTTGGGCTCTTCAACAGTGAAGTAGAAGCTGCAAGGTTTTAAAGAAAATGAATTCCCTGATCCAAAATTTGTTAATAGAAAACTCTCAACCTCATTACGATTCCTAATTCTATCCAACATGTCTGTGGTCTAATATTCTGGACGTCAGGGCTTATGACAAGGCAGCAATCAGATATAATGGAAGAGAAGCTGTCACCAACTTTGAACCAAATTCCTATGAAGGGCAGATGATTCCTGTGGCTATGAATGAAGGTATTATCTGATACTATCATTTCCTTTTTAGCTCTCTTTGAATAGAAAGTATCTGAGATCCTGTCTTTCCAAGTGATGGACTGGTTTATCTTAAAACATTTAATGCAGGTAGCGACCACAATCTGGAACTGAACTTGGGCATGTCAGCCCCTTCCTTTGGAAGTTCATTGAAGGATACTGATGAGCACCTACCATGCCATGCTGAGACATTTTCAGGGGTAAACTTATAAGCAACATGATTTTTATTCCTTTTTGCACTTTGCCATAATCGATCCTTGTGTCCCTTTTGAAAATTAATCCCTCGGCTCTGCAAGCCATGGTGGATGTAGACAGAGGGATTATCTTGTGGCGTGACAGCTTTTATGTAGCGTGCAAACTTGTTTGCCATACTTATGCTGGACAGTGGAAATTATACAGTTGTCAGTATTAATCGCTGCTCATATTCTTTGTATACTATTTTGCAGATACCTAATTTTGCTTCGGCTGTACTAGGTGACTCAGCACTCAGAGGTTTATCAATGACATCCCACCATCATTCTTCACAGAACTGTGTATACCCTCGTTTCTTCTCAAATGAGGTAAAGATTCTGTTTGATTTCTCTAGAGAATATATAAGAATTGACTCTCTGAAAAGATCCAACTGCATGTTTCATTCTCCGAAATACCAACAATTGTCATGACCAAAGTTGTGCAGATAGCTATAGGACCTTGCAATACTTGTCAAGTTGGAAATTTCAGGTTTTTTACGTTTGGCCATTGATTTAATTGAACTGCTTACAAGAGACTATTTCCTAATGCTTGTGGATCTGCATGACTGGCCATTAGCTCAGATCTTCTGGTGGTAAATCTGGATATCTGAATACTTGGAATGATGGCATTAGATAACTAATTGCAGAGTCAAAGACAATGATGATAAAAAGGCTTCTCGAAATCTCTGAGTCCTAATCATGATGGAATCTGCACTGGTTATGCAGGAAAGAGATACTGAGCAGAGAAATCAAGTCCCTTCCTCGCAAGGATTGCACTGGGTCTGGCCAATGCGTGACCAAGTCAGTACCAGTGCTGCTTCAGTGCCACCGTCCTCGACTGCAGCATCATCAGGATTCCCATATTCAGTCCCTCCTTACTCCGCTGCCATGGTTGCATCACCACTGTCTCGTTTCCCTCCTGATACAGTTGCCTCCAATTCCTCTCGATGCAACGATCAGATGACATCTCCATGACCGCCGATATAAGTTATCTTCTCTATGATGAACCAACGGCAAAAACAACTAATAGCCTGGTCTTCATAGTTCCCTGTATCGTTTGGGTTGACATCGCACTCAGAGAATTTTTATTCTGACTCCTTAACATGCAATTGTTTTGTGCAGATAGTGACACGAAAGGCGAAGGTCATTTTGATTCCCCTCGTAATATCATTCGTACTTTAGACATACTTATTTGCTCCCGATGTTGACCAATTTAATTTCGCCCTAGTGGTCCGTATCACGATACGATTTAATCCTAGGAGTGGACGCCTACAAAACCAGAGTGCAAGTTCCATTCTGGCAATTCTTTTGGTCCTCATTACTAGGACAAACTTATTAGGCGGGACCGAAAAAGAATGCGTACTCGTACCTACCCCTCTTCAAGAGTTTTGTTGTCGAAGGCCACCAATTGGCCGGCCGGATTTGATTGATAATCGGGTCTAACGAAAGTGGCGGTGCGTATGTAAATTAGCAAGGTCACTCTCAGTTCGGCACAACATTTGAGACGGTTGTCTAAACAGGGGCCATGCAATAACCCGACCATCCCAGCTATTTGTGGTTTAGAATGCGTTTAGTAGTTATCTTGTTTTTAAGCATAATTTATACTCATAAATGATTTTTTCTAATTCTGTTTCATGGATAAGCTTTTAAGTATTTAAAGACGTTTGATAATTATTTAAAATTTTTATTTACTTCCTACATAAAAATACACATTTGATATGACCCATAAATTCTTTTGTGACTTAGATTTTCCTTCTATTTTTAAAATAATTTCATTACATTTTTCTTTTTCCTTCCTTTTTTTTTTCCTTCTCTTCTTCCTTTACTTCAGCAGCCCTCAGCAAGACCGAATTCGCACAGTCATCGACGAGACTCAACCTCACTTGGCCATCAACTGAGAGGCTTAACATTGCTCAAACACCACGAGATTGGCCTCGTCATGGCTAGGTAACACTGACCTCACTATGGTTTGGTGAGGCTCAACCTTGTCGATGGTTGGGTGAGTTCGAGCTTGCCAATGGCAGCGTGAGCTCGGCCTCACCGAGGGCTGGCCACGTTTTACCAAACGAATTTTTATTCTTTTTTTATTCTAGAGAATAAAATAATAGAATTAGACTGTTTTTGGGCCCAACAAATTGTAGAAATGGCTCAGATTCTAATCATAAATGATTCTTTTTTATTCTGTTCCCGGAAATAATTTCTAAGCATTTTAAGTAGTTTGGTAATTGTTTAAAATTTTTTATTCTGGAATAAAATTGCGTTTGATACCGTACTTGTTGATTCTATTTCAAATCAATTTATTTTAATTTTTAAATAATTTTTTTTACTTTTTTTTTTCCTTTTTCTCCTATTCTTCTCTTTCTTCTTGTGGCCGATCGTTGGACCAGCAATCGGCCAGACGAGGGTCGGCAACCTCATTGGAGTGTCGCTAGCCCTCGCCGGCTGAGCCTCATCGGTGGCCAGGCCGACCTCACCAGGACTGGGAGAGGCCTGCCTGGCCACCAGTGGGGTTGGGCGAAGCTCCGCCAAGGCTTGGCCTCATCGATGGCCAAGCGAGTCTCGTCGGGGTTGGGTGAGGCCCACCTGGTGGTTGGGCTTGCCTCTTGTGAGCTCGCCGGACCAATTGCTAGCAACCAATGGCGACAGATGGTGGCGGACAGCAGTGGACAGCAACCGCGGGATGGTAGTCGATGAAGAAGAAGAAGAGAAAGGGAAGAAAAAGAGTTGATTTTGACTCTTAGATTTGTTCCCAGAACAAGAATCAACTTTTTTTATATTCTTGATTCTGTTTCAAATCTACTTCCGAGAACAAAAAAATAGAAATTTGTTTCCGGGAACAAAAATTTTACCAAACACGATTCTATTCCCAAACTACTCCCAAGAACAAAAAATTAGAATCAAAAGGTGGTTACCAAACAAGGCCTTACTCTCACCCCTCAACATTTTTGCTTTTACTAAAAATATGAATTTCCAATTGCCACGAGGAAAAAAAAAAAAAAAAAACGTCTTAAACATGTTTCCATGATATATTGAATCAAAGAAAACGTCTTAATGATGATTCCGCGACATATTGATGCCAGCAACATGACAAAGTGAACTCAACTGGTACTGAATCGGTCTTGCACCCTTTCAGGGTAATCAGTTTAACATAAACATGGACAAACTGACAAGAATTTCCATCTGTTCCACTAGTATAACAAGGAGCTAATGCAAATAAGTGAACTGCAACGCATCGCTCCCTACAACTGCAGACAGAAACCGTAGCTTGGGCATGAGCTACCGTCAGAAATCCAGACTACCTCCTGATGTTTGGTGATAACAAGGCCAAGGGGAAGTGCTCAAGCAGGCCGATTGAAGCAACAATCCAACACCAAAGAGAACATTCATTCTCAGTCCATTTCCTACTCGATATCTCCTGCTGCACCCCACATAAATTGTTACCCGGGACAAGAGGGTTGAGATCAATGTCTGCATATATCAACAGTGATCAGCAAAGGGCACACGTGAACGAACCAGCCAGGTTTGATTACACAGCGCAGTGCACTGCTAATCTTTCGTGGTTGGCACATAAACTATGGCAGAAATCACCTGCAATCACACCCCGAAATTGAAAAGAAAGGAAAGGTTATTGGGGTTGGAAAAAACAACATACCAATAGAAAATGCATTTGGACTCGAGGAAGAAGATATATGCACATGTTCTTCATAAGGAGGAAGAAAAGATTAGATATATGCTAACAAAAAATACATTTGGATGCAAGGAAAAACTCCTTTTGCAACTTATGAGTCCTCAGAAGCCCGCATGCTTTAAGTCCCAACACTCCAACAGTATTGGGTTCAAAGAATAATTCTGATGCAAATGTCGTACATTTACCTGCCGAGCACGAAGACCGCCAAATGTCTAAAGTTCTATCCCTCAATAGGCCCAGCCAGAGCTGTCAAGATTCCGTCCCATCTCGGGTAAGGTAATATCTTGCACAAAATGGATAAACAACAGCCCTCACAAACAATCAGCAAACATTGCACTTGATGGAAATCACATCCCAAATGATCTGTTACACAGATCCCCTGAACTAGGCATGCAATACTTCTGATTCTCAAGACTGTCGCAGATCTTATTAATTCCAAGCCTCTCATTTCTAAGCAACTCAGCCATAACCAGACCATCTCCACCAGGAATGGTGTTCCGACCACTCCAGCGGCCATTGGACATACTCCTTTGGAGAGAAAGCTGCGTGTGAGATGATACATTTCCCATTTGTGACTGATCAAAAATCCTCGAAGCAATGTCAAAGGAATTATTAAGAGAAGCATAACCTGCACTCGTCTCGTATCTTAAATTCGAGTGTGCAGGAAAAGACCTTTTCATTAATAAATTATGTCCAGCATCACCGTCCAAAGTATTCAGTTGTTGAGATAATGACCCAAGATCGAATGATGGGCTATTGAAACCACCTTGAATCGTCCCTCCGCCAACTGCTAAAATAGCAGGATCCATGAATTCAATGTCTCCTGTACTGTTGACACTTGCATTTGGTTGTGTCTGATATGAATTTCTCAACAAGTTGATGTCAGGCAAATAATTCCCTGAGATAGAAAATTATAGCAATTATTTCAAGCACGAAAGTACTAAAAAGAACTCGCTGAATCACATAATATCTCACCCAAATAAGTATCAAAATTCCTATCAGTTCTCTCATGAGAAGAAAACCCTGGTGGAGGTGCTTTATTGGGAACACAGAAACCAGGCGGAGCAGAAATTTGAGATCTTGAACCTACCAGTAGTTAAACGAGAAAGTTAGGAAGCTACTAGGCACCCAAAAAGCACTACAGCAACAAAACATATTTATAGCAGAAGACATAAATAAGCGGAACCTTTTGCATTCAGGAAATGAACAATCAAAATAAAATTGAGATGCATAGTTCCACTAAAGTTGCAAGCTCAACACCAGCCAAAGAGCTATGTTTGTAAAGGCATTTTATGCATAGTGTAGCACATAAAATTACCAAATTTATCTTTCTTAAGCATCATCAACCAGATAACAACAGAAATCACAGTAAGATTAGGATTCACATAATCCAAGTAAACCGACAATCAGGGAAACTGGCCATAACTCCAGTGGTTGACAGAAAGTAATTGTACAATTCAAGCCATATTCAAAATGTTCTAAATAAAGGTTTTTGTACAACGATAAACCTTAGCTTGCATGCAGCAAAAATTTGTCCAGGAAAACGACAGCAGTAGATATAATCAGAGAGCTAAGACCATATATCATGCAGCATGGAAAATGTCTGACACATGATGAACTTAAAGTCAAAAGCATGAAATTCAAGAAGTGAGAATCGGCCTGATTGGTTAATCACAACAAAAGAAAGTTACACTAAGCATATGAAAACCTAATAACAGGCAACAGACAACTTGATATTTTTAAAGTCATACACATGCAAGGGAACACAAACAGATTAAAGCCATGGAGCAAAGGAAGCAATGATTAGTGCATGCTTTAAGCAAATAAACTTGAGTCTTGGACCACAACTAGTGATTTTGCCATCACAATGCAATAAAACTATTGCTTTCGTGACCACAGAGTGCCAACATAAAATAAGGAGAAACTAAGGGTGCATTTGGTAACTATTCTCTTCTCGAGAACAATTTCTGCTTAGAAATAATTCTTTTTTTTTTTGTTGTTTCTAAGCATTTTAAGGCGTTTGGTAATTGTTCAAAATTTCTCTTTCCAAGATAGAAATGCATTTAGTAAAATCTCAAATTCTTTTATGAATTAAAATTTCTTTTAATTTTTTAATACTTTTATTATATTTGTCTTTTTTTTGTTTTCTTTTCTCTCCTTTTTAACTTTATCTTTTTCCATCCTTCTTCTTCTCTAGCCATTCACCGGCCACAGTCTCGCGGCAGCTAGCAGCGAGGCTTGGCAATGGCTGGTCGAGCCTCCCTATTGGCCAAGTGAGCTTGCCCAGCCACCGGTAAGGCTTAGCCTCACTCACATCTAGCGAGGCTCCAGTGAGCTTGCTGGACCTCGCCCAGCTAGTCATCGGCCATCGCCGTGGCTGGCAACCAACAATGAGGAAGAAGAGAAAAGGAAAGAACAGGAAAAGAAAAAAAGAAAAGAAAAAAAATTGGCTTGATTTTAGAATTATTCCGACAACAAAGAAATAACTTTTTTCTACTTCTTGATTCTGTCCCAAATTTATTCATGGGAATAAAAAAGTTACGAAACAGATTTATGTTCTTTTTTTGTTCTAGAGAACAAAAGAATATAATCAATTATTATTTGATCAGTTAACAAACAGACCCTAAGCAAGCATGTGCAAAGAATTTAAATAGAAAGAGGACCTGCCTGACAGGAAAAAAATGGAGGACCAACCTATGCAGTGACAGTGACAGTGACATGAACAGGACCAAACCGAACAGGAAAAACAAAATCTGACCACTTTTTATGAATAAAGAAATATGTTTCTAAAAAGATAATGCTTACAAAAGTACCCTTTAATGCAGAGGAGAATCAATTAAGTACCCATAGAAAGGGACCCAACCAAAGCCTCTCTGGAAAAACCACCAAATTAATCTAACTCCCAAACAATCCCAGAATTTAGCATCTTACATTTCATTTCTCCATATTCATGCAATATTTCCAGCTATATCCTCCCTAGGACATTCTTGGGATCATAAGCTATCTGCATCTATAGAATGCGAACATTTACCACTGTGGGAACAATCTTGAAATGACACAGTAGTTTCATGTATCACAATAGGTCTTTCCAGTTGGGGATACTATGTGAAGTGGGAAAATCATAAGTACAAGATATAAGAAGCACAAACAAACTCCAAGAAAATTTTCATAATTAATGGCCTATCAGCATATAATGACGACAAAAACGACAACAATGACATATGCAAGCCCACAAAATGGGCTTGGCAATATGAATCCTATCACACCACTGTTCTCAATTCTATAAATTGGATCCTCATAAGCTCTAAATAATCCACATCTTTCATTATCATCTCCTCACATGGATTTACATTCTATTGTCATGTCACAGAAAAATATGCATCCAAATAAGGGGTGACGATGGACCCATCAAGACAGACAATAAACTCCTAAACTTCAGGCAAGATCACAAGTATTGTGCAAACAGATCAGTAAATATGCATAGCAATCAGAACTCACCAGGGGTCTTACCAGATGAGAGAACCGATTGAGAGGCAGCACGATTGCCTATCTCCTCAAATCTCGAAAGAGACCCATTAACAACTGCAGGATTATGTAAGTATGACCGACAATTTTTACCAAAATCTTTGTCAAGAGATCTGTTTCTAGGCATCTGCTCAGTGATAATAAAAGGTGGGTTGACATCAAATGCATGAGTAATTGACTCTTCTTGTCTGGCGAAAGAGAACCTGGACTGGTTGCTGTTTTGAACTTTTCGGTAACTCAAAGATCTAACAGAACCTTCGTGCTTGTCTGATTCACCCAAAAGATCAGCCAAATGCTGAGGTGAGGACAATGAGTCACTCCACAAATCAGAATCCAGAGACAAGATATTGGAGATCATACTGCTTTCACCTGCTTTTAAAGAATTGTGCATCTCAACTTTAGATCCATTGCCTTGCAACATTCCAAATTGCCTCTCTCTAACTTCAGAAGTTCTATCAAAATCAGCACAATCATTTACCATCTTTTCAAGGTATCGACTAGATATTGCTGCACTTCTTCCTTCCATATTACTATCTACAGGTATTAAACTGGAACTTAAATTATTGATATCAACCACCTCACTATGCTGTGAAGAATGAGATGTGGAACAATTTGACACATGAGACAGATTTCCAGAAGTAGAGAAAGAAGTTGAATAATCATAGACTTCTGGATCTTCAAGTCTTCGATTATTGAAACATAATACATCTTCTTCAACTTGAGAATGCATAGTTGGCAATTGATCAGTCGGAACAAAGACCTCCCTGTCCCTGTTGGATGGATCAGAGATGCAAAAGGTAGGCACTGGACTGCCTGACGATTCGCCCTGGAGTTTCCCACGCACACTTAATGATGATACGTCAGAGCACAATTTCTTATTCTTACCATTAATTTGAGCATCTTCTTCTTTCTCTGCATAAGTACTAGCTAATTCACAAGTGCTCCCGGCAGATTTTACAGTGTTCTGGGGCATGCTACTAATGTTTCTACCTTCCTTGCTACTTATTAAATTGGATAAACTGCCATCTGTAATATTAGTAGCCAGAGTTCCATCTGCTGCAGCAGGTTTAACTGACAAAGAGAAGTCGGACTCTATACCATTGTGCTGCTTTGCACAACTTGATGAGCCCGACATAAATTTAGCTGCTGTACGATTTTGATCATTCAAGGGTGGCTTTTTCACCCCATCACCATGCGGTGGAGTATGTTGAGCTGTATCTGCACCTACTACAGTTATGGATAATCCGCTAGCCATCGCAGACTTCTCTTTGTATGGTCTATCAGAACATTCTGAAGTTGCAGCTTGAGCACGCTGTCCCCTAATTTACATGTCAAAGAGAGTTGCAAATAAAAGGTAGCACAACAAAATAACAGTAAATAGTTATCAATGCATAATATTCCCTTCATCCCCTGTACCAAGCATTTCAAAGAACTAATGGCGCTGTTTGTTTTAGTTATCTCAAAAATAAAAGGCTGATAGGAAACTGTGACATCTTAGGTGATTAACCAGTAAAGATAAGTTCCATTGAGAAACAAACAACGTTTTTCTGGTTTTTTAAACTTATAATAACCGCGTTACCATGAAGCTGCAGCAGGAAGAGTAGCCGGCCTAGTAGTGGTTCCATTTGGTAGAGAAACTTTAACCACGTTTGCCGCATTCTACAAAAAAAAAAAAAAAAAAAAAAATATATATATATATATATATATATATATATATATATAAATTAATAAGGGAAATCAAGAAACATCCATAAAAGTCAAGCATACTGAACAACATCCACATAAAGACAATGTGATTGAGCAAGATTAAAATGCACCAGCAAATTAATCAATTCAACATAAATAATAGAACGCGCATTCAATGAAATGCCTCTGGAATGTTTACCATGGTATAATTGAAAGGAAGCCATAACTAATCCTCAACAGTGAGAAGCTCAACATACAACTGGCATACTAAAATCTTACATTTGAAGCATTATTGCTATTTGGTTTTGTGGCAGAAGGCAAGGTGCTGTTACAGTTATAACCAAATGGAGGTGGCAATACACTTCCAGGGCGCCTTTGCATACAGCAGCCATTGCCTGTCATTTGCTGGACCCTAGTCCTTTAAAGCAATAAGATAGTTTAGCGCAATAATATGTCATCACATTCTATTAAATCAGCTAAACGTTAGCAGAAAGGGACCGAAATGCATCAATTTCTGAACTCTATCTCACAAAATGCTAAATCCTAAAAATACACGTAAATGTGCTTGTATAGATACATGTAGTTTGTTGCCGTAAGTAAACCACAACTATGCTTCCATACCTACAAATATATAGACAAAATAAAGATATTACCGGTAGAAAAAATGAAAAGATTGACAATACATCTAAGAGATAGCAGAATGGCAAATCAACAACTTGGGGTAGTTTCAAACTAGTTCAGCAAGTGCTGATCAACACTATAATTTGTAGACCAGTAAATTATGAGTTCATGCATGTATAATAATTCCTATTGCCCGTTTTACATGATTATAGAACTGATCCTAGTAGCTAGAAAGAAAGGAGATAGCGTGAAATAAGATAATCATCTTCTTCTGACATAAGAAGAGGCCAGCTCCACAAAAGAAACTTTGATCTCAGCACCTTTGTGTTATTCCCCTCAAAAGAAGAACAAATAAAAAGGATAAGACAATGCCGGCACTAAAAGAAAGGGGACCTTGTGAATGCTGAAATTACTTCATCCTTGGTGAAGCTATCCTCCTGAGACCCAGTCTCATGCAGATAGAGACAATCTGGGTTGGTGCAGGGCTGGATTAGAAAAAACTCGTTAGCTTAATTAAGTTCAAAGCACCTTAATGAAGCTATCTATCCCATAGCATAAAATGGAACAGACTGATGATATCTTATTCGTGGTTCATACCGCATTTCTAAGCCATGCATGACAGTACTTAGTGGTTCCAAAACATGCCCTGAATGCGCCATCCAAAATCATCAAATTGATCTGCCTTATGCAGCAAACATAGGGAGAAAATACATATCCGGAAATGAGAAATACCTTAATGGTCTACCATCCAACACATACCCATGAACAGACTGAATACAACGGACTGCTTCCTCCTCTTTTGAGAAAGTAATGTATCTAAGGGAAAGCATACAGTACATTTGTAAGCAACTATCTACTTAAGACCATATGTTTTTGTGAGGAAATATAAAGTGCAAAAGAAATCACAGACCTGAAAGAAATTCCAGGCAATGAGTCTAAAAATTGGAAGACGGAAGAGGCCAATCAGCCACATAACCAAAAGCTGAAGGTGCATGACCAAACAGCTATCTAGGGGGAAAAAAACTCTCCCCTTAAAACTCATGCAAATCAGGAAAGAACAATTTAAAAACAGCACAGTTCCAAGAACAACACTCTGTTCAGCTAAAAACAGATTAAGAATGATGACATTTCTTCAGACCAGGAAATTTGTCAACTCACACACTACAAGTGTTGTTTGGAAACTGCTGAATGGCACCAGTAGCTGTCCGGGACATAGATACTTTAAGAACCTTCCCATACTGACTGAAGTATTCTCTCTGCTGAAGAATCTGCATATATATCATACAGATAATATCACTGGTCTGAATCAGCAAAAAACAATAGCTGGACCAGTAAGTCGGGATATGTGAGTGAACAAATGCCCGATTATACTTAGGGTAAGCATGAGTAGGAAATAGTTCCCATGATGCATGAGAGAGGGAAGGAAAAAAGAGAGAGAGACACACACATCTTCATCTGCTAAGTTAAGAGGCAAGCCGACTATGTACACAAGGTTCCGTTGTATCACCCGAACACTACCCAATTGCTTTCTCCCCTCTGAAGATTTTGTCTTTGCCTTTTGACACTTCATTTTTTTCTCTGTATTAATTTCGGCCACCAATCTGATAGAAAAGATACGATCACCAAAAGAAAGACGATATGGAAGTCAAATCAGAATCGCGAACATCAGAATAACACCTCTCACAGTTTGCAGCCGTCCCTACAATCTTCTCCTTGTCATAACGGGCTCGACATGCTGGGCAACGTCCCTCTGTTTCATCCTTCTCTGCCATGTCCATTATGTGATGCCAACACCAAACACATATCTAAGATAGACACGGAAATTGAATGAGAGATAGAGGCGTATATAATAGGCAATAGTTGGCAAGCACAATGCAACTATCAGGCGCAAGCTTGATATTCTAAGGACCAGATTTCTTGATTTGTAACGATCTTGCTAAACATGGGTATTAGAATGATGATAATTTCAAAGGATACCACGAGCTTCATATATCTAAATTAACTGCTTTGCACAGAACAAAGAACGCGAATGAATAGTGAGAAATGAAATGAGAAACTGAGACTCCCCACAGCACAACCAACGCAGAATGAAAGTGAGGAACTAAGAGAAGATTATATTTAACTTTCAGACCTCATATCCACATTTGCAAGGTTTCAATTGCTGATCTGTCAAATCCATCTCCTCAGCACAAAGAGGACAGGTCTTTTCTCCCTCGTCACACATGGTATCCCTGAATTTAAAGGGAATGAACTCATGAAAAGCAAGATAAGCCGGCAGAAATTTCAGAGAAACAATTGAGTCCAATCTCACTGTTATTAACTCATCAAGGTTGACTAGACTGAAACAATGTGAGGAACTGAAACGAAAACAAACAAGGTGATGACGCATTGAACTCAGCGTAATAATTGGAAAACGTCCATTTTCGAAACAATTTCACAATTTCAGCTTCCTCCGTCTTCTGCCTTGACTAGACCGATCAAAGACAAAGCCAAACCAAGAATGGCTCAGGCTCGGGGTAAGAAGGAAAAACATGTCGAACCACTGTCCAAGAGTACATTCAGTCAAACGATGCATCAATTCCAGCATCGTCCTTCCTTTAAATATTCTACGTCCACAATTTTGCGACTGCCATCACTTGATAATCCAGCTTTCGATAAACCGACATCCACAGTGACGAGTCAACCCAGAAAAAATCCCAATGAAGTCGATATCATCGAACGCACGGTCCAGCCTCCCTCCATATATCGCAAAACAAACCCTCGATCCCTACTCGATCGACGCAAAAAACATCGGTCGATCTCAATCCGCCCCGCGGAATCAAAAAACAACGTCGCCCGACCATGACCTCGACGAATCAGATAAATCACAAGAGCGCCGACATCGCCAGCAACCCCGACACAGCACGAGCAATGAACGGACGGACGGACCGGACCGCACGCCTCCCGACTCAGTCGAGTGCAATCGCACGGAACGCGCGGATCGAGCTGCACCGTCGCCGGCGCTCCGCGGGAAATGCAAGATCTCGACGGCTCCGACGAAGAACGACGAGACGACGAGAGAGAGGGAAGGCTAGGGTTCGAGATGAGGGCGCGAGGAACTTACGGATTCCGGAAGGAGATGGCGGGGAGAGGATCCGGCGAGGGATGGGATGGCGGAGAAGGCGCGCGACCCGGCGAGAACGAGAGCCAGCGAGCGAGCGAGCGAGCGAAAGAGAGAGCGAAACCACGAAAGCGAAGCCTCTCGTTGTGCGCGTGGGGCTGTGTGCGTGTGTTGCATGTGATGATGGCGGATTTGGCCGCCGGTCTTTTACGATGCGCGTCGCTGTCGCTGAAAAATAATTGGGGTGGACTGATTGACTTCCATGTCGCGCCCCTCCAATTAGCTTCCTTTTTCCTGATTAAATTTAAACCGCGGCCGGATTCGCTGGCCTCCAATCCACCAATCCGGCCGGTCCTATCTGATTCCAGATCTGCCAAATGCCACTCCACGTGTGGCACTGAACATTGCCGTTATGATTGTCGTGTGATAAGACATGTGGCACGATCGAATTATATTGGACCGATTAGCATTTGATTAATGACTTGTCGTTGTCAAATTTCTACTGGTCGTTAGATTAAATTGTGAAAATGATAAAAAAGAAAGTACTCCCGTATGACCACCCACCTGGGTGGCGCGGTTGACTTTGGGCCTCCCCCTCACGAAGGAGAGGGGTTCGAAACCCCAACGCGTCGCAAGGTAACTTACTTAGTGGCACGTGTGTGGTGACTAGCACGTATCGCTCCCAGTGGTTTACTCCCGACATCCGACCGTTACTCCTGTATGTATGACCGGCTTCACCTTCCTTCCACTAATCAATGGCGGGCTAGTGATGGTTTCAAAGTTGGAGTCATTGCGGGATTCAAACAACGGAAGTCAAGCGGTATTACCGCGTTAGTCATGTAACAAAAATATGTCAATTTGTTGTATATGTTTTTTTTTTCTCTTTTCCCTTTTTCCTATCCCTTTTGTTTTCTTCCTTGGTTTGTACTTGACGAGATATGTACCGTTGCCGTCGCCATCGCCGTTGCCGTGACTAGTGTGTTCGCCACATGGAAAAAAGAAGAAAATAATTAAGAAAATAAAAACATACAATGAGTTGGCATATTTTGTTGTGCAAGTGCCACTTAAGGACAACTTGCCTTTTGCCATGTAAGCAGTAATATAAGATTTTTAACGATGCTCGTTGATAAAATCTTTACGGAGTAAAAGTGTCATTTGAATATAAGTTTTGGATTTTTGTATAATAAAAATATTTGTAAAAATATCACAAGAGTGCAAGTTTGAGGTATTTTTTTGTCATAAAAAATTTGGAGTAATTGTGTCACATATGTACAATTTTAAAGTTTTGGGTTTCGCATAAATATTTGGAATAAAAACATCATAGTGAGTATAAGTTATGATTTTTTTGTTAGTTTTTTTCATTAAAGAAATACGAGAATTCGTTGAGATGAGTGAGTTTTGGCTTTTCTTTTGCATGTCGGTGCCAATTAAATTATTTCTCTTAAATTATTGTGGAATAAGGGGATCGACTTCATGAAATTATGAACTGCCTTGTCGGGACTGCTTGGAACTTTTTTCAATTCGAAAAAGCTTGCTCGCGGCTCACGCGGGTCGTGACTCGGGAGCGACTTGCGAGAGAGCGAGCCAGTTCACTTGGGCCGGGCCTAACCTTGCTCAGTGACCGGTTTCAACAAATACTTCGCCCGAGAACGAGGCCCAAAAGAAACTTCAGGGCCGTACAGGAGACCGGGGTCGTCACGTCGATGGCCCAATCCATGAGAATGTAGTGTTTTGCTTTTTTTTAGGTCCAGAGTAGTGTTTTGCTTTGAGTGGGAAAATTAGAACAAGTGTTAGTGAAATACGATAAGGAATTAATGTCGATTCTATGCGTCGAGGCTCTGACTTTCACAGTAAAAAAAAATACCTTGATTATGTAAAGCGAGTAAGACTTGCGTGAATAAATTCTTATTGGATATAGATGGTTGAACATCCGTCTTGCAATTAACATCAACCCAGTAGACATTACTCTTTAAACGATACATAAAAATAGTTTTCAACTTTATGACTTTGCATGCAAGCAGCCTCGCGCTAAAGTGTCTTCATCAAAACCAATAGGCATTGCGCAATTAATATTCTAAACTCCATGCAAAGCAACTTTTACTTGATTATTATTTGGTAAGATTACAATTACGTAGTCACTTTTGTTGGTAACTTAATAAATACCACAAAGACTTTACCATTTTAAAACATCCGTGTCTATATCTACCTATCCAAATATGCAAGCTAAAATCACCATTAGCTTGGTGTTTATTTACAAAATTATCATTGCCATATACGATATCATTTACTGAGTAATCATTCGCTTTCTTTTTATGTATACATAACCATCAACCGCCATTCATTTTACTGTTTACAGTTTCTCAAAAACACCGTCACCAGCATAAACTCATCATTCCATAAGTTTTTAACAAATCATTTTACCCATATGATGATTCTCATTTTAATCCTAGAATTATAAGGCTAAACACGTTTTAACAAAAAAAAAATCCACGATGTGTCAAAACACTCAATCGCCTCACTTTTAGATTTTACAAATTACTCTTCCAAATTCAATAGATTTCCCATGACCACTCAATTATGCCAGAGAAAACATTTTTATTTCGCTTTTAAATTTGTTAAACCACCATTCCACTGCTTGATAGGCTCTCAATTACACCTCATGTTGAAGGTCTGTCGATAGAAAAGAAAATTTAAAAAAGAAGAAAAGGCAGGGTTGCAAACTACTACTATTTCAAGCCGGAACGTTTATTTCGACCAAAAAAAAAAAAGCCGGAACGTTTATAATTTAATGGATTTATAGAGGGAAGGGAATCTCTGGAGAGAGAACCGCGTTCACACGACGTGCGGATCGTCAGAGACTCCGCACGTATTGTCCCGCTCAGACCAAAAGTTGTGCAGACGCTTTTTCCAGCCCCCTAAATGACGCAAATGCCCTCGCGGGGTGGAAATATTCACAATTGTGAGTATAAGATCACCACTATTACTTATATTATATTTCGTCAGAAGAAGCTATCTGAAATTTAGATTAAATGTGGCAAATTTAGATGAGAGAAGTTCAAATTAACGACCTCATTGTAACTATAAGAGAAAATAATAAATTCTTAATATTCGGAGTCTTTGAAATTACTCAATATGAAAAGTTTTGATGAGAGAACCTTACCAAAAAAAAAAAAGTTTTGATGAGAGAAATATTGTAAATGGATAACAACCATTGTGATAATATATTGAGATAGGCAGCCAACAACACTTATTATGCAATATAAGTTGTATTTTTCAGATTTTTTTAAATTTGGATTAAATGATTTTTTCGTTAAAGAAAAGTAGCCAAACGAATTATAATATTAATACTAACGAAAAACTTCCAAGAAATGATGCTTAAGAAGAACGGTGAGAGAAAATGGTAAAGTTTCTCATTATTGGCATGTTAAATTACAACATGAAAACCAATGGAAACTGCATGAGGTAACTATCTAAAAGGGGGAGGGACCCCATCGGAAGCAAATATGAGAGAAGAGTGTAAAAAGTAATATTATAAAACATGTATGACCAACACATTGGAAAGAAAATTCAAGTGATATTCATTGAATACATTAATAGAAAGTATAACAAAATATGACGTTTCAAATTCAAGCGATATACATAAGATGCGATTTGTATTCCAAAACTTAGCGCAGTTTAAAATTTATTTTATTTATCTTATTGAGAAAACAAATGATTTTGAATGTCCGCAATAATGACCTTTTGAAGAAAGATTTAGAAAGTAAAAATCAGCCTACATGGGGCTGCGACGGCTCACAAAAATCATCCGCATGACTTCCAATTTTATTCCCATTTATTTCAGTTTCATTCTATTTTCTATGACTATAATTCTCCCCCCACGTCTCTTATCCTGCAAATTCCGGATAAAACCAAACAAGGGCAATTCAGTCAATCGCCTATTAAATACCTTTTTTTAATTCCAGGTCCACGTCACATCATTAGTCCTTTTCGGGGTGTGTGTCGGGGGGCATCTTTTCTTTCTTCACACCGGACGAAGCGCAACAACAGCAATTTCAAAGCAGTTTTCTCCAACCAAGAATAGACACGTGGTCACTCCCATTTTTTCCTCCTCTTTCCTATTTTTCTCGTCATTTACTCCGCCCGCCAACAACCCAACCAAGAGACCTACTCCCAAAGACTCGCCGCCCCCGCCCCACGAAGGGAAAATCTCGGCCGTCCATCCGGAAGATCAACGTCCCAGGGCGAGGGTCCACGCCGTCGCACGACCGGAAATAATCTCTAGAATCTTCCGTTTCCCACCCTCGCAGGCCCCCCTATATCTCCCCGGCCACGACGAGTCTCTGAGAACCAAAAAGCTCGTGCTCGCCTCGCGCCGCTCGCACGCTCTGCTGCTCGTGATCTCCCTCACTTTTCAGCTCCTCTTCTTCTTCTCCTGGTACGTCCGGAGCGAGATACCGAAGCTCGCTCGCCGCTCTCTCGCGCCCTGCTTTTACGGTCCGATCGTTCGTCGAGCTCCGTGGCCGGTCGCCGTGCTTTCGAGTTTCTATGTGCGAGCGGTAGCGCGATTTCGAGTTAGTCGAGCTAGTGGCGGTAGCTCTTTCCCCGGGCGGTTTCGGATCGGGCGCTCGAATCGTGTGATTTTTCCGGTGGATCGTTTGATTGACTGACGAGTCTTTGTGTTTCGATGCAGTAGCGGAACGGCTGATCTCATGGGGAAGTGTTATCCGACCGTGAGCGAGGAGTACCAGAAGGCCGTCGAGAAATGCAAGAAGAAGCTGCGAGGCCTCATCGCCGAGAAGAACTGCGCTCCGCTCATGCTTCGTCTCGCGTACCTCTCCCTCTCTCTCTCTTAGACCCAAAGTTTATTTGCGATCGACTGAAGTTTCGGTCATGTGAATCGACTTCTCTGTGTTCTGTCGCTGCAGATGGCACTCTGCCGGTACCTACGACGTGAAGACGAAGACGGGGGGTCCGTTTGGGACCATGAAGCATGCCGCTGAGCTCGCTCATGGGGCCAATAACGGTCTCGACATAGCCGTGAGGCTGTTGGAGCCCATCAAGGAGCAGTTTCCTATCCTCTCTTACGCCGACTTCTATCAGGTTAGACTACTTGCGGCCCCCGCAGCTGAAGACGCTGCCTAGATCTGGACATTATACTTCCGTCTTCAGTTTTCAAAGTCCGATGCTGTGCCTGCTTGGAATCATGTACATACTAATGATTGTTTTGGTTAGACTGATTGTGTCCTGATGCGTCGCAGTTGGCTGGTGTTGTTGCCGTGGAAGTCACCGGCGGACCTGAAATTCCGTTCCACCCTGGAAGAGAGGTCAGTGGAATTTTTTTTTTTTTTTTGGGGTTTTGATTAACTTCATATCTTGGGGATGCTGGCGTTGTGAAGTTCTTGATTCCTGTCTACTGTCTTTTTCACAATTAAATTATTAGGCGGCTGGGAGGCTTGCTCGGGTTTTAGAAGCCTAAGATTAAGTCTTCTTTTTGAGGGCTTGCTTGTTTTCTAAGAACAAATTATGTCTGTGTGGACTGATGTATGGAAGATAGGTTAATATAAGCTTTGGAGTTTGAATGTGATGCACTTTTCCTGTGACGCTAGGCAATGTCGTGACACATTATCTTGTTCTCTATCCCACCTGCCTCCCTTGTGCTCTGCCTTTTATCCCACCGGTTTGCCCTGTAAAATGTTTTGCCAATGATTGATGATTGAATCCTAGTTCATGTTGTGATGATGGTGTTGTCATCTTAAACCACAGGATAAGCCGGAACCGCCTCCTGAGGGTCGTCTTCCTGATGCCACCAAGGGTTAGTTCGTCTTCCCTGCTTTAAAGAGCAAATCTCCATGTGAGTGTTGCATTTTGCATGACAAATGCCTGATCTCCGCAGGCTCTGATCATTTGAGAGATGTGTTTGGTCACATGGGTTTGAGCGATCAGGATATTGTTGCTCTCTCTGGTGGCCATACCCTGGTTTGTATTTCAATTCTCTGGAACTTGGACTTCCGATGCTTTCCACAAATTAAAGCAGCGTAGTGAATTCTGACTTCATGTACTCATTTTTCCTTTCACTTCCATCCAGGGAAGATGCCACAAAGAAAGATCTGGATTTGAGGGACCTTGGACTACCAATCCTCTCATTTTTGATAACACCTATTTCACGTGAGTTTCCTGGATTTATTTGTGCCACGAATGAATTTGTATGCTTGATGTGGATGTATTTTATTGAAACATGGCACGGTAGGACCTGGATAGCACTTAGCGTAAAAAGTGGCTTTTTTTTTTTCTTAGGGAGTTATTGACTGGTGATAAGGAAGATCTCCTTCAGCTGCCATCCGACAAGGCTCTTCTCACTGATCCCGTTTTCCGTCCACTTGTTGAAAAATATGCAGCGGTGCGTACTTTTTCTCTTTTTGGCTGCTTTGACACAGTTCCTTTCAATCGGCAACTGCATCTACACATGCACTCTGTTTGAACATTGTTTTGCTCTTCCAGGATGAAGATGCCTTCTTCGCTGACTATGCGGAAGCTCACCTAAAACTCTCTGAACTTGGGTAACAATTATATCTCTATTCAGTCTCTTGCAACATGACACAAAAACTGTGCTTTTGACAATATTACCGCATGTTTTTGACCCCAAAAATATACACATGCGCTGTGTGTTGAAATAAGAGCAAATTCATTTATTGAGTTCTGGTTTGCTGAACTTTCTTGCAGATTTGCGGAGGCCTAAGCCCCTGGTGTTGGATTGCGGTATGAAGGTTGATGGTGCTTGATTCATCCGCTGTGTTTGTCAGATGTAATAGTCGGGATGCGGATGGAAATTTGATGTGTTTGTTCCTTGGTGTGATCTTTCTTTTGAGGTGTCTATTAATGGAAGAACAAAGGTGAAATGATGTAAGCGTGCTTTTGATTTGCATAACTCAAGCTTTCCGAATCTGGATCTTTTGCTTCTTCCCCCCTTTCCTCGATGTTCTGTCGCTCACGTGTCTTCCGTCCCATGCTATCATGGAGAACCGAAAACATGCATGTTGTGTTTGGTGAAATGTAGCTCGATTTGAGGTTAAAGTGCATTGGCCCAATGAACCTGTCGGGATAAGTGGAGAGAGCATAGAAGAGCAATTAGTCAAATCGTCCTGCTCCTCTTTGGGCAGAACGAGCCAACTCAGAGCACGCGCAATTTCGGGGCCAATCCCTTTCGCTCTGAGTGGTTGTAAACGAAGGCTGTAGTACGAAAGAACCATTTCCTTTCTTAGGCCGCGGAATATTACACAGTTAATGCACTACTTCACATCGGATATATATCATGGATTTTTTTGAAAAATTTTAAATAAGAATTTGAAATGTCATCATTTTTTTATATGAGAATTTAAAATAAATATTATTTGGATAAATATTTTTCAAATAAAAGTTAGACATGTTCATATCAATCTCAAAAAATGGCATTGTGAAGGGCAATTTTATTTTTTAATTTATTTCTTTTTTCTATTTTTTCTCTTAAAAAAGAAAAAAATTAAAATAAAGGAAAACACGGGCGGTACGTGAGTGAAGGCCCACGGTCTTGCCAGCGCGAGGGGTAGCGGGCCCTCGTCAGAGCTCTCCCTTACTGTACCATTTCTACTTCCCCATAAGTATACCATGATTTTGCGATTAAGTCAATGCCAAATTATCGAAAAAAAATAAGGGGCGCTAAAATTTACTCAAGGGAAAAATCATTAGCAAATAATACATTATAATAAAAAAATTAGAGATATAAATTACTTACACGTTCAAATGTTTTTTACACTTAAATTATACCCAAATTTAAAGGGTTTGTTCTCACAGCACAAACTATCGGGTATCTAACCTCTGCGTTCAAGCAAAAGAAACTCAACTCACGGTTTTGAGGAGTTCACTGTGCCGCATCCTCGAATTCCTCCCTTGCTGTGCAGCTTACACTCTCGCTAAAGGAGCCCACTCTCCCTTGCCGTGCGGCTATAGATTCAAGGAAAGACAACCTAGGCCTAAGCAAAAGAGAACCCTATACTTCAAATCACATGGAACCCACGGAGCCTCCACTATTTGACCACGAAAAGTAAGTGACTTCATATTTTTCTGGTGTACATAAGATATGAGTACTCTATTGAGACGAGAAATCTAATATTATCTTTAGGAAGGGTGAGACATGAACAAAAAGATTATTGACAATTCATAATGACAAAACGCGGATGACCTCAACTAATTTTATTTCTCTCTTGTATATAGTTTTGTACCACTCTCAAGTTATCTCTGACAGACCGAAACCATGTGCATGTATATCTAACTCGGTTCAGCAAATAACTATTGAGATTCATGCCGCTTGTATCAATTTCAGTAGAGAGAATGTTTTATAGGCTGTGATTTGGTCAAATGAAAATTACAACGACATAACCTTGTATTTTCTGCAAGAAGCAGAACAATTTCTCATTGAGAACACGAGTACATGAACTCCAAGCAATTATTCCTCATTACAGGTAGAGATGAACAAGTAGATAGAAAATGAATGAATTAGTAGATGTATTTTTCCTCCCTCACGTGGTAGGAAATGGCAATGGTTAGAGACAGAAGAATGACTAGAGGAGTTATGGGTTGACTATTCGGAACTGGATTCAGGAATGCTGTTGCAGATATTAGTGAACTTTGTACAGTCAAATGGTCCAATTGCCTGATTACTTTTTCGCTTCACCTGCACAAACAAGAAAAACTTCAATAATGGTAAAAAGAGTGGACTTTTTATAAAATCATCCTAATGGCATGCTTCAACTTGCACTCGAAACAGCCAACAAGTTTTGCATCAGCAGCAGCACGAAAGCGCACACAGAAACGTCATTGCCAGTGGAAATAAGCAACAATATTGCAGCTCAGCTAGATGCAATCGGCAAAATATCAGCCACTGAGATTTCACATAACAGGAGCTAAACTAAGTGGAAGTCTGAATATCTCTTAGTCCCAGAAATCGTACTTATCCTTCTTTAGATTAGTTACTAATCACTTGCTTAATTGACTGCTTGATTTTTATCAGCTATGAAATTCCAAAGGTACTTTATTCAATTCTATGCTTAGACAACAACGTTCATTTGCCACTCAGTCTGTCCCCGTCCGTATAAACAACAACTGAAAACTGATTGGGCTTGGAAATTGGACAACTATCTTTTCCTTCTTTATCTTTCATAGTTATCTAAGGATAAAAATTACTAAATGTAAGTGTCAAAAGTAATTAGTAATTTCATTCACAACTAATTCTATAGTCTCTCTTGCATTGAACACGACTTGATGTTAATCAGCTAAGAAAATCCAAATGGACTTCATTCACGTCTATGAGAAGACAACGCATGAATCGTTTTCCACTGAAGTCAGACTTAGTTATATAAATATATATAACCAGTTAGGCTTGGATTTTAGATAACTAACTTTTCCTTCTTTATTTTTCACGGTAATCTAAGGCTTAAATATTCTAGATTTAAATGTCAAAGTAATTTCACTCACCAACTGACTCTATAGTCTCTCTCACATGAGCAACAACCTTTACACTAGCTGTACCCAAAAAAAAAAAAAAAAAAAAAAAAAAAAAAAAGATCAAACTTTTGCTCGAGCAAGTAAAGATCATACCGGTGACCATGGACTGGGTTCAGGTACAGTCTTGTCAGGAGGGGAATGTTGGACGGCACCGTGTTTCATTGTAAGAATTTCCTGAAGTCATGATGAATCAAATGTCAAAATTTAAAGCTTAAAGAATCAGTTTACATATAACAGATACTGTATCAACTATCAAATCAAGCCTTGACTTGTGAACCGCAAAATCATCGTTGAGCTTTAAAATTGAGCAAAGTGGAAGACATTGAGTGAGATACTTCTATTTTTCTATAACATCCGCAAATGGTCTTCAGGCAAGTACATGACTGGAGTTATCATGGCATAAAACTTTGATTGGTTCAGATGTTTAGATTGCAGAGATGGATTTATTGCATAGAGTTTTCTATTTTCTACACAAGAGGTTTGTGTTTAGCCTGTTAAATTACCTCCCCAGCAGCTTCAAATGCTGCTAACCATTCCTCAGAGAATGGAGCAGCATCTGGTGGTGGTTTCACTGTGGCAGATTCTTGTTTCCCATCTTTCTTGGAGATTTCCCTGCACCAAATTACTTCCCGAGTAAAGATTCTGAATGTGAATGAGGAGGCTTCCAAAACTGGAATCAAATATAGGAAAGTTCAAGTGCAAAATATAAGCGCATATATCAATTGGAATTGTAATTCTAACCCTTGGACTGATGTGGTTGTATCCTTGCTGGAATTTAAGGTACTACCAAGTTGATGCTGCCTCTGGACATCACAAGTAAAACTTTCCATTGGAATACTAGAATCAGCCTTTTCAGGCAAAATGCTACTTTTCAACTGACTAGCTTCTATGCATCGGTTGTCCACAGGCAGTTCTGCTCGATTGTTTTTGACATCCAAACCCACTTCTTCACTTGACTGCCAAGATGAAACCATAACATCAACTCTTTCTGCCACAGAAAATTCATCTCTGTTGACATCCACAGCACCATCATCTTCCAGTGATGCATTGTAAATATTACACTGATGTTTTCGCACCGAGACTGACAACACACCCTCCACATTAGCGTCTTCAGAACTTATTCCTACATTGCCAAAATTATCTTTCAGGACAGGTTCTACTTGGGAACAAACATCAGCCTTTAAACATTCGCTTCTAGAGACATCATCTTCACACAGACTACCACTACTCACAAAACATCTCTTTGGTTCTTTAAGACAGTTGTCCACAGTGGATATCTCAACATTTGAAGACAACACTTGATGAGCCTGCAAAACAGGTTCCAATATGAAGCAGGGATCGTGAAGCTCAGGCTGACAACCAGACTGTGCATTTTGATTAGAAGCCAAGGATAAGTTATCATCCCCAGCCAACCCCTTCATCTTGAGGGAGCAATCAATGGATGAATTGCCATCCAACAGCTGCTGTTGTCCAGCCACAGCGGAAGAATCCTTCATAGCATTATCAAAACTATGAAATTCTTCATTTGTTTGATCTACATCATCTTGCCAAGATGGATCTTCAACATGTACAGAGACATCAGGCAGGTTACGGTCCTTCAATTTCTGGTGTTGTCCAAAGGAACCACTATGGCTATCTTCATGAGATGAGGTATCCACTTCCCTTGACGATAACTCTACTCCTGTCAGGGTATCAGGAAGTGGCCTTCCTGTCATTAAACTGACAGAAGCATTCTTCACCGACAGAAGTATTTGATTTTCTTCCTCATCGTCACACTCCATCTCCATTAGCGTATCATCATCTCCATCTTGAACCGCAGATACTAGTGGAATTGAGACATATCTATCTTCCTCTTTGATCCCACTGCAAGGATCATTTCCTAGACCAACAAAGGAAGCAGAAGTAACATCAGTTGCTGCAACTGGTTTTTGATCTCTGTTCACAATCAAAGAAGATCCCAGATTAAAACCGTCAACTTGACCAGGGACGTACATGTTGTCAGTTGACTGTTGATCACTAGAGAAGGCAGAATTTTCAACTATTGGCTCACTCTCTTGTTGTGCCAATTGACTTTCCTCTGCATATAGAACTTCTACTCTTTTAGCTTCGTCAGATTGAACATTCTCTGATGGAAGTACAGGGCAAAGAACAGTGGAGCTGTTCAACTGGACTCCACAAGCATGCTGGCATATGAGGGGAGAATATTTAATCATCAGAGCATTATCCTGGTGTTCACCTCCAGAATTGCAAAGTTCAGTTAGCAGTAAGTCATCATTTTCAATTGCTCCTTCCTTTTCATGAGCAACTTGCTCTACAGCATGAACTTCTGGCTGTTCATTAATACTCATTGTGTGCTCAGCACCCACCAATAACTCATCATTTTCATTTGCTCCTTTTTTTTCGCAAGTATCTTCCTCTGCAGCATGATCACCCGCCAGAGAAGTGCCACCATGACTAGCCGTGAGACTACCATAGAAAACTGAGTTCTCCGGATCTTCAATAGATGATTCTGTGCTGCTGTCATGCAGTCCGTGAAAGCCATTATCAACCTGCTCTGCAAGTTTCAAGGGAAGTACACAAGATCTTTCTTCTTCATTCGCGTTATCATTTTGATCATTTGAACTGTCCACGTTCTCTTCACAATTTTTCTGGAATTCTTCAGACAATCCAACTCCCATAGATGATTCTGTGCTGCTGTCATGCAGTCCGTGAAAGCCATTATCAACCTGCTCTGCAAGTTTCAAGGGAAGTACACAAGATCTTTCTTCTTCATTCGCATTATCATTTTGATCATTTGAACTGTCCACGTTCTCTTCACAATTTTTCTGGAATTCTTCAGACAATCCAACCCCCATAGATGATTCTGTGCTGCTGTCATGCAGTCCGTGAAAGCCATTATCAACCTGCTCTGCAAGTTTCAAGGGAAGTACACAAGATCTTTCTTCTTCATTCGCGTTATCATTTTGATCATTTGAACTGTCCACGTTCTCTTCACAATTTTTCTGGAATTCTTCAGACAATCCAACCCCCATAGATGATTCTGTGCTGCTGTCATGCAGTCCGTGAAAGCCATTATCAACCTGCTCTGCAAGTTTCAAGGGAAGTACACAAGATCTTTCTTCTTCATTCGCGTTATCATTTTGATCATTTGAACTGTCCACGTTCTCTTCACAATTTTTCTGGAATTCTTCAGACAATCCAACCCCCATAGATGATTCTGTGCTGCTGTCATGCAGTCCGTGAAAGCCATTATCAACCTGCTCTGCAAGTTTCAAGGGAAGTACACAAGATCTTTCTTCTTCATTCGCATTATCATTTTGATCATTTGAACTGTCCACGTTCTCTTCACAATTTTTCTGGAATTCTTCAGACAATCCAACCCCCATAAACCTGGCTTGACTCTCTAAGCTCGTGACGGAAGTTTGACCATTATCGTAGATATGAGATTCCACTACTTTGACTTTTTCTGAAAATTCAGAGACACCTTCAGCACAGTGTAGCTGATGATCTGGCAGTCCAAAACTACTCTGGATACTGCAGACACTGGAATCAGCACAAGGGGAATGGGAGAAAACAGTGGCATCACCAGCTAAAACTTTTGATAATCCTTCAACGCATTGGCTACCAATCATATCATTCTTCTCAAAATTACTCTCTTCCTCTTTCCCACAAGGTCCTGTATGTAAGAAAGGTGCATCATCATCAACTGGCACATTTCCATCATCTACTAGAGGTTTTATCTCGATTTTTTGCAGTTCCATATGCCTATGAAGTCCTTCATTACCATCCTTGAGAAACCCATGTTTCTTTCGATGGTTTTCCAAAGTTTCGTGTTGCATTTTCACTTTCATATTTGATTTAGTTTGAGATTCTGGATCTGCATTTTGCTTTTGATGTTCCTGGCTGAGAGGTTTAGCAAAGACTTCCGCGCTTAACCCCATGTTCAGATTTGTGTCATCAATGGTCATCTTTTGTACTTTTTCATGCACACGTGGAGGCTTCAGCTTACTCAAAGGGTTTAATGCTGCATGGCTCCTTGAACTACCTATAGCAGACTGAGGATCATAACTTGGTTGAGTATAACTGTTCAACAGTCCCTTGGTAGAAGCTTTTTGCTGCTGAGCAATATCATTAGGCATTAAAAGAGAAGATAATAATGTCAGATGTTTTAAAATGCTTCCTTTTAGTTGGATCTAATTAACCTCTGAAAAGTAACAGAAGCCATTATACCTGACCAAAAAACCCCAAAGATGGTGAAGGCATACGCAAGCCAGTTGGTTTTGCTGCCTTGTGTTGCACAAGCTGAGTGGACCCTCCTTTAAGAAGAGCATTTTCAGGATAGGCGGCTTCTATCTTGATAGAACCAGCGCCATTATCTCGTGCTGGAGGGTTTTTTTGACCTTCTATTTCCTCCAAACTATCATTCCTGCGAGTTAATGGAGTCGGCCTGGAAGTTGATTTTCCCTGCTTATATTTCAAAGAAAATTCAGGAGATTACTAAGTTGTCTTGGTCTAGCTGATTAAGGTCGTTATCCACGAAAAGGAAAGATGACATTCACAAAAGGAATACTTATGAAATTTGCTATCAGTTCTTTACTTGGTTGATCTACAAGAGATACACCGCAAATAGCATTGGATTCTTACCAAATTTCTTTTGGCTTGGGGAGCAATGTATTTAGCAGTTGGAGGCTTGCTGCAAGGACCAGCTGGAGTACTAGGTTGAGAATGCGTTTTATTGCTTGAAGAGACTTTCAGTCCAGCATTATTTTTGTCAGCAGTCCCTGAAGACGAGTGAAAATTTTGAACAAAAAGTACGCTTCAAAATAAACGCATGTAAGTTTTTCATATGCAAAATAAGTGGTTAGGCAACAGTTTATCAAAGTGCAAACTTTCAATAACATGGAAAATCTCTAACAGTGCCCCAAAGTGTACAGACGTTACCTGATCGAGCAAGTTGACTATGCTTAGGTTGACTGACTTGCAAAGCAGTCCTAGCTGTCGGAGTGCGCAAAGTGGAATCTGGCTTGGTAGCTGGCTTTTTAGAAACCTTAGCTTCTTTACTGGCCATCCTTGTCAAATTCTTATTCACAGGCCTTATCAGTGTTCTTGGAAGTTAAGCTAAACTAAAGTTTCCATTTGTATCACAGAGGTAAAAGCAGAAAAAACAAGATTTTAACATTTGTTTGTTATGCTAAAAGCTCAATCAAAAGGATATGAAGATAGGGCAGTGGATTGTGAGCTGCCGCTGCGCTTGGACCTGTCACCATTGACGTCATAGTTCGACAGCACCTTCCGCTTGGTCTGTCGAAAATTTTGCTGAACAGATTAATGAAGATGACCCATTTTTGACTGACCTGGCAATTAAATTTACCAGTACATACACTGGCAAAGAAACACCTAAGACTACTTTCGTCGTCACAGTTTCTTGAATTGCCCCAATTGATAATGTTATTTGTTTCCAGGAGAAAAAGGAAATCAATCTGCTTATTACGGAAACTAACCGAAGAAACCAGGGGCCTGTCACGTCTAGTTAATGCATTTCGCTGATGTGGTGAACTGCTATGTTTTGTTCGGCCCTCATTTGTAGTGTTTACCGGCAATTCTTCGAATGATTTCTCCTTGACTGCAAGCAAATCTCCCGAATCACTTTGGGAGTTTGAAAACTCAGACAATGATTCCCCCCCTTCTTCACAGATCACTGGCAACTTCTCCCCCGTGGAACTGCCAATGTTTCCGCTTATCATGGATAATTCGGCGGGATCCAAGATACCTAAATAACAGTTCAAAAAGGAGTCATCCCAAGACATCATCTCTAAAATATCTACTCACAATTACATTAGTCTAATATAAACAAGTGAAAACAAGTGCACCTTCTTCAGTAAAGAAGGCTCTGTCCCACGCTAAGCTTTTCCGCAAATTGTAGCCTCCACCTTTCTTCTTCCTCTTCATCTGCTGTGGCTCCAGGCTGAGTTTCACCATCTCGTACTTGTTCAAATTCACATTCTCTTTGTTCACGCTCTCTGTCGACGACGGGAAGAAAGCTAGTCTCAGCATGCGAGCGGCGCTAAGGACAAGAATCAGTCGAAGCGGAAGAGGAGGAAGAAAGCCCTAACCAGCAGGAGGGAGGCGGGGCCTGGATCCGTGGATTTGAAGGGGCGAGCAAGAGAAGAAGCTCCTGGTGGCGGCCGTGGCCGCGGCGCTGTCGTCGGTCGGAATCTGCTGCAGCAGCAACGAATCGTCCTCCCCGGAGATCTCGATCAAAGAGGGATCGGACGCCATTTTCGATCTCCCTCGCTCGCTCTCGGTCGCAGCTTCGCTAGACGTTGGCTCGTTACCGTTACGCGATCGGGTATTCTGTCACCGTTCCGTCTGTGGGCTCAATTTTGAAAAGCGCACGAGCGGGAAACGGTCGAGCTCGGAGATGGGTGATCACGTGGCTTCGTATTCTGTTTTCGGAGTCTGCGCGGAACCAAATTCAAATGGGCCGTGGGCCGTGGGCCCACTATTTAGGGGGTTCGTAGCGTGCGAGAGAAGCAACAACAAAGCCAGTTTACATGGAAAAAATTCTTCCTTTTCCCGCTCGTCTGGTTTTCATTTTTCATTCTTATATTTATCTTGCAACTATTCTCTTTTTTCGTTTAATGAATCCAGCACCTTGTCATGCTAAATCTCGAGAAGCTATGGCTCTGTTTCAGCATTTAGAAGGGTTCTAAGGCTTTGAAGGATTTTGGCCAAATGCCAAAAGCGTTTGGTTCGTTTTTTGGAGGTTTTTTTGGGGAGATGTAATACATCTCCAGAGCTCATCAAAGGTCCTTAAGAGAATAGAGGGTTGAAGAATGTCTGTCAAGCCTTGTTAAGCTTTGCTACATTCGGTAAAATCATAGATAAAATAGCCCGATTTTCCCCTCCAACTTCTTCCAAGAAGGTCTCTAAAGCATGAGGACTGAAATGCACCTCAACTCGTCCAACCATAGAATTATGAAATTCAAGAACGCCAAGAATACCGAGACCAACACAAGTAAACCGCGCATGGCTTAGAAAGCATTTCTTGTTTTGAGATGTAGGCAAAAGGTTCTTTCGACTGGAATTCCCTATCAACTTGAGTATTACAAAATTTATTTTGACAGAAAGAATCTATACACGCTCTATCTTTACCCCAAAAAGAGAAAAAAAAATCGGAACATACAGACAGGGTCGCCTGACATTCTGCAAAATCCCTCTCTGGATGCGGTATTATTTTACAACTCTGGTAACCCCAAAAGTTACATGTATAATGTTTACCCACCTCATTTTCTTTTTTTTAAATCTTTTTGCTTCACAAAAAATCTAAACTTCATGGGAGAAAACGTGAAAAATTATCTCAAGCCGAACTGCCAAGCAGAGGCATCCTCGCACGACGAGTTCTGAGAATCTGAGAGAGAGCCTCCCATCAGATGTTGATCACCGGAGGGAAAGGAGGGAAAGCATGTCATCCGCCCGCAGAAGTGGAAGTCTGTCGGTGTTCAACCTTGCTTCAATGGTTAGAGATGTCGGACCTTTCTTTGTACAACGTATCTTTTGGAACCAAACTCTCAGATTGATGAATTATAGAACTCTCAGAATGATGAACTATAACTAATCTTCCTCCTCCGTTAACAAGGAAAAAGAAAATGGTCTGAATTTGTAGCCATCGCCATGGTAGAATTTATTTTGAAACTCTACCCAGTGAAGACGCAAGGCGTGAAGGAAAGCACTGAGGGTCTCCATCATCAGCAATATGAACGCAGTTGCAAAAGCAAAAACTGCTAGTCCCACTAAACGGATAATAAGGCTGTCGTACCTGTAACCAATTAACAGACAGTGATTGATTTAAAAGAAAAAAGAGAAGCACAGCGTCGAGCAAATGCAAACAGAAAAGATAAGACAGATAAGTAGCTTGTGCATCTCACAAAATGTTGGAACATTGATGGCCAATTTAATTCGATTTGATGGAATTGTTGAAAGTCTATTCAGATGAATAGGTCTACTTAGGAATTGCTGGGAAAAAGAATATGATTGAACCAAACTATCTGTGTATACGAGCCAGCATGAGTAACTACAAGATATCAGACTTAGGTAAGACGAGCAAAGTGATTGATGAAGAAAAAAAAGATCACGTCCCAGTTTACTTGATATAAAAATGGACGCAAGCAGAGGTTATGCTGGCGAAAAACGAGATGAAAAATTAGAACTAGCAAAACAGTGAATGAATAAGAACTTACCCCCAGGCAAGTAATAGAACTTTCTCATAAAAAACGGTTGACAACTCCGAATGCGCCAAGCTGTAAAAGCACATTCATCACTAGGAATGGTGGCATATAATGAAGAATGCTGAATGATAAAGGTCAAGGCTGTACCTCAGTGCCCAAAGACGAAGATACGAAGCTGTATTTGAAACTGCACCAAGGACAAACTCTATGGAATGTATCATTTGGTGCACAAATACCTCACTAAAATTAAACTCCTCATGATGCTGCCGTGCAGAATCAGGTTCTGTGTCTCCATCAATATCCATCTCAGAGGTGCCAAGCATCTGATAGGTACGGCCTTGAAATCTCTACAATGAATTAGGAAAAAATAACTGAAATAGAACATCTAACAATCTTCATGTTCACCATTTATAAAGAATTAAGATGCCGAATTTACAAAGAAAATGAATACATATGCATTGTTGAGTGGAGTGGAGTGGCGTGGGGTGGGGATGGGATGGGAGCAAAATGTATCGTGCTTAGCTGCGTTTCATAGTTTGTATAAACATCATCATCACATGGTCTAGATGGCATTACTTCTACGCACTTCAGGGTATCTAATGCCACTCCATATGCAGTCCACATCACAATTTTCATCCACCTTTCTCTGGATTCTCTGTATTTCCATCATATAACTGCTACATCACTCGTCCTATCAATGCATTTCCTGATTATCTTAGCAAATAGTTAAAAACACTCGGATCATTTTGGTTTGCCATTGTCTTTACAAGCTTTTTGTGCACCAATACAGGGTCTTTCAAGTCCTGATCGCTCAAACATGACTTCAAAATTGGTGTTCCCAAGCTGCTCAATAGCTGAGACAACAATGTGACTAATTGATTCGTGAGAATATGGTTGTCCATTTGTCATTTCTGTATCTACAGACATCATCCCTCAACATTTTGAATCCAACGTCAACCTGTATTTCATGCAGAACAGTTGATTCACTAATTCCCTCTCTGCACAGTCAATCTAAGTTAGTTATTTGAGAGATTCAGGTATCTACCTCCTATTCAGCACTTCCTACAAGGCCCTTTTCTTGTTCTCCAACTAAATTTCGATCCACTTTGTCCTGTTCCTACTTAATCTAAATCCTTCATATTGATTTAGCTGCCTCCCTCTCTAGATAAAAATTATGTTGTGATTAAATTTCACTTGAGGGGTTTGCCAACTAGGTAAAACAACTAAGACATTGTGCCTCACGAAGTGGGCCAGGTCACAAGGATTTTATTCCTTAGGAATGAAATGGATGGTCTGCCTTTGACCTGACCACTGAGGTGGATTTACTCCAGTCTGGGCCCCCAAAGTTAGTCAGGGATACCACCTGACCGGAACACAAGAAAATAGGACATTAATGTAGATGAATCTTACATGTGACTATTTCTTATCTTTACCAAAAAAAAAAAAATCTTACATGTGACTACATGAGTTGGATAGACTCTATATTCCTCAAGGGAGAGATGTTGCAAATCGATATAAACTTATACTAGAAAAGAACGAAGAAAACAGGAAAACCATAATGGAAGCATCCAGCAAAGTTAATAGATTATGCTCCTCGGGTGGGTTAAAAATTCTAGGTTTGGACAAACCTCAGAGTGAAGCTTCCTCAAAATAAAAGGTTTTGGGAAGAGCATCCATGGAACAGCAATCAAAGCCAAAAGCAGTAAAATGATCTGCAATGACAATCAGTTGCGGTGAAAGTGAGATTTAAAGCCAATGTGTACACAACTTCTCAATTGAGAACATTTTAAACAACCACCTGAAGTGGTTTCTGACCCCAGAACAGTTGGTTTTCGCCAAGATCATCGGTGGGACTCAAAAACATGTAAATCATCACATGGTAAAGGTCTGCTTGAGAACCGGTGCACCACTTGATGATAATGAGAAGTGAAAGATACCCAAACAGGCTGTTAAGAAAGATTATTTGTGGCACAAACTGGAACCTAACAAATGAAAAAGGTTTAAGTTGATACTTCTCTCACATTATACCAAATAAATATAAAATAGCAGTCACTCTATTCATTGTGAGAGAGAAAACCTGATATCCAAAGTGCTCTTGAAAAAGCGTGCATTGAAGTAACTTAGTATGATACCCAGATTCATCTGCACCACACCCAATAGAATCGACATCTTCATTTTGAGAGAATTCAAGAAAGGAAGCTCTGAACGACTTCCTCGCCAACTAGGATCTACCCCAAATGGGTAAGGATCCTGGTATTTGATCAGACCAACTGAATGGGCATCACTAACAAAAAAACAAATTTAAATAAAAAAATTGCACGAATAAACAATTTCAAGCATAATAAAGGCACAATAATGTAGGATGGAATTACTCAATGAAACTTAAATAACGGAATTTTAAGTGAAGTAATTGCAAATTAAGCACCAAAAGGGCTGAAGTACAATAAATAGTAAATTTTCAGATCCAATCTGAACGGTAAAGTTGAGAAAAGTAGAAACTATAAACGTCAGGTTTCCACGGGGCCATACCAATAACTGCAACCTGACTTTAGGCCAAAAAAAAAAAAAAAGCGACATAACTTGAAAGTGGAAACTAGCTATTAAACAACAGCCTATCTCTACTAGCAAAAGCTATTTAAGACAATGAAATCCTAACCACATATCCTACGCAAACATTTACTGGAGACTCTCACCTGATAATCCGAAATGGACCGTGGGCTTCTTTGTGAATATTGAATCTAGTGATTGATTTTCATGAGACAGAGAGATTGATTATGTGGAAGTAATGTAAACATCACAAGAAGTCAAAGAGCAACGTTTTACATAGCCTTGACATCAGATTACTTTAAGTATTACAAATTTTGTCAGATTAGGCTCTCCGAATCACTTTAGTGATTTTTGCAGTGACATGTGAACACCAGATTATGTTGATGATGAAGGCAACATCATACAGGCTCAAGTGACTTCTAAGTGATTCCATGAATTAATGTAACGAACTTCCTTCTTACTAGAGATTAGTTTCAATATAAGTGGAAGGAGATGATGATCTCAGGTAGTGCTTCCTTTCAATAAAGCCTCCTTTTATTCTCAACTAAAAGGGATGGTGGGTAGGAAAAGGGAAAAGGATTTGATAGTAGACTTGTTGAAAGAGTCATGGAGATATAAATATTTACCGGGACTTTTTGCTAAAGTTACTACACCAATTTAGCTTCTCAAAGAAGCTAGGAAATATAGATTTTTCCTTTTAAACTCCCCAAGAAGTTAACCTCTCAATGAAGTTGGCCTTTCTTGAAAAGTTAAAATCATTTTCAGCCATTCATTTTAACCTCCCTAAGAAGTTAGCTTCTTAAGATGATTTGCAGCCACAAATTTGCAAATTCACGTGGACTCCTTATATTCATGTATTGTTATATGGCGAATAGTATAAATAGGCATGTTCACTCTTGTTTTGTTTCAGCACACAAGAAGAATGGCACCTGGAGAGTGTGGTGCTCTTTGTGAGCTGTGTGAGGCATGAGTTAAGTGGGCTCTGTGTGCAAGAGAGGTGTGAGCTTGATATCATGCATTTGTGGGTGACATGAGAAGTGTTATGTCATTTATGTGTACTTCATTTCGTTGAGAAATTAAGTTGTTTGCTTGAGTGCCCATCAATCTTCATACTCAACAAGTAGTGTCAGAGCTTTCTGGACCCAACATATTGGTATCACAGCCAACTTCCGTAACTAACACTTCTCTCCAGAAAAAAAGCTCAGCACCATGTTCAGATAAGAATTGCAATTAAGAGTAAAATATTGATATATTAATCAGCTCAGAAGCTTTGGGTGCTACCAAAAAAGGGGAAACAAAAGGACAAACCTGCAAGAAGTGTCTCGGCATTTGTAAGCCGACTCACCAAATATATTGAACGGAACAGAGAAGAATTCATTGTATATCAGTCCACAGTAAATTGAAAAGAGAGACATCAAAAGGAGTACATAACGCCCTCCAAAGAGCATCTCCATAAAGCTCCCAAGTTTCTGGCACCAGTAAATATACTCATTAAATATAGAAACGCATGTCAAAGCATATAGCATTGACATAAAGGAAAACTTTGAAAGATAAACTCTTCACTATGCTGCTTCAATCAGTTGAGAAAGTGCTTCATATAAATCAATTGCTCAATGAACAACGAACCTGACCAGTGAGCTTCCTTTCCTGCGCAATAAGGACTAAAGCTCCCAGTAGTAAGCATATTCCATGGCCCCAATCTCCAAACATAACAGCAAAAAGGAAAGGAAATGTAACAACAGTGTAGACTGCAGGATTTGCTTCTTGATACTGAGCAACACTGGTCAAATGCATTATCACATCAGAATATGACGCTCAACTGAAGTACCAAAAACATCCACCCTTTTGTTGATGGTGTTTCAGAATCATGTAAATTCAAACATGTCCACTCTTCGACAGACAAACTCTAGTAAATAAAAACAAAAGGCAAATGCACTAGAATGAAAAAACAATTGCACTGTGAAAAGTCAAAATGCCTAAGAATCAATAGTTAAAATATTTTGTAGAACTTTGCAAAAAATTATGCCTAACAACAGATCGTACGGTTCAAGGAGCAAAAAAAACTGTATCCAATAAAATAAACATCCTAAAGTATTTGCTGGCAATATCCTTCAATTTGAGTGGCCTCAGAAGTACTGTTGATTTTGGAGTTTCCGTGACTGCATAGAGCAGAATAATTTAAAAATTTAAAGCAGCAGCTATCTTCACACTGAACACATTTCCAGAAACTATCATAGTATGGGGTGTTATTCAAAGAATAAAGACAATGAAAGATTGTTTCAGAATAACATAAGTCCAACTGTTCATTTTTATTTGCATCACAGAGGGAAGCACTATGTTATGTACATCCAGACCACAAAAAGAAAAACTCATTTCCAAAGCCCTCACAAATTTCTGTCAAATAGGAGTCTATCATAACCAAAGCTAAATGCTAACTTCTGCAAGATCAGCTTCCCCTAGAAGAAACAAAGAAGGATGACATGCACGTTGCAATAAGCATCACATATAGCAGCAATTAGAGCTCACCCATAAGCATCGACAATTTCCTGAAATGCACTTGTAAAACGATTTGTTCTGAAAAATGTGGGAGGGGATTCTGGAGCATCCATCTCATGAAATATTATTCCAACTTGCGAGTTGCTATCGTATGTTGCACGTTGCAGAGCCTCCTGAATCTGTAAAAGGGAAAATAATTTTGATTTTAGAAAGCAGAATAAGAGTACACTTGAAATACAATGATGAATTGATGAACTGGGGTCACCAGATAAGACCAAAATGAAGAGACTTAAAGAGAACTGCATAGCAATTAACCTTAGCCTTCGCAAATATTGGACAACAACCCTCTCCAACAAGACATTTTTTTGTGACGTCAAAGTTCAGCATATTCAATGTGTCATAGATAGCTTTCTCCCTCCTTACCTGAAAAGAATGGGAAACATAGTCATTTCTTTCACCAGAAAGTTTAATGAAACAGAAAATATTTGAACCATACTCTCAAGTCTGTTCAATTGGCAAATATAGAGCCGCAATACCAATGTTTAATTCTTAGCACTACTAAATTGCAACTTACCATGCTCATCCATTTGTTTAAGTGAAACTGAATGGAACTAAGAGCTCTGCTTCGGTGATTGTAACCAGCATCCAAGGTTGTTTCTATTTCAGAAAGCCGAGACAGAACCTGAAACCAAGAAAACCACTTCATCCAACTACTCTCTTCAATTGAATGAGGATATAAGTCTGCCAAGTTTCCTGAAATCCACATACTTCTTGACTTATTTGTCTTTGCTTGGTTATGTCTTCAGGAACAGGATAGCAGTTAGCACCAAATGCCTCACAGATTTTTAGAATCTTCATTCTAGCCTGCTCCCCAGAGAAAAAAACCACAAACACTATCTTCTCAACCTGCAAGAGTAAATACAGAAGAAGTGGTCAAGAGACTGTTCAAGAACAAGCTTCCATAAAACTACAAAACAATAGATGAATTTTGACGACAAATTTTGATATAAACTTTTATCAGAAGAGTTTTAGCAGTAGATTTTATTTTGATGAAAAAAGTAGGTACCATTTCAGATGTTACAGGATCAACTATATCTTCATCAGCTGGCCCCTGATTAAAAAGCAAGTTTCCTCTTGTGGCACGGAAAAGCATCCTCTCAAATATTTGCACTTTTGACTTACTTATAATGCCACTGATAAATCTTACACGAGACTGCTCCATTGTTTCAGGTCTCATTTCCTGAAAGCCAAAGGTACTCCACATAAGAAAATTTAAGTTAAGAAAAAAACGCTAGTATCATCCACAATAAGACAACAGTAGTGTCAATTAAGCACACATAAAGTTCAACAAGACAATGCATAGAATACCTTCTCAAGTAAGGATGCCGTCTCAACATAGTCACCATTTGAGTGAATATTTTCATCCAACTCTCTATCCTCCACAGCCACAGGACTCTTTCCTGAGACAAGAAAACCACCTGCCTGGCAATGGCCCCACAGGACAAAATGAAATGATGAATATCCCTTCAAGGAGATTAAAACAGTGACAACCAAAACTAAGCCTTTTTTCCTACAATGTCGTTAAGCTAGAATCATTCCAGCACTGTGCTATATTAACTGCAGAAGATTCTTAAGCTCAAGGTCCACTGGAACTGGACTTGGGTCATCTAACGCCTCTCTTTGTCCCTTCATTTTCATAATGATTTTAGAAAGCAAAAGTTTTCAATGCCTATCCAATAGTAACCAGCAGACTCCGAAACATAGTCTAATCGGAGAGAGGTTTAAACCTTTCACCCAAAGTGTTGAAATATTGTCCTACATCACTTGACAACAGGTCCTAAATGCTCTTTATATTCATGTGGTCTCCCTCCACCGATCAGCTTAAAACTTTTGGCCAGGACTTTCTAACATAGTATTAGAGCAGTGTCATCCCTTTCACAAATGTGCACGGTTAAAATTCCACATGAATGTGTGTAGTCAAAATTCTATGTGCCACTTATAATCTGGCTTGCACGTGAGAGAAGGTGTTGAAATATTGTCCTACCACACTTGACAACAGGTCCTAAATGCTCTTTATATCTGTGCTAAAACTCTAACCTACTCGTGAAATTGGCCAATAAAGCACCAATCACGGGGCAAAAATAGCTTGACAATCAATTGGAACAGCCTGTGGCCCCTGTCCATCAAAAGAAACAATACACTCCATTGAAGCTCGAATACAGCATCCATGTGAGAAATCCAGAAGAGAAGATTCCAGCACTTAACTCCAGCCTACACAACTTGGCAAGCAAGAAATGTACCAAGGAGGACATGCCATCATCATACTTAATATCATAATCCATTTACCATCTCAAGCCCACAATTCATCAAAGAAGCTAGGTTTAGAAGATTAACTTAGATTTTTAATCAATTCTACAATGCAAAAAGAAGAAAGTTAATATGGAAATGATGGTAGCTAGTTCGTCCTTGAAACAAAGCCAGGGTGAGGAAGGAGAAAGGAAAATACCTTTTGCAAAACCATTTTAAACTCCAGAAGCTCATTATAGGCCTGTCGAAGTTTCTCGCTATTTGCATTCATCTCATTTAGCTCATGTTCATGTTCAGCGAGTTGGATCTATGGCCAAACATTACATGTAGCGTATCAATCGAATTATCCAAATTGTGGATGCAAAATCTCGAGGCAACAGTACAAAAAACGAACCTCTAGTTCCTCCAACTCAACATCTGGTTGTGTTGCCGAGTGCAGGGAAGATATAAGACCAGCCTTACTGATCTGATCTTTGAAAAAACGCAATTTTCTTGACATCTCTCCACATCGCTTCACCTGCCAAAGGCATTCCAAAAGGAAGAAGAATCAGAGACGTGTTCTCTGGATGGCAATGATATATTTTGGCAAAATCTGAAGCCCTTTCTGCATTACAAAAGTACATCAACTACAGCTGAGAAGGTACCTGATTAACAAACGTTCTTTGGAAAGGACTTCTATCTGCATTAAGCTGCAAGAGGGAAACATCATTGGGCAGTAGCAGGTACATATTGCTTACCAATATAATTATCTTAACTCCTATATAGCCACAAAACTTTGATTTCTGTTTCTTTTTCTTCATCAGTACGTTATGTATATATAAAATCAAAATCAATATGTGGGGAGAAAAGGCACAATTAGATCGATAAGTTGTTTTGACAATACTCTCTGGAAGAATGATATATCATAGCATGGCCTCGCATCAATCTGCTTCTTACATGAAAGGATTCTATATCATGGCAACAAAACATATATTGGACATCAAACAACACTGTCACACCCTACAGAAATGAGCTAAGGAAGGAACATAACTACAGTTCAATCAGTGACTTCACTTTCGCCGGAGATCTTCACCGAGCAAAAGTTTTCTTGAGCTACAGAGCCCCCATTTCACCATTTCCCTCTTAGTCTCTCATTTTCTTTCCCACGGAAGCTATTGCCTAAAATGCTAGTGATCTCATGGTCTTCTGTTCCTTCTCAATTTAATGTCAAGTCCGTGGTTTCTTCCAAATGTCCATGCACCTACGTGGCCAAGAGCGAGCGACCGCAACAAATTACATAAGAAGTTCGATGCCGCTTGAGAGTCCCTAACTCCCCTATCCTATTCCCTAGCTTGTACTTGGTGAGACCTCCCAATGCATTGCACTAAAACAAGGGCATCTCCCATCCAGGATATCCCGAATCCTGCCAATGAGATTCCTCATGCATTGTCCCAAGCCCTTCTAGGTTATCGACCTCCTCAATTTAATCTGAACAGCTCTCACTCACCTCCGCCTTACAGAATTTCCCTTCTTGCACCATACCATGGCTCGAAAAGCGAAATCAATAACCACGCGATCCAACGGCAAAAGCCAATCCTACCACGACGCTTTGCGACTTCACGCGAATAAAACAGTCATTCCACCCCGACCGGATCGCTGATCAGTAACTCCTATTCCACTCAAAAGTAAATTCGTCGAATCGCGATTCGATCTAGGACTCGAGATCAAGGGACGACGGAGTCGGAACGCTTACGTCGCGGAATTGGAGGAGGCCGAGCTCGCCGAGATAAGTGATGGCCCGGTGGGCGGACTCGAAGGGGATGATGAGCTGCACGAAGGTCATCCTCTCGGAACGCATCAGATCCATGGCCGGCAAGTTGTCGAAGAACTCCATTGTTCCTCCTCCCTCCTCCTCGCTCCGCCGCGCTGGCTCGAATCCGGCGATGGGCGTCGAAGCTCTCCGCGCTACTTTTCAGATCTGACGGAACGGAACCGTCGACATCGCCATTCGCGACACGGGAATGAGAATGTGAATGCGCTTTGACGTAGAACGAAAGCTCCGTGGCCCGCGTTTTAGTGGGCTAATTAGGTTGTTTCTTTTTTTCCGAGACGACGATTTATTTTACTCGTTCAATTTTGGATTTATTTGCTTTTGCCCTTTTGACAGATTTTTGCTTCCACTTACTTTCCTTCCCAGAGATCGGATATTATTTAGTGAATCATTGGGATTATTGCCAACGTCGCCTTTTCCTGAACCTGACGAAGGCAATATTTTAATTTTTTCTCATTTACTTGCACGGTCCATGTATGCATTCTCAGCTAAATTAAAGTGAAGATATTAACATGGAAATTGCTAAAATTACCTTTTCAGTCTCAGGGTCTTTAAATTTGCACGGACGCGATGACGAAATAACAATGTCGACAAATATATATTGAAATCATCAAATCAATTTGTAAAACGCGTGCTTAGGAGACAAGACGATTCGGTGAAGATTTGTGAGGGTTTTTCATTGAAGATAATACCACAAATAATTTCAAATTAGTACATCGAGATGTATTTATTTTGAATTGATTTCGTGTCACCAAAAGCCTAAGACTCATACACCTATGGCACATAATCCCAAGTCTATTTTCTGTGTTGTAAAAAATTTTACGCTCAATACCTGTGACATTATCATTCATTAGATTAATTTCAATATACCTATCAATTTGGTGATGTGGGATGACACGCAATGAATAACTAGTCCGACATGGACCCGATATGGAAAACTTCGCATGAATGGCTCTTTAAACGCTGTTGTTGTGGGGAAGCCGTCCCGAAGAAAATGAACTAAGATTATTCGGGCAAAATTGAACTTGGAGTAAAATTAGGGATTTCAATAGATTTTGAAATTCGAGGGGAGCCACTTGTCTTGAAGGGGAACAGCTAAAGATGGCGAGAATAGAGAGGAGTTGTCATCTAGGGCCATCAAGAAATGGTTGGTGGAGATAAGATGAAGGAGAATTTGCGAGACTTCATAATTTGAAATAGATTTATCACTGGATATAAGTTTACGATTATCATAAAGCAACATTAGTTTGAATTGAACGTGTGTTCGAATTTTTTGTGTCGCAAACATATATTTTGAGCAAATGTATGGCGAGGATCTTAATTTAGGATTTTGAGGCCCTGTTTGGCAACCTTCCCAGCAGTACCAGATTGTGATTTTTTGTTCCCAGAATTAGTTTAGGACGAGAATCGTGTTTGGTAAAATTTTTGTTTCCGGGACAAATACGTTCCCGGAATCAGTTTGAGACGAGATTTAAGAATAAAAAAAAAAGTTGATTCTGTGTCCGAGAATCAAAAAAAGAATCAACACATTAAAACTCTCTTCTTCTCTTCCGGCATCCCGCGACCACCGCTCTCCGCCGTCCGCCGCCGTCCGCGGCCGCCTGCCGCCGGTCGCCAGTCCGGCAAGCTCGCCAGGCCAGGGCGAGGTCCGGCGAGCTCGCCGGAGGCGAGCCCAGCCACCGGCGAGCTCGCCGGAGACGATCCCAGCCACCAGCGAGGCTCAACCTCGCAGATCGGGCGAGGCCGAGCCTCGCCGGTGGACGGCGGGCCTCGCCGGGCGGGCGAGGCTCGCCGGCCACCGACGGGGCTAGGCGAGCCGCGCCGGTGGCCAGCGAGCCTCACCCAGCCCAGCGGCCGGCGAGGCTCGACCGACGAGGGTCGGCCTTGGCGAGGCTCGACCGACGAGGTTCGGCCTTGGCGAGGGCCGGCGACGCTCCGGTGAGGTCGCCGGCCCTCGTCCGGCCGGTTGCCGGAAGAAGAAGAAGAGTAATAGGAGAAAAGGAAAAAAAAAAAAAGAAAAAGGAAAAAAGAAAAAGAAAAAAAGGAAAAAGGAAAAAAAGAAAAGGAAAAAAAGTAAAAAAGTAAAAAAAAAATTATTTAAAAATTAAAAGAAATTAATTTGGAACATAATTAATCTACACGTTATCAAACGTAATTCTATTCCAGAATCAGAAATTTTGAACAATTACCAAACACGTTTTTTTAATCAAAATCAGTTCCGGGAACAGAATAAAAAATAATCAATTCTTGTCAGAATTAGTTCCCGGGAACAGAATCGTTGCCAAACGCGCCCTGAATGGCATCGGCCCTTTTAAAAACAGACATAGCTTTCTTGCCTTTATTTTTGTGAAGGAAACAAACCGCTTAAATGAAAAAGAAGCGACTTAAAGTGATTTTGTTTAGGTAAACATTTCTTCAACGAGAAACTCGTTATTAAAAATGGCAAAAAAAAGGAAAAAAGTACTGTTAAATGAAAGCACATAGTAATGAAGCTGTAAACGTGCAAATTGTGATAAGACCCAAAAAAACGTGCAAATTGTGATTCCAGCAAAATTAAAAAAAAAAAAAAATCAATATAAATTTAGGCTCTGTTTGGCAACTTGCCAAACAGTGATAATTTCTACTTTTTTATTCCTGGGAGTAAACTTGGAATAGAAACTTGTTTCATAAAATTTTTATTCCCTTGAACAAATTTTAGGATTTAGAATAGAATTTAGAAGTAAAAAAAAAGTTAATTATTTGTTCCTAGGAACAATTCTAGAATTAACCAACCTATTTTCTCTCTTTTCTTTTTATTTTTTCTTGATCTTCTTCTCTCTTTCATCTTCCTCAACTACCGCTGTCGCCGCCCGCTGCCGCTGGTCGCTGGCGATCGGCTGGGCGAGGTCCAGTGAGCTCATCAGAGGCTCGCCAGACCAAGGTGAGCTCCGACGAGCCTCACCGGGCCATTGCAAGGTCAACGTCACCTGGCTAAGGCAAGGCTAACCTCGTGGTGGCCCGGCGTGGTCAAACCCCACCGGCGGCTAGGTGAGCTCGGCCTTGCCAGATCTGGGCAAGGCCGCTCGCCCAATTGCTGGCGAGGCTCGACCGACGAGGCACGGCCTCGCCAAGGCTCGGCAACACTCCAGTCAAGTTGCTGACCCTTGTTTGGCCTATCGCCAATCATCCCAAGGCCGGAGAACAGCAGCCTTGAAGAAGAAAAAGAAGAGAAAGAAAGGAAAAGAAGAAAAAATAATAAAATTATTTAAAAATTAAAAGAAAATGATTTGAATTAGGAATTTTGATGATGGTGCTAAACATGATTCTATTCCGGGAATTGAAATTTTGGATAGTTACTAAACGGCTTAAAATGCTTATAAATTGTTCTCGGGAACAAAATAAATAAATAAATAAGCATTTCTGATCAGAAATTGTTCTCAGGAATAAAAGCGTTACTAAACGCGCTCTTAATCCTCTAACTTGAAATATTTTTGCAATCAAGGTTTTGATCTTAACTATCCAAATCAAATCAAATCAAGCCCTCTTACTCAACTTTTCTAATCAAATCCTCTTATGTTAATGTGACCGCTTGATATGTCTATTTAAGAATAATACCGCTATAATTCCAAAGTTTTAGTCTAATCAAGGAAAAAAAAAAACTTTTTATGAGCACATCAAAGTCAAGCAACCATGTCAACATAATTGGATGTGATGACTAAAACTTTGAGGACTCGATCTACACCAAAAGGAAGTTTGAGGACCTGATTGCAAATGCTACATAAATTAGATGACTAAATTGCCACTTTCCCATGGAAGAGACTAGAGCTCGTCTAGTAAACGATAGTGACGGCCTAAACCAAATTCCAAATAGCGTAATTTGTTCATTACGGGCCAAAATCGAAAAGAGTAATTATGAATAACTTGGACTAGATGGGCTAATCTAGGCCATTTGGCCCGTTGGAAATAGATTCCTAAAAAAAAATAACCGATACTCAAAGGATCGTATACCGAAAACAAATGCGGAAATGTGCCTAGGAAACATGTAATACCGGTCAAAAGATATATCACGAAAATGGACATACATTGTTTGCCACAAATTAAGTACTATTGCAGTTTGAGAAGAATTAATCGAGGCCCTAAGATTCCGTTTGTCAATAGAGAAAACATTGTTGTCCAAGGAGAGAAAGAAATATGTTATGTTTTCTTTTTATAGTCTCTAATTCAACATTCTCCTTTTTCATATTTATACAATAGTAACTGCACTATCTCTTTTGAACCCTTCATTTATGGGTTGGGTTTTGGCCTAACATGGGTGAACGAGCTTGACTTGGCCCATCAAATAAAAACCCATAATCTCCCACTTGCACATAGTGGGCCGAACAGAACTCTTTATTTACTTCTTTACAACATTCATACAAGTAAATAATCCGTACGACCAGCATATTTCGAGAGTACATTATCATACATCTGTTAGAAATATCCATCACAACTTACATCTGGTATAAAAGACAAATAAAGTAAAAATATGTGTGTTATTTTACTTTCAAACATAGTAAACATTATGCCTTCATCTTAACACTCAGTTAAAGCGACATTTATATTTTAAGCTTGAGTTCTCAATTATCACTTAGATAATAAGAGCTTATTTGGTAACCATCTAAATAGTGTCAGATTTTGATTTTTTGTTCTTGGGAGTAGTTTTTAAACAGAATCGTGTTTGGTAAAAATTTTATTCTTAGGAACAAATTTCTATCTTTTTTTGTTACCGGAAGTAAATTTGGAAGAGAATCAAGAATAAAAAAAAATTTGATTCTTGTTCCCAGGAACAAATCTAAGAATCAAGCCCATATTCTCTTCTTCTTCCATTTTCTATTCTTCTTCTTCATCTATTGCCACTGCTGCCGTCCGTTGCCGCCGGTCGCCGGCAACCAATCTGGCGAGCTCGCTGGAGGCTCGTTAGGCCAAGGCGAGGTCCAGCGAGTTCGCCGAAAGCAACCCCAACCATCGGCGAGGCTTGGCCTCACCGGGCAAGCCTCGCGATGCGGTGAGGCCAAGCCTCGGCCAAGCTGGTGGCTAGGCGAGCCTCGCCTAACCCCGCCGATGGCTAGGCGAGCCTCGCCCAGCCTCGACAAGGGCTACCTGGCCATCGGCGAGGCTCGGCCAACAAGGGCCGGCGACATTCAAGTGAGGTCGCCGGCCCTTGTCTGGCCAGTCGCCAAACCGGACCAGCCACTTGAAGAAGAAGAATAGGAGAGAGAAAGGAAAAAAAGAAAAGAAAAGAAAAAGTAAACAAATTATTTAAAAATTAAAAGAAAATGATTTGGAGTAGAAATTTTAAGTATGGTACCAAACACAATTCTATTCCAAAATCAGAAATTTTGGACAATTACCAAATAACTTAGAATGCTTAGAAATTGTTCTCGAAAACAGAATAAAAAACAAATCATTCCTAATCAGAAATTGTTTCCGGGAACAGAATCGTTACCAAATATGCCTTAAACTTAAAAACCATCTCATCTTTATTTATCACATAGTAAATAGATGCAATTATCTGTATGAGTGGGCCAATCTCTTATCTATCCAACATACTTTCTCAATTTTATATGATGCACTAAGCATTAAGATGTATAAACATCAAATAAAAACTCACAGGCATTAATGATGAAACACAAATTCATTAAATGTGAACACTTAAGGGAAATTATAATATTCTATACATCAACCTCTACGTAGTTCTAGAGATTTCACATGGCCACAAAACACATCTCTAGGTATTAGCTTCGTCATAGAATTTGCTACATTCAATGCAGAGATATGTACTATACGTTCATATTTTTTCGTGCAACCATATCTTTGACAAAATTATACTTAGTATATATGTGTTTAGTCTTGTCATGATATTTTGAATCTTTGGTGTATGCTTTTATTACTCGGCTATCATAGTTAACCAACAATGAATTTGCAGCATTCTTAATAACATCTAAATGATTAAAAAATCTTTTAAGCCAAAGACATTATTATATTACTGTTGATAATGCCACGAACTCAATTTTCTATCGTGAATAAGGTTATATATGTTTGTTGTTTATTGCTCAAAACTATGACGTCATCATTCCATAAGAAAACAAATCCACGTTTGTTTCTTACCACTCAAAGATATGATGTCATTATTCCGTAAGAAAACAAATCCAAAGCTAGATTTCTTTTCATCTAAATATCCTCCCCAATCAGCATCTAAATAATTTTCAAGTCGCAAATCATTTCCTTGATAATTCAATGTATAATCAACAATTTTTTTTAAATACCTCAGTATTCTTTTGACGGCTTTCTAATGTGCTTGACCTTGATTGAATCGGTGTCTACTTACTATTCCAACTACAAAGTATATGTTAGATCTTATACACATCATAGCAAACATTAAGTTTTCAACAACATTAGTATAAAGAACAAGTTGCATTTATTCATTCTCTTGTGGAGTCTTTAGACAAATTTTATGACTTAATCCTTCACTTTTTGTAATAGCAGTATCTATGAGTTTACAATTTTGTATACAAAATCATTCAAAAACCTTGCGAAAGAGACAATGATCTCTTCAAACAATCCATTGAAATATTAACTGCAAGAATGTATGCAACCTTATCGATATCTTTTATCTCAAAGTTGGAAGATTACCAACTTTTGACGGTATTAACAAACTTCATATTGTTTTCCAACAACCAATATATCATCAACCTATAATGATATGATCACAAATTGATCTTTAAATCTTTTAATATATACACAATGACCCTCATCAACTATTGTAAAATCATATGCAATTATGGCATTATAAAAACGTACATACTATTGTATCAATGACAACTTAAGACCATATATTGATTTCAAAGGTCGACATACATTTTGTTATTGGCCTTTCAAAATGAAATCAATAGGTTATTTCATATAAATTTCTTCTTATAATTTTTCATTGAGAAAAACAGTATTTACATCCATTTGATGTAACTCAAGATCTATATTAGCTGCTATTACCAAAATAATGTGAATTGAGACAAATCTCATTATAGGATAAAATGTTTCCTCATAATCAATTCCTTCATGTTGATTATACCATTTCGCCACAAGACGAGCCTTGTGTTTCTCTATTAAGCTATCAGCTATCAGCTTTACGCTTTATTTAGAGAACCCACCCATTCTCAATGGCTTTGCGTTCTTTTGGAACGTCAACTAGTTCCCAAACATGATTAGATTTCATTAACTCCATTTTTTTTCCATTGCATGCATCCATTTTTCCTTATCAGGGAAATTTAGAGCCTCATGGCACATCTTCATCTTGTAGAGCAATCATCAATGTTTCCCTTTAATGTCAAAACGTCAACAGACTATACTTTTGCGACTTGTTCGCCGTATGGGAGATTGTACATTTTGTACATTATTCTCCATTATACTCCCACTCGAATTTAATAATGATGATATCGTCTCATCAGGTGGTTGTAATTGAAAATGAGTCGAATTTAATTCTTCACTTCTCATGTTACTCTCACTTGGACAAACTCTACAAAGCATGTGACATCCCGTAATTCAAATTCAGTTATACTCTTACTTTCCTGCTCATCTATAAACATAAACAATTTCGAGTGTTCTGAATATTTTATGAAAATACTATTTTTACCTTTAGAACACAATTTCCCATATTCGTAAGAGTGTTCATGAGTATAGGTAGCACCGTCCAACGGTTTCAGAAAATTTCAGTCAAGTTTTCTCCATGTCCATAACTCATATAGAGTAGAAGTAACTAATTTGGAATGCATACGGTTAAATATAGAAACACGGACCCCTGGAGTATCATAACTTGGCAGAAAGGGATACTTAAGTACTATAATTTATGAAAGATACACTTAAGTGCCAAAATTAGAGCAAAATGGATCACTTGAGTGCTAATATAGTCAAAATCCAGCAAAAACGCTAATGTGTCAATTTTTTGGCGAAGCATGTACAAAAATGGTGTCGTTTTTGGGCTGACGTGGTAAAAAAATAATATAAAAATTAAATAAATTAAAATTAAAATTAGTTAAAATATTTTAAAATAATAATCTTAATATTAAAAAAATTAAAAATTAACAAAATTAACAATTTTTTTTTTTTTTTAAAAAGGAACAGCGGGGAGGTGGCATTTAAGTGATCCATTTTTTCTCGAATGTGGTACTTAAGTGTATCTTTTGTAAGTTATGGTACTTAAGTGTCCTTTTGTACCAAGTTATGGCACTTGAGGTATACTTCTGCCGTCAAATATATAGGCAGTGGTTAATAAATCATTACCCAAAAAAGTGATAGTTTAATTAGCATGTGCCATCATGGGCCTAACTATTTCTAATAGGGTTCTGTTTATCTTTTTCGCAACACTATTTTGTTGAAGAGTATAGGGAATAGACAACTATCTTTCTATTCATTTTTCATCATATAAATTTTTAAACTTATTAGGTAAATATTCTCGATCTCAATCAAGTCTTAATGCTTTTATTTTTTTATTTAGTTGATTTTTTACTAAACTCATAAACTTCTTGAAACAACTTAATACTTCAAATTTAAGAGAAATTAAATAGATATGTCCAAATCGAATATAATCATCTATAAATGTGGAAATAAATAGTCCCATACCTTCCTCTTTCATTCATTGAATCATAGATGTCAGAATGGATTAATTGTAAAGGAAACTAAACTATTTTACATTTTTCAAATAGTTTTCTTATTGTTTATCCTACTAGACAATGCTCATATATAGGCAAATGGATTTTTTTAATGTTATCCAACAAGCCCTCTTTGATTAGTCTATTTATACGTTATTGGCTAGTATGACCAAGTTTAACATGCCACAGATTGACATTATTATCATATGAATTAAAAGACATGAAGATATAATAACAGACATTGACATTACCATAGTTAACATCTAATATAATAAAACCATCCAAAAAATAGTTACAACCATAATAGTTTGTATCCAAATACAAATCCATACCATTATTATGGAAGTTCAATCTAAAACTAAGTTTTACAAACACTAACATTGAAATTGAATTCCGACTTATTTTTATAGCATATAATACATCATGTAGGAACAAAATACGTCCACCACATACGTTTAATTGACAGGTGTCAATCCTTTTTACTTCAACTCTAGAGTTGTTTCCTACATAAATCCACTTCATTTTAATTGGTACTTGTCAAAATTCCACGAAGCATTCTCTATCCTTCACTATATAGTTTATTGCTCCCGAATCTACAATCCACAAATGATTAGATTCAGTTAAGAATACAGAGCTTGATGCATAAACAAAATTCTCAAGAAAACAAGAAGTGTTTACCTTCTTTGGTTTTTTGGCTCGCGACAATTACGAGCATAGTGACCATTCTTGTCACACTTATAACACTTTACCCTTGACAGCTTCTTCATTTAAAGACGTTTTTTTTTTTCATGTTCATCAACTTTTGGTTTCTATCTTGAAGAACTCGCTCCCTTGCCTTTCCATCTTTTGAACGAATCAAGATGTTTGCGCTTGGAGCTTGAAGCCCATTGTGAGCTAGAACCAACATAATAAATGTCAATTTCCGGCTTAGCTGCTAGGAGGCGATCCTCTTCTAGCTTAAGATGACGCACTGCATATTTAAATGTTCTAATGTTCTCATTGTGTGTTAGATGCACCTTCATATGCTCCCAGCTTTGAGGCAAAGAACAGATCATCACTTGTACTTGCTGCTTGTTAGTTAGAACATGGTCAACATCTTTCGGTTCATTAATCATATTTAATATCTTTATCAAGTGTTGTTTCATAGTTTGACCATAAGACTTCTTGTAAGAGTCAAATCTTATAGTGAATTACGTCAATTTGATCACCGATGTATGATCAAACCTTGCTGTCAATACTTCTCACATTTCTTTGGCATTCTCAAAATGCCTGAACTCTCGCGTGTCTTCATTCTCCATGTTGCTCACCAATGTAATGTGAGCAAGGGAGTTCTTTCTTTTCCATGCAACAAATGCATCATTATCTCTATTATTTTGTGCAGTGTTCCCATCTTCAGGTTCTTCCATAATAAAATTAAGAGCTTCTGGTGCCTCTTACTTTTCCAACATATATTGGATTTTCATATACTATTTTTCATAATTATCGCCGTTCAACTTCTCATATTTGTTCAGTTAAGTGACTATGCTCTTAGTTGCTGAAGTCATTGGAGTTGAACATATCAAACACATATGCACGAATTATTAATACCTATCATTTATGCATCCATTTTACATAAAACTGTCATATTAATGAATAATTTCAAATAAGGTTTCAGAATCAAAATGTCACTATATTTCAATCATCATCCAAAAATTTGAACTTGAAATTATCGTTAATATAGTTATTTATGCAAAAAATAAGTTCACCAAAGTCACTAAAACTTTATTGAGCTTCCCATAAATAATTGTAAATTAACATAATAATTTATAATAGTAGATAATATTGAACTTTCATTAGGTAAACATGACATTTACACGAAGTAATATATTCAGAGGAAACATATCAACATGGAAATAAATATATACACCTAAAGACATCTCAAACCAATCTAAGAAAAATAATAAATAAACTCAAAGATAATCATTTATCTCATAAACTAGGAAACTCTCTTCTAATCTCTTAGTAAATTCGTCTGAGAATTCTAAAAGCACATTAGTCAATCATGGAAAGACCTTTGGAGATCTCTTATGGTTCCTCCAAGGCACAGTCATTTTGCGCCATGTGACATTCAACTCGAGGGTTGAAATCTTAGTTGCCTCAATTCTATAGTATTCTATTACAAAAACTATTGCAAGCCTTCTAGGACCACATTAACTTCCCATAGGCGATTTAACACCGCTTGCCATTTTGATGGAAGAGTGATCATTATGACTGGCATTTTCTAAAAATCCAGCATAAGATAACCATTCCATATAATTTTTTATATCATCTGATTGACCCTGATCATATACGACACCATATCACCATTATTCCATCAATAAATAGCTAATTTTGTTTTTAACCCTTTAAGTATCGCCTGTTGTGTATCCGTTCTCGGAAATGTAGGCATGCGTACTAAATGCATTATTATTCCTACAACAAATGCAAAACAAAAGATATTACATATAATTCACAACGAACAAAATTGAAAAAAATATTTTCTTTTCTTTTCTTTTTTTCCGATCAACGCCGGTTAACTCCAATCAACAGATAACTGGGTTAGGTCAACGGGTCAATGGGTCAATTAGGGGCAAAGCAATAATAACATCTAATAATAATGGCATAATCATAAAAACAACAGTCAATGGCAAAATTGTAATAATACAAAGAAAAACAAGGGCAAAAGTGTAAAAACAAGTAGGTGCGTGCCCCACACACACCAATGGTTGCCGCGCGCATGCAGCACACATGCCTGCGATTTACTGCCCACGCGTCGTGCATGCGCTCGAGAAACCGCCTCAATGCCTATGTTGTACACGCCAATGACGTTGCTCCTTTTGGCTACATGTGGCGGCATGTTCGTGGGCCCTTGATAGCGAGCCATCAATCGTTTTTATCGTCTCGACGAGAACTACGACCCTACGCTATCAAAAATAAAATTTAATTCACGGAAAATCAAAAATGAGGGATGGACAATAGCAGGTGTCGGGATTTTCATCCCCAAGCGTCCGACGGCGACGTTTCTCAAAATTTCAGCCAAAAACAAATTATAAACGTCAACAATGATCGAGAAACATGAACAATATCGCAATGATATAAAGCCGATCGAAAGATATATTATGGAGGTGAACATACCTTGTTTGCAACAAATTAAGTACTGTTGCAGTTTGAGAAGAATTAATCGAGACCCTAAGATTTTGTTTATCAAGAGAGAAAATATTGTTGTCCAATGAAAGAAAAAATACGTTCTATTTTTTTCTTCACAGTCTCTAATTCAATGTTCTCCTTTTTTCATATTTATATAATAGTAATTGTACTCTCTCTTACGAGCGCTTCATTTACGGGCGACATTTTGGCTCAACATGGACGGACATGCTTGACTTGGCCAATTAAATAAAAAACCCATCACGGCCTATTGACATCAGAGCGCGAGGCTGCGGTTTCTGGGAAGTTTGCCAACTTCCCAGGCCATGCATTTCCAATTGCCTTTCTCTATATGTTTGATATACCGACCAAAGGAAGAAAAATGAAGAAAAGGACAGCAACACATCAAACGAGAGAAAAATGTCCAATCAATACCAAACTGAGCAGAGTCAATTCCTAGCTTTTGGAATTAGGGCATGAACCAATTGACCCAGTAATCGCTCTGGAACCAAATTGGCCGGTTTCGAGGTCGAACCTTCGTATTTTTCATTTCATAGTTAGTTGCTCAACTAGTTTATACTAGCAAATCTCATCTAAGACCAAAATTTTACATAAAGAGTTGGCAAAAGATAGGCAAATTACAAGACCGCGAGGTAAAGCATGTTTTGAAAATACTGAACGAATTCGACGACGATTGCACCGCTGTTGAGCATTGTCCAAAAGGGTTGTCCCCAGCACACAAGGCGAATCGCCATGAGAGGGTTGGGGAATATTCCTGCATGTTAATGTAATTTCATATAGTTGCTTTTGCTCTTTCAGCAACGCACATAGCTGAACATTGCCCACCCTTAACAAGTTTACTGACACGAAGAACAAAAGCATCAAATTTCAACAGAAAATGCAAGGCCAAAAGGAAAACCAAAAATAGTCCGCAAAACTGGTTCTCAATTTGTTTAATTGTAAAATCGTTCTTATAAACCAGGTCAGTTTAATTCCCACATTGAACCGATTCGGTTGTTCATCCGTAACAATTCCACTATTTGTGAATATAGATACTTTTACGAAATCCTCAATATATCATAAGATGATTAATTATAATTAAATATAACCACATCGTAACGCATCGTAAAATTAATTTACGACTTCAGAAGAAATCATCGTAATTTGTTATAAAAGAGTTAGTAAAAATAAGTGGGTACCGTTAACAATTAAATGGCAACGTACTTGATATATGCCAGGGGAAACGCATGTGGAAGTGGTACGATTGAGAGTGAAATTGCGAGGAACTGAATTTTAAGGGCCCCGCGGAAATTGTTCTTGGCGGTTTGGAGAGAAACCTATGGATCGGGTTCCTTGTCGATCTCAATTATACCATTCCACCCCTCCATTCTGCTTTCAAAATCGACGCAATGGGTGGGTCAATTCAAGGTTGAAGGGGCAATTCCATTAAAAAGACTATTATTTTTTTCTCTCTTTAACTTTTCTCCCTCTCTTCCAAACAACTCCCGAGGAGAAGAATAATCTTTACCTTCGGGAATTCAAAATTCCGCCCCCCGCATTTCCACGCTTAGGATTCTATTCCTTCCTCTACAATCTTCTCCTCGCCCCATGACATCGATATCGATAAGCGCCTCGTCTCCTCCTTTTCAATCTTTTCCGAACCGGCCCCAGCCGCGGCTGGTGCGAGAAAAGACGGGGAGGCGTGGGGAAGGGGAGGGGGACCATGGACAGCGATGCGGGTAGGAGAGGATCTGTGCTTTCCTTCCGGTGCGGGATGGAAGGGAGAGGGAGACAGGAGCGAAGCGTTCGGGAGGGGGGCCCCGCCCCGTGGAATCAGCGCGAGACTTTGAACCGGGCCAATCGCCGGCCGCCTCCGCGACGTTGATGGCAGCGGCTCTCGGGTTATCCAAAATTCCCTTTTATCCTCCGTTCCCCTCCTTCGTTCTGATCCGCAAACTTGGCCGAGATTCGCCTCTCGGGCCTCCGTCTCTTGACGCCACATGTCGCCGCTCACCCGTGCCGCATCTTCTTTGCCGCCGGCCCCCCCACCTCCACCGACCCAATCTCATCATGTCACCCCACCCTTCACATTCGAAAGAAACTTCAAGGGATGATGCCATTAAGTTGATATATCAAGTTGTACGATTGAGTTTGAATATAATGTTTTAAGTAGTCAATTAGCGATAGTTTGTTTAGCATTAATTTAATATAACCATGTGTTGAGTGATGTAACCACGTTTGTCTTGAAGAGATGAGAAAAGTAAATATATTTCCATCTCTTAATATTTTAATTAGTAAAGTAGTGCGAGTAATTTTAGCATTAATTTAATATAAAACGGCAGCATATTGAGTGATGTAACATCTATCAATCTGTCAATGCTGGCATTAGACCTAAAAAGACGAGAAAAGTACATATATATATATATATATTAATTACAGTGAGGAAATTATGTTCAAGATTTTATGTCAACATGACATGCCGAATTGTCTCTATCGGAATTTTTTTTTTCTCCCATGCTATTTTTAGTTTTTAATTTTTTTTATTTGTCGGACATTTTAAGAGCTCATGTTGTGAACACATTCTAAATAAATGCTTCCTCATACCTTTGAACAAAAAAAAAAAAAAAAAAAAAAGGCTTCCTTACACCATCACACCATGCAGAGTTAGAACAGAAATATGTTTTTCTCCATAGAATGGATATAATCATCAAAATTCCAACCAAAAAAAAGAATATAGTCGTCAAATTTACAAAGGAAAAATGTGCTGTTTTCCTAATCTTACTTGTAGAACTTTACAGCAACTGTGAAATTCGTCTTTTCCTCCCCTAAGCTTAGTATTAATGATGACCATTTATACTATACAAGCTCATTGATGCTAACACGTTCATATCAAACATCCTAAACGACCCTTTCGCTCAAAAAGCCAGGCTTTGAATCGAGTCGGAGAGTGCTGTCGTTTCTCTCGGTAAATAGTGGACATGTATGCATTTGTATATTCAAGCCAAAAGTGGACTTGTCCCACCTTTGCGTTTTCCATGGAAACCCATTACAAACCTACTTTCAAAGGTAAATCAAAGGGGAAATAAAGTCAAATCAACCCAAGAAAAAAGATAAGGTAGAGCAGAGAAATAAACAAACCCACTTTCTATTCAGAAAGGGCGTATGGCGAAATTTGTTTAATTAATCTTACAGTGCAATCAACTTCATCCTCGCATGAGAGAAATTTATAAAACTTCTCTCATTTTCTTATATATCCTGAACTCTAAAAGAAAACTGGTCATCTAATGTTTTGTTTTCTTTTACCATTGTGAATAATGAGAAATTAACCGTCATGGCAATTGCCATTGGTGACACCACCTTCATCTTTAATATCAACCAACATTAGCAAACTATAACAAGGGAAAATGGATAGATCAAACATAGGATGCGTTTGTTTCACAGAAAACTCGATAATAAAGGAAAAGCATTTTCCAATAATACAGTTTGTTTTCATTTGTTTAGTGATGTATAATTGAAAATATTTTCTGTTGTTTAGATCCCATTAAAAAATAATTTCACACTTCATCACAGGAAAAAAATGAATTTTTAATTTTAAAAACTTCAAATTTTTAATATTGTTGTTTTTTATTTACTTTTATTTTCTTTCTCTTGATTTCCTTTTTTTTTTCTTTTTCTTTTTCCTTCTTCTTGTCCTTCACTCCTTAGCTTCCTCATGCCATCTCTTCTGCTTCCTCTGGCAATTCGTTCCCAACTGGCTTACAAGGGGTGAGCTCCAGCTATCGCCAGAGGCGGCGAGCTCGCTAGCTAGCCGCTAGAGGCTACAAGCTAGCCTAATTTGGCGAGGCTTGAGCCTCATCGTTGGAGGCCACAAGCTCACCTGATTTAGCGAGGCTCGAGGCTCATCGACCTCGAGCAAGCTCAAGCCTTGTTGTCGAAGGCCATAAGATCACTCGATCCGGTGAAACCATAGCTCACTTTGGTTGTTCTTGTAATGGCGGTAACAGGTGAAGAAGAAGCAAAAAGAAAAAGGAAGAAAAGAAAAAAAAAAAAAAAAAAAGAAGAAGCGAATTTGAATTTTTTTATTTTTAAAATGTTTTCCAATGTTTAATTTTTTAAAAAATAAAAATTCAAATTCAATTTTTTAAAATATACTTTTATACGAGTAATTGTTTGTAAATCAAGCATCAAATCTAAGTTTTGGTATATTCGAAAAACATTTTACGGTCATTTCAAAGGGAAAATTACTTTCCTGAATTTAAGCTTTACTAAAAAAATATTTTCCGTTGACTAAGAAAACATTTTCTATTGACTCATTTTCCTGAGCGACCCAAATGCATTTTCCTGAGCGACCCAAACGCCGGAAAGTGAGGAAAATGTTTTCCCTGAAAATGTATTTCGCGAAACAAACACACCCATTTGAATCAAAACGCAGGAAAATTAACATAAAAGTCATGAACCTATTGTATTCGTGTTAATTTGGTTATAAACATTTCAATTGCGTTAATTTGGTTCTAGGCCTTTTCAGGTTTTGTCGATTGAATCAATATGGCTAATTTATGCCGAAAATTGCTGACATTGTTATTGAGCATCTTATGCGCCATAGTGGCATTGACGCGAGCATTTCTTTTAATAATTTTGGGGTTTTTCATTTTCTTTTCTTTACTTTGTCTAGCCAAGGTCGAGAGCTAGCTCTTTCTGCCTAGATCTAAAAAGGGCCGCAACACTCTCGTCAGCCTAGTTTGACCCAAAAGAAAAAAAAAAGTAAAGAAAAGAAAAGAAAAGAAGAAAACCAAAAAATTATAAAAAATCCCATATTAGCATTGAGCATCGCTGATGCCCACATCAAGGATTTTTTTATCTAAATTAGTTAAATAGACTTATTGGCAAAAAGAAAAATGATCTAAAGTTAAAACTATGCTCATTGTGATACATTTCCCAAACTTGCACTCATGTAATGTGTTTATCCTAAACTCTTATAAGTGTGATACATTTATCTCAAATTTTTTATAATGACACAAAAAACCCTAAACTTGTTTACACGTTGGCCTGGTTTGATTCGACTTTTCCAAGGGGCTTGGGGAAAATATTTTGCGTTCGGTTCACACTTTTGAGTTTTCATTTGTCAAATGCTAGCATTTGGGATGCGGAAAGCCGAAAGCAAGTCGGACCTGCTTTAGGCTTTCAACATTTTGGGAATGCTAGTCTAGGGTTTAATGATTTTTTTTTCTTTCCAATATTGCCCTTACTAATAATCATGTTTTCCTCTTTTACCCTCGAAAAATCATGTTCATCGTCTTCTTCCTTCTTCCTCGTGAACCTCAATCGGTGGGCGACGCTTAATCGTGAGCGGCCAGATTCATCACCTAAGATCACGCGACCTCGAGCAAGGTGGCCTAGTTGCCATCAGGCATTGCCTCGGTTGCTTGAACTCAGGCGACATCACCTGAGGCCGCACAACCTCAGGCAACGCCCTGGGTCGTGCCCTATCGCCACCGCCATTGCCACCAACCACCTCCCCGTCGCCTCCCCACCACCACCACCACCACCACTGCCAAGTAGTTGCATCTCCTCTTCCCTTTTCTTTTCATTTCTTTTTTTCCTTCTTCTTTTCACCTTAAAGCTACTTTGCAAAATATACACAAAAATGAGTTTCCAAACACATTTGCATTCACGAAATGCCCATCCATTCAAAGTTACTTGGAGAAATTCCCAAAATTCAACCAAACGGGCCCGTTATACATTTATCTCAAAATTCGAGGTAAATATGTCAAATTAGTATAAATTTAGAGTTTTTTTGCATCGTAAAAAAATTTATGACAAATATATTGCGATGCGTATAGTTTAGAGTTTATAGAGGCTTTTTTTTCCTTTCATCCTTTCCCTTTTTTAAGAGTTCTTTTATCAAACCGCCGAATATAATGTGAACTGACAACACAATGGTCCAACTTCGCATTGTGAACGCAGCAGCAGCCTTACATCGATCGGATGACGAAGAAATCTCACTTTAGTAATCATTAACTAAGACCAACCCCTCCTTCCAAGTTACAATTTAGATTTGTCGTGGGTGGGGGTGGAAGCGAGATTCCTTTCTTAACAGCCGATGCAACCGAATCATGTGCCGGGCACGGTTCCCCATTCCACTTTGCTTGGCCCCCGGCCCCCGGCCCCTCCCTCCTTTGACGGGCAACTTTGACCAGTCAACTCGCTGGGCCCCGCGTACTAGCGGGAGCGGGACCCTCCCCCCATCAATTCTTCACTTTGTGGGTTATTACCCATTGGCCCTCCTTTAATTTTGCAATTTATTAAACCCCCCACCATGACTAATATACGTTATTGTGATTAGCAGGAGTGGTGTTAGTCTCATTAGGATAGTATTTATCGAGGAATCGATGGTTTATCTTTTTCTCGATGGATTTTAATATTTTAAAGGGGTGGGCCAGGTCCATAGGATCCGAGAGATCTTCGTTTGGTGTCGTGGGGAGTGGGATCAATCATTGCGGCCTTATTGTTTTCCCGCTCCAGACAGACGACGACGACAGGTCAACATTCTTGTTGGTGTCGTTGGATTTCCCTCCAATCCAAGAATCTTGGCCTCGAAATGGTGAGATACTGGCCGTTCAGATGACAGATGTGGCCAAATCTGAGCCGTCAGATCCTGATTGATTGGCCGATCATCATGTCGAGTGGAGAACCGCAGAGGAACTGCTTTTCGTGCGTCCTCCCCTGGATTTGGAGTTCGCAAACCATTCGAGTGAAATTCTGCTTGGGACTCCTTCGTGAAATATCCGATGTTGAGAAAATGATCACTAGATTGACAGAGAATTAAGTATTAGACGACCGAACTTTCACATGATTTGCTCGTTCCATCTATGTCTTCACATTTACAAAAAAAAAAAAAAAAAAAAAAAAAAAAATTCAAATCTACATAATTTGTCGGTCAGTCAATTGTTCCAATAATAAAATATTTGAGATGTTACTAGAATTTATATCGTATGCGCTGATATCATTTGACTCTTTATTTTCATCTATTTTCATCATTTCGTCTTGACAATTACCACGGTAGTTTGGTAGAACAAAGTGACTTCTCTTCTTAAGTTTTATATTATTAGGGCTGCATGACCCTAAACATGCCTATTTAGAAAATAGTAGTGTCTCATCGAACCATTTCCTTTCACCATTTCTTAAGTTCTATATCATCCAATCATTTCCTTTCATCATTTCAATTTGACAATTACCACTGTAGTTCGGTAGAATAAAATGACTTCTCTTCTTAATTTCTATAAAGGAGGACTGCACAATCCCAAACATGCCTATTTAGAAAATTGCACCTGGATACTTCTCAAGGGACCACAAGAGCACCGAAGCAAGCAAGCAAATTCCATGGCGGGCTTGAAGACGTTAATGGGGCTGGGAGGGGAGGCGGGGTGCAGATCATGAATGGAGAGAGTTCAAGATCCTTTGCCTCTGTCACCACTGTCCTCTCGCATCATCATCAGTCAACATCACCAGAAGCCTCCACCAATGAAATGATCAACTCTTTATTCTGGACCCACCAAAGAAGGAAAAGATATATATTTATATATTTATTTTTCAAAATACACTAGAGAAAAAAAATGATACGATATTGATTTTTATTGGGATGTTAGCCATCTGCGATGAGAGATTTGCTTTTTTCCAATCATGTAACAAGATGCAGCAGCAGCACTTGTACAAGCAAGGACAGAAACAGACGCACCTACTGCCTTACTTCAGAGGCCCAAATCTTCACGCGCATGTTTCTTTGTTTCCATTTTCTTAGTGGCGGTCTGATCCTGTGTGTTTCTTTATTTACTCTCTCTTTCTTGGCGCTTATCTTATGTTTTCCGGAACACGAGGTTCGTGATGGGGTCCTCCAGCACCTTTGGCGATCGAACAGGGAATGTCACTGCTGCCTAGGGGTGGGGTCAATGGGGTCCACAAATAGTTGAATCCGCGCGACCGAGAGAGAGAGAGAGAGAGAGAGGGACAGTAATCATCACATAGAGTGATGGATCACAGATGATTCATGCGTTAAAGCTTTGCTCTCGGAGAAAGCATCGCAAAATTCCAACACCGATCTTCTTTGTTGCAAACAGCGGCGGGACTCTCTCTCTCTCTCTCTCTCTCTCTCTCTCTCTCCCCGTTGCTTTATATATCAGACCAGTCTGCTCAAGGATATCCTCCACAACATTTGATTTCTCCTCTCTCTCTCTCTCTCTCTCTCGTGCCCAAATCGTAAGTTCGGGTTTGCCTTGTTCAGTGCATGCATGGATCCTTCAAGTGGAACAAACCAGGTATTCTAGGAAGCAAGAAACATTTCTGAGCTGCTCTTGTTTAGCTCATCTCCAGTCAATCTTTCTTTGTTTCTTTCTTCTTCTCTTTTCTTTTCAGATGGGTTGTGAGATCTAAGCTTTTTAAGTAAAGAGAGAGTAGTGTGATCAAGAAAAATTGGATAGGTTAAAGTACTTTTTTGTCTGCCACCACATAGTTCAGTCATAGATCCATGTTTTCTCAACACTGTGTTTTTTGTCACCTTAAAATAACAGAGTTGTGCGCAAAAATCACCTCCTTTGAATCTGATATTGATCAAGATGCTTCATTTGGATGAAAAGTGAGGAAGCAAGACAAAGGCAATAATGAAGACTCCCAACTTTAAAAATTTGGACAGCCGAGAAAAATATGGACTAGAGAGTTGCTCACCACCGTGAGAAAAGTATCCAGCCCATTTCTTCTCTACGCTTTAAATATTATAAGCAAGAAAAATATGGATGGGTGTTTTTATCCTTTTCACGCACAACTGAGAAAATCCTTGACTTCATCCATCTGATTTGTTGTGTTTTGCGGTCATGCAGGAAATGGGAGCTCATTCATTGGAAAGCATGTTGATATGCCCTAAACCACAGCAAGATCAAAGGAAGCCAAGGCCTCAGCCAGAAGAGGCTCTCCCGTGCCCGAGGTGCGAGTCCACCAACACCAAGTTCTGTTACTACAACAACTACAGTCTCTCGCAGCCTAGGTACTTCTGCAAGTCCTGTCGAAGGTATTGGACCAAAGGAGGGACCCTGAGGAATGTTCCTGTGGGTGGAGGGTGCAGGAAGAACCGTAGGTCCTCGTCCTCATCATCATCTAGAAGAGCCCAAGAGCAGGGAGGACCAATCTCAACGTTGATCAACAACAACGATTACGACACCCCAAACCCATTTACTACCTTGCACTCTCTAAGTTACGATCAGTCCAGTGATCACATGTCCCTTCCATTCCTTGGGCTCCGCAAGTTCCCATACCAGCTCGGGCCTCATGAACTGAGCCATGATATCCTCTCCTATGCCAACAGATCAAAGAACGGCCATGGTGACATGAACGGAGGCTTTCTTGATTCACTGAAGAACGAGTTTGGCTTGCTTGAGAACACCCAGAATAATGTTAATGACAGTCATCATCGTCAGAATCTGTATTATGGGTATGGCTCAGATGGGATGAACAATAACATGGGAGATCCAGTGGACAGTGGTGGTGCTCCATCATCATGTGATCATGAAATGATGAGCCCTGCTGGTTCTGCAAATGAAGCTCTTGGAGCGACATCAATGAAGCAAGAACTGTTGTGTTCTGATAGAGACGGCGAAAATAGGGTTTTGTGGGGTTGTCCGTGGCAGATGAATGGAGACCAATATCACGGGAATGGTTTAATGGGTGATGTTAATTCAGGGAGGGGAAGTTGGAATGGTCTTGGTTCATCTTGGTATGGGCTTCTTAATAGCCCTCTCATGTAGTGTCGTGTCCTACAGTTTCAAATGTTCAAACCTGGAAAAGAATGGCAGTAGGTTAGAATGTTTTGTTCTTGCTGTGCATGATCAGGCCCAACTGAATCATCTCGGGAGTTCTTCTTCAGTTTTATCTTTTCTTACATCTTGTGATTTCTCCTTAAAATGTGCTACTGAAATGGTGAGTTTGTCTGAAATCGGTCTGGAAAGGAGCATGTCCTGTCATTCTTCAGTGAAGAAAAGAGAATTGAGTAGTCTTCAGAATGATTTTACACGGTCTGTTGTGCAGTCTGAGTACTCTTGAGACTTTCATTGATTAGCAGAGTTTGTAGCACTGACTTCAGATAATTAGCAGAGTTTTTAGCACTTCTACGTAATGGCCGCAGGTTTCAGAATTGAAGCGGGCTGGTAAATGCATCATTTTTCTAATCTATTAATCGATTATTAGCACCATTTTTCATGTGATGGTGGATAAGTTCAGAAATTTTATCGTCCACCAAACAACAAATTCTCTCGGATTATTAACAGATTGTCATTACCTACATTTTATCGCAACTCCTATATAAAATGTCATATCATATTAAAATTTAAAAACTTTACAATCAACGAGCGAGATTTACTCTTTTTTTTGATTTGACATTTGTCGAGAGGCTTCGTTTTCCTAAGTTCTTTGGAAATATCCTTCATTTTCTTTGTGGTGGGGATTTTTTGAAGGTCGAGCTAACACCAATATCAAGGTGGATTTTGCTTCTAATACCGCATATAACTTGGAAACAACTGTTAGTGATTTTCTCGACGCTATTTTGGATTCTTTTTAAGTTCACATTTGATGTGAAAGTCGCTTATTCATAATTTTGAATTTTATTTGACCACTTCATAAGAGAGAGAAAGGAGCATAAAATATGATATAATTATTTCGTCACTATTATGTCGGATGAATTAATTTACAGTTTGGAAGTCATGTGACACTTGGATTCGACTACATATGTTCATGGAATTGTCCTTTTACAGTTTTTTTAGGCAATCTTCTGTGTATCGATCTTACAGCGCATCGCCCAATTGAATTATTGAGAGTGGATATTTCAAATTAAATGAACTAGGCCAGAGGTAAGAAGAGATCTGAAATTTCTCGAAAGGAACGAACGATCTTGTCGGTCTAGTTTTGTGCATCTCACGGCACCAGTACCGTGGGCTACAAAATCCAGAATCCAGATAGGACAATAGTCTGGACTCCCTTGTCCATTTTCTTTCATTTCTTTCATTATCTATGTTAAAAGAATAACTCCCACGTCCCTCCAATTTCCATGTGATTCTGGTCTTCCAGGCTTTGCCGTTTTCAAATGTACCCTACAGAGTCGACCCGGACCGTCCGACCAGCAATCACATCAAAAAATATAGGTGCCAGAGAAAATGATGGGTGCTCCTTCTTGGTTTCGATGCAAAGAACCTGGTAAATATCGACCCGCAAACGATGGCATCGCAAGTCCAATGTGTCGGCACCAAGCACTCTGCGCGCATTAATGACACGGAATGCGACTTCCCCCGCGCTTAGCTGAGCGCAGATTGGACGCCTCGCCTCCCTGGTCGAAGAAAAGATGTCAGCGCCACCGTAATGCCACCGACCCCCTCTTCATTATTTTCATTTGGTTTGAATTTTGGGTTCACCTGCCTAGACTTTAGGAGCTCAATGAGCGGTATTCTTAGAGACACGAGGAGAAACTCATGGTCCCGGCCAGATGGAATGATGGGCACTCGCGCTATTAGAGGTGACCAGTTCTTGCTCAAACTCCGGAATCGGGATCCGGGAATCCGACCGAATTGGTGCGGTAGTCGAGTTTCAAGTAAAGAATGCCTTAAATTTCAAGAGAGGTGAAGGTGATTCGGTGATTCGGTGAAAGGAGAAAAGCGAAAGAGGAGAGTAGGCGTGAGTATTGTGAGACAGAAGGGAAAGGCCGAAAGATGAGATAAGGCATATGTGAGACATTTAAAAAATAATAAAAATAATAAAAATAAATACAAAACAATCAATCTGATTTGGTCCACTTTCCCTCTTCGAAGCGAGAATCAAATCACTTGGACACTAGCTCAACTTTTAAGAACCGGGAGCAAACCTAGCTAGCTAATTCGGTCTAGTTCGGGCAATTCCCAATTTCATCGATCCATCATACTCATCCCTACGTGCTTTAGTTTCTTCCGATCTGCCCTTTCTAGCATACGAAAGAGCATTTTTCATATAGCCACTCGCTTGTGTATAAACCTCTTTGTGGGTAGCTACTCGGCAACATCTAATAAGCTTGATGAGCGGTTGCAGTTATCGTTTACATGACAAGGGATTTAAAACTTGATGCACGGTTAGGATTAGCTTAATTCATGATTGTGATTATTTGATAAGGAACCTGCATCGATCTACGTCACTTCTTGATAAGGCAGTAAACCATTTCTCCGATGTGCGACTGATAATGCGTTGTGTGTTGGAGCCACGCAGTGTTTTTGTTTATAATGAAGTGACCACTAAAGTTAGGGATTTTGCTTTGGCGAGGCTAGTGTTGAGGTTGGTAAAGATCACAGGAATCCATTTAGCTCACTCGGTATCAAGGGAACCATAGGAAATGCAGCTCCATATACTAGTTATCATGATTTTTCCTCTAGTGAAATTATGATATTGACCATACAGACAGTGAGATTACTTGTTAATTGTTCACTTTTTTCAAAGAATTAATATCATGAAAAATCCCAAACTAATACACTTATGACAAATTTACCCCAAATTAATTTTTTGATCATAAAAAATCCCAAACTAATATATTTTTGGCAAATTTACCTTAAATTGATACATTTGTGACAAATTTACATTCTCTTAGTTTCTATTAAATTTTACTATCAAATTATTGACTTGAACGATAAGTGACAATGAACTAATATACTAGTTTGGGATTCTTGTGTACTATCTGCTTGTCACAGTTGCACCATTTTTGTGGTTTTTTATGTTATTAATCCAATTTAATAGATGATATATTTGTCTCAAATATATCTGTTTGGAGTTTATGGCGATCGAACAAATTAGTTTTTGGTAAATTTATTATAAATGTATTAGTTTGGGATTTTTTGTGATCACTTGAACTAAATTTATCATAGACGTACCAGTTTGGAGTTTTTCGTGATAAAAAAATTAGTTTTTGGTAAATTTATCACAAGCGTACCGATTTGAAGTTTTTCAAAGTATCAATCATTTTCTGAATCATAGAGCTGGACGTGGGAGCTGACGTATCAAAGTCTCGAGGATGTGCACAGCTGAGGAGTACTCTTGCTCGAGTTGTTCGCTGGGAGAAGGCTGACCGGCGAATTATTCAGAGATGAAGTGAACCTGGACGAGGATGCTAAGATGGCGTTGCCTAATTGTATCCTAGAGTTTTGTGGACCAAACGATCCTGCAAGAGGTCTTGGAAAAGTTGGAGCGGCATGGTCAGAAGAATCTCCTCGACAAAGAACGAACAAGAGAGCCGTTTTTAGTGGATTTGCCTTCGATCCAAGATGAAAGACCCAAGATCATCTGCAAAAATTATGCATTCATCATAGGATTTTACTCGAGACAATGGGCTTGCGCCTGTCGATATCGTTGGTGGGACATGCTACAAATGGATTGTGGAAGGCTTGTTCTTTTTCCAGCGTCTCCGTCAAGCTGGTCAGCCGCCAGCATATGTCAAGGGTCCTTCCTTTCGTTCATATCGATGAAGGAAAAATCAACGAAAAATGAACAGACCATGAGAATTATCAGCGGAAATGAGCGGACGGATACCAAATAAATAGAAGGAACAAAAATAAATAAGATTTTATACGTGATTCGATTGATGTGATATACTTAATAAAGAGAGTAACACCAATTCAGTTACAATTACAATAGAGCCATTCGAACCCGCGAAACAATCAATCAATCTTAATAGAATAAAAAAAATTTAAAGCAAAACTTTTATCCAAAATTTTCTCAAGATGATCGTGCGCCAATTTGATGTGGGAGCCAAAATTCTTCGACAACTGGAGGCATTTATATTCAAAAGAAGAAGCCACTCAGTCAAAGCGTCGTGGCCGAATCATGGTCCGACGCGAAGTCCGTGTTGGGAAATTGCCGGTTTCACATCCACTGTCCGCCCGTACGTGACAGGGAAACCAGAGGTCCAATTTTCGCCGGACTACAAGCAATCCACGCACTCCGGTCTCGGGTTTTCCATACGCACTACATACGCGTTCGATTAAGTTCGACAGGTTTGAATTCAAGACAAAAATTTTATCAAAGTTCATTCGTCCACATCTCACAAAGAACGATACAAGGATGAATGTGAATTTAGTTTGCGCTAAAGCTAATTGCTTTAACTATACACGCAACAGAGTTATACTCATCAGCACCTGAGTATAGCATTTTCAGATACTTATTCAGATCATCGTATAGGCATAAAATTCTTTCTTTAGTAAATATCCCTGGAGAATGAAGAACTTCGGAGTTGCAAATTGCGTAAAACGACTTACAGAAAATCAGAAGCCATTTTCACATAGTGAAGAAAACATCATAGGGTATCAAGTTTTCCTCGGAAGGCAGACAACAACAAGAGCCTGCACTTGCAGCTTCTAATTCTAGGACAGACATTGTATGCGCAGAAAGAAACAGCATAGAGTTCAGCATTCCAGCAGCATGGGAAGAGCGGGATTGAGTGTCCGAAAGAAATACAAACACCTAGGTCACCGATGGAACCGAGTAACTGAATGTCTCAAATCCATGGTTTTCGCCGAGAAACCGGTTAAGCAGAATGATAAAGTCTCTCTCCCTAACCGATATCCTTCTATCCTAAGGCATAAAGTCATAACTGTATGCAACTTTGCATATCATATCCCGAAATGGCCACCGGCAAGACATATGTACTCAACGGGGAGGCCGTACTAAGTAACCTGTGCAGTACTTCTGCTGTTGCAATCCTACTAAAAACTTCAGAGAAGATCCAAGCAATGACTCCAAAGCCAAAACAATCGCTCCTCTTCAACTTGCTGGAGAAGGGAAAAAAATATTCAGCGAGTAAATATGCAAATGCACTTGTGTTTATTGCAGCAAAAACTAGCAAGCAAGCATCACCTGACTCATACTCTCCTATTTTTGTGGTTTTTTCCAGAGTACTCCTATCTTCTTCAGCATGTTCCCATTCTTCTTTTTCAGCATATCGTCATCCATGTCTTCGGCATAAGGTGAGCTCATCCTGCCTGTTACAGGATTGTAACTGCTGTCCAGAGAACTGGTTCTGTCCATAAACTTCCCGTTGTTCCCACTTGAAAGCATCGCCGCAGCTGCCTCTGCAGCTTTCCTCCACTGATCAGACTGCACCTTTAACCTTCTTAACTCACCCTCCATTTCAGTACCAGTCGCCTGTGCTGCCTCGAGCTGCTCTGTTACTCTTGCTGCTCTCCGGTTGCTCTTTTCTGCCTCCTCCATCATAAAGCTAAGCTTCGTGAGAGCCTCTCTTTCTGCAGCTCTCACTGCTTCTACTTGCGCAACCACCTCATCATTCATCTTAGCCTTGTCAGTTTCCCTCTTCTTGAGCTCCAGCTTCATCGTTTCGTTCTCCTCTGATATATGCTGCAGTTCCGTCTCCTTATCCATCAGATTTGCTTTCACTTCTGATAACTCCTCCCGCAGTTTCTTCAGCTCCCTTTCCAGTGTGGATTCTTTCTGAAGGGACAGGGTATTCTCAAGCTTTGAACTTAGCCCCTCATTCTCTTCTAGAACGCCCTGCAGTTCAGTTTCTTTATCCATTAGATGTGCCTTCAAATCTTCAATATCAGCTCTTGCCTTGTTCAACTCTGCCTCCAATGCGGCCTCTCTGGCACCTGATGCAGATTTCATCTGCTCCATCAATTCATAAGCACTCTTTATTTGCACAGTGCTCTCAGCATGGTCTTCACGGTGTTTGCTTTCAGCAGCTTCAAGTGCAGACCTCAGATGTCCAATCTCATATCTAAGGGTAGAAAGCTCTTCTTCCAGCTGGTTGGCTTCTTTAGTCTTCTGATGTGGGCCAGTTTCCAGCTCTAGATCCTTATCATCTGAAGGACTTGGAATCTTGTTCCCGCCAGCATGTGCGAGGTCTGTTTCAAGTTTGCTAACCAACCCTTCGAGTAAGTTCACACGTTCCTTTGACTGATGCAGCTCAGAAGTAATGGAACTGTAAACTTCCACGGCTTTCATCCCATCCAACCTGAGTGCTTCCACAGTTGCTTTGGCGGTACCCAGCTGCAACAGGGTTTCATTAACGAGTGCTTGGGCCTGTGCTTCTGATTCCTTGCAATCTTTAAGCTGGGTTTTCATGTTCTCTACCAGTGACAGAGTGTCGGCCAGATTCCCCTTCAAGCTCTGGAGCTCCATATTTGCCGATTCTGCATTCTTTGTTTGTGCAGCCTCAGATTGTGCAACCATTTCCAGCTCAGTTTTAAGCCTCTGAATCTCATCCAAAGCTGATGCTAGTGCAGCCGAGTCAACTGATCGCTGCTTCTGGATAACCTCAAGCTCAGACTGCAATGCTTGTTCCCGTTCTTCTGACACTATTTGAAATTCGGTTACATGAGATTCCTCAGACGCAGAGAGCTCCAGAATTCGCCCCTGTGAGTCATCAAGCTTTGAAGATATGTCACATAACTGCTTCTTGGATTCCTCTGCATCTTGCAAGGCTTTATTCTTGCAAGATTCAGAAAAATTTAGCTGGTCCTTGGTTTTCTTCAGCTCCTCCTGAAGTTGTGAAATCTGCGATTCCAACTCCGATATTCGAGATGGACGTTTCTTCTGGATCAAAACAAGGAGAAAGTACACAGATGATTAATTCAAAACCTTCATCTAAATATGCTAGGCAACAGCATTTATTCCGCTTCTTTCAGTATTTATAATGTGACACCATGTCGGAAGAGAAAACACTAATGCCTTGATCGCCATGGAGGCCAGCACTAGCCAAGGAAAATCAATGAAAATAGATTGTGAACAGAAAGTGAACCACCGGCAAGCTGAATTAATTTATCTAGATTCACAGTAACTTGCCACATAGAACAGGAGAGGGAAATTGAGTTGAATCAATCTGAGAAAGTACCTCAGACAGCGGGCTTCTAGGAGACCTGCGCTCAACCACCTTGGGACTTCTTTCTTTTGGCGTTCTAGTGGCTTGATTTGAAGAAGTTGCAGAATCAGCTTCCGATGTGGTTGTCTTCAGCTGGCGTACAGCACGGGGAGAGACTCTCTGAGGGACTTCTAAACCAGTTCTGCCATCATAAGATATAAAGGTGCACACCCAAGAAAAGCATGTCAATGGTTGCAGACATAAGCAAAGGAAGAAACGGTCTCTCCAAGCAGGGAACATGCGCATTCAAAACATTATGTGAAAAACGGATTCAGGTAAAGCAGGCTGCTTGTAAGTGCCTCGACACAAGTTCACATCAGAAACCAGCATATCCATAGATTTAGCTTCACAACTAGGATCAGGAACCTAGAGTAACATATGAGCTAATTGAGTCATCACAAAGTTTAAGCCCAGTAAATGGACAAAACCAGAAGAAACCCGAATTTAGAGGTTTTGGCATGCACTGCATGGGTTCAGAAAATCAGTGTTATACTGGTTTTAAATCACACATATCGACACCCCACCCGTCCCCCAAAAAAAAAAAAAAAAAAAAAAAATTCTGAAGAAGTCAATAAGCATACAGCAATTTCTCTTCATAAAAGCATATCAATAACGTCATGAAAGTCATAAAAAACTGAGTGTATTCATAATGCTTGCCGTCAACATTTGAGGAACCAAACAATTAAGCAAAGCAACGAGAAAGCTTGTATCCACCCACCACCATGTGCTTAGGGAAAATTCTAGCGCTCTACTTATCACTGCATGAGCTCTAAACGTCTTGACTACAGCACCTGTGGACTTTGGATGGCCTCGCACGACATCAACTCAAGGCAAGATATGAGACAAGCCTTTTCTCGATGCTGAATAGGCTTAAAGACAAGGAATTTTCACCAGCTTGAAAGGGTTGTTCTAGGAGCAAGTACTCAGCGAAATGGATGGTAAATCTTTAAAGAAATAAGAAAGACGAAGCCGATTCTCCAGAGGCCAGAATCCCGAAACATATATGTAAGCACAGTTCACATCCAGCTCAGAGTTTCAGAAATGGTAAGAAAGATCAGCACTGATAAGTCAGTTACCATACAGGCATTTCGAGTTTAACCAACCAGCAAATATGATAAAAGGGAAGAAATTAAAGGAGGGTCCAAAGTTACCTCGCTTTTGGGGTCTGCATGGTTTGACCTCACCCACAGCCACAAGTCACAGAGGCTAAAATGGCAAAAACCGGAGGATGTAATGCCTTCACAGAGCCTATGCTGGCCTGACCCACAAAGAGATTTTACCATTTCAACCACAAAAAGAAAAAAATCACAGGAGAATCCAATGTGATGCCATGAATGGCACATGATCGAGAAAATTAATAGGGTCATGGGGGGCATGTGCATGTGCTCTCCATCCATCCATGAATTCATAAAGCCAAAAGGATGTAACAACCAAGAAACAACTCAATGCCCTCAAAGGCATGCCATAATTAATATCTCCCGCAGACGGTCCGAGAAACAATCCATAAATTAACCAAGCAGCGCTGCGTAATGTCATCTCTGCCCCTCCCATTCTTTCCCCGATCCAAAGAGACCAGAGACAAACACCCATTATTGCAGTAACCAACCACGGGGGACCTACCGCGCAGAGACAAACGGCGACCAAAATTACGCAAAGACCCTCAATCCTTCCTTGTCTCACGCGTCAGTGGGAAGAGGCAGTTTCGTGAACTGCGCGACGACGGAGAAAAAGTCTTCAGTTTTCACCTCCATCTCTGCCGCGATAGCAGGGTAATGCGATGTGAGGTGGTGTGGGGTTCGCTAGAAATCTCGCAGCGAGTCAAAAAGAACTCCGCTTTTTAAACACGCCGCTAATAACACCTGATTATGTCCGAGGGAAATAGAAAATGTTTTCCGGGAAAATAAATCAGAGGGAGCATACTACTTTCCCGCATACGGATCTGAAAGGAAAAGCGCGGAGTAAAGGCAGAACCTAGCCCGACCAGAAAAGTGGGGAAGAAAATGCAGATAATTTTTGGCAAGTACTGCTCTACTCAATGGCTTTTCCGTCGAGTTTTGGACCGAAGAAAAAAGGCACGAAAAGGCGAAAACACAAGCAATGTAGGCAAAATGCTTTCGAAATTTAGCTAGCGGATGTTCGAGCTCGACCTCTGCAACCCCAAAAACGCGAAGGTTGCACAGTGAAAAGGGAGCTCAAAAGGAACATCATGGGCAACGGGGGGACAAAAGCGAAACCCGAAGTCCACGTACAAACCCACGCTCTCGACCCTTTGCTCGCTCGAAACCAAAGAAGACAAACCCATTATGCTTCTTCCGAAGAAACCGCAAACAAGAACGCAAGTTTCCATTTTTACTTCTGGGTTCTTTGACCGCAGGGGGGCGTGAGAAATAGAGAGAGAAAGAGCCGGCGAAGCGAGTAGAGCCGAGCCGAAAGCACCGCACTTTAGCAAGACAGTAGATGGTTACCGGAGCGAGAGGGGGAGCGGGGCACGCTGTTCAGAGGCGAGGGAAACCGGCCATGGGAAGGGAAATGCGAGCTTCTCTGCTTCTGCTTCTGCTTCTGCTTCGTTTGGCTCTCGCTTCCTGCTGCTTCTTCTGCTTCTGCTTGTTGCTTCTTCTCCTTCCTAGCGCGGTTCCCGAGGCGCTTTCGCTTTCTGATATTTTGAATTTTTTTTTCGTTTTCGTGTTTTCTTTTTTCTTTATTTTATTAGATGGAGCGTAGTGGGTGAGAGTTGTGGGAGGGGGCGGGGGACTGGTGAATGGTGAGATAGACGCAGGGGAATCTACCTTTGTACTCTCAGAAATTTCGCTGCACGACAAATCATACGCTGCTGGTAATTTTCCTGTGCATTGCCATCTATTTTGGATTCATGAGATTGTTTCTATTGAGAAGGGGGCGAGCGATTCTAGACTAAAGTAACATGGACATAATCATGCAATACGATAAACAACGACACGTCAATACGCCGTTCGTGAAAAAAATAAAGAATTCCAACATGTTGTAATACGTAATATATTAAATTTATTTTTATTATCTTTATGATTATTTTTAATCAAATTAATTTGATTCAAATTTATAAATAAATAAATATAATAAATTTATACTAAAAATATTAATCCATCATTTGTTATTGTTGTTAATTGTTTTAATTTGACAAATTTAGCTCTGTTCCAATAATTCATGGAACTTTGAGAAAAAGATAAATAATTCGCATTCTAAACTCACGTGTCATAAGATAAAATAATATTAAATTTTCTTCTTTCTCTTTATTATTATTATTGTTGTTGTTGTTATACATATTTATATTTTGACCATAATTTTTATCGAATTTTTTAAAATTAACCGTGTGTATATCACAATTTCGAATTCACTTATTGGAATTCCAAATTCACATATTAGAGTGTTGGGAGAGGTTCTAACACTTATTATCCAAGGGTCAGAAAGTAGTCAAACGTTTGCTTTGAGGTATTTGACACAACACGAAAACTTTAGGAGAATATCGATCTTACTTCGTGGGTTATATGAGATTCACTTGAAATTTATAATAGGTCTCTTGATTTTTTGAACTTGAAACTTACTATACATATCTAGAAACTCAAAACCTTCCTAGCATATTCAAGATCGGTTTTATAATCCATCGGCCTATGTTATTGATTGAATAATTGCAATAAATCATCGCAATTTAATGACTATAATCCACTTATAAAAATTATATTTAAACATACGAAAAATATAAAATATTAACAAAATAAAAATCTCAATCATAAAATGAAAATTCAAATTAGTGTTTGAAATCACGCACTCATCATTGAATATTATGAAATGGTGCAAAACCACATTAAGATAAACACCAGGAAAAATATAAAAAACTTGTTGTGGATTTTACTTACCTATAAATCATGACCTACCCATTGGAAATAGACTATAATTTTTTGAAATTAGAACTTACCAATTGAAACAAATTATAATTTTTTGAACTTGAAATCCACCCTCCATATCCTAGATATTGAAATTCCTATCGGTTTGACTATTTGATTCCAAGTTCTACCCTATAACTATATTTACCCCCGCTGACGAATGGCTCATCTAAATAAAAAATAACATATTGATGTCTAGTACATAATTGGTGCTAAAAATTTTGTTCACACCTCAATTTTTCTAGACATTAATGTAAGATAATTATAATCTCCGTAATTTATTCAAACAATAGTGATAAAATGATGAGTATGAAACTAAGTTATACAAAGTCCGTTAACTACAAAAAAAGAAGAAGTCATTGCGTAATTATTTGAGAGATATATTCAATATTGCGTTGCACAATAATAAAAAAATTTTATGGTACGAGAGTAGAAACATCGAGGAAAAGGTTCAATACAACGAGAGCCTCCTACTTTAAATATCTAAGGGTGCGCATGGCAACGCTTCCGGGTTGGGGAGTAGTTTTTTTGAGAAATGCTTCTTTTCTATTTCTATTATGGGGACAATTTCGGGTAAAAAAACCCGTTTGGTAACTACACAAAATTTCTACTCTAGAAATAGAAAAAGAATAGAAATGCGTTTGGTAAAAAACGGTTTCTTTTTATATTTATTTGTTTTTTATTTTTGTTGGCGGATCGCCGCCGGACGCCGCTGTCGTCGCCGGCCGCCGCCGCCCGCCGCCGCATGTCGCCGCCGCCGACCGCCGGCCGCCGACCGCCGCCGCCGCCCGGGCCACACCGCCATCGGCCGCCACCTCTCGCGGCCACTGGTCGCCTCCGGCGGCCGATGGGCGAGTGCGGCCGGCGGGCGGGCGGCGGCGGCGGCGGCTCGCGGCTCGCGACGGCGACATGCGGCGGCGGGCGGCGGCGGCGGTCGGCCGGCGGCGGCGGCGAGTGGCGGTCAACGGCGGTTAATGGGCCGTGTGCAAGAGAAGAATAAAAAAATAATTTTCACTTATTTCTTAAACTTGTTAGGAACCGGAAGCAACTTTTTTTTACTTCTAGTTTTTGTTCCAAAACTATTCCGGGCTAACTTTTTGTTAGGAATAAAAAAACAACTCGACGTTACTAAACGATTTTCGCTTTTTTTATTAGGGGAACAAAAAAAAAGAAATTGGGAGAATGAGAAATGTTACCATGCGCACACTAAATATCCCAATGGCAAATAAGATCTCAAGAAGATTTAAATTCAAGGTCTTATGTTTCCGTATCATGTAAAATTGTACGGGATTATAATTAATCATTCTGAAAACTTAAAATGTCAAATGAAAATGAAGTTTTGTATTTACCTATTCTAATAATAATGAAAAGAAGCATAAGAAGTGAAATCCTAAGACAAATAGAAATATCATTTGCAATATAAGATGCGTGACCGTTTATTATTATAATATTAACAAGGTCCGTTCGAGGATTTTCAAATTAAAGCGATGAACATAGAAAGTACTTCATAAATTAGCGGGCACAGTGTGGCAAATAGCTTTTTTTTTTTTTTTCCTCTCACTTTCACAGTGGAGTTTTTTTTTTTTCTTTCTTTTTGGCCGTTCACAGTGGAGATTGAAAAGTGAAAAGTGGCTTTTCATTCGCAGGATATTTTTCAGTTTAAAAAGGAAAATCCAAGCATAGCAGTTGGAGAAAAATCTGACGGGTCGCTCTAATGTCTTGTCGAAAGTGACCAGAGGAGCCTCGCTATCACTAGGGGGGATTTTGATACGCAGCATGGTCCAATCTAGACACAGTTCTTTTGGTCTCCATGGTAATCCGTTTGGTTCCGACGTATAAGCACGCTTTTTGTCGTTAGGCCCGGGTCGCTCGTGCTGTGGGTAATGAGCCTTCCACGTCACGTCGGGCTTGACAAGTCGTACGTACGATTCATCGTTTTACCTTGCAGCCTCAATTGATATGTCACGAGCTTCTCAATCACTCTGGCCTTAGAAAGCTAAAAAGCTTCTATATTGATGATAGGATCAGAGCAACAAGTGAAGGCCATCGTCATGGATATTTCAATTTCTCCAATCCGAGGTCTCAAAAATGAGTAGAATCTAAAGTTGTGGGTACTGCCTCATAATAGAATGTCAAAGAACTAGAACCGAGCACATATTTGGAAATTGTGACTCGAAACATCACATGCTCTAAATTTGATAAACGCTAGCATAATCCTTCACTAACAGAAAGGTCACCTCTCATTTCCCCAATGGCGAATACTGCATCGAGACCACGCCTTAGATAAGCCATCAGCAACATTTTCTGAACAAACAGTAATAAGTTCTCCACAAACATCATTAACCGACCTATATGTATGATTACGGCTGATGAAGTGCACAAACACTACTGTATCACATGTATATGGTACATGATTAATGAATTACAGGCTTAAGGGGATGAGCTCTCAGCTTGGACAAATCCAGATTGGAATCAAGCTCCTCATCTAGTTCTCCGACAACACTTCTGCAAACACAGGACATGGAAAAGAACTATGAAAATATGTACATCGACAGAGCTTACTCTCAAGTTATCACAGCACTCAAGTAAAGTAGAAGGCAGAAATGACATGAAAGAAGGCAAAAATCTGTTTCTTTTTTCTGCTTGTTACTTTGAGAAACAAAAGGTAAAGAAGAAAGAGGTGGAACTGAGATGGAGTTTGTCATTACATATTATCACCCCTTATTATGTAAAGACCGAGCACAAGTTGCTGCACACCTTCCTGCAGTAAACCGGAATGTTATTCAAAAGAAGGGCTAAGTTTTCCAAAATATCAAAACCTGAAAGAGGGGAAATAGGGAATGTAGAAAGACCTTTGTAGAGTAAACACGTTCATGAGATTCATCAAGAATGATATTTGTTGCCTGGTCATAGCCCTTTAAGACCCCCTAAAGAGATTCAAAATATTGTAATCATTCTCAGCTCTATAATGACAAAAATAGAAGTGGTAGCTGTGAAACATACCACAATGTTACGCCCATCATTTGTAATGACCGATATTGTCTCTGCATACAAAAATTGTCCGATATAAAAGCAAAGCAAGGAGCAAACCTTGAGAAATTGAGTGGACTATTTTTAAGGAGAGCAGAGAGCAGATATTCCCGAGTCACTTTTAGGCATTTAGCTTTCTCATTTCAACAGGGCACGAGTCGACATTCTCTGAACTCATCTAACGAGCAAAGACAAGTGTGATTAATGCAAGTTCAATGCTGGAAATGAACAGAATAGCGCCACAGGTACCTGTATGATCATATACTAGACAGTTGATATTCAACACAATTATCACTTTTCTTGCATAGCCTTTACGCATCTAATAGATACGTCACTATAAGCTGCAAAACTGTTCATATGACCATATGAGAATATGAGTGGAAGCCTCCTTTCATTTGTTGATTGAAAATCGAGACCAAGCTCAAGGCTCATTTTCCTAAGCCTGACCCTGCTGTTCCTTTTAGATTCCTATTCACATGTTTTAAGTTTCTTATCCTCCCAGTTGACAATGTTAAAGCAAATCAAGCGAGAAACTGAGAAGGTAAGTCAATAGACATACGGTCTACGAGAGAATCGAGTCCAGGGCCAGTTGACATTTCACAACTCCCAAAACTAGCAAACGGCTTCTTGCAGGTCTGGTTCTGCACACTTAATAAATGAAAAGAAATTAGTCTCATAGAGGCTGAAAACTTGTCCAGTCACAGTTTCAAGATAGCACATCCTCTTAATATTAAAAGCACGCGACACATCCTCGACAACACTTTTAGGAATTAGAGAAGAGAGTAAACAGGAAGTCCAATTGGTTGAACAAACTCAAGAGGCTGTGAAAACATTAGTTATTCATTGTTTGCCATTAAGGTACTCATTTTCATTTCCTCTCACTGATTCACAAGTCTCGTGGATGATTTGCACCCAGATATTTTGTAATTAGCAGAGTGATTTTCATTTTAGCGAGTAAAATGTTGTCGCATAAGACTGTTACTTTTCGAAAGGAATAAAAAATATTCATGGATGCACGTGCACATGTGTCTGTCTGAGAGCGAGAAAGAGATTATCTCTTCAAATAATGTTTGATTATGATAAAAAAACTTCCTATAGCCAATTCTTGGCAAGACAGTACCACAATTCGGTGCAGAGATCTAATATCATTCTTATTTGTGAAAGACAATATGATGCCTGAAGAGGACTGGGACAGTGGAAGTACTTCTTATATATCTGCACTTTTTAAACAACCTTTTCCTTATAAGGGTTGTCAAAAACAAAATGATAACCAACATTTCTGTAGACCTAGGACTCCTAAGCTAAAAAAAGAAGAAGCACAAAAGAATATCTTCTCCATTCAAGGCAAAAATTCAACCATAGACTACAGAGTTCAGCCACGAAAAAAGAGAATTCAAACCACCCGTGTCTTCCGAGTTCATCGGGATAAAGGACAAGGGATAAATGCTCTCGATAGAAACAAATGCATGATGAAAATGGGAAGCTTGGCAAGAATGAGGGAAGCATCTTTTAACCGGGGTAAATGATAGATTCACAGAGCTAACAATCAATCTATGCCACGCCACGAATAAAGAGAATTCAAACCACCTGTGTCTTCCAAGTTCATCGGGATAAAGGACAAGGGATAAATGCTCTCGCTAGAAACAAGTGCATGATGAAAATGGGGAGCTTGGCAAGAATGAGGGAAGCATCTTTTAATTGGGGTAAATGATAGATTCACAGAGCTAACAATCAATCTATGCCACTCTTCTTGCAGCCCTTTGCAGCCCATGCAAAAGGCTTCAATTAGAAGTTAGAACCTCTTTCTTTTCGCCACTAGCATCATTGTTCAATACACAAAAATATCTCTAAACACGCTCAAAAAAAAAATGCAGCCTCTGGCTATGATACTTAATTTCTCGCAGACATTTCGCCAAGCATCCATCGACATTCGAAGGACAATGAGTCTAGCTACTAGTAATTTCACACTGCCACTAAAATGCAACACGCCGCCCCGAGCAACAGAGCTGCAGTCCCACGACCACAGCCAGAACCCACTCTCCGCTCGACCTCACAACCGCCTACCGAGAGCCTCGACAACCCACCCCACGCACCGCGTCAGCGAAGCGCAGTGCCGATTCGCCCGCTCACGCGACCAAACAACACGATCAAATGTCGCCGAGCAACCACTACCGTTCGCCAACGAATTCGTCCAAGAAGGGATAATCCAGCGCCGAACCGGCGAGCCCGAGTTACAGCAGTAGCTAGAGAGAGAGAGAGAGAGAGAGCTCACCTTCCTGTGAAGCCGCTTAGCAGAGCTTGGCTAGGGCGTGACCGTACGCTCCACCGGCGAGCGAGGGAGAGGGGGAGAGAGAGGGGCTGAGGAAGATGGACAGGCTGAGACCTAGAGAGTGAACATGAAATCGGCGCTGCGCAACAGAAACGCGCCGTTTTCGCTTTTTTTTTGCAATTAAGCTCTGCGCGGCCCAAATGATCTGGTAGTCTCCTTGGGCTCCGTACGGCCCAAATGATCTGCTGGGTCTCTTTTGCGGCCCGTGGATCGCGATCCTCAATTTTCAGATATTGGGCTGCCGACACCGACTACGTCGGAGGAAATTGTGAAAGTACTTCTAAACATGTTATAATTGTATCGATTTAATCTATTTGACCAATTCTTGTTGGAAATCAGTAATGGCTAATTATGAATGTAAATAATACATACAAATAATGCATATGTAAATTCGTATTCACGATTATATTTCATTAATTTTTGCAATTACGATTTAAAAAAAAAAAACCAATTTGGCAATAGTCAACCTTTTTATAATGCCGGTTCATACATTTCCCCCTCTCTCCTCTCTCTCTCTCTCTCTCTCTCACACACACACACATGAGTACCTTTCCTTCATGCATAAGTGTTTCGAATAAATCATACGACTCTCTCTCTCTCTCGCACATGAGTACCTTTCCTTCATATATAAGTGTTTTGAATAAATCATACACAATCCAATTTTTCTCGCGTTATTTGAATTGAGAGAAGACACAAATCGAAAAGATTCAAAATATTCGAGTTGATTCGGGGCAGTTCGAGCTATCTTTGATGCTCTACCGTCTGTGTATATAGAATACTTAAAATCAACCAGAATTTTAGGGACAATTTCCTTCCCTAGTCTTCCATGGGCAATTATTATTGATTTGTTAATTTTTACAGCAATTACTCTTTAATTTATATGAAAAATGCGATAACAATTTATCCATGTATTCGCTAGAGGTGGATCAATGAGATATATAACGAGACTTGAAGTTGATAGACACACGATAATCATTATGCACTAAATAAATATAATATTAATAGGATTTTGTTGAAATGTGCTCCTAAGATCTCAATGAAGAAAATGCCTCATTTCCAATCCACTATTTTTTTTTTGTACTCTGTGTGATCAATGCATCGAAAATAAACAAATATTTTATTATGAACTTGTTCCTTTTAGATAAATCAATGAACTAGAAAAAAGGATCCAGAAATTGTTTGTTAATATGTATTCATCTTCACCGTAATTCATGCCTAAACATTGCCGTGGACCAAAGGAATGCTTGCTGTTCATGCAAGTGATCCGATCAATGATCTGGGGAAGATATTATTTTATTAATGATATTACGTGAAACGAAGCCGACTTACTACGGTTAACATCACCGAGGAAAAGGGCCAAGCGGAAAGCAAGCGCGTTCCCTTCCTATCATTCTCCAGAGTAGCCGACCAAAGCCGCCTTATCTGCAATCGCAAACACGATCCTTTCTTTCAAAGAAGCCTCCTCGAATTCGGTGTAGAAAAAGAAACCCCCTTCAAACCAAATCGCATCATCATTTCGACCCATAAAAAAGAATAAAACCTCATCGCCAGAATTGAAAAATTGGCCCCCCTTCAAATCCTCCGCGAACGAGGGCGAGGCGTCCACGTGCGCGGTGGAATCCCTTCTGACCAATTACACGGATTGCTTTTCTCGCAACCCCCGTTCGCGGATTGAAAGGAGATCGTCGACCGACTCATGGAAACAGAAGGAAAAAGCCAAAGAAAGTCCCCTCCCCGTCGCGTCGTGTCGCGATAGGTCCTTGTTCTGGAGTGAACTGTGGATCGAATTTTAGCCCTAATAATAATTCGAGATTTTAGTGCATCTCCCCTTTTTTAGAAAAGAAAATAGTGCGATTTCGAAAGCATGTCGGCACATCTTTCTTAACCATTATGTCGACGAGGCACAATCCATCTTTTTTATTTTTGGTAATTATAATTTCCAAAAAGTCTTTAAATCCTTACTTGCAAGCTCGGTTCGGTGCTTGCAATTTCCCCTTGAAAGAAAAGAGGTGGTGGCACGATTTCTTTTCGCGATGTTGATTGAATGCTTTCCTGAAAGGATTTAATATTGCATATTTTTCATGGGGGATATTCAATATCTTCTTTTCTGGAAAGATCTAATACAATTGATGGGCGCTATCTTCGCCAAGCTTCCATCCCCATTTATCTTTCTCTCATTTCTCTCTTTCTTGCTATTCAAAACCATCTTTTTCAATAATATTTCGAAACATATCTTCTTTACAATTCATAAATTCCGATTTTCAAATTGATTATTTCTTTTTTTTATTCATATTCCGCACGTATACATTTTTGTGGCAGATTTTCCTTGCAAAATTAGCCCCGGAATCGGAGATCCAAGCTTGGTCGAAGCCAACGTCATCGGGTCAAATCGCAACCGAAGGAAAAAAAAAAAAAAAAAAAAAAAAAAACGACAATGGGCAAATTGCAAGACGTGAAATGTGGGGTTAACTTCCCAAAGATTTCAAACATTTGAGAGGCAAAAGCATAAAAAAAAAAAGAGAAGTGGCCTGCGGCTGTGAGCAACGACGGTGCCATCTCGGGAGGAGTAAAAGAACTCATGATTAAAGCAGAAGTTGCATTCAGATTCCCATGAATGCAACCCCAGACCTGCCATGGCGCTGCAGCTTTTCCTTAAATTTCACCTTTCGTACCCCATCCTTCCCGGCTTTTTCCAGATTAAATCTCGATACCATTAATTACTTAACCCAATCCTTAAACTTTCACAAATTTCCTAATTAAATCCCTTTAGCCAAAAAACAAATCAAATTTAGTTGACGTGATTGTCCGATGACGTCATAATATGACGTGATTCAAAATTTTAGACGATGAACGTCCATGTTACCTACATTAATTATATCACGTTCACATGGGCATTCATTTATCTTATTTGTGTCAAGATCTGGTGCAACGATAATTGAATGTGATCGGATTTAATGGAGCGTACATGCCATATTAAATACATAATAACATTATTTGTACCACCTGACACCTGCGATTTCCATCAGACGCCGTGTTCCACGGTCCACCCGGTGATGAATGATTTCGTACCATGAACTTCAATGCCACACCACCGCGACTTCGGAGTCAAGAAGACGAGCCAGCAAGTTTACTCAAAAAAGCAGAGAAAAGAAAAGTCAAAGAAATATATAAAAATGAAGATAATTATCGGAAATTACTTTCGCAGCTTTCCGTAACAACGCCGTCCAAGTTGAGGGCGATCCTGTCAAGTGAAGACGTTTTGGCGACACGTGTCAGCCAAGTAGCGGGCAAGAGCTCTCTCTTCCTTTGCATTTTTTTTTTTCCCGTTGGGAAGAAAAAAACGTGTTCCGCGTAATTCCATTTTCGGAACCAATAAGTATCAGTACAAGTCCGATTTTATTTGGGTGACTATCTTCTTTCAATAAGTATTCAATCGTACTCAGGCAACAACATACTATTCTTATGATTATTTTTAAAATTCCTTCTACTCTATCCATTCATTAACAAATTGAAAAAGACATGAACTTACATGTAACGAAATAATTTATAAATATTAATCCATTATTGAGACCTTAGATGAAAGATGGGAATTTAACTCTCGAAAAAGGAATTTCCCTGTTAGCCCAATTGAAAAGAGATCATCCACATCAAATCAGTAAAGCAGACTAGATATCCTCCGCTCGATGGTTTTATCGTTAGGTGGACAGATATTTAGTTAAAGCTAATAAAATAAGCCGATAGCGTAATATCATATTATGTCGACCGGGTCATGTTCATGACCCGGAAAATATCCCATCCCAAACTCCCCGTCTCCCATTATATACTAGACCACCCCGCAAGCCACCAACACCTCACGTTCCTCTCATCGCGCGGCATGAAAAACGACTCCTTCCTGCACTACTGACCCATCGCAGCTTTCGATCTGTCCAGTCCAGCCAGAACCAACCACTCAAACCATCAAAGCCACCGGAAAAGAGGTCGAAAAGACCGACGAGAACCGACCGCCATGAGGGCCAGCAACCACCTGATCGGCCTCCTCAACTTCCTGACCTTCCTCCTCTCGATCCCGATCCTGGGCGGCGGGATATGGCTGAGCAGCCGCGCCAGCTCGACCGACTGCATGAAGTTCCTGCAGTGGCCCCTCATCATCATCGGCGTGGCCATCATGGTGGTCTCCCTCGCCGGGTTCGCCGGCGCCTGCTACCGCAACACCTTCCTCATGGGGCTCTACCTCTTCTGCATGTTCTTCGTCATCGCCGCCCTCATCGGCTTCATCATCTTCGCCTACGCCGTCACCGACAAGGGCGCCGGCCATAACGTCACCGGCCGGAACTACCTGGACTACTACCTGCAGGACTACTCCGGGTGGCTGAAGGAGCGGGTGGCCAGCGACTCCTACTGGTCCAAGATCAGCTCCTGCATAAGGGACTCCAAGGCGTGCAAGAAGATCGCCGTCACCATCAACGGCGTCCCCGAGACGGAGAGCATGTTCTACCTCCGCAAGCTTAACGCTATCCAGGTAAAAAAAACTCGAAACCCTTCTTTCGTTCTTCATTCCTTTCTTTATGTTTTGCGTGGATTTCGTTGTGTGAGCACGGCACCCTGTCAACCCATTTCACGACACGAGTAAAGGGAAAAAAAATAAAAAAAAATTCGTGCTTGTCTTCCCGATAAGTACAGTTTAACAGTGAAGTTAATTTTCGCAAAACAAGACAAGATGAGGTGCTCTAATCAAAAAGGATGAAGGTGGCTTTCGTTCTCGATGGGCAGGCGCGAAAAAGCGAGGAGGGAGCCTCCCCCCTATTTCTTTTTCCTCAATAATTGGCCAGATATGATAACACCTGTCCTTTTTTTTAATTTCCGCTAGTTAGTTAAATGTTCTTATCTGACGTATTTCCTGAAAGTTATTGAATAGTTGGTCCTTCACTTTTTATTTCCTCTCGCTGTTTGTCCGTTGAAGTGGAGTGGAGTACAAGCTGGACGGTGGATCCCGTTTAAGAAAACTGGAGGTTTCTTGTGCGTTAGTGTTGGCTTTGGCACCAACAATCGGTCAAGCTGAACTAGTATCATCGATTCAATCAATTTTTTTTGGGGGTAAATTCAATGCTTGTTTTTTTGATGAATAGTTTAAGGGGCGTATTCAATTGGGCCACATGGGGCGGTGCGGCTCGTGGCATCGGGGGAAGGGGGGGATAACGTGGGCGGATCGATGATGATGTCTCCTCCTAGAAATGGGCAGATCTCGGTTTTGTCTGCCATTCGATCCGAAAGCAATTAAACCGGATATCACTGTTGGAGGAATTACGGAAGAACAAGAAGAATTATCCCTATATATTTTTTTTTTGGTCGAAAGCTTTTTCTTAGTTTAAACCATATAAGTTTGTCGGAATTTCGTCGTTCACGGTCAGTAATGCCAAGTGTCGTTTATGGTAGAAGGTGGCCGGCGCTAACCCTTCAGCTTTTCAACTTTTTATTCTTTTTTCCCCCTATTTTCCTCGTTGGCTGTCTAATTTATGAGGCTGGAACAGGAGGGAACTGCATCCCTTTATCTTTTACCACTTTTACGAATATTCAAAGCACGATGATATCTTGTCATAGGAAAGAGGGTGCCAGAATATCTTTTCGAAAATCATTTTTTTTGGGGTGCCTTTTTCTCGTGGGTGAATAGTTCTATCCACCATTTTTCCTTTTTCCATGGCGGATACGTAGGTTTTTTGTTTAAGTAAAATCCCCTTTTCTCTGCAAGCCTTTGCTCCCATTGTTTACGTTTTGTCGCTGGCAATAGCTTTTCCCGGAGTGTTAACAAAAGGGGGATTTTGGGTACGTCATAAGGGATCCTTACGTACCCAAAACGCCTAAAAACAAAACTCTTAGCCAAAATTGACGGTTCATTTGACCGCGTCACATGATTTTTTGGCAATCTCTTTTCGGGACCACTCGCTCCTTGTCCCAGCTATTTTACGTTGGGAATCCCTTTCTTCATCTAAAAAGTTCGTAGAAGTCGTCCAAGAATTGGTCAGGCATCTATCTATCTTTGCCATATTCTTCTTGTGTCTAGCACGCTGGACGTTGCCATCGTACGCCTCGTAAAGACACCTCAATTATTGATCACCTTTTGCTTCATAGGGTCAGTGATATTAATCATGCGTTTTGGTTGTCTCACTTTATGTCATTTTCTTTTCCTCCACGAGGGCGGCCTCTATAATTGCATGTTTTATGCGTTCAGGAACCCACTTAGTTTCAAGATCTCATGATGAGTAAATTGTCCGACTTGTAATGTCAGCAGAAATATGGTTCCGGCTTGCTCTAATAGCGTATCAATTTTCGGCGGTTTTCCTGCGCTTGATTGTAGTTTCCGTGTTAATTTGTGGAAGGATATGATGGAATTTCTTCTAATTGATTTGGACAGTCTGGATGCTGCAAACCGCCGAGCGAATGTGGCTACACCTATGTGAACGAGACCTTTTGGACCGCAGGAAGTGGGCTAGTTGCGACCAACCCGGACTGCTCCTTGTGGAGCAATGACCAGGATCAGTTGTGCTATTCATGCAGCTCTTGCAAAGCTGGCGTGCTAGCCAGCCTCCGGCACAGCTGGAGGAAGGTGTCGGTCATAAACATAGTCATACTGATCCTCCTGGTGATCACCTACGTGATCGCCTGTGCTGCGTTCAGGAACGACAAACGCATCGACAATGACGAGCCCTACGGTGAAGCCCGGATGACCAAGTCGCAGCCTAGTAGGCTCCAGTTCTAGTACTTAATGTCATTTTGATAAATGTAATTGACTGGTTTGTTTGGTATCGTTTAATAGCTTTGAAGGGTTGGTTGTAAATAATGTGCCAGTGGCAAATCCTCTTTTCCTTGATTGCTCTTCAAGTTTTCTTTTGGGAATTGAAGCGAGGACATTGTCGATGGGAAGGAGGTGTAGTAGTGGCAGGAAAATTGAAGTCGTAAGATGGATGTGTAGGAGTATTGTCGAGACTTATCACTGTGATGAGTATGATTTATGACATATGTAATACAATGAAGTTTGGATTTCTGTGCACGAGCGGGTCCTGCGGCAACCTTGTCGCTGGGATATCCATGTTGTACTTCGAGATGAGCTGGGAACGAATTGGCTTCGTCTGAAACTACCCAGGTTTTCCACGAAGAAAATGTCCAAATCATTCGGCGGTCCGCACTCAACGAATGTCAAAGTTCTCCATCCGTAGAACTTCTATCAGGGCGAGAAATGGGTTCTGAGAAGAAGATATCATGGACCAGACAGAGACCCATGCATCATGGGAAGGACCCATATCGTCTCGGAAGACCGTCCGTGGGAGGCAGGTCCAACGGATCAACGCACGTGAATGGCTTAATGCTTAAGTTCACACGTTCTTATTGAATATTCCAGGACAGGTCACATCGCTTTGCGGATGTTTCCATTAAGTTTTGTTCATATGGATAGGCAAACGACACAGATTTTGTAGACACATTCCGGGTTTTGATTTACCCGATCAACAATTCTATTCTTCCACCTCTTACATCTCCACATATATGTATGGGCACAAGCGCAAGTCTATAAATGTCATATGCGTACTTCTAGCAAACAACTAGAGGGTTTTCTATTGAATCCTCTAGACAATTTTCCTATAAAGTTTTACATAGAGTGGGCTTCACACACACAAGGAATTTAATCTGGACAATGGCCGTATGAACCATGCTCCTTCCTCACATCTGCAGGGCTGAATACATCACTACCAGATCTAATGACAGGCTCACACACTCGACAGCTTAACAGGAATGGGTTGCCGATCTGATTCTAGCTGAGGCCTCTCGCTATGATTTTCGTCGTTGTTGATTGGCAATCTCATTTCATTCTCCTTGGCGCTCTTCAGTGTATTTGGGTCGGCATTTCTCTGTTTCATCAAAAGAGCAAGAATCATTAGTTTGCTTCATCATTGTCTCAAAAAAAAAAAAAAAGAAAGAAAGAAGGAAAGACTTTCTCCTGGGTGTGAACTAGGAACGTGTTAGAATCAATCTAATACAAGGATTCTCTGTTCTGCGTCAAGAGACCCAGATAATGCAAATATTACAGTAAAATTCTACGAGTAACAGTTTCAGGACATCCATACCTCCTGCAGCAAACGGCGTTCAAGTTCACGTAATTGTGGAACAGTCATTCCGAACCAATCATCGATCCAGCTAAAACAGTTACGATGACTTTCGACAAAAAGAGCTCTTTCACCCTATGCAAAGAATGGCAAAGGATCAGTTTCGAGGAAATTAAGATTTAAGTAAAAAATATTTTGGAAAAATGGTGAGCTAATTTACCGAGAGCATAGCTTGTTCAAGTCGGTAACCAAAACCCCAGTACGGTGCATCTACAGTAAGCAACTTATACGCTGTCATAACTGGGTTGCACGTAGTCTGCAGACATTATCAGAATTTTACAACTATGATAAGTATATATGTTACTGTATGTAAAGAAACACGAAGTCAGCACCCACACAACACTTTATCCACTTCCGTACTTGCATCATTCAACCAGTTACAGACGCCACTTCGAGAAAAGAACAGAAGGGCAAAAGCAGCTGAAAGCAGGAATATGAGGAAATAAAAGGAACAAGCTCCTGTCAATAGAGAAGAGCTTCATGGACGGCAAAGATACTTAGCTATGCTGGTAGGCTGCAATTGATGAAGTCTGTGGCGTCTGGCATAGTGAATTACCAGTGTCAGATTTTTATCTTGCCTAAAAAGGGTGATAAAGGATGTTGAAAGGAGATGCTCTGCTTTTTTACGGAAGGGTAGCAATGGGAAATTAACAGAAGCAAAAGTAGCTTGGTCTCAGCTTTGTTCTCCCAAGTATGAAGGTGGTTTGGGTCTCAAGAACTTATCCCTTTGGCATTCTGCCTGTATACTAAGAAGACTGGCATTTACTGCGTTAATCAGGCTCATTATGGGTTGATTACTTGGCTAAATAATAACCTGCTGAACGGCTCCTGTTTATGGCAAGTTTCAGCAAAGTCCAGATGGCACACATGCAAGGAGGAAGTTGCTCAACTTAAGAAATTTCTTGAAGCCTCACGTGAAGCATATTGCTGGTAATGGCAAAACTATCTCCTTGTGATATGATAATTGGCGCTCTTATGAAGCATCCCCAAAAAATCATTGTGATTCAGCTTTTAGGAGACAAAGCCTGAGTTACTGATGTGATTATCGTGGAAATTCAATCAGCTTTGTGTAGTACCTTACAACCAAATGTGAACTCCCCTGATAGGGTGGTATAAACAGGTTCTTCTAATGGTTTTTTGGGCTTTGTAGAGGCTTGGAAATTTTTGAGTAAAAGTGGCAGGAAAGTTATACGGTATTGGTTGGTTTGGTTCAAACCAAATGTGCCAAAGTTCACCTTCATTTCATGACTGATCATGCAAAACAGGCTGTCTACATTTGATAGAATCAAAATCTGGAGTGCTATTGATGATACTTGTATTTTGTGTAATCAGCATGTAGAATCCAAGCTGCATCTATTCTTCAGCTGTTCCTTCTCAAAACAGATTTGGAAGCATGTCTTGCTTTTACTCTATGGACGGGAATTTTGAATTTAATTCGGCGCTTCAGAATAAGAAAGGGAAGACTTTGAAGGTTGTTCTCATGAGTTTGGAATGCTACTCTTTACCATCTTTGGAAGGAGAGGAATAGGGTGTCTCATGATAAAATCGCTCTTAAGCTCACAGAGACACTGCTGTTGTCATGCTTCCTGTTAAGGTTGCATTTAAAGGTTTCATCTCTACTGGGGGGAAATTGGTTTCTGATGAGGTTAAACCATTGTGGAGGAATTGGACCATCAATGTTGGGTAGTTTCTCTGGCGGATGTTGAGTAATTCTCCAGGAATAGTTGTCGTTTCTGCTGGTGCTTTACTGATGTTCAGAAGAGCAAAAATTATACTGATTCTAGTTCATTGTCTTTGGGTTTGAGTAGATGGGAGTACTCATTCACTTATGTTTGTAATTGGGACTTTGGGTTTAGTGTCAGGTTCGGATAATGGGCCTGTTGGCCTGGTCTGTGGGATATTGGGCTTAGTTTGACTATGTTTGACTTCGTGCCTACTGGCGCTTGGGTTCTGTGGACTGGGATGGGTTGTATAGGGCGGTGCCCTTTTTTCTAGTAAAAATTTTCAATTATCAAAAAGAAGAATAAGAAGAAGAGACATGTTTGCTCATATGAGAAGGGAGTGCATATAACCCTGCTTCTTTTCCACATGATAGATACTAGATAGCACAGACAAGCTGCCCAAAGAGTTTCCATATGCTCGAATATAAGCTAAAAATGGAGATATGAGTGGTATGAGAATCCAGACCTGCCAACCCTCTAAAAGAGGACCACGTCCAGTTCTGACTGACTTGAATTTCGATAAGTCCACATCACTGCTTCCAATTGCATAACTCCAATAATCTGTTGGAGCTGAAGCTATATCAATGGTTTCCACCTGCCGGATTGCTAGTTGTTCTTCACTTAGGCCATGAACCTAGTTTTTACAAGCTTCAATGTTAGTACATGCAAGAAAGATTAAGAGGGAGAGAGAAGAGACAAGACTTCATTCTACTTCTAAAAATAAAATGACATAAGAGGAGACTCAAATGGAATGACCCAGAATAAAAAGACTTACATTTTCTGATTGCCCATTGTCAGCCTTGTGGATAGTTTCAATGGTTAGACTGAACTTTGTAAAGTATGGACACTGTAAGATGTGGACAGAAATAAATCCAATTTACTGCATAATATATTAAAAGCATGCAGCTCTAGGAATACATTTTAGACCAAAGAAGCTAAAAACTACTAGGACAAAAGCTTTACCAAAAAAAAAAAAAAAAAAATACTAGGACAGAACTATTACCTTGAGTACTGAGGGAGATCACATCCAATTGCAATGAGCACACCAAAAATTATCAGTGGTTGTTCAAGAAACAGATTTCAAAGAAAAGGATGGTATTGCAAGGATGCGGCAAACCTGTTTTACATCTTGGGTAAGCATTCCAAGCTTCCTCCTGGAGGATTAGAGCATCTGCTGGTGCAAAAGCAGTCAACCAAGTAGGAACTTTGCTGCACAAACAAGTGTAAGGGAAGGAAACTGTTACTGTGGTAGAACACAATAAGCTTGAGATGTCGATGAGATCAACAAAATCAGAGAGAGAGGGCACCAAGCACTGAACATCAAAGTCAAGATAGAGCGTTATAAGGAAACGAAATGCAATTAAGTACTCCTATCCAAAAATATAAGTTTTAATACTTTATAACCATAGACTAAACTATGGTACTTATCCAGGGTTTCATTGCACCAGATAAATTCCGAATAACAAGAAGTGGTGAGGGTGGATTCTCAGATTACCATATTCATGACAGTAAGAAAGACTAAAGACAAAGGGAATGACTAAATTGAAACATGGAAATTCATAGGTACCTGTCAACCTTATAAAGGATTTATAAGTAGATACAACAATCACAACCTCTCTCTACCCAATAAACATTTTAGGAATGAATCTCCTTAACCAAACCCGGAAAGAGCAATCATACCTATTTTAAGAGAGAGGAATACCAATACCAAAACATCGATACAAAGCTAATTGAATGTTAAGGTACTACTACTACAGTTGGAAGGCACTGTTAGATTATGTAAATCAAGAGTCAAAATATGGGGATGCCACAATTCTCCAGTCATTCACCATTCTGTCCAAGCAGCAGCATTGTTAACTAATGGAGAAATCACATATCGAGTGAGAAAACAGAAGCGATAGTAAGGACCAGTGCAGCAACTCAAACCAATGATTTGATTGAGCAACACAGTATAGATCAAGAATTTAAGAACAGTGATATCAGCAATTCTTACCTCTGCAAGCGATAGACTTTAGAAGTGTAATGACCCTTTCCGAATTCATCCTCAAAGGGTCTGCTTTCCAAAATATCCACTCCCTCGGTATCGGTTCTGCTTTGATGTTGCATCTTCGTGACCGAGTACATCTGAGCTACCTGATACTGCAATCAAGCCACACATCGCAACATATTACATCGGGCAGCCGCAAAGCAAGAGTAGCATTAAAAGAGCAACAGATTCGAGGAGAACTTACTTCTTCCAGTGACATTGGCATGACAATTCGGCTTCATCGCGAAAAGGCGAGAAGTCAAGGAGTAACCTCAAAAAGGAATAACCCTATAAAGGATCGCGATCTCATCAACAGATGGGTAGTTGAAAAAACTAAACCACCCTAGGCATTGGGTCAATTGAGGGACGTAAAGGGCACAGCAAAACAGGAACACAAGCAACGACAGTAATTTAACCGAAAGCCTCTTATTTTCCAGTTCTACGGGGGATTCAATTGAACACCATGCGAGCAACGTCAGCAGCCTAGAAAACTCGAAAGAGAAAAACGATATAGGCACGAGAATAGTCAAATAAATTCAAATCTCATCGGAAGAAAAAAAAGAGAGAAGGATACAATTCCTTGAGCTGAACCATCTTGCAAGGCCCTCCCGAGACTGAACACCCCAACTAAAGCAAGCTCTCGAAATGCAGCCCGCTACCCCGACGGAGGTCCGTGATGGCGATGGCGATGGAAGCGTAAGAAGCTTTCTTGAAGGAGGAGGAGGAGGAGGAGGAGGAGGAGAAAAGGGGTAATAAAGAAGAGAAGGGAAAAAGGCGAGATGGCGTGTGGGGGCACTGTAACGCTAGCGCACGTTCAAACTTCAATTCGAGCCAAGCCCAAGGCTGACCGAAGAACGGTCCACGTTGGGAGGAGCTTTGGAGTTTCGACGACTCCTCTTTTGACTCCGACCAAGTCCACGCCTTCCTTCTTCCCTTCTTCCCTTCTTCTTCTTCTTCTCCTCCTCCTTCTAGAGAGAGATCTCGATGGGCATATTCCATTACGTAAAAGGAAGGCGAAAGAGGGAAAGGACAGGCGGACGCGTGGGCCAGGGACAACGCGTGCAGCCGGCGCCGACACGGCTTCGTTGCTTCCAATGCGGGGGAATATTTACGGGCAACCGTTGGTCGGACTCCGACCGGCCGTGGGTTTCCGCGAAGTGGAGGATCCATCCGAAACAGCCGCCCCTCTTCCGAATTGTGGTAATGTATTATTTTATTATTGGCTTCATCGTCATGCTCGACATGATAAAAATTGGATATCGGCTAACCCGAATATCTTCAACCGACGGTCAGACGTTACTAGCGATTCTCGTCTTCTTTAGCATTAGGCCGAGGGAGAGTGGCTATGCTGACCACGATCAACCTAGAAAGATCAAACACAACGGAAGCCAAAGAAGAAAAAGAAGAAATATCAAGGAAAGTGAGGTACAAGGAAGAGAAATCCTAATTTGTCATGGTACCAAGTCCGTGTTGATACGAATCCAACTTAATTTTCCTCATCTGTCGTTACTTATTTTCTAGGCCCTTTAAGCTGGTGGAGTGATCGAGAATGGTCTGAGCCAAATTGATTAATTAAATATGTTTTAATATATTTTTTTACACAATATAAATTCAACGACCCATGCCCAAACCCACTCGAGATCCATATTTATTAATTTTCTCCTTAAATTATCACCTTGGAAGAATGGATGGCTTTTTGACAAAAAAAGAAAAGAAAGAAGGAGAGATATGAATAAGAGAAATCCTAATATCCCATGTACCACGTTGGAACATTGATATCAATCTAACATTAATTTCCCTCATCATTACTTATTTATAAGGCTCGTTAAACGAATGTATTAGATAAGAAATTGTTCGAACCAAATTAATATGTTTAACTCGATTTCACCCATTTTCTATATAATGCAAATTCAGCGGTTCACACATGATCGAGATTCATATTTAGTAATTTTTGTACTTAAGATATCGCTATTGAATAATGGGTGGCTTGTTGACCTAAGAATTAAAAAGGGCAGGTGGCTCCGTGGATGGGTTCATATTTAATTCGGCTTAAAAGTAAACTTCTAACTAACCCACCAACACCCATCTTCTTGGGGCTTTGCTTTTCAAAGCCTATTTACGACTCATATTTTATGTATGGCCCATTTAAATTAATGTGGTTAACATACAGGTTTGTGACCTCAGATCCATCCTTGGATAACGACAAACTACGCATGATTCGTTGCGGTTGTGCCGTCGATCTGGCCCTCTGGGCATGTCTTGGGGAAACGAAACCGGTCCAGGCCTAAGCCCGGTCCATTTACCTCACTCGGTCTTTCATGTTGACATCATATCAAGCCCTGAAAGTAGATATTGGCCCCTGTGGATGTGGAAGTTACATCAGCCTAATCATTCTTCTTTCCCATATGAGAAGAGCCGAGCCCGGCCCTGATCTCCCACATCCGAATCAAATCCAATCTCGACAACGTCGAATGTAGCCCATCTATTCTTGCAACATGGGTCAGGAATTTGAGCCAGTTCTAGGAATTGCTTGTCGACTTGGGTTCAAGAACTTCACATCTCATTTATTCAAAGAAAGTCCTTGGATCACGTTTCTCTTTGAGAAATACTTATGTGACTGTCTTTAATTCATTATGAGAATAACGATTTGTTTCGGACCACAAAAGAATAAATAACAAATAATTGACTATTATGACACCTACTCCCTTAAAAATTTGTGACTTACAACATGTTATTATTCTAGTAGTAGCCCAAAGACTGTTTTCTTTTATTGTAATAATTGAATGAGTTTCTTTTGATTTATATATATATATATGTGTGTGTGTGTGTGTTTTTTTTTTTCTTATGACCAAAGGGTATGAGCACAAAGACCCAATTATTTAAACGCTCTTTTAGTTTAATCATTCAAAGTTATGATGACAGCTTAATATCTTATCTCAGATACATGATGTGGTGTTTGAGATGGAGCGTGTACACGACAAAAAGAAATAATCCATTCGTTTCTAGGATCTCGGCATACCTTTCGATCTTACATTGGATAAAGAAAAGAACTCGTGACTTAATCAATAAGTAGAGACAAGCTTGTCAGAATTAACTGTTCAAATGCTCTTACTACGGGTTCGACCCATACGAAGCGGTTGGTTTATTATAGCTATAAGTTACAGCAACGACAACGGTTGCAATCCACTATCATTTGACAACTTCAAACATTGTTTGCCTAGTGGCCCGATGGGTTAAAACTCATTCAAACCCGCACCAAACTTGTGCTGAATTTTGATGCAGATGACAATCATTCGGCGTTGGACCCTTCGCCACGCTAACCCTCCTGCAGAAGTGGACAAGCGTCGCTAATGAGAATTCCTGCGCCATCATGGAAAATGGGCAGTATTCAATTTCCAGTAAGGAGGCATGCCATTAAACGCGATGACATGCTGCTCCTTCTGGAGCTTCGATGGTAACGCGAGGGTGGGGGGAGGGGCTTGACCACGTGGGGTTTTGTATTCTTTCGCGCACTCATGACCCCGTGTACGCTAATCCTCATCCTAGTCATCGGCAAAGAAAATTCCGGGCGGCATATTTTTTTTTTCAAGGCGTTCGATTTCCAATCGTTCATCCTTAGCTGTAGTCCTCGCTGCTACTGTTGCAAGAGGTCTTTAGTGGGAAACTATAAGAGAGAGAGAGAGAGAGAGATGAGATGCCTCTGGCTAAAACCGTGTGGGGTTTTAGAGACGAAAATGAAATAGTGGGAATCTGGTAAACAGAAGCTATAGTGAGATAGAGATAGAGAGATCTAGAAGTAGGTGATGACAACTTGAGGCCATTCATGGAAGGAAGCTGTTCATTAAATGATTTTATAATTCCTAGGTCTTTTCAGGTTTATGCTTATCTGCAGAAAACATTGGTCATACGTTGTTCAACTGGCCGGTTCGGATTTAATCCCACATGATTGATGTGGCATTACATTCCGGCAGACTTTGCTTTAATTAAGGAACAAACTGAAAATTCCAAGACATCGCACTATGACTGTCTACTCACATGGTCTTCACAGCAAGTACATGGTGGAAAATTCTTCCTCCATTTTTCTTCCATTCCATTATTTTATAGAGGGAAAAGTTAGGGTTAGCATCATGTTATGCCCGATCTACCGCCCTTCGTTTTCGTTGCTCGAATTTTTTATTCTAGCATAGCTAGTCTTATCTCATCGTACGATTGCTTATTGATTCTTATTGTCTACTTCACAGACTTCCTCTTTTTCTTCCATGTCGTGCATCTTGCCCGCTCTATCTAAACCTATGATTGCGATTGAAAAATGAGCATTAGTTGATTCATTACGTTATTCCAATTGCAACAACATTTCTTAAGACAGCATTGATCTGGTATGCTCAGTAACTCGTCAAATGCATCTCTAACCTTGAATACAACTCATCGAATAAATGGAATGATACAATGAACTTCGGCAATGGCAATGGCCTTTACGGGAGAAACATGCCTTTTCCATGTATGGGCAGGAAGGGAAGCCAAGCGATTCCCGTGTTTACATTGCGAATCGGTTCTCTCCATACAGAGAACATGAACCGAGTCTTTGGATGATCGGATTTCACCAGCATAACGAGAAAACTATCGAGTAAAAGTTTCATTGGCTCGCCATTGTGGATTCTTTCAAAAGAGAGAGGGTCCACGCGCAAAATGCCACACGAAGAAGAGAGAGAGAGAGAGAGAGAGAGAGATTATGTTAGTGGGAGAAAGAGTACAAGTTTAACTACTTCCACCGCAAAGTTGGAGTTCGGGAGAATTTTTCTAAGAGGTGGGAATGGGGAAATTGTTCCCTTTGGATTGGAAGTTTCAATGCAGTGGAAAAAAAAAGATGAAATTGGACCTTTTGCATTTGGATGGACTCGGTATGTTTTTCACCACTGCATTGTTGTCGGAAGGTGGAATAGTAAAAGGTTTGTCACTATTCGGCTGAAAAAAAAAATCCCTCGTGTTGTGATAGCAGATCACATTTTGTGTTCACATGGTGTAATATATATTCAACCGAGATTTTTATTACTTTTGTACCCGTAATTTTGTTTGAAAGCAAGCAAGTTAAAATTTCCACCAATCACGCGTTTATCAAATTTAAAGAAAATTAGGCGTTCGTTCGAAGTAACTGTAATTATATACGTATAAAACACATATCGTGTTACACTTGAGTAATAATGTTTTAAATTTGAACTGATCGCGATCATACTTAGTTCATATGCAGTGAAATAATTACATATTATCCTTGTGATTGCCCATTATAGACCATGTGTTAGTAACAAAATTTAGCAATTAGACGGTTTTTATAGGATCTTGTGATTTAACTAGTCCTCTTAAATTTTTTCTTGTATTGCATTTAATATAAACTCATCATAACCTTGTGACAGTATATTATGGTGGCGGAATATTACTAAAGAGATCGGGTAATTGCTTTTAAGTGTGAATCTACTTGTTTTGGATAATAGGAGATTTTGGAACCTTTATCTTAACTGACGTTTAACCGCAAATTATTTCATCCACACATCATTTTTTTTTATATATATATATTTTTTCTGTGGATGCTGTTGCTAAAGAGGTTCCTTTCGCTACATGTGCGCAGCGAGTTACCAGCTCTCAACCAACCTTAACCCCACCTTCGCCCTTAAACCCTCATAATCTCTCTCTCTCTCTCTCTCTTTTAGTGCTTACTCTTCAAGTAGCTAAAGAAGATAACTAATCTTATTTTATTAATGGACTGAAAGATCACAGTGAAGGAAGGCATACAATGAACTGATCAATAAGCGCGTTCGGGTCGCTCGTTAAGTTCTTGACAAGACATCGAGGCCATCTGAATGTCGAATATCCCAACCTCTCACTCATGATTAGATCAGTGTCCAAGGGTGAATCGGGTGGAGGTTTAGTTTTTGATTGGAACTGCTGCTGGCTACGAAGTCAAACGAAATGTGTCCAATTTAGCATTTTCGTTTTTCTCGAGTGGTTGGGACATGATGGACACAGGTGGTTGTTAGCGTAAAGACAATCGAGTGCCTCGTACGAGCAAGCAAGCATCCATGATCCTCGTTCTCATCGTGCGATGGATGACTCCCTCCATGCTCGGGATCGCGGGGGAATCATCTTAACGTGCCTAGCCTTTGAGCGTGTCGTGCCTGAAGAATTATAGAGCAGATTTGCTTCTTCCATGTGGGCATGCATGAAACTGTGAATGTGAGTGGTTGGGACGATGTGGTAGGAGTCCTTTTGCTGTGATTTTCATTAGGATTCGCTGGCGATGCAGCTGTGTGTACTCCCATTTGGAAGAAGAAAAAGGAAACCATTCACACTGCCGCTATCTTCCCTAGTGTAGACACAGTCATTGACTCTATGTGAAAAGTTAAGGTTAAAAAGTAAAATTCAAAAATTTAAGTTGATAGGTGGGGGGAGATTACGTGAAAATTAAGAGCATATAAGGCCTGTTATTAAGCGATATGAGGCGATATTTCAGCATCCACCTCATGTGCAAACCATTCAAAAATTATTCCACATCGCTCGACAAAAAGAATTATATGCTTTTGATATTCATGTGGTCTCTCTCCATGTATTAGTTTAAATTTTTGAATTGAACTTTCGAATATGTTTAAATCTTTCTAGGTCTTTATTTGCCTCTTCGCTGAAATATATTCACGTGTAGGACTGGATAAAAAGACCTAACCACAGATTAAGCCTAGGGTGATAGAATATTTAAATATTAAATAATATCTTCATCTAACGATTAAGATGAATAATGTTTTTTTTTTATGGTAAATATCGATTCATTATTTTGAAAGGTGATTTGGCACACCTCTCAAATGATACGAGAGATCTATATTTCTATTACTTTTCACAATCTTCACAAATCTCTTCGCAGGAGGCGACCGCCCCAAGACCAAAGAGTGGAGTTTATTGACCTCGAGGCAGTTCTTGGCCTGTGCTCAGTAGCCCTATCTTCTTCTGATCGAAAAGGGTCAGGATATTGCCCATCACAACACGTGCTTAGCATCGATTGAGCAGGAAAAGTTGGTTTAATTGCCCATAGGAGATGACGACACTTCACCAAGATTGGAGTATCTAAGCTTCAGACATTTTGTGCGTTGGATTGCATTTCAATTCAACCACGAACCGTCCGATATCGATAGTTTTCAGAGACGCGATTCTGAATTTAGGTCGACATATCGACATGACTTAGTCCATACGAATAGAATCCCCATGACTAGGACTGGTCGCAACAAAGGATGACTTGAATGAATGGAAGATATGTAATGGATCTCCAAGAATGCATCGGACGAGGCCGCTACTCGAAACTCTCTTTCAGTATCAAGTCCTCCACGATGCCAATTTGTCAACACCGAGGGCGTTGTCACTTTCTCTCCTTCCTCCTTTTTCCTATTAGGGGTTCCCTCATTTTCTTCGAGATCTTTTGTCGCACTTGTCAGTTGTAATCCAAGAAAATTGGGGGAGTGTTGATAAGTTTAGGGGAGGGTTTTTTGGGTCATCATTCCCCAAGACTTTCATTTCCTTGTAAGAAAGTTCTCGATCGGACTGGTCGCAATGGGCGGTTTATCAATTGGCGATTGCACAAGGACCGGATACACGTTGGAAAATGGAAGTACGAAAAACATGACGTGCGGACGAAAAGTAAATGGAGCTGGCCCCAGCAAAAATCGTTGTCCAGCAAAGAAAAACCTTAGATTCAATAGTACATGTGATTAAATATAATGAGATATAATCACATAATAATTAGACAATAAATTTAAGCCCACATATATAGAATGTGAATGATCGTCTTGTGCAAGGATTCTGCTCGTTTACATATCAATTGCAGTATCGTCAATTATTTGGGATAAAAAATTAAGCCGTAGCATCTTTGATATAATTAATGAATAAAATCATGAAGAATTGCTGAGATAAATAATTAAGAGTCAAGTAAATCTCCTACATATACGCTAAGTAATTATTTAGTAAACTTAATACTAAAATGAATTTATATCTCTTATATAGATTTCACATAAGTATTGTTAAATTTGACCATTCGTATGTATTCAGTTTACATTTTAAGTTTATTAAATAATTTTTTTCGGTGCAAAAAAATCATGCGTGGTTAGACCTGAAGCCTCGGTCTTTCTCTTTTCTAGCTCTGTTTTCTTGAGACGTGCGACAGGGGCAAATTAAATTGAAGGAGAGAAAAAGAGAGGGGGAGGGGGCACTCGTGTCATTCTTTATTTTACCAACATACATTTTCCTTATGACTTTTTGCAACTCTTTTGCCTCTTTTCCAGAAAGTACATAATTTTCTAAAAATCCCTTGGCTTGTTCAAACCTAGCGATCTACATATTCTAACCAAATGTCTAAAGTCTTCAAGTATACTTTAGAAAAACATAGAATAAAATGAAAATTTTGCATATGGCCTCTCCCATTCGTCACCGTCCATTATATATTTGTGCCATAAAAAAAAATTGATCAATTTATCTAAAATAACATCGATTTTTTTTGTGTATTTAAATTTATTACATAAAATGAACCCATAGTAAGGACCTTCAGGCGAAACGGGATTGGGACATAATTGCAGCAGCCACGTGGTTGGATCCTAATAGCTATATACTTTTCCTGACCGAAAAAAGAGAGTAAAATGAAGAAATTGATCTCTCTTCCTATCGCTCAGCTGGAACAATGACTGGAACATGACGTCGTCTCGTTAAGCGGCCAAGCCCATCTTCGCTCCCCTATATATGCACACGCTCTCTCATCTGCTCAAGAACTAAACCAACCCCACTTGGGATCTCCCTCTCTCCCTCCCTCCATCCCTCTCCCTCTCTCTCTCTGTGAGCTTTTACTACGTTGTTGTCTCTGTTTGTGTCTGGAGCCAACCGATGGCTGTGCAAGATATGGAGGTTTCGGACGCGAGTGTCACGAACGGAAACGCCCACACGAGCTCCACGACCACCTCTTCTCCGCAGTCCGTCTCGCCTACTTCCTCGTCTTCTCCTCCTCCCCCTCCTCCTCCGCCGACGCCGGTCATCATAAGCCCTTGCGCGGCCTGCAAGATTCTGAGGCGAAGGTGTGCCGTCGAGAAGTGCGTGCTGGCGCCCTATTTTCCTCCCACCGAGCCCGCCAAGTTCACTATTGCCCATCGCGTCTTCGGCGCGAGCAACATCATCAAGCTCTTGCAGGTACGGTACCGATATCTTCCTCGATCTTGTGGAAGAAACGACATTTTTCTTTTGCTTTATTGGTTGTGTATGCCAAACGAAGAAATGGGATCTGACGTCGGAGATCGCATTATCATGAGGATCTTAGACATCAATAGGTTAAGATATTCACGCTTTCGTCACATTATTGACCAAGACTCCTTTTGTTTGGATATAATCAAATCGTTTATTTTTTTCAAGATAAACACTAATCGATCTCTGTGTGCGGAATGATCTACACATAAATAACGACAGGCGAGTTAGCTATGTAGACTTAGCTTCCGTGAGGCAATGGGAAAGCAAAAGAACTTGACAAGTCGATGCGCATGTGGTTGGGGAATTGCGTCATTTGCAGTGCCTCCTTCAAAATATTCTTTTTCCTTAAGTGTCCAACATGAGAAAGGCATTCGCGCCATTTCTAGAATATATCAGTGCGAAATTTCTGCACTGCCCCTCGGGTTATCATACCGGTTGGTCAACCTCCCGACAAGGCCGTGATGATGCACTATTTCCACTCTTTTCTTTTACGGGGAAAACGTCCAAGAAAGCGGGCAAGGTTCCGGTGGCTACAAAAGATGGAAATTTGTCATCCGAAAACTTAACCTCACCTGCGCGACGTGAGATGGTAGTTAGGATGCGTGATTTGGGAAGATCCGTATGCCATCCAACCTTGTGGGGGCTCCGAATTCAGCGACTTTTTAGTAGACTTCGGGAAAATGTACCGAGTCATACAGCAAGGGGGGACCTCCGAATTCAGCGACGTTTTAGTACACTTCGGGAAAATGTACCGAGTCATACAGCAACTTTATCTATGGATGTAAACAAAGGAGATAAAGGCCATGCAATGGCTTTTGTGAATTTGGCTGTCTAATTTTAGTATATCCACCGCGTTAGAGAATCTTACATGACATTGTACGAATCTCAAATATCGATTTATAAGGATATTTTACATACTTTATCTCAAGTATAAGAATCACCAATGGTATTACGTTCTAAAACTATTTCTTGTGTATTATTCATGCTAAGACTGATCAATCTTGATCTTTTATCAGGACCTTCCAGAATCGCAGCGAGCTGATGCGGTGAGTAGCATGGTGTATGAGGCTGGGGCGAGGATCAGGGACCCTGTCTATGGCAGCGCGGGCGCGATCTGCCAACTCCAGAAGCAAGTGAGCGAGCTCCAGGCTCAGCTGGCCAAGGCCCAAGCCGAGATCCTCACCATGCAACACCAGCAAACCAACCTGGTGGCCTTGCTGTGCATGGAAATGGCTCAGTCGGCTTCTCAGCCGCCAGCGCAACAATTCGTCGACAATCTAATGGTCACCAGTCCAACCATCTACCAGAACAACAATAACAACAACATAAGCCCGTTCCTGGACGAGACCAACGTCATGGGGTCCATGTGGGAGCCGCTTTGGACATGATTGGATCGACCCCTTTCAGGGTTTTTCAATAGTTATACGACGTGGCTAGTCCTTTTAGCTCCTAGAACTTTGAGGATGTTTTTCTATGAAACTCTCCTAACTCATGAAGAGAAGGAGAGGCCAAATAAAGCTAATTTGGAGCTATTCCTAGTTAGGTATAGGGCTGTACTAAGTGTACTAGACATTAGTCTATAGGTGAAGGTATGAACAGAGGAATTGAGAGGGAGAGGCGGAAGTTAGTTAGGATCGTATGATCACTTTGTTAAAAAAAGCTTGACAAAGCAGATAGGGTCCCTTTCCTTCTGATTTAGATGTGTCGATGTAATATGGGAGAGGGGAAATTCTAATTATTGAATCTGGAGCCACTTTCGGGTGACCTACCACTATGATGATTACTTAAAGTTGAATTTGATGTATTATCATGGCAAATTCCCTTGTCAAATCAGCTTTTGACCATATCATTGCTAGCCAGTATAGTCAACATATTTTGCAATCAAGATCCAAAGTGAAATCCTTTCTTCTCTCTCCCTCTCTGGGTGTAATTCCATATGCTCTAGCCATTAACACTTGCAATAAAGCACTTCTGCGGAATTGAGAGAAGGCACACGAGGACATAAAATGTATGAACAAATTTGTATGTTGTTTTGGTCTTCCAAATTCTATTAACACTTTTATTTCTAGTCATACTCTTGTAGATATGAACATATCTTCTACGGTACATAAAATATCGCTAAATTAAGTAAAACTAAGCATAACTGCTCGCGAATAGTGCCCTAGACAACGAATGGTGCGATTCCCCCAAACGCGTAATCTATCTCCAAAACCTAGATATTGGTGAAAAATAATGAACTATATTTATATAGTTAGTGTTCTGAGGACGAAAGTCTTGTTGTCTAGGGGAAAACAATAGCTGCCGTTTTAAAATTATTGCTGTTGTTGTCCGCCTCGGACTGTCGTTTCGGTACTCGATTTTCCCAACATAACGCGTTTTCACTGTCGCTGTCGTAGGAAAGTTGCCACCCTCCCGGTTGAATTACGGTCGCGAAAAGAAGAAGTTCAGCAACATTCGGATGGAGAAACTGGTTTCCCCTTTTTCCTCGATGGCGATGAAGAGGGGCAGCGTTTTCCGTTGGGCGATCGTCAAACGAAGAACCCCACCACCCATGATGGCCATTCTCGCACATGTCACGTGCAGTGATGAAGTGCTCCCCCCACTTAAAGCGACGCAACCGAATGATGGATGATGCTTCCAATCGGGCTGTTCTCTCGAACGCGTTTTGGAGGAGCAGGGAGCTCCGATACCGTGCTAGAATGTTTGACGAAAAGTTATTATGCTACCGGGTAGAGGGAGACGGGTATGTCAAAAGTACCATCCCAAAATTGAGCGGTTTCTTTAAAAACAGAAAAGAACAATGTCTTGCCATTCCATTATCGAAACATGTGCGCCTCGCGTGAGGTGCTTGATTGTTGAGGTGCTTGATTGTTCTGTTGGGAGAGGGCGACAAGTCAAGGGCAAATTGTCCACTGTCGGTAAACCGGTTTTATTCCCTTTAAGTGAGAAGAATCTCTCATAATCTCACACCCAGCAACGCCCAAACATGCCATTATATATGTCCTTGCTCGGGAGGGAACACATTGATTCCCTTTGACCCGTTTCTCTCTTTTTCTCTCTGTACGTCCGAGAGCTGATCCTTCTCCATCGAACCCTCTTTTCCAAATATCCCGCAAAAAGTCAACCGTTATCATCCACTACTCCCACTACGGACACACGGTGCACAACCCCTTTTCATATCTTTACTTTAATCTCGAGTTTCGTTTCTTTTTGTTAAATCTTAGCAGTCTTGCGCTGAACTTGCCGATGCCATGTTCACATGACCCTCAAAGTGTGCATTGGAGACTTGAGTCATAGGCACGCGCGTCTAACATTGGTTATCAATCGGTGGAGCATTTGTTCTCAACGGTATTCCACAATAGCACATTTTAATTGTGTGATCAATTGCTCTGTGAATTATGTGCCCAAAAGAAATAAGGGCACTAACATATCTATCTTTATGCCATGGATGTGACAATCAGGTATATTGAAGTATCTATTTACGTTGATATTGACATTATTTAAATTATGTTGCTTAGTGAGGAGGTCTTCCTTCGGTTTTCTGTAGAGACATCATCGGGCTTTGGACAAGACAACGGTTGGGTTTGCTGGTGAACAACCAGTAACTAAATTATTGCTTTGCTTCAGATGAGGTTAGGTTTATTAGTTGAGTGTATGCCCCATGAATGCGGTTTCTCCTATGCTACTCTTGTGGATCCTATGCTAAGACTAGAGTAATGCTTCCTGTCTCTGTTATAATGGTAAAAGGGATTAATTTGACTTTGCTGCCTTTAATTTATTACGGTCGGAATAATTGTTCGCTGCGCTCTTTAGGACATGTGACTCTCGTGTGGGTCTATGACCGTTCATGTGCAACAAACATTGACCGCATTCTTGCAAAAATTACCCCTTTCCATAAGAAAGTAAATTTAAACATGACATTCGTATTTGACACATTAAACTGTAGATATTATTATGACCGACGTCGGCTCACTACTAATGAAGATCCAGGCTATTATGACCAATGTTGGCTCACTACTAAAGAAGATCCAGGCATACTTCCAGTTAGCCCTAGAAAAGGTGGTAAGTACGTTGCATAAGTATGGAAAGCTTCTCGTTCATGCTAGAATTTTAAACATCGTGTGATCTTTGTGACAATAATTTTTTACGATTATTAGGAAGATGAAACTAAATTTAACGCTTCTTTTCGAGGGTTTCCTAAAATTATACCTGTCGATCCAAGCAATCTCAAGCCATGAATTATTTCGCTGATTTTTAATCTATGTCTCTGTGGCTGCCACAAAAGCAGCCAAACAAGGCCATGTCCAATGCCTCCTGATAGAGAAGTTACTGTGTAGAATATGCTTTGAAGAAGAGGATGCTGCCTATGTATATCCTCTTTTGGTTGCTATTGAATTCTTAAAGTAGTGGCTTTGCTTTATTTGGGGTATATCAACATTTGTTCAATGAGAAGCTGCTGTCCAACGTTATACGCGTTGCCACTGTACGAACCTAAGACCTGGAGTCGTCAAAATACGAAAGATTATGTAACCAACCTTGTCCCTTTGACCTCATTGTCCGTGCCGAATTTTTCCAAGCATCGGTTGGTGATTAGACCGCAGGGGGGCACTCGGTAGTCACTAGGGTCGATAGCAACATTTACCCTAGTGGAGAAATATCGTACCTACGCTAGATATCTTTATAGCATAGCTGCTGATACATTACCAACGTGGCAGTGAGGTATCGGAGACGAAGATACAATCCGAAAACGAAAAGAAAAGCCCAATGATTTGAATATTCAGTCGAACCTGTGATCAATCACGTAAATGGAAGTTGCAGAGGACAAGTCAATACAGACCACGTGCCGGTAGTGGGTAAGAACGACTGGTTCGCACTTTGGCCTCAGTGGTATTAGTTCGAACCATTTGAAGCCCTTTAAGCCTTTAAGATGGTGCAGGCAGATGAACGCCACGATAAAATGGTATCTACGTATGAAACGAATTCCTGAGATTCTGACAACGGAGAGGGCACGTTGTAATGGGAACCGGGACAAGTGCTTTTTAAAGTTTCCGGTCGTGCAGAAGGGCGATCTATTTAGATTTCTGTCCCGATGCAATGGCTTTTGTTCGCATCGTCCCGCCCGCTGGGGCAGCGCAATCACCTGATCTTTTCTCGTTTCGTGGGGGGCGAGTTTGAACTGGTAAATCAGCTGAAATAGCGAGAAAGTAAACCGCTTTGACTTGCTAGGTTTTGGGGAGTACCCGCTGGCTCGTAAGGCGCAGTGTCGGATTTTACACGGCGAAAAAAGTCTATTTTAAGTGCGTGGACTGATTCTGAGCTTAAACCAGATAAGACGCGAGTCGAAGTTTTCTTGGGTTTTTTAGTCTCTCTCTAATTCAAACCTCGCGCACCATAAATCTGTTTAAATGGAACAAGATGACAGTGTCTATGTGATAAAAGTATCTAAAGTAATTATGTTGAACTTTTGACTTTGGTCTATCGAATAAAAAGACTAGGATAACCATACCATGTCCTTTTTCCTAAATATTTAAATTATTAGAGAACGACTCAAATTTAATCTCGACGGAATTAAATTCAAAATACAATTTTACCTAGGCACTCAAAACTCATGCTCTAGACTCGTCAAATCAGATCGCCGCATTCCAAAGTTGATCATAGTCGGGAACAATCATGTATGCAGTTCGATTTTCATGAGGTGAAAGTCTTTACCATCAAGAAGTGATCACACTTAAAATATTAGCGAGTATGAAACGGCAAGTCATTGTTGTGGACTCTCAGATGATCGACTTTTCGTCTTGGCCCATAGACTACGATGTTCCCTAGCTAGGTTTATTTAGTACTTCAGCTTAACCGCCTAGGAATCCTGCTTTAAAGACGTAAAATTTTAATATTGCTATGTACATATGGATTATCTAGCTATTTTCTTTCATCACATAGCTTGATGATCGTGATATGTGTGCACTAATTTAGTTACTCACAAAAGAAAATAACTTACGATAGAGTGATTAGTTGATACATAAGTCTGACGCGAAGAACGTCGCCTTTGAGAAGAAAGTATCATTGATGTGCACATACGAGGTGTTAGACAAAACAAGTATCATATCAAAGATGTGGAATAAGGTAAAAGTGGATTTTACTAGATATCTTGATGGGTTTATTCCGGAGCTTATTCTTACATGTTCCCGGATGAAGATATTAATACATTTTCAAAATAGAAAAAAAAATGTGAAATAAGGTGAAAGTGGATTCCACTAGATATCTTAATGAGTTTAGTCCCGAGCTTACTCTTACCGGTCTTCCGGATGAAGATATTAATACATTTTCAAAATAGAAAAAAAATAATGTGGAATAAGGTGAAAGTGGATTCCACTAGATATCTTGATGGGTTTAGTCCTGAGCTTACTCTTACCTGTCTTCCGGATGAAGATATTAATACATTTTTAAAATAGAGAAAACAAATAATCAACGATAAACGGAGAAAAGTTTCTACTGATATGGTGAAAAAGCATGATACGATTTGATGAAGACGAATGGTCGTTTTTCCAAATGTTGTTATCGGTAGCGGCGTCTTCGCCATCGTGATTGAAGGATGGGTATCGTCAACGAATTTCTCGGGGCATTTTCAAAGCGAAAATGCTATTAATATTAAAAGGACCTGAAGTAGACTACCGATGTGGAGAGAGGGGACTGCTACACCATTAAAATAAACGCAAAACCAGTATGCATCACTGTCATCCTTATCTCTGGGAATCAACAATTTTTTTTCAATACTTGGATGCCACGAATCATTCCTATCCTGTGTAAGTTTAACTTACATTACACAGAATACGTGCACAGAAAGAAGACCCCTACTCCTATCTCTTTCAGGGTCCTTCGCGACCCGCGTGATGTCCAGACCACCACTGATCTCGGGTCTCGACCTCTAATCGGAGGGTCATCAGCCTCGAACAACATTAGATCGAAGATCGCTCGAGGTCAAATTACAGGGTTTGTGACCTTTGGTTGCAATTGAGAGGTGTCGTGCAAGGTGTGAAAACATAGCTAATTGATGGTGGTCGCGGCCAACTTAAGTTTTTAGCATAATTATCTCATCACCCCTTCATGCTTAGTGTGATCTTTTTAGGCATGAAAGCAAACTTTCAATGGTTAGCAGTGGTGTATCACAATAGGAGAACTTGAATTCGAATCTTTTAGACACTTATTTGTCTCTCTCTATTGCATATTTTCATGTTTAAAGATAATATCAAAATTCAGCCTACGCGTGAAGTGATGTTACAATAATAATTTCAGAAGTTTAAACTTTTAGAACAATTAGCATCGCTCCCATAGAATTTCTCATAGGACGTGTGTGGCCCATGGATTAAACATCTGTATCCTCGATTTGCCGATTAATAATTAATTTAATCAGGAAAATACAGTGGGAAAAAGAAAGGAGCCAACTTTGATAGGCATCCATAGTTTTATACTTCTTTGGGCCAAACCATGTTGCATTGCACCTTCCGTCTGGACTTTTTCATCTACATTGGTCCGTGCATCTAGAAAGCTCCCCCACGCATTTCAACCGAGTCAGCTTTGGGGAAAGAGATTGAACTTCGGTGGAAGAAATCGCCTCCCCCGTTTTCTCCATTTTCTTGACGGTCCATCTCAAATCCTTAAACTAGGAAAAGAAAAGATCTTGAACATTTTTTCCTCCCCATCGACTTTTAACACGACAAGATACGAAAGTTCGGTGCGATTTCTGGTCGGGTCGAGCCGACCCCCCCTTCCGCCATCGCAGTTTTCAATCACGCCCTCGTCGAGTTTGTAATCATTCTTTATTTAGATTTAGCAGGCCGATGCGAAGAATTCGAATTCGCTGAACAAGACAAAAAAATGCGCCCCCCGAATTCGACCCATAGCTACCTAACAGCATGAGAATAGTCAAGAGCGGTCAATAGGCCTAATCAAGAAAACTTAGCTTGGGCTAGGACCGTTAGAGAGAAAAGACACTTGGATACGAAATTGAACTTGACCCTATTCGATTCAATTTGACCATATTAAAAAAATTTAACTTTCTTCGGGACATGAAAGATGAGAAGACATGTCTTAACATAATTTTCTCCGGGGTCAAAAGCATGGGAAGAACATTCCTCGCCACGGACAAGAGTTTTACGTAAGATCATCGCGGTTTTTCCTAACTCTTCTAGCGAATGGTCCTGGAGTTAGCGCCGGATATGTAATTGCCGAGCAGTTTCCGTTTTGCGACTTGCTTCGAAAAGTCGGGTGGGTGGGAAAAAACGTGCGGTTATGTAGTAGATTCCGTGCTCGATCGGACGAGACGAGTGTTTAGTAACTATCTAATCGTGACCATAGGGAGGAGGGCTTTGTCGTTGCCGACTATTGGGGGGGTGTTGCACATGGGCGCAGGCTTGAATTTTGCCTAATAAATCCAAGGCAAAGTTGGTCCGCCGGGATGGTAGCGAAGAGCGGGATTTGTGCATGTGCACGACTAAATGCCACCCCGTTTTTGTCACGACCGCCGCCGGTGTTGCAGTGGCAATTCCAATAGAGACAGACATCGTCTTGAATTTGAAGTCCCTACGTTGATCAGATGAAAGTTACTTTTTCCGGTCGACATTATCTCGGAAAGAAAAATCCGAAACGATAACTTAGAGGTCTAATACGTCCGAAATTGACAAATTCAAGTACATAAACAGTGACCACTTTTGTTTTTCAGTGATTACTCTGTCTTTAGTAATGAAATTAACTGAATCTGTCTATAAAGACCATTCTTAAGATAATAGGAGACTTAAAGCTTGCTTCTCATGATAAACATGAGGTTAATATAATTTGAATCGGACACATTTTTAGTCGGTGGTTGGTGAGTCATAAATATTTTATTTTAATCAATTAAGGAATATTTGTAATTTTGGAAGAAGGGTAATTGATGATGTTGATGTTTAAATCTCCCGAGCCTTTTGTCTATTTTTTTTTTGAGTAAAATGATCTTACTGCCTTTCTATGTGCCTTGAGATTTGAGAACAGAGTAATTATTTGATGATTTGATATCTGATATATGGGCCCTTGCTAGCCCAGTGGATTTGGATGCTGCTCGCAGCAGAACCCGTTCAATGGTCGGCCCAAAGTAGACTTGAAAAATAAAGAAGAAAATTGGGAATTGGTAATATCGGACCGGAAACAAATTTCACGAAAATACCCAGTATATTATCGACAGGGGGAAGCCATCAAAACCAAGCAACATTTAACCTTAGCTATTAAACTAAATGCTAATCATGCATGATGTAATATCGAGAGACGCGTTAGCAAATCAAATAACTTCATAAAAAGAGTGTTTAGCATTTATCACGGTGAGTAATCTTTCTCGAAGTCGTTCAAGTTACAGGCTCATCGTATTGCCCTATTCGCATTTGTTTTAGAAAACAACATAATTTAGTGGTGAAGGAAAACTAAACTTCGTCCTCCTTTGAACGACGACCGAGCGCAAGCCCCAATGAACCTTCGAAGAAGAGAATGATGCTGCTTGATCTGCCTCTGAGGCCCAAACATCGGCATGGACTTGCAATAGACGAAGAAGCGAACTTCATGGACTTTGATTTAGGGCTCAGACTTCAATGTGGGACAAAGAGAAACGATTAGGCAAGTAGGGAATCCACGAACGCTTCAATTCGGGGAAGATGAAATTATGCTGTTTTGGGATCAATAAAAGTTCCAAAACCGCGTCATTTTGCTAACGTGGACTTATTCACTTAAGGTATTTGTCATATAGGAGAGAGAAAGTATTAAAATAATCCACATCAGCATTTTTTCGGTAACTAAAGTAGATGCAACTAATGAGGGGACTTAATTGTATTAACTTAATGAGTTTTAAGATTTAATTGCACTTTTTGTAAATTTATGATTTGATTATATTTTCGTGAAAAATTTTAGAATTTTCAATATATATATTCCAGTTGATAATTATTTGGAGATGGAATGCATCCTTTTACACTGAAGAAGTCGATCTGATTCGATCATATTTTCTTGGAGAGGTATTGCTCCTTTCATGTCTTTTTTGGGATGTCTTGGCACTTGGTGCCTTATGATGTCCATTTAACGAACCCTTACTCCATTTCCAATATTCTTGCAAATGGGAAAGGAGATATCATTCCTATATTGAGACGAATTAAAGCGACGAACGAGATACGTGTTTTTTTTTTTTTTTTTTTCACGGTAGAGTGATTCTAGCTCTACGTCCTCTAGTTATGTTCGTACCGCATCCTCTCTTTTCTCTATGTCGTTTCTCGTAATCTTTTCGCTTGAATGTGGGTATGATCGCCTATTCGCGTCCGTCGTTTTTTGCCATGTCCATCCTGTAGCGTCATCTCACGGATCATCTTGAAGATATTTCCCGTGCTGCTTCTAGAAAGGCGTTCATTCCTTCGAATGGTGAGATGGGGGTAAGTGACCATCGTGTACATAGTATACAAACGAGGAAAAAAGAAAAAAAGAAAAGACGAATCTCTCATTGAGACCTTCTCTTATGATGAAAGCAAGACCACGACACTCTGACCCGATATCCCTATTTGCGAGGATTATGTGTATTGCCATGATTCCACTTCTAAGAAAAGGTGCCCTTCAGATATTAATACAAAATAATCGACCGAGTGGCTATCTGAAATTGAATTTCCACAATTTATTCAAGTGATGAAGCCTTTAGAAGTTTCATATACAGAAATGAAATCTCATCTATGAATGATCTATTTTTCGAAGATGTCTCTTTGATTCTGAAGAATTTATCTACAAAGAGTGTGAGTTTAGTTTCAAAAGACTTAAACAAGGTGACGTGACACTAATTTTAAAAGTTTTATACACAAAATGTGATTTGCAATTCATCGTTTTTTTCCCAAAATGTAATCTTAACTTCGTGAAATTTATGTGCAAAACATGATTTTAAGCCCTTATTTGAAAATTCAGACAAAATCATTTGTTCAATAAGGCCAGATTAGAGGTAACCCTTACCTCTTTTCTTTTGCTTTTGTTTACACAACTTAATTCATATTGAGGGTTCACCGCCAAGAGTGATTGCCAACCTTTCCAATTATAGGCATAGATCACCTAAGACGTTCAATTGATTTCCTCGACTTTCCAAAATTTAGAATTTTAATTAAAAGTGAACCAGTAAAGAGAGAAATTATACTCATAATGGGTAACAAGGAAGTCTTTTTTTTTTTTTCCAATCACGTAAACAAGTAGATGTACTTGTGAGGTTCGATGTCTAAAAATGGGATACACTATAGGTTCAAGGTCTCCATTCCAACAAAATAGCAAGCTTTTCTCGATATCACTAACTGTAGATGGATTCAACCTTTCTCTCGTGGTATGAGCAGTTCGCAAATGACTATCCCATCATCGCTAACTGCAAATGGTCCAATCTATTCTCGACACCATTCTAGGTGGCTACCTAAGGATGTAGCTCGAGATTTTAGTTTATGAGATGTGTATGCAAAAGTCCAGTGTTAAAGCAAATAAAGACATGCATGAAAATTTATATGAAAACAACGCTTTAATATACATCCACATATCCATATAACCCTACTTCACACTAAAACGCACGAGTCAATGAACACTCCATTCTTTATAACTCCAAACATGTATTGACATTTAACACATTATTAACAGGCTAACCTAATTTTATAGACAAGTTTGACATGCGCTACCATGAAAAATACATTAATTAACAAACAATCGAATTATTTTCTAGGCCTAAAATTTTTACATATTTTTTAATACATTTTACAGTTGAACTTTTCATACTTGACAAAAAAAGTCAATCTTACAAAATCTAATTACTAAGGGAATGCTCCTAATTTCTATATGTAGTTGAGAATTTATGAATACTTATTTGATAATTCTTTTTGTTGAGCAACAAATCCTATCGCTATCAGGGATCTCGATCTCGAACTTTTTTGAGTTTGATCTATCGGAAATATTCAAGTATCAACACCGAATCAAAAGAGTATACTCATGGCTTGGGCAGTTCTTATTGGACCTACGATTGCTGTATGCCCAAATGGTTGAGCCGCCCAAACCTGCCCGGTTAACTTTTTTTTTTTTTTTTTTTTTTTTTCGATTTCAGCCTTTGAAAAAAAAGGTTGAGGAGAAAATTATTTTTGTTTTGCTAAAGAAGATTAACAAAATTGATCTCTCATTCAAAGGAAAATATAAATATTTATCCACATACACGAAAAACGTTGGACTTAGACATGTAGGTGGAGGGTCAGATCTTGATGAAGTGACTTTTTCCAAGTCTACTAAAATCGTCCTCCGTCTTGAAACACGATAGAATATGATTCGGCGGACATGAATTTTTCAACTGAGCCCACCCTGGCACTTTGGGTTGCATTGAACAAGCCGAAAGTCACACAAACATGTTTTAGCAAAAAGGTAGTATCTGTTTGAAATATTATGGAAAGCTTGTACTTACCATCCAAATCTAGAATTTATCCTGATGTTGAAAAATTACGGAAAGTTTTTTCGAGATTATAATGTTCAATATTTTTGAATTTTGATAACTACACTGTAAGTAGAAAGAATGCTTCTCCTACGCAACCTTCGCATCTCGACATCTGTATATTAAACTAATTTCTTACTATGAAGATGCACACTCACTATGACCATTATTTTGTTTTTGAGAAAAATAGTTCTTAGATTATATAAGCGTTGTAAAAGTCGTCATATTTGTATGTGTGTGTGTGTGTTTTTTTTTTTTTTTTTTTAAGTGTTTATTTCAAAAGCTACTATATAAGAAATAATAAATAAGAGAAAAAGGCACTTGAGGTATTTGATTTTTTTTAATTCGTTCAATTAGGTCTCTATTCCCAGAGATAAAACGTTGCCGTATGCGATCTGCGCGTTGCCTAACAAGTGTCGCGCTACCCTAAGTTGGTGTGTCAATGGTTCGTTTTGGTTCGATTTTTCAATAAAACCGATCCAAACAAACTGCTAGAGAAAACTGCTGAACCAAACCAAATGTGACTCGAACCAAATATAAGTGGTTCGGTTTTTGGTTTCGATTTGATTTTTTTCCTTTTTTTCTGTTGTATATTCTAACCCAAAAAAAGGGGGGAAAAGAGACGAAAAAGACGAGAACCTAAAAGGTGTGTTTGTTTTGCGAAAAATAATTTTCGAGAAAACGTTTTCTTTATTTTCTAACGTTTTGTTCATTTAGGAAAATGAGTCGACAAAAAATATTTTCCTAGTTAACAGAAAATGTTTTCCTTCCAAAACTTAAATTCAGGAAAATAATTTCCCTTTTAAAAGAATCGGAAAACATTTTCCAAAATATTTTAAGGTCTTTGCTTAATAAAAAATTAATTATTGAAATGAATTTCTAATTAAAATTTTTGAATTTATTATTATTATATCTTTTATTTTCTTTTTTTCTCGTTTTCTCGTTTTCTTTCTTTGCCTGACGTAAACCCTAACTCCTCCTCCTCTCTCTCCTTGTCCTTTGCCCTCTCCCTTTCGTTTTGACTTGCTTTTGTAACTGAAAATCATGTCCATTTTTAGAAAAAAATAAAAAATAAAAAATGTATATGAATTCAAGTTTCCTTTTCATTTTGCAGGTTCAAATTCTAGATTTACTAAACTGATCGAGAAAAATCCATTTATTAAGTAATATGGACTCAATAAATTAATTTAGAAGTAAGAGACATATTATTATTAATTGTTAGGTTAAATGTTATCCAATTATTTTTCAAATGCGATTCAAATACCAGAAAATATTTTCAGTCACATATCACAAAATAAAAGAAAACTAACAATTTTCCTAAAAAATGATTTTTCAAAAAATATTTTCAAAAAAATTACATTTTTCATGAAATAAATACACCTAGGATTTAAAACAACAAATTTAACCTCAAAATAACAGAAGAGAGAGACAAGAAGAGAGAGGCGAGACATATTCAGTAGTGGACACCCAGCATGAATCCATCGCTCACAGCAAGGGCCACCTGGCAATTGGCTCTCGTCTCTACTTGGTGCGGGAAGCAATGCAAAACCCCAGCCTCTCTCTTGTCTAAGAGATTCCCCTGACCCTTCTCTCTCGTCTCTCTCTCGAAACTCCCATGTTCTCCCAACAGTGACATTCACTAACACCCACCAGTTCCATTGACACCCAAGCCGAAATTGAGCTCAACCCTCGACATCGCAACATGAAATCGAACATAGTAAAAATCAAAGAAGGCAGAAGCACACCTCGAGCGGACCCAAGTAATGTCTAAGGGGAATTTGCGGAAAATGCAAGGCTATGGCGATGGACGGCGAAAAATCGTTGCTTCCTCCGAGATTTATTCAATTGCGAGGCAAGAGAGAGTGTAGAAGGAGAGAGACATTTCGCTCTATTTTAGGGTTAGCGGATTGCACTCGCAGGAGACGAGACTTAACTTTTTAGGGTTCGGTGATGGATGGTTCAATTTATTTAATCGTCGAACTGATAAAAACAAATTTGGTTTTTTCCATCGTCCAAACCAAAATTGAATCGAACTGAAATTACATGAGACTTTGGTTCAGTTTGGTTCGACACCTCTAGTCCCAGGCCAAACACCACTAGAGTCGCATGACTTTGGTGATAGTCTAACCTCAAGATTAGATCCACGTGACTAGAGCAGCCCATTCTTCTTCTTTACTAAAATTTGTTTATTTTAATTTTATTAACTAATTATCTTGTGCGTTGATCATTATCTTGCGCATGACTCTGGTGATCGTCGCATGACTCTGGTTCCGTTCGGTTCGTAGTACAAGGATGCCACGCGACCTGTTCCCCCAGCCGAGATTGCACACCTGATGACATCCTGTGCATGCTCGCAGCCCTCGCCGCCCACGCCATCTTTTCTTCCATCTTCTTCTTAGAAGATTTACCAAAAAAAATCTTGAATTTATTACAATTGTGTCAATTTGATCATAAACTTTTTTTTTATGATAATTTGATCCTAAATCTTTTATAACTATGTTAATTCAATCAATCTAACCAAATTTGATTGGCTGAGGCGATGTGGATGCCAGCCGATGACATCCGTCTAGCAAACATTGATGTGGCAATTTTTAACAATATTTTTTGACTTTTTTTTTTTTAAAATTTTCATTCTTCTTTTTTAACCCTTACCTTTTTCTTTTTCCTTTTTTTTTCCTCTTCTTTCTCTTTGGCTTCCTTACCCGCGGTGGCTAGCAAGGCTCTAGCGGGGCTCGCTGGCCACTAGGTGAGGGTCACGGCCCTCGCTAGGTCTTGCCACCAACCTTGCTCATATTTAGGCAAGGCTTGGGGCCACGGGCAAGGCAGCTTCACCTAGCTCTAAGCAAGGCCGGGCTAAGGGTGAAGCCGCCTTGCCCACGGTCCTTGGGCGAGGCCATTAGTGAGGGTGGGTGAGGTGCGGCAAGGATTGCGACCCTTGCCGATGGTTGACGAGGGCTTTGCAGCCCTCACCCAATGGTCGGTGAACCCCACTAGAGCCTCACTGGCCATTACGAGGGAGAAGAAGTCAAAGAAGAAAAAGAGAAAACAGAAAAGGAAAAGAGGGAAAGAGAAAATAAAAAATTAATAAATTTTTAATAAAATATAAAATATTATTAAAAATTGCCGCGTCGGCGTTCACCTAACGATCGGTGCTGGTTGTCCTCCACATCAGCGCCAGCTAGCCAAATTTGATCTGATGAATTGAATTAGTACAATTACAAAAGGTTTATGACTGAACTGACCAAAAAAAATTGTTTATGACTGAATTGGTACAATCGCAATAAGTTTAAAATTTTTTTGCTAATTCTCCCTCCCTTTCTTTCTTAGTCTTTTTTTTTCTTTCAATTTTCTAATATTTAATCAAATCATCATAAAATTACCGATTAATGTGAGTGTGGACACGTGGCAATGGTGGGTTAGTTGATGTTAGTATTTTCGTTTCTTTTTTAACGAAAGAACTAATTCACAAAAGTAAATATATAATTTAAAGATTTTGCACATAATGAAAGGTTTAGGAATATAATTGAACAATTTATGATTATATAGAATTTTAATTAGCAGAAGGTAAGCTTCCAATAGGGGCTTCCAGTGGTAGTTCAATAACTCGATGCCTAGCCTGGATGTGTTTGTTATTTTAATGTGCCGGTGCCTACACACTATGTCCCCCCAATCGGAGAGATTTTTTTTTTTCCTCGCCTCTAAGAATACTTCCAAATTTTACGTCCCAGAGTTCAAACAAAAAAAATTTAAGACATACTTAGGTTTATAGTCGATATCGGTATGTCTTTTATAACAAAAGAACTAATTCACATAAATAAATATATAATTTAAAAATTCAATTGCACAGCATGAAAGTTTAGGAATATGATTGAACATTTTACTATTATATAGAATTCTAAGTTGAATAATTTTGTACAAATAGGGGTAGCAAGGTGATTTTTTTTATTTTTTTTTATTTTTTGGGCGTATGAGAGGAAAAAATTGTCACTCTTAAGTGATTTTGGACATCGTTAAGATAAGATATGAAATTTAGACTATGTTTGATGGACCAAATATAGCTCTAGATAGAATAAAATTATCCTATTCAATGTTTGGGTGACTTTCAACTAAAAAAAAAAATGTTTGGGTGACTTGAATTTTGGATTTCTTTGGATATAGCTCCGAATATATTCCAAATAAAATAATCCCATCTCCTAGGCAGCATAAAGCTGGATAAGATAAAGAGTATAAAAATGAAAAAAGAAGAAGAAAACATAGGAAAAGAAGGCCCTTTTTGCTTTTGCTAAATGAAATCGTCGACTAAAATAGTCCCATCTCCTAGGCAGCATAACGCCAGATAATATAAGGAGTGTCAAAATGAAAAGAAAAGGAAAGGAAGGCCTTTTCTGTTTTAGCTAAATGATTTGCCAAAGATCCATAAATGGAGGAGAGAAATAGTGAGACTGCATATAGCAACGGCTTACCCATCCACGGCAGTTTTATCATAAGGTGAACTCCACAATAAATGATTAGTTTGCGAGTTTTATTGTGGTTCGACATTTTTTTTTTTGTCGGTTCTATTCTACGCTTAGTCTAACTCTCACTCTCAGACTTTTGCCCTGCCTCCTCCTTACAGGTGGGAGTCGAAACCCAATCCTAAAATTAGTTTGTCCCCTCCCCCAACCCTCTTTGAGAATGTGAGGATTCGAACTCCCCACCCCCTTTCATGTTGGAAGGGTGACCACTAGGGTAAACTCCAGTGATTGTGATTCGACATTGGAGTGCCGACTAGCCATCCCATTTATGGTAATTTTATCATAAGGTGAACTCCACAATAAAAGACTAGTTCGCAAACTTTATTGTGGTTTGACGTTGGAGTGCTCTCTCCCTCTCTCTTCGTGCTTTAGACTTGAGATCTAAGGCTTGCGACTTTGAATCTTAGAGCTAGGGTCGCTCGAGGGTGGAGCTTGTGCTCGGCGTCGGCTGCAAAGGCAGAAGTCGCAATCACAAGCTCGCATTCGTCGGAATTAGAGTCCATGACCAATGTTGGAGGTCGCTTGAGGTTGGGCCTCATCCTCGTATTAGTTATAGTCTATGTGTCACGGTCGATGGCCTTTACGATGTTCACTTTACTAAGAAAAGTCAAGAATGTCGACGCTGATAAGTATGGAGGAAAGATAAGTAAAAGGACAAAATCCCATAAAGTGATAATTTTGGGAAGAATGGGAGAAATAAGGAGATTATGATTGAGACTTGATAATATTGTAATTGAGCGAAAAGATTGAGTTTTGATTCAAGCATTTATATTCGTGTTATATTGGGTATTATGCCAAATGTTGTATAAGATATAATTAATCCAATTATTGTTGATCTTTATCTATCCAATCTTATTATATCCGACAAAAAAGTTTAGATGACCAAATGCAGTCTCAGAGATTTTGCTGTATCCAATTTACAGTTGGCAAACATAATAATAAAATCGAATATTTTTCACATTCTATCATTTATTTAATATGGTATGAACGGCATCATAGTGTAAATATATATAAACATACATAAATGGAAATAGTCAAAATCTCTATTGATTTTTTTTTTTTTGCCATAAAAATCTCTATCGATTCACTACTAAAGAATCCATAATTGTGCCAACAAGATAACCTCCATCAATATATCAATTATTATTGTACAAAAGAGCTTATTGCAATATTCTAGAGTCACAGTGTCACACCCTTGCCCCACCCCTGGCACCAAAGCGTGACCCGACATATTAGCATTGACATCCCAGGCATATCGGATGTCTCAAAAATCTTTTATCTTTGATTAAACACATGCGGAAGCGAATCATAAACATATCCCCGCACACAAACAAACATGAAAGTCAGGCAAACTATATACAAATCAAGCAACAAAACAAACATATATTTACATATCAAAAGTTGTTATAATTACATGCCCATCATAGTCCTAGGTTATTTATCTTCATTATCATACATAGTCAATCAAAAAAGTTAGGGTAGCCTAGCTCCTTTACCAAGCTCCTCTAAAAATGGCTCCTATCCTAAGCCCATTCTTTAACGATGCTCCTGTGGGACCCATTAGAGGGATGAAGTCAATAGGACCAATGATGTCCCCGTAAAAAATGAGGCATCAAGCCTTGTAAACGTGGTTGTATACTTCCGGTAAAAGACATTCCCTTCTAAGTCTACTATGTCTATCATTGTTGTAACCATATTAATTGGAAGATCGAGACAAACAGACCATTTAGTTCAGCCATCACACACTTAAAATGGTGAAAACAACAAAAGTAGTAAGTAAAAATCCCTTTCTTCTATAGCAGGACATCTCGCCGTTGATCCTTAGATACAAACTTACCATCCATTTGTTGATGGCAATTCAATAGCAAGGTTCGCGCCTTACCTTACTTATGCATATGAAAGGCTATCGATATTCTATGAGCTTTCAAAAATAAAAAATATTGAGTTAATGCATAAGAACAAGCTTTCCAAAGATCCGTGACCTACAACCATTTCGGTCACTAAGAGGAACACTGACATCACATAAAACTCATTTAAGCACTAAGTGACCTGATGTAAACATATGCTCAAATTAATGCAATGACTCAACAACATATATGAAAAACAAACTTGGCTTTTGCAAGCATTAATTCAAGTATCACACATGAACTTTCATTTTCTTTTCACTTTCATATTAGTTGAATTCAATGGACTCCTTAGGCAACAATCGGGCATCGGTCCTCCCGACAACCAACATCATCCCAATCTCATTATTAGGAAGGCATTTAGGGCGACTCCCAAGCATCAGCCTCACCCGAGCCAGCATTGTCCATGATCTCATTATCGAAACGGCATCTAAGGCTTTACCCTAAGAAACGACCCGGCATTCCCCATTGTCTGCATATAAGTCCATCGTGTGTCCATGCATTCAATTATCAATCAATCCATTTTTACTTTGATTCATTAGTCAGATGAATGGCTCGAGGCGTGTTATGCAAGGTGAATTAATGAACGACTCTTGTACCGTACTAAACTAAACTCACGCCGAATGTGATTTGGGCTCGTGGTCTTGACTTGTAATCGTTCGGTCTAGTTTTGACATCGACCTCTGACTTATCCTGGGTAACAACATGCCTCAATATTGTCCTAAAATCAAGGGCGGATCCAAAGTTGCCGAGACCTTTCATCAACATCTGATGTGCTCGACACTCATGTGAAACCATGAATTTACTTGATACAAGAATAGGCAATCAAAACACATGTTGGATGCGATCAGGCTAGTGATCTTGATTTAGAATCGTCCGCTACAGCTTCGGCAACGACTCGTTACTTGTCTCAGAAACAACATGCCTCAATGTTGTTCCGAAACCGAGTGTAGGTTGTGCACCTACCTTGACACACGTCCAAAGTCGCTGAGATCTTTTATCAACATTCGGGTATGCTCGACACCTATGCTAGACCATGAACTTAATGCAATAACAAATAAAGAAAAACACAACTAGTATAACAATACAAAGCCAATATAAGTAAATGATGAAATGATTATGAAATCAATTTGTGTAGTACATCGCCCTATCGAAAAGTTAGAAAATTCTACTTACAACTTTTGACCTAGCTCCAAGATGCTCTTTGGTGACCGATCAACTCTTGGCCGGCTTGGAGGAGGAGGGCATGAGAGAGAGAGAGAGAGAGAGAGCTCTTTGGTGACCGATCGACTCTTGGCCGGCTTGGAGGAGGAGGGCATGAGAGAGAGAGAGAGAGAGAGAGAGAGAGAGAGAGAGAGAGAGAGAGAGGGGAGAGGTGAGAGAAATGGCTAAATGGCAAAATACAAGGGTGGCTCATCCTATTTATAAGCATTCTTCTCTTAAATCTTTAAGCAAACTCATGATTACACCTTAATGACGAGTTCATCTATCTATCCTCTCGAGTTGGCATCTATACCCCTTGACATTCACTTGTGATTGATCCACCTATTAGCTTGCTTTCCAAGGGTCAATTTAGGCTCATGATGTGCCTATGACTCTAAGGAACATACAAGCCCCTTTGATGCCCAATGTCCTCTTCTAATTGATTGGCTCTTGCCTTGTTCATTAAGGCTATACTTTAGGGTCATTAAGATCTAACATTCTAGGGGACACCTAAGTAGGGTGATTCATCCATGATATTAATGAATTAGAGTCCAAAATTATTAAATGAAGTCTAGATATTTTTGCCAACTACTTGGGAAGCAAGTTTTCTCATTCTCTATTGAAGTGGGCATGTGACACTTAAATTGATAAGGATGGACTAAGTCAAAAGGCTATGGAAGATTCTAGAACTTTAATTATCTCTTCACAGTTGTCTAATGACTCATCCCCGCATTAATTGATCGAACTTGGTTGTCACTTGGTTATATGGACTAAACCAATCCACAACCAATTCGCTACCAAACATGATTAACTCATGGACCGCTCATGGTTGGTATAGGTTTCGTGCGGAATCACCTGCGACTGGTGCACCTGTCCACATATAATCGATCCATGATCATCCTTCGTGTCCTCAATGGTACGGGATCAATCCACAATTGAACCTCATGGTCAAGGGGACGATTCATGTTTGATACAAAGCGCATCAGTCAATAAAGTATCTCGATACAAGCTAAGCTAGGACACCCCGACCCTCTTACCTTATTTTCTTGGCATGGAATCGAGGATGTTACATTTTTCTCCCTCTAAATAAAATTTCGTTCTCAAAATTTATATATGTACCTGATTCAAATAGATGCGGGTATGCCTGTCTCATATTTTCTTCGGTCTCCTAGATTGCTTCTTCTATCCCATGGTATCATCAAAGCACCTTAATTAAGGGAATTGTCTTATTCCTCATAACTTGCTCTTTCCGATCCATGATCCGCATCGTCTCTTCAATGTATGACACCTTGTCATCTATTTCAATTTCCTTGAAGTTTAGCACGTGTGCCGGATTAGGTTTGTATTTCCTCAACATCGAAACATGGAAGACATTATGGACCTAAGCAAGCTTTGGTGGCAAAACCAACGGATAGGCCAAATTCCCTACATGTTCTAGTATCTCAAAATGTCTTATGAACTTAGGACTCAACTTTCCTTTTCTACCAAAAGGGGCCATACCTTTCATGGGCGGTACTTTGAGAAAAACATGATTGCCAACTTGGAATTTTAGGGGTTTCCGCCTATTATCAGCATAACTTTTTTGATGACTTTGGGCGGCTCTCATTCTATTTCGGATAGTCTCAATGGCATCTATAGTAAGTTGAACTAGTTTTGGATTAGTGATTTTCCTTTCCCCAACTTCATCTCAATATACTGGAGTCCTGTAAGCTCGACCATAGAGTGCTTCGAATGGTGCCATACCGATACTTTGCCGATAATTGTCGTTGTAGGCAAATTCAATGACTTGTAGCTGCTCGTTCCAACTTCTTTTAAAGTCCAAGACACAAGCTCGTAACCTATCTTCATTGGCTCTGCCATTTTTCCGTTGCACCACCTTGATTATTATTCTTCTTTGGTCTCTACATGGCCTTAAACATATCATGCGGTTTAACCAGGATTCACACTTGCTAGATTTGGCATATATTACGTGTTCTCAAAGTCTCTACAACACAATTCTTAAAAATTGCCCGCACGTACTTGAACTTTTCGAGTGTAGCAAAATATCATCTATAAATATTACAACAGAACTGTCCAAGTACCATTTGATCATCCAGCTCATTCGGTTCCTATGATAACGGTCTTGGAATTCTCTACTTCCTCTTGGATCATCGCTTACAATCTTCTTGGTGCTAATGGACAATTAGGATTATCTTAAGGTGTAATCCTCATTGGTGATTGTTGGGCTATTGCTATTGCATCTTGCCGACAGTTTCTCAGGTGATGACCCTATTGGCCGCATCCAAAATAAACTCTCGTCTTTACATAACATGGAGCATTCGCATGACACCTTTTGCAAATACGGCACCCATCTTTCGAAGTGAAAGGGGGCTTCTGATTACTCTTCCTCTTATTATGGATAAAACAACGTTCGTCTCCCATCATCGGCCGCTTATCCGGACGTTGATTTCCACTCCTCACGGCAAGATAATAAGATAGATTCATTGCTCGCTCCAAGGTGTCCACTCAATCAACTGAGCCCTCTCGTATAACTCCCTGAAATCTTTTCGATTAAATGGCACAAGTTGGCTTCGTTTTTCGAGTTTTAATCCATCTCGAAATCGCTTAGCTTGTCTACTGGATCCTTAATCAATTGGGGAGCGTACCTGGACAATTCAAAGAACTTTGTTTCATACTAGTCGACTGTTATATTATTATGGCAAAGTTGCAGGAATTCTAACATCTTTCGTTCATGGGCACACCCTGAAAATATTTGTCTTTAAATGCTTCCACGAAAGTATTCCAGGTAATAACCGCGCCTTCTGGGAATATCCTTTCTTGAATTGCCTTCCACCAATGGCTTGCATTACCTTGTAGCCGATACATCACCAGTGTAACTTCATCCTCATTAGAACACTTCAGTAGTGCCAATATCTTTTCTAATTCATCGATCCATGATGCCGCTTCCTCAGGACCTCCAGTCCTGGCAAATTTCAATGGCCTAAGTTTCAGGAACTGTTCTAAAAGTCCTCTCATCAGTCGATCACCGTTCCCATTATTGTTAACCTATTATTGTTCCATTAAATCTCCTATGGTTGTAAGGGCTTGTGGTATTCCATCGAGTTGGGAATTGATTCGACTTTCCTTTAAAAGTTGGCTGGTCCCGAGTATTTATGATATTCTACTGGAATTTTAAGAAATACCTATACAAAAGGATATGAACAGTTATAGCAATACCAAAGTCCGGGGTCAAGGTTAGTATATAAGAATTCACTTAAGCAAACACATGCATAATTCACTTACGCAAACACATGCATAGTATTTTTCCTAACTAGCTCAACTTCCAACACAGTTGATCACTCCAAGTAACTAACCCTACTCTAATACCAAAAATGAGATATCACGCCCTTGCCCTACTCCTGGCACAAGAGCATGACTTGACGGGTTAGTATCGACGTCCCAAGCAAGTCGAACATCCCAAAAATCATTTATTATCGATTAAGCACATACGGAAGCAAATCATAAACATATCCCCGAACTCAAACAAATATGGAAGTCATGAAAACATATACAAACCAAGCATAAAAACAAACATATATTTACATATTAAAAGTTATAATTACATGTCCATCCTAGTCCTAGGTTATTTATCTTCATTACCATACATAGTCGATCAAAAAGGTTGAGGTAGCCTAATTCCTCTACCGAGCTCTTCCAAAAATGGCCCACATCCTAAGGCCATTTCCTTATAATGCTCCTATGGGATCCACTAGAGGAATGGAGCCACAAATGAGACCGATGATATCACTGTGAAAAATGAGGCACCAAGCCTCGTACACAAGGGGAACCAAGGTGTCTACCCCTTTTTGGACCCATATGGTAGAAGTATACTTTCAATAAGGGACATCCCCTTCTACATCTATTATGTCCATCACTATCGTAACCATATCAATAAGAAAACCAGGATGGACAAGTAATGGGTTCGATTTAGCTATCATACATCTAAATTGTGAGAACAATAAAATGAGTCGATGACTCAATAAGTAGAAATTCATAATTCTCCTTTAGGACAACGTCACGCCGTCGATCCTCAGATATAAGATCACAACCCACTTGTCGATGGCAAATTAATAGCAGGTTTGTGCCTTGCCTTGCTTATGCATATGAAAGGCTCTTAATCATTTATATGCTTGTGAGAATCAAAGACAAGAAGTTAGTGCATAAGAATAAGTTTTCCAAAAATCCGTGGTCTATAACCATTTCGGTCACTAAGAGGAATGTAGGCATCACATAAAACTCGTTCAAACACTAAGTGATCCGATGCAAACATATACTCAAATAGATGCAAGGACTCAACAATATATATAAAAAAACAAACCTGGCTTTTGCAAGCATTAATAAAAGCATCACACATGGATTTTCATTTTTTTTTTACTTTCATATTAGTAAAAATCAATCGACTCTTCCGGTAACAACCAGCATTGGTTCCTCCTTAGCAATTGACATCATCTCGATCTCATTATCAAGACGGCATCCAGGGTGACCCCCAGGCATTAGCTTCACCCAGGCTGGCATCGTCCACAATTTCATTATCAGGATGACATCCGGGGTTTTACCCAGGCAACAACTCGCATCCCTTAGCATCGGCATATAAGTCCATCATGTGTTCATGCATTCAAACATCAATCAATCCATTTTTATCTTCATTAGACGAACGAAAGGCTCGAAGGTGTGTCATGCAAAATGAATCAATGAACGACTCTTGTACCTTTCTAAACTAAATTCATGTCGGATACGATTCAAGCTCGTGGTCTTGACTTGAAATCATTCACTCTAGCTTCAGCATCGACCCGTGACTTGTCCCGAGTAACAACACGCCTCAATATTGTCTTGAAATCAAGAGTGGGGTCATACGCCCACCTTGGCACGCGTCCAAAGTCGTCGAGACCTTTCCTTGACATTTGGTGTGCTTGGCACTCATGTGAGACCATTAAATTGCTTGATACAAGAATAGACAATCAAAACACATACCAGATGCGATTCGGGCTCGTGATCTTAACTTGGAATTGTTTGTTTCGGCTTTGGCAATGACTCTTTACTTGTCTCGAAAACAACATGCCTCAATGTTGTTATGAAATTAAGTGTAGGTCATGCATCTACCTTGGTGCATGTCCAAAGTAGTCGATATTTTTTCTCGACATCGGGTGTAATTAACACCCATGCGAGACTATGAATTTAGTTAATGCAATAACAAGCAAACAAAAACACAACAAGCATAATAATACAAAGCCAGCATAAGCAAACGATGAAATGATTCTAAAATCGATACATGTAGCACATCACCCTATCAAAGAGTTAGAAAAGTCTATTTACAACTTTTTGGGCCTAACTCTAAGATGTTCTTTGGTGACCGGTTGGCTCTTGGACGGCTTGAAGGAGGAGGGCGTGAAAGAGAGAAAGAGCGAGGGGGGAAGGGGAGAGGATAGAAATGGCTAAATGGGAGAATGCAAGAGGGCTCCTCCTATTTATAGGCTTCCTCCTCTTAAATGTTTATGCAAGCTCATGATCACACTTAAATGACGAGTTGGCCTATCTATCCTCTCGAGTTGGCACTTGTGTCTCTTGGTGTTCATTTGTAATTGGTCCATCTATTGGCCTGTTCTTCAAGATTCAATTTAAGCTCATGATGTGCCTATGGCCCTAAGGGAAACATAAGCTCCTTTGATGCCCAATGTCTTTTTCTAATTAGTTAACTCTTGCCTTGTTCACCAAGACTATATTTTAGGGTCATTATAATCTAACATTCTAGGGGACACTTAAGTATGATGATTCATTCATGTTATTAATGAACTAGATTCCAAAATTATTAAATGAAGCCTAGATATTTTTGTCAATTACTTGGGAAGTAAGTTTTCTTCTTCTCTCTTGAGGTGAACGTGTGGCACTTAAATGAAAAAAGATGGACTAAGTCAAAAGGTTATGAAAAATTTTAGAACTCTAATTATCTCTTGACATTTGTCTAATGATTCATCCATGCATTAATTGATTTGTGTCCAAATCCCATTCAAAACATTCATGAGACTAACATAAGATGTCACCTCATTGGAGAAGTCATTCATATTTGTACATGATTAACGGTCTTATGAGAACCAAGGTTTGTGCCTAAAATGTATTGAACTTTAACTAAATAAGCACAACTAAGTCAATAGCCCTCTTAAACTTGTTCATGACGATTTCCAATTAAAATTGGTCCATTGGATGTCTCAAAATGAACTTCGTGGTTGGCCTTGATCAGTTGCCCTGACCGAGTCTCAGTCGGGTGGACTGGATCTATGGTCGAACATGCCATGACTTGGTTTATCCAAAGTTTATGCCATTGATCCCCATGAACGACTCTCGGTTGTCACTTGGTCATGTGGACTAAATTAATCCATAATCGAACATGATCGACTCATGAATCTCTCATGGCCGGTATAGGTTCCATGTGGAATCACCCACGACTGGTGCACCTTTCTACATATAACTGATCAATGATCATCATTCATGTCCTCGATGGTGCATAATCAATCCACAACTGAACCTTATGGTTGAAGGACCAATTCATGTTCAATGCATAAATCCGACGTCCGCGCATCAGTCAATAAGACATCTTGATATAAGCCAAGTTAGGATTTAACGACCCTCATACTTTATTCTCATAGCCTAAAATCAAGCATGTTATATATAGATTTGATCATGACAAGAAATGTAAATGAGTTATAACAACGTTGAGAGGTAGATAATGTAATCATTCACTTTAACAATTGTGGAAAGCACAGTGCTTGAACTTTTTCATTTTTTTCGTAAAACTTTAACATGAATCATAAAACTATAGAGGAGAATGAGTTTCGACTCTTTTCTTGCTTTGGTGGACTTTTGACGTGAACCAAAAAATTAGCAGGGTGTCAAATCTCTCATAATTTTCATGGGATTTTGATATAAACCCAAAAAACTTTCATAGACTTTTAAGAATCTTATTGCCCATCGATCTTCGAGAATTAGAAGAATCTTCCAAGTTTGAATCTGCTGATTAAAAATCTGGGGTCTTCTACCTCATTTTTGTTTACTTATTTTTTTATTATTTTCCTTTCCTTTTTATATATTTTATTTACTCCCGTCATTCTTTAATGAAAGATTTATTAAATAATAAACTATGTTAATATATCCGAAATATATAATACATATAGATACTTACCATATATATACACACGTAATATATTATGAATTAAAAATAAATTCAAATATATAAATAAAAATATAAATAAAAAACGAAAATCATTGTTGTTTTATCGTTATCTTGATTTTTAATATTATAATTCAAAGAATATTTAAATTTAATTATAATTCTAATAGTTTTTTTTTTGGTAAGAATTATAATTCTAATAGTTTCTTCTCAATAATTTTAATAATTTAAGAAGTTTGTTATTTATGAAAAATAATTTTTATAGCATATATATAAGGAATCATAGCCTCTTTCATCTTACTTTTCTACCATATATATTTATCTCGATTAGATATCTTTTATGAATATGATAAATGTTATCTTATTTTGACTTTTATCTTAATTGGCACGAGACAAAATGGCAAGAGGATCTTCACAAGGGCAAAAGAGACAAATCACATCACAATCCGACACCGTCAGTGAATAAAATCGGGTAGAGATGATTGGTTTCGATCCACTTCTCGTAATTCAAAATCGAGGAATATATCCGGAATTGGTTACTTATTTTTTCACTACTTTTATTATCTTTTTTCCAATTACTTAGAATCCGATCGAAATAATATTTAATTTATATTTTATTAATTATTTGAAGAAATAATAAAATAAAAAATATATTCAGATCTAGAGCTAGACCATCCAAACACCACTTTTACTTTCGAAAATCGAAAATCGAATCAGCACCCTCAAGAAGTGAACTAAATCAGCCGGTCTGATCCGATCCAAAAGATTTTTAATTTGCACAGTCCAATTTATATATATCCTTAAAATTAGAAACTGTTTGATACCAAACATCCCCTAGAATCACGCCTTCGTCCCGCCCCTAAAGAGCACGCCCGCGACAGTCCAAGATCACCATCACTTTCACTTCCCCTTCTGCACAGCATGGGCTCCCGCCCCTCCGTCGACGACTACGATCACCGCGCCGTCGTCGCCGAGCAGCACCGCGAGCTGATGGCCGCCCAAGCCCTGGAGTCCGACCACGACCTCGCCTTCCGCCTCCAGCTCGAGGAAGCCATGGCCGCTTCCCTCTCCCTCCTCCCCTCCTCCTCCTCGCCCCCGCCGCAAACCCTAGCCCCGCCCGCCGACGCCTACGCCGACGCCCCCTCCCCCTCCCCCTCCTTCGCCTTCCTCCAGTCCGACGAGCTCTCCAGGTTCCAGCGAGAGCTCAAGGACCGCGAGCTGAGCGAGGCCGAGGCGAGGCGCGGCCGGGAGGATCTCCACCGCCGGATCCACGATCAGAAGGTCGCCACCGAGATCATGACCATCCCCGACGACGACTGGGACGACTGGGGGGATGAGTTCGAGCGCCCTTTCGGCGAGGGCTCTTCCAAGGATCCCGCCGGCGACGTGTTTAGTTTGTATTGCAAGGGTTTGGTCAGTGACGAGAGGGCCGAGGGGCAGAAGAGCAATTCCGTCTTTGCGGGGATCGGAGTCGCGGTTTGTGATTGTAGGGGGAATTTGATATTCGAAGTGAGGAAGCCATTGATCGGGCCCGGGACGAGCAAGAGCAAGGCCGGCGTCGAGGCCAGGGCGTTGGTTGAAGGCCTTAATGCTGCTTTGGCGTTGGAGTTGAAGAGGATTGTGTTTTACTGCGATTACTTCCCGCTTTACCAGTTTGTGAGTTTCTCCGTCTCTAGTTTCTGCGTTTCTTACTTGAATTTTGCCTTTTGGCCCCCATTCAATCTCTACATTGTGCGAGGGAGGTGTCTGTTTCAGTTTTCTTTATAGAGAATTACCAAAGTTGAAATCTTCACTTCTTATCGTGCTGCATTGGTCTAGCTTCTCTTGTTTCTTGATAAGGTTACGGGTATGTCTCCAGGGCAATATGTCTATCTGGCTTATAATCGTACCGTGTCTTTGTGAAATCTTTCGACCCGACTTCCTTTAATATGATGGAGATGGATAAACCTTTACTTGTGAGTTATTTCTATAGCATGTAGTGAATGGCCAACATGGTACATTGTCCTGACTCCTGACCCTAACTTCAAATTGTTGGAGTCTTTGTTTTGCAATTACTGAAGGTTCAAATCATATGACTTTACCCAAATATTCATGGACATGAATGTTCTGATTGATACTTTGGCTGTTTGTATTGTTTATGATGTCTCTTTTGATGTTTAGTGTTTCTTTTTCTGTCTCCGTGCTTTATAATTCACTCTCTATTCATTTATTTATCAAAGACTGAATGTGCCTCCATGAACCTAAGCAGAAATAATTATGGTAACCTCCTACATCAGTATCTGGTTTGATTCATTGTAAGCATATAGTCTAGTCACTAATATGGTCGACGTTATGATGTAGATTACTCGTAGATGGACACCGAAGCAGCGAAAGGTCATGGCGTTAGTTGAACAAGTGACTCTTCTTAGAAGAGGATTCGATCGGTGCAATTTCTCGTTGGTAGCACGAAATGAATTTAAGTTTGCCTTTAAACTTGCAAGAGATGCCATAACTTCCCAGATTGTGAAGCGTGCAGATGATGTTGCCAGCAAGAATCCAAAGGAGACCTGTGTAATCTGTTTAGAAGATACTGACGTGAGTCGGATATTTGCGGTTGATGGATGCTTGCACCGCTATTGCTTTTCTTGCATGAGACAGCATGTAGAGGTGAAGTTGCTCCATGGTATGGTGCCAAGATGTCCTCATGAGGGATGTAAATCTGATCTTAATGTCAGCAGCTGCAGTAAATTTTTGACACCTAAACTAATTGAGATGATGACCCAGCGGTTAAAGGAAGCCTCAATCCCTGTTACAGAGAAAATATATTGCCCTTATCCCGAGTGCTCTGCATTGATGTCAAAAACTGAAGCTTCAGAATGCTCAACCACTTCTGGTGTTGCGAGATCCGGAGCAAGGAAATGCATAAAATGTCATAGACTCTTCTGTATCAATTGCAAGGTTCCTTGGCATAGTAGTTTGACATGCTTGTCCTATAAAGTATTGCATCCTCTTCCTCCTGCTGAAGATGCAAAGTTGAAGTCTCTTGCTTCCCAGAATTTATGGCGTCAGTGTGTCAAATGCAATCATATGATCGAACTTTCTGAAGGCTGTTACCACATGACTTGCAGGTACTTGATTCCCACAATTGACCTGATCTTTACCTGGGGTATCTTTTACTCAATAAGCATAATGACAAGCTCTGCTGCTTGATAGTTTAATGCCTTAGGTTTGTAGTCTAATGGTGAAATCTGTTGTCTGCTAATCTATGTGATTGCTCCAGTGGTTGTATACATGCTTTTGTTATTATAAGTAAGTATAGAAGTGGGGAATGTGGATATTAAAGATAATGCTTACAAAACTGGACCACATGGACTGGTTCAACTTGTTGAATGAAGGATTGGACTATGTCTGGTGACTGGAATGGTCAAGAGGTCAGCCTTATTTTGACAAGGGTTTGACTGGTCAACAAGTTTGACTGGATCTTTGACCTTCTAGAATATGGGGGAGATGTTGCAATGGCAATATTGAACTGGTGACCTTGAAGGAGCCCTATCATTAATCACTTAACTAATGATACTGGCCTTCTGTCTTTTATTACAAATTTAAGAGATTTATTTATTCCATCATATGACCCCCGTCCCCCCCTCTCTCTCTCTCTCTGAATTAGAATTTCATATTGAAAACAAGAATCCCATGATCAGGATCTTTACTTGAGTTGGAATGAAACCGCTATTGATAGAGTGCTTATGGTTGTTTTTGGGGGAAATATCCGTCGTTAGATTGTTCTAAGCCTGCAGCAGTCTGTTGCTAGATTATGCTGGAGAAGGTAGATAGAGGCAGAAGGCTTTACATGCCAGTACCTACAGCTATTAAAAAGGCCATTGTGGTAGCACTAATTAATCCTTTTTTTACCTGCTAGCAACCAGTAAATGCTTATGCAATTTCCCTAGTGCTTGAAATTGGCAAAACTTTTGACTTGGCTGATTGAAAATGGTCAGGCTGCTTTATTCAAACTTTCTTTTTGCCCCCTGTTGATATATATCAACCTCGTTGTGATTTATTGCTCGAAGATTTGTGTTGGAGTCGGATGGTTTAGCTATTGATTGCCACTGAAATTTTGAGTGTCCAAGCTGTTTGGGTAATGCTCGAAAAGATAATTTGAGGCTGTGGTTTGCTTTGTATCTTCCATATTTTTTGTCAGTCCTCTTTTACAAACTACAAAATTCTTACTTAGCATTGCATTTTTTGCAGATGTGGCTATGAGTTTTGCTACAATTGTGGTGCGGAGTGGAAGAATAAAAAAGCTACATGTTCTTGTCCGCTGTGGGATGAAGACAATATTTTGTATGATGATGACGGGATTTCTGATGATGAAAGCAATGAAGATGAGGAAAGTGAAGAATGGTATGGTGCCTCGGAGGAGGATAATGAGTCTGATTAATAACCATCCAAACAGTACCCGATTCTGGTTTTTTGTTCCCGGGAGTAGTTTTGTTCTAGAATCAGAAATTTTGTACAGTTACTAAATGCGTTCTTTTGCTCAAAAATTGTTCTCGGGAACATAATCAAAAGGAATCATTTCTGAATAGAATCTGTTCTCAGGAACAGAATCATTATCAAACGCGCCCTATGTGTCCATAACAGCATACTAATAATATTTATTCTCTTGTACTTGCCTTTTCCCCGACGGGATTTCATCTGTTCATAATGGCAAACCTTGACAAGTATAGTTATAGTTAGGTTGGACTTTTTCTGTTTTTTCATCTCTTTTGGTGGACAAATACATTGAAATAATGATCGGGCATATCAGTATGCAAGCATACAGATTGTAAAGAATGAATAAGTAAAGCAGGATGCTTTACTTGGCTTTGAAATGAATTCTGAGACGCAGAGCATCCCGGTGAGAAAATCAGCAGGGAAGATAAAAAGCTTGTGGAGCATGGAGAGAGAAGGATAAAAACGGAGAAGAGATTGATGATTTCTGAGATCTTGGAAACTTGCTGGTTCATGGAGAAAAACGGAGGACGGTTTCTTTTTGCTGGGCAAATGATGGCGGTGAAAGTTATTTTATATGAGAAGTTACAGAAAATATATTTATTTTACTTGCTTTCATATGAAAATCTAGTAAATTAGATAGGTCAAAAAAACAAAAAAAAAAAAAAAACAGTAAGTTACCGTAGAAATATCAGTTAATGAAAAGAGAAAGTTAGTTACTATAAAAGTAATTGATAGATCATTGTAAAAAAGGCTCTGAATAATTTTGAAAACATTTTTTTAAGTATAATCATTTGTATCGCTTACAAAAAATAAATGAATGAAAAATATTTTCAGCACTTATAAAAATATTAAGATATGGATTATTTTTTTTTTTTTTTTTTTTTGTTACTCATGAATCCCGCATGCCCGGCGGAGGAGGGTAAATCCTGGGGTCACACGTAAGCGGGAGGATTCACCACCCTCGACGTCACACTTAAGTCACCAAGCGACCGTGAGGGGATTCGAACTCCTCCCCTTGCGTTAGGGGAATAGAGCTCAAATCATCGCGGCCACTAAAGCGGTGGTAGATATGAATTATTGTTGATACTATAAATACTAATTATTTCAAGTTATATAGATATTTTTAGAAAAATATTATTTAAATAATTTATTTTGCGTGAAAAAGTATGGTTAGATGTGTAAGTATTTAAAGTTTTACTACTACTCTCATGTTCCTGGACTGAACCAAAGCCCAAATAATAACTAATTCACATATTATAAACATGCATCATGACGTAGATTCACAAGCATATCAAGAATCCACGTACTCACAAAGGCACTTACAAACTCTAACTAGCCGTGTCAATTTTCCTTCAACACTTACCCACTACAGTAATTAAGAGATCAACATGTTCAAAACAATGATAATTTACATGCACTTTCAAAACATATTATTTTAGTTTGTTCAAAGCAATGCAATACATAAGTTGTGACAATAATCACGTGTGCAATGAATAAAAATACATACTATGAGTTAACAGTCAGTTTACACTCAAATGCGTATAAATGAGCATATTAATCTTAGGATGCGCAAATACCAAATATTAGTTCACACATATACACAAGTAGGTATCTATTTTCTATTTATCACTTTGCATGATTCATCTTGACTCATTAGCCATCTCAACTAATAAGGCATCATCAACATCGCATAATGGGGGACAGAAACATAAACGCCTCTTTGTCATGCCTCTCAACTCATCCATTACAAGTGTGCTTACATCCGCATGTTGACAATATTTCATAATATTCACATGCTACTCAACATTTCGTGTATAAATCACAATTTCTTATTCTCTCAACCTTGTAGAAAAATGTCTCAAATGGTAGAATATTGACTTAATTCCATAGTCTAACATACATACTCATACAAGGGAGTTCACTCTTTAGCAAATAAGTTGCAGCAAAGGTTTTCATCACATGACATCATGCACATGCAAATCAATGTAATATAATAATTATCGTGTATATTTTAATAGCCACATCTACAAGTAACAAAGAAAAGTAATAAAAAAATGTTCTAAACCTATTACATTAGTAACTATTTGGTTATAAAACTTTTAATTAAACCAATTTAGTCTTAAACATTTTCACATTTGTACCAATTGAGTTTATCTTGCTTATTTAAGCTAAAAATTACAGATGCGGATGTCAGTTGTTTTATGTGGCATGGCTGACGTTAATGTAAATATTGTTTAATACATTTCTAAAAATTCTAAATTGTTGTTTTATTTTAATTTTTTATTTTCTACTCTTTTCCTAGTTTTTTTTTTTTTTTAACAAGGGGCGTCGAAGTTTGTTGGTTGTAGCAAAGGTGATTTTGCCCATGGCCCAAGAGACCATGGCACTTGCTCAAAAAAAAAAAAAAGAGACCATGGCCACTTTCACCTGCGTTCGACAAGGCTTTGGTGGGGTGGCCTCGCTATTGCCTTGCTTAGTTGTCTATGGTAGGGCTGTGCAAAATACCCGGGAACCGCCCGGACCGCCCGTAACCGGATCGGAACCGCCCGAAACCGGTGATTCTTGAGGGAACCGGTCCCGGTCCCGGTTCCCGGTTCCGTGGGCGGATCCGCCCGCCCGCCCGCCCACCCGAATCGGACAGAACTTTTTAATATTAAAAAAATTCTAAAAAAAAAAAAAAAACCCTAAGGCTGCGTTTGGTCGACCGGATAAAAACTATGATAGGATATGTTTTATCCTATCTCGTGTTTGGTAGCTGTCTAGGATGGGACAATGTCGAATATAGACCGGATAAAAAAATCCGAGGAGGGGGGGTGGGATAATGTCGGATAGGATTTCTCTTATCCAAAACATAAAACTCTACACTTTTTTTTTTTTTTTCTTTCGCCGTCGTTCACCCACAGACTGGTGAGTGATGTGAGAGAGAGAAAAGAGAGAGAAAAAAAAGAAGAAAGCATCCGTTCGTCTTCCCCCTCTGGTGCTCGTCACTCGTCCACGTCGGCCACTGCACCGATCGTTGTGTCGGAGCCTCCACCCGGCACCTGCATCGCCGCCCAACATCGCTCGCCATCGTGCCGAAGTCCCCCTCACCAGCGATGCCACTGCTCGCCGCTGCTCTTTGACGCGTCGACCCACCTCTGCTTGACGTTTGCTGGTCCGCGCCACAGCCGCCGCCGCAGCAACCCGAGCCAAGCTGCGCTCCCTGGAGTCCGCTGGCCGCCGCCGCAACCCGCGTTTCCATCGCTGCTCCTGTTCTGCCTGGTGATGCCGCTGCTACCCCTGCTTTGGCTGTGATCCGCCCAACCCAGCGACCAACGCCCCTGCCTGCAACGCTGCCACTGTTCTGCTTCGCCCACTCGACGCCGCCACCGCTCTTGCTCTAGGTGTGATTTGTTCAACCCAGCAATCGACGCTCTTGTCCCCGACGCTGCCAGATTTGCTCTGCCCACTCGAAGCCGCGACCCACCTCGATTGTGACCTCTAACCAACGTTTGCTCTGTTCCCCTTCGACGTCGGCCTCCACTGCAACCCGAGCCTTTGTCGGCCTGCTATTCCCCCTTGCCAGAGCCTCGACGCCGCCGCCGCCCCTCACCGAAATGCCAGGGTCGACGCAGTTTCACTTGCTGCACATACCGTGCATAAACCCCCATGTCAATTTTGACCCGGAGTTTGACAATGACGACGACCGATTGTGCTACAAGTATGAAATTGAGGATATCCGACCTTAAATCCGTAGTCCACCAAACAATAGATTGGATAGGATATGAGGATATCCGACTTTAAATCCGTAATTCACCAAACACTTGATGGGATATGAAGAAATCCATGGATTTCTTATCTTATCCTATCCAGTCCTATCCCGCTTAGAAATCCGGATGACCAAACGCAGCCTAAGTCTTCGATTCCTCAGCCTCAGACTCTCTCTGTCTTCGATTCCCGATTCTCTCTCTGTGTCTCTTCCTCAGTCTCTTCGTCTTCGATTCCTCCCCGAGCGTCGACGTCGCCAGCGTTGCTCCTCCTCTGCCGCTGTCCACCCCCTCGCGCCGGTCGCCACCCGCCACGACCGCTGCTCCTCCGCCTTTGCTAGTGTTGTCCGCCCCCTTGCTCAGTGTCTTTGTCTTCGATTCCTCCCCGAGTGTCGACGCCACCACCGCTGCTCCTCCGCCACTGCTGTCTGCCCCCTTGCGCCGGTCGCCACCCGCCACAGCCGCTGCTCCTCCACCTCTGCTGTCCATCTCGACCGAGCCCCCTTTTCCGTCACTCAACAAGGTACGATCATCATCTTCCAGCTTGCCTCTCGATTCCGCTTGCGAACTTGTACTTCAGTTCAATTACCCAATAGGTCGGAATGTAGTGAAGTTCGAGTCTTTGTTTTGGGAATCAATCGATGTTCATCTTGGTGCTTTGTCTTCAACGGTGCTCATGCTTGAATTTGCAGAATCCTAGGTTGTTTTTCCCTTTTGCTGTGTTTTTAGATTTTTCCTCCTCTTGTGTCTTTCAATGTTCTTTGTGGCGACGGTGTCTTTCTAGCCTGTGACTTAAATTTTTCTTCATGGTTTGGCGCAGATTTACGCGATGCTAGTGTTTGACATGATAGAGACTGTATTAGTGAAAATATTGCACTTCAAGCCAATTGGAATGCTTCGTTTCGTGGCTCGCAATGTCTACGTGGGTGCTTGCTTGGATATTTTGGTCTAGGTCATGACGTTTGTAAGTTCGATCCTGCTTTTCCTTTCTTTCCTTTTTGTCGATATTATTGATGTCCCATTGGCATCGCAGCGTTCACAATGTTCATCGCCATCACTTTCCCATTCTTCGGTAGCCTTCTTTCGTTTTTCGGAGGATTTGCTTTTGCCCTGATGACATACTTTGTAAGCAACCTCCTACTAATATAATGATTTGAAATTTGCCATTGTAAAAGTTGGTTTATTGAAATGCTTGGCTGAACTTTCTGGTTCAGATGAAATCCTAATGTCTCTTCTCCTTTCTCCTTTTTTTTTAGCTTCCATGCATAATGTGGCTAGCAATCTACAAGCCGAGGAAGTTTAGCCTATCCTGGTGGTCAAACTGGGTATGTTACGCTCGTTCTCCTTCTATGGTAACACATCCTCAATCAAGCCTCGTGTTCGTTATTCAGTTCATCTGATATGGGTTTTGCTTATTCCAAGTTTGCATCATACTCGGGCTTTTGTTGATGACCTTAGCACCCATGGGAGGACTCCGGCAAATCATCCTCCAGGCCAAGCAATACAAATTCTACTCTTAGACTCGCATGAAAGTGACTCCAGTTTTTCTGTGAGGCAGACTAATTCAAATTTCAGATGCTCACCAAGAAAGATCATAACCCATGGTGGGCAAGACTAAATGTTCAAGCAGGAATACGTTTGGCAATCGTTGATCGAGTCTAGTAGGTTATTCATGAAGTATTAAGTACATCATTTATCTGTGATGGGCAATTTGTGACCGAGGAACTAGGGAAGGAGAAAACACACTCAAACCCAACTTCTCTATGCTTTTGTTCATCATGAATTATGATTGGGATCGGCGTGTTGAATGCGCAAATGAGCGGTGATCCTGGGATCTCTGCATTCCCAGAGGAAGATAATATATTCTACAGGAAAGGAACGATCACCGGAAGCAAAGACACGGTGTTTGAACTTTGAAGGGACGGAGCACAAGCTCGCCTTTGAACACCCAAGCAGCACAACTATGGAGCAATTAGGAGGGTTAGCTTCTTTTCTCTGTCTAGTCTGCCTTTGCGCTATGAAGAATCATGCGCAATCCAGTTCTCAGATGGACTTTTTCTTGATCGGATCTGTCTCTCTCTCGTGCAGAGTATACGAAGATGTTTGGCGACGAAGGTTCTCTCTACAAATCATTTTCCTAATGCAGATTTCTGTGTATTGTCGGTATTCGTCATGCTTAATAGCAGTAGCTCTAGAAACTGGAAAATCATAAACTAGAAGTTCTATTAGAGAGTGTTGACCGCTCATTTTCAGTTAAACTCATCACACGGTTCACACCCCATACTCTCTCTCTCTCTCTCTCACATTGTGTACATTGAGATCGGTTCCATGGATCCATCCGGGAACCGGACCAGACTGGTTCGGTTCCCGGATGGATCCATGTAACATACGGGTGGATCCTGGTTCCAATTTTTCGGAACCGGTCCTTAGCGGGCGGTTCCCGGTTTTAGGTTGGGAACCGCCTGCCCGGACCAAGCATACCCCTAGTCTGCGACCACCTGTAAGAGCTGCTCTGGAGATGGAGGTGAGATCCAAGTGAGGAGCGAGAAGGTGAAGAGGAAAAAGGGGAAGGCATGGGACTTCTTAAATGGACGAGGGACTTGGGCGAGAAGGCGCTACTCTAGGCCTATGTAGCGAGGGATGCTTGCGCACTTTCCAGGCTGATGGTGGGCCAGCTGTCCCGAAGTACGAAGGCTCTTCAGATTCGCCATTGATGGCCCTAGACCGCATTCAATCTCGCGGTGATTTATGACATGTTAGATAACGTTTTTATTTTTAAAAATAATTTCTTTTTTCGAAAATATTTTTTTTTTATTTCAGGGAACAGTTTTTAAGAATTTTAAAACATTTAGTAATTATATAAAATTTCTGTTCTTGGAACAGAAATATATTTGGTACACCCCAAATATTTTTGCGATTTAAAATTTCTTTTAATTTATTAATAATTTTATTGCATTTTTTCTTTTCTTTTTCTTCTCTTCCCTCTTAGCTGGCTGCTGACCTTGGTCATTGTCGATCGACAACTAGTCGGACGACGACCAGCGAGGTCACCGCCTCGGGGGAACCTCGCCGTGGTGGCTAGGCCAGTCGAGTCTTGCTTGGCCACTACGAGGTTGGCCTCGCCCACCCAAGCGATGCCGACTACCTTGCTCAATCACCATGAGGTTAGCCTCGCCTAGGCAACACCAACCCTAGTGACACCGACCTCGCGGTGGTTGGGCGAGACTTGGGGGCCCCCGCCTAGCCACAGCGAGACTCCCCCGAGCCACGCCAGTGCCTGACAAGGCTCCGGCGAGGTCGTCAGACCTCATCTGGTTGGTGACCAACTGAGGAAAGAAGAGAGGAAGAAAAAAAAAAAAAAAAAGAGGAAGAAAAGAATAGAAAAAAACTCGTTTCTTGTTTTTTTTTTTAATTGTTCCTAAGAGCAAGAAACAATTTTGTTTATGTTTTTATTTTTGTTTTTTATTTCTGTTTCGAATATATTCTTGGGAACAACTTGTTTTCTGGAGCAAAAAAAATTATCAAATATGTTTCTGTTCTATTTCTATTTCAGAGAATAAAAGAACAGAAACATGTGTTTTTGAAAGCGTTACCAAACCCTCCCTTAATAACTGGTGTGAGGCTGCAAGTAAAGGAAGGAGAAGAAGTGGCTTTTTTCTTGAAGGAGGAGAAGCTCTTTACATCTCTAGTTGCCCAACTCATACGCATGGCCGGCTGTGCCTCGCTTAAACTTGGGTGAGTCCATGGAGGATTGCCGGAGCTCTCGGAAAAAACAAAAAGGAAGAAAAGAAAAGACTAATAAAAATTCAAAAATTTAAAAATAAATTCATTAAAAAATATCAACATTAGCTCCAACCTGTCATGTGGTATTCATGCCTCATTTCGTCAACTAGTAAGTTGTCGAAAATAGAAATAGTAAGAGTAAATAGTTAGGAAGACTTGCAAATAGTAAACAGAATTTATTTAAAAGAATAAAAATATATATATATATTATTAAAAAGAGAGACACGAAATCGGGCCAGGCCCAGGAAGATTCGCTGACTCGGCTCAAGTTTGAAGCTCTTTCGCCGGAGCCCGTCTTCACCGCCAGTGCACCGAGGCCGAGAGCCGTGGAGCTTTCGCCGGCCGATGGTTATCAACAATCCGCGGAACAGAAGGAAATTATTTTTCTTCCATTTCGCGGTTAAGAAGCGTGAAGAAGATGTCGATTCTCGTTCAAAGTGATTCCATCAAATCGGTATTCCTCCCCTGTCTTGCGCTACCTTGAACGAACTACAGTGCTGAGTTGCTTAACACTGCTCGTGTGTAACCGGGAGCCAAAGTCTTTCTTGGATGATTTGCAATGATATTGTCGTTCTACTGTCGACTCTGGATGGAAAATAAAATATTTTCGATTCCGGAGCTAGGTTCAACACTCGTGGTGCTCACTGCCCGTTCGACAGAGTGACTGAGCCAAGTCTGTATACATTTACCTCCTTTTTTTTTTTTTTTTTTTGATGTCCCCGTGGCTGCATACGTTGTTCTCCTTTTTTGTGTTTTCTTCAGTGCCCTTGTGATGTTTTGTCATGGCTAATATGGGCGAGGGAATGGACCGAAGACTCTTTGATAATGCTGAATTCTTGCGATGCTTGACCCGGTTTTTGTTGGTATGTTCCATTCGACATGTTACGCATCATTGTGGAGTCATAGGTAAGAACTGATAGCGGTCGGAGGCGATGGTCCGGCGTGGCCGAGGAGGAGACTTTGTCGGAGACAGCCAGCGGCCGGCGATGATGGACGATGCCATGGAGGTCCGGTTCGAGAGCTTGGGGGTTGGTTCGGCTTGAATGGAATCTGGGCCTAGGCTTTAGTTTAATACTTAGGGGTTCAGGCTAGGTGAAAGAAGAAGAACCCATTGGGCTTGGGAAGGTTGAGCTCGGTCATGACCGTAGCCCACCCTGGGGCAAAGCCCGGGTCCAGCCCTGTTGGGACTTGGTGCGACGGCCCGACCCGGGTCCGGTATTATTTTCTTTTTTAAATAATAAAATGTTCTCATTAATACAAAAAAAAGCATTAAAAAATGCAGATGGTATTAAAAATTCGGAAAATTTTTGGAAAGGATGTTTTTGATTAGTTTTATTATATTTTTAATGTTAATATTAGTTTAGAATTAGTGTTGGATTTTCCTAGATTTTTTTTTTTTTTGAACAGAGTCGGATTTTCCTAGATTAGAAAGTACATAGTTTGGGGATTTTGATAATTAAGGATTAGTGTAATCTTAGAAAAATAATAAAAAAGGTGACACTTTGGATAAAAATTAGACTTCCAAATTGAACAAGCTTGTAAAGTTTTACCATGGGGCGTTAGTTGTTCTCGGAGACGAATGTTAAGTTGTTATGTATATATTATTTCGATTATATTTTTGAGTGTTGCTTTCAATACATTGATAATTGGGGATTCTGATAATTAAGGATTAGTGTAGTCTTAGAAAAATAATAAAAAAGGCGACACTTTGGATAAAAATTAGACTTCCAAATTGAACAAGCTTGTAAAGTTTTACCATAGGGCGTTATTTGTTCTCGGAGACGAATGTTAAGTTCTTATGTATATATTATTTCGATTATATTTTTGAGTGTTGCTTTCAATACATTGATTATTGTTTTCCTTTTAGCACGACTAGCATAAATCATAAGATCGTGATAAAACCCAAAAAACATTGCACGAACACTTGGTGGGTGAGAACTTTATGACTCATAATATTGGTAAAGAGACTACATAGACACTTTAGTGGTTAAATGATCAAACTAGATACCAAAATGGCATTAGTTAAATAACTAGTACAATCAAGTTTCTAATCCTAGATCTATAGTTGCATAGGAAATGAGATATACTTTCATAACTCTCTAAAAAGTCAGTGATGAATGCCCTAACATTGTGAGAGGGTAAGATTTTGGGAGAATTCATGACGACTGAGGATCATTGGTCCATCATTGGCATTACCTCTAACCTTATTTTAAGGGTAAGTCATGGTAATTTTCTGCCTAAATTAGCCAGATTGACTAAATTAATACTAATATGAAAATGTTCAAAACTAAATTTGTCTAATTAAAAAATTTATAATTGAATTGGTATTGATATAATATGTTAAGAACTCAAATGGTACTTTTTTTCCAAATAACATATGGCAATTTTGTATCAGCAATAGAAATCAAATACCCATTTATCATCATTTGCAAACCCCACAAACTTTAATTCATGACACTTATGATTTAGTAAATAGTGTCATCACATGCAAATCATTACTATGTGACAATTGCCCTGTGATTATAATGTAAAAGTTTTTCTAATATGGACTACATTAATTAATATTGTAATTTACCGTTTTTACGATTACTGTAAAACGCAGTTAGTCTAAGGTGAGATAGAAGGTTTATTAATTAGTTTAATATGGGGCTAACTAATATGTGCCGAATTAAGATTGGCCTATAATGAGGGGGCCTGGTTGGAAACTCTATTATAGTGCTAAAGTCTCTCCTCTACCCTTAATTCCCACATGTATCTATGAGGAGCGTTAACCTAATGCTAAAGGGTAATGGGCTGTCTCATTAAGCCAACAATACAGAGGGCAATAGAGAAGAATGACTTGCGTGTGGATTATTGCTTTTTCAGTTCCACATCAAAAACGATGGATCACAACATAAATGCGTTAATCTTTTTACTCAATTATGTATATTATTGTTCTGGTTATGGAGATATTAAGATTGCGCAATTTGCATCCAACATATAATGCAAATAATATTATCGTAATTTGTTGTAATTTCTCATATCAATAGTGACAACCAAACATCAAGCTATTATCACTATCAATGTGTAGACTCTTATTTATAAAGTAATTCAACCAAGAGTCTGGAGCATCTTCACATCACATGAAGTTATGATTTTTCTGTCAAGTTGCCAGTAAACAACTATGACTACCTAGCTGTAATATCTATAAAATATGGAGGGTCAACATGCAATAGAAGTGACGCTGTACTGGGTACTACTCGTAAGCAAACATTATAATATTTAGTCAACACGCGATAAACCAATAATGGATAGGCACCGGCTTAATAAAATACGCTCTTGTTAGTTTTCGTTGTCTTCGTCCCAATGGCATATTTATAATTTCAGCAGGAATCGAGGCAATTTTGCGAAAACTCGCCGTGCATTGTCCGGGCCCCAAAACTAGAAATTCAAACTAGAACAGACTAAAACGAGAGAAAGAGAGAGAGAGAGCAGGATGAGCAGCTGCCGCTCTACGGCGGCGCGAGGCGAGATCAATGATCGTGCCGCGGTGTCCCGGTGGGACGGTGAGTCGGCGACTGAGAACGATAGACGGCGAGGCTGAGAGCGTTGCGTCCGGGGATCGGGCGGAAGTCGGGCCGGCCCAGGAGAAGAAGTCGGGCCCGGTCCGGCCTTCTCGGGCCCGCCGAAAGGCCCGAAGTGTTGGGCCGGCCGGGTCTGTGCTTTCGGGCATTCTCTCTCTTTCTCATGGGCACACCCCTAGCAGGAAGCTCAGAAGCCGTCGTCGGCGCAGGAGAAGGTGCCGGACGCGAAGATCGGGAGGCCACCTCACGTATCGCCATGTGTGAGATGGCGACGACACCGTAGCACCGTCTCTCTCGCTCTCTCTTCTCTCTCTACTTCGGCGGTTTTTTCTAGACGCGCGACTTGGATGTCGGCGACGCAGAGGATACTCTGTTCCCTCAACCCGACGCTCCTCTGCCGTTCTCCTCTGCCGGCGGCGCTGCTGTCCAGAACCTTCCCCTCGCATCGCTCCCTCGCCTTCGTCCCTTCCTCCTCCTGCGCCCGTCATCGCCGCTCCGTCATGCCGCCTCGCTATCAGGTTCGTCTCCTGCCCCGCCGCCCCCGGCGTCATTCCGCGCGGATGAACTTATGGTTCGGATGATCGACGAGCGCTTCCTTTCGCGCGCTTCCGATTCCCTTCTTCTAGCGTTCGCGCGATATTGGATCCGCGATCGTCAGCTTCCTTTTGCTCTTTTATTTTTTTGCGAGTTGAAAAGAGAAATGGAGTGATTCGCTTGTTGCCGGCATTACGGATTCAGAGAAATGTTTTCGTTTGGACGTGTTCGTGCAGAGAAAGGGTGGGCGTGGAGAGCAGAAGTGGAAAGGGAAGAGCCCTTCCATGACAGCTGCTCCAGAAAGGAATATCGCATCGACTGTCGAGGCTGTTGCCAGCAGACTCGGAGAGTTAAATGTTGCTGCGGAGTCGGGTGGCGATGTTCATCCTTCCGAATCGGGCGGCGGCGCCCAATCGGCGAGCCATCGTGGTCCTTTCCAAGGCGGGAAAGCAATCTGGAAGCCCAGAGCCTATGGAACGGCTACTGGATCCTTGGAGAACGACACCGAAAGTAAGACTGCGGATAAAGGAGCGGCGGAGGCGCAAGGGAATAGCTCTGGCTTGAGTGTGGCGCAAGAAATCTCCCCGGGTTTGAGTAAGTTATTCAGGACAAATTATTTGGAAGGCTTCTCCGTGGATAACTCTACGTATACAAGCGCCCAAATTAGAGCTACCTTCTATCCCAAGTTCGAAAATGAGAAGTCCGATCAGGAGGTATTCTTTTCTCACATCAGTCCCTTGTTATTTTGCTTTATCAGGATGTATGCTCCGTTCAGTTTTTAAGGGTGCTACTAGTTCGTGATAAGTTATCTAGCACATAAGAACGTCTATAACAGTTTCCTGCTCCTTTAGGTGCGTAACCTTTATTAATGGAAACCGAGTTTTGACTTTTTATTTTTTTATCTATTCACGTGTTTTCATTTTTTCAGATTAGGACAAGGATGATTGAGATGGTGTCAAAAGGCCTGGCAACATTAGAGGTACCCTGCCTTCCTAGCTCCATGCTTTCTCCTAGTAGGAATACATGTTTGCATTCGGCAAAGAGTGTTAACTTATATTTCCCAGATATTTGATGAAGCTCATAGCTTGTCGATGTTTCCCTGTTGCATAAGCTGAAATAAGTAATCTTTTTTAGATAACTGCTGAGTGAGGCAGATGATGTTGTTTTTTGACCCGGGTTAAGTTACACCCATGCAGGTTTCCCTCAAGCATTCAGGTTCTCTCTTCATGTATGCCGGTCATGAGGGTGGAGCATATGCCAAGAACAGCTTTGGAAATATGTAAGCTGAAAAGCTTTCGATAACTGTGGCACATTGAATCGAGTACTTAATAGATGTTCCTGTTGTAGATACACTGCTGTGGGAGTTTTTGTTCTTGGACGCATGTTTCGGGAGTCTTGGGGTGTGGAAGCAGGAAAAAAACAAGCTGAGTTCAATGCCTTTCTGGAGGTGCGTGGGTATTTCACACTAACGTTAGATGTCAATATCATTTCATTTCTCCTTGATGTTCAACCAATATTTAGAAGAATATCTGGAATTCCAAATTTTAAGTCTCTTCCCATGTAATATCCATGGAAACATAAAAAATCAGTTTACATCTTTATTACCATGTTTTTGGGATATAATTCATTGATTGATTTGAAGTCTTTTTCCCCTCACGGTTTCTTTTTGCGGGTATTTTCTATCCAATTGGGCTGCTTGGAACTTAATCTTCAGGTCAAGCTTTTGTAGTGGCTAGTCCCTAGACCTTAAACTTGCGTAAGTGAGAGAAAGAAGTGTTAGAGATTCAAGTGGGGGGGTCTTTTATTTTTAATTTGGTGCTTATACTTTTAAGTCTTGATAATTTGACTTTCTTTTATTTTATAATGAAAATTTCAAATCTTCAAGAACTTAATTCATTTTTGTGAATATTATATAGTTTAAATTTACAATAATATTTTCATTTTGGTGGAACCTCATTAGTAGTTGAGAAGTTGAAACAAATGGACCCAAATATGGAAATTATTCAACTCTCTCTCTCTCTCTCTCTCAAGCGCACTCGCGCTACTGCGTACACTACAAATGCAGTCATGTGCATGTGGACATATGTAAAATGAAATACTTTGCTAGTGTAAACAAGCTACCACTCAAGTTCGTGAGTATCCTGTAATATGGAAATTAGGATTCCGACCATGCCGGAAATTTCCAGTTAGCAATGTTCACTGCTGTTCACATCATTGGCACATGATGTTTGTAGTTAAAATTTTTTATAGTATGCTTTACCTTTTCCAACAACTTTATCTTTGATAATTCCAGGAAAAGAGGATGTGTATTTCTATGGAGCTGGTAACAGCTGTTTTGGGTGACCATGGGCAGCGACCCCGAGAAGATTACGGTATCATTTTTACTTATTTTCTACTTTGAGGTTCTTTGTTTGGAAGTATGCGTTCTGTATTTGAATCTATAAAAATTTGTTACTGAATACATGGTTGATTGATTGTATGTGTGTTTTCTTATTTCTACTATGAGTGTCCTTCTGTTCTTGGAGTCATACAATGAGTTGGGGCTGGAAAACTTTTACTTTTTCTTGTGGTTATGGTTGATGTTTAGAGATTGACTGCCCATGGGTCATACTTTCCATCATCTGCCGTTGCTATAGTCTCAAATCTTATCGAAAAGTTCAATTTCATGTTTTTCTGTTACATCATGCCTCCATAAATATGTTGATCATTGTATGAAAGTAGCGTTCGCAAGGATAGCTCTTTTAGATAGAATATTAAGTATACACATCCATTTCTAGTGATAGAATTCTCCAAAAGAAATGGTTAAGCAAGAGTTGTTTTTTCTTACCGTTTAATTGTTAAGAACTTGACTTCATATCGGCTAGTTTGCTTGATCTGTACCTTATATCACTTGTTAATAAAGCCCCTTCCTGATAATGTTAGTCTCTCATTACTGTTTCTTACACAGATGAAGAAGTTTGTTTTGGTCATTATGTCAATTCTCAACACTTATCGATGTAGAAAAGTATGAAAAGTTGATTATTTTGTCAAACCATTCTTGTTACTTCAACAGTTGTAGTTACTGCGGTCACTGAATTGGGAAGTGGCAAGCCTAAATTCTACTCCACTCCTGAAATTATTGCTTTTTGTCGAAAATGGCGTCTCCCTACCAACCATATATGGTTGTTCTCAACAAGGTATGTTCACATAACTAATTTGCACGAGCCATCCCTTTTGATTAATTATTAGACAGTATGGATTTATCGATTGAAGAAATTATCCTACCTTCTACAGGTACTATCTTCTTGCCTGTTTGATTTTAGTAATAATTTGCACTCAGTAATAGGTTTTTAGGAAAAACTACATCATCTTGTATGGAGTGAAATGACTGTTTTGCGCCATTGTTTAAACTATTTGAAAATGGGATAACAATGAATGTTGGCATATTCTTTAACACTCCCCTTTGCTTGTAAGATGGACCCTACACAGGAGAGATAGGATATGCCACTAGATAGCTATAGACTAGAACACATGGATAACAGTAGGAGGGAGTGCGAGATTTAAACTCTTGCTGTGAGCTTCATATCATGTGAAATGTCCTTTTCTTCCTAAAAGTTTATCCTGTGTGGAGATAAGTTCACAATGTATATCTGGAATATTTCTTTATGTATCGCATCATTTTATGCATGTTAAAAGATTTGCACATGCTAACAGTTGTTACACAGCCTTGTTGTTATTATAAATAAATAGACATCTTATCATTGTAGCAGTGGTGTTTGACTTGGAGAAGGACGGCTATCTAATTAATAAGCAAGCCATACTTATGCTTAATGGATTTTCTTTGGCTATACTCAATATACAGTACAAAAAGGCTTTTGGGGATGAATTTGGAGTTTTTTATGTGGTACTTAAACTGAATCAGTTTGTGTACTGATGAGGTAAAAGTTATATAAATAACTGTGGGCGAGTATTCTGACAGCAGACTCTTCAAAGAAGAGTGTTCACCTTGTAGATAGATGGAGTGTAAGTGGACACCTGAGGTAGTTGACCGTATGTGAAGTCATCGTCCTGGACTGAGACAAGCTCAGGTTTTTAGGTATTCATTGGTCTGAAGCTTCTCCTGTGAGGGAAGAGCTCTGCTCTTAAAGGAGTTTGTTTTGTAAACAACAAAGACAAAAGATCTATTCTTTTTCTCTAGCAATTTTTTGGCTTATTTTGAGGGGGAAGTTCTTGAAGGCTTTTGAAAGTGTAATTCTTTTGATGTAAAAAGTAATTAGGGGCTGTCATTTTGGGTTCTTATGGCTACTGAACAAACCACTGGATGATTTTTGGGACTTTCAACATTCACCTTTTCCCTAATTTTTTTTTTTTTCTAAAGGCAGTGGTACCCCTTGGATCTTATAAATTTTTTTTATTTAGTTTTTGAAAAAGAAACATTGTGGATAATTTGAAACATGTCAACACAGAAGTTAAGGCCTACTCCCTAGGATAAGTGTACTACTTTCGAACAAAAGTGTCTTGATAATATTAGGGGGAATTGCTTCTTATAGTGGAGAATTTGTAATGCTGGACCATTTGATGGCTAACATGCATCTTACGGCTTATAGGATTCATTTGATTAAACTTTACTTCAGGCAGAATGAATTGTGAACTTACTATTTGATTGGATTAGTGAACTTATGAAACAAGTAAAAGAAAATGATGCAGAAGAAATCAGCTAGAAAAATAAAAAATACATTTAAGTTGAAATTAGACAAAAAGTACATAGTTAAAGAAATTGAGTTCCAAATTTTTCATTCAATGACTTTTGTAGGTAGACTAGACTAATTTGTGATTCTTCAGCTTCTTCTCTCTTCTGCTTTTGATTGGTTGTCCAAAGCTATAAATTCAAGCATCCCTTCTCATAAGTGCTTGTGTGCTAATTTGGGTTGCCAACAAATTTTATTTCTATTTTAGGAAAGCAGTGACATCCTTTTTCGCTGCCTATGATGCGTTATGTGAAGAAGGAACAGCAACACCTGTATGTAAGGCTCTTGATGAAATTGCAGATATTTCTGTACCAGGTAAATTGCTGAAGAGCAGGTTGATGTTTCTATTGTAAATGATTTAAGCTTCATCACTCTTGGTACAGCAGAGCTTTTATCACCTACTTTTCTTTTTCTTTTTTCTTTTTTTTTGGGGGGGGGTGTGATTGCAGAAGAAATTATATATCTTGGACTTCTAATGTTATAATTGCCCTTTTATCATAGAACATTCATTGGCATCCTAAAATTCAATCACTCCGGTTGATGTGTTTCTCGTTGGGGAACTCTTGGTGACTTGGAATTTCTTTGCAGGATCAAAAGATCATATCAATGTGCAAGGTGAAATCTTAGAGGGTCTTGTGGCTCGAATTGTAAGCCCCGATAGTTCAAAACATCTGGAACAAGTCTTGAAGGACTTCCCTCCTCCACCTAATGAAGGAGGTACTCAATCTTGTTCTCTTGACATATTATTGTAAGTTGCAGTCACATTAGTTCGAATTATATCCAAATACAGTCCTTTTCAGTTGTTGAAGTCAACAGAATACTGCCTAATTTCAATAACATTCTCAGTTTATTTTTATTTTGCTTCTTATGTCAGATCATCTTGATCTGGGACCCAGCCTTAGAGAAATTTGTGCGGCAAATAGGACAGATGAGAAACAGGTCAGATTGAATTTGTCCAAGTAGTAGTATACTCTATGCCTAATGTTCCTGAGATACTGTTGCTTAGGCGACATTGATGATATGAACAGCTTGATGATTTTTTATTTTATTTTACTATCCAAATTTAATTGCAGCAAATGAAAGCACTCCTTAAGGGTGTGGGCACCTCCTTTTGTCCTGACCATTCAGACTGGCTTGGGAATGAAACAGGCGATAACCATTCAAGAAATGCAGACCGATCCGTTGTGGCAAAATTTTTGCAATCACGGCCTGCTGACTACTCTACCACCAAGCTGCAGGTGAAATTCTGCGGTCAGATGAGATGTCTCTGCAGCAAAATTCTGCTTGCAATGTAGGATTTTGCTTTCTTGTTTGATGAAACTTAATTCTTCTGTCGAACCAGGAAATGATTCGTTTAATGAAAGAAAGACGCTATCCGGCTGCATTTAAATGCTATCACAATTTCCACAAAATCAACTCTATATCAAGTGAAAATCTTTTCTACAAGATGGTTATTCATGTTCACAGCGATTCAGTTTTCCGCAGATACCAGAAAGAGATGAGGTCAAGTTCAAGCCTACCTTCCTTCTCTTGGTTAATGGATTTTATTTATAATTTGTATGTGTAATAGTGTGAATAAATGATCTTCAGGTCCAAGCCTGGATTGTGGCCTCTATATAGAGGTAAGAACATGCTATTTCAATACACGCATTTCCTTTCTTGTTTTACCATACATCCTAATTCATGAATATTATACCCTAGAAACATCTGTCGACAAGAGGTTAATCTTGAATTCTGCAATATCTGTTCTGCAATATCTTGCAGGGTTTTTTGTCGACATCAATTTATTCAAGGCAAATAAGGAACGAGCTGCTGAAATTGCAAATAGCAATCTGGATATCGTAGAAAATACTAATGGTACTGCTGCATCCCCAAAGGATAGTTTGGCGGATGATGATGCAAACTTAATGATAAAACTGAAATTTCTAACCTATAAGGTAGGCATTGTCCTTGCACAAGTCTATTGAAAATTGTCTTTACCTTTAGTTGTAGCTGGTTGCAAATCAAAATGGTTAGTTATGTTAAGGTAGCTTTCAAGAGTAGTTGAGGAAAGTGTGTTGGCTTTGATTTTTTCCCCTAGTTTGCATTTCTTTCCATATGGGAAACATATAAAAAAATGGTAATGTGCAAGTCCCCTATGTGCAAGGTTAGGGGAGCATATAAACTTATGATATGCCAGCAGATAGCCTATAATCCTAGTCGAAATTTTCTAGTAGATGTCCCCCAGCTTCAATGGGGCAATGATCTTTATTCTGACTCACCAATATGCCTCCAAGTTTCATCTCTATACCAAGTGGTACCCTCTATCAATTTACTTCTACAACTTAGTCTGTTGCTGAAGCAATCAATATTTAGTGGCATCCTGTACCTTCACATTTAGAAAGCTGCTCTGAGTTGCGGGGGTGGCAAGATTGAGCTATATCAGGTGAATTTGGTCTACTTTAGCACTTCTCAAACTCAGAATTGGCTTTCCGACCAAAAAAAAAAAAACTCAGAATTGGCTTGATGGTCAGGACTTGTTACTCAGTTGAGTTATATGGGGCTTGACTCAACAAGTTTCTGTACATGCTTAAGCTCAACTAAACTCAGATGCATTATCCAAAAATAAATTAGGCCCCGTTTGTTTAATTGTGCTTCTATTCCTCGGAACAAAAATTTCTGTTCTTTTGTTCTGGGGAACAAAAAAAGAACATAAATGCGTTTGTTTACACTTGTGTTCCCGAGAACAAAAAATCTATTTTTTTGTTCTTGGGAATAGATTTGGAACAGAAATAAGAAGTAGAAAAAACTTGTTTCATGCTCCCGGGAATAATTTCAAGAAACACTTTTTTTTGGCCTTTTTCTTCTTCTTTCTTCTTCTTTTTTTTTCCTTTCTTCCTTTTTCTTTGGCCGGTCGCTGGCCTTGCCATGGCCGGCGGCGTTGCCCAGCCACAGCGAGGCCGAGCTCGCCCAACCACCGGTGGCGACCGCCAGGTCGGCAAGGACGCCAGTTGGCGCGAGGTCGAGCTCGCCTAGATCTAGCGAGGCCGAGCCTCACCAGTGGCTAGGCGACGCCGCCGGCCCTCGTCGGCTGGTCGCCGACCATGGCCAAAGCTGGCGACCGGCGCGAAAAAAAAAAAAAAAAAAAAAAAAAAAAAAAAAAAAGAAAATAAAAATATTAAAAAATTAAAAGAAACAAAAAAATTATATAAGTTTACCAAACGTGTTTCTATTTTTTTCTATTCCGAGAACAAAAATTTTGTGCAATCACCAAACGCATTCTTCTGTTAAAAATTTTTTCCCCGTTCTATTTCTGTTCCTGGGAATAATTTTTTAACAGAAACGTTACCAAATGTGCTCTTATACTCTATCCCCAAGTTGACCAGAAACAGTGAACTCGAACTTGGATATCAATGTACGCAGAATAAAAATAAGATTACGCCTATATGCTTGGTCATTATGAAACACTAATATTTTTTAAACTCAACTAGGAGTGCAATGAGGCTTGAATTTGATTAAGTTCAACACTCTACTGACTCCAACTTGATGTTTAGACCAACTTCTATGCTGCAATAGAGGATATAGTTGACATTGCTGAATTCGCCAATTTTATGAGATTGTGAAGTCCAATGCTCTCATATTTTTTCTCTGGTTTCGAGTTGAGTTTTTGCTTTGATAAAAACAAAAACATTTTATACACTATTATGTGGACAAGCTATAAATTTTCAGAGTCAATTGTGTATTGAATTCAAAATTCTTAGGTGGTTTTGAACTTCTACTGGGGCCATAATTTCAATATTGCATTCCTATCAAAATAAGTTTTGGCTTAATTATGGAAATGGAGATTGATGATTATCTGTTGCCTATGCACAGTGATGGAGATGTAATCTGATATGCAAATAGCTGAAATACAATCTCACACATCATTCCGAATTTTTTCTGCAGCTCCGGACATTTTTGATTCGCAATGGTTTGTCCATACTTTTTAAGCAGGGTCCAGCTGCATATAAGACCTACTACCAAAGGTAAGTGCAGCATTCTTGAATAATGGTGTCTTGAAGCTTGCGACATGGCTAGATAGCTAATGCGCATTTGACAAATTGCATTCATTTGATTATAATATGATTGTGGATGTTGATATATCAAGTGATTATTTATCAGTATGATAAGCACCATGTAATAGGGTGCAATTCTATTAAAGTGTCGTCCCAGTGAGCTAGAGTATTGCTGGTATCAAGCACATGTTTCTGTTATGATCAAATCATTGAGTAAGAGACTTAAACAATTGATTTTTGTTCAAGCATGTTTACCAAATAATGTCCTATTTTGACACTACAGACAGATGACGATATGGGGTACTTCACCTGGAAAACAGAGACAACTCAGCAAGATGTTAGATGAATGGTAACTTTCTCAGCAACTCTTTTTAGGATCTCTTTGATTTGGATTTCTCACATCTAGTGATCTTCAGGGCCGTTTATATCCGAAGGAAGTGTGGAAATAAACAGTTATCATCATCGACATACCTCAGTGAGGCTGAACTGTATCTAGAACAGTATGCAAAGCGCAGTCCGGAGAATCAAGCTTTAATAGGATCTGCTGGAAATTTAGTGAGGGCCGAAGATTTTCTTGCCATTATTGAAGGAGGCAGGGATGAAGAAGGTGATCTGGAAACTGATCGAGAAGTAGCACCCCCAAGTTCCACTCCCTCTGCCAGAGACTCCATTTTGAAGGATCGTGGTCTAATTGTATTTTTTCCAGGTGTGTTTGTCTTTGCTGCTTTTGTGTGTGTGGATATGGGTTGGGTTTTTTTTTTTTTTTTTTTTTTTTTTTTTTTTGGGGGGGCGGGGGTGGTTTGAAAGAGAGAGAGGTCCTCATGATATTGTTTAAATTCTTAAATAATCTGCCAATAACGGTTCAATGGTTTCTTTAAATATTTAGAACAGGTATTCCTTCTTTCAACTGAAGATAACTCTGCTCTCTACAATTGTCGTGGTCTTTGGGCTGCATGAAGTGCCTTTTGAGCTAGAACTGTCTTTTCTTGTTGATGTGTGTGTAGTCACTTGAGTGGCATTTTGCTCCCGTTGGTAATTATATCAGCTATTTTGAAAGAATCTTGCGAAGTCTTTCGAAGAATCCTCCACAACAAGAATTTTAGGTACTTCGTCCACACAACAGCTGAATTGAGTCTGCAGCCAGTTATACATCTATTGTTCCGTGTTCATTTGAGAATGGGTTTGCAGAACTATTTTGTGTTTATCTTAATAACAATACATCATTCTTCTTTGTTAAGGCATAGTATCATGGCAAAAGCATGCTGCTTTAGTACTAAATTTTATAAATGTTAGCCTCTTTAACAATCAGATTCGATCTATCTCAGACTCTGAGTTCTCACAAGTTTCTTATATGTCCAGTTTTTGCAAGATCTTTTTTGATCTTAGTTACAGCACTGACTTTGTTATTTCTTTCCTTTTGAATAACTAATTGATATCAGTTGGTTATTGGTTGTAGCAATAATAAATTGGTCTCCAAAAATTCTCTTCTTATGCTTCTTGTGGATAATTTGTGACTTCAGATGTGGTCATTATGCTTTCATTCTCATATCTCAGGAATACCTGGTTGTGCTAAGTCGGCCCTGTGCAAGGAACTATTGAGTGCCCCAGGTGGTCTTGGGGATGATCGGCCAGTCCATAGTCTGATGGGTGACCTTGTTAAAGGTATCGAACATTGTTGAGGTGTCATCAAACTTATGTTTCTGAAGCAATTAGGCTTTGGGCCCAAAAAAAAAAAAAAAAAGAAAAAAAGCAATTAGGCCATACCTCATTTGGATTTCAATACTTTTCATTGGTTTAATTTTGGCTGTTTACTATTTGCAATGTGTCCATTGCCTTGAGGTAAAATAAAGAATGGCCTTTCCATATCTGTGCCCGTCTGCCCCTGTAAAAATTACGAAGGACTAGGCCTGTTCACTGAAGCCTGGCAAAATTAGGACAACCTCTCTTTTCTTTAAGTCTTGAGAGACAAAGAAAGCATGATCATCTGCATAGTATGATTAAAACTGGAAGACATTTGGATCTTTAGCTGTTGGCACCAGATGATGGAACACTAGAAATTTGCTGATAAAAAAGAATAATAAGTGAGGCATCACAAGAGAGGATTTTTCAAGTGGAAAGGAGTATGTCCCATCACATTAACTCAGCTGAGAGAAGATTGACTGCCCAGGTTTTAGTAGTTGGCTTGGACCTCCATTTCACTCCACTATTTATGGTGTCACTTTGGTTGAAAGTTTTTTTTATACAATAGAAAATCTATTGCCATGTATAGGCTTACTGTATTTAATTCAAATCATCATCAATTTTTTATCCTTCTTGTACACTGTACTTCCCCATAAAATGTTCACGTGTCTTGTCAGAACAATTAATGATGAAAGAATCTTACCACAAGCCAGTATTATGGATGCAAACTCTTTTTTTTTTTTTTTTTTTTTTTTTTTTTTTTTTTTTTTTTTCTGCTTATACATTTTTTGAGAGTTTGTTTCTCTGTATTGGCATATGCGCAGGGAGGTATTGGCAGAAAGTGGCTGATGAACGCAGGAGAAAACCCCATTCTATAATGCTAGCAGACAAGAATGCTCCAAATGAAGAAGTTTGGAGACAGGTGATTTTCTTTCTGTTTTCCCTTTAGATTATGATTATTTAGTCTAAAGTTTGAATCTTTTTTTCATTTTCTACTGGGTAAGCATATAGAAGATTGCTAGCTCCTACAGAGGCTAAAAAATAGACTTCCTTGCCATTGACAATGGCAAGCTCTGCAATTACGGGTACCATACAAATATTTGCTACAAAACTGAGTCAGTACCTCCTGCTTCACTACTCCAGATTGACTTGTCTGATTTCAGTTGAACTCAAGCACGCCAAAAACTCAGTTAAACAAGCTTGCTAACCTAGTCAAGCTTTTATTATTTTAGACTCCTAAATCCTTCAAATAATAGTATATCCACTCATATGTTTAAGGGAACATACTTCGGTGTGCTCGATCTCTTTTATAATTTTGTTATAATAAAATCGAATTTGATATCTCAATTTTTTATTTAGAGATGAGCTTTAGCTGGAAATTTAATACTCGATTTAGCTTGAGTCGAGTTTTGAGCATCAAAATTTGAGGCAAGTCCAATATTTCAAAATGCTGACCTAGTCAAGCTATGGTATGTAGTGCGGATTTGGGCATGCAGAGCGCTAGTTTCTTAGGTTTGTGGTTGTTTTTTTTTTTTTTTTTTTTGGGGGGGTGTTAGGCTTAGTCGGTTCTTTAATAGGGATCGTGGTTCATTCGTCTTAGGTGCTATGTCCAATAAACTACACATACCTTGACACTTTAATCATATTTACTCTTTTTCTGAAATTCTGTCAAATGCTTGAGCTAAAAAAGTTTGTGCAGCCTCAACTAGGTATATAATTCAGGTGTCTTCTCTTTAATTTGAGCAACCCCATGTCTTACGCAATAATTGGGCCATATGGATTTGATCCTTCGGGCTTAGAATTTATTTATAGGAGCTTATCTTGAGCAAGGGGGTCAAAAAGTCAAAACCTTGGGAATTGTCAGATGCATAGCTTGAGGAGAGAAATTCTTCTGCATCTTCTTCTTAATCAGAAAAGACCAAATGAGTCAGCCATAGCTAAGCCGAGAAGCATTCTAACTCCTAGCAGCTCTGTAGTGTATCGGGATCTCCAAAACTGGCAACCCAAGTGGCATACGGACTGTGATCAGGGTCGAACAACCCAGATGACATATAGTGGGTGTTCCCACGAATATGGAACAATTTCTGAAGGAACTTATTTGTGCTAATTTAGGTTGCAGTAGCTAGCAAAAGTGAATTAAAATGGCTCAATTTCATCAAAAAATTGCTGTGGTTTCTTTTAAACAAAACTTCAGCTAATACCTTGCTATATAGCTAATTCTGCATTTTATTTGGTGGCAATATGAGTCAGTCAACTGATTGAGCAATGAAACTCTTTGGCCAGATTATTGAATAAAGTTAGGGGTAGTTACAATGATGGTCCCTGAACTTTTCTCTCATTATTCGATGTTGTCGCAGAACTTATTCAATCTAGTTCGTGAACTTTTGGAAATTGACTCAATCAATTCTATGATTTGATTTTTAACAACTAAAGCAACTCCATCTTTAAGCAACTACTATCAAAAGATGATGCTGCACATCTGATGGCACATGCTTCAGATTTCTTTCCTCGTAAAACCCCAATAACAACGGAAAAAATACATGTCTCAATTTGGTCCTCTTGTTTTGCTGTTTCAGATTGAGGATATGTGCAGGAGCACCAAAGCATTGGCAGTTCCAGTTGTACCTGATTCTGAAGGTTGTGCTTTCTCACTAGATAGGCACTTCACTATATATAGAGCTGTTTGAAATTTCTGGACATTACCTGGCAGTGTCCGCTTCTCTGAACTATTGTGGTTGGTCCTTCAGATCAACAGTACAAATGTCCTAACAAGGAGTCAGCAATATACACTTTTTGTTATTACCAAATCCATAAATATAGTGTAGCTTCTAAAATACCTCCTCCTGGCTAAAGTAAAGTTCCTTGTGACTCCTTTTTTCTCCTCACAATTTCCCTACCACAAGTAGCCTGCTGAAAAGAAATTTTTGCCTTCTCCCCCTCATTTTAGCGCTTGAAGCACAGTGACTTTCTTGGGGTTGCCTGTATATGAAAGACCAGTTTTTTAGACTAGTCTGCTATTTATGCTCCGTTTGCTTTGCAGAAAATGAATAATTTGGAAAACATTCACCTAAAAATGACAGCTTATATCACTTACAAAAATTAATTTACGAAAAATATTTTTATCATCCACGAAAATGTTTAGACATAAATTGTTGCGGATAATGAAAATATTTTTTTGGCTAATTATTTTAAGCGATATAAACGATCATTTTTAGGAAAGTATTTTCCAAATCATTCATTTTCCGCAAAACAAATGGAACCTTAATAGGAGATAATTTTGTTATTGATGAACTTTTTATTTTCCTAAAAAATGGCCTAGAAAATGCATGTTGTCATCATGGTTCTTCAGGAATCAGTAGTACTCTTAAAATCCATTGGCACAAGTATCGTGCCTGTATTTTTCTGGGATGATTGTACCTCATAAGAGAATCGGAAGCTTTCTACTTGAGACATATGCTCTTTAGGTTACTATGTAGTTTCCATTAAGTAATCGACAGTTATGTGATTCTTCCCCATAGTTCCATGGTTATGTTCCAAGGAAGAATTAGAGCATCATTGGGACATTTTTCCCCAGTCTTAAATGTCCTTTTTGCACTCCACTTCCTTCATTAGATTGACTGGTGAATTATGTGGGGCTTCAATATCTTCTACTGCTTTGTTCTTGTCGTCTACTCATTTATTTCTTCATGTACACTCTAATTAGCGGTTATGATTGCCGGTGTGGATTATGCTACATGCAACTCTTGCAATCTTGTGCGTTAGGTTGTTGATGCCATGCACAATGCAAATGACTTGTTTTCAAACTTGCCTTTGAGTTGTTTTTTTCAAGTGTATTGGGCAACATGAATCATTTGACTGTTCCCAGAAGAATTAATCATGGTTTCTTGCAGGCACTGATTCCAATCCATTTTCTCTTGATGCATTAGCTGTGTTCATGTTCCGTGTGCTTCAGCGGGTTAATCATCCAGTAAGAATTTGTAAAGCGTTTCGAAGATTAGTTACTCATTATCATCTTTTACTGATGCATTATCTAATGCTTTACAATTTGGAAGGGTAATCTTGACAAGGCATCTCCAAATGCTGGTTATGTGCTTCTAATGTTTTATCACCTTTATGAGGGCAAGGTATGAATCTGCTTTTCTTCCAAGATAAACTTCATGGCATTTGTCTTAGTGCAATGTCAATGAGACTGTTTGAGGTATTAGCTGATCTGTGTTGATATGCTTCAGAGTCGTGGAGAGTTTGAGAGTGAACTAGTTGAACGATTTGGCTCAATTGTGAAGATGCCCTTGCTGAAATCTGACAGGTAAAGCGATTCCTTGGTTCATTTTAAGCTTGATGTCTGTAACTGTGATCATGCAGTAAGCCAAATGCAGGTAACAGTACACAAGGGATGAAATCTCCCTACAACTATGACACATATTTTTCTTGCCTTATTAGAAGATCATTTTTGTTGCCGACACTTAAAAATAAGTGCTGTTGAATGCACAAGTAAGGTTACACGACATTGACAAGAGTTGCATTTGTTATAAACCATCAGTTACATAAGATTCATGTGGGATAACATTATTATGCAAGAACATTTGAGGATCGATTACCACGGCATGGTTTTGTTGCATGTTCAGATTCTTTTTTCTTCAGTAGAGAGAGAGAGAGAGAGAGAGAGAGAGAGAGGTGGGAGAGTTGGTTGATGAAGATGTGAAAGTAGGGGGTAGACAGTCTGGGAACTTATATTGTTTGCACCTTGAAAATGTTTGCCATGTCAAGTTAGCTAACATTGTCTAGCTCTTACCTGAAAGTTAAATCATTGCTGCATTTTGCTTTGCTTATGCAGGAGTCCTCTACCTGGTCCAGTCAAATCAGTTTTGGAGGAGGGACTTAATTTATACAAGCTTCATACAGGGAGGCACGGGAGGTTAGACCTTTCTATGGCTCAGCTTAACCAATAGATGGCTATATTTGTTTCATATTGTGCTCCTCTGCAGTCACTTCCTGGTCATCGAAGTTGCAGTCCACTAGATCAAAGTAGTGTAATTCTTCCTTTTAACAAGCAAGCTCACTTCTCTGATGTTCATTTATGAGCACTGGTGGACTAAATTGTATAAAGAACTAGTGGAGCCTTGTCACTAGCATTTCTATAACTGCATGAACATTCTCAATGTTTGTTCCAAGAGATAAGTCGGTTCTTGTCTTTTGGTGTACTGACTGATTATGCATTCCTCTCTCTTTGATTTGGTGAACTACATGATCTGTATTTATAGATTGGAGTCCAACAAAGGATCCTATGCAAAGGAATGGTCTAACTGGGAAAAGCAATTGCGCGAGACATTACTCAGCAATGCTGATTATCTCAACTCTATTCAGGTCCGTATACTCTCTTTTGTCCCGTCACATCCTTTCTCCATTCCACTTCTCAACAGCGAGAAACATGTTTTTCCTACTATGTCACTTCTCCAGATGCCATTTGACTTTGCCGTTAAGCAAGTATTAGAACAACTGAAGAAAATTGCCCAAGGTGATTACACGGCACCTAGTACTGAGAAGAGGAAGCTAGGAACAATCGTTTTCGCTGCTGTCAGCTTACCCGTGACCCACATACAAAATCTTCTTAATGATGTAAGTGGGGCAAAGCATTTGCCAAGTACCCTTGGCAATGCCTCGTCTTTGTTAAACCTTATGCGAATCTTGTCTATTAAATTTGTAGTTCTTTTGTTACTGACAATTTTGCTGTCATCTCCATGGTTACTCCAAGCAGTTGGCTGAGAAGTACCCGAACGTAGGAACCTTCCTGCGAGACAAACACTTAGACAGCGGCCTCCAAAAGGCCCATGTCACTCTTGCTCACAAGAGAAGTCATGGTGTTACAGCTGTAGCTAGCTACGGCCTCTACCTCGATCGAGATGTCCCTGTGGATCTCACAGCTTTGCTCTTCAACGACAAAATGGCTGCGTTTGAAGCTCGCCTCGGTTCTGTCGATGGGGAAGTCATAACCTCCAAGAACGAGTGGCCGCATATTACCATATGGACAGCGGAGGGTGTTCCACCCAAGGAGGCCAACAACTTACCCTCCTTGCTTTCAGAGGGTAAGGCTACGCAAGTAGAAATTGATCCTCCGGTCACCATATGTGGTCCGCTCCAATTCTTTTAGGCGAGCTAATTTCCCTCATTTTTGGCCATGTTGGAGGGGAAATTCCCACAAAAATTTAATCGCCCGTGAGAGACTTTGTATAGGTCGGCTGTTACGTATATTTACTCGTTTTGTATAACTCGACCAAATAAATACGAATTTTGCAGATTCGCAGAATGTATCGTTGTGTCTATTAATTTAATGGGAATCTCCTTTCTGGAATTTAATGAAATAAAATTGCTTCTTCACATTGCTTCATATTGTTCAGAACCCTGTTTCATGCAGTATCCACCTCGTGCCGTCAGACATGATAGCCTAAATTCAATTCTGGATACAGTTACAAGCGTACGCATATCTTGAACTCTGTGACAAGTTCTTTTTCGTAAATGGAGAGTTATGCATTTCTCATACTAATTATTCGGCATCATGTGATGGACAACGTAAATGCGTAGGCCATTCTCTAGCAGGGGCGATTCCCATGCAAGCAAACTACAAATGTCTCGATTGGAAAGCGAACATGTAAAAAGAAAATAAAACAGGGGAGTCCACTCGATCTTTCTCAGTGTGAGCCTGACTTGTTCGACATTGCAAGATCAACCACTAGGCACATAAGATTAACGGACGGCACCATGAGAAAAGCCTCCACAGGTCATCACGGTGCATGAAGTAGTTGCATCATCGGACTGATTGCTCATGTCCCCGTTCAATACTATTCAGCTAGCATCTCATACCAGCCAGAATGAAGAGGTTTTAATCCAAGGTAAGTGAAGGCAAAATCGCCACGGCCTCTCCATCGATGACTAGAAGCTCACCACTTTTGAAACATTTTGTCAAGAACTTTACCCTGCATGACATAATCTTTTTTGAACTACCACCGGCCTCACAAGATTAGAGCAATTTAATAAAGTAACTTGACGTACATATATTTTTTCTTGCTCTCTCTGATGTTAACCGCCTGTACCTCACCCCTGACCTCATCTCCAACGTAAACAGGGCACTTGAATTGCAAGCTTTGGGACACATAGATGGCTCCAGGCTATTGATCAGTGATACATGAAAGGAAAAGTAGGTACCTCAGATAAGAACACATAAACCTTAACTCAAAATCAGATGTCCTTGTACTCAATGCAAAAGAGTTGAAGAGAATCTTTTGGGCTATATTACTTTGAAAGAGTCATCTTGCAAAGCAACTATGAAATGCTTTGGAGTGCCACATTTCAACCATTGGCTTTTTCTAAAAAGAAGGCACATCCAACGACTGAGATGCACCTGAAGCATTACTTGAGGAGAATTTAGTAAAAATGTCAACTCCAAAGCCACAATGACCACCGGTCACCAGATTTTCTCCATCAACATATGAGCATACATAGGTCCGCCTTGGCTTTTTAGTGTTAAAAAAGTAGTTACTACTCTGCCACTATCTATGCTTACCATACCATGAATAAAGATTCCTCTACTATCCAACAACAAGTATCACAAATAATCAAAAGAGAAAGTAGAGGTAAAAAAGGTATTGAAATAGACTTACGAAGTGAGAGGCAATAATTCGCGGGAACAATGCAGCAACAAGCATCCCATGGACAAGTCGATCTTCAAAGCCTGAATTCCGAGCTACTCCAGCATCAAAATGAAGAGGATTTGAATCATGGCTCACTTTTGAATAATTGATAATGTCTTCATCGGAGAATATTCTACTTTGCCTAAAGATATCTCCAGTCCTCAGTATTTGGGGTCCAGATGATGCGAAGCACCTCAAAGAACCAAGAATATTCACATGCCTAAGAATTGACATGTTGGTCGTAGAGGCACACTCTGCTCTTACCCCGGATAATGGAAGTGACTTGCAGCTTCTAACAAATAAGCAGAGAAGGAAGAGAGTGGGATATATGATTTAACTCCTGTAGACATCAATACATACACAGATAAGCACATACAGAAGGAAAGCGATACTCTGATTTAAAGATAATTGCCCAACCAATTACTGTCACCATGTGCTACATTGAGGGGATCACAAAAACCACAAGTAGTGTTCTCATTTTTTTCTTCATCGTATCCAAGCTTTACAAGACAAAATAATTGAATCAATGGAAAAGTGCAAATGGATTTATCATACTTTGAAGGGTTAACCAGGTCTAATACTTTAAAGGCAAATTCTGCACTCAATCAGGTTAGTATCTTATCTAGTTATCCTTGTGCTATCTTTGGTTATTTAACCAAAAACGGAAGCATCAGGTGCAAATGTAAATGTGCAGCTGTGCAGTATATGCTATTCATTTGAATGGTCCAGAAACAGTACAACAAAATGGTAATAAAGACCAAAAGAAATTGAGATCTTCTGATCTTAGGACTACAGAGTGGTTTAAGGAACTAAACATCCATCAACCTTTCAAAAGAAAGACAAGGTATTGCTCCCCAGTAATAAGACAGAGGTGCCAAAAATATCATGAAATGAAATAGATGGATGGAAGAGCTAATGAGATCCCTACCTGAACATATTTCTATGATCTGAATGTCCAAGATCATCTTCAAACACACATTGAAGCTTCCTATAAGTATCTACACCAAGAACGTCCTTCTCTTGCAGGTCCTTCAGCAACATTATAGCCTCTTCTACCCTTCTTCGTCGGCATATCTCATCAAGGATTGTCCTATAGGTGATAAAATCGACTGATATCTGCTTTTCAATCATCTCCCACAAATAACTCACTGCATCCTCAATTTCACCACCCAAAGCTAAAGCATTCACTAGTGCATTATATGACTTACTGCTAGGGGTATACCCTTTTTCCTTCATTTCATTACACATTTCACTCGCATTTATTGTCCTGCCTTGGGCACATAACCCATGAATTAAATAATTGTATGAGAAGGAGTTCGGCTGACAGTTGTAAACCACACCCATCTGATGGAATATTCTTAAGGCATCATTCACATGGAGGGAAAGCACGTAACCTTTTATCATGCAATTCAAAGTAAAGATGTCTGGTTCAATCCCATCACTGACTATTTGTTTAAAGAGGCCTCTTATGGTCTCCATATACACATGATTAACATAAGAATTCCTTCCCCTGCTCAAAAATGCTGCAAATAGAAGATTGTAAGTTCTAATTGAAGGCCTACAATCCAACTTCATGCAGTTCTTCATATGCTTAAATATATTGACTGCTCTAGTCAGTTTCCTGGCCTCAGTGAAAAAGTATATGATGGAGTTGTAAAGAGGCTCGGTCATTATATGAGGAACAGCTAAAACTTGATTAACAACATCATCCATTTCCTCGTACATTTTTGCCACACCGAGCTTCTTTATTGTGATATGATAAGTGGAAGCATCATGTCTGAACCTAGGCTGTTGAGAAGCCCAGTTGAAGAGCTCCAAGCAAATTAGAGGATCCTCCTGGAGAGTGATGACATTGCAAAGTTCTTCAGATGAAAATCTGGGTGGGAGTTGGGAAAGAACCCGTCTAAATTGGGCTTCATCAAGCGTTGGTTTGCTCTTGGCTTTTAATCTTTTACTAGCTCTCCTTCTGAAGGACCTTGACGGGGGTTTAGATGAATAGAAGGAGTACAAGGAAAATTGCGCATAGGTGTGATGTGAACCATTTAGACAATTTCTCCAACAAAGTTTGACATGGGTTTGGATCAAATTGGATATAGACTTTGATGAATTATAGAGAGTGGATAGATGATGGGAAGCATTATAATGTTGGGTAGCTGATGACAAAACAGGATGCAAATAGTAAGTCAAGGTTTTAGGGAAATTCGACCGAGAGAGTTTTTCAACAGCAGTCATATTGAAGTCATGAGACAATTAAGGAAAATTTCGCAGATGCTGAAGAAAGGAGGGCTCAGATATCTAACCTCAATGTCTCAAACAGTAATGCCTATGAATTAAAAAAGGAAAAGGGCGAAACCGAGTGTGAATTTCAGGAACCAGCAAGCATAAGCAATGGGATTCAGCTTCCTTCTCAACTGAACGATCTTTGTTATGTATGGATGACCCTACCCTTCATCAATGACGAAGGGCCATTCACACCAAAACAATCTGCGAAGGGTTGAACGACCAATCAGACCGCACACCAAGAAAAGAGAATACCAAAGAGCGTCTTCCCTCCACTTCCTATACCCAAGGAAGCCTTGGCTGCTCGTTCACACGCCAGACACGAATTCAATCACAGATTGGATTTCTGTAAGAAGCACAATCTAAGAGTTACACACAGAACGCTCGCATCCGAACATCAGTTCACGCACAACGCGCGCATAACCGCATAAGCCACCGAGCACTCTTGCACGCGGAATCCGAGGAACGAGTTCAGCACAAGCTAAGGAACATCGCGGTGCATTTCTACGGCTTAAAGTTGAAGCAGCCGGAATGGAGAAAGAGCGAAGCTAATCGACTTTGATTGAACAGAACTCGCGGCAAAAAATGCAAACGCGAAGCTGAAGAATCAGAGACCGAGACCCCGATCGGGGCAACTGAAGCGAGAACCGGATCTCACCCTGATAAATGGAGGAGCTTCGCCGGAACCCTAGCCGGCGTGCGCGGAGACGGCGCCGCGGGGATGATTCGAGGATCGGCGATTCCGACCGTTGCGATTGCTGCTAACGGAGAGGAGCAGCGTCGCCGTACTGGGCAATGCGATAGTGATGGACGGCCTCCCTCGCCGGTTCTCAAGTGAAACCTTATAAATATTATTGTGACAATTATCGCTGTTGTTATTATTTAGAGGTGTGCACATCAACCAATCAAACTGAATCGAATCCACTGATTCTGGGCGATCCTTGATTTCAAATTTTTGGATCTGATTTTTAATTACAAGTGCAAAACCAAATTATTGGGATCAACCGAACTTGACCAGATTGATTAAATAAAAGGGAATTGTCAAAACTCTAAATCGAACAATCCAAACCGGTCTAGTCCAATTTTCAATTCTAGGATGGAATCGGCCCAACTCAAAAATCAATAATCATAATCATCATTATTTCCATTATTATTAAAAATATTAATTGGTTGTCGATATAGATTTACTTCTTTATTGAAAAAGTTTCTTGACCATTTTCGAAATTATTACTTCGATAGTTAGCAATTTAAAAAAAAAAAGCTTAGTGTATGGAAGTTCGAACATTTATGAACGTGTATTTTTCTATGCTAGTATTATTATTTATTGCAGAATTAAAATTTTATCAAGCGTTTCCAAAATCATTAAATTTACTAAATCTATGACTACTTGGCCTGCACTTCGGCTGGACATGTGTATGTCCATAGGTTTGAATCAATAAAATTTGTCGAAAGAGACGCGATATGATCATATGAGGAGCTGAAAATTATTGCATTAATATATTCATAACTTTAAGTATAATAATTTTATGATGGCAAAGATTGACAGAGGGGGGGGAAAAGGACATCATAATGTTATGTTTCACAAATCATGGAAATATAGTAAAAAATACATTCCATATATCAACCTAAGAATGCAAGGAATATAACAATATAATAAATGCAGTAAATTAAAATCTAGAAACGCTTTTATACAATGTCTCAAGTTATGCAAATAGTGTATCAAAGAAAACAGGACGACTATAAAATGTCTTTCATTTTCTCTTTTATACACTAAAGGGATATTAATATCCACTAAAAAGTTTCATCTTTAAGCACCAAAGTTTGATTGAAGAATCATATAAAGACCATAACTCGTTGTCAATAACTCAAAACTTACTTGAATTTTGAGATAAAACAAAGAATTGTAGTGCAAAAAGCTAAAGTAATAAATAAATATAAGCACTATGTTCTAAAATAATATTCAACTTTCGATACTTTATTTTAGATATATTCAACTTTCTTGAAACTTGGAGGTAGCATTTTATGTAGTTAAAAGCAAAAAGTATAGTATCATGTGTAAGTTATTCTTTAAATAAGTAATAACGTATCAAATTGAAATATTATATATCTCATCATAAGTCTGCCCAGATTTAAGTGTCATGTGGTGAATAGAAAAGTAAACATTTTCTCAATTTCGATTCTAACCATACACATTGGACCGATAAAGGGCAATAAATAACCTCAGTAGTCAGTATGTCGAAAAAAACTATTAATCAATAAACGAATTAAAAAAAAATGAACAACAACAATTAACTGATCATTACACGATAGATACAAGTAACTGCTAAATAAACAAAGCCCGGAAGGCAACTTCAAGACTGAATCCAGCAAGCAGGCACGGAACAAAGAAGCTCGAAAAAGGCAGCTTCTCTGTAGGGGACATGGCACAACAGAACTACATTCCTCTTCAACTGTTATGTACTGCCCTGATGGAAATCTGCAGATCCAGAAGTCGCTGTATCGATGGCCCTCGCGGGACACACCGGAGCAAATTCACAGAAGCCGCATTTCCACCGCTCCTGCTTGGGAGTGTATGTTGCTTCCCGTTCACCACGCAAGAACTCGAGACGAGTCCTGATTTCATCCACAGACCAGTCTGGATCAAATGTGAACCAATCTTCGCCAAGCACTGAATGATCTTTTTGTAATTCATACCTGCTTCGTATAAGTCACATAAGAGTCTTTGCCATGTGTGGGAAAAAAATGATAATGCCGATTAAGGGAACTCCAGTTGCATCGAGAGCTGACTTAATAACTAAGTCAGCAAAGCATTTCTCGGGGAGAAGTATTATAGAGGCTTCAGCATGAGGTGAAGTTATCCATCCAAAACTCGGAGGCCTCTATAAGGCGGAAAAACAATCTGAATGGGCATGCGTGGGCACACGCGTGTGAAAACTCATATAGAGAAAGAATATTCAGAGGTGAAAACTCAATTAAATTCTGCCAGTATATATCCAATGTAATGACAGCACTAACTTCAGAGAAACACTCAAATCAGATTAAACAAAGCATATGGTTGGCTAAATTTTCTATCAGTCCTGAAAGCTATCTTTTATGCACTTCGTACAATGCAGTTTAACCTAAAGCCTTAACTTTAAAAGGCATGCATCATCAAGCATGTGAGGACAATAATGCCAAGTCACAAACCAACATACCTAAGTATCAGCTGATCATTAGCCTCGGGTAGCATTGAAGATGTGTTCATGTAGTATCTCAGTATCTCATTAAGGTTCTGCAGAAAACCAAACAGAAAAACAAATATGATCCATGAAGGGGAAAAGTGAGCGAACCAAAGTTCCTAACACCTTGTGCAGAAAGCGTTCCTAATATGAATAAGTCCTTTCTGTTTTCATCCTACTGATTATTGTCCCAGTAGTACAAATCAATAGACAAACCCAAAAGGATGGCGCATGCACGTCTTTTCAGATAAAGGCACATCACTGCAAGCCCCAAGAATCCCCTAACAACCTAAGGCACCTCTTACCATCTTAACACGCATTTAATCTTGACATATTAAACAAAGCATTAACAAATGCACATCATGCGTCAGTCAGAAGGATCAAGACAACTTTCTGTGAATTGGAAGTAACTAATCAAGGTAAAAGGACTCTTTACCTCTGCAGGAAGACCTGCATTAGCAGCAATATCCCTGATATCTTCAGATAAAATGAGATGAGGATTCAAATTATAATAATCAAAGAATTGTTTAGTGGGGAAGTTTTCGCCCACTGATTTATCCCACATATGCTTGTAGCACATCAACTGAAACCTGCAAATATCAGTAGAAAGAAATGTGTTTGATGACTTCAACTTAAGACACCAAGGCAATGGAATTTTCCGCACTTGCACAGAAGATTCAAATGGATTCATTCAAAATTCCTCAAGTCACACCTTCCATTTCTTCTCTGTGGTTCAGATGGAAGTGAATTTCGGACGCGAGTTTTGACATCCACCAGTATTGGGTTTCTCTCAGTTCCATTGACCGGCATTCGAACCTCATCAATCACTCCATTTATCCAAGCATCTTCTAAAAAGCATGTTCTGAAAATGTAAGCAAAAACAACCCATTAGCAAGGAGCAGACATACATACAGGAACTCATAATTCAAAGACCCATCACAGAATTCTTAGTTAATTTTAGCATATAAAACTAAGTCAAAGCCATTTAAGTTCTCCCTAAGACAGTAACAATGTTTTTTGATGCAAAAAGATGTACTACACAGCTGCAGATTAGTTCAAGCCTGAATATTGGACGTCCTAGCAGTTAAATGATGCAATTACATAGTTGTCGCTACCATTACAACATCGGTGAATTGCGATCTGGGTAAACCCAATTTGGGTACTCTAACATTCGGTATTGTCAAAATTGTTGATCAAAGCGATGCACTGGCTACTCGCTTATTTAATAGTCAACAAATCTCTATTACAGAGATTGCACATTCTTTGACCTCGTTTAGGCTTTTCTATTTACAAAACCTAAGTAGAATAAGCAAATAAACTGATTGGACTTACCTCTTCGAATGAACCCTTTTCTTGACATATATTATAAAAGAGGCCAATGTTCTTCAGTATAACTAAATTAGTTAGAGATGCAGCAGCAATATGCTTGCCAAAACTACCAAAAAAGAGGACCCCGAGAGGAAAATTTATGTGCAGGCACATGGACTCACATTGGCAATTCACGAGTAAACCCCTCGAACAACAACTGATGAGCACCTGTTATAAAGTTCAATAATCTCGTAGCCCAACCATCTTCTTTTGATTTTATGCGTACCTTAACTTTTTGAACAGCCTGAAATAGACAAGAAGTTCAATATTGGATACTTTAATCAAGTAAAAGTCGGACAACTCAACGTGATGTTGAGTCTGCTTGCAACTGAGTTCCAAAAGTCCACAAAAATGTCCAAGCATCTTTTTCCACATGCATAAAGAGGAAGCAGCCCGAGAAGCACACCTCTTGTTCAAGCTTCTCATGACGAGCACTACCTGCTTTCATAGCTTTTGTAGTTTTCCTCTTCCCCGAAAGGAGAACAAACTCCATCTGCTTTTCACACCATTCCTGCCATTTACGCAAGTGAGATCAATGAAAGCAACATAATTCGACATCCATAATTAGGAGGGTCATGCTTTTAGCTTGAGTAGATCTAACGACCATCTATCCATTCACTACAATATACGAAGCATAAATAAAAGCAACTCAGCCTTTCAAGGCAATAATGCAGGGCAGGGTATTCAGACAACTAATTAGCAGATGATTGCAACTGCCATTTTCAGTTAAGAGTGGACAACCTGCTATCCAAATTCATCTCCCCACCACCTATAAACCGACTCTTGCCGTATTAACTATGCGCCAACATTTGAATTTGCAGGCAGTCATGACCTTAAACACATCGAAACAATAGCAGCCACAAAGACTACGCAAACATGTCGAAACAGTGGCTCAAACTATACCCAGTAAAAAGCCAGAGGCACTTTGACCATTGCGCAAGTTAGCTACAAGAACGCCAACATGACAAGACAAGTCAGATTTTACTTTATGATCTTCGTATTGCATGCTGTAGCGAGATGCCACCTCTGAATCGGGAAAAATGGGGAGGTTTCGAAGAGTACCGCGCCGGTGATATCCGTGACGGACAAGCCCTTCTTCCTCCTGAACCGGTCCAAGAACGCCGGCGCCGCCGCGTTCCCATCCTTCGCCGCGTCGCGGTTCCCGAAGTCCTCGAGGTCGGGTTCGGAGCCACCCGGCGGCCTCCTCTTGGAGAGGGCGGAGGCGGACCCGATGGACCTGGCGCTTCTCTGAAACGCGGGAGGGAGCAGGGCTTTTCCGGCGAGGGAAACGCGGGCGGCGGCGGCGGTCAACGCGGTCTCGAGGAGCGCCATCTCGTCGTCGCTCACGACCTCGATCTCGATCGGGATCCCGCGGCCTTTATAGGGCGCGGGCTCGGATGGCGAATCGGTCATTTTCCGCGCGAGCTCGGGCGTCTTGGAGGGAGTGACCGTTGGAATCGCCGGGGAGTTGGGCGGTTCGTGGGGGGAACCGGTTGCGTTCGTGGCTCCTCCTCCGGAGAAGGAGAAGTGGATTTGAAGTCTGATGGCGAAATCCCCGTTGTACCCCCGCGGCGGCCGCTTGTTTGGGGTCACTTTCTGGGGGTCCTTTCGACTTTTCGTACAGAGCCGACCGCTCGAGCACGCTTCAGAGTGGTTCATTTCCTTCTCTCACACGACACGACAACCGTTTTACGAAAAATTAAAATATAAGAAAGAAGACAAATTTGCATATTCAAGGGTTTTAACTTCCACGTGACGAAAATCTTGGGTATGAATTTTTCGACCGCGCGACGTTATCCATCGTTCATTCGCCGCTTAGTAGCCCGCCAAATAAGCTATGAAGTGAGATAAAATTACAATTTGTTATTCGATTGCTAACCAATCAGAATTAAATTGATGCAAAATTAATGTACAAAAACGAGTACACCCCAACCCACAACTATTTATTTATGTGAAATTTGGGTAAGGCGTGATGCACAAACACAATGATGTCAGTTGCCTCAAGCACCATAAAAAAGAATTTGCCTCATTCTTAGAGAGACTCATTAGTGTTGACGTGCTTTAATGATTTAAAGGAGAGGTATCAATCATTATATTAGTATATGTTATCTCTTTCCAAGTAAAAAGATAAGAAAATGCGATGATCTCAAATATATAAAGGCTTCCGATCATCTTTTTTAGTTTGTTCTTTTTTTTCTCTTTTTGGTTTAAGGGTGTGTGCTCTTCATGACACTGCACTCAACTTTATAAGACTTCGGCGCAATTAGAAAATTACAACGGTAGAAGCTAAATCCCGTATTTCAGAATCTCCTAATTTTTGCGGAGCATATGTGTGTAGGACGGGTGGAATCGATGACGGGCCTAGTGCTTTGACAGGGCCGCTCAGGCCCATCTTCACGCATCACAAGCTCAATAAATTTTCTTGAATTATAAATCGGATTCGTAGGCCCAATTCTCTGAGGCCCGCCGTCCACCGATAGGCCGAGCGGCAAAGAAGAGAGAAGGGAGCAGCGGCACGAAGTATGGAGGAGGAAACTGACGCCGCGCACGCATGGCGAGCCAAGACTTCGTCCATGTCAGAAACCGATCGTCGCATATTTCTCGCCAGACGACCGACGTGTCTCCCCCGGAAGCTGTCCAGCAAATCAACAAACTCCCACGTCGCCGAACCCTCGATCCTCTCGCTCTCGCTCTCCCCCCCATCATATATACGCGCTCCCAGCTCGCTACACAGCAAGAAAACCGCAGAGCGAACTGGTGCGGGAGAGAGCGATATAGACTGATCAGAGTGCGTGTACAGAGCGACTCGGCAATGGGAACCAAAGCGACCCTTTTGCTCCTGCTCGCCGTGCTGTGCTACGGCCTGGCGAGCACGGCTGCTCACCACCACCACCACCACCACCACCATGGCGAGGAGGAGGAAGGAGGAGGAGGAGACTGGAGGGGAGAGGGGGAAGAGATGGAAGATTGGCACCACAGAGGAGAGAAGGCGTTCCTGCTGCGGGACTGGAAGCGGGTGGTGCACACGGACGCCGGCGAGATGAGGGTCCTGAGGAGCTTCCGAAGCAGGAGGAGTGCTGAGAGGTCGACGCGCATCGGCTTCATCAACATGGAACCCAGCACTCTCTTCATCCCTCAGTATACTGATTCCGGCTTAGTCCTCTTCATCCGCAAAGGTAAGTCTCGAGTGCATTATCGGCTCTTGCTTTGGACTGCAACGGGCGTGATTCGAAAGGCCTGGTTTGATTGCTTGCAGGAGAAGCAAGGCTCGGGACAATATACAGAAATGAACCCGTCGAGAGAAGCATGCGAAAGGGGGACGTGTACAGGATTCCCGCCGGTTCCGCCTTCTACCTGGTGAACTCCGGAGAGAGCCGGAAGCTCCGCGTCATTTGCAGCATCGAGATCGACATGTCCGAGGAGGACTTGCCGACGAGGAATTTCCAGGTAATCTGTCCGAAAGTCGTTCCTAGAGATCGAAACAATGTGGTTCGGCTAGTGTTTTCTAACATGTTGTCGCGACTCAACAGTCTTTCTTCCTCGGCGGAGGGCCGAACCCTGCATCAATACTCACTGGATTCGATCCGCAGACGCTGGCCACCGCGTTTAATGTGAGCCAACAATTACGTCACTTCTGTTAAAGAAAATGCTCGAACTTTTCGACTTTTTTTCTGTGATACGATGCGACATCTATTGTGAATGCGGTGGCTGTTTCAGGTTTCTAGGGGAGAAGTGCAGGAGATATTATCCCGGGAAATAGAAGGTCCGATCGTGCACATGAGCCATTCGCACCGGCCGACCGCATGGTCCAAGTTCATGGAGTTGGATGAGCAAGACAGGCTGAGGCATCTCCGGAAAGTGGTCCGGGAGGACGGGGACGAGGACGAGGACGAGGACGAGCAGATCGAGTGGTCGTGGAGGAAGTTGCTGGAGTCGGTGTTGGGACGCAGGAGGAGGCAGGAGAGCAGGGACAAATGGGGACATCGCCACGCGCCGGACTCGAGGAATCTCTACGACCGGAGCCCCGATTTCAGGAACGATTACGGATGGAGCGTTGCGCTCGACGAGTATGATTACGAGCCTCTCCGGCACTCTGGAATCGGCATCTATCTCGTTAATTTATCCCCGGTAAGTACATGAACATGGGAGAAGGTCTAAATGGAGTTTGATATTGAATGAATTGTATCCAGATTCGTCCAAGTTTTTCATTAATCTTCGTAGCTCGCGGTCTTTTTATCTTGGTCACGGAATCGAATTTCCGCAGGGCTCCATGATGGCGCCGCACGTGAATCCGACCGCGACCGAGTACGGCGTCGTCCTGAGCGGCTCCGGCACGATCCAGATCGGGTACCCGAACGGGTCGTCGGCGATGAACGCCCGGGTGAGAGAAGGCGACGTGTTCTGGATCCCGAGGTACTTCCCCTTCTGCCAAATCTCCTCCAAGAGCGGGCCGCTCGAGTTCTTCGGGTTCACGACCTCGGCCCGCAGGAACAGGCCGCAGTTCCTGGCGGGCCGGAACTCGGTGCTCCGGGCCATGGGCGGGCCCGAGCTCGCCAGGTCGTTCCGCGTGAGCGACAAGAGGTTGGAGGAGCTGCTCCGCGCGCAGAGGGAGTCCGTGATACTGCCCTCGCCGGAGGCGGCGGGCGGTCCCGATCAGGGCTTCGACGGCGGCGATCTGGTTGCGGACTTCTGAATTTTGGCTTGAGGCTTTTATCTCCGGTGAATAAGAAGGGATTGACGGAAGAGACCAAATCGGGTGGGGGTGGGGGTGGGGAGGGGATTGTCCGCTGAAGTTTTCGTTCAATTTAATTTTTGTTTTGTTGATGTTGCAGAGCTTTGAATGAATTCGAGCAGTTCTTTTATCTTGTCGTTCCTTTTTCCATTTTGGTCAAATTGACTTGTTTTTTGAAGTATTTATAACTATATATTCCGTCTTTTATCCCATCGAGCTAAAACTACAATTTCTCTCATCTTTGAATTTTTTTAAATAATCGCCTAATAAATGCTACTAATTACCTATTCATTAAGTAACCACGTACTTTCTTTATATGCATGATTCTCCGAATAATCCTCGTCGCATTTTCTTCTTCCAAAATTTGATTGGATTTTGCTTTTAGATTTCGAAAGAACAGCAAAACATCCGTTCATGGGTTGTTTTCTATTAAAGATAATTTCGTAAAATGGTAAAAAGAAAAGCATATAGTTTTAAAATATTTTATTTCCCCATCGAGTTAAAGTTACTAGTTTTATGATTAATTAATTATGATGTTGCACCAAAAATGAAAAATAATCGAGCTTGCACATGGAAACTGATGCTGAATACGGACCAAGTATGGGTATTTTAGTTGCATGCCTGTTATTTTGGCAAAGAAAACTATGTAAATACTCAACTTCTTTAGCAAAACGTGGTTTGTTATTAAAAAGAATTTACAATGATCGTTCTTAAGTACACTTTTTTTTTTGTCAATTATAATTTATTCTCACTCTTACTATTGGAATATAATATGTGGCTACGACAGGATCTTGTAATTTACGTCAATGAGAAATCACCAGAGAAAATAAACGAGAAAAATAAGGACATCAGAAATTTACGTGATTCGGTCCTAGTATCGATACTTACATTCACGGAGAGAGTCAGTAGCAAATAATTCACTATAATCGGAGTATCAGAGTTTACAATTGCTTAAACGCTCAAGTGTTTCCCACACCTAGATTTAACCATAAACCCAAAGTGTCTATAAATAAACAACTCACTTGGAAATAAACTCTCGGCACAAAATTACCACGCGTTTAAGCTCTAGTACAATACACTCTACGTATGGCTTTGCGTATCTCTTCAAAGCTTTGCGCGACTTACGGCTTCTTTCTACGTAAAGCTGCAGCGGCTCCTTCCTCTCGTTCGACTTGAACATGCAGCAGCTCTTCTACGTAGGTTTCGGCAGATGCTCTCCAACGAAAGAAAAAACCTTTTATACGTGTGCCCAAGTCAAACGATTGACCTGAGCCACCAGCATTACTTTCCTTCTTTCGGCTGAACGTGTGTGTGCCCAACAAGTCAAATTCTTGACTTGAGCCCACCACTTTCAATTCTTCAGCTAAGAGAATCACGCAGCTTTTCTTTTTTGTTTCGTAGAGTTTTTTTTTTTTTTTCTTCGTGCAGGGGCACGTCCTCGACGAAAATTCATCTTTTAATCTTCAAATTCGAGACATCAATTTAACAATTCTCCACATTGGCTCGATGTTTGAAGCCAATTTATAGTGCTCATCATTCATTCTGCTCTCCCAATGCCTCGATGGGCGCTCACTCTCCACAGACGCCAATAGAGCTCAAGCTTTAGACTTAGTCATCATGTCTGCCGGGTTATCTGCTGTAACAATCTTTTTAACAATAATAATACTCTTAGCTAAGATATCTCGGATGAAGTGGTACCTGATGTTGATATACTTCGTTCGCTCGTAATAAACTGAATTATACGCCAAATATATCGTATCTTGGTTATTACAGTGTATATCTACACTTTTCTGTTTTAATCCAAAGTCCGAGAGCAAACTTTGTAACCATATTGCTTCTTTCACTACAAAGGTTAGTGCTATGTACTCTGCCTCAGTCGAAGACAAAGCAATGTGATCCTGTAAGGACACTTTCCAACTAACTGGACCACCTGCTAGCGTAAACACGTACATTGCTAAAGATCTGCGATTATCCAAGTCACCGACGTGATCCGAATCCACAAAGCCAGTTGTCTCACTGCCATTATTGTCCCTCCGGTATATTATACTCACGTCTGTTGTTCTCTTTAAATATCTAAGGATCCACTTCACAGCTTTTCAATGAACTTTACTAAGACGCTTCATGTAGCGACTAACCACGAAGCCTAGTGCACACCATAGCATACATAACACTACCCACGGCACTAGAATAAAGAACACGGGACATATGCTCCTTCTCCTTATTCTGTGGTGATAATTTTTCTGAAAGTTTAAAGTGCTTCGCTAAAGGTGTACTTATAAATTTTGCCGACTGTATATTAAAACGTGCTACAATCTTCTCAATATATTTCTTTTGAGATAGACGTAAAACTCCTGCAGTCCTGTCATGCAAAATCTTTATACCCAAAATTTTCTTTGCAGCACCTAAATCTTTCATCTCAAATTCAGCATTTAACTGCCTCTTTAGCACATCAATATCAGATATATTTTGAACTACTATCAGCATATCATCAACATATAAGAGTAGATAAATTAAAGAACCATTCTCCAATCTCCTATAGTAAACGCAGCTATCCATCTGACTTTTCGTGTAGTCTTGACTAGCCATAAATACATTAAAACGTTTATACCATTGTCTAGGAGATTGTTTCAGCCCATACAAAGATTTCTTAAACAAGCAAACATGATCTTCCTTACCTGAAATAGCAAATCCCTCTGGTTGCCTCATGTAAATCTGCTCCTCCAACTCACCATGAAAAAACGCAGTTTTCACATCTAGTTGCTCTAACTCGAGATCCTACGAAGCAACTAAGACAAGTAAAACACGAATAGAGGTATGTCTTACCATGGGAGAGAGCACCTTATTGTAGTCAATGCCCTCGCGTTGTGTGTATCTTTCGCCACAAGTCTCACCTTATACCTCGCTGCCTCAACACCGGGAATGCCTTCTTTCCGTTTGAAGACTCATTTACTTCCGACAATCTTTTGGTTCTTGGGTACTTTGACCAACTCCCATGCCTGATTTCGATGGAGTGATTCCATCTCTTCACTCATAGCCCCTAGTCACTGCGACGACTTCGAACTAGCCATCGCCTCAGAGTAAGACGTAGGCTTATTTGTCTCCACCTCATCACCTACAGTCAATGCATAAGCAATATCTGTATAACCATAATGTACCGGTGATTTAATGTGCCTTCTCTGTCTATTTGTGGCTATAGTTTGCTGTGGCTTTGCTGGTTGTTCACTATTACCGATTTCAGGAACTACGGCTTCATCTGCAGTCTCAACTTCTGTTACCTTCAAGGTCTCTAGAGTCTCCACTTGAAGCTCCACCTCACTCATGACATCATGATCTATCTTCTCTGCTGGTTGTGTCTCAGAACTCCTCCGTTGAAGCATTGTAGTCTCGTCAAAGATCACATATCTGCTGATTAGAAAACTGGGTGATCTGGGATCGGTGCACCACAGCTGGTAGCCTTTCACCCCATGTGCATAACCTAGAAATATGCACTTCTTCACCCTTGGCTCAAGCTTACCATCACTTGCATAAGCATACGCAGGACATCCGAATATACGTAATCCGGAATAATCAACAAGTTTCCTCGACTATACTTCCTTAGGAGTCTTCCACTCGATGGCAGACGATGGAGATCGATTAACTAGGTAACACGACATGTTAACTGCTTCGGCCCAAAATTCCTTGCCAAGTCCTGCATGCGAAAGCATGCATCGAGCTCGCTCAAGCAAAGTTCTATTATTCCGTTCTGCCACACCATTCTGCAGTCCCAGGTACTGTGCGGTGTCTTACAATACATTCTTTCTCACAGAACTCGGTAAAATCTGTACCACAAAACTCCATGCCATTATCGGTTCTCAAGCACTTGATTTGCTTATCTGACTGCTTCTCAATCAATGCATTAAATTTCTTGCACCGATTAAACACATCATATTTGTGCTTTAGAAAGTAAACCCATACCTTCCTCGAATAATCGTCGATAAATGTCAGTATAGATCGGGCACCTCCTTTCGAAAGAACCGAAGAGGGGCCCTAGACGTCTGAATAAATATATTCAACCGGTCATTTGGTCGAATGGATAGCTGTTGTAAACTTAACTCGGTGCTACTTTCCATAGATGCAGTGCTCACATAAGTCCAGCTTTCCTGTCTTTTGACCATTCAACAACCCCCTTTTCACTCAGCATCGTCATACCTGCTTCACTCATGTGCCCCAAAAGCATATGCCATAACTGAGTCAAGTTAGAGTCTGACTCACCTGATGAAACTACAGCGGTTTCAGTCACGGTCTCTCCTAGTAGATGATAGAGAGTATTCACTTTCTTCCATTTCATCACTGTCATAGCACCTCGAGAGATCTTCAGTACTCCACCTTCAGCGGTGTACCTATACCCGATGTCATTGAGTGTCCCCAGAGAAATAAGGTTCTTCTTGAGCTTTGGTACATGCCTCACATCTGTCAATGTGTGCACCATCCCATCGTGCATCCGGATCCGAATTGTCCCTATTCTCACAGCTTTACAGACTGCATTATTCCCCAAAAGAACCCTACCACCATCTACAGCTTGGTAAGTAGTAAACCAATTCTTATGATGCGTCATGTGATAAGAACACTTCGAATCTAGCACCTATTCGTCTCTTGACGAAGTAGCAGTCACACATAAGACAGCTTTTGCATCCCTATTGCTCCCTTCGGCAACGTTTGCCACACTACTTGTGGCATTCTGCCTATCAATTTTATTCCTCCGCTTTGGACAATCTCTTTTGATGTGCTCCTCCTCGTGACACTCAAAGCACTTCATGCGTCCCTTGGACTCTGTATGACGTGATTTTGATATGTTTTTACCTCTGCTGTTACTAGACCCTTGATGTTGTTCTCTATCCCGAATCATCAGTGCTTGCGCTACTCCTTGCGTCAGACCGTCATCTCGCAACTTTCTCTACCACTCCTTAGAGAATAAGGCGGACTTTACCTCTTCTGAGGTAATAGTAGTACGCCCCTGCAACAATGAATCAGTAAAGTGCTCCCATGACTCTAGTAAAGAGGCTAATAACATCATGCCCTGTTCTTCATCATCAAGTATCTTACCAACATTCTTCAAATCCATCATGAGTTTATTAAATTCATCTAAGTGGGTTCTGATAGACGTACCTTCAGTATATCTAAATTGAAACATCTTCTTCAGCATGTACAAGCGATTGTTTAAACCTTTCTTCAGATAGAGTGCATGAAATTTTGCCCATAATGCTGCGGCATCTTGCTCCTTAGCAACCTCTATTAAGACCTCATCTGACAAATTTAATAGGATCGTGCTCTTTGCTTTTTCTATTAGCTCTACCTTCTCAGAGGCTTTCATGATAATTGACAACTCATCCTCACCATCCAGTGCTTTTGCCAAACTTTGTGTTGTCAATAAAACTCGCATCTTGATGCTCCATAACACAAAGTTGTTATTCCCGTTAAACTTCTCAATTTCAGATTTTCTCTCAGACATAATTGCAATAATAGAATTTCTAGATAATAATCAGACAAGCAAAAACTCCAAATCACAATCAAGAAATCCAACCCCAAGCTCTGATACCAATTGTTGGGATATAATATGTGGCTACGACAGGATATTGCAATTTACGTCAACGAGAAATTACCAGAGAAAATAAACGAGAAAAATAAGAACACCAGAAATTTACGTGGTTCGGTCTGAGTATCGGTACCTACATCTACGGGGAGAGCCAGCAGCAAATAATCTACTACAATGGGAGTATCAGAGTTTATAATCGCTCAAACGCTCAAGTGTTTCCCACACCTAAATTTAACCCCAAACCCAAAGTGTCTATAAATAAATAACTCACTTGGGAATAAATCCACGGTACAAAATTACCGCGCGTTCAAGCTCTAGTATAATATGCTCTACGTATGGCTTCGCGTATCTCTTCAAAGCTTCACGCGATTTGCGGCTTCTTTCTACATAAAGCTGCAACGGCTCCTTCCTCTTGCTCGGCTTGAACTTGCAGCAACTCTTCTAGTAGGTTTTGGAAGACGCTCTCTAGCAAAAGAAAAAACTTTTTATATGTGTGCCCAGATCAATTGTTTGACCTGGGCCCACCAGCATTACTTTCCTTCTTTCGGCTGAACGTGTGTGTGCCCAACAAGTCAAATTCTTGACTTGGGCCCACCACTTTCAATTCTTCAGCTAAGAGAATCACGTGGCTTTCCTTTTCTGTTTCGTAGAGTTTTTTTTTTTTTTTTTTTTTCGTGCAGGGGCACGTCCTCGACAAAAATTCATCTTTTAATCTTCAAATTCGAGACATTAATTTAACACTTACTTTGCCCTACTTTATTGCAAAACATAATAGTCGTATCCCACATTCGTAATTAAATCATCTCCATCTCAACCTCTGAGAATGTGGGAATTCGAATCTTTACCTCCCCTTTCTTATATAAGAAGGGTTTGTGATTACCTCGAGCACACTGAATCGGTAATAAGTTGTACAACAATAAAAGTGTCATATAATAGATTTTGGCTTGGAATAGTAGGGACTGTTGTCGATCACGTTAAATAATATTAACACTTTGTGATGATAGGTCGTGTGCCTTTATAAACAATGTATCATTTTCCTAAAGAATGTACAAAAATTTTGACTTTTAGTACCATGTGAAGTTATGCCATTACAAAATCTCCATTATTTTTTTTTTGTCAGTCCTACTCTATACCTATTTTATACTCACTCTCAGACTTTTGCCCTATCTCTTGCAGGGTGTGGGCGTCGAAACCCACTCCTGAAACTTGCGCGTCCCCACCCCATCCCTCCCTGAGAAGGTGGGGGTTTGAACCCATTACTTAGATTGTGCCATTTTGTTAACTCCACCGATTTAAAGCAAACTAAAATCTTCCATGGGATCTCTAACAATTTTTTCATTTCCACATGGCTCTTTTAAGTATTTTTTTTTTAAGTCACAAAAAATCCCAAACTCCACCTATCGTGATATAATTATTTTAAACTTTTTTTTTGTGACACCAAAAAAAGTTTAAGGTTTTCAATGTCATGAAGAAATATTTGAGATAAATGTATTAATTTGAGCTTTTTGGTAACTTTTACTATTTTTTAAAATTATCGGACAAAAAATCATGTTGTTTTGTGACGTGATGTCAAGGAATTTTTTAAAAAAAGATAACAATAAATAAATTAAAGAGATGGAATTACCTGCCACGGTGGTGTCGCTAGTTTCGGGCTCTTTTCCCTTCACAAAGGGGAGAAGTTCGAATCCCTAGCGTGTCACTTGGTAACTTGCCCAGTGGTATATGGTGGTAGTTTTCATGTGTCGCCCTCAGAGTTTATTTGTCGGGCTACCGGCTTATGGGTTCCTGGATTAAAAAATAATAATAATAAATTAAAGAGATGGAGAATTAAAACAGAAAAAAGAAAAAAAAAAAAGAAGTTCGAAAATTCAAAGAGGGAAAGATCGAAGGCAGGGGTCCACTCCACAGGGGCAGTGTATTACCGACCCCTCCTCTGCTGGGCTCACATTGAGTGCGGTCGGGGTGCGTCGGTTCCGCCGCTTTCGAGCAAAGGCCCGCATTTGTGAGACGTGCAGCCCCGCTTCTTCTATAAAACACGGGGAAGCTCCCCGGCGGTGGGACGGAAACCCTAAACCCTTCCTCCCCCGCAGCGTCGTCATCTCTCCGCCCTCTCCCGTCTCCCGCCGCCGCCCCGGCGATTCCCGAGGCCCTCTCGTTCTTTTGAGGCGAGTCCCGACTCCCGTCCTTGATCAGCTCTTTTGCTCTGTTTTCATTGCCGCGGGGCTTTCGTTGTTTGATCATTCATACTCTGGAGTTCCATTTTCGTTTGCTTGCATCGAATTGATGGGGCGCTGCTTAGATCTCTTCTTTCTTTCGATTCTTTTTAGCGCGTGATTGTCTGGCGTGTCTTGTCTGTGATGGCTTTGGGGTGTCATTGCTGATGAGTAGAGTGAATGGATGTGTAGAGTCCAATGGGGGGTAGTCATATTTCGTAGTCGAGTGCCGGAATTCTTGGTCATTTTGTCTGCTGAATCGGACGGGGTTGCTCTGCGCGTGAGTATTGCTGGTGCATAGTCGTTTTCAAGCTCGTGCGCTCGATCTAGTGTCCCCCAAATTGCTTTCGCTCGGTGATGGGGAGAACCATCGTTTTGCCAATGCTCATCCGGCTAGTGTTGATCAAAGAGTAGCTATATTGCCTTGTGAATGAATGGGCGTGCTTGTTGGTGTCCGCTTACCATGAATTTTATCTGTTCCAAGGTTGATTTTGTTAATTTTTATCTGGCATAAGACCGTGCCCCATTCTGTCTCTTCGAACGTGGAGTAGATATCAATATCCATTTTGTTGGCTTGGCCTGGCATATCTTGACCTTGGTCTTGATCTTGTTTTTTTTTTGGTAAAGTGGTCTTGATCTTGTTCCTTCCTCCCTTTTTGAGGAAATGAATAGTTGACTTGTGTATCTGTGGAAAAATAGTATGGCCTTGTCAGAATTTGTCAGGCTTCGTTTCAATGGATTTATTCTTGTTAATGGAATGTTTTGGTCATTTTGGCATGATAAGTTCTAATGCCGATGCTTCTCATGACACTAAGATCGTGTTTGGAGACTGTCCGTTCGTCCCGTCACACACTTAATCAATCATGATCTCTGTTTTCCTTTTACTACGTTAAATGATTTTTGATGGTTGATTGCTGGTGTGTGTTATTCCTTCTCGTTAACAAGCGGCTCTCTCCTTTTCTCAGCTGTTAGTTTGTTAAAGTTTCACTATGGGTAAGGAGAAGGTTCACATCAACATTGTGGTCATTGGCCATGTTGACTCTGGGAAGTCGACCACCACCGGACACTTGATCTATAAGCTTGGAGGAATTGACAAGCGTGTCATTGAGAGGTTCGAGAAGGAAGCTGCAGAGATGAACAAGAGGTCTTTCAAGTATGCTTGGGTGTTGGACAAGCTCAAGGCAGAACGTGAACGTGGTATTACTATTGACATTGCCTTGTGGAAGTTTGAAACTACCAAGTACTACTGTACCGTCATTGACGCTCCCGGTCACCGTGACTTCATCAAGAATATGATCACTGGTACCTCACAGGCTGACTGTGCTGTTCTGATCATTGACTCTACAACTGGTGGTTTTGAAGCTGGTATCTCTAAGGATGGGCAGACTAGGGAGCATGCTTTGCTCGCTTTCACTCTTGGTGTCAAGCAGATGATCTGTTGCTGCAACAAGGTAAATCTCCGGCAATCCACGGCTAGTTAAGCATGAAAGTTTTTGCTGTTCAATGACAGTAACCTCTGTTTCTTCTTTATTATTGTCTAGATGGATGCCACTACCCCTAAGTATTCCAAGGCAAGGTACGATGAAATTGTTAAGGAAGTTTCTTCCTACCTGAAGAAGGTGGGTTATAACCCTGATAAGATTCCATTTGTCCCCATTTCGGGCTTTGAGGGTGACAACATGATTGAGAGGTCCACAAACCTTGACTGGTATAAGGGCCCTACACTCCTCGAGGCCCTTGACCTGATCCTAGAGCCCAAAAGGCCCTCAGACAAGCCACTCCGCCTTCCCTTACAAGACGTCTACAAGATTGGTGGTATTGGAACCGTCCCCGTGGGACGTGTTGAGACTGGGATCCTCAAGCCTGGTATGGTTGTCACATTTGGCCCTTCTGGATTGACAACTGAAGTCAAGTCTGTAGAGATGCACCACGAAGCCCTCCAGGAGGCTTTGCCTGGTGACAATGTTGGTTTCAATGTCAAGAATGTTGCCGTGAAGGATCTGAAGCGTGGTTATGTCGCTTCTAACTCGAAGGATGATCCTGCCAAGGAGGCTGCTACTTTCACCGCTCAGGTCATCATCATGAATCATCCAGGTCAAATTGGTAATGGATATGCCCCCGTCCTCGACTGCCACACTTCTCACATTGCCGTCAAATTTTCTGAGATCTTGACTAAGATAGACAGGCGTTCTGGTAAGGAGCTTGAGAAGGAACCCAAGTTCTTGAAGAACGGTGATGCAGGTTTTGTCAAGATGATTCCCACTAAGCCTATGGTTGTGGAGACTTTCTCTGAGTACCCTCCGCTGGGCCGTTTTGCTGTTAGGGACATGCGTCAGACTGTGGCTGTTGGAGTCATCAAGAGTGTTGAGAAGAAGGACCCAAGTGGAGCCAAGGTGACCAAGTCTGCTGCCAAGAAGGGTGGAAAATGAACTGTGCAGGCTCATATTGGTTCTATAGCAGATGGAACTTTCATTCCTAAAGGCAGTCTTTTTAAAAAATTTGCGTTCTTGTTGGGTCATTGCTTGCTTTATACCGCGTCTTATAGTGTTCTCTACACACATTCAAACCCCAGAAGTTCGCAGCACTGGGTGCTCGACAGGCGATGGTGGAGACTGTTGATAATCTGAGTAATTAGCATGTGAATTGATTGGCTGGTCGAGGTGCTTTGGATTTCCAAGGCGGCTTAAAAGTTTTGAGGTCTTGTCCTTGTATTGAACTCCCTTCGTTGTACGTCACTTTGATGTTAATGTCACATACTTTATACGTGTCCATTATCTAAACTTTATCCATCGGTTGAATTACTTAGATGATTTGATAGCTTTTAGTAGCTGGAACATGCTGTGAGCCAAGCAAGTGAAAAGTGATACCTAGTAGAAGCTGAATTTCACCAAGAGACGTTCTTTTCAGATGGTCTTTGGGTGAGAGTTAGGGTGCGTTTGGTTAAACTTTTGAAAAAAAACATTGGGAAATTGTAAGGTACTTTAGGTTTAGGTGGAAGGGACTTTTCAGAATACAAATTTTGTTTGTTAAATTATAATTTAAAAGTCCGTTGTGAAGTATATTTGAGTAAAATGGTATTTGAAGGAATTATATTTACAAAAGATTTTTGTGATAAAAAAAAAAATTATCAAAAGAAAAATAAAAAAAAATTGACCGGCAAGGGCGGGCGGTTGCCGCGATCGAAATCTGTCGTTGGCGGCTGACATCTGACTCAAGTGGCCTCGGAGGCAATTGGGGAGGGTCGCCCATCGACGGGGGAGGGTCGACGAACGTCGGGCAACCTCGCTGCGCCCAAATTCGGGGGCGGCGTTTGGCGACTACCGCGACCCAGATCCGAGGGTGGTGTAGCAACCCAGATCTGAGGGCAGGGAGCACCACCCTTGAATCTGGGTCGCAGTGGGGTCGCGTGACCTCACCACCCTCGGATCTGGGGCGACAAGGTCGCACAACGTCCCGTAAGGTCCTTCCCTTGATCTGGTTTGGCGAGGTCGTGGGAGGTCGCGCAATTCAAATCCAGGGGTGACGAGGTCCTCCCGTGATCTTGTCGCCCCAAATTTGGGTCGCAGTGAGGTCGGCAACCTAAACCTCGCTGCGACCCAGATAGGGCAGCGGTCGGGCCATTCCCTGGTGATGTTCACCTGGGCCACCGCAACAATGCTGAGCTGTAGGTGGCCGCTCACAGCTTCGAGCAACACGTCAGCTAACCTCAACGAAGAAGAAGATGAATAGTACAACGACGAGGGCTAAATCGGAAAAATTGAGAGTAAGTGAGAATAGTTTTGGAAGAAAATAAAAAAATTGAACAGTACCTCTTATATGGCGAGAAAGCTAAGAGTCCAAGGCACCCTCGCCTTGGGCTTTCAGCCTTGAGAAGGCCAACTTTGGCCTAATGGGAATTTTAAAGTTGTTCCCAAACACCCAATATTTAGCCTAAAGATCCTTGGAAGCCCAAAGATTCTTTGCAAAGACAATTCCAAATGCACCCTTAAAGCCGTGAGATCATTGGAGCAGGCATCTCTAGAAAGTGGTCAAACATGAAATCTCCACCCGCCATCAGTCCTGCGCTGATGGCTGCGCGGCGTATTTTATTTGGGTTTGGTCACCCGAGAAGATCACAGAAGGTCTTATACACCCATTGTTCAGCCTCATACATTGCCATCTATTGTTCATACTTCAATTTTCACAGCACGGTTGCAGGCTTTGGTAACTGGTCCAGATCAACACCAAAAGAAACGGTGGACGACAATTGCAATCTATGCCTACTTAAATTCCGAATTAGTGTGAGCAAATGGTGTTGCACCAGATCCTTGCGTGCCGGTAGTAACATCTGGTTTATGATTATTGTATCCGTAACTGCATGCCACTCTTCATACATATCCCCTGCCGACGATGTTAATATGCACAGGTGCCAGGTGACATAGACATGCACGTAAAAAGTGAAAACATCGACACTCAAACTCGTTGGTATTGAAATTTCTCCCTCGGGAGTCTTTTCTGACAGCCATCTTTGTGTTTTCCCATCCTTCCGGGTTGTGCATTAGCAGGCATGTGCTCAATCATGCACTTTTGTGAGGTACAGGTAAGAAAAGCCGAGCTGCTCGCCCTCCGGTCACTTTGTCACGACATGGTGTTTTGGAGCCCTAGCAACATCTAAATCAATGGCCGACTGCGCTGACGCATTCAAGGTAGGGATGAGCTGGGAGCATAGCATCAGGTCCCGCGATAAGGACCCGACAAATGCCCTCATCCGTTAAAGGCAAGTTCCCAGATTCAATGCTCCGATGCCATCGGGCGCACAGCTTTTCTTTGCGCTTTCGCTGTCGGGAAGGTCATTCTTAAAAGTTTTGAATTAGAATGTGCGAGAAACGCTGGCAACTTATTCGTGTGCTCCTTTGATTTGAAATTTCCCAGTCTTCGCAACACATACTGCGGGGTGCTGCTTCCTCTGATTCGAAAATTTGATAGGGAGAGAAGGGTCTAATCAGATTCTGATGTGAATTAATTGTTTTCTTTGAAATGTCGTCGATTCTATGCATATGAAAAGTTCCACGAATTGAAGCGTTCCAACATGTCGAGCTTTCTTTAATCATTCACGCCGGAGGCAGTGTCCGTGGTGGGGCATGCGTTTTCGACATTAAATAATCGGTCGAGCATCGCTTACGTGCTGATTATGCCGAGAACGTGCCGCCCTGCCCCTGATCATTGCCCAGATTTTTCCTCGTTGTGAAGGTTTTCTGCTCAGGGGTTCCACCGCGGAGCGGTGGCGTGCCTTGTCGTCTTTCACTTCAATCGCTGAAAAATGCTATGATGTACGACTTTTGACTGTTCTGGGTACAAACGACACGGTAGACTAGTGGTCTACAGGAGACGAATTTGAAGACCCTCCATCAATTTCTCGAGGCAATCGATCACGTCAAGGGCATGCTATGCTTTCAAGCTAAAACACCTCGTTTCTCTCGTTCGGAATCGGCCCACCACTTGTGGGTCCAGCTTACAATAGAGCAAGAAGGAAAAAAAAAAAAAAAAAAAACAAAAGAAGAAAAGTCAAAAAGCATTATGAAAGGAGGAGGGGGCGGCTTGGTGCGTGCCCATAGACCGACAGAGCAGAGGAGAGAGAGTGCGCCGAGAGAGGGCGCAGAGAGTGAGCGAGGGAGGAGAAGGAAAGGGGAAATCTTTAACAATTGGAAGGCTAAATATTGACGTGATTGGCTCAAATTTGAATATGTTATTGATTGATTTCGTTTATTGAGAATCTTTTCTAAATTCTCCAATTATAATTAAAATTTTCTCACTTTGTTTATGTTAATTCATCTTTATGATGTGGAAATACTGTTGTGTTGTTGATGCTTCTGATGTGTGATTAGAAAAGACTACATTATGTATTTTACTATTTTTAGTAATTAGTGAAAATTTTTGGACAGCCTTTGATTTTTTTTTTCATTAGGTATTTGCGTTAAATCTTGTGTTGTTAGTATTTTTCTTCTCATTATTTTGGCATTATATATTGATGGTTGTTACTAGAGTTAAGTTGATTTTCGGTTGGTTTAATTTTGAGAGAGATATTGATCCTAGATTAGTTTAGTTCACCAAGAATTGTTATCCCTATTCTCCTCAACAGAAAGTACCCTCTTTTGAGTTTGATTTTAGTCGGTGCTTTTAGATTGTGACTCATATTTATTGGGATCCTCAGTACTCTTGAAAAACAATCCAACATAACTTTTAACTTTCACTTTAATCATCTCTTTTGTTCATAAATGTCTAGTGCCAAGCGCTAAAGACAGCTATTAGACCATGCGGGATTAACCAGGAGCACTTGAATCCTAGAGCCGATCAAAATTGTCAAACCTGCCAAAGATGAATTGAGTTCGATCAAGTACTTAACTCGAGCAATGAAGTACTCAGGTCAAATCCAAAGTGCCTTACCAAACTGTTGCCATACTCATGGGACGGCGTAACTTAACGGTAGATAAGTTCTCGCAACCTAAAGTAGCAAATATTACATTATTTTTCTTTCTAGGAAAATGATACCATCCTATGTGTAGGGCGAACTACATAAGATATGTGGACATGCCGGCCGTGTGCATGTGGATAACATTGCCAATGAGGATGCCCATCAAGCTCCATAGCATAGACATCCACATCAAAGCTCCTTGTCTATTTCATTAAGCTAAACTCGGCTGACGCAAGGACCGTGACATCAGTGACGGGGAAGCAGATTAAGGTATTGAGGAAATCACAGCCACATGTAAATCCACCCAGCAAGAAATCAAAACCAGCGTTAATCAATCCGGGGACATAGGTTCCCTCTATATAAGCAAACGATCCCAGAGTTGCAGGAGAGTCAGGCCCAAATCTCCACCTCTCTCTCTCTCTCTCTCTCTCTCTCTCTCTCTCTGAGTCAAGCTGCCTTCTCCCTCGAAGAAGCATGGCCGAGGTTCGCTACGCAGGAGTGATGACGCCGTCGGCCTTGGTCGTCCTCTGCATTTTGGTGAGTGGGTATTACATGGAGTTCCTTCCGGCGTTCGTTTCAGAACAAACCGTGGGGAGTTGTCGGTCTTAGAAACTCTAGATACCCTTGGCAGATCTCCTAGGGTTTGACTGTAGCAAATCCTGCGTTCGAAAATGCCATAGGTTCTCTCCCTTGCGGTTGCCCTATGAGTCAGGTCTGTCAACCCACCCGGTTAATTGTAACCTTAATTATACGATGTACGTGCGCGTCCGTTTCGGATAGATGTGTCGTGTTTACAAAGGAGAGTTTCCATATCAGAACGGGTTTCTCTCGAAAACTCGACGTGGGTTTGTTCTGTCGACGGAGTTCCTCCATGTAGTACTCTCGCGCCAACGAGATCAGGCCGCCGGCACCATTTCTCCCGTGTGGCAAACCTTCGTTTTGCATGTCTTGCTGGGAATACGCGGGGACGAGCTCGGTTTCAAGGCAAATGGCAACGCAGAGACACAACGGCTAGTCGGAGGTCAGTGGTGTTGATTAATCTGCGTTCTCCTTTCAGGACGATAGGCTCTTTCGTTTCTCCGTTTCAGGTGAACAGTGATCGGCTTTCAAAAGCTGGCCTTCTGCCTCGAGTTGAGTCTGAGGAAATGCTGTCCAGATTCGTGATGATTTTCTCTTTCTGTCGAGAGATCTTTTGGGCATTCCATGCAACGGCGGATCCGCCAGGAGGGCCGACGAGGAGATGATTTCTGCAATTTTTGGGCATAACGGCATCCCGAATGAAGCCGTCGCGAAAGGCCAAGGCGCGCCGGCGAAGCATGTAGGATGTGCATCTGGAGTCGTTCTCGGGTGCATCGGGTCATCTGAGCCCAACACATTCCTTTCCATAGTTCGTGCGACTCCCACCGGGACCGATCGACACGAAAGATCCAGATGCTCCGAGCTGACATGCGACCGGATCGGTTAAGAATTTTTTCTTCGTTTGTCGGATATAATCAGATTAAGTTCCTTACGCCGGCTAACGTGTGCGACCCGCGCTCCACCTGTTTCATGTGGTCTTTAAAAAATTCTGTTATTAGTTGTGCTCGATGTCGACAGGTTCATCAACTTGCAAGAACTGGCTTCAGCCATTGGTAGTGTACTGTGTTTTCTCCTTTGTTAACTTGTATGGATTCTCTCTTTTTGTTTGTCTTAGTCGTTGGATGGCTTCGGGTTGGCTTTCGCATGCCTCAATCGGTCTGCTTTTTCGAGCGATTTTAAGCATGATTCCTCAATATTGACCTAATGCATTCAGATTGCAAGTTTGAATTTAAGATGTCGAGAATAGAAAATTCCAAGCGCCCATTGATATATATAAAAAAAAAAAAAAGAAAGGAAGAAAAGTATTTAGTCAATAATTGGATGACATCTAGTTCATGACATCAATATGGATGATGACTTGCCACCTACAAAAGCCAGTGAAAAAAGAAAGGGAAAAGAGATGAGAAATGACTTGGTCGCCCTTGAGCACTTCAACAAGCAAGAACTTTCCGCATGGTTAACATCTTCGCCTTTGCTCGACCATAGATTGGGAATTTTTTTTTTTTTGGTAAAGGCCAATTAACATTCAGGGTGAAAATATAATCAACAGTTTTTCTAACAAAGAAGTCTCTCCGAAACATCTAAAAACACATTTTCCAAGTGTCACATCACATGATTAAAATATGGCAAGATCAAGGTCTAAAGAAACATAAAAATATGCAGATCGAAGTTCACCATGAACCTTCTGCACCAACAGTGGGGTTCATATATGCTTCAAAACCCCAGAAGGTTGTCAAAGAGTAGGGTGGAAAAAGTGTTGCTCCTTCTTTAGTGATTTTTGCAATCTGAAGCTTGTTAAGTGCAGATCTGTCACCATACAGAAGCACACGCATGCATTTCTCCAATAGCTTAACACCATCTTCAAAACTCAAGTTCTCATTCCACTCATCACGAAGAATTGGCCGTGCAAGGTGATTGCCAAATCCAGTCGCGACATGGTTATCTTCGAAATTCACACCTATCATGCTAACCATGCCAAGTATTTTTGTCCATTCTTAACTCCACCTAGAACCAGTGAGTTCCACAATGGGTTGAACTTGTTCCGCCTATTGTACATAACCCGAGTAAGGTAATTATGCACCTCTTTGAGCCCCAAGGAATTCCCATCATCCCACATGTTGTCATAAAGAATCAATTCATCAAGATATCGTAATATCTCCTGAAAATCACTTATCTCTCCACTTGCCCCCAGGAGAGAATGTTTTCCAATAGGCTTAATTCTCTCGACCGTTTTGTAAACAATTCGGTTATTCATCAAGATATCGTAATACCTGTTTCATGTGGTCTTTAAAAAATTCGGTTATTAGTTGTGCTCGAGGTCGACGGGTTCATCAACTTGCAAGACCTGGCTTCAGCCATTGGTAGTGTACTATGTTTCTCCTTTGTTAATTTGTACGGATTCTCTCTTTTTGTTTGTCTTAGTCGTTGGATGGCTTCGGGTTGGCTTCCGCATGCCTCAATTGGCCTGCTTTTTCGAGCGATTTTAAACATGACTCCTCAATATTGACCTAATGTATTCACATTTGCAAGTTTGAATTTAAGATGTCGATAATAGAGAATTCAAAGCGCCCATTGATATAAAAAAAAAAAAAAAAAAAAAAAAGGAAGAAAAGTATTTAGTCGAGCATGCCTCAATTGGTCCACTTTTTTGAGCGATTTTAAGCATGACTCCTCCATATTGAACTAATGCATTCAGATTTGCAAGTTTGAATTTAAGATATTGAGAATAGAGAATTCCAAGCGCCCATTGATATATAAAAAAAAAAAAAAAAAAAAAAAGGAAGAAAAGTATTTAGTCAATAATTGGATGACATCTAGGTCATGACATCGATATGGATAATGACTTGCAACCTAAAAAAGCCAGTGAAAAAAGAAAGGGAAAAGAGACGAGATATGACTTGGTCGTCTTTGAGCACTTCAACAAGCAATCTTTCCGCATGGTTAACATCTTCGCCTTTGCTTGACCATAGATTGAGATTGTTTCTATCCAGCAAGTTGCATTTTCATCCACGTAGTAGTAACACTCTTTTTTGTAATAAATTACAAAAGAATTGGAGCAATACCTGTTCAATCGAAGTACAAACCTTAATCCAAATTGTCAAATTTCATAAATTAAGAATTGAGAATTGAATTGAATCTCGACATACGTTACGATAAATGGTGCTAGCTTCTTCTTCTTCTTTTTACATAGAAACGTCTAAAGCATCTAAAGCAAATGCAATGAATGTAAAATGACGAGTTTTAGCAAAATTAATATCGATTACAATGATACCTTAGTGTCGAGCACATGTCAAGCATAACATAAGATATTGCGACACATCATTCTTCCTAAATACTCTATAACATTATTCATGATGGGTATGTAATTTTCAAATTTTATGGAGGTGGAAATAGGTTGAAACATCCTTGATGTGATATGTAAAATATAACAGCGGGTGCGTGATGTTAGAGTCTCGCATGTTTGCCTATCGTTCACCCACTTCAGGGTCTTCGCTTTTGGACAACAATTGGCGTCCGTCGCTCAAGTTGCCAAACTACAACGAGAGTTTCGCCTTTTGAAGTGTTGATTGCATAGGGCAACCAAGCCAAGCTGAGTCTGAAAGGCTTTGATGGCTCAAGGTTCATCTTAGGAGAAGGAACATTGGAATTCTTTACTCGTAAGATTGTCCGAAACTTCTCATAGCATTTAACTGGAAAGCTGAAGCCTAGACAGTGGACAATTGCAGGGAACATCACGGCTAGCAGCTCCATTCTATTCACTGATGAAAAAATTCACCCTAAAGAGCAAGGCCTAGTCTCTCAATCCTCCATATCCCAATACGAACCAATAATGGCGATAAATACATATAAAATTGGTAGATTCGGTGGTAATAAATAGATTCGCACACGATGCAACATGTTATAAATTCGCCCAATAGATGCATTTACAATGCACTATTTGTATTCCACGAATTAAAATTAAATCGAAAGTGGAAAACTAATGGAAAAAATATAAAAAATAAAAAATAACCCATCGAGCTTTTGCATTATGAGGTTGGGGGAGGACGAGATGCATCGAACTTGCCTTGCCGGGCTCATAATATCAAAGTCCAGCCCACCTCTGTTTAAATCCTCCTCCTCTGCAAATCAGTGGCCCAAAAATGAGCCCAGGAGCATGAGTGGGTCAGGTTGGATCGAAAATGGGTCGACTCATTTAACCCGTTTTGATCCATTTTTGACCCATACTCTTGTAATGTAAATATAGTAACCCATAGCCGACCCGACTCATATTGATAAAACCTATTAATATTCTTAAAAAATATCGCGCTCACTTTAAGCTATATGCTAATTAGATAAAAACCTCAAATTAAATTAAAAATAGTAAATAAAATAAAAATTGTTAAAAAAACCTATAAAATTAAATAAAAAAAGTAAATAAAATAAAAATGGTTAAAAAAGCCTATAAATTGAAATATTTATGAAAAATTAGACTATGCACATGCTTCTCTTATTTAAAGTCATTAGATGTTTGGATTCTAATGAACGCGAGTTTCCCCTTTCTTCCGTAGAGAAATGCACATGGATAAAAAAAAGTAGGAAAATGACATCACTGCATCAGAAGATTCGAGCAGCTTCTGAAACCTTGCTAACAAATTGAAATCAGGCCTTTATTTGCTCTACTGGGATGTATGACCAGGTTATAGATATCTATACACACTAGAATAGTCTTCAGAGGGAGATCGAAACTGTCGACCAAGTTGAAATTAAGAAGCCCAATCAAGATTGAAGTATAAATTATGAACAAGACGGTCCAACTTCATAAGTTGGTGAAGACTTGAGAAGCTACTGTTGGGGTTATTCTCCAAGTAAATGAAATTCCACCATATCTAGTAACAAAAATATTGATGCAAACGCGTAGCAGCACAGCAGCATGGATGTCCATATTACATGGCATCTTTACACAGCCTCAGTTAACTATGAGCAGCAAGACTTGCGGAATGTAACTGATATATCAAATTAGAATGACAGTATAACAAAATAGCCAAAGAAAAAGTCTGTCTTCTCCTATGCTGCTTATCATACGAAAGAAAGAAATCATTGGCAGCCAAGCGAAAAAACAGAATTTCGGCCAATTTAAGAGTAACCTAACTTATAGGCCAACAGTGAAATGCTTAATACTAGCTTTTGAAAAAAGGAGAGAAGATTGACCTGCTCCAAGTGCCATCCCAGCCTGCATGGTAGCAAGTTCATCCTCCTCAGCTGTCCTCTGAGGAACAAGGTCAGCTCCTTCCCGTTCTTTGAGCTTTGCCTCAACCTTATCTTGGAATTACAAAGTGATTAGAGATAAGCATTGACTTTCTGGGAGGTAATTTGAGATCCACCGTATCGGTGATCAAAAGCATAACTAAAATCAAAGAAAGTGCGAGGATGGTAACCTCATTGAACTCAATGGCTGCATCAGAAGGAGTTTGCAATGAATCTTGAATTTGTTTCACGTTTGCCATTATTTAATTAGTCTCATCTATGTCCTTGTCCCCATCATCAATATTTCTGTGAAAAAACAGACATCGGTAAACTCTATGAGCAAAAGAAAGCACTATAATGGAGCACCCGACTAATTCAACCTCAAGAAACTGCAATAAGAAAGTGCTGCCACATTGCATAGAAAGAAACAAATATCAACAAAATCAGTATTCCGGAATTCAGAAAAGAAAACAAAAGTAGGACATACATCACCTTCTGCATTTCTTGCATTGCTGCTGCTCCAGCTTTCAGAGAATCCACAATTTCAATTGTTGCTTTTACTCCTTCCAACTTTATTATCTGGACCATTCACATATCAGTCATCCAATCCTAGAAGTAGATATCAAGGAAGTTTGAATCATTGAAATTTGATGGCTCACCAGTTCCTCAATCTAGAATTTGGAATTCCCAAGTAGCTCAATCTGCTGTTCATACGGGCTCTTCCTCTTCAAGCATAGATTTGCAGCTGCATTTCCAAAGGCTCAACTTTACGTCAATAAGATAGACTAGCCAACTTCCATAATTGATGAATGCCATCATATAGCTTCAAGTATCATATGAAAGTAAAAGAAATTCTTGTATAGTTGCAAGTCAGAGTTACAGGGGAAAAGAAAACAAGTAAAATAGGCGAAATGATATGAAATGAAGTTGGGGCCACAAACAACAAAATGTAAATGGGAAAGAATTGATTGTGTTGATATTGCTATCCAGTAATAAGGTCACAATTATACAAAGGAGAGTACAGATTAGAATGCAATGACAGATTAAAGTGCTTTGACTGCCACATACAATGAAATAATGAACGTAAGGACCAGTTTATGTGGATTTGCACTGAATGACTGTGTACAAAACTCCATTCCTAATAACAGTGGACATCAAATGAAGCAACTCCGAGAAACAACATAACAAAAGCAAAGGCTTAAAAGGTATCTATCCAAGAAATACGTCGAGCTGAGTGACTGTACCCCCTCTATCTCTTGCTCTTAAAGACTTCTTCGCTTTCTTAACCTCTTGAGAAGCAAGCACTAAATAAGCGTCTACCCTGCAATGAAACTGCAAGCTAACTCCACCTCGTTTCTGAAGTCAAATGGGCCGGAATACTCACAGAAGTATATCAAAGACAGATAGATGTAGCAATTTAGGAGAAATTCTCCCCTGCACCTAACGTACAACGAGCACCAAGCCCAGTTCACCAATTTCACTTCCCATGCCCATAAGAACCCGACCAACTCCAAGTTTCCCTCTTTATCCAAGCAATTCGCAGAAAACAACATGTTGATCCAAAATAGCATAACCGCAAACAGAAAGGGAGAAAAAAAAAGGGGTTACCAATTGGTAGGAAGATTCGAGAGGGTGAGATCTAACGATCTCGCTCTTGACGCCTTGGAGACCGAACCGCAGGGTGTCGGTCTGGACACCTCCGATTTCGTGGGCGAGCCGCGGAGGCGAGCGGTGGAGGTTGGTGACGAAGCTCGTCAACCTTGGAGGGAGCGGTGAAGGCGGGCGGCGGAGGTGACTTGGAGGCTAGTAGCGACAGCGAGTGGCGGAGGCGACTCGGAGGCAAGCGGTGGAGGTCGGTGACGAAGCTCGTCGACCTTCGAGGGAGTGGCGGAGGCGAGCCTCAGAGGTGGGCGGCGGAGGTGACTCGGAGGCGAGCCGCGGCGGTGAGTGGCGAAGGCGGCTCGGAGGCGAGCAACGGAGGTGGTCGAAAATGGGTCAGCGGTTGACAAAGGTGAAGGTCGAAGGGCCAGTGCCCGAGGAAGTTCATGTTTTTTGGGTTTTAAAAATGAGTGGACTCATTTTCGATCCATATAAAACTGAACTTAAAATGGATCGAACGTTAATTATGATCCATCTTTACCAAAAAAAAAAGGGTTCATGATCCATTTTACCATCTCTATTAACAAGTCAGGACTCTCGAATTACTCATAATCAGAGGAGTTTTGGAAGCACGAACATTACAAAAAAAAAAAAGATTTTGAAAATTTTGAAATAACCTAACAATGGAGAAAAGGTTGTCCACTCTTGTTGCGGAGGATCTAGTATTAGATATTGTAACAAAACCACGATGAATGCATCATAGTCATATTAGCATCTCCATATGATGCGTTTGGTTAGATTTTTGGGGAAAGCCATTGAGAATATGCAAAGGCCTTTAAGTCAAAGGGGTTTTTCAAAATGCAAATCGTGTTTGGTAAAATAACGTTTGGAGAAACTTACATTTATAAAGGACTTTTATGATAAAAATAAAGGAAAAAAATAGTTGGTCGGCGAAGAGTAGATAGCTGCCGCAACGTCTCAAGTTGCAAGACCTTAGGCGGTCGCCTAACACGATCGGCAAGGCCCGCCTGAGGTCAGGTGACCACCAGCGACCGCTGTGAAGGGCTGCCTAAGGTCGTGGAGGTCGTGGCATGAGTCGCCGGAGGTCGTGGCGACCAACCTTATCGCGACCCAGGCGAGGTTGTGGGGCGCCGAAGGTTGCGACGATAGCTCGCCCTAACCTAGGCGACCTCTGTGACTGCCATGACCCAAAACCCAGATTTGGGTTGCGATGAGGCGAAGGAAGTTGTGCATTACGACCCAGGCGACCTCCGCAACCCAGATTTGGGTCGTGGCGAGGTTGTGGGTCGCCGAAGGTTGCCAAGACAGCTTGCCGCGACCCAAGCGACCTCTGTGACCGCCACAACCCAAGCGGTTGCGGCGAGGTGGAGGAGGTCATGCGCCGCGACCCAGATCTGGGTCGCGATGACAGCTCACCGCAACCCAGGTGATCTCTGTGACCATCATGACCTAGAACCCAAATTTAGGTCCTAGCGAGGTGGCAGAGGTCGCGCGCCGTGACCCAGGCGACCTCTACGACCCAAATCTAGGTTGCACGACTGGTTGACAACGGTCGTCGGGGTGCCGCGACCACGCTGGCCTCTCTTCAGTCTGTCGCTGACCCATCACAACCTCGCCGACCTCTCTGATGAAGAAGAAGATGAACAGTGTTCGGGGCATTCCGAAAATGCTGAAAGCCATCATTTAAGGTGAGTTTTAAAAATGTTCCCAAACAAGCAAATGGGATTTGGACCCCCAAAGATATTTGGGAAAGCTGGTCCCAAACGCAGCCTATATATTTACCTATCCTTTTGGAATATAAAAAGAATATTTAGTTGAAAGCAAATTGGTTTTTATTGAGGGGTGATTTATGTGGGTACATGTTGTTGCGATCGGGCGAGCGATCGAACAATAATATAGCAGAAGAAGAAAATAAATCAGACACGGATTTACGTGGTTTAGTCGTAAAGACCTACGTCCACGGGGAGAGTTGCAGCGAATTTCACTATAGATCAAGCGATACAAGGAGATTACACACTCAAGTCACTCAAACACTCTCTCGGTATTTCCCAAACCCCAATTACACCCAAACCCAACTCACCACACAAAATTACCGCGTGTTCAAGCTCAAAATACAATACTCCACGCACACCTGATTTGCGTATGTACGAAATCACGTATCTCTTCAAGCTTCTCGTGGAGGACTTGCGGCTTCGTGGACATGCGACTTCGTAGACTTCGCGGACGTACGGCACTTCTTCTACGTAGGGTTTCTGCAAGCTGTGCGGACGTGCGAGAGAACTCTCTCTGACATGCGGCTCCTTTTTTTTTTTTATACTGATGGATGAAACCTTGCCCCTTTTATTTCCTTTTATACGTGTGCCCAGGTCAAACTTTGACCTGGGCCCACCACAATTTGTCTTTCACGCATGGAGAACTCGGCAGCCCTTATTTTTATTCTTTGCATGGTCGAACAGGAAACAAGCGTGAATGTGTACCCAAGTTTTTGGGCCCCACGGCCAGATGCCTTTTTCAACTTAATTTCCTCTCTAGTAAATCCGTCGCGAGTCCAGTGAATCGGGTTTTGCAATCACTCAAACTCGAGTCATATTTAACAATCTCCACCTTGACTCGACGTTTGAGCCAAGTCGCAATCATTTCGCAAAAATTCAAATTCTACCGCTACTTTCCCATAGCCCCCGATGGGCTCAACCGCCACAGATATTATCCAAGTCCAAGCCTCGCTTGAACTTCGCCATAACCGAGGACCCCTTCAGAATACCAATTCTACATGCACCTTTAATTGCTCCGCAAGGATTTTCCGACACAACCTCCCTAACCGCAGAAAAAGCAAAACCATTGTTGCATTTATATCTGTCAGGAGATCGAATACGTACCTTGTCAATATCAACAGTTACAGCAACCATTGGCTCTATAAGCTCCACCTTGCTATGAGCACCATCTATGTTGATTACTTTACTAGTACTCATACTCGCTACCTCAGGAGTTTCTGATCGCAACTCCACTTCAAGCTGAACACCGTCCAGATCTGTATTAACACTGCCACAGACACTCCTAGCCAGAAGTATTGGAGACTTGTCAGGGGTAACTTCTCTGCTGTTAACAGGTGAATTTATATCCAGGCACCACAATTGATCGCCCCGCTCACCTCGTGCATAGCCATGGAATATGCACTTTGCCCTCCCATCGAGCTTACCATCACTCACTCGAAAATAATACGGGCAATCAAACATTCTAAAAATAGAATAATCAGCAACGTTACCTGACCATACTTCTTCAGAAGTTCGCCATTCAATAGCAGTTGATGAGGATCTATTCATCAGGTAGCTTACCGTACTAAGCACATCAGCTAGGATTCTCCTAGCAACACCAGCACTAGAGATAATTTTTTGGGCCATCTCTAGTAATGTTCTTCTCGTCAATTTTGCAAATTGTTGTGATTTATTTGCACTAATGCGGTGTTTCACTATGCTCTCTTTCATGCAGAATTTATTTGCCAGCTCCGAGCATAACTCCATGCTATTGTTAGTCTGCACATGCTTAATCGACTTACTAGTCTCCGTCTCGATCAAAACTATTGACTGCAAGATCCTAACACCAGCATCAAACTTGTGCCTTGGCACAAACACCCAGGTCTTCTTCGAGTAGTCCATAAACCCTCGAACAGATGCATCCAACGTCTTCGGAGCGAAACCTATCATTGTCTCACCTTGAAGTTTATACAAGCCTCCGTGCTTGATTCCTTTCATTATCACCAGGGCACCTCGAACAACCTTCAAAACTCCACCTTTTGAAGAATACCTGCAACCAGCTGAATCTAGGGCACCCAAGGAAATTAAGTTCTTCTTTAAATTTGGAACATGCCTCACTCCAGTCAATGTCCTCACGATACCATCATGCATTCGATTTTAACATCACCAACACCCACAACATCGCACTCGCGTTGTTCCCTAACCGAACTTTACCACTAGCTGTGCACTGATAAGTGATAAACCAGTTTCTATTTGGTGTGACATGAAAAGAACAACCAGAATCCATAATCCATGCATCAAGCGATGAATCATTAGTGACAGACAAGATATAATCGGCATTATCTGCTACAGCTGCAATATTATCTGCAGAATCAATTATAATTCCCTTACCCTTCTCATTCTTCAACTTAAGGCAATCCCTTCTAAGATGCCCTCTCTTGCCACAACTCCAACAGACAACATTAGCAGTCCTAGACTGACTACGCCTGTTCATATTATTATTACTATTACCCACACGTGATCTTCCTATATTTTCACCTACTAAAGCAATAGATACAGATTCGGCAGATTCTCTTCTACGAATGTTCTCGCTTAGAATCAAATCTCGAACCCCATCAAATGTCAAACTTGTTGACCCAGAGGAATTATTAACAGCGGTAACAGTAGTATTCCAACTATCAGGCAATGAGGATAATAGAATCAAAGAACGTACCTCATCTTCAAAGTCAATCTCAACTGAACTCAATTGACTAACAATCACATTGAATTCATTGATATGATCTGCAACTGACGCACCTTCACTCATCTTCAAATTAAACAGACGTCGCATCAAATAGACCTTGTTGATCGCAGAGGGCTTCTCCTACATATCCGACAGGGCTTGCATCAAATCAGCAGTGGTCTTCTCCTTCAAGATGTTAAACGCGACGTTACGAGCTAACGTCAGCCGAATAACACTCATAGCTCTTCTATCCAGCAAATCCCATTCAGCTTTCTTCATCGTCTCTGGTTTCTCCTCAAACAAAGGCAAGTGCAGTTTCATCTGGTAAAGATAATTTTCAATCTGCATCTTCTAGAAACTAAAATCATTCTCATCAAATTTTTCGATTCTCACTTTTATTTCTTCCGTCACCATCGATTCACTTCAACTTAGCCAAGCCTGGCTCTGATACCACTTGTTACGATAGGGCGAGCGATCGAACAATAATATAGCATAAGAAGAAAATAAATCAGACACGGATTTACGTGGTTCAGTCATAAAGACCTACGTCCACGGGGAGAGCAGCAGCGAATTTCACTATAGATCAAGCGATACAAGGAGATTACACACTCAAGTCACTCAAACACTCTCTCATTGTTTCCCAAACCCCAATTACACCCAAACCCAACTTACCGCACAAAATTACCGCGCGTTCAAGCTTAAAATACAATACTCCACGCACACCTGATTTGTGTATGTACGAAATCACGTATCTCTTCAAGCTTCTCGCGGAGGACTTGCGGCTTCGTGGACATGCGACTTCGTAGACTTCGGCGGACGTACGTCGCTTCTTCTACGTAGGGTTTCTGCAAGCCGTGCGGACGTGCGAGAGAACTCTCTCTGACATGCGGCTCCTTTTTTTTTTATACTGATGGATGAAACCTTGTCCCTTTTATTTCCTTTTATACGTGTGCCCAGGTCAAACTTTGACCTGGGCCACCACAATTTGTCTTTCACGCATGGAGAACTCGGCAGCCCTTATTTTTATTCTTTGCATGGCCGAACAGGAAATAAGCGTGAATGTGTGCCCAAGTTTTTGGGCCCCATGGCCAGATGCCTTTTTCAACTTAATTTCCTCCCTAGTAAATCCGTCGCGAGTCCAGCGAATCGGGTTTTGCAATCACTCAAACTCGAGTCATATTTAACACATATATTGCGTTTTGATACTAGGCCCTGTTCTATATATACATTTATACACTATATGTTCGCTCGTCCTATTGCCAATGTGGTTATTGGCTATAGAAACATGACTAAATATGAAACCAGACTTTTAAAACAAAGAAACAGCAAGAAATGGCATAGCAATAGCAAGTGATTTAATCTTATTTTGCTTAAGGAGGAAAATTAAAATCAATTTAGTTGATAGTCTACTTCGTGCTAGAAAATAAATTTACCGCAAATAATGATTGATCCTCGTAAAACAAAAAAAAATTAATAACGAATCACTAGATCTTCTAAATTTTTCAGCATTTGTCGAAATTTGAAATTTTCTATCTTTCGACAATAATGAAAAAAAAGAAGAAGAAAAACTGACAAGAAAAATCCTTACCAAAAAAAAAAAGAGAAAAACTGACAAAAAAAGGGAAAAGTTCGTCCGTGCCCATTTTCGATTTCCAAGCCCGGAAGCATTCAAGCATATGCGACCAGAGGTACCCGACCCTGCAGTACTAAAATAAACGCTAAAAATTTCCACGCGAACGAGTAAAAAACAACGGAGCGGTACCAGCTGCCCCCACAACCAGCGTTTTGACCTTTATTGATCTCATCAATGACGTGGCGAGATCTGGGCCGCGAATCCCCCCGATGAGAAAATGTTCAGTGGTACGTGCGCACCATGTCATCCGCTGACGTGGTATGCACGTACCAATCAAATATCGGCATGTGTCCCTAAGCAGGACCCGATGAAAAAGGAGAAGGCACTGGTTTTTGGTCAGCTCGGCTCGGCTCCACGCAGAAGAAAGGAGAGTCAGCGTATTCCTCCCGCTCAAAATTTTTCTCTCTCCTCACTTAAGGTTGCTGGGTTTTTTCTCTCTCTCTCCTCTCTCCTCGCAAATAGAGAACAATCGAGACTTCCTCTATTTCTTCTCCGCGCATCCCACCCCTTGCACTTCCGCCTCCGTCTCCGGCTCCGGCTCCGCCTTCCCAAGAGCCTCGCCGCCATCTGCCTCTGGCATCTCAGTCTCATCCAAGAGCGCCGCCAGTCGCAGCTGGTCCCAACCCCCTCCACCTCTGATCGTTTCCAACGCGAAGATTGAACACAAGTTTTGTGCTCGCGTTGGTCTCTAGGCAACTTCTGGACCTCCGTCCGATTGCGTCCCTCTGACGAACTTGTTATCAACTTCGACTTTGTGCTGCCGCCATCGATAGCGTCCTCCGTCTCTGGCATCTGCTCATCCTCCCCGTCCCTCAGGCCGAAGATGCCACCGGCCTCCACCGCGAAGCCGTCGACTTCCGGCCCGAGGGAGATGGCCTCGGTCTCCTTCCCCAGCGAGCGCTATCCCTGACGCTGGCCCGCTTGGTCGCGGGGGAGATCTCAGTGGACCTGGGTAGGGCGGACGGCGCGGTAAAGAAGGAGAGGCGTGGGCTGGAGAAGGATGCCCGCTCACCGTGGGGGAGGTACATGGACCGGTAGCTGTACCAAAGACCGAGAGCTAGGGCTTTTCCGGATGTGAGCCATATCGGGTTCACGGACGAGTTTGTGGAGGAGATAGAACCCTGGTTCCAGGCCGCGTTCGAGGTGATGGAGGAGCTGGAGAAGGCCGCAATCGCCAACCTGGATGAGGGCCTCATGGTCGGGCACTACTGGTTGAGGAATTCGGAGCTCATGCCGACTTGGTTTCTAAAGGCGCAGATTGAGAGCACGCTCGACGTTGTCTACAATTTCGCTACCGACATGGTCAGCGGTAAGGTGAGTCCTGGAATTCCGGTTGTTGTTGCTCTCCGTGTGGCAAGAGAGGCTGTAGTTCCCTGCTTTTTTGTTCTTTCTTTTCTTTTAAATCGGTTTGTTGTTATATTTGCTTACGTTTCTCCTCCATTATCTGGGGCAAGTGTATATGATTCTTGTCTTCATCTTTTGATTCGGAATTTGAAAAGCGCTAGTAAATTTTAGATTTTGCGCATCACATTTAAGTAAAGTTATAAGCTATGGACCGAATGTTCATTTAGGGATTGATAGCATATCCACACTGTTTGCATTCCTAGATTGTAATTCCTTTGTCTGCTTGTAGTATTAAATCTGGCAACAAATAAAATTTTCTTTAAGTATACAGTCTCATGTAAGTCTGGAAATTAATTATGTTTTCTTGTCCAAGATATTGCTAACTTGTATGTTGTGTCGAAGATCCCAAGATCGTAGATCAACCGAGCATGTCCACTTTGTATGTGCTTCCTAGATTGTAAATCCTTTGGCAAGTAACTTATCATTTTACTACTTTTGTCAAATAATCACAAACATAAATGTCAAGGCCTGTTTGGGGTGGTGTGAGTTTCAGCTTGCCTTTCGGTTTTAGTTGTGGGTTTGAGTTTTTGGCTTTAGCTTTGACTTTAAAGAAATGAAGTTGGTAGAAGACATAACTTCTAACTTGAAAGTGACTGGCTCATTTTGAGAATTTAATAGTACTGAAAGCTGAATCTTAAATCATAGGTGTTTGGATTCTTGGATAATTTTACTTCTAAAATGAAGCATATAACTTTTAGTGACCAAAAGCCATAATACCTGATGTACAGTCCCTATCATCCCCCCCTCGGTGCAAAAAACAAAAATGAAAAGAAGAAAAACAACGAAAACACACACAAAAGAAGAAGTTACAACATAAGCAATATCAGTAGTTTTCCGTAGCTGTCCGAGTGGCTTCTCTACTGATACTGATCAAAGGATGGTTCTTGCCTATTGTAGTCCTGTGCAGTGAAAATAACTCGTTTCTTTTGCAGGTGAAGAACAACCCTGCTGCATTTCCGGATTCTGTGTTCTTTTCTTTGGTAGGAGAAATAAATCCTTGATCGGAACGAGTGTTCTGTAAGTATAAGTAAGGAGAAAATATGGGCCTCCATCTTTCAAGATTCTTGCTCTTAATGCTTTTTATGATCACTTGTGTTTTGTAGATGGGAGAAATATCAACGTGAGGAGGAAGCAGCTCTTAGTTTAAGAAAGAGTGTCAGAAATGCTGTTTCTTACAGAGAAGCATATGCAGCACATCCAAGTGAAATGGCCAACAAGGTATTTTATCTGAATTGCCTTCTCTTATGCTGTTAGGGCTGGAAACTTTAGAATAAGAGAAGTGTATGTTGATTGTTCATTTGGTTAAAAGTCACTTCTATTTATGTACTTATTCCTAATAACTTCAGCTTTGAGCACTAACTGTTGTTTTGAACAGTGCTGTTCAATATGATGCAGATTTTGGGAGAAATCTTAAAAGGTAAACTTACTCTCCTGGATAATAATTTTCATAATGACTTGTGTGCAAGACACCTCATTTTTTAACTCTGAGATCCTGCAGCTGCATTTTCTTTGATCTTGTGCTAAATATATTTGGCCTGATTGGGGACTATAGGTTTTGTACGATGATGGGGACAAAGAGACCTTAAACCATGAGAAGGAAAGGTGGGAGTTCATTGAGGATGATTTGCCAGATGGAGCAAGTGTTCACTTTAATTTATTATCTTTCCATGTTTCATTTCATTAAGTGACATAACTCCTTGCTTATGTGCTTCTTGGATATCTTGAAGCATCGACAGGTGGCTGATAATCCCAAACCCATTACTTCACCTGGCATGTAAGTTTTGCCTTTTTCTTATATTTGTGCCGTCGTGTTTCTTTTTTGTCCTAATGAAATTACCTCTCTTATTTGCTCCTGATTGTTGTATCAGACTGAGAAAGCAGAATGGGATAAAGGAAGTTTTCCATTGATATTAAATTACAAAAAATATGTTCAAAGGTTAGATTTCAATACACATTATCTTACTATTTTTATTGTTCGCTTCGCTACAATCTTATTTTTCATGTTTCTTTCTTGGGCCGGAGCAGCCACTAGATTGCAAGAAGTTGAAGAAGCTCCATTCTAGAGACATCTTTACAACCAGTGTACCAACATATGGAATCTCTATCATGGTAAAGCATTCTCTCTTACTTTATTCAGCAAGGCCTCGCAGCTTAGTCAGTGCTCCAGGATCAACGGCTTAGGAAAGGGATACTTTGGGATTGGTAGCGATTTTGTGAGCTATACCTCTCTGTCAAGGAAAATTCTTTTCTACAGATGTGAAGTTGTGAGAAGCATCCACATCGTACTAGAAGCTGGTGCGTGGAGGCCTTTTCAATCTCTCCCACCAAAATTCTGACTTTGCCGGTCTTGGTCCACCTCTTCAGATTTTGCATAATGCGAGTTTGTACAAAATCCCCTATCTTGAGCTCATAGATATCCCTGAGGAATGTATTATTTGCTCTTGGATCGAGATGAATCCGCTGTTAAATTCTGGAGTTCATAGAAGTTTTTCAGTCTTGAGATTACATGGCAAGCTGTAGCTCGAGACTTTTGTCCCGAGTACTTAAGAACAATCCTGACACTCAGAAATATGATAAAGAACAGAATTCAGTAGCCTTGGAGGTCCCAGAGACTACGACTTCTGCCAGGAACAAGCTAAAATTTGAAATTTCTCCGGATTGGTATTCATTGAAGAAGAAAGAAATTGATGGGGCAATATATTGTTGATTGCTTTGGCATCACATGCCACTTCTGTTTATTCGTAACTATGATGTTTCTTAAGTCGTGAGGCACCTTATAGTTTTCCTTTATATTTACACTAAACCCTTGTTGAATTATAACAATGCCATAGGCAAAATTTTGTCTATAGGATGAAATTTTATCCTCTTTTGTGTCAATTAGATGTCTTGAGGATTCGTATCATTTCAATGCTAAGGACTTTTTAAGGACCATCTATTGTTCTCTGTCTTGCAGTATTACTATGAAGGCGTTATTTGTGATCTTGGAAGCAACTTGTTATGTTGTGATAGCTGTCCCCAGACCTTTCATATTGAGTGCCTTGATCCTCCTCTCAAGGTAGTTAATAGCTATTTGAGGGGTCTTGCCTTGAGTTAGATGCGTTAATTGCTGTCATTTGTCTTATCGTACTTGGTTGAGATAATTTCATTGTCTCATTTTATGGTTTTCCATTTCCGGCAGATTCCACTAGGGAAATGGCAATGTCCTAAGTGCCGCTCGAAAAAAAGATTCAGTTGAGCCAATAAGCCATCTCGATTCCAGTTTGAAGCCAGCTTGGACGAAAATTTGTGGGTCAAGATCAAAGACATTGTCTACCACGGAAAAAGTACCTCAAATGCTTGCTGGCTCCCATTTTCCAAGCAAGAGGTCTTTGTGTGGAGGGAATTCTGTTGTAACACTTGAAGTTCAGCCATTGGAAGGTAATCTAGATCTGTCCCCAAAAGAGGACCCATGCACCATCAAGCCTGGTTGCCCATGCCTGGGTGGTTCTATGGATGGAACCTCTTCCTCTTAGAAAAATGATGATGAACAGAAGGTAGATGTAGCTCCAGCAAAAGCACCTTCAACCAGATGGTTAGCTTCTCCTTCTGTGCTCGCTTCATCTCATTCTCAACTGGTGAGTTCAAAACAATATGATGAAGCATCAAAGAAAAATTCTCAATGTTCTGATGGATTCAATAGTCCAAATGGTCAAGCTGCTCTCGAAATTGGTGCTAGTAAAGAGAGAGCTAAGAAGAGAAGGCTTGTGCAGAAAAATGACATTCAGAAGAAACGCATGACTGACAATGGAAAGCAAATTATTGCTACTTCTAAGAGCAGGAATGATGATGGCAAGCAAATTATTGCTACTTTTAAGAGACATGGATCGAAGAAGAAAGTTGCAATACCTTAGATAGGTGATTCACAATTAAGAAAGAGAACAATTGTAAGCAAGAGTTCACAGTCTGCCATGAAAGAAAATGGAGCAAAAGAATGTTCAAATGGTCCAAATAAACAGAAGGTAGATACTTTTACATTGGCCTTTTCATTACTGACATATTACGCATAGACATATATAAGATACTTCTTGGCATTCGGCTGGAATTTTAATGGTAAAGCTGGATGAAGAGTTGAAAACTGTAAAACTTGGTTGACAACATTTCATCTTTCTTCTATTGAGGTTGAAAGACGTTGTGATTTGAGCAAGTTCGTCAATGTAGACCTGCTGTGTATAAAGATTACTTACCAGGTTTAGTTCAAATGCTTTACTATTGTTCCTTTTCAAGTGCTGAACGTATTCTCCTCTGTTTTTATCCTCTAATTTTGCAAGAGGAGCACCATATCCATTGCAGCAGTTGCTCTCTAATGAGAAGAAGTCTCCCCAAGGTTTAGTTTCTCCAATCCTATTCAATTTGAACAACTAAAGACATATTGGTGCATATGTAAATGGCATTTGAAACAGTGCATGCATATAAATAACCAAATGTTTGTGCAAATATATCACTTTCTACTAGAGTCACCAAGGGGATGATTAGGAACTCCTCCAAGGATCTGTATCCTCACATTTCAAAGATAAATACCAAGTTCGTATGGCAAGGAAGAGGATCTAAAGAATTTATGCACCTTTTGAGTGTGTGTAGATATACAAACAAAATCGACACTAGTTAACTTTCAATTAGTTTTGGAAATCGGAACAATCTTGAATTTTTACTTCTTATTATAAAGAATATGGTGGTTCTTAATTCTCACTATTTGTATTGTTGGAAGATATCTTGAAAACTTTGTTATTCAAACATCAAAATGTTATGTTTGAGTTCTTTTTGGCCCTCGACTACGGAATACTAGTGTCATACAAAATACACTGCTTTGATTTCGCAATATAATGTGGGCAAGAAGACGTAGCATTGTTCAACTCTCACGAGATGTTGGTTTAATAAGTTGTAAGTCCGTTCACTTTGATCCTTTAAGCTCTATTCATGTGGTTAAATCTTATTAGTAGTCTCCATACCTATTCCTTCCTTTGATCGGTCACCATAGTAAAACTCAATTTCATCAGGTATGTTTCCGTGCTTGAAGAGATAAAACTCTACATGTTGCAATCTCAGAGTCCCGATTTCGATTAATATGAATCTATAAGAAATAATGCACAAATCAAGTAAACTATATGCGCGTTTCCCCTTTGTCCTCCTGAAAGCTTGGCGAAGTTTTAACAATGGCTTTTCATGGTTGCTAGTATTGCTCACTATGCAAAAAATTCATCACTACAACGAGGGGTGTGCAATCGGACCGGGTTAACCTGGATCCCGGATTGGCCCACCCAAAAAATAAGGCTGGAAACTGGTTTCGGTTGAAACCGATATGGGAACCCATTCCCAAAACTCAAACCTTGTTTGAACCGGTTCGGGAACCGGTTCTGAGAGATTACCCACCCGGGAATCGGATCGACCGAACTGGTTTAGGAACCGGTTGGAGAACTGGTTTTGATGCCACCCCAAAAACACAAAATCCTAATTTGTTTTACTTTCTATCTCTACCTCTCAGGGTCAAGCTCTCTCTCACTCGTAGACGTAGCCCGAGCTCGCGACCACCTGCTGCCGTTGTCTCACCGACGCCTCTGACCCGCAGATCTCGCATCCACAAGCCCACCTTGTCGCATATTCGAGCAACCCATAGTAGTCCTCCGCCGATCTTGTTCTCACTGCGCGCTGTATCCCGAGCTCCCCTACTGTTGATCTACCACCGCCTGAACGACGCCCCCCGCTCTGCTAGCGATTTGGCCTAGCCCCCTTGCTGACGCCCGTTGAAGCCGCATCAATCCTTGTCGCCCTCACCAGCCACGATACTAGCAGCCCATCGAAGCCACTATCGTGCTGATTCGCGTCGACCCGACGTCGTCGCGTCCCACCAAGCCCTCTGCTACAGCACCTCGCTTGCGCTACGCTCCCATGCGAAGCCGTTGCTGCCCTTGCTGCTGGGTCCTCTACTTGACGCCCGACAAATCTGCTCCGAGCTTACTCCCGAGCAATACCCTTGCCGTCGATAGCACAACTCCGCCGTTGTCCCTATCCTTACCACGCAACGACCCTGACACTATTTCTGGTCCGCTTGCTCTCTCATTCTTAAATATTCTACTTTTCTGGTTTCACTAATGGATTCCAGTTTTAAAATGGTTCCGTTGCCTTTCACGTTTCACCAATCGATTTTGCACTGAATCTATTAATTATGAAACTATTATGGTGTGTAAATCATTTACCTTTCAAGTTTCATCGATAGATTATACAACTAGTATGAAATTGTTATGATTTTGATACAATACTTGTGCGGGTGAGTGCGTGTGTGAGAGAGGCAGAGGGGCAACAGGCCGACACAAGTTCTAGCAATGGGGAATATCATGAACGGATTTGTGTTGCTAATGCTTCTTTTAACAGGTACCTGTCCTACTTGTCGAAGTTTACCGAAGACTTTTGATGGTGCTAGAGCATGGTAGCTCTGGCATGACAGGGTCGGGGTTACCACGACGTAGTTTTGTTCACTAATAGGGATTCAATGAGATTGTCGTAGGTGATACGGGGGATGAGTTATTAATCATTGTGTGCATATGCATAGGTATAGTGTTTGCGGACGATGGATGGTCTATCTGTTCGGTGTCGCTCGGTTGTTGTAGGCTGTCAAGACATGGTATTGGAGGGATAAGAAAAGCAAAAGTCTTGAACGTTTCGTCCGTCGATTGATTGAGTCACTAACATTTTACTTTGTCATAATGGCTTGATTCCTCATGGGTTTTCTTGTAATGGTTTAATTTGGCTATTCTAATGGAACTTCATTTTCATTTCGTGATCTCTCCAGCTGCTTTACTCAGTTGGAATCTAATATCTCTGGTCGATTTGTCGGCTTTTCTTATCATGCAGTTCGATGGCTCAAAAGCAGGTAAAAAGCTGTACTACCGTTTCTCTTCGCAATGTATTCATTTCCTAATCAATACTATCCTCGGAGAGGTTTTATATTGACGTTATTGTCATTTATCTATTGTAGAGTGCTTTCTATCCTTGAAACAGCACAAAAGCAAATGTTGTTTTTTAGTTTACTTTCTAATCATCCGTACCTTCTGTTGGAAACGGGGATGCTACTTGCCTGACTGAATGTGTAGTGAACTTCACTTTCACTCTATTGTTTTCTTCTTCAATATACTCTTATAAACCCAAACTCGCCTCTTCCTTTTAATATTCAAGCAAAATTATATCTTAAAATGATCACCTATCTTGACTATTAATCGTACAGCTTCGGCGAGTGACTTCTTGACGAGATTGTAAACACTTTATCTTACATATGAGTATTAAACGCTTTATCTTACGTATGAGTGTTGTACTGCAAAACAGGTTCCAATATAAACAGGGTTAACCCTATTCACAGACAGGAAAAATAGGATGGGTCGCGAATAAGATCCAATGCAAACAGGATTGAGTATAGGATCCAAAAAAAAGGACCGATTATAACAGGGTCGGAAACAGAACCCTACCATCCTGGACCCAACCACCCCTAACTACAACCAAAAAATGAACCCTTATTGACATAGAAAATTTGTGCTGTTTTGACGATATGATATATATGATACAAGCTTTTAGTCTCATACAGAAGAACCTTCTAAAAGTTTGGGAAGATAGAACAAGGCAAGAGAAGAAAAGAAAGGTAAATGCACGAGTTGACTTGATCTAAGGGTGACGTATTCACTCTGGTTAAACACCTGCACTAACTCATCTTTATGCTAATCTAGCACCTGCAACATTTGAGTAAGACGAATGTACATCAACTAACACTATATAATCTCATTTTCTATAACAAAAGGTTTACACAGAGGTGTCCTAATTTGGCTAATCATCCCTATCTTTGCGGTTTCATTGCTCATCGTCACTAGTCAAAGTCTACAAGAAAAGAATTTATGCCACCATTTGCAAAGCACCCTAACACTTCCAGTCCCATGAAAGAATTCCATAGATTGTTTGATGGGCCCTGAATTCCATAATATAGGAAAACACCACCTTTTTAAGTTAAAGACTCATACATTAACAACCTTCTAAGGACACTCGTGGATGGTATGTGCCAATCCAAGGTGCCTAGAGCGTATACTAACTTTATGAAGGTTTACTCGATCCCTTCTATCTTGTCACGGTGATATGAACCAAATCTAGGTAAGATCAAGACCAGAAACTGGAAAAGCCAGATAATACCCTTGGACATATCTAGGACTTGGAAGTGCCGATATTGTAGACGAAAGCCATTTGAAACAAAGCCCAACGGTCTGAACATCTTACACGCTTCATCTGGCTTACCGTAACTCAGCATAGGTAATGAGAAAACAAGCGAGAAATCACAAGATAAACTTGCTTGCATAATCTGATTTTATGTGCAGAGCAACATATTCTCTATGGGAAAACAAGAGTATCCAATACTTTAAAGGGCAAATATATCTCATTAGTAGAATGGATGAGGACTAACGTACGAGACGAAGAACTTTTTGAAAAGTCTACTTAACAAAAGCATAACTAAAGAGCCTTAACAAGTGCCTGGAAACGCTCTAACATTTTCCCTTTATGAAAGGCACTACTCCTATGAAGCCTCAGTTGCCAGATTTACCGATTGTCCATCTGCTTCTTTATGAATCACTAGAAAATCCCATCTGCATTGAAGTTGCCAGTGAACTGTGTGATCAATGGGTCTGGGCAGCTCAAAAGAGAGAGAGGAGCCCAGTCGAGAAAAGGCTTTCAATTCTCCACTCAAACACCTTCCCAGACCTGTGATCCGTCTCATCACCTGCTACGGTCATTCCTCTGATCTCTACCCCGCCATCTGCAAAAAGTTCACCATTTAATGCTGCAGCAACTTGATAGCAAGTTTTAGAGGATGCATTAGTGCTTCAACATAATTTATCTTGTGACTTTATACTCCTAATACAAAGAAAAAACACCATAAGAAAGAAGATATATCTTGCCGAAATCCTGTCTCTTCCGTGCATTTATTGTCGTAACTAATAAAAAAACAATCAGTTCAGATGGCTACAGCACATGGAAGGGAAAATATCCATTTCTTAAGCACCGTTAACTGAAACCGATGCAAAACTTGCAGACCAAATGGTCAAATGGCAGATATCCAGACTCTTGCACACCAATGACCATATCCAAGCCAAATCAGCCGGTCAAATGAGCCTAATAAGGAAGTTTTGCATTACGTTTGAGGTTGCATTGTAGAGCAAGGAGGAAAATAAGCAATCAGCTTCTTACCCCATAACAACCAAGTAAGATCTAGCAAAGAACTGGGACTACTATATAGAGCAAATATTAACTTTGGCAATCAGGAACTTACTATCTCTTCTTACCTAGTGGAAAAGCCTCCGGAACAGGGAAGTGTCAGACTCTGCAATGTCCATGTTAAGGATACTCATGGGTCTTGTCCGCAATGCACTTCTGCCTTGCTCTATATGCTGATTCAGGGACTGCACAGTTCCTAATAGCAAAGTTGTATTTGTTTTATATAGTAGTCGCATGCTTTGCCAAATTTAGCTTGGTCTCGTAGAGAGCAGTTAATTACTAAGTTTCCTCTGTGTTTAGAGAAATCAGATTCTGTGAGCGTATTGCAGGTGCCACAGATGAAAGCCATTCAAACAAAATCCATAAAGTCCACTGATGCTGTAATCTTTATTTTGGTTATTATCCTTTATTGGTACATGTACCAAAACGACTTGCATAAATCACAACCAGAAACATTTCTGCAAACAAATCACAAAAAGATGAAATTTCTTTGTGCAATTTGATAGTTTCCCTCACTGGCAATACAAGGAAACAAGAAACAAGTAGAGGCTTTACCAAGTTTGGCTCTAAAAGTGTGAAAGGTAGGAGCTGAGTCAACGGCTTATATAGGTAGGCATATGGGTCAACAAGTGGTACATACTACTCACAGTATGTTTTGAAAATGTTGAAACATAAATGAGGGTAGCTAGTTAATCTTAGAAAAAAGAATTTTATAATAATTCCAGAAGATCTCGGAATCAATCACATAATCACCAAATGAATGGAGACAGTCTGTGAATTTGAATGTGGCCCTTTGGAGAGCGTCAAGCATTTGCAATGGAGAGATTTAAAGAATGCTAACAACCAGAAGAACCATGCATCAAGGTCATGCGAAACTGCCTTGAACTCATATATCGATGTGACTTGGAGAGCGTAACAGAGGGACTAGCCAGAACTCAAGACCCGATACAATATCCAGATAATCTATGAATATATGAAAAAAGATGCATGAAAGCCCAATGTCAAACCGACCAAAACGATACCTGCATCATTTTAATATAGTAATCGAGACAAGTTCAATAGATATTAATGAATAACAAATCACGAAATGGTAAAACATACAACAGTGAGATGAAAAGAATAGTTTTAGAATTATCAATTCCAAGTAAAGAGAAAAGCCATTACCAGGTATGTTTAACATTACTTTTTTCTAACAAGTACTTCATTAGAACTGCACACAGGAATTCTACTTGCGTATTCCATAAAGTCTGAGCTGCCTGACAGTCATCTGGTATTGATTAGCTTCTTGACATCTCCCTTCAAGATCCCATCCATACCAAAGTTGAGGTTTGTTGGGATGAACAGCAGGTGAAAGGAGAGAGTCATGTGTCCTGATTGATGAAGGTTTTCTGTTCTTGCTTCTCCTTCAATCAAGACCTCACTGTCCGTGTCAAGTTCACAACTAAATGCGGCAGCAAAAAAGCAAAATTCAAAGAATGTGTCATTACCTTCAGATCACCATATGAATTGAAAGTCTCAAGAATGAAGAAATAACACCATACAAGAAAAAGAAAATATCTTTCTGGATTCCTCACTCTGGTGAATATTAGTTGTTATCATGACTTTGTTGAGTACCTATTAAGTTGGGTATTAGGTACGTACTGGATATTTTCTTGCCCCTGGCAGAGACACCTGGCACAGGTAAGAGTCTTGGGACTCTACAAGGTCCACTTTAGCAGATCCTATCGGCCCTATAAATAGTTAGGAGAATGATCGCTCTCAAAATGAGCAGAAGTGAGAATTTAAGACAATCAAATCTGTAACGTGCAACATACATCATTAATGTTCATGCAATATATCTGCTGCCAATGACATGCTTGATTTGTAATGTTTCAAAAGCTAACCAATAAAGAACTAGCCAAGAAATCAAATTAACATATCAGATAACTGTCAATGTGCTATACACAATCTATACAACTTAACCGAAGGAAAACCAATTTTCGGCTGCAAAAGAGAAATGATCCAACCAATTATGCATGAGCATAAAGTGATTGCAATAACCTCTGGTCTGAGGAGAGAGATACTCCAGTTGTCCATAAATATGATGTTATTGCCATGAATCTCTCTGAAACGTCAGATGGGGTGCAGGTCGGTAGGAAAGATAGGCTCAGTATGGAAGATTGGCTGGCCTTCCTCGGTGCAAGTGCATTACTTGCACCACCATCATCTGGGACCTGGCTAACTGACTGGGACAATATTGTAGCAATTTCTCAGCAGTCCTTTGCTCTGCAGACCTGTGCAAGGCCTCTCTGCTTTGAGGTATTGCTTTAAAGCGCGTCCAGCAGGTGTATACTCTCGTTTTGGCTCTTGCTCTGGCACCCGTTCCTATTCGTCACCACTCTACTTTATGTTTCAAAGGTAAACCAATTAATAATGAAATTATGACGCTATATAAGTGCAAGTCAATGCATGAAAACCTCAGCACCATTGGGATCAGGAGCAAATTTGATTTTATTGCCCTTAAATTTTCTAGTGGATCAAATAGCTTAATATACTCAGTGAAAAACTCAAAATACAGACCAGCATCCTGCCTTCAATAATGTCAGCAATTCAAGCTAAAAGCAACATTAGGACAAGATGAAGAGAAAAAATATATCTTTCGACAGAAATTTGAAAGCAAACTCGTGCATGCATAAAAGTTAAGGAGGAAAATAAGCAGTATGTTCAATGCATGAGTCCTCCTTACAAGTGTTTGCGACTGAACTTTCCTTCATTAGTGGAATAATAACAAATTAAAAAAGGAAAGACATTTGCAACTTCATAATCCAAATTTAAACTCCCAGGACCAGAATAGATAAAGAACAATGACAAAGGGATTTATTTAGTTGCCCTTTCCATCAAAGGAGCATGGTTAAAAGTGGATCCATGAAGTTGCTCTTCAGCACAACAGAGAGTTTCTTCAGCATATCAAAGAAATAACCATTAGATCACCATCATAATCCCTTGGTCAATATTTAACACCATCAAGTGCACTTTTATTCTAAAGTTTCCAGCCCTGACAGCATAAGAGAAGGCAATTCAGATAAAATACCTCGTTGGCCATTTCACTTGGATGTGTTGCCTATGCTTCTTTCTAAGAAACAGCTTTTCTGACATGCTTTCCCCAACCAAGAGCCGCTTCCTCCTCACTTTGATATTTCTCCCATCTACAAAACACAAGTGATCATAAAAAGCATTAAGAGCAAGAATCTTGAAAGATGGAGGCCCATATTTTCTCCTTACTTATAGTTACAGAACACTCATTCCGATAAAGGATTTATTCCTCCTACCAAAGAAAAGGAGAAAGAATCTGGAAATGCAGCAGGGTTGTTCTTCACCTGGAAAAGAAACGAGTTATTTTCGCCGGACAGGACTACAAAAGGCAAGAACCATCACCATCCTTTGATCAGTATCAGTAGAGAAGCCACTCGGACAGCTACGGAAAATTACTGATACTGCTTATGTTGTAACTTCTTCTTTTGTGTGTGTTTTCGTTTTTTTTTTCTTTTCGTTTTTGTTTTTTGCACCGAGGGGGGGATGAGAGGGACTGCACATCGGGTATTATGGCTTTTGGTCACTAAAAGTTATTAGATGCTTCATTTTAGAAGTAAAATTATCCAAGAATCCAAACACCTATGATTTAAGGTTCAGCTTTCAGTACTATTAAATTCTCAAAATGAGCCAGTCACTTTCAAGTTAGAAGTTATGTCTTCTACCAACTTCATTTCTTTAAAGTCAAAGCTAAAGCCAAATCTCAAACCCACAGCTAAAACCAGAAAGGCAAGCTGAAACTCACAGCCACCCCACACAGGCCTTGACATTTATGTTTGTGATTATTTGACAAAAAGTAGTAAAATGATAAGTTACTTGCCAAAGGATTTACAATCTAGGAAGCACATACAGTGTGGACATGCTAAGTTGATCTACAGTACTATGGATCTTCTGACACAACATACAAGTTAGCAATATCTTGGACAAGAAAACATAATTAATTCCCAGACTTACATGGGACTATATCCTTAAAGAGAATTTTATTTGCTGCCAGATTTAATACTGCAAGCAGACAAAAGAATTACAATCTAGGAATGCAAACAGTGTGGATATGCTATCAGTCCCTAAATGAACATTCATTCCATAGCTTGTAACTTTACTTAAATGTGATGCGCAAAATCTAAATTTTACTAGCGCTTTTCAAATTCCGAATCAAAAGATGAAGACAAGAAGCATATACACTTGCTCCAGATAATGGAGGAGAAACGTAAGCAAATATGACAGCAAACCGATTCAAAAGAAAAGAAAAAACAAAAAAGCAGGGAACTACAGCCTCTCTTACCACACGAAGAGCAACAACAACCGGAATTCCAGGACTCACCTTACCGCTGACCACGTCGGTAGCGAAATTGCAGATGATGTCGAGCGTGCTCTCAACCTGCGCCTTCAGAAACCAAGGCGGCACGAGCTCCGAATTCCTCAACCAGTAGTGCCCGACCATGAGGCCCTCATCCAGGCTGGCGATCGCGGCCTTCTCCAGCTCCACCATCACCTCGAACGCGGCCTGGAACCAGGGTTCCATCTCCTCCACAAACTCGTCCGTGAACCCGATATGGCTCACATCCAGGAAAAGCCCTAGCTCTCGGTGCTGGTACAGCCAGTCCATGTACCTCCCCCACAGTGAGCGGGCATCCTTCTCCAGCCCACACCTCTCCTTCTTTGCCGCGCCGTCCGCCCTGCCCAGGTCCACTGAGATCTCCCCCGCGACCAAGCGGGCCAGCGTCAGGGACAGCGCTCGCTGGGGAACGAGACCGAGGCCGTCTCCCTCGGGCCGGAAGCCGACGGCTTCGCGGCGGAGGCCGGCGGCGTCTTCGGCCTGAGGGACGGGGTGGACGAGCAGATGCCAGAGACGGAGGACGCCATCAGTGGCGGCGGCACAGAGTCGAAGCTGATAACGAGTTCGTCAGAGGGACGCAATCGAACGGAGGTCCAAAAGTTGCCGAGAGACCAACGCGAGCACAAAACTTGTGCTCGATCTTCGCGTTGGAAACGATCGGAGGTGGAGGGGGTTGGGACCAGCTGCGACTGGCGGCGCTCTTGGACGAGACCGAGATGCCAGAGGCAGATGGCGGCGAGGCTTTTGGGGAGGCGGAGCCGGAGCCGGAGCCGGAAGTGCAAGGGGTGGGATGCGCGGAGAAGAAATAAAGGAGGTCTCGATTGTTCTCTGTTTGCGAGGAGAGAGGAGAGAGAAAAAACCCAGCAACTTTGAGTGAGGAGAGAGAGAAATTTTGAGCGGGATGAATCCGCTGACCGTCTTTTCTTCTGCGTGGAGCCGAGCTGAGCCGACCAAAAATCTTTTCAGCGGTCCCGCTCGGGGACACGTGCCGGTATTTGATTGGTATATGCGCACCCTGACGTGGTGCGCATACACCACTGAATATTTTCTCGGGGCGAGAGGCGAGAGACCAAAACCCTGCACGTAGACGCAGTGAAACTAAACCCGGATTTGTTCCCCAGTCGATAAGCTGGATTTGATAAACCGCCCATACGTCCGAAGCATTTTGTGGAACTTTTGGGGGAGAAGGGATTCCGAGGTTTTGGGTTTTTGGCTTTTTTTGGTCGAAAGGAGGAGGAGCAGGAAGGGCATCACCGCATCACCAAAGCCGCAAGCGCAAGCGCACGACCTGAAGGACGAGGCCGGAGGCCGGAGGATTCGCCGCCCGCTCGCGAAGCTCTAATTCGCCTCTCCCCGCGCGCCATCGACCTCGATCCATCGCGCGTAAGCCTCCCTTCTTCCTCCGGCGGCGGCTGCGGCGGCGGCGGCGGCGGCGGCTTATCATGCTTTGGTATGACTCCTTAATGCTTTTTCTATTTACATCTGCTAGGCACATGCAATGATGTATCATAGGAACAATTCCTCAACGTATATAGTATGCTCAATCTATAGGATTTGGTGGACAGCTGCTCTGTATCTTGAAAGGATTTCATCCATCATAAACAAATTTGTCCATTGTAATTTTTTTAGTCACACTAATCTTGCAAGTTCTTCCAGATATGCTTTTTAAGTTTCCAATTCTATAATTTGCATGGTGTTGCGGAAACTGAAAACCTTCCCATGAAAAGATGGTCATTCCCACAAAGGCATATTCTTTCACCACTGATTTAGATGTTAAATATGGCTGATCTTTGAACCTCTTGTGCTGTCTTTTTCTAAGTTATTTGTTGGAAAAAAATTTTACATTCTGGTTCATGTTTAAGAATGTCTTTCCACTCATCGTTTCAATTGAACTTTTGTGTTCCCACTGAAATGGGTTTCCTTGTGAACTATGAGAATTAACAGAAATTCTTATTATTGGAGCAATTATCTTGTTTTTTGTTCCATTATGTATCTTTCTCCCTTCAAATATGGCAATCGGCATCTATAAATGTAAGTTGATAAGGACTGTGTTTCTATATCAGATTTGGAAAGAGAAACCTTCACCTCCATAATGATCATTCTGTCTTCTAATGTGGTGGTGGGCAACTTGTTAAGTGGAGATTATTAGCAATTAGAACCTAAGTAGTCTTGTTATTTTTTAAAGTACATTGGGTGGTAACTTTGATGCTTCAAAAATGAAAAATAAAAACAGCAGAAAGCTATCTCTGAGAATTTCGCTTCTATACTTATATGCTTCTATCAGCTATGATGGATTGTGAAAAGAACTCCAATTGATGCAGGGTAATCCATCAGCTTTTATACATCATCTCTCTTCTGTCTTACTTGTGGCTATAGGCACTACTTGATAGTTTCAGCTGTTATAAAATCTTATTGGCGTTTGGTTTTTCAGAAACTTTGCTCCTATTAATATAGGTAAGTCTGCTTAGTCATCATACTGGTTTTTTTCCCTTTTACTTTTGTAATTTGAATGGAATTGCTTACTAAAGTGCAACTGAAATTATTGCATGGAAAGGGGATAACATTTTATGCATTACTGGTTGATAAGAAGAGTCCTGACATACTTTCAATTTCCTATTAGCTCTTAGCAAGACATTCTCTGTGAAAAAGAAGAAAGGAAAGCTCCGGAAGGCATGGGATGGGAGCAAAGTCATCTATAACGTAGCATCCTGAGGGGCAACAGCCATTGGGTGTGTCTTTTAGTTAATCTCCTTACAAATATCGGTTTATTATTTTCAGCATGTGACTTTCCTATATTTTCTATGCTGGAGCATGTTTGAATCTTCTGTTCTTTTAGACAGTTCTTAACCTCCATACTCTTGCAGATTTATCTAGCTCTTGACCTTTGCAACTCTCTCTCTCTCTCTCTCTCACAACGTAATTGTGGTCAATGTCTGTTCTTTTCAGGATCTATCAGAACCCAGTACTTCTCAGGGCTGCCTCAAATGCCTTTTGAACTTCTTGTCATGTTATATCAAAGCTTCTCTGATCTTCGCGATCTGCCTGAAGAGGAGCTTAATTAGTTCATTCCATGCCCGTGCTGCCAATGTAGCCTAATGTTGTCCACCTTGTTTGATATTAGTTCATTAATTAGGCTTTCTAGTTTGATTTATTACCCTCTGGTGTCACCAAAATCGTGTCAATGAGTAACTGTTCTATATTTCAAGTTTGGACACAAATGCGATGTAAAAATTGTCTGCTATTGAATGCAGAACTGGTCTTACACCTTCTCTCAGTACTTCGCAGTGTTAAGAACACATGCACTCAGCATGCATCAGGCCGTACGACTCCATTTACATAGAGCGTATTTGTGTTGTAGAGCCCATCAGAAACATACAACTGCCAAGCCATCCTCCTTGCTTGATTCGGCTATGTACTCTCGGTCATTATGTGATTCAAGATCTCCCATCTTGAATTCAGACTCTTTTTACTCTTTTGAAGTTGTCCTAGTCATTAAAAAACCAACAATTCGTGAAAAGTTAGAACAAAACGAGGGAAAAACAAAACTATTGCATTGACATCTGCACATGACATACAAACTATAAATATGAGCATAGCTTTCTGTCACTTTGAAGGCCAATATGGTAATAGACCCTAATGGTATTAACCCTACTGACAATACCATCCCAACCCGAACCTCAGAGAAAAGAAAGGTGAAAAAAAAAAAGAAAAAGTGGGAAACCCAGCAACCCGACCCGAATTGGGTCAGATCATAGTGTGTGACCCTCGTGTTTCGAGTCGAGTCGGGTAACAACAAAACCTGACCCGACCCATTGACACCCCTAATATTAGCATCCCCATATGGGTATTGTTTAGTTAGACTTTTGAGAAAAACCATTGAGAAAATGTAAAGGCCGAGAGGTTTTCCAAAATGCAAATTACGTTTGGTAAATTGTAATTCGAAAGTGTATTGTGAAATATCGTTTGGCAAAATAGTGTTTGGAGAAATTTATATTTACAAAGGACTTTTATGATTAAAAAAAAGGAAAAAAATAGTTGGCCAGTGAAGGGTAGATGGTCGCCGTGATGTCTCAAGTTGCAAGACCTTAGGCGGTCACCTGACACCATCGATAAGGCACGCTTGAAGTCGGGCAACCCCTAGCGACTACCATGAAGGGCTGAATGAGGTCGTGGTGGTCGCGGCGTGGGTCGCACGCCATGACCTAGGCGACCTCTACGACCCAGATTTGGGTTGAGGCGAGGTTTGGAGTCATCGGAAGTTGCGACGACAACTTACCGCAACCCATGCAACCTCTGTGACTGCCGCCACCACCTAGGTCGCGGCGAGGTGGAGAAGGTTGTGCGCCGCGACCCAAATCTAGGTCGCGATGAGGTCATGGGTTGCCGGAGGTCACAGCGACAACTCGCAGTGACCTACACGACCTCTGTGACCGTCGCAACCCATAAGCTAAATTTGGGTCACAGCGAGGTGGCGGAGGTCGTGCGTCACGACCAAGATTTGGGTCGCGGTGAGGTTGTGGGTTGCCGGAGGTCGTGGCGACAGCTCGTCGTGACCCAGGCGACCTCTGTGACCTTCGTGACTCAGAACTTATGAGTCACCTAGATTTGGGTCGCAGTGAGGTGGAGGAAGTCGCGCGCTGCCACCCAGGCGACCTCTGCGACCCAGATCTAGGTTGCGCAATTAGTTGGCGACGATTATTGGGGTGTCGCGACCACGCTGGCCTCTCTTCAGCCCTTCGTCGACCCATCGCAACCTCACTATCCCCTTTGATGAAGAAGAAGATGAACAGTGTCTGAGGCATTCTGAAAATGCTAAAAGCCTAAGGCAGCCCATTCCTTCAAGATGGGTTTTAAAAATGTTCCAAAACATCCAATATTTGAGCAAATGGGATTTGGATCCCCAAATATACTTGGAAAGCTGGTTCCAAACGGAGTCTATATATTTACCTGTCTTTTTGTAATATAAAAAGAATATTTAGTTGAAAGCAAATTGGTTTTTATTGAGGGGTGATTTACGTGGATTCATGCATTGCATTTTGACAGCAGTGTTCTATAAATACATTTATACACTATATGTCTGCTAGTCCTATTACCAATATGGTTATTGGCTATGGAAACATGACTAAATATGAAACCAGACTTTTAGGATAAAGAAACAGCAAGAAATGGCATAGCAATAGCAAGTGATTTAATCTTATTTTGTTTAAGGAGGAAAAAAAATCAATTTAGTCAATAGTCTATTTCGTGCTAAAAAATAAATTCGCCGCAAGAGATGATCGATTCTTATAATATGAAAATCACCGATCATAATGAATCACTTGATCTTCTAAATTTTCCAGCATTCGTCTAAATTCGAAATTTTCTATCTTTTGACAATAATGAGAAAAAGGAGAAGAAAAACTGATAAAAGAAAAAAACTCTTTACCAAAAAAAAAAAAGAAGAAAAAACTGACAAAAAAAGGGGAAATTTCGTCCGTGCCCATTTTCAATTCCCAATCCCCGAAGCATATGCGACCGGACCACGCCGACCCCGCAGTACTAAAATAATCGCTAAAAATTTCCACGCGAACGAGTAAAAAACAACGGAGCGGTGCCAGCCGCCCCCACCACCAGCGTTTTGACCTTTATTGATCTCATCAGTGACGTGGCGAGATCTGGGCCGCGAATCCCCCCGATGCCGTGATCGCCTTCGCCTCCCGACGCTGCGGCAGGAGAGAGAGGGAAAGGAAGAGGCCTCTTTTCCTCGTGCGTGCCGCGATGGAGGGACGGGGGCGAGAGGCGAGAGACCGAAACCCTGCACGTGGACGCAGCGAAACTAAACCCGGATTTGTTCCCGGTCGATAAGCTGGATTTAATAAATCGCCGATACGTCCGAAGCATTTCGTGGAACTTTTGGGGGAGAAGGGATTCCGAGTTTTTGGTTTTTGGTTTTTTTTGGTCAAAAGGAGGGAGGAGCAGCAGGAAGGAGGGCATCGGCAACGCCGCAAGCCCAAGCGCACGACCTGAAGGAGAAGGAGGAGGAGGCCGGAGGATTCGCCGCCCGCTCGCGAAGCTCTAATTCGCCTCTCCCCGCGCGCCATCGACCTCGATCCATCGCGCGTAAGCCTCGCTTCTTCCTCCGCCGGCGGTGGCGGCGGCTTCCTCCGGCGATGCTTTCTCGGTGGTTTGATTTGGGAGACCGTCTCGGTCGTCGCCATTTTTATTTTTATTTTTTATTTTTTTATTTTTTGGTTTTGTGTTTTTTTTTTTGTGGTTCGGTAATTTAGGCTCGTTGGCGGTGTTTGGTGAGCTCGTCGTTGATGTGTTTTCGCAGTTTTTGATCGGATCACCTGGAATTCGCGGTCGCCTAGTCCGGACACTGCGGGTGCTCCCCCTGCTTCTGCTGACGGAGCTGGAAATGGATTTGGTCACTAGTTGCAAGGTACTGTCATTTGGTTGCTGGTGACTTTTCTGCTGCGGATTATCGCCGCGTCCAACAGCGTCGGTTTCGGTGGTGTTGGCAGTCCCTCAGAGTCTCGCGTTGTGATAGCCAGAGACTGAATAGGCATCGTGCTTGTTCATCTCGGTCGTTGTATCCTGATTAATGCTCTTGCATCGATGGATGTTTGTTGTCATTTCGTGAGTGGTATCGAGGAGTGATGGTCGGTCGGTCTTTCTGGAGGACATGCTATTCTTAATAACACGAGGGACCTGAGCTTTCGTTGCCGTTCAATTGCATCGTGAATTTGTGTTTGCATTCATTGCGTGTATTCCGTTTTAATAGCTTTGACTCGTGTAGCATTGGGCGAATTTGGTAATGTTATCTGTATAGCAGAAAGGGATGAGGCTTGCGATCAAGCTTCAGCCAATTTCTGTTTACCGAGACCTCATTTGTATGTACTCAGCGGCTGATGTTGGTGGAAATAAAATATTTGAAAGTAGTTTTAACTTTTGTTTAAGTACGATCTTATCAGTCCTCTCATTCTTGCTGCTTTTGCGATTGAGCGATCCTTTGGAACTTTGCATGTCAGTTCGAGATAGGCCGACTATTGTGCTGTATGTGCACCTGCATCGTAATACATTTCTAATGACTAATTGGGAAATTAGGAATGACAGGTTATACTGTTTGACTTAATTGTGCTTGTAGTAAGTGATCATCTTCTTGATTGGGTATTATTCGATTTCGAGACTTGATTTCATGAATCCTTTTGGTGTATCACTTGAAGGTCATGGGGGAAGGATGAGCAGATTACTTCAGGAAATGACCTGAAGTTGTCATAGTCCTTCTCCATTGCCTCTCCCGAATTCTATTTGCATTTAGTATCTTGCTTTGCTATGAAAAATGATTTGGTCTTTCACATTGCTTAAACAGACTTTGCATCTTTCATTGGTACAAGAAAGAGTGCATAGAATAATTGAATCCATAAGTTCCATCCATGCTAGTTGCTGCACAGATAGTCTTGCATATCGACGCTTTTCTTGCACGATTGCTATTCTGGTGGTTCTTTCTCCTTGTTGGCTGCTTGCACCAATATAACAATATTATTTATAAAAAAAAAAAAAAGAAAAAAGAAAAAAAAGAGGGTAGTATGCTTGATCATACCTTATTTGCATGAGTATCATATTTTACTCTTGTGGGAAGACATAATAATCTTTTCTGTAATTGTTCCTCTGTGAAATTCCTTGACTCTCTTATGCAAGGAACAGAAAGTTGTATGTGGAGGCCTGTCTAACTTTTGCTACTGTTGTATCAACAAATGTTCCATTTGAGGTTAATCCCGGCTGTCCCGCTGCTGTACCTGATAGATCCTGTCATGTACAGGACAAATTAGCTTATTTTCGAATAAAGGAACTGAAGGATGTCTTGACGCAGTTAGGACTTTCAAAGCAAGGGAGGAAGCAGGTTAGATCTTAAGTTGATACTAATGTTGCTGTTTGCATGCATCTCATTTATGAGCTTTTAGAGCTGTTGCAGTTCGTGATGCACTCATACTGTGAGGATTGGGTTACAACTGTTTTTATTCACATGGAACTTTGTCTTGTACTCGTAAGTTGTTCTGCAAATCGTTTTTTGAATCACTTGGTCCTGCGGATGATGGCTGTTTCCTTTTCTGTCACACATTGGGATCCATGTTATTCGACTATTTTCATTGCTGTTCTCGGCTTGGCTACTTCACTAGCTCGACATTTTCTTTAAGTAAATTCTAATGGGGAAACTGTTGGATTTCATTTTTTTTTTTCTTGGTTCATGTAGGATCTTGTAGAACGGATATTATCGGCTCTTTCAGATGAACAAGGTATGTGATGAATTTCTTTTCCAGTTGTACATTGTTTCTAGTTCTTTCAAATGACAAATATGATTGTTTGGGCTTGATTCACCCCTTTGAGTTTTGACGCCTTCTTGTGTGTTGTAATATATGAATTCATGGGAATTTACATTAAAGATGTGTTTATTTCACAAAAAACGTAACGTTTTTGGAAAATGTATTCCAGGAAACCGTTTTCGAGGAAAATGTTTTTTGGGAAACCGTTTCGAGGAAAATGTTTTCCGGGAAACTGTTTTCCCGGAAAATATTTTCCCCGAAACCGTTTTCCATCGTTTGGTGATACGTAACTGAAAGTATTTTCTGGTATTTGGATCACATTTGAAAAATAATCTAATGACATTTGACTTAACAATTGACAATAGTGTGCCTCTTACTTCCAAATTAATTTGTTAAGTCCATGTTACTTAATAAATGGATTTTTCTCGATCAGTTTAGTAAATACAGAATTTGAACCTGCAAAATGAAAAGGAAACCTGAATTCATACAGATGTTATTTTTATTTTTATTTTCTGAAAATGGACATGATTTCCGGTTACAAGAGCAAGGCAAAACGAAAGGGAGGGGGCGAAGGAGAAGGAGAGAGGGGAGGAGGAGTTAGGATTTACGTTCACAGGCAAAGAAAGAAAAGAGAAAACAAGAAAAAAGAAAAGAAAAAAAAGAAAGAAAAAAAAGAAAAGAAAATATATAATAATAACAAATTCAAAATTTTTAATTAGAAATTCTTTTTAATAATAAATTTTTTATTAAGCAAGGATCATTTCTGGTTTTTTCAAAGGGGAAATCGTTTTCCTGAATTTAAGCTTTGGAATGAAAATATTTTCCGTTGACTCATTTTCCTAAACGAACCAAACGCTGGAAAATGAGCACGTTTTCTTGGAAATTGTTTTTTCGCAAAACAAACACACCCTAAAGTGTTCTTTTATTAGTCATTGACTGATTTTCTGTGACAGTGCATTCTTTTACCTGTATTTAAAGAAATGTCCACCGAAGTCAAATTAGCATATAGCTTAGGCTTTGTGCCTCTTATCAAAGATATTTTTTTATGTTGATATATGTCGCTTCTGACAGAGGTATGAAGTTGTCAGAATCTTTGTTTGCCTCGGTGCTTCTCTTACCATAAGCTGATTTTCGAGTTCTTCTCTCCTCCCTGTCAGTTGTCTTTCAAAGAGAGCGGACAATTTTAGTGGATAACATGATTACTGAAGGCTCATCTCTCATAGTTGGGCTTATTGTGCTTTAATTGGTCAGAATGGGTCACATCTATTAATGCGTGATTTTCATGCAGCGTGGACTAAAATGTTAATTCTTGGTTTTTTTATAGTGTCCAAGATGTGGGCAAAGAAGAATGTGGGGAAGGAAGATGTCGCAAGACTAGTTGATGACATTTACAGGTCTCTTTCTTGTTTATTGCTCTGTATCTGTATCATTTGTCACGATTTGCACTCCGCCTTCTATCTGACATGTGTTTCTGGGTTGGGCTTACAGAAAAATGCAGGTTTCTGGGGCCACTGATTTAGCCTCAAATGGTCAAGGAGCCTCAGATTGCAGTAATGTCAAAGTTAAAGGAGAGTCAAATGACCCATATCGGTCAGATGCAAAGGTCAAATGTCCTTGTGGAAGTTCTTTGGAGACAGAGACAATGATCCAGGTATGGATTGTACGAAGTGTTTGCATTTGGATACATCCTCATTTTGTCCTAGTTGTTGGCAAAAAGAAAAAAGTGCTTTTAGTTTTTACTTGGTTTTCATGCATCCTAAAGTGAACCAATCTCGGTTTGTCACAGTTGTTGAAATTGTTACTTTTACCATACAGTTAAATTGGTTTTTGAGAAACCTTGAAGCCAGCACTTGCACCTTGGCATGTTCACCCTTAATTCACCCTCTTGTGTTTCGATTTTCCTTTAAGAGTTTCTTCTGTTATGTTGAAATTGTTACTCATGTTTGTTTTAGTGTCCAATCTCCCTTCTTTTGTGGTACGATATTTGGGTGAAAAATTACCTGTGCTTTGAATGTGGCTAGAAAGTGATGTGAGTTGTCACTCATCATTAGTAGTCCACGTAGAACCCGCAAGTGTACCTTTTGAAACTAATGGATTTCATTCTTGAAAAATAAAGGAACTGTGAGTAGTTTCATGTCATACCATCATTTCTGCTTTCGTTGACATATTTTTTATTTTACATGCTTACCTATTTTCTTTATTCTTTTTTTAAATTATGTTTTATTCTTTTATCTTTTGGTTGGCAGTGTGAGGACCCAAGATGCCATGTCTGGCAACACATGAATTGTGTCGTCTTTCCTGAAAAACCTGGGGAGGCTCCTGAAAATTTTTATTGTGAGCTGTGCCGTCTTAGTCGTGCTGATCCGTACGTATCTCATAGTAGCAAACCTTCGCTTTTCATAAATATATCAACTGGGAAATGTGACATTCGGTCTTCATAGACGTGGCTTTTTGTATGGAATGATGATATTGACATCCCTCTTTAGAAATTTTATTTATTCTTTCATGCGAAATGATGACCTAACTTCTCAGTTGTTTTAGTTAGTTTCATCTGATCTTTAAATTGATCATTGGAAGTGCTATAGCGAAGGTGTTCTTATAAATTGGATTGATACTGGATAATTAGAAGGAAAATTTCATTAGGTCAAATGACAAGCGTTACCTGCTTTGATATTACTCTGCTTGTGACTGACATAATTGGGTTCGCCTTCATATTTTGAAAAGGAAGAAGCTGAACTTAGCGCCGTTGTTTTTGTCCTTGGGACACAATGTCTTATGGCAGAAGCACATGTTTTGGCCTCCCAAATTGGAGGTTTAAGAACCTGAATATTTCTTCTTCATGTTAAATATGGATGGAGGCAGTTTAATGTTAGGCCCATATACATACATGCACGTGTGAGGTGAATGTTGACGCAGGAGCACATGGATTCTTTAATGGCACACAATTAAGAGAGAAGTCCTATTTTTTAGATATTTCAAATTTAATAAAGCAAGGACGGCACTTAAAGAGAGTAGAGCATCCGCGTTGTCCATTCTTGAATCTTTTAATATCTTTGAGAGAGAAGGCGCTATTTCTTTTTTATACCATGATCCATAGAGCAGGTTGGGTGTCTTATACTTTGTTTACATTCCTAGTGTTTATTCTATGCGAGATTTTCTCCCTCCACTTTTGTATGCTAAGTTGTATGCTTGTGCCCTTACCTCGTGTTAGGAACAGTAACCATGCATGAAGAGCTGTGGGGAAAAAATTCTACTTATGAAAAGTTCGTTATTGATATAAAGTAGACATTTTGTCCAGCTAATACCGTATTGTTTGTCCTTCAATTGGATTGAGATTTGCTTCCCCCTTTTTATTTAAAGAAAATGATGCAGCTAAGCAGAAATGCACTTTTAACTGCTGGCGTCAGCCCTGTGCTTCTTAGCTTTTTTGTATGAGTTTGTTTTCAATGTGAGCACTGCAGCTCTAATGGTATGGGGTGCATCTTGTTTAATTTATTATTAACTTGCTGTTGGTTTCTTTTGGTTTCCTTATTTGAATTTTTGAATTGGATTCAATTCTTTGTATACTTTTCAGAAAGGAAAAAGTAAAAGCTCTTTTCTTTACTAAGTTCTGATCCTATCTTTTTTCATAGGTTTTGGGTTTCAGTGGGACATCCTCTGCAGCCTGTGAAGATGGTTACTACGAATGTTCCAGCTGATGGGTGAGTTATTTTGGCTTTGCATAAGTTTACTTGATGCTTATTCTTTTTGTATGTTGCATTGTTATTAGCTCTTCTGGGTTTACTTGGAACGGTTTATTTTCCCCGGTGCATTAGTGATGTTTATTTTTCCGGTTAAAAGACTTGTTATCTAACTGCTTTTATCTCTGTGAAACATGTGAGTATCTCGTTTGTACAATTTCGTTTCTATGCTAACAAGCGATGATGCTTTCCTGTTTGTGGTGATGGTGGTTCCAAACCCACCCCCGCCCCCCTCTTCTTTCTTTTTTCCCTTGTATAAGGTGATTTGGACTTATTCTGGGCATTGATGAATTTCCAATATTTTATAATCTATTGGCATTTGTCATATGCTTTGCAATGAGCAAAGAAATTTTTGAGGATGATTTTTTTACTTGCTGTTCTTACCATGTCCTAACAAATGTGTGCATGCACAGTACTAATCCCGTACAGAGTGTTGAGAGAACTTTTCAACTGACAAGGGCAGACAGAGACCTTTTATCGAAGCAAGAGTTTGATCTTCAGGTTAGTTTAACCACTTTCAGGCTTATGTGCAAGAAGTAGGATTTGGGTTTAATTTGATTACTCAAGCTCGATGATTTGTGTGGGATAATATCTTCGTGAAGGCCTGGTGTATGCTTCTCAGTGACAAGGTTTCCTTTAGGATGCATTGGCCTCAATATGCAGACCTACAGGTCAATGGTAAGTTGTGAAGGTATTTCTAGTTTAATTTGTGGGCCACATTTTTTATGAAATAATCACAAGCACTTAGCCTGAAGCAGAGATACTTTTTTCCTCTTGAGGCCCCTGTCCAAATTTTGCTTTTTTGGGAACTGAAGCACTTAATATTCTTTGTTTATTGTTCATATTGATCATGGAAATGCTGTTTCCCAGTTAGGGTTTTGAAATTGTTTCTTTTAGGGTCAGTTATGCTCATGTCATGCCCAGTCTATGGACCTATGGTTTTGGAAACGGTCTTTTCTTAATTTCTTTTTTGTTGTTCCACAGCTATGCCTGTTCGTGCTATTAATAGGCCTGGCTCACAGCTGCTGGGGGCTAATGGTCGTGATGATGGTCCCATTGTGAGTTAAACCTTCAAAAATTTTCAATTGTCTCCTTTATGATGAATGCATTTTCTGTGCTTAGCAGTATTTACATATTTGTTGCTTGTCTGTATGACTCTTTAAGCGCCAGATGCATATATCACTTCAAATGTTTTCCTTTTGTGAGCTTGGGTGTCTGGTATATTTTCTCAGGTTTTTGGTTTTCTGTGGCAGATAACACTTTGCGCGAAAGATGGCATCAATAAGATCAGCTTAACGGGGTGTGATGCTCGCATTTTCTGTTTGGGAGTCAGAATCGTGAAAAGGCGCAGTGTTCAACAGGTAGCTAAGAAAATTATTGGTAGCTGTTATTAGAGTTTCTTTAGCAACTCTAGTGCTGTCCCGAAGTTTAATTATTCATCCTGTTTCTTATTTTCCTAATGAAAGCTGGAGTACATGCTTGTGTTCAAAATTTACTTCTATTTGATGTCTATGTGACTGCCCAGCTCGTCTTATCATTGTTGTCCAGGATTTCATGAGATACTTGGAACAGTTTTAACTGTTGCTCAATTTGCTTTTAGCTGCGACAGAATTACCACTGTATGTTTTATTGTTGTGAAACCTGAGCCTTTTTCTTTTTTGTATGTACTAAGAGAATGTGGACTTGTCTGCTTTGCTACGACTTTTGTAGTTAAAAGTTACAGGGGTAACACCCACTGAAATGGAGGAAAAGATGCGTAGCAGAAATCAGAGTTTTGTTGTACTAATGCTCCTTTACTCTGTTGTATAGATTCTCAATCTGATTCCAAAAGAATCTGATGGTGAACGCTTTGAAGATGCTCTTGCTCGTGTTTGTCGCTGCGTCGGGGGTGGAGCAACTGAAGCTGATAGCGACAGTGATCTGGAAGTGGTAGCAGATTCCTTTGCTGTTAATCTACGATGCCCTGTAAGTTGCATCATGGAATTTCTGAAATCCAAGCCGTCTTGTATCTCCTCTTATCTTCTGAACCAAATTCTGTGCAAGCATGAGGAAAAGTCTGGTAAAGATATTTTCTATGATGACTTCTCTTTGATTAGTTAATAATTCTGTGAAGTGGTTACCATTAGCCAACTGGTTGCATCCACAGTTGGTCCTTTAACTAACCGGTATTCCACTTCCTTCTTCTTACTTATTTTGAAAGGAAGTTCTTTAACTTGTCCAATCTGGGGAATGGAATCCTTCTGTCACTGACTGCAACTCTGTTAAATTGCTGACTTGGAATTTGTCATGATGATTGACACATTCTACAATGCATGTCAACAACTTAATGGAGTCAGCAATGGCAGGTGACTAAAGGACTTAGATTGCACAAATTGAGCAAATGAAAGTACTTGATTGCTCAAAAAAAGAAGTGACTGTTTATAAGTTAGAGGATCTAATCTGAAGTTAAACCCTATCAATGATTAAACTGATAAATACTACTATTACCTCATTTGGTCCTCCATGGAGGAGCCATTTTTCTTTTTCCTTTTTTATCATAGGCTGGTTTAACCATTTAAGCAAAAGGCTTTATGGCAGAAAATTATTTCCTTTTTTGTAATTGAAACTGCAGGTACTCATTTCTGGTTTTAATTTGTTTTCACCTTTCTAATTATGGACTGCAGATGAGTGGTTCGAGAATGAAGGTTGCTGGTAGATTTAAACCTTGTCTTCACATGGGATGTTTTGATCTGGAGGTATATGTGGAAATGAATCAGAGATCCAGGAAGGTAATGAACTGTGGAGGAAATTTCCCTTTTGGCTTTAACCATTTTCTGTCAGTAAACTTGAGCTATTGTCATTGCAGTGGCAGTGTCCTATATGTATGAAAAATTACTCGCTGGAGAATATCATTATTGACCCTTACTTCAATCGCGTGACATCTCTGGTATTTCCTCTGCCCTTGTAAATTATATTGTTCATTAGTTGTCAAATTTTTTTCTGTATATTTAACTTCTTTTGTTTATGTGATTCAGATGAGGAATTGTGGAGAAGACGTGACAGAAATTGAGGTCAAACCTGATGGTTCTTGGCGTGTTAAGACCAAAACCGAAAGTGAACGGAGAGATTTGGGCAATCTTTCTCAATGGCACCTTCCTGATAGTACACTTTGTCTCTCGGCAGAAGAGAATACTCCACCTAATGCGGATTATTTGAAGCAGATTAAGCAAGAAGGTGTTTCGGACAGCCATACTGGTTTGAAACTTGGAATTAGGAAAAACCGCGATGGAATTTGGGAAGTCAGCAAACCTGATGAGTTGAATAACTCTTCCAGTAACAGATTGCTCGATAAATTCGGAGAACATGAACTGAAAGTCATTCCAATGAGCAGCAGTGCCACTGGAAGTGGTAGGGATGGGGAAGATGCTAGTGTTAATCAGGAAGGTGGGGGGAATTTCGATTTCTCTACCCACAATGGAATTGAACTTGATTCAATTACTTTGAATGTAGACCCTTCTTTTGGATACACCGATCAAATTCCTTCTGCTCCAATGGGTGACGCAGAAATTATTGTTCTTAGTGACTCGGATGAAGAGAATGACATTTTAGTATCTCCTAGAAGTATCTACAAGAATGATCAGTCTGAGCCCAGTGGGATGAACTTTTCCATGCCTCATGCTGGGATTACTGATTCATTTGAAGATCCTGCTCTTGGTACTGGGGCAAATTCATGTTTGGGGCTTTTTAATAGCAACACTGATGATTTTGAAAATATGCACCTCTGGTCATTACCACCAGGAACTCAAGGTGGTCCTGCCTTTCAGTTATTTGGTTCAGATGGTGATGTTTCTGATGCTCTGGCTGATTTGCAGCATGGTTCAATGAGTTGTACCCCTTCGACAAATGGCTACAGTTTGGCACCAGTGACCATGACGGAAGCCCCTGCTCTAGTTCCAGATCCTTCAGTTGGTCATGCTGACGATAGTTTAAATGATAATTTAGTTGATAATCCCTTGGCAATCGGCCAGGATGACCCTTCCCTCCAGCTATTTCTTCCGACTCGGCCCTCTGCTGTGTCATTGCAGCCTAACATAAGAGATCAATCTGACCTGTCAAATGCCTTACATACAGAGGATTATTTATCTCTGAGACTTGGGGATGGTGCCACTGGTGGTCATTGTGAACCTCATACTGCCAATGGATTCACCCCAGGACAGCAATTTCCTTCTGGAGAAGGGTCCATGGAGACTTTGGCCGACACAGGTTTGTACTCCTCCTCTAGTGTAAATTAATGTTTGGCTTTTAGTCCAAATGAAAACTTAGATCACATTATTGCTAGTTAGATAGATTGTAATGTATCGGTGATTGTCTTCAAAGAGAACAATTTTCTGTTTCTCGTAAAAATAGTGGGAAGTTTTTCCTTTCCTTGAGGATACTCTAATTAATCCTCTTCTGTTGAGTTTGATTTCTGGTCGTTTTCTCTGGCATTGCAAATTAGTTTGTTCCAGATCATATTTTCTCTTTGTAACAACTAGTGATGAATCTTTCCTTGGTCTAACCTCCAAGATGTTCTTCCATCTCATGTAGCTTCTTTGCTTCTGGGAATGAATGACGGTAGATCCGAGAAGGCAAGTAGGCAGAGATCAGGTAGCCCCTTATCATTTCCTCGACAAAAACGTTCTGTGAGACCAAGACCAAGATTGTACCTTTCTATTGAATCAGATTCCGAATAGAAGGATTCTCGCTCCTCTTGGACAGTTTCGGCCATACAAAATTTGCTGAAGAATTGTGTTGAAGGATCTCTAGTGGTCCAATTTAGTCCTCAATAACTTGAATAGTGCTAGCAGTTTCGTATTTGTATTTTGCTGGTTTGGCTTGAGGCATACGGCAGAGCTAGGCAAATGCTGAAGCTGTTCTGACTAATTTTTGCTCGCAACTGACAAGTACCTTTAAATTGGTGAGTTGTGGGACCTTTCTGTTATTCTTGAAGTCCTCCTTATTCTAGCCTTGAGTGATAAAATTTGTTTGTGGCACAGGTTTCCTGGATATACCAACGAGATCTGCAGTTCATATTCGGGTAAACTGTACAGTGGACACTCATTTGAATCCAATACTTTCTGGAACCATGCATTGAAATTATAGGATGTAGCCCGCAACATAAACATTTTGCCTTTTATTTAGTGATGAAGGCCGGTTAGCTTTGTAAATGTTTCTCCAGTCGGTTAGTAATAGAGAAAGATAAAGAACGACTTATCCTGCCTGTACTGCCCGTCCGTTTTTGGCCATGTGTTGTCCTTTATGAATTGGATGCGATTGCTAAGTTTCTGTTTTGTTCAAGAAAAGTGGTGTCGGTGCACAAGAGGAGTGCTGTTGCTCAATGGCTCCGTGGCTAGTCGATCATAGTAGTCATATAGCATGCGAGACCAAGAGTTCAGCAATGAAGGTCTTGATGAAAGTTGATGGCAATGAGAGGAATCTTTTTTCTCTCTCTCTCTCTCTCTCTCTCTCTCTCTCTCTCTCTCTCTCATGCAAGTGCATGTGTGTGTATAGGGAGCGTTGGTTCACATTTTATGAGAACATTAGTAAAAGACGAGGATGTTTGTAAATCAGCACACATTATCTATCGCATTGGATGTTCAATGCCAGAGTTACGGGTGACCCCACTGTTTCTTTGCTGCGTCGATGGCTTCTTACACCAGGTAATGAGCAGTTGCGGTAGCAGAAACTGAGTTCATCGAAGCAATTCATGTCAGAAGGGCATTTAACTTCCTTGAAATGGATCCTGCTCGTACCTTGCTTGCCAAAGTCAAAATCGCCAGGGCACAGTTATTCCGTCATACTTTATACCTTCGCTTCTAGCCAGCGATTCCGTTGCACGTCCACGTGCTTAAGAAGAGGAAATTCATTCAATATTCGTGCGCTCTTGCATTGAACCGTTAGTGCATTGAGTGCGGGAATTGAAGTTGGAGAATTGCATCAGTGATCTTGCTTGCTGGATTAAACGTCTGTCATTTGAATAAATGTCCTGTACACCGAAAGAGACGAAAAAATAAAAAATAAAGATGTTTTCCACCTTCGGACTGAGAATGATGGATTGAAAAGATGAGGATGTTCGGATTTGTAAGGGTGACTAAGGTCCGAAAAGGTCTACCCTCACAGCACTTAAAAAAGTCAACATCGCCCACCGTGGGGCTCGAACCCACGACCACAAGGTTAAGAGCCTTGCGCTCTACCGACTGAGCTAGACAGGCTTGTCGAGTTGGCATCTCGACACGATAAATGTAATCGTTTTACACAAGAAACAAAATGCTCTCTCCTATCCATTTCAATTACGCTTACATTCTCTTTTCTTCCTCTTGTTCAGTCGAAAATGGAGTCTCAGATATTGAAAATCAGTTCCATAATGTTCACACATTTAGCCACATAGAGATTGTAATGGATCCTCTTGAATATTCATCAATAACTTGAACCGAAGTGTACTTATGTCATATGTATGCAATAAGCAAAGCTTCTTTGTTACTTTCTCTTGCATATATGTATGTATTTTGTGTATAGGCACGGGGGAATGAGAGACTTCAAAATTGATAATGTGATACCTATATAGTTATTTTATTGTATTTTGCATATAAGGTTTGAATAGATAGATCCCTCCCCTTCGCAAATTAGGTTGGTATTTATTATATTTGTAAGTAGAATGTTCAGTTTAAGACGTCAACGAAGATGAGTGGTGAAATTCAAAATTGATGATATATTTATGTTCGTACCCTTCTTTTATAGGTATGACAAAGTTTATTGAGATGCAGAATATTTTGTGAATTCAAAATTGCGCTCTCCGATCGCAAATTGAGTATTCTGCCATTGGACAAAATGGTTGATGGGTGAGAAGACATGTTGCGAGTATTCTGCCATTGGACAAAATGGTTGATGGGTGAAAAAAGACATGTTGCTTCTTTCCCAAAGAGATGTGCGGAATAATTGTATCTTGCACGGATCATGAAGGACATGATCACCCACGTGGGAACCCTATCACCAGCTCTTCAAACTGGGTGAGGATGCTGACTCCTCAAGTCATTTTGACTTATCCTTACCCAAGTTCCCGAATTGAAGACTCAAACACTGGATTTTCCCCACCTTCAAATCACGATTGATTTTCTTCGAATGGTCACGCTTGATGAATTTTCAAATGTTAATTGCCACTCTTGCGGGAACTACATTCGATAAAGTTTCTTCTTGATTATTAATACTAGACATGCTAACTATTTTTATATTTATCAAAATCTGCTTAGGATTGACATCTATTTTTCTTCAAATAAGTTAGAGCCTCGATTTACATTACACAAAAGGTTTGAGCGACGATGTCCTAATCATTTATTAAACATAAGATTCATGCCACATAAAATTTTTGAAGTACAAATAATTTCTCATTATCTTTTCTATTTCGTTATAGCTTGTGTAAAGATCTGTTAAGTCACTATAGCTATTGAGAGAGAATCTTGCAATAATGTTAGGAGATAATGGTGAACAATTTTATAAAATTACTAAAATTTTCTAATGGCCATTCAAGCCATTAATTAAACGCTTAGAAATGTGGACTCTTGTTGTCATCTTTCTATGAGCAACTTCCATGTAAAGTTATATAGACAAAAGCTTAATTTATACTAAAGTCTCCATAAAATATACAATATTGTTCATGAACTTTTAATTAATTTAATGTAATTCCTTTACTTTAGCCTAATTTGTTAAATATGATCTTTAAACTTCGGTATATATTCAACGAAGCCTTTAGACTTATAAGAAAATACTCAATGTTATCATTTTATTAATTCAAATTCAATAATAACATTACACATTTTTACATAGTCTAAGAATCATATCGAATATTTATCAGAAACTCATGAATTATATTTAAAAAAATTAAAAATTCAAGAATCGCGCATAGCTGACTAAGTCAAAATTCAATTACTATATAAATAATTACCCCAATTGTCTTTTACCAATAGTCGCTCTCGATAGAGAGCAGCGATTACTAGCTCCCCGGCATTTATAGGGAGGAACGGAACTCCGACTCGGCGGCATGCACTTGAATCGCAGCTTCGTTCCCTCCCCATTACCCATTCCCCATTCCCCACTTCTTCTTCTTTCTTCTTCTTCTCCTCCTCCTTCTTCCGCGCTAAAGCATGCAAAGGCTGTTCGCAGCGACGTCCCTCTCTTCGTCCTCCCTGGTCAGAGGACAGAGCCGGCGGGCTCGCTTCTTCACATCCCTCCTCTTGACGACACCCAACTCCAGGTTTTCCCGCTCCCTCCCTTCTCCTTATTTTCCTCGACGAACCCACGGGGTCGCTGCTCTCTTGTGGCGGCGATTTTCTCGTCGCGTTGACCTCGTTTTGCTTTGAAGTGTTTGGACGGAGCTCGATCGCGAGGGATGGGGAAACGAGTGGAAATCGAGAGGAAATTTCGCTCCTTTAGCCCCCCGTTCGCCGATTTCGATTGCTCTTCTTTTTTTTTTTTTTTTTTTTTTTGCTTTTTTTGGCGATTCAGTACTTGAATGATTGGTACTGTTTTGTTCTTCGCTGATGACGGCTCCGTGCTTCGAATGTTTGACAGTTCAAAGAGAGCGTATCGCAGTTCGCGAGCGAACATATCGCCCCTCATGCTGCAAAGATTGACCACTCAAATTCTTTCCCGAAGGTGGTGATCAATCACTGCTCTCTCTGTCTCTCCTCGGTAATATTGTGTTGGTGTAGCGGTGATGATTGCTTTTCGCTTTCTTGTTGCAGGAGGTGAACTTGTGGAAGCTCATGGGAGACTTTAACCTCCATGGGGTTACAGCACCAGGTAAATTTCAAATGTAGATTTTGTTTTTTTCCCCCTTTTGAACAGAACAGATATTTGTATGGATTGAAAGGCTGAATTTTTTGGATCCTTTTCGTGAAGCTTTTGCATTTAACTCTTCGTGTTCTATAGTACAGTCCCTTTATTGTTGGAGTGATGTGTTTCTAGTCCCTTGCTCTCTCTCAAGTTCGCTGTAGATTCTTGTTCATTGCCTAAGTTAATCTCACGCTGTCCCAAACATTGGCTCTGGATTGTTTGTAGAGGAGTACGGGGGACTTGGTCTTGGGTATTTGTATCACTGTATAGCCATGGAAGAAATTAGCCGTGCTTCGGGGTCGGTTGGCCTCTCCTATGGAGCTCATTCTAACCTGTGCATTAATCAATTGGTAAGGGTAGAACCAAGCAATTGTCATAACACATCACAATCCGCTCTCTGTTTACCCATCAGTTATGGTTTTGTAGGTGAGGAATGGAAGTCCTGCTCAGAAACAGAAGTACCTGCCAAAGGTCCAAGCTTCTTTTGCCTGACACCGTGAAATGGAAAATGATCATTTTCATAAGGATTGTGGTGAAAAAGTGCCCCCAGGGCAAGAAGCCTTTTAATGGAAGTGTGGATTTTTTACTGCATTATTTTTCTCGTATTACGTGAAACCAACGCTCTGTGAATCGAAACATTCCCCATTACGTATAAAATGCTCTTGGTTATTCATTACGAAGACCCTTCTTATAATTGTTTTATGTTAATTAGAAAACAATCCTTTCCTCTGGCTTCTGTATTCTTCTGTTGGGTTTGGCTTATAGCTATCTCAAAATGATGCTTCCTTGAATACCGTTTAGAGGTCAGAGGATTTTTAATTTTTTTTTGGTGGTTATCTCTGCTGATTAAGTTTTTCTTTTTGTGAAGCTTATCAGTGGCGAACATGTTGGAGCTCTTGCGATGAGTGAACCCAATGGTATCTTCTCATATGTCTCTCTTGACATGTGCATTAGTATTTAGGCTCGTCAAGGATGATGTTTCTTGAGATTAGTCGTGATCTTGTTAGTATGATTTTTGCAGCTGGCTCAGATGTTGTCAGTATGAAATGCAAAGCTGATCGTGTGGATGGAGGCTATATTATCAATGGAAATAAGATGTGGTGCACAAATGGTCCTGTCGCTCAGACGCTGGTATACCTGTTCATCGTTGATTCTCTTCTTTTCCTTCCGTTTTGAACCATTTTGCTGTCGTGTCGCCATTGAATGCCACTTTTGGCCTGGTTATTCCCGACTGTGCTTGTATGATCTTGTGTGAATTAGGTTTCTTTCATATGTTATTAACCGATATGTCAACCTTTGGTCAGGTTGTGTATGCCAAAACAGACATTGCAGCTGGATCAAAAGGCATTACTGCTTTTATCATCGAGAAGGGGATGCCTGGGTACTTTTGTTGAAGCATATCAGTTGAATCATATTTTAAGAAGTGCTGAAGGCACAAAATTATAATGTGGAAGTTCTTAGGGAATCTGGAAATGAAAAGAGCAAAATGTCATCATTCAACATAATATGGTTTTTCATGTGGAACTTTGCTAATTGATCAATTTATTGTCTGAGAATTCCAGCTTGTACAACTTTTCTTGCAGATGCCATTAGGAGTAATGACAAAACAATATGCATTGGTACTTCACCTTTGGATGCATGCATCATAGAACATTAAGTGCATGGTCCAATTGCATGATGGTTTGGTTTGGCTGTTTGCGTATGGTAGGAAGGATGTTTAATGCGACTAAGCCAGTGAAAAATCATTCAGTTTGTTATATAGCATTCTTTTGAACAGAAAAAGGTACCTAAATTAGCTGTTCACTTTGAGGAATGGGTCTGAGGAGTGGGAGGTGCTAGAGAAATGGGTTCAGAAGACCTGTGATCATCATTCTTTAAGAAGCTTTTATCTAATGCTGCAGGTTTAGCACAGCCCAGAAATTGGACAAGCTTGGGATGCGTGGAAGCGACACGTAAGCATGCATTCTTAAAGTGGAATTTCTCTTTAATTGTACCGTTTTCTTCTATTCTGTGCTTCTTCTGATGACACAGATGCTTTGAACAGGTGTGAACTTGTATTTGAGAATTGCTTTGTTCCAGAAGAAAACATTCTTGGGCAGGAAGGAAAAGGTGTTGCTAAACTTGGTTACAAACAGTTGTTCTTTGATAGGAAATGGCAGGATTTAGTTTGTGGATTTCTAGTTGGATTGAACACAGATGCTTTTTGTGAGAGATCTTTAGTTATTGATGGCAGAATTAAGCAATCTGAATCTGAAGAACAATTATTTGAAATCATCATCTGAAGCTGATCAAATTGTCAATGAGTTGCACAAGGTGATTTTGCTTAAAGAATTAGAATGGTATAAATTTAGGCTGTGTGTGTCATGAGAATGGCTTCTAAAGACCTTGAAACATCAGATGAACTTGTAGTTTCACCTCGACATATTCTTTTTTCCTTTATCTTCATCAGAACCTTGTGCTTCTAGATAGACTAAAAATTCTTGAACTTGTAATTGTAGATTGATTTATAAGTCTATTGCTATAACGACAGCTAAACTATCCAGCTTAAGTATTGAGATGATCAAGAATAGCAGTAGGTTCTCCTTTTTGGTCTGTTCTGGACATCAGTTGCAAATTGCTATATAATGTTTGGGTCTTGGTTCATATGTACAGAAGAAATAATTTCTTTATTTTGCACGTTCCTGATGTCGCATTATTTTGGCAATTTCCTCGATACTTTCAGGTGTATATGTTATGATGTCCGGTCTAGATCTGGAGAGGCTTGTTTTGGCAGCAGGACCTCTAGGCATAATGCAGGCATGTCTTGATGTTGTTCTTCCTTATGTCAGACAGCGAGAGCAGTTTGGCCGTCCAATCGGGGAATTTCAGTTTATACAGGTCTGGTTTTGTTTCATTCCTTTTCTGAATGATTTGCAGAATTTGATTCTCCTAAGCTGAATTGCATATGGAATTACAGGGAAAAATGGCTGATATGTATACTTCTTTGCAATCTTCAAGGTAATTATTCTGGTTCATTTGTCCACTTTGGTACATTTCAGTGGCAAAGTGCTATGGATTTCATGTTCTCTTGGCCCAATTTTTTTTAAAATTTTTTTTCTCAGGTCTTATGTATATTCTGTGGCGACAAGCTGTGACAGTGGAAAAATTGATCCCAAGGTGCATCATTTCCTTTATGTTTGTCATACTTTGTGACCTTTATTATGCCCAATCACTGGTATTCTTTGAATGATAACTCTTTCAGCTGTGCTGGGGATCGATTGGTCTTTTTTTTGCCAAATCCCGTTAACTGCAAGATTTTCAAGCTAGTATCATGTAATGCTCTCACTTTATAAGAATTGTAAAGTATGTTAAAATAAACTTTCAGGATTGTGCTGGAGTTATACTTTGCGCTGCCGAAAGAGCCACACAAGTTGCTTTGCAGGTGAAGTGATCCCGCTGAATTTGTCATTCACGTCAATCCCTTTTTGGTTGAATAGATGGGGGAACAAAGAAGCCCATGATAAAGATTGCTCTGTCTTTTGCAGGCAATACAATGTCTAGGTGGTAATGGGTATGTAAATGAGTACACGACTGGCCGTCTACTACGAGATGCCAAATTGTATGAGATTGGCGCAGGGACTAGCGAGATAAGAAGAATGATCATTGGCCGCGAACTCTTCAAGGAGCAATGAGGAAATGTCATGTTCCGATTTTTTTTCCCTGGGTTGGTGGAGGCTGAGGGAACGTTCTCCTCTCCCATTTGAAGTTACACCTCTCTCAAAGGAAAAGCTTGCCTTGATGTTTATCGTTGTTTTGGACGGGCTTATTAATTGTTAATAAATGGTATTTTTCAAGAATAACAGTTGATTCACCAATGCCAATGCTTACATTATACTAGAAGTCCTGATACAGCAGGCTGAGAAATCACTGCCCGGGGGTTTTGTACTATATGAGATCAGAAACGGACAAACAAATCTCGGTCATTAATATAAGATTTTTAAGTGTTTGTGTTACTATAGTTCATAAAGAAATTAGTGCAAAATGCAGCACATCAATCAAACCCAAAGTTTAAGGCACGGCTCTCAGGGTCGGGACCGAGTTGTTCATTAAAAATCATGTCCAAGAATGTCTCGGCAGAAATTGACGTTCTTCGGGCTAAATCAATAATCATGTCCAAGATTGTCTCGGCAGACATTGACGTTCTTTGAGCTAAATCAGTGTGCATTACTTGTCGCGCATTGTGCATGTTGGCTGATTTGATAGGGCAATAGTCGATAAGAACTGCTTTTACAAAAGATACACACACACAAACAGCGAGCCTGAATGGCTCCAAGTACCTCACAATATCCAGGAGGCTGAATCGAGTTTTTGGTCCGGAACTCGACATGTTGTATTGTGCAGATGCCGCCTAAGGGTCAGCATCTCAAGCTTATTCTAGTTAAGGGATACGTAGGAAGACAGCAAACCTTGGACATTAAAGCCTAACAACAGTAGGTGAACCATCTGGCTGGCCCACGGAAGATGACTTGGATGCTTCCATCATCAGCGGCGCCTGATCCAGACAGCTCTGAGTATCATCGCTGATCATCCCTGTGGTCATCTTTTCCACTTCTTCCTGGGTGTAGATGTGTATTTTCGTCACCACGTCGCAAAACTCACTGCACAGAAAAGAATGCTATTTACAAGACGACAGATTTAGAGGACAGGAGGCTGTTATCATTTCATATTTGTCGATTTCCTCAGCACTTCATTATTATTGTCTATCACCTTCTTTTGTAAGTGATTCTTTGGAATCAAATCCACATCCTCTCGTCATACATGTGCAGTGGATTTGTCTTGAAGCATCCTAAGAGTTCTAGAAACTTTTGACAACAATCAGGGCAGGAAAATTCTCAGGTGTGAAATTGCTAATGCTGAATCAGGCAGGTAATGGGGGCAAATGATGCATCTGAATAACATTATGACACGAAGTGACATTTAACAGGAGTGAGTGTCCTTACTGCCATGGGATATCCCCGAGAACCATCACATCATTCTCGCTGTCGGTGTACAAGATTCGCCAACCTTTGTCAGGACCTCTCAGGAGCCCCTCCATGCTAAACAGTCGCTCCAGGTCGTTTAGCAGGTCTTGGTAACTATTCAGCCTCGAGAGATCAATGGCTCGTCCCACCAAATTTCCTTGCTTGTGAACCTTTAAAAATTAATTCATGTCATTAGCAAGAGAATTCAATTGAAAGCCACATTACAAAATCAATGTTAAAAAACATCTTACCTTGGTACAACTCCTCTTACCAGAATTTTGCAGAGTAGAAGTAGGCGCTTCTGCAGTCAAGGGATAACCGAATATTTTGCAACCACTTAAGAGGCTGTCAATATTCCCATTTGTCTGAGCTCTTTGACTGTCCCCGAAATTGGGAGAAGTGCATATGCTCTCCAGATTCCTGACGTCAACTTTGGTCCTTTCAATCGCTTCATTCTGAACCCTCAATGACCTAACGGAGGCAACCTCTCGGAGGAAGTTGGTTGAATCGGAACACCTTGTGCGATCTTGGCTGGACTTAAGAACGTCGTTATATGGAAAGTACATTTTCTGAAGGCTTTCGGATGATTTCACTTGGTTGAAATGGTACTTGGGTGCCTGATGCACACCGAAAGAACTGCATGAAAGACTGGATTTCCCCCAGGTCCCTAGGTTGTACTCGGGTTTGGTTGTCAAAGACTTCAGTGTGCATATTTCTTGACCTTGCAAGACCCTTGGAAATCTATCAGATTCCACAAAGCCTGCATAACTAGGGGCATTAGCCCTCATGTACTCATTGATATTGTTGGCCTTTTCTACTCCAACAGATGCTAGACCCTGATGTGCAGGGGATTGTTCGAAATCGACCTGACAGTTTAGGGTGTCACGTCCATAGACAGGTGACACCAAACGCAACTTTTCTTGACCTTGCAAGACCTTAGAGGATCGTAAAGACTCCTCAAAGTCCAAAAGCCCAACCCCTCCACCTAGAAGCACAAAGATTATGAATAGAGGTAAGGAAAAATATATATAGATCATTTTTGCTATCTCAAATTTTTTAATTTTTTTTACCAGGGTGAGGGTTGACAGGCGGCATTGTTGGCAGACTAGTCCGCGGCCTTTTAAGCCTTGGGGAGGACTGAATGCTCAAAGGTGAGAGAGAAACAGATGGATCAAGTTCCCAGGGTGAGACCCGATCTTGACGACCATTCATGATATCGTCATCCCATCGAACCTGTTGAATCATTAAACGTTATCATCTCATGAGACTACAAGTTCAGCAGACTTTTCACATCCTAGTGCGGGCACATAATGTTTGGACCCGGTTTCCAGGAAAGTCAACCCCTTGGATACAAGAACACATACCGAATGCTCTAGCAATTCAAATTCCACAGAGAGCAGAAGCTTGCCACATCATCAAACAAGAGAAACCGAAGTTTGTTATTAAAAAAATTGGCCTCAAAGCTACTGATGAAAAGGTTGGAGCGGATCAAACTATAATGTTTGAGGAGAATTACTTTTCACTGTGATTGTAGGCAAGTTTATGAGTTGTGACATATTAGGCGTGCCACCAGCGTGTAGCCAGTGGAAAACCCTTTTAGCCCAAAGGCCTTTGCATTTTCCCAAAGACATTTCCCAAAATTGAACCATACACAACCTATTTGAGAGATATTTTAGCAGATATCATTCATGTTCTTCAACTAATAAAGCAGCAGAAGTAGCTATATAACGAAAGGAAAAATGAAAGAGCAGGACTTGAAGAGGAGCCAGAAGTAAAAAAGTCGAGATAACTTAAAAATGGCAATATCACATCACCAAAAAGAACAACTGACATGGCAATCCATACAAAGGAAGCAAACTTTGATGTTTCAGCTAACCATATCTCTGGCGGCAAATGCTTACCATTAGGCATCTCCATTTTGAGTTGGGCCACCTATAAGGATCCAAGTCGCCTATCCTAGTCACTACACCAGTACACCTAAAAAACAACCAAACAGGATATGCATTCAGATAGACAAGGTGGCATGAAAAGGAAGAACAGAGATTATTTCCACCATGTGATATAGCCATAGACAAACCTCTTTTCCGGTGCATCATCTACATCAACTCTCATTTTGAACCTTGTCCCAATGCATATCATGTTGTTGATGCTTTTGAAATACTTCTGATAGGGAACGACAAACTCTGCATGGCTTGCCCTGCATTTTGCCATTTTATCAGAACGCAAATATAGCTGCCTGGAAAGGAAGTATACCATTCAAGTTTTGCGCCTATTTACAAGTCAAGTGTTCTCTAAGGTCAATGCATTTAGTCGAGTGTAAATGAAGAGAGAATTGATTTTGAGGACAGGTTCCCGTTTGATAATTCTGGAAAATGAAACCCTTGTACAGTCAATGGCAGAGTTATAGGCCTACAGCCAAGTAAGGCATGTCACTAGAATGATAAGACATGGAAATCATGTCAAGTAATACTTATAATTTATTGATTCAACTACACTGAAAAAGATCACCCAGAGTCTCCTATCCATGTCCATGAGACCACAAAGGAACTTATGTGACGAACTATTCCAGGCACAGACTTCAGGCATTGACCACATGTGAGGCCATGAGATCTCTTGCCCTCAGGATTCGCAGTTGAAAGTGGAACACCCAGCCATGGTTGATGCTGTAAATTCAACGACTGCTACTATTTCTCTCAAAAAAATTATAGTCAGCCACTGCCATATTGGCAACGCTATGAAGTTCTTGCAATGGTCAAAAGTTAATATAATACATAAAATCTTAGCAGTTTCATTTAACTGCTGAGTGACTCTCAACCTGAAACACACTGTACTGTTGTGACAAGTACAATCCCTATAATCTTGAATAGGACATAACTCCATAATCTTCCTTTACTTTTTATTGCTTGATCTTTTTCTTTGGCTGAGGTTGGAGTAGACTCATGGGATCAAACCCTAACCCATTGTTCAACCATCATTTCAGAAAGAGCAGCATCCCATAATACGATTCTCACGCAGTCGACAATGAAACCCTTTTGATATTTTTCCTACGTTGATGGAAAAAGTAATTCTCATTTCAAATGCTTGTACTCACTTTTAGCATCACAACAACATTTTAGACTGCATATGCATGTGATTAATTTCGTTCTCTACTTCTTGATAAGAAGCTGGTCTTGTGTGAGTTGAATATTGTACAGTTTCAATTGAAGAGCTGATACAAACAGGTCCAGGGTCATGACTACAAAATTAACAAATCCATCATTTCTAAATTACGATTACCTTGGACTGTAGAATACATGAAAAACGCTCTTGGTGGATACAGCACTAGCAACAGCTGAAAGAACGGCAGGGCACATATTCTGGTCACCGACGGTTGAACCAGGAAGATCATTTCTTGGTCGAAGTGCTCTTCTTATCCCTAATCTCAGTTCACCATCTTCTCCCCTAAAATGATTCAGTGGACACATAGTCAAAAGACAGGACCTCGATTATTTTTATAAGCTAACTATTCGGAAAGTTTTTACTGGACATTTCATCCATTCTACAAGTGATGGTAACATGACTATTGCTCAGTGTTCTGTCCAAACAATTCAGTAATACAAGAGAATTAGCATATGCACCTCAAGAAAAGCACTGCATCCCCAGAAACAAGATGCTTTTGGCTCACAAAAACACTCCATCCTGTGGTAAGCAGATGCCTTCTTGGCTGACCTGAGGAATAGCAAACACCCATCTTTAACAACTTGGATATCACATCGATTTTAGACCTTGCAATTTGAGACATTACCTCTATAAATATGGCGAAACCTCCATTCGACTCCATGCAAATCCTTGGCGACAAGTTCCTGAGAAGGCCTTTGCTGCTTATAGTCCTGCAACCTAAAGACTTTAGCTTCTGTACAAGGAGCTCCTACTAAAACACAGAGGAACCTAGTAACAAAGAAGGTAAGGCAGAACATCATGTAATACCAGAGGGGGAAAGCAATCTTCAGCTGCTCGACGCGGGACAGAAAACCCTCCATGGGTGCTAGTATCAGAAGCTGTGAGTGTCTTACAGAACATGTGAGGAGTTGATCTTGGAGGAGATCCTCCGATATCATTCTCATCTACCCCCAGCTCCTCAAGAGCTCTGCCTTCAGAATCCAACCCTACCAGCTACAAAGTAAATGAAAGTGTCATCATCTACATTAGAAACAAAATTTGTGCCGTACCCAAGAGAGCGATACATTTGTTCTTGATCCCTGAAACAAAAATTCTTCCCTGAAAGCCAACTATAGAGCCAACTATAGTGTACCCATACATCATATACCCTACCTTCAAGTATATGAAAAGTAAATGACACACGATAACCGAATGGGTCGCTTAAGAAACACATACCTCTAGTTGAGGAAGCAGTGTGACTTTTGTGTATACCTCATCATTGTCCTTATTAGCCTGTGTAACATAAAGTGCAATTGGCAAGAGGCACATGAAGAAGCAAAGTTTAGCAGCTGCCAGAGAACTTCAGAAACAGGAGCACTCACCAGTAGATGAACATTCACAACTCTGCAAAAGATTTGTGGCGGAAGATCAAAGGTGGGCATCTCCATGGGCGAATAAGGAGAAGCTGAGGCAACTTGTTCCAAGTGGCCCTGTGGGAAGTACAGGACCACATTTCCTTTCTTGGGCAGTGAGGTGAGTCGTCCAGCACAAGCATGCCACAGCTCAGAGTAGATTGAGCAAGGCACAGCGGAGGAGGAGGATGATGATGAAGAGTTGGAAGAAGTGGAAGACAAACAGTGGAGACAACCATTGCCCTTCTCACAATGCCCATCACAACATGCATTGCCGGCGTTCTCTACATCACTCACTGCATGATTTAGATCAATTTCCATGAACACCCACTTTCCTTCCAATTGATGTTCCACACAAGCTCAACTAAAAATCCAGTTTTTTTGCTGAGAGGAGAGTGGAACATCAAGAAATATGAAACCTTTGAGCAATCAGGAGGGCGTGAAACTGGGAAATGAGTTCAAATCATGATTAAGAGGGATGAAGTGTTTGGACAAAAATGAGTAAGTGGAAGATGAGAAGGGAAAAAAGGAGGCGAAGCAAATAATAACGAGGAACTCATATAGTGATTCCTCCTCCATTTGCAGGTACTGTTATGAGGGAGCAGAAGTAGCAGCAGACAGACATATCTATGGGAAGCACCAAACAAAAGCCAAAAGAATTCCTTTAATTTTATAAATAAAAGCCCAATTTTTGTGTGTGTGTGAGAGAGAGAGAGAGAGAGAGAGAGAGAGAGACTGTGTTCAGTGGGGGGACAAGCCAAGACAGTACAGAACCCACACTACTTTGCTTTGTTGCCTTAGCTTTAACTTTTTCTTTTTCATGCTCAATAACAACTTTTTTCTTTTGTTTTTTTTCCCACCCTTTTTGATTGTTTCCTGTGACTATACTCATTGAGCTTTCCACAAAGACAAAACAAAAGGTTGGTTTTCGTTCAATGCAACAAAAGTGAGTTCTTTTTTTTTTTTTTTCTTTCCATAAGTTATTCCCAGCGTGAAGAAAGTCACAAATAACCAATTCTACTGGGGGAATTTATGGAACTGAAAGTATACTCTCATTTAAATAACGACCGCATCTGCATTAGAACCAACCAAACACGGCCAAAACTCCATTCTTTAGAGCCCAAAAGAAGGCATCATAGAAGTATCCACTTAAATGGCCACAAAGAAACTAGTCCAAGAAATGGACCATTTTGAATAAATTCAATTGTGTGTTTTTTTCTTCCGGCCAGGCTTCAAGATATCAGAACAGAGAGAGAGAGAGAGAGAGAGAGAGAGAGAGAGAGAGTTAAATGTTAATACTGAGTACAACAGAAAAGGTGGGGTCAAGAGGGGTTTTGGCAGCAACTAAGGTGGGGCGAGTGGGATGGTGTTGTTAGTTGTTGGGACTCAGTGACTGAGAGGCCAAGCAGTCCATTCTCTTGCATCTCTTGTCTCATCACTCTTTGTTCCTTCTGTATATCCACAGATACCCATCTCACTCTCCCCTCCTGGCGCGTTGCTGTAAACTCTCTCTCTCTCTCTCTCCTTCCATTTTCATTATTCTCTTTTAATTCTTAATTGGTAGTCACTAATCCAGTGTGTTTCCATAATTATCAAGGATTCGAGGCCAGAGACCTGATGCAGCTGAAGCCCTGAGAACTTCTAAGTTAGGACAAGACCAAGAATGGGAAGATAATGGAAGGAATGAGATGCCTCTGTTTTTCCATGTCCCATGACACTTTTGAAGCAATTAACAATTGGAAATAGCTGTAAACTATCATGGTTAGATGACCAAATGGAAATAATCTAATGGACGAAGATGCATCAGCAATATTTTATACGTGGAAATATGATTGGCTGCATTAACTGGAGCTAGAGAGCTGTCGGACATTAAGAAGAGCCAATAGATGAAGTCGGAAGTTGGATGATATAGTAGTGGAACAGACAAATCCCGTAATTATTTACTTGGAATCTAAAAAGAAAATACTTTTTTTTTTTCAAATAAAGCTAACAAGATGCGTTAAGGGTAGGTTTGGTTCGATTTCAGGGATGTCTTTCGAAAAATGCAAAGGTCATTAAATCAAATGAATTTTTTGAAATACAAAAAATGTTTGGTAAAATATATTTTAAAAACATATTGCAAAGAGACTTTGAAAAAATGCAAAATAATTTAACCTAAAGATCTTTGGGGAAATGTAATGACTATTTGGTAAATTGTGCTTTAAGAAGCAACTTTAATAGAGTAGCTGTTTAATAGAAGCGAGTCCATTTGGGTGATTGACTTAAGCTTTTTAATGTTTAATTTCTTTTATAATTGAAAAAAATAATGTTTGCAAGTTCTTTTAATTTAACTATTGATGACAATGTCAAAGATGAGTTATAACAAAGTTATATAAAATAATTTGCACAAAAAATTTCAAATGAAAAAATTCACATCAAAGTGAACTTTTTCTCATTAAAAAAAATAGTGCTTTTATTACAATAAATGTGGTAATATATGTCCTAAGGTAAGAAATTTATCATCCTAAAAAATTACAAATATCCTTAAACATTTCCTCAACTTCTAATTGTAGTGAAGATGAGAATAGTGAAACTCCTTTTTATAAGTGCAAGACCTCGTTAAAATTCGGGCAAATGATATCTAAAGACCACAAACAACGGGTGAGTAAGATTTGGATATTCAACATTTACTAAATAGTATTTATCCACACAAAAATAATGTAAATTTAATCAACATATACCATAATAAAAACCTAATTACCGGTTAAAGGAGTCTTGTGGAGCCTCTTTTTTTTTTTTTTTTTTTTTTTTCTCGTATTCCTCTTTCTTGGTTAAACCTTGAAGGGTTGTCTCCAACAAAAACAACCCCCGTGAAAATCTTTGTTTGGTTTAGATTAATGAGCACATCTAAATTTGAACATCCTCCAAATGGATCAAGTTTTGTATACGACTTAAATTCATAATCTAACATAATGGTCTAATTGCAAATACGTACATGGAGTGATTATGCTTATGGAGAAAACGAATGGTAACGAGGCTTTGACAAGCTTTTCACGCAAAAGCCTTGTAAAGTTCCTTACTTTTTAGCATTTTTTGGTCGTTTTATAGTCTTCTATTCAAAATCTCACTGGTGCACGTAAATGTTTTCCGTAAGAATATATTTTTATGATCATGGTTTATTAGAACTAAATCACTTTGATGCATTAGCAGTGGGTGCATTTGTTTCACATAAAATCTGTATTTGTTCAAAAAATGATTTTTTATATCGCGAAGAAAAATTAGTCAGCTAAAAATATTTTTATTGTCATTGTAAGTGATATAAGAGATCATTTTTTTGAATTTTTTTTTAATCTGGAGGTTTTATGAAAGAACATATTAGCTTTTTCAAAAGGAAAAAAAAAAGATCTAATTGGGCATGCCCCTAGCATAAGAGATTTTTTTTGCCCAAACTTCTTTTTAACGTATGTATCCACGTGTCGATTTGTGCAATGACTTCATACATTGTTAGCCTATCATTGAAAGCGAAAAAAAAAAAAAAAAAAAAGAGAGAGAGAGAGAGAGAAAATAAAGGAGTAACTAGGGGAAATTATTAATAAAGGGAAAATATCACCAAAATCTTCATAAATATCTAAATTTTTTTGTGTCACCAAAAGTATGACGCAAATAACCTCAATTTTTCTTGTGTTATTTAAAAATATGAACTTATACACGTGTGACATATAAACTATTTATTTCGATTTTCATTTGGTGTATATTTGTTATAATAGTATGAGTATGAGGTTTTTTATAACAAAAAAATTGAGTTATTTATATCATAATAAGTAAATTTAGGATTTTGAGCGACAAAAGAGAAATTGCAGGATGACTATAGTTTTGAATTTTTTGTGGTATCAATTTTAAGTAAAAGGAACTTTACCAAAAAAAAAAAAAAATTAAGTAAAAAGAAGAAGAGGGGGTAAGAAAGAAAAGAGGAAAGCGACGAATGAATGAAGTGCACGCGATGAAGAGGGGGGGGGGCGAGGGAGGAGGAGTGACGTGGGCGAGCGGTCGTATCAATTCGCCTGCGCCTTTGGCGCTGCATCTTAAGCCCCACCCCCTTCATTCCTCTCTTTCTCTCTCTTTCTGTCCTTTCTTTTTCTATTATTTTTTTATGCTTTCGCCCTTATAATTTTTTAGTTTATCCAATCGACCCCCACCTCCCTTCATTCATTTCATGCGCCCCCCCCCCGTTCCCTTTCTCAAGCCTCCTCCGCTCCACCCCCATTAATCTACCCCTCCTAACTGTCCATCGATTCTCAGTACCTCGACGCCCCCGGAATAATAAAGCTCATGCCTCGACTACTTAGGTCCAAAAGTTTCACATTCGTTCTTTATTCTGAACCCCACGCTAAGTAGCCCATGGGAATAAAGTCGGACGACAAAGACCGTCAACACGGGCATCGTGTAGTTATCCTAAGCAGCGAAGTTTGTGGCTGACAAGGAGGCATATACAAATTCTAGAGAAAATTCCTAGTGTGAGTTTACCTAAGACTGGTGAAGTGAGGTCATGATGGTCGCCATGTGAGTTACATGATGTGATGATTGCAAAGAATTACATCATACGAGAGAGACGAAGCTGCCTTGTTATAAGACAATAGGAGAACGAGAAGATAACATATACTGAAGACCTCGTTTGTCATTATCCAAGTATATATGGAAAAATCAATTTGGTTTTCATCACACAAGGTCACGAGGGGGAAGGAGGAGGAAGGGGGTCTCAAATATCATGGAGCTTCGGCTTGGCGGCATGGCCGTGCCGATGCTGAAACGTCACATTGACTGAAGCGTTCGCGTCACAGAAGATAACAGCAGTTGCAGAGCACAGCACACCAGCGTGTGGAGTATCTTTGAAGCGCGCCGAGAGAGGGGGAAGAGAGAGAGAGAGAGAGAGAGAGAGAGAGTCAAAAGGAGGTGATGTCAATGCGCGAAAACGAAACGAGAGAAAGGGGGAAAAACAACAGGCAAAAGGATGAAAAAGGAGCTCGTGGGCCGTCGCTATTGCTCCCCCAGCGTCCCTCGAGACTCATGCTGATGCTGCTGCCGCTGCTGCTGCTGCTGCTGCTCTCTCTTCTCCCTCTCGTGACAAGCACCACACGAGGCTCTCGGTACATGGACACATCCGCTACGACTCCGACACGTACAAACAAAAAAGAAAAGCGAGAGCACCAAACACGCATTCACTCATCGTTTCACTGACAATTGCACCGATAACATAAAATCGAAATTCACATGTTTCGTTCTTCTTCTTCTTCTTAATATTTTTTTTTTAGCTTTTTCGTGTCGTAACGCACGGAAAATGCGAGGGCGTGGGTAAAAGTGAAAAGTGAAAGTTTTTTTTTTCCTTCTTCCTTCTTTTGTTTTTTTCCTCTTTTCCCTGAACCAAAAGGGCAAAACAGTAGCGGATTCGGATCGCCCGCGTTTGTCGTACCCTTTATCGAGCGACCGAAATATCCAAATCGAGCCCCAATCCCCGATGCGCTCTCGTGCAGTAGCGCAAGGACAGCGCTGGCCGATGCAACACTGTGCGAACCCATGCTGGGCCTTTCGGCTTTGCCGTACGTCTCCCTTCGCATCCCCCATCGTCACGTTTCCATTCCCTTGTCCTTTGGTATTTGTATTTGGCATGCTCCCGTCCTCGCTCCCCGCATGATTAGCACGTAGCAGTGCGGTCCATGGCATGGTCGTTTAGCATGCGTTTATCAAGTCCAGCGCCGCTGTCTTGAGTTTGAGCTACAAGAGACTAGAGAGATCGTTTCGTGACTAAAGCTAGGATTCCGCTCTCACGTCGAGGGATTACGGCATGGCCATAATCTAGAATTAAAGGTTGAGTCCTGGCTAGCTCCATCTTCGGACTAGGATGGATGGAACTTCAAGGGGTCATGATCGAATCTCTATGTGGGATAGTATGTTATAGGAAGTCAGGTGGCTCTTCATCGACATTTCAAAGCACTTTCTTGTCTTTAAGTTAAACTTGATTACGTTCATCAATCTTCACACTCGCTAGGTCATACGCTAATGAATCGGAGTGAATTTACTGTCCTTGAGTCCATCTTATTTAGTTTTTGAGCACATGTTTTACTCTTCTGAAAAAATCAAATATTATATTTGTAGCAAAGAGGAGCTTTGATGAAACATCAATATGAAATGTTTCACGAGACATATTACATGAGGGGCTAGAAAGTAATGCCCTAAAAAGAAAAAAGTTGGTCTGCAATGGCTTAATTCCCAAGACCCCAACATTAGGTGCAATCTCACTTTACCCCAGATTTTTTTCTTTAAAATAAAATCATAGATTTTACTATAATGCCAAATCTAACCCGAGTTCAAAAATTACTGCCAGTATCTTTAAAATTGTCAACTTTTAAGGCCAATTAAAGGTTCATCATCAAAATTCGCATTTTTACTAATATCTTTATTTTTGTATAAAACAATAGTAACCTCATGATGTTGAAAATCTTGAAGAAATCGGTGGCAAATTTCGAACGTGGGGGGCAAATTCAAGATTAGAGTGAAAGCCGATGATTTTTGTTAGACAGAAGAAAGTTCAGGGGCAGAATTGAAATTGGACATTGGACATAAAGTTGGAGATTTTTCAAAGAAATTAGGTCGGCTTGAAATCGAAAACTCGGCAAACTTCCAGTGAGGGAAAACATAGAAAGAGAGAGAAAGGGAGGAACAAGGTGGGTCCGAGACGAGGAGACATATGGCATCAGCATGATTGCGAACTTACAATTTGGTTGTTCGCATCTCTGCCATTCGCCCCAACACTGCTTTATACAAAGTCGCCCCCCCTTCCCCTCATGGACGGTCTCCAAAAGCTGGGAGATGTCACATTCCTTTCCTTTCTTTCGTCGTTTTCAGTAGGATTTACGCCCACCTTCGTATGCACGTCCGCGCTCAGGTCTCCTTACTTACGAATTCGTTAAAAAACCCACCACGACACGATTAAGGAAGGAGGAGGAGGGGGAGGGAGGAGGTCTATGATTTCGCGAGTCGGTTCTGCCTCCTCTTTGATCCTTTGATTTTCTCGATTTCCTTCGCTTGAGGAAAGGTGTGCTAGCCAAGATTTGCAGACCACAAAGGTTCCCTTTTTCAAATGAGAGGAGTTTTCAAAAGGTATAAAGTAGGCTTAAGCTTTTTCGATTCGAGGCAGTCGTCGTCCCCATCAAACTCGTCAAGGGTGCAATTCGTCTTGCCTGGCCCATGAGACATCGAGAACGGCAGACCGTCGGCGCAGCTTTCCGGGTCCTGCGATCCCGGTCCCGATACCGAGCAGGAACCTGAATTTCTTGTCATACCGATGATTCGTCCTAAAAATTAGAAACGGTCTCGTGTTTTGACTCTTTCTAAGCCGGATGAGTTCCGGCATCGAACCGAATCGCTAATGGAACCGAGGGCGAGGAGGGGCCGGTGGATGGTCGCGATCGGTCTAGAGATCTGGCAGCATTCGGTCTCTCATGTCGCGAGGGCAACGGATCGATCCGGAATCAAACCTCAATTAATGTCGATGTTTCATGCGGGTGTCTTTCTTGCGGGTGTCGCCCAACTCCCGCATGGAACAATGCACGGTTTTGTGTTCTGTCCCCTCGCGACCAAAAGGAAGTGGGGGAAGAGAACAACAGGGCAGGAAAAATCTTGTCACCAGCAGCATGTGACGTGACCATTGTCTTGGGCCAGGCGCGGACGAGAGAACGATGAGACGTCGGCGGTGTTATTACGCTCGAATAATTAAGCAGCTAATTGGCCGGATTACGGTTGGAACATCTTAATCAGAGCGCTTAATGGGGGTCGTGGGGAACGTCTCGCGGGATTCGACGGCACGAATCGATTAGCCCCTAATCGAGGTCAAGTCCTCCCGTCGAAACGGGATCGCCCGGCTCGTGGGGCCGCCGCGATGGGCCGGGGGAGCCATGTCGTCCTCCTCGTGGTCTCGTCCAAGTTGGGTATTTGATGGATCCGAGAGGGAGCGAGAGCGAGAGGAGGGCCGACATGCTTCGATAACTTTGAGAAGGCGATGTCCAATCGCGTACGGACTTTTTTGTCGGGCGTGTTCGTTTTTTTTTTTTTTTTTTTTTTTTTTTGCGCGAACTGATTCATAGCTAGAAAAGAGAGAACAAAGCAAAAAGGGGGGAATCGCAATGGGCCGGATCCGAAGATTTCTAGGCCTGTCGAGGTTCTGTTCCTACGGGTCCATTTCGTGTTGTTGGCTTTTATTTATGGACTATGCTAATTAATTGCTATGTCCCTAGCTTAACCACACAATAGTAATTACCAGGAGGGGTCATGTAGCAAAAAATCACACAAAAATCATTATTTCTTTCGAATTAGCGGTAATTCGGTGTCTAGCTAGAATTTGGATGTGCCTTCTGCTCTAATTACGAGCTTTTTGGTTTGGTTTGGACTCAAGATGGTTCAAGTTAAATTGAAATGCACTTCTCCGGTGTTTTTGCACAGAAAATATTATTAAGTCTATCCCAACTTTTGATTACCGTACCTTTAGCTTTTCTATGTAAGATCTTCCATTAGAATGCGCAGTAGTAAAACTATAATAGATTGAAAATGGGAGGTTTGTTTCCATGGCGATGTATAAATTTACAAATCAATGGAAACCGTCCCTTTTCTCCCTTTTCTTTTAAGAATTCGAAAAAGAAAAAAAGGTTTATGCTTCATCAAAATTGGTGCATGTATACTTAATTCTATGCTCTATGCCTGTGCATGGTCCTTGTTCACTTGTTGTGACAATTCTATTCGCACAAAATCAGATGAACCCTCAACCTGGCCAAGCTCACGATCGGAGCCACTTTCTTGAAATTCCTCGGTGATTTCGGCGGTGCCGGAAATCTCAGCAAACGTGGGCGTTCGATGATGGGAGGAAGACACATCCGAGTCCGTCCTCTCACTATACCGAATGGTCGATGAATAGTCCTCTCGACTGTGATTACTTGCATCTTTCTTCTGTTTCTTTCTCTTCTCCTTAACTCCCGCGTGCCATTGTTTTATCACGCTCGCTGTTTGCTCCTCCAAAACTGCACTTTTGAATTGCGATCCCATCTGGAGATCAAAAATGAAGGCGCCGGGGATGTTAAGATTGCTTCATAAATTAGTTTACTAAATCATGGAAAACAAACTATAACGGGGTTTTCAAATAAGTGGATCGTATATTAGCTTTCAATACGACCTTGTCATTTAACTTGGAAAAGTAAGTCTGCAAATCGCGAAAATATATACATCTAGGAGATTGTTTGTTTCCTTTGTCCATTTAGGATATGCTTATGTTGAGATTAGGCAAAACGGTACCTGGGTTACGAGAGCATAGAGGGGAAGCGTGATGTAACTGCAAAGGACTTGGACAGTAACTCTGGAACATATTGCACAGGCTAGTTAGTTTAGACAAAAAAATCAGTACTTCACATGTATGTAGTCATGGAAAATGGAGAGGAATTGTGGGCACTTACGCTAACACCACCCTAACAATGATTATCTCTATATGTTCATGGTAGCAAGATTTTATCCCAAATTGCAGCTGAAAGATGTAGAACTTCAGATTATCAGGCATTAGTTTTTTTATGACAAACGAATGAAGAATAACTTTACAATGTGATTAGTAGAAAGAAGAGAGTCATGTACCGTGACCCAAATGAAGAAAGCAAGCTCAAATGCATTCTGAGAAAAAAAGAAATTTGGGGTTTCGGTCAGCGAAATGCTATTAGTATAGAATAGTCCTTCATTGAAGCCGAAATGATGGGAGTGTCTTTACCATGAACAACGTGTAGTGCAAGAGTGTCAAGACATATTTTGGCTGGCTGAACCAGAAGAGCTCGTCATTGGGTTGCACCAGCGGCGTTCCTTTGATAACGGTGTTCTGGTTTTGGAGCTGAAGCGCCATCCTTGCTACAATCACCTCCAGTTTGGTCCCAAGTACCAGCACTATCTGCAACATTCAAGATTTCAGTGGTTACAGCAAAGTTTTTAGGACAAGGAATTATGAGAAGTTGAAAAGTATTAGGAGAGAAATCATAGACTAATTACCATTAGAGGCATAAATGACACCCAAAGGTACACGTACCACCCTGTCGTTTTCATTGACAGTTGTCAGCAACATATAAAGGCGTCGAATATTTCGAAAAAAATGAACAAACAAAGATGTTTTTGGACATTTATCATACCATGCACGTCGACGAGCATAAAGATGACCACAATGAGCCACATGAAAGGGCTGTTCATGGATTTACATCAAAGGAGGGGAAAAAACATGTTAGATTGGTTTCGATGGCAAATGCAAGAGCAGCAAAAATTTTCTATGTGACAAATGTGGCAACCGCTCAACCTGATGCCAACGACTGCTCTGAAGTCATCCTCCAGGGATCGCTGTATATACTTTTGGAAATCGAATGATTTATTTGTAGACAGATGGGCCTATCAAAAGAACAGCGAGAGACAATATGATGGTATTCAGCAAACGGCAGCACTACGCTTTAAATTTCCAGCTTCACTTTGACCTCTCCATTCTATGTAATTTTTAATGAAACTATAAGAGGGAGTTGAGACAAAAATGCAGGTGTTCGCACCGAAATGAATCCATGGCGCAAGGTGAAATAATCGACTTTGGCAACGGAGTGGAAGAACTGCCGGAAGAAGCATTTCTGTTCCAACGATTTCCCAAACAAGTCAATAGAAGAAAAATCAAACGGCGGTCGTTTTAGGAGGAGACCATAGGGCTCTGTATGCTCACCGTCCACAAGTGAAGGGATGTCTCTGTGAAAGCTCCCATGTGCCTACGGCCGAACGTGGTCTGCCTTGTAAATCTGAACCGATTCGGATCTACTCATAAAGACAGAAATGAACGATTGCAACTTCATCAGCGCAAGAACCTAACATTAAAATGTCACGGTCTGCAATTACTAAACAATTAAATCTCGTTTTCGTATCAAATAATGCTGTTTTTAACACTTTGTTTTTAGCCTCCCTTGTGAGATCATTCGTGGACAAGGTCAATATGAGTGCAACTTCTGCGAACTGATCTACGGACTCCCAATATTGTTGACCTCATGAAAAATTTAAAAGGGACATCAACGTATCCATCAATCTGCGTCGTCAATTTACTATTTCTGTCAGTTAGCATGCGCTAGGAAAGTGACATTTCTTTGCATTACCACTTTGCTGGCGAGGCACCACAGCATTGATACTAGACATTAGCAAACAGAATAGAAGGAAACAAGACTGTGGTCCACAGTGACGAGCTTAAGCAGCGCCATTCATTTTGAGATATAAAGGGATGGCAAAACTATAAATTCAAGTGAATATCCAGTCGAAATTTTACAGTTGTGTATTAGTATGTTGATATTCCATCGTTGTCACACATGACAAATGGGATCCGAAAATTTGGTAACGTTGCTATTTTATTATATAGATTAAGGACTTTAATGTCAAAACAGATAGGCATAAACAATCGGCTAGCAGAGACAAGATGTCATCCCATTTCTATAATAAACAATGTCAATGTGATCTGCAAGCAAAAAAGCAGGAGAAGGTTGGTCCAAAAAGCAATGCGATTTTGACTTCTGAGCAGAGACAAATTTAGATTAAAAGAGAGTTCATCTGACATATTACCATTAGCTGCTTGATACTCCACCGTTTGAGTCTCTTTCTCCCAGCCTTTCCATCGCCTCATCTGCCAAGACAGTACGCAGAAACAGTTTCATTTGATTAGTGATAAAATCTGACTTTGCTTATTGAAAAAACAGAAGTTTCCTTGACAAAAAAATCACGAGCGCAGCAGATGCATGCGGTCAAGAGCGTCGTGATCAAGCGAAGCAAGTGGTTATGGCAATGGCCCTACGTTCCTCAACTGTATGGACTCTGACCGATTTAATTCTCTCGACCCTCTTCTGTTCTTAAAGCGGAAATTTCAGTAACTTGCACTTGAAAAATGACAAACGCGCACGACGAATCGGACAATGGATTGATGAGGGTGTTGTGAAGTGGGGACCAGGTCTGAATATGGTCGCAATTCTTGCCGAGAGGTCAACATGTGTTTGCTTATTATATACCAAAATTAAGTGCAAACGAATAACGAAAGACCGCGCATGATTTGGTCTATGTATCTAGTTTTTTGGAAGAAATTCCGGATAGACAGGCTCTCTTTTTCGTTGCATATTATTGCTTTACTCCATCCACTTTTTGCACACTTTTTGACCCATGAAAAAAGAACGGTCTGCGGTCTTTGATAAAATAGATATAGATGCTTCTCAAAATCTTGATGTAGATTGTCAAAAAAACAAGGGAAAGGTATTATGGAATCGTGACTCTGATACCTTAGCTCTTCCCAAAGCCATGGTGAGAACACTGTAGACAATCTGCATGACAGCTAAAACGAAGATGAAGATGCTGAGCTGGTTGAGGCCTTCTTGTGATATAAACGAGGTCATTCCCTGCAACATTCCAGCATAGCTAATTTGAGAAGGGTCTTGTTAACAAGTATCCCTAAAGTGCTCACCCATTTGCCCAAAAATTGTAATAGAAATGTGGTCATAATAATTGTAAATTTCCACGGTCGAACAAATTCAATCAAATAGGGCATGAAGTACATGATCAGACACGCGCATGTACCTTAGCACCACAATAATCGGAGCCCTCGCCGCTCTCGGCCAATCTCCGCTCCATTTGCCATGGAACATCATCGTTCAGGACACCTTCAGCTATCCAATCTAGGGACGAATCGGCTACCAGAGTCCGGCCAAACGCAAGCTTTAATTTGGTGGTTTTGGTGGGGGCACTTCTGCGGCACGGAAGCATCTTGTCGGCAACTCTAGTTGGTACGCAGATCTTGGAGAGGGATCTTTGGGTTACGGCCAGGATGAGAGACATGAAGCCCAGAAGCATGAGCACTAAACAGCCCCAAGCCAGGCAATGGCCAAAAAGGCGATGAACTTATAGTTAGGGTTAACGTAGTAATTAACGTAGTAAAATGGAGTTGGTAGCATATATGGTTGAACATTATTCAATGCGAGGGGTCCAAAAGTTTTGTAGGAAACTGGCCAAAGCACACAAGAAAATCTTCCAGGGGAAAAAAGATATCTTTCTATGTGTCTGGGATTCTTGCCATGTACGCGGGTTGAAATTAAGAAATCACTTAAGCATTCACAGATTGGATTTAAACTACACTCGCCTTGCATGGACTCTCATGACTTAGCGAAAATTTTATTTGCACCGAACTCTTTCAAATTCAGACATACATAGCCAATTCGAGTAAATCAATATTTCCTCTTCGGTGTAGGTAACCTCGGATATACAACTATTGCCTCGACACGAGTGACTGAGGACGCCTTACCTGATTTGAGCTTTTCGACCGCCTCGAACAGCGCAGTCTTCCGGTGCCGTTTGAGCCACTGGAAGAACAACGGAACCAAAAAAAAAAAAAAGACAAAAGGTCAATCATCACGAAGCTTTTTAAGTCCTCTGCGAAACTAGCTAACTCCAAATGCTCTCTCCGTTCTCATCTTCCCTCTCTTCTTTCTTCCCTGGTGTCCAGGATATGTGGACTTACATGGCAGAGAAGGTGGATCAAGTGCTCGATGAAAATGGAGAAAGAGATGAAGAGGAAGCAGACAGCGGCCAAAGCCCATGTGGGTGTATCCTGCAGAGAGCGAGTGGCTGCTGCTGCTGCTACTTCTGCTCCTCCAGCCATAACTATCTGATTCTGATGATGCTACTTTGTTATTTGGAGACTCTTGAGGTATTTCTTTACAGAGGAGGGGGTCTGTATCTATATCTATATGTTTTTGTGGAGGATTTGGTCTGAAGAAACAGTGATATATTCGATTTAAATAGTGACTTGTTCGCGTGATCGAGAAGCGTTCAATCTTGGGAGGAACTGAACAGCAACGAGACTCGGCCGTGGGCAGAGAAGTCCACGCAAGTAGCACCTGCCAGCAGGTGCAGGTCTCTTCTGCCAATCCGTTCGCTTTGACACGTTTCTGTCTAGTCCGCATCTGGGGCCTTTCTCGCCTCCCGCATTGAAAGATAGATAGTTACGTTTATTAGACGCCTTAAAAGTAATACCCTATAGGTTGATTATCGATATATGACATAAGGCATGAACTCACCGTGCACGGCGTATGTTCGATTTTCTGCACCGTCAGTACAGTACAGACGATTCCTTCTTAAGGCCACGGCTCGAGTTTTAACTCGCATCGTAGCTCATCGAGATCATTTGATCAGGTGACTATTTCGTTAGTCTAAAGTTCATTTAGAAAAAAATGAAAAGCTTACTTGATGGAAAAGTTGCTGACCACACGTGACTCGGAAAATAAAAGCATATGAACAAGTAGGTCTCTACGTGTGCAGGTAGGTTCTAGAATTTGTGGAATTTTGAAAAGCTTGTTACCTATGCATTTCGCTTCTTGACTCGAGCAGAGGGAAATATACTAACTCTCGTATTGGTCGAATTAAGGTAAATGCTCATCGCAAAAGTAAAAAGGTATGTTGGCGAAGATTCCATTTGTCCCATAATGTTTCTGTTAATTAAGCAAATCTACTCTTGCAACATCTTCAAGCATAATAGAGTTAAACTTATCGAATGCTTTTGCACAACCCTTAATGATCGGAAAAGGATACGAGGAAAGATTAAAGTACATGATTAATTGTCATTAGGGAACTTTTGGCGGGGTCAAGGGCGGATAACTACTACGATTTCCGCAAGTATAAAGAATTGGAAAATGAAGACAATGGCTTATTAGACACATGTTGAGTTTGCTTGCAAATGTAAGGAGCTATTGAACCTAAAAATTCTGATCTAGAAAGGTCTAGAGGGTGAAACCGAAGAGGTAGTAAAATGTTCAAAACCATAGTGCCCATCCATGGATCTAAGCAAGTCCTTAAAAGGCTCAAGGAGGAAACAGGCGGGAGAACCGCCTTAGGGTGGGAGACTCTATGCTGTCCTCCGTATTCCCTTTCTGTCGGAAAGACAAAGATGAATAGGGAATTTGAGAGCCTTTCAGTGGAGAAAGTAGATTCCACATCAGAGCTTGTTCTGGCTATCGCCAGATAGGGTAGTATAGTAGTTACCCGCACTTGGGGTGAGAGGAGGTGGGTGAAATGCCTACTGCCGTGTTAGCACGCCTTATAGCATCGTACGTAATGGCCGGATAGATAGCTAGTGAGGCCGGCTGCGACCCGTCGTCATTATTACATCCAACCACCTAGAAATTCTCATTCGGTGCTTTTCACTTTTGGAGGTACAAGGAAAGATTATCATTATGCATTCGCTCGGATAAAAAAAATACCTTGGAAAAATAAAAAATCGTTTTCCCTCGTCTTTCTTTCACTTAGACCCAGCATGTTCTTCTCCCGCGCACTCCTTTTAATTATTTTTATTTTCTTTCCTTTTCTTTTCGCTTCTTCCTCAATTAGCCATAGCGATGGACGGCAACTGGGCACGGGTGAGCTCAAGTTTCGCTAGATGCTTGTGATGAGGCTTGGCAGGGCTTGAGCTCACTAATCTCGTGAGGCCTTGAGCCTTGTCGACATGTGACGAGATTTGAACTTATTTGTGACTTTTGACGGGCCAAAGAAGAAAGAAAAAAGAAGAAGAAAAGAAATAAAAATTTCAATTTTTTTGATAATTATCTCTAGGATTAGATTTTATGAACCATACCACGAAAAATATTTTTTTATTTCATTTTCAGATTTTAGTTAAATATCATAAAATATTATCATTTTTCTAGAAAATGATTTTTCGAATTCTTTTAAAAAAATGATAAATTTTTCGCGAAATAAAACAGACCAATAACTTTTGAATTTTCATGAATGAGAAAAGGTGAGGATTACTTTTTTTTTTTTTTTTTGAATTCTCCTAATGATACGCATCTCGAACTGCAAATTTCTTGCATAAGTAATCACTGCTACTTATGGGAAGCAGCTAATCCAACATTATTTTAAAAACATATAATTTTCGATTGAAAAGGGACGAATTCCAGCATCATGACCAGCCGGAAAAGGCGGGCTTAGTGATTGGGGAGCTCTCCACAGGCCCCTGTCAAGTCTATCAATCAAGATCTCACTTTCGCTCTTCTTTTTTATTATATAATTTTCGAAGGAACGACTAGCCGTCCTTTTTTGAGCACGTCATCTGGCGTTGGATTGGATGCAAATGACTTCTATCTTTGGGTATGTCGCATCTGGGGTAAGCTTTACGTAAAGGAGAAAGTATCTTTTCTGACTATTTTTCACACCGTTGAAATTAGAGTCTATTAAACTGATTATTCAAAAACCTTACTTTAATTCCCTTCCAATCGTGTTGGCACTTTAACTAATCGCGAAAGCTGGCCCATGGGTTAATTTTATATGACTTGCCTGACCAGTTATTGCTTCCCCACAAGCAAAAATATATAGTTCGTTGACTAGCTCAATTTGACCAATTTGATGGTTTAGGAAATGTTGAAGAGTCACTAATTTTTGAGTCTTACCATCATAGCATTCTCTTAGAGCTTATTATAAGCTATAAATATTCAAAACAGTGGATTAATATTCAAAACAGTGGATTTCATAGTAATTTATAATTATTATTGTATGATTTTTTTTGTGGTCTATTATTCTCACAATGGATTAAAGAATGTCACCTAATTGTTTCTCTTGATTTTTCAACATTGAGGGCTGGAGGTTGAAGTATATAGAAAACATAAAGGGTGCATAGCGCCATCCTCGTGTCTGTTCTCCAGCCTTTCCATGGTCTTGCAAATGTCATTTTCCAATAATAGAAAGTTCTAATGTGCGGGACCTGTATAAGAAGAGAGAGAGAGAGAGAGAGAGAGAGAGAGAGAGAGAGAGAGAGAGGCTCTATTATATATACTTGAGGGAATTCAGATAAAAAACTGTAGCGATGCGGCATTGGCTATGTCAAAAGTCAACAACTTATTGGCTTTGATGAAGAATGGCGTTCTGTAGAGATTTCTCCAAGTCAACTGTAACCAGTGAGCGAAGCATGTTGGTTTCCAACTGAACTCCAATGAGGTTACTCAACACCATTTGTCTTCTCGATGAGATTAATCATTGGATAGCTAATTCGAGGCCGGACCCACTTATCTGATCAATGACAATTTGCAGATGTTCTAATGGAAGATGGGCATGATCGTATTACTATATCTTATGATGTATATTGTGTCTGTTCAACTAAGATCCCCAATTGTATGCATATACTACATTCATGGGACATGCGACGGTCGTTTCCATGTCATAAACAAATCTCAGCTTCCCGTGCAACAAGATATTACTATGTTATAGTGCCACGTATATAAAGAGAGCTGGTCGATGATTACGTGATAGGTAGATACATTTTGTTAGAATTTGGGCGTGATAGTCTATCTCGTGATCTTGAAATCGCTAGACACCAATATGGCGTATCCAAAATGGAGATATGCCTGAATGTTTCATCTAGATGCAAGAGAGAACAATACCGATTTGACGAATCTTCAGTTTCCACGGCCGGCTATACTTTCCCTGGCCAAATTTCCATTGACTTTGCGTTTTAGTTCGAGTAGCATTTTCCAGACGAATCTGCTTCGTTCTGCAGTTCCAGTCATTTAGGGTTGTGAAACCGAACCCAATTGACAAGCTTTAGGCCGGCCCCAACAATAAAATATTACAATCCAGGGCCGGCTATACTTTCCCTGGCCAAATTTCCATTGACTTTGCGTTTCGGTTCGAGCGGCATTTTCCAGACAAATCTGCTTCGTTCTGGCAGTTCCAGTCATTTAGGGTCGTGAAACCGAACCCAATTGACAAGCTTTAGGCCGGCCCCAACAATACAATATTACAATCTAGGACTATTATGGAGTCTTCAGTCAAGTGATGAGCAAAGTCTCTACAAAGTGCTCTAAACTTAAAAGGCGCGCCATCTAGAAACAGGGTTGATTTCCAATTCCACTGCTTCTCTTTTGGGTTTGATTGAACGAAGAGAGAGACGCCCCTATTAGAAAATCTGCTGATCAATCAAGAGTTAAAAGAACCTGTGGGGGCGACTTCGAAAATCTTGCACCCAATGATATGCGGCGGTCGTAATTTGCAATCCATGCACTTTGCGAGTCGTTTTTGAACCCATTTAACGTCTTCTTACGCTGCCAATTAGAGGCCATCGCTCTTATTTTCTCATCTTACCGTCAACCGGTCGTGGATAAGACCAATGGCATTTTATCGGTCGATTCTTTCCGCCATATGAACTGAAGGATAGGAACAGAAAATGTCAAGAAAATTATGAGCGATCGGCAACTCTCTATTATCTCGGTCACTATCTTTTGCAATAATTACCAAAAGAAAAAGTCTCAAAAGTGTGCAGATGCTAATTTTGACTGGACATTGGAAATATATTCGGAGATTCCGATATTGATTATGTTTAAAGATTTTGATAATAAATTGATTTGATTAATCTGTAATTAATCGAAAGAATTGGAAATTGTATTTCTTGTGTATCTTTTCCTTTTTGTCTCCTCTTTACCTTTGCATAATAAAGGAACGTTGTAGACAATAGAGTAATATAACGAATACAATTTTTCCCATTTCTCTCTCAATTTTTGTCATGGTATCAGAGTTCGCTTTCCTGACCTAGCTTCCGCATGTCTAGAATTGCCGTTGGTTCCATGTTTGAATGTTGTTGCATCTTGCAAAACGATTCCACAAACTGAATAGGAATTCAAAATTTTTTTGATACTATGGTAGAGAATTCATCAACGAAGGAAACACCTATCTCATCTTTAGCGCAAGTCAATCCGTTTGCCTTGCAGGTTCAAGAACAAGTTCTTGTTCTACCTTTTGGTAATAACCAGAACCCACTTGGTATTGCTCATGGCCCAACCCATATTCCTGGCCCAGTTAGTGGCCTCAAGTCCAATGGTACCCAATCCAAGGTCAATGGGCCATTAGGCTAGAGGTGTGGGCCCAATATCCATATGGAATTCTTGGAGATGAGAATACCTTTGGATTTGGGCAAGCCCATCCACTGCACAGATCTAGCTTGAATGACGAATTGAGTTGGACAATTCTGAGTCAAATAACCAAATTTGGGTTGGGGCCAGGGACGAATCCCTACTTGATGTATTTGATTGGTTTCATGTTGTTCTCTTTCCTGTTTGACGGCGGCAATCGTCCCGAACTCGGCGACCACCTGAACTAAAATTGATAGGGACACTACTACTGGACTGGAGAATTATAGTGCATGATCTCGAGATCTTAGGCGAGCCCTCGTTTCTAGGGATTGGACGGCTTCCTCAACAGAGCCATCCCATTCCTGGCCGAAGACCGACTCCAACGCCAGAAGTGGAAGTGCAACCAACTGGTCCACACATGCATCGGCAACTATCTTGCTTTCAATGTCGCGGCTGGACTCCTACCGACTAAAGACGCACAAAGATTTTGGGAGAATATCAGAGAAATGTATGGTCATTTAGATCGGGCGAAACTCTTTACAATAACACAGACAATCTCAAAACTCAAACAAGGAAACCTCATTGTCACCACTGTCTTCAATTGTCTCTCTACTCTCTGGAATGAGCTTGAGGTGGCGGAAGAATGACTCAAGGATCCTGAAAATATCCCAAGACAGTATAAAGAAATGAAGGAGAGAGAGAAAGCCACGCGATTCTAACTAATCCTCAACGATTTGAACTCCTTGTTCTAATCTCAAACCTTGGCCATGGATCCTTTGCAACCGCCTGATCGGATCTACCAGTTGACTGTCCAAGAGGAAAGCCAATGGATAGCTGCGGTCGAGCATGGGCAAGTGGGTGATGGCGTGTCTCTTGCGGCGTTTTGGGCAACATTTTCCTCTGGCAATACCTTAGGAGAAGGTGGGAGAGGACGTTCTAGAAGCATCATGGTTGCGGCTACAAAGAAAGGGGGTCCTTACCCTAGATTTGATGGTTGGGAGTTGCGGGGACAATTGGATGGTTGGGATTTGTGGACATGGGCGGATGGCTAGGATTTGCGCGGGCAATCGGATGGATGGGACTTGCGCGGTTGATGGGATGGCTAGGATTCACGAACAGGGTCAGACGGCTACCAATCCCTCATATTTTCAGCTAAATCGAACATCCCATAACAAGCCACGTTTGCCCCAGCATACAAAGGTTCCTATGGCTCCAAAATTTCCACATCATCAAGGAAGGTTAGTAGACCAATTCAAAACTCAAAAAATTGTGAATATTATAAGCGTTCGCACCATACTATAGACACATGTTGGAAACTACATGAAAGCCTAATGAAAAGGCCAAAAAGGAGAGACTCTATTGTTTGTTAGGTCTCGACACAAAAAATCAATGGGCCTCATCAAGCAATTACTTAGAACCAATATGACAATATTGTACCAATTTTGGACCCGTTGAAGATACAGGATAACAATGCTGGATTCTCGAGTAACTCTCTAAACCAAAGAATTCAATTTCAATTGATACATGGATAATAGATACAAGTTTAGTGACCATATATTATATGATAAGGAACTCTTTTCTTATATTTACAAAGGAACGCAATCTTTTGTATCAATTCGACTCCCAAATGGTAATATCACCTATGTTACCAAAAGTGGCACCGTTCAACTTGGTCCAAATTGTGAAGTTATTTTTCTCTCAACTTGGGTTGAGTTCTCTCTCTATCCCTCTTGGTGATAGCTGATTCTGCCCAACAAATCCCCAAATTTCCAAACCCTAAATCTGTAACTCAGGGCAGATTTTAGGCTTTTCCCACCTGATTAGACTCCCCATTCTCGATTTTTCATCTTCATGGCATCCCATTGCTGAAAGAATTGAAACTTTGGTGGTTCTCTTTGTTTTCTCCAGACCCAAGGTACCCCAGTTGCACCTTAGAGTTTATGTAGCAAAGTCTTTTCCCTCCCGATCACAACCTCCCGATTCTCCTTCTTCACGGCGTCCCCCTGCAGCTTCACTGGTTTCTTCGATTTCCTCCAAACCTAAGGTAATACTATTGCACCGACCAAGAAGCTTCAAGCCGAGGTAACACTTGTCCCCTGCAACTTCACTGATAGACCCTAAGGCCCCTAGGTTTCGCACCTTCTGTCGGAGTTCTCCTCTGGTTCTGTCTTGAATCGAATCCCCAATCTCTATTGCAACACAAAACCCTTGTTTAGACCACCATAACCAGAGCTCCCTTCATTCCATAATCAAATATTTGCAGTACCCTGGCCAACACGGAAACTGGGGGTAGAAAATGGAGGAGAGGGAGAACAATCAGCTTCGATTGGCAGCACTTTGTCGACGCATGGGAGATTTGTGGTCCGAAGAGGACATCACGGACCTAGGGGACGATATACCAGAAGAAGTAAAAAAGGAAAATGAATTAACTCTTTATGGTAAACTGTTTTCAAAACTCAATGTTGGGTACCCAAATATAACAACGCACCAATGTTGAAGAAAGAAAGAAAAGTGGAAATGACAACGCACCAAAAATCTAAAATTATAGTCTTCCAATTGTCAATTGAATTGGGTATCCAAATATAACATTATTGTCAATGAAGGATATCTGAATAACCGATGTCAGTGGTTGAAGGCTAATCACAAGAGCCTTCTTTTTATGTGACCTTGAATCAATCCCAACTCTCTCTCCCTACGTTCAGTTCTACTGAGCCATCTTTAGCCACCCATTCTGCCACATGTCATCTCATCCTTTCCCAACCAAAAGTCTAAAATTTAAAAAGCAACTCTTGGAAGAGCGTACCCAAGAAAAAAGGGGAAAAAAATCCATTTGGGCCACGTAAATAATTCTATCAACTATTCTAATTTATGATAGGTAAAAAACAATCATAAAATTTCATTACTGAATGTTCCCTATACTCTAGTTAAAGTTGATTTCAAACATATTTTACCGAGCCATTTTTACTCTTCTAAAATCGCTTAAGTGAAAATTATGGCGTTTAACAAAAAAACATTTGGACCATAATAAGTTAAGAAAATTGATTTCCCTCCAATGCTAAAAACTATTTTAGTACCATCATATTATGAAAAGATATTCATAATTCAAAATTACCATCGTCATCTCTTTTAATTTGGAGTTACTTATTATGAGTTACTTATTATAGAAAGAGACATAAATGTTTATTAACACCTAAATCTTAACGACTTGATCATTCATTTATTATATAAAAAATTATGGATTAATTTTTAACTCCTAAACAAAAACATTAGAATTAAATTATATAGCATGTAGTTGTAGAAGCATTTATTATTTGGTTTATATATTTCAATTAATTGCATTAGCATTTGATCAGCGGTAAACGGTTTCAAGCTTCAGATTTGATAAATTGAGCCTGCGGGAGGAGAGAAAATTCAGCTTAGCCTATGGGAGGTAGTGGCCAAAATTCATAGGCTTGGAGGGCTTTAATCGGCCTACTTTAAACTTAATTCAGCTCACTGAGCGTTTAATTAGGGACAAGCCTTACATTATTAGAGCCCATCACATTGAAAAGGCTAAAGTTAAGCGCATGATATTAAAATTAGCCTAAACTATTTGTGAGCGGAGCATACGTGGTCATGATCATCAACTCTATCTGTACTGATTTTTCTTTTCCGTCACCTGCAGGTGCACCCAATTTCAACAAACCATCAGAGTTTACTCCTTCAATTTGTGTATCGAAGAAACAATCTGAGCTAATCTAGCCTATCCGACCTTGACTCTCGCTTGGATAAATAATAAATCCAAATCCAATTACATCAAGGGCATTTGGTCTAGTGGTATGATTCTCGCTTAGGGTGCGAGAGGTCCCGAGTTCAATTCTCGGAATGCCCCCATCCCAATTTGTATTTTAGCGGTACCTTTGTTGTCGCGTTGTCGGACCGGACCAACCATGGGCTTTTTCATTTTTATGATAGTTTCATTCAGCCCAACTTTCTAGTGGACCAAAGGGCTTTCCTCTCTTTCGAGGTCAATTTCCAAGAAATCTGGCTAAGGATTGATTATTCAAACGCAAGTTCATTACTTAGGTCACTTTGCACAATCGTAACCCAAAGAGCTTCTCGAAGCATAAGGACGCGAGTTTCCGAACATGAAGGAGCCCATTCCACACCGATCCTCTATTCCTACATTTGCAGTGCGGCAATTAAGCTTATCTCCATTTTTCATGTCCCTCTTTCTTAATTGTTATGTTCAAGAATGCGATTGAGTGTGAACTCCTTTAGTTAGGATAATCAAGTTGTAAAACAGGCTAAGGATTGATTATTCAAACGCAAGATCATTACTTAGGTCACTTTGAACAATCGTAACCCAAAGAGCTTCTCGAAGCATAAGGACGCGAGTTTCCGAACATGAAGGAGCCCATTCCACACCGATCCTCTATTCCTACATTTGCAGTGCGGCAATTAAGCTTATCTCCATTTTTCATGTCCCTCTTTCTTAATTGTTATGTTCAAGAATGCGATTGAGTGTGAACTCCTTTAGTTAGGATAATCAAGTTGTAAAATTTGAAGCAGGACTTAATTGTTATCTCTCTCAAAAGTCGAAACTGAATGCATCGTTATGGACATGATTTGATTGGAAATTCATGTACACATTAGTATCTCAAAGCTCAAACTTGAAAAAGTTAAAAGTTCATTCACAGACCCAACCTCGAATGTTTAGAGTGCAAAGAGTGTAATGCTCAAAGTCAAATTAGCCGACTAAATTGCTTATATCAATAGTTAGAGAGAAAATGGAAGAATATTTTGATAACTTTTCCATCAAACGAACCAAACATTTCTCATTTTATTTTCTGGATCAAAATGACTGCAATGTCCTTGTTGACACGGACACTTGTTGCTTCCGAAGCAAGAAAAGTTACACGCTTGATGAGAAAAGTTATACGCTTGATGAAGTGCCAATGTGCCATCCCAATCAATGCACATCCGATTCCTGGACCACCAGTGCATACTCATAAGAGAGAGAGAGAGAGAGAGAGAGAGATACTGGCAAAATCAAGAAAGAAAGACCTACGCAAAGGATGGACCATGCATCATCTCTCGTACCATAAAGGCTATGGCACCGTCATCACGTCGCGTAGTAACTCGGGCGAAGCTATGTGAACATATTGCCGGACACGAGTTCTTGAAAGCTTTGACTTTTTGGGGATGTGGATCGAGTTAGCGATCGATCTTCGTTTACTCACGAGACGGTCCATATACGAAATCATTAAAATGGACTTCTTTGGAAATGGAACGTAAATCGATCGGTCGTCAGAGATTATCCGGTTGGCGTCCTTTAGGTGGAAAAGTTACTCCCACTTGGCTTTCTCTCCAGTTATTTTCAGTATAGTTTTCACACCCGCCATCGTGGGAATGCTTTATAACCTCGCGACCACCTTCTGTCAACATGAGGCGATCCTCTAGGGGGTCGACAGACGATCCGAGGACTCGGATTCAGCTTGCTCGTTCTTATTTGATCAGCTCATGGAAGAAGAGAGGCATGCCGTTACTGACTGATGGCAGGCCTCAGTTTGTCCTTTTCTTGCGCAATTTACGGAAGCTCGTTTACATTTTTGGACATGTGTATGCCTGATTTATATGAACCAAATTTATACGAACCTTCATATCATGAGAGTCTTAAGTGGAGTCCGTCTTATCCCATTATTCATATGAGTTAGACTCTGAGTTAAATGTGTAACAGTAGATCAAAAGTCTGATCCATTCCTCATCGGTCTGGATCAAATTTTTCCGGTTGGATAGGCTTAGACTCCGTCGTATGATTGTCGATTTTAGGAGATAGGGCAATGGGAGCAATTACTTACTCTGAAAAAAAAAATTTCTTAAATTACGGTGGGTTTTAGCGTAAAGATCCCCTTATACATGGCTAAAGGGCATAAGACAATAATATTACATCCATAATTTTTCGATAGCGAAAACTCAGATCATTAGATGAAGATGATTATTGTGCATATTATATTTTAGCCTTAAACACAACCTCTCAAGTGGGGAAGGGAGGAGAGGAGAGAAACTCATCGGTGTAGACCTCATTTTCTCATTTCCACAAGTAGAATTTTTTATTATTTTAAGATTCGTTTATTTTGTGGAAAAAGCAACATTTTCTTAAAAATGTAACTTTTAAAGGATTTTTAAGGAAAATGACAATATTTTTCTAGTATTTGACGGAAACATGAAAACAATTTAGAAAATAATTTCCGTTATTTAGTATGGAAAATTACCAAAATAATCAAATATTTAATTATTATTTTTTATTTTTTATTTTTCCTTCTTCCTTGGTCGACCATCAATTAGGACAAGCTTGCACAAGGTCAACAAGGCTTCACAATACCAGATCTGGTAAGGTTGAGCTTGCATGATGCCATCGAGTTCAAGCCTAGCTTAAGCCTTGCCTGACTCCCAGTGAGGCTCGAGCTCACCAAAGTTGGGCAAGTTCGACCTCATTGGATGTGGCAGGGTGGAGCCTCACCTGAGGTTAGCGAGGCTCAACCTCGCCTGTGGCGATGGTTAGCAATAGGCTATTGAAGAAGTAAAAAGAACAAGAAAGAAAAAAACTTAAAAATTCACATTTAAAAAAATAAAAAATTTAAAAAATTAAAAGGAGTGCTCATGAGGAGAACATGCTTTGTTTTGGTAAAAGAAAGAGGAGGGAAAATGATTCTCTTTTGAGAAGAGGAAATCATTTTTCCCACTTTTGAAAGTTTTTTTTTTTCTATTAACCAATAAAATACTTTCCTAAATTAGTTTATTTTTCGAGAATCAAACATTGGAATTTTTTTCCTGAAATTTGTTTTCCATAAAACAAATGGAGCCTTAGGTAATGTTTATTTCATGAAAATGAAAAATATCAAAAATATTTTCCTAAAAACAATCGTTTGTATTGTTTACGAAAATGAATAAACGAAAAGTATTTTCTTTGTCTATGAAAACGTTTAGACATGAATGAGTATTGATAATGAAAACATTTTTATTGACTAATTATTACAAGTGATATAAGCAATTGTTTTTAGGAAATTGTACTCCAAACCATTCATTTTTTGTAAAACAATGGAGCCCTAATATAATTTAGGGTGTGTTTGTTTTGAGGAAAACTTTATAACGAAGGAAAATACTTTTCTAAAAATCATTTTTGAGAAAAATGTTTTCTTCTTTTAGGTTATGGGGTTCATTTTATTAAGTATAAGCACACATGTCATATTTGACCATAAATGGTTTTCTAACCGACTAATTATTTTCAGCAAACTAATTGTGTGAAAGTCTAGAAAATTTATTTGCGAAAATTTCTTTCACTCGAACAAACATACTTTTAAATATCGAACGCTATTAGTAGTGACAAAGACAAAGAAAAAACAAGGGAAATCTGAGCAAATTTGCAACTAGAAAATCATTTCTAAGTTTCTCTACATGATGAAGATTGAAGAGGACCGCAATCACAAAAGTTGACAAATTTATACCAAACTTTATGACTGATGATTTAAGTAATTGGAAGAAAGCCACCAAAAATACCACATTTTACTCAAAGTGATAAATTTATCCCAAACTTTTTTTGTGACATAAAAAATACCAAATTTTGCTAACCGCGACACATTTATCTCACTAAAAGTATTTTCAACGTATTTTTTCTGTTTTTCTTTTTTTTTTTTCCTTTTTTCTTCTTCTCTCTTCCCTTCGCCGGCCATGGCCCGAAGTCAAGCAAGGGTGGCCCTCGCCTGATGCCAGCGAGGGCTGCCCTAGCCAGCCCAAGCGAGGGCGACCCTCACCCGACACTGGTGAGGGCAGCTCTCGCCTGAGTCCAACTTCCCTTCGCCGACTACGGTGGAGGGAAAGAGAGATGAAGAAGAAAAAAAAAAAAATTTAAAAAGTAAAATATGAAAATGCTCTATAGTTTAAGGTAAATGTGTTACATGAATACAAGTTCGGGATTTTTTGTGTTACGAAAAAAGTTTGGGATAAATGTGTCATGGTTAGCAAAGTTTAAGGTTTTTATATCACAAAAATAAAAAAATTGAAGTAAATTTGTCATTTTTGACAGAATTTGAGATCTTTGATGGCTTTTTTCCAATTTCTTAAATCATCAGTTAAAGAGAAAATGGAAGAACATTTTGGTAACTTTTCCGTCGAATGAACGAAACATCTCTCATTTTACTTTCCGGATCAAAATAACCGCGATGTCCTTGTTGACACGGACATCTTGTTGCTTCCGAAGCAAGAAAAGTCACACGCTTGATGAGAAAAATTACAGGCTTGACGAAGTGCCAATGTGCCATCCCAATCAATGCACATCCGATTCCTGGACCGCCGATGCTTACTCATAAAGAGAGAGAGAGCTACTCGCAAAGTCAAGAAAGAAAGACCTGCGCGAAGGATGGCCTGTGCATCATCTCTTGTACCTTATGGGCTATGGCACCGTCATCACGTCGCGTAGTAATTCGGGCGAAGCTATGTGAACTTATCCTCGGACACGAGTTCTTGAAAGCTTTGACATTTTGGGGATGTGGATCGAGTTACCGATCGATGTTCCTTCTCCCACAAGACGGTCCATATACGAAATCATCAAAATGGACTTCTTTGGAAATGGAACGTACATCGATCGGTCGTCAGAGATGGGCCCAGTTGGCGTCCAAGGTGGAAAAGTTACTCCCACTTGGCTGTCTCTCCAGTTATTTTCAGTATAGTTTTCACACCCGCCATCGTGGGAATGCTTTATAACCTCGCGACCACCTTCTGTCAACATGAGGCGATCCTCTAGGGGGTCGACAGACGATCCGAGGACTCGGATTCAGCTTGCTCGTTCTTATTTGATCAGCTCATGGAAGAAGAGAGGCATGCCGTTACTGACTGATGGCAGGCCTCAGTTTGTCCTTTTCTTGCGCAATTTACGGAAGCTCGTTTACATTTTTGGACATGTGTATGCCTGATTTATATGAACCAAATTTATACGAACCTTCATATCATGAGAGTCTTAAGTGGAGTCCGTCTTATCCCATTATTCATATGAGTTAGACTCTGAGTTAAATGTGTAACAGTAGATCAAAAGTCTGATCCATTCCTCATCGGTCTGGATCAAATTTTTCCGGTTGGATAGGCTTAGACTCCGTCGTATGATTGTCGATTTTAGGAGATAGGGCAATGGGAGCAATTACTTACTCTGAAAAAAAATTTCTTAAATTACGGTGGGTTTTAGCGTAAAGATCCCCTTATACATGGCTAAAGGGCATGAGACAATAATATTACATCCATAATTTTTCGATAGCGAAAACTCAGATCATTAGATGAAGATGATTATTGTGCATATTATATTTTAGCCTTAAACACAACCTCTCCAGTGGGGAAGGGAGGAGAGGAGAGAAACTCATTGGTGTAGACCTCATTTTCTCATGTCCACAAGTAGAATTTTTTTTAAAGATTCATTTATTTTGTGGAAAAAGTAACATTTTCTTAAAAATGTAACTTGTAAAGGATTTTTAAGGAAAACAACAATATTTTTCTAGTATTTGACGGAAACATGAAAACAATTTAGAAAATAATTTCCGTTATTTAGTATGGAAAATGACCAAAATAATCAAATATTTAATTATTATTTTTTATTTTTTATTTTTCCTTCTTCCTTGGTTGACCATCAATGAGGACAAGCTTGCACAAGGTTAGCAAGGCTTCACAATATCAGACCTCGTAAGTTTGAGCTTGCCTGATGCCATCGAGTTCAAGCCTTAGCTTGAGCCTTGCCTAACTCCCAGTGAGGCTCGAGCTCACCAGAGTCGAGCAAGTTCGACCTCATTGGATGTGACAGGGTGGAGCCTCACCTGAGGTTAGCGAGGCTCAAGCTCGCCTGTGGCGATGGTTGGCAATAGGCTATAGAAGAAGTAAAAAGAAAAAGAAAGAAAAAAATTAAAAATTCACATTTAAAAAAATTAAAAATTAAAAATAAAAAGGAGTGCTCATGAGGAGAACATGCTTTGTTTTGGTAAAATAAAGAGGAGGAAAATGATTCTCTTTTGAGAAGAGGAAATCATTTTTCCACTTTTGAAAGTTTTTTTCTATTAACCAATAAAATACTTTCCTTAACTAGTTTATTTTCTGAGAATCAAACGTTGGAAATTTTTTTTCCTGAAATTTGTTTTCCATAAAACAAATGGAACCTTAGGTTATGTTTATTTCGTGAAAATGAATAATTTCAAAAATATTTTCCTAAAAACAATCGTTTGTATTGTTTACGAAAATAAATAAACGAAAAGTATTTTCTTTGTCTATGAAAACGTTTAGACATGAATGAGTATTGATAATGAAAACATTTTTATTGACTAATTATTACAAGTGATATAAGCAATTGTTTTTAGGAAATTGTACTCCAAACCATTCATTTTTCTGTAAAACAATGGAGTGCTAATATAATTTAGGGTGTGTTTGTTTTGAGGAAAACTTTATAACGAAGGAAAATACTTTTCTGAAAATCATTTTTGAGAAAAATGTTTTCTTCTTTTAGGTTATGGGGTTCATTTTATTAAGTATAAGCACACATGTCATATTTGACCATAAATGGTTTTCTAATCGACTAATTATTTTCAGCAAACTAATTGTGTGAAAGTCTGCAAAATTAATTTACAAAAATTTCTTTCACTCAAACAAACGTACTTTTAAATATCGAATGCTATTAGTAATGACAAAGACAGAGAAAAAACAAGGGAAATCTTAGCAAATTTGCAACCAGAAAATCATTTCTAAGTTTCTCTACATGATGAAGATTGAAGAGGACCACAATCATAGAAGTTGACAAATTTATCCCAAACTTTATAACTGATGATTTAAGTAATTGGAAAAAAGCTACCAAAAATACCACATTTTGCTCAAAGTGATAGATTTACCCCAAACTTTCTTTGTGACATAAAAAACCCCAAATTTTGCTAACCGCGACACATTTATCTCACTAAGAGCATTTTCATCATATTTTTTCTGTTTTTTTCTTTTTTCTTCTCCTCTCTTCCCTTCGCTGGCCATGGCTCGGAGTCAAGCAAGGGTGGCCCTTGCCCAATGCCAGCGAGGGCTGCCCTAGCCAGCCCAAGCGAGGGCGACCCTCACCCAACACTAATGAGGGCAGCCCTCGCCTGAGTCCAACTTCCCTCCGCTGACTACGGCGGAGGGAAGAGGGAAGAGAGATGAAGAAGAAAAAAAGAAAAAAAATTAAAAAGTAGAATACAAAAATGCTCTATAGTTTAAGATAAATGTGTTATATGAATACAAGTTCAGGGTTTTTTGTGTTACGAAAAAAGTTTGGAGATAAATGTGTCATGGTTAGCAAAATTTGGAGTTTTTCATGTCACAAAAAAAAAAAAAAATGAGGTGAATTTGTCACTTTGGACAGAATTTGAAGACTTTGATGGCTTTTTTCCAATTTCTTAAATCATTAGTTAAAGAGAAAATGGAAGAACATTTTGGTAACTTTTCCGTCGAATGAACGAAACATCTCTCATTTTACTTTCCGGATCAAAATAACTGCGATGTCCTTGTTGACACGGACATCTTGTTGCTTCCGAAGCAAGAAAAGTCACACGCTTGATGAGAAAAATTACACGCTTGACGAAGTGCCAATGTGCCATCCCAATCGATGCACATCCGATTCCTGGACCGCCGATGCTTACTCATAAAAGAGAGAGAGCGCTACTCGCAAAGTCAAGAAAGAAAGACCTACGCAAAGGATGGACTGTGCATCATCTCTTGTACCATATGGGCTATGGCACCGTCATCACGTCGCGTAGTAATTCGGGCGAAGCTATGTGAACATATCCTCGGACACGAGTTCTTGAAAGCTTTGACTTTTAGGGGATGTGGATCGAGTTACCGATCGATCTTCCTTCTCCCACAAGACGGTCCATATACGAAATCATCAAAATGGACTTCTGTGGAAATGGAACCTACATCGATCGGTCGTCAGAGATAGCCCATTTGGCGTCCTTTAGGTGGAAAAGTTACTCCCACTTCGCTTTCTCTCCAGTTATTTTCAGTATAGTTTTCACACCCGCCATCGTGGAAATGCTTTATAACCTCGCGACCACCTTCTGTCAACATGAGGCGATCCTCTAGGGGGTCGACAGACGATCCGAGGACTCGGATTCAGCTTGCTCGTTCTTATTTGATCAGCTCATGGAAGAAGAGAGGCATGCCGTTACTGACTGATGGCAGGCCTTAGTTTGTCCTTTTTTTGCGCAATTTACGGAAGCTCGTTTACATTTTTGGACATGTGTACGCCTGATTTATATGAACCAAATTTATACGAACCTTCATATCATGAGAGTCTTAAGTGGAGTCCGCCTTATCCCATGATTCATATGAGTTACTCTGAGTTAAATGTGTAACAGTAGATCAAAAGTCTGATCCACTCCTCATCGGCTTGGATCGAATTTTGGCTTAGACTCCATCATATGCTTGTCGATTTTAGGAGATAGAGCAATAGGAGCAATAACTTGCTCTGAAAACCAAAATTTCTTAAATTACGGTGGGTTTTAGCATAAAGGTCCCCTTATACATGGCTAGAGGGCACAAGACGATAATGTTACATTCATAACCTTTCGATAGCGAAAACTCAAATCGTTAGAGAATGAAGATGGTTATTGTGCATATTATATTTTAGCTTCAAACACAAGCTCTCAAGTGGGAAAGGGAGGAGAGGAGAGAAACTCATCGGTGTAGACCTCATTTTCTCATGTCCACTAGTAGAATTTTTCCTTTAATCTTCGTTTATTTTAGGGAAAAAACCACGAAAAACCCCGAACTTTACCCTGAGTGACACATTTACCCCGAACTTTTTTTTGCGCCGTGAAAAACCCTAAACTTTCCAATCTGTGACACATTTACTCCATAAGGGCATTTTTGTCTTTTTAGTTTTTTTTTTTTTTTTTTTTTTTCCTTTTTTTCTTCCCTCCGCCGGCCATCGGGTCGCCCTCGCCGGCGTGGGGCGAGGGGGCGGCTCTCGCCGGCGTGGGGCGAGGGCGAGCCTCGCCGGAGCCGCTTCCCTCCGCCGGCTCGCCATGGCCGGCGGAGGGAAGAAGGAAAAAAAAAAAAAAAAAAAAAAAAAAAAAATTTAAATGAAAAGACCAAAATGCCCTTCAATTTTGGGGTAGATGTGTCACACTTGAAAGTTTAGGGTTTGGTGTCGCAAAAAAAAAAAGTTTGGGGTAAATGTGTCACGGTTTGAAAGTTTGGGGTTTTTCACGGCGCAAAAAAGTTCGGGGTAAATGTGTCACTCGGGGCAAAGTTTGGGGTTTTCGTGGTTTTTTCCCTTTATTTTATGGAAAAAGTAACATTTTCTTAAAAAGTTACTTTTAAAGGATTTTCAAGGAAAACAACAATATTTTTCTAGTATTTGATTGAAACCTAAAAACGAATTAGAAAATATTTTCCACTATTTAGTATGGAAAATTACCAAATTAATTAAATATTTAATTGTTATTTTTTTCTTTTTTTCCTTCTTCCTCGGTCGACCATCGGTGAGGACAAGCTTGCACAAGGTTGGCAAGGCTTCACAATGCCATATTTGGTGAGGTTGAGCTTGCCCGATGCTATCAAGTTCAAGCCTTAGCTTGAGCCTCGCCTAGCTCCTAGTGAGGTTCGAGCTCATCGGAGTTAGGCAAGTTCGACCTCATTGGATGTGGCAAGGTGGAGCCTCACCTGAGGTTATCGAGGCTCAAGCTCGCCTATGGCAATGGTCGGCAATAGGCTATAGAAGAAGTAAAAAGAAAATAAAAAGAAAATAAAATAAAAAATTTAAAAATTTAAATTTAAAAAAGAAAAGAAAAATAAAAATAATTAAAAGGAGTGCTCATGAGGAGAACATGCTCTGTTTTGGTAAAAGAAAGAGGAGGGAAAATGATTCTCTTTTGAGAAGAGGAAATCATTTTTCCCACTTTTGAAAGTTTTTTTCTATTAACAGAATATACTTTCCTTAACTAGTTTATTTTCTAAGAATCAGACGTTGGAACATTTTTTTCCTAAAATTTGTTTTCCATAAAACAAATGGAGCCTTAGGATGTGTTTATTTCGTGAAAATGAATAATTTCAAAAACATTTTCCTAAAAAAATTTGTTTGTATTATTTACAAAAATGAATAAACGAAAAAAATTTCATTGTCTATGAAAACATTTAGACATGAATGAGTATTGATACTGAAAACATTTTTATTACAAGTGATATAAGAAGTTGTTTTTAGGAAATTGTACTCCAAACCATTCATTTTCTGTAAAACAATGGAGCCCTAAGGGTGTGTTTGTTTTGAGGAAAACTTTATAACGAAGGAAAATACTTTTCTGAAAAATCATTTTTGATAAAAATGTTTTCTTCTTTTAGGTTTGGGGTTCATTTTCTTAAGTATAAGCGCACATGTCATATTTGACCATAAATGGTTTTCTAACCGATTAATTATTTTCAGCAAACTAATTGTGTGAAAGTCTGGAAAATTAATTTGCGAAAATTTCTTTCGCTCGAACAAACATATTTTTGTATACCGAGCACTATTAGTAGTGACAAAGACAGAGAAAACACAAGGGAAATCTCAGCAAATTTGCAACCAGAAAATCATTTCTAAGTTTCTCTACGTGATGAAGATTGAAGAGGACCGCAATCATAGTATTGGTCCATCCGTCGTATATCTCACGCGTCATCTTTGGCTGCGATTTTGGCACGTTCTTTAAATTTGACTAACCTGAAACCTAGTTTTTGTTTTTTTATCAGGCCTTAAAAAAAAAAAATGGTCTGATCGTGAATGTGTGTGCGTACTAGACCTAAAACTTATTTTCATTGTGCATATCTCCTCAATCTTTGGATGTCATCCGCAACACCACGTTCTTGAGAATTTTCATTGCTGATTTTAAGCTTGACCATCCTTTCGGTTTGGAAATCGTTAGTGGTGCAAATGCCTTTTGCACATAGGGTTACAATTTTCTTTGGCATTTCTTCGAAGGAATAGAAATGGGCCGTGATGATTTCCGTCAGTTCTTAAGCAGTGGCAGTGAAACTTTTCTTCGTTGTTGCCTCTGAAGATTTCATAGGAATTTTCTCCAATAAATTCACATCAAAACTAGGACGGAGTGAGGGAGCAAGTATGAGATCGAGTGAAGGCAAGAAAGGGCTGAGGTGAGGTTGGGCTCAAATAAGTTGTGAAACTATTTAATACTCATTTATGAACCATTTATAACCCATAGAGTTGACTCTAAACTCATTTATAACTTATTTACATAATATAATTAACTCATATAACAACCTAACTCAATAAATATGAATTAAGAAATGGGTTAATCCTATTTTGACAGCCTAGTGCACACATGGCATGACTTTTTAAACTTGGTAAGACTTTGGATATTTTCATCTCGCATCTTAATGCCTACCGATGAACTTATTCGCCATAACTACTTTGTTAATTTCGCGAAAAAAAAAATGATTTGAAAAATATTCTTCAAAATATAACTGCTCATATTACTTGCAACAATGAATAATAATTTCATCTTAATGAACAATTTATCATCAATTAATAATTTTTAGTGATATAAGTGATTATTTTTAAAATTTTTTTTTTAAAATTATTCATTTTTCATAAAATAAGCGTGCCCCACATTCAATCTGTAAAACAATATCACACAAATTAATGCGTTACTTTTTTTTTTTTTTTTTTTTTTTTTTTTTAAGGAAGACGTACGAGAACACTCAGCATATCTCGGGCCATATAATTTTCATACGTTTACCTTTTCAAACTCTTTGAACCATTTCCAAACGTGGCAAATTCCAGCACGTGCATTTTTCTAGATGACACTAACGGCTTCCATACGAAAAGAAGTTGAAGCGAACGGATTCGGCGTCTTTGGTCCAAAATAGTAAGCCGTATGTCCCCAAGTTTTAGACTCTCGCACGTAGGAAATTCCAAAATCTTGTTTGTCCCTCAAAATTCGGGAAAAAAAATAATTGTTTAGTTGTGGAAGATTTAGAGAATTATGAAAAAAAAAAAAAATTGTGTACACAAATCGCTGGGTCGATGTTTCTAGACTTTGAAAGTCCAATAAACAACATTTTAAATATCAAAGAAATTTTAATTAAGTGACTTCTTGCTTAAAAATGTCAGAAATCGACGGACCAACTCTAAAACATCACCACATTTGTGAAAACTCGAGAGAGGGAGTTGATATTTTCTAAATTTTTGATCTTTTGAAATCGCGGCTCGTGATTGCATCTCAACCGCCATTCGTTTTCTAGCGTGATATGCTATGAAGTTGAAGGCATGAATTGAGTCGAGTACTCAAGAGCATGGAATACAGATAAGCAGCGAATGTCGCTAACACGTAAATAATCAGTTTCGTCGCCCCACATTCAAAGCTAGCCTCGTTTGTCCTCGGTTTTTTGAAGTTGTCGTTCCACGACTTCGAGAAGCTTTCGGCAATGAACGAACCCCTTTCGTCGAGCTTTTCGATTTTATTCTTCGTTTGGTCCGGCCCGACTTTTCGTTTCTCTTTTTCACCCCTTGTGAAATCCTTTGCTCAGAGTCTTGGATGTCGGAAAAGACGTGTTATGCTATCAATAGTTCATCGCAATCGTCAAAGTCCTGCGGAAACTGATATTTGCCGAACCAATTTGAACATCAAGCGATGGATCATTGACCCGGAACTGGGCCCAAACGCTAAAAAAAAAAAAAAAAAAAAAAAAAAGAAAAAAAAGAAGAAGAAGAAGTCAACGATCCAAACCAAATAACGACAATACACCAAACCAATGAAAAACCATTCGATAGAATGCCTAACAAGCTCAGTCCTAAGCATGACCTTAAAAGGCTTGAAGTTGTGGGATCTTCTAAAAACCCTCACACAGGTGCTGAGCAACACCTTAAAATGGCTCTGGCCACGGGGAATAGTCCCGGTAGTGGGAGGGGGTCTCCACGATAAAGCAGATCCCCCCATTGCTGACCCGGCCACGTCCCTCTGGGACTAGGGCAGCAGACCTGATGGCCGTGAAGCCGGCCCCCGGACTTCGGGATGAAGGGGAAGGTTCAGCCAAGTGATGGTTCCGGGATGAGGGAACTCCTCCTGGGTGGCCGGCCGGCCTTATGGATGTCATTATAATACACGATTGACCAACAGTGCCCATCGGTTAAATATTGGAAGAGCTAGTTGCTCATGAATTTCCAATGGATAGATTTTTAAGTAGGGTTCATGAAGAGTGGCAACAATCGAATAATTCGAAACAAGGACGGAAGTTGGAATCCAAGTCAAGAAGATCCATTCACCTATAGAACTGTAGCTAAAGGATAAGCAGGAGCAGTTACAAATCGTCATTACAGAAGCATGCAATTAAGAGGCAAATTGAGATTTTTGTGGAGTAAGATCTAAGATACACCGAAGGAGTGACCCATTAAAGATATAGAAGCAACCAAAGTAAAAGGGAACGCGATACTTGACACATAAGGGACGTCGAATGCAATACTTGGCACATCGAACACAGACAATACACCACAGCATCAATCAAAGCATCAGAAATCGCGAGGGGCTCATCAAATTTCGAAGAAGATCAATTGGATTAAATTTTCCTTGAATTTGAATTTCAAATTCGAATTAGATTAGCTTTTCTAATTCTAGCACTTGTCTTTGATTTTAAAAGCCTTCTATTTGTGTCTTGTAAGTTTTTACTTTTTCTACACACTTCATCAATTTCCTTTAAGAAGTTCACATCCAAATTTAGCTATCCAATAAGCATGGTTTTCAAGAACGTAAGCTATTCGTTCCGATTCAATAAATTTCGCGCAATTTGAAATCCATTTGCTTTTAATCTAAAGTCAAATTTGATATTTTGATCGGTCATCACTAACCCCCAATTCGAATTTAGTAATTGAAACTACTGAATTTTTTGGGCGATCTTGATCGGTGGTTTGTCCTCACTTGACCATCTGGTTTGAGTTAAATTCCCGGGGCAACGTGATTCCACGCGTAACTTCCGATGTCCGAGGTTCCAGCTGCTCGGGGGTGAAAATTCTCCGTTCATTGGTATGAAACCGGGTGGGTCCCGACGACGACCTCCTCCAATTCCGGACAAGAACGAGAGTCATCAAAAGCAAACCCCCCCCGATTCCAATCATGAGTCAGTCTCTCATCCCCGCGCTTGACCAAATGGGATTCCGTGATTCAGCGATTACGTATGACCCGCGGTACTGTGCATGCATCGTTCATCCGATCGCGTGGAAGTCGGATGTGCATTCTATTTTTGCCAATGATGCACCGTTTTTGGTCTCCAACTCATGCATATTTGACTTTCTCGACCTGAAAGAGAGATGGAGAGAGGTGGAAGAGACGTGAGTCGACCGGATCCTCATCGTCTTCTAATTTAGGAGTGATCGATTTTAAAATAATAGGTTTCACTATTGAAATGTGAAACCTACTTTATTAGAATAACTTCTTAGTTTTCGAAATCTGAAACCTACTCTATTTGCTCTTGAACCAACCTTGAAATCTACCAAATTTTTTTTATCCGATTCAAAAGCTTACTTGAGAATCTTTTTTTTTTAATTCTTTTTTTTGCTTCATTTTTATAGTAAAATTATATGAGCGACAAAATTGTTCAAAGTAAATGATGAACAAGGGTAAGTGAGCAAATGTGAGTTAGGAACAAGTTAGGGTTGCGAGGCTCGAACAAGCGAGGGCAAGCTATGAGCAAGCCAAGGGGAGAGTGAATTGAGAGAGAGAGAGAGATGCTAAGAAAAAAAATTAGGATTTTTAGGCTTTATGAAACCAGCTCCAAATTCAATGTTGATTCCTAGGTTGTTCTTTAGTTTGAATTGGGAACTGGACCGGTTCCAAAAAGAACTTAGAACCAAATCAGTTTCCTGGACAACTAGTTCGGTTTTTGAATAGAATCGAGATTCAATTGCACAACCCTAGTCTCACTTTCCTAGACTTCACGTAGTCTATTATCATTGTAACATGCCTTAATATTTCATATCCATGAGTACTCGCCGTGGAAGGCTTAAGGCTTCTTGATTAAGCGAGTTGCTTAATAACTAAGTTAGGTAACTGATCTAACGTGGAAGAATAAAATTTAGGGTTTTGCTCGTTCCACTTGCACCTCTTCTGATCTCACTCGGTGCCAAGAGACGGCGTAACCTTAGCATGAGAACTCGTATAATTAAGCGAAGCTCCTTGAGAAAGAGAGAGGAAGATGCTTTTGAAAAGTCATATACTAATTTTGGATCGTGGACTCTATATAATTAAATTTCTTTCTGAATTTTCAATAATATCCATCCTTCAATCTTGGCCATATATCGAGAGATATATTACCCTTTAATCACCCTGAATGAGCTGACTCTGCATCGTTTCTACACATTCTATATGGATCAGCCAATCAATTTCGACCAAGCAAATTCATAAAAAAAGGGACCCATGAACGTGGCCATTATATATTTGAGCCCCGAATATATAAATACCAGCTGGAAATTTCTGAGCCGCTCGGAAAATGACGCGTCCACAGTTGGCAGATATTATACTTCTAGTGTCCCACTCAATTAAAAGATTAGGGGAAAACAGTGGTTGGAAGGGACCGCAAAATACGGCGCGTCAAAGCAAAAGTGCTTACATATGCACTTGTGCAGTTAAATGATGCATGGATACAAAAATATAAGCATTAGCGAAGGCATGATTTAATATATATTTATTTTAATATTAGCCATTAATTAAATAGCACGTACAATTTGGACGCACCTAACGTCAAGCTCATACTCACGAAGGACGGACAGAGAAATTTAGAACATAAAATTTACATAGGATTTTTTTTTTTTTAACCTTCCTTAGGCAAGTTAATTTTTTTTTTTTTTTTTTTCAATCGCTGGCCTAAAGTTAGAATTTATTTATAAGCTGTCACTGCACACGCCATTCGTTGATCCTTGAGGCAACCATCAGCTACTTTGTTTTCTCGAACATTGTCTAATTCAAAAAGAAAAGTCTACTAACTATTAAAAAGGAAAATTATTTCTTTATATTGAGTTACTATCGCTCGAGTAATCAAATTTGAACCGGGTGCCTTCCTCAAATAGGAAATTTGCTCTTTCGTCACTATATCAAAGTCTATGAGAACTTGCCGTGCTTGGATTTGCGATGAAAAAGAATTCGAGCTATTTCCCCGGATCAGGCTCCAAATTCACAGGGCTGCGCATGCTGCTGATATTTTGTGAACATCGTGTGTGGATGATATTGCTATCGCTGCTCCTATCTTCATCCTCGTCATCATCATGATCCATCAGTAGCTCGCCATTATCATCGGACGAAATGAAGTTTCGGAGCAAGAGACGTCACTGAGCTTGGGGCGTCGTCGCAAACGTGAAGGGAAAGCTAAGAGTTGACTCGGGAGAGGGACGGTGCCGCAGCTCTTGAGCTCAATGGCTATTTTAAGAGTCTGAATAGGACTCTCTCCCTCTCTCTCTCTCTCTGACCCCGGCTGCTGTGTTTTCGGTTTGTGCGACTTTCTGTCGCAGCTTCGTTTACATGGTCGCATTCCTCGCATCCGGCTCACGCGTCCAAAAAGTCAAAAAGTCAGACCTCTCGTGTCTTCCATTCATCGATTTACCTTTTCTCTCCGTGTTCGTATAAAGGCGCTCGGCTCCTCCATTCTCTCTGTGCCTCGCTTTGTCCCATGCACTGCTTCGCACCACTTTCGGTCGCGATCCCTCTTTAGACCCGCATAAAAATCTGGTCCTGTAATCACGTCGAGTCTCGAGAAAAAAAGGGCTCTCTTAAAAATCACTTCTTTCTCGAGAGGGAGCTGAGTGAAAGACAAATTAGAGTTGAGTTTCGTTATTGATCACCTGAAAACCCGTTGAGAGACTGATTCCATGGCGGCTGCCGCGGGAGGGAGATCGCTGGAGCAGACGCCGACGTGGGCCGTCGCCGTCGTGTGCTTCGTTCTGGTTCTGGTCTCCATCATCATCGAGTACATCATCCATCTCATCGGACAGGTTAGCCGGCAACGGTCTTGTTTAGCGCTTTTCGGCACGAACTCGCATCACTACGTATAACTCGAGCAACAACACGATCTCATGTTTGCTTCTTCCTCTCATCTCTGCAGTGGCTGAAGAAGAAACACAAGCGTGCACTTTACGAAGCGCTCGAGAAGATCAAATCCGGTAGGCAATCTGTTGAATTAGAAGATGACGACTTTAGCGGTTTCAAAAAAATTATTGGCCCATTATTTCTGCGATCCAAGTCTTTGCGAAGAAACGGTTGATTAACTTGATATTCAAGTTCGTCAGAAGTTCGTTTCCGTTCTAAATTATGCAGTCGATGCTATGAAACTCGCTCGAGCGAAAACGGCTCGTTTGCCTGCCTGGTCAACTCGTTTCGTTTCGTTTTTTATTTTTTCTTTTTTAATGGGTGGTGCAGAGCTTATGCTTTTGGGATTCATATCGTTGCTTCTCACGGTGGGACAAGGCCCGATCACCAAAATCTGCATACCGCAGAAGGTGGGGGCCACATGGCACCCGTGCAACAAGAAGGAAGAGGAGGATATGGCCGAGAAAGATTCCGACTCCGGCCGGCGGAGGCTGCTCGGCATGATGGGCCCCGGGGGAAGCTTCCGCCGTGCTCTGGCCACCGCCACCACCACCAACCAGTGCGCGGAGGTGTGTACAAACGTTTTCACATTCATTCCACACTTTTGTCGTGTTTGTCCTGGAGTGTGCCGACTGCACAGAGAGACTTGCACGTCAATGATTGATTTAGGCGATAACCAAGTAGGGACCTAGCAAAACATGATGAATTAGAGGGGCTATTGACATGGAACTGATGGATCGAACGAAAGAAATTAAATCGCCATGTTCATTCTCGTACGAGTAAATTGGAAGGACTAAATTGATTTGGATTTTGGTGGTTTTGTGTTTTGGTGGTGGGCATGGATTATATATTTGCAGGGTAAAGTTCCGTTTATTTCTTCAGATGGCATCCACCAGCTCCACATATTCATCTTCGTCCTCGCTGTTTTTCACGTCCTGTACTGTATCCTCACCATGGCTTTGGGCCAAGCCAAGGTCTCTCTCTCTCTCTCTCTCTCTCTCTCTCTCTCTCTCTCTCTCTCTCTCTCTCTTCACAGCAACGATTAGTATCTAAGAATTGATGTGATTGCGCAGATGAGAAGCTGGAAAGCATGGGAGAAGGAAACAAGAACAGCTGAGTACCAGTTCTCCCATGGTTAGTGACCAATCTTCCCTCAATATATCCGTTTTATCAGTTCAGTTCACTCCATTATCTGGGCTTGATCTTGCATATGCGTGTACGGGAAGTAATAGTAGCTGCTTTATCATTGTGCGTGATAGATCCACATAGGTTCAGATTCACCAGAGAAACATCGTTCGGAAAGAGACACTTGAACTTCTGGACCAAGACACCCGTCCTTATCTGGATCGTAAGTCTTCAAATTCTTCCCTTCTGTTTTTCTTCCCCACCTTTATTCATTGATTTCTTGATTGTTCCATCGTTTCATTTTCCCTTCCAATTAGGCGACTGAAATCGCCCTAGTACTTCTTGAGTACATCTTTTGACTCTGTCGGGCTGTAGAAAACGTGGAGGTTTTTGGTTTCCACATGCTATGACAGATTTGCTTGCGAGAAGCATGTGCTTTTCTCAATTCAGGCAAATTTCAATCATAGAATCGCGACCTAGAAAAGATCGAACAAACCCCTTTAGGGCATTAGTACAGTCTTTTCTTTTCGCCCCCTTCATCGCTCGACCTCTCGATGAGGTCGGCACATCCCTAATAACTGGATCATGACTCAATTGAGATGACATAGCCAATTGTCGAAGCGACCATATGAAGTTTTATAGGAATAAAGTCATAGAGATGCAATAAGTACATGCGCTAATGGTCGCTCACCTCCTAAGCCAAACCTCCCCACCCCAATCTAGATTTGCAAAGCTTGAACATAGAAGTCATTAAGGCAATTATGCTCTGCAACTTAGCAGTAAAATGAAACGATTGACTTGGGCACTTTGCTTTTTAGTCGATCGCTCGCAAATGGGGTTTGTCCAGATTAGTGGCGTTTTTCTTATTTTGGAGTTTAGAGATCTTAATCAATGGCAATTAAGTCAAGGTTGGGGTGACGGTCTTGGCATGGCTCTGGATCATCTAGATAACGATGGTTGCTGTCCAACGTATCTCTCTTGTTTGACCTTTTATTATTACGGCGTATTTGACTTCTTCAAACCTGGCGGAAGGAAAGGTTAAAAAGGAAAGAGAGGCGCCATAAGGGGCAATGTACAAAGAAGGTCTTGGTTGACTTCTCGCCAATCTTGCACTAGCAAATTCGGTTCCGGAAGGGACTTCATCGCACGATCGACTGGTTCTCCACGTTCTTCAGTTTCGCTGTTTTTTACGACCTTTGAACCGAAAGATTGAACGGATTAAGTCCGAAGAGGGCTTTTTGTTTCCAGTTCATGAAAGTTTCTACTCATGTTGAGAAAATCAGAATTGCACTGAGATAATTATCATTGCGGATAAATGGCGTTATTTATCGCATGGTGTTTAAACGGAACTTCAAGATATAAGGAATATATATTAAAGTAATTTACATGACGTGCACTGCAGGTGTAACGTAAAATAATTTGTATATGAGCGATTGACCCTTTCCCTTGTTGGATTTCAAGGTCTGCTTTTTCAGGCAATTCGTGAGGTCGGTCCCTAAAGTTGATTACTTGACCTTGAGGCATGGTTTTATCATGGTAATTTTCCATTGTTCATTAACCATTTCCTTCTTTTACGTTTGACTCTTTTCACTTTTGTTTTATGTCTTGAAGATCATTTGGAGTGAATAATGTCCTTTTTCCTGACGAGAGTTTTGCCTTTCACTCTTGCGTTTGACTCCTTTGTTCAGGCACACTTGGCACCTCAGAGCCAGACCAAATTCGATTTCCAGAAGTACATCAACAGATCCCTTGAAGAAGATTTCAAGGTTGTGGTAGGGATCAGTCCACCCATCTGGTTTTTTGCTGTGTTGTTCTTGCTCTTCAACACTCATGGTAGGTAGTCAACAAATTTCGCTTTCTGAATGGTCGCATTTGCAATGTAGAATTTTTGACCGAAATTTGATTGAATTCCGATTCTTGATGTGTGCAGGGTGGTACAGTTATCTGTGGTTACCGTTCGTCCCACTGATTGTAAGCACAGTCTCAACATCTCATCGCTTGGAAAGAACGTTCCTGCTCTGGTTTTCGTACTTTGTTAGGATCTGATGCAGTTAAATTCAATGGCTTGCAGATCATCCTTCTGGTGGGAACAAAGCTGCAGGTGATCATCACGAAAATGGGTCTCAGGATTCACGAGAGGGGTGAAGTCGTTAAGGGCGTGCCTCTTGTTCAGCCGGGGGATGACCTTTTCTGGTTCAACCGTCCTCGCCTCATCCTCTACCTCATCAACTTTGTTCTGTTTCAGGTACTGCAGTCTACATTACTGTCACATTTGCTTCTTGTGGCCTAGAAATCAAACTACATGCTTACCTTTTTGTGATATGTCGCTCTCCTGCAGAACGCCTTTCAGCTCGCTTTCTTTGCTTGGACTGTGGTGAGTTGATTCAGTCTCGAACTTCAATTGAAGGGCATCATTTGATTCCCAGATATCAGTATATTCATATGAACGAGGCATGAACTCTTGTTTTTTTGATTTTTCAGTATGAGTTCGGGTTCAAATCTTGTTTCCATGCGCATACAGAGGATGTGGTGATCAGAATCACCATGGGGTGAGTTGTCCCGATTTGATAATTTTCTTTTGTTTTTGTTGAAGAGCATGTTAGGTATAAGCATGTAAAGATTGTATACAAAAGCATTTCTGTCTATTGGAAAGAGGAACGTCTTTGCTCATCGGAATTGATCTCGACAGGGTCCTGATTCAGATCCTATGCAGCTATGTCACTCTCCCTCTTTATGCCCTCGTCACTCAGGTAAAATCTCTCTCTCTCTCTCTCTCTCTCTCTCTCTCTCTCTCCAAAACCAGCATGGTTACCTGAGGATCCAACTATCCCGAAACTGATTATTTTGCTGCGCCAGATGGGGTCGACCATGAAACCAACTATATTCAACGAGAGAGTTGCAGCCGCGCTGCGCAACTGGCACCAATCTGCTAAGAAGCACATCAAGCAGAACAAAAGCTCCGCCGTGACCCCCATGTCGAGCAGGCCGGCGACCCCTTCACACCACATGTCGCCTGTGCATCTCCTGCGCCACTACAGGAGCGACAGGGATAGCTTCCACACATCGCCCCGAAGATCGAATGTCGACACCGAGCACTGGGAAACTGACTCGTCCCCCTCCCATCACCATCACCACCAAGGCGATGGCTCGTCGTCTCACCGTCACCACGGGACGGAACATGGTCACGTCGGACCCGAGCTGGGTTCATTGCAAGCGGTGCCGGCTCCTCAGCCAGCCCAGACTCAACATGAAATCGATATCGGGCAGCAGGATTTTTCATTCGACAAGAGAACGAGTTCCATGTGAGCATCGCGATGCTGCCCGGCACTGTCACTCGCTTGACCATGGCGCGATTCATCAGGAAAAAGGAGAGATGAGCCACAGGCTTGGCATCCCCTCGTATATATACACAGAGAGAATCGCTTCTAACTTGTGATGGAAGATTACCAGCTTTTTATATTCTTTCCATTTCTTCCCATTTATTGCACTTGTTACTTCAAGAATTTGTATAATTTGTAGTTGTATATCACTGGGTCGCCAGAATATTAGTGTGATAGTTTTGATCCCCATATTCAATTCCAGCCTTTTTCCTTTTTTTTTATTTATTTATTTGAAGTAAGTAGTATATTGGGGAAAGACCAAACTATACAAAAGCAATCACGACACCAAAAACTTACATTCAAAATGAATATGATCATTATGACTAGAAGGATGCCGAGATGTAAAAGAGCCAAGCGGCTAGAAGGCCACAAGACTAGAAAAACTAGACAACACTAGCACGACATGAACAACCGTCAACTAAATACAACCAACAACACAACGACCAGAGCAGGAATGATGACGTCTCCTGCAGCAAGCAGCTGCAACCTTGGACTGAGGTACAAAACCAAGAAGAGCCAATGGGCACCAATTGAAGATTAGACAGGCGGGTCAAGATCTCTAGCAGAGAAGAAAATAGAGTCAATACCCAGCTGCGCTGCGACCTCCTATTCCTTGAAGAATCCTCCACATTTCTGAATGTGACAGCCTTGTCTTTGACAACTTTAAAAAGATGGTTCTTCATGGTCGGTATGGTAAGAGGCTCCTCTCTAAAAAGCATGTTGTTCCTATTCTTCCAAATAATATGACAAAGTGCATTGAAAGAAAAGCGGGCAATGTATTTATAAAAATCCTTGCTTGAGAGCAAGGTTATGGCCCAACGGAGATTCTCATCCCAAGATCTGTTACGCCATGGTAGATTGCACCTGGCCGCCCAAAAGAAAGCAATGCCGGCCGTGATGCAACACCCAAAAAACAGATGGTCAATAGAATCAGGCATATCATTGCAAAAAGGACAAGAGCCACTATCTATTCTTCCATAAGACAGAAGGAGAGCTTGGATAGGAAGTCTGCGCTTGGCAATAAACCATAGGTTGAATTGGTACCGAGGCGTGATGGCGTTGTTCCAAATGAACGCATGCCAAAGGACTCAGGGCTTCTTCCGCCTAAAGGCCTCCCAAGCCGTCGCAACTGTAAAACGACCCGACGAGTTCTCCCTCCAACAAAAACAATCTAGGTTTTGAGACAGGATCGGAAGGGGGTGCTCCCACGACTCTAACACCATCTTGATAGCCTAGCCATCATCAGAGAAAAGGTCTGCTACTGTTGCCTGCCTAGAAAGGCCGGAACTATAGATGGACGAATCCGAAAAAATTGAGTTCAGAGGACCCCTAGGGTGCCAATTGTCAAACCAAAGTGACACTGAGAGGCCATCACCTATTCTCCAAAAGAAAGCATCTTTGATCTCCGTCCTAAGTTGTAAGATCTTCTTTCAAGCCCGAGAACAGTAGGTTGGCCTCCTAACTACCCAGAAGTTTGTCCTTTTTAAGAAAATCGAGTGGATCCACCTGCACCACAACAACTCCTTATCTGAAAACGGGAGCCAGATATGCTTCAGCATAGTAGCCTTGTTACAGTCACAAAGTCTCTGGATACCAAGACCTCCCTCCTCCTTTGGGAGGTAGACATCATCCAAGGATACCTTGGCACCCCCTCTGCCCAATTCCGTGCCTTTCCATAGGTATTGTCTAAGGATTCGCTCAATCTGGTCCAACACAGCTACAGGTAAAATGAAAACACTTGCCCAATAGGCTTGGATAGCATGAAGGACTGACATGATCAACTGAAGCCGGCCGGCAAATGATAGAAAATGATGAGTCCATAATTGTATCCTCGCTGTAATGCAACTGATGAGAGCACAACAATCTGTCTTCGGAAGCCTCGACGTAATAATTGGAACTCCCAAATAACGTACCATTAGTTTCCCTTCATGGAAGCCAAGGTCAAGAAGGATTTGATTTCTTAAGGACGGCGCACCCCCTGACATGAAAATCTCACTTTTATTCGAATTAGGGTGCAACCCGCTCCAAGCCAAGAAAGTTTGGAGGCCTTCTTTGAGGAGTGTCATCGAAGGTAAATTGGCTTCACAGAACGGGAAAACGTCATCCGCAAAGAACAGGTGCGAGAAGTTGGTAGCCTTGCATCTCTAGAAGAATTTAAAGTTTGGCTTCAACGAGCACTTAACAAGTATCCCAGAGAGCACCTCCATAACCAAAGTAAATAAATAGGGAGATATGTGATCACCCTGCTGAAGGCCACGCCCACTAGCAAAGAACTCATGTAACTCCCAATTCAATGCAATGGAAAACTTAGGAGTCCACACACAGGTTATGATGAGCTGAGTTAGGTGTTCGAGAAACCAAAAAGCAAGGAGGACACTCTCAAGAAAGTCCCAATCAACTGTGTCATAGGCTTTCCTGAAGTCCACCTTAATTGCACACTTAGGTGAATATGGCTCTAGGTGGAAACTGGAGAAGAGTTCCTGAGCCAAAAAGATATTGTCCCTGATCCGTTGGCCCTTAACAAAAGCACTTTGAAAGGGGCTTGTTGACACCTAAATTTTGGCGACCCGTTTAGTCATTTATTGCACAAAAAATTAGGGATTAATTTTTAACCCTTTAAAAAAATTAATTAACTAATTGCATAACATATAGTTCTAGGAGTATTTTTTTTTTTTTTATTTGCATGAGCATTTTCAAGGATATGATGGGAGATTTTTTATATATTTAGGCAATATACACAGAGGGATGTATTTTTTGGCAGAAAGGAAAGTTTCGGATGGAATTTTAAAAATGGATAAAAGAGAATATTGCGCAAGTGTATATATTTCGACGATATATTCATGAGGCTATACATGAACGAAATTGATTTTCTTGCGCATTGAAAAAAGGAAATAAGATATTCCACCAAAATCTAAATTTCTCCCTTATAAAAGGGTTTCTCGTGTATGAAAGGGGAGGGGGCCACAAAAAAATATTGAATCAACGGCCACAGTACAGAGAGCCATAATGGAGGAGTAGAGAGAAGAGGGAAAGAGGCCTTTTGGTCGTGAGCTTGTCGCCAATCCACTGAGCCACGGATCCCCACGCGACCTCGAGGCTCGCCATCTTTTACTGCCACGACATCGTACTCCCGTGATTAGATACCCCTATTCTTGACGTGAGCCCAATGCTGAATAGAGCTGCTCCTCATCGCTGTGCCAACGAGCGACATTGACCCTTGACCCGACACCGCGACGAGTTGTTGTTCCATTGATCATTGTCCCGCGATCCTGTTGTTCTGTGGCAAAAAAAAAAAAAAAAAAAAAAATTACTCCACGTTTTCTTGGTTGTTGCAGGTGTGATTCGTGAGTGACATGAGAAGAAACAAAGAGAAATCGTGGGTGCGAGCCAGAAAAAATAAATATTGTAGTGCCCTCGAAGATTGAAGATGGTGATCCAGTGGTGTTGTTCGTCTTTAGTCAATCATCCACTCACGGTCAAATGCAACAGAAGCAAAAATTCTTGAAAGCCACAAGTCAAAACAGACAAGGCTAGAAAGAGAGGGAGGCGGCAATGTACAGAGAGGAACTCCTCGCTGGTTTTTGCTCACACGTCCAGGGACAACACCGCCTCCACTCCTTCATCGGCACCTGTCATGTTGTGCGCCTTGTCCCTGTGATTTCATTATTTTCTGCAGATTTTCCACACTAGCCTGGTTCTTCGTCCTCGACCACCATTGCTCCTCGGCATCCCAGCGAGTTCCGGAGCCCACTGCCATTGACATTCTAACCCATTTCCATCGAGACCCTGTAGCAATAAGCCATCGCCGATGCCACCATCATCCGTCCAAATTTGTAAGCGTCACCGCGTGACATTGTGAATTAGGTAAGACTCTCGATTAATCTAATTTTCATATATGTCGCTACCTAATTTGTAATATCGCAATATTTCTTTGAATGTTTGATCGATATTGCCATATTCAAGAGATCTCTTGATCTCTCATGAATTAGGAAAATCTTCCTAATTTCGCAACGTGCATATGATTGACGGTCTGATTTCATGCTCGAAATATGACTTGCAATCGCACGAAAAAATCATCAATCCGATTTCACGCTCGAGATACGATTCGTGATTTTGTTTAAAATTGGTTAATCCGATCTCATGCGTGAGATACGATTCGTCAATTTATTTCCAAAATTAAATGGACATGGATGATATATTGCTTGATTTGTTGCTGTGCTATTCTTGATGCCTTTATTTAATTACTCCCATAAAGGAAAAAACCAAAATATATATATTTATATATATTTGAGTTAGATTAGATGCATGTTAGGATATCATTTGTTTTAGGGTTTGAATATTTAGAATAGGAATTTTAGTTCGAATTTAAAAAAAAAATCAAATCAAATCAATCAATTTAGGTTGCTAGTTTTTTTAACTTAGATTGCATGTTTAACCATTTGCCAATTTTAACTTCGAATTTTCATAAAAATTAATAAAAAAAACAACAACAAAAAAATCATCATGCATATGTCATGTAGAATTAGGGCAACTTTTGTCATCATTGCATATTAGGGTAAAATTGCACTTAGTTTAATTCTAGAGAATATTTTTCTTAATTTATTATGAGTTTAGATATTAGATAGATTGCATTTTCGGATTATTTGGGTTAAGATAATATTTTAGTTTAAATTAGGATTTGGCTTAACCTAATTCCTAATGCAAATTGAATAGAATCTTAATCTAGTTAAATAATTTTCACATTTTTCCTAATTCCAGATTTCATGAAAAATACAAAAAAAATGTCTTAGAATAAATTAGTTACATTCTTTAGGATAGATTGCATTTTTAGGAAAAATAAAAATCATGTAAATGTCATATATGATTAGATTCATGAAATGCACGTCATTTAGAGATGGTTAGTAAGTCCATTTAATAAGAAATTGCATGACATTAAAACTAGGTCATTTAGTTATATTGCATTGCATATTGCATGATTTTCATTAAATAAGTGGAAACAAAAAAAGAAATTGCATGTTAATTAAAAATCATATCTAAAAATGTTAATGTGAATTCTGATCTAATAACGCAGATGCTTTCATTGCTATGAGGTAAATCCTACAATTTATTTACTGCTTTACTTGGGTGTTAAATTGGTGGTTTGCGCACCCGCATGATCGCCTCACATGTTAGGGAAATAGATTTAAAATCAATTTAAGCTGCCTGCAAAAATATTTTTTTTAAATAAAAAGAAATGGTACCGAAATGGTATTAAAGAAGTCCAGTGTAACCAAGTCCCCGTACCCAAAGTCTCCAGTTTGTAGGAGTAAAATAATTCTTCCATTATTTTACTTAGGTATCTAATCGACCTACCATAAACTGATTAGTGGCGACCTCTAGATAAAATCCTTTTGCATGCTAGATAATTTGAACCTAAGTCGCGAATTAGTATGGGCTTAGGAGAATCCAAGTTAAGTCTAGGCTTAGCAATCAATTAGCCAAACTTTAGGTGATTCACCTCGAAAAATTTGGTCACAACAAGGCTCACTATATCCTTCAGCACCGCGGCAACCCGATTAGCCAACACTTTGGTAATATGCTTGTAAATAGTATTGCAACAGACAATGGGCCTGTAATCATCGACAGTAGTCACATTAGGAACTTTTAGCATCAAAACCAATATGGTGTTGTTGATCTCCCTTAAGAGCCTCCCTGTAGTGAAGAAATCCCTCACGGCTGCCATGACCAACTGTCCAACCGTTCCCCAGTTTTCTTTAAAGAATTCAACTATGAAGCCATTCGGTCCACGGGGCCTTGCCCCGAGCTAAAAAAAAAAGAGTGTGTCCCGAATCTCTAGGTTAGAGATGGGCCGCGCAAAAGAACTAATCTGGTCATCAGTTAAAGGACACCGGATGACATCCTGGATCTCCCGAACCAACGGCCTTCCCTGCACCACCTGCGGCATGAGAAGGTCCTGGAAATAATCGACAAAATGTTGCTGGACTAGCTGCGGTTTAATGATTTGGTTACCCAAGGTATCCATGACATAAAGGACTCCGTTTCTCATCTGTCTCGTTAACGTAATGGTGAAAGAACTTCGTATTACGGTCCCCCTCTTTAAGCCATATGATTTTAGTTTTTTTGCCTATAAAAGGACTCCTCCTTGGAACGAAGGTCCAAGGAGATGCGGCGCTGATTCTTCTCCAACTCAACAATTTCAACACCGGTGGAGTCCTACTGGAGACCAATCTGAGTGCTCTTAAAAGCCTCCCTCACTTCTGCTGTCCGAGCAGATATATTGGAGAATGAATCTCTATTTAACTACTTGAGGCAACTTTTAAGGGACTTAAGCTTGCATACAAGCCTATACATGGGCACACCCTCCCCAGGCTCCTCCCAAATTTGACTAATGATTGTCTTAAAGTCAGATGCTTCATTCAAAAATCAAAAAACTTGAAAGGCTTCCTCCGAACCACCGGGTTGACCACCTTGACCACCATAGGTGTATGATCAGAGATCCTTGGTGCTAGGAAAGACGCTTTCGAATAGGAAAAAACTTGGCTCCAACCGGAATTCACAAGGACTCTATCTATCTTCCTTGCCTTGTGAGAAGAACCCTAGAGGTAGTCCAGGTGTACCGAAAGCCAACATACCTAAGGTCGTCAAGCTCAAACTGAGCTAAGCACTGGCCGAACTCGTTAAAGCACGGGATCCATGTGTCTGATCCCCCTAACCTGTCAGAAGACTCCTTTATAGCATTGAAGTCCCCCATTACCAGCCAAGGCGTATTCTGTAAAATAGTGTTTCTAAGGATAAGGTCCTCCTAAAGAGGCCTCCTGGAAGTGAAGGTGTGTTCAACATAGACTATTGAAACACAACAAACATCCCCCGAAATCAAAAACTTGAGGTTCCCATGAACCGCCTGGTTAGTTATTGAGAAGGCTTTGAACTTCACATGTAAGGGATCCTAACCAACCCATATCCTTCCCCAATGAGAGTACTCATAATTTGCTAGCTAGCACCAATTCCTCAACAGTCTCCTCGAAATGGAATCGAAGAAATTCTAAGGAACCTTTGTCTCTACTAATCCAACCAAGAGCAATTGATTCGACAAAACCAAACTTCAAACTTCCGCTTGTCTAATGGCGTCAACAAGGCCCCTAATGTTCCAACACCCTATGTACATATTTATATGTAAAATAAAAGCAAGAAGGAAGGAGGGTTACCTCCTTTTGGAAGACTTGTGCCGACTGGGTGCCGAAATAGTACAGGTTAAAGAAGGGGGCGGGTCTGGAGCAAGGGTGAGCAGCTTGTCTTGCATGGTCTCGACCCTCCTAGTAACAGCAGGAGCCTTCAGCGAAGGACACAGGGACAACAAGTCATCATCCGAGCTGCTAATCAAATTATCCGAGTCCTCTGTGCCTTTCTGGTTGAGGTATCTCGAGTTTGAATTCGGATAACGATTTGTCAAACCGAATTTGTTGATAAAGATTTTCCAAGTAATAGAAAAGTTTCGCTGGACTCTTGAAAATTTACAAAAGAGGAAATAAAATAGAATAAAAAAGGGTAGCAAAGCTTTCTTCTTCCGCAGGAGGAGGTCAAATAAGGTTAGTTATGTGGGGCCCAAAGTCAAATGTTTGACTTTGGGCACACACACATATTCCACATCGAAGAAAGAAGCCTCTGCAGCGTCTCCCTCCCACGTGAAGCCAAAAGGACGTGGGCCCTAGGTCAAAGTTTTGATCTTTTGGGCACACACGTATAAAACAGGTCTTCTTTCCGAAAGTTCCGTTGAAGCTCGAAAAAGAAAGAAAGAGCCGCTGAAGCCCTGTGTACGTAAAAAGACAAGGAGCACCACTTGCCGAAGCCTATGAAGAAGATATGTATGGGAGAAAAAAAAAGGCGCTATTCTTGTTTGACGTGCGTAGAGCGTTTTGTTTGAGCTTGAACGCGTAATGATTTTGTACAGTGAGTTTATATCCAAGTGAATTATTTATTTATAAACACTTTCGGTTCGGAGTTAAATTTAGGTGTGGGAAACACTCGAGTGTGTGAGCAATTATAAACTCTGATTCTCCGATTATAGTGGATTATTAGTTGCTGACTCTCCCCTTGAACGTAGGTACCAATACTCGAACCGAACCATGTAAATTTTTGGTATCCTTATTTTTCTCATTTATTTCTCTAGCGATTTCGTGTTGACGTAAATTGCAACGTCCTATCGTTTCCGTGTATCATATTCTAACAATTGGTATAAGAGCTTGAGGTTGGATTTCTTGATTATGATTTGGAGCTTTTACTTATCAGATTATTATCTGGAAATTCTATTATTGCAATTATGCCTGAGAGGAAATCTGAAATTGAGAAGTTTAACGGGAGCAATAACTTTGTGTTGTGGAGCATCAATATGCGAGCATTATTGACAATCCAAGGTTTGGTCAAGGCACTGGATGGTGAAGATAAGTTGCCTATTATAATGAAAGCCTATAAGAGGGTAGAGCTAATGGAAAGAGCAAAGAGCACAATCCTGTTAAATTGGTCGAATGAGGTCTTAATAAAGGTTGCTGAGAAGAAGGATGCCGTAGTATTGTGGGCAAAACTTCAAGCACTCTATGTGAAGAAAGGTTTGAACAATCGCTTATACATGTTGAAGAAGATATTTCAATTTAGATACAATGAAGATACGTCTATCAGAACCCACCTAGATGAATTTAATAAACTCATGATGGATCTAAAGAACGTCGGTAACATACTTGATGATGAAGAACATGACATGATGTTGTTAGCCTCTTTACTAGAGTCATGAGAGCACTTTACTAATTTACTGTTGCGGGGGTGTACTACAATTACCTCAGAAGAGGTAAAGTCCGCCTTATTCACTAAAGAGTGATAGAGAAAATTGCGAGATGACGGTCTGGCACAAGGAGTAGTGCAAACACTAAATGATTCGGGATAGAGAATAGCATCAAGGGCCTAGTAGTATCAGAGGTAAAAGCAGATCAAAATCACGCCATAAAAAGTTTAAGGGACGCGTGAAGTGCTTTGAGTGTCATGAGGAGGGGCACATGAGGAGAAATTGTCCAAAATGGAAGAATAAAGTTGATAGGCAGAATGCCACAAGCAATGTGGCAAATATTGCCGAAGGGAGCAATAGTGATGCAGAAGCTATTTTATGTGCAACCGTTATTTTGTTAGGAGATGAATGGGTGCCAAATTTGGGGTGTTTTTATCACATGACACCTCATAAGAACTGATTACTTACCAGGCTGCAGATGGTGATAGGGTTCTTTTAGGGAATAATGCAGTGGGGATAGGGACAATTCGGATTCAGATGCACAATGGGGTGGTGCGCAAATTGACAGATGTAAGACTGAGCTCAAGAAGAATCTTATTTCTCTGGGGACACTCGATGACATCGGGTGTAGGTACATCGCTGAAGGTGGAGTACTAAAGATCTCTCGATGTGCCATGACAGTGATGAATGAGAAGAAAGTGAATACTCTCTATCATCTACTAGGAGTGACCGTGACTGGAACCGCTGCGGTTTCATTAGGTAAGTCAGACTCTAATTTGACTCAATTATGGTTCATGTGCTTAAGGCACATAAGTGAGGCAGGTATGACGATGCTGAGTAAAATGGGGTTGTTGAAGGGTCAAAAGACAGGAAAGCTGGACTTATGTGAGCACTACATCTTTGGGAAGCAGGCACTGAGTTAAGTTTGCTACAGCTATTCATTCGACCAAACGACCAGTTGAATATATTCATTCAAATGTCTAGGCCCTGTCTTCGGTTCCTTCGAAAGGAAGTACCCAATATATGCTGGCATTTATTGATGATTATTTAAGGAAGGCATGGGTATACTTTTTGAAGCACAAATATGAAGTGTTTGATCAATTCAAGAAATTTAAAGCATTGATCGAGAAGCAGTCAGATAAATAAATCAAGTGCCTGAGAACTGATAATGTCATAGAGTTCTATGGTAAAGATTTTATTGAGTTTCGCGAGAAAGAAGGTATTGTGAGACACCACACAGTACCTAGGATACCACAGCAGAATGGCGTGGCAGAACGAAAGAACAGAAATTTGCTTGAGCGAGTTCGATGCATACTTTCACATGCAAGACTTGGCAAGGAATTTTAGGCCAAAGCAGTAAACATGGCATGTTATTTGGTTAATCGATTTTCATCATCTACTATCGAGCGGAAGAGTCCTGAAGAAGTATGGTTGGGGAAACATGTTGATTACTTCGAATTACGTATATCCAAATGTCCTACGTATGCTCATGCAAGTAATGGTAAGCGTGAGCTGAGGACGAAGAAGTGCATATTTCTAGGTTATGCGCACGAGTTGAAAGGCTACCAACTGTGGTGCATTGATCCCAAATCACCTGATTTTCTAATTAGCAGAGATGTGATCTTCTGAAATGCTTCAATGGAGGAGTTCTAAAACTCAGCCAATAGAGAAGATAGATCATGATGTCGTTAGTGAGGTGGAGTTTCAGGTGGAGACTCCGAAGACCTCGAAGGTAACAGAAGTTGAGACTGCAGATGAGGCCGTAATTTCTGAAGTTGGTGATAGTGAACAACCAGTAAAGCCGCAGTACACTATAACCGTAGATAGACAGAGAAGGCAAATTAAGTCATCGGTACATTATGGTTATACAGATATTGTTTCTATATTAATTGTAGGTGATGAGGTGGAGATAGATAAGCCTTCGTCTTACTCTGAGATGATGGCTAGTACGGAGTCATCGCAGTGGCTAAGGGCTATGAGTGAAGAGATGGAATCACTCTATCGGAATCAGACATGGGAGCTGGACAAAGTACCCAAGAGCCAAAATATTATCGGAAGTAAATGGGACTTTAAACAGAAAGATGGCATTCCTAGTGTTGAGGTAGCGCGGTATAAGATGAGAGTTATGGCGAAAGGATATACACAGCGTGAGGGCATTGACTATAATGAGGTGTTCTCTCTTGTGGTAAGACATACTTCTATTTGTGTTTTACTTGCCTTAATTGCTTCGCAGGATCTCTAGTTAGAACAACTAGATGTGAAAACTGAGTTTCTTCACGATAAGTTGGAGGAGTAGATTTACATGAGGCAGCTAGAGGGATTTGCTATTTCAAGTAAGGAAGATCATATTTGCTTGTTAAAGAAATCTTTATATGGGCTAAAACAGTCTCCTAGGCAGTGATATAAACGTTTTGATGCTTTCATGGCTAGTCAAGACTATTTAAAAAGTCAGATGGATGGCTGCGTTTACTTTAGGAGATTGGAGAATGGTTCTTTGATTTATCTACTCTTATATGTTGATGATATGCTGATAGTATTAAGATATGAAATATTTTTTGATATTATTTTTTGAATATGAAATCTTTTTGATATCTTTTTGATTTTCATATAGGCATACCAACTGTAGATGAGTTGGCATTTCGTTATTCTTGCTCTGTCAAAGATTGTATTTTTCCTTCTCTTTATAAGCGTGTATAATCTGTAAATTATGTGATATGAAAATCATCCACAAATTGTGAGCTTCTTCATGGTATCGGAGCAATTATGCTCCTAAGAGATTTTTGATCCAACTATTATGCATTTTTTTTTTTTGGCAACCTTCTGCACTCTCTAGCCATGGAAATCACTTCAGAATCAACTCGCACCACCTCAAATTCTAGTTCCGCTTCTATCGGAACAGTTGCACCTAATGGTCTGATCTCGATCTCAGCCGCCGTCCAATTGCCATTCAAGCTCTCTGTTGCCAATTATCCCTCTTGGCGTGCTCAATTTCAGGCGCTACTCATTGGTTATGATTTAATGGGATTTGTTGATAAAACTTCTGTCTGTCCGCCTCTCACCATTTCAACTGGAAATCAAACAGTGCCAAATCCATCTGCAACAACTTGGATTCGCCAGGATCAGCTCTTGCTTCATGCAATTTTTGCATCTGTATCCGAGGCCATGATTCCTCTCATTGCCTCTTGCAATTCGTCATGCACTGCCTGGACAAAACTCATGAATTTATATGCAAATAAATCCCGCTCAAGAGTTATGCATCTCAAGGATTAACTCTTTACCGCTCGTCGAAACTCACGTTTTGTTTCAGAATTTTTGTAGGAACTTAAAGCCCTTGCCTATGAATTAGCAATCATCGACACTCATATCTCTAATGATGATTTAGTCATTCATGCACTTCAAGGACTTGGAACCGAATACAAAGAAATCGTAGCAGCGATTAGGGCTCGTGAAAACACATTCAGCTTTGAAGAAATGCATGACAAATTGGTGGCCTATGAAACCCAACTAAAACTGGAAGAAATTAGACTTGAAGCAGCACCAGTCACAACCAACTACAGCAACAGAAGCCGTGGCACAGGAAGCAACTCTCATAGGCCCAATAATCGCGGCCGTCATCAAAATCATTCCCGATTTAACCAGTATCGTGGACCTTCTCATGGGAGGTATTCTAATCGGGACAACAGAGAGCCTCGTCCGACATGTCAGTTTTGCGAACAATATGGACGCTCGGCCAAATCTTGTTTTTGCATTCGAAATAGTCTCCGTGAATCTACTGCTCATGTTGCAACAGCTCTACATCAAGAAAATGGCTAGCTACTAGACTCAGGAGCATCACATCACATCACAAGCAATCTCAACAACCTCATCACTCACTTAGAGTACGAAGGCCCCGACAAGATCGTCATTGGTGATGGCACAGGTTTGCGTATCAGTCACGTTGATTCTATTATTTTATCCTATCCAAGTCAATCCTTTAAATTAACTAATGTTTTATGTGCACCTGATAGTACAAAAGACCTAATTTCCGTCTCACAATTTTGTCGCAATAACCACTCATCTATCGAATTTTTTGCAAATTTTTTTTGGTGAAGGACCTTCGCACGGGAGCGACGTTACTTCGAGGAGGTACATTTCGCAACCGCCTGGCTTTAAAGACCTAGAAAAACCAAAAGTTTGTTTCGAACTTCATCAACACTCTCTCTAATCGGTTCTCAATTAAAGACTTGGGGCCACTGTATTTCTTTTTGGGAATTGAAGTCATTTCTACAAAGACTGGCTTACTTCTTTCTCAACATAAATACATAAGAGAGCTACTTGAACGCTTCAAAAATGGGAGATGCAAAAGAGGTAGCGACACCATTAGCCATGGGTCAATCTCTTTCGATTCATGACAAATAATCACTAGCCAATGCTACAGAATTTTGAAGCCTCATTGGCACACTTCAATACCTCAACATCACTCGCCCGAATCTTGGTTTCGCAGTAAACAAGCTATCTCAATTCATGCATAAGCCAACCACAACCCATTGGACAGCTGCAAAACGGCTTTTATGCTATCTTAAGGGAACATTATTCCATGGGTTACACTTGAGACGCGACACACAACCTGTGTTTCATGCCTACATCGATGCATTTGGGCAGGAAACATTGATGATCGCACATCTACTTTGGGTTTTGTGATTTATATAGGGGCCAATCTTATCTCTTGGAGTTCTCAAAAGCAACAATCGATTACACGGTCGTCTACTGAAGCAGAATATTGAGCCATTGCCACGGTCTGAGCGAAACTTATTTGGGTAAAATCTTTGCTTCAAGAACTTGGCATTCACATGGACACGTCACCAAGCTTGTATTGCGACAACATAGGTGCTACTTATGTTTGCGCAAATCCCGTCTTCCATTCCCAAATGAAACATATTGAGATAGATTACCATTTCGTTCGGGAACTTGTTAAAGCCAGCAAGATGCGAGTCTCTCATATTTCCACCCGTGATCAACTTGCCAACATTCTCACGAAACCGTATGAAGGCTGTGGACAATACAATTACGAGACAAGATGAGCGTTTCCGATGGAACGTCCATCTTGCGAGGGCGTGTTAAGATATGAAATCTTTTTTGATATTATTTTTTGAATATGAAATCTTTTTGATATCTTTTTTATTTTCATATAAGCATACCAACTGTAGATAAGTTAGCATTCCATTATTCTTGCTCTGTCAAAGATTGTATTTTTCCTTCTCTTTATAAGCATGTACAATCTGTAAATTATGTGATATGAAAAGTCATCCACAAATTGTGAGCTTCTTCAGATAGTAGCTAAGAATATGTCTGATATCGATGTGCTAAAGAGGCGGTTAAATGCTAAATTTGAGATGAAAGATTTAGGTGCTGCATAAAAAATTTTGGGTATGAAGATTTTGCGTAACAAGACTACAGGAGTTTTATGTCTATCTCAAAAGGAATATATTGAGAAGATTGTGGTACGTTTTAATATACAATCGGCAAAATCTATAAGTACACATTTAGCGAAACACTTTAAACTTTCAGATAAATTATCATCACAGACTAAGGAAAGGGAGGAGCATATGTCCCGCGTTCCTTATTCTAGTGCCGTGAGTAGTATTATGTATGATATGATATGCACTAGGCCTGATATTTCACAAGCTGTGAGTGTTGTTAGTCGCTATATGAAGCGTCCTGGTAAAACTCATTGGGAAGCTGTGAAATGGATCCTCAGATATTTGAAAGGGACAACAGATGTAGATATAGTGTATCGGGGGGACAGTAATGGTAGTGAGACCACTGGTTTTGTGGATTCTGGTCACGCCGGTGACTTAGATGATCGCAAATATTTAGCAGGGTACATATTTACGCTAGCAAGTGGTGCAGTTAGTTGGAAATTGTCCTTATATGATCACATTGCCTTGTCTTTGACTGAGGCAGAGTACATGGCACTAACCTTTGTAGCAAAAGAAACGATATGGTTGCAAAATCTGCTCTCGGACTTTGGGTTAGAACAAAAAAGTGTGGATATACACTGTGATAACCAAGGTTCGATATATTTCGTATATAATTCGGTTTATCACGAGCGAACGAAGTATATCAACATCAGGTACCACTTCATCCGAGATGTCTTAGCTAAAGATAATGTTATTGTTAAGAAGATCGCTACAGTAGATAACCCGGCAGACATGATGACTAAGTTTGTTCTTTTGCCGAAAGCTCAAGTATTGGCTTCTGTGGAGAGTGAGCGTCCGTAGGGACGTTAGGAGAGTAGCATGGATGATGAGCACTATAACTTGGCTTCAAACATCAAGTCAAGGTTGTAAATTGTTAAATTAATGTCTCGAGTTTGAATTCGGATAATGATTTATTAAACCGAATTTGTTGATAAAAATTTCCCAAGTAATAGAAAAACTTCGCTAAACTCTTGAAGATTTACGAAAGAGGAAATAAAATAGAATTAAAAAAAGGGCAGCAAAGTTTCCTTTTTCGTTTGCAAGAGGAGGCCGAATAAGATTAGTTATGTGGGGCCCAAAGCAAATGTTTTACTTTGGGCACACACATATATTCCACGTTGAAGAAAGAAGCCTCTGCAACGTCTCCCTCCCATGTGAAACCAAAAGGAAATGGGCCCTAGGTCAAAGTTTTGACCTTTTGGGCACACACATATAAAATAGGTCTTCTTTCTTCTTTCTGAAAGTGCCACTGAAGCTCTAAAAAGGAAGAAAGAGCCGCTGAAGCTATGGCATCCTCAAATTTTGGAAAATCAGTGAAGATGTGAGGACCATGGAAGATCAAATGGTGGAAATTCAACTTTTTGGCTATTTGACAGAGCAATTTTAATTAGATGAAATTCTTGGGAATGTGGCTAATTAAATTGTGAAACTCTAGACATTGTTCTAATGAGTTACGATTAAATCATTTTAGTGGACATGATGGCTATGAGGTGTGATTTTACTAGTGATTGGAATTTAATACATTTATGGTCACATACATAATTTTCGGCCAAGTGAATTTCTTTGGTGGACCAAGATTAAATTAAATTAAACTTAAGTGGGTCCAAAGGAAGGAATTAAATGGACCAACCAAAGCCCAAAAGGAGGGAGCTTCGGCCATGGCTCCATGGTGTATACGAGCAAGAGAGGGGGGAGAAATGAAGTGGCAAGGTCATGGACAAGTGTCTTCTTGCATGGAGAGAGAAGTGGCCGTGAGGTGAGGTGTGAGTGTGTGATGATGTTGCGCCATGTGTCCTCAAATTGAAGGCCTAGGCGTGTAGCTTTGGTGACTAAGAAGAGAAGGAGAGAGAGAGAAGAAATCGTGCGTGCAAGGAGGAGAAGGAACGGAGTTGCTGCCGAGAGGAAATTCAGCTCACCAGGGGGAAATCTTTGCCATTTCTTCACCGATTTCTGCAAAATCAAAGGCAAGATAATCTTTCTAGTCCTCTCATGCTTCTTGTGTTGTGATTTAGAGGTAGAAATCGTGGGGTTCCTCAGCTGGATTGATGAAATTCTGATGAAGAACAAAACCGGGTATATTCGGACTTCTATGAACCAGGTTACACGGTTTGCTTGCATGTCTCTGTAGAGTGTGTTAGAGGGAGAATTGAGTCTCGAGTTCTTCAAGGAAGTTTTTGTACACTTCCTGATCTGCAACATATTCAAAAATGAGAATTTTTGAAGGTGATTTAAGGGGTGAAAATCGAATTCTTTGGAGACGGGTGTTCTCGGGCGAACCAGTGAACCCGTCTGGATGATTGCTAGTTGTTCACATGGTTACAGGGGGAATTTCAAGTCGGTTTCTTCTAATTAAATGTTGGAGACATTCTGTGTAATAACATACTAAAATTTGAGCTTAATTCGTCTAGGATAGCTAGGTTAATTTCCTGAATCTTTCTGCCGTTGAAATCGGGAAGCTGCTGGATAGAGTATCAGTTAACCCTGTTGGCTTAATGCGTGTTGTTCATGTGGTTCTGTGGGGTATCTCAATTCGATGTCTTCTAATGAATTGTTGAGGACTTCATGATGTATCTTGTGGTAAAATTTGAGCCTATTCCAGTGAGTGTAGCTTATGATTTCGAATTTTCTTTATTGGCTTGTATACTGGAATTTTATCCGAGAAAAAGGGGTCAGTGACTTGTGAGCTTGTAAACCATATTTTCTTTGAGGAATTGGATGTCGACCTTCAAAGATAAGTTGTAGGGTATGGTTCTGGATATAACATATTCAAAAATGAGATAAAAAGAGCGAGTGTAAGTGGGTGTTTCGAATTTATCTTGTTAGCCGTGTAACTGTGCATAACTGAATAACAGTTGGAAGTTGTTGATTTTTAAACTATAATTTGTAGGTCGAATTTGAAGACCATTTCTTCTAATGAAGTGTTTATTTACCTCTTGGCTATGACGTGTGAATTTCTGGGAATTTTTAAGGGCAAATTAGTGCCTCAATTTCGTGATATCTTACATGGGTGTAATCTGGAATTTTCTGGGCATAGGCCGAATGTGGCCGAGAACAAGTATTTTACAAATACATAACCTAAACTTGTTTTCTTTAGTGTAAAGGATATCTTTGCCTTTTATTTCAATCATGTACATGGATTAACTCGTTGAATGGCTAAGGTCATGGTTCCTGAAGAGTATTCTTGATTGATTTATATGCTGATCTTAGGGAAACGCATTGGAAAAGTCTTAAGCCGAATGCTGTATTATTCATTTGGGTGTGTTATGCATGTCAAGTTCATGATGTACATGTTGTATTGGTTGGATACCCTCTTGATGTGTATATATACATGCCATACGTGGTTGAGAGATGGACACTTAGTCTTAAATTCACTTGATTCTTATGATATGCATGCTGTATTGGTGATGGAACAATGGGCTGAGCATGTTGAATAAAGATTCATGTCATGTAATTGTGATTAAGTGAGTGCAAATTGCTGTCATGCTCGTGCGTTACTTGGACATGCTTGTGAATCATGCATGGGAAAGAGATTGTTGCATAACATGCATTAATTATGCCCGGCTAGGGAGTGTAATGCCGGATGCCCAAAGTGGCCTAGTGGCATAATTCTGGATGTCCTCGGGAGTTTCGAGATGCCCGGTGGTATACAAAGACGTAATTCCGGGGGAGATGCCTGGTGGTATGTCGGTACATAATTCCGGAAGCCCGGTTGTATTTTGAATACATGCCCGGGGATTCCTCGTGATGCTAGGTGGGATGCGAGATGCCCGGCCAAGGAGTGTAAATGCCGGAAGCACGGAGTGTGTGTGCCGTGATGCCTCACGATGCCGTTTTGGGTGTGAGATGCCCGGAATGTGGGGGCCGGAAGCCGGTTGGTTCTTACCGGGATTTGCATTTGAAATTGCAAGAATTTGATGTGAATGCATGAGCATTATGAAACCGTGAAAGGTACACATAAAGTTGGTCATATGCATGAGTATTGCGAAACTTTGAAAGGCGCACATGACGTTGTTGATATGCATGAGCATGAATTGAGCTGATCATGTAAGTCATGCACAAGAGGTGAAATATTGGCATATGTATTTGCTGAGTGATGTGACATGTTCATATGTATAAAAGATGTTCATGTGCAAGTGTATGAGTGATGAACCAGGTGAACATGAGAAATGCTTGCATTATGAGCACACATGTTTGATGGATGTAAGCTTTGAGGTTAATGTCAAGGCATGTGGTTGAATTGTTCACCTGCGATCATGATTTTGATATTCTAAAGTTTTCTGATTGTCTTGTGAAATTATGAAAGGCTTGCATGATGAGATGTGTATACATAGTTAAGATGCTGGTTGGTGAAAGTATGATATGACTGCAATTTGATGATTGAAATGCTTGTCTATGATGCTTACATGTTGTTGTGACGTGCTTGATGGCAAGGTATGGGTAGTCTAGAAATTTTATCTCTCGCTGAGTGGTTGTACTCACCCCTTTTGGGGACTAACATTTCAGACTAGACAAGATACCTCTACCGACACGGCCACCGTAGATAGATCGAGTGGCTGGATATGACTGCAAGGAGGAGGATAGCAAAGAAGGGAACCTTTGGACGCTGACACGGGTCGATGGACTTTAAGTATACGACTGCTGGAAGAGATATCGGTCATCTTTTGAAATATAGCCGAGTATAGATGACTACGGCATTTTGATGTACCGATTAAAGGTGTCCATCAAGTTATGTAAATTAGAGTGTACAGTTTTAACTTATACAAAGTGTTTAGTTGGTGTGCACTATCTCGTTGATTATAGGAAAGGGAGATGTTGGATATGCTTCCGCCATATAAATTGCGCAGGGACCGATCAAAAAAAAAAAAAAAACCCCAAGACTTTACAGCTCAATATGTAAAGCGAAGTTAGATAGGTAACTGTGGCAGCCCCAGTTGGTTCAGGGGTGCTACAGAAGCCCTCTGTACGTAAAAAGACAAGGAGCGCTGCTTGCTGAAGCCTACAAAGAAGATACGTACGTGAGGGGAAAAAAAAAAGGCGCTATTCTTGTTTGACGTGCGTAGACCGTTTCATTTGAACTTGAACACGTGGTGATTTTGTGTAGTGAGTTTATATCCAAGTGAGTTATTTACTTATAAATACTTTGGGTTTGAAATTAAATTTAGGTGTAGGAAACACTCGAGCGTGTGAGAGATTATAAACTCTGATCCTTTGATTATAGTGGATTATTTGCTACTGGCTCTCCCCGTGAACGTAGGTACCGATACTCGAACTGAACCACGTAAATTTCTGGTGTCCTTATTTTTCTCGTTTATTTCTCTGGCGATTTCGCGTTAACATAAATTGCAAGATCCTATCGTTTCCGCATATTATATTCCAACACTCCAAGGTAACAAGGTAACAGCCTTCAGAGGCAAAGAACACTCCTTATCACTGGAGCTAACCGAATGGGATGTTGCACCTTCCTTTGGAGGAGGAGACTTCTTCTTCTTCCCCTTCACCTGCTTCCAAACTTGCTCAAGCTCACGAGGGCCTTCCAACACCTCCAGAGCAAGGACGGGAAGCTAGACAGGAGTCAAGGAGGCAGGAGTAGTTTGAACTTGCTTTGTAGCGTTCTCCAAGCTGATGGTAGTAGGGGATTCCACACACCTGTGGCCAAAATCTCCACATCTGAGGCACTCAACAAACTTCCATTCATATTCAATAGGTATCGACCGCGACACCCCATTCAAAACCACGTCAACCGATGTACACCTCAGCTGATTTGCCTACGCACACCCTAGCAAAAGAAATCATCCTCATTTGCTTCGTGTGTTGATCAACATAGAGGGGTTTGCCAACGGTACTTGCAATGGCACTAATCACCGGGGCCAACCACAAGTCAAAAGGAAGATTCTTCAACCTAATCCACACCGGAATCGAAGATTGCTTGTCTTTCTTTAACTCCAAAAGAGGCTTCCATTGTTGTAAAATGAGGGGTACCCTTGCAACGGTTAGGGGCCCCTCCTCCAAGATCTCCCTACTGAATATAGGATCCGGGATATGAAAGAAAAATAAGCCTTGATCATTGGCCATCACCTCCACAAGCTTCGGGCCCCAAGCATACTTCAAAGCCTGTTCGGTGAGTTGAAAAGGGAGTTTTTTCGCTACATAATACCCAATCAAGCACTCATGCCACTTGGGATTTGTAGCCTCAAGCACATCTTCAGATAAATTAACAACCGGCCTATTGTCCACAAAGGTAGGAGGGACAAAGGTTAGGTCATAGCCTTTTGTTGCAAGACGTGCCACATTAGCCCAAGAACGGGCAGGGGGAGGCCTCGAGCTTCTGGGCTACTGGATAAAGCCCAGAGGGCGCTTGGAGGGTGACCGCGCTCGACTGCGGCCTCGAGATTGACCTTCTTGAGCTGGCATTTTGTGCGGCCCTTGCTGGTTCTGTACTGAGATAGCAGGCGAGGCCGATTTGAAAGAAATGGTCTGGCGCGGACGTTCAGTAGGTCGGACCATAAGGTTACGGGAAGAAGGGCTACTCCCCTTGACACTACCAGCTCCAAGCTAGGCCTCATTTAAGGGGCCACCCACTTCATTTGAAGAAGACGCCATAAATGTAGTAGCTAGCGTTACAACAGCCCATAAACCCTTCTACAGTACATACATTACAGAGAATGAGGCCATACCAGGGCAAAGGCTTTTACGGGAAGAGGAGGGGTGCTGAGGAGTCGAACTTCCACAGTAAAGGCTGTCCAAGCAACACCGGCACCCAGCACGATTAGAACCAAGGCGGACAGAGTAGCAAATCGATCGAAATCTAGGGTGAAGCCGATCTCAACTTGAGGGGCAAAATAGAGCAAACCGCTCGGTGAGGAATAGGAGGGAGGTCAAATGAAGCTACCCTCCAAATCTTGAGCAAAACCAACCGCTACAACCTCCGAGACGAGCGGAATACCAGGCAGGATGAACAGGGTAGAATCGCACCCTAGAGAGAAGCCCCTTTTATTTTTCTCAATTGACTTTTTTTTTTTTTTTCGATAGAGAACACTAATGTGGTTGAAATTATTTGAAATTTTTATTGGAAAATGTCATATTCTTATCATTATAAGTATATTTTTGGAAGGTCGTATTCTTATTATTATAAGTGTATTTTTGTTTCTCTTTATCGACTAATGTCCTGAGTTCTGACTTTTTATAACATAGCTCTCTTCTTTTGCTAACTTTACTGAATTAATAAAATCACTGAGTTATGTGTATTCGATTGCTGCTTTGAAAATCGAAGTAAGAAAAATTTCAACTTTCAACGCAATTTGAACTTTCAACGCAACATCTCTTTTTCTTACTTTTCATTATGTGTAATTGATTGTTGCTTTGGAAACTGAATATTTTCTATTTGGAGGGTTCTCTTCAACTAAGGATCATCAAATAAATACAATGATGATTCTGTGAATTAGTGCGCTGTAAAAAAAAATACTATAATCATAATATATTTCTTTGAGAATGGGTTTCTTTCCATTAACAAGTTACTGGCACGCTTGAACATCATCCCTACAATTACTAGACCCAAACCGGAAATCAAGAACTGATCGAATGGCAAAACGATATGATTTTGGGCTTGAAAAAGCTTATAGTCTCATATCCTATGTTTTCAACTCGTCCAAAGTCAAAGCTACCTAATTATCACCAAATAATTCCTTGTGAGCTTCCTAATCGAGGTACGGATGATTTGCTTTTGAATGTATTGGCCATATCAATTTAATCATATCCATAAAAAAAAAAAAAAAGAAGCATAATTTTATATTACCATGCAAATTTGATACAACCTTTCAAATGTACTAAAACGACGCATGACATTTTACCACCGTGACATATGCACACGATTTTTTAAATTTACAAGAATAGAAAAAACAATGAACTTTTACCATTTTGAGAAAAGTAGTGGCATTAACGTATCATTCCACGTAACTCTCATTTCGTGGATCATTAGTCATGACCATGATAATATCAATTTCATGGTCTTTCCTCAACACCGAAATCACACTATTTTATTTTTCTAAACAAGCACTGTGCGGCTAAAACAAGCACCTAGATTTTATTTCCTCAAAAATAGGAACTTTCGATTATAGGTGAGGACCTTATGGTTATAGACAGAATACTAGGAGATCCTATTTGTCTTGTATCTGTCAAATGTTGTACATCTTTTTGGTGAGTTTGAAAGATGGCACTAAACGTATCCCGGTTTAAGAGGTTATGCACTCTTGTTGTTGTCTTAAATTTTGTTGTTACATCAATAAAAAATTAAAAAAAATAATAAAAAGGTTTGTATTAATTAGGGCAATTGACACAACTGATTTGTGACTTTTACTCAATGTGTAATGTATTTTCTGAACTTTAAATTTTTTCAATGTAATTTATGAACTTTTGTCTCATATGCAATGTCATTTTTAAATTTTTATTTTGTTCAATTTGATCCCTAAATCTTTGGTATATGTCCAAGTGAAACCCTAAATTATATGAATATATTCAATATTGCTCTTAAACTTGAATTAATAGAATGATAATATAAGATATTTCTCTACAATTTAGGAATTAGGTCGAACATTTATCAAAAGTTCAGAGATGATATTAAACAAATTATAAGTTCAAGAATGACAATATACATAGGGCAAAAATTCAATTATCATCTTGAATAATTAAAAATTCATTGATTACATTATACAATGAATCAAAATTCAAAGAGCTTGTCTAATTATCTCTATTAATCGATTCGGCCCCAAAGATAATAGGCCTAGTTTCAGAGCCCGCCAAAAGCATTTGCATGGCCGGGTTAACCTCCCAAATGCACTCGTGTACAGAAGCGAACGAGCTCTCATCCCTTTCAGGATCGACGCCGTTCGCAGAGAGCCATCGATTTCAGCGCCCATGGAGACGGTGCTTTCGAGCTTCGGCTGCTGTATGAACTCAGATCGATTTCGGGGTCCTCGAACTAAAATCACGCTCCTCGGATGCTCTACTGCCGATCCCCAGTCTGCAACGTTCACTCAGGTTTTTTGAAAAATTCCGGCTCGTACTCCCGTTAGCTTTATGCTCTGTCGAGTTATTTGTCGTCGCTTAATGCTTCTGCACGTTTCGACGTTAGTCCTGGAGGCGATGCTTTTGAAGCTGGTTATTTAGGTGACAGCAAGCTTTCTTTCGACGCCCAAGGGGGACCTGGGGAACGAAAGTGTCCTAGGTCAACGCGTCACTATCAATTCTATCCATTTGTCTTTGTACGTTAGATTATGTTCATCGAAGCCGTGGGCAAGAGACATAGTTCTGATGTTATGTTTCTCGTGTGCTACGTTGTTGAGCTTGCTGTCATATTCCCCGTGTTTCAGCTGTCAAGATGTATCTTAGAGGAACTTCATTGTTGAGTCCGTTGATGAATACTATCAGGTTAAATTTTGTGAGATTTTGTGGGATTATTGCCAACTGTTTTAAAAAGTTAAGCTGTTGGATGAATATATATTTAATTTTTAGATAATCTAACAATCTCCTCACACGTAGGCTGGACTTTTTGACCTAAGCCTATAGCATTGAATGTAAATTTTTTTCTGTATATGAAAATATATGATTGGGGAGGCACATTAGCGTGGTTTAATATTTATATTGTATCAACTTCTACACTCTTCACTGTTCAGAAATTGGCTATATATACATAGTTTTAATTTTCTGGTTTTTCCAAGAACTCTTCACTTCAGAATTGATTTTTATAGAAGTTTGCTTGTCGTTTTGTCTACATGATATGGAAAGAATGGATGGCCTTCACAAGGACGAGATTGCAAGAACGCTGCCTTGGATGAGACAAAATTTGACTGCATAAGAAGAGGATTGAGAAGAATCTAGAAGAAAACTAGTTGAATAGCCACATAATTAGTTAAATCACAAGAGCACGAGGAATCTTAGGATCAAACGGCCAGAAGAAGGTAAGTCTATTTCCCCACGTCATACTTTTTTTCTTGGAAGGGACAACTAATAAGTCCATATCTGTTAAGGTCTTTAGATTTCTTATCGTTGCGTATAATCAATGTCCTATGCAAGTTATCCGTTAGCAGAACTTAGCTGAACCACTTCATTGATAAAAAGTTTTTAGTCTCTTTTTTTTCAATTGACTCTACTTCGTTGCTTCATTGAGGAGATCTTGCGATTTGTAGACACCACCCAGCTGCTCTGCTTCACCGTGATGTATTCTATCCAATCAAGGTCAGCTGCTGCTCAGATTCACTGTTACTTCTCTTGGTCAGTCATTGCTTGACATTGTCTGAAATGTAACTTCTAATGTTCTCTCATCGTGATTGAGCCTAATTCATTTTCCAGCATGATAAGTTACAAATATCAAGAAATTCAAAACCACCTGAGAAGGAAATCCTCTCTTTCTTCACACTAACTTTGAACTCTTCAGTTCATTCCTGGGGAACTTTCTGTTGAACATTCTTTGAGCTGTAATAAGGGGTAAATGAGCTTCACCTGTAAGATAAAGGATTGAAGAAGGAAGGAGGTAAGGATGTAAACTACGTCCTCTACCTACACTTGGCCAAAAGAAGGTTTATGGAAATGTGGAGTCATAATTGATCCTAGGCAGCCCTGCCTTGTGATAGGTAGCTACACTGCATGCAGAAGTCTTCAGTCTTGAAGAATAGAAGATCGAGTGCAGATTAGTCACGTTTATGGCCAATTCTATAATGAACTTGGCTTTCATTCCAAGTTCAATACTCCATCATCATAATTCCTGTGAAGAAGTTCCTCAGTTTATGAGATCCATGTTCACTGATCTTATATAGTGTTTTACAGGTAACACCCACACTCTGATTTTCCTGTGCTGTTTGCATATTGATAAATTTATGCAATAGAATGGGCCAAGAGCATCATCAGTTCAAATATTGAAAGGAGATAGGAACACTGGACTGAACCATGAATAACTTTTCTAATTAGGAAAGAAACAGATTAATGCAATCACTGAAGAATGAGACACTTTTTCTACGGTTGTCATCCTATTAGTATGTTCATGTGTGTTAAGGGACCGAACTTGTGGCTTGGTTAACATTGCCAGAAGTTCAGTGCTAGACTTCAGTCCTCATTTCTGAGTTCTTGGTAATTCTGACTTCCTTTTAAGATAAAATTGTTTCTGAACCTATAACCCCACCCAATACGCGGGAAGCTTTTCTGATGAGAAGTAGCTGATCAGTACCTGGCACAACATGATGCAGAGCAGAAGAGTTTGGCAAAATTGTCACCTCGCAGAAATATCTTAACTTCTTGGACAATGCAACTAGCATTGCTCATTCTTAGATGCAGTTGGTGACAGCATTTGGCACCTTTTCAAATATGGACATCAGTGAGATGTTAGCGAATGTCTTTCTTTTTCAAGTACTATAATCAAATCTATCAAGCATCAATCTGAAGTTTGGAAGATGAATCAGGGCACGTAAGCATCTAGACTTTTTCTTGTTATTTGTTTTGTCTGTCTTTCTCTTCGGCAATGACTGGTTAGTTCAATCGTAGGTATTTTCCTATAATGGTGCACTAGTGATTTATTTTGTGAAATGAACCCACAGGATCAAGGTCTTAATGCCACATTGGGAGGATTGGATGCATGGTTAAATGTGGCTTGTCAATGAATTTAACCATTGTTTCAATTAATCATATATTTTATTTGGAAAGTTATGATTAATTGAAACAATGGTTAAACTCATTGACAAGCCACATTTAATCATACTTCACTGCTAAACAATTTGCTCCTTGCAATTTGTTTCAAAGTTGGATGGCCAACTTCATTAACTGTATGCAAATTTGTCAATTTCAAATTATCAAAATGGAACAGAAGGTGACCTTATGACTTGTGTACTCTTGTGCAGAAAAGCTACTGCATTCATGTGTAGAAAAGCTATATCTGATTTTGAAAAGAATATTATCAGGCTCATAAACCTAGGCCTTTTACCCTAATCTTTAGAATAATGTTGTATTAATCATTATTTTGGAACTTTGGGTTCCCAGATGGGATTAGCAGAATTCTTCATCTTGAAATGATTAATCTGTTGCCCTCCTTAGTACCATTTCATATACTTACGCATAAAGTTCAGCTGAAAATGATATTCTTGCCATAAAATTTAGTCCCTGGAGGACAAGACGGTCAGGCTCTTAGTTGTTTGTGACTCTCTCTTGTTCTAATTTCACTCTTCTCAAATTGAAGAAACTACTGGATTTCTCAACAATTAAAACTTGGTTCATTCTGCTTTGTCCAAGTTTCTATGGACTCATGGCAGGCAGAGATTGAATTTTTCCCTTACATGTGGTATTTTATTCCCATCCTTTGAGACCTTAACTAGATTTGCTGGTGTTTATTCCGAAATATTCTAATAATTTGAGTCACTGATCCCTCGGTTACTCTGTGTCTTGCTGTTTTCGTGCTTGTAAGTAGGCATAGGTCTGAGAGAAATTAGACTTATGATTCTTAATTTACTCATTTCTCATTAAAGACGACTGCTTTATGGACCAGTGACTTGGTCCACATTGTGTGATCCAAGACCTTGCTGTCATTAAGATATTGACCAAAAGTTTTGCATGCATAACACATGCAACTGTGCTTTCTTCCTTCCCCTTACTCTCTGGTAAATCTCATCTTAGACAGCTCGCGTCAATTTATGATTTCTCTGATCAGTTCACAGAAATCAAAATGACCGTCTGAAAGTGGAAGTGATCTTAGGAGCAAAATTCATTAAGCGAAATGTGAATTACAATTTCACTACTTATTTACAGCCAGTATATGTTTGACATAATTATTTGAGAACTGCTTTAAATATATCATATCTAGAGAGTATAAGTTGAAAAGGGTGATAATTAATGCTCTTATGTTTCTACAAAAAGGGTGAGGTTAAAAGCAACTCGCCCTTCTCTGCTCTGAAGATACAGAATGGCATGTGTTTCTTGACTGTTGAAACCAGAGGAAGAAAGAAAGAAAAAAGTAACAGTAAAATGATATAAATATAATGATCTACTTAAAGTGATTACAGAATCCCTGAAATAATTGCACCTGAGGAATAAAGAAGTGAAGTAATTTTTTGCACAAGTCTACTAGTTCTTTGTCCTCAAGTTCATCCCCGCAAGTACTTCATTATCTTATTGTAGAAAATTTACAATTGGTTGAAACTATAGAGTTATAATGTAGCCAGAAGCTTAATGATTTTCAAGAAATGAAGTAGACTTAGAATCTTCTCATAAATCACTTGTATGCTTCAGGCTCTACACAAAAGGCTGTCCTGGAAATTTTCTGATTCTCGATCCTGTTTTCTCTAACAGACAGACATTGGTGTCTCCTAAGTTCTTAGAATAATTGATGTGGGCAATGATATATTCCCTAGATAGCCAGATACCAAATTTGGATTCTGACTACAATGTAAGAGATCTTCTGCATCTACCAACAAATCGCTGGCGTCCTTTTTGCTAATCTATTTCATTTCCCTCCTCAAACATGCTAGCAGGAACTGTTTACTTGCAATCATCACATTACCATTTTATTGGGTAACATACATAGTGAGCTTACAAGGCACATATATCCACTTCCAGTTTCACAATACAGTTATAATAATCACAGAGATATCTATCACATGCAAATGTAGAACTGCTAATATCGTTTCTGCGTGCTTTGTCTACAACTTATGCTGTACACCCTGAATTTGCCCCTAAATGACCACCTTCAGGAAAGTCATGCCCTCCTGCCCATTATGTGCTTCATTCTTGCAAGTGTCTAATATATGCCAAATCGTTAAGTTCCTATCATCTTGAAGATGTTCTCCTGGATACTGGATGTGGCTGTACCCATTTGCATCATCACCAGCTCCAGCGTTGCCAATCAAATCCTTGTTGCTTCCATTTTTGTTTTGCTTCCTGCTGTCCTTAGTGCAAATGTTATGCTCATTCTCCCCAAAAGCTTTCCTTTTTAATGTGTTGACACAATTGCTTGTTGAATACACAGTACTTGGAGAATCTATATTATCAGAACTTTCATAATAAACTGAGTTTATACTATTACCATTCTTACTGCCTTCAACACTTATATTAGAGATGGCTTCCATGGCGGGTGGAGCTTTCCCAGCCAGCAGGTATGCTATAAGTTGGCAATCTTTGAACAGATGATCAGTGCTCATATGAGGATTGAAGTATGTGCATGTAGGCTGTGCTGCCTCAGTCTTTGGTGAGTACCTTGGTGCTTCAGGTGATTGTCTATCTTGGTTTTGAACGTTCTTTTTAGGTACTTTTGTTTTTTGTCGCACTCTGCATAGCACCCAATCATCCAGCTGCACCAACAAAAGGCAATATTTGTTTCACTCTTCTAATGATACGTGATAGAAAGTATAGTTGGACATTAACTTCTTTGTTGGCCGAGCCAGAGTAGCATGATATCTTGCAGAAATATAGTTTGTAAACATTTATATATTTATATATATATAGAGAGAGAGAGAGAGAGAGAGAGAGAGATTGTGTTGTCATAGGTGCGATATACCCACTTACTCTCATGGACCCTTTGAACCTTGATGGCCTGATTACTGTGTCGAGCAACCTGTATTCATTCATGATCCAATCTGTCTTGGCCGACTTGGTTGGGCGACCAGTATAGAAGACGAGAGCTTTCTTGACTCCTATGCTCCTCGATTCCCCAGAAGCAAGTATAGGCTTGTCGGTTCCTGTTGCTTTCCAATAACCAGAAGCTGCTGCCCTGTTTGGTCTTCCACCATTTGGATATTTTCTATCTCTTGGACTGAAGAAATACCACTCATCTTCCCCAAATAAAGCCTTCTCTGCCGGGACGAAAAGAAAACCAAAAGCCATGAAACAAGGAAAACAGGATCTGCAGTCTTAAGTTTCAAGGAGTAAAATGAAACAAGTACACAAGAAAATGGTGTAGAACAGACTGGGTAGCTCCCATGGATTATACTTGTACAGGTCTATATCGGCAATCACTGGTGCTGGAAGTGGAAGTGAAGTGACCTTGTTCTGCAGGTAATGAATTATGAGTTCTTCATCTGATGGGTGGAACCTAAAACCTGGAGGAAATTGAAAGGTTGAACTGGATTCTTTCTCCATTTGCAGAAGGTCTTCTCTTGTGTCTTAGAAGAGTTTGGAGAGAATAATGGAATCGGGGAACTCTGATAATATCGACCAATTTAGGAGTACCTTATGAGAGAACAGTGCCAGTGTTATATGGCAGAAATTCATGCAGATGTGGACAAAATTTGAGATAATAGACAGGAAAGAGCCAAATCAATTAGAGAGTGACCCATTTGGCTTTACTTGTTGGAGCTGACCTTAGTCTGCAAACCTCTTGGAAGTGTCAATAACTGCATCATGCATGAGGAAACCATTTGTTAATGCATATTTATGAGATCAACTTCAGGTTTATCCTTATTTTCCTTTATTTTCCCTATTTTTATCTGGTCAGGGCTCAGAGTTTTGTCGTTCTGGTAGCTTAGCCATAATATGGAGGGGGCTCTGAGCCTTCACCTTGTCATCATCCCAATTCTCACCATAGATTGGATGACAAAAAGATGCGATCGAGGGAATTACTTTATCAATATATTGAAGATAAAGTATGCAGTGTTCACGTACCTCGATTTCATGGTTTATGGCTTATTATTCTGACAATTAGGTTCAATCGTCTCAGCTGGTCATCATAGTTGAGAAGGGCATAGTGATACAGTTTTCTCCAAATGCAAAATCACATTTGCTTTTTAACAGGTAAGGCCTGAGAGTAACCCAAGCAATGGAAGTAGGCTCTTGTTATGTTAAGCTATTGTACATACCAAGTAACTAAGAATTTTAGTGTACAGGTTCAGAAACAAAACTCCACTAATTCGATGGTTGTAAGTTGAAAGAAACTACTACATAAACAACTTCAAGCTTGAAGTTGTTAGCTATTAGTATCAAATTACCAAGATGAAGAACCTATCCCAGGTGTTTGACATATATTGATTATTGATCAACGTATTTGAAAGCTCTCCATGCATCACATGCCTTATTTCCATTGAGAAAAGCAGAAAACAACGAGAACTATATGCATTGCTGGTGTGAACAGGTGAAGACATTGGCGCATTTCCTAATTACATTGAATTGTTTGTCCTAATAAATGCATGAGAGATTCTCCTAAAATGTTATCGATTATTTTAAACCTGGATAGACATCTAGATTATGACATGAAAAGTAAAAGGGTTTGGATATGATCAATGTATTTTGCAAGTAGGAACTTCGCGCCGAAACTCTGTAGAGATGCTTTTTTTGGCTATATTCATCCTAGGACATTGTTCTCACCGAGGCAAGAAATGGGGAGAATGCCAGGCGGCTGGTTCATGAACATAGTAACGACGAACAAACTTGACAGCAGATCCTTGGCTGCATAGGTTACTTTCCTTATTTGGAGTCTTGTAAGATTGGCTTATATGTCTTTTCCTCTGGCTTTTGTTCTGAACATATTTAAATGTGCATGGAGTGTATTGGTGTATGTTAACATGTCATTACAGTACCTCCGTATCCGCAGTCTCTGGAAAGAATGAGAAATGTGAGCTGCGTTGGCGATTTCTCAGGTTATTGACCATCTCAACTTAGTTCTTTCTTTTGTTTGCAGGCTAGGTTTCTTCCGACCAACCTTGTTGGTTAGCAATGGGAAACTGAAGCTCAATGAGAAGTGAGAACATTTGCAGGTTCGGCCTTGATAACTCAGTAGAATCAAACAAATCAATCCATGAAGTAAGATGGAAATGTCGGTGTAAGGAAGAAGAACAAATTATTACCACTCGGTCCATCACGCATAGAATCCCTCACGCAAAAAAAGTTGTGATAACACGACCAATGGACCGGGGAACGTTTGTAACCTGGATAAACTACATAATGTGATTCTGTTGAGATGAGAAACCGTATCACGAGTCGGACCGATGACATGGTATAATGATCACAGGATCTAGAATACTCTATTCTTTTCTCAGGGTGCACAAACCGACTTTGGCATATTTTAGATAGAAACTAGAGATCTTTATCTTGGAGGCGTTTGGAAGAAAGTTCCTCGTGCAAGTTCCTCTAAATAAAAACAAAAAGTGGACGATGGTACCCAGGTCCTATGTCTTCCTTATTGGAGATAACAGGTTAAGATCCAAAAATAAAAATAAAAAATTGACATATTCGCATTTTGAACCTTGTTAAAATCGAGGGAACCTTGTTTTCTTCGTGAAGAAATTGATGTTAGAATCCTCGAAGTTGGTGCTCCTATCTTTTACGCATTGACTAACATGCGGGGGACCATTTTATCTCCTGTGTCTTATGCATAGACGAACCTGTGGTAGATGTTAGCTGGGCTCATATGAATCGAGTTCATGTTATAAACTTCCCACAAATGAATGAAAAGGTCTGGCCAGAAAATAGGGGGAGGATGGTAAGAGACCACGGCGGCTCAATAGTCAATCCCTAGCGATTCATGCTTCGTTTTTATGATTTGGGCCGTGGTCGGCCCAAGTAGGCCCAATCTCTGGCCAAGGTACACACGGGCATTGGGTGTTCTAAAAGAGAAAAGATACGCAATGCAAGGGAAGGGAACTAGTTGCCTGTCGCGGATCAGCACTCGGACCCAGCTGATACAAACTTAGCTCACATAGGATATGCCTATCAGTTTATGCTGAGATTATTCGTCAAGACATGTCATATCGAGCAGTCTAATTGGGTCAAATGAGGTGCAGGTCGTTTCATCCATATTTTTCTCACAACGAAATATCTTTTACTAGAAAGTTGTTCTTCGGTTTCATTAAAGAGGACTAGAGTTTTGTGCTAACCCTGGATAGAGGATATCTAATGCGAGAAATAATCAAACCTCTTTAATCCAAACAATACTATACAATCCCAAATCAAGTCGGAGTTTAATCAATGACGAGACTCAAAAGTTACAAAATCAGTATCAAACTGTGCCAAAATCCATTCAACAACACGGTTTGAAGATTTTGAGATACAACATTGGAATTTAATTAAGGGTAAGGTATCGGAATAAAGACATGCCAGAATCTAATCAACAATGTGAATATGAGAACTATAGCCAATGAAATTTAAAGTAGAGTGGAGGAAAAGTAAAGATAATTGAAAGATAACATTTTCTTTGATTTGTGTGGGTTCTCTTGTTTGATGGTTGGTGGTATTTTATAAAGAAAACAGCTTCTCGACTACACTAAGAGCATGGTAACGTTTTTATTTCTCCCGATTTATGTTTTTTTGTTCCTCGGAACAAAAAAAGAACTGAAATCTGTTTGGTAACACCATAACGCAAACTTATTTTTCTATCCCCCGGAATAAAAAAAGTGGTTGAGGAATAGATTTGGAACAAAAACAAGAAAAAAAAAAAAGTAGCTTCTTGTTTTTGGGAATAACTTTTAAAAATAAGTTTTTTTTTTCTTTTCTATTTTTCTTTTGTTCTTCTTCCTTGTTGCGGCTATTGCCGGTTGCTTGCTAACCGTCGGCCACCTCCTGCCGCTCATGGCCACCGTCGGCAGCCGATCGCCAGCGAGTGTCGATGACAATTGTCGCCGCTTTTAGCCCACTAGTCGCCACCCACAGCCCATCGACCGACGACTGTCACCATCTACCGGCAGCCAGCCGTCACCAACTACCACACGACCGTCGCCTGCCGCACGACCATTAATCGTCGCCGCCGACCACCGCCATGACAACAATCGGCGATCATGCAACGATCGTGCGACGATCGTGCAGCGATCGCGACAATCGTGCAACGGTCATACGACGATCGTGCGGCGATCCTATGGCTAACGATCGGAGGCAACAATCAGCAGTCGTGCAGCGATCATGCGGCGATCGTGCGGCAACGGCCAGTGGTTGGCAATCCATGAATAAAAAGAAAAAACAAATAAATACAAAAATTTATAAATTTTTACCAAACGTAATTCTATTATTTTTTTTATTCCAAGAGTAAAAATTTTGTATAATTACCAAACACATTATTTTACTCAAAAAAAATGGTAAAGTTTTTACTCAGAAATTGTTCCCGGAGTAGAAATAGAAAAAAAAATATTTTTGAAAAAAAATAGTTCCCCGGAATAAAAACGTTGCCATACACACCGCACCCTAAGCAGCTGTGTTCCTCCATGTAACTTCCATCGGTCTCACCTATACTCCTTTACTCCCACAAGCCTCACTTGTCCACATTCTTGAATAACTATCTCATTGTGTGTTGATGGTTTTATGGTTATCAATGATTGTTCTATGGCTAGGTCTTTGAATGGCAATTGCTCCCTCTACAATGTGCATTCTTGATGCCAAATCGTCTTGATTTGAAATCCTTTTAATGAAAACTTGCCACTATTGCCCATATAAGGTGGCCACCAACTGTCCATTATCATATTTCAACAACTAGACACGTAGTAGGACACGCGGACCCCTGGAGTGCCAAAAGTTGGCACAAATGGACACTTAAGTGCCAAAAGTTACGAAAGGTACATTTAAGTGTCAAAATCGGAAACAAAATGGATCGCTTGAGTGCCAATCGACGAAAATCCGCCAAAACGGCGACGTGGTAATTTTCAATGAGGCAAAAACAAACGGCGTCGTTTTAATGTTGACGTGGAAAAAAATAATATAAAAATTAATTAAATTAAATTAAAAATTAAATTTATTTTAAACATTTAAAAATAACAATTTTTAATATTAATATTTAAAAAAAAAAAGGGAGGGGGTGGATACGGCCGAGGGTCGAGCCCTCGCCCGCCGCCTCCGCCACCTCGCGGCGGTGCCCTAGCTAGGGAGGAAGGGTCGGCCCCGGGGTCGCCGGGCCCGGCCGTGGCCGGCGACCCCGGCCGATCGGCAGCCGAGGGCCGCGACCCTCGCCCGGATCTCGCGGGCCCCTTGCCGCCGGTCGGCGGGTCGCCGGCCCCCGGCCGGGGCCCGGCGACCCGGCCGACCCTTCCCCCAGCCTAGGCACCGGCGAGGCGGGCGGCGGCGGCCGAGGGTCAGATCGACCCCCTCCTTTTTTAAAAAAAAAAAAAAATTCAATTTAAATTTAATTTTCTTGAATTTTTTTAATATTAATATTAATATTTTAAAATATTTTAAGTTAATTTAGTTTAAATTAAATTTAATTAATTTTTACATTAATTTATTGCCACATCAACGCAAAAATGGCGTCATTTTTTCACTATTTGGCCACATCAGCGTGCAAAACGACGTTGTTTCGCACTTATTTTCGCCGGAAATTGCACACGTCAGCACTTTGGCCGGATTTTGACCGGAGTGGCACTTAAGTGTCTCATTTCTTTTTTAATGTGGCACTTAAGTGTACCTTTCATAACTTTTAAGCACTTAAGTTTGTCTCATGCTAACTTTTAAGCACTTCAAGATTCTTCGCCCACGTAGTAGTAAAGAAGAACGCTTCAAATGTCAACAGCTCAATATGTCCAAGATAATTGTCATGTGTTATGCACATGACTTCTTCTTATCAGTACTCATATATGCCACATATTTCTCACTCTCATGCAAAGCATGTGCATATCACACCCAGGTCTCATTTGGTATCATGAGCTGAGCAAACAATGAAAAATTTGGATGGATAGACGACCACTCTTGATTGACAACTAGACTCATCAAAGAGTTTGAAAGCACGAGGCAATGGTAAGATATTGTTTGGGGAAGTACCATTGAAATTCAACAACTTTATAGTGAGGAAATTTGAGAGAAGGCCCACAATTTGAACTCGTTGACATTCTTAGTTAGATCCATATTAATTCAAAAACTCGAGTCATTAAGTGATGGACCAACCTAGACATTGTCCATCGGTTCTTTTAGCATTAGACATCCCATTTGAGGCTTTTTTTTGGTTCACACCTCGCAATGGATGTTATGGTAGAAATTCCACACGCTTTTTGCACTTTAAAGATGTTTTACGTACATGTCTTACTTTTCAAACCTCCTTCCGACCCACCAATCAAATGTCGTGTAGCTATCAACCCTTTCACATTAATAGATCCTTTTTCTTCGCATTAACTAGTGTTAAGGTCTGGGGCATCTTTAACACCCGAGAAAGGTGTTGACCCTGTCAGAGGACTGAACCTTTTCTCTTGTATTATGTGACTAAAACCATAGTGCTTAACACCCATTTCCCTGATGTAGAAGTAGCCCTTTCGATACGATTTATTTATTACTCATCGTGCTTCCGGCTCTCGTCCATCGGAACGGAAGCAAAGTCAAAAGGACTGGGCCCATCCAAGAAACTCCCGAGCAGGAACCTTCCCACCTTGGACCCTCTCTCTCTCTCTCTCCCTCCCTCCCTCCCTGCGTCCATGGGACGTTACAATCCTTTGATTGGCCAGATTTCATATGGACCCACCAATCCCATCCTGTCTTCGCGAATCTGGTGAATCTAATGGGGTTGTGTGATGATACTTGACAAGTATCAAGTCCTCCTGCTGTGTGGTTCACCAAATGCAACTTGCTTTATGAGCATCGATGAGCTCATGTCAAAACCTCGGCACCGGGCTTTGCGCTCGTCGTTTAAATCCGTCAAGCACGCTTTAAGACTCATGCCCGTCATCTTAAACTCGCACGTTCCCTTGGAAAAACTCGGCAAGGGACAAGCAGGACGACATCGGCCGCTCCTAGGATTCTAGACTGCGCGAAATGCATGAAACCGAAAGACAGCGTGACAGAATTCGACGAACGGGTGCGATATTTCTCCATCGGAGGCCCTCCCTCATGCTCTGTTCCATAAGCGTGTTCATTGACTGGTGGCGACTGCAGGCGAGCGGGACCCTTGGCGGCCCCATGCTGTCGGACCTAATCTCCCAGTTTAACGAGCCAGGTCTCACGGACGGCACTCGAGTCACGGTGGGAATCCGTGGATCCTTGATGATGTGCAATTATTTGACACGGACTCCTGATCGAATATTGCCCCTTTTCTTTTACGAATTTCCCATTTAACCATGATGAGTGACTGTAAAGGATGACAGCTTTAGTTCATCGCCCTTGTCACCATCTATCTTCCCACTCTCGCTCGGCCTTTTAGGAATCCCACGTCCCGAACCCCTGATTCGACACTTTTCAGCCTCTTTTCAGATTTCGCGGGGAACTTTCCCCTGCCTTTGATGCGTGTCGTTATTTGCCCCCTCGCAAAATCCCGTTTCCAAGGGGGAAAAAAAAAAAATCTGCCCCTTGCGACGTACGATGATGATGATGATGATCTTGATGAAAAAGAGAGCGAAAGTTCGTAGACGGACGTATCGCAGAGGGGAGATCGGTTTGGGCATCTCTGCTTTTGCCACGATGGACTGATGTTGCTGGACGTGGCAGTGGAACTTGCCTTTCGGGGCAAGTTCTCTTCATGTGTAGAGCAGTAGGGGTAAAAAGATAGGCGGTGAATTGTGCAGTCTACATGTCTAATCTTTATCACCCACAAACAACGTATCAATCAGACCAAGTTTTTCACGCCCCTTTCATCGTTTCTTCTCTCCTTCCCACATGGGAAAGAGAGAGAGAGAGGGAGAGAGAAAGAGAGGGGTCCAGCTAAGTCTACGGCTGACCGACTTTGACAAGAGCCGTGCAAGATAAGGAGAGCATGAGAGAGAGAGGGAGAGGGAAAGAGAACCAAACTCCATGGTTGCTAGCTTTTACACTTCTCTTATAATAAGAGTGATGACTCAGATGTGAAATCTGCAGCAAGAGCCTGATTGAACTGGTAGAGTAGGAACCTAACGGGTTCATCGATTTCAGGGACCAGAAATTGGTCTGTCTCCCTCACTCCACTCTTTTCAAGTTCTCTTAGATTAGCATTTTTGTAGATTTTGAGGTTCGTTTTTCCCTTCTACGAAAGACCACCCAGTTACGAATATCAGTGCAGAAGATGTCTGGAAATGGGCTTTTTCAGTCAGAGATCCTGTTCAAGAACCCAAGTCTAATCCAATCAATAAAAGGAGAAACTTGCCAGGAACACCAGGCAAGTTTGAACTTCCTTCGCAGACAGCTTTTCGAGTTTCAAATGAAGCTTCCCTTTTTTATCTTACCGTGGACTTATCTTTCTAACGTTTGAGCAGATCCAGATGCTGAAGTGGTTGCTCTATCCCCAAAGTCTCTGATGGCCACCCACCGCTTCGTGTGCGACATATGCAAGAAAGGTTTTCAAAGGGACCAGAACCTGCAGCTTCACAGGAGAGGACACAACCTTCCATGGAAGCTGAAGCGAAGGACCAAAGACAGAGACCAGCCAAGAAAGAGGGTTTACATATGCCCGGAGACAACCTGCGTCCACCATGACCCATCGAGAGCTCTTGGGGACCTCACCGGGGTGAAGAAGCACTACAGCAGAAAGCACGGCGAGAAGAAGTGGAAGTGCGAGAGGTGCACCAAGAAATATGCAGTCAAGTCAGATTGGAAGGCTCACAGCAAGATTTGTGGGACTAGAGAGTATAAATGCGATTGCGGCACCGTCTTCTCCAGGTAAATTTCTCGCTTTGTCTTATTTCATTCACTTGTTTTGGACTCGCACACGTATAATTCAGCTTTCTATATAGCACTGAAGTGATTGGGTTGGTTGAGGGAAATAAATGAACACACTAGGTGCTTTTATTGTTTTCATTTGATTGCAACAGAGGCTCTGTCATTCCTATTAATACTGAATATAATTGAGACGATTTTGATTGTTAAGATCATGCATCATCATGCTACAGGAAAGACAGCTTCATCACCCACAGAGCCTTCTGTGATGCTCTGGCTGAAGAGAGCACAAAATTAAATCCCTCAAACTTCAGGAATGAGCCAACACTAGCTCCTCCTCCATCAGCTGCCACAATTCCTGATAATTTCAGAATACTCGGCCCGGGATTTGCTAATCCCCATCTTAACAGCGGCGGATTTTCCGGTTCATCTTCCAGTGCGTTCTTAGCTTCAGTTTTCGGCAGCGACCGACCAGAATTTGTTCCTACTGTACCGATGAGTATTTTCGGGTCGCCGAGCGCGTCCTTCCTTGGGTCCGGTGCATCCATCTTGGAGTTGCCTCAGTGTGTGAAGGAGGAAGAAGAGAGCAAGAGTTCGATATCTGATGCAGTGAGTTCTTTGTATGGTTCGAGCGATCAGAATCATCCGCAACAACAAAGCCAAGGTCTCATGTCAGCCACTGCACTCTTGCAGAAAGCAGCCATGTTGGGAGCTACCATGGCCAGTCCACCACTCCTCAATGACATGGGTCTCGGACTAATGAGCTCATCGTCATCTTATTTTCCCAACACTTCAAATTTCTGCTCCCTTTCTCAGAACTTGAATGAGTCAATACTGAGTTCACTGTCCTCTACAGTCACTTGCTCTCCTGGAGGAGATCATGCGCTGGTGTTTGGCGATTCGGACTCGAGCTCACCGACAGCCGACACTGAGAACACGCTGAGTAACATGGTGATGCAAGCCAACGGGAATGTGAGCCGACCGAGAGTCTTTCAAGGGAAGCTGAATCATGCATTGGTTGAAGGCAATTTGACAAGGGATTTTCTTGGTGTTGGAGGCAAACCAAGAGCACACGTCAACCAGCAGGGGCTAGCAGATTTTGCTTCACTGGGTTCGTTGTCCACGGATTTGAGCCCAGTACAGTTCACTTAGCTATGCTAATTTGAGTTATATCTTGTTCTAGAAATCTTTCATGTACTAATAGAATTCATGAGAGAAGCTATTTCATGCTTAAACATATCATGGGAAAGTAGAATGGTGAAAGCTTAAAGCTTCAACCAAGCCTGTCTTTAGCTAGTCCACGCAAGTGGCAGCCCGAGTATATTGAAACGACTCGTCACTGAGCATTAAGTTTAACAATCGAGAGGACGAAGGCGAGAATGGGAGATGCTTCGATTTCTCTATGTAATCAAAGCTCAAATAAGTTTATATTTTAGTCACCCACTTGAATTTTGACTCGTGTCTTATCAGTGCACGAGGTTAACGAGATATTTTGTGAGTACATTTATCTATTTAAACGAGCTATTGCGTTGTCAAGGTAGGAGTAGAAAAATAAGTAAAACTTTCCATCCAGGGAATTAGGACGAAAACGCGGAGGGACTTTAAAGACCGGAGTCATCTCTCTATGCATGAACAAGTGTGAAATGTATTACTTTTTTGCATTGAATGTCGACATCTTTTCGTACATAACATCACTCCACTAGCGAAATTGTCAAGTGGTGCCGTGACTAATTGGATGGAGATCTTCACATGTTTCCGACGCGATTCTTCCCCAATTCTCACTTACTAGATTGTCCTTCGATCACACGCAATTTCCAGAAAGACCGCAGCCTTGATTGACTAAAGTCTCCCCATAGAGTAAACTCTTGATTAGGTGGATGGATGGATACGGCGGACCTTGCGAGCTATTCTATACCAATCATTGGGGCAAGGCACAGCACGGTTTCTAGGAACTCGCAATAGTCATATTGTATTATCGATGTCTTTGATTCCTTAAATAGACCGGCAGGCAATCTATCGCGCCAAAAAATCCGAGGCTGTAGTGGATGGAGCAAGATAAGTATGCCGTATGGAAGGAGATGGCGCTATGTACGTCGGTTTCGAAATACTACTGTACACAACACGGGCTATCCCGTTGGCTAATCATCAAATTGACAAACTGTTTCTACTTCTCATGAGCTTTTTGAAAGGAAAAGAATCAAAAAAATCATAAATCTATTGCATTACTACCAATTCAATCTTAAACTTTTCAATTGGACCAATTTAGTCTTAAACATTCTAATATTAGTACCAATTTAGTCTATTCGGTCAATTTTGGCCGGCCGATACTGACGTGGACATCGGCTGGTGGCCAAACATTGATATGCCAATTTTTATGATTTTTATTATTATTTTTTCGAATTTTTTATTAATTTTTATTGATTTTTTATTAATTTTTTTCTTTTTTCTTGGAGGCTCGCCGGCCATTGGGCGAGGGCGCGAAGCCCTCGTCGGCCATTGGGCGAGGGCGGCGAGGATCATGGCCCTCGCTCGGCCTCTCCCACGATCGCCGACGAGACGGCCGCCCGATCCGGGCAAGGCCGCCCTTGCTCGCAGGTTGGCGAGGCCATGGCGGCCATCGCTAGGGCGAAGGCGAGGGCCACGAAACCCTCGCCAACCGCCGGCGAGGGTCGCGGCCCTCACTCGACCTCGACCTTGCCTCACCCAAATCTGGGCTAAGCCACTTCGCCCGCGGCCTTGGTCGAGGCCGAGCGAGGGCCGCGACCCTTGTCGATGGCTAGCGAGAGCTTCGCAGCCCTCGCCTCCGCCCTAGCGATGGCTGCCATGGCCTCGCCAGCCATGGGCGAGGCCAGCCTCGCCTAGATTCGGGCGAAGCCGCCTCGCCGGGCCCCGGGAGAGGCTAGGCGAGAGCCGCGAAGCCCTCACCGGCCACCGCCAGGAAGAAGAAGGCAGAAAAGAAAAAAGAAAAAAATTAATAAAAATAATAAAAATTCGAAAAAATCATTAAAAAATCATAAAAATTGTCATATCAGCGTCCGACCACCAACTAACGTCCACATCAGCGCCGACCGACCAAAATTGGCCAGATAGAATATTAAAAGGTTTAGGATTAAATTGATCTAATTAAAAAATTTAGGACTGAATTGGTACCAATGCAATAAGTTTATGATTTTTTTTGGTACTTTTCCCGCTTTTTGCACTCTTGCGAGGGTATTTTGGACTTCGTAAGGAAGAGGCCTAATTCAAACTCTCCATTTTTTAAGGATGGTATAGATAAGATAAATAGAGAGAAATGAACATGGGATTGGTGTCATGATGGGCTTGTAGAGTCTCAAGGCTTATGATGTCGAAACAGAGAGTTCCGAATGGAGCTTTATAAGCTCTTCTCGGGTGTACTTGGATCACTGATTTTCGTCATAATTTGGAGGAGAATGCATGGCCAAAGTTAAAGGCCCAGGCAAGGTAGAGGCCCAAACAAATTCACAAGCTCAGTGCACCCGGACTCTTCTTCTTTACTGATGGCTTGGTTGTTGCGTACTCCTCGTTGGAATGATATTATGATCTCTATGACCCCTTCTTTGTAGCCAGTCATCAGACAATTTAAGCATCTCATCGACGGATGTTATGTGTTTCTTTCACTTCCTGACAGATTGAACTTCTTAAAATCCATCCTTTAGCAGACATAATAGTGTATGAAAGAGCTTTTGCTAAGTATTTTCTCATTAGAATGCTTGCGCTGAATTCGTATGGTCCTACATAGATGCAGAAGAGAGGTTGATGTTGTCTGTTCTCGCCTGAATTTTGAGTTACCCATGAAGATCTAGTATTTCTTAAAGAGACTTGAATCCTTACGGTTTTTGAGAGAAAGTTGTGTTCATTCTTGTCCGAATGGTTCCTATGCTGGTGCTGGTTAGCCACCTATTTTGATGGTTACCAAAGCGAAATGCATTGTTTTCTCAGTCATGTGCAAGGGCGACGGATGGCATTATGCAGTAACGAGTCATTGCTCCTTGCAGTTTACATAATGGCTGTTAGGTGCATTAATGCTTTCATATCATGGTGATGGAGGAAGCAAACTGAAGAAGAAGACGATCAATTTCACAATCCATGAACATACAGCACTTCCTCAGAAATAATACAACAAATAAGTACATGAAAACTGAAAGCAAGGAACACAGGGAAGGGAAGGAAAAGGAAAGGAAAATGAACAGACTCTTGACTCTCTTTTTTCTCTTTTTATCTCATCACTGGCGTGTTCTACCATCGGGACTCGAATTTATTTCAAATCACTGACCACATCTCTCACTGCCCTCTAACCAAATTCACCAAATAATAGCTCATAGGAGAACCCAAAAGTGAACCCCACCTCGGTGTTTCAAGCTGATCATTCTCGTGATGTCCCAAATGTTCCTCGTCACAAGTAGAATGTCCCAACAACACTCAATCCAATGAACACCATCATTCCAGGGACCATCAATTTCCCTTCACCAGATGTGTCCACCGGGACGTTGTCGGCTACCGGGCTCGTTGCCAAGGCTGGCTTCTTCTTTGGCTTTGCTGGGGCAGGTGCTGGCGCAGGTGGCTTCGGGCCAAATATGCTCATTGGAAGCAGAACCTTGTCGACCATATACACAGCCAACTGGCCGTCGTTATATACTGTTTGGTCCACTGTTGCATTGGTGACACCAGTCGATATGTTCACACTGCTACCGGATGTAGTCAAAGTCAGTGGGAACTCGAACTTCCCGCTCCCGCCTGCTTGTGTCCTCAGCGGATTGCTGACTGTTTGGAATTGGGGCACAGCCAAGTATGTTGGGACTACATGGAACTGCACGAGCTCAACCTGCTCCTCAGACGAGAGCTGGTTCAAAGTCCCAGACTTGAGGCTCGAGAAGGCATTGTCATTCGGGGCGAAGATGGTTAGGCCATTGTTCGAGTTGTTAAGTTGCGCATTGATCTGTTTGTCGACTGAGGTGGCCCTCATGAGCTTGAGCAGCACCGTAAATTGGCTTGCCTTCGCGAGGACCTTTGTGATGTCGGTTGGGCCTGCAGGAGCCGGGCCTAAGACAGGAGGAGCCGGGCCTAAGGCAGGCGTAGCAGGTGCAGCTGGGGCTACCGCAGGCGGAGCTGGGGCGGCCGCAGGCTGAGCCAAGGTGGTAGAGCATTGGAAGAGCAGGACCAGTAGGAGCAGAAACGACAGGCTCTTCATCATGTTTTTTGCTTTGCTCTTGGTAAGAGGGGGATTGTGAAGAGAGGACAGTGAAGAAGTGGTACTTGAAGAAGGCTTTTGGTTGTGTGAGGGAAGAGGAGGGAGAGAGTGGCAATTTATTTGAAATCTGGGAAAGAGAGTGGTGATCATCAAAGTGGGAGAAAATGAAATTAGGTGAGAGGTTCCAATTTTTAGTTAGGGGAATTCAGTAGTTAGCACCTCAATGATAAGAGTTGTGCGAAAAGCAAAAACATGGATGAAATAAATGGGGGGAGAGAGAGAGAGAGAGAGCAGCTGTGGGATCATTCACTGTGACAGCAACTAGTTTGCTTGAGAAAGCAGGAAAAATAGTAGAGGGAGATCAAATGGACATGGCACAAATCAGGCCATGCATGATTGCTTGGGTTTCACTTTGTATTTATTTCTGGTACAAAATCAATTTGCTTGCCAACAAACTTAGGAGGGAAGCTTTTGCAGCTTCCATCTCTTTTGCAAGAAAGATGAATCGAGATTCATGTTTGCTGCAGAAAATAGGGCCCAACACTCTCATCAACTTGATTAGGATTGAGTTGACTTCTGCATAGCAACTTCGGTTGTGCGAATTTCCCTCTCTTTTTTCCCGAGTACCTTGTTATTCATTATTGAAAGGTGAAATATAAAGTGGGGTAATGCATACTTGCAAGCATCAAACATCCAATGGTTTTAGATATTTGCATTTGTCAGCTGTGATTGAAAAGAAAGAAGAGGCATCTGTTACCAATCAAAAATTCGAGCTAAGGATTAAGACTAGCCAGTGCCATCCATCCGCTCTGTAATGCATCGCTGGATCCATATTAAAGAGGAAATAGACATTTCACCTCACCCGCATCAATCCTTGTTAGGTTTTCTAGATGACTAGTTACAAACAAGGTGATTGCCTCTGCGGAACATACATGAGAAATATCATCCACTTGAAAAACTGACATCTTCGCCACTTTAGTTCGAATGGACTAACTAAAATCTCAACCATATAGGATTTGTTATAATCTTCTCCTCAATGATTGAAATATAAGTTCTTTCCATGTTTGCAGCAGAAAGCACTCTTTTATGCTATTGAAAATGATCTTTCTTGCACAAACTGTTCGCTACACTCGAGCCCCCTTCATGTCGTGCTGTACATTAAACGAATGCATTAGAAGACTCGTTACAGCAGTCCGCTACAGTTGTCTCACTGCCGATGGCTTGTAGAAGACACCTTTTGCCACGGTGGCCCAACAGCTAATCTTCGACACCTATTGTCTGGTTAATTTGATATCACTCGTTACACACACCCACACACGGAGTGCGCGATAACATAAATGACAGTCATCAGTAAGATTCACAATCAATCATTCCAGCATGATCTGTCTATAACTATAACAACATTCCCCTTTCCATTTCTGATGGCTGGCAAACAGGCGATGGTTTAATCATATTTGATCATAACCTGCTTCCTAAGCCCAAAAAAAAAAAAAAAAAAAATACCAGAGCTTACAGCAGTGACTGCGTAAAACCAGTTTGTAGGAATCTGGATATCCATTCTTAAAAACTATATTGCCAATTTACAACTCTCCTCATTAGACTCTCCAGGTTTTCGTGAATAGATTCACATAGATTGATCCAAATATCTTTAGTATAACTCAAAACAGATATAACATAGGCCGAAAATCAGATTAACTACAAAGTACTTGTCCATGACAGATTAATTACAAAACACCTAACTCCCCAGAAGAAGCTACCCCACCATCCATGTTAGCGAGGCATGAGACTACTTGCTGAAAAAATCACCAGAAGTATAAGCATTTCTCTTCTCCAATGTAAAATGCGAAAAAATTCGCCCATACAGACATCATCTGCAGCTAAATGTAAGTGCCCATTTTTGCTGGCTCTATTCTGCTATAGCAGGAAAAGAACCAAATCACAGTATAAGATGCTCATACAAATTGACGCCCCTCAATCGACGAAAGTTACAGCTTCTTGACCTAAGATTAGTATCATATTCATGTCTCTTCTGGATTCCTCTCTGCCAATGCGTCTTCTGCTTTCATTTTCTCTGGAACAAAATCTAGCACACAACCAAATGTCATTGAATAGGTCATACGGTCAGTAAACATACAAACGATCAATACAAAAATTTCATGATTTAACCAGATGTATCAATATGGGTATGAAAACAAGTACCTGAAAGAAAGTCATATCTCTTCCACTTGCAAACAAGTGATGCTGAAGGGGGAAAAAAAAGACGCACAAGAAATAATCAGCATAACTAAGAAAGGTTAATGCCTAATCTCCATATGTCAAACAATCAAATTCAGCCCACAGCGACTTTCATCATTTAAGTGTCATAAGTACAGTAGTGCTCAAATATGCTAAATCACAGCAAAGATGATCGAAATAAAACTTCAGTAAGGCATCAAGTTCAGCCAAGAAAGTACACCAAAAGATAACTTCGCACAGTTATTCCACACTGGCATGTATTTTAAAGTTTTCCATGTTCAGGTTGGAAATCCCCATTCAATCTCTCCGCAAGCAAGGAAAATATACACAAATAAAAATCGCCATTCTAAGTTGGAAGAATTCCACAAGGACTGAACAGGAACAACTGTATCTCTAGAGGAGGGTAAACAAAATGCGGACGAGGCAATTCAGAGCTGCGGACAATTAAGCTACGACATTTTCCAGTTTCGACTAGAAAATCAGATGACACAGCTCCTTTTCCAGGGAAGAAATAGGTTTCATGAGCCAAATAATGAGTGAATAATTTACTCATAACACTTTCTCAAACCAAAGCCGAGAACCTCCCCACCCTCAATCCTCAAAAGTTTTTGCAAAGAAACTTCCAAGTGTAATTATTTCAGAAATCACTTCTAAAACAACAGAAAAGCATTATTGAAATTCAAAAAGCCAGAGACTCCACAACATTTTACAGCTTCACTAAGTAAACGAAGGAGGAATGGAAGATAACTCAATGTCGAACCTTGCGATGCGAAACTTGGTATTACAATAACAGCAAGCATTCAAAATTTTTTTTTTTTTTTTTTTTGCAGGAGCTGCAGGTCGAATGAAAACGAGAGAGAAACTTACACAGGTGGTTATACTTGAAAGATTTCCTACGATCGCGAGCAGCAGCTAAGGCATACGCGTCTTCACAAAGCTGCTCAATAAACTTTCCCTGCAACAATCCCAAAAGCTGGATGAGAATCAGAAGCAGGAAACATGATTCATCACTCACAAAACAGGTATGTATCCATCAAACCATCGATATACTCAAGCTAGGATTGGAGTGACTAGTGATTCCCAGGGTTTAGCAAGACTATGGAAAATGCTGCAACAACAGGACTGGGATTCCCAACAAAGGCAGAGCTCCCGCAAGCATACCGTGGCTTTGTTGATGACGAAATAAGCCTCGTGATTGATGCGCACGTCGGATTCCTCGCTCTTCGCGATCGTCCTGATCCTGTTCATCGGAAAGATGCAGAGCTTCGAATCGTCCCTGCTCTCGTCCCCGTCCTCTCGCTCCTGGCGCTTCCGCTTCTTCTGAACCGCCGCCGAGCCCGTGACGACTTCTTCTCGCACCTTCGCGCTCCGATCTCCCTTCGGCTCCCGCTCCCCTCCTCCTCCTCCTCCTCCTTGCGACTCGGCGCTCGAGGACGGCACGACCAGCGCCTCGGGTTCCCGCGCCGCGGCGGCGCCATTGCTCTTGCTCGATCCACGCCCCTCTCCGCTCGGCCCGCCTTCCTCCCGCTTCCGACGCCTCCGCTTCTTCGCGCCCGCCGGATCACCGCCGCGCTCGCGCGCCTTTGGGCTCCGGCTTCGCTTCGATTCGGGCTCCCGCGCTTGCGATTCGGTGCTGGAGGACGGGACGACTAGGACCTCGGTTCCGGGAGGAGGCGGCGCGACGCCGTTGCTCTTGCCGGCTTTAGGCGGCGGCGGCTTGTTCTTGTCGGCGCCGCTCTTCTTGCTCGGCGTCTTGGAGCTTCCCGCTCTCTCTCGCGATTTGGCCTCTGTCATCGTCCAACGTTGCATGAATTTGGCGCCGATTCCTTTTTTCGCAGAGCGATCGGATGATTCGGGGGAGATTAGGGCACAACTGTAATTTGGGGATTTTTAATTATGGGCCGTTTCGGCCCGCCTCACCGAGACCACTTTGGTTATGTGCCCTTTCGGCCCGCCTCGCCCAGGTGAGGCTTTTGAGACTACTTCTTGTCTGGCTCTCTGTGGCACTCTCGTTATTTGATCGGCACATGAAATCAATTTTTCATGGAGTTGATATCACGAAAAATTTCAAATTAATATACTTTTCACAAATATACCTCCAATTAATATATTTGTGATAAATTTACCCTCCATTAATCTTTCAAAAATTTTACTACCAAATTATTTAGTAAGGTGACATGTGGCGATTGAAGATTATATCAGATTAGGTTTTACCCTCAATTTGTCAACTTGTGATTTTCTTGATATTAATTCAATTTAATAGAAAATAACGGAGAATAAATTTATCACAAATGAATCAGTTTAGAGTTTTTTGTGGTCAAAAAATTAGCTTCTAATAAATTTGTTACATGTGTCCTAATTAAAGGATTTTTTTTTTTTTGTGTTAATCTTTTTAAATTTTTTTGCCAACTTCATCACAAAATGGCTAAAAACAAAACTGATCCAAGAGAAATTGCACTTGACAAAAGTATCTCCGCTCACGTTTGAGTAACAAATGCTGCAAAGGGTGTTTCCAAAGTAGGCAGAACTTCTACAACTTCGTTCAAGGCGCAAAGAACGTCCGCCTCTTTTTCTCTTTTGCAGTAGCAAGACTATTTCAACGAAACAGTTGTTACAGATGCAGATCCGGCGATCCTTGGTTGGCTACCTGCCGTCGGCATCCCTGCTCTCACGAAGGAAATTTCTTGGTGGTGCCGAGAGATGCTGCAATGTTGAGGTATCTAGAGCATCTTTGAACATTGCGCAACATTGATGCATAGGTTTGGTATTGTGCAGTCTAATGTGTCGGTCTTTCTGTTTCATTTGTCATGTGTATTGTCGATTCAAGCAAATGTATCTCTTGCTTGCTTGCCGTTTGTGAGCTTGAAACCAAACTCGCAAAAGGCAGCTCTCTTCCTCTGTAACAGTATCATCACGAGGTTGCATATTTAGTTATATGTCCTAAACATAGCTTTGATAAACCCCATGTTCAGTTTGATTAAGTTTTATGGACCTTCGCGACTATTAAGCAAAATTAAGAGGAAAAAACAATACATGGAGGGCATTATCCAACTTGCAGAACAGACCAATTGATAATGCTTCGTCTACTGTACGGACACATAAAGGCTCAGGTACTTTCTTCCTGAGAAATTGCTGATACCAAATGAAAATAAGATTTAGTGGAACACGACATCATGGGCCAATTTGTCCCTTATTTTGTACACACGTAAATCATTCAAGTACAAAGCAGAAGACTCCTCCAAAACAAGATGCAAACACAGATGTCTTCTTTGATTAAAATGAGAAAAAAGCACCGAACTTTCTTTTTGTTATCGGCATAATTAGTACTGAGCAACACCCGCAACACTAGCATGCCCAGTTGGCCCCTTGAACCTGCAAACTTTGCAGACAGGTGACAATAGAGATGTTGTTTGGTACTTGTCTTCGCCGCCCATCATCGGCATCGGAACACCGACCTTCACAGGGCTCACGTAGTTTGGCCTGTAAGTCTTGCCCAGAACTCCTTCAACCAGGTCCGACAGACTAGAGAACCGGAACTGTGTCTCCAAGTGAGCGAACGCATCGTCCTTCGGTATTTGATAGTTGTGCACCCGGTTCTCTTCTTCGCCAATCGGCCTTACCCTCACGTCCATTTCGAGCAATCCACTCACCGTCACCCTCACAGAGTTAGCATCATCGGTCCTTTCGACTATCACAGTCCTGTCCTCGCCTTCATGCCTCCACTCGGCCTCTCCGTCGGTGGGGACTTGGACCGCCTGGTCGTCCCAAATGACGTTGAGAGCATCTACATTGTCGTCCCAGTGCGAGACTCTCTTCGCTTGGAGGACAAGGGTGTGCTTGTCAAAAATGACCGCGAGGGCTTGGACCCACGTGAAGTCACGCGCCCGTCCCTTAGGGCGAGTCCCGATGAAGTGGGCATTGATGTGGAGGTTGTCATCAGAGACGAGCGCAAAGTTCCCTCCGGTTGCCCCGTGGAAGTAGAACATTACGCCGTCCCCGCCGACGAACCGAGGGTCGTAACAGAGAGAGCCATATCCCTGGCAGTTGGCTCTTCTATCTGCACGAGCAAGAAGAAGAGGTGAATATCAATAAGTGAGCCCGTTCCCCGATGGTTCAAACTTTTTGAGAAGAACGGTTGTGTCAAAATCGATGTCTGAGGATTCATTGATCATGTCTGCATAAATCTCGCCAAGACGAGAAAGACAACAATCGTGCTTGTGTGTTTCAAAGTAGCCATCAGAAAACAGATTAAAACGTAGGACTGTTGTATCAGGAGAGTATGAGAGAAGCTTGCTTACATTTGCAAGTGGCTTCACACTTGCTGCTGCTGCAGTCAATGAAGCAACCCTTTTGCTTCTTGTTCTTCTTGGGCTTCCTCTGCGGGCACTCGGAAGGGCAAGTGAGCTTCTTGAGGTGACACTTGCCGGACGCCAGACAAAAGGCTCGTTCATGGCCAGAAGACGTTTTATTGAGCATCACGTACTTTGTCGAATTGGGGTCAGGTTTTTGGGTCGCCCCTCGGACCGTGGATGCCCCCAGCAAGACCAGAACCACAAGGCTAGCCATCAAGATCAATGGCTTTCCTCCCTCCATCGTCTTCGAGATGCAATCGCAGCCCGAAGATGCTTCTCTCAATCTGTTTTCCTCTGTTGATTATCAGATGCTTACAGCAGAAATGATGGATATTCTTGGAGGGATTAGAATGTTGAGAGAGGCCTCTTTATATGGAAACGTGAAAATGCCTAACTTAAACAAGGCCTTGGAGTTCGGCTAATCCTTGTATTTCTTGCTTCCTAAACAAAATGTAAACTAAGAATCGTAGGCCATTCTTAACATATTTAATGAGTCTTATTATACATTTTGAAAGGGCTTAAAGCTTCTATTTGCTTGAATATGTAGGAGTTGACTATGTGCCAGTTGTAAAACTATTTGCAATACTTGAGCCTGCAGCAAGCTTATCGACCTGGCCAATATATGTTCCACTTAATTGGTGTAATTATGGTAATTATCATAAGATTTACTGTGAGCTCATTATCCACGTTCTCCGAAGCAAAACCCATACATTTTTAATCAAGGAGTTAGTTGCAAGCTGGCAAGTTATAACTCAGCTTAGGACTCTAGTATTCAAGAAAATCCAAGTTTTGAGTTCAATTTAACATTGTTCTCATGGCAATAATTCACTGAGAGGTAAACTTTTGCAATCCTCTAATCCTAGCAAGGATTACCGTAATTTACATTGATTCTTCTTGCTTAGGCTCATTCATAGTGAACTCCTCCATATATGAAATAACCCCTAAGGAACTCTCGTGACTAGCTATGATAGTTAGGACAAAGCATCAAGCTCGAGTTTTCAGACAAAAGTTTTCATCCTCGAGACCATGTATCTAAAACCCGCCCGGACTTACAGAATGTGACATGTCATGATGCTGAGGGTCGGGGTTCCATGTGGCTATTGAATTCGTGAAAGAGTAGCTCAACCTGATGTAGGAACCTAAACACTACTCAAGGTAAAGAGTTTTCCCTTTTCTAGGCCTAGCCACGTTTTCAGCTTGAAAGATGGCTTTCCCGGAGGAGATATGAACAAGATCCAGCTTATCGTATCCTTATAAAATAAGCGAAGAAGGAGAAAAGATAAGGGGGTTCGTGCTCTTCGGGAAACTTAAACTCCACTTATATATTCCTCAGCAGACCCTCCGTTTCGTTTCTGCTACGCACAGGCCATGTGGCTTGAACTTCGAGCCCCCTTAAATTTGCCTTGGATCCTCTAGTCTCACAAACTGATGATTCACGTAATTCTGAGCTGCTAAATCTGATGTTAATGGAAATCTCAAGTCGTTACCAAGGCACTTGCTTCGTTTTTTATACTTCACTTACGATGGATTCAACGGAAGGAATGCCTCGTGTGAACCAAGGTAAAGTCGAACGCATGCTTGTTGTGATCACACTTTGATTGCAATTGTTATCGTCACCGTACAAAATGGGACACTATGCCCATTTCAAAAGCTTCCGAGTTCTACTTTTATTCTTTGATTGCCGGAAAATAGTAAATGGTTTTTTATTTCTGCGGGAGGCAACTTCCGCCTAGCATTGACCAAGCAATCTTGGAAGAACCGACGGACCTTAATTGCTGGAGCAGAAAGCCATGTACATTAACGGGAAAAGGTCAAGTCCTGCTACTACAGAATTTAATAATGGTCATCAGGCTTAAATGAATTTCTGCCTACGGCAACAAACAACGAAAGCCTTGGCTATAATGTAAAATGTACGTGGAACAAACGCGTTTAAGGGGTTGCTTACATCGGCCGCAAAGGTTGCTCATTCCACAGGCCAAAAAGTGCCCCAACATTTTACCCAAGGGACAGACCTTAACTAGCCAAGTTGATCAACAGAACTACAATGGACGCCACTACAATAAAGCTTAAGTGCTTTAAAAAATAGAAACCCACACAGTTAACCCGCAGAATTAGTAAAGCTTCATCAACTTATTCTTTTACAACCGGGACATCAACGTAACCAAATTTTGAAGCAACGTTATATACACGTTCAGCACGCTGGAGGAAACATTAAAGCTGGACCGAAAAACTAAGACCTGAGGAGAGGTCGAGCATCATAAAGTCACCTATAAGTGAAACCAATTTGACTGTGGAAAGAATGTTCCCGGGTCAACGAGATGAAAGCGAAATACTATTGGAATATGGGAAGATCGTTCTTTGGCTGTTGGTCAAAAGTCAAGTCACCTCCTTCGACCGCCACGATACTGTTTGAGGCTCCTCCTTCGATTTCACTTGCCATTTTAAGGAAGTACGTATGCCTGCACAAGCACATTTAATCAAGGAGATGCAAGGAGAAAAGACATTCATGTAGATTAATAAGTTACCATCGTGAGTCTGCTGTTAACTCTGGATGGAAGGCAGTCCCAAGCAAGTTCCCTTGTCTGACAGCTACAATTACTTTCCTTTCAGATCCTTCGTTCTCCTAAATGTCACAGCAACAAAGAAAGGTTCAGAAGGAGATAAATTACAGGAATGATATATGGAACCCATCCTAGCAATATCCACTTTCCATGGGGGAGAGAGAGAGAGAGAGAGAGAGAGACCTTGGGCATCTTGATACCCCCAGTAACGGGAAAAATAAATTCTAAGGAATCAAAAGAATTGAAAACTAGGACCTATGTCCAACGGATCACCTACTAAGGATAAGTATTTCATTGAACAATGCAAAAATCTGGTGTATCAACCAATTGAAGAGCAAGATTCAGGCAATTAGTATTCAGACTAACTTCCATAAATGTATACTCCAAACAGGAAAAACAAGAACAAAAGAGCTCGCATAATTCATCTCCAAAAAAAAAACAATGATGGTGCAACAATAACTTCCACATCAAGAGGAACAAATAACATTAAATAAAGGTCATAGAAGAAAACTTCCACAATAATAACTAAATTGCTTGCAGGAAATGTATGACGAGCAATCCGCAGCAGTTGGCATCTCCACTTACTTTGGGAAAGAATATGTATTAAACAAGATAAAATCATATTCAATTCAATGCAACTTTTTAAAGGCCCCTTCGCCGTCACTTCCCTGAGCCTCAACATTGTTGAACCAGGATACAGCAAGCTCATAGTACAAGTTTATTAGCACTCAAGCTTCAACATTGTTGAACCAGGATACAGCAAGCTCATAGTACAAGTTTATTAGCACTCTGACGATCTTGTAATCTTTACTTGACGAGCTGCTTATCCTAGAAGCCAACAAGATGAAGCTGCCTTGTGCCTCCCTTATGCCCTTATGACAGGGCCTGGAGGGAGACAAGGATGCATGGCCAAAACTGAGTATGGCAACTCTGTAATTTGATCTAATGGCTACCAGATCATACCAAAGCAACTTTCTCTTGCATCAAGGTCACTCCTTCTAAACCTCAAGATGACAGTGAGCAAAAGAAAAGTACATGCTTGAGGTCGATATAATGCATAGTATCACAATGTTACTTCTAATCCAACTGAAATAAAGTGGGGGCAGTCATGTAGGTCAGCAGGCCCAAAGGCTGAAGTCAATTCACTGGAAACAGTAGCTAAGCATCCACAAGGAAAAACTGAAGACTAAACAGAATGTGCAATCTGATTGTTGTCCTCAGAAATGATGGTTAACATCTAATGCTTCATTTTAATTCAATGCCACAAAGTTATTATCGCTTTTAGCATTTGTGCCTTACTTGATCAATTTAATTGTTCTAGAGCATTAGAAATGTAAAAGTCAACCAAATTATTGATACAAAAAGTGAAAAAAACTACCATAACATAAAACTGAACCTTACTTGTTGTAACTCCTTATATAGGAGACCTTTTGACAGTGACTGCCATTGACAACTTTTGGGTAAAACTATTCCATATCATACCCACTTTCCTGTGTATGGCCTAAAAAGTGTTGAACTTAGTACTAATCTAGAAAGTCAGATAAAAGAATCAAAATCAGTATTACTCTTGCTCCTCAATGTGAAACTGAATTCACACTTAATGGGGTTCTCACTGCAAATTATCCAATCCACTTGCTGGAAAATTCACATGGCAACAAATTTCTGCCATTCGAACGAATAGAGCTGGTATGAGTAATGCAAGAGGACTGACAGGGAAATGACAACTCCAGTTGAATTAAACCCACATTTCTGTAATGGCAGCTACAAATTAAAATATGCAACTATAACACCACATCATTGCACTCAAAAGATGCAATATGGAGCAAACATACTCTTTATAGAAAAACCTAACAGATACTAATCATGTTTATGATTCAAAACCTTCAAAGAATTTGGAACCACTATCAAGTCAGGAGCATACCCATGCAAACCTAACCCTGAGGATTTGACATATTCGAAAAACTAAATCTCACTATAAAACTTGTTATATAAGAGCAAGACATAGCAAATTATACCCAACGAACTTTCTTGAACAAAACAAATATTGTATGCCATACCTCTTGAGCTTCATCCATCAGTTTGTCAGACGGAACTGGATAGTCAGCAAGCACTTCAACTTCTGGCCCTACTTCAAGTACAGCAGGAGCTCGAATAAAGACTCCACGGAATGTATCAGGACCTCCTTCCTTTGATGCGAGCTCCGGAACTGAAAGATCTGCTTCAAAGCTCTGAATCTATATATCAGGGGGGAAAGAAGAAGCAAGTCAATTCATAGTCATTGTGTATAAGCAACAACATGCTCACTCTTATGCATGTTCAGATTTTGTGATATCATGAAAAACACTGTGGCATGAAAGTAACATATACTGGACACAAAGAAAAAGTCGAGATTCAAGCTCACAATCTCGCATGTGATAGCAGAGAGTGCAGCAATTATTTTCACCAAAACAGCTACAATGTGTCAGAAATAAAGTAGAGCAATATATTCAGAATCATGAGGGTATGCAGACCTGACTGCCAAAAAAGTTCCTGTGGACAGTGCAATGTAGGCCTCCAATAAGATCTTGTCCTCCTGCTTTTTGTCCTGTGAAAAACAAGTATCTTTTGTCAACCATCTGAACTTCATCACCAGCATTCCTCACATTGCATACAGATAAAACAATGAATTTTGTAGCAGTGCAATCTTCAGGCCTACCATGAAGCTACAAGAGAAGACCCACCAGTTACTTTGTCAGCCAGGAATATCAGACCAGCGCATGTTCCCCAGACAGGATTTCCCATCTTAACAAACTCTCGAAGAGCCGGAAACTGCAGAATCGAAGGACTTAGTTACAAATGACCGAACTAACGGTACCTTGCTGATAGCATAACTGTGGAAAAGTAAAGTAACTCAGCAAAAGTCCATGAAATTGTACAGGGCACGCTGAAATGCTACCGAACATGCATGCAGCAAAGAAATCAGAGATAAGAATCATGGACTCTTCTTTCCTTGAAAGACCAAATGAACCGATACTCTTGTCAATTCTCAGAAAACATTTCAGGAAAAGAGAAGAATCATTGCATCCTACTCCACACAAAAAGTTACTTCAAGAGAACTGGTCGTTAATTTGCAAAAGGTGGAGCACTTAAGACTTTCTCCACCACCACTAAATTCAACGCAGCAACGACAGCTTACGACAAATGAACACGTCCACATGGGGCGAGTCCTTCCAGGTTGTGGAATTCTCAAAAAGCACTGTCCAAAAACAGACCGACCTCATCTCATCCTACTCCACCAAAAAAAAAAAAAAAAAAAAAAAAAAAAACACGACACTATAAGACAAGAATCGGTCGTGAACTCGCAAAGGCAACGTCACTACACTCACACCCCACATCCTAAACCGACAACAGGACGGGGGCGTCTCTCATTTCCCAATCCCAATTTCCCGCCACCGCGACGAACGGTTCATCGGAAACCAAGAAAGGACGCGCGAACGGGGCCAGCGAGCGAGAGCGAGAGCGAGAGCACGAACCAGGTTATGGAAGTCGGCGAGCTTGGCCATGGTGGTGCTCTCGCCGCCGGGGATGATCAGCGAGCTGACGCCCTGCAGTTGCTCCGGCTTCCTTATCTCCACTCCCTTCACCCCGAGCCTCCGCAGCGCTGGCGAACGAAAACGACAGACGGACGGAGGGACGGATTCCGTCCGGTTACGAGCTTATTATGCTAAAAAAAAAAAAAAAAAAAGGCGACGGCCGGCGGGGAATGAGGGCGGGGGGAGAAAAAACGTGCCTGCGATGTGTTCGTTGAAAGATCCCTGGAGAGCGAGGACGCCGACCGCCATCTTCCGCTTCGAAGGGGAGCGTCGGGCGGCGGCGGGGGGCGACGGTGGGAGGACGAGCGGCCCCGTGAATTGTGCGCCAATGAAAGAGGAGGTGCGTGCGAGCGAGCGAGCGAGCGAGAGAGAGAGACGTGGAGCGATTGAAATGTGGAGGCCCTTCGTTTCGTTTCGTTTCGAAAAGCCGCCCTTTTCTTTTTTGTGCGCTTCGCTCTCTCTGTGGGTATTGGCCTTAAATGGCAAAATCTATGTGGACTATATTTAGATTATAGGCGAGTCTATACTAGCCATGTTTATGTGCCTACATTATGCATTTTCTTGTGTGTCTATACATGCGTGCCATCAGCTAATTGAATCGCGTGCCCATTTTGCTGTTTACGCGTGCTACCGTGACATAGCATTGAAGCATGAGATTTTGTTTTCGAATTGGACAATACTACAAAAGAGCCCCTGAACTTTGATCATATATGCAATATCATCATTTTTGAACTTTAATTCATGCAATGCGATCCCTGAACTTTGGTCTAATATATGACGTCATCCCTAGACCTAAATTAGGTCACGTCATAAATGGTCCAATTCAAATTGATCAACTTAATTCGTTTGTTATCCATTTATTTCTCGATCCAATTCATACTCGACCATACTCATTTAAGCAAATCTAGGAAAGCTTGTTTCTTATGATTTTTTCAAAAATGATATTGTTAAAACGCTCTCATGCAATACATATCTAGTGAATAATTTTGATAATATTTTTTAAAAAATCAAGATTTCATTTGTATTTTCCAGGAATTAATTTTCTAGAAAAATAACAATATTTGCTAGTGTTTACTTGAAATTTGAAAATAAATTAAAAAATATTTCATGTTGTCCTTTTCATACTCTTTATTTTTCTTTTTTATAAATTGAATTTTTAATTATTTTTAATTTTCCCTTTTTTTCTTTTTTCTTGCGATGACAAATAATTACTAGCCATAAGTTAGCTCGAGCCTAGCCATAGGTTGGCGAGACTCAAGCTTGCTTGATTTTAGCTCAAGCTGAGCCAAGCCAACTTCAGGCGAGGCTTCACCTTGCCTGGTGGTCGTTGCCTGTCGATCGCTAGTCATTGCCATGGTTAACCACCAGCTAAGGAAGATGGGAGAGAGAATGTGTGAGAGTTTAGTGGGTTGGCAGTGGGATTTAAACTCAACACATTTAAGCCTAATTATATCTAGCCTTTAAATTTAAGATCATCTAAGGTAGGCTATTCTTGAAGTAATCCATATATGACCAATTTATGGATTTAAGACCCATTTTGACAGGTCTATAAGTCTCTGAACTTTTCATTTGTTTAATATGACCATGGAATTATTTTTTGAGAAAATTCCCTATAATGTTTTGAAGGTGACGACTAATCAAAAGCTACAAATGTATTTATTGGTTGAGTAAACTAGGTGAAAGACTCACAAGCTATTATGCATATGGTGTCCTAACATGATGGCATGAAAGACAATGAGTGTACTACTCTATCAATGGTGAACAATGCATTGAGCATAGAAATGTCTATAAATCGGAGGTACCTACGTAGAAGGTAAACAAGCCTAGAATAGGGGTTCTATAAAAGCTTGGAGGTAGCCATAATTGCCAATATACTTGGCAGAACCCAAAGATAGAAGCTCGAGTAAAGTTGGTAACTTTGACAATGTCGGAGGTATTCAAAATATGAAGTAAAGGACCGAGGAGAAGTAGATGGACCTTCATGGAGGTGAACTCGTGAATAATGGGACACTAGACAAGGTGGACAATTTATATTATTTTGGATCATCGAGATGCTGAGGAAGATCAACGAATGGAAGCTCATGAATTGAATGAAAGCGGGCTACTTGGACATATATTCATGGATCGTTGGTGGAAGTAGTTGCTTATATAATCCGCGAAGAACATATTCATAGTGTTTGTGTGATCCAGATAAGGAGACCTCGATATTTATTCGACTTAACTTGCAAGGTGAAAGATTTAATAGCTAGTCATCAAGGAAGATTCTAATCAATCATCAATCTTTTGGTGACAATGATAATTTCCTAATATAAACAATCCTATTCGTGGAAGCAACAATATTACTGGCAACTTTAATTGTATAAGTGACCAAATCTCCGGTGATTTGATTGCTTATCTTCGACGGTAAATTGATCCTCTTGAAAATTATGTAATAACTAATTTAGAAATTTAATACTATATAAGAAGACCAAACTACACCGGAGAAATCATAACTACGAAATTGAGAAAGCTTTATATAGTTCTCCTCTCGTGGAGTTGTTGAGCAAGTTTGTATTTATGGAGAGCGTTTATCATTGATTATAATCTCTTTTAAAGTGAATGAGTGTTATAATAGTGCTTTAAATTACGTAGTGTGATCTATCAACTTTAGGAATAAGCAACACAACCACACTTGCATCTACTTAAGGATTATTAGTGGAGTCCAGCCTTATTAGTTGCTATTAGAATGGGAGAGTGGAGATATTTAAATGGAATAATCATAAAGACTTACGTGCACCTTATTCCATCTTTGTATTAATTTCTATATATGTTTGATAGATGCAACGCACTTGGTATAACCAATTTGTTTTTGCATATATTAGATTGTTCTCATGCACATCGACTTGATTATGTTTATTTCGGAAAAATATATCATATAACCTATTCAACTACTTTAGGTGATATCATAAGTTATAATGAACTATTGGTAAATATTCAATACAGTCATTACGTTTTTGTCATTTTCATTAGTCTAAGAATTAAATCCAACATTTACCAATAATTTATATACTATATTAAACAAATTAAAAGTTTAAAAACAACATTACACTTTGAGCTAAATTTTATGGATCACTCCGTACAAATTAAAAATTTAAGGATGACATTTAAATCATTTGTGTCATTTTCCTATTTCAAATCTTTCCAAACCTTATATTTCCACGGTCAAATCTTAGGCTAGCTTAGACTTCCGGTAAAATTTAAGTATTAAAATCACGCAGCCATGCAACTTAATAAAATAGTCTTCAGTGATTTCACAAGAGCTGCAGGACCACCTATGATTTATCTCTCCTCTTTTCGGGGCATCCTACGATTAGCTCTCGTCCATTTCGAGCGGGTGCTAAAAACAGTTATTGCGTGTTCGAGAGGGCTGACGCTAAGCCCTCGTTGGTCCCCAAATGGTTCCACCTCGAACCCTTTAAAAAATTCGAGAGCGAGCAACAACGCGAAAGCATAATTAGGTGGAATCTTCGGAGCCTTTTTGCAAAGCCAATGTCGATCGAATGGACTGGGTACCTCCAAAACCCCAATAATCAAATCCGTCAGACGTCGTCTTCATGTGCCCGCACGGACACGATGCTCCATTGCTCCTACGTTAATAATTCTCTAACTTAATCCCACGAATCTTAGCATTATACGACAATTGGCCAGATCATTCGAATTGAATAGTCTACCGCGAACATGATTTTGTCGCGACCAGATGGCCCGATACTTTTCCAGGTGAGACCAATCACCTAACGCAATGGAACGTTAGCATGTACGCACGCAAATCCCTTGCGTAATGACCTAATTGTAAGTCAAGTCAGGCGAAACTTCGTAATTCTTTTGAGGTCAAGGTAAGAAAGGGTGTTGAGATGCTGAAGTTGCACGCCACCGCTGGAAAGAGATTGGGGGCGCAAAGTCAAAATCAATCGTGTTTTCTGACCCAAAAAGAGAATAAACGATGATTTAACTTCAGTGCCATGCGTAGAATTCGAAGGGCGGGAAAAGAAGGAAAGGTAATAATCAGGGGGCGAAAAGGAAATTTGGATTATGTGGGGGGCCACGATCGGAGGAAGCTTCTTGGTCGGACAAAACGCCAAGGGAGAGAGTACTCGCGCGGCTTTGCTCCGTGAGATCGTATTCAAGCTGGTCGGGACGTGCAAAAATTGTCTCCATGTAACGGTTACTTCGTGGCTAAGCTTTACCCCCACTGGCGCGAGACGCAGACTTTTTCCAACCCGGGCCATGTGATGTCACCATCTAACTGTCGCGTGCTGGGCTAGCTCATATTTTAGGTGTCAGTCAACAAAACATCAACACCAGTAGGTTGACAAATATTAATTTCGAGGAATTGCATTGGATGGGAATAAATCTTAAAATTCCATGTAATTTATATTTAATTATTTTCATGAACAATTAATATATTTTTCTTAATTTTTTAATCGGTATACATGATTAATTTTTAATTTTTTTTTTTTTTTGCGAATCAAATGGATCTTTAAATGTCCCATCAATCAAATGTCACAAAAGTAGGTATGGTCCACTCAATTGGAGCCCACTCGGGCCATATATAACCCCTACAAAATGGCAATTTTAGGGCGTTTTGTTTTTTTTGGTAAATTTAGGGCGCTTTTTTTTTCAAAGGCTAATATCCTAAAAACTACTAAATTGGTATACTTATAACGAATTTATCTTAAACTATTTTTTTTATTATAAAAAATTCAAAATTGGAACACATGTAACAAATTTACTTGATTGACTATAAAAATTCTAAATTAATATATTTATGACAAATTTACCTCAAATTAATTTATTGACCGACAAAAACCAGGCATAAGTAAATTTGTGACAAAAATAAACCCGTTAGTTGAATCGTATTAATACCACAAAAAAATCATAAAAATTTTAAATTGTGACAAGCGAAGCATAATATCTCAAATTGATATACCAATTAAGTCACGCGTGTCATTTAACTTAATAATTTGATAGTAAAATATAATGAAAATTAATATATGGTAAATTTGTCACAAATATACTAGTTTGGGGTAAATTTGTCAAAAGTATATTAATTTTTATTTTTATGATCAAAAAAATAATTTGAGATAGATTTATCCTAGATATATTAGTATGAGAATTTTCAAGATATTAACCACTTTTTTCAACTACTTGCGCGGGCAAATCGAAATCAACGTCTGTGATCATAACGAAGAAAAGCTCTGCCCATCGCTATTTATACATTCGTCCCTTGCGCCCCCTTTTCTTCTCCCCACTTCCCTCCTTCCCCGGACGCGCTTTCGGTTATCTTCCAATTTTGGCCCCCGGGATTTCCTAATTTCTTTCTCATCCCGCCCCCTCGCGAAGACCTTCCTTTTTCAACCCAATCGCGCAGGCAGGACCTTCGGACGACACCCCCTGTCTCGCGGCGAATCTCCCTCCCAATTCCCGTCGCTCCCTGCCGCCCCGGCTCGTATTTATTCATCGCGGTCTCGTGCTCGATTAGGGTTTCTGGATCTCCAGCCGATTCGCCTCCCGGAGGTGCCGCCGATTTCGCATCCCTTTCCGGAGGCCTCGCGCCTTCGTGCGCCGAATCGCCCGGTGCCGCCGTTGGGCTGTTCGTATCGCCGAGCGCGTCGTAATGCTCGTTTCCGGATAAGTTCCGGCGCCGGCGCATCGTCTCCTTCGGCAGATTATACGGAAAGGTGAGTTTTTTTTTTTTTTTTGATTTCCGGTTCGATTGCCCCGGAGGGTATTGTCTGAGAGTTCTATGCGGGCGTGTCGCTTTCGCATTTCCTGTTTGTGAATTTCGTCAACTGGGCAGGTTCTTTCTGCGTTATCTTGTGTTATTTTTAATTGCATTATTGTTGTTTTTCTTTTCTTGTCGGGAAGGGGTCAAGAAATTCCATTGCTTTTGCGAGGTGGTGGATTCAGCTCCCTCTCTTTCTCTCTCTCTCTCTCGACAAGGTCTTATAAACTGGAGCTGTCGCTATGTTGGTTCTCGGTAGGAACAGCTGCTGCAGCAACGTAATCAGCTGTTTCGTTCATTTGTCTGAATGGCATCCGTTGGAATAGCAGAGCTGCTTGGGGCTTGAAAGCCCTGTCCTCTCCTGTGTACGCCAGGTGTGTGTGTGTGTGTGTGAAAGTCGATTTTTTGTTCGCTTGTGGAAGCTCGACTGAGATTGTGGATGCACCTTGGGCGATTGATTTTGTGAATATTTCGCGAGGAAGCTTCAGAACTACAGTGTTAATTTTGTTCTGGAGTGAGGATTTCGCTACCGAGTGCACTTCGCGGCGACAATCAAGCCAAGAGTTTTGTTTTTGTGCGCGTCGTTATCGCTAGGCATCCCTTTCTTTTGGCTTAGGAGAGGATATCAAGGGTGTGCATTTTTTGCAGGTTTTTGGACTTTTTGTTTATCTTGAAGCTGAAAGTTGCAGTGTATAACTATAGTTTCCAAATTTCTCATGTTCAACAAAGGGTATCCTATTGCAAGATTCATGGGCTGCTGTAGTTGCTTTGGATTCTCCCGGAAGCCCAAAAGAACCTCGAGGCCCATTTCTGGATTGATTAATCATCCTTCTCAGGAGTGTCTGTTGGATGAAGACATGGAAGATGATCATGAGGATGATCGTTCATACAATGGTGAGGTCACGGATAGTGCTCATGAAGATGACGACAGTGAATTGCGGAGACGTGCCCAACGTTCGGAAGATATACTGAGGTTTAGAGAAGAAAATGGCATGATTTGCAGGCAATATCCTGTAAAAGAAACCAACAAAGTGTTCCGTACAGAGGTAAATATCGAGGAATTGTGAAACTCTTCCTTGGCCACATTCATGGGAGTATGCTGCAGTTGTTTCTTGAGAGATCATAAATGGATATCTTGCTGTCAGGGAAATTATTGTTGTGTGTGCTCTTAATTTGCGTGATCGTTTACCCGAAGTAGTTTTTCTATCCAAAGGTTGTCTTAAGAGTTGAGCATCTATCCGGCTCACTTGTTATGATGCCTTCGTATAAGCTGCTGATTATACGTATACGACACACTAGCCTGCACAGCTTCCTCGAGTGAATCGTGCACACTTTTAGTCTTACTTCAGTAGGGGTACCTGTGATATTGAGCAAAGCTATGTGAGTCTATCTGAATCGCTTGTTCTGAGTGTTTGTTAGTGATCTTGGTTGTGTAATTTATCATCTTTTTTCTACTCTAAAGCTTCACGCGTCTCTCTCTGATCATGCATTTATGATCGATTTTCTTATCAGGATGAAAATGGGAATAAGATGGTCAATGAATATGTTCGTGAGTATAAGATTGGCTCTGGTAGCTATGGCAAAGTGGTATGTGGTTGTATCATAATCTATCTTGTTACTTTCTTAAGGAAAATGAATTAGTTATTCTTTCATGTGCGACAGGTTCTCTACCGAAGTCAAGTCGATGGAAAGCATTATGCAATTAAGGTAAGTTATATACTTTCTGGCAGCTAATAAGTTTGCTAAAAACTCTAACTAAGAGATAAAAATTCTCTCTCTCTCCCCTCACCACCCAAAAAAAAAAAAAAAAAAAAAAAAACACGCACTCCCACAGTCTCTCATCCTTACTTTTGTTGCATGCATGATCTATATTTTTTGCGAGCATGATATAATGATGAGACAGCAGCTTAGAATTTTGGAGTAGTTAACTTAATGAATCCTTTATCTTTGTCTGATCCTCATTTCTTGAAAAAATGATAGATACTTCAAAGACGGTGCACTAGGTGGCTGTACATCTATTGGTGTGTCAGACCTTTGTTTAGATGAATCACATCTGATGCATCCCATCTCATACCATTTCTCTGGATTAATTTTATCTCATTGTCCTTTAGAAGCATGTATTTTTTCTGTATTTGCATAATGTAGGGGCTTGTTTTCAATAACTAGAAAAGTATAATCTGTATGAATTATAATCATTCGATTGCAGGCCTTTCATAAGTCACATTTGCTAAGGCTGCGCGTGGCACCTTCAGAAACTGCCATGACCGATGTTCTTCGAGAAGTACGTTTTTAGTCTGAATCACCTTTGTACGCTTATCTCAATTTGCTAGGAATTTGAATTCTCTGAGCAAATTGTGTTGATGATGACTGATAAAAACATGCATCATAAAACTTAACTCTTTAACTTCTTATGTCGCCCGATCCATGAATTCTATTTATGTGGTGCAGCCGTTTAATGTCATTCATATGCTATTTCTTGCTCAACTATGACATAATAAACACCTTAAGCAATATTTGTTCCTTGACATAATCTACTAGAGGATTAGAGCAACAACATTTTGCATGGAGTTGCACTTTCAGTTCATTTATGTTCCTCCTTTCTCTGTAGGTTTTGATCATGAAAATGTTGGAGCACCCTAATATAGTCAACCTCATAGAGGTGATTGATGACCCAGAAACAGATCACTTCTACATGGGTATGCTCATCAGATTACTTCCCATTGGTTTTTTCTGATGAATTTTCTGTGTGCTTGATTATGCATTAAATTTCTGTTAAAATTGTCTCAAGTATCGTAACATTGACAAATGGTTTGTTTTTTGTGTTAGTCCTTGAATATGTGGATGGCAAATGGGCTTATGAAGGATCTGGTCCCCAAGGGATTGGAGAAAATACTGCCAGAAAGTATCTGCGTGACATTGTATCTGGGCTGATGTATCTCCACTCTCATGTATGCTACTACTATCTGAGTTGAAATATATGTGTGCAGTACTTTATATTTTTTTCCTTCATGCTGTGATGATGATAATCTGTCAACACTAGAATAAGTGCATGTTCTTTTCTTTAATGCGAGGGAACCAGAATATAGTGCATGGAGATATCAAGCCTGATAATTTGTTGGTGACCAGTTCTGGCATTGTGAAGATAGGAGATTTCAGTGTTAGCCAGGTCTTTGAGGTAATGATGATTCTGCTCCCAAGGCTTTTGTAAATCGTCAATGACAGAGAAATTACCAAAAATGCTTTTGCTTGATAATTGAAGTCGTAAATTTGAACTTCATATTACAGTTTGTATTTTCTGGAGGAAAAGTCAAATCCGTGACTAGCATAAAAGATATACTTACTCTTTGACCCCCTGCGGGGAGAGTTGTTTAATGTTGATATTCTCCTATATCCGGCAATCTGTATAAGTATGCGAGAGAAAAGTTTATGCTAGCTCATTTTTTGTGGATCTAAACAGGATATTCTGATGCTACGTTTGGAACACTTGGAGGTTAGGAGAATAGATGGAAAAATTAAAATTTCCCTCCTTTCTTCCTCATGGAGATTTTAAAGTTTATTACATTTTCTACACCCCCATGTATTTTTTCTTTCCGTTCCCCTCCTTTCCAATCAAAGCGTAAATGTACCAAGTGTTTGGATTTAAATACAATAAATCCCGTGTTCACTTTTTTTTGTTAAATGATGGGATTTTGAATGTTTGTCACTGATATCTGCAGGATGATAATGATGAACTTCGGCGATCCCCTGGGACTCCTGTTTTCACAGCACCTGAGTGCTGTCTAGGTCCAGCCCCTTATCCTTTAGGGCAATGATAGAACAAAATCTTGACATGAAATGATTTTTAACTTTTCCTCTGTAATATGATTTTCTTCCTGGTAAATAGGTCTCACTTATCACGGGAAGGCTGCTGATACTTGGGCTGTGGGAGTCACTCTTTACTGTATGGTCTTGGGACATTATCCTTTCCTTGGAGAAACACTGCAAGACACATATGACAAGGTGCATATGCCTCAGTCAGCACTAACCCCTTCTTTCTCACCATTTCTTCCCATTAGTTGAGTTGAGTTTATGCTTTCTTGAAATTTGTTGTGGCAGATAGTTAATAACCCTTTGACATTCCCGGATGGTCTCAATCCACAACTTAAGAACTTGCTGGAGGGGCTTCTTTGCAAAGGTTAGTATTAGTATTGTTGGTGGGCTCCATCACATACCTTATCCCAACTGCAAGCTGTGCACAATGACTGTTTTTTCCCCTGTTTCTTTAAGTTGGATTGCTAAAATGCCAAGCTATTGTATGCAGATCCAGAACACAGGTTGACATTGGATGCTGTCGCAGCTCATGCCTGGGTTGTTGGAGAAGACGGACCAATCCCTCAGTATTTATGCTGGTGCAAGCGCAAAAGCTTGGAGGCGCAAGAACGTGATGGGAGCAAAAATGATACTGACATGAGGTTGACTAACTGAGTTTCGTTGACTTTTGAAATTACCGATCTGTATAGTAAAGCCCAAGAACTTCTCCTTTCCTTTTTCCTTTTTGGCTCATGAGCTGGCGAATCTGGAGACGGGAATCAGAGATGATGCTGGGAGGAATTATCCGTTGAAACAGGGATGAAAGACCTGTGCTCAGAGTGGAAATAGAGATGGATAGATATGTCTGGATGGCTCTAGAATGAAGATATGAGTTTTAGTAGGTTAAGGCTTTTGGGATTTTGGTTCATGATCTCTTGCCGAAAGATTAGCTTGTCTTGCCATTTTCATTGGGCTCATAGGTTTTGAAATTGAGAGAGATTGTACTGACATTAGTCAATTCCTTAACGATTTGCTTGATGCTTGATTTTCTACCGTCTTTGGTTATAGTATGATTGAGTAATTGTCTCACTGCACTTCTCACTGATATTCGTAACCAGTTGGATGGACGTGGTACCTTGTACTGTATTGCGAAGAGCAATCATAACAAATTTTCCGGCGTGAAACCAACCTTCATGCCTACATCCTCTCTGTGTGATGGGGCTGGAGATCTCATTGACAGGTGCAGAAAGCAACAAAGTGGCAAGTGGTCCTCTAATGGTTCTCCGAGTCATGCTCTGTATGGAGATGGTTTTGAGTTATACATCGTTCTTTAGAAAAAAAAAAAAAAAAACAAGAAGCACTCGCGTGCGCATAATCAAAAGTTCAGTATACACAGTAGAGAAGCCTCTCATTACCACGTCTTGTTCGAAAGAGTCATGCTTGCAAACACGGATGTTCTTATCATCACTTGCTCTATAATTGTTTAATCAAGAGAAGAAGAGTAATGGGTTAGGTGGGTCTGTCAGACATTTATCTTCATCTTTATGTGTCATCATCTTCAATGGGGACAAAAGTAAAACAAAGCCGGATTTGGTCCACTTTGGCCTTTCCATGTAGTCTAGCTATCATGAATAGCGCATATTGTCGAAAAAATACGCTGTAGGTGGGTTGGTTTCGAAGTGAAGTCAAGAACTAGCGAATCCCTCTTTATGCCATAGATAGAATGGATTTGGGCCGTCGGATCGGATGGATTTCATACCCTCCATTACGGTTAGCTCGACGTAGGAAAGTTTTCCACGTTGAAGGCTGGCAGGAGCCGGCAAACTTGAAAAGTAAGTTGTGTTGTTGGTGATGAAGATCAGATAGATGGCCAGTTGCAATTTTAGCTTCTTTTGGTGGGATGAATATCGACCTTTCAGGCCCGACCTATAGAGCCAAACGAGGGGGGATGAGTCGATGAGCACAGCAAAGCATTGAAGATTCAACCTACTTCGACTTACAATGATGAAGTTCTGCAGACGGGCAATGATCAAGACCGGAACCAACGAATGAGTTCAACTTCAAAGCACGTGTCGGTCGGCATGACCCCTTTCGCTCGCCGAAGTCAAAGCTCCACATCAAATTTGCCACGCGTCGCGATTATAAGGAAAATTTAACGAGGACATACCTTAAAAGATCATCTCAACAACACCCTTTCACCTCCTCATATAGAAATATACTCCGTATCTTTCGTTTCAAATGGGATCATAAGCTATCTTTCTCGCATTACATTACACTTATATTATCATTTTTCATCGAAAACAATTTGATGCCGAAATTATGATTTGATAGTCGCTACTCCTCATCCGCTTGTATTTCTTCTTCTTTGCTCGCTTTTGCGTTTTCATTTTTTCTCCATGGAAAAAAGTAAGAAGGCCTCGTTTGGTTTCTTCAGAGCCGTGGAATGCTAAAATTCAAGGTAGAGAGCTGGTGAAGAAGAGACGTGCCTTGGACAATTCAAACTTTGATAAAGTGAAGCCCTTGACGACAGAAGATGCGGCTCAAACCCACCCATGATTAGATCCCCAATATGCATGCGCTCTTGCAGACTTTATTCATCTTTCTATTTGTTTATTCTACCTTTTTTTTTTATTTATTTATTTCAAGGCGGCTGCTGACTAAAAAATTGCTCTAACCTCATCTCAATCTATATATGTATCAAATGCGTGTGAGCTTACTTCATTTGAACCGTCAGATCATGTAAATCTCGCGTGAAACGCATATTATTTAATAACCGAGATGAAGTAAATTACATGCTTTTAGTACAATTAAATTTCTTTTTCTTTTTGTTTTTTCAAATTTCCTTGCGGTCGTATCGTATGGACCGCAAGATAACTCATTCGGACAAGTGCTCCCGAAGCTGGACGCTGGTTCTTTCTCTATTCTTGCTTTGGTGATAACCTGCGCGTTCGTTTGGGATTTCCTTCTTTATGGTCACTACATCTTTAGCATTGTCGAAAGCTAACGTAAGATTCTTGAACGCATAGGACACTACCAAGAAATCATAACGATTTAACGACCTCCAACTTCCATCGCCCCAGCGCTTTTGCACCGTTTGTTGAGTCCGGCCAGTCACCCGTTCCTTATTTTCTCTTTAATTAAATACCAAGTAGTATCCAACTCATCTTCACGCACTTTGTCCGATACATCTCCTAGATAATCCGAAAAGACGCGACTAATCATCGTTTAGCGCAATGTTAAGTAGTTGTTTTATTTTCGTGTCTAGATCTGACCAAAATATCTTTCGAATAACGATGGACTACCAACTTAAGTACATACACTGGTACTGTTATTACATGCGATTGTTCCCATGGTTAATCACAATTCAAAAGAAAATTGTACTAGTGTTCTTTCCCTAAAGTTTCACGGTAATTCCACAAAAAGCTCTCAAACTTTAGATCAAATCCCAAGTTTGTCCCGGTCCTTTTTTTGGTCTAAAGAAGTCCACAACTTCCGCTCTAGTCCAAATCTATCCATGCGTCCATAAATTAGTGCTAATTTCTTCAATATTATCAAATTTATTAGGAGGTTCTTGTTGTTCCGTATAAAGACGAGAGTGGGGGTGAATACATAAGTATCTATAATGAACGTCTAATTGACCCTAATGTTAATAATTTTAAAGAAATTAGTGGTGAATTTTTTATGCATGGAAGTTAAGAAATTTTTTTTTAAAAGAAAAGTTTGGGTTAGAATTGAGATCGGACTTAAAATAATTGAGGATTTTTTTTAGAGAATTAGCCCGTGAAGTTTTGATGAAGATAGTCAATTCTTTTTGTTCCATAAAATTGACTTGGAAAATTCAAATGAATCTAATGTGGTTTTTCGCCTACTTACATTCCATGGAAACGTGTCACGAATGCCTTGTCACAAGGGCAAAAGAACAAAAGCAATCATCTCACCAAATTGACTCAAAATGAAAAGGGAAAATGTCACAAATGGTCCTTGAACTATTGATAAATATCCGATTTAGTCCCGAACTTTCAATTTGCTCAATTTGGTCCCCGAACTATTGATAAATGTCCGATCTAGTCCCCGAACTTTCGATCGGCTCAATTTGGTCCCCGAACTATTGATAAATTGTCCGATTTAGTCCTTCGTTCTTGTTTTTTCTTTTTTTTTTTTTGTGCTTTTTCTCTCATGAAGGACTATATCGGACCATTTATCAATAGTTCGGGACTAAATGAGCCGATCGAAAGTTCAGGGACTAAACTGGACATTTATCAATAGTTCAAGGACCAAATTGAGCAAATTGAAAGTTCAGGGACTAAATCAGACATTCATCAATAGTTCAAGGACCATTTGTGACATTTTCCCAAATGAAAAAGCCGGGGGCTAAAACAGAATTAAGAATGAAGTGAGGGGGCGAAAATAGAAGCACCGCGAACATCTTTTGTTATTTAACGCGATTCTCTCTCTTTCTGCCCTCCCCCCTCTCTCTCTCTCTCTCTCTCTCTCTCTCTCTCTCAAGCTGTGCCAGCTCAGTTTCTATGTGCTAAAGTAGCTCCCATCTTATTCTCTCTCTCTCCGGCGCCGGAATCCGGCGACATGCCCGGCGGCGACGACCGCACCGCGAATGCCGAGCGCTGAGATCGAGGGCCGCGATTCCAAATTCCCCGGTACGCACGCGCTCGCCCGCCTTCTTCTCCGCCTTTCGGAGGCTCGCTCTGATCTTTTATGGCGCGCCCACCCCCCCCCACGCGAGCGGTAAAATCGCATGCGGATCCGAGCCCGGTTGTCGCAAATTGATTCGCTCCGAATCCGGATTGATTCGCGCAACATTTCATTCGATGTTCAATTTTTTCGTGTCTTTTTGATTCCCGTTCGTTCGTAGCGGGAAGCGGAAGCCGGATGATGTTGTGGCGCGGGGCGCTCATGTCGAGTTTCTTGCTGATTTTTTCAGATTCGTAAACCCGGTTCGATTGCTTGTATGGAGGAGACGCGCGCGATGCTATTGGTGACGGGGAGGCTCTGCTCGATCGTTCGTGGGAATTATGAGCTTTTGCCCAAATTAGAAGCTTTGGTTCGTTAGAAGCGTTTTGAATTCGGGCATGATCTGAAGAAGGCGGTCTCGGGCTCGTCGTTCCCAGTTGGATGAATTGATCTGAAGAATGAAAAGGAGATGGAAGTTGATTGCGTGCAAAGGCCAAGATTTATTTCCTGGATATGGCGTCATGGAACTTTACTTTAGCGTTTTCTAGAAATCTTTCTGCGTGGGAAATTTCGGGCATTTTGCGTGGAGGGTCGGTATACTATAGACAGATACGGTGAAAAAGGATTGTTCAGACATGGAGGAGGTACAGGAAGAAGTGGATAATGTTTTTAGCTTAAGTTTGATGGGAGAAGTGGATGATGGTCATTCACCATCCAGGCTGAGACCAAGTGATTCACTCCTTCCGGGTCTTATAGATGATGTTGCTTTGAACTGTCTTGCTTGGGTTTGTCGATCAGATTATGCTTCGTTATCGTGTACCAACACGAAATTTAAAAAATTAATCAAGAGTGGGCTTTTGTATGAGCTGAGGAGGCGGATGGGTATCGTTGAACATTGGGTGTATTTTGTTTGTGATCCGAGAGGGTGGGAGGCGTTTGACCCTGTTAGAAAGAAGTGGATGTCCTTGCCTAAGATACCTTGTGATGAATGTTTCAACCATGCAGATAAGGAATCGTTGGCTGTCGGCACTGAATTGTTGGTTTTTGGCCGTGAGCTGTTGGATTTTGCCATTTGGAAGTATAACTTGGTTCATCTAAGTTGGGTAAAGTGCGAGGGGATGGAATACAGACGCTGCTTGTTTGCCTCTGGTTGCCTTGGCTCTATTGCCATCGTGGCAGGTGGAAGTGATAAGAAGGGGAATATACTGAAATCGGCTGAGTTGTATGATTCTTCCACCGGTAAATGGGAGTTGTTACCTAGTATGCACACACCACGTAGATTGTGTTCTGGTTTTTTTATGGACGGCAAATTCTACGTGATTGGTGGGATGTCGAGCCCTACTGATTCATTAACATGTGGAGAAGAGTATGACCTAGAGACAAAGAAGTGGAGGAAAATAGAGGGAATGTACCCAAATGTCAATAAGGCTGCTCAGGCACCTCCACTTGTGGCTGTTGTGGATAATGAGCTCTACTCTGTAGAGCCCTTGACCAACATGGTGAAGAAGTACAACAAAGTGAAGAACACCTGGGATGTGCTAGGGAGGCTTCCGGTCAAGGCTGATTCTTCGAATGGTTGGGGCCTTGCTTTCAAGGCTTGTGGCAAAGAACTTTTGGTTGTCGGAGGGCAGAGAGGTCCAGAAGGTGAAGCTATTGTGCTGAACTCTTGGAATCCAAAATCGGGGGTCAAGAATGGCACTTTGGATTGGAAGGTGCTTGGTGTCAAGGAGAATGTTGGGGTGTTTGTATACAATTGCGCTGTGATGGGTTGCTGACTGGTAAATCAGAATTGACTTGAAGAAGGTACAGTACCTGCTATCTGACCTGGCCGTTAGGATGCTATCTTGCACATTTGTTTCAGCAACCAGACTAAGTCTTTACAATAGGATTTGAACCTTGAACTTGGTTTTCTTTCTCAATGTTTGTATTTGGTTATGTTTATCCCTCCCCTTATTGATGTTTATTGCATAAGAGGAATAGAGAAATCATTTCAACCTTGTCTCATCTCTTCGTCTGATGCACAGGGAGGTCATCTCTGCAAATGAAGTGAAAAGTTTTAGTGTGTACAATAATGACATTCATCTTTTGATTCTTAATTTGGCTTCTTTTCTGTTATCTTTTTCATTGAATCCGTTTTCAAGGAAAATTTGGATTTTGTTCCTTGGATTTGAATTTCCATGTTCCAATTTAAACATCATTCTAGTTGTGGTCTCGTGTAAAGAAAATGCTTAGCAATTTGCTTCAGAAATCTTTGCTCAAAGTATGGTGTTGAAAAGATGGCATGGTTGAATTAGATATGTCATCATTGTCATGCAAAAGCACTCTGATTTCCACAGAAATCAATACGGGTTATAGACCATGACATAATGAAGTTGGCATCATTTCAAAACAAGATGCCAGATGCACTGTTGTGAGCATTTGGAATTGTCAGTGCGCTTGGGCAGTGAGGATGTTTCTTGCTTGATCATGGTGTAAGCTGTTCTGCACTTTTACAATGAAAAGGTTTTGCATAGTGGGAGAAAATTGACATACTTGCTTTGCACGTCGTAGCTTTTAGTTTCTTTAGTATATTTCAAATGCACGGTTAATTGTCTTCCTCCACTGCTCATCTCACATAGTTTTCTCTGATTTACTAGGCTTTTTTGCCAGATCTTCTGTTCCTCCTTGGGTCAAGCATTTGCACTATATAAGATTTGTCAAGTTAAATTTCGTTTTCATCACACTGTCTGTCTGGACTATTGCAGCAGTTCAGTTTCATCTGATTAGTTTTTTTTGGCAATCTTAGATGAGTTTCTTCCAGCTTGTCTAGGGTCTTGAAAAATTTGCTGAGTTAGAGCGACTTATAGTCGCAAAGGGTTCGATTTATTGCTGCCAGAACGAATGTTTCGCATGGTTATCAAAAGTAAAAAGAAGCCGTCCCCGTGCACAAGGCCCCCCACACAGCCGGGTCCGGGGAGGGAATATTCGGCATTGTTATGATAAATAATCATCCGACTTGTTTCTTCCCTGTCTGTATATTCAACATGAATGACACGAGGGAAGAAAAACCAGGCTTGGTTCATAACATTCGACGCCATTTTGACAGGTCTGGTTTCCAGTCTGCGCTTTCATATTAGGAATTACTTCGCCCTTTTACCACATCCTTAGCAACTATATGGTTCTGCTTGTTTCTTTTCTGGTACTATTGATGACCAAAGTACACTGGTCTGTGTTGGGTACGGACTAAAAGGAGGAGGATGGAAGTACATTTGCCATTCGTGCAAGCAGCAACGGGACTCGTCAGTGGGCCAAGACCCTAGGCCCTTTCATTATATGAGCAGAACTTGGTTCATGGTATTTGTTGTTCCCCAACGTTTGAGGTGATGGAGGACCCAATGTGGGGGTGGGGTGGGGTGGGGCGGGGCGGGCAAGCTGGTCCTTAACCTCTTGTCTCGATTTTCTCTCCCAATTCTCCGTAGTTGTCGCAAAATCCTTCGTAAGAAGGGATCATCCAGAGCAGAGGAGTAAGTCTGGACTGAGCAGCCACGGCAATACCTTAACCCGAACCCGAACCAGAGGAAAAAAAAGAGAAAAGATTATGGAATTATTCAAGGTATGATTAGACATATTAAGGGTGCGTTTGTTTGAGGGAAAGTATTTTCCCAAAATTAATTTTCTCAACTTTCATCAAAATTATCTAGTCAACCAAAGATACTTTTCGTTATAAAATTAGAAAAGTGAATTACTAAATCTAAAGATTTTGAGGAATTGCTCATATTTATTTTTTAATATTTTATGCTTTTTTTTTTTCTTTTTCTTTCTCCCCACCAATTGCTAGGTCTCAGTGATAACTAGTGACCGCCAAAGGCACAAGATGATGAGGATCAAGCTCGAGCCTAGCTTGTGGGTTGATACTGGCTGTCATTGAGGCTTGCTAGTGACCGCCAAAGGCACAAGATGATGAGGATCAAGCTCGAGCCTAGCTTGTGGGTTGATACTGGCTGTCATTGAGGCTTGCAAGCCAACAAAGGAAGAAGGAAAAAGAAAAAGGAAAAAAATTATTTAAAATTTTGTTTTTTTCCCTTAAATAAAGTCAGGAGATTGAAATTATATTCCAAATGAGATACAAACAGTCGAAAATGTTTTTAGTCACGTATCACTAAATAAAGGAGAATTATCGATTTTTATCCTAAGGCTGAGCTCCAGCTCCGACTTGACGAGGCATTCCCATGCTCAAGCTTAGTTCTAACCTAACCCAACCAAAACATGGATCTTTGGTGGAGTTGAAGCTGGACTATACGGGTTACTAGAACTACAACAGTCGACGTCGAGGTGGGTCGTAGTTGATTGGGTTAGGTATTGTATATGATATTCAAATTTTGACTACTCCTCCAGCCATAGAATCGAATCGAGCTCAATGACTAGACGGCACGATTGACTAGCTATTGCGAGCTTGACCACAAGTCGACCGCCTGTAGAGGCAAAAGCGGTGGACGATGGAGTCAGAATAGGATGATGATCTTCTTTTGATTTTTTGCTTTGATGAGTTTGTGCGTGCCTACCTTTGCTTTTTGGATCAGGCTGAAGAACAAAGAGAAGCCTCAAAGTTCATTTTCCCCCTTTCTTTCTCTTCTTTTCTTCTGGGTTTTTTCAGCTTTTTTTTTATCCTCCTTGTCCAACATAAATCCTTTTCATCCACCGGCTTTCTCTTCTTTTCAATTCGCAGCCCGACTCTTGCAGGCGATGGACCCTCCTGGACCCAATGGCGAAGTCATGGTCCATTTTGCCATGTCCCAAGAATAGTACTTAGATTCTGTTTTCTTTTTCACCCAGAATTTTCAAAAGAAGGGAAAAAGAAAAGATACTTTGTATGGAGATAGAGCTTTCCATGAGCACTTTCTCGGGCTTATATAGCTTTGCCCTTTTCGTTTTGCTCGAAAAAAGGTTCGTTGTCTGATTGTTGAGCTTAAGACCTATCAAATCAAATGAATGAGTTGAGTTGAGTTGAAAGTGATCTAACCCAAATTAACCAATTTAGTCCGTTTTGATAAATTTCTATGCAATACAAATTTAGTAACTCATACCAAACTTAACATACATTCGACTCTATTTATATAACTAAAACACTTTTATATTTAACTCAATTTAGAAAGCTCGAACATAAACTAAAGTAAAAGAATGGAGTAAGCGAGCGAGAGGAAAAGAGAGACGTGGAGATGAGTTGCATCTAAATAAATCATAAACCTATCTAACGTCTTTATTAAATCTATTTATGACCCATTTACTGAATATAACTTACTCATATAACAACCCTATGAGTTAAGAACTAGGTTTATGATCCTTTTAATAGGTCTAGTTGAACTATCAGCCCGATTAAATTCCACTGATTATGTATTCATCTTATTGAGCAAACCAATTTCCTCCCAAGTTCTTTCTAATGGAGACATAATCAACAAAATCATTCGGTACTCTTTCAGTTTGCATATCTCCGATATGTATTTTGGTTGTGTGTAAGTGACAAAATCATTTGCACTAACTACCAGAAGCAGCCTCTTTTCTTTAGGTAGGCATTGGCAGGCAAAGGGACCTAACTTTTGGCATTTTGTTTGAACATTTGTGTGAAAACAGATGGTTTCCCTGTTTCAAATGAACCTAAACCCTAACTTTGTGCCTAATAGTAGGTCGTACTTACATTATCCATCGAAAGTCGAGACCCCAGGTGACTTTGCAAAATTTGATGAACTTAGCTTATCTTAGATCCTTATCTTCGTAAAATCAAAAAGAAGTTTGATTTCAAAGTTTGGTTCCATAAGTCCTTCTATACAGGTGGCGTGCCATTTTCTATACAGGACAAGTAGAGTCATCCGGGGATTAGAATAATCTGAACTTAATCACCCTTCCTTTTCTTTTTTTTCCCAATGATTGGACAATCCAAAAGGAGAATTATATTCCCACCATTCACTTAAATAACTCCAAAAATATATGGACCATCAAATTCATTTGTTCACGAATCCATTCTGCTGTTTTCCAGCCGCATAATAAAAACAATAATAACAATAAAATACAGAAAGAATGTTTGTTCACTAATAATTGATTTGTTCCGGTAAGATGTTTCCTGTGGGCTCGAATAATTTTTAGATTGAGTAAAAATATTTTGCACCTTGAAGGCATATTTAGAAGAAGCTTTTCAAGATACGTGCTGACTTTTGGCTAAATCGCAGAAAATAATGTTAGAATATGAAGGAACTCGAATAGTTCATATAGAAATCGTAAAATTCATATCTGTATAGGTGCTTTTTGAAAGCTGTCGGGCGTTCTGAAATCCCAAAGATTAAAAAGAAATAAATTTAAATGGACTCTAAAGTTGTGCAATGTAAATCAACTAACTAAACAGATGAAAGGTGGGGGAAAAAAAAAGAACTTCAAGATCCGAATTGTTCCTCTTCTGCCCTCCTCTCGCACCTGGTAACTCGTCAATTGGGTGATGATGGTGCACGATGCAAACCGGTACTTTTTTTATTTCGGTGCATGATGTGATATCGGTCCATCGGTGAATCGGTGAATCATCATCCATTCATTGCCTGCAGCATGCTGGCGCACAGCAACTTTGCCAACCCTTGGCCTTTTCCTTGACCGAATGATAACGTGGGCGAGCGAGCAAGGCTCGCTACGGTCGAGAGATGGCACGCAAGCATGCGGTTAACGTCCAAAATCAAAATCTAAGATGCATCGTCCGCTGTTCTGTGTTCGGGGGAACAGTGATTTGGTCACCCGCAGAGCACACATCTCAAGCAGAGCACTAAACAAGTGATGCTCTGTTGTTCATTTATCGACGACATGATGAACCAATTATCACACGCAAAAGGTGGCGAGAAGTCGTCGCGCACTGGACGGAATTTAAGTGGGAGTGCTTGTGTGTCGTGCGTGCCCGCGCGTACGTTTTGGGAGGGCCCTCCATGATAATGAAAATCTTCGCACCACCATTAAATGAAGTTAACGCTAACGCTTCATCTCCCCCAGGATCCCATTTATCTCCAACACTCAATTCTTCCTTCTATTTTAAACTTCCTTACACACACCCTCCTCCTCCTCCTCCTCCTCCTTCTTCTCTCTCTCTCTCCCTCTCCCTCTTTTCTTCCTTTTCCAAGTTGAAAGCGTTCTGGTGTGATTTTTCGTATGGTCTCGTGCCGATTTCTGCGTTCTGTTCTGAAGGTTACTCTGTTTGTTGAATCTTCTGTATACCCTTTCGGGTTTTTTTTTAAGTAAAAATGGAAACTGAAGACAAGGTCTCAGAGAAGGTGCGGGGAGACGTTATTACTGGCGACGCAACTGTAGTCATTCCCATTCGTAAGGTAGTTCTGTGGCATCTATGTTTCTTTCTTTCTTTCTTTCCTTTTTTTATTTGAGTTCTTTTAATGCACTGTGATTTAGTTTTGGTGAGAGATGTTTTCTGGAGCTCAAGGACTTTGAATTGAGTGAAATAAAAACTCCAATGGCAGTGCATGTTTTCAGGGACTATTAATCTGCACCCCGAAGTTGCAGCAGTTTAACTCGTACTGCTCTTTGCTTTGCTATCTTTGTAGTTAGTACTTTAGCAGTTCTTTGTCTAGTTGATTATTTCTTTATATTTTCTTCGAGATAGTTGATCCGATATGTTTCTTGAGTACTGACGTTCAGCTTGCCTGCATTTCTGGCACCTGGCTAGTGCACTCGGCATCTGAATGAGGTTCATCATCTCGATCCGTTGCTTTCTGGTTAGGCCAATGATTTGTCGTAAATTCTGCCATAATAACTTGGATTTTGTTTGTATCCTGTATCACAAAAAGGGATTGAGTAGCTCCACTGCATGAATAAGGCTTGGCAGATTAAATTTGAAAGCGTATATGAAGTATGGTTTCTGATCAGCGGTCAATCCTTGTTTCTTATTTCTAGGTCGAAGATTTGATGGGAACGGCGCAAGAAGCTCCACAGGCTCATCATTGGAAAAAACAGAATCTCTTCCTAGACATACCTTCGAGGAAGATGGGAACGTGGACTCAAGACAATGTCATCATCAAAATGCCGCCGACGCCGGGCGCCACCCCTAAGAGAGTGAATTTTCTCTTGACGCCTAGCTCAAATGAAGCGAGAAATAATACTGCATCTCCAGGTCCCTCTTCTTCTAGGGGCAAATCATCCATGAAAAACTTACTACCTAAGATGAGCTTCATACACCGAAATTCAGCAGCAGACTCTGAGAAAGCCACCAATCCAGATCCAGATGCTTCGATCACAGGACTAAGAGAAAAGCCTTCCATAGCTAGGTCGCTGTCATTTACAAAGCTATTCACTCCTAGATCGAGGAGAGCATCTTCGCTACCAGCAACTCCAATTGGGAACTCCAGTAAAGAATCCTCGCACAGCGAAAGAGTGTGTAGTACTCCACAGCCCACTGTAAGACATTTACAATACCGTCTTGTGAGCGTCTAGTACCACCAATTTTAATGGAATTATCTTGAATTTATTTTTTTTAACGAACTTATGACACCTAACTAGACAGTCGGTGTTGTGGGAAGGGAATATGAAATCACTTTTTGAGGGTTCTCAATTTGCAGTTCTTTGTTGATAACTTTTCTGTGGATTTTGCAGTCAACAGGACTTCAAAGAACAATTCCGCGGTCACGTTCAGTTCCTGTCAATGACAAAGAAGATAGCATTAGGAGAATGGACTCCTTCTTCCGCGTAATACCTTCCACACCCTGTCGAAAGGAAGGAGATGTGATGCCTAACATATCTCAGACAGCTGATCACGGTATATTCTCACTGATTAGCTAACGGATGAATTCTATTGCTTCCTTCTTTGAGCTCTTTTACTAAATTTCTTGTGCACGCCATTTTTTGAAGAAATTTCTGCTTTGAGATATTTTCAAATCGCTGCTAGATGTGTAGCTGCAATCATGTTTTACTAGTTTAGCCCTTAGAGGAGCTCCCTGACTATTTTAATCCATGAACTATTCGCCTTTTTTCAATGTCTTCGACTTGTCCAATATCTCACAGCTCTTTCTGTCTCTCTCCATCAGAGGGACAATAGCTTTGCGGTATTCACAGGCGCACTTCTTTGCCTGCTCTTGTAGCTCAAGTTTGTCTAAACATACATGCTTGGTGTTCTGGTAATATTCCCATACTTAACCTTTCAATTGAAAAGCAGATGATGCTGATGGTGAAGACATACCCGCAGAAGAGGCGGTCTGTAGAATTTGTCTGGTTGCTTTGTCTGAGGGCGGGGAAACTCTCAAGATGGAATGCAGCTGCAAAGGCGAATTGGCTCTGGCCCATAAAGAATGCGCTGTGAAGTGGTTTAGCGTCAAAGGTAACAGGACTTGCGATGTGTGCAAACAAGAGGTTCAGAATCTGCCTGTGACTCTTTTGAGAATACAAAGCATCCACAATGGAACCGTGGGAGGCACTCGATTTGAGATGGAAGATCTTGGTCGATACAGGTAAGTGAATGGCGACTTTTATTTACACGTCCGTTTTGTATCTTTTAAATTTGTGTTTCGTCTCGATCCATCGTCAGATGTTCAACATTTTTCTGGGTTCTGATAAAGGTTTACCAGCACTAAAAAGTTCACATGTAGTGAACATGCCATCTACTCTGCCATATCAAAGTATTTTCTATAAAAGTTGACAGAAAAGAGTGCTATTAATAGATGATTGATGAGGGGCAACTTCCTGAACTTAATACTTCGAAACTTTACAGGCTGTGGCAGGAAGTGCCAGTCCTCGTCGTTGTGAGCACGCTGGCCTACTTTTGTTTTCTCGAGCAGCTTTTGGTGAGACATAAGCGATCTAAATCTTTGGAAATGGAAGTGACTCAAATATGTTGTTATGTCATCCTCTCTGTTTCTGAGCGACATGTCTCCGACGTGCAGGTTGAGAAGATGGGTACAGGCGCAATTGCCATATCTCTTCCATTTTCTTGTGTTTTAGGTCTCCTAGCATCCATTACTTCATCAACCATGGGTAGGTCGCGAAAGATGCTTGACAAACATAACTAGGACGGTTATATGGCAAAAGAAAAACATTGATTTATCAAAATGGGGTGTATTTTTTGTTGATCGGAACAACGTTTTCTAACTTGACCTATTTGATGTGTCCGTGTAGTGAAGAGCAGATATGTCTGGGTTTATGCATCTTTCCAGTTTGGCTTGGTGGTTCTCTTCGCTCATCTATTTTACTCGTTGGTAAGAATGCAGGGCCCGTGTCAAAATCAGTCAGTTTTCAAACAGCTTCTTTTCCGTTTTCGATGGGCGAGCTTGCTCAAAACTTTGTGATGCATGTCATAGGTTCATCTGCAAGCCATCCTATCGGTTCTCTTCGCATCTTTTGCCGGATTCGGTGTCGCAATGAGCGGGAGTTCGATCCTCGTCGAGTTCTTCAGATGGAAGAGAAGACGGCATGCCCGTTTGGTACAATCTCGCCGTGCTCAGGTGGCCATACGTCCCAGCCAGGCTCCTCGGGGATCTCTGGAGTCACCGTGGGACGGATCCTCTCTGAGCCATCCGACCCATGTGAACAACCCGGAAACTTTTAGCGGGAGTTGAACCGGTCTGTACTCTGTAGCAGATCCCGCAAAATTCGATGCGGCCGACTATAAACAGTTTCAGGCCAAATCTTCTGTAGTTTGTGTTGAAAGATGCTGCAATGTATGTGCTAGATAGGCGGTTTCCTTTGGGAACTATTACTAATCATCATGGTACTGCGACTTGTGGTACAAGCTGCAGATAGCCGATTAGTTTTCGGATTACGCTAAGGGCATGCGTGACAAAATTTCTAAAACAAAAATCGATTTTCATCATAAATTGATTTCTCAATTTCTATTCCTAAAAAGTTTTCAAGTGAAAAAACCCATTTAATAATAATTTAAAATTTCTATTTTTAGAATAGAAATTCATTTGGTGACAAAATAAAATTTTTATTTCTAGGGCAACGGCGGCCGACATCCAACAGCGGGCGACAGACAAAGGCGCTAGCGTTTGGTGGAGGGCAGTCGGCAACCGAAGTTTGAGAACCCACGGCAGGCAACTGTTGACCGATGCCCAATAGGCGGCAAATGGGTAGCGGGTGATTTTTATTTCAAAAATAGAAAAGTTAAAAATTTTAATTTTTGATTTTTGTTGAATGGAAATCTATTCCCAAAATAGAAAAATGAAATAACGTACTAAATATATTAACTTTCTAAATTCATTTTGGAAAATATAAAAACAAAAAAATAAAGACACGTAAATTTTGTCACGTGCCTCTTAAGAATACCAAATGAGATCACTCTATTCCAATTTCACATCAAACAAATGAAGCAAGACCTGTCGTTGCACAAACAAACCATCGGCATCTAACTCCATCATCGAAAATCAATCTTCATATAAATCAATTACCATCCCCTCCCCCCCTGAATTTGCAGGGGGCTTCGGGGCCGTTTCCAATGGGGAGACTGAGTAATGTAGCTCTTCAGTCCAATCAGCACTCGCTGTCGGACCCAGTTCGGAAAGAACAAGGAAAAAGTAAAGGAGAATAATAAATTTACATCAAGGGAAAAAGAAGGGAGTAAAGAACGCGTCGAGCTCCAAGAATTTAGGGCAATCCGTTGACAAACGGTCATGACACGAGCTGACCCCAGAAACGAAGCGCCCCCGCCCCCAGGATCTTCCGCAGTCTCGCCTCTCCTACTAAATGAATGTTCCCACCAAAATAGCTCATACCCTCCCGCCTCTCCTCCTCCACGCTCGCTTCCCTCTCTCAGGTCCATCCCTCCGACCTTGAGCGTGCTCGTTCGTTCATGGGTTTGTGGTTTTCCGGCGAAAGTTTCGGTCTTGGGTGCGTTCGGCGTCTGACGTGGCGTTTCGGTTGGCCTTTCAGGTGTGCCCAGAAACGGGTTCGTGCGAATTCCGGAGCGGAGCGGGCGACTCGGGAGTAAAATGGCGCGGAGCCTGGACAAGTGCGAGGGCAAGTTGGATGTGGTTCGCGAGGCGACCGAGGCTCACGCCCCGGAGGCAGTCGAAGCTCTCAAGTCGGGGAAGGTGATTGCTGTGCCGACCGATACGCTCTACGGCTTCGCTTGCGATGCTTGGTAAATGTCTCTCCTCTATTGGACCTCGCCGTTGCCTTTCTTAATCAGTAGGCGTGGTGTTCGGAAGAATGCCCACTTATAAAGTGGTCAAATGTTGAATCTTGTGAGGTGCAGTGTTATATCTGTTAGTAGATGGAATTCGAGCCAAATGGGGTTCACTCAATTTGTTCGGCTGATCTTGATAGTTGCTGGAGGTCTGTCTATCAATTCGAATTGGAAGTGCTTGTAGTAGCATGCGAGACAGAATGAGGAAAGATGACAAGATAATTGAACTCTCCAGTAATTGATCATTTTGTGTGTGTGGGTCACTAGAGTACTATGCAGGCGTTGTGCCTCTGATTATAGATTACTGATGACATCCATCGTTTGCTGATCTGCAGTTCTGCAGAAGCTGTTAACCGGATATACGAGATCAAAGGACGGAAGCATACGAGTCCTCTTGCCATTTGTGTTGGGGATGTCTCTGACATGGAACGTTTTGCAGTGACCAACCATTTGCCCGATGGTTTGCTTGATTCGCTCCTTCCGGGACCAGTAACTGTCATATTGAGCCGAGGTACTTAATATATCTTAACCATCTTGAAGCATGAGTGAAAAACGAGAATCAGTGAACCAAGGAACTTGTTATGCCAATAAAGCAACTCCTGAGTCTCAACCACCTGTGCAAAGGTTTCCACCCTACCTCTAGGAAGAGCATTATGCCAATACGTTTCTCTCTCTTCGTGGAATAATACCATTTCATGTTTCACATTCTGTTTTGTTTAATCATCATGCAGAAGTGTTATAAGGGCAGTAATTTAAATGCTTTTCAGGGGAATCAAGTATTCTGGATAAGTCTCTTAATCCTGGATTAGATAGTATAGGAGTCCGAGTGCCAGACTGCAACTTCATCAGGGTAGTTGCCCGTGGAGCTGGGAGTGCTCTTGCCTTAACAAGCGCTAACTTAAGTGGCCAGCCAAGTAGTGTCTGCATCAAGGATTTCGAGAACCTCTGGGAACACTGTGCATATGTTTATGATGGTGGTGTGCTTCCTTCAGGTCGTGCTGGGTCAACAATTGTGGACCTTACAAAGCTTGGCTCTTACAAGATTCTCAGACCTGGAAGGTACCTCTGCTTTGCTATTGACTCTAACCATCCCATGCCTATGTGATATAGCCTGTATTACAATTTGTACAAACATCATATTCCTTTAAATTACTTGCACACAACAAATTCTGTGACCAAGACAGAAGAGAGCCTATATTTCTCTAGTTTGAGTTAGTAATTTTGAAAAGCAATGGGTTTTGGTTATGCCCATAAGGATATAGCCAGTGATTCCTTAGTCATTATTGTCACAATTACCATATGGGGTTCTACTATTAGAAGATGCATTGATCTGTGTGTGTGTGTGTGTGTGTGAGGATGTGTGCCCTTGTTATGTCATTTCTTTCCTGATTAGGCTAGGAAATGGCTCAAGCTGGAGACAATTGGTGTTTAAACTGACATGGTTACGCAAAGGCTTGCATCATATATCGCTGAAATTTGCCACATGGTTTATTGGTATTAATTCTTCTAAAACTCATCTGAACTAAATACCAGTGCTGAGGAAGAGACTGTTGCGATCCTCCAAAGGCACTCTCTTATTGCAGAGAAGTCTGAAGCATAGAGGAGCTCTCGCAAAGCTATTAATTCCCCAGTGAAGAGGCATACTGAGATGTGGGTCTAATTCTAAATATAGACAGGTCCAGGTTTTTGTCCAGAAGATGGAGGAACTGATAGTGTCTCTGTGATTGGACTTGTATCACTCAGAGCTTATGTTTATTTTTATATATGAGGAGGGTCCCTCAGAGTCTTTCAGTATATGAAGAAAACATCTGGGCAATTTGGTGATTGCACACAATATGTGTTGCCATTGACTCTTAACCATCCTGTGCCTGCACGATTACCTCTATTACAATTTGTACAGACATCATATTCTATCAAAAGACTTGCACACAACAACGTCTTTGACCAAGACAGAAGTAAGGGAGCCCATATTTCTCTAGCTTGAGTTAGTAATTATGAAAAGCGATAGGTTTTGTTTATGCTCATAAGGATACTGCCAGCAATTCCTTAGTCGTTATTGTCACCTTATGGGATTATTCTATTAGAAGAGGCAGTTATATTTATGTATATGTATTTATACATGTGAATAATGAGGATGCGTGCCCTTGTTATGTCATTTCTTTCCTGACAAAGCTAGGAAATGGCTCAGATCAGAGTCAATATGGGTGTTTAAACTAACATGGTTAGGCAAAGGCGTGCATCATTTATAGCTGAAATTTGCCACATGGTTTATTGGTATTAACTCTTCTAAAACTCGTCTGAACTAAATGCCAGTGCTGAGGAAGAGACTGTTGCGATCCTTGAAAGGCAGTCTCTAATTGAAGAGAAGTCCGAAGCACAGCAGAGCTCTCGCAAGCTATTCATACCCCAGTGAAGAGGCATACTTCGATATGGGTCTGATTCTAAATATATATAGGTGCTGGTTTTTGTCCAGAAACGGAGGGCTGGCACGTTTGGTTCAGCATTTGGAATGGGCTTTTGGGCTTTAAGGGGGTTTGGCCAAATACAAACGTGTTTGGTTCAATTTTTTGGACAACTTTGGCAAGATGCAATTATATCTCCAAATAGCTCTAAGGGTCTTTATCTCAAAACAGCTCCGGAGGTATTTTGAGAAGTTGCATCTCCGAAATGCAAATCACAAGTACTGTTCATCTTCTTCGGAGAAAGAATGGAGGTCGACAACCGCCACTCAGGAGTCGTGGCCACTCGCCAACCAGCGTTTGAGGTTGTGCAACCTCAAGTGGTAGTCGCCTACGTCGCGCAACCTAGGCAGCCTAGGTTGCAAAGGTCGCTTGGGTTGCGAACCCCAGGTGTCGCCTGAGGTTCGACAATCTCAAGCGGCCATCACTTAGGTTGTAAGGCTGTTCGATGGCCAGATCTGGCCACCGACGGCTAAATTTAAAAAAAAAAAAAAAGAAATCGAAATTCTTTTATAAAAAAATTTAGCAAAAACCCTTTGCAAAATGTAATTTTCTCCGAACAGCATTTAAGCCAAAGTTCTTTCGTAGTGTAGTTTAAAATTACAATTTAACAAACACTATTTGCATTTTCAAAAAAAAAAATTTAACCTAAAGATATTTGCATTTTCTTAAGGACATTTGCTCAAAGCTGAACCAAACGGTCCGGCTGAACCAAACGGTCTTGATAATGTCTTCGTGATTGTACTTGTATCATTTGAGCTCGATTTTTACTTTCCTGCCAGTTGAGTAGTCCTCAAGACATGAAGAAAACATGTGGTTATTGTGGTGAATATACAATATCCGTTGCTCTGCTTAGTCGCGTGTGATGGGTTGACACAGGATATTCCACTTGTCCTTAAATCAGATCTCTTCATTGCTCCAGACAAATTGCAGTGACGCCTCTTCGCTCTCGACTGAAAGTGCAAAACGTGTTTAATGCTGGTGTCGAATCGATGCGCTGTTCACCTCGATAACTCTACAGAACCTGAGACCATGTGACCATGTGAATCATGGATCCATGTGAATCTCGTGGTCCGTCATGCACGTTTGCTTGAGAACTTGGTCTACGAAGTGGCATCCAATCCAGACTTTGCCCTAAGCAGTACTCATTCACGACGTGAAAAACATGCTGTAAGGCTTTCTTTTGGTGACGTTGCGCGATGGACACAGGTGAAAGCGATTACGGCCTAAAAAGTCAGTTCGATTTTGAATAAGGTGAGTTTCAGGCACTCTTCTCATCCCCTGAACAAAGGAAGGGAAAAGGGGGCGAATTGGACACGGCCGTGATGAAGCGAAAATGCATCCTTTGCATTGAATATGCCTCAAACATTGTATACCCGATCAATCAAATTGTCCATTGGATATGTGTCTCGATCCTTTGTCTAATTTAAATACAAAAATTTCCATTTTTTCTTCTCTCCTCCAATTTTTCCACAATCCATCATACCACGATGCAACTCCCACAAAATCACCAAGGACCATTATGACCGTTTGATCACAAAAGAACAAATCTGGATTGTTTGGCGAAAACTTTCTAAGCGTTTGTGAGGCATGGCAAGATTCATGTAACACTTGATTTTAAGGACGGCGAATTGGTCGAACAAAAACAGCAACCTTAAATCACCCACCAAACCTCGGTCGTCTTGTCCTTTTCTTTGTAACGGCGCTAGAGAATCAGTCTAGGAGCTAATCGGCATGCTAAGGCGACGGTTAAGACGTGAAGTTAGACGCCAAACGGGGTTCGATTAAAGATTCTTCCTAGTAAAAGTCGATACCTCTCCCCAACTCTTGTGGCCGCTAGCTTGTTTGGCTGGGGAAGCCCCTGCAAAATCCCATAATCGCACTTCTTCCCACGTCCGTGACAAGAAATTGGGCCAGCCTCTTTGCCAAAAAAAAAAAAAAAAAAAAAAAAAAAAAGAAAGAAATTGGGCCACCCTCAATTGGTCTGAAAACAACACACTGAGTTCTCGACTGAATGTTCGATTCATGCATTTCCGAGATTCATTAAGTCCAAATTTAGCTAGGAAAGGGAAAAAAACTCGCATTCGTTTGGCCGTCCGAGTTCTCGAGTTTGCTTATTCCTTCGGAAATGGCATCTTTGCAGAAGAGAGCCTCGCGAGGTAAAATTAACAACGCCATTGGGGCGCAGAAATGGAGCCCGGACAGGAATCGAGGGGCCTACCAGAAATAAGAGGAAAGGAAGGGACCGCCCCATAAAATAAATTAAAAATTCCCCCACTCCGATCGCTGCGAGCGTTCGTATGGCCACCACCAACCACCCATCAGGAAGGACAAGCGGACGAGCAAACGAGAAAAATGTTGTTGTCGGGTTGCTTAACGTGTTCTCGTCCCTGGCTCGTTTTCGGCATATGCCCACCCCTACTTCGGCTCCTGGTTAAATACCCGCCTCCTAATTTCCGTGAAAACGATGGGGAAAGATTAGTAAAGAAAATCCCTGCAACGCGAGCCTCAAATAATCCTCTCCCCCTCCTCTCTGGATCCTTCTTCTTCACTTTCAATCGCTCTCTCACTTATGCGCTGCCAGTCCCGTCCTTGGATTTGAGGAGCTAGCGGGTGTGTTGCGTTCTCCAGGTAGAACCGCGAGGCCTCAGCTCTTTTCCTGGTCAGCTTGTGTTGCCAGCACTTCTTCTTTGTTGAGTCCTCTCTTTTGAATTCCTTGGTCTGAGAAAATTGACGGGTTCTCTGCTTTGACTGTCAAGTATTGAGCTTTCGCTTGAGTTGTGAGGCGGGCACTCTCTGATTTTTTGTGGGATTACTCCTTCTTTGCTGAGGAAATTGATGGCGGTCACCTGTTGTCTTAAAGAGCTCACTGAACTTTGCGCTGCACTTACAGTATCAATCAATAGATAAAAAGATGTATATTTGAGACGTGTTGTGCTGACGATTGAAGTGTTATTGTGTTTTGCCTGATCAGTGTGATCTCTTTTTGTGTTTTTGGCTGAAGGTGACGGTACTACTTCATGGGAATGGCGAGCGGAGCAGTGCCAGCTTCCTTCTCGGGGCTGAAGAGCCGGGACAGCGGGTTGGGATTCGTAAAGAGTATGGATTTTGTCAGGATTTCTGATCAGCAAAGAGTCAGGTCTCACCGAAAGAAGATCACCGTGATCAGGAATTGCAAACCTGCTTCCGAGATACAGCTCAAGCCTGCATCAGAGGGGAGCCCGTTATTAGGTAAGATACCTTTTGAATTGGGTTGCTAGTTCTTGGAGGCACGATGACACGAATTCACGGCTTTCTAATTCTTTTCCAAAGTTCCAAAATCATTAAAAGAGGAGAAAAGGTTACATGACTTTTGACACACTTCTCTTTGGTTGGCTCAAGTTAAAATGGAAAAGGTAGAGAATCCTAATTCTGGATATGAACGTTGTAATTATATTTGCTTGACACATAGATGGTCCTGCCACATGGTTTTTCTCCTGGAGCAAGGAGAAGTTACTGGTCACCATCTTTATATTGCTTCTTTATGCCTCAGTATATGCAACTAAACATGCTTAAAGGAAAGACAGATATGTACTTTATCCTTTGAAGTGAAAAATATTGAACAATATTATACACTTTTTATCTGATGACCATGAATATAACCAGTTCCCAGGCAGAAGTACTGTGAGTCTTTGCACAAAACAGTCAGGAGGAAGACGCGGACAGTGATGGTGGGAAACGTGGCTCTTGGAAGTGAGCATCCCATAAGAATACAGACAATGACTACAAGTGATACTAAGGACGTTGCTGGAACAGTTGAAGAGGTTCTTTTCTTAAACCTGCATGTTTAAGTTAGTTCCATTACAAAGTGCTATTTCATTCTGTTGATTCAATAATATGCTTTTATGGCATATCCTATCCTTTAATTTGGTAACTCTGCCAGCCAATCATTCATTTGTTTGATCTACTGAGCCGCCATTATGATATCCTATCCTTCCGTTAGTAATATCGTCAAAGCATCTGCATGTTGAAGAGGACCAAGAGCGACTGAGGTGAATGCAGATACTTCTGGTGATAGTTAAAAGGCTCGAAAGACAATGAGTGACTGAAACATTTTCATGGCATAAAAATATTGCTTTTATGGAAATGTGATGTCGTGGACTAGTTAAATCGCGTGGCCAGCATTGGTACTATCGCACATTCGTGAAGAATCTTCCTTTATTAATTTTCTGTTCTGGTTGTAGGTGATGAGAATTGCTGACAAGGGAGCTGATATTGTCCGGATAACAGTTCAAGGAAAGAGAGAAGCAGATGCATGCTTTGAGATAAAGAACTCTCTTGTGCAGAAAAAGTAGGTCTTTATCTACTGCTATTGAAAGTTATGGAATGATTCGTGTAGAGTGATATATGTCTATTGATTTTGGCAGTTACAATATCCCGCTGGTAGCAGACATTCATTTCGCACCTTCAGTTGCACTGCGGGTGGCTGAATGCTTTGACAAGATTCGTGTTAATCCAGGAAATTTTGGTATGTAGAAGTCCTTCTTGGTTGTTAATTGTGGATGATGTACACTTCCTCAACAAGGTTGTATATTGTAGCTGATAGAAGGGCTCAGTTCGAACAGATAGAATACACAGAGGATGAGTACCAGAAAGAACTTGAGCATATTGAGCAGGTTAAATTACTGATCCACCAATTGCTCAACCTCTTGTGACATGTTTGACTTGAACCCCTTGCTTGTAGCTGTAGAAGTGGGTACATGACTTGCATATATTCTATCTATAGTGATGAGATTTTACAGAAAAATAAATTTACAAGATAGAGGGTAAATGCCATAACAATTTATCTTTAGGCATGAATTGTATGATTTTAGATTCCCAGCCTGCACCACGAGAAAGAAGTGTCAATGTGGCTGCAGTCTTTCTTTTATCTGTCAGTAAAATGAAAGAAGGGTCATTCGACAATGACTAGCTCATTTTATGTGTGTGGGCTTGAATTTGGTGAAAAGAGGGCTTTGGACTAAATTGTGGAGTTGTCTCAGTAGAAGCAATCTGAATTTGCAAGTACCTAGTTTCTTATTTTTGATATGGTTGTTCTGCTCTACTAGGTATTCACTCCGTTGGTTGAGAAGTGCAAAAAGTATGGAAGGGCGATGCGTATTGGCACAAACCATGGTAGCCTTTCAGATCGTATCATGAGCTACTACGGGGATTCTCCTAGGGGAATGGTGAACAATTATTCTCTCTAAATCTATTAAAAGTTCTTTTACCTTTTCTTTTTTTCTTTTTTTTCGTTTTTGGCTTTTCAGTTTTTTTGTGATCTGAACTCTGAAACTGAAAGGTATTCATTCAAACAGGTCGAATCTGCTTTTGAGTTTGCAAGAATATGCCGGAAGTTAGATTTCCACAATTTTGTCTTCTCAATGAAAGCAAGCAATCCAGTTGTCATGGTTCAGGCATACCGTCTTCTTGTAGCTGAAATGAATGTTCAGGGATGGGATTACCCGTTACACTTGGGAGTGACTGAAGCTGGAGAAGGTGAAGATGGACGCATGAAGTCTGCAATTGGCATTGGAACCCTTCTTCAGGTCTCCTTTACACCTACTGGCTTGGTGCAACTGTCCTGAACATGATTAGAACCCCTGTTGATCTAGATATATCACACTGCAATTCAGTGATTGGGTGGTTTAAAATGCTTTGCAAAATTTTCTGTTTTCATTTATATCTTTGAATGATCGGAGTCATTTTGTTTTTGGTGGACTGTACATGACGGGCCATTGCTGGTGATATTTGTAATGCTCCTTATACCCTAGTTAGACCTTGAAGTTCATGGAACATTTTAATGCAGGATGGTTTAGGTGATACAATCAGAGTCTCTCTTACTGAACCACCTGAAGAAGAGATAGATCCCTGTAGAAGGCTGGCAAATCTCGGTATGAGAGCAGCAGAGCTTCAGAAGGGGGTGGTAGGCTTTTAATATGGTTAATTGTATTGTTCTGCATTAGTCGACCATTTGGGGACTCTTATTCACTCCGTCTTTATTTCTAATTACCATCAGGCACCATTTGAGGAAAAGCACAGACATTATTTTGACTTCCAGCGACGATCGGGTCAATTGCCAATGCAAAAGGAGGTTGGTCATCAACTTGAAAATGATTGGCCAAAAAATTTTTGATAGTTCCATTTTCTAACAACCATACTTAATATGGGAGTAGGGCGAGGAGGTGGATTACAGAGGTGTCCTCCACCGTGATGGTTCCGTTCTCATGTCTGTCTCCTTGAATCAGTTGAAGGTATCGTTTCAACTTTCACAAAACAGAAAATATTTGAGAACCTTTTCACTTGGGTGTACTTTTCTTCTCTCTCTCTCTTTTGGTGGGGGGAGGGTGCAAGTATGTTGTAAGTTTTGGTGAAGTGGTCTTCATCAAGAATTTGTTAGTGCAGGCCCCAGAAAATTTCTACCGTTCTCTTGCTACAAAGCTTGTTCTTGGAATGCCATTTAAGGTCTATCCTTTTCTCAGATTTCTCCAGTCATTTACTCTTTTGCTAAAAGAAGTATATAACGGTACATGGATTTTGATCATAAATTCAGTGCCTTTCTCTCTTAATTTTAGGATCTGGCAACAGTAGACTCAATTTTACTGAGAGAGCTTCCACCAGTTGATGATGCTAATGCTGTAAGAACCAGATTTCTCTTGCTTATTTTTCTATCGACATTTATCCCACCGCACATTCCCTGGATGCACTCACGTACCTGCAATATTCTGACAACCACTAATCAGTTTGAGTAATGTGATTAAGATGATTTTCAATCTTTTCATGGGCAGCGACTAGCTCTCAAAAGATTGATAGATGTAAGCATGGGCGTCATAACTCCTTTATCAGAACAGCTGACAAAACCATTGCCCAATGCCATGGTTTTGGTCAATCTCAAGGAATTGTCATCTGGCGCTCACAAGCTCTTGCCAGAAGGTAGAACTGCTGATGTCCATGCGTATTTAGTTGGGAGTCACTAAATTGAGCTTAACGTCAGTTGCTTTTGGGGCAATTTTTCTTATGGCCTATTAATTTATTGGTTGTCAGGCACACGCTTGGTTGTGTCCTTGCGTGGAGATGAGCCATACAAAGACCTGGAAATACTTAAGAGCGTGGATGCCACAATGGTTCTTCATAATCTCCCACTTAATGAAGAAAAAACCAGCAGAGTGCATGCAGCAAGGAGGTAAACTCTTGGCAGGTTCTTGTTGTTTGGTTGAACAGCTATAGGAAGGCAAATTCCTTAATAGTGATTAAAGTACTCAAGAATGACAAATTCAAGGCAGTAGACACATTTTACCTGATGAAGCCTCATGAATTTGTTTAGCTCCTTGAGGAACAGCCCTATTTACCCTATAATTCCAATTCAATGCTTGGCATGCATTATATAATCTCGAAGCTAAGCACAACACTATTGTACACCTTGATCATTGGCACATCAGGGGAGCATATGCAGTATGCCTCAATACTGCTCTACTCCCACAATCCTCTCCAGCCCGTTACAAATCTTCTCCACCTCAGAAAATAATGCTGTGTGTCTTTTTGCAGGCTCTTTGAGTATCTACAAGAGAATGCTCTTAATTTCCCTGTTATTCACCATCTTCAGTTTCCAGATGGGACTCACCGGTAATTACAATGTCCTTGAGTGTACGTGAATGGACTTTTATACATTGACAAATAAGCTGACGATGGTTATTCTGATGATAGGGACGACCTGGTAATTGGTGCCGGAACAAATGCAGGAGCCCTTCTGGTAGATGGACTTGGTGATGGAGTCCTCATAGAAGCGCCAGACCAAGATTTGGAGTTTCTGAGGAATACTTCTTTCAATCTACTGCAAGGCTGCAGAATGCGAAACACAAAGACGGTAGGAAAGTTGATCAGAAAATAACTTGACTGACAAACAGTATTAAAAATTTTTATTCAAGTGATCCTCTGAGCACATAAAATCTTCTTTCAGGAATACGTGTCGTGCCCATCCTGTGGCAGGACGTTGTTCGACCTTCAAGAAATAAGTGCACAAATACGAGAGAAGACATCTCATTTACCTGGTGTTGCGGTAATCAGATACTCCCAGTTGTGTATGATAAAGTCCCTACTACACTCTACTAGGCCAGAATTTCACACCATCTTTGTTTTCCATCGTCTCAGATTGCAATTATGGGTTGCATCGTAAATGGACCAGGAGAGATGGCTGATGCAGATTTTGGTTATGTTGGCGGTGCTCCTGGAAAAATAGATCTTTACGTTGGGAAGGTGATACATATATTCTTATCTTTTCGTGCACGTTATTCATTGAGCAGCCCATCTAATTTGCTTTTGCGGTTAAGATCATGTACCTGCCCCCTATGGCGTTGAGATAAGAATGTGATGACACCATGCTTGGTTCACCAGTGTGACAAATTACCATGACAAATGATTAGTACACCGATTCGGTCTTTACGTCCTTAAAATTCATTATGGGGATAGTATTCAAACTTCACCATTATTTCTCTGTTTCAGACCGTGGTCAAGAGAGGAATCGCGATGGAGCATGCGACCGATGCCTTGATTCAGCTGATAAAGGATAACGGTCGGTGGGTAGACCCTCCTGCTGAGGAATAAGATCTAGCACACAATCCCCATTTCAAGAAGGCATATGGCAGCATTTTGATGGTAAGCCACTTACGTCTATTCGACAGACCCCATAAGTTGTCGCACCAGTTACGCTATTGTACAACATAGGAAGAGAATAATGAGAATAATCACCTAATGGTTGAGCTGCAGTGTATGTACCACTTGTACTATTGTTCTGGGGGGAAATGGCATTGCGATGATATTATTGCTGAAAATTGTTGTCCGAGCTATTCGTGCTCTGCTGTTCCTTTCTTTCTCGCAATGTGTACTTTTTTCCTTCCGGCCGAGGAAGATAAAAAGGACGTTGATATGTAACAGAGCTTGCTCTTGTGAACTTAATCTGCATTTTTCAAGGGGAAAAAACCACGAAAAATCCCGAACTTTACCCTGAGTGACACATTTACCCCGAACTTTTTTTTGCGCCGTGAAAAATCCCAAACTTTCCAATCTGTGACACATTTACCCCATAAGGGCATTTTTGTCTTTTTAATTTTTTTTTTTTTTTTTTTCTTTTTTTCCTTTTTTCTTCCCTCCGCCGGCCATGGCGGGCCCGGGAGAGGAAGCCGACGCCGGCGAGGGTCGCCCTCGCCCGCCGTCGGCGAGGGCCGCTGACGCCGGATCGCGAGGGCGGCCCTCGCCCCATGGCGAGGCTCGCCCTCGAGGAAGCTTCCCTCCGCCGGCGGAGGGAAAAAAAAAAAAAAAAAAAAAAAAAAAATTAAAATGAAAAGACCAAAATGCCCTTCAATTTTGGGGTAGATGATGTGTCACACTTGAAAGTTTAGGGTTTTGGTGTCGCAAAAAAAGTTTGGGGTAAATGTGTCACGGTTTGGAAAGTTTGGGATTTTTCACGGCGAAAAAAAGTTCGGGGTAAATGTGTCACTCGGGGCAAAGTTTGGGGTTTTCGTGGTTTTTCCCTTTTTCAAGGCCTTACATTTAAGCGCAGCGTAAGAACTAAATTGCTTAATTGATGAGTTATCCTTGACTTTGGGGTTGATAAATAAGCATACGGCGTCTATTATCTGCCCAGAGATGGATCTTCGATTAATAAGGATCGCCTTTATATTCTTTTTGTAACTATAATACAAAATATTGAGGAAAATTATCAAAAAAAGTCTTAAACTTATGGTAATGGTATCAATTCAGTTCCAAACTCTTTTTTTTTCCAATTCAATTAAAAATCTTTTGTCTTTGTGCAATTCAATTAAAAATCTTTTACCTTTGTGCCGATTCATCTATCCGATCAATTTGGGCCATCACTAATATAGACAATTTTAAATTTTTTTATTGTTGAATTTTATTACCAATTTTTATTTCTTTTCGTTTCTTTATCTTTTTGTTTTTTATCCTTGCATCCTTCTTCCTCTGGCAAGCTGCCAGCTAGAGGCCAGGACTAGTGAGGTTGACCTCACTAGCCAATGGTGAGGCTCATCCCCCATTAGAGGTTGACCTCGCTATTAATGGGCAAGGCGTTGGGCGAGGCACCACCACATTTGACTAGGCTCAGCCTTGCCAATGGTTAGGCAAGGTCACCATTGGTTAGTGACAACTCGTCGGAGGAATGAGGGAAAAAAAAAAAAAAAAAAAAGAAAAGAAAAACTAGAAGAAAAGATAAAAAGTCAATAGAAAATTTTCAAAAAAAATATTAAAAAAGTATTCACATGAGATGCTAGCTAACCAAAATTAGCCAAATGGACACAGAAACAAAATGAACTGAATTGATTAAAAAAAAAAAGTTTAGAAAGAGTGAGATTGACTATTTTGCTTGATCTCACATATGATATCATGAGATTGAGATCCATTCTCCAAGAATCCTTAAAAGCACGCTCATAAACGAAACACCGGTGAAGATCAAATGAAAAAGAAAGTAAATTATCAGAACTCGAAAATAGTACTTGTATGGCAACTCATCTCCCTCTCTTTTTTTTTTTTTTTTTTTTAGGTCAAACTCATCTCCCACTTACTTACCTTGTTAGTTGATGTCACTCGATGACATTTTTGAGCAGATCTTGATTTGGTTTATCCGCACTATAAGCATTACTCACAAGAAATTGAATTATTGTCACGAACTATAAACGGACATTCAATTTCGTAAGTATTTATGCCTAAAGAAATTTTGCACATCTACTAAATCATTGGATTCCCCTAGAATTATTAGTCAAATTTAAGAGAACAAATTCTGTTTCGAAGTCCGGGTCACCGGAAAATTACATATTACATACAAAAGAACATAATAATAATAGTAACAATAAGAAGAAGAAGAAGAAGAAGAAGCAACATGATGGTACCTCCAAAATGATATCTATACATGTCAACAGAAGCTGAAGACGACGATCGACAATCGACAATGGCGAATGGCTGACTAAAAATGGACTAATGCATTATTCAATATATATATAAATAGAGCGAAAATCAATCAAATGGCAGAACCTCCCTCTCTTTCTCTATCTTCCCTTCACTTCTCCGTGCACTGGTCAGCGACAGCGTCGCGACAAAAACTGATCCTCCCAACATCGGACGGCTCGGTACAAAACAAAGGAACCGTTCGAGAGCCTTCTCTACAGAATCTCTCTCCTCGCCGCGTAACGGTACTGCGAGCGCCGTATGTTCTCCTGCCTCTTCTTGTACACCGCTCCTCCGAGCACGGCGAGCGCGACCGCGGCGACCACGCCGATGGCGATCCCCGCCTTCTCGCCGCCGCTCATCCCGCCGGGAGATCCTCCGTCGTTGAACTCCTCGTCGGAAGGGATGGGCCCGGTCGCGGAGCGGCTCTCGCCCGTGGCATTGCTCGGGGCGGGAGCGGGGGCGGGAGCGGGAGCGGGGGCGGGCGTCTCACCAGGCAGTGGAGAAGGCGACGTCTGCGGGGGCGGGGCGGGGCCGGGGCCAGGGGCGGGAGCGAGATCCGCCGGGGGCGGCGCGGGCGGGGAAAGGAAGCCGGAGGAGGGCTGAGGAGCGGGAGCCGGGGAGAGGAGAGGGGGGTCGGAGGAGAGCGCGAGCGGGAGGAGGAGGGAAAGAGAGAGAGCGAAAGCGAGAATGCGGAGCCTGGCCATGACGACGAAGGGTGCAAGCTTTCTAGTCAGCGAGACTCTCTCTGGTTCTTATGTGGCTGGAAAAAGAGAGAGAGAGACAGAGACAGAGATGCAGATCTGGGGAAGTATAAAGGTAGTTCTTGTTTTTTTTTTTTTTTTTTTTTTGAAGGGAAAAAAGGAGGGAGGGAAGGAGGCGGAGACCTCGAGGGACCAGATTGAACGGGGAGCGGACAGTTTCCGACTGCTGAGGAAAACTTTGACAAATATAAGAATGGGAAAACGACGCGTCGTTTCGCGTGGATGAAGGATTTTGCTTTATGATCAGCGAGGGGATCGTGACGAGAGGGAGGCCTGCGATGCAAGCAAAGCGATGGACGCGTGAAGTACGGGAAGCCGTCGGCTGTTCTTCTTCTTCTTCTTCTTCTCCTCCCCCGGGGGGCCGGGGGAGGTGGTCAGCATGCCATCTCTGACATTTTGCTGTGGAGACTGGAGAGACTTGAGTTTGAAGCATGAAGAAGAGGAGGAAGGACGTGGGTGCATGCACGTTGCGATCGTGGAACCCCGTTTTTGCCGGCCTGCTTCTCAAAGGCTCTGCTGTCGTTTAGTGTTGCGAAAGCTACTTTAAGAACACTGCACCGGTACCAGTTGGCAGTAGCCCAAAAAGCTTAGTCAAACCCATGATGATTCCGGATGATTTTTCCTATAGTTTTAATCGATTCTTTTCTGGATCTGGCGCGCGTGAGGAGATCTTGGGATTCTTGCCCAGAGTGAACCGTGTCCTGATCCCAAGATCTCAAGTAATGTCATTGCACGGATCGGGCACGCACGGTTTTAGTCCGTTCCATCTTTCTGTAAACTGGAGATAAATGGTATAAAGATGCATGCATATAATCCGTCGTCATAATCGAAGAACAGATGGAGCCTTGGACCGTGTTACGATAGCCACCTGAAATCAAATCCCTCTAAGATCATGTTTAGTAACTGACCTAAAGATTTCTTGCCTTGCTGTCCACTGATATATTTCACAGTGCCCGCCGCGCATTCATTCTGTGGGAGTAATACGGGCAGAGCAGAAACCTACCGATGCAAGTGTTCATTCGCAATCTTTGCTTTGGAGCTAATGAGAAATGACTAAGCCTCAAAGGCGTTGGCTGGAGGCATCGAACCATAGATCAACCAGATCTTGAAAGTAAAAATGCACTTTATTACTGATGATACAGAGTCAAAACTAGAAGGCCAATACAGCTTTTAAGAGAAACGACCCCCACAGTCCTCCACCCAAGTAAAAACAAAAGCTTTAAATTACTCTGGATGTTTTCCTTCTCTCTCTGATCACTCTACACTCGTCTAACTTCTATTTGCTTCTGTTGTTCTTCTCTTTCTTTCCTATTACCCAATGAAAGAGAAAGATACCCCTTGCCCTCATAATTCATCCTTCAGATCGGTAGTGACAGTTTCTTCGCTCTCTTTGGTGTCAGTAGTAGCAGGTTTAGGAGTAGATGCTGCTGGTTTTTGAAGCTTGAAAGGGATTGATGCGTTTTTCTTCAGGAATTTATACAGAGCCACCACGGTCCGGTCAGTGTCTACAGTGATCTGCCCAAAGTAAGATGATTTCGTTAGGTAGTTGCTGACTAGAGAGAGAGGAAAATTTTCTATCCCGCATTTCTAATTCGAGAGAAGGGAATTGATCAACACATATGAATCAGTTCTCTTTCATTTCCAAGCAACATTCGGTTATCGGTTGTACCAAAACTGGAAATCACTAAAGCCTTAGAGGACAGTAAACTTATTTCAGGTTTTCAAAAATTCATGAAGACCGGGCATACCTAATTCGATTTTATACAAGACTAAAACAGGCAACTACTTCGATTTCATACTAGACTAAAACAGGCAAAAGCTGAAGTATATGAGCATACAACCACAATGATAATAAACTTCAAAAGCCACTTACAGGATCAAAGCTCTTGTTTCCAGCTGGGAAGAAAAGAAGTGTGGGAAATCCATCAGCCTGCATGAAGTAGAAAAATTTTAGCCACACCATTCCTATAACGATCCATCGGAGACGTTTCATAGCAAAAACTCTCAAACACATAGATCAGAAAAGGTGGATCCCTAAGGTTGTTGACAAAATAATAGAAAATGTGGACAACTTAATCAAGAAAAGATCCCTAAAACGACCCAGAACAAGAAAAACATGTATTTGAAGAACAAAGCTGAAGAGCTGACAACCACTCCTACATAATCTCTTTTCTTTTTTATTGCAGTATCATAAGCCAACTTACCTTTGCCCTGGGATGTTCGTTGGTCGTTCCATCCATCTTGGCAATAACAAGACTGTCGATGTCACGCAGATGTTTGGCAAGTTTGTCGTATGTAGGCTCCAGTGCTTGACAATGCCCGCACCAAGGCGCATATATCTGGTGACAGACCTTGCATTAGGTTTGTCCCATACAGACAGAAAAGAGATGAATCACACTCTCGTCTAAAAAGGAAATGGTACCTCGAGCAGGACATCCTTTGACTCATCCAACACAATTTCATCAAAGTTGTTCCCAACAACAACTTTCACATCACCATCATTCTACAAGAGTCACAGGTACCAAATTATCAAAAGTACAACCAAATGACAATCAAAGTTCCACAGAATTGAAATCAATCACTCACGGTTTCAGGAATTGGGTCTGATTTATAGAAAGGTTTTAGCTTCTCCTCCAAGAAGTCCGAAGCAAAAGCCTGCAAGTGATAAACGCAATATGTTATGTCTAGCTCACTAAATGCAGTACAGAGTGTTCTAACTTTACAGAATGCTTTACGACCTTAATATTATCCAAAGTCACTTCTCCATCAAGGAAAAACTTCCTACTGTCATCATTGCCAGTGTATCCAAGGACCTGTTGAAGACAAGTACCAAGAAGTTATTCAAGAACTGAAAGCCGATCAATCCACATTCATCCTCATAAAACAAAAATTACCTTGGGACCACTCCCGGAGACACCAAAATAATCTGACACAGGCTTTCCAACATCTTCATTATCCATTTCCACATAGACGAAGATCAGCTGGAGGTGAAAGAAAAAGAATGTCATAAATGCATCAACCATCCTATTGCTTTTGTGAAATGCATTTGACTGCTACAACTTAGTTTAGTTTTGGACAAAATAGACCATGAGATATCACCAGCAGCCACTGGCCGGCTAAACTTGTTATTTGGGGAAGACAAACCCAACACTTGGATGCTTATAAGAAGATAAAAGTCTGTCAACTTAGTACAATGCATCATTAAAGTTATAAAGTTGTGGAAATGAACTCCACTGATACAACTCGAACTAGTTCATACACTAATTATTCCTGGCTCTGTAAGCAGCAGCATCTTCCATTGCTCATCAATTTCATGTAGCCAGTAATTCATGAAATACTGACTAAGACTACAGAGGAAGTTCTTCAATTGAAAAACCACTACTTAGAAGGATGTAACACCAATGGAAAGCTTTCATCCTTATGGTCTCAACTTACCTTTCCCTTGAAAAGCTTTGCAGCTTCCTCAAATACCGGGAAAAATTTCTCCGAATCTTTTGATGTGGCAAACAGCAACACCTGAAAAGAATTCGCAAAACTCAATCAACGTCAACAAGGAATTCTGACACTTGCTCATGTACCAAGGAATTACACTTACCTGCTTCTTAATTGGGCTTTCAAAAATTAATGGTGCGCTTTCCCTGGTAAAAGTGGTAACCAGAGGAAGCTTGTTCGCAAAAATGAACTCAGCTATTGCAGACTTCTCAAATTTACCATCTGCAGAAAAAGGAAAACATCATAAGACACAGGTGCCTTGGCATATATGCAGCTTTGGTTTTATTCACCATAAAGAGCAAATTAAACTTACCGAAAAGGCTTAATTTTTCTGCCTCCTTCTTAAGGATGACCAAAGCAGGACGCTTGACTTCAGGGTCTATGTGGAAAAGCTTTGCAACGTCAGGATTTACGGTTTGGTAGAAATTGACATCATCTTCAATTCTTGAAGCAGCAGCAAGCTCCTCACTCTCAGGGCCCTACCATCAATTACAAAATGCAAAATTAACTTCCCTGGAATACCTTTCTTCCTTCTCCATTTATCTTTTGGTTTTGGAAAGTGTGCACAAACCAAATGAATGGCTAGGAAACGGGCATTTTCAATTTTTTTTTTTTTTTAATCTTTAAACTGGGGGTATAAGAACAGAGAACAGTCGCTCCATACTTAAAAGGAGACAAGTCAAAGCAATTCTCATTCATCCCTACTGAGAACAATTATCTCGGACTCTAGCACCACATAAATGGCATGCAGTGCGAAATAATGCATATCATTCCAACCTACTTCAGTTATTGGCAGAAGCCCATCAATTTTGATTGCATTTCGATCCAAAAGTAGTCGCTTCATCCCATTACAATTAGATACCAGAAAAATGTAGGAAAATTTCATGCAAATGTTAATTCTTCAGTACCATGTACCTTCAAATGGTTGAGATAGCCCAAAACAACTTTGTTTTCGGAAGTCAACACCCGTTCGGCTTCGTCCACTGTGGTTAAGTTATTCACGCCAGGCCCTGTTTTCTTCTTGATCCAAGTCACAATAGCATCCCTGGAGTGAAATCAGATATACCGCTAAGCCAAACTCACATACACATAGCATTCAATCAGAACGGTCTCAAGGATGAACTAAACCAAAGACCGCAAAATCGCATCTTGACATTCAGTTCCAGGAAAAAGAAAAAAGGAAAAAAAAAAAAAAAAAAAACTAAAACGGATCTTGGGAATGGACGAAAGGAGGAAAAAAAAACAATCGGAACGTTACTTGGTTCTTTGGCCGGAATACGGCTTGTGAACGCCATCGACGAAGAAATAAACAGTGGGGAACCCTTGCACCTCATACTTCTGAGCCAACTCCTCCTCCTCCGTCGCGTCCACCTTCGCCAGGACCACCTCCTCTCCCTTCAGCTCCGTCGCGGCGGCGGCGTACTCGGGCGCCAGGGCCTGGCAGTGCCCGCACCACGGCGCGTAGAACTCCACCATCACGAACCGGTTCTTCTCGACGAAATCGGAGAAGTTCCCCTCCTTCAGGACGACGACGTCCTTGTCGTCCACCTCGGGCTCCTTGTACGCGTCCGCATCGGCCTCCGACTCGTCGAGATCGGAGTAATTCTCGAAGTCCTCGTCGTCCTCGAAGTGGTCGGAGTCGGGGAACTCGGAGTGATCCCCCGCCGCGGCTCCCCCGGCGCCGCCGCCGTGGCCCTCGTCGGGCTCCTCGAGGAAGCTGAGATCCTCGTCGTCGTCGTCGGCGGCGGCGGCGGAGAGGGAGCGAGGGAGGGAGGCGACGAGCAAGAGCGCCGCGAGTGCGAGGAGGAGGAGGACGCGAGTCGACATTGCGATCGGAAGAGAGAAGAGGGAGTGAGATCTGGCCGTGCGCTGCGCTCCGTTCTGTGCAGTGGGCTTTTATAGCGGCGAGGACTGCGAAGGAGGAGCAGAAAGACCGTTGACTGGCGATGGTGCGACGTCGTTCTTGGGCTGACCGGCATTAAATTAATGGCGTGACATAAAATCTAAGCGTTGAGTTCTTTTTTTTTTGGTCAGTAAGCGTTGAGTTCATTTAGGCGAATGTAATTATAGTTTTTATTTTATTTCCGTTTGTTTTGTTCATTTGCTTTGATCTCCTTATTTAATAACGAAATTAAGTCGAAGAAAATACGTGTTTTTTTTTTTTTTTTTTTTTGTGACTGGTCACGCAAAACTTGGATCTGCTTGATCTCGATTAGAAAAAAAAAAAAGGGGCAAATTGTCGTGATGGTTGCGAGGACGAGAGGTTGGTCTAAGTTTTTTGCTAACGTCTGTCACGTTTAAGGAGTGAACAGTTGATTGTTTGAAGGTCAAATTCACGCTTGGAAGAGAGGAAAAAAAAATGGTATAGCATAAAAATCTTACTGAGTTAATCCACCAAAATTTCAAAATTGATACATCTATAATAAATTTATCTAAAATTAATTTTTTATCACTAAAAATTCAAAAACAATATATTTTATGAAAATTACAAACTTATAAGCCTATCATAAAAGAAAAATAAAACCCAAAGTGGTGTACTCATTAACTGTCATGTGTTTTCTAATTCCACAATTTAACAGAACTTATGAGAAATAAATTTGTCATAAATATATCAATTTAGTTAATTTATAGTAAATTTGTCATGGATGGTAATGATATCTTTTTTTCCTTTTTGCATCAGCTTGCATGACATTAGTTCCGCAAGAGTTGGTCCGATTCCTCCCCAGGAACCGAGAACTAAACCAAACTAACTTGGACTATATTGTTTTTTTTTTATTCGACAATGGTAAAAGTACAAATTATTTGTGGAAGTAACTTTCCTGTAATTAGTAATTTCATCCTACACTAAAATAACTTTCAATGTATTTAGGAAGTTTTTAGAAATAAAATAAAATACTTAAAAGAATAACATTGCCGTTCCAACTTGGGTGTATTGCCCGAATGGCTACAAAATTGTTCTTCTCTGAGAAGACTAGAGATCGAAGACTATCCTAGATTGTCCTCTTTACCAAATGACATTCGCCTTGAACCAACATTGACAAAGCTACAGATATTTGATTGCGGGGAATTGAGCAACTGTGGAAAAGAAGATGATAAAAATTTAAATCGAGCAATTGTAGAGAAGAAGATGATTAAAATTGATTGATCGGCATAAGCAAACTCCCTAGGAATCCTCTCTTGCGCTTGGTTTTTGACACGAAAGTGGAAAATAGAATGACGAAAAATTTCTTATTATGTATATTTCATTATATATTTTCAATGTACAGTCCTCAAATATAGTACAAAAATGGAAGTAATAAAGGAAATGATATTTCCAGCAATATCAAGAAGAATCAATTATAATCCTAGATTAACAAATTGCAATCTCATTTTGACTGAAGGAATCAAGCATATCTTTGAACACTTCCAACAGCCTCCTCAAGCTGGTGACTTGTATATGTCTAAAACGCCTACCTTACTTAACAAATATGCATATTGTCTCTAACATGGGGGCACAATAAAGATATTTGCAAGTTACTTTATGATTCCTATTCCTCTTTTTTCGATTATTCTTTCTTAAATCTTGTCACAAGCGAAGTGATAATTAACCTCCACATGTTTTGTTCTCTCGTGTACTATGAGATTTGCCACAAATTTGACAGCCCCATCATTGTCACAAAACAGCAAGGTTGGTCCTTCAACTTATACCCAAGGTCCAGAAGTAGCCCTTGTATCCATATTATTTCCCAAGTAGTTTTAGCCATGGCTCAACACTCAGCTTTGGACGATGACAAAGACACAATGGATTGTTTCTTTGTTTTCCATGAAAGCAACGATTCCTCAGGTTTAATGCAAAAGCCAGTGATGAACCTTCAACTCATAAAACAACTGGTATAATATGTGTCACAAATAGCTATCATTTCCATGCCGCAACTTCGAAAAAGAAGCATCTCAAGTCCTGGGCATTTCTTCGAGTACTTCACAACCTTAAGAGCGTCATTCATATGGGACTCTTTCGAGCTAAGCATGAATTGACAAAGACCAATTTACAACTATTCATAACGTATTCTTATTCAAAACTCTCTCTTGTCTTCTTTTCATATACACAACTTTATCACATTCAAAGTGAAATTTCAATAGAATAATTAAGTAATTGCCGAACTCATTGCTCTACAACTTTGGTATATATCTTGGAGGTATATTTATTCTAAACTCGACAGCAACAACAGGGGGTAAATAATTCCTTAAGAACATCGATCATCATCATGCATCAAAGTATTAAGGATCTACTACTACTTCTTTATCTTCTTCACCAAACAAATTTCCCTAACAATATCCGTTATGATAATGCATGAATGAAAATTATTTTCATCATTTATAAAAATGTTTAAATATAAATTTGGTTCATAATAAAAATTTATTTCATTGAAATTTTAAGCTATGCAAGTGATTATTTTTAAGAAAATATTTTTCAAATAATTTATTTTTTATGAAACAAACGTAACCTAAGTAGAAAACCGATATTAACTCTCATTAACTTTCCTAGAGTATGTTGAGATTATTTATTTATTTTTTTACTTGTTACATGGTAATTTGAGTATTCAAAGTTACAAGCGCATTCGTTTTCGTGAAAAATGAGTGATTTGAAAAACATTTTTCTATAAATAATTGCTTATAACACTTACAAAAATATTAAATGAAAACATTTTTTGTTGCTCACAAAAATAATTAGATATAAATTACTATAGATGATAAAAATATTTTCCGTTAAATAATTTTTCTAGATCATATAAGCAATCATTTTTTGGAAAATATTTTTTAAATCACTAATTTTTCCGCAAAACAAACACATGTAACTTTTTCATAATTTTTACAATCGAATGGTATTTTTATTTGGAATTTCTCGAATGGAAAATCACAGCCCACGGGCCGTGGGATGTTCGTACACGAACGGGCTTTTCTACAAAAAGCCTTTGGGCCTCGCATGGCGGAAGAATATCGCAATTCAGGCCCGACCGCGATCCTGCCAATTCACTACCGTCTCTCTCCCCCTTCCTGCCTCTTCCTCCTCGTCTTCTGCTCTGCAATTCTGCAAAATCCCGAACCGAAGCAAGGAAGCGAGCGAGCGAATCCAGCATGATTAGCATTCTAGCTCGGGTAATTTCACCGAACGATTCGCCGAACCGCCATCGAGATTCCCACTTTTTTTTTTTTTTTTTTTTGGGGCAGTCGAGTCCGTCGATTGTTTCGAGCTTCTGTAGATGGTTGATTGATTGATTGATTGATTTTGCGGTGATCCGATTATGCAGGAGCGCCTGCTTGGGGCTGCTCTGGGCGGCGCGCTCGCCGGAGCGGTGGTGCTCGAGGAACGGAAGACGATATACCGGTCCATTTCCGATGATCGGTCTCGCCTCGCCGCCCAAGCTCAGGTGAAAACTTCGGCGTTCGATTTTGCTTGCTCTTCTTGACTGGCATTTGGTTGTCCCGATTCTCAACCCTAGACCGCGCCCCTTCGTTTGGGCTTTTCCTCAGTAGAGCTGCGGATTCCCTTTTGGTCGTGTAGATCGGTGAATATGCGTTCGAGAAACGGAATTACTCTCGGTAATCACAAATTGAACGAGCATACTTCTTCGAGGTGAGATGATTGAACGAGCGCGACGTAAATTACCAGGAAGAGCATATTGTGATGTCGGTGCTCTATACTGTTTTGTTCCATTCGATTGCACTTAGAAGTTTGGACATTTCGTCTCGACTACCGGAACTGGTCGGAGATGATGGAAGTCGTTCTTCCGGAAATGGAGTCTTGAGATGATGGAGATTGAGGTTTGGTCTATTGCATCCATTATGGCTGTCCGCTTGAACCGAAGGAACATGGAGGCATTGCATAAACCTGCGGGATATGTTGATACCTTAGGTGGAGCACTTTGTTGGTACATGAAATAGACTTTGCACAAACACATGTCAGAAACTAATTTGAATTTTTTTCTTTTTCCCAATTTGCGATAGTTAATAGAGTCGAGGGGAAATAGGATGTCGTCCTTATCACGATCCTGTGAAGCTCTCTTTGCAATTTTTCTTCTCACAGTGCTCAAGCAGTTAGTTTGAATATGATTAGGCACCTTGCCTCTACTCCACATACTTAATTATGAGGGTTTACCACTAGGTTCTGTGGCACTGTCTTGAAAGAACTTCTAATCCCTGTCAGTCTTGGGTAAGAGTAAGAACCTTACTGTGCCAGATCCATCCAGGGTGTTGTTCTTGCCTGCTTCTCAAGATGCAAGTGAAAACAGTGTCTCTAGCAGTTTATGAACACTGTGAAGGATGTGATGTTTCACTTATTTTGATTCAGGCTATTCGATTTGTTAGTGACTTTGCTTCTGTCGTTATGTGAATTTGCCCATTGCTACTTTGGTTACTTAAGTTCCACTTGCTTTGATTTCTGATTTGTGGAGTTAATGGATATAGTTATTTGATTTGTTAGTGACTTTGCTTTTGTCGTTATGCAAATTTGCCCATTGCCAAGCAACTGGTGTACTATGGTTAATTAAGTTCCGCTTGCTTTAATTTCTGATCTGTGGACTTAATGGATGCAGTTATTTGCATATCTTTTTGGCATTGCATGCTGCAGTATTTTAAATCTCATTGCTTCAACATTCTGCAGAAAAGTGAGCCGATATTTGGAAAAGAATTTCGCTCAGAATTGGCACACCTGTGGAACAAGTCAGTGGATAGGACGTTGGGACCTGTAATAGAGTATCTTAGCTCTCGTGGGTGGTAGACAAATCTGAGCTCCTCGCAATACATGGAACTTCGTAATTTTTTTGAAATAACTTCTGTAATGTCCTTCCTATATTTGTATCTCTCCATTTCCTCTTTAATGGACCTGCTTCTTCAGTTAGGCCCATTGGATATGAACCCTGGTTAAAGTTTTCCCTGTGCCAATATCACTTCAATTCCATGTCCTTTCGTTTGACTCATTGTATCATTTACGAGATTGAAACTGAATCCTTTTGGACCTTCCATTTTGATTCACCGAATCGGCCTGTGAATCTATTTTGATGTTACTGTTGATCTAAATAAAGCAATCAAATTGTAAAGATTTATCAAAATCAAACAGGGACATCTAAGACTAGTCATTCTTACTGGACTTGTGGATATATGATCTAGAGCTTGGTTAAGAGCAGATCGACCTTTCACTCACCTTTCTCTGGAGCAAGACTTGGAACTCCTAGAGAAGAGTGTGGAATGGAGGTGACAGATAAATTATCCTCAATGAGCGTGGGGATGCTGACATAACTTTCCTTAATGTATTAGGTGAGGCTTAGCTGTCCTGTATATCTTGGTGGAGGTCTAGTTGAATAAATTTTCATTCTTCAAGATGTTGTGAGGAGGGCACATACTGTGACTCATATCATGAAGAAAATGTTAAATAGTGTCAAAGGCACTTGTTAATAGTCATTCATCGTGCTCTTGTTTCTATTTAAAGCATGCCATTTTTTTTAAGTATATTCTTTTCCCATTTTCAAAATGTACTGATATGCATTTTTATACCAACTCTAGTAGTCTTAACTAGTGCCCTTGGGTCCACCTTTAACAAGACTCCATTAGAAATACATCAACATGAATTTTGTTTTGAGTGGACTAGAGTGTGAGGAATATGCTGATATAGATGATTTTACCATCTGAAGGCGACTTGTCTGTTCTCATTGGTGTGATTGGTATGAATCCTTAACTTGAGGTGTCACTAGAGTTGTCTTTTCCACCAAAGTTCGTTTTGTAAGCATGTGAATAGACTTTATTTGTTTGAAAGTTGGATGCTCCTGCTGGTTGGTATGTGGATTCTTGTTGGACATTGATTGCATGTTGGCAAGTACTCGTAATAGTATGAATTAAAATGTTTATACAGCTAGTAAACTCTCCCCAATTGTGTTCCTTGTTTTCTGAGTGCATTAGTGAAATTACGTACCTCTAGATGTCCTAACACTATTTTGTCAATCTGAGGTCTACATGTCTGACAAATTTTCATCTGGATTTACATTTTCAGATATGCCATTGCGGTTATATTTCTCTGGATTATCCTCTTATCTCGTATTATTCCTGGGGTACCTTTTTTACAGGATGTCCTTGTATCTGGCCATTTCTTAGTTCTCATGCAATAAATTGAGCCAGGACAGTGCATCAAAGGGTAAAGTCATTGATGTTGGAGGCAACATTTTCAGTAAATCTAAATATATTCGCTAGATTCAGCAATACATACATCAGCTAGAAAACTCCCTGACAATAAGTCCTATAGAAAAGGAACAATAGCAGTAGTAAGAACAGAGATAGGGGGATAGGCAGAGGCTTCTTGGCATGATGGAACACCCTATACTGACTGTGCACATCCGGTATCTGGTTGAATGGCTTTGGCTTTGGCTTTGCTTGCATTAGCCCGGCGAGTGACCACAACATAGTATACGCCCATTGCCAAGAGCACGGCAAATGCAAGAGCGAACACAATGCCAACAATGCCACCAGCTCCCATCTGACTTTTACCATCACGGGTTGCAGAGACTTTGCCTTCCTGGCCTTGAGCAGCCTCAACCACTTGAGCCGCCTCAGGCAATGGGGAGCAACTAGATTTGGCACATGGGTTCTTTACAGTGGTCTGTTGCGTGTTTGGGTGGAAGAAATCATATGCCGAAGGTGAGAAGGCCATGGGGTTTTCATTGACTAGGCCATGGGGGGCTCTGTCTTGTGCTCCAGCCAGGCGCAGAAAAGTGGGAGTCAACAGGATGAGCAAGAAAGAAGACATGGGCGTCATGTTTCTTGGTCTTTCGGGAGTAAAGCTGAAAGTGAAAGTGGTCTAGTTCTTGGGGTTGAATGGGTTACGATGCTTTGGGCAGGTTTTTATAGGGGCCGTGAAGGGGCCCTGTTGCTTGGAGTTGAATCTTTGAGGAAGTATAATTGGAGGGCGGTTGTGATTAGAGAGGAGGGAACGAAATGATGTATAGGTATTCAAGCATAACGAATAAGAAAGCAAGTCCTCCCCAAATTGGCTTCTTCCAACCCTAAGTCTGAGAAAGGAAATTGTCTCCTCTTCTTTATTTCCAAAGACTCAGATAAGATCATTGCTTAGTATTTCTCATGGATCTTAACTTGAGTGCTTAATTTTTACGAGAACGGTACCCAAATAAAGAGGGCATCTTGGACACTGAGGCTCCCTCCTCGTGATCTTATTCATTCTACATCTAGGCCTGCGGCATTCAAGTGGTTCCGTGACATGTCTTTTCCACTTTGGAGTGCCTTCTAATGCACATCTAAGTGCAGACGTGAGAACAAGATTTTTGACCCTCGAACAGATGTGCTATTTCTCACTCCGAGCCAATCTTTATCTTCTTGCTTCTTCTTTTTTTTTTTCTATTTTGTTGGTGGTAATGATGGGAGGGAGCAAGATTAGAATCATAAGGGGTCGACGTTGGCTCTGCTTTATAGCGTGGTGGAAACGGAGGAGTGATGGCACATCATGTGGATTTTCATTACTTAGCTTGGGAGTTCAGCAAGGGTATATACATTTTGCATATAGAGCAATGAACCCCTTGGTGGGTGTAATTATAATGGTGGGGGTGTGGCTACTTCCACATTACCCCTGCCCACAAATTATTATAGCAATGGCCGCACCAGAAACGCATGCAAAGAGGGGGGAAGAAAAAAAGCTGGAATCAATGCTCATTCCCTCGACTAATATTTAAAAAAAGGCACCTTGGCCACCTTCACGCTCTTTCCCCTCATCCTGTTCCTCTTTCGCAACTGCGAAAGCGACTCTCACTCATGTAGTCACATGACATGCTACGCACACCGCGAAGGCGTGAGCTCAAAATTTGCACGGGACTCTCGTTTAGCACAGTGAAGTGGGGTTCCCAATGGCTCAATGGGAGGTTCACCGGTCTTTGCATGGTCGTCCCCACATGAATCGGCTCTTCGCGTAACGGTTGCATTGAGGGCGATCGTGAGTGTGCTGCCTTGACTCGATGGGAGTTCAATTTACAAGTCGCTGATTAAACGGCATAAGACAAGTCAAGTGTACCAATTTGATTTTTGTAAATAAATCGATTTGAGATTTTGATGGAGTTTCATGTGGACTTGACACGGTCCTAATGCATTTGTTGCTATTCATGACTTGGTCATTGAAGAGACTTAGCCATGGAAGTTAGGAGTTGATCATGGGCCTTACCAGTTTATAGGCTTCGGCTTTTGGGATTTGGATCAGGATGAAAATAGCGTAGTTTATCTATTCACCCAGCATCATAGGTGGTCGCTAAGGGTAAACATGATTCTAGAGCAGAACCAAAAATTGAGAATTGAGATCCAAATTGAAAGCTAGGAACTCAGGATCGAAAACTGGATCGAGAACCTATGAAACCCTAAAATAGAAAATTAAGGCTCAGCCACTTGAGCGAACAAAAGAGAATTTCTTCATATTTTGTGAAGTTAGACGCACGCGCATCCCCATCTTTGGTCCTTTGCTAATTTTCCTGACATTAGAGAGAAGACTATCATTTATTTAACTATGTGGTCCTAGCTAGCTAAATGCTCTATTTTATTTTGTATTATTAAGGTGTCATTATTTAAGTAACTTCGAATATAACATTGAACAACGAGGCACTCATGTCTTCCTCTTGTTCTGTTCCGTGATCGTATAATCTAAATAAAACGTCTGTTATATCTTTATATTCAATTAAATGTCCTAGGTCCTTTCTTCATGATCATTGTCTTATTTACATGACACCTTAGAATTTTATTTTTGGTTGTTAAAATGATGTTGCTTGAGCAGGATTATTATTATGATACTTTCAATCTAATCTATAAATAAAATTTACGTTATGTGTTTTAAACTTTTTATTGTTTATTTTATTTTACATGTTTAGCTTTTATGGATCGTTGGTATTAACAAATGAGATTTTTTTTTTTTGTTGGTTTCCGTTTTGCTTAACTAAAAAGGAAACAAACAAAAAAAATTGATCAATTCTTGAATGGACCCTTAATTCTATGACAAGGTAGACTCCATATTTTAAGATATTTATGATAGATTCTAGATTAAAAAAAAAAATGAAAAACTGGTTTTGATGAGGAGGTTGCAGATTTCGCGAGGAACTCGGATGAAATTTGGAACTATTCACTCCTAGTGATTGTTACTCCATGTTACTCCATGTTGGTATCTAAATCCCACTTCTCCATGTATCACAACACAGAATCCTGAGAACTTCCATCACAACCACATTTGGTAATTAAAACCATGATGAAAATCATAGGGCAGTTATTGTTTATTACATTGTCAGATCTTAGTTACTTGGTGATAATTAATTCGCTGTATAATGGATTCATTTTATAGCCTCTCTACCTTAGTTTCGATGGAGTGAACTCTTGAAAATTCGGGATTCTCAAGTGATAGTTGACAATGCTTGTAGGATTTTAGTCTTCCTCCTTTTCCCCCACTTCTCGTTGGCGCTCAGGCCTGTTATCTTGGTCAAGTAAGTACGTGGCTTATGTATAGCACGATACAAAGAGATTGACATATTTGCATTGCTGCAATCGATTACACCACTTGCAAAGTTGAAGAGAGAAGAGAACAGCAAATAACCACGACAACCAGAACCAAAAACTTAAAAAAAACAAAACGCAAGACACTCCAAAAGCGCAAATTTTTTATCCACATTTTGCTTTGACCCTTCCTTGATCCAGCTCCGACCCTCGAAACGGATAATTGAAAAACTATAAGGAATTTCAAGCGTTGCTCCTGAAGGATCCCAAGGCCTTCACGGCTCCAGCTCTCAAGATGTACTGGTGGTAGAATGCAGCAATCGCAGCCCCGATGAATGGCCCAACCCAGAACATCCACTGTATACATGCACAAAATTAAAGAATCGTGTCAGCTTCTGCCGTACATTACACTCAATTATGTCCAAAAGTCAATGCACACCTACACATGTTAAAAAACGGAAATTTGATGATATAATCTGAGGTATGATAGCTAGCAGTATAATACCTGGTCATCCCAAGCCTTATCCTTGTTGTAGATCACGGCAGCTCCGAAGCTCCTTGCTGGGTTTATGCCGGTTCCCGTAATGGGGATCGTGGCCAGATGCACCATGAAGACTGCAAACCCTATGGACAATGGTGCCAACACAGGAACGTGGGAGTCCCTGGCGTTTCGCTTCGGATCGGTGGCCGAGAACACGGTGTACACCAGGACGAAGGTGCCGACGATCTCTGCCCCCAGCCCCACGCCCTTGCTGTACCCATCGGCCAGCTCATTCGCGCCCCCACCGTACCGGGTGTAGTACGCCCTCTGGAACGCCTTCACCAACCCACACCCGCAGATGGCGCCGAGGCACTGCACTACCATGTACATCAGAGCCCGGACGAGTGACACCTTGCGCGCCAAGAAGAGACCGAAGGTCACCGCGGGGTTTATGTGCCCACCTGTTCATGTTGAATAAACCGAGTTAAGGTATGTACATGAGAAATGATGTTACATTTTTCCGATAGTTTAAGCTTTTATAATGATGTTATAATAAATGTCGTGATGTAATCTCGTTACTAATGTAACATTAACAATTCACAACCTATATGAACAAATACATTTGGTCCAATGAATTTAGAAGTGTTTGAGAAACAAGTTGAGATTGGTTAAAGAAAGAGAAACTTACCAGAGATACCGGCGGTGCAATAAACAAGGACAAAGATCATACCCCCAAAGGCCCAAGCAATGCCAAGAATACCAACGCCACCACAATCACCGCCATTCATGGCGGGATCGGTCTGGCTCTTGTAACCAATCACCGTCGAGACCGTGATGTAGAGGAACAACATCGTGGCAATGAACTTGGCGATGAGGGCACGGTAGAATGACCACTTGCCCAGCTCCTCGGGTTGACCAGAGGGGCCAATGGCAGGTCTTGATAGTCCCTGGCTGCTAACGGTGGTTGGGTTGTAAAAAATTATTCACAAAAACAACTAATTAATCAAGAAGAAACAGATTCATATATAATTGTAAGACACTAATATCAATAAATACAGCGGAACTAAAGCGTACCTATTTGAGCCATTACTTCACTTGAAGAAAAGTAGATCACTCATATAATCATGGATCTATTAAAATATCAGATCCTCCTCTCTATAACCTATTTCAGTATAACAGCTTTCAATGGGATTAAAACAACTAATAGGTTTCTTGTCTTTATCTTTAGACAAGGTATAAAAATATGAAAAATAGAATGTCAAGATAGATCGTTATCTATCACATTCTTTTATTTCCCATTTGATCGACAAAGGGAGTTCTTTTGGCTGAGAATCCGAATAATATTCATTACTTGCTTGAAATAATATTCATTACTTGCTATTCATCACTTGCAAAACAAAATAAAGATTCGTTAGAAAAAAAACCACATTATCTAGAAAAAAAAAATACATTCCAGTGGATATTATGCACTTGTTACACAACCACCACTTAGAGGAAGGGCCAAGCAAGGGGGACAACGGGTATCATCCAATTCCTATAGAACCTATCACTAAAATACCCCTAGAAGGGCATAGGGCTAAGCGGAGCGAAAAGGGTTTATAGGCTAGAGAGGGGACTTAATAAACCCTAATCAACAGCATGTCAACTGGGCTCTTCCCATTACGGGCTTCAGTTGAACACAATTGCCTACACTTTACTGTTTAACTAGGCCCGTTATCAATAGATGCCAATACCCAATTTAATCAGATCACTGTAAGGTTCAATAAATATTGGAATATCCATTAACCCGATTATTTAAAATAAGAAATCAATTAATTAATCTAAGCCCATATTATAGGAAATTTCCAACATTCTCCTACTTGGGCTACATTAATTAACTTATTTTATTTTGAAAAAGATTTTATATTGAAAATGATACTATCGAGTTAATAACTGAAAATTTTGTTTTATGTGGCCACAACTTTAAAAAATGATATTCTAATAATGGCATCTCAAAACCAATCCAATCCTATATAACGTCAATATAGGACTATAGAGATCAATGTGTTAAGAAAATATCACAACACATGATCTTCCATAATCACATATAATAAGTATTATATTTTTATGAATCATAGGCCTAGTAGTGTAGTAAGAAATAGTGTCAACATGTGATCAAAATATTCACTATTTCTTATCGATCCTCAATGCAATTTCTTAACGACATGAAACTGCATCAACGCAATTTCTAAACAACATGAAATTGCACGACTATGTCACAATCCAACATAAAATCTCATAATCAGTGACATCCAGTCATCTTTAAACTAAAATTTATTTAAAGATACTATTTAATATTTTCATTTCTCAATCAACAGGAGAAAGGATAACAATAGAATCAATAATAACAATCATTGAAAATAAATGCTTTAATAGACATTATAAAAGCATTATCAGTTTACACATAACTATAATATCCATAAACACAAATTATATAACTCCCACTAACAAAAGAAATCAAAAGAATCTAAGGCCCTATTTGGCAACATGCCAAATAGTGCCAGATTCTGATTTTTTGTTCCGGGGATCAATTTGGGAACAAAATCGCGTTTGATAAAATTTTTGTTTCCAGGAACAAATTTGTTCTCGGGAACAGATTGGGAGTAGAAATAAGAATAAAAAAAAAAAGTTGATTCTTGTTTGGGAACCAATTTGAGAATCAAAAACCAACACTTCTTCTTCTTCCCTTTAGCCATCTTGCGACCGCCGTCCACCACTGCCCGCCGCCGCTCGTCGCTGCCGCTGGTTGCCGTCCGCTAATCCGGCGAGTTCGCCGGAGGCTCGCCAGTCCAGGGCGAGCTCCGGCGAGCTTGCCGGAGGCAAGCCTAGCCACCGGCGAGGCTCGCCTAGCCTCGCCGATGGCTAGGTAGGCCTCGCCAAGGCTGGGCAAGGCTCGCCTAGCCCAGCGAGGCTCGTCCAACCCCGCCGATGGCTAGGCGGGCCTCGCCCAACCTCGGCGAGGCTCGGCCGACGAGGGCTGGTGACGCTCCGGTGAGGTCGCCGGCCGAAGAAGAAGAAGAAGAATGGGAGAAAAAGGAAGAGAAAAAAAAAAGGAAAAAAAGGAAAAAGAATAGAAAAAAGTAAAAAAATATTTAAAAATTAAAAAAATTGATTTTGAATAGAATCAATGAGCACAGTACCAAATACAATTATATTCCAGAATTAGAAATTTTTTACAGTTACCAAACGCGTTCTTTTACTTAGAATCAGTTTCCGAGAACAGAATCGTTACCAAACGCATCCTAAGAGACCCATATTCTTTACATGTTTCTTTAAACAAAATGGATCGTAAGTCTTTTGTTAGAGGATCAACCAACATGGACTCAGTTCTAATATTCTTAATCACAATGTCTCCCTTTTTGACCAAGTAATATTTGATCAAGTTAATATTTTAACCGTGGCATTATTGTTATTTACAGTAAAAGTAATTGTTTGTCACACATAATACGGTAAGATCAATCATAGGCAATAAGCAATTCAACAAAAATAATTAGTACATTATAAACTCCATTTTGGGTAGAGTGTATAATGCACCATTATTTTTCATAGTATGAAATTTATAACAATAAGGAGAATTACATATAATTTCAAGAATCTATCTCCTTTGTGCAGACAAATCATTTAAATTATACATCTCCATGATATCAATATATAGAGATGATAAAGGAGAATTACATATAATCTTCAAGGATCAATCCCCTTTGGGTAGACAAATCATTTAAATTATACATCTCCATTATCTCAACATAGAGGGGAATTATATAACTCTAAACAATTTATCCCCTTTAGGTAAATAAACCTTTTGAGTCACACATTCCCATAATTCATTTCTAATATATCAATATAGAAGGGAATTACACATAACTTTCAAAATTTTATTGCCTTTGGGTAGATAAATCTTTTTGAGTCATACATCCCCATCTTTTAATTTTGGAATTTATCTTCATGCAATTTTCAAATTAATATACACAATAACCCCTTTTGGGCAGGTGATTATATATACTAATTTTTATTAATAAGGAACTCCAAAAAAATTTATGTCCAAAATTCATCTAACAATATGAAGCACTTTACAACATATGCTTTCTAAGATCATATTGCACTGTGTATCCAATCAAGCAACGGTCATTTGCCACAAAAACAATGAGCACAACACAACACATCCAAAGGCTATAAGATTCCAATATCAGTTGAACAAAAATGGGCTATCCAAATTCTCATGATCAAGAAGGCCTTGAAAATCAATTCCATGCTCAACTGTTTACAAAGCAAGGTATATATCCACAAGCAAATTTGTTCTAAAAGCTGCGCAAAATACAAAACTTCCAATGGCATCAGTACAGAATAACGATGGCATGAATCACTTTCTAGTGTATCCATTAGTCTCTTTGGATAATACATAAACCTCTACCATTATTATAATTCATCTAGAGCACAATTACCTACCAAGAAAACATACATCTACTGAGCAAAAACCGAAAAATCCTCGTCTTGGTTAACTGAACCAAGATGCATGTGTGGACCACGACATAGTCTCCTTACAAGCAACATTGTTTCATGGTAACTTATCAGGTTGACATCAAGTTAAAAAGTAGGCAAACATTAAGAAGACATGAATTTGACCAAAACCATACGCAAAGACACCAAGGGTTTATAGTTGTACCTTATGAAATATATTGAGCTTAAGGGAATAGCATGGTTTGCAGCGTGATATTCCCACATAAAAAAAAAAAAAAATTGATTCATTGTTGCTATCATCATTATAGTACAAGCAATGTACTTGGTACCCTATATTCCAAAGAACTGGAGATAGACATTGGAAACAAGAATAAATTCAAAACTATTAATGCATGAAACATTCCATTTTTATCATAATGTAAATAGTTGGTAGAAAGGTAGAAATCATTAAGTCATGAAGAGCCAAGTGAACATGAGAGAGGTCATTGCCTGGATCTTCTTAGCTGTGCATTAGGCAAACTTCCCGGCAGCTGCAATTTTAATTTTTTTTTTTTTGTTCCAACTAGTATATTGTCAATGGCCAGTAATTTAAAGCAATTAAAACATGTCATCTTTTCCTCTCAGATGGCATCTCGGAGCAATTAAAAAATATCATCTTCCCATCCCAACAATCACTTTGAGCGCACAGAGAACAATCGCAATGCCGTCCTTCAATAGTAATTGACAATTGATTAATGATCTCTGCCAGGCCAAGCATCAGTACCACTCAATCCAATGTGAATACCATAACCACAAATTTAAAAAATAAGCCACTAAGGCATCACCAACGCAGAACTGAATAAGAGCACCCATCAGTAGCACTAGGGTGAAAATAGCTCAATTAGAAGTTAACCAATTTGTCATCCTCACTGACCGACGCAAGAAACCAAAAGCGATAGGAACATACTAAAATCTCCAAACCATCCTATGTATAACATTCCAAACCGACAAAACATAAAATGGTGAACAAAAGCATAAGCAAGAAAACAAGAGAACTGAAACATAAAAAAGGAAAAAGAATGGATTTCATCACAAATCGAACGAGCGTGCTGCAACATCATAACTAGATGATTAACATATAAGTGGAAATCTCAAAGCTCCATATATCAGTAAATATATCAGTGAGACCTACTTGCGCAAGAACATTGTGAGCTACGTCATGTAATTCTAACAACAAAACTTTTTCTATTTGAACAAGTAATCAAAATCGAGACACGCAACGCAGGATGAAAAACACAAAAACAAAATACGAACTAGAATGAAAGTCAGATCTTGACATATGTCACACTGAAACATTGACATGAAATTTGTTTATGTCGGACTCAACGACGGGAGCCAGATAATAGATTCTCATGGCCATCACATTATTCGATAGAGATCATTTGTCAGTAACATCCACCAGTAAATGAGCTGAGAAATGACAGGACCACACTGGAATGCGTCAGAGGAATGAGAACAGAAGCATCGAACCCTTGGTGTCAGCAATGTGACAGAATCAAAACACCACAAGGAACCATCAAACAAGGTCAAGCGTAAAGGAACGCAAGAACAAGAAAATCCCCCATGCGCAGAGCAATTTCTGCAATATTTACACTGGCTACCCAACATGCGGCGAATATTTCGAATACTGATGACAATATTTTGAAATCCATGTCACCCAAAAATTGATTCTAACAAATGAGCCCCAAAACAACAAACGTGAACACGAGCAAATAACAACACGGAAAGTGCCGATACAACTCGGGAGCAAACAAGCACTGTATGAGAATTTTCCCATAAAAGAACAATAGAATGTAACTTAAAATTCTAGATTTTTTTTTTTTTATGTATAATCCCATTGAATTAGCTTAATCAATAAGTGGTCTCATATCATACTTTGACAGCCACACTTATCTGGAATTTGATGACTCATTCGATCACTAAAGATGTTCAAAAAGACCAAGCAAGCGAGAGGATATGGTGACATAGAAGAAGTAACATTCTATAAAGGACACAGGCAACTTTAAGAAGGTTTCACTACTAGTTCACTTGCACTTGACTGGAAATTAAATCCTCATCTCAATGTTCACAACAGGGCTAGAGTTAATTACTTAGCCCCCAATCTAACCTTCTCTCCTAACTTCCATCTCAATTATTCTTCAGAAAAAGAAACTAACATCTTAATCTATGGATACCCGTAACCAAAACCAGATACAACAGCAATCGCATTCCAATGCGTAATGCGACTACGCTAACAAAATCCTGGTAGCTCTCACTGTAAATGCTGAACCCTATTGTGCTACTCATGACCACTTCAGCTCAACCGGAATCCGAAATTATTTGAATAAAACCATGCGCTGGGAGGCTCATCGATTATAAAGTTAGTGGGTCATCATCAAGAACCGTATCTCCACAGCCAATGACGAATCCTTAAAGATCGTTTTGGCCGGTGCGGCGACACCCACAAACTAGAAGCACTTCGCAGCTCGCCGTTGAACAGCCGCACAGCTGATCGTTGTGAAAAGATTCAAAATTTACTGTCCTTCCAACTTCTATAAGAAAGATTGATATTCTCGAATCCTCCACTTGAAGGTTCTCAATTCATAATATCATCTCTACCCCTAATTAAACTGAAATCCCCCTCTTTCTACCCCCCTCCACAGGTTTTTCTCTCATTCAAGACATAAAATTCAGATAAACCCAGCTCAAAACAGAATCAACTAAGAACTACGCAGCAGCTCCGAAGAGAATCAAATCAATCACCCGCGTCAGCTTCTCAAAATAACCGGCACTTTACCCCAAAACAACCAACCCAACATGCAGCCAGCAAAAAGGCGGCAGCAAAAATCTCTAGGGTTTCCGTTGCTTAGGCCAAAACAATCATGTCATTGAAGGAATTAAGATTTCGGAATTTAGAGAACGGAGAAGAAGATGGGGCTTACTTTAATTCAATAAAAGGATACTAAAACATATATATAACAATACCCATGCAACAATTTACATCAAACATCAATCAACTGCAAGTAATTTAAAAATTCTATAACTTTTTCATGCATAAACCCTATAATTTCAAATTTAAAATTCTCTCTCAATTTTCAACGAAATTATACAAATTATATATGGTTGGAAAGATCTCGACATGTAGAACAAAAGTCCTATGGTTTTAGGATCAATCAAGAAAAAAATCCACACGAAAAAATAATGACCATATTCGGTTCAAAGAGGAGAATTTTGAATTTGTCCATAATATATATATATATATATATATATATATATATATATATATATAATCATATATGATTAGCTCTGACATCACATGTAGAAAATTATTCACATAAACAATTAATCAATCAAGAAGAAACGGATCTATATATGACTGTAAAACATCGATTTTAATAAACACAACAGAATTAAAGCGTACCTATTTGAGCCATTACTTCACTTAAAAAAAAGTAGATCACTCTTATGATCAGGGATCTATTGGAATGTCAGATCTTCCTCTCTATGACCTATTTCAGTATAACAGTTTTCAATAGGATTAAAGCAATTGATAGGCATAACCTATCCTTTTATAGGCTAGACCTAGCAAACCCTAATCAACAGTGTGTCAACCAGGCCCTTCCTATTACGGGCTTTAGTTGAACACAATTTTCTACACTTTACTGCTCAACTAGGCCCGTTATCAATAGATGCCAATAACTAATTTAATCAGATCATTGGAGGGTTTAACAAATATTGGAATATCCATTAACCCGATTATTTAAAATAGGAAATCAATTAATTAGTGTAAGCCCATATTATAGGAAATTTCTAACATGGGCAACTTCCAAGTCCTTCCCCATTTGCTTGGGCTCTCCCTCTTTTGAGCTTCTACGTCGAATGCAGGACTTTAGAAGGTGAGATGGTATGAATTTGACTTGGCTTGTTAGCTTTTGTGTGTGTTGTGGGAATGTGCACGAATTGAGTGGCATTTATATGAGAGGGAGAAGTCAATATTGTGTGCATAATTTGCATATGGTTTCGATTGATGACATGATTAGAGCATTTCTTTTTGGCCGCCCCGTTAGGCTTGATTTCGATTTCCTGGCTTGCATGGTCCCACCCACTTTGTCCTTCTTCGACTCCCTTTTTTTTTTTCCTATAATTTTCAACCGAGAAAGTAATCAACTTATTATACGAGTACTAATTCAATTTTTCCATTTTGCCAATTGACTCCTCAATCTTTACACAAAATTTTAAAACAATCATTCCGGCTAGTGATAACTAGATTGACATGTAAAGCGATTTCTAATAATAATTGACTAAATTGGAATTTTGAACAAGGGCTTAGGAATAAATTGACAGTATTAAAAAATCTAGAACTGAATTAGCATTCGTAAAATAAATTTAAGATTGATAGGATAATTTTATATATATATATATATATATATATATATATATATATATATAATATCCAATGGTTTTGTGATATTATTAACTAAGTATTGGGTTGATCTTGGCATTATCTTCTAATCATGTTTCCGCCCAAATCATGCCCGGGAACGATCTGATGGAGTAGCCAATAATGCAATGCCAGATGGATGCGATCTGGACAATAACCTTCTTATCCCACTGTCGTCGAAGCAATTATAAGGCTCCCACTGCATATCATGTATATAATTGTGGCCTATTCCCTTCCTTTGTCCTTCATTATAGTTCCTAACTTTTTTTTCCTATATACTCTAATTTAGCCAAAAAAAAAAAAAGAAAGAAAGATGGCTCTTCTATATTGGCAATTGAACAAGTATTGCTTAAAGTTCAATGGCACTATTGTATATTGGATTAAAATTTAAAAACTAGATTAAATAAATAAAAAGTTCAAAGACCGTATTATACATTAAATCAAAATCAACAATTATTTGTGTTATTATTCCTTCATTATTGTTATTATTCCTTCATTATATTGAACAAAGCCAATGTCGAACTTGTTAATTTGGAAGATCTAAAGGATCATGTTAATGTTTTTTCTCCTCATTTTGTTGGATTAGTTAGTGTTAAGTATTGCGCTTCTCTATCTATTTCCAACTCTTTAATGTTCTCTTCGAATTTCCATTGCACTCTATTCCTCTTTGCCCAAACAAAAGATCATATTTATATATTTCAAATTCCAAAAGTGCCCTAAGCTTATTTCTTCCAAGTAGCAATGAACTGTATAAATCGCTCTGTCGCATGTAACGAGGGAGAAAATACAAATTTGCAAGAGACGACAACACATAATAACTTTATACACTCTTATCCACCACTGCCACCCCATTTTTGTTTAATCAAATCTTAAATTGCATAATTAAAGCATTTTCTTCGCTGAACTGAAAATGGAGGATATAGTTGTGGCCTTGAGGCAGCCACGTGTCCAACCGCCAAACACACAAACGCCCAAGTCTCCTCCGATGATCTCCCAATTGGCCGGCGGATGTCATGCTGATGACGACGCTCATATTCTTTTATTTATATGCAATGACCTTTTTCTTAAAAAAAAGGAAAATTAGGCCTCCAAAGAGTAGTAGGAGTTGAGTGGGGAAGATCGTTCTGAACATATCATACGTGGGTCATTTTAATCTTAAAATTTTTCAGTTATATCAATTTAATTCTAAACAATTTTGATAGCATTAATTTAATTTTAAATTTTTTGATAGTTTATCAATTTAATCATTTCGGTTAATTTTAACCAAAAATCGCTAATGTAAACAGCAATTGTCTTATGCAATACAACACGCACTAATGTAAATTATTTTTTTTACATTTTTAAAAATTTACTAAATTTTTTATAAACTTTTTATTTCTTTCTTTTCTTCTTCCTTAGAAAAAGGAAAATTCAAAATAAATTATAAAGATTTAGAAAAACTAAAAAAATGCAAAAAAATTGTTCGTATTAGCGATTTTCAACCAAAACTAGTTAGAATGACTAGATCGGTAAATCATTAGAAGGTTTAAGACTATATTAGCATAATTAAAATATTCAGAACTGATTTGATAGACATAAGTAGTTGTATGATTTTTTAGATAATTTTCTCGAGTTGAGTGTGATGGGCATCGATTTTTTTTTATAATCGAAAAAACCTCATTTTATTTCAATTCAAGTTGGTAAAGTAGAAGAACAACCCAAACGAGCTTTTGAGCAAAGGACATCCAACAACGCTTTTTTTTTTTTTTTTTTTTTTGGAGGGGGGGCACTTAGGATCCAGTTCAAAGGGAGGGATTGACAGAGTTAGACTCTTAACGATTCAGTTCACAATTTTATTTTGGTCTCTATAACGTCATGTTAAGCTTAAATGAGACAAAGAAGAAAGTGTAGTCCGACCTTTGTTGACAAGCACAGTAACTTTCCACGGTATGCGATCTGATCCTAAAAGTGCCTAAACTAAAATAGGACATTCAGATTTGACAGTTACAACTCTTTTGCCCATTTCCTTCTTCCACATGGTCACAAGCTCCATTCCTTCAATTAGTGATAAGGTTTTAGCATGCAACGCAAATTGCTCCTTCACCTCATGGGCAAACCCACCAATTAATTTTAAGGGACTCTAGAGGAGGCAAGTACATTTCAAAGTTGAGGTTCGATCTCTTGTTAAGTTACCCTCCTGATAGGAACACCGGGTTTCAAAATTTTCATTCTATTGACAATCCATGATGAATAGCTTTATGTGCAGGCCAATGTTGGCCCAATCATTTTCTTAAATTAGAGGTTTGAGCACTTGATACTTTGGGCCTTTATGGGCGATGAAGTAAAAGCCCATACTTGCCTACTTGCAATTTCAACCGTGGCCAATGGGCCAAATCATGGAGATCACGTTTAGGTCATCGGCCGTTACATTCTCACACATGTGGATATTCTCATTTAAATTGAGTATCTATTTCCTTTTAGGCTTTGCTAGCATAACAGTTTTTGAGGTAATATAAGAATAATAACTTATTATAAGTTATAAAGTATTGAAGGAGCAAACCTCGCAATAATTTATATTATTTGTTATTTAATTTTTTGTGATTCAAAACACACTATTATTCTTACCGTAGAGTACAAACTGTTGTTTAATCATCTCTCTCTCTCTCTCTCTCTCTCTCTCTCTTAAGGAAGCCTATATGTATACTTTCGCTTACCATAGATTAGGGTGATATTACCATGTTAATTGAAATATGCGTCTCCAAAGAAGAGACGGAAGCAAGAAATGGACTCAGACAGTTAGACTAGGGGGCAAGATAAAAAGAACCACGCAATACCCTACTTTAGAGGGAGCAGTATATAAAGACTTTATATAAGATATCATAAACTTAAAGCGTATGTTCGCGGAAAATTCCATTAAGAACATGGCTTATATGTAGCAATGCCAAGAGAGAAAGTGCTAGAAAATTGACATATTCGCATTGCAGCAATGCATTACAAGACTTACGAAGTTAAGAGAATAACAAATGACCACAACAACCAGCACTCGAGAATGCAGCTAAAAGATCACAAGGTAGGAAAAAAAAATGCAAAAGACAAGAAGCGAGACACTCTCCAAAAGGGCAAATTTTTATCCACATTTTGTTTTGACCCTCCCTTGATCCAGCCCCGACCCTTGAACGGATGATTAAAAAACTATACGGAGTTTCAAGCGTTGCTCCTGAAGGATCCCAAGGCCTTGACGGCTCCAGCTCTCAAAATGTACTGGTGGTAGATTGCAGCAATCGCAGCCCCAATGAATGGCCCAACCCAGAACATCCACTGTATACATACAGAAAATCAAAGAATCGTATCAGCTTATGCCTTAAACTACTCTCAATTATGTCCGAAATAAATGAACACCTACACATGTTAAAAAAAGGAAATTTGATGATATAATCTGAGGTATGATAGCTAGCAATATAATACCTGGTCGTCCCAAGCCTTGTCTTTGTTGTAGATCACGGCAGCTCCGAAGCTCCTTGCTGGGTTTATGCCTGTTCCCGTAATGGGGATCGTGGCCAGATGCACCATGAAGACTGCGAAACCTATGGGCAAGGGCGCCAACACAGGAACGTGGGAGTCCCTGGCGTTTCGCTTCGGATCGGTGGCCGAGAACACGGTGTACACCAGGACGAAGGTGCCGACGATCTCTGCCCCTAGCCCCACGCCCTTGCTGTACCCATCGGCCAGCTCGTTCACGCCGCCACCGTACCGGGTGTAGTACGCCCTCTGGAACGCCTTCACCAACCCACACCCACAGATGGCGCCGAGGCACTGCGCTACCATGTACATCACGGCCCGGACAAGCGACACCTTGCGCGCCAAGAAGAGACCGAAGGTCACTGCAGGGTTTATGTGCCCACCTGTTTATGTTGCAGAAACCGAGTTAAGATATGTACATGAGAGATTATGTTACATTTTTCCGACAATTTAAGCTTTCACGATGATGTTATAATGAATGTTGTGATGTAATCCCGTTACTAATGTAACATTAACAACTCACGATCTATATGAACAAATATATTCGGTCTAACAAATTTAGAAGTGCTTGGAAAATAAGCTAAGATCGGTTAAAGAAAGAGACGCCTACCAGAGATACCGGCAGTGCAATAAACAAGGACAAAAATCATGCCCCCAAAGGCCCAAGCGATGCCAAGAATACCGACGCCGCCACAATCGCTGCCATTCATGGCGGGGTCGGTTTGGCTCTTGTAACCAATCACGGTCAAGACGGTGATGTAGAGGAACAACATCGTGGCAATGAACTCGGCGATGAGGGCACGGTAGAACGACCACTTGCCCAGCTCCTCCGAGTCGACTAGAGGGGCGGGTGGCGGGTCCTGGTAGTCCCTTGCGGCCAATGGTGGCTGGGCAGCTTCCAAGTCCTTCCCCATTTGCTTGGGCTCTCTCTCTTCTGAGCTTCTACTTCGAATGCAGGACTTTAGAAGGTGAGGTGGTATGAATTTGATTTGGCTTGTTAGTTTTTGTGCGTGTTGTGGGAATGTACATGAATTGAGTGGCATTTATATGAGAGGGAGAAGTGAATATTGTGTGCATAATTTGCATATGGTTTCGATTGATGACATAATTAGAGCATTTCTTTTTGGCCGCTCCATTAGGCTTGATTTCCATTTCCTGGCTTGCATGGTCCCACCCACTTTGTCCTTCTTCGACTCTTTTTTTTTTTTTTTTTTTCTTTTTTTCCCTATAATTTTCAACTAAAAAATTGGAACTTATTATACGAATACTAATTCAATTTTTCCATTTTGCCAATTGACTCCTCAATCTTTACATGAAATTTAAAAAAATCATTCCAGCTAGTGATAAATGGGCTGACATATCAGCAATTTCTTATAATAATTGACTAGATTGGAATTTTGAATAAGGGCTTAGGAATAAATTGACAACATTAAAAAATTTAAAGCTAAATTAGCATTCGTAAAATAAATTTAAGATTGATAGGATAATTTTTATTATATATATATATATATATATATATATATATATCCAACGATTTTGTGATATTACTAACTAAGTGTTGGGTTGTTCTTGGCATTATCTTCTAATCATGTTTCCGCCCAAATCATGCCTGGGAATAATCTGATGGAGTAGCCAATAATGCAATGCCAGATGGATGTGATCTGGACAATTGCCTTCTTATCCCATTGTCGTCGAAGCAATTATAAGGCTTCCACGGCATATTATGTATATAATTGTGTCCTATTCCCTTCCTTTGTCCTTCATTATAGTTCCTAACTTTTTTTTCCTATATATTCTAACTTAGCCAAACAAAAAACAAAATTAAAAAAAGAAAGAAAGAAAGATGGCTCATCTATATTGGCAATTGAACAAGTATTACTTAAAGTTTAATGGCACTATTGTACATTGGATTAAAAGTTAAAAACTATATTAAATAAATAAAAAGTTCAAAGACCGTATTGTACATTAAATCAAAATGCAATGATTATTGTGTTATTATTTGTTCATTATATTGAACAAAGTCAATGTCAAACTTGTTAATTTGGAAGATCCGAAGGATCATGTTAATGTTTTTTCTCCTCATTTTGTTGGATCAATTCGTGTTAAGTATCATGCTTCTCTATCTATTTCCAACTCTTTAATGTTCTCTTCAAATTTCCATTGCACTTGATTCCTCTTTGCCCGAACAAAAGATCATATTTATATATTTCAAATTCCAAAAGCGTCCTAAGCTTAATTTTTCTAAGTTGCAATTAATTATATAAATCGGCTTTCTGAGTTGCAATTAATTATATAATTCGGCTTTCTAAGTTGCAATTAATTATATAAATCGCTCTGTCGCATGTAATGAGGGAGAAAATACATATTTGCTGGAGCCGACAACACATAATAATTTTATACACTCTTATCCACCACTGCCACCCCATTTTTGTTTGATCAAATCTTAAATTGCATTCTTAAAAGCATTTTCTTCGCTGAACTGAAAGTGGAGGATATAGTTGTGGCCTTGAGGCAGCCACGTGTCCATCCGCCAAACGCACAAACGCCCAAGTCTCCTGCCATGATCTCCTAATTGGCCGGTGGATGTTATCCTACGACGACGCTCATATTCTTTTATTTATACGCAACGACCTCTTTCTTGATAAAAAAAATAAAGGAGGAAAATTAAGCCTTCAAAGAGTGGTGGGAGTTGAGTGGGGAAGATTGTCCAAAAAGTTCTCAATCGTATCATAGGTGAGTCATTTCAATTTTAAAATTTTTCAATCATGTCAATTTAATTATAAACCTTTTAATTATGTTGATTTAATTTTAATTTTTTTTATAATTTACCAATTTAATCATTTTGTCAATTTTAATAGAAAATCGATGATGTAGACACGGTTTGTCTTATGCAACATAACCCACGCTAACGTGATTTTTTTTTTTTTTACATTTTTTTAAGTTTTTCTGAATTTATTATAAACATTTTCTTTTCTTTTCTTTCTTTTCTTCTTCCTTAAAAAAAAAGGAAAATTCAAAAAAATTATGAAAATTTAGAATAATTCAAAAAGTGCGAAAAATTGTTCATATTAGCGATTTTCGACCAAAACTAATTGGAATGACTGAATTGATAAATCATCAAAATGTTTAAAATTGAATTAGCATAATTGAAAGATCTAGAAATGAATTAGTAGTCATGTAGTAGGTTTATGATTTTCTAGACAATTTTCTCGAGTTAAGTGTGATGGGCATCAAGTTTCTTCTTTATTTTATCGAAAAAACCTCATTTCATTTCAATCCAAGTCAATAATGTAGAAGAACAACCCAGATGAGTTTTAGAGCAAAGGACATCCAACAACAATTTTGGGGCCGGCTTAGGATCTAGTTCAAAGGGAGGGATTGATGGAGTTGGGCTGTGACGACCCAATTCGCAATTTTATTTTGGTCTCTATAATGTCAAGTTAAGCATAAATGAAACAAAGAAGAAAGTATGGTCCAGCTTTGTTGATAAGCACGGTAACTTTCCACAATATTTGATCTGATCCCAGAAGTCCCTAAACTAAAATAAGACAATCAGACTCGACAATTACAACTCTTTTGCCCATCTCCTTCTCCCACATGGTCACAAGCACCATTCCTTCAATTAGTGACAGGGTTTTAGCATGCAATGCACATTGCTTCTTCACCTCGTGGACGAACCCACTGATTAACACTCCAACAATGTCTTTGCATGCTCCGGTGGATGTTCCGACTCTAAAGGCTCGATCGACATTAATTTTAAGGGACTCTGAGGCAAGCCAGTACCATTTCAAAGTTGAGGTTCAATCTCTTGTTAAGTTACCCTTCCGATAGGAACACCAAGTTTCAGAATTTTCATTCTATCAACAATCCATCATGAATAGCTTTATGTGCAGGCCATTGTTGGCCCAACCATTTTCTTAATTAGAGGTTCGAGCACTTGATACTTTGGGCCTTTATGGGCAATGAAGTAAAAGTCCGTACTTGCCTACTTGCAATTTCAACCATAGCCAATGGGCCAAATCATGGAGATCAAGTTTAGTCATCGGCCATTATATTCTCACACATGTGGATATTCTCATTTGAATCGTTTGAGTATCTATTTTTGTTTGTACTTTGCTAGCATAATATTTTTGAATTAATATAAGAATAACAGCTTATTATAAGTTATAAATTTTAAAAGGAGCAAATTCCACAATAATTTATATTATTTATTATTTAATTTTTGTAATCCAAAACACACTATTATTTTTTTCCATAGATTAAAAAACGTCACTTAATCATTTCTCTGTCTTTTTTTTTTTTTTTTTTTTAAGGAAGCCCATATGTATACTTTTCCTTGTCATAGATTAGGGTGATACTACCACATTAATTGAAAGATGCATCTCCAAAGAAGAGATTAGAAGCGAGAAATGGACTTAGACAGTTAGATTAGGGACGAAATAAAAAGAACCACCCAATACTCTACTTTAGAGGGAACAATATATAAAGACTATATAAGATGTCATAAACTTAAAGTATATGTTCACAGAGACTTCCATTAAGAACATGACTTATATATAGCCAAGAGAGAAGATTCTAGAAAATTGACATATTCGCATTGCAGCAATGCATTACAAGACTTGCAAAGTTAAGAGAATAACAAATGACCATAACAACCAGCACTCGAGAATGCAGCCAAAAGATCACAGGGTAGGAAAAAAAATGCAAAAGACAAGAAGCAAGACACTCTCCAGTCTCCAGAAGGGCAAATTTTCATCCACATTTTGCTTTGACCCTTGAAACGGAGGATTTAAAAAACTTATCCTGAGTTTCAAGCGTTGCTCCTGAAGGATCCCAAGGCCTTGACGGCTCCAGCTCTCAAGATGTACTGGTGGTAGAATGCAGCAATCGCAGCCCCAATGAATGGCCCAACCCAGAACATCCACTATATACATACACAGAATCAAAGAATCGTGTCAGTTTATGCCTTACATTACTCTCAATTATGTCCAAAAGTCAATGCGCACCTACACATGTTGAAAAAGGGAAATTTGATGATATAATGTGAGGTATGATAGCTAGCAATGTAATACCTGGTCGTCCCAAGCCTTGTCCTTGTTGTAGATCACGGCAGCTCCGAAGCTCCTTGCTGGGTTTATGCCTGTTCCCGTAATGGGGATCGTGGCCAGATGCACCATGAAGACTGCAAACCCTATGGGCAAGGGTGCCAACACAGGAACGTGGGAGTCCCTGGCGTTTCGCTTCGGATCGGTGGCCGAGAACACGGTGTACACCAGGACGAAGGTGCCGACGATCTCTGCCCCCAGCCCCACGCCCTTGCTGTACCCATCGGCCAGCTCGTTCGCGCCGCCACCGTACCGGGTGTAGTACGCCCTCTGGAACGCCTTCACCAACCCACACCCGCAGATGGCGCCAAGGCACTGCGCTACCATGTACATCACGGCCCGGATGAGCGACACCTTGCGCGCCAAGAAGAGACCAAAGGTCACCGCGGGGTTTATGTGCCCCCCTGTTCATGTTGAAGAAACTGAGTTAAGATATGTACATGAGAGATGATGTTACATTATTCTAACAATTTAAGCTTTTACAATGATGTTATAATGAATGTTGTGATGTAATCTTGTTACTAATGTAACATTACAAATTCACAACCTATATGAACAAATATATTTGGTCTAACAAATTTAGAAGTGTTTGAGGAACAAACTAAGATCAATTAAAGAAAGAGAAACCTACCAGAGATACCGGCAGTGCAATAAACAAGGACAAAGATCATGCCCCCGAAGGCCCAAGCGATGCCAAGAATACCGACGCCACCACAGTCGCTGCCGTTCATGGCGGGGTCGGTCTGGCTCTTGTAACCGATCACAGTCAAGACCGTGATGTAGAGGAACAACATCGTGGCAATGAACTCGGCGATGAGGGCACGGTAGAATGACCACTTGCCCAACTCCTCCGGGTCGATTAGAGGAGCGGGCGGCGGGTCCTGGTAGTCCCTGGCGGCCAACGGGGGCTGGGCACCTTCCAAGTCCTTCCCCATTTGCTTGGGCTCTCCCTCTTCCGAGCTTCTACGTCGAATGCAGGACTTTAGAAGGTGAGGTGGTATGAATTTGATTTGGCTTGTTAGTTTTTGTGCTTGTTGTGGGAATGTGCATGAATTCAGTGGCATTTATATGAGAGAGGGAAGTGAATATTGTGTGCATAATTTGCACATGATTTCGATTGATGACATAATTAGGGCATTTCTTTTTGGCCGCCCCATTAGACTTGATTTCAATTTCCTGGCTTGCATGTTCCCACTCACTTTGTCCTTTTTTGACTCCTTTTTTTTTTTTCCTTTTCTTCCTATAATTTTCAACTGGAAAAGTTATCCAATTAATGAATTTATTATACGAATACTAATTCAATTTTTCAATTTTGCCAATTGACTCCTCAATCTTTACACGAAATTTAAAAAAATCATTCCGACTAGTGATAAATGAACTGACACGTCAACAGTTTCTGATAATAATTGACTAAATTGGAATTTTGAACAGGGGCTTAAGAATAAATTGATAACATTAAAAAATTTAGGGCTGAATTAGCATTTGTAAAATAAATTTAAGATTGATAAGATAATTTTTTTATTTTTTATTTTTATATATACAATATCCAATGGTTTTGTGATATTATTAACTAAGTGTTGGGTTATTCTTGGCATTATCTTCTAATCATGTTTCCGCCCAAATCATGCCTGAGAACAATCTGATGGAGTGGCCAATAATGCAATGCCAGATGGATGTGATCTGGACAATAACCTTCTTATCCCATTGTCGTCGAAGCAATTATAAGGCTCCCACTGCATATCACGTATATAATCGTGTCCTATTTTCTTCCTTTGTCCTTCATTATAGTTCCTAACTTTTTTTTCCTATATATTCTAACTTAGCCAAAAAAAAAAAAAAAGAAAGAAAGATGGCTCTTCTATATTAGCAATTGAACAAGTATTGCTTAAAGTTCAACGGCACTATTATACATTAGATTAAAATTTAAAAATTATATTAAATGAACAAAAAGTTCAGAGACGGTGTTATACATTAGATCAAAATCCAATAATTACTTGTGTTATTACCCCTTCATTATACTAAACAGAGCCAATGTCGAACTTGTTAATTTGCAAAGATCTGAACGATCATGTCAATGTTTTTTCTCCTCATTTTGTTGGATCAATTCGCGTTAAGTATCGCGTTTCTCCATCTATTTTCGACTCTTTAATGTTCTCTTCGAATTTTCATCGCACTCTATTCCTCATTGCCCGAACAAAAGATCATATTTATATATTTTAAATTCCAAAAGTGCCCTAAGCTTAATTCTTCTAAGTAGCAACGAATTATATAAATCGCTCTGTCGTATGTAACGAGGGAGAAAATACATATTTGCAAGAGCCGACAACACATGATAACTTTATACACTCTTATCCACCACTGCCACCCCATTTTTGTTTAATCAAATCTTAAATTGCATACTTAAAGCATTTTCTTCGCTGAACTGAAAATGGAGGATATAGTTGTGGCCTTGAGGCAGCCACGTGTCCAACCGCCAAACACACAAACGCCCAAGTCTCCTCCCATGATCTCCCAATTGGCCGGCGGATGTTGTTGTGACGACGCTCATATTCTTTTATTTATATGCAATGACCTTTTTCTTAAAAAAAAAAAAAAAAAAAAAAAAAAAAAAAGGTAAATTAGGCCTTCAAAGAGTAGTAGGAGTTGAGTGGAGAAGATCATCCTGAACACATCGTGGTTCATTTTAATTTTAAAAATTTTCAATTATATCAATTTAATTCTAAACTTTTCAATTGTATCAATTTAATCATTCTAGTTAATTTTAACCAAAATCGCTAATGTAAACACTAATTGTCTTATGCAACACAACCCGCACTAATGTGAATTTTTTTTACATTTTTTTAAAATTTACTGATTTTTTATGAACTTTTTTCTTTCTTTCTTTTTCCTTCCTCAGAAAAAGGAAAATTCAAATAAATTATAAATATTTAGAAAAACTAAAAAAAATGCAAAAAAATTGCTCGTATTAGTGTTTTTTGACCAAAACTATGTGAAATGACTGGATTGGTAAATCATCATAAGGTTTAAGACTAGATTAGCATAATTGAAATATTTAAAACTGAATTAATAGACATAAGTAGGTTTATGATTTTTTAGATAATTTTCTCGAGTTAAGTGTGATGCGCATCAATTTTTTTTTTAATCGAAAAAACCTCATTTCATTTCAATTCAAGTTGGTTAAGTAGAAGAACAACCCAAACAAGCTTTTGAGCAAAGGACATCCAACTAGGGGTGAGCATGGGCCGGGTTGGTCCGGGCCACCCTCTAACCCTAGGATCAACCCGTACAGTGTCGGTCCTCAATTTTTAGGACCGAGGACCGACCCTATTGAGCTTAGGACCAAGGACCAGACCAACCCAATGGGTTCGGTCCGGTTCCAGGGTCAACCCAGGACCGACAATAATTTTTTTCGTCTTGTTTTTTATAAAGCAAACCCACAAAAGTATCTCAATCAGTGTATGAAATCGACAATGCAGCATATAAGATGAAAAAAAGTATCTCGATAATTTTTTTCGTCTTGTATAAAATCATGCATATACATAACTAGATCAAACACAAAGTTTCCCAGTTCTTCTTCAATAGTACATAAGGCACTAGGACAAAATGAACAAAACAGGCCTAACTCCACGGTCTATCTAAATGCCTACATTCTGAAATTGCAAGAGACAGAGTGATTTGAATAGAATATACAGCGCTCATCCTGCTCCCATAAACAAATTTGTGCAACATTAGTCCATCAAAAATCCAAACAAACTAGTCAGACTAGCATATGATCCTCTGTAAAATCAGTTCCTTCACAAAAAGCAAACCGAACATCCAACTCTGCAAGATTAGGAACATCCATCAACAATGCAGCATTGTACAACTAAACTATAAAAATCAATACATATTCAACAAATTTAAGATGACACAATAATAGAAATTTCATACCTACTTGTAGCCATCTATCTTTATTGATGGTAATCTCCTTGGTAAGACAATCCATATCTAAAAAAAAGAATTCATTCATTAGATCTACAAACGAATTAACAAGGAAAAAGAAATATGCATAATTTAAGCTTACCCAGTTCAAACTTTTCAGCATTTTCAATACACTCTTCAACATTAATAGGCACATGAGCAGCTCTCAACCAGTCCTGAGTACATATTAAAGCTTCCACCACTCTAGGAGTCAAAGAACTTCGAAAACCATCAAGCACATGGCCCGAAGTACTAAAAGCCGACTTTGAAGCAACGGTAGTTACAGGAATGGATAAAACATCTCGAGCTATCAAAGATAAGATTTTATATTTCGAACCGGTACTCTTCCACCACAACAAAATGTCAAGATCAAGAATATCTTCAGAATCCTCTTCAAGATACCGTTCAAGCTTCGATTTGTTGTCATCGCGCCCCTTTTTCTTTTGGTGGAAAAAGTTTTTCCGCCAAGCTTTGATGTTTACCTCATCACTCTCATCATTTCCCTCAATATTGGAAGCACTTGCTACCATCAACGGTATAGATTGACCACCCAAATGTTGATGACCATGACTAGAAAAAGATTGCTCATAAAATGCATACAAACACTCCAGCACATACTTCACCTCATCATGCATTTCATCAATTTTTGCTTCATCATCATAAATTTGCTCAAAACAGAACTTCACATAATGCAACTTTTTTGTAGGATCTAATGCCACTACAATTAAAACCATCATGTTTACTTCATCTAAACTCCCATAGTATTTATCAAACTTCCCCTTCATCTTCACACCCATAGCTCTAAGCTTAGGATCCAAAGCAATACTCGCATCTTTCAAATATTTATATAAAAAAGCTATCCCCTCAAAATAATCATTCGAAGTGGTATATAAACTCCCTGACATTTGATTGGTAGCATCATAAAACTGCTTCAGAAATTTGGAAAGAATGGTGGCATTTTCCCAATCTTCTTTTTTAGGAAGATCATTGTTAAGCTCGGATTGGAAAGACAAATCATCATCTACCATCCTTTCAAAAGCTTTTCTGAATTTTATGGCCGTGTGTAATATGAGATAAGTTGAATTCCATCTAGTGGCAACATCTAAACAAACCGAACCCTTATGAGTGATTTTTTCAACCTCAATGCAAGATTGGAATGCTTTAGCTCTCATGGGAGAACTCCTCACATATCTAACAATGTTTCGAATGCGTGCAATAGAATCACGTACCTCAGACAAGCCATCTTTTACAATCAAGTTTAGTATATGAGCATTGCACCTCATGTGTAAAGCCTCACTAGCTAAGACCAATGACCCATCTCTTGAAAATTTATCTTTCAAATAATCAATGGCAACATCATTCGCACTAGCATTATCCACTGTGATTGTAGACACATTTTTTTCTATTCCCCAGTCATAGATGCATTTTTCAAGTATTTTCCCAATTTCCCTGCCCTTGTGACTGTGTATCACCACAAAATTGATGATCCTTTTGTGTAATTGCCAGTCTTCATCAACGAAATGTGCAGTAAGACATAAATAGTTCAGATTTTGAACAGAAGTCCATGTATCAGTTGTGAGTGCAATCCTTGATCTAAGCTTACCAAAGAAAGCCTTCAAAGAACTTTTTTTATTCATGTACAACTTAATGCAATCTCTAGCCACCGTAAATCGTGACAAATGTGTGAAGAGAGGTTGTATCTCAGTAATAAAATCACGAAATCCAGCACGCTCAGCCAAAGAAAATGGTTGTTCATCAACAATGATCATCCGAGCAAGCATGTACCTAGACCGGTCTTGATCAAATTTTCATGTTGTTAAGATATTACCACTATCATTACCAATACCAGCACTTCCCCCCGCCTTGCCAAGCACATTTGCATCACGTGGTGCAAATAATTTTTGCCTCTTATCTATATTAGGAGGATACTTACTGCACTTTTTCAAATGCTTCAGCATTGTTGAAGTACCATTGTTAACAGTATAGGAGTACTCCTTCCCACAATGAATGCACTTTACCATACATGTTTTTTTTTGTCTTCTCATCTATGATTCTTGAAAAATTATCCCACGCAATAGATTTATCCATTTTTCGCTTCTTACAAAGAGGAGGATGATTAGTGAATACCTTGCTTGACTCTTTTAAGTTTTCTTCACATCCATGGCTAGACGATTCCATCATAGGACTGATCTTGTCACATCCCTCCACTTCAGTTGAAATATTATCTAAATCCATCAAGTTCACCTGAATATTTAAGTACCGGCATGTAAACTTCAGCGCTGCACTCACTGATGAAACAAAAGATATAAGCTATGGTTTCATTTTTGAGGTGGCAACATCAAATAGCTATTCAGAAACTACATGCAGCAAACAATAGAAAAAGGCAACATCAAATAGCTATTTATATGTTTGGTGGTTGAGAACCATGACCGCCACTAGTCTTGCACCTCCTAAAGTCATTATATGACTATACCCATTGAATTTTGAATTAACAAGCAAATTGCAATCAACAAAAGTGACATTTTACCATCTTATCTATGCTTTGGTCTTGTATAAGGCGAATTATCACTGCATATTGTTTGGAAGTTGATCCTTCTACTCTTAAGATCTGCAGAATAGCAACAAAATCAGGATACACATATGTAATAACCGTCAAAACCTTGAAACAAAAGAAATAAATGAGAAGGTATAAACACTCCTCATGTTAAAGCCATGGAGAACGGACAACATGTTTCTAGACAGATAAATTCAAAAAAGGTAAATCGAGGATTACACTCATGGACAAGTTAAAAAGCCCATGCATTCACAGGAATCTGCACATCAGACAAACCCTCTTTTCCAAAACTACAAAACAAGTTTTATTAAAAAAACACAGCCTTTGATTGCTGCTTTGATCCCAGACCCAATGGACTTAGGTCCCACATACTTTACAAGGCAATCTCTAATCTCAACAAACAACAACTCAACACTTCCACCATAATTTGTAATAGCTAGTCTTAAATTAAAAGACAACATATTCAAAGCGAAAGCAACTAGAATTGGGGGACATCACCAAAATTTCCTTTCTTTTCCCAGCAAAACATTTTTTACCTAATTTCAGCTCATAAATTACAAGCTTGTGTCTTTATCGAACTTGTTGTTCCGACATGCAACAATCTTGATTTTAAAAACTTAACATCAATACGGTTCAATTGCTACTTCGGTTAAAATCACGATGGATGATAAGCACGATTCGATTCTCCAATCAAAGCTAAAATCCATCTCCGAAAAAAAAAAAAAAAAAAAAAAAGCCCAGAAAGAACACATCAGATGCAATCGCCCCACTCCACCTTTCTCTCGCCCTCCCTCCCTCCCTCCCTCGGTCCCCCACCCCCCTCTCTCTCTCGTTCATCCTTTTCCTTCTCTTTTATTGGGTCCCTCATCATCTCCCCTGTTCTACCCCCCCACATTGCAGAGACACTCTCCTTATAATATCTCCTCCTCCCATCCACTAACTACTCCACAGAGGTGAGCAAACGTGGAAAAAAAAAATTAACACAAATCAGGTTGAAGATCTCAAATGAAGCACAAAGTAGACTCACTAGCCAAGTTGTGTTCGGAAAGCAAGGGCGAGCCGAGCGTTAGGGTTTCTAATTAGGGCCTTTTTTTTTTCTTCCTTCTGATTTACTTGGCGATAAGCGAGGCAACCGGCGCGAGTGGCGAGCGGCAAGGGTCGAGCGAGCATCGAGTGGGGCGAGGGTCAACCGACGAGCGTTGAGTGAGGCCAGTGGCAAGTAACGAGCATTGAGCGAGGCCAATGACGACAGCAAAGGGCGAGCGGCGATGCAATTGCCCTCGTCAGAGGTGAGCAAACATGGAAAAAAAAAATTAAAATTAACATAAATCAAGAGCATACATGAGGTTAAAGATCTCAAACGAAGCACAAAGTAGAACTCACAAAGTAGAACTCACTAGGCAAGGGTGAGCCGAGCGTTAGGGTTTCTAATTAGGGCTTTTTTTTTTTACCTTCTGATTTACTCGGCGATAAGCGAGGCGACCGGCCGAGTGGCGAGCGGCGAGCGTCGAGTGGGGCGAGCGTCAACTGGCAAGCGGCGAGCGTTGAGTGAGGCCAACGGTGAGCGGCGAGGGTTGAGCGAGGCTAGCAGTGAGTGGTGAGTGGCGAGGGCGAGGCCAGCAACGCCGACGACAGCAAAGGGCGAGCGGCGAACGACGAGCGGCGAGCAGCGCGATTGGTGCGCACGATCAGAGGTGAGCAGCGCGGGCAACCAAAGGCGAGCGGGGATGATGCTACTTTTGATTTTGGGAAATTGAAAGACAGAGTGGAAGAGAACGTGCCTCGAGGAAGGTAGTCCGTAGTCGTGAGGAGCTTGACGGCGTAACAAAACGGCGTGAGTCCGTGACCGTGAGGACTTCTTTTGTCCTCAGACTCCTCGCGTGAAGGACAGAGAATTATCTGGAATCTGGATTGTGGACTGTGGAGGAGAGGAGGACGCCGTGAAGACTTTACGGCATGAAGTCCAGTCAGTGTTCATGCCTTTCCTTTTGGATGCCAGCCAGAGGAGTCAATAATAGCTTTAACATTAGGTTTTTTTTTTTTGACAAGCTTTAACATTAGGATTTTTTGAACGAAAGCTTTAACATTAGGTTTGAAAATATAAAAAAATAATTCCTTACCAAAAAAATTATATAAAAGAATTATAAATAATATAATATATTATAAAATACGGGGTTGGTCCAGGTTGGACCAACTCAAAACCCTAGGACCGAGGACCAACCCCGCACGGTGTTGGCCCCGAAATTTCAGACCAAGGACCGACCCAGTCCCCTTGGGACCCGGACCAGACCCGGGGTTGGGCCGGTCCGAGTCGGTCGGGGTCAACCCTAGTCCGCTGCTCACCCCTACATCCAACAACGATTTTTTTTTGGGGGGGGGGGGCACTTAGGATCCAATTCAAAGGGAGGGATTGACAGAATTGGGTCTGACAATTCAATTCTATAATGTAAGGTTAAGCTTAAATGAGACAAAGAAGAAAGCGTGGTCCGGCCTTTGTTGATAAGCACAGTAACTTTCCACATTACGCAATCTGATCCCAAAAGTGCCTAAACTAAAATAAGACAATTAGACTCGACAGTTACAACTCTTTCGCCCATTTCCTTCTCCCACATGGTCACAAGCTCCATTCCTTCAATTAGTGATAGGGTTTTAGCATGCAACGTAAATTGCTCCTTCATCTCATGGGCGAAACCGCTGATTAATTTTAAGGGACTTCGAGGGAGGCAAGTTCCATTTCAAAGTTGAGGTTCGATCTCTTGTTAAGTTACCTTCCTGATAGGAACACCGGGTTTCAAATTTTCATTCTATCAACAATCCATCATGAATAGCTTTATGTGCAGACCAATGTTGGCCCAACGATTTTCTTAAATTAGAGGTTCGAGCACTTGATACTTTGTGCCTTTATGGGCAATGAAGTAAAAACCCAAACTTGCCTACTTGCAATTTCAACCGTGGCCGATGGGCCAAATCATGGAGATCAAGTTTAGGCCATCGGCCATTATATTCTCACACATATGGATATTCTCATTTAAATTGAGTATCTATTTCTTTTTAGGCTTTACCAGCATAACATTTTTTGAGGTAATATAAGAATAATAGCTTATAAGTTATAAATTCTTGAAGGAGTGAACCTCGCAATAATTTATATTATTTATTACTTATTTTTTTATGATTTAAAACACATTATTATTCTTACTATAGATTAAAAACTGTCGTCTAATCATTTATCCCTCTTTTTCTTTTTTTAAGGAAGCCTATATGTATTCTTTCCCTTATCATAGATTAGGGTATTACCATATTAATTGAAATATGCGTCTCCAAAGAAGAGACGGAAGCAAGAAATGGACTCAGACAATTAGATTAGGGGGCAAGATAAAAAGAACCACGCAATACCCTACTTTAAAGGGAGCAACATATAAAAACTTTGTATAACATATCATAAACTTAAAGCGTATGTTTGCAGAAACTTCCATTAAGAACATGGCTTATATGTAGCAATGCCAAGGGAGAAGGTGCTAGAAAATTGACATATTCGCATTGCAGCAATGCATTACAAGACTTGCGAAGTTAAGAGAATAACAAATGACCACAACAACCAGCACTCGAGAATGCAGCTAAAAGATCACAGGGTAGGAAAAAAAAAGCAAAAGACAAGAAGCGAGACACTCTCCAAAAGGGCAAATTTTTTATCCACGTTTTGCTTTGACCCTCCCTTGATCCAGCTCCGACCCTTGAAACAGATAATTAAAAACCTATACGGAGTTTCAAGCGTTGCTTCTGAAGGATCCCAAGGCCTTGACGGCTCCAGCTCTCAAGATGTACTGGTGGTAGAATGCAGCAATCGCAGCCCCAATGGATGGCCCAACCCAGAACATCCACTGTATCCATACAGAAAATCAAAGAATCGTGTCAGCTTATGCCTTGCATTACTCGCAATTATGTCCGAAATAAATGCACACCTACCCATGTTAAAGAAAGGAAATTTGATGATATAATCTGAGGTATGATAGCTAGCAATATAATACCTGGTCGTCCCAAGCCTTGTCCTTGTTGTAGATCACGGCAGCTCCGAAGCTTCTTGCCGGGTTTATGCCTGTTCCCGTAATGGGGATCGTGGCCAGATGCACCATGAAGACTGCAAACCCTATGGGCAATGGTGCCAACACGGGAACGTGGGAGTCCCTGGCGTTTCGCTTCGGATCGGTGGCCGAGAACACGGTGTACACCAGGACGAAGGTGCCGACGATCTCTGCCCCTAGCCCCACGCCCTTGCTGTACCCATCGGCCAGCTCGTTCGCGCCGCCACCGTACCGGGTGTAGTACGCCCTCTGGAACGCCTTCACCAACCCACACCCACAGATGGCACCAAGGCTCTGCGCTACCATGTACATCACGGCCGGACGAGCGACACCTTGCGCGCCAAGAAGAGACCGAAGGTCACCGCGGGGTTTATGTGCCCACCTGTTCATGTTGAAGAAACTAAGTTAAGGTATGTACATGAGAGATGATGTTACATTTTTCCGACAATTTAAGTTTTTACAATGACGTTATAATGAATGTCGTGATGTAATCTCGTTACTAATGTAACATTAACAATTCACAACCTATATGAACAAATACATTTGGTCAAATGAATTTAGAAGTATTTGAGAAACAAGCTAAGATTGGGTAAAGAAAGAGAAACTTACCAGAGATACCAACGGTGCAATAAACAAGGACAAAGATCATGCCCCCGAAGGCCCAAGCGATGCCGAGAATGCCAACGCCGCCACAATCACCGCCGTTCAAGGCCGGGTCGGTTTGGCTCTAGTAACCAATCACGGTCAAGACCGTGATGTAGAGGAACAACATCGTGGCAATGAACTCAGCGATGAGGGCACGGTAGAACGACTACTTGCCCAGCTCCTCCAGGTCGACCAGAGGGGCGGGCGGTGGGTCCTGGTAGTCCCTGGCTGCGAATGGTGGCTGTGCAGCTTCCAAGTCCTTCCCCATTTGCTTGGGCTCTCCCTTCCGAGCTTCTACTTCGAATGCAGGTCTTTAGAAGGTAGGGCGAATGAATTTGATTTGGCTTGTTAGTTTTTATGCGTGTTGTAGGAATGTGCATGAATTGAGTGGTATTTATATGAGAGAGGGAAGTGAATATTGTGTGCATAATTTGCATATGGTTTCGATTGATGACATAATTAGAGCATTTCTTTTTGGCCGCCCCATTAGGCTTGATTTCGATTTCTGGCTTGCATGGTCCCACTTTGTCCTTGTTCGACTCTCTTTTCTCTTTTTTTCTTATAATTTTCAATTGGGAAAATTGTCCGATTAATGAACTTATTATACAAATACTAATTCAATACTAAGTTTTTCAATTTTGTCAATTAAATCCTAAATTTTTGCACGAAAATTTAATATAGTCATTCTGGCTAGTGATAAATGGACTAACATGTCAGCAGTTTTTGACAAAAATTTACTAGATTGAAATTTCGAACAAAGACTTAGAAATAAATTGACAACATTAAAAAATTTAGGACTGAATTAGCATTCGTAAAATAAATTTAAGATCGATGGGATAATTTTTCTAATTTTTATTTATAAAAATAAAATAATGAATATAACCAACGGTTTGTGATATTATTAACTAATTATTGGATTGTTCTTGACATTATCTTCTAATCATGTTTCCGCCCAAACCATGCTTCGGATCAACCTGATGGAGTAGCCAATAATGCAATGCCAGATAGATGTGATCTGGACAGTTACATTCTTATCCCATTGTCGTCGAAGCAATTATAAGGCTCCTACTGCATATTATGTAAATAATTGTGTCCTATTCCCTTCCTTTGTCCTTCATTATAGTTCCTAACATTTTTTTTTTCCTATCTATTCTAACTTAGCCAAACAAAAGTAAAAAGAAAGAAAGAAAGAAAGGTGATTGTTCCATACATGGCAACCGAACAGGTATTGCTTAAAGTTCAACAACAATATTGTACATTAGATTAAAATTCAAAATTATATTAAACAGATAAAAAGTTCAAACACCGCATGACACGTTAGGTTAAAATTCAAAAATTATTTGTGTCATTATCCTTTCATTATATTGAACTAAGCCAATGTCAAACTTGTTAATTTGGAAGATCTGAAGGATTGAGTTAATATTTTTTCTCCTCATTTTGTCGGATTAATTCGCGTTAAGTATCGCGCTTCTCTTTTTATTTCCAGCTTTTAATGTTCTCTTCTAATTTCCATCGCACTCTATTCTCTTGGCCCGAACAAAAGATCACATTTATATATTTCAAATTCCAAAAGCACCCTAAGCTTAATTCTTCTAAGTAGCAATGAATTATATAAATCGCTCTGTCGCATGTAATGAGGGAGAAAATACATATTTGCAAGAGCCGACCACACATAATAATTTTATACACTCTTATCCACCATTGCCACCCCATATTTGTTTAATCAAATCTTAAATTGCATTCTTTAAAGCATTTTCTTCGCTGAACTGAAAATGGAGGATATAGTTGTGGCCTTGAGGCGGCCACGCGTCCAACAGCCAAACACACAAACGCCCAAGTCTCCTGCCATGATCTCCTAATTGGCCGGTGGATGTCATGCTGATGACGATGGTCATATTCTTTTATTTATTGGCAACGACCTTTTTTCTTGATTAAAAAAAAAAACAAAAGAGGAAAATTAAGCCTTCAAAGAGTAGTGGGAGTTGAGTGGCAAAGATTGTCTAAAAAGTTCTCAACCGTATCATAGGTGAGTCATTTCAATTTCAAAGTCTTAAACCTTTAAATTATGTCGATTTAATTTTGAATTATTTAATAATTTGCCAATTTAGTCATTTTGTCAATTTTAATCAAAAATCGCTGATGTTTACACCGTTTGTCTTATCAACATAACCCACACTAATGTGATTTTTTTTTTTTTACATTTTTTTAAGTTTTTCTAAATTTTTTATAAACTTTTTCTTTTCTTTCTTTCTTTCTTTTCTTCTACCTTAAAAAAAGGAAAATCCAAAAAAATTATGAAAATTTAGAAAAATGCAAAAAATGAGAAAAATTGTTCGTATTAGCGATTTTCAAGCAAAATTAGTTGGAATGACTGAATTGGTAAATTATCAGAAGGTTTTTAATTAAATTTGTATAATTGAAAGATTTAGAAATGAACTAATAGTCATATAGTACCTTTATGATTTTTTAGACAATTTTCTCGAGTTAAGTGTGATGGGCATCAAGTTTTTTCTTTATTTTGTCGAAAAAACCACATTTCATTTCAATTCAAGTCGGTAATGTAGAAGAACAACCCAGATGAGTTTTAGAGCAAAGGACATCCTACAACAATTTGGGGGGCGACTTAAGATCTAGTTCAAAGAGAGGGATTGACAGAGTTAGGCTTTGACGATCCAATTTACAATTTTATTTTGGTCTCTATAACTTTAGGTTAAGCATAAATGAAACAAAGAAGAAAGTGTGGTTCGGCTTTGTTGATAAGCACGGTAACTTTCCACAGTATTTGATCTGATCCTAGAAGTCCCTAAACTAAAATAAGACAATCAAACTCGATAGTTACAACTCTTTTGCCCATTTTCTTCTCCCACATGGTCACAAGCTCCATTCCTTCAATTTTTTATTTTTTTTTTTCGGTCCTACTCTATTTCTATTTCTTCAATTAGTGACAGGGTTTTAGCATGCAATGCAAATTGATCCTTCACCTCATGGACGAACCCACTGATTAACACTCCAACAACGTCTTTGCATGCTCCAGTGGATGTTTCGACTATAAAGGCTCGATCTACGTTAATTTTAAGAGACTCTGAGGCAGGCAAGTACCATTTCAAATTTGAGGTTCGATCTCTTGTTAAGTTACTCTTCTAATAGGAACACCGAGTTTCAAAATTTTCATTCTATCGATAATCCATCATGAATAGCTTTATGTGCAGGCCAATGTTGGCCCAACCATTTTCTTAAATTAGAGGTTCGAGCAATTGATACTTTGGGCCTTTATGGGCAATGAAGTAAAAGCCCATACTTGCCTACTTGCAATTTCAACCGTGGCCAATTCATGGAGATCGAGTTTAGGTCAGCGGCCACTATATTCTCACACATGGATATTCTCATTTAAATCGTTTTTGTATCTTTTTTTTTTTTTTTTTTTTTTGTACTTTACTAGCATAATAGTTTTTGAACTAATATAAGAATAACAGCTTATTATAAGTTACAAATTTATTAATCAAGAAATTTGTAACTTATTATTATTTTTACCGTAGATTAACAACCGTCACTTAATCATTTTTCTTTCTCTCTTTTTTTTTTTTTTTTTTTTTTTGTTTTTATAAGGAAGCCAATATGTATACTTTTCCTTGTCATAGATTAGGGTGATATTACCATATTAATTGAAATATGCATCTCCAAAGAAGAGATAGAAGCGAGAAATGAACACAGATAGTTAGATTAGGGGGCAAGTTAAAAAAAACCACGCGATATCCTATTTTAGAGGGAGCCGGCCGGCCACCCTGGTTGTTTCCAACCAGGCCCTCTCATTTCTCTGTACCACGTCTGGCTTGTAAAGAGAGGCCAGGGAAGTTATCGCGGGGATCCAGGTTAGGTCTCGTTTTCCCGTAAAGGGATTTGGCCGAGATACCCAGTGGGGTAGGAACATTTTTCGTGCCCCTAACCTGGCACTAGCCCAATTTGGGGACTCTCACCCCTGCCAAGTTCTCCCTGAATTGAACTTGTCAATTTAAGGTCATGACCAAGACCAAAATGGAGCAATATATAAAGACTTTGTATAAAATGTCATAAACTCAAGGCGTATGTTGACAGAAACTTCCATTAAGAACATGGCTTACATATAGCAATGCCAACTTGGCGATGAGGGCATGGTAGAACGACCACTTGCCCAGCTCCTCCGGGTCAACCAGAGGGGAGGCGGCGGATCCTGGTAGTCATTGGCGGCCAACGGCGGCGGCGCGGCTTCCAAGTCCTTCCCCATTTGCATGGGCTCTCCCTCTTCCGAGCTTCTACTTTGAATGCGGTGGGTGCGTTCGAGGACTTTAGAAGGTGGGGTGGTATGAATTTGCTTCGACTTGTTAGTTTTTGTGCGCGTTGTGGGAATGTGCATGATTCGAGTGGTATTTATATGAGAGAGGGAAGTGAATATTGTGTGCATAATTCGCATATGGTCTCGATTGATGACATAATTAGAGCAACTCTTTTTGGCCGCCCCTGTTAGGTTTGATTTCTATTTCTTGGCTCGCATGGTCCCGCTTTGTCCTTCAACGACTCTCTTTTCTCTTTTTTCCTATAATTTTCAATCAAGAAAATTATATGATTAGTTGAGAACCTATCATACTAATACTAATTCAATTTTAAATTCTTTGATTTTGCCTGTTGACTTATATAAACTTTTGCGCGAAATTTCGATACGGTCATTCCGGCTAGGTATCAATGGATTGCGATTTCCGGCAAATATCTATCAAAATGAATATATTGGACATTTGCACAAAAATTCAAGAATAAATTGATAAAATTAGAAAATTTAGTACTAAATCGATATTTGCAAAATAAATTGAAAATCGATTAATTAACTTTTTTCATTTTCCAGTTATAAATATAATATAACGAATATAATTGACGGTTGTGTGATATTATGCCTTGCGAGCTACCAAGCTGCTCTACCTCGTGATGAAAATAAGAAGGAGGCCCTAATAAACAAACAAGAAAAAGGCTTGAAAGGTTCTATCTCCCATATCTGTATAAATAGAATAACCAACTGTTGGTTGCTCTAGGCATTATCTTCTGGTCATGTTTGTCCCAAATCAAGCTTCGGAACAGTCTGATGGAGTAGCCAATAATGCATTACCAAATCGAAGTGATCTGGACAATTACCTTCTTATCCCATTGTCGTCGAAGGAATTATGTTCCATTCTCTTCCCCTTCATCACACTTACTTCCTTCCTATCTATTCTAACTTATTCAAACAAACAAACAAATAAAAAAGGAAAAGATAAGAAAAGAAAGATGGGTGTTCCATACGTGGTAAGCTTAGGGATGATATTATATATTAGATTAAAATTCAAAATAAAAGGTTCAAAGATCGCATTATATATTAAGTTAAAATTCATGAATCATTTGTGTTGTCATTCCTTCATTATATTGAACTAAATCAATGTTGAATTTCTTGATTCAAAAGATACGAAGCATTGAATTAATGTTTTTTCCTCCTTTAATTGGCTCGGTTCGTGAGAAGCATAAGTGCTCTTCTCTTTCTATTTCCCCCTATTTAATTTTCTCGTCAAATTTCCATCACACTCTACTCCCTTTGCCCGAACAAAGGATCGTATTCATATATTTCAAATCCCAAAAGCCCCCAAGCTTAGTTATTATAAGTTACAATTAATTATACAAATCAGGTCGCAGTCACATTTACACGTCAGATTTGATTAATAATGAGGTGGAAAAATACATATTTGCAAGAGCCGACAACATAATAATTTTATACACAATTATAATAACTCGAAGCAAGCCACCACTGCCATCCCATTTTTGTTTAATCAAATTTTAATTGCTTAATTAAAGCATTTTCTTTGCTGAACTGAAAATGGAGGATATATTTATGGCCGTGAGGCAGCCACGTGTCCGACTGCCAAACGGACAAACGCCCTAGTCTTCTCCCATGATCTCCCAACTGACCGGCGGATGTTATGCCGATAGTGATGCCAATGGTCATATTCCTTTATTTTTATGCAATGACCTTTTACTCTAAAAAAAAAAAAAAAGCCTTCAAAGAGTGGTGGGAGCTAAGAGGGAGAGGTTCTCCAAAAAGTTCTAAAAACATTATATACGGGTCAATTTATTTTCAAAAATTTTCAATTTTGTCAATTTAATTGTAAACATTTTAAACTTGAAAATTTAGTTATAAACTTTCAATTGTGTAAATTTAATTTTAAACATTTTGATAATTTATCAATTTAATCTTTCTAGTCAATTTTAATCGAAAATTATTGACATAGATGCCTATTGTTTTATGTGACACAACCCACACTAATATGGAAGATTTTTTTACTTTTCTTTTTAAATTTCACTAAAAAAATTATAATTTTCTTTTTTTTTCTTTTCCTCTTTCCCTAAAAGAAAATTTCAAAATAATTATAAAAATTTAGAAAATTTTAAAAATACAAAAATTATCCATATTGGCAATTTTCAACTAAAACTAAGTTGGCAAATCATAAAAAGTTAATGATTAAATTAGCAAAATGAAAGGTCTATAATTAAACTAGTAGCCATACAATAAGTTTAAGACTTTTTAGACAATTTTTCTTACTTAAGTGTGAGAGACATCAAGTTTTTTTTTTTTTTAAATCAGAAAAACCTCGTTGCATTTCAATTCAAGTAGGTAATGTCGAAGAAAACCTAAATGAACTTCAAAGCAAAGAACAGCCAATAATTTTTTTTTTTTTTTTTGGGTGGGGGGAAGGGGAGGGGAGTTGAGATCCAGTTCAAAGGGAGAGACTAACAACAGAGTTGGACTCTAACAACCCAGTTCGCAATTTTATTTTGGTCTCTGTAACAATGGGTCAAGCTTAAATGAGGTAAAGAAGAAAGTGTGGCCGGCCTTTGTAACAATGGGTCAAGCTTAAATGAGGTAAAGAAGAAAGTGTGGCCGGCCTTTGTTGATAAGGACACTATCTTCCCCTTGCATGTGATATGATCCTAGAAGTGCATGAACTTAAAATAAGGCAGTTCAACTTGACAATTATAACTCTTTTGCCATTTTCCTTCTCACACGCAGTAGCGAACTCCATTCCTTCGATTAGTACTAGGGTTTCAGCATGCTGTGCAGATTGCACCTTCACCTCATGGGTGAACCCGTCGATTAACACTCCAGCGACGTCTCTGCACACTCTAGTGGATGTTCTAGCTGTGAAGGCTCCATTGACGTTAATTTTAAGAGATGGAGGCAGGCCAAACCCATTTCAAAGCTGAGGTCCAATCTCTTGTTGGCCCAATGTTGGCCCGACCATTTCTTAAATTAGAGGTTCAAGCACTTGATAATTTGGGCCCGTATGGGCCAATTATGTAAAAGCCCAGAGTGCCTACTTGCAATTTCAATCGTGGCCAATGGGCCACATGGAGACCCAGTTTAGGTCTCGGCCATTCTATTCGCATACATGTGGATATTCTCAGTTAAACTATTCGAGTATCTATTTCTTATATATATTGGGAAGCCCACATATATACTTTTCCTCATCATAGATTAGGGTGATATTACCAAGTTAATTGAAACATGTGTCACGAAAGAGGAGATGAAGTGAAAAATGATCATGGACACTTGAATTAGGGAGCAAGATAAAAAGAGTCGTGGAAGGTGCGAGATATAAAGATTTTACGGAAGATGCCATAAACTTAAAGCATATGTTCACGAAAACTTCCGTGATGAACATGGCTTATTTATAGCACGATGCAAAGAGAGAAGTTACTAGAAAATTAACATAGTTGCATTGCTGCAACCCATCACACCACTTGCAAAGTCGAAAAGAGAAGAGAACAGCAAATGACCACAACAACCAGCACTCGGAATACAGCTAAAAGATCAGAGAGTTGGAAAAAAAGAGAAAAAGAAAAATCAAAAGACAAGAAGCAAGACACACTCCAAAAGGGCAAATTTTTTATCCACATTTTGCTGTGACCTTCCCCTTGATCCAGCTCAGACCCTTGAAACGGAGGAATTAAAAAAACTTATCCTGAGTTTCAAGCGTTGCTCCTGAAGGAACTCAAGGCCTTGCCGGCTCCAGCTCTCAAGATGTACTGGTGATAGAGGGCAGCAATCGCAGCCCCAATGAATGGCCCAACCCAGAACATCCACTGCACACATTAACAAAATCAAATGACTTAGATTATCATGTCAGCTTATGCCTCACGTTATACACATTAAAACAGGAATTTATGATGAGATAGTCTGTGGTATGACCGTATGATAGCTAGCAATACAATACCTGGTCGTCCCAAGCCTTGTCCTTGTTGTACATCACAGCAGCTCCTAAGCTCCTTGCTGGGTTTATACCGGTGCCCGTTACGGGGATTGTTGCCAGATGAACCATGAAGACTGCAAACCCTATGGGCAACGGTGCCAACACAGGAACGTGAGAGTCCCTGGCGTTTCGCTTTGGATCAGTGGCCGAGAACACGGTGTACACCAGGACGAAGGTGCCGATGATCTCCGCCCCTAGCCCGACGCCCTTGCTGTACCCATCGGCCAGCTCGTTCGCGCCGCCACCGTACCGGGTGTAGCGCGCCCTCTGGAACGCCTTCACCAATCCACACCCGCAAATGGCGCCAAGGCACTGCGCTACCATGTACATCACAGCCCGGACGAGCGACACCTTGCGCGCTAAGAAGAGACCGAAGGTCACCGCCGGGTTAATGTGCCCACCTGTTCATGTCAAAAAAACCAAGGTATGCATATGAGAGATGATGTCATATTTTTCTGACAATTTTAGCTTTTGCGATAAGGTTACAATGACGTAATTTCGTTGCTGACGTAACATTAACAATTCTATACCTATATAATCAAATATATATTTGGCCAATGAATTTAGAAGTGTTCGATAAATAAGTTAAAATTGATTAAAAAAAGTAAAAACCTACCAGAAATACCAGCGGTGCAATAAACAAGGACAAAAATCATGCCTCCGAAGGCCCAAGCGATGCCAAGAATACCGACACCGCCACACTCGTCGCCGTTCAAGGCCGGGTCGACCTGACTCTTGTAACCTATCACGGTCAAGACGGTGATGTAGAGGAACAACATCGTGGCGATGAACTCGGCGATGAGGGCACGGTAGAACGACCACTGGCCCAGCTCCTCTGGGTCGACCAAAGGGGCGGGGGGCGGGTCCTGATAGTCCCTGGCGCCGAACGGCTCCGCAGATTCCAAGTCCTTCCCCATTTGCTTGGCTTCTCTCTGTTCCGAGCTCCTACTTCGAATGCTTTAGCTTATTGGTATTTGTGCGCATGTGGTGGGATTATGCGTGAGTCGAGTGGTTTTTATATGGGAGAGGGAAGTGGACATTTGGGTGCATAATTTGCATTTGGTGTCGATTGATGACATAATTAGAGCATTTCTTTTCGGCCGCCCCACTAGGCTTGATTTCGATTTCTTGGCTTGCGTGGTCCTACTTTGTCCTTCAGCGACTCCCTTTTTTCCTCTTATGTTCTATAATTTTCAACAGGGGAAATTATTTAGTCTAACTCTAAATTTATTGTACGAATGCTACTTCAATCCTAAATTTTCTAATATTGATGATTGACTCATAAATCTTTACATGAAATTTCAATACGATACTTCGGACTATCACGTTAGCGATTTCTAGCGAAAATCAATCAAAATGATTATATTGGAATTTCGCACCAAAATTTAAGATGAAAATAACAAAAATGGAAATTTTATAACTGAATTGACACCTGCAAAAGAAATTTTAAGATCAATTAAGTAATTTTTTCATTTTCTAATTATTAAATATAATAAAATGGATATAATCAACGGATGTGTGAAATTATTAACTAACTCTCGGGCTGTTCCTTTCATTATCTTCTAATCATGCTTTGGCCTAAGTCAAGCGTCAGGACAAATTGATGGACCAGGCAATTATGCATTGCCTGATGGATGTGATCTGGACGATTACCTTCTTATCCCATTGTTTTCGAAGCAGTTATAAGGCTCCCCCTGCTCGTCATGTATATAATTATGTTTTATTCCCTTCCTTTGTCATTGATTATAGTTTCTAACTTCTTTCCTATCTATTCTAACTTAGCCAAAAAAAAAATTAAATAAATAAAAGAAGCAGGTAAGAAAGATGCTTGTTCCATACATGACAACCGAGCAAGTATTGCCTAAAGTTAATGAGTGACATTGTACATTAAACAAAAATTCAAAAATCATATCGAATAGCTTAAAAATTCAGGCATCACTCTGTATATTAAATCAAAGTTCAAAATTATTTATATCATTATCCTTTGTTATATTGAACTAAGCCAGTGCCAAAGTGTTTGATTTGGAGGTCTCTTCCCATCAGATCGGTTTGTTAGTGTTATTGGTACTCTTCTCTTTTTATCTCCCCCTCAATTCTCTTCTAACTTCGTTCATGCTCTATTCCCTTTGCCCAAAGATCATGTTCATAAATTTCACATACCAAAAGCCCCCTAAACTCAGTTCCTCTAAACTAGAACTTCTAAGGCTGCACATGACAATGCTTCTTGGCTGGGAAGTTTTTTTTTTTTAAGAAATGCTTCTTTTCTATTTCTATTTTAGAGAATAATTTCTATATAAAAAAATCCGTTTGATAACTACACAAAATTTTTACTTTAAAAATAGAAAAAGAATAGAAATGCGTTTGGTAAAAAAATAATTTCTTTTTTATATTTTTTTATTTTTTATTTTTGCCGTCTGATCGCCATCGGACACCGCCGCCGCCGCGGGCCAACCGCGCTCGCCAGTCGACTGCTGCCGCCGATTGCCGTCACACGGCCCATCGGCCGCCGTCGACCGTCGGCCACCGACCACGGAGGTGGCGGCCAATGGGCCGTGGGATGGCGATCGATGGCGGCGGTGGGTGGCCAACGGTCTGGACCGGCGGTGACGTGCGCGGCGGCGCAGCGGGGCGGTCGGCCGATCGGCGGCGACCGATGGTGGTGACCGGAGGCAACCGGCGGTGGCGACCGGCGGCAGCGGCGGCCGGCGGGTGGTCGGCGACGGCGGACGGCGGGCGACCGGCGGCGGCAAGAGATGAATAAAAGCAAAAAAATTCACTTATTTCTGAAACTTATTCCTCAGGAACAAGAAGCAATCTTTTTTTTACTTCTCATTTCTATTCCAAAACCATTCATATGCTAACTTTTTGTTCCCGAGAATAAAAAACAAACTTACTGTTATTAAACGGGTTTCTATTCTTTTTTTGTTCCGGGGAAGAAAATAATAGAAATTCTTGAGCTAAGGAAGGTTGTCATGCGCAACCTAAGTTGCAATTAACTATTTAAATTGCATTGGTCGCATTTACATGTCGTATTCGAATAATAATAAGGGGAAAAGAATGCATATTTGCAAGAACCGACCACGCATAATATAAGTCGAAGCCAGCCACCTCCGCCGCCCCATTTTTGTTTAATAAAATCTTAAATTGCGTAATTGAAGCATTTCCTTTGCTGTACTGAAAGTGAAGGACATAGTTGCGGCCGCTAGGCAGCCACTTGTCCGACCGCCAAACCCACAAACGCCCAAGTCTGCTCCAATGACCTCCAAATTGGGCGGTGGATGTTATGGTGATGACGACGATGGTTATATTCTTTTATTTATATGCAATAACCCTTTTCCTCCAAAAGAATAGGAAAATCAAGCCTTCGATGAGTGGTGAGAGTTAAGTGGAAAAATTATCCAAAAATCTTAAAATTTATTATACGTTAGTTAATTTAGGCCCTGTTTGTTAATGTTCCTTTTTTCTGTTTATAAACACAAATCTTGTTTTTTTTGTTCTAGGAAATAAAAAAAGAACAGAAATGCATTTGTTTACGTTTTTGTTCCAAATTTATTTTTTTGTTCCAAAAAACACATTTAGAAACGTAAATAAGAAACAAGAAAAATTTGTTTCTTGTTTCTAGAACAATTTTTAAGAATAGATTTTCTCTCTCCTCTCTTTTCTTCTCTTTTTTTCTTCTTCTTTTCTTTATTATTTGGCCAGTCGCGGGCCTCAGCCATGGCTAGCGACCGGCTGTCGAGGGCCGGCGAAGCCGTCAAGGGCTGATGACCTCGCCGGAGCGTCATCGGCCCCCAGCAAGGCCGAGCTTCGCCGGCTCCGGCGAGGTTGAGCCTCGCGATTGAGCTCGCCTAGCCACGGCGAGGCGCTCGCCCAACCAAGGCAAGGCCAAGCCTTGTTGGTGACTAGGCGAGCTTGGCCTCGCCGGGCCGGCAAGCCTCATCGTGGCCGGGCGAGGCCGCGGCCCTCGTCGGCCCATCGTTAGCGATGACCGAGGCCGGCAACCGGCCAAAAGGAAGGAAAAAGTAAAAAAAAAGGAAAAATAAAAAATAAAATAAAATATAAAATAAAATATTAAAAAATCAAAAAAATTCTACAAGTTTACCAAACGTATTTCTATTCTTTTTTATTTTTAGAACAAATTTATCAAACGCGTTCTTCTATTCAAAATTGTTCTCTCGGAACATAAATATTTTTTTCTATTTTCGTTTCTTGAACAATTTTTAAACGATGTTACAAAAAAATAATTTTTAAACAAAAATACAAACAAACGCACCATTAGTATCAAAAATTTTCAATTATGCCAATTTTATGTTAAATATTTCGATAATTTATTTACTTAGTCCTCAATTTTTCAATTATGTCAATTTAGTTTTTAAAATTTTTAACGATTTGTCAATTAAGTGAAAAAAATTCAACAATTGGTAATTTAGTTATTTCAGCTAATTTTAACGAGAAATTGTAGCATGAACGTCTATTGTTCTACGTGATATGATAACTGCTAACGTAGATAATTTTTACTTTTTTATTTTATTGAATTTTTATTAATTTTTTATTTTCTTTCTTTTTTTCCCTTCCTCAGCCAATTGTTGGGCAAGGAAGAAGGTCGGCGATGACTAAAGCCTAGTGATTTGCCTCCAAAAGTAATTGGAGGGACTAAATTAGTAAATTGTTAAAAACTTTATAACTAAATTAGTAAATTATCAAAAGGTTAATGACTATCTTAGTAATATTAAAAAGTCTATGACTAAATTGATAAATCATCAAAGAGTTTAGAATTAAATTGATATAATTGAAATATTTAAAATTGAATTGATCACCATATAAAAAGTTTAAGACATTTTAGATAATTTTTCAATTAAAGTGTGACGGGCATCAAGCTTGACTATCGACAATCCATTGCGAATCAATTAATGTGCAAATAATGTTGGCCCAATCATTTTATCTTAAGCACTTGATACTTTGGGCCTTTATGGGCCGACGATGGTAAAGCATCTGAATGATTACTACGTCTCTTTTTCCTTCTTGCTGTTCAAAAACAGATAAGTTGCATTCATGTTTCTTATAATCACCACCTCACATAATCTAAGCAAACCCTTGTTAGGATGACGAGTTTATCCGACACTGGCTTTCGATCTTCTGTAACTAAGATCTCCATCTCAACCGGCAACAAGAATTAAAACTGCCGCAGTTTCTAAACACGACTTTTGTCTAGCGCATTCAGTGATGACATTAGATACAGAGGCTTATTGCATGGGGAGATTCATTGCTGGATCCATTATTGCTCGGGAACAATGTTGGAAATCCGAAAAGCCTTTAGCTAACTTCTTTTAAAGCTATGCAGGCTAAACTAACATGCATCTAGATGATCACATGATCGAAACAGAAGCCCCCCCTCCCTACTCAAAAAAGTCTATCAAGCATTACTTATCAATAAAAGCAGTGTATTGTTGGGGAAAAAAATAGAACCCCATAGAACCCCATTAAACAAAGCGTCGCAACCTCCCCAAACAATATATCACCTAGAAGTTCAATTAATGTATTATTAAGCTTAGACTTAAATCGGCTCTCCTAAGCGCATATCAATTTACAACCTAGGGATTAAGTCGTATACATGCAAATGACTTTCAATCGCCACTAATCTATTTTTTGCTTAATTTTCTATATAAAAAACGTTAAACTATCTGATGGCACACAGGTTACTCCCTAATTGCTCGTTTTGCTCAACAGTAGCTAAGGCAAAGTTAGGGTTTTCAAAGACATTTTCATAATTGTAAAGTTGAGCAAGGACAAAGTTTGAAGAAAGAAAATATCTATTTGCATTTCAAAATGCGGCATCCCAAGATATCTCTAAGCATATCTTGTGCTAAAGGCATTTAGAGAGTTTTGGAGATGCCAATCACCACCTGTCATCAGACATTTCTTGTCTAATGACCAGGTTACATAAGACAATTGCATTCGATATTTCTTGTCATTTTCGTTGGTCATTAGACATTCATTCTTCACCTTGTTCAATATATGTTCTACCAGACATAAACACACACAACGGAGGTACATGCCAAGAAAATGACGACTTAAAAGAGCCAGGATACAAGATTCTACACCATGCAGAGTCTTGGCAAACCAAATAAACTATATACTGAGAAAATACATTGGAAATCAAGAGAAAGATGTCTTTATACCTTTATAAATATCACTCTGAAACCAAGAATTCACAAGCCACTGTCAAATTGATCTATAAAGGCATTTATGCACACTTGCAACTGAACATCGTATGGTGATGAACTCCTGCGGAGGATGAAATCTGATTTGAAGTCCATGTTGCGGGCGGTTGATAAGGAGATGAACTGGGCAGTGGATATATGCTGGGGACAACTCGAAGGTGCAGCGCTTGAGGATCATCAAAAGGGCGACTTTCGCTTCTGTCGTCACAAAGCTCATCCCAACTCAAGATTGAGGTTCGAAGCCGAAGGTGATGAACGCAACCGCATTGTTGTTGGTAGCTTTACCTACTTTCTGAGAATCACTCTGGTTTGAATTGTTGCACGTCTTCCCCCCATATATCAGGGTCACTGTGAAGCTTAAGAATTGGTACAAAGATGTGAATATCAGCAGGAAGAATAAGCCTCCCTAACCTCTGTTTCTTGCCAACTTCTCGAGTCAAACCGACCATGGGGGTACAACCGCAGAGTTTCATTTATGTTCATTCTAATCTGCAGATGAAAAGGGAAAGATGATTAGTTGGGCACCATGTCTAAACTTAGAATTCAAGTGAACCGAAAAAGGTCGACCGAGACCATGACTTGAGTCGTTTTCTACACATTCAGTACTTTTCCAACTCCATCAAAAGTCAGGGTCTTCATTCCCAAATACATTAAGAACCTCCATCCCTGCTTCCTCTGGCCACTCTGGATGAATCGCTAGGAGGAATAACGACCATGTTGTGGTTAAGTTGGTGGTCTCTTGTCTGGAAACCTAGAATGTCTTGCGCTCATCCACCGTATTATAAACCGCGATTCTTTTGCTCTTGTCCGCATCGCGCAAAGCCTTCCCAAGTTGTCCTATGATATCATCCCCAAAGCCATCTACTTCACCGGCCATCACACTCTTCTCTCTTCTCTTGATCATATTTATGATAAAATTGCATTTTTCAAGCTTCTCCGCTTCGACTTTATCCGTCATCCTTCAAAAGGGTTTTTCAAAAGAATTTTGCTAATATAACAGTTTTTGAATAACTGTTAGAATAACATTTTGTTGTGAGCAACAAATTCTGAAATGAGTGAGCCCTATAACAATTGATAATTATAGATCTCCTAAGCTAACGGCACCATTATTATGAAGGAATGACTGAGGATTTTCCACCGCTTGTTTTTCTACCTTGCAATAGGCAACTGGAACTGAGGGTGTACTCATTAGCAATTAAAATTCACCAATATTACTTCAACACTTTTATGATTTAATGAAAGACAAAAAAACGTATAATTCCTCACTACGGATATAGATCCTCGGGGGACAAGAAGCTAGTCAAATATTGGTGCACATTTGAATTTGCATTTAAACAGGCGTTTGTTGAAATGGTATTATAGTCATAGCCTAAATGACATATTGACAGGAAAATTAGTACGATAAAAATAGATTTTCTTTTTAATTGGAATGGGACAAGCACAAGTACCTTCTAAGGAAGTCTCTCACATCAGTAATGTTTGATTGGAGTGGTAAATATCATTTATTAGAATTATAATGGTTCAAGGTTGACAAGGCTATAATCGCAACTTGAAGAATAGAAAAATAAATACCTAATGAAATACTTATTGAAGTAGCATATTTTTCAATTGAGAAATTATTAAGGTTACGGGTGTGAGGTAAGTCCCAACTCCGAAATTTGTGAACTTCAATAAAATTTCTAAAATTACAATAGGCAACAAACACTTAGGAGATAATGGCCCATAGCCTCCCTTGGATTGATTGTAGCTTATACTATTAACTTATTTGTTCTTTTAAAGAACTTTTTAAGCATTTTATGCTTCATATTTAATGAAGTGGCATGTCACATAATGCTCAAGCATATATAAATTACTCCACCTTTCACCCGCCTTTAAGACCTACCTTAATATTTTTCCTTTCATGCAGATTTCTATAGAATTATGATTCTTGAAATAAAAAGAGAATGTTCAGCAAATTCCTATCATTTCCAGCAATTAAAAAACCATTTGCATTTTATAAAAAGAGAATGTTCAGCAAATTCCTATCATTTCCAGCAATCAAAAAACCATTTGCATTTCTGAAAAATTAAGTTACGACTTTAGCTGAAGAAATCTTTTTTTTTTTTTTTTTTTTTTTTTTTGTCCTTTTAGGAAGCTTCAGCCTCCTCTCTAAATAGACTCAAGAAGTGGAAAAAACTGGATCCGACCCCAAAAGAAAATAAAAAATTGGAAAAACCGGCTACTCAAGTTTGTGGGTTACTCGATTTAAATTGTGCGGCGGAAGACAACCCATCCTTTTATTACAGTTAATGGTGCCGTTATGCTCACTTTTTTTCTATAATTATTTATTATTTCATTTTTTATGATCCAAAATAAACTCTCATTATCATAATAGATTAAAGACTGTGAGCTACTCATTTCTCTTTTCAAAATGCAAGTAGTGTTTTGTAAAGTAAATTCTAAAAATAATTAAAAAGCAACTTTAATGTAAATGCCATTCAATAAAAACTATATTTTGTAAAGGATTTTTGCTAATTTCTTTATAAAAAAATCTTAAACAATTTCCAATGGAACTCAGTCACCATCGACAATCCAAATGGGCTAGCCTCACTAGTTGCAGGTCGAACGCACACTGGACACACCCTTGCTGCTGCCAATTGCTCGATAGTGGCTGAGGCAAAATTAGGGTTATCAAAGACATTTTCGAAATTGTGAAGGTGAGCATGGACAAAGTTGGAACAAAGAAAAAGTCTATTTGCATTCTAGAAACGTGGCATTCCAAAATATCTCCGAATTTGTCTTGTGCTAAAGGTCTATAAAGAGTTTTAGAGATACCGATCGTCAATCATTTGACATTTTCGATTAAAATTAGTCGGATGGAATAAATTAGCAAATTGTCAAATTGTCAAAAAGTTAAGGACTAAATTGGTAACATTAAATGACGAAAAAAATGGCAATATTGAAAGGTTTATGATTGCATTAACAAATCATTAAAATGTTTATAACTAAATTAATATGATTGAAATGTTTAACCCTAAATTGGTCATTAGGTTTAGGACTTTTTAGACAATTTTCCCAAGTTAAATGCGATGGGCATCGAGGTTGATTGTCGACAATTTATCGTGAATCGTTTTATGTGCAGTCCAGTGTTGGCCCAACCATTTAATCTTAAATTGGAAGTTCGAGCGCTTGATACTTTGGGCCTATAAAGGCCCATGAAGTAAAAGCCCAGACTTGCCTACTTGCAATTTGAACCGTGCCCAATGGGCCAAATCATGGAGATCCAGTTTAGGCCATTGGCCATTCTCTTCGTACACGCATGGATATTCTCATTTAAACTATTTGATTATCTTTTTTTTTTTTTAATATATTTTCTAAGAGAAGCCCATATTTATACTTTTCCTTATCATAGATTAGCGTGATATTACCAAGCTAATTGAAATATGAGTCTAAAAAGAAGAGAAAGAAGGGAGAAATGGACATGCACGCATAGATTAGGGGCGAGATAAATAGACCGGTGCAATATTCTAATTCAAAGGGAGTAAGATATAAAGCCTTTGCACAAGACATCAGACTTAAAGTATATGTTGACAAAAACTTTCATTAGCTTGCCCTCCGTTGGACTCGTCATTGCTCAAGTTTGTACTGCCGCTCGCTCCATAAATCTCACACGAGTGGAATTACAATTATGTATAAAGAAATTACCTAAAATGAATATTGATATTTTAGGTGGGGCCGGATTGAACTTGCTCCTATTTTCCCTGCACATGTTTTATTTTTTCCCGGCCAGTGCCATTTTAAAGTCTAAATTAACATAAATACTAGGAAAGAGATCGCTCGTGGATAGAATGTGGATCATGTTCTACGAGCTATCCACGACGGCACAGGACTCATCAGACCTCGATTGCAAAAAGGGACTGAAAGCAAGTCCAAAAGCTTAGGACGCATGGCAACATTTCTATTTCGATGAATTAATCTTTTCATAAATATTTTTTTTTTTATTTCTACTATGGGAACAATTTTTGAGTAAAGCTTTACCCAAAAAAAAAATAATTTTTGAGTAAAGTAAAATGTTTGGTAATTATACAAAATTTATATTCTTGAAATAGAGAAAGAATCGAAATGCATTTGGTAAAAATTTATAAATTTTTGCATTCATTTGTTTTTTCTTCTTACTCATGGACCGACGACCGTTGCCCATCGCCACACGACTGCCACCCGATCGCCGCTCGGTCGTTGCACGACCGTCGCACGGTCATCGCACGGCTATCGCATGGCCGTTGCACAATCGCCGCACAATTGCTAACTATCACCGTCAACCGCTGACGTAGGATTGCCGCCCACGGCCCCACCGGCCACGGGGAGGTGGTGATGGCCAGTGAGCTATTGGCAACAATCCTGCGACGGCGGTCAGCGATCATGCAGCGGCAGGTGACGGTCATGTGGCGATTAGCAACAGTAGGTTGCCGGCAGAAGGTGGCGGTCATTTGCCGATGGGTCGTGGGCGGCAGCCGGTGGGCTACAGGCGGCGGCACCCGTCGCCGGTAGTCGATGGCAGTCGGCTGCCGACAGTGGCCGCGAGCAGCAGGAGGTGGCCAACGGTTGGCAGACAGACGGCGATGGCCGCAATAGGGAAGAAGAACAAAAGAAAAATAGAAAAGAAAAAAAAGATTTCAAAATTGTTCCTAGGAACAAGAAACTATTTTTTTTTTTTTTTCTGTTCCAAATCTATTCCCAACCACTTTTCTATTAGGGAATAGAAAAATAAGTTGGCTTTACTTCAAACAGATTTCTGTTCTTTTTTTATTCCGAGTGACAAAAAAACAGAAATCGGGAGAAATAAAAACGTTACCATACAGGCCCTTAGTGACAAACAGGCATTCGGGGGTCAAATCAGAAGCCCCGAGTTCACTTCCGAATCATGCATGACGCAACAATAATGCTCTCCTCTCTCTCTCTTTCTAGAGAGAATAGAGCCTCAAGTTCATAAGTTACAACCACCTTCGCCTTTAAACTATTTGAGTATCATTTTTTTTCTTTTTTTATATATTTTCTAAGAGAAGCCCATATTTATACTTTTCCTTATCATAGATTAGCGTGATATTACCGAGCTAATTGAAGTATGAGTCTAAAAAGAAGAGACGGAAGAGAGAAATGGACACGCACACATCGATTAGGGGCGAGATAAATAGACTGGCGCAATATTTTAATTCAAAGGGAGTAAGATATAAAGACTTTGCACAAGATATCAGACTTGAAGCATCTTTTTACAAAAACTTCCACTAGCTTGCCCTCCATTGGACACTTCATTGCTCAAGTTTATACCGCCGCTTGCTCCATAAATCTCACACTAGTGGAATTACAATTAGGGTTAATACCCTGAAAAATCCCAAACTGGTATACTTGTGACAAATTTACCCCAAACTATTTTTTTAACCATGAAAAACCCTAAACTGATACACATGTGACAAATTTACCCCGACTGACCATAAAAAACCCTACATTGATATATTTATGACAAATTTACCCTAAACTAATTTATTCGACCGCAGAAAATCCCAAACTGATAAATTTGTGACAAATATACCTTTCGTTAAATTGGATTAATACCAAAAAAAATCATAAAAATTGTAAACTCTAACAAACGGATCGTAAAATCCCAAATTGGTATACTAGTTAATTGTCACGTGTCATTTAACTTAATAATTTGATAATAAAATTTAACGAAAACTAACAGAGGGTAAATTTGTCACAAGTGTACTGGGTTTGGGGTAAATTTATCAAAAGTATATCGGTTTGGAGTTTTGATGGTCAAAAAAATAGTTTGGGTAAATTTGTCACAAGTGTACTAGTTTGGGGTTTTTCAGGATATTAACCCTTACAATTATGTAAAAAGAAATTACCTAAAATGGATATTGATATTTTAGGTGGGGCCGGATTGAACTTGCTCCTATTTTCCCCGCGCATCTTTTATTCTTTTCCCGACCAGTTCCATTTTAAAGTCCAAATTACCATAAAAACTAGGAAAGAGATCGCTCATGGAGCGAATGTGGATCATGTTCTACGAGCTATCCACGACGGCACAGGACTCATCAGACCTCGATTGCAAAAAGGGACTGAAAGCAAGTGCAAAAGCTTAGTGGCAAACAGGCATTCGGGGGTCAAATCAGAAGCCCCCCAGTTCACTTTCGGATCATGCACGACACAATAATAATGCTCTCCCCTCTCTCTCTCTTTGTAGAGAGAACAGAGCCTCAAGTTCGCAAGTTACAACCACTTTCGCCTTTATCCTTAGTCCATCGGTCCAATCTCCACCCTTTTATTGTCACTGTCTATGTAGCATCTTGCTGAACATTTGTGGCATAATGCGCGTCGCTTTCGCCCCTCCCCACGCTCACGTCCTTTTCCCCTCTTGCGCAAATGGCTACGATTCCTCCAGGCAGGCACACTGTCCATTCTCGGCCCGAGACCGAGAAAGAAATGAAACTACAAGGGAAGCTGTTCTCTGGCCCGCATTTTCTATGGTTCACATTCGATCGTTCAAAGATGCTTACCGGGCAAGTAACTCACAGATGCGTTTGGTTCGGCATTGACAAAACCCTTTAGGGCCTTGAAACTCTTTAGGACGAGCCACCGCCACCCTAGCCAACCGCAGCTGAATTCCACCAACAAATAGTTTGAGAATTTTTATAATAAAAAAAAAACATTAGCAAAAATTCTTCACAAGATATGATCTTTATGGATTGCCTTTCAACAATTTTCTAAAAATACATTTTACTGAACACTACTTAGATTTCGAAAAATCCATTTAACCTTTATATTTTTCCAAAGACATTCCCCAAAATCGAATCAAACGTACCATAATTCAACTATGGGGTGCGTATGTTGATTGGACTAGATTTGAGAATCCCTAAAGTGTCACTAATATCTTTCGCTTTTTGATTATTCTCTATATGCTTGTGCGGCTCCTTTTGAAACTTTGCCAATCGTCGCAAAGTTCGTTTGAAAACGAGAAAACTTTAATGAGGAGAAGACGACAAGGACTGGCCCGTGTTTAGTATGCTATGCATGCTACGTCGAGTAACAGCTCCATGATTAAGATGGGTAAGTTTACAATTTGGATAATTACACATATGGGCGACTACCTTTTAATGCTACTACTTTTACTTTCACCTACTCTTGTTTTCTATTCCCACTTTCAAATTTCACTTTATAAATAAGTACAACAGAAATCCTCAAATTCATCATGATAGTACAATTGAGTTCTAAAATTTTCAAAAAATACAATTGAATTCTTAAACTTGTCAAATTGATACAATACTCTAGTCATTATATCAATTTTGCCAGACTTGGCTACCATTAAATGCCGACGTGGCTTTGATCATCATCATCTCTCTTCCAAGTAGAGTTAGGTTTAATTGAAGTACTATACGTTATCATTTTAGTCCAAATTCTGATTTTTCATACCATTATGTTTAAAAAAGTCCAAAAGTTTTTCAAAAGGAAAAGAGACCAAATAAAAAACAGCAAAGTAAACAGGCTAAAAGATTAAAAAAAACACAGAAAAAGCAAGAGAAAGAATACACCCTACGGAATGAGTGCTAGGCCCTCCACCTATGGCCACCGCCCCATTCCCAATGGAGCATCAACTGTGGCTAAAGGAGGTCAGGCCTGAGCGAGGGCAATGACCCTCGCCGAATTCAAGAGAAGGTCATAGCCCTTAGCCAAATCTTCTGGATCTTGCGAGGGTCGCCAGTCCTCCTCGAGGACACTTACATGCATGGGTCTTACCTGCAATTTTCTTTTTCTTTTTTTAAGAAAAAATTGACTTTTTTATTTTTTAAATCTAATTTAACTAAATTTTAGGTTTTCTTTTGGTTAGTAACTAAATTATAGGTTGAAAATTGAGTTTTGAATCATAACAACATCATTTTAATGTTATATTTAACATCAATGCCACGTAAGAGAGATAAAATAATAAAAAAGTCTCATCAACTTTTTTTGAAAAATCAAATTTGATAAAGTTAATTAGATGAATTGATTATTGCATTAATTTGACAAATTTTAATACTCGATTGCTTTAGCAAAAAAATTTTAGTACTTCTGGTGCATTTATCTTCCTAACCTTCAAGGGTTTGCTTTGGTGAGGACTAGGAGCAAGGTGGCGGATGAAAAAGAAACATGCTCCCATGTTTTTAACGAGCCAAAGTAGGTGGAATCTCAAGTGACTAAAGGACGAGATTAGTTAGTGTATGCATTATACATACTTATCTTTTTCGTGACGAGCGACTTTAACATATTCTCTTTTTTTGATCTTACTCATCTTTATCAAACCCATAAACAAGGCTTAAACCTGGATCTCGATTTCCACGGCGAAGTCGGTTCCTGTCCTTTTGTAGTCGTAAAACGAAACACGAAACCCAGTGACCACTTGAATCGGAGGGACTTTTCTAATGCGAGATGGCGCCTTTCTCTTTTGCGGGCTTAAAGCTAATCTCTAACTCTAAGTCGCATCGGATGCTTCATTTGATTAGGCTTAATTCTTTTGCGTTTTTTTGTTTATTCAGAAACCAAGTGCTCTCCACGGATTGGAAGAGGCTAATTGATTTAAAAGTAAAGAGATAATTTATTAGTAAGTGCTATCGAGGCATTGATTGCATATACACTTGGCTAATAAGCAGAACGGCGATAATTAACCGTGTCCTTTTCTTTCTTCTTTTTAATTTGGTATGTGGATTTATGCTCCGAGAGCACCCGTCGGTAATATCCTAAGGATAAAGTATTCTTCATCGTATCTAGTCCCCAATTTATTGTTTAACAAAGTATACCTCGCAAGCATCGGTAGGAGATGATAATGTTGATTAGCACAACTGGGGTTAGAGATCCAAAGGGACTTGTGTAATGAGGTCGTCATGGAGTGCCTTTTGGTTTAGGGTTGGAGACATTAACGATCTCGATAGAGCTGTGCATTGATCTTGTTAAAACACACACACACACACACACACATATATACATATATATATATATATATATATATATATTTAACTGAAACTATTTTGTGGATTACTAGCAAGAGGGCACGCAATTCCGTGAAAATTGAGAAAAAGATAGAAAAGGAATTGGGAAGCGTTGTTGTACCGAGAAAAAAATAGATGAATTTTGAATTATTTTAGGGAATTGATAAATAAAACAACAATAGGATGGAGGATTCAATTCAGATTTACATAATATAGAAAAAAATAACACATATGGTCCTTCGACTAAAACTCTATATGCAATATGGTCTACGAACTTTTAATTTGTTTAGTGTGATTCATATAGTTTAGCTCAACATGCAATGTTCTCTAAGGAGTCCTGGACATTTGTTACGTGTTGTAAATATTTTTGAGCTATATAAAAACATCCATTGTTGTCTCTAAACTTCAACTAATGGAATGATGACATTAGTTATTTTCATATAGTCTGGAAAATAGTTTTGACATTCATCAAAATTTTAAGGACCACATTAAACGAGATAAAAATTTAATGGCGACATTACACATTAGACTAAAATACATAAACTATTTTAAATAAATAAAAAATTCGATAATTGCATTGCATATTAAGCTAAAATTTGTAAATCCTTCATGTCATTATCTTTATAATATACGAAATATTTATGAAAGGAAGAAAGAAGAGGTATAACTAGTTTATTTGTTAGGTCGAATAGGTATAAATAGTTGGACAATGTCGACATCGGTGCATGGAATAAACCATTCTTAGTCCATTTACGCTGGCATTATCTTGGAATCCTAATCAACCACCTTTTTTTCAATTTCGCCCCTAATTTTTTTTGACAAACGGAACAGACCCGCTTTTCTCGAAAAGTACACAATCAGAGGTCCGGGGCCAAAAGGAAAACGCGGTTAAAGAGGGAATAGATATCGCTTTCACGTGAAAAGCAATGGAAAACCATAACATATTCCCCCGCCCATTTCAACGTTCAACAACCCACCTCGATGAATCTGAGACTTTGCGTAATGCACCCGAAACTTTCACGTATTCCCGAATTTGTACATTATCGCCAATTATATTAATGATCACGCATGTAATATTCCAGCGAATTCATTTACTTTTTCCCAAGAATTTTCAAAACACGCCTCCGAAAAGCAGGTAACGCTGCTTTGGCCATTGGGTGGTCATCTCGTCCCGTGTTGGGAAGACGTTACTGAGCAATGCTATTGATCTACGTTAGCAATGACCCTTGGACATTTTCTGTATCGTCAAGAGAGACAGATCTAAATTTTGGAGAGCTAGCGGAACTGCGAGGACAAGTATGTCGGTCTCCGATTTTTGATAACTAGGGGTGTGCATGGCAATATTTCTACTCCGGAGAACTATTTCTTTTTAGAAATAGTTTTTTTTTTCTATTTTTACTCCGGAACAATTTCTAGATAAAATAAGATGTTTGGTAATTATATAAATCGTGCACGACCGTCACATGACCGCACTACCGCCGCACGACCGCTACATGATCGTCGCATGACCGCCGCACGACCACCGACTATTGTCGCCGACCACCGCCGCATGACCGCCGACCGCCACCGCAAGATCGCCGCCCATAGCCCACCGGCCGCAGCCCTCCTAAGGCCGGTGGGCTATGGGCGGCGGTCCTAGGGTGGCGGTCAACGGCGACGATCGGCAGTCACGTGGTTGCAAACGGCGATCGTGTAGCAATTGGCAACGGCAAGCTGCCGACAGACAATAGCGGTCGTCAAAACATTCTCATTTATGCCTAGAAGTAACTAGTTATCTTTCTCTATTCCCTTAATAGAATGATACAATGAACTGCATTTATCATGAGTTGAGATCTCAAAAGATTATCCTCTCGAAAATCAATAATTCAGTTATTTGTTAAAAATTTAGCAAATGGGTTCAAAACATTCTAAACGAGAATGATCCATTAAGATTTAAAACTAACCCATTCATGAGATTTGCACGATCTTGATGTGAATTAAATAGTCAATCATCATATGTTATCAAAAGATAAAGAAAAAGATTACAATAAAGAGCGCCCCGTGGCACTTGTTAATTGACCAGTTTGGGATTTTCGAGGCGTTGTTTTCCTCATGTCATTGCTTGCAGTTGTAACTCGTTGAAAGTTCGATAAAGTTTTCATGGTAACATTTTATAATATTTTCCTGAGAACTCGTCGAGGTAAAAACGACATCGTCTCGTCGACATACGACAGTGAGGCGACGCAGGGTGGGAGCCCAGCGGCCCGGGCCCGGTCCAGCTGGAGGGTGACGCGAGCCAGGACCGGGGGAGGGGGGGCCACTTCACGAGCCATCAAGGCCAAGATAGGGAGACGCCGCGTGGGGATGTTGTCCGTACGCAAGTGCCCCGCACGTGTCGCGATCGTCGGGCGTCTCGAACAGACGGAGGGACCATCCCACTGCCTTTGGTCCCGTTTTCCAGGATCGGGGGAGCCAAGGCAAAAACGACTGTCGATGGCAGCGCGGGACGAGGCGACGGAAGGACCCCCTCACGCCTCCTCCTTTCGTCGTCGCCTCTTTTGGACTTTACCGCGACGCGTGGCGCGGGCAGACGGGCTAGGGGAAAAGGGTCACAGTGCGGGGTGGAGTCTTCTTTTGTTCTTTTCGTACTTTGCATGTGGAAAACGGGCCCGGTACTCCTTTTAAGAAACCGACTGCTTTAGTGAATCGTGCTGTGTACGGTTAAAACCTTCAAAATCGAACTTCTTTTCATCGTGGATGTTTCGCGATGCCCTTGGCTGATCGGACCGAACGGATTGGACGGGGATGGGGACCGGGACCGGCTATGTTTCTTTATTTCGTATATGTTTCGATACATGCACGGATTTGGGTAAAGCAAATGACTGGGAAATTTCAATCGTCAAATTATCGGGATTCCCCTTACCTCTGGCTTGCGGCTACCGTTTGAACCATGCACCTTCCTCGCTGCTAATTAGATGAAGCCTGCACTCTCAGCCCCCAAGCTTCGAAATCACAGCAGTACGACCTAATGGAAACCAACACTCCTTGCCTCGTAATCTGTTGCTTCGTGCAAAGTCTAACGGCAAATATCACCTTGAGGGAGATGACGAGTCGCTCCAGCCCTGAATTTTATTATAGGACAGCCGGGTCCGTTGATCCAATTCTGTTAAGGAAACTAGGAATCACACCTGTTTTAAATTTTGAGAATCAGTGCTCACTTCTACCGACGAGCACTATTTTATAGTATTCGTATTTCAAAGTGTATTTAGAGACGTAAAATGCCAAGTTACTCGTCGGTGCATACTCAGCTTGATCGAGCCTAACTTATTATTCTAGCCCATCCTAAACAAATTAGGAACTAAATTCTCGACCAGCCGTCACATGTCCAATCAGGTCGAGGCGACTTTTATGACTAAGTTGCTTTGCTCAAGCTTGCTCAGAAGTGTTCCCCAGATCCACGTGGCTTGGGAAAATTCATTAGCCGCTAGACTCATGATCCGATTTACTTGTAATGGCCATTATTGTTTTTTCAAGAAAGTACTCATGTTTACAAATATTCCGGAAATACCTAAAAGCATAATTTTCTTTTGTCCAAATAGTAGTGCAGTCTAAAAGAATTCTTCTGTACCTTTGAAACATCATTGTTACTAGGGTTAATACCCTGAAAAACCCCAAACTGGTATACCTGTGACAAATCTACCCCAAACTATTTTTTTGACCACCAAAAACCCCAAACTTGTATACCTTTGACAAATTTACCCTAAACTGGTACACTTGTGACAAATTTACCCTCTCGTTAGTTTTAGTTAAATTTTCTTGTTAAATTATAAAGTTAAATGACATGTGACAATTGACCGGTATACCAATTTGGGATTTTACACTCTATTTGTTACGGTTTACAATTTTTGTGATTTTTGTGGTATTAATCTAATTTAGTGGGGGTATATTAGTCACAAATTTACTAGTTTGGGGTTTTTTTAGTCGAATAAATTAGTTTGGGGTAAATTTGTCATAAATGTACCCGGTTTAGGGTTTTTTATAGTTAGTCGGGGGTAAATATGTCACGGTGTACCGGTTTGGGGTTTTTCATGGTCAAAAAAATAGTTTTGGGTAAATTTGTCACAAGTGTACCAGTTTGGGGTTTTTCAAGGTATTAACCCTTGTTACTATCAATTTTACAAACTAATTTTGTTTTTGGTTGCTTTGATAAGTGCCTTAATATATGAACACTCGGTCTCATGCAAAAAACCGATCTGATGACAAAGGTCTATGACATGCAAAGCCGATACATGTCAGTGAAAGAATTTTTCAAGCCCATTGCACATGTAATCAAACTCAAAACTTCTGACTTTGATACTTGAAAAGTGCATAATTGCTTTAAAAGTTTAAGCAGATAAAGTATGATGTAAAATACATCTTATATTTTAACTAAGTTCAAGATATTTTGAATTTGTACGAAATATTAATAATTAAATGTGTGGTGAGATGCGAGCCAAAACCCTTGTGAATGGTCAAAATATGCAAATTTCTCGGTTGATGCAATTGGGGAATAAAACAATATCGTGCATATATAGTTTAAACTTCTATCTTAGTCTCCATCTTTTGGACTATACATATCATATCGTATGTTTTAAAAATTGGCGATTGAAAAGAGTTTTAGTTTTAGGGAGCATTTGGATAAAAGAACTTTGGACAGAGGATTCTATTCTATCTAATTGCTTTCCAATTATATGGAGATATTGGTTTGTATAATTTTTTTTTGTTCTATAATTTTTTCAGTATGTAAACTACTAGTTTCAGCAGATATTTTAGATAGGAGAGGCTGTTATTTCACTTTGAATATATTGGTTTTTAATTTTTTAAGAGGACGGCGATTGGATTCGATATTTTGGCTGGCGTCCAATCCCCTTTTGAAATGTTTGTCAAGGGCCTGGATTTCTCTTTGTTCAAAAAAAATATTCTTCTAGCGAATCGAAGAAAAATATCTGAGTTCTATGTTCATACATGTGACTAATATATAATTTTTTTTAATTTCTCGGCTTGATTCGAAAAAGTTATAAAAAATTATTGTCTGGTTTTTGTATTTTAGTCTGAATTAAATTATTGGTTTAAGAACGTTCTGTTCGGTCCATACATTTTTTAGGATAAGAAGTTCAGAATTGGTATATTGATTTTCAACCATGGATGAATAATTCAAAGAATCTAATATTTCTGAGTTCCAATTGGTTTATTCTTGTTGATAAACAAGTCCAAAAATCTAGATCTATTATCAAGACCACTAATACTAGCCATAATTTATGGGTTGTTGGGTGAAGTAGAATTCCTAGATTGGAGGAGCTACTAGCGATTGGAAGGGTGATTATAGGAGGAATGTGAGGATGGAGATCATCTGATGATTTGAGGTCAAATGATTTTCTAGGAAACTGGTTGCATATTGGGTGATAATTGCGGGATCTTCATTTTGAAAATTTTGTTGGGGATCAACGGTTTTTCGTTCCCATTGATATGGGAGAATCACTTACCTCCAATTGATGACCTAGAAATAACTGTGTTGGCTCTAGAAATATCTTTTCGAAGGAGAAGAGTTTATCCTTTTGGATTATGTCTAATAGCTTTGCTGCCGAAAGTAAAGAGCCTAGCTTTGTAATGGATTTTGTGAACAATCGCTAAAGGAATGGATCCATAGGTTATTTTGTAATAATGTGTTTTAAGCTAAGAGTAAATGCTCGGAGAATGGTTTTATTTTTAGGATAACCGAAAAATTGAGATATTAATAAAATGGATCAATCCATTAGTTCTGAGGATAGATTCCTCATAATTCAGTAGGCGTGAATCTCTTAAAACCTAGACGATTGAAAGAGGAACATCCCTTTCTTCTGTTGGGATGATGTAATCCAATTAAGAGAAGAATTTGCATTTTGATTGCCATCAGATTTGGTTGAGTTGAGCTTTATGAATTCCCCATTTTTCAAGTTGATTTTGTTGAAATCTTCAATAAATTTGTTTCTCCGGCACGAATAGCTCCTTGATCTAAAGACACTCGTGATATAGAGTTAGAAGAAGATGTTGACCGTCTCAACCACTAAGCCAATCTCATGATGTCAGTCATTTTTGTCTTTTGTCTTTTGTCTTTTGTCAACCTTGTTTGTCTACACTTGAATGTTTATATAGTTCAAGAGAAAGGAAATAAGAATTAGATTCTACATGATCATGAACGTAATTAATTGAATGATTAAGTGTTCGAAAAAAAAAAAAAAAAGAAAGTCTAGGGCATCACCTCAAGGAGTTCAAAAGGGCATCAAGCTTGAGCCGGAGTGATTGGTAGATGAATGTGGCGCACTAAGGGTGAGCATTGGTCCAGAGTTGACTCTGGATTGACCCTAGACTGATCTAATTTTGTTGGGCTTGGTCTGGTTGCCAAAGGGACTAAGTCGGTTTTTAGTCCTAGGATCTCTAGATCCTATAGTATGTGGATTGATCCTGGGTCTTACGAGTTTAGGGTTGATCCAAACCGAACTAACCCTATAGATATTATATATTGTATATAATATATGTTAGTTATATTATATATTTAACACATTATATAAAATATTCTTTTATCTATTCTAAAGTCTAACCCTAACTTAACTTTTATGGCGTTAACGAGTCATCCTCCTTCTCTTTTATCCTCTTCTTTCTTTTTTATCTTTGCCAAGTAAATCAGAAAGAACAAAGCCCTAATTAAAAATTTAGAAACCCTCTTCATGAGCAACGCTTCACGCTCACCCTACTCCCTGCTTGCGCTCGCCTCTTGCTTGGCTCATCGCTTGACACTCGCCTAACTCACCCATTACTTTGAAAATCACAGGCTGTAAAAGGTCAATCAACACCATGTAAGCCTAAAAAGAACCTTTCTCAACAACTTCTTCAAGTCATTGGTATCATTCATGAATGTTGAAACTTGGTGCTTATTTTTGTTTTAAGTATGATTTCCATTAGTCTTTTCCTGGAGTGTTAGTAGTGTGGATCTAGTGTAGAATTCTATATTTGAGAAGTGATACTTCCTCAGTAATGGTAAATTTCTTCTATTGATTCAGATGATACTCGATAGGGTGTTCACTTCTTGGATTAAAAGAAAAAAGTAATGTGTAGATAATCATATTCCTCGAACTTTCTTACTTCGCTGCCAAAAAGATTTTTAGAGTTTTGCTTTGAAATTCTCTCTAATTGTTGTGTTGAGTATCGGATAAAGGTGCATGGTTTAAGCTCGTGTTACTTTTGGCATTTTATGTTTTTCACCTTACTTTTTCTTTCATTTCTGAGATAAATATTCATGAAACAATGCTAGTTGGGCTCTATGAAATTCTATTGTTATGTTATATTAAATTTGCATTGGATATGTACTGGTATTTATAACTTAGTTGATCAATACCACATTATCAATGAATATGTAATTTCAAATAACAGGTTTGTTTTTTCATAAAATACAAAAAATAAAGTAAAAAAAAATTATTAATTGGTCTTGAGTTGACCCTAGAACCAGACTAGACCCATAGGACCGATTTGATCCTCAATGTCAAGCTTAATAGGATTAGTCCTCAAACTCAAAAATTGAGGATCAACAGTTCTTGGATTAGGTGCTAGATTGGCCTAACTCAAACCATGGTCATTTTTGTCTTTTGCCTTTTGTCAACCTTGTTTGTTTACACTTGAATGTTTTTTTAGTTCAAGAGAAAGGAAATAAGAATTAGATTGCACATGGTTATGAACATAGTTAATTAAATGATTCAGAATTCGCCCCCAAAAAAAAAAAAGAAGAAGGTCCAGGTCATTACCTCAGTGACTTCAAAAAGGGCATCAAACTCGAGCCGGAGTGATTGGGTAGATGAATGCGGTGCACCGGTCGAGCTCCCACGGAAACTTCCTCGTTCTGATGAACCGCTCTCGAACAATTTAATTTAATCGGGGTTCAGATTATTAAATTGCGCCTAACCCTGCTCTGGAAAACCGACTCGATGCTCATTAAACGAGTCCATGGAGCCTACTTGACGATTATCTCGTTCGCAGCCCTTCTTTTCTCTTTCGATAAGAAAGAACGACGATTCATTGGCTTCGGCTCCAAGTATCTCCTTTTTTTTAACAGCAGTTTTAGTTTATTGACGAGCGAGCCATCTGTCCAGTTACGAGGATTCCACTAGCTTAACTTTGTCTCATTTCGTGACCATCGACGAAAACCGTGGATCGCAACGTGGTTTCCTTTTTCTCCTCGCGAGTACAAGTATTATGATATGCTGTTGAAGTACGAATCTCCATGTCTAAATCGCTCTGTTCATTTATGGAATAAAATATCCATCAATGGAGCAAACATACGTCATTTCAAGGTTATCCCAAATAAAAGATATCGTGCTCCGTGGCTCTCTATCGTAACTGCGGCGACGATCCAAATTTAATCTTCGTGGGCAAGGAATACGCGTGCCATTATAATTTTTTCTTTTTTAATTTAAGTCGCTTTTGTCATGGCCGAATTGTATAATAATTAATTGTTAAAAGTATGGCTAGCGAAATCGATGACGAGAGAGATAACTAGGGTACAAATTTGCAGAGATAATTTTATTTCTCTTATCGATCGAGTGCAATCATTTACGCCTACGTATTTTAACGCACTTCTCGCCTAATATTCGTAATCATCCGTATTACATTATCAATAATTAGCTTGGGACAAACGGGTCCCCCCCCCCCTCCGCCGGGGCTCCACTCCAGCGCACCGCGGGTCACCCCCATCGTTTTTCTCGGGTCTCCGGGCATCCGACGTGGCGCGACCGCGAGGGCCCAGGCCGGGGTAATTCGGTAATTTGGGCGCGGGGAAGAGAGGGAGAGAGAGAAAGGGGAACCTCCCTTATCCACACACACACTCTCTCTCTAACTTCTCCCCGAACCCAACCCTTTATTAAAGCACGCCCACCTCCCTTTTTCAAACCCAAAAAACCACGGGCTCGTCTCTTTCTCTCCATCCTTCGCCCAAGAGCAAATCGTCTGGAAACGCAGAGAGAGAGAGAGTGGAAATTTTACAGAGCGAGCGAGAGATCTCGAGACCGGTTCGATGGCCGCGAGCAAGAGCTACTTCGCCAACCGGGCGAACTACCGCTTCTTCTCCAACGAGCCGGCCGCCGCCGCCGCCGCCCACGCCCACGACGCCGGCGCATTCGAGCTCGACGAGTCCGACGTCGTCTACAGCTCCCCGCCGGAGGTCCGCAGGCCCACCTGGGCCTCCTCCGACTCCTCCTCCCGCGCCTCCGCCAAGAAGTCGTCCGCGTCCTCCGCCGCCGCCAGGCGGGCGGACGGCGGCGACCGGCGAGGGTCGACGCCGTCGTCGCTGCCGGTCAACATCCCGGACTGGTCGAAGATCCTGAGGGGGGAGTACCGGGAGAACCGCGGGCGGGACAGCCTCGGGGACACCTGCTACTCCGAGGACGACGAGGACGGGTGCGGGGGAGGGGAGGACGGGGGCCGGGTGCCGCCGCACGAGTTCCTGGCGAGGCAGATGGCGAGGACAAGGATCGCGTCGTCGGTGCACGAGGGGGTCGGGAGGACCCTGAAGGGAAGGGATCTGAGCAGGGTCCGGAACGCAATTTGGGAGAAGACGGGGTTCGAGGACTGAGCAGAAGAGAGGAGACGGAGGAGGAAGGCGCGAGCTCCAAGTTTTCGCTGTTTTCTGAGTAACTGCGGAGGGATTTATTACAGAATATTCGTTTTAGGTAAAATGAAGAAATTTGTGATCATCGGATGGCGCCACATTTTTCTTTTTCTTTTTTTTTGGGTCTTTTTGATAACTTCTTCGAGGGGGTTTCCCACTTTTAACCCCAAATTTTGGTTTTTTTTTTTTTTTTTTTTGCTTCTCTTTTTTCTGTGGTCTTGACTCTTGAGGTGGCTTTTCTTTTTGGTATTGGAATGATATCTCTATGTTATAAAATGTCCTTCTTTTTCCAAGCGATTCTTGACCGACTGCGAACTCCATTTCTAACTTTCTACGTGGGAACACGACAGAGGTGGATGCTAAAGAGTGATCGAGACACCGTCTGAAATCGATGGCTTTAGCGTGTGTTTAAAGTGCCGTGGGAACCCGCGGTGGCATCATCTCCGATTGACCTTCAATTTAACCCTTTTCTCCTCTCCTTTTTGAACGAGCTTTTATGGAGGTTTCTACGAATCCGCCGACCGCTAACGTGGTTCACTTCGGCTTTGTTAGTGGAAAAGCCAGCCTTCCTCGCCCTCGGATCTTATCCGTCATTAACTAATCGATTCTCGATCGTGGTTTTCTTATCCATCAGAAAACGGGCTGAGGTTCCTCGGACCCAGCAACCGAAAATCATTATCCCGATCGACGTTTCTTACCCAACCGGCTTTGGCGAATCCTTTCAGTTTTAATCGGAGCTCCGCCGGACGAAATCGTGACTTTGTCGTACAGCACTCGACGTTCGTTTTCAAAGACGCGTACGGAGATGGATTATCAGATTCGGACGGAACAAATCGCTCGAAACGCTAATCTCGCTCCAAAGTACTCCTCGTCAAACGCGGACCTCTCCGCCATTGACCGACGATGGCTTCGTTTCCCTTTTCGGGGTTCACGAGCTTCGTGCCGTGAGCGGGAGGGCAACATGGTCATTAACCGGAATCGCTTTTCGGGGAAAATGACCAGACGGTGGCAGAGGAACGAAAGCAGTAGGAGCTGCCCTCCTCCTGAGGGAAAACCACCGCGATTATGGAGCACGGAAAGCAGCTGCTGCCGCAGCGGGGACCGGGGGAGAAAGGAGGACCGTCGGATCTCGGCGGAGGGTGGGGCCGGAGACGGGTGCGGGGTTAGCTGACCGCATTATATGCTATCTCGCTTTTCATTGGTCGGGCGACGTGGGTGGGGGTTGGGCCGGTGGGAGGGGGGTTCGTGTCGTTTTGCCGAGCGCTGGAGTGTCGTTTTGCGGCTTCTTGTCGCGCCCGGAGGATTTTATTGCGCTGCGCAGCGCAGTACTAATGTACTTGTCTGACGGGGCTTGTTCGGGTGGGGGAAGGGAAGTTTGAGACCGCAAGTCGGGGTGTCGTCACGCGCACCCACGCGATCGCCCGAGAATTCTTTTTTTTTTTTTTTTTTTTTTTTAACTGGCGGGGCAGATTTCGGTACCAACAGGAAATCGCGAAGGTACGCTCGTCCCGTCGTCGGGGGCCAGGTCTTCGACGTCCCATCATTGGTCGTTGCCAGTTGGTTGCATCGCCTTGATGCGGATGCTGCTGCTCCGTATGACTAGAAAATTGTATAAAACAAAAGCTGGAGAGAATATATTCGTCTTTGCTTCGGCCCGGTTACGGAAGGCGTCGCGTGAATCTCAAAAGTCCGCCGTGGGATGAGGAATCGAAATCGGGCACCGAATTGGGCTTTTTGATTGTGTTGCCAGTTTTGTCTATTGTGCGTGCGGGGGAAGTATATGATGTCAAGATCGAGCGATTTTCTGAGTTGATGGAATGCAAGGTATCCGAGAATTTTAGGGGGGCGAAAGGACGATGTATCTGGCAATCACGAGTCAGTCGATGGGCTAGCTTCTTTTATAACCCGAAATCAGAACCGACGATGAAAAGAGGCCGAGACTTAGGGGTGAGTAGCGGTCAATGATGAACGAAGTAGGACAGGAGCGATCGATGATGAACGAGCACTGTGCTCGTCGTGACTCCATCATCAAAGCAGAAGGACATTTTCTGTACTGTGCACATTATCGACGGAAAATCTCCATCGACGAAGGTAAAAGCGCTCGAATTCTTGAGGTCACGTTACGAGGGTGGACCAGGCGTGGGGTCTGATGTGACTAGGCTGGGCCTCACCGAGCGGACAGGTGTTTATGGTGGTACTCACCACTTGCCCGTGAAGAAGGCTCGTCCGGGGGTCAACTCAACTTTGGACGACTCGACCTCTTGGTCTTTGTTTCGAGGCTCGAACTAACCCGGGGGGACAATTACATCTGAGTTACTTCAATCCTAGTGTTTGATAACCGATTGATATACTTGGTGATTTGGTTCATTTCCACAATGGCTATTCACTTCAATGACCTATCTTAGCATCGTCACAAAAGATAATCTCTCATTTAGCCCGTAAGAGAGATTGACATTGTCGGCATGTCCATCTCTTCGTTCCATGTTGTCATCGGAAGGGTCTCTAATTTGGCACTTACGACACAAAATGATGCCATGCATTAGGGGCATGCGTGAATTTGATCTCAACAAGGAAATCGAACCAAACTGAACCGACCGATTCCAAATGGTTTATAAGTTCACATAAGGAATCGGACCAACAAATTGACCCATTTTACTTCTTTTTTTTTTTTTTTTTTTTTTTGAAGCAAATCCTAAATTTATAAATTACATCTCAATTTTGATTGAAATGGAATAATGAATTCCACATATATAGAAGGAAACCCTAAACATTTCCCTATAATTGTCCATCCATTTATATACATTCTTTTATTATTTAAGACACGTCAATATGACGTCATGCAATAGAGTAAAGACTATAAGGACCAAACTAAATCAGTTGATTCCAAGTGATTTCTAGATCCACATAAGGAATCAGACCAACAAATTGCACATTTTACTTTCTTTTTTTTTTGTCCGAAGTAAATCCTAAATTAATAAATTACATCTCAATTTTTGATTGAAATGGAATAATGAATTCCACGTATATAGAAGGAAACCCTAAACATTTCCCTATAATTTTGTCCGTCCATTCATATACATTCTTTTATTATTTAAGACATATCAATATGACGCCATGCAATAGGGTAAAGACTATAAAATTCAGTGAAAAGCTAGTCGATTGTCACTTAGCATCGCACCCCCGATGACGTAAACATATATTTAAAGAACAAACCGAAAATAATGCTCTTATTTTCCTTTTACGATTGGAATTTTCCACTTGCAGGGAATAGAAGAAACAGGGAAAAGAGGAAAAGGAGAAATCACTGCTTCATGGACCGACCTTGGGAGCAGTCCAAACCAATCGATCCAGTTTCACATGTGAGGGACCGACCGTTCCTGAACTGGTTCTAGATTTCAAGTTGTAACTTGCTTCTCGTCCTCCATGTATCCCCGGCAGGTCCTTGTCTCGCTCCCTTCTCACTTTTGTCGACAATCTCTTAAAGCTTCGGCCCTACTCAACGCCCGAGTCGCGGGTCGCCATGGGACGCCCGCAGGCATGTGTTTTAGCCCGATGACGCGACGCATGACGTTCCGGTCGATCAACTTTTTTGGTAAAGGGAAGCTGCTTTTTCTCTCCGGGCCCACCGCGCGATGATGATAGGACCCAATTAAAGAAACCGCAATTAAATACCTCCCCGCGTGACTCCAAAATAGAGGAAAAAGCATCGGCCAACCGGTTGGGCCCAGAATCCCCCCGGTCCGATCTATTTTGGACTTCTCCGTTTGGGCTCGTCCCCGCCCCCGCTACACAAGATCCGACCCGAAACCGGACCGGGACCCGGTCATCGGATCCTCTTCCCCACCGACTGGTCTTCGCTTCGCGTTGCCAGGTATCAGCAGCGGAGGACAACGAGCCAAAAAACGGGAGAGGAGAGGAGACTGGTAGGAGGCAGGACCCCCGGCAAAAGGTCGCGAATCCTGGTCAGATGACCTCGAAACCCTACGATCTCTCCCCCTCCGCGCGATCGACTGCATCAGGAATCGAAATCGGAGGCCGGGATTCAGATATTCGTCGAAATATCTGCTGAAGCGTGGGGAAAAAGGGGCGAGAGCATCACTCTACTCCCCCGCCCCCATGTCCTCCTCCGACGGCGGCGGCGGCGGCGGCGGCGACGGTTCCGCTTCCTCCGGCGCGGGTTCGGGGCCGGTGGTCCTCGTTTCGAAGCCGATCGAGGACGGATTCTCGGAGCTCCGCGTGACCGACCTCGCCAATGGCGGCGCGGCGAACGACGGCGAGCGCGGCGGGGGCGAGGCGGCGGCGGCGGCGGCGGCCGGGTTCCGCCGGCGGCAGGGAGGGGATTGCTGCGGAGGTCGGTGAAGTCGGGGACGGAAGTGCGGCGAGCGCGAGAGCGGGAGGGCGGACGGAGATTGAGGAGATCGGAGAGGCGCCGGTCATGTGGAGGAGCAATTCGGAGGGGGAAGGGGAGGCGCAGGGGAGCCCCAGCAGCAGCGGTTACGCGGGGGAGAGAGGGAGCAGCGGCGGGAGTGGGAGCGGGATGGGGGAAGAGGAGGATGAGATTGAGGAAGTGAGGAGTGACGCGGTCTCGGATTCGCAGGCCGCTTGGATGCCTGGAAAACGGCACGTTGATGAGGTATTGTAAGTGTGGAAACCTTAGACTTTCGTTGGCTGCGGAAATTGCACGAGTGCGTGTTTTTTTGCTGCTTCATTTCTCATTCTCTTTCTATTTAAGTCATGCATTGCTGAATTTTTGGAAATCACGAGATCAAAGATCCTGTTAGTAGCTCTTGAACATCATCCATTATGGCAGTAAATTTGCTTATTAGGATTTCGAGATATGGCATTGATCTAGAACCTGTAAACTACATGTGTGGTTGTAGTTCGATTGATGCTTTGGTTTGGGAGGTGTAGATAATTACATTGATTGGCTTTCGCTAGTCTCAGTTAAGAAAGTAATTATTTGTTATAAGGCATTGACAGAGTAAACGACATTACTAAATTGAACGATTTTGAGCGCTGCCAGTGGACATTCCTGTTCCATGTTCTCAGAATGGGCATCACTTTGATTATGCTTCTATACTGATGCAGTTGCTCCTGCGTGCTTACTTAATAAGACATTTTAATGGTCAAAATTTAAGATGAGCCAATGTTGTTCATCGAGACCAAAGAAAAAGGAGGTGGACGAGAGAAAAGTTTAGTTTCTCTTTGGTTTAACATACCTACGGCCCATGAGTCAGCTTTAGAGGAAATGAGAATGCCCAAATGAGCAGTAATTCAGCCTCATGCTCTTTCCTAATATTAACCAGCATAAAATATGCTGATTGTCGAAACTGTTTTGACTATAAAAAGATGAAATTTGGGCATTGACTTGTAGCATTCCTTACAAGATATTGCACTATGAAGAGGTGTTATGTGGGGGCTTTTACTTTTATCACCACCGCTTGATAATTGATTTTACAAGATGAACAGTAAAACAAAAGGGTAACCTATGTTGATGTTTACTGAAATTTAGTGGATTCTCCAATAAGATTGCTGTACAGATCACTCAAGGCATTAAGTTTTTTATTCTTAGAGAGCCTTGAATAAGTCAATTCCTATTGATTTATAATGGAATTGGTTTTTGTTTGGTTTCCTACTTGGAAGACAGCAAATTAAAATGGGATGAGTTTTCTCCCTCATTTGCAATTTCATAAAAACAGAATTCGGCACACTTTGACCACGATTTGGCCAGCTTTCTGACCAAAAATGCTACCATGGTGGACACCTGGGCAATTTTCTGAACACTTATATTGTCCCCACATGGCCACCAGGGCATTGCTACATGGCTTAGACTTCAGCATTTCACAAGAAATGGCCTGATTTTGGTCAAAATGTATCAATTATGAGAAAAATGGAAGATTAGTGAATTGGGTAGTGAAATTAAATTTTTGAATTGAAAAATCTATTACAAAAAGTGACTACTGGCGAAATTTACTTGGCAATCGTAAGTCAAATCAGAAAAAGTCAGTTCCCTAGTTTCTAAATAGTTAAGTCATTTCGAAATGATGACTGTTCACATTTATAAGTGTGAATATTGGACTACCAAAAGGAGGGTAAAGATCAAGGGAGGTTTTGCTTATGGCTAATAAATAAGGAAAAGAGCAATAAGGGCATTAGAGGGATTGCCTATAGGCTGTGAGTCATGCTACTTGAATAAAGACAGCAAAATTGACATTTTCTGTCAAAAAGAAAAAAAATGACATTAAAGTTGCCATTTTCTATTTGAATAGCTTGATTGCTCTATTAATTGTTAACTCGCCTGCCATCAAAAACCCTGATTGATTCGTGAGTGAAGTGCAGGATGATGCTTCAATTTCATGGAGAAAAAGGAAGAAGCACTTTTTCATTTTGAGTCACTCTGGCAAACCAATATATTCCAGGTTTCACTTTTGGCTCTCTTATGGTTGGTCATTCTTTGTTCACCAACAGAAGAAGAGTATAAACTTATCTCAACATTTTTTGCAGATATGGAGATGAACACAAGCTTGCTGGGTTTTCTGCAACATTACAAGCCATCATTTCTTTTGTTGAAAATGGGTCAGCTAACAACCGAACATGTTTATTAATTCAATATTGGCGTTGTTTTACTTCATTGTTGTTCGAGACTATAGAGGATATTGAGTATATCTCTTCATGAACGTCTTTTCAGCGGAGACCGTGTCAAATTGGTCAGAGCAGGAAAACACCAGGTGATTTAACCGGTGCTCATTCATTAATAGTCTTCTGTTTCTTGTCTGAAATTTCCCCAGCCATCAAATATTGGATTCAGCTAGAACTTCTCTATCTCACCTTGGATGGTGTCGTCATACCTTTTGTCTTAGAAGAATCATGGAAGAGCTTCTATGGAAATTTCATGGTGTCTGCTTATATTTGCAGTTTACTGTCCATGTGAATGTGATTCATGAACTTTGTGTTGCTTGTTTTAACTGAAAAGTGCTTTGTGCTGTATCTTATGTGGTGGAGGCAAATACACTCCCTTTTCTGCATCCACCCAAAAAGGGACAGAAGAAGAAGAAAAGGAAAATAAAACCCAAATAGAAGACTTTTTTTAATGTACTCATAATATTTTAAGTTGAGTTTTCTTAATTACGATGATGCTACGACCCAAGAAGGGACAAAGAAGAAGAAAAGGAAAATAGAACCCAAATAGAAGACTTTTTTTTTAACGTACTAATAATATTTTAAGTCGAGTAATTTCGAGGATGCTATAAAAGTAGTCGCCTCGTAGTGTTCTCTAGTGGTCCTGTTTGTAGGGTCATGAACTTGTACACAACATGGGATTTTTGTATGAATGAAGTTATCGATACTTTGCTGGCAATATCTTAAAGGGTCACTCTCTGGTTAGTTAAAGGTAGCTTCCTTCATATTTCAGGTAGTTTTTCTTGTTAAAGGACCTATATACTTGGTCTGCATCAGCTGCACTGAAGAACCTTATGAGTCATTAAGAGGACAGTTGGAACTTATCTATGGTCAGGTAGTAAAGCTGATTCCTCTCATTTTTTTAACATTTCTAGTATTCTGAACTTGTGTTTTCTCCATTCCTTAATAATCTCTTGGATTTGGTGTTAGAATTCAGTACTGATATTCAGTATCTTATGAAGGTTCTGTACTAATTGTTTAGATGATTGTAACTTGATACAGATGATTCTGATATTAACCAAGTCAGTTAATAGATGCTTTGAGAAGAATCCAAAGTTTGATATGACACCTTTGCTGGGAGGAACAGATGTTGTCTTCTCTTCCCTCATCCATTCTTTCAGTTGGTTCGTTTTTCTTCACCCTTCTCGATTCTCTTATTCTTCACAAAGTTGCATGCTTTCCCTATTAGCTGTTCCTGGCGGTTTCTGATTTTGGTTTCATTATATTATCATGTTTGCTAAATGATAAGCAATCTAGTCTAATTAGACTGTTAATGTAAATCATCCAAAGAGAAGAGGAAAGAAATGGATTATGCACTTTAAAGAAAGAATGTTTAGCTCGCAAAGGAAGAATTCTACAATGCCATATGGAGAAATGTCTTTTGTCAAGTTTAATCTTCTTTCAGACATGCTTAGCTTTAGTTTATTTTAGGCCACCTTCAATATCTATTAAGCGGTCAAATATCATATGCTGGATATTGTTACAGAATTAATTTTCAACATTTTGTCTAGGAACCCTGCTACATTTCTTCATGCATACACTTGCCTTCCACTTGCTTATGCAACTAGACAAGCTGCTGGGGCCGTACTGCAAGATGTTGCTGATTCAGGAGTCCTGTTTGCTATATTGATGTGTAAGCACAAGGTGGAGTCCTTTTCCTTTGGTGAATCTTTTGGTCATGCTTAACAGATTGGCTAGTTCATAGACAACTTGTCGGTCGATAATTAGATAGACAGATACACAAAGCTGATTAGAGGTCATTTGCAGGTTGTCAGTCTTGTTGGTGCACAAAAGGCATCCCTTCATCCTGATGACATGTTGCTACTGGCAAATTTTGTTATGTCATCAGAATCATTCAGGCAAGTAGAGCTGGCTTTTTGCGAGGCCTGCAGTCCATGAAAACCAATCATCCGCATTCTTGGTCTTTTACTGCTCCCATTATATAAGGTTTTTGAGTAGGGTGTTATTGGTGTCTCCTTTGATTGTCGCTGGACTTTAAATGAAGTACTTTAAACCTGCTTTTTGAGGAATATTTGCACAGCATATACGTATCATGCATGCTTGTGCATGAGGGTGCATTTTTTACTCTTATAGTGAATTGAGCCTGTTAAGCTAGTGACTCCTTAATGGCCAGGGGAGTTGTGGTCAGTCTTTCAACTCGAAATAAACTCAAGCGATAGAGTTAAACTGTTTTTGACATTACTTTATCCGTCTTGTCCTTTTTCTTTTTCTTTTTCTTTTTTTGAAAACTTGCTCCCTATCTAGATATGATTGGGAGTTTCAGAATCCCTTATGTCATTCTTGATCTAATGATTTCGAGTAGCATCTTCCGTCACGGGGAGGAGCTGATTTACAAGTGAAATGTTCATCAGCTTCCTGCAGCCTTTGTCCCTTTTCTCTTGTTTTGATCTGTTCTGTGGATATGATGGAGGTTGTTCTCTGACCTTTAGTTCTATTCTGTTTGCAGGACATCCGAAAATTTCTCACCAATTTGCTTGCCAAGATATAATCCTATGGCATTCTTGTATGCTTATGTTCATTATCTTGATGTGAGTGGTGTTTGGTACTTGTCCTTGCCCCTTTAATCTGGGCACCAGTAAATCACATGAGTTGTGGCATGACTATAATATTTTTCTTGGGCAGGTTGAGACATACTTGATGTTGCTGACTACTAGTTCAGATGCCTTCTACCACCTGAAAGATTGCCGGTACTACATTCTTTCATAAATTTGAACTTGAAGCATCATCCCATCATATTTAGTTAGATGGATCACATGCTTGATGCTAGTGGCTTGTGCCATAAAACAAGTAACACCATCATGTATGGGTTTTCGTTTATGCTCAATATATAATCTGTACTTACCTTACCCAGAAGCAGCTTCCGAATGTGGTCCTTGTTAAAAATGCAGTTGATTTTTGCAGGATGCGGATAGAGACAGTTCTGTTGAAGTCAAATGTTCTTAGCGAAGTCCAGAGATCCATGTTAGATGGTGGGATGCGGGTTGAAGACCTGCCCATTGATCCATTACCGCGATCTGGATCTTTACTTCCCCGGTTAGGTCAAGGTAGGCCATTGACAGATTCTCAAGAAAGTTTGAAGGAGGCTTATGCAGGCATTGGTGGTCCTGCTGGGCTTTGGCATTTCATATATCGCAGCATATACTTGGACCAATATGTAGCTTCAGAATTTTCAGCGCCTTTCAACACTCTCCGACAACAGAAGAGGTAAAATAGGGAGTCAGGAAACAACTTTTTAATTACTTTTTTCCCTTTTGAACTTTGCTCCATATTCTCATTATTGGAATTAAGGAGTATGCTTATTTTCAGGTTATATAGGGCTTACCAGAAAATGTATGCTTCAATGCATGATAAAGGAATTGGAGCCCACAAAACTCAGTTCAGAAGAGATGAACACTACGGTAAGGGACCTTGTAATGCTAGTTCTTCACCTATCTATATGTAGGGATAAGCAGATGCTTCCACTAGATGGTCATGAAATTGTTGAAGGAGCTGACTTCAGTAATTCCAAGGACTATTTAGATGAACCCTTTAGATATTAGCTTGATATGACCTTCTATTAGAATGCTTTCGTGGTGAATATGTCTGCATCCTTTTTCTTTGCAGTCTTACTCTGCTGGGTCACACAGGATTTTGAACTTTATGCAGCATTTGATCCACTTGCGGACAAGGTTTGGTTTCACTGTCATATTATTTCTTTTTCCAGATGTTTAGGGATTCCTGCCTCTTGTTCACCAGACTTTAGGGTCATTATTTTGATCAAATCAACAGTGATCTCCTTTCTGGAAATTATATGGGCTTTCTCGACAAGATAAGACTTTATTATGTCATCTCGTAGACTCTGTGTAGTGTATCATCTCGTAGACCCCGCACGCGCGCGTGACGTGTGCACATGCATGTGAGCATGCTTAGTCGCATATATTTGCTTCTCTTCACATAGGTATGCTCTCATTGAATTTGGTTGATTTCAAAATTGTTAGGCGTCGGCGATAAAGACTTGCAATCGTGTATGTCAATGGGTGAAAGATGTGGAGAACGAGATCTTTTTGCTGGGAGCAAGCCCATTCTCTTGGTGATGTATTGCCTGCTATATAACACTGGCTGTAGAGGTTTATTTGTTTTCTTTTTCTTTTTTTCCATTTTTTTCTCTTAGTTTTTACGTAATTTTAACGAGATCCCACATTTTTTTCCCCTCGGGGGAGCAATACTTCTTTGTACCCTCTTTCCTTTGCTCTTCCTCTTTTGGACATAGAGAATAATGTCTAGGGAAATAGGTCGATAGTGTCCAAAAGTTATCCCAATTTTTGTAAGGTTCGTTCTATAGCAGTGGACGTTTTGGTCCTACAAGGGTCCATACCGATAATGTTCTTGAAATTGCTAATTGTGAGTTTTCCACACCGAATAGTTGACATCTACGATCGGCTCCTTCAATATGATTTAAGGGCTTATGATAACGTTCCTAACTTTATGGATACTGATTACTTATTCCTATTTATAGTGCGAAAACTATTCTGTGGCATATAGTCAGAAGGGGTCACATATGGAGGGATGGGCAGTATCAACCTTCCCCTGCTTGCTCACCAAATGAAGTTTGGAAGTTACGCTTTTATGTTTTTTATATTTTTTTGGTAGTCGTTTGCTCTTGTCTTGAGAACTAATTTTGCAGCGAATGCAGGAGTTTTTGCATATCAGGGAAATTACTAAAAAAGTTCTAAATTTATTGCACTTCAGTTTCCTGAATTTTTTAGCTGTGTAAATTAAGTTATAAATGTTTTTGCGTTTTGTCAATTGATTTTTAATTGTCAACCGAGTCTATTTAGTTAATTTTAACTGGAAATTGTGTGATTGGTAATGATGTTAATAATTTTTATAATTTTTTAAAATAAATTATGAATTTTTTTTTTTTTTATTTTTTATTTTATTTTTCTTCTCTTTTCCTTTCTATTATTCTAAATCCTCTAGCCTACCCTCGCTAGTCAAAGGCAAGGACCGTCATCAATCACAGGTGAGGGCCTCGAATGGACTTGACAAGAGGAGTGAAGCCTTAGCCCAATGGCAAATGAGGGCCACTGACTTTTGCCTGTGGTTGACAAGGGTTAGTTGGTCTTTGTTTGTCTGCGATCAGGGCTGGTCAGTGATTTGCTGAATCTAGTAGGAAGGGAAAAATTAAAAAATAAAATATGTTCGATTCAACATTGACCTTGTATTATCGTCATCGATGTCATTGATTTTTAATTAAAATAGATTTTTAATTAAAATTGACGAAATTAACTCAATTGATAAAATATGAAAATTTTTAGAATTTAATTGGCACAATCGAATGATTTATGATGTAAATAAAATTTTTATTTCAACAAAAAAAATAAACAATTGAATCGACACAAATATAATACATTTAAGATTTTTCTTGATAATTTTTCTGCCGGATATTTGAATGTAAAATCTCAAGCACGAATGGGGCCTAATTTCGTTTCTATTTGACGGTCCGATTAATAATTTTAATGCTCGCTGTAAGATGAGAAAATACCAGTGTTGATTACTGCGGTTTAAAAAAAAAAAAAAAGTTCGGAAACCATTAATAACCAAAAGCTCCATTTTCCTTTTGCTAAAAGAAATTTTTCCCATCTTCTAATTGCCAGACAAGCTCAATTACTCCACTGGCCGCGCCGAGTGGGCTCGCTTTCATGAGGGGTTCCCAACTATTTAATACGCATTGAATCGAACGGACCTCAATTTCTTTTGTGGCCCTTCTTCGTTTCATGTGCTTGAGAAAAAATATATGGATAATAACATAAATAATCCCTAAACTTTAAATTAGTATTCGACGTCGTGTCTAAATTTTAACTCAATTTATAATGTCGTTTCTAAAATTTTAATTTGTTCAACGTTCAATTTAGTTTAAATGAATCTCATTGAATATTGAAATTTTTGTATATTATATTAAAGTTCATGAATCATATTAAACCGATTAAAATGTTTAGGGATGACATAATGTACGTGATCAAAATTCAGTGATAATTTGTGTTTAATAAAATATCAAGGAGTACTTTTAGGACACTATCAAAGATCTCTACTTTTTCTCTGTTTATAATTTAAAAAATTCGAGGCTCTAGATCTTGCACAAAAAATCTCCATTTCGATTGCTTCAGTTTTGGGGAAAAAAAAAGAAGAAGAAGAAGAGAGAGAGAGAGAGAGAGAGAGAGAGAGCAAAATTCAAAAAGGAGATCGGAAATGCGAGGCGTCCCAGACATGGAGATGACCTTTTGGAGTGGGGGAATTTCTATCGAATTTTTTCAACCGGTCAAAGCTTTCACCGATTTCGGAGATTTCTAAAAGGAAAAAAGCTTTGTTTCCCACTTACCTTGTCCCCGGCATTAAAGTCCGCCACAATTGACGATTGAGCCCTTGGCAAAATGACCGAGTCTTCCCCGACGAAGGCTAATGACTAGTGGTGTTTACGTAATTTGGCGTCTCCGTGGTGGAGAATCCGCGGTGCTTTGAGTTGGGGGTATTATCATTAGGTGGGTTGGAAAAAGAGTGCTCGTGGAGGCCACCACATTTTGCATTACCGCCGAGTCCACATCTTAATATCAAATTAAATGCATTCTATATCGGCGTGTCCACATGTATACATACACATATATAAATATATAAAAGATATTATGTACATTTGAAATTACATAATTTAGTGCGGATTTTTTTATTTGTTTGGTTTCTATCGATATCGTCGGAAAAAGTTAAAATATTTCGGTACAACTATGTTGGTACTAGGAAGGTTAGAAAAATTACCATAGTACATTATAAATCCTCTCGAAGCATTCAACTCTTTCTATTGAGTCGTGACGATTTTTTTGTCCTGTTGCAATTAATACCGACAGAGAACATCTATGAGAATTAATCCATGTATAACTACCTTGGCGGGAAATTCAAACTCGTGTTGACGTTTTCAGTATTGAGTCCTGGTTGGTCCGATTTTGGGATAGGTCAGTTCATTTTACCTATTTTGGAAACACATTTTTCCTGAACAATCTGGTTTATTTGTGATTTTTCCATATGATTTGTTAAACTCGCGATAATAATGGATTAGATCTACCATTATAATGATGATACATACAAAGTTCTTTAATCCTTGGCTTCATCTGGACGATGCAAACTTTTTTGTTTCCGCGGAACACTATAGCCCACAAGTTAGGTGATAAATTAATGAGAATGATGATGGAAGTCCTTATCGTTAGGTTGGCGCAGTGAATTTGACTTCTTTCGATTGTTGGACTAGCAATCCCACTAGAGCTGGAGGACATAAGCAAAATATACGTAAAATATAACTCAAATATACATAAAATACGTGAATGATAAACAGCTAAGGAGCCTGTTGACACTCTCATTTGAAGACAATATTTGTTATTTTTACTCGATTTTATATCGCAATTGGAAAATGGGATTAAAAGAAAAAAAAAATGAATTAAAATGGAATTGGTAAGGTCACGCGGACAAATCTAACTTACTTACATCATTCTGCACTTGAAAAAAAAAAAAAGGGTATACTTAATTGTTCAAATTTTCTCGTCGAAATGTACCATATATATATATAAGTCAGATACCAACATCTTATACATAAACAGGGCCAGATTATCAAAAGATAGCCTTTCAACATCTCGCTAAAGACGATGAAGAATTTCTGGAAAAGTCGGCACATGAAAAGCATGAAAAACGTTGGACTAAGCACATCCCATTCTCTTTCTAACACACACATATACATATATATATGTGTGTGTAAAAATATTATTCAGGACGAATTAATTGGTAAAGAAAATAATAAACGCCCACGAATGCGCAATTAAAATAATAATGTACCCGAGCTCACTCTCTCTCCTTTTCCTACACTGACCCGTTGATTTTTATACTCGGACGTAGGTGTACTTCACTTATTAACGTTGAAAATTTGAGCAAATTCGGGTCCGGTTCGATTTTTCTAAACTTTGAAGAACGCTAATTTCTTTCTTAAGATCGATTAGGTTGACCAAAGCTCCCTTAGGATCTTAATCTCCCGCGAAAATAACGTGAGGCCAACTAAGGAGCAATCAATGATTAATTAGATGTGATAATTTAAGAGGAAATCGACACAAATAGTTTCGTGAATTATAGTTTAACATACAAGAGGATACGTGAATTTTTAATTTATTTGAAATTATTTTTTAATTTTAGCCCAATATGTGACTAATCCATGAACTATCCGAAAATGTTCTACATTTTGCTTTCACTAATTCAAATTAAGGGACAATGTTAAATAATTTTATATAATTTAGAGACTAGATTAAATGCATAACGAAAGTTCATGAATTATATTAAATAAATTAAAAATTTAGGTATCACATTAAATATGTATCAAAAAGTCTAGGGACGATATTGTGTGCCGAAATAACGTTAAAAAGTAAAATGAATAAAATCATAAATTCATGGACAATGTTATACGCAAGTTGCGGGGAGGGGCGTGAGACATTAGTGACTTACCGGTGGCTAAAACTTCGGCGTGCGGGGTTCTCGAGTCATAAAAAAAAAAAAAAAAATAATAAAATAAAATCATAAATTCATGGACAATGTTACACGTGTGGCTAAAACTTAAAAGAATTACATACTTGAAATCATCCCCAATCAATAATAATAATAATAATAATTAAAAAAGAAAAAAAGAAAAACGTCGTCTGGCGACCCCAGTGGATACGGAGATTCAACGCCAGCATTAAAGGAACGACAGGCTTTGCTCACAGAAAATTAAAAATAAAAGGAAATCATAATAATAAAACTGGGAGAATTAAATGAAGGAAAAAGAAAAATAGGAAAAGGGGGTGGGGAAATCTAGAGAAAGATCACGTCCATGCAAAAAAAAAAAAAAAAAAAAAAGAAAGAAAGAAAGAAAGAGGAAGAAAGGAAGAAAGAAGGGCCTTAACGTTCAGTTGACTCCCCCACCCAAAAAGCAACACAATTTACTCCCCTCCCCTTCTTCTTTAATACCACCCCCACACCACCAAACCCCACTTTCTCTCTCTACCCACCCAGCCCTAACCCCCGGCGATCCCCCCCCTCCGGCCACCCCCCCGCCGCCCCCGATCTGCCCCCTCCCTCCGCCGCCGCCGCCTCCGCCTCCGCCTCCCGCCCTTAGCTACTAGCATGCAGCCGCCGAGGCCGTAGCCTCGCCCTCCGTCGGCGAGCCGCACAGAGAGAGAGAGAGAGAGAGAGAGAGTGGGGAGAGAAACGAGCCGGTGGTGGTGGCGAGAGAGAATCGGAGGCGGCGGCGGCGGCGGAAATGTATAAGAACCAGCTGCAGGAGCTGGCGCAGAGGAGCTGCTTCAACCTGCCTTCCTACACCTGCATCCGGGAAGGCCCCGACCACGCGCCGCGCTTCAAGGCGACCGTTAATTTCAACGGCGAGGTGTTCGAGAGCCCCAACTACTGCTCCACCCTCCGCCAGGCCGAGCACTCCGCCGCCGAGGTCGCCCTCAACTCCCTCTCCTCCCGCGGCCCTTCTCACTCCCTCGCCGCTCGTATCCTGGTGAGCTTCCCCGACCACCACCCCTGCTTCTTTCTTTTTCTTTCCTCTTTTTTTTTTTTTTTTTTTTTTTTTGGCGAAAACGCCGCAGCTCGAGTTTCTATTTCTCGACTCCATCGCTTCGATCAGAGATTTCGAGGGATCGGGGCTTGTGATCGGTGGTCAATGCCGCGCGTTTCGGCGGCTCGTTGCCGTTGCGTTTCGCTATTGAGAGTAGCCGTCGATCAGCTTATCTTTTGTTCCGTCCGATTGCTGTGGATTGCTGTTGCTGACGTTCATTTCCTGTCGATTGCCGCGATTTTAGCTGTGCTGTGTACGCTAGCTTCGATTTCCCTGGTAGTCGGTTCAGGCGTGCGTAGGTCAAAATGAGAGCTGAAATCCAGTGATGCGCGAGAGTTTTGGAGTTCGCGGTCACTTCGGCTGATTTCGGAAAAAATGTAGTGACTTGTTGGCAGCCGGCTTCTGAAAGTGAGAAGGGATGTCTGGCTGTAGGCCTTTTTGTTAATGCGCGACATACGTTGTAGTGTTGCCGAAGCTCGTGTCTTCTCTTCTAACTGAAATTAGTAGGTTCTTCGAGGAATGCTAAGAGGCGGACACTTCCCGTAATCAAACTAATTTTTCACGTGGTTCTTTGTGATGTGATCATGCGAAGTAATGTTTCGCCATAGGCAGGGAACTTCGCGGTACCCAAATAGCCTTAATGTTCTGGTTCATGCTTTTCAGCCACAGTGTCTCCGGCTTGTGCAATTAAAGCTGCAACGGTCTCCCTTCTCAGAATTTCTAATTCAATAGTACTGATTGAAGGTTTACTAGAAAAAAAAATAAAAAAAAAAAGATTGTTGTAAGCTTGTGCTTGCTCTATGCGGCAATCCGCTTTAAGATCATGATTCCGTTTTTCGCGAAGGCCTCATTTATGTTATAGTGCTGGTGGACATTAGAAGATGACCTCCCTTTATGATTAATGGAAACCTTTTTTATTGTGGCTTCAGTATCTATGATTTTGTATTGGATTATTCTGTTTTTTTTTCTTTTTGGTATTTGCATGATTGCACATAGTATCAGCGTCCATGGTTATTAATCACGAAAGTTCACTACGGGCTTCGCTTTTATGATCTGCTGCGTTCATCTTGCCTCTCCTCGACAAGATTCTTGATCATTGTCTATGCTTACTTCATGGTTTTGAAAGTGGCGATCATTTGAAATTTTATGCAAGACAATTTGCACAATAATCTATTCTGCTCTGCTGTAGTTAATTGATGAAATTATTAGTGCCTTTTTGATGCAATTGTTAATTTGTCTGTCAAGGTTCGCATCTTGCTTTTGACAACTATTAAACTCTGTTGCTCAATTTTATTTTATTTTTTTAATTATTAGTGGCAATGAACCATGAAGATTTTCTTTACACTGAAGCTGTGAAATCCTTTATTGGATGATTATGAACTTTGACCGGAATATGAATTAAAAGAAAAGTTATGCCTTCATATTAACAGCAATTCTATGCCCTTTCTATGAGAATGAAAATGTTAATGGGTGCTCCTAGACACTTTTTAACTACAATTAACATGCTAGGAAAATGTACATGTAGTTTTTGTGTATCCATTTCTCTTCTAATCTCTATATTATTGACTTTGCACATTTGAAATGTCATGAAGATATGATGTTTCTTCATGTAGTTGTGCTTGACAAGTGCGTGGACATACCGTTGACATACGCCTTTTGGTGATCTTTCTTAGCTATCCAAGGGATGGAAGGACAGATTTTTTTGGAGTCCCTCCAGTCAAGAATTGGGGTGTCATAGTCGCTAGTCATTATGCATTGACCATCATGCCCAGTAGGAGATGATGGTTTCCTAGGTGTAAAGGAACCACACAGATCCAAGCTTCGCTGGGTGATTAAACTTTACTGGGTTGACAACACTATGGGGGAGGTCTAGAAAAATCAGCTGGATGTGAGGATGATAGAAAGTTATAATAGTTTAACTTACTGTTGGTTACAGCAGAAGCGTCTTGTGTCCGGCAATGTTGATTGAACCTTCCCTTTTCTTACCATGGTCTTTCTCACTGGACAAGGTTTTTCATCTGTTGAATTTCGATTTGTTGCTTAGTGTTCTTTGTGCTACTTATCATGTGACAACTTTTCTGGTGTCAGCAACAATTTCACTGCAATAAAGTGTTCTTTGTTAAAGTTTTTTTCACTTTACCAACCATATCAATTGTTGTTTGTTATTGCTGATTCTGATGACATTAACTGCATTGAGTTGTCTAGAAATGTGGTGTTTAGGCTTTATGTTAATATTGGGGATTGCAGACCTGTTGTATAGTGCTTGTAGTTCCTTTTGATACCATAGGAAAGCTTGGTTCTTTGCATTTGAATGCTTTTGTTGTGTCTCTTCCCGCATCTCTGCTGAATTCTCAAGATTTATAACTTGATTTTGAAGGGAAAATTGAATCGTGCAATATTTGGTACTGAAACAAATAGTTAGCCCGCGTATTTTTTGGTGTCATCCACAATGCCTCCTGCGCATGCCTAAAAACAATTATTATTTGGTTTAGCTTTTCCTTTTTTTTTTCTAATCTTGCTCCACTGACTTCAGGATGAGACAGGAATATACAAGAACCTCTTGCAGGAGATCTCACAGAGAGTTGGGGCCCCATTGCCTCAATATACAACTTTCAGATCAGGGCTTGGTCACCAACCTGTTTTCACAGGGACAGTAGAATTAGCTGGAATCATTTTCACTGGCGAGCCTGCCAAGAATAAGAAACAGGCGGAAAAGAATGCTGCTATGGCAGCGTGGTCATCTCTAAAACAATGTGAGTTTGTGTCTTTTTGATCAAAATCAGCCCAAAATAAAGTTTGAGGCGTGGCCTCTCCTCTAGGGGAAAAGGCTAGGACATTTATCTTCAGCGTCCCCTCCCTAATCCCCCTTCACCAATGTGAACTATATATGATAGATAATGAAAAGTCAAAGAAATTGAGGACAATTGGTCCAGAAAATTGAGTCTGTGATGACTCATTGGATTCTGTTTAGCATAAGTTTATTATTTCATATCAGCCAAAGTTATGCAAATGGAGAACTGGTCAATGCATCTTTATATGATGTCATGGGGGACTAGAAATGTTTTTGTGTGGTGACATGTTCTTTTCTGACAGTGGCAAAGGAATCAGCAAGCTCGCCTGAAGCAGAGAGCAATGATGAGCTTGAACAGATAACTGTGGCACGAGCCTTACTAAATTACCGTTTGAAGGAGAGGATAGCATTGGGCAACTCTCCCGCTGGCTCAATACCATTTCCAAAGAAGTTCACTACTCAAAACGCTAGACCAACCAGCCCACAGCCGCAACCAGCAAGCACATCAAAGATCCTACCTTTAATATGCCCAAAGACGATGGTTCCTCGTAGCAGACCATCATCACCAGCAAAGGACAATCTTGTGCCATCACGATATTCTCCATCTCTGGAATGCCATGGGAACCGACCTCAGAAGTTCCCTGGAGCAGGAGCGTCTCCTTATGTACCGATCAGCCAATTTAGGGCATCTTGCAGGGGCATTGCACCGCCTGTGACAATAAGAAATGCCATTCCTGTGTACGCTGCTCCGCCTCGTCCACCACCTTCCAGGATCTGCCCTTCCATAATGCAGGCCCCGGCAGTGCGGATTGCCCCTTCCGTGTCTATTAGGCAAGCTGTGCCAGTGTTTGCTGCTCCACCAGCTCGGAAGGAAGATGTACGCCCGGTCCAAAAAGAGGAACCTCCGGCCTTTGTTCCTTCTGCACCTCCAAGTCAGTCCGCCCCCGATGTAGGAGTCAAGAATGCCGAGAAAAGCACCCTGCAAGACGAATCGACGGTAGTACAGAGGATAGATAAACTTAAAATATAATGGCGGTTTTGGAAAAGTGCGAGTGTAGGAAATAGCGTTATGGCTTTGGACAGTCTTAGGTTTGGTTTGTCTTCTGTTCTCTTCTTGCTATAAGAGTGCCCCTCCCTCCTCCCTCCTCTCTCTCTCTCTCTCTCTCTCTCTCTCTCTCCCCCCCTCTCTCTCTCTCTCGTATTTTTTCCTACCTAGTCCCCTGTTAAGAGCTACAGTCAGTGAAAGTTATTAGCTTCGGTTTGTAATTGACTTTGGTCGGCACATCATTGCTACTCGTGATGAGTTGATGAGATGTGCAATCCCGTCTTCCCCATGTTTCTCGAGCTAACGATGCATGGGCTATTGGCTGGCACACCAGGGAAGAGACGAACCTCCCTTGGTTAGCATGTTGTCAGGCACCAGTACACGAGAATTGCAACTTTGGTTCAATGTCGATTTGCACTGTGCCATGTTTGTCCAGTCACGGTTGTGCTGTTTAATGCATGGAACTTGTCTAGACAATGCAGTCTTTGCGCCATCGTCGGTCCTCATACCTCTGAAGTCTTAAAGATGAAACGTTGCTTTAAAATGATAGTCATAGATTTTGTGAAAGCAATGGATTGGAGAATGTATTTTGATCGTGGTATCAATAAAAGCTTAATCCACGTATATTGTCTAAATGAGAATCCTATTGTCCTAAGCTCCCCTCCCAGAGATCCACCACGGTTCATGGCAAATAATCAAAGATTGAGGAGACTTTCTCGGCGACATGCTTTAGTAACACTACACAGCTTACCTAGATTCCCTTTTTGGCCTGTTAATTAGAATCTACTCCACCGTTTAAGAAATTCTCACTCTCCGAATCGTACTCTTTTTCTCTCTCTTTCTTTGGGTGATGTTATCAGCTCCCCCTTTTCTTGCCCGATTGACCGGTTCCTCCTGTCGGGGCCGCTTGTTTTCTTCAATCAAATCCTCAAGGCACCTGATGAATGTTACCACACACACATTGAATATTGTTAGACACTGTCGTTTCCAACTTCCCTATGGTTGAAAACGACGATTCTTCCTGCTTTCCAAGAATGTCCGGACCAAGAATTGAGAAGCCGCGACATCTACCAACTCGATGGATGAGAAATGTGCAAATTGTCCTTTCGGTCAATTTATTTCCCTAAGTTTATCCACATGCATATGCACATAATTTAATCCTTCATTTCTATCTTCATCTTTCTTCCTGACCTGAATTGAAGCAACTCTTTTTGTCCTTACTTCTTTCTTCTTGGCCTGCCATATATATACACACACAGTAGTCCGCATCCAGAAGTTTGGCTTGAACCCAACACCCAGAAGTAATGATTTACCAAATTGTAGTCCTGCTTTTTCCATGAATGTTGGAACCAGCGAATCAAAACCATGGCATATTCCAGACTTGTTGAATGCTTAAAGTGTGAAAATGTCGTCCTTTCCGATGTATTAACTCTCTTCTTCCCTACATGATCATTCCCACTCACATGCACATGATTTTTCCTGATCAGCCCCAGACCCACTTTTAGCTGGCACCTCGATTAGGATTACCCTATCATTAAACTGATTAATGTCACCACTGCAATTTTCAAATTTGTGCGTTCGATCCCTCATTTTTCACGGGTCAATTCTCTTTTTCCCCCAATCTACTGAGGGAGTGGTGAGCAGGTTGTTGCACGGGACAAAAGAGGGTGGCGAAATTTTCATGATCATGAGGTTAAAAAAACCAAAAAGGAAGAGAGAGAGAGAGAGAGAGAGAGAGAGAGAACAGTAGTATGGCAAAAGTCAATGCGTTCCGTCATGCAGGTAGTATACAATCATTCTGCTTCATTTGTCCATGACACAATGATCATCCCTGAACCAACGTCATGGCACGTCCTTTCATTTGTTTTTTTCTCCATTTTTACCTTTGCCATTTTCACTTTCTCTTTCCCTTTTTCTCTTTGGGAGGCTTTTGCAATTGTCCTGCTCCAACTTACGATCGCCATCCATGCCAAAATGGGTCAACTTTCTGGTAGGTATTACTTCCATTTTAACTGGGGATAACATGACTTGGTTGGTAATCAATCCATTATGTCCTCTCAGCGCATAATCAGCTGTTCTCAATCACTGTATCGATCTATATCCACCAAGTTGTCACCCAAAGCCAATGTGTCTCACGCCCATTAGACCGACTTTTCTTAAACCAATGGATGAAAAGGCTCATCATGCCTGCTCTGGATCTTCACCTTAACGCCAGTAGACATTTTGTTCCGTAGACATGTCGCATGACATTAACTTGTAGAATATCAAACCGATGAAAAATGAGTTGGCGCTGACCGCGGCAGAGAGGCCAGCTGTTCTTTAGGCAACCTCAGCGGATCCGAGACGGTGACAAGCAAAGGATGGTGGTGCTACTCTTGAAGATAATTGGTTGCGACTGTTCTCAAGGAATAGTGGTGGTCTCTGTATCACAGGCCTTTCGAAAAAATTGATGTCAAGAAGAAAGATAAAGTTAGGATCTTTAGGAGAGAGGGAGAAAGAAAAAATATAAAAAAAAAGCTATATATCTATACTCAGTGAATATAACGTAATCTAATGACAACAAGGAAATTAACTATCTTTATCTAACAAAAAAATTGGAAATACTAGGAGATAAAGAAATATCTAACAATCGTTACCAAAAAAAAAAAAGAAAAAAGAAATATCTAACAATATTCCTAATATCTAAAAACCTCTAACGATATTTCTCTAATATCCGTAAATCCACAAATATACTTCCACCCGAAGAGTATTGTATGGACAATATAAATATTCTCACCATGAAGGCTAGTGTCACATATTGATGCTTGAGATCACGAATTGTGTGGCACTTAGGTGCCCTTTGGCTCTTTGCTTGGACACCTAAGCTTAAACTTCCCGAATGTCTTGCTCACTCACTCACTAGCTCACTCAGACTATTGAGAGCGAATGCTTATAGAGAGAAAATTCGGGAGAGAATGGATTTTTATTGCTCATGTGTTAGAAAATACAAATGAGAGAAAGAGTACCTCTATTTATACAATAGGCCTTTCAATTACCACTGTTAATAGGCATTTCAATTACTACCGTTGATCATCCCCTTGATCAAAAAGGAGAGATTTACCTCTTTGGTTGAGAGAGAATCAAAGAGGTGGATTGGTCTAAACAAATTGCGAATCTCTCAATCTTGCACTTGCTTATTTCGTACTTTCACCTTAGTTTAGATATGAATTTCCCTAAATTTATCAAATATAGAAATGTTTTAATAATATAGGTCAGGTTCGGTATATATTGGGTCCTTTATAGGTCAATAGATTTGTATTGCATAAAAAATATGTTAATTTAGGTTGGACTATTTTTGCCTGATCCAAACCCAATCCGATTCACTCATTTAATATATCTGCCGTCTACCTTATCAAATATAAAACTATGATATATTTCATTAAATACAATAAATATCTCAAGAAACCCTGAGCTTTTAATAGGGATGTTCAACAAGAACCACCTGAACTAGGAGCCATCTGGATCGATCGATTTGGTTTGATTCCTAGAGGGTCCCGATACCTAAAAGCGTAATTGGTATCTAAGTGATCCGGTTCCCATTCCAAAAGAGGAATTAGACTTATTGCTTTTTATTTATTTGTTTATTTCTTAAAAGTAAACCTAATAATTCTAACTTAAGCTAAACTAGTAGTAAGCCTCATTCCTTAAGATTGTTAGAGGGATGTAGTTGTATCGTCCCAAAAGTCGTCGTTGAGTCACTTCACCTCCCTTGTCAAATATTTTCCCATTTGATTTCACTCCTTCTCATCGCTTGGGGATTTGAGCCCATCCCCACCCCCCAAAATCTCTCTCTCTTTCTCTTTGCACTCTCGTTGCAGACAATAGCAATGGTGGACTATGAGAGCAACCAACACCACCACGAGCAAGCGAAAGAAATGGCCCTCCAAGTCCTAAACACAAAATCCAACTTTACTTCAAGAAGGCCCTCGAGAAGAAGTGCGATCGACCAACAAAAGAAGGAGCTCCATCGCCTCTTCCTCCTATTCTTCATCTTCCTCGCCCTCATCTTCAATGCCTTCTCCTAGTTGTCGTCCGGACTCTAGAGTCGCTACATTGGGCCTCAATCTCTCTCGCCCCCCCTTGTTTTTTATGTCTCTGTCGCCCAGACCCTCTGTGCCATCAACAGCTTCAAGTACCAATGACGGTGCCATAACTGCTTGAGAACCAGATTGAATCAATCAATCAAGTCCAATTCAGTTCCAAGCACCTTCGGTCCGATCCCCAGTTTCTTCAGATTGGACCGAGAACCTATAATCCCTAACTTTTAGTAGTTCAAAACCTATTTCATTCCCTAAGATCATTTATTGGTACATTGAGTCTTGAAAATCTCGGGATGATAACATTTTCCTCATCTAATCCAGCGACACCCTCAATATTCTTAACTCGGAGTTTTTCATAGCCTTCCCTTGGATTGTCGGTTTCCTTGAACTTTGGTGATTTCTATCTCTGGTGTCACTTGGTCTTTCCCTTTTTAAATTGACAACTGCATGAATCTTAAATCCAAACTCATTCCACAAGCAACTCCTTTTTTAGTTCCAATTTTCCATGTTGTTGACAAGTCTCCCGCTTTCGGAAAAAAGCACACGAATTAGCATCTCAATTTGAGCTAGCATAGATCACCCCAACTCCACCTTAGGTGCCTCCAAAAGTTATAGCTTCACTCAGCTACGAGCTCCTCAACTCTTGGCTTAGCATCCACAAGTCATATCATGGAAATGCTCTCGGTCTTTGCCAACCCCAAACATTATGGGCACCATTGATGGGCATTTTGGGTTGGTGATAACAATTGACTTGATTCTCTTATTGATAATGGCATTTGCGCTATCAAAGAATTCCAAATTTAAAATAAGATCAGATCCATTGAGTGAAATTACCTTAATTGAGAACTTGTCATTCCAATCACCAATGTGTAGTTCGATGTTCTGAGCAATGTCAAAAGCCAATACATCATCTAAGTTGACCTACCTTGAATCGATGGCCAATTGTTGGTTCCACTAGAAGTCCTAAAATCTTCACTGCTATGCTCGACAGTAACCTATTTGATGCATTGTGTCGACCAAGGCATTACGTTTTGTATTATTAACCTTGACTTTCACGAATCACAATCTTATACTTGGAGGCTTCTTTGCTGATACTTGAGTCTTCACGGAGTTGAGAATCTTTACTGCTCCAAGCCTTGCTTCTCTCTTCTCTTGCTTTGGTTTCTATTCTTCCTCTTCACATCGAATTGCCGAAAGTTTGCCCCTCTTTGGGCAATCTCGAGTAAGGTGGAAGCCTTCGCAAAAGAAGCACTCGATCGACTTTCCATACGCTTTACCATGTGGCTTCATTCACTCACTACTTAGAGGCTTTCCTTGTTTTTCCCCATCGACCATGGATAGTTCCTTCCTCTTCATCCTCATTATGGTGGTGATTTGCTCCCCAACCTTTTTCCTTGGACTTGGGATCTTCGAACCAATGGAGGTCAACCAAGGACTTAGCCATGGCGAGAGCTTTCGATAGCTCTTTCACTTCTCAGCATTCCCATTCCAACTTTGCCTAAGGCTTTAGCCCATCCAAGAATGTAAATAGTGCCTTAGACTCGGCCGTATCCGGAATCTCCAACAATGGCTTGAATAACTTCCACACATGCTTGTGAATATCTCCTCTGTGTAAGAGACGGCGTAGATTGCTCCAAGCTTCATTCTTGGCACACTCTAGGAATAATAATTTGTGGAAAGCGACGATGAACTCAGACCATCGAATGATCAGTTTGGCTCCTCGCCTTTCATCATTACACCGATCCCTCCACTAAAGCAAAACAACATTCATCAAATACATAGTTGTAGTTTCTACCTAAGTCCCATTGTCCTTAATTCCCATGGCGTCAAAGTATTCCATGCGCCATTTGAAGTTATCCACCTCTTTGACAGGCTAATCTCCCTTAAACTCCTTTAGCTCAAAAGCTTTCACTCTTGGACTCGGCATCATGGTGACCACTCCTAGCATTGGTTGCCTTGCAAATCCTTGAGTTCATCTTTGACTATCTCTAACTCACTTGTCATGACTGACCTATAAGCTTCGAATTCACTTTTGACTATCTCGAGCTCCTTTTGATGGTCACCCGTCAAGGTCTCCCGGGCATCACCTCTCATATGCAGCAACCCGATAACTGCATTCAAGGCATCCTAGAATTCTCCACGAAGTGACTCTTTGATGGCGTCAGGTTGCTCCTTCACCTCCTTGCATAAATCGTCCATCATCAATTTCATCTTGGCGAGTCTCTTTTGAAGGAGGATAGGAGATCCTTGGGGAAGCTCTCTTAGCCCTCCCAAGAGTGTCTTTCTCTTGGACGATCTTCTATTGAACCTTCTCACCAACCATAGCAACAATGGTAGCCTAATTCTGACATTCTCTTGAGCACATGCCATGCACCACAAACTTCTCTCAATCATGCTCTTTACAGTGTGCTGATATCACTTGTCATGGGACAATACTTGAGGTCACAAACCGTGTGGCACTTAGCTCCCCTGGCCTCTTGCTTAGACACCTAAGCTCACCCTTCCCGATCTACGACTCACTTTCTCACTAGCTCACTTAGATCATAGAGAGAGAATGTTTAGAGAGAGAAGCTACATAAGGCATTCCAATTACTATCGTTGGTCATCCCTTCCTCAACTATTGCTTATTATATTAAATACAAGACCAAGATCTATTCCATATTAAGGATGCATTCATTTCGTTGAAAATGTGGTGTTTTTGGAAAATATTTTTTTAAGAAGCGATTCTTCAGGAAAATGTAATCATTTTCCAGTGTTTGAGTAGCCTAAAAATGAAGTAGAAAATATATTATGTTGTTTGATAAGGAAAATTTTTCCCTCCTTGCACTCCTCTTCAATTTTTATTTTATTTTATTTTAAAAAAATATTTAATTTTATTTATATTTTTCTCTTCTTTGTTTTTATCTTCTCCTTCTTCTTCTTTGGTCAGTCACCAGCCAAAGGCGAGCTCAAGCTCGCCTAATGCCAACGAGCTTAAGGCTTGCTCGTGACCAATCCCAACCATCGTGACCGGCAACTAGTCAAGACAGAAGTAAAAAGAAAAAGAAAAATAATTAAGAATTCGAATTTTTTTAAAAAATGGAAAAAAGAAAGAAAGAAAGATTAATATAGGTGCGAGATAAAAGAAATTGAGCGAGGTAAATGTTTTCCTTGTATTGAAAAGTGAAAAATATTTTCTCGTGTTTTAGAAGTTTTTTCTTTTTCTGTTGATGGAAAAGGTTTTCCCTAATCAATTCATTTTTTGTTAAGCGAATGTTGAAGAATCAAGAAAATATTTTTCACGAAATGAATGGAGCCTAGATACAAAAGATATCTCGAATGCAAATATACATTTTCAACAAATTTAGTCCGAGGCTTACTTTGTTTCCTCGGACAATTTCTTGTGCATTGAGCCTTGAAAAATCTCAGGGCCATGATATAGACATCTTCAGTGAATAAATAAATGGAAAAAAAAGGAAAGAAAAGGAGAAATAGGAAACAAGACAGAAAAAGAGGGGGGAGGGGGGGTATGTTTTTGCTTCAGCAACACCCCCTAACCACCAAAGGGAGAAAACGGGGGTGGCATCTTTATCCATCTCTGTGAAAACAACAGACCACGATTTCAAATCATGTGGAAACAGGGGGGATCTCCCCATTTACTAAGTGTGCCCTTCAAGCAAAGTCGAATCGGATAGAATTGGATGCGCCCCAAGAAAAAAAAGAAAAAAAAAGGAAAGAAAGATCGATGAAAAATTTTAGAAAAAGAAATTGAGAGAGAAGAGAGGGGGGAGGGGGGGCAGCAAACGACACGAAAATGTGTCGCTTCAGACCTATTCTTTCCGCAAATGTTGTCCGGGAGCGGGGCCCGCCTCCACTTCAACCGCACCAACCCAGGAAGCCCTGCCACGTGGGCAGCCCATCGATTTACGCAATGATTTTTCTTTTTCGTTTTTCTTTTTTCTTTTTTCTTTTCTTTTCTTGGCCTCTTTTCCCCCACCCCCACCACCCCCCACTGATTCTCGATTTGTGTGCATGGAGCCGGCCCAGACAGGGCGGGCCCACCGATCGGAGCTTTGATTGGACCGAGATGGGCCCCAAAAGGGCATTGCAACTGGCAAACATTCCTTCACTATGACAAAAGCCTTGTTGGCTCTCCCCCCCAAAAATAAAATAAAAAAAGAAGACAAAAAAAGCATAAAGGAAAACCCCACTTCCCCACCCAAACCAAATTCATCCCGTAAATCCAATTCATGTACCTCGATCTCATCTTAACCGTCGATTCCAATCGATTTTCCATTTAACATAAATTTAGCGGAACTTTATAGCTCATAATTGAATATGAATCGACGAGTTTTTTCATTTATTTCGAATGGTCATATATATCTATTTTTTTTTTGTGAATACATGAGATGTCGTACGAACGACGCGGAGTAAAACCCAAATGATCGAATTGGGGGATGGAGGGACCGACGATGGACAAGTGGAAAAGGGAAGGGGGGGCAAAGAGAACAAAAGAGCGAACAGGAGAAGGAGGGGGAGACAAAGTGGAAGGATGTTGATCCCCATCAAGGCCCCTAAAGTTTCGAAAAGAGAAAAAATGGGGAGTGTACCCATTTTGACTTTTGCCCATTTGCCTCATCATGTCCCATTGATTGTCCAGTTTTTTGGACCTTTCAAAGGCCATGTTTCTTTTGTAATTAACCTCCCTCCTCATTCTCAATCACTGTCTTTTTCTCTCCCCCTTTTCTTTTTCTGATTTTCCTTTTTCCCCCCAACTTCCCCTTGTTTTTTTTTTTTTTCGAAAAAATAAGTTGACCACTTGAGGGGAAAAGTGAAAATTATGGTGAATCCTTTGAATCCATGCTGTGGCCTTATTTAAGTATCCATTTTACCTTAGTTGTTGGGGGTAGTTAGTTGCGAAAATAATCATTTCACCACATGGCGGAAATGTTAAGGACATATCCTTATTCTACCCTTAGACCAATTAATTGACTTTAGCGTTACTACTACGAAGAATTCGTCCAATTCGACCAATTCGACGCTCAAGAGAATCATGAAACTTTTAGATTTTCGTTTTCGAGAAGGCACATAAGGCTAGTGGAGTTTAATAAAAATGAATTGATATACCATGTTATATATTTAAAATGGTCAAATTCATGTGGGGATGTTGACCGGTGCCACTTCTCTTTACCTTTAGCTTTTCCACAAAAAGTTGCTCATCGGCTAAACATGAAACCACACAATTCAATTAATCCTCTTTTCTTTTTCTCTTGTTTTTTTGTGGATTAGTGGCGCCCCGTAATCCGGTGAGGCGGAATCCATACAAGCACGGCCTTTTTCGATTTCGGGGTTTTTAATATTGTCCCGGTGTCGCATAAAAAATGCACAATCATTGGACCCGAAAAGATTAATTTTAACTTGATCGGCGAAAATAACATTATCTTATACCCCCCTTCTTTGTTGCTTGCGATGCAATGCAGAATCTCAGTGTCTGCCTCCCTTTTCCTTTTCTTTATTTCATTCATATTAATTTTTTCTTATTTGTTTTTTCTGTGTTTGCTTCTGAAATGAATTAGCTTGGAGAATTCTTTAAATGGGGGAAAAGAGAGAGAAAAAAGGATAAATGGGAATTAGAATTAAAGTAAAATTAAAATAAGGAGAAGGGGGATGCTTTTTCTATGCAAATTTGGGGGGCGAGTTTCGTGGGAGGCATGTGAGGCCTGCTTCGCTTTTAGCGCATGCCCAAAAAGCGCAGGCGAAAATGGCGAGCCGCTGCATCGGTCGATTTTATTATTTCACGACATTTCATTTTCGATTTTGGTGAATTTTTTTGGGTGGGAGATTTCGTCGCTGTTTTTGGCGGCTGACCCGACATTCTTTGACCGGCCGAATATGGACACTCACGGTCGGAAATGGAATAGAACTAAACCGTGCTTTTGGAGGGGAGGGAGGGCTGATGAAAATTACCTACTCAATTCTCATTTATGGGCTTAGAAATTCTCGTTTTTTGAGGATCCTACCTTGGCAAAATGATTTATCGTGGGTTTTGCCTAGTCTATATAATTATGGATAAAGGAATCGTGACCGTTCGAAGTATTCCGTTCTAGACTCGGATTGTGTGGAACAAACTCGAGCAATTGCCACTGCTGGAAAGCATGAGAAGTGAGTGTCATGTGAGACATTTAATGTGCTACATCGAAGTACTCGTTTTTAAAACTGTTATAAGAGAATAATATGTCAAATTTGACAGGATTACTTGTAATTTTAGAATCTCACGCGCCTTGCGTGATCATTGACTCGATATCCTAATACTCACGAGAATATCAGTGATTTAAACAAGGGAGTTTGCAACGCCATCATACTTTGATACACGAGACAAGATGCATCACTTGATCTATGGATATAAATGTAAGATTGAGTGGATAAGAGAGGAAGAAAGTCATGTCATGCACTGGCTAACAATATTTGATAAATGAATAGTTTGGTTAATCATATCAATTACTACATCGCTTGAAGAGAAGTTCAGCAAATATCATATACTCAGAATGTCGCTTTTCGATAATTTCACAATAAAAAAAATGGCATTTCACCTATGCAAAAAGGAAAATCGATGAAATAACGAAGATAAAAAAGAGTATAAAGTAATGCACATGCAGCTGATGAGTCCACAGAAAGTGTCGACCAAGGCGGTCATGCGCCGATGGACGGACGGCGCCGGAAGAGACTCGAAGTATATGGATGCATGTACTTTCGATTCATGCACATTCCCCCTTTTTCCTTATTTCTTTTTTATTTTTTATTTCAGGGTTACATGCGAGTGGTAATAAATGAGATAATCGGTCCGGAATTAAGAAACCGCCCCGTAGGAAAGCCAAGGTCCAAGGACGATTGGTCCCCTCCCTTCCCATAGAGTTTTCATAAGCTTGGCGTCCTTTGCTTGCGTTTGGGGAATCTCGAGACTCCCATCCCTTTCTCATTCTCATGTCTTTTTCTAATTTCCCCTCCCCCTCTTTTAAGAAGAATATTCTCCTCATTCCGCTGATTATTGATGCGCTTCATTCTCTCTTCTTCTGACCCCCCCCCTCAAAAGAAAATCATTTTCTTCTCTCTCTCTCTCTCTCTGTTTTTATTTTTCCCCTTTTGCCACAGCTATTTTCCCCCAAAAACAAATGCCTTGAGAAAAGAAGAGAAGCGAACTTTAGCTGTGCAATGTTTTTGACTAAGTTGGCCCATCTCACTTTGATTTAGTACCTTATGTTGGAGCTAATCGAGTTAAATCGCTATCCCTAAGTCTTCGGTCAAGCAGCAAATGATCTTTTACCGCTATAATGCTTTAGACGAAAGAAGCGGGAGAACATTATATGATATTTTAGATTCATGAATTATCAGGAGGATATATTTACGAGGAGAGATTATGAATTCACATTCAAAGATGAATCTAAGTTTTTTTTTTTGTTTATTTGGTGAATAATAAATGAGTTGAAAAATGTATTTTCTTAATAAAATTAATTAATGAAAATGTCATGGTTATAATGAAAATCCTAAATACTGCTAGGGGGAGTCTTAGTAGGGAGGGAGGGGTGTAGGCTTAGGGGTGTAGGATGAAGTAGAGTGATAGCAGACTGTAGGAGGAGAGGCAGTGGGGGCCTGAGATGTCATTTCAGCAAAAGCTGATGGCTTCAATTGTAAATGCATGACCCTCTCTCTCTCTCTCTCTCTCTCTCCTTCCTCTCCTTCCCAAGCAATAAAGAGAAACCTCAGTGCCCTGACTTGACTCTCTTGTCGTTTTGCAAGGAAATGATCTTCTGTCCGCGTCTCTCTCTCTCTCTCTCTCTCTCTCTCTCTCCCCTCTCTTCTTTTCCCTTTTTTAATTTTTTTGCTCCTCTCTTTCTCTTCTGTAATGACACAAACGCACACCCAACACTCACTGTTTCAGCTCAGTCTCACATTAACTCTCTCTCTCTCTCTCTCTCTCTCTCTCTAGCTGTGGTCATCTGCTGGACATCCCATTCAAAATCCCTGAATTCTCGCACAAATCTCTCTCGTTTCCCTGCTGTCTTCTTGACCCTCGAGTCATGATTAGGGTTCTCCGCTCTGCTGCTGTTCCTCCTCCTCCTCCTCCTTCCTCGCCTTGCATGACATTACCCACCTCTCCATAGCTGCTCCGGATACTGGGCTCTTTCTTCCCGACCAAGAGCCTCCCTTTCTTCTTCTTTCTGTCGTTTGGGAATTCAAGGGAGAGATCTTTGTAGATATAAACTGGCTTAGTTCTTTTCTTGTTTCTTTTTTTTTTTTTTCGTTTTCTGTCATCCCTTCCTTCCTTGTTTTAGATGTGAGGCAGCTGGGGCTCTGGTAGGCTTTTTAGCTGGTTATTTTCTTGGGGTCGGTAGGGAAGAGGAGCTGGTTTCGTTTGCTTGTCTTGGAAAAAAGAGGGGAGTTTCGCGAGCGAGTTCGGGAAGAATAGATAGAGAAGGGGAAAAGAACCGAAAAGTTCACCTTCAAATCTTTGTAAAAAAGGGTCTTGGATCTTTTGGCCATTTACAGCAAAAATTCTCTCGAGCGGGACGGTGTGTTTTCGTAGCTCTATCTGCCCGTAACGGCAGTCTACGGAGAAACGAAGGAAAAAAAAAAAACTACGACACAAGCGTTTGTGCTGTCTGAACGCAGCCAAAAACTGTGTCCTGCTCAGACCCATCTCTTGGTTCTCTTTTTAGAACCCTTCTTCCACAAGCCTTTGCGTAAGACCGCAAAAAGAAAAGGAAAAATTCTGAAGAAGAAGAGTCCAGCAAGCTTTCTTTCACAAAGGGAGGGGCTTTCGGGAGACAAGCTTCGACGGAGAAGAGTCTTTAATTTAGCACCAATATACAGAGCGTCTTCAAGCTCGGGTTCGGTCGAGCGAGAAAGAAATGGCGATGACGATGGTGCCTCACAGGGAGAGCAGCAGTGGAAGCATCAACAAGCACTTGACCGACTCGGGCAAGTACGTGAGGTACACAGCGGAGCAAGTGGAAGCTCTCGAGAGGGTCTATTCAGAATGCCCTAAGCCCAGCTCTCTGCGCAGACAACAGCTGATTCGGGAGTGCCCCATTTTGTCCAACATCGAGCCTAAGCAGATCAAAGTCTGGTTTCAGAATCGCAGGTAAAGCACGGGTTTATGCGTGATGAAGAGAGTTCATTCAAACTAGTCTATTGGGTCGTGCAAAAAAATCGTCTTGTAAGCCCTGTGGTTTATGTCAACAGGTTTTCCTTGGTAATTTTGCGATAAAGGTTCTTGTTTGGCCTATGCAGGTGTCGAGAGAAGCAGAGAAAAGAGGCCTCTAGACTCCAGACGGTGAACAGGAAACTGACGGCCATGAACAAGCTCTTGATGGAGGAGAATGATCGGCTGCAGAAGCAGGTTTCGCAATTGGTATGCGAAAATGGCTACATGCGTCAGCAACTCCATACTGTATGTTCTTACTTCGTGTTTGCTGTGTTCTTGGTCTTCTTTGTAGTTAGATCTCTTTCTTTGATCAAAGATCACGGTGAAGGTTTTAGAAACAGATCTTGAAAACTGAATAGCTTGCAATAGAGATGGTTCCTCTGTATTATATGACATCTCTGGAAAATGAGACGCGGGAATTGGAATCGAAACTCGAGAGTTTTGCGTTTAGTTTTGCCCAGCCCGTGCTAGTTATCATATGATCGCTGAGAGTGTTTTCTTTCCCCCTTTGAATTATAAATGTAACTAAAGAAAGATGTTTTGGTCTCCAAACACCCGTTCGGTTTGATTTGCTTCTTTCCTTGCTGAATAGACTATTTTATATTTTCCTTTACACAATTTGACACTTTTATTGCAAATGTGTTTGGAATTATTTGCAGACATCGGCTACTACTACCGATGCAAGCTGCGACTCTGTGGTTACTACTCCTCAGCACTCTCTCAGAGATGCAAATAACCCTGCTGGGTAATCCCAACGAATAGTGGACATGGCTTACTTTTTTACCTCAGAATCTGCGATTGTGGACCTAAAATTTAACATTTTCTCGACAGGCTCCTCTCCATTGCGGAGGAGACATTGGCGGAGTTCCTCTCCAAGGCTACAGGAACTGCTGTCGATTGGGTTCAAATGCCTGGGATGAAGGTTGCCATTGCCTATCAGAAAGCTTGATTTCCTTTCACTTCTACTCTCTCTTGTTTCGTGCAGGGATGAAATGTTGTTCCCATAACTCTAAGCATATCTAATAAGATTTGTCAATTGTTGTTTCAGCCTGGTCCGGATTCGGTTGGAATCTTCGCCATTTCACAAAGTTGCAGTGGAGTGGCTGCTCGAGCCTGTGGTCTTGTTAGTTTAGAACCAACCAAGGTAAGTCATACATTGCATCAGGAGAACTTTTGGGTGGTTCTTTTTTGTTAGGCATGTTAAGGAAGATCAGAGAGGCTGACTTTTTATTAACTTGATCTCAAATCTTATTAAATTTTGGCAGATTGTCGAGATCCTCAAAGATCGTCCTTCATGGTTCCGGGACTGTCGGAGCCTTGAAGTCTTCACCATGTTTCCTGCTGGAACTGGTGGAACAATCGAACTTGTTTACACGCAGGTGAAAAATCTGGCTCATACATTTAGTTGATTATGTTGGGCTTTTCTGATTTTTCCTGGCTATAGTGACTATTTGCTGTATGTTAAACTTCATCAGATTTATGCTCCAACTACTCTGGCTCCTGCACGAGATTTATGGACTCTCAGATATACCACGACTCTAGAAAATGGCAGTCTTGTGGTAACATTGCCTACTTGCTGCTTTGTTTTCTTTATTCTTGTTAGGTTTATTTCTTAATCTTCTTATTCCCTTGGTATTCTTGTTCCAAGGTATGTGAGAGATCTCTGTCCGGATCTGGTGCCGGCCCCAACCCAGCTTCAGCAGCTCAATTTGTGAGAGCTGAAATGCTTCCTAGTGGCTATCTGATTCGCCCATGCGAGGGTGGAGGATCAATCATTCACATTGTTGACCACCTCAATCTCGAGGTCCGTAGTTTCTCAACGAGGACTTTTGCCATTCTACTCAAGAAACGAAAATTTTGATTTAGCATCTAATTGCAGGCCTGGAGTGTTCCTGAGGTTCTTCGACCACTTTATGAATCATCCAAAGTTGTGGCCCAGAGAATTACTATTGCGGTAAGTTCTGTTTGTTGCCAGATGTCACCAACTTAATCATGAATGAAGGTTTATGGTTTTGGAATGATTTGGGAGAGGCATGGTGGAGAATTGTGGATTAAGGATGTTAGATGGCCATTAATACGTTATTAATTTCTGTCAAGGCTCTTCGATACATCCGGCAACTTGCTCAGGAGACGAGTGGGGAGGTGGTTTATGGTTTGGGAAGGCAGCCGGCAGTTTTGAGAACTTTCAGCCAAAGATTGAGCAGGTAGTTATCTTGTGCGACTTAATTTTTTGGATCCCCTGGCTGGTAGCCTATATATTTTGTCTCATTATTCCTATCTTGAACACCCATCCACTACTAATAATATATGTCTGTACTATTCATAATGCATGAGTCACTTTGCTAATATGACCTTTCAATGGTCTACTTGTTTTAGAGGCTTCAATGATGCACTAAATGGATTCAATGACGGTGGGTGGTCATTGATGAATGGTGACGGTGCTGAAGATGTCATGATTGCCGTCAATTTCTCTAAAAAATTGAACGCTACATCAAATCCTGCTAATCCCCTGGCATATGTGGGAGGAATCCTATGTGCCAAAGCTTCCATGTTACTACAAGTAAGTTCGATTCACTGACATCGAAGCATGTAGCATTCATATCTTGATCTATACTTTATTTTGATGCACGACATAGGTTTGGACTACATTGGTTAAAAGTTTGTCACCAAACATTCAGTTCGTAAGATGGAAGGTTAAAACTTATGAATTAGATAGAGTGACTAGGACGTTGTTTAGTTGTACTAATGGAGTAAATTCATTTAGTTCGATTACTATCTTTGGTCTTCTTTTTCCCCTTGATGAGGTCACTAGGATGTCTGAACATTTTCTTCCCTTTCCTTTGGTCATTAGTTATGCACGAGAATTGTCATTTTCAGTATAGGGCTTCTCTGTTCCCTTCGACTAGGCACAGCACTATATTGCCAGTGCATTTTATCCGTTGGAGTGTCATTAAGTACGATCCTCAGTTGGCTTTGCCCATCTCCCGATCTGGAGGATGAAAGTATCGAGGAACTCTTGTACTTTCTATGAGTCTATTGTATGTTTTGAACTTTTAACTTCACTATAAGGCAATTCACTGATGAAATGTTTTTGCCTGCCAGAATGTCCCTCCTGCTGTGTTGGTCCGGTTTCTGAGGGAGCACCGCTCAGAATGGGCTGATTTCAATGTGGATGCTTATTCTGCTGCATCATTAAAAGCTAGTCCATTTGGCTATCCTGGTATGAGGCCCACAAGATTCACCGGGAGTCAAATCATCATGCCCCTTGGTCACACAATTGAGCAGGAAGAGGTACTTTTAGGATCGATAGGAGGTTCAAAAAGCCAAACTACCTGACTGAAATAGTACTTGTACAAGCTTCTTGTAGTTGAAAACTTCGTCAAGCAACTTATATATACTTAAGTGCTATTCCTGAATGTATCAAGTTCGAATGAAGCAATTGAGATACATAATATTGTTTCAGTTAAGAAGAGCACATAATGTAAGAGGAGCATGGTGAATTACTCAGACAACCTGAAAGGAGCATGGCGAAAACTCAATTTCTTGCTAATTATGGAGTGGGAAACTTCTAACTATCATTTTCTGATGCAGATGCTTGAAGTTATCCGTCTTGAAGGCCATTCTCTTGCTCAAGAAGATGCCTTTGTATCAAGAGATATTCATCTTTTGCAGGTACTCTTCTCAGTCTTAGTATATATGGATAAAGATCATAGTTTTATCATTCCCGTTTGTTTTAGCTTCTATCTTTTTCATGATATGTTAGTTAAAAGATACCTATAGGCCACAGAAGGCCTTAAACCCCAAAGAGAAATACATCAGATGTTAAATGTAATTCATTGTAAGTTATTTAACAACGGCCTTATTGTCCTCTTATCTTTACCTATTTTGGGCAGATCTGCAGCGGGATAGACGAGAATGCAGTTGGAGTCTGTTCCGAACTTATTTTTGCACCAATTGATGAAATGTTTCCTGATGATGCTCCACTTCTACCCTCTGGTTTCCGTATCATACCACTGGATTCAAAATCAGTTGAGTTGACCTGAGTTCTACTGAAGTCTTTTAGTTTTGCTCATCTCTAATGAAACCTCTAAACAGATGTTAATGCTAAATCAGCTATTAGTTATCCTAACAGGCACTAATGCTTTCATTGCTGTGCAGTCTGATGTACAGGATTCTCTAACAACAAATCGGACCCTTGATCTGACATCAAGTCTTGAGGTGGGGCCTGCATCAACAAATTGCGTTGGAGATGTTGCGCCAAGCCATGGTGCACGATCCGTTCTGACTATCGCCTTCCAGTTCCCCTTTGATGCCAACACACAGGATAATGTGGCAGTCATGGCCAGGCAGTATGTCCGTAGCGTTATTTCGTCTGTGCAGCGGGTTGCGATGGTCATATCTCCATCAGGATTGGGCCCTTCCATTAACCCCAAGCTTTCACAGGGATCTCCAGAAGCTCTAACACTTGCTAACTGGATCTGCCAGAGCTACAGGCATGTTCTGATAATTTGATTGAATTGGTCTTCCTTTGGTGCATCTCACTCTGTGATTGTTGTGATCTGCCACTCATCAAGCTGATGCTCTACTATCTCTCTCCCTCTTTCATGTGTGCACGTGCATATCAGTGGGACCGCCTTACATAGCTAACATACCTTATGTAGAAACTATAGATGTGACACTCAATTCTTCTGTCTCTTAACTGATAGGATTTTGTTCTCTGGCAGCTTGTATCTAGGAACAGAATTGCTGGTATCTGATTTGCTTGGTGCTGATTCTATGTTGAAGACTCTTTGGAGTCATCAGGATGCCATATTGTGTTGTTCATTGAAGGTATCAAATATCTGTTATTTGTGTTACTAGGAAATTGTTAAAAGTAAATCTCGCCATGTAATAGCAATGACTCATGAAAGTCTTCCTCTTGGTTTGGCAGCCTATTCCAGTTTTCATCTTTGCAAACCAGGCAGGACTTGACATGTTAGAGACCACTTTGGTGGCTTTACAAGATATCACTTTGGATAAGATATTTGACGAGTCCGTCCGCAAAGAATTGTCCCCTGAGTTTGCCAAGTTAATGCAAGAGGTATTTTTATCATTCTTTAAGCTACATGATGATAAGCATTGGGGATGTGCGAAAATGTCTGATCTGCTCTGAATTTCATCTCAGGGGTTTGCATACTTGCCCTCTGGAATTTGCATGTCAACGATGGGGCGACATGTCTCATATGAACAAGCGATCGCGTGGAAGGTCCTTTCTGCGGAGGAGAACACTGTCCACTGCCTCGCTTTCTCTTTTGTGAATTGGTCTTTTGTGTGAACATAGCCTAATATATTCTTTTTTTGAACACCCTCTTTCTGCTGTTGAATAGATGTGAAAAAACTAAGAGGGTTAGGAGTTTTGTCATACTGAAAAAGAAAAAAAAGAACACATCCAATTCCCCAATTTTTTATTTAATGAAAATTTCCATGTGATGTGCATAATCTCTCTGCCTTTTAGAGGTTGGTCCTTTTGGCGTGGAGCTTCTGGTTGTTGTTTCTAAGGATCCTTGAGGAATGGATCCCCACTCCCTTGATGACCATCTCAGAAAAAAAAAAAGAGCAAATATAGCTTTGTTGGTCTTAGTACCTTTTAAATATTTGTGCTACCATGTTTTGTATGGTGGCGAAAGAATGCGAGGAGACCCGAGCTGTGACCCGATCCGTCCCGTCCTAGGATTGGTCCCTCGGGATCGTAGAACTGTACATCCATTCTTTGCCGTGTCCTTTTTTCGGTCACTGTAGCTAGCAGCGCTTTGCTTTCTTTTCAAATGATACTATTAGTACAGTGTGAAGTTGATGACTGATTAGAAAGGAGATAACATGAAGTTTTCTTTGTTTTTTCTTCCGGTTCTGCGGCTTTATGTCCTTGTCGGTAGCCGGTGAGAGGCGTCGTATGTCAATGCGAGAATCTTTGTTCAGAAGCCTTTCTGATTCCGTTCTTTTGCAGATGTCGAGCAAAGCTGTCCACCATATTTTCCTGAATCTGTCTCTCACATGCTTTGCTTTATGCAGTCTCTGTCTCTTTTTGGTCCTTTGAAACCTTTTTGGCTGGAACGTGACAATGGTGGCCATGGCTGAGTAATTTACTCCATCGGCTCCTCCTTCCAGATTTCAGGCTGAGGCGATCTCCCTGCAGACTCCACTCCTTTAACCCGAGCAGAGTCCGCATTAAATACAAAGAAAATTCTTTTCCTTTGCCCTTGTTCCCCCCGCCATTCATTGAACTCTTGTACCCTTTTTCTCTTTCTCAATGCGAAGTTCATCGATTTTCTTGGAAAACTAGATGAGATGGGACTTCACAGAACACCTGGTTTAAACCGGTCGGACTGACCATCCGTTTTTGGGTCTTATTGGTTCCTCATCACTAGCTGTTTGCGGGTTAGAAAAACGAGCAGTTTGAATGGGTTTTCGACCTAGTTGAATCGGCCGTGCAATCTGGAACTTTTCCAAAAGCTGGTCCCAGAATCATCATTTTCCACGACTGGACACCCCTACTATATATAACCCTAAACGACAAGCTAGTGGGCCGGCCGCTCATCCGCAATGGCTTTGGTTAAGGGAACCCATCATTCCATATATTATGATACTACTAATTAAATTTTTCTGAGATCAGGCGGTTGCCTTTTTTCTCATATCTATATCCCCCGCACTTGGCCGGCAAATGTGCACTTTCTAAGGGAGGAGGCTCAGCCCTACAAAAAAAAGTAACAGAGGCTCCCCGTAAGCGACGTGGGACATGAGACATGTCTTTTCGGCCTAACCCGCATACTGTCAAGATGATCTCGGTCCATCTCTCCGTATTGCCCCGGGTTTGAGTCATCACACGATCGAAGTAAGAAGGGTAACCGATATCTCAAGTCCAAGGGTTGGATAGACATGGAACTCTTTAATGATTACACCTTCCTCTACTCGTTTAATTATAAATTGTCCTTCCCTGTTTGGTAGGATACCTCCGATTTGCGGGCCCGAAGTTTTGGCATTTTTCGATGCGAACTTATAAAAGGAAATCCTATTTTTTGATTCATTATCGAGTCGAATTCCGTTCACACCAGCATTTTTCCATATAAATGGATTGGTGTTGGAAGATAAGTAGGGTATGCAAACCTAACTTTTGACGTGACGTTCGTTTTGTGGCATGCAAGTTATGATAAAAAGTCAAAAAAAGCAACCTTGATCGACGTCTCAACTACATTGTCGTTCCCACCATTTTCTGTGTCATAAATATGAGGGAAACAACCCTCTCACTAATTCGATGAAAGCATGAGTTGTGGCTTTTTTCAACCCTCATTAACTGTCAGATCGAGATATGTATATATCTCCATCTCCGCACCTGTCGAATTTTCAAAAATTGAATCTACGTTAAGATCTATTCAAATAATAATTTCTTTGCAATGCATTGATTAATGGGCCTTTTCTGCGGTGCACGAGCGATGCAAAGAGAATCATTGGACAACCGAAGTTCGGGCGCCGGAAACGGTATAGCTTTTGACTATGGCAACCGTATTCTTTTTAATAGTAAGTAAGGGGCTGTTTGTTAATGTTTCTTATTTTTATTTTTAAATAATTTTTTTTTGTTCTAGGGAACAAAAACGCGTTTGTTTGCGTTTTTGTTCCAAATCTATTTTTTTGTTCCTAGAAACACATTTGGAACCTGAAACAAGAAAAAAAAAAAAAAAATCTTGTTTCTTATTTCTAGAACAAAATTTAAGGACAAATTTTCTCTCTCCTCTATTTTCTTTTCTCTTTTTTCTTCTTCTTTTTTTCTTTGGTTGGTCGCCGGCCTCGGCCATGGCGGCGACCTCGCCGAGCGTCGCCAGCCCCTGGCGAGGCTCAGCCTTGCGCCGGCTTGCCGGCTGGGCGAGCTCGGCCTTGCCGGATTTGGGAGCTTGAGCTTGCCCAACCAAGGTGAGGCGCAGCCTCGCCGGGGGTCGGCGAGCCTCGCCGGGGGTTGGCAAGCCTCGCCGTGGCCGGGCGAGGCCGCAGGCCCTCGTCGGCCATGGCCGAGGCCAATGGCCAAACCAAAAGAAAAAAAAAAAAAAAAAAAAAAAAAAAAGGAAACACAAATAAGAAAAAAAGGAAAAACAAATAAGAAAAATAAGAAAGAAAATAGGAAAAATAAAATAAAAATATAAAAAATTAAAAGAAATAAAAAAATTATACAAATTTACCAAACGTGTTTTTGTTCTTTTTCTATTTCGGAATAAATTTACCAAACGCGTTTTTACGTTCAAAAATTGTTCCTTGGAGCAGAAATACTTTTTTCTATTTCTGTTTCCATAAGCAATTTTTAAACAGAAATGTTATCAAACGCACCCTAAAAGTTCCTATATCGTGATAGGTTGCATAAAAAATGATGTGACTAGACTTGTCAAAATGGGTTCAAAATATATTTGATATAACTATTGGAATTAACAAAAGTGGTCAATTTGTGTGGGACCTTTTTTTTTTTTTTTGTTAGCCCAACCCGACTTGCCCATTTGACATAGCCTAGGCATGACTTGTGTAAATTCTCAGGAAAAATTTCAAATAAAAACTTGAAATGTTTTCATTTTCTCAAATAGAAGTAAATTTTGTTTAAAATAAGGGATTGAAATGGATATTGTTTCAAATAAAAACCTGAAGTGATTAAATATGTTTCAAATAAGGACCTGACTTTTTAGCTAACCAAGGGCATTTTAGTCATTTGCTTTTTTTTTTTTTTGAATTGTTTGCTTATTTTCTTTGTTTTTTCCTTTTTCTAGTTTTGCTTCCTTCTTCGCTAATGGCTAGCCGGCCACCGGCAATGTCGGAAAGGGATAGGTGAGGGCCACCCTTGCCAGCCCTTACCAACCCTCGTCAGCCATGAGCGAGGCCACTGTTGCTAGATTTGGCAAGGGTCGATCTTCCTTGGGGCTGACAAGGGGTCAGTGATCCTCTTCTAAGGGAGGTCGCCCTCGCAATCATCGGGAGGTTGGCCCTTGTCAGATCTAGGCGAGTGTTGCCTCGCCAATGGTTGGTGAGGGTCACCAAGCCCTCGTTAGAGGGAAAAAAAAGAAAAGTGAAAAAAAGAAAGAAAAGAAAATGATTAAAAGATAATTTGTGATCTAAGCGACTGTTGCCTTGCCAACGGCTGGCAAAGGTTGCTAAGCCTTTGTTGATGGCTGCTAGCCCTCGCCAGAGGAAAAAAAAAAGTGAAAAAAGGAAAGAAAAGAAAAAAATTAATTTAAGATTAAAATTGTAATTGGATAAAATCACACTTAATTGGTTGGAATATTTAGCTGACCGGTGACTGGCGAGGTCAAACCTTTTTTTGAAACTTCCATGGCCACTTTAGGTCTTTATTCGAAATAATGATGTCCACTTCGAGCTCTTATTTGATACAAAGTTCACTTCGAACCCTTATTTAAGAAAATGATGACAGTTCATATCCCTATTTGGAATTTTCCCAAATCCTTATTTAACTAGGTAATCTCTTTTCTTTTCTTTTTTAAATCACAGAGATATCTATGTCATGGCCTCTCTTGTCACGGTCACAATTTCTATTGAAAGCCCTTTATGTTTACCGCATGAAACACGACGGGAGGTTTTATTCAGAGTAATCGCGGTGTGGCTAAGAGGTGGTCGGCCGTCTCCATCGTCACCATCATCTTCGATTATAGGCCTTTGAATTGACTTTTCTTTAATCGCCGAACGGAAGGATGGAAATCAATTCCAAAATAGGCGAAGACAATACCCCAAAAAAAAAAAAAAAAAAAAATCCTCATCGCAGCCTTCTTTGATTTGGCCCGTTTGTTCTCGACTTCTGGAAAGAGAGCTTTCGGACGGTTCGGTAATTAGTTCCTCGGACCAACCGATCGACCAACCAACAACTGCCCAAAAAAATCTGATTATGCTTTTGATTTTTATTAAGTCGATTAATCACGTGTCGAGAATCGTAACTAGGACCAACATTCATTTTTGGGACACGAAAAGAGATTGATCCGCGAGATGCTTTGGTCTTTTTATTAGATACCGAGGACGAGGAATCCGTCGCTTTTCCTATGGGCGAATCAAAGGATTTGACTTTGCACGCGAAGGAAAGCAGAGAACAAACTATTTATAGCTCCGTGTCTTTTTTCGCGCAATTTGACTTTTGTTGGACGAAAAGTTTGAATGCCTTGAGAATTCTATAGATGAAAGGCAAGATTTGCTCGTGGGATCGCGTGCGATTTTAAAGCTGGAAATGTTTAGTTCTGAATATTGGATGAAAAAGCAAGATTTTCTTGTCTAGACGACAAAAAAAATTCAAACAAATTCATTTGACTTGTGTCACTACGCCAAACATAGATAATCGTGAGAAATTATACAATTTTTGTTTTTCTTTTGGATCTATAGTAACTATACAATTCAGGTGCGCTTTTTTTTTTTTTTTAAATAATTATCCATAAACTTATTGTACAATGCCATTTCAAGCATAAAAATTTCTCTAATTTAGTTCTAAATTATTACGTGTGATTCTAATGTAATTATTTCAATCAAGTTGAAAATCGCCAACAGGAGGGTTTGATTACGATTATCAGACTGTCACGTAAGTAATATTTGACGAAAATTAACTGGAATGACTACATTAGAATTGCACGTAATGGTTTATGACTAAACTGGCAAAAGTTTAAGATCGTATCGTACAATAGGATTAGATAAAATTTCAAATAATAATTTAAGATATATTCATTTTCTGAAATAAGGACCTAAAGTGAATATTTTTCAAATGAGGGCCTAAAATGGCCAAATCGTCTTAAATAAGGACTTTAGTTGGTTGGTGACTATTCCGATCATCAAAGATGGGCTATTTTAGTAAGAAAAAAAAAGTATTTTGTTTATTTCATTTTTTATTTTTTGATGACTTGGGAACCGTCATACAGACGGCAGCCGGCGACGTAAACTCGAGGTACTAGCACGGGGACCCACCTCCCACGGCACCCCAGTTAAGTCGCGCAATGGGGGCGAGAAGTTTCAAACCTTTTCCCTCCCGGATGAGGGGTAAAGCGTGAACCAACTTGTACACCACGGAGTGGGTTTGTTTACTTTTTTAATTTTTCTTTCCTTTCCTTTTCTTTTATATTATCTTTTTCTCTTTCCTTCCCTCCCTTGAGTTATGACGGCAAAGGGAAGAGAGAAAAAGAAAAAATAACAGAAAAAAGGAATTTTTTTTTGTTGAAAGACAAATATGCCCTTTAGCTAGTAAGATTATGCCATTTTTTGGGACTAAATGGTCATTTCACGATTTATTTGAAATAAATTTCACTTCAAGTTCATCATTTGAAAAAATGAGGGTACTTTAAATTCTTATTTTAAATAAATTTTATTTTAAACTTTTATTTAAGAAAATAAGAGTATTTCAAGTTTTTATTCGGAATTTTTTCATAAGATTATAATTGATTGGGTAATTTTCTTTTAATAACATGTCTGCTTCGAAAAGAAAGCCAACTTTTGGAATCGTGGAAAGAAAAGACAGAATTCTCGGACCGTGTTTGATTTGTGATGTAAACAAGTTTTGGTGGATTCCATCTAAAGTACGGGAAGATCGCGGGTTAATCAATCGTTAAACCAAACCCTATGATTTGACTAGCAGGGGAACATCAAATTGCACAACGCATGAGTCGTTTGACTATCCCTTGCCTCCATAGCTGCATAAATGCCGAGCATCCAAACCAAAGTAAGAGAATCCCACTTTGGGTGTTTCACTCTCTTTGATTTAACATACGTGTGTCACGGTTCGTGAATCCTCCCGTACTCGTGACACTTGTGAGTGGTGGTTGGGGTTATCGGGTGAAAAGTATAGAGGCAGAGTGGACGAACACAACTACTCCGTAAGAGTGGCGTTAGGACGGTTGGTGCTGGAGTTCTATGATAGAATGATTATATCACTTAAGAACTTTAAAGGCGAGATTGGCCTCTCATGCGCAAATTGGTCGAGAGCTGATACCGCTCTCCTGACGAGACCATGGCAGGCTAAAATCAGTTGTTGAGCCTAAAGAGATATGTTGTCTCACTCGATGGACTAGACACCTAAGCGATGTTGGGCGTGGTAGGATCTCGTACAAAGAAACATTCATCTTATTGTTCGTTGGAATAGCTATAGAAGGAAGGCCGGTTTAGCGAATTCCGCTTGCCAGGCGTCGCACAGGTCGTTTCGAGACCAAAGAAACTCTTGGCCCATGACAAATGGTATTAGAGCTAGAATCCCTCCAGTAAGTGGGTGAGTCGGAGAATCGAACTTCTCACTCTAGTGCGGGTTGAACTGATAAGTACTAGTGGTATCGGTCCTAGTGGGCGGAAAGTGAATTGCTGGGGCAAAAGATGCTCAAACGAAGCACGGCTCTCTACTCCTAGGATGGCAATGGGTCCTAGGACGAGTTGGTTCCTCACCGAGCTGATAGGGAGTTGGAGAAGAACTAAATCCTTGCTGAATAAGGATAGTGTTCCTCGATTGATTGGTGAATTCGAAGAAGAGGTCTACTGCCACATTTTTAACAAAGAAAGAACTTCCGTTTGGTTTGCTGGGGTCAAAATGTTTAGTAGGCAAAAATGGTGCTGCCGAAATATGCGATTGGCGAAAAATGCCACACTTGTCAAAGAGAGCGCAGGTGACCGAGAATGGCCGAGTAGTTAAGATCAAAAGAGGTTACCAATGGAGCCAAACCCGTTTTCTTGGGCGAGCATGACTATTCGATGTGAAATCCCAAAAGTGGCACATCGATGGGTATGGGATGAAACGACAAAATAGATTGCAACGAGGGTGTTGCAAAATTGAGTGGGGGAGAATGTCACGGTCCATGAATTCTCCTGTACTCGTGACCCTTGTGAGTGGTGCTTGGAGTTATTCATTGAAGAGTATAGAGGGAGAGGAGACAGATACAACTGGTCCGTGGGAATGGCGTCAAGACGATTGGTACTAGGAATTTTATGATAGAAGAATTATATCACTTAGGAGTTCTGAAAGCGGGGTTAGCCTCCTGTACACAAACTGGTTAGGAGCTGATGCCGCTCTCCTAAAGTGACCATGGCAGGTCGAAATCAGTTATTGAGCGTAAAGAAATCTGCTGTCTCACTCGATGGATTAGACGCTTGAACGACGCCAGACGTGGTTGGATCTCATACAAAGAAGCATTCACTGTCTCACTTGACTTGGTGAATTCCGCTCGTCAGGCGCCGCACGGGTCGTTACAAGGCCTAGGCTGACATGTACACCGTCTATAGTAAAGGAAACCCTAATCTTGCTAAGGATTTAATTGCGCCAAAATAACCCTGGACTTTAAGGAGATTTACCCATTAAATTTGGATTCGAGATCAATGTATTTTTGGCTACAACAGTTTGATGAGTCACCGGAATCATTACTTTGTAATTATCACGTTATTTAGTTCGAGACAGAAAATAAGACAAAGGAGTTGCAAGAGTCGTCACTAGCATTATATACCAAACTGCTCTGGACGACTTGGATCTTCATATCTTGGACGCTTCTTTGATTGTTGTCGAGCGTGCATTCGTTCGCGAGGGTGTCAAGGAGACGATATCCTCGAGACCCACGATTGATTCGTTGTACCTCGAGCATAAGTACAACTTCTGTGCATTCTGTCCCAACATTGCACTGTCTGAACCTGATTATTTAATGGAAATGACAAGTCCGAGCGACAAGGGACAGGCAAGACCCTATGGCTCACGCCTCGCGTGCTCTTAATGCGCTTAGATAGCGATAAATTCTTGGCTGCTTTTAGGGTGTGTACGGTTCAGCATCTCCGGGCAGCTTTTGAGCCTTATGGCGTAATTTCAAGGGTCTTTGATGCAGCGTTCTGCTTCGTAAATGCTCAAAACTCAGGACAATTCTCCCTTGCCTTGGCTTTGAGGCTTTCAAGGAAAGCAACTTTAGGGGCTAAACAATTTTTCTTTTCCAATTTGCTGTCGTCAAAATATCTTAACGACTACTAAGGCAAATCTTAGTGGCCACCATTCTCATAGAAAAATAATAGAGTATAGAGCTCAGTTCCCCACTTCCTTAGGAGACTGGGATATGGATGCTTAGTTTCAAACGTGGGATTCGACTATCATGCTATGCAAAGAAGCGGGATAAAAATTTAAAAATAAGTTGAGAGTTAAAACAAAACACACAAAACAAAAAAGTATCTAAATTCCAATTTTACTATAACAAATAGAGCAGAGATCAATTGCACCACTTGGAGTTGCGCAACACTATTGTTGCTTCACCTAGGGTTGTGCAACCTAAGTTGTCAAATGCCTAGGGTCACACGATGTCAATGGCCTGTTGCCTGGAGTTAAGGGTGAGCATCATTTTAGGGTTAATTCTGAACTAGCCGAACTTTGCTAGTCCTAACTCAGTCCCCGATGGGGAGTGAACCAATTCTTGGTCTTGGGACTTGTGGATTCTGTATTCAACAAGTTAGTCCTTGGTCGTATGAATTACAATATAGGATTAATATTACGAAAAACCCAAAACTAATATATTTGGGACAATTTTATTACAAATTAATTTGTTGACCATGAAAAATCCAAAATTAATACAATTGTGACAAATTTACCCAAAATAACTTTAAAAAACCCAAATCGTGACAAATTTACCGTAAAACAAATTTTATTGACCGCCGAAAAACCTTAAATTAGTGCATTTGTAACAAATATGCTTTCGTTAAATTGGATTAATACCACAAAAAATCATAAAATTGGTACAAGTGTGACAAATTGAAAGTAAAATTCCAAACTAGTACATCAGTAATTTGACAGTAAAAATTAATAAATGATAAATTTATCATAAGTATACTAATTTTGGATAATTTTATTAAAGATATATCGGTTTGAGATTTTTGGTTATTAAAAAATTAGTTTGAATAAATCTGTCAAAAGTGTATCGATTTGATATTTTTAATGCTATTAACCCCATAATATACAATATATAAAATATTATATATTTTTATCTCCTAGCATCTCTATCTCTATTCTTTTTTCTTCTGTTCTACTTGTGAATTAGAAAGTAAAATTCTTGCCTAGATTCAACCAAAAATTAAAAAAAAAAAAAAAAAAAAAAAACCTCTCATTGCTTATCTCTACCTCATTCACCTTGCTTATCGCTCGTCTTTGGCTTCTCCTCACTCATCTCACGAGCACAACTTATTTTGTGAAATTGCCCTCTTCTCTTGGCCCACTTCACGAAGAGCTGAACATTCTCAAATAGAAATTTATATTATTACCTTATCTTAAATTTACGTTTGATACATAACGAGGTTCATAGTTGCATTGCTCAATATCGTATTATTGATGGACATATAATTTTAAAAAGTATGTTTTTTCTTTCAAGGAATACGGAAAACGTAATAAAAAAATAATCGGTTGGTCTCACATTAACCTTGAAACCGGATTAGACTCATAGAATCAATCCGTTCTTCGGCTCTAAGCTCAACAAGATTGATTTTTAATTTGAAAAATTGGGGACCACCATGTACAATGTTGGTCATTGGGTTAGGCATTGGACTGCCCTAATACTCACCCCTACTGGAGTCGCGCAAGATGTTGGCATCGCTTGAGCTGTCACCGCGGCATCGGCGTTGTGTCGCATAAGCTTTCTTCCGGTCTCTTTAGCACCAAGTATTTCACAACATGTTTACTAAATATCATGTGCTTTTCGTGGCATTCTTTTGAGCAACGTCCCGTCCTTTGCTTAATCGCAAAGCTCGAAAACTCTGACCGCACATGCGAGGTGGGCGGACATTAACCTATAACCGGAAGATCGGCTCTTAAAATATTGCTTTCGGGTCGCCTTTTGCCTGGCTTTTTGGGGGGGCCTTATGACACACGTGTCTCCTAGGTCACACGTAATTAGCCCCGCCCCACATCGTACGTTAAAACCAATACGTACCACATCATTTTTCTTTCTTTTTTTCTTTTGGCTTCAGTTGATTTTTCCCTTTTCCTTTTTCTTCGACCTTTCTCTCTTCATTTTTCCGAAAATGCGTGTGCTTAGTGGCGTGGCGTCCAATGGAATTTGTGAATTACGGAGCGCCCTCTTTTGTACTAGCATTTTCGGCCTTGTGTAGTTCCCTTCCGGTCAATAACAACCCGAAAATTGAAGGAAAACATTTTTTTACTTCTATCTTCTCATTAAAATTATAATTAATGTCACAAAAAACTTCAAATTTATACACTAATAACAAATTTGCCTCAAACTAATATTTTGATCATCAAAAACTCAAAATTGATATAATCTTGATAAATTTATTTTTTTATTAATTTTCATTAAATTGAATTAACGTCATAAAAAAATTAATATATCTATGACAAACGGGAGATAAAACATTAAATTCTCATACCTATCAATGTTATGTGCCCTCTAACTCAGCAATTTAAATGATAAAATTTAATGAAAATAATGAAGAGTAAATTTGCTATACATATGCAAATCTAGAGTTTGTTGTAAGTATATGAATGTGAGATTTTTGTAATCTTAATTCTAGAATTTAAAATATTATTTAGATCTCAGAAAAATAAGAAGGAGAGTCGTAAGCGAATCTATGTATCAATTAGGATTAAAAAAAGAAAAAGACATTAAAGTGCTACCACATGTGAGAAAGTTTTGAACTAAATCAAATCAAAAATAGAAAAGCTGAATCCAAACGGATCTTTACTAAAATAATCCGCCCACCCCGAATTTAAATATTCACATTGAACATCGCGGGGGAAGAATACAAATAATTAGGGCAACGCAACGCCATGTCACGAATTGGATCCCCAAATCAACAAGAAATCACAAACCGAAGGAGAAGTAGAGGGAAAAAACAAAACAGACTAAAACAAAACAAAATAAAATAAAATAAAGAAAAACAAGAAAATGGAAGGAAAATACTTCCAGCCCCCCTCTCTCTCTTTAGGCTTCGATTTTTCCTCTCGACGCCTCTCTCTCTCTCTCTCTCTCTCTCTCTTGCTCGTGCTTCTCGATCTTCACGGCTCGCTCTCCAGCCTCCGACTTTCTCCTCCTCTCCCCCATCTGAATCCCCCGGCCCGCCCCCGCCGGAATAATTAGGGTTTTTCCGAGCTCCTACCCAGCAACTCCCCAGCCTTCTGTTCAGAGTCTCTCTCCCTCTTTGGAACTCGAATCTCGAGCTCGCTGCCCCGTCCGGCAGCCGCGCCTCGATTCGCTCTCCTCCTGCCTCCCGAGGGCGCTTCGGATGTAAGCCGCTCCCGCCCTCCCGCCCTCCCGCGCCATTCGCCGCTCCTGCCGAAGATGTTCTGGAAGCTCCCCGTCCTGTCCGCCTCCTCTCCCGTGAGTCCCCCGATTCTTATCCCTAATTTCCCCCCTCTCCCCCTCCCCCGCTCCGGCTGGCATCCGGATGCCTTTTCCCGCCCGTCTCGGTCTTGCCATTTCGAGAATCCGGATGCTGTCAGCTCGCGGCGGATTCTTGTTTTCTTTTCTTTTGGGCGCTGCTGCCTGATGTGGTTTTTCTTCCGCGGCAATTAGAGCCGCGTGCCTAGTTAGATGCGTCCCCCGAGTTGTCTTTTTTTGTGCGTACCAGCAGTGGTCGCGTGGTAGTTTGTTTTTTCTTCGCGGTGCTGGGGATCGTGTTCGGTTGGGTGATTCCGGTCGAGAGAGCTGAAGTCGATACGTGGTTTTTCTCGTCTTTAGTTATCTAGATTTAGTCTATGTGCCGGAGTGCGCTGTATTCGAGTGTGTTATGTACTGGCACTCTACTCAGGCGTCTTGCCGGTGTCGCGTGTATGCATTGCCAGACTTCTCTTGCTGAATTGTTAGTTGAGATTTGAATTGCTTTCGAGGATTTTTTTTTTTTTTTTTTTTTTTTTGCATTGTTGGGACTGTATGAGATAGTCTACTAGGTGGATACTGTCTTAGTTTGATCGAACAGTGTTTGTTCGCCTTGGAAAACGAAGCATTGGTTACAATTGAACTTCACTGAATTTTGGTTTCTCTTGCATCCTGCTTTATTTAGTGTGGCAGTATGTGCCGCACCCTCTGTTCTTTTTCTTGAGGAAAAGTTTGAGAATGCGTCTGCGTTTGATACGCACAGCTTCAGTCCTACCTCTGAACTTATCATTGCTTTCACAGGTGGAGTCGCTACTCGACAAGGAAGATTACACATTGGAGGAGCTTTTGGATGAAGAAGAGATTATCCAAGAATGCAAAGCTTTAAACAGTCGTCTAATTCATTTGTAATTTCTTTTTGCTGTCGCTGAGGACATTTCCTTGGATTTATTGTTATTTTGTTATCCTATTCATTTGAATGTTTTGACACAAAGTTTTCATACATTTGGATAATTACCCTCCACTGGATGTTGATGCCTGTAAAACCACACTGATTGTGGCATGAAGTAGAGTTCCATTCATGCGTTAAATGCTTATGAGATATATATATTTTCAGCCTACGAGACAGAGCTCAAGTGGAGCAGTTGTTGCGGTACATCATTGAAGAACCTTCTGAAGATGCTGACAGCAAACGTGCTTTCAAGTATGATCCCTTGCCATGACAGAAGGGAAATAATGCTCGTTATGTACTGTATAGTTTTCTTCCTTGACAATTTGGAATCTGCCACATTTTCAGGTTCCCCTTTATTGCCTGTGAGATATTTACTTGCGAGATCGATGTTATTCTCAAGACTTTAGTGGAGGAAGAGGAGGTTTTGGTTTACGAATTTTTGTGATAGTCCTTTTTTTTGTGTGTTAAGAGTGTATGCAACAGTGGCACTCTTTTTCTAATTCCTTTTTTTTTTTTAATTGTTGCTCCAGCTAATGGACTTGCTTTTCTCATTCTTGGATCCAAACCGTCCTCATAGTGCATTGCTTGCTGGGTACTTTAGCAAGGTATACTTTTCAGCAATGCAAAAGTGGTGTTATAATTTGGTGAAGGCATCCTGCTCATAGCCATTTGAGTTGTAAAATAGGGTTATTGATACTTCGGTGACATGAGGATTTTCAGTTTTCTGCTCTACCAGTACAAAACGTTCTGTGCTTATGAATTTTGCCCCTCGAAACTACTGGTTCTTGCTTTGAACATCCAGTTAAAATGGTTTATTTTGCATTGCAGGTGGTTGTATGTCTCATGTTGCGGAAAACTGTTCCACTTATGAATTATGTTCAAGTGAGTTCTTGATAAGCTCTTTTCTGTAGCATTTCTTTCATGATTAGAAGAAAGTTTTAATTCCTCTTTCAATTTGAGGTCAATTATCCATTTAATGTGTTGGTGATGTTGTTAAATAGTCTAAATATCCCATTTATTACAAAACATTTGACCCACGAAATGCCACTTTCATCATGGGAAAGCTGGTTGGGGAACTAAAATGCGGTACCATGATCCAATATTTCATTTTTGTTTGCTTAATGAGTAATGTCATTTAGTCAAATCAGCCAAACAAACGAATGAGCCAATATTTCATAAAACTGGTTGTGGCATGATATCGAGTTTTAGAGGTTCTATTGTAATTATCTATAGTTAAGAAGTTATTCTGTTATGGCGATGTCAATCCTTCACTAGTGCGATTGCGGGTTGTCAGGATTGGATATGCTAGATGGTTATTGGTACCACATTCCTCCTTCCCTCCCTCCTCCCCTTCTCTCTCTATGATATTTTGGCTTGGAAAACATCTCATTCTGGGCTTATGAAAGTGATCTGATTCAGGAGGCTGGCTGGGGTGCATAAATAACCAAAGGGTGTTGTGTGCTCGTAGGTCACATCTTATACTTTGTATGTAGACGTGTCTTTCCCATGGCTGATGATAATGCCGTAACTCTGCATATTTTTGTCTGCATGACAAACATCTTTGTTAGGACTCAGCAAAACTGATTGAAAAATTAGAGGTTTCTCTTCTGCGTCTCTCGATTTCTACTCTTGATGAGTTCGTTTAAGAGAAATGGAGTGCTGTTGATTGATAAATGCATGCTTGATTTTCAAAGTCATGGATCTCTTGTAGTGTTATCATTAAACTTACGATTTACGATTAATTGGTTGATTGATTTTTGCATCCAATGATAATTTTTTGAGTATTGGTAACATTTTCTTCTTATAGGCTCATGAGGATGTTTTCCGCAAGCTTGTTGATTTGATAGGAATTACATCAATCATGGAGGTAACTGATATTTCTCCCTTGTTGCACTTAATCATAAACTCTCTTGATTATGGTTGCTATTGTACTGTAACCATGTGAGGAGTTTGTTCATACTTTTTTAATGAAACAACCTTTCTACACAGGTACTGGTGCGACTTGTAGGTGCTGATGACCATGTCTATCAAAATTATTTGGATGTGATGCAATGGTTAGCTGAGAGCAATCTGCTGGAAATGATTGTTGATAAACTGAGTCCATCTGTAAGTGGCAATTGTTGCATTTTTATTTTTGGATGTATGGAGATGGCTGTTGAGAAACTGAGTCCATACCCATTTTCAATCCCCATCGATCAATTTTTCTCCCTTTTTAGTTTTCAAACAGTGCCTAAGTAACATTCTAATGACTGTTTTGTCTTTCTGTTGATCAGTGCCCTCCTGAAGTTCAAGCTAATGCTGCTGAAACCCTGTGTGCCATTACCCGAAATTCACCATCAGCTTTAGCAACAAAACTTTCGTCTTCAAGGTTTGCCTCATCGCTATTGACTTGTTTCCTTTATTTTGTGGTTTGTAATCTCTAGTAAGGATCTGTCACTGTGAGTACTTTTGACACGGCCTTTGATGTTTGTTATGATCCATGCAGCTTTGTTGAAAGAGTCTTTAGTCATGCATTGGAAGAGTCACCTTCAATATCTGGCCTTGTCCACTCGCTTTCAGTCTGCATCTCTTTGTTGGATCCAAAAAGATCGGCGATTTCTTCCTCTTTGTTTCATTCTTTCCGTGGTCAACACATGTACGAGTGCCCGATAACTGTTAATGCAGAGACCATTAATGCGATGCTTCCAAGACTTGGTATGTCTGAATACTTTCTTCTTTGGTATCATTTGCAAAACATTTTGAAAGGCTGTTCTGTTCTCATCCCAAGCATGTTGTTTATGTGCTTCAGGTATGTGAGACAAGCTTATGCACGTTTTGTTCCCTCCAATAGATAGTTGTATATGCTTTACTATGATAAGGCAATTTCTCTTTTGATTTAGAAATTCTTAAAGAGTCATCAGGAGGAATTTTCGCTGTGATTGCTTGCTTTTTGTATTAAATTGTCATCGTGCTTCAACATTGATGCCCGTGTAAAGTGAAGCCTTTGTCCGGTCATCTCTGTGTGGTGCAGATCATGTGATTTGACCTAATGTAATAGAACTCTATGCGTTCTGTGGTAGCCTTCCCTCCTTGCTGTAAGCCTGAAAGGATTCTGTTGGTTGAGACTGGTTTTTAGGGGATCAAGTGAAGGTCATTGTTCCACCTCTGATTTCCGTCGCATAAGCTGACATCACGTATTAAAAGCAACTCACCTTGTATAGTGATAATCGGTAATCTCTGAAATTGCTTAATTTGTGTTGAAGATGCTAGTCATATGAGTTTTGACTCTTAGTGTGTGTAATTAGGAGCCTTCTGGGTAAAACATTGTACATGTACCATCAAGTCTTGAGCTTTTAGAGGTGTCGAAATTCACTTGGAGTGTGTTCCTATGACCACCTGCTAGCAGAGTTTCTGTACATCAATTTACATTTGCTTCTACTTCAATAAAGGATATTATAGTCAGGTCACTCCTCACATTGAGGCTCTGGATTTTTTCTTACTTTTCAATTAATTGATCTGCAGGCGACTTGCTTGTGCTTTTGAACGTGTCATCAGACCAGAGGGTTCTGCCCACTACATATGGGGAACTTAGGCCACCTCTTGGGAAGCATCGTCTAAAGGTTGGTGCAACTTCTTGCAGCATTTACATTTTTTCTACCACCGAGTTCGACTTACCTTACTTTTGATATTAATGTTGATGAAAGCTGGAGTAATTTGTTGCAGACCTTAATGATCTTATATTCTGTAAGATGGTAAGTGATGGTTTTTCTTTCCATTCTCCTCTTTTTGTAGATTGTGGAATTCATTGCAGTGTTGATGAAAACTGGCAATGAAGCTGCCGAGAAGGAATTGATTAGCTCAGGAACAATTCTGCGTGTTTTGAATCTTTTCTTTGAGTAAGATTCTTCTTTTTTGCAATTAGAGCCCAGGAAACTGCATTACTTATGACTGAGCCCTTCAGTTTTTGTGATTTCGAGAGTTATCTTCTTAAAAAACTTGTACATTTATTTTTGCTTGCAGGTACCCTTACAACAATGCGTTGCATCATCATGTGGAGAGTATCATATCGTCATGCTTTGAAAGCAAGAGCATGGAATTGGCTGATCATCTATTTCAAGATTGCGATTTAATAAAGAAAATGTTAGAAACAGATAAACAGCCTGTTCTCTCTGGTGGTGATGATAAGGTAGACACGTGCTTCAGATGCAAGATTATGCCATATCAATTATTTTATCAAGGCCTTAAGAGTCCTTAATTATTTTACTAGTGATGCAACATTGTTGTAACACACTGGACTCACCTTAATTCTGAATTAAGTTTGATGAAAGGGGAAGGTTTATTGACACAGGCTCCAGGATTTTCCATAGAAAATCTAGTATGTTTATAAGTCTGCGTTTTGGTGCTCCTTTTGCAGCCAACTATACCCACTGCTGGAAAACGAGCTCCTAAAGCTGGGAATCTTGGACACATTACTCGGATCTCTAATAAGCTCATCCAACTGGGTAGCATCAATAGTCATATTCAGAACTATCTTCAGGTGGGAAGGTTTTTTATGCTTCTTTTGCATTGGTTTCTAAAAGGTACTCGTTATTGTAGATCTCATATAATTGTTACTTAATCTTAGCTCTTCCACTATCTATTGACCTTGATTAGGGTGAATTGAATTTGAAGTGCTCCCACATGCGGTAATTAGATTTTTTCTAATTAGTTTTACCAACATATATTTATTTATGCATTTTATACTATTAATTTACTAGGGAACATTGTACACTATATTTGTACTCCAAATTGATTTTTTTTTTTTTTTAAAGTTTTGCAAAATTGTTTTTAATTATGTGATATATTTCAAGTTTTGCTTTTATGTTTTGATGGGGACATTATTATTAGGAGAGGCGCATGTGCCCTAGTGTCCCATATAAAGGCACCATTTGTTAAGTTACTAAGAAATTGTCTTACTCCTATGCAGTTGATCTACAATGGGAAATTCAGGGTTCTCGTTAGGTGTTATTCCATTGTTACTTGCTATCCTCATAATCAAATCATCTAGGAGGTCATTAGTATCCTTTTTATTTGGCCACGCAGTTGTATTTCTCTCATCTTAAGTTTTGTTTGGGTCGGGCAACTATTTCCTGATTCTTAATTATGAAGTGTGGCTTCTTATTTACCTAGCAAAATAGCTCCCATGTACATGTGTGCAAAATATGAAAAAAAATGTTAATAGTGGAAAAAAAGGTGTGATTTGGGTTATATCTTAAGTGAAGAGATTTTTGGGTCAACATGATGGCTACAATGGCATTTTATCTGCTGTTTTAAAAAATGTATTTTATTATTCAATAAATGCCTAGCCTGGGTGGGAGAATGTTTGGGGTTTAAGGTTGCCTTTGGGTTTACTTTACAGGAAAAAAGAGATGTTCAAGATATTAATCACTGAGGACTTCTTTAGATAGTCCTTTTACATAGTTTTCACTATCTCTGCTGACATATCTTTGCTTACAATGTTTACTATAGGAAAATAGTGAATGGAGTGAGTGGCAAGCTAATGTTCTTCAGGAGCGTAATGCAGTCGAAAATGTCTTCCGCTGGGCATGTGGGTAAGTTCTCGCATAAATTTCGGTCTGCATTGTTAGAGAAATTGTCACCATATCAGTGGCTTGCCAATTTGGTTCTATTTTTCCTGAAAATTCATTTTTCCGTTTTAGTATTGGGTCATGGCGTAATTACTACATTCTTTTTTTCTATATCCATAAGACAAGTTAATTCTGGAATTCAAACACTTCTACACAAGTATTAAGTTATGCATTATCGAGGTTACATGAGCTTGTTCCTGTCGCCTGTTCAGGTGCAGGGCCATATTCTTCTTTTTGCCTCTTGTTTTAAATTCTTAATATACATCTCATGGACGAAAATTCCATCAGCATTGTCTTTTCTCATTGAATTTACGTGCACGTTTTCGCAATTGTTCTCTTGATTTGGTTGTCACTAATAAGGACTTCTCCTTAACACCTGCAGCCGCCCAACTGCATTACATGATAGGACGAAGGATAGTGATGAAGATGACCTACATGACAGAGATTATGATGTAGCAGCCCTAGCAAATAACTTAAGTCAGGCTTTGAGATACAAAATATACGGAAACGAGGATGCAGAGGTAATCTTGCACTTTTAACGTTTTTCTTTCTTATCTGAACTTACATCATCTGCCCTATAACCTTTTAGCTGAACTTACATCTTATTCTTTGCAGGATCATGGAGCTCTTGATCGAGATGATGAGGTAATGATAATTATTAAGAGCATTAATGTCAGACTGTTATAATTTGACTCAAGGTTAACCCTGGAAGTGTTGTTTAGCTATATTTGAATTGATGTTCATAATGCAGGATGTTTACTTTGATGATGAATCTGCAGAAGTTGTTATATCATCCCTCAGACTAGGTGATGAGCATGGGAGGTAATTATTCACGTGATTGACAATAGTTGAGTTTCAGTGATAATCTGAAAAGGAATTCTGGACATAGGAATTAGTTCTCTAGGAAATTTGCAGTTAATGTTACTCACTCCCTCTTGCTCCAATACAGCTGTAAAAAAGGAAACATATCCAAAAGTAGACCATAACATTATTGAAAGGCAGCTTTTCAGCTTCACTCATGCGGCTAAAGCAATTGTTGTCGTTTAATGTGTGAAAGGTTTCTCTGGAATTTTTTATTTACTTGGTGCAGATCTCTCTTCTGGGCCTCCATTGCATTATGCTGCTTAATTAATGCAGCGATTTCCAATTGTTACCTGCTTTTGGTGCACATCTATAATGACAATGTTACATCCATTTGTTTATTTGGTGCAGTAGTTTGTTCACAAACTCCAATTGGTTCACATTCCAAGATGAAAGAATAGAAGATGCAAATGTTGGTGCATCGTCTATGGAGGTGATGGATGAAATAAATCTGAATGGAGCTGCAAATGGCGGCAACAGCAGTAGTGACGACGAGGTGGTTGTAGGAGAGGATGAAGACTTAACTGGGGCTAAAGACTCCCCCAGTGTCACATCCACTTCAAATTCGAATTTACCGAATGGAAATGCTTCCTCGGCACCAAATTTCTTCCGTTTTGAGATGCCTGATAGTGAGGATATATTTGGCAACAGACCTTTACCTGAGTGGGAGGGATGGGGTGAGTCAGCTGATTTGCAGATAGGTGGTTCAAGTGTGAATCCATTTGTTGATCATGATGAGTCAGAAGACAAATTTTCCAGCCAAGTTGAGGTGTCGCCAGATGTCAGTCCCTCCTCAAGTGGAGAACTTGTACTATCTAATGGCTCAATGGCAAGTACTGGCTCCAGTGACAGTTCAGGGGGAAGTGACGCAGGTCAGAAATCTGCTGCTGTACCCTCATTGTTCGAAGAGGATGTGGAATTTGTGGGCGTGGAATTAGAAGGAACGGAGAAGGCGATGGAGCAGGCTTTGAAGGAGGGGATAGTTGGGGAGGCAGGCCCACTGAAAAGGAGCATGACTCCCAAGACATCTGAAAAAGATAAGTCTGATGAGGGCGAGGAGGGGATCAAGGAGTTTAATGACGCAAACTATTGGCGAGTCGACCAGGAGGTTGCAGTCTTGGAGTAATGTGAGGTTCATTTTGATCCTCTGTGCGACGCTTGAGTCATGGAAGGTCACATCTGCCATCTTCAACCCTCCCACATTTGCCTGGGAAAGGCTTAAGAAGAACACAAGCTATGTACAGTGTAATTTTGCTTTCCGAATAGGGGATTGGATGGAGGGTTGTCAATTTGTCTGTTGCTGGTTAATCTCTTATGTTATCGATGATTCCTGGGCTTTTTCCTCGTCGCTGATTTAGGGTTCCGCCTATTTGGTTCTCTTGATTTTGTTTTGGCTTAGAAGTTACCCAAACCCTCAAGTTGTGAAATTACATTTTAGATTGGAAGGACCAAAATGATTTCCTTACCAAGAACAATGTAGACTAAGTCGTCCGTGCCCATTGTTATCTGTGTGACTAGACAGACATAGGTGATGCCCGGGAACTGCAATTCTTTCTCGGAGACAATTCGGGTTTTGGACATATTTCCCACCTTTGTGCCAAAGTACTAAATTACCATGTGGTTTGAGTTACTCAACGATGGCGTATTGATGGTCGACTGGCGTGATGACTTCCTAGAAGATAAATCTGGATATTGAAGGTGGCTTGGTGGGAAATATTTTGGCGATCACCATGGCATGGTAGACATGGATAGTCGGGTGCCAAACCACCGTCCATATGATTATTCAATGGTCCTTGTGGAGATGGTGACCATTTTGTGGTGGTTATTGGATGGCTCTCGCTTAGGTGCGGGTGACGACTTGTGTGGTGGTTGCCGCCCTTTAACAACCACCACCAAGTGACCTTTGTATTGGGGTGGCCATTTTATGCGAATTTCTTAGTCAATTCTGTCACGATACATTCAATAACAACAAAAAGCATGCATTTACCTTTTGGCTTAGGGAATTTGTTTTTGTAAGCTTTAAATATGCATTTTTTTTATTGTAGATAATTTTTCGTCGACTAATTATCTTTGGAAAAAGTGTTAAAAAAGTTCTAAACTTTTTATAATTGTATTTAATCATAAATCTTTTGATTTGATATCAATTTAGTTTTTCTTGTTAATTTTGGCCGGATTTTCCTAATTGGGCATCGGTTGGCTAACATGATATAATCAATGGTCATATAGATAATTTTAATAATATTTTATTATTTTTCTGAATTATTTTATTTTATTTTATTTTAATTTCTTTTTTCTTTTTCTTCTCCTTGTTGACCTCGTCAGCCATTGACGAGACTCGAGCCCTCGTTAGAGGCTGTGAGGCCTACTTGCGCTAGGCTAGCGAGCTCGACCCTTGAGGTGGAGCCTCACCAACCTAGCATGAGGCTATAGCCTTGTTGGAGGCTAGGTGAAGCTTGATTCTTGCTAGATTCGATGAGGGTGAGCCTGCCACTCGGCGTGAGCAAGTCTTGTGGCTTTTGGTGAGGGCTTGAGCCTTGCTAGTGAGGTCGGCCTTGTTGGGTGATTGGCTAGAGGAAGGAGAAACAAAACGGAAAAATAAAAAGAAAAAAATTCAATCAAAATATTAAAATATTATTAGAAATTATTTATATTAGCGACAATCATAATACATTAGCTGGCTAGCGTTTAGTTAGTAAAATCCGATTAAAATTAGTCAAAAATGATTAAATTGGCACTAAGTGAAAATGTTTACACAAAGTAAAAATGTTTAAAACTAAATTGACATCAATAAAAGTACAAATATAAAAGGTTTATAACATTTTCTGACACTTTCTCCAATTATCTTCAATAAACTAAACATGTGAAAATCCAAAAAACTCACTTGCATAAATTTTTTATGCTCAAATAAACGCACCCTAAATGATATTATTAAATAAATAAGGATCATCATAGCAAGTACCCTCCGGTTTTTAAGGTTTTTGTTTTTCCTTTTGGCTGAAAGCTTCAAAGTATTGATCGTACATATTATCAAGTCAAAGCATGCCCAAAGATGCTAAATTACCTTCTTAGCTAATCTAAATTTGTACCGATGATTTTTGTCTTCAATGACACCAATGTAAGTTTACATTCCAGAAAATTAAAATTTGACTATAATTAAAAAAACTAAATATTGTGCAGAAAAATAGAACTTCAGTAATTGTACAATAAGTTTAGGAAATTAAACATCCTACAAAAAGAAATTCTGAATAGCAAAGATAAAAATCCCTTACAAAGCGATTGAATCATGAGATGGTGACCTAGGGTAAAGATTGAAGAACTAACGAAACAATGAATGCAGAGATTGAACACTAACTCTAATAAAACAACTATTTCCCATCTTTTATTTGAGAGTGACTACATGAACAACAATTAAAAAAAACCACCGGCCGTGGTGGCTCCGCTAAATAAGCTTTTGTGATCATTTATGAGAGAGGTGAGGAGTTCGAAACCCTTGCAACGCGATGGGGCTGGTGGAGTTACTTGGTCTCTTAAGGTGCTATTGAGGATGGTGAGTCCTCCCGCTTACGTAGCACTTGAGGGTTTACGCATTTCTGCGACGAAAAGCGATTCTAAAAAAAAAAAAAACAACAATTAAAATAAAATAAAATTACCCACCCTCAATTTTTTTAAATGAATACTAGTTATGGAAAATGGAATTTTTAAGTACTCTTTTTTTTTTTTTTTTTTGCACAAAAATTTTATATAATAAATTTTAAGTATTTTTTTTTTTTTTTAATCTACTCTATTCCTATTCTAACACTCACGCTCGACTTTTGTCCCGCCTCATGGGGTAGGGTGTGAGAATCGAAATCCATTCCTGATACTTATTCGTCCCCACTTCATTCCTCTTCCTTGAAAAAGTGAGGATTTGAATTTCTCACCTCTCCGTTTCATGTTGAAAGGGTGATCATGGGCGTTAATTTTAAGTACTTCGGTTGCTGGAGTTTTGGCGTTAATCAATCGTTTCCTTTCCATTAGTTCAGCCGCTGCCACCTCTCGTTGGCGAATCCACGCAAATGAGATGAGAAAATGGCAGACCTTCTCTCCCCCGCAAGCCACCGCCCTCCTCCAGCTCTGTCGCGACGCCGGGTCGCTGGCCCAGTGCAAGCAGGTCCACCAGCGGATCGTCCAGCACGGCCTCCACGCCGACCAGTTCGTGGCCACCAAGCTGACCCAGACGTACGCGGACCTGGACGACGCCGCCTCCGCCGACGCGCTCTTCCGCCGCCTGCTCCGGCCCAACGTGTTCGCCTGGACCGCCGTCCTCGCCCACCGCTCGAGGAGCGGCGCGTTCGGCGCCTGCGTCGGCGCCTACAGCGACATGAAGCGCGCGGGCGTCGCGCCCGACGGCTACGTGTTCCCGAACGTCCTGAGGGCGTGCGCTCAGTCGGGGCGCGCGGAGGTGGGCGCGGTCGTGCACACGGACGTGATCGTGCGCGCGTGCGAGGCGAACGTGCAGGTTTGCAATGCCCTGATCGACATGTACGGGAAATGCGGGGACGTGGAGAGCGCGAGGCGGGTGTTCGACGAAATGGGTGACCGGGATTTGCTGTCGTGGAACTCCATGATGTCGGGGTATATTTGGAACGGGTTGCATGGTTCGGCCGTGGAGTTGCTTCCGGCCATGAGGTCGGAGGGGCTTGACCCTGATATCGTGACTTGGAATATGGTGATGGATGCTTATTGCCAGATGGGGCTTTTCGATGAGGCTAGGAACGTGTTGGAACAGATCGAAGAGCCTAACACCATTTCGTGGACCACTTTGATTTCAGGTTATTGCAGGATTGGTAAGCATAAGACCTCCCTGGAGGTTTTTCATGATATGGTCAACACGGGCAAGGTTTGGCCTGACGTCAGGGCTCTGTCGAGTGCTCTAACGTCGTGCCGTCATCTTGGGGCTCTTGTGATTGGTAAGGAAATTCACGCCCATGGGATCAAAACAGAATCGAGGAGTTCATTTTACAACTCAGCTGGTGCTGCCCTGTTGACAATGTATGCAAAATGCGGGAAAATCCAGGAGGCAACGAGTGTATTTGAACAGATGGACAAATCCGATTTTGTCACTTGGAATGCAATGATACTCGGTTTTGTTGACCTGGGATATGGAAACTCAGCAATTGAGTGTTTCATCGAAATGTTAAACCTGGGAATCGCTTTCGATCAAATTACTATATCTACTCTTCTGCCGGTGTGTGACTTAACCTTGGGAAGGCAGATTCATGCCTACATCCAGAAAAACAGCTCTCTCTCTGGTGTAATCGCATGGAATGCACTTATACACATGTACTCCAAGCAGGGATGCATCCAATCCGCTCTTTCCATCTTTTCGAACATGGAGACAAAAGACATAATTTCTTGGAACTCAATTATTGGAGGTTTTGGTATGCACGGGCATGGTGAAGCTGCTCTCCAGCTGTTGCAAGAGATGAAAGTTTCTGGATTTCAGCCCAATTCTGTGACTCTTACTTCTGCGCTGTCTGCTTGCAGTCACTCGGGCCTCGTACATGAGGGGCTTCGGCTTTTCAACAGCATGCCAAGCTTCGGCCTTACTCCAACAATGGAGCATTTTGCTTGTGTTGTTGATATGCTAGCACGCGCTGGGCAGCTTGAGGAAGCTGTGGAGCTTATTAGGAAAATGCCTTCTCCTCCTGACAAACGAATTTGGGGGGCTTTACTTGCAGCTTGTCAAGCTTATCACAATGTTGATGTTGCTTGCCTGGCTGCAGAAGCATTGATCCACTTGGAACCTGACCATGCTGGACATTATGTAACATTGGCAAATATATATGCAAAAGCAGGCAGATGGGATGATGCTGTAAGAGTGAGGAAGGTGATGGAAGGACAAAAATTGGTCAAGCCATTTGGATATAGTTGGGTTGAAGGTGAAGATCAACGTCATGATGGACGGAGTGACAGACAGAGTGATTTGTCTTATGCGTTATAATTTTCTTCCCCATTGAGGTGGTTGGTGTATGTCTTTTGGGATCTAAATCAGCATGTACTCTGCCACTCTTTTGGAGGAGGTTGGACGACATAGACATGGTTTGCAACCTTACTGTGAGTCGGATACGTGTGGAAGTGACAATGGTTGAAAAGATTTATTTTTGAAGAAGGGAAAGCCATAAATGGCTTGAAGGGATTTCATTGGATACCATGTTAAGGTAAGATGTGCAATAATTCTGTTTAAAAGCTTATATAATTTGAGAATGTTACGTGACATAGTTTGCACAGTAGGTCTCAGATTTTTAACTTAGCTTCGGACTATTTCATTTCACTCATCAAGAAACTAAAATTCTGAGAAGGAAAGCAGGTGAATGTCTCATAACCATCTTATAATCAATAAAAAATATGAACTATGCACTGTATGATCAACTGTCGTGCAATCATTGCACATGTATGGATTTAGGCATGCCTAAAGACAATATGGACATGGAGAGAAGGAAAAAAAACTATCTAGCAGGATTCATGACTCTATATTTCCTAACTGCAATGGCCTCTGAGTATTTGCTGCAACTTCTGTGTCCTCACCATTTGTGGCCTCCCTAATTCTAATTACCTTCTTGTGAACATGGGAATGCAGAGAAGGGACATATGTTGGGCTTGCAATGGGACGGTACTCTGGAAAGAGGCGACCTGTCTTGTAACGGATACCACAAGCATTGCACAGAGTTTTGGGCCCCATGGGCCCCACCCTCCACATTGGGGACTCGGTTGCTGCACAATGCACGCATCTTCTCGGTTGATTCGGCTGCTGTGGAGACTGATCCTCCTCCTTTCTTCTACTTTTGGCAGGGTCCTGTGGCTTCTCATGGAGAGAAGATTCTGAGCATGATTTAAGAGGGGAGTGTTAGAGTTGAAAGCAGTAGAGGATTGAAGCTGGTGAAGGGATAGTGACTCTTAAGATTACAAATGGGCCCTATTGCTTACCGCGAGGGCGTTTCTCATGGTAAGAGAGGCTGGAGGTGTTGGGTGCCAAGATTTCAGAAGTGTTAAAGCTACTGTTGATCTCCAGGATTGACACTGGACTTGGAGCCTCGATTAGCATGGCTTGTTGACCACCTGGAGTATTATCCTCAACTTGGCTTGGCAGAACTTGTCGTATACTTCTTTGCTCGGCCTGAAGACGAAATCAGGGTTCAAGAAAAGAAGAAGGGCTGGAGCCTCCACCGGGGTATGATGATTAATTGAATGAGCATAGAGATCTCATGATGAACACAGAATGATAAAGTGACCGTCACCCTTCCAGGCAGTCCTTGGGTCCAAGGAGTGCAGGACATCATCTTACCCTATGTGAAAAGCCCCACAGCCAGTTCATCCATTTTCAAGTAATCCTCCTCCCCAACAAACTACAATTTCTTTCCTAAAAGCAACTTCAGTCACAGACAGCTGAAGTGATCGTGAAAATCTTGCTTCCGCGGCAATTAAATCCTTGCAACGATGCACACCATTGCCTATTGAAACAAATACAGCTTGTTGAATGTATTGTTCTTTTCTTTTTCGATCGACTGTTGAATGTCATGTTAACTTCGGCATTGCAGTGCTACTTTTTACTCCTATCTTTACGCAATTCACAAATTCGTTGATTTTTCTCTTTTGGACTCCAAACTCAAGTTCACGGGTCTATTCCGCCCTGCCCTCCAGAACTTGACATTTCCCTGATTCTACGGCCACGGTAATTTCCTCCACAGTAATCTTTTCCATGCAATACAAAGTGAAGATACTCTAGAACCCAAAAGAAATGCTAAAAATTTCATCTTTTTCATAGGAAAAATGCTCACCTGAAAGGGACTTAGTGACAGTTTGGAAGCGTGATCGCCGGAATTAGCCCCAAATTCATTTGTTCGAGTCCGACTCACCGATGAGAAATCTGACGAATGTATCGGAACTAATGCAGCATCCCTTTGTCCCGCTTTCCTTATATGGTCTTTAGTATCATCTTCATCGAGGAAGAAACGCAACCAGTCGAAGAATTCATCAGAGACATCAGTGAAGTTCGTCAAGAACCAAGAGCGAGACATACCCACGAAGTGACCCGCGGAAGAAAGCGTCATCCTTGACTAGAGGCACAACAAAGTTACGTTTAGACCGCCATTGCTTACACGCATAAATATACACATACGAAAAAAAAGGAAGTTCTTTTTCGAATTGTGGATTATAAGGAAAAAAGATCCTACCCAGTGTACCCACGGACAGAAAAATTAATATTGAGATCGTGGATTATCGCACGTTTACTTGCCTTATCCGATCAAAGATTAGCGTCAATGCCACTAGGATTCCCAGCAAGGACCGAATCTTTGTTCCCGATAATTACTAGGATTATTCCTGGAACGTCCCTTAATTGCGAAGGGATTGAGGATTCTTTTAGGATTGGCAAAAAATCAATGTGCTGTTTAATTCATCGCATTCGTACTTATTTCTCCTGAGAAGGGTTGATGAAGTTTGAAACTTTTGGTAACTATAGAATAATGCTAAGTATATAAATTGGATTAACAAATTAGATTTCTGTTTGGATTAAAAGTACCGAGTATGAAGGTAGATTTCTGTTAGGCATTGAATACTTATCCACTTGCTTGAATTGAAGGCACGCTTATAATTCGACATTTGAATGGTTTATTGATCTTATAAACAGGATGTTTTGTATTACACGGATCTTTATTTTCATTTTTCATCCACCGAATTTTGAGTTCCTGAAAACTCCGTAATTAATTGAATTTTTCCTCTACAATTCCATGTGTGAATAAACTAATTTAAGATTTTTCATTCTTTTTTCAATCTGAAATTTCCATGCTACAGATTGGATCTATCCGGGATATGTATGTCGAGCAAACACAACCAGACATCATACATGGCAATTCGACTGAGAGTACATGAATAGTGGGAGAAGCGAGTAAGGATCCACTTTGATGAAATGTGTATAAACACTTGAACATTATGAGAATAAGGAAGACGGGGAATATATGCTTGGCCTCCATTGACGTCAAAACTTAGCCCGTATGGAGAAAAACCACCAGCTTTTGGTGCCATGATAAAGGCATTTCGACAGCATACCAAATTTAAGCAACGATTTCGATCTGAAAGTTGGTACGTGATTATCAGCGTCAATGAGAGCATGATACAGGATTTGAGGCTACAATTTCTCGTTCCAGCATTCTTCCTGAACACTTGACCATGGACGATGTTATGATTTCATCAACGAAACATATGGAGCACAATGGTGACACAGAGGTAAAACTAAAAAGAATTGGAAGGATTATAAGCTTCTTAACTTGAGATTCAGTAGCAATCGATTCAACTCGAAATGGGGTTATAATCACATTGAGGAACAGAGTGGAGGCTACATTGAGAAGCAAAGGTAAATAAATGACTACCTTCTCCTAGAATAGTAGAAAGAAGTATAATCTAAAGATTGATTTTTTTTCGCAGACTGGAACCGGGACTAACCTAATACCTATCCCACGTAGGGGCTTGTATCTAATCTCTTCCTACCACCTAGAGAGACTTTAAGACTTTGCAATCCATGAGATTTTTACGAAATGCATGTACAATCATATCTTCACTTCTGATGTTCTTCTCCTTGCATTTACAGAAAGAATACAGGATATAAGGAACAATATAATGGGCAAGAATAGTAAAAGCGATTTTGCCATGAAGTGCCATCTGCACTGCTTATCATGCTTACGAATGTCTCCTGCAGATAAAGTAACAAGGTGTTACTCATACCATCGTGCTTGCTTTCACACTAGGAGGACTGGCTAATGAGTATAACAGTTTTTTTTTCCCTTTTTATGGCAGTGCGGGTCTGTATACTTAGCTGTGAGAGGGGACTTCTCAGTTGTCCTTCGATGTTGCTGTGCGGAAATTTCCTTAGCGTATGATACAGCTCCAGATCAAGGTTATTTAGTGATTTTATCTCCTGAAGAAGCGCTTCAGTGACCTGACGACATGACTGCAGATGCAAAGAGCCCTAAAATTTGGCAGAGAATATGCTGAAATGCATCCAACGCAACGTGGGAGGAACCTGGTTGGACTGAAGGAGCTCTTTGGCGAGAACTAACCAAACATAGCAACAATGTCATATGCAGGGACAAAGCCAGCATTTAGCATTGTTCGAAAGTGAGCTAGAAGAGCTAGACCACTTATGGATATGTGTCCAACAGTTAAAATATTTTTCAGGTGCAGTTAGTTAAATTACAACATATATCATGTATTCAGCACTGATAATAACAACTCGATCTAACACGAAAAGCTACAGAAAAATGGCCAAGTCAAAATAATCAAAAAGTCAATTCCAGACAACTATCAACTTAGTATGAAGTTGAGGGAAGCATGCAGATAAAATGTGAAGCTCTTGTCTCTCATTTCCTAGTGAATAATAAAACCTCTTATATTATCTTGCTTTTGACAGAAGCAATACGGAAAACTTAAGATGTATTGGGGTTAAAAGTACGTAAACGCAAATGAAAGAACAATTAGTATAACTTATTTGCTGGCCCAAAAAAAATTAGCATTGCAATATAATTCTTACCCAAACTGGTCACAGGGGAACAGCCACTCGATTTCAAGTCAGTAAATGGATTTCCTTACTCAACGTCACGAATTCCGCAAAGCATTCCTATCATACTCACTTAAGAACAACTTCTAGCATCCCAGGGAGAGAGAAACTGAAGAGGGTGAAAAATGAAGACAGGATTCAGAGAGTGTGCTCACAGAGTCACACGTACCCGATCCAAGAAGAATCAGCAAAATAGCAAAGCTTGTGCTCTGAGTAGGAGCCATCAGCCTCAGTCTTTTCCATCCCCTGCTTCTCCAGAATTTTGACAAGAAATCAACAAGCAAGTTTTTACAAAGTCCAACAAAAATAGGTGAAAAAATTGGACTTCATTCCCATGTTTCTGATCCCCGTGAGTATTATTAGATCAGTGCCAAAGTCCATTTCGAATTTAGAACCTTCTTTAATGTCACCCATCAGGCAGACCACGCAAAATTTTCAAAACAAATGTTTCCAATGCATCAGCCGATATGGGAAAAGCTCTGGACCCCAAATTCGCATATCTTGATGCTCCAACCAAAATGAAAGGCAAGAGCTTTCATGTATGAATTGAACGGGCAAGAAAATCCCAAGCTTCCTCCCCTAGTTTAGTTCTTGTCAGTTGTCACCATATCTGTTTTGTAGGATAGCAGTCACAATGAAACGATAAACCAAATTTACTATATGAGACCTAACTTATTTCCATTTTCAATTTCGTTCGGATTATTCTTCTTGCTTAGTTTCAAAAGAAAAGGAATTATGATGGTGTGAATCATCTTCCTTGAGGAGACAACCTGAGTAATAGGCCTTGCTAACCCATTGAGGAGCCTTGATTAGATGGAGCAATTGCGTTTGTGTAGTGTTGCAGTCAAAAACTAGTTTAAAAAGTATAATTTACGCAAGTAAAATGATACAATATCATCAGACCAAAATAAAAGTTAAAGGACATAGTAAACAACATTTATAATCCTATAGTAAAGGACAAGAAAGATTCTTATTAGTTTGATAAAAACATTCCTATATGGTATTTATTTCTATAAATCTGACAATTGCACAGCCTCAGTCAATGAATTTCTTAAGGAAAACGAACTAAACCAATGATCAAACATGTTTTCAACAGCAAAAGTTTATTTATAAACCAAGTAAATTTTGACAAACGCCCCATGCCTTCAAATCAACTAGGGGCTCATTTCGTTCGTGCAGAAATATGTCAGAAGGCTTGAATTTTTCTGATACACGGTCTAACCTTCTAGCGTTGTGCTCAACTATGACTCATGAACTAATTTCAGCTCCTTTCTTGGAAAACCCAGAACCTTAACACTATAATTCAAAGAGAGGGATGGCCAATGAACCAAGGGAAACAGCTCAAATCTCGGAGCAACAAGAAGGGTGGAGAAAGATTTGAAGATATGGCGAGAGGGAAAACGTAGCTATGATTTACATTTACGACGTTTACTAATTTTACTAATTAAAGTTGCATTACAAATTCGATACCAATAGAAGAATCAATTCTCTCCTTAAATATAATCTTTATACTAGGTGACATAGAACAATGGGAAAATCCAATTAAAGACTTGAAGTGCTCTCATTTTCTTAAATGAGGACCCAAAATGGACATTATTTTAAATAAGGGAACGGAGTGTCATTATTTTCTTAAATAAAGGCTTGGAGTTGATTTTGTTTCAAATAAGGGCCTCCAATGCATATATCAATTTCAAATAAGGGTCCGAACTCATCAAATGTAAAGAGCAATTTTGTCTTTTAAAATTTTAAAATTTTATTTTTTATTTCTTTTCAAAAAAGAAAAAAAGAAAAAGAAAAGACAGGTGGGAGGCTTATGGCTGCTATCCAATCGCTGGTGGCAACGACAAAGGCAAACGGGGTCATTGATGACCTTGGTTGACCAGAGACAAGGGTTGGCGGGCGGCAATCCTCTCCCCGATTTGGGGGAGGGTCACCTTTGGGCAAGGGTTGGCAACCCCCATGATGGTCGGTGACCCTTGCCTTAGTCTAGGCGGGCGCGCGACCCTCGCCTAGATTTGGGAGAGGGTTGCTGCCCTCTGGCCCTCACTTTTGGTCGGCTAGGGTCACTAGCCCTCCCTCAAGCGCCGGCAACCCCACCGGCCTTTGTTACCACCTCATAGGCGATGGGGCGATGGCCACAAGTGGGAGGAGCTCCCTCTTGTCCCTTTTTTTTAATTGATAATCTAATTTAGTTTAATTTATTTTTGGACAAAAATATCTTCTTTTTTTTTTTGTCAGTGACAAAAATATCCTTGATTGGCAAGAATTTTTTGCCGACCGAGGAGGATAGCCCCTTATCTAAAATAATCATAACCACTTCAAGTTCTTAATAAAAAAATTGAAAAATTAATAACACTTAAGGCCTTTATTTGAAATTTTTCCTAGAACAATGGGAGGAAAGTACCCTTGTCGTATTCCCCTGGTGAGAGCAGATGTTAAACCTCATCTTTCTATTAATTCCATAAAACTGCAAATTATTAAGGGAGGAACCTTGAAAAATTACAAAACCAACGCCCGATAAAGATGCAAATTGACTTAGAAGTCCGGACAATAACTGGAGTTTGACCAGATTGACTAGTGCACATGAATTAGAATTCTACTGAGATTGAATGACAAGGCCTTCAAACAGATCAATAAATATACGATGTAGCAGCCCTAGGAGCCTCTTGAATTTGCTTTCGAATGGCTCAGGGAATGCTAATAAATGCATTAGCTAGCTTCATATCACACTATGGTTCATGGGGCGTATTGGCAAGACAAAGATTAAACTAAAATTTCAACCAAAGAAAAACACTGAATGGAGTTAAGCCTCTAACTTAAGATTCAGTGGCTATCAACTAAACCTTGCAGCGGGGTCAACAAACAAATTGAGAAACAGAGTGAAGGCTACATTTAGAAGCAAAGAGGAATAAAAGGACTCTTCTCTCAGAACAATAAAGCAAAGTATCATCTGAAGAACCCTTTTTTTTCCAAGACTGGGGACATGTGAACATGTAGTGCATTGCGGCCGTATCAAAATTAATCTCTTTCTACCAACTAGAGAGACTTTAGACCTTGCGATCTGTAATGATTTTCACGAAGCAATTACATTCATATCTTCACTTTTGATGTTCTTCTCCTTGCATTTACAAAAAGAATAAAGAATACAAGGAGCAATATGATGGGCAAGAATAAGACAACACGGTTCCACTGTGAACTGCCATATGAACTGGTTATCGCGTTTGTGAATTTCTCCTGCAAAATGAAATGACGGAACATTACTCACTCAGTTTGCTTATCAGTGGTAGGATTGGTTAACAAAATTTAATAATATTTCCCCCTTCTTATGGCTGCATGAAGCTGACCTTAACTGTGACAGCGGACTTCTGGGTGGTTCGTCTGTGTTGCTGAGCAAAAATATCCTTAGCATACTCATAGAGCTCCAAATCAAGATTATTCAGTGATTTTATCTCCTGAAGAACCGCTTCACCAACCTGATGACGTGACTGCAGATTGAAACTGTCCTAAATTAGCAGGAAATATGCGGAAGTGTTTCCAAAGGAATAACAGAGAGCAACTGGCTTGGACTGGAGGAACTCTTTTGAATGAAGTAACCAAGCATAGTTAAAATGTCATGCAGGACAAAGCGAGCATTTAGCTTTATTCAGAACAAGCGAGCTAGAAGAATTAGACTAATATATGCATGAAACTTCAAATATCTTTTACGTACAGCGGTTCAAATTATGACAGATACACTGCATTCGACATTTATAATAACCACCAGAACTAACAGAAGAAGCTACACAGCAACAATCCTGAGTGAAAATTTTATCTACGCAATTGACAAGTCAATTTGAGACAACTTGGTATGTGAGTGATGGAAGCATGCGGATAAAATGTGAACCTCCTGTCTCTCGTTTCCATGTGAATTTATATCTCTTATAAAATATAATCTTCTTTTGACAGACGCATTTCATTTTCAGCAAACCCAAAATATATTGTATCTGGGGTAAAAAGTATGTAAATTTAAGTCGAAATATTAGCATTGCTACTTTCAAAAAGCAAAAGCGAAAAGTTGCCCGCACCTCTTTCGTAAAATTCGCAGGGGAGATTCTCTTCAAGGAAGAGATGCGGCGTAGAGACTGGGTCTTCCTCAAAGTAGATATGCAGCTTTCGTAAGATTCCATAAGTTTTCCCACTGTCATCTGAAATATACAAGATCTACCTTGAACTTACCTATCCGAGATGTAATTTTCTTACACAGTAGAAGATACAACATGAAAAAAATCCCTTACATTTTCTTTACTTGCTTCACTGATTTCCTTCATAGAAACCTCAAATTCCAAAGTGGCATTCTGCCAAAAGGCAGTAGAAAACAATGAGGATACAAGGAAACTCAGTTATTAGTATTGGTTGAGGAAAGTTTACATTTAGCAAAATGCACACACTCTGCTGCTATCTACCTGACTGTGTTCGTCATCAGGCTCGCTGTCTGACAAGGAGCTCTGTTCTGCAACAGATGTACACAACTTCAGGCAAGGAAATGATGATAAACCCTCATATCTTGTCCTTATGGAACTCAGAGATTAGAAGACCACTGAAGCATGGCAAAGCAAACTGAAGGACAAGGAGTCCTCCTTTACCATAAACTTGTGGTTCAACGGAAGAACACAAGAATTCTGATAGAAAAGCTAGTTCTGTGGTACCTGTTCAAGTTAAACTACAATATCGCATAAAATACAGCAACACTGCATCTTAAGCATCTGTTGGGGTATGGTGGAATATTAGAGATCCCACTGGTATGAATTAGCTAAGGAAGGAAGAAGGGTAGAAGAGAAGAACATAAATTGACCAGCAAATTTGATCCAGAAGCTCAACTTATTTATTCAACCATAATCAGCAAAACCTGTTCAAAACAAGCAACAAACCGTATGCAGAGGCTAGAAAAAGTAGTAATAGCACCACATGTACCTGATTCATTTGTTGCCGCAGTCTGCACACCAGAGCTAGATCCTCTCAATTGAGAAATTACTTGTGCACCAACCACATCTGCAAACATTGTTGCAGATTCCCTATGGTCCTCGGTGAGACCAACGTACAGCATATTGTCCAATCTCCTCTGCAAGATTTACAATCATCTACCATGATCACAACCGCAAAAGGGCGACACAATATTAGGAAAAGAACATAAGAGAATTATTCACCAAAACCTCATAACCAATTTTACAGACCTTTGCAACTTCAAGGACAATTTCACCGAGTTCTTTGTGCTGCATAATACAGTGACGTACTTCATGTGACTCCGGAATATAGGAATTGTTAGTTAACCCTGCAATCTGTCAGCAAGAAAATTTAGCCTGAAATGGGTCTACACACTAGATTTAAGATAATAGAGACTCTTGTTATACAAGGCAGATTCATGATAGCAGACACTTAGCACAAGTTTAGTTTTAAAACTTTTGTGGGGCAGTCAGAAAAATGAGAATTGACTTACCAGTTGTCATAAGCAGAATGCAGAATGCTTTCTCTTTACTCAGTAATCATCAAAAGCAAATTCTATATACATCACTTACCAGGCGATCTGGTGGAGCTAATGATTCATCAGTGGCATACCAAAAAATCTAAACCACATGTATCTATAAACTAGAGAACTCCAAAGAATTGTGCAATAAACTCTCCCTCATGATAGGGCATGCTTAACAACCAAATAACAAGCATCTTATCAACCCAAATACAAGGCCTCAAACACATCACACCAACACAAGAAAACTGAAATTCATTGACAGGTGCCTCTGCAAGACTGACTCTGTGAATTAGCATGTGAATCCCACTTTCTCATCAAGCAAAGGAAATCCTCTGTTCGTAATGTCTTTCAAGAATCCGTTCCCCTTTCTTTGGAAAATTGATGCAAATTACTACACTGTATGTTAAGTGCATATAAGGCATCGGACAAATTTTTACTCAAGACTAGATTTTATCCTCAAGGATTTAACATAAGAACCATCATCAAACCAATGGTTGCTTCTCTATCCCATCTAAACTTCCTTCCAGAGAATCTTAGGTACATGAATAAAAAGTACATATTGCATCTCGGATTAAGGCCTTTAACCCAAGTTATATCTTACAATTTAACCAGAATATTTGATTTTCAAAGAAAGCTCACAATATCGAGGAAGAAGGGTGAAATTCATGCTTCAACAGGCTGAAAATGAAAGACATGAAATCGACAAATAACACAGATTTAGAAGATTGCAACTTACCTGAAACGTGGCACCATTATGTATGATATCTTGAGCAACAGGGTCGTTAATATACTTATGCAATGGCATTACAATGTCCTCCATATTGTATGGGTCGCTGCCATAGATATTCCTGGATCCACTAAGCCTTCTCACATCTCTCTGTAGAGAGAGAGGTCGATGGTAAACACATATGGAACAGAAGCATATACCACAAAACAGATCATTTAATTACTGAACACAAAAACAGCATACAACACAGGGTTGTGGGGCATTGATTCCTAGAACAACCACCTCCCCCCCCCCAAAACACCCTTTTTCTTCCCCCTCTCTCTCACCCAAAATTTCCCAGCAGCTCTTTCCCAGGAGATCGATCTGTTTAAATTACTTCATCCAATAGACAAACAAGTCAATCGTCCATCTCCATCTACGGCAACTATGCACTTTTCCTTTTCTCTATACATCAGATTGATTCTTTGCAGCATGCCTTAAAGTTAATAAAGGTCTCCAACAAAAATCAGTAGGCCAGAAAAATTCAATGATCATCACTAGAGACAAAAAAAAAAGAAAAAAATGGTGAATATATCTAGCATCATGCAATATAACAACCGTACCCTTGCAAATAGGTCTTCTCTCATCCAAGGAACTAGATACTTCCATGGCCATATATCCAGTGTACTAACTCCGAATCCTTTAGTCTTGGAGCGCAAGCGCCCAGCCATTTTCGTGGCAGAAGTTAAATTAGGGTGCACCAAAAATCTAGCTGCTACCTCCACAGAGAATTCATATGTACTGAAAACACGATCGACTGGGTCTCTTAATATGGTCACCACTGATGTTCTATCCTTAGGAAGTCTTGACATCATGCTATAGTCATCATGAGTGACCAACAACCTGCACTTTTGCTTGCTACACAGTAGAAAAGAATCGGGTCAAACATAAAAAAATTAAGTACAACACAAATGTCAAAAAGGGGGAAAAGGTCATACCTGGGATCAAACCTCAATTTATCATAAGAGCGAGGGCATTCCAGATCATTAGGATACAACTTCTTCAGGAGACTGCAAGCAAAGATTAAGCAAGAAGGAATCACACCGGTGGCTCATCTGATGAATGCAGCAATAACTACAACTATGTTCTCTGCACCAAAAGCGATTTGAATTACCAATGGAAGTATGTACGTCCTCCTGTTCTTGGAACATGGAGAAAGAAGAGCAAATCTCGCAGGGTGTGCTTGTCTTCTTTAACTTCTAGACTAAGTGCAGAAGAAGCCCACTTCTTCACTACATTCTCACAATGCCCAAAATCCCTCTTGTGAGGAGAAGCATTAGCTGATAGAGAAACCAGGGAATGTTAAAAGCCTCAATCAGCTAAAAGTCAAGCTTAGATGTTAAATGTTCATGACCAACCCTAATTTTTTCCCAAACAAACTGGTCACTCATACAAACTTCATCCTCATAGTACGATGTAATATATGACAAAGCACTGATAGAATTATATCTCAACTGAGAAGAAAAGGAGGGAGGTTACAACTCAGTTTCTAGTCAGCAAATGGAATTCCATGCTTAATTTTCATGACTTCAAGTATTGCACAAAGCATCCCTCCTTATCACTCTCGCTAAGACAACAATAATACAACATTTACCATAACAAGGTGGGAAAGAAGCTAAGGACGGTGAAAAAAACTGAAGATGGGATTCAGAATCTGCCCCCCACTTACCCAATCCAAGAAGAATCAGCAAAATAGCAAGCCTCAGGCTTAGAGTAGGATCCATCAGCCTCACCCTACTCCAAACACCGGCTGGAGAAAAATCTGACAAAACATGGACAAACAAGTTCTCATAAGTCTCTCCAGCTGAACCATAACAGTTCAGAAAAATCGAACTGAAACGCCAGACATTATTCCTTTTCTCTCACTTCAAATATATCAGATCAATGTCACAGTTAATTACAAATTCGGGCACTGCCTATCTAGTACCTAGTAGCAGCTCAAATAACACCTTTCTTTCCCCATCCCAAAAGAAAAAAGAGACCCATCGGACAATCCATGCAACCTTATCAAACACCAAAAGAAGAAGCTCTACCCAAAACGAAAGGCGCGAGCTTTCTCGAACGAATTAAACGGACCAAAAAAAACCGAAAGAAAAAACCGCTCACTTCCTGTCAATTGAAGACCCAGAATCGACATACCGATAATGAGGGCCTTCTCTTCATATAAAAAGAGAACCCTGATCACAGAATTTCGAGACGAGCTTAAAAACCGAAGCTTGGCGATGACGTCGAAATGCGGAGCGGCACGGTAAAAAAAAAGAAAAGAAAAAGAAGAAGAAGAAGAAAACTTTAATAAGACTACACTCCAGGGAAAGAACAGAGGAACAAAGCGAAAGTGGACCACCTGCCCTACCCTGCACGTATTAGACGACGACTCTACCGAAGTCTCGTGCTCATAAATTCTCCTCGATCTCCGTCGCTGGCTCCGCCAGACAAGTCTCACGATAACCGGAGCCCCCACCACCGTCACCACAACCACCACCTTTCGCGATTACCAGCGAATTTCTCGGCCCTCCGAACGAGGGATCGGCGCCGGAAAACCCACAGGGAGGTGACCGGAGCCGCCCCCTCGCGACGGCGAGCGACCCCGGAAGACCTCCGAGCGTAGAGAAGAAGGGAAGAATGAGAGAGAGAGAGAGAGAGAGAGGAGAGAGGAGAGAGAAAGTCAGCGATTTCGGTGGAAGAGTGAAATGCTTTTGACGACGATCGCAACAGTGCGTGGTGCGTGTCGCTGTCCCTTTTTTTTTTTTTAATAAATAAAAATAATTCGAATGTCGGATGGGGAGTGAGGGACGGATTGGGAATCATAAATTTGCAGATTCTGATTAGGATTTTGTGAGACTGCCCCGTGATCCAGAAAATACTGAGTATATTTGCCAAGTAATTTAAGACACTCGTTGATGAGACCGTTTTAGATGCTTAACTTTTCTTGTCTCGCAATAATTGATATTTGAAAAGGTAACATATTCCTTATTAGTTATATGATGTGCAATTTGCATGTAAATATTTTCGTAATTATCTTTTTTCTTTTTTTAACGTGCGTCTGAATAAAATTTTCGATCTGAAATTAGATCGGAATTTGTATTGTTGAAATATTGTTAATTTCAATGAATGGCCTACAATTTTTAATTACAATTGGAAAAAAAAAAATATGATTCTTTCTTCTCACTAACACATGATGATGACGAATGCAATAAGGGCCTTGACTGCAAATCCCAAAAAATTCAGTTTCCAAGTGTCGAAAAAGAATTTAAAAAAATCTCAGAGATTCCAAAGATAATTTTGGAATATGAAACCTTTTTGTTTTCATTATTTTTTCTTTTGGGAAAAAATCACAAAAAACCCCGAACTTTACCCTGAGTGACACGTTTACCTCGAACTTTTTTTTGCACCGTGAAAAACCCCAAACTTTCCAATCTGTGACACATTTACCCCATAATGGTATTTTTGTCTTTTTAGTTTTTCTTTTTTCTTTTTTCTTTTTTTTCTTCTTTTTCTTCCCTCCGTCGGCCATGGCGGAGTTGGCGGAGGGAAGCCGGCGCCGGCGTGGGGTGAGGGTGGCCCTCACCGAAGCCGGCTTCCCTCCGCCGGCTCCGCCATGGCCGGCGGAGGGAAGAAGGAAAAAAAGAAAAAAATTTAAATGAAAAGACCAAAATGCCCTTTAATTTTGGGGTAGATGTGTCACACTTGGAAAGTTTAGGGTTTTTGGTGTCGCAAAAAAGGTTTGGGGTAAATGTGTCACGATTTGGAAAGTTTGGGGTTTTTCACGGCGCAAAAAAAAGTTCGGGGTAAATGTGTCACTCGGGGCAAAGTTTGGGGTTTTTCGTGGTTTTTTCCCTTTTTCTTTTGAATCCTTAGAATTAGGAAGTAGGAAATCTGATCTTATTTTTTGCTATATTCTAGCTGTCCTGGGCTTATTAATATGTTATGTTCTTGGTAAGTATGATGTGTAATATAAAAGCAGAAAAAAAAAAAAAAAATCATTTTTCTTCTTTGAAATCTGCACCGTGAAATAGCGATTCCGCTGTATGTCTTTGTTTGTGAGGATACTGAATGGCTTTCTACAGAGAAGAGGAGAGAAGCCATGATCCTCATGCTCGAACCTAATTGCTTATGCAAGATATTCTACATATTCTTTTACATGTGAACAAAATATTCAATCCATTTCAAATTACTAAAATATATAGCATTGTAGTTTATGTTACTCACTAATTTTCAAACAATAAAGTAGTAAAGAAGAATTCATAAACTTATCTCTTATAATCTGATTTTATTTTATTTTTGTAACGATATCTCAAATTTAAATCAAGCGGGCTTTGGAAAGAATTATTTTCATTTTCATTTTTTGCCAAAGCAAATTTGCTTGAAATGATGTGAGCTACAATTAGAATAAGGAATTAAAAATAAATGAAATGTAACGTGCATGTTTCAAATCGAATTGCAATTTTTATTCTTTTATTGTTATAGATATAGTAGATATTAATTGCAATTTATTCAAGCAATAAAATAAGCCATGCTTTGAATAAAGTCGATTCAATTCTAAAATGAATGATAGGTAAAGCATTTATAAATGTAATTGACAAGAGCTCTATGTCAAATTATTACTATTATCCTTGTTAATAAGATATATTTCTCCTCTTGACTTAATTTCAAACCAAGTGGATGCATTATAGATTTAAAGATACTTTATCTTCATTTTCTCTTTTTGAATATACTATTCAGCAAAATAAGTCAGAAAGAAATGAATATTTGGGAAGGACAGAAGAAACTAATTTCGAGATATTTTATCTTTACCTTTGACTATTTGACAACTCAATACATTTGAACATGCTTTCTCTTTATAAATTTTTCAAATTATAAATTTGCACATGCTTTTCTTTATCCATTCTCAAATTCGAAATATAATAAGTGATGGAAGTTTGAAAATAACAGGTCACTAAGTTAATGCTAATGGTCGGATCAAAAAAAAAAAAAAAAAGTTAATGCTAATGGGTAAAGTTGATGGTATGTGGCACATGCCATGTGGTAATCACAAAAATAAAGTTGAGTGTCGTGCTGTAAGCTTAAAAGCAAATATTCTCTCAATATGGACTTCGACCATACATAATAAATAAGGAAACTTTGTCAAAAACGTCATAAATCTATTGTATTTTTACATATTTAGTCCCAAACTTTTCAATTTTGCCAATCAAGTCTTAGATCTTTAACATTTTGCCTATTGAATTTGCTAACATGGACACTGGCCTTTCTACGTAGCGTAACTATTGCTTTTTTTATATTATTTTAATATTTTTCCTTTCTTCTTCCTTTTGATTGGTGGTTAGCCACAGTTGGGCGAGTTGGCCAACTCTTGTGTAGGTCAAGACGGCTTTGCTAGATTTGGCTTGGGCGAGGCTGACCCTCGTTGGGTCTCTCGTTAAGGCGAGGGTTGACGGTTGTTGGGCCACGCCTTGCCTGGCTTGTGGCGAGCGAGGCTGACCCTTGCCAAGTGAGGCCAACTAGCCTGCCACCAACAAAAGGAAAAAAAAAAAAAAAAAAAAAAAAAGCAAAACAAAAGGCAGAAAAAAATAGTAAAATATAGAAATATTTGTCACTATCGATGTCCATGTCAGTGATTTTTAGCAAAAAATAGTAAGATTAACTCGATTTATAAAATTTAAAAATTGAGAATTGAATTGGCGAAAGTATAATAAGTTTAGGATATTTTGAACAATTTTTCCTAATAGATAAAATATCCAAGGCAACCATTGACAAATACTCTTTATATTGCCAATGAAAATTGGAGGTGCCCACTCATTTTAGTGGTATAATCTGTTCATATACAAATCCGGGGCACCACCACTCACAACGCCAGCTCCACTCAGTTCCCTGTGGGTTTGAAATCTGGAATAGAAGGAAAAGCAATATCGAGGGCATTGGGAACAGAAGAAGCTCATAGGGGGCGACCCAAGCGTCCGTGAACAAGACAGAAATCGAGGGGCAATGTCCTTTTCGATGCTTTGCCCACTACGGAATGTTGGGCTTTTTTGACCTTTGCTATTTTTTCTGGGGTTCAGTCAACATGGATGGACCACCCAAGCAGCTACATTCATCTGTCCATCTATCCACATGAACCATGTTGGCCATAATCTATGTTTAGTGGCTTTGGGTGTTGGTTGTGGCCATTATCTTCGTATTTTGTATGATTAGAAAATGGGAAAAAAAGGGAAGAAACGCCATTCCCCTTTGCTTTTTTTTTCCCACTTAGTTAAGATGATAAGGACATGTGGCATCATCACCGTGAAAAGCGCCTCTTCGTTGGGAAAAAAGAAAAAAAAAAACACTATGAAGTGAAGAATCCCAACATGCTTGTCGATTTTCTTTGTTGTTTTTCTGGTAGAATGCCAATTTGCCACGTTCGATGTGATTGAATCAACGAATGTCCATCTGTACTAAAATCACAAACTCCAACGCTGCCTTTTCTCTTCTGCAGCTCTAACAAACAAAGGCTTGTTGTGCTGGTTGATTATATACAGATAACAGGAGATACCATGTCACTGTTTGAGTAGAACTGATCTTGCTGCATCCAGATGGTTAAGCCGGCAAGTGCCCAGAAGATATTCAGGCAGCTCGTCTTCTGTGTTAGCCTGAAGTAAACAGACAATCCGTGCATTAGTGCGGTTCGGAAATAAAGTAAGAGGGACTGAAACGAATATGAAGTAATAGTTGGCGGAACAATTGCATAGTGAACATTAAGATGGCCAAATGAAACTTCTGTAACAACTTAAACGACATGAACACTCTTACCTGCACCAAGAATGCCATTTCGATAACCAGGTTGTTAAGGTAACCGAGTACCAGACTAACCACTCCCCTGGCAACTGTTGATGACCCGATGTCAATCCCAAGCTGTAATTCGTATTTAGGGGTTAGCATGCTTTAGCGTGAAAATTTTCAACATGATATCTCGAATTTGTGATTCATAATTTCAGTCTTTCAATGCAGTGAATGGGTTAACAATTGTCGAGCCTAATGACAAGCATTGTGATAATGTTACATGATCAATAAGGCAAATTACACAAATGGGATGAATACAAGAAGAAATGACAAAAGGTTAAGCATACTGCTCTTTGTGTTCAGTGGCAAAACGGTCAAAAGAACATCTGAATGCCAAGATGAAAATTCTTTTAAGACTATCAATACCAATGCACCATTGTATTCCAATATATATCCAATACTGCCATGCCAAATTCAAGTAATAGAATCCCATGAAGCTGACATGCATTGGAGTTACCTCCAAGTAGTTACTCCCATGAAAATAATTGATTTGCAGTGCTTGCCCAATAAGACAGGCTTTCTTTCCCACACTCTGCTTGACTATCCAGGAACCCTGAAAAATAAGGAAAATAATTAACAAGGTTTATGGAACATACAAAAGAAGGTGGTCAGGCCACTAAACAAAATGTATACATCTAATTGAGCTAATCTGCATAGCATAGCACCTAATTGAAGCCAGATATTTTTCTGTCTAGTCATGATCTAGGATAGTCATCTAACTGAGGTGAGATTGACCCTCAAGAAAACGAATCACGAGGTAAACTTGAGTAGAATAAGTGAATTGTCTATGGCTACCTGTGCAGTACATGGGGTAGACAAACCATCTTGTCAGGTGATTCAGTGAAAATCAGGAAAGTATGCCGCTAGGTTCTTAAATATTAAAACAATCATGAAGGATACTGACCTTTGAAATATAAGGTATCAGCTTGAACCTTGAATTTCTATATGCATCATCCCCCTTGACAAAGCTCTCCAGTAAGGGTGCATCTTTCAGGGGGGTGCTCATCATGTAGTATAGTGCTAGGCTGTAGGTTGTTGATCCAGGTACCTGCTTCACAGGACATGAATCTTTATAACCGATAATGGCAATGACACTAAGGTCGATTAACATAGATAAGAGAAAATACTTGCCTGTATGTTCACAATAAAGAAGAACTCTGCTCCACCTTGGGCTGCATATTTCTGCATAACAAAGTCAGTACGTTCAGAAAACTTATAAATGCCACCATATTGAGGCAAACGCATGTGAATTTAGCAAAGAGGTTATTCAAATTATTGGATTTAAGTTTGAACCTGAACAATACTCCCCGGCCTTCCTCCTAAGCCATCTTCCCTCTTGTCAGATCTTAGCCAATCTGCAGCAACCATTTGCATCAAGGTTCCTTTCGCTTTAACCTGGAGGTCAGTTCAGAAGCAATAACATCAGAGAGAAATATGATGTATTTCTATCAAGAAATAACTCTACAAGAACATTTTGTCAGATGAAAAAAACTTCACCATTAGGTATTTTCACCGAAGAGTTAACTGTCAATTCATTCACGTTGTTTTATGTGGATCCATTGCATAAACAGTCCACAGAAGCCAACTAATCAATGGTTCTCAGAGATAATAATGAAAGTGGTCTTGTTGGCCATATATATATATAATAAAAATAAAAAATAACAAAAGGAAAAGAAAAGTGTCTCGGCCAACTATATGTACTACCATAGTTTCAAAATGAACAGTATACAATGATTTCACTCTTTGAGAATATTTTATCATGCAAAAACTGCTCTTTTTGCATTTCTATAGCACCTAAGTTACCCCTTGACATAGGCAATTTTGTTAACAAAATCCCAAAAAATTTCATCTCTGCCAACGGGTAAAGGTGGAACCTTATTCAGTGGCTAGCGGAACTTCCTACAGAGGATCATCAGTTCAGAATGATAGAGAAGAAAATACAACAAACCACAATCATTAACCGGGCATAGTTTTCAACTCAAATCCATAATGTAAAATTAGAGTCGTCTGCCAGTAGACACCACTTTGTTTCTGTTAACACTTCGATGGGTCATATAAATGAATATATCAGGCGATGTATGAGCAAATGCCATCCCAAGCTAGCGCTCTGGCTAATCTGCGCACTGTGCACACCTTTTGATGGTCCTTTAAATAATTCTTTCCACGGATTAAAAAAGTAGAAGGGTCTGCCTCAGTCCAGCTGGAAGTCAAGATGCAAGTTGGATCTTTAGGAAGAGTAGTTCCATAGCAACATGAGACAATGTCTTCTGTCACCATCTCCTGTAAGTCAACATAGCCCCTCTTCTGAACTACAAGGCACAAAAAGTCTCAATTGTCAGCACATCCAATAATATAGGTCCTGGTCGTCATGAGATGGCCTTTTAAGACAGAAAAGCATGCAGGACAATTAGATAAGCTTATAGGTGCTCCAATATAATTCTGTTCACCTGCAAGGTCATGTAGTTTTCTCACAAAACCAGCAGCAGTTGATAATCTTGGATGACGTCCCTGCGATGTGATGGTGGGATAGGGATCACATGAGAAACTCGAAACATGGAGAGCAAGAGGCCATATGCCTTGATGTAAAACTAATGAGAACTCCATCAACTATCGACTTAGGATTAAATCACCCGGTCATAACCATTCGATGAAAGCTGGTACCTGAGGGGAAATTTCTGACGCAAAATCATGAGACCAACTGCTTTCTGATTGGTCATCTGATGGCTCGAGCACATCAAAGAACTCATCAGCAGCATCATTTAGGCTGACAAGGCTAGCATGCTCTGAAGGTGCCTTAGCTGATCCATCACTCATCTCTTCCACTGCCCTACCATCCCTTAATGATTGCACAAGTCTATCGTCATGCAACATAACATTTCTTGACAGCTCTCCTGATGAAAAGTTTGAGGAAAAATTCCCCATTTTTGCTAGAAACAACTCTCTTAGTGCTGCAAAAACACAAAAGCTAGTTGCTTTCAGATAACATTGGAAGAGTCCATAGGGGAGCAATCTTATTAGATATAACTAATTATGCACAGATCGGGTTCACCAGCAACTCTGCTAAGCATTTTGATTGTAATACTCCGGCCTGAAGAAGTTCGGATGTAAGATTTCCAATATTTCCAATCAATAGCAAGCATGTGTTTTACTACTGATTGTTCCCCTTTATTCACTGGAGTAATGACATATCCTCCACCTGCAGATAGAAAAATTGCACTGCCTCAGAAATTGCATGCTTTGCAGGACCCAAAGTATGATCATGTAGTTCACCACCCAAACAAGTAATTAAAGTCATGTTTGTGAGCAGAGATTCAGATGAACACGTTAATTTTCACCATTCTTTCCCTGAAATTTTTTGTCTAGGGGATGAAATATCGGGGCTGATATAGCAATGGAACTCAATAAGTTGCATACATCAAATGCGATTTGAGCATCCATTACTTTTTAGGCATGCTCGGACAAAGCCTTTCTGTGGGAGACACTTCTTGTGGAAGACTGAATGATAGAGAATGACTGCAAAATAGTAAGCCAAAGATGTCACCTCATAGTTTACTGGATTCAGTAAAAGATGTAACCTGTAAGTAATAGTCAATAGAGGACATACCATATGTTCCATCATCTTCTCTTCTCCAATATCGACGCAACAACAGATCTCTACATTTCATTCCCCTGAATGCATGACATATAAATGAGAGAGCCACAAATGAAGCAAATTTTAAGATGCCTTCTAGAAAAATCGTGATTGGTAAAATTTTCAACTGACCAAGGTAGCCAATCGCTATACAGATGCTTGTGAATGATATCAGTGTGACCATCGAGATGCTCAACCACCCTTCCCTTATAGAAACAGAAGTCCCATCTGTTGGATTGGAAATTTCATAGACAGGCAAAATTTAGAGCAATGTGTAAAATCGGAGGAAGACACAGCATTCTTCTGAATCTCCATATAAGTTCTTTTCAAAGATCATATTAAAAATAACATTGAAGCCTATAGGTCACTTGCAGATGGAAAATATCTGACAAAGAGGACCTACTCTGATCTTGAGGGACCAAGAGACATGAGTGTTTGAAAAATGGCTTCTGATGTGCCATCAACCACACCAACAGCCATTACTGCAGGATGGTCATCCCACTGTGGAGGAGAAAAGGTTGCAAGTTGCTTGCTCAGCAATCAATTAGTTCATTGAAACCAGCTAATGAGAGAAAGGAACAGCTAACTAACCTTCCCACGAGAATCCCGGTCTTTTGCTTCTTTAAAAAGCCTCAAACCTGCATAGATCTATGTCTTAGGAAATAGAGAAAGATAAATCAAGAGTATGCTAGGAAGTACATATTACCATTCTGGCAACCGAAGATTGTCCATGGTGAAGGGGCAACAACATCTGATGCCACTAGATCTGTATGGTTGGATGTACCACGAGTCCAGTCTACTGGAATAGCATGACTTACTCTGTTGGAACCACTTAATCTACAGACCCGAACAGATTATTAGTAGCCAAAATAAGAATAGGGGCATAATCTCAACATAAAACATCAGCTATAATTTGTCTTATCAACAGCATTTAGACAACAAACATGTCAATAATAAACCTAGTGCTTCAGTGTATATATCATATAACTCTTCATACCTTAATGACTGCCAGCTCGTTGTTGAGCAGTCCAGAGCACTAGCACCAGGATCTGGACTACCCTAGAGAGAAAACAAAGCAATTAGCCTGTACTCCAAATAAGGCATGTCTTGCCCACTAATGCTAAAAATTTGAACCTTAATAGCTGCTTCCTGGAAGGAATGAATCCATCTTGCTGCTTCTTCAGGACTATATGCTCCCAGCTATTTGGTACAGTACCTCAAGTTAAAAGATGAGAAATTCGACAAAATCTTTAAATGGTAGTCACATTTACTCTTGTACCTTGAGTTGGTCATTGTGATTTGACGTATTATAAAGTGTAAATATGTAGAACACCTGTTAGCATAAAAAGCTTTTTTCAAGTACATCAAACTGCAGTTAATGGATAAAAACATTAGTTGATTGACTCCAGGTGGAAAGAATAAATAAATGACCATACTTTTCTATGAATGCTTTCTCTTCCATTGTCCACAACTCGGATACAGGAATCAATAATCGCACTTCTCACAGGATCCTGAGATAAAAATGAAGCACATGATTAAGTGTTCTCAGAACAAGTGAAATTTGCAGATACTTATCATTACCATGTTCTAGGACCCATTTATAGAGGGATGAAATGCTTATTTTAAGACAGAATGTGAATTTATAGTTAGAGCAGGTCCCACTAGAAAAAGAAAGTGTGCAAGATTTTCTTAGACACATCCTAGTACTGGGATTGATACAAGTGGGCCCAGAAAGGCTCCTCATATTAACCAGGTTCCTACCTCAATTAGAGGCATTGACAATTATTGATTCCATGCCTAAATCAGATCAATCTCCTGAAATGTCCCTATCCGGGTAGCTTCACATACAATGTGACTAAGCCTTCATGCCCCTTTCACATTAACATACATTGCAATTGAAAAAAAACTACCAAGACTTTAAGAACTCATGCTGTCTGACAGCAGCAATATTTAACCTTGTGAATCTGATTTCGAGCAAACCAAAGGCATTGCATCTTTATCAAGCCAAACAGTCTCCAGGATAATGCATTTATCCACTGCTAGCATCCAAAACTTAGATGTTCTTTTTTAAAATAAAATAAAATAAAATTGATAAACAGGATTTGAATATTCATCCAACATTAGAAGTAAGGTAACAACTAGAGACCAACTTCACATATTGCTCGGAGGATCTCCTGTGCAACACAGTAAAACTAGTAGGGGGATCTATCCAAACGATAGGCAAACAACTGAATTGCCAAGATTGTTATCAATCTACGTAAAATATCACATCAACTCTTATTTATGGAGTGGAAATAGTGCAATACCAGCATATCACAATCAATTAAGGTAGTGAGAACCGAGAACGTGGCCCAAAAGTCAGGCACATGCGGTGTGCACTGCATTACATCGACCCTTGATGGATAAAGTACAAGCACAGAGAGAGAACGACCAAATACAGCATCAAATCTCGAGAGACCAGTATAAATCGATGCAACTAAAGGATTCACTATTTGACCGACCCTAGCAATTTAAAACCCATCCAGTAAAAGCAAAAAAAAAAAAAAAAAAAAAAAAAAAAAAATCCCACTCTAGCACCCCGATTGTGTGGTGGAATAAGATCTAGACAGAGCCATTAGACGACATTCTGCAACATTAAACAGATCAAAACCATCTCCATTCGTCAACATCAGCACGCGGGGAGGTTGATCTCAGATAGTAAAACTACCGCCAAATGATCCCATCAAAAAGTGCACGACAAGCTCGCTCAAATTGTTGTCAACTCGTGACTTCAAAAAAGAATCAATAGAAACAAAGCAATCCATTCAGCCCGCTTGGCACACAAGTTCCTCGACCGTCGAGCAGCACCTCCGTCTCGGGTGAACAAACCGTCGGAGAACTTAGGCACATGCAAACTAGACGGTACGAAGAAGAAGAAGAAGAAGAAGACGAAGACGGGACCTCATCGGGAGAAGGAGGAGCAGATTTGAAGCACTTGAGACAGTGATCGTCGAGGACGAAGTAGCGCTTCCTGGAGAACTGAAGGCCGAGCCGATTGGAGCGGATCAGATACAACCAGCCCTCCATCCGATCCGTCCGACGAAAAACCCGCTCGCACTCCTCCGACAAATCCGCCACCCTGAGCTGGTCTCGAAACTCCCCCTCCCACACTGCAACAGGTACGTGCGGAAACTCGGAAGTTCGGAGAACCGGAAACCGCGTGCTCTCCTCCGCCGGAGCCGGCGGTTGGCGACGGCGACGGCGAACGCCACCTCCGAGAATCGGAAGCGAAGAAGATGACAAAATCCGAAGCAAAGTTCCTCGCTTTCTTTCTGTTAAAGTTAACTGATTTTGGGTGCGGTACGTCAGACCAAGATTGGAGACAGATTGAAATCATCATTTTTATATTATTTTAATTAAAGCGTTGCCTCGTCGTACCACATCATAAATCAAGCCTAACGGGTAACTGTTAACGGCCCCCACCGCCGGGCCCACACGATGAACGGTAGAGATGTGGTTAGCGTACATGCATCAGGCATCGGCCCACATTTTATTTAAAATAATCGGTTGAATCGGCACCTTTCAATGACTTACCAATATAATTGAGATCTAAATAAAAATCATAGATTAATGGGCAAGTGTATTGAAAGTCCTAAACTTGTCAAGTAAATATAATTTAGTTCTAAAACTTCCCAAAAGTGTAATTAAGTCTTAAAATTTATTATAAAAATACAATGAAGTCCTAAAACTTTTAAAAAATATAATTAAGTTCTAAAATTTATTAAATCGATCAAATTAAGTCTTTCAATTGATAGTACTTTTGAAAGTTTTAGGACTTAATTCTTTCATGACAAATTTAAGAGTTGATTGCATATTTTGAAAAATTTAAAACTTGATTACACTTTTATAATGAATTTTAAGATTTAATTGCATTTTTGAAAATTTTAATATTCAATTGTACTTTCATGATAAATTTTAGGACTTCTAGTATACTTGTCCCAAAAATTAAATTAGAATTAAAATTTTCCCAATGATGTGAAATTTATCTATACATTGAAAAATATTAATTTACCAAAGCATGCCCCTATTTATTAACTATTGATATTTATCTAATTCCTTCCAGTTTCAGAAATATAACTTTCTAAGATTAAGAATTTATTATCTAAGTTAATTTGCAAGATCGCAATCATTCAGTGTTAAGATATCATTGCATCCCTGAAATGTGGGGAAAGAATATTATTGCACTTGATAAAATTCATTTACACTCGAAATTGAGTCTTAAGGAAATGGAGAGAGAGAGAGAGAGAGAGAGAGAGAAAGAGAGAGAAAGGGAACCCCGTCAAAAGCGAAAGAGAAAAAGAAAATGCCAGCTTTCTTGCTGAATCTCAGACAAAGGAGTCTCTGCTTGATTTCTTGGCATCTTGACTTTCTTTATCTTGATAGCCCAGGCTCTTCCCATCAAGAAGCGGTTCAGTATCCTTCTCTTTAACCTGACAATATACAAGAAAGGGACGTGTGAACAAGCCTACGCGCTGCATATTCTCAAGACTCGTACATAAACGTGTGGGGAGAGAGAGAGAGAGAGAGAGAGAGAGAGAGAGAGAGAGAGGGAGGGAGGGACCTGAGAATTGGAGAGATCTGTTGACTGCTTCTTCTTGCTCTCTTGGGTGCAGAAGTAGGAGTACAAGCCCATCCCAAGCATGGCGACGAGGATGCCGATGATATTCCTCTCCGTGAAAGGGTCGTGCAGCAACGTGTAGCCGAAGCCCAGGACCAGGCACGTCTTGAGGTGGCCCAGCACTTGGTAAGTCACCGGAGATGTCTTCCCGATCACCAAGAACGTGCTGAAGTTCACCGACACTGCTATCACGCAGGAAAGGATGATGAAACCCTGCGACATGTCCATTCACGATGCGGTTACATGATGATTTTCGCTCGATTTGCGCCAGAATATAATGAATGATATCGATTCAAGTGGGTCTAAGGCTCAGGATCGTGTGATCATATAGTTTGAGTGAACCGTGAAAAACCAAGAATAATCTATGACGAGTGGAATGGATGTGTTGCATACCAAGACTATGGGAGAGTACTTATAAGCAAAGACATTTTGCTTGGTGAGGCATTGATCCACTAGAGGGCCTGAGACAAAGAGAATGGCTGCTTGGAAAGGTGCTGACTGGTACAACAGCTGTGTGGAGGAGACATTGAGCTTCTTCTGTATGGTGTTTGTCAACTGAAGAGAGGAAAATTGTTAAGGGTAACACTTCATATCCATCTCCATAAGAGAAAAGGCCTTCCACAAAAATCAGAAGGTAATATGTAAGGATGTGGAAGCTCAAAGTTCGCACTTATGTATGCTCCTTTGGAGTTTTCTCAAGAAGTGCATCCAACAAATGAATCCACATTGATTTAGTATAAGACATCAGTGACTATACTTCCATGAATTCAGGTGCACCTTGTGAGAAAGATCAAAATTAGTAAAAGGAAGGATACAATTTGGCCGACGCAGGTTGTGACGATGGCCAGACCAGAGAGCACTGTCCCGACAAAATTAAGTTGTAGATCGGTAACGGAAGCAATTCCCACCCCAAAAATCAAGACAAATAGAGAGAATTTTATCTTCTGGCTGCAAGAACAGAAGAAGTTGTCTCAGAAAATGTATAGAAGAAAAAAAGAAACCGTCTTCAAGCAACTGGATCAATGGGTCTGTTACCTGAACTGCTTTTTGAGGAAAAGAGTTTCCAGTAGAACGGTGAATGGTATAATCGCCAGTTTTGTCATCTGCCAAAATAAGAAACTAGAGGAAGTGAATGAGGAAGCAATTTGAATACTAAACTAAGATTGTGCAAACGTTCTAAGTTGTAAATGCTTCTATTGGTAAACAGCCGGGTATAGGAACCTGGTAGAATCCGACGGAGTTGAAACCAAGGCTCAAGTTTAGAAAGCCAATCGAAATTCCATTCAAAATGCCAAACAGCATCACAGTCTTCAAGTCAATCGCCTTTGATTCGAAGAAGTTCAAACGTTGAGCCACGTGTAGTGTGCAAAACGTAACCATCAGGTGCCAACTGGTGAGAGTTGTGGCTGCATTCATCCAAAGAAAAAGAGAGAATTTTACCTCATGTTCACGCTTGAAAACTAAGAAAAAAATCGACCATCAGAATCTACTTGGACGAGTTTCGTTTACCAAAAGGGAAGCCGAGATTGCTCATTAGAGCCTTGTTGCAGATGACAATGGACACGGATGATGCCACTGAGAGAAAGAGAGCACCAATCACACCCAACTGGAAGCCTGTCATCTCCCCCATGCTGCAATATTTTCTGACAGACAAACCAAGGTTAACACGAAAATTTCTTTCAAAATGAAACTTGTCTCAGAGGACAAATCACATAATGGATAGCTGGTGAGTCCTTTTTTATGTCTCCTGGGAGTTGGAATTAAGACAAGACAATCTTGTGGTTTCTTGAGAGTAGGAAGTTTTCTATTTGCTGAAGACAAATAAAGATAAAAGGTCAACTAGTCAAAATATCATTAACTAATGTTGCACTTGGGGTTCATTCATTGTGCTAAAACTCTGCTAACAACCATTGATTAGCATAGCAGGATAATTTTATTGTTTTCTAGGTGGCCATTCGATCTCACGGATTTTTACTAGGCTAAGGTTTGAACAACTCTCATCTTGAATAGATGGTTTGGCTGTAATGTCGAAAATGTCATGTCATTCCAACTAATCTTACCAGCCACAATGCATAGGTTCCTATAGTTCTACCAATCGACAATGAGCTCATAGCTGAAAAAAATCAAATTCCCGATAAAGTGGAGCAATTCGATATAAATCAAGTACCCGACACAAAAAGGACAAAAAAGTCATATATTGCTCGTTATATCAGAAAATTCATTGGACATGAAACGGCAAAAAGAAAAGAATAGAGCAGAAAAATACCTTGGAGAAACTAAAGTGTTTCTGGAGGGCGTTGTGCGAAACCTGAGAGAATCAGACTTAAGACATCGATAAGTAGGAAGGCGGATGACTGAATCTGTACTAGAACAACCAAACTCAGATGTCACAAAAATCGCTTGCTTAGATTACCAAGGAAAACCAAAACCGAGAGGGCAAAAAGCTAGGATGTTGAGGAGATAGCAGTAGCTCCAAGAACTTCGTCTTCGATCACCACTCAATCACCAGATCAGGCCCTCCTTTGAAGCCAACCTCAGAGAGAGAGAGAGAGAGAGAGAGAGAGAGAGAGAGATTGGCTTGTGAGAGGAGCATTGAAAGGCATGTATTTAAGTGGGGTTTACAAAGAGAGGTTGGTGATGATAGGAGAATGGTGTTAACGGTTAGGCAATGGCTCATCACTTTCACAAGTAAGAGTTGACGGCCACTTGAAGCAAGGACTACCCGTCATCCATGGTCGATGACTCTCTCTGGTAGGCTCTTTTGCGAATGAGATTAAGAGTTCTTCTTCATACGACCTTGCCACTCTTCTCCATCATCGTGGCTTTACTCGTTTTCCCTCCAATTTGTCTCGGTTGGATTTTTAACCCATGGAGTCAAGTTCACTCTCTCTCGGTCCGGACTGGTCAAAGTGGCAGAAGGAATAACAGCTTTCATTGCTAAAAAATGATGACAAGTTGAAAGTTAAATTGATGGTGCCGAATGAGACTCGTTGTACTTACATTCCGTTTAGTGATACGGGCTAAATCTCATGACAAATGTGTTATCGACAATCTAAAGTCTCTTTTTCTTTGAGCTCCCACGCATGTACATACACATAAGTATTCGTTATACTTTAATTTAAATTATGAGCTCGAGGGAAAAGGATCTTGGATCAATATCGACATGAATTAAGTCCTTGGCATTTCTAAAATTAAAAGAGAACGGAGGCAAGCCCTGTTTTTTCTTCTTCTTTTTTGGCACGACGTTTACGCTCGAATATCATGTCAGACAAAGCGGACATATTTCTTGCAACCAACGAGTCTTTGGGAAGTGTAGGTGCACTCTTTTCGAAGAAATCAAACTGACCATGTTTCCTTCATGCAACAAAATATTGCAATCGGGGCTGTCCGGATCAGAATTAGGTGCGTTTGCGGTATGTGTGTCGCTTTCGTGTGAAAGGGTATTCAAGATTAAGCTCGATTCAAATGGTTTTGGTTGACAAATGTTTTATTTACAGCTGAGATGTCTTGAACTGGCCGTTGCTAAATTTGAACAAATCTTCGCAGACAAGACAGGAAGGTGAAATGCAGATGTCTCAATGAGTATCTGCAAAAGCAAGCAAAGGGGTCTCTTTCACTCTCTCTCTCCATCTCTCCAACCAGACAGAATTGGTGTTGGGTGAAGAACCTTCTATTTCACTTCAATAGAATCATAAATCTTTCATTTATTTATTTTTTCATTAATTAGACCTCCAGAAGCCACAATTACCAAACACAACAGGGACACAAAAATTTCAAATGATCCCTTCATCTATCACGAATTGACAGAAGAAATGTCAATGTCCGGATCAACGTTCGATAGCTTGACGCTAGGAATCTTCGCGTACAAAATTAAAGAAATTCCTTCTCCATCTTACTGCCGCATAGGACCCAAAGCGGAGGAATGAATTCAAAATTATAGAAAGTGGGATCATGTGTGGACGCGCTCCATATGCTTTGACCTCTGCTGATAAAGACATCCTACGTATCATTTGTTGAGATGTGTATTCTTACACCTATTAACTCCTAACAGCCGACTCGCCAAAAAGAAAATACCAGAAAAGCAGAAACGAGGAGTGCATTCTTTTTTATCAAGTTAAGAAATGGATACTTAATTTGAATTTCGAGAGTGAAGGGAACTGTTCACCGGAAATGGGCAAGTGCCCCAAAGGCTGCAAGTAAAACGAGCTGTTGGCAAATTTCTGGCCATTTGGATTTGTTTGACAAGCCAAGACTCCACAAAAGTAACCTAGTGAATACTCAATACAGATAAAAATGATGCGGAAAATAGAAATATGAAATTTCTGTATATTTTGATATATAACATTAAAGAGTGGATGAGCCTATTTATAGGCTTTACTGAATGATTATCTAAAGTAATAGAATAATATAATATCAATTACAATCAATTGGGGCCAGCTAAGGAAGATAATGCACATTTTGAGAGATATACGAAATTAAGAGAACATCTCTAACATCGCTTGCAAACTCAAGGTGATATAGGATAAGTCAACTGGAGGTTGGTCGCATCCAAGTTTCGTTTGCAGCGAAATGTTAGAATCCGATTCGTCTGAAGGTGCCAAGTCTAGTGGTAGTGTCCATTTTCTAAAATAAGCGGAAAAATCTCTAACAAAAATTAAAGCCAAGGACTTGGCGGCGAAATATGAGCAATTTGATCGGTGTGGCTGGCATTGTACCATGAATTGGAGCTTCTTCAAATAACAATGACTCTAATTTCAAGATAAGAACAATGTGAAAAATAGAAATGTGTAATTCTTGTTCGATATATCATTATAGAGTACATGAGCATTTTAAAAGCTTTACTGGGTAACTATTTAAACTAGCGTAATATTATAATATTAATCACAATCATCAATCAAGGAAGATAATATACAATAACGAGAGATATACAAATTCAAGAGAATATCTCTAACATATACAAAATTTGGAGACCATCTCTATCGAGATGAGATTGATGCCAAGAGACTCGGATTGTTACTAATGAGGTTGCTAGTTCAATACAAATCAAATCTCGAATGGGGGCCATGTTATAGTTAGATGATCTCGAGACAAAAATAACTTGGTCAAAGGGCTTGCTATTGCCTTCGCCAATATTCTGTTCCATTGTTTAAAGAATTTCAGCAATCTATGGTGACCCTCTCCGAATAAGGATGATTCCGTTATCCACAAGATACCACCTACTAGCCACTGCAGGAAACCTGCTTTTGAACTGCTGTCAACTGTCGTCTATCTATGGTATCATTATCATTTGTGATTAATCATGGATCTTTCTATTTCTCGAGAAATTGTTACATCTCTTCTTCATTTCCATTCGGGAGAGTGAAGTACTCCAGATACAGAATATTGAAATGCGTCTATGAAATCCCCGCCCGGATCTACCCTTTTCCTTTCTGCGGGAGATTGGAACTCAGATCAGAGAAAAATGCGGTTCATGGGTTCCTGCCCATTTTGCCCTAGGCAACGCGTGCTTCAATTATCGGGACAAAGGGTCAGTGCTCTAGTTGGCTCAGGGGGAGATAGCTCAGTTGGTAAAGCATTAATTGAGAACACTAGTTAGCCAGCCATAGATTAACCAGGCATACAACACGAGATATACAGATAAAAAAATAAGGCTCCTCTCATTGATAAATAAGAGATATGACAACCCAAAAAAAAGGCCGGAGCCTCGCTAATTCAGTATTTCTCTTCCTCCCCCCTTGTTGGCAACAAGAGAGGCGAAGTTCTGCTCTACTTAAAAACTGTCTGTACAAAATCATAATGCAGCTCTCAAACGTGCGACCACCTTTGCTCACGAAAAGCCACATGGCTTTATGAACCTCTTCAACAGATCTGATGTGTGGTCGTAAGGCATGTACACAATTCCCGTCCGGAAGGACAGATATAGAGGGAAAGCCAAAATTAGTTCTTCGCAGTCGCAGCTAAATATGCCTTGTCTGCCTCTGTAAGGCGATTCTGGAACATGGCCCACTCATTTCTGCATCTTGCTCTGACCTGAAAGGAATGAAGAAACGGCAACAAATGAGCAACCAGACATCGAAATTTGTTTATTTTAGCGCTTCTTCAGGACTGGTCGAATGAGCAATTAAGATATTTAAACTGCAGGACATGAGTAGATAAAACAGCAATATTAAAAAATACGTACTCCTTCCCATGGAGCTTTCCCTTTATCCGATTCTCCCTGCAATTTGACAAAGTGATGCATCAGCCTATCAGGGTTTTAGTGTTAAAGAAAAATGGTTGGACAAATTTAGAATAGATATTTTATAATATAGGGAATAGGAACAATGGATCAACAAGAGATGACAAGAAAAACAGTTAAAAAAAAAGAGCAAGCCCCAAGCCTCCCACAATATAGCTTCACACAAAATTCTTGCTAAAAGCAATTACGAAGCAGATTGGTAGTCGTTTAGAGGGCCATTACATGACCAACCGGACACTAAAATTTACCCAACACATCCTGTCGATTTCTGAGGTACCAATGCCCAAAAGGCCATAAGAAAGACTTAAAAGAATCAACAGTTCACCAAATCTGGAAGCCAAATTGGAAATATACCACCTTTCGCATTATGTCCATCATGTATAGAAGGAGAACAATATCCACAGTACTAATATGTAAGAACAGCATTGGGAAGTTGATAACAAAGTATCATTAAACCAAACATCATGTTAGTCTAATATTGATCATCGTGGTTCTAGATGTCATTGCTTACATCAAGAATCTGTTTTTCAAGCAAGAACTTGCATGTAGGTATTACTAGAGCCTCTTGCAAAAGATTGGCTGAAGACAGACATTGTATAATGGTCGACTGGACTTCAATTGTTTTTCGGGTATCATGCAGACAGTGAAATACATGAAACCACAGCCACACTATATTGATGGACTACTTACCTGACTGCCCAAGGAAGGGATTACTTGGTGAACAATCCATTGAGAATCAACAACACCAATCTTCTTGTGAGCGGGCTGCAGAAACAGAAAGGAAGTTTTTATGACTCGCCATAAGCACGGGAGAGGACAAAAAAGATAAGTATGAATGGGAAAAAGCAGGTTAGCTTTCCATGCACCACATTACTCTCAATGGCCACATAGGGATATAGAGCACATTGGAAGAGGCTTGTCAAAATTCGCTGTACTCTCTTGCAATTAAGAACCCTAAAACTAATTCATAACTTGTTTCGAGCCCTTCTTTCATTACTTTCTAATGACATAACTCTTCCCAAGGCACCAGTACAATACTTGAAATTGTTTCAGATAGTTTCTCCTAACCCCCCTCTTCTCTCTTCCTTTCACCAACAAAAGCCATCAGCAATCAATAACAAGAGGCATAATCAATGAAAGCCAATGATTACAGACCTCAACGCATCGTCTGAGAGCAAAGTCCAATCCCCATCCATGCACCAGGTCATTCTATTAGCATGAATTAAGAATATTTGATCAGTATATGCTTAACCATATATGATAAATGCATATCCAATTATCCATGACAGTAGCGTCATCTTAGACAGAGCAGCAACCTGAATCATATGCCATACACAGCGCCAAGCTTCTCTCGAAAAGACTGGAGCCATAATTTCCACAAACCTATATCAGAAGTAACAAACATGAGGACTGAAAGTTTGAAAACTCGAACTGCTTTCCCTTGTCACTATGAAGAACTCATGAAATGAACCAAGCATGCAATCCTAAGAAAATGATAGGGAATTACGCTGCACATGGAGGCAAATGTGGGTCGCTACACCAGCCTGGTTTCTCTTCTGTATCCCTATTCGTCAAGACAAATGAAATATAGAAAAAATGTAAATGCACTTGGACTATTGAACAACCATGCAGATAGATACACAGACAAACATTGCCACATGGGGCGTAAGAGGGAGAGAGAGTACTTGTGCACTTCTCTGTCACCTCTCCTCTTTGTCATCTGCCATGTCAGTCCATTATTGGGCTCGAGACCTGGCTGAGATATCTCCAAACCATGTTTTTTGACCAACTGAATATACCTGGTAGATTGAATGTAACATGCATATAAAAACCTATCACTTTATTGCCCATGATAATTCGAAATAGCTTGTAATAACTTTAAATTGCTTACTTTTCCCCATTAAAATGTTCAACTCCAAGATCTTCGTCCCAGATGAAAATATATTCATAAGCTGCGACAACATCTGGATGCAAAAACCTTTTCGCGTACCACCTGAAGATATAGCTTAGGAATGTTAAAAGAAAAAAAAAGGGTGATCGCAAGGATGCTAACGTATAGTTAGCTAGATTTAGCACCAAAAAAAAAAAAAAAAAAAAACATATAGTTAACTAGAACTTGTGGATAACTTATTTGTTAAAGTAGGAGACCATCTACTTTCTAGAACTAACTTAAGAGGTGATACTGCGGAGAAATGAGAGCTATAAAAGGCGTTCTCAACGTACCATTTGGTTTGCTTCCTCACACTGATATGAATTGCATTCTTTGACCACTCGAACTGGTCCCATTCACTTACCCGACCATCATAGTGAAAGAGTAAAATTTGGAACTCCCCTGAGAACTACCAAACAGATGGAAAATATGCTATCTCAGAACTCTTTAAGAATTAGATGACTGTGCATGGAAGATCTATTGTTTAAAGTGCAGTCTTAGAACCTTTCTAATTGATGCTTCAATGTTATGCCTCTGATCAAAACCCACTGTAAATGTAACCAAGTATTTTGGTTTCTTCTTCAGGTCCTGCACATTTCACTAGAAGGTTATTGCTCCATAACAGCAAAAACCTTCTATAAATTCCTCATGAAAATAAAAAAGGAACATTTTATGGGCATACCACGCACAATGCAGATACAAAATATGTCCTCAATAATTAGGAATGTATATTACAAGTTTATTAGGTTGATGAGCTACCATAAACAAAGACCCCATATTTCCCAAAGACTTATTACCCATCTGCAAATATACGCAGAAATGACAAGCAAAACTTGGATGACAAAATAAAAGTCATACCTCATTAGGTTCACCCCATAATCTGCGCAAATAGAAATCAGTTTCTGATACAATAATGTTTGGAGGCAAAGACTCTGCGCCACGAGGATTTGTCGGAACATATATCTGGAAACAGAAAAGAATGATCAAAGTCCACGTCCATCACCATACATTCCAGCAAAAGATAAGCCGTTCATCATATGATTCTGATCACGCATCCAGCTTGGGACTACATAGCGCGAAGCATGGATGCAACATAACAGTTAAATACAATGCAACTGATCACTGACAACTTTAAGCTCTAATGCATATTTCAGACTTTTATTCACAAATAGTTGTTCATGGGCATCGATTAAGTTAAGTTAGGTTTCTCACAAATTATTTTCCTGCCTCACATGCAAGATTAGAATCAACAGAAAACGAAGGCATAACTGAATTTACAAGTGTCATCAGCTAAATCCAGTATCTGTTCCCAAAATGTGTGTGCAAAGGCAGGGCTCACTTTGAAGCTATTAAAAGTCGTTGGTTCTATAGTAGTCATGAATAAAAGTTTGCAAAAGGAGTGAAAAAAGAAGCTACCTCAATACAACTGAATAGAAGCACGTTGAACGTGAAACGTGAGGGTGAGAAAAACAAAACTAGCCCATTACAACTACTTCAGAGAATATGCACCAAAAAAGACTAGAATTTTCTGGTTATGAACTGACAACTACACTGTCTTAGCATTAACAGATGAGCAAGGACAAAACAAACTAATGAACCTCTTAAAAAAATAAGATATATTTGCACTTAGGTGAAATGTCACTAATGACTCCTCTTTCAAGTATGAGATACACAACAATCAGTGACAACTGGAGAAAGACAAAATCAGAAGCAAAAATGCATCGTACCTTGGGGATGCTGCCTTGATTATCAGAGGATTTGCTGATGGATCTACTTTCATCACTAATCAGATCAAGAGATGAGATAATACTTGAACGGAAGTTAATCTGCAAGTTCAAATAACTAATGGTAAGCAGCAAGCAATGTGAACCTACTTATATTAAACAGCATTAAATGAGCATATACCTTTGTCAGAGAAACAGAAGGAAAAGAAATGCCTATGAAAAACCCAAATAGAACTCCCAAGATAGTTGCGATGATAATTCTGGCCCGGTCATTTGATTTCTTTAAAACTCCACTGCAGACCGAACAAGGGCAGATTAGGCAATTTCAAAGCTCGAGCATCATATCTAAATCAGAAAGGCTTAAAATATTCAAGGTTGAAATATTAGGAACATCAGACATAGCATGTGGAACAAACCTACGGTGCATTGTCCCCATCCTGATGTATGCTCAACTCTCACATTACCAGGTCAAGAATAAAATGGAGACCTTAACTAGATCAATGAATTCTGAAGAGAATATCCACACAAAAATACAACAGTTCTTCCAAGGTGTCCGCCTCTTGTAGAAAAGGTGCTTCCAGCTTCAAAAACCGATGACGAAATATGCAGTCCCTTCATCGTGAAGAAATGATCATTAACAATGGAAAAATGGTGAAACTAGATTAAAGAAAATCCCCATCATAGCACAATATACCAAGACACAACAAAACCAGGAATACTTTGAGTTTAGATTATACATCATGGGAGCAGTGGAAAAAAGTATGCTTCAATTTCATTCCTCGATTGCAAGGAACTCTGGCAAACGGCCAAAACCAATTCATTCAACAGCTATAAAATCCCTCATCGTCCCAAATTAATTCACGAGTTCCCAGGTTGGTTATTACTCTCTTCTGCCTTGTCGATTTTTATTTTTATATGATCGAATCCACTAAACAAGCAGTAATCTTAACTTAGAAACAAGGCAATTTATCCACAAAAGTATAAATCGTAGTCCACGTATGTTTTCAACGTGCAGAAATGAGCTGCTACTAAATCTAACTGCTCTGGAACAGTCATAGAATGAAATGCTCAGGTACGAAATAGAGATCTTCCCAAATTCAAGCAGAAGGTTAGACTGAACTACTCCAAATTCAAGCTAATTCGTCCTCTCAATGTTTAAACAAAAAAGAGAAGAAGAACACCATATCTATATCCTTTTACATTAAACGAGCCAAATGACAGCCCAGATCGCTCCATGTTCTCCGACTCAAACGTCCAACCAGAAAAGCTCGAGCTGAAGAGACACTACCCTACGCGCCATTCATTCCACTTCAGCGAGCTAACGCGATCGCAAACCGCCGATCCAAAACGCAAAATCAAGCGACCGCCAAAACGTTGGGAGAACGCGAGAAACGCCACGATCGGGAAGGGAATCATCCTCAATAAAAAAAACGGACTTAAAATCGCAAAAAAAAAAAAAAGGGCGCCTTTCCGCTCCAAAAGATCCTCCGCCATTATCGAAAAAGAGAAAAAGGCAAGGCACCGCGAGGCGGCAACCGCGTCGAGCCAACAACGCGCGCGGCGGACGTACGCGGGGGCGCAGCCGCGGCGCGTTCCCGGCGAGGCGAGGCGAGGCGATTCGCCGGCGACATCGATCAATCTCGAATCGCAGAAGCAGAAGCAGAAACGAACGCAGGAGAATCGACGCATACCTGCTGCCCCGAGATCTTCCGGAAGAGAGAGAGAGAGAGAGAGAGGATGGATGTTCGCTACCGTCTAATTCCGAAAACAGAGAAAAGAAAAGGGCTCGTTAACCTCGCGTGACCATTTTGCCCCGCTCCGGTTTTTTGAATTCCCGATCGGGGCCCCCGTCGTGCGTTCCGCTAGAATTCGTCACGCTCGCGCGCGGGCCAACGGGAAGGCGCCACGCGTACAGGATGATTGTCGCGTCCCTTTTCGCGTGCCGGCGTCGCCTTGTGGTTGTGACAACAAATTCAACCTGGAAAGCTGGTGTTGCGGCAGGGGGTCACGTTGGCATCGCGCCCTCTGGTCAATGACCAATCGTGAGAAGCCACGGCGGTCCCGTGTTCGGTGACGACCTTACGGGTACTTTTGGTTCAACTTTTGAAACCAAGCATACTGTATATACGCAAAGGATTCTCGTAAAAGGCACGTGATGTTTGGTAAACACTTGTTTATTGTTTCTTCTTTTAAGGCATGGTTGTTTTGGGGAAATTACAAATAAAGACGCATAATAAAGCTATTTTCTTAGATCCTGTGAGTTATTCACTTCCGATCACATTTATCTAGTCGTGCTCTAATCTTGTTAGTTACTATTCTTGTCATTACCCCAAACTCCTTGCCGTCACTTCCACATCGCCACGACGAGCTAGCATTTCAGTCCTTGCCAGTGTCCATTGAGAGTGGTGAATATTTGGTCGGAAAAAAATGTCACTTACTTGGTGATTGAAGAACAGTTGGCTGCTCAACGAACTAAGATTCTTATTTGAGGGGAAAATTACCAAAAAAAAAAAAAGTCTTAAACCTATTACAATTATGCCAGTTCAGTCCTAAATTTTTTTTGACTGATTGAAACCTAAATCTTTAACAATTATTTTTAATAAATCCATTTGGCGAAAATTAGCCGCCGGCGTTAGCAACCTTTTTAATAATAGTTTATTAATTTTTTAATCTTTTTTCATTTTTTCTCTTTTTTTTTTTTTTTTTCTTCTCCCTCTCCCTCCTCCTCTCCTCCTCCCTCTTTCTTCCTTTGGCTTTGGCGACCGACCAGAGGGGAGGGCTGGCCGGTCGCCTGACTAAGGCGGCCAGGCTAGCTCGTCTTATCATCGCTAGGCAAGGCGAGCTCGCCTAGCCATTGGCGAGGCGAGCCTTTACAAGATTCGATGAGGGGGCCTTGCCGTCGCCGGGCCTGCGAGCTCACGCCTAGCGACGGGCGGGATGAAACCCCGTCGGATCCGGGAAGGCGATTCGGCGAGCTCACCGCTAATCGACAAGCTTGCGCCCAATGACGACGGCGCGAGCCCCCACCGAATCTAGTGAGGGCTCGTCTCACCCGGCAACCATGAGGCGAGCCCACCGGAGCCAAAGGAAGGAGGAGGGAGGAGGGAGGAAGAAGGAAGAGGGAGAAGGGGAAAAAAAAAGATGAAAAAAAAAGATAAAAAAAAATTAATGAAATATTTCAAAAAGAAAATATTATTAGAAAAAAGATTGCCAACATCGCCTAGCCGCCACATCGCCGGTCAAATGAATTTATCATGAATAATTGTTAAAGGTTTTGGGTTTCAATTGATCAAAAAATAAATTTAGGACTGAACTGACACAATTGCAATAGGTTTATAACTTTTTTGATAATTTTCCTCTTATTTGAGATAGATTTAAGCATTTCGGGTTCTTATTTAAAATTATGTCAATTTTAGATCTTATTTGAAAAAATAACTCCACTTTATATTCTTATTTGAAATTTCCTCAATTTTCTTTTTATGAAAAGGAGAATGAACGAGTTTAGCGATGAATTTAGAGACCATGCGACCTTAGGAGAGCTAAATTTGGACACTAGGGGGTGCATGACGCGCGCTATTTACATTCCGAAATTGTTTCGGAATAGAAAAACAATTTACGGAATAGAAACCGTTTGGTAAAATTATTCCACTTTTCTATTTCGAAATAGATTTTGGTTCGAAATAGATCCGAACAAGAAATGAGAAATAAAAAAAAAGCTATTTTTCTATTTCGAAACGAAATGAGAAATAAAAAAAAATTTCATTGTTCATCGCCGCCGACCGTTGACCGTTGGCCGCCACCCATCCCCGTCGGCCGTCGGCCGCCCGCCCGCCGCTCGTAGCCCCACCGCCGCGGACGCGGCGCCGCCGCCGGACGCCGCCCGCCGCCGCCGCCGCCCGCCGCCGCCGCCGACGCCACCGCCGCCGCCGATCACGGACGCCGGCCGCCGTCCGAAAAAAAAAGAAATTTTGTGTCGTTATCAAACGAATTTCTATTTTTAGAGTAGAAATTTTTGTCGTTATCAAACAGTTATTTTTGTTTAAAAACTCATCCAGAACTAGAAATAGAAAAATCTATTTCTGTTCTAGAAACTATTTCTGGAATAGAAATAGAATCATGCGCGCCCTAGGTGACCTCACGAGAATCTCAGTGATCGTGGGTAACTAGCTGCGACATTAGACTACCTTAGGCAAGACGGCACTAAGGCGTGCTTAGGCGGGCTAGATGTGATAACTAAGCAAATCTCAACCAAGGTCGCGTGATCATAAGTGATGAGCTACCTATGTCATGCAACCCCAATGTTGAGTGAACAATATGATTCTGCTAACCTCACTAGAGTTAACGGTGTAAAACCAAATACTTATATCTAACAAGATAAAGGTGCGTTGAGTGATAGTTGAACATAACCCATCCCCATATCGCCATTATCTTGAGCAATTTGATTGTAGTGACTAGCCAACTTTTTCTTGGAAACTTTTTCTTGGATTATTGTGCTAACTAGTTTGACGTACGAATCTTAATTCGAATGATTTACTACTACCTGTATAAAAAAGTACTTAAAGACTCATCATGAGATAATTGACAAATGGAAAAATTTAGCTACAGATTAATTGCAAACCCACATATCTCCCATTCAACGGCGAATGCGCACTTTTTTTTTTAACAACAGCAATGGTTGAAATAATAATCCTTTGTAAATTACCGACGTTTATAATAACTTACTATTTTTTATTTATATAACTAAACAAAAATCAAAATCTACTGACTCCTATATAAAATTATCAACCTTAACTTGAAATATTATTAACGGTTATATGAGTTATTTACTTCTATTTTAATCTCACAAAAAAATTGTAAACTTTTTCCCGTGCCAAACTAATATTCCAAACTTCTTTTCATCTCACTGATATCCCTAAGACCTGAGAATGCCTTGTGTCATAGTTTCGTCCATATTGGATTTAAAAAATGTGACGTCATGCGGTTTTCCATTTTTCAAATTATCAACTTTTCTAATAATGCACTTACTTGATTGCCTAAATGGCAATTTCCAATCCTAATTTAAATAAGGTATTATCTTTACTGAACTTAATTTAATTTATTTATCATTGTCCATTTAGTTGTTTGTAAATGAACTTCTTATTAGGTCAACTGTTGCCCAGGAACATAAATCAGTCAACGCTTCACTTACAAGATCACCGAATAAATCACGCTCGATGGCCAATAAGTCCAGATCTATTAATAACAAGCCGTTTGGCCGAAAATACATTAGGCAAAAACTGAGTTTTTCCAAAGCAATCATATTCTCTAGGAGCACCATTTCAAGAATAGAACCGTGAGCTTTGATAGACTCGTGAAAGCTTCCTTGTTTTGCTCATTGAAAACGAGAGGAACACTAGTCCCCATCATCGAACGAAAGCTGTGCAAGATTGTCAAATGCGCATTCGAGAAGATCCGCGGTTAATGGTTTTGCCTATCCAGATTTAGATAGGTGACCAAACCGCGGTAGGGATGTTCTAACTGGCATTGCGTGATACGATCTCTGCCGGTTTCAGAAAATCAATGCGGAGCCGAAACTAGTCAATTCGCAATTTGGTATGGTTCGGATTGACGCAGACAGATGACTGACATGCAGGAATCTCAAAGGGCCCTTCTCGGAGGCCCGAGGCTTGGCCCATTTCGCATCTCGAAGTCAACCAACTGAGGGTCCAAAACAGCCCAAATTCATCGACCAAAACATCAAAATAACGAAGAGAGAGAGAGAGAGAGAGAGAGATTGCATTGAATCAGCAGGTTGCATTTATCGATTTTTCACTGAAATCAACAGGAATGCTTAATCCCCCAAGCGTTAGAAGGGGAGTCAGTTCACTGACCAAAGCATTGGATTAGTCCCCCGCACGGATCCAGTATCCCACGAGAACCAACTGACGAGCAAAACCTTTCTAAAGTCCAGCCGCCAACCCGGATGAGATGGAGGATGTGTTTTTTTGGGCTTCAAGATTTTACAGTAAATAAATCCGTTGAAAGAATAACAAATTTGATTGGTCCGCCCCCATCAGAACTTGGCGCACCGGGCCGGCAGGCCCGTCCCATAATCGACGGCCACGATCTCGGTCCTGTTGTCGCAGCGGAGCACGTCCTGCCCCAGCTTGGCGCCCGCCGCCTTCAGCCCTTTGAGCGAGAGCGGCTGGTTGAACAAGTTCAGCGAGGGGAGCCTCGACGCCGGTGGCAGCTTCCCGGCGGGCAAGAAGTTCCTGAAGTCCTCCTTCAGCAAGGGCACCTCGAAGTCGCCCTTGTCGTGCCTCACGACGTTGTCCTTGGCGCTGATGTGGGCGCCGGGCTCCATGTGGTTGGTGGAGAAGCTGGCCTGGTTCGGGAAGTTGGGGTACAGGCTCACGTAGCCCCGGAGGTACATCATGTCGATCAGGAACTTCTTCCAGGAGGCCTGCCAGCCGTTGGTGCGGGACTTGGGGATCTGGACTGGGTTTTCCTTGGCGTTCTCGGTGAACCTCATGTTCATGTACACGTAGAACTCCCTCCAGTGCTTGGGGAAGAAGACGGCGCCCCAGCTGCACGGTAGCTGGTGGAGGTACGGCGTGTTCGGGTGGATGTGCTTGAAGAACTCCGTCGCGTTCCACTTCGGCCGCTCCTTCACGACCTCGACCAGCTTCGGGGTGTAGAGAGAGATCGACGAGAGCTCGGGGAGGGCGACCTGCGGGTCATAGTGATAGGCCAGGAGAGCGTACTTGATCCACAAGTAGTAGTAAGGGGAGACCTCGATGTCGTCCTCGAGGAGGAGGCCGAAGTCGTCGTCGGACGCCGGGTACCAGCTCTCGCTGACGGCTCGGATCAGGCCTCCCTGGATGATCCTCCGGCGGAGGGTCTTGGGGCCGTGCGGCCAGTCGAAGGAGTTCACCAGCTTTATGGTGGCCTCGTCGACCTTGCTGTCCATGTTGAAGCTGATCGGGACCTCGTCGCTGAGGTAGAAGGCATTGCTGAGCGACGTGAGGAGCCTCCTCAGGGACGTCGCTCGGTTCTGCGTGATGATGTTGACGGAGATGCGCATCCGGTTCCAATCTGCTCATCGCCAGAAGTTTGCGGGATTTCAGTCGAATAGTTAAAAACTAGAAACTAGCAGGTGAGTAAGAGGTAGAAAGAAACCAAGCTGAGATGGATTCCGGAAGATAGCGTGTGAGAGGTCTTACTCGGCAGCGCCGTCGACCGGAGATCAGCCATCCAGAGCACCTTGGGCACGGAGGCCCGGGGCAAGAGCACCACCGCCGTCGTCCCATTCCCGTTGCTCTCCGCGGCCATCCTCAGCGCCTTCTTAACGTTCGCGTCCAGGTCGGCCACCGCAACCACCACGCTCGGGTTGTGGATCCGGATCAGCCCCTTCACGCTCGAGTAGACCACCTGGAGCACCGGGACCTCCGAGTTCGACACCCCCGACGTCGCCCCGACGGCCAGGTCGAACACCTTGAACCTCCTCTCCCTGCACACCGCCGGCGGCCACCGGAGAGCGGCGGCGGCGGCCTCGCAGGGGCAGAAGTCGCCGCCGGAGACGGCGAGGTAGGCCTTCTTGCCGACGGTGGAGCGGAACTTCTCGAGGAGCGGGGCGAGGGCCTTGACCTCGGCGACGGAGTGGGCGTAGAAGAGGGCGTCGATCCGCTGCGGGTACATCTGGGCCCACTGGGTGACGTAGCCGGAGGAGAGGGCCCTCCACCACTGATCGTCGCGGACCTGGACGATGTCCTTGAAGATCACCGTCGTTTCCGACACGTAGGCCAGCCGGTGCTCGCTGTCGCCCCACGTGTCCTTGTCGCTGGGGTCCACCGGCAGCACGTAGGAGTAGGCGTTTCTGTACTTTTGGAGCTGGTAGCTGCCAAATACAACATCAAGAGCATATTCAAAATTCATGTTCAAGGAATACGAAACCAACATCAGTAAATAAAGGAATCGGATATTAACTTGCAAAACTAGTGAAAATATATAATAATAATTTAATGTTAAATTAAATGTGAGTCACATTCGTGATAACAATCAAATTGCCAAAACAAGTGAATGTAAGAATACATCTAAAAGTATCTCTAATAAATTCAATTCGAGCATCTTTTTTTTTTTTTTTCCTTTAAATGTATGAAGATAAATGTTCCACAATTATTAACGAACGAAACAATTTAGTGACACATTCATCGTCATATGTGACTATGTGGGATGTTATGCAAAGTTTGCTTTTCACCAATGACGAACTTAAGTAAGTTTCCTAATTATGCGCGAGAGCAATAATCCGATTAATTAATTGGCGAGCCGTCCAATTTTCTAAAGTCAACATGAACGAAAAATGAGGATTGCCTAGGGGATGCTGCTACATATAGAAGGAGCGGTAGCTAGACATTAATGAATAATTAGGAAATTTAATGAATTTTATAACTAGGAAACCCTAATCGTTGACCTCGCCATTAATGAATGCCTCCGCCAGGAAGATTCTCAGGTAAAATAAAACCTCCATGCACGCTATTTTAACAACCCCTTTGCGTAGAAAATGCTTACTTTCAGTTCAATCTCTCGAGTTAGAAATTTCCACGCGATCGGAATTATTTGCTCATGCTAACTTTTCTATTTTATTTTAGTCTTAGCTTCTAACTAATCTAGCTCAAATAATCAAACGAGTATGCAAATTATTGTGACTCGCCGCAATTGACTGGGCACAATTGGATATGGATGGAGACTCACCCCAGAAATTAGTATAATTCAGTGTACATACTACGATGAACAGGTCACCTGCTCATTAAAATTCCTTTTTTTTTCTAGTATAGTTTAGCAATTTTTGATGATCTCAAGCCCTATTTTAATGAGAAGTTCCGTTCGCCACTATAATATACGCAGCCTAGAAAACTCTTTGTTTTGGGTGATTCAAAGTCAGCATTTCTTTGACTTTATCTAATGCATCAAATCTCACGAACCACTAGACGTCTCTGTTTACTATAAATTTCTAAAACCATTGAAAGAGATGATAAATCTCGTGATCCGATAGCAAGAGAGAAGATTCGTAATATTTTAGTGCGTACCTAAGGTGGAGATCTTCACCGGTCATGAATGTGAAGGGCGTCTCGATGAAGAGCGTCTTCACGAGCTCGGCCGACAAGAACCACGAGCTGGACAGGAAATCCACCTGAACGATCCGGTCCACCGTGATGTCGTAGGCCGGGTCGGGCAGATAGAGCCCCGCCTCCTTCGCCCGGAACTTCCGGTAGCTAGGGAACGTGAAGTCCTTCTGCCGGAACGGCAGGATCCGCCCGATGCTCCCGAGGACGGAGTTCTTGTACTTGTCGGTTCCGGCCACGTGCGACAGGATCTGCAGCATCTTCTTCCCGGGGATCATGTCGTCGTCGAGGACGTACACGAGGTCGGCCTCCGTCTGCAGCGCCATCTGGAACCTCCCGTAGTATTTGAAGTCGTAGCTCGAGCTGATGAAGCTGATTCTCGAGTCGTTGTAGCTCTCGACGATCCTCCTCAGCGAGAGCTCGTTGGGGCTGCCGAAGGAGAGGACCCAAACATGGTGAAACGGGAGGGTTTGGTGGAGCAACGAGTCTAGCTGTGCACAGAGCGTTTTTCTCTTGAAGTGGTTCAAGATCACGGTCACTTTAGGCCGGTTCGGGCCCTTCAAGTCCCACTTGGACTTCATTGCCATGAGCTGAGCCAGGGTCTCGGTCCCGAAGTTCTCGCTCTGGAATGACAAGACCTGGTCGTAGAGCTCTCTCTTCAGCTTGATCATCACCGCGTCGTTGGACTTCTTCTGTTCGAACTCGATCTTCTCCTGCTCGCACACCTCCGTCGGGCTGACCAGCGGAGTTATTTCGGACCCCAGGACGAAGTTGGCTGACTCTTGGTAGTGGCTCAGCACATGGGGCGGGATAATGAGCTGCTTCCATTGTTGTGCGATGCGCGTGGCCCATGTGAAATCCGGCTTGGACCGTAGGTCGATCGCGGGGCTCATGTAGTACAGCAGGAAGGTCGCGTAGACCGCGAAGGCGAACTGCAGGAAGGTGAGGCACGTGACGAGGCGGCCTGAGTAGCTCCTTTGGGGCTTCATCTTGGTGGCCTTGTTACCATTAACGTAGTCGGTCAAGACGCCTTCCAAGTAATCCCCGCTTCTCATGGTTGCGTTTCGGACTAAACCCATTTCTTGGATTTAGTCCTGGTGCATACGCAAGACCCTGCGAAGAACTTAAAAAGAAAAAAGAAGACGGAATCAACAAACCATCGACACAGTCTGTACTACTTCAATGAGCGGAGGCATGAAATGTGCATAAAGATCAGATTTTGAGACTGACCCACAACTTCTATGATCCAAAGTAAGCGAATAACGGTTCGATATGTGCGGCTTTTGTGTGATTCCGGTGAAATGACCGACAGATATCTCAGTTCTGATTCAGAGAAGAGAAGGCGAAGGGTTAAGAGGTTTCTGAGGGATTCTGGAGAGTGGTAGACCACTGCATTTGAGGGTGCCATGGATCTTGTGCCTTTATAATAATTAAAAAGAGGGAGCGAAAAAAATGTAGAAATGAAGCAGCCCACCCCATGAGAAATGGCACCAAAGGTCACATGGGCTAAACTTGTTTGTGTTCGTTAAAGAACTTTTAAAATTAATCATTGATTAAATGAAAGAAAGAAGATGGTGGGGACGCGTTATCTTCACTTCTTCTCATACATTCCCACCTTCAAGACACCATTTTAAAGCCGGTTTTGATGCCGGAGAATAGGGCTTCCCTTGCGTTTTTAGCACTTCGTTTCTTCTCTCTACTGCATAGAAATTTAACTCTCTCTCTCTCTCTCTCTCTCTCTCTCTAAATTGGTTTTGAGTTTGACATCTGGAGATGTTGAATTAAATTCCGCAGAATTCTAGGCCAATAGAAAAACAACGTAAGAATTCTGGACCTGAAAAGGCACTACTGGAGACAATGCAAGGTGTATGCATTTAAATCTAAGTAGAAAAATGCATAATAAATTGCTTGTAGATTGTAGGTGTCATCTGCATTGATGGCAGTTGTCTGTATTACTAACACGGATAGCAGTATTTATGAAACACTGCTTTCATGTTCTAGTAATATATTATCTAATTTGCAGGTTCATTAGATTTTCTTCTTCATTAAACTAACTTAACGAGATCGGTGGAACCCAAATCCCAATTAAATTCCCCAATTCTCGTCAAACCCACTTTCCAAGAACAAGATTCGATGGGCATCTCAGGTTTCTAGCAGGAGAAGTTCAGTACACGAAATGCAAGGGACAAACGGCCAAAGTGTGAACTGAGGACAAGAGAAACTGGGACAGATATGAAGCAAATTAAAGGGAAACAACAAACGATATTAAGAAGTCAAAACCGAGTACCTTGATGAGGAAGAAAAATTGAACCGATTAGCTGGGACATGCGAAAAATGGGCTTGCTTGAGCTTAATTTCTTCTACAGCAAATCAAGCTAAAGCTGAGCTAGGGACCTCGACCTCCCGCCACCGTCTAAGCAAGATGCATGAGAAGAGAGAAATGAAAAAGAAAACTATTGGGCAAGGTCGATTGAGTAATGGGGGAGATACATAAAGTACAGATATATATGCGATCTTCGTATGGCGAAAGGTTGACTTTGCATGAAGATTTTGTAGATGAAATTAGCAGGAATGTGGACTTTGTTAATGCCATCTCGCCAAACTTTATGGGCAAGTTGAATGCAAGAAAACAGATGACTGGATCGTTTGTATTTAGCTTGCGGGAGAGAAGAGTACAAATGGGTTTGGCATGGATGGTTCGAGGAATTTGAACGAGAGTTCTGGAAAATTAGATAAAAAAAAGAAGGAGACCACATATATTTTTTCCTTGTTGGTCAAGTCTTTTTGTTTTTTCTCTTTGGTCGGTAAGTTGGCAATGAAGTTGCAGAACATGAGGGAGAGAGAGGAACGGCAGAAAATTAGGATAAGTATAACGGACTAATCGTAATAAACTAACCAGGGTGAAGAAACCGCTTAGATGACAAAAAGCCCTAGAAAATCATTAGGCAAACATGAATATGATATACTTCATTTGTTTCACTAAGTGTGTGACTCCCGCATAGATGATAAAGTTGAGTAATCAGTAAGACTTCATATGTTTCGTGGCAAATGAATAATTTGAAAAATATTTTTCTAAAAACAATCACTTATATCGCTTGAATTAATCAATGCAAAATGTTTCCATTAACATTCTCGGGAATGATAAAAACATATTTTGTTTATCATTTTTATAAGTGATATAAATTATTTTTAAGAAAATATTTTCCAAATCATTCATTTTACACGAAAGAAACGTACCCTACATGACATCTCTTAGGTGTGAAATTGTGAAATATCATCAATATTCTCCCCAACACATAATTGATTAGAAGATTTTTTAAATGATGGGTGTACCTAAAAATGGGTGGTACCTTCTAGAACCATGTGAACTCATGTCGAGATTCATATGAACTTGCACTCATTAGCACCTTCTTATTTCATTAAAACCGTATGAGCCAGAAAATTTACATACCAACTCGTGTCTTTAATTGTTTTTCTCCAAATACTACATGCTTCAATTCAACTGTCGATGTGTACGACTCTTAAATTGATTTCTTGCTTAATCACATTTCTCTTCAAAATTCAGCTTATTGACTTTACGGTCGATAGCCATGTGAGCATATCTATAATTCTTTTTTGATGAGTTGGAGTCGATATAGAAGTAAAATGTCAATGCGCATGTATATGTCCACAGAAATGGCTATGGCCTAGCCTACGGTCTTTCTTTCAACGCCTTAAAGATACACCTGTAATTCTATGTGCCCGCGCATGTGAAGAGAGATCTAACTATAATGGCATGCACAATTGTCACGTTTTACCGGGGCATTAAATCTAAGCGACGCAACTTCTAAAGATATCATAGGTTTCATTCCACTGTTACATATTGAACTCCTTGGATACTTTTTGTGCCTTATATAGTAACATCATCAAATAAAGTGATTCCTTGAGTTAATTTTCTGGGTCCATTTCGAATCAATGAGAAGAAGCAATCAACTAAATCTCTTTAATTAATATCTCCAAGTTGAACTCGCTTTATACTTTTGTGCTCTCTCTCTCTCTCTCTCTCTCTCTCTCTCTCTCTCTCTCTCTCTCTCTCTAATCAACTTAATTAGTAGTTGGAATGTGTTCGAGAAAGAAAAGACAATAAGCCCTCGCCTTTCGTTGACTTCGACCAAATGTTGGAAGTTTTACTAAGAAGCGCTGTCGTTGAGAGAGGATAGTGCTTTGGCATTGACTTATTTCATACGTTGCTCAATTAAAGGGTTTTGAACTTTTGTTGCCCATATGTTAGCATGCCGACTAAGACTTCACTCATTCTCCTAATGATCATTGGTTAACCAGCGTTGTAATATGGAAAGATTTGCGCAAGTTTACAACGTATCGGGACAAATTAGAATCCAAGAGAAGTGTCAATTAATTCTTGGAAATTAAGAATGTAAACAAGGCCCTTTACTTCGTTGGTGGCAAAAGGAGAAAAGGGGAAAGTTACAACAAAATAAAAAAGTTTCAAATCTATTGCATTTTATCAATTCGGCTTTAAACAATTTGACAATTTGTCAATTCAGTTTATCTAGATAATTTTGGCTTGAAATCACTTACATGGGCTAGTCATTTTACGTGATACAATCAGCATTAATGTAAACAATTTTTACCATTTTAATTTTTCTTGAATTTTTTATAATTTTTTTTTCTTTTCTTTTTCCTTCGTTGGTTGCTGGGACTCCACGATAGCTGGCAACCAACCATAGATGAGTGTAAGTGAGGGCCAACCTCACCCATCAAATGAGTCTCGCCCTCGTAGGGGCGAGGTTGGTTGAGGCTAGTAAGGTCACCTCGCCAAGATCGGCAAGGGGTAACCTCGCTTGAAATTGGTGTAGGCGACCATCATCAATTTCGGTGAGGTCACCCAAGGCGAGCGAGGGGCAACCACTTTCAAGCCTTGCTTGAAGCTAGCAAGGTCAGCGTGGGTGAGCCTCTCTTGTGGTATTGCTAGCAATTGTAGAGGCCCAACGACTAATAGAGGAAAAAGAAAATAAAGAAATGGAAAAAAAAACTACAAAAAAAAATAAAAATTCCAAAAATTGTCTACGTTAACATTGGTCTAGCGTCTATTATACTATATAGGACGGTCAACATTCACATTAATAATTTTTTAGCAAAAATTATTTGGATGAGCTAAATTAACAAATTATCAAAATGTTTATATTTAAATTTGTCAAATTGAAAGGTTAATAACTGAATTGATATAAATATAATAGATTTATAATATTTTTGTAATTATCTTGTAAAAGACAACGAGGATAATAAACTATTCCTTACGCGTATAATATGGTGATGGGATGCATGTGGCTTTGATAATGTTGCAATTGCCGAGTTCCTCACATCGATCAAATCAATTTTCCCCACTTAGATAACTTAAATCGAGTAAGCATAAAAGAGGTTGACGTATACTTAAAATCCGATCAGTCATTAGGTATTCACAATAGTTGGGTGCGATTAGAAAGGCAATGAACTTTCCAAATGGTTTCGAGCCTCAAGACCTTTGACATTCAACCGGCAATAAGAATTACCCTTCAAGAATTAAGAAGGGGCGTGAAATTTCTTTCACATTAATTCACTAGTTTTTTTTTTTTTTGGTCAGTCCTACTCTATACCTATTCTACACTCACTCTCAGACTTTTCTCCTGCCTCTTGCAAGGCGTGGGCGTCGAAACCCACTCCTGAAACTTGCGCGTCCCCACTCCATTCCTCTCTGAGAAGGTGGAGGTTTGAACCCCTCACCTCCCCCTTCCATGTTGGAGGGGTGACCACTGGGGCGAATCCCAATGGTTATTAATTCATTAGTTAGGACGGTGAGTTATCTACTCTTCTCATAAAAAATATTATTAAACTTCATGTCTTCTTGAGAATAGTAAAGAAGAAGAAGAAGAAAAAACTACCTAACTTCTGACCAATGTTGAATTCCATTCTAAAATATCAATCCAAATCTCATCAATTTTTAACTTCGACATTCTAAAATATCAATCGCGAATCTCATCAATTTTTAACTTGTCGAGGTGCCATAACACTCAGCATTAAAGGCCTCGAGGAGATGTCACGTGCCATGCATTCCGCGCACACGTGCCCGTGCCCGTCTCGTCTCAAGTTGGTCCTCCAGGCAGAATCGCCGAGATCTCCTCAATGTCGCAGCGCCGGTTCCGGAGGAGCGCCTCTCTCCCAAGATGGGCTTTTCACTTTTTTCAAAAAAAAAAAAAAAAAAAAAAATCGCGACTTGATTTTCTATTTTTTATTTTTATTTCTGTAACGAAATAGAATCATCCGTAGGTCAAAACTCTACGCCCCAGAAGCAAAAGTCAAACCGTTTTCGTCCCCAAAGAAGAACCAAATTTTCAATTTCTAAATTGCCCAAAGCGCACCGCGTCGGCCCTCCTTGACTCGAGGCCAGATGGCAGAATTTGACTCGCTGCAGATCTCGCGGAACCCAGCAAGCCAGACCTAACAAGCAAAGAAGAAGTTGAAGAAGTAGAAGAAGTAGAATTGAATACAATGGATCGGTGTAGCACCACGGGCTTGATTAGCGCATTTCAAGAGCTGTAGTACAGTTCTTGATCAAAGAATACATCGCTTGGTGCAAAAATGAAGAATAATTTAAACATGCGCTGACCTAATTTTGAAATATGCAAAATATTTCATGTGACCTACGCAGCTCTTGACTTAAAATTTATGGATTTAGATAGGATTTTAGAAAAAGTTGTCCATATTATTTAATACTCTTTTCGGATACTACACATCGCATGATTGAATTATAGTCTCTCCCAACTCAGAGTAACATCAAGGGCTACGTCTTCCATCCCATGGCTCAAATCTTACTTGAGTACATTTGTACAAGACGGCTTGAACGTAGGCACTCCTAAAAAGCATCTAACTCAAAAAGTTTCGAATACCCATTTTACAGAAGAAAAAGAACGCAGGCCATCCGCTAGCTAGAGCAAATTAACGGCGTCGGTAACGTGATTTCTAGTTCAAAAGTCTCGAGCCCGACTCCTCGTATTTCTCCTTCTAGATTTCATTTTTTGTAATAGTCTCCTTTCGCCATTTTAAATATTTTTAAGTTAGAAGTACTGTTTTCCTAGTTTATTTCAACGAGCGCGCCAAACGCTGGATTCCACTATCATTTATCCATCCATGTTCATGTTCAAAACTTACACCTAGTCGTAAAAGACTTGCTAGGTATAGTCTTGGGTTATTATTGAACGTGGAGTTTTAAGTAGAAAAAGCCGAACCACCGTGACTAAGTGTCGCAAGCAATCCAAAAACTGTCCGTTTCGATGTGGACTCCTCTTTGACTTTTGAACGATGACTCAACGAACACGAGCCCACGAAGAGGAAGGATGATTGCATGGGAATTTCCACATCGATGGTGGCAGCAGGAGGTCTCTTATCCGTGATACAAAACGGGAGATTCGGTCCAAAAGCTTCTCTTGCGATACAGATGATCGCCGAAAATGTGACGGCCCAGGAGCCTGATCCGTCGAGCTAAGAACCAGTGTCTCACCAAACTTCTGTCGGGGACGGGATTGAATGCGAATTCGAGCTGCAGCACGCAGTTTTAGTGGAACCACGAGATTTCTGTAGGTGACCAAAGGGACCCTCTTGCCATCTACGATTGTCCCTCCTGTAGGAACGAACTCATTTCCTAATTTCTGATTCGTTAGGCGCTGGACATCCTCTTTTTTTCCTTTGCACCCGAAAGAACATCCAAAAGAATTTTCTAACATCAAGACTAGACAATGTCAATGCAGATAAAAGAAGTCTAAAGGGAGAAGATCAGCATGTGGCCCCATTTACTCCGCACAGGACAACCTCCTTATTTTGAAATGCATTTGTACCCGAATTCTAAGGTCTCTCTGGAAATGGGTTGGATCTCATGTCTAGAAAACCCACAAGTGGAGTGATGCCTAATTATGCTCCGCCGAGGCATTTTCACATGGTTTTTCTATGACTTCGATTCTTATGTGCGTCCGAGTCTCTCGAGTTGATAACCTAGGATGTGCCGTACGGCTAACCACTTGTTTCGAGACAATTATTAAAAAAAAGGGTCAAATATAATCAAAGCGTTTTTTTTTTTTGTCCTTGGTTCTTAGGGTTTGCCAAGCCTATGAAATTAATGGATCCGTCTTAACTGAGAAAATAAATCAAAGTACGAAATTATTGTTTTTATACAGAGGAGGACGGTGCATCTAAAGTTCAAACGAGTTCTTCCAATTCCTGGTCAACCCGTTCGATAGTAACATGAATTTTTTTACGCGAGATCGGGAATGTCCGATGTCGGTTGGTAACAAGTAATTCTCTAAAGATGACACGCAATTGAGTGTTCCGATTTATCTTGGGATGACAACTTTTTTTTCCAGCATCAGATTTTTTGGCCACGTGTGTGCCATTTGTCATGCAAATTACGCACGCCAGTTCGAGCTATAAATTGAAAATACCGCAGCTACAATATCAAGGAAATCGTACAACAATTTGATGTTATGAAGATTCTAAGTTAACAAATAGCACTTTAAGTAGAGATGATGCCTTAAATTTGACTCGCGAAGGTTTACACAAGGAAGGTGCTGAGCCTATGAAAAATTGTGAATAATTTCGATATAAGTATCAGCACGGACATTATGTTTTTCTACCATTTCCTAATGCAAAGTGTTAAGACATATTGACATTTAAATTTTGGTGACCCCATATATTGCATAGAAAATTAAGGAATGGCCTCAACCCCTACCCCCGAACAAGAATTTTATTAATTACATTTGCATGTTAGGAGCATTCTGTGAGTAATTAAGCCCACAAAAATTGCATTTAAATTAGACTGGCGTTAAATGAGTTTGAGTAGGGGAGGCTATGTGCTTAATTAAACTAAGGCCACGGGATCATAAAATTGATCAAGCCCTTTGAGTACCCCATATGACCAGAAATTGCATGTGCTTAGCACACAGGCATGCCGAAGTAGGAGAGATTGCATTATCTAATTCAATTTGGAGGAAATGAAGATATTATCTTTGGCGATTTTAATTATATGGAGATAATTAGAAGGTGACATCTTAATTTCCTAAGGTGAGGGAGTCAATATATCTCTTTTATCTGAAGTAAGGAAAATGATGCATTGATTTGTTCCTTGAGAAAACCCTAATCCTAAGTCTAGAAAAGCCTGAGGTTGGCCATTAGAGGAGGTTGTCATACAATAGAGAAAGGTCCACGACATTAGAGACAGCATGTAAGAAAGAAAAGTTCAAAGTCGATGGCGCCTGATACTGACAAGTGACAACGTTGTTGTATCTACATCGTGCCCAGGCCTTCCCTGTCGCCAACCCTAGCCGATTGCAGTTGTGATCCTCCATGCTGCCAATCGTAATTGGAGTCAAAGTTCCTATCAAAGTAGTTTCCAAAACTATAATCGATCGAATATTAATTTCCTAGTTTGAAATGATTTGATTCTAACTTGATTTGACACGATTTACTTAGATGTTATCGAATAAACAATTCCTTGTTTGAATCATTATGTATAAGGTTAAACTACAAAAATTTCTAAATTGGTATATCCGTGATAAATTTGCCCTAATAATTTTTTGACGACAAAAATCCAAACTAATACACCTTTAAAAAATTTACCTTTGGTTAGTTTCCATTAAATTTTACTATCAAATTGATGAGTTTGATAACATGTGATGGTTGATGAATATGTCAATTTAGAATTTTGCCTTCCATTTGTTATAGATGTATCAATTTATGATTTTTTGTGATATCAATTCAATTTAACGAAAACTAACAGAGGGTAAATTTTTTACAAATATATTAGCTTAGGGTTAATTACTTTAGGGTAAATTCGTCATAAGTGATATCAATTTGAATATTTAATTTTGTAGTTTGAATTATTTGATTCTAACTCGATTTGACATGATTTACTTAGGTGTTATCAAATAAGCAGTTTCCTTATTTGAGTCATTATATATAGTGTTAATACTACGAAAAACTCCAAACTAATACACCCGTGACAAAATTATCTTATGTTAGTTTATGTTAAATTGAATTAATATTATGGAAAACTACAAATTGATGGTCACACTTGTACTAGTCCATGATTCCTTGTGATATCAATCCGATTTAATGGAAATAATATAGAGTAAATTTATTGCAAATGTATCAGTTTGGGGTTTATGATGGTAAAAAAGTTAGTTTGAGATAAATTTATTACATGTATATTAGTTTGGGTTTTTTTTTCATGATATATATATATATAATTGGGGATATGGTCCTTTCGACTAAAGATTGAACCCTCAATTAAGTTTGTTTCTTTATTTAAAAATAATAATATTTAATATAATCTATTATGTGGGGTGTTAGATTTTATACATCATTAGATTGGGCATGTGCATATTATAAAATTATTATAAAAAAGATTGCATCGCATTTAGTTTAGATTACATTCATGCATGTTTCCTAACTTAGAAATTCATATCTTAAGTGCATTAGGAGTCTTTTTCTAATTTAGGAAAAACGTAAGCTTCATTTAGTTCATAATTAGGATTTAATTTACATTATTTCCTGATTGGTCAAAGTCAATTTAGGGTGTTTCCTATTTCAAATCATAAAAAGAAAATACCATATATAATTAGATTGCATTGTTAGGTCATGTTATTAGTGTCCTAGAGTTTAGTCTCTTGTTTCTATAAAAAAAGGAAAATACAAAAATCTCCCACAGAGTTTAATTAAAAGGGTTAATTTATGATTAATCCTAATTTATTATTATATTTAAGTTATTAATGGAGCTTGCATTTCATTTAAAATTATATACAGTCCATTAATGCATGGTAGATTAAACTCATATAGTCATAGTATTTAGAGAAAATTCCAAATAAGAGTATAAAGTGTTCTCATTTTCTCAAATAAGAACTTGAAGTAGACATTTTTTTTTTTTTTTTTTAATATAAGTGTTTGAAGTTTTCTCATTTTTTTCAAATAAGGATTTGAAGTATACCTTATTTCAAATAAGAGTTCGAAGTGACTATCTTTGTCTCAAAGAAATGTCTAAACTCACCAGCTAGTGAAGAGTAATTTCTTTTTAATTTTTTTTTTACTTTTTTTCTTTCTTTTTTTTATTTTTTCATAAAAATAAACTAAAAAAAAAATAAAACATAAAAGAAGAAGAAACCCACAAAAGGGAGGCTCCCTCCCGCTTGTAGTTGCCGGCATCTAGGCGTGGGTCAACGACCATTGTTGACTATCACTGTAGCCCTATTGCCGAGAGGGCTCTCGTGTTTTTTTTTTTTTCCCTAAATATAAATATATTTTTTTAATTTTTAATCTAATTTAATTAAAATAAAAATAAAATATGTTTGGACGAAAATACCTCTAATCGATCGAAATATTTTCTTGATCAGTGAGGTTATGTCCTTATGTGAAATAGCTATAACAACTCCATGCCTTTATTTGAGAAAATTATAATATTTTAAGCCCTTACTTGAAACAAGTTTCATGCTTTCATGCTTTTATTTGAGAAAGTAAAGGTACTTAAGTCCTTATTTGGAATTTTTCCTAATATTTAATTTAAGGAATGCCCATCTTTTAAACAAAAACCCTAAAAAAGAATTAATAGGCATTGCACTTAGAAATCATGTTTAAGGCATGCATATATCGTTTGGTTTTTAGTTACTAATTTGTAGAACACTTGATGAATTTGACATAATGGAGTTTTGCTTAGCATTACGCATTGATGTTCTTACCATTTTTCTAAGAATTTATTTATTACATTAATTATTGAGTGTTAAATTAATATCTACGCACACAAATGATCACTATCGCATGTAAGTAGATTAGGATTAAAATTGACCACGAATGCTTGTAAAATATTTTTGTAATAAAGAGAAAAGATAAAAAAATGCATTCGATATATATTTAGCATAACCAAATCTCGTATCCATAAAATATCTAGTTTATAAAAGTTCTCCCGCATTTTAATGGGGTTTTTAGTCAACTCATAATTGATTAGTGACGGTTCATAAATTAATTTAAAATTGTATGTTTACTTAATTAAAATCACAAAATTATGATTGGTATGGGTGAAAGAGACGCACTACAAGTTTAATCAATTATCCATTATCTTTCCTTTGATGGTTTGCCTTGGAAAGATAACACCAAGAGAAAGTTCAATGAATAAAGGAAGTTTTGGATACACCTGGGATATGTGGAGGAATCGGTAAATAAATCTTGCTCATCCCTATTCTTCAACGATAATAATTTAAACTATTGAAACAATTGACAGTTGTCCTTCAAAATGGTACATTCTTTCCCTATACCAACTTAGAGCGATTAGAAAAATTTACTGCTGAATAAATGCATGGTCTAGTTACAGCCTATTGTCTTGAGGCCAACTTTTAATTTACAAGAGAAATAATGAGGTTACAGAATTCCACAATTCTCGAGTCATCCTATTGATTTCCTTACTTCACAAGGATTTTTTTTTTTTTTTGAATTACAATTTTCTTCCTTTTTCTTTCTCATTCATCTGGAGATTTCGCACGCTGTAGAGTAGGCCAGTTGCTCAATCTCCCAACTTAGCTTCGGAGCCACCCTTTCATGGCGTGGATAATACTCCTGTAGAATTCATATCACAATCTTTCGACGGATTACCATTCTCTTTCTCACTGATTTAATCTTCCTTTTGCTGAATTAAATATGAATCGAGCAAAATTTATTGGAAGTGAACTAAAAATGATATAGCAAATACTGCTAAAATCTAAGTATTAATTTTAATGGGATTACCTCCATCCTCTTGATTAAGTCCTTGGCGCTAGGGGCAGTTACAATGATGTGGCGTGCATTGGGCCTAATGAAACCTTCCTCCACTGCTTTGTCGATGAATTGCAGTAAGGGGTTGTAGTACCCATCTACATTCAACATTCCCACCTACGAAATTTATTTTTAGTATTATAGGAACGCAAGAAGATAAGATTATCAAATCAAGATCAGAAAATTTACCGAAGTGAAGAGACGAATTACCGGTTTGTCGTGGATGCCGAGTTGGGCCCAGGCTATCACCTCCAGAAGCTCTTCGAGTGTCCCATAACCCCCTTGTGAAAAGTCATATACAATTTTATTGACGTCGCAAAAAATTAATTTGTTTTAGATTAATAATTGATGGAGATTTATGTGCCATAAATAAATCTCGAGAATAATATATATTCCCTTTTGGCTAGGTGAGTCTAGGAGTAAATAAGACGGATTGACTAAACTACAAACCACTCAGACTAAATCAAACCAGTTAGTTGAGTCCAATTCTTGAAGAAGCCAATCCAGTTCCTAGCTTAGGGGAGGAATCAGACCAAACCGGACTGCTTGGACTGATTACTCTTTTTTTTCATTTTTATTTTAAAAATGTCTCACACACACCTCCTCACCTCTTTCGATCTTTCCCTTTCGCACCACGACACTCAGACCTACTTTTCTCTAGGTCTCCTTCACCTCTTATAGAGTTTGAGGCATTGTCTCTTTTGAAGTTAGCTGGTTCCATTGAACCGCCTAGGGCTGAACCGGACCGATCAATTCAGTCCCAAGGACATTCAATTCAGTCCCTGGTTTTGGAAACTGGAACCGGTCCCTCTGGTCTGGGCCCTAGTTCCAGAGTGGGACTGGATTGGACCAAAAACTGAGGTGAGTTTTTTTGGTCAGTAAAAACTGAGGTGAGTTGAGTGATTACTATTATTTCCCTCCTCTTTTCCGGGACAAGGCTCAAAATTGAAGTCATGGCCTGCGGGTCAGATTCAGACCAGATCACTTGGGTTCAACATGGGCCGAGTGCCGAAACTAAAGCCCGAATTGGTCAAGTCATTGGGACCGGATCTCGGTTCGAATGGAATGGAATTCATTACTGAACATGAACATATCGTTCGAGGGGATCAAAGGGTGCACCAACCAGGTAAGGCGATGAAGGCGTCCGAACGTCGAGCCATCTCTGCCTTCCTCTCGTGCATGTCGGCGACCGCCTTCACTTCTCCCACCGTCTCTCCGGTTATCTGCCACACCACAAACAAACAGCTTTTGCACTCTGCAGATTAAAGCCCCTCAATTCGTCGTGCGGAGAAAGCTTAGCATTCGCACCCCCCGCCCCCGATGCATGTGAGCCGAGATGGAATAGGCTCGCGTGTGCCGGGGCACATGCAAGAATTTCGAGCCTCGAACTGAATACGGAACTCATGTGGGTGGGAGCCCAAGCCGGGACACTGACAAAAGCGATGAGGGGACTTGCTCACACGGATGAAAGGCCGGTGCGGAGAAGATACAAGGGTGTTCGAGTACTTTGCACTACGGAATCCAACCGGGGCATGTGAAAACTAGCAGAGACAGACAAATGCCGTGGGCCAGGACAAGCGGTACAAATTACGGGATGAGTTTTCTGCCATTCGGACGAACCTAGCCCGCTCTAGGCTCCAGCAAGAGAAGAGAGAGAGAGATAGAGAGAGAGAGAGAGAGAGAGAGAGAGAGGCTCTTTTACTTCTTCCAGGCCCCCCCGTTTGGCCCCTAACTTGTGATTGGACTCGGCTTCCGTGTTCACCGGTTACTACGAGTTTGTCGGGATTCATACAGTGATTGGCTCTGTTATTACTCGAAAGTTGGCGACACTAAAGCGATGCATAAGGTACTTTCTCAAAGGTGAGCATACTAGAAATACGTACCTCTGGAGGCATGAGAGTTTTGGGAATGACGCTGCAAAACAAGCACGTAATTGATTACCGCTGAACTTGACCCTCTTATCTTCATCATTTCGCTCTCTTTTTTAGCGCTATTTTATCCGATGACCATGATGGAATCACTCACCCGATGACATGGCGGCCCCCGTTGTAGACGACTTGCGAGACAAGACCCATCAATCCGATGCTCCCTCCTCCATACACCAGATCAATATTCCTCGACACCTTCAATAGTGAAAAACAACTAGGCGTTACTCCTCGTTTTGATGGACCGAACTGCAATATCAATTTACTTTCTTGGGTAAAGGACTCGCCGCCCCAAAACGAACGAAGAGAATTAGGGGTATATCGCTAAAGCTAAAAAGAAGAAGAAGAAGAAGAAGAAGAAGAAGAAGAAGAAAGCAGACCAGTTCTTTGCCAAGCTCGATAGCAGCATCCTTGTAGCTGCTCTTCTTCCCTTGGCTGCTCCCACAGAAGACACATACGCTTTTGAACTTTGATGACTGCGTCGTCTCCATCTCTCTCTCTCTCCCTCTCTCTCTCTCTCTCTCTCTCTCTCTCTGGTGTTTATGAAAATATGCAAGGCCTTTCTTATTCCTGGGCTGAGACTGACATGAGAGGAGCTGAGTTTGTGTATAAACCGAAGGACGAAGGATTCCTCTATGGCTCTTCTCGTTTTATGGCAATGTAAATCGACACAACCCTAGCGCTAGCAGCTTCAATCATAGTCCCAAAGCCATGCATGTAGGGTCCACCTTTGTTTTATCTCTTGGGGGCTCCACTGCTCCCAGGAGAATTCCTTGACACAGATTCTAGGGCTGTCCTCTAATCAACTCTTGCCAGCCATGTCCGGACGTTAAAACAATGACAACACAGACTCCATTTATTTGATTTGAAGTTAGGAGGAACAAATATTTGCAGGATAGACTATGCATGTCTAGCATATTTGATTTGAAGTCAAGAGGAACAAATATTCGCAAGGTAGAATATACATATCTAGCATACCTATCGAAAATATTCGATATATTCGTTCAATGCCACATCAATTATGATCGAAAGAACAACATTTGACTTGATAAGATAAGATAGATATTGTATGTTTTTTCTGTTTTCGGAATAAGATATTTATGATGTGGTCAATCGAGTCATTAAGAAGGTATCTAATATTTTCAAATATGTTAATCGTATACAAATGATGAATGAACAATTCCCTTTTATCTATACTCTTGCACCCTCAAAGCCTCAACCGCCCACGCCAGGGCCGGCGGAATCTTTGCATGCACAGGAGACTCCCCTCCATACTTTATTTCTCACTCTCGGTTGGACCAAACAACACCGCCATCTCCTCATGTGCCCTCTGTTTCCTCACTTCCGTTTCAGGGTATAAAATACTCCTTATTGAAATTCTCTTGACTGAGCAATGAGGTACACATATCTTCTAGAAATGCGCATTTAATACTATTTCTAAGACTAATTAGATCAAGAGCTAAGTACTCACACTTCAATCGTTTCGCAAATCAAAGGTAGGATTGAGCGACTAGTTTGAAATACCACCCAACCCCGACATTCGAGTCTTAAACGATTCCAGCACAACACCTCCAATCAAGAGCTATTGAAACCATTTCGGAAAGAGCTCCAAAGATACCTTTTGACAAAGAAGGATTTCCAGATACTCGTTTCGTTCTAAAGGCGAGACCGCTTTTCTTCGGATAAGGAGGAGGAAGGCACTGCAGACTTATAATGCGGTCGCCCATCTTTGCTTATCCCCTTTTGACACCGGCATGACTCGATCCCCAATAGCCATGAAGTTGAGTTGGCGTAGAACGATGAGACTCTGCACTCCATAAATGTGGGCAGAGCATCTCTATTGACGCAAAGGTCTGAAGTGACCACCGGGAGATTTTTTTTTTTTAATCAATTCTTCTTTCTCCAACTTTTATGGCGATAGCACATTGGTCTGAAAGGTTGGCTTTATGGGAACGTTCTTTAGTGGGGCAACAAGAACAGCTCGCCACTGCAATTTTTTTGCTGCTTTCTTGACGTCAGTCGAAAGCGATTTGTCGAAGGTTGTCAAGTGGGAGTTCCCCCCAAAACAAGAATTCAGCTCTTTCCTGCTGCGAGAAAAGTAGTGGAGGAATCTCTCTGTTGCTTTGTTTGACTCTGGATGAATCTCCTTCCAACCATGTTCCCACTTGCATCGCTTCCGCAACATGTTCATCATCCCAAGCCCCCACTAGATTTTTCACTTTCCATCTCATGTCTCGGCACAAAATCAAATTCTGTCGCGATCAATATCGATCAAGAAGATAAAGCGTAGCCAAGAAAGCCATTCAATTTCAACCACGAGCACGAGATCGAGTGAGAGTGCTCAATTTCAGGGGAAGCAAATGTGCACACGCAAATTGATATCTTTAGTAAATTAGCTTGACCCATGCATGTGAATCCATGTCATATGGGTCTAGGAATTAATGGTCGTGGTCGAATTTTGGCTAAAATAATGCACGTAATTGAGACATTGCACGGAGTTCTGGGGGACCACTTCTTCACCTCGAGAGTCGCTGTCTTGGGAATTAATTGGTTTAAACTTATGGACAGATCGTATCAAGCTGTTAATGGGGCAATTGAATGGTCAACATAATCACCAAAATGCTCCAAAAGTTAACCTCGACGAAGACTCTCGATTCAAGATTAGCATATAATAATGTACAAAAGGGAAGGGAATTATGAACCGCGACGACCTTTTCGATATTCCGTTCAACAAAGTGGAGGGAGCTTTACTTTTGAATGCGAGATGATGATGATTAAACTACATGCTTTCTTCTCAATAATCACTTGAGGGACTAAGGAAAAACAGGCCATTAGTCAAAAAACACCAAGAAAGGGACCCGCCCATCTTCAATCAATAACTAACCAAGTTACGTCCCCCACCTCAAAAGGAAGGGCCTACTTTTAAATTCCTAATGCTTTGCTCATATCCCATGTGATTGGATTGAATGTACTTTTCTTTCGAAAGCAATTTTACTTCCTTTTTCTTTTTTTAATTTTTTCTAGGTTCTCTCTTTCACACACGCAAGCGCGCGCAGCACTTAGTCATGTGCTACTTGCAAATTTATTATGATTTAGTTCAGCTGTTGATTAAGTCATGTTTTACTTGTAACTCGCCGTTACTACTTCAAGTTAATTTAGGCTTGAACTCTAGATCAAGAGATTGATTATCGACTCGCGAGAAGCGAAAAGTTTAATCATCGTTGCACTGCTCATTCGTGTTCATAATGACTTGAATTTATCTTGATATGTGATTAATTTAAAATGATAAAACAACGAGGCTCGTTCGTTTTACGGAAAATAATTTTCGGGAAAACGTTTTCCGGATTTTTCCGGTGTTCGTTTCATGGAAAATGAATTCCTTAGGGAAAATGTTTTCCATCCAAGGAAAAAAAGTCGTCTAAAGTAAGGGAAAATGTTTTCTACTTTTGAAAAATGGAAAATATTTTCCTCACTTGATCTCTCTTACCTCACACCTATACAAATCTTCACTTTCCCTCTCATTTCTTCTTCCTTCTTTTTTATTCGAATTATTTTTTAGTTTTCTTCGTCTTTTTAATTTGAATTATTTTTAATTTCCTTTTTCTTTTCTTTTCTTTTTTTTTTTTCTTTTCCTTTTTATTTTTTTCTTTTTCTTTTATTTGTTTTCTATCTTCTTTTTTCTTGGCTAGTCGTCGAATCAGGTGAACCTCAAACTCATCGATCTTAAACTTGCGCTCGTCAATCCGGCGAGTCTCGAGCTTGGCACTTGCGCTTGTCACCTTACCGAACACCGGAAAACATTTTCCGAAACACTTTCAGGTTTTAGCCGAACACCAGAAAATATTGTCATTTTCCTGGAAAATGACTTCTAGGAAAATATTTTCCGGAAATGGCCCATTTTCCGCGAAACGAACGGATCCTGAGCTAAAAATAATTTTCTATGCGTGTTAGTGATTTTCCTACGCCCCTCCTATCTATAACGGAGCTCAATAGTGACGTGACAACTTCGATCTTCCCAGAATTAGCATTTACATTTCTTACAATTGTCAACCATAAATAATAGCTGCTGCAAATTTGGCCTCGGAAGCTCCTGCTTGTACTTTGAAAAAGAAGGACAAGCTGTCTTCAATGTCTTAGCTACAATATGCATAGGCTACAATATGTCTGTCTTAACTATCTCTGCTCCTATATCTTCCTCCCAATCAACGAAAGAATCACCATATGCCATCCCTTTCTGTTAACTTCTTGTACATACATCATCGATTCGTTCTCCGCTCAATCAGTCATCGACAGAGAAGTCCGGCTCCACCGGCTTCTGCAGTGATGCAATGGCACTTGAGTCTGAGCCAGGATGGCTATGCCCACTGCCTATCCTCGTGCTTGCGGCCATCCTAGTCGCGTATGAAGCCAGTCCTGAGCTGGTCGGGACCTTTTCGGCAGCCTTAACATACTGTGTGAGGCTCTCTTGAGCCTTAAGCTCGGCGACTTCCTTCCGCTTATTGAACCGGCGCCATGCAGCTTGTATGAAGCAAGCGGCCCATGTCCGCCAATGATGCGAGTAGAACCTGAACTTGTGCCGCAGCTGCTTACTGTGCAGCCTCCGGAACTGTGATGCCACGAACTTCAAGTCTTCTGCGCTGAGGGCAAATGCCTCTACTTCGGACACAGATTTGGCTGTCCGGGTTGATGACGGGAGAATCACACTCGGGCGCGGGTCCAGGGCCCACGTGAGCAGTTCCTCTCCACAGAAGTCACCAGGTCCAATGCGGCATGAGTTGAAGAAACCGGTGCGTCCGCCATTGGTGGTGTAAGAATCGAGATGGCCTCGGATGATGAAGAGCATCTCATTGACGGGGTCACCTTCACGCACTAGGAATGTGCCTTCGGTGCACAAGGCGGGTTTCAGCCTCTCGCAGATCGCATCCAGCATTCTTTCGTCCATTTGATCAAATAACGGAACCTGTTTATTCAGCAAGAAACAAGCGAAATCATCAATTCAAACATGAGTATCAGCATTCCGCAGCCAAATCGATATCAGTTTCCCACAGATTAAGTTGACTAACATCAGAATAGCCATTTCTTGTTGTTGGGGCATCTCGAAGCTCGAGTGCTCATGTCGACTTAATTAGGAACCATAGGACAACACATACAGATGACCAATGATGTTTCCTAGACGTGATAGTTACAGACTTACACGTCGAACTAGATCGAGGCACAGATGACGCTTGATGTCTCTCCTGAGATCCGTGGGAAGGCCTTTCAAAATAGTTTCCTCATCGACGCCTCTAGTGGCAATCCACCTGAACTGGTCATGTTTCCGAACGGATTCCTTCAACTCTGGAGGTAGTTGCCTGTGATGCATCCACTGTTCTGCATCTGTTCTCTTGATCCTCCACTCTTCCAGTCGGACCGTTGTAGATTGGAGATATGTCTGTTAGATGAGCACATTAGTTTCTAACATTACCTGTTTAGGTAAACCGAAGCATCACGCATCACTTTCAATTCTTGTTTAGTCGCTTAAATTTTTTTTGGACTGAAAAACACATATAGGAAATGAAAGAAGAAAAATAGTGAGTCATCCATTCTTACTTGCATATTTCCAATCAGCAATGCAAAGAGAACCAGCCCTAGAGTCGCAATGACTATGGCGAAAACAATTTCTCCGACATATGTGCTCGTTGAGAGATTTTGTCCCAAGGAACTGCAAGTGCGATCAAAAGATCATCATCTGATCTAGACAGTAGTCGAACGAGAATGATATTCAGAGAAAGAGATGCATCTCCGCAAATCTATCTGTCGCTTCCAACCATAGTGTTTAAATTTCAGATATAATCAAGCATCTAGAGAAAAGTTTCAGATGTATCCAGTAAGGCAAGAATGTTAAAAGCATGTTCATTGATCATAGTCAAACACGAAACCTTGTACCTATATAAAGAAGAAAATCAGTACAAATAACTAACTCCAGAAACAGAGTAATCTCCTGTTATCTTACCTCAGATTCCTCAATCCCCACCAAAGGCAGTAAAAGTACTTGTTGAAGAATGGAGACACAGTCACTTCTGTTGTCACCGCATCGCCATAAATGCCAAACTCATAAAAACCACTCGAGGGATCACATAATCCGGTGAGGTTGCTTGACTGGTACCAGGCAATCCTGTTGAAATCATTTGCCCTGCGGCAATCGAAGAAACTGTACTTACAAGATGCCTTCTGATCGTCGCATGCTCGTCTCCAGCATGCCTCCTGTCGTTCTATTGCTAACAGGTACCAACAAGCTCCTAAAACCTGTTTATAAGAGGAAGAAGAGCACTAACAGAGTTAATATTAATCTTGATTGAAATGGGATACGTAAATCATGTCAGCGAGAGATCATGAATGATCAAATAAATAAAAAACCGTCCATTTAGCTATCGATGGAATCACCTCTAGATTATATGGAAACACTGCTTAGAGATTCTATGTTTTTCTGTACTTACATGGCTTGCCAACATGTAAAGCATAAGATTATATGCTGCTCCGGCCCATGCTGTCTCCGTGACGACGCCAGCAGCCTTGACGATTTGTGATGAAAGTGGGAATATAAGAAAGAGTCTCGGGATATATTGAAAAATTATGATAAAACGGAGGACGTTTTTGGTGTTAGTCATTGTTGAACCATCGAGATTCGGGATAACAAGCCATATCAGCACCTGAAACATTGATAAAAATGAAGGGAAAAAAAACCGTAAGCGATTGTGCGCAAGCAAGTTTTCAGCATGCCAGACGATGACTTGTGCTAGAAATTCCGAATTTTTACCTGAGGAAGTGGTAGGGCAGCAATAAGATCGATCCAGAAGTCCTTGCGAAAGTACTTCAAGGCAATCTTCGATGAGTCAATAACAAGTTCACCTCTCCCAAAGACTCGGGAAGATGGTGCAACATAAGCCGTACGAAACCGAACGAAAATCTGGATCATGTAAAACACATCGGCCACTGACCTTACTATAGTAAGGGCAACTTCGAGCGGTATCCCTATATCTATGCATTGTTCCTTCCAAACTACAGGCAAATAAAAGAAGAGGGGGTCCACAAACAGAGAAACCAAACATGCCACCAAGAAAATCTTGTTCCACCGGTGAATGGTTTGCCCTCGAGGATCCAATATTTTTTGCTTCACTCTCTCATAATCCTCCGAAAACACTCTAAGCAGCACTTTAGCTTTCATGGCCTTCCCTGTTTTCTCAGGCGTGGCTTTTGGTTCATATAGCTTATTCTCATTAATCTTGTAGTTCAGTTTAACATTTCCATCGCCTTTTACCATAGGGAGCCTTGCTAGATGATGATCCTCTTGAAATCTGGTTGGTTTAGAGTGAATGTCAGATATTGAAGATTGAACCTACTTAAGAAATGGCCATGTACTAAAATGGCAAATCAATTGATTATGGTATTTAGAATCCAAAAATAAGCAAGAATTCGGTATAGATTCAGGAACTAGGAAGAGACAAACCTGACAGATCTTGAATTATCATGTCCCATAGTGGTCGAGTACAGGTTCTGTTCCTTGGTGAAAGCCGCAATTGATCACGCAAATCAATCGCACAAGAAAGACTGGTTTATGTACTGATCAACGAACCATCCTTTTCTTTTCTACAAGTATCTGTCGACTTGTGAAATCAGAAGAAAGTGACTCGAGATGCCCTTGAAGCCACAAGAGTCAAAAGCCCTTGTATGGCTTTCTCTAGCCATGAATCATGTGAAGAAATAAAATAAAGATGCAGCAACTTGAAGGCTGAACCTTTTGAGGCTCAGAACGCCTTTCTGTGACAGAGTGCGAGTCAAAACGTGCGTCCTCTATACCCTTTTAGAGTGTGAACTCCAACAAGTTGAGAACTTTTTGGTCTTTCTTGGACTTTGCAATGAGCAGAACCTTAAGCCTGAAATGAATCACACGTTTACCATCAATCTAGCTGTCTCCCCACCCACAAAAAAAGAAAAAGAAAAGGAAACAGAGCAAATTGCACATAGACTGAAAACTAACCCAGATGCTTGGACAGCAACAACTTGCACAAGAAACTTCAGAAACCAATTTGCAGTAAGAAAAAGTTCAACAAGAAAAACACCTGGGCTACAAAAGAGGCAAGGCCAATCGATTCAAGACCCAGATTGACATCCAACTTCAAAATCCTCAGTCTGGTAGTCAAGCACGAGAGAGAGAGAGAGAGAGAGAGAGAGAGAGAGAGAGAGAGGGAGGGAGGGAGGGAGCTCACGAGTGTATTGCTTTTCTCAGAAGCTGACAGCGTGACACCATGAAAGTCACGAACTTGCAGAGCCGAATTTCACTGAGAAGGCATAGATCAGCTCAGCAAGAATTCGGAACGACCTTTTTCATCTCAACTCCGAGATTGGAGGAGCGAAGGAAGATGCCAAAAGTGGAAACTTTGGCAAAATGGGAAGCGAGCATCAGCTTTCATTGTTCACAGACAGTACACAGCCGACCCCTCCCTGTGATCCTCGCTCGTTGCACACACTTAATGAACCCTGAGTTGTGCCGCCCCTCAGACATTTCAGGATTTCAAGAAGATGACAAGGCACCCGATTCATCCGCATTTAAAAGCTGGCGCTTGTTTTTCTTTATTGCACAATCACTATACAAATATGAAAGAGGACAAAGAAACAGTGACGACAGGAAAAAGAAATCGATGGGTCGTGGATTTCTTTCTTCTTTTGCAAAGATCAAAGTTGACTTAAGTTTGATACGGATACCTATGGAATCTTCACACGTTTTCTTCATCCTCGATTACTGACAGAACTTGCTGCTTGCTCCGCTGGGTTATATCATGTCTCCCTTTGTTAAGTACAGCACGTTTTAGCATTTAATTCGTAATTAAGACAGGCCACAAGAGAGAGAGGCTATGGAGACAAGGGGCGTTCAAATTTATCTTCAACTCCCATGATCAAACCGCATTAGGCCTGCCTATCTCTCTTGTAAGATAAGTTAATCGCGAAACAGTTTCTCCAACAACTTTTTCTTGACCATCTAGATATGATGCGGGAGAAGAATGGATTATAGTAATATCTAGTGAACAAACACGTTGGAAAATATGCACAAGAAATCAAAGTCCAAGCCGTTTGGCATACGGTGTATTAAGCGGTGATGTCCGAAGGACAAATCTTTGCTGTTTCCGCGTCGAATCCGCTCTGCGAAGAAGCGGGCCACCCCTTTGGTCCTTGATGTCCCATTTTCATTCTAATGATCCGCCATTAATGTCCCCACATAATACTCAGAGAGAGAGGGAGAGGGGACAGGGAGGGAATCCCAAGGCAGGAGAATTTGACTTTTTCCCTGGATTTATCGGGTCGTACAGGGTAGATGTCCTTCGCTTCCGTCCGGACCAATCTCGAATGAAGATTTCTAATTATCTCATCCTCTTGAGCTGACTCATATTCATTGTGCATTGTATTTACTGAATAATGAAGCAATTAACAATAGGGATAGATTAATCCCTATCATTAAATCTAAACCGAATTAGGTAAGATAAGTTCCCAGTTTATGGAATCGAGAACGGATCCACCAAACCTAGAATCAATGATTTCTTTTTCCTTGTAAGTGGAAGTTTCTCTATATTAAAAGAAAAAAAAAACTAATTTAAGTTTGTCTCAAGATAAAATAATAAAAAATTAAAACTATTGATCGATCTAATTTAGACGGTCCGACTTCTTACGTGAAATTGGGAATTAGACCAGTCTCTCAAGAAACACCCAAAATCAGCGGATTTGAAACTAGCGGATTAGATTCGGTGCGATTTTGTCTTTGGATTGCACGGGGATGGCGACTCCTGATTAACAATAACATGGCACCCAGCTGGGAACGAGATCCGGGCTCGGTGTGAAACTGTCGAAAGCATGGAATTCTTGCCTGAATTGAATGAAGTGGATGACAGATGCGACACTGATTGGTGGGATTGGTTATCCAACCTGGCCGCAAGCGGGTCCCCCTTCCAACTTCAATGTTCCTCGTCCTTGTCCGATTGGCGGTGCGAAAGTCTTCGCAAACGCGCGCTAAAAAACTCTTCTTGGCCGGAGATTCGACTCCTCTTCATCACATCAGTCCCTCAATTTACAGATTATTCAAATAGTCGCCCGTTTGCAATCGCGAAGCGCCCGAAATTTTGCAATTTTCTTGGGAACGATGGAAAATTTCGATAAAAAGTAGACAAGCCGACGAGATCTCGGCCCTTTCGACCCAAAAAAAGAAAAAAAAAAAAGATGAGATCTCGGCCCGAACCAGCTCTTTCGTTGTATAGTCGAAGGCATCGAGCCCATGACATCCCAATGACCCCCTTCATTCAATGATGTCCTCTCCTCATTCACTCACCTCCCGCGTCTTCAATAATGCATTTTGTATTCATTTATAGTCCACCCAATTTTCTCCATTCTCTTTATTTAGTACTGCTAAAAAAAAATGCAATCATACGTTTGCATCTCAAATAATGGAGGAAGAAAATAATGGGAAAGTGGGAATTCGGAAATAAAGTCGAATTGTTTACGCAATAGAAAAGATACAAATGAAATTGTCGACGTGTGAGGGATGTATAGGTTAATGCGGAAAAGCTGAATATCATTCGGATAGTAATTATGTCCAATTTATTGTGACATGCTGAGAATGGTTTATATTGAATTGAATTGTAGCCACAAACTCTCATGTAGTTTTTGGTAAAGTTTGAATTTTTTTTCTTTATTAAGATGTTAATAAATTTGCTTTGTATTTGGTGTGGGGGAGGGGGAGAGACCTAAATGAATGTGGGAGTCAAATTGCAGAGGAGGCCATGCATTTTGTATATTTGCCTAAAGGAAGGGCCTACACTCTCATTAAGCGGTCGAGCCTGTACTTTGAGACACCAATAATATCAGACATGTGATTTAGATTTAGATGTGACTTTAGACTTTGAAATAATCAGAGGAAATTGCCAGAAGCTTGTTCATGCTTGTAAGCATTTTGCAGTGTGTAAATTCAATTCCTCCTTACTTTAGTTGTCCGAATATAGCGTTAAGGACGCAGAACGGGAGAAAAAGAGCATGATTTAACATGTAAAAAAAAAAAACTCAAAAAAAAAATATCTGACCAAAAAAAAAAAAACTTAAAAAGGTAATTGGCGATGACCTTTTAAAAAAACAAAGGTGGGTGTGACCCAAATTTAAGCAACCCGAAATTGTGATCATCCGTAATTTACGTGTTTAGCTGCAAATAATAATAAAAAATTGGAATTCAGATTACAGAAATAGCGGGATCTCATTTGAATTTTGAAAAGAAAATCAAATTTGACGTTCCAGGGCTTTATTTTAATATGTGTACTAAGCACCCAAAAGTACTTGCTCGACCTCCCGCCGTTGCCAACACGGAACGTAGTAATAGATCAGATAAACAAAAACAGAGACCGTCTTCTAATGGGGTTTGTGTCTTCCAAGGTCGAGTTATGTCCTATTTTAAAATCAAATTGACGTTGGACCATTCAAGAAACTTTAAGGGCTCTACCATTGATGTAATCCTAATCCAATTCTAGCCTCATCAAAGAACTTTCAGGAGTCAATCTCTGCTCACGTATCAAAGTTTTTCTTTTTTTTTTTGGTCGAAAGGATGAGATATATTAAGGCGAAATAATCAGCGTTTACAAGCAACGACCCCATAGAGATCGGAACATAATATAAAGTATAAAGAAGCGGGAGGTGTGAGCCACCAAGAAAACGGAAGTTGATGAAGACGGGGGTGTCGTATCAAAGTTCAATCAGCTTGCTCCTCTTCACCAGTCTTGGATCAAAAAGGAGGGTGCAATTCATACGGCATGATTGATTTGTGTGCAAATACTGCATTCGAATTACTTAACCATCTGAAGTTCTTCATGGTCTCGGCTGGACCAAGCTACGAAGTCGAGTAATTTCGGGGCGGATCTTCACTTATATTACAAAGTATCCAATTCAATCCCATTACAGCATATGGATCGTGACATCTCACAATTCTTGTCACATTCGCAGACATATCCATATTTTTAGACGTTTCTTTCAATGTCTGGGAATTTCAAGCGCTCTCGTGGGTTTGCTCGACAAGCCACCGCGGTCTTAGTCGACTGGTATTAGCTCGTGTTCGTAGGCGCTAGATGAATTTAGAGTCGATCGGTTTTCAAAGAATGCTTTAAACTCACGCAACCTTTAGATTCTAGTATTTTTCAGCATTAATTGGCATACATAAGGGGAAAAAGTACGGCCCAGATGGCGAGTTTATAGCTTAGCCGAAAGATCCGTTCTGATGCTAACCAGAGAATGAAATTGCCCATTGACACCTGATCTCTGGCAGTTATTTATGGCAATGAACCAAGGAAAAAGCCTATTTCTCTGCAAGATCACGAGTCTGCAAAATCCGGACCAGCCTCACATTTGAAATGTCTGATTTCATCGGTATTATTAACACAAAAGTACATCAATTGGACAGGAAGACGCGACAGAAGAAGAGGCTCAGCATCAGAAAGGCATAAGATCCAAGCTATCATACCAACACAACGGAGTCAATTAGGGACACACAATGTCTAAGCACTTTGCAAAGTGAAATCAGACGAACACCCAATTCTGCACCCATTTCAACAGTACCATAAAAAAGAAAAAAATCGGGTTTTCGAAATACTCGTGGCAGGTTTTCTTCTGGAAATGTGGAAAGCCTCATGGCGGGGGAGGGCCGCGCTCGAAGAGCGGCGGGCAGCAGCTTTGGCACAGACCGCAGCAGCACAGAAACCACTTGCTGCATAACAGGCCAGCAAAAGAAGAAAAGAATCAACTATAATGAGCAATTATATTTGCGCTTTCACATACTGTGTCACGGAATCGATCTTAGTTTGCATGCATTAGAACTTTTTCTCCATTGACGATGGACCTTTAACATGTACGTCTAGGTATTTGTTTTGGATTAACATGTAGAGCTGAAAAGAGTGATGAAGAAAGAAAAATCTTACAGGAAATCCAAGCATCCTCCTCCAGCGGGCGGACCAGGTGGCGGGGCGGGCGCGAGAAGCGGTGCACTCGGCGGCGGAGACTCCATGGCCGACCGGGAGGAGAGATTGGACACTTTCCCCAAAGTAAAGACAGGAAGCTGAGCGAATGAGACTGGTATCCTTTGAAAAGAGGTTAAGCTCGCTTTTATCGTAGAGCTCCTCCTTGCACCGGGTCAGAGGGCGTTCATCTACCAGTCAAGCCATGGGACTAACTACCCAGATTTTGGACATTTTCATCGAACCAGTTACGTATGAAGTAAGACAAGTTTCAGATGCATGTGGACGACAACTACGGATGATCACACAAGAAAAGGGGTAATTAAAGAGGAGTCGCGAGGCAATGTGGATTGTTAATGCCTCTCCACTCCTTGATTGAATCTGTGCGAGGAGATCAGTGTCAGTATCCCGGCATTCTTTTCCTGTCCCGGTTTTTTCAAGCAACAAGCATCGTTTTCCGTTGCATGTGCCCTGTAACGCTTGGTTGGCTGGATCTGTGTGCGTTAAAAAATGTTTGAGGATTGACCGGACTGATGGCTGAGTCGTGTTGATTTGCTTCAATTTCTTGACAGTTCAAACCATCTCTCTGTCATCGAGTATAGATCAAGTTTTCATCTTAGATGTCATGACATCTAATTGCTAGCCGAAGCTATGCATGTGTTGTACATGTTTATGGGTGTTGCAGCAATGGATTCAGATAAAAAGGTTCGAGCAAGAAAAAAGCTTCAGCAAAGAGAAAAACTTGGTAAGAAAAATTCTGTTTCTTTTTTTTCAAAACCTAAATCAACCTACAACCCCTTGTGCGACGTAGCTCATTTTAGTAAATTCACAATGTTCCAGTGACAGTGAACTCTGAGGCATCTTTCACATCATATCTACCGAAAAAAAGTGGCATAATTTCAGATTCCTATCGAGGTTCAGATTTCGGTTAGGAAAAAAAAAAAAGATATCTTTTGTTTAACTTCTGTACAAGCAAATTGATGAAGCATGAAACAACAAAGAAATAAGTTGGTTACCCACCAACCTAATTCATCCTATGCTTTACGAGGGAAAGGGGAAAAACATAAAGAAAGAAGAGAAGCTTAATGTATCTCGAACCTATGTATACTCACAAACAAATAGGCCAAAAAGAAGCCGATACATTGCAATGCGGGAGTCACAGAAATTATGTACTCACTGCCGCTCTCATCCCCATGAACTGACTCAATGTGTCTTCTCAAGGGGACTTGTAGTTGCCAAGCAGAAGGATTCGAACCGAGGTTCAACTAAGTCCACTGAATCATCCTCATGGGAACGCCAGCTCCTCGCTTTAGAGGAAGGCAGAATCAATCTCTCTACGTGATTGGAGGAAATTTCGTTTTCATTGTTTGCAGCCCAAGGATCTTGGCCAACATCAACTGGTAGAGAACATGGGCTGGACAACCCGTTGGGCGCAAAATTTTTCAACCCTTCTGTGTCTCTAGGACTATATACCAGTTCGCCAGGTATTTCTGTAATCGAATCAGATTTCATACTGGCGGAGGACCACTGCACATCAGAGAAGCACCAAAAATTCAATCAGAGTGACAGGCAAATGCAAGAATGCAATGATACAAAAGAATGGGGTTCAACAATCATCGAGCGGCGAAGTAATGAGACATGACTTTTTTGTGACAAATGGACCTTAAAACAGCCAAATGTATTATCAGGATTAACCAAAAAGAAAATCCTGACAGTTGCATGTATGTTTCTCATATGCAAGATCCATTCAATTTTGACAGGGGTCATTACCTGAGAAAGGCTGGCCTGTATGTTTCTCATTCTAGATTTATCGGGTGCGATTGTTGAAAGAATTTGAACCACCTCACTCATGGTTGGCCGAGAATCAGGATCCAACAACAGGCATTCCTTCGCAAGGTAAGCCATTATATACATCTCTTCTTCAAGGAAGTTTCCTTTTAGCCTGGGATCGGGCAACTCCGAAATCACTCGGCTACTGTCTTGTAAACGTGGTGTAGCCTGCAACATTATAGAGAGAAATCTAGTTAATCTGTTAATGTAATAATACTCATCAGAATTGATGATGAAATTGACAACATGACTATGATTTCCCATTGAAGTTGTGAAAAAGCATTAGTCGGTTGTTGGAACCCAGCTATAAATGATAGAAGTAGAAACATTAAGGAACCATGTTATGATGACTTCAACCAATGAAATAAGATGAAGATGGAATTTTGAGAAGTAAAACCAGCACAGTAGATCCTATTGCCAAAAAAAAAAAAAAAAAAATCAACTTAGAACTCTGCTTTTCACTGCATAAGATGTAGGATAATAGTAAATCTACCCATATGACAAGGCTCTCTTCTCCTTTGCTGGTTGATTTATGGATTGGCTGCCGACCAGTGATGAGCTCAAGAAGAACCACCCCAAAACTGAAAACATCAGATTTTAGAGAGGCTCTCCCAACAATTGCGTACTCAGGAGCAAAATAGCCAAAAGTCCCCTGCATCCTTGCTGGAGAATTGGAACCGCTGGGTAGGTCATCAGCTTTTAAGCATTTCGCCATACCAAGATCAGTTATCTGCATAAAATTTAATTGTTATCATACTGTAAGAAGGCGCATAGCACTATATTAACTAGCAACCTCTCAGTTACAAGAAGAAGCTAAATAGAGATACCTCTAGAATCATCAGATGCAATTCTGAGCAATTCTGAGGTTAATGTACACTATACTTGATAAATAAACCCCCTCCCCCCAAAAAAAAAAAAGAAAAGCAAAGAAAAGAAAGAAAAAGAAACCTGACAAACATCAGCATTACAATTATGCAAGAAGATATTCTCACCTTTGCCCTCCAATTATCATCTAAGAGAATGTTTGTGGATTTGACATCTCTATGCAATATTCTTGGAGCAGCAGCCTCATGGAGATACTCCAAACCCCTTGCAGCTCCAATTGCAATTCCAACACGGGTATCCCAGCTCATATTCTCTCCTATTGTGCCATCTAGACAGTCTCTTAGATTACCATTGGCCATAAATTCAAACACCAGCAGCCTTTCAACGTGTTTCCCTTGAAATTCTGAGCAGTACCCGAGCAAAGGCACCACGTGGCAGTGATGAAGTCTTGATAGGAGGTCCACCTGAGCAAAAGATCCATTATGAATGCCAAAGGACATAATTTCACATAAAAGAAATTTTTGTGCATTGACGAGGTACCTCAGTTGAAAACTTTAAGTCTGCATCTGGACCTTCCTCATGATTAAGTCTCTTAATAGCGACAATTCTGCCATCTTTAAGCTGTCCACGATACACGTAGCTGCTTCCTCCAAGTCCAATGAGATTAGAACTGGAAAAGTAGTTGGTTGCATGTTCCAGTTCAGAGTATGCAAACTGAAGTAAGATACCATGTACAGTTCCAGATTTGTGTTTAACAAAGAATGCAGCCTTGTAGAAGCACCCTGAAAGTGGAGATACAAATACTGGATGAGACCAAGCAAAACCAGAGTATTTCATGTAATCAGCACAAATAAAGAAGCTCTAGTCGACAAAATTTAGCAGGCTCCTACTCTTTGAATCCAATTAAAGTCAATGGCAAACTCTTTTCTTCTATAAGGAAAAAGTTATCGCCAACCTACTTACCTATGAAAGAATTGACACGGGGAGATACATTAACTTTAGCTTCTCGAGTTGATGAGATCTTATGTTTAATTAAATCAGAGGCACTATTGCAACTTGTTTCTTTGTCTGATGAGAACACAGGAGACTGGTTTGGGCGCTTCTCCTTTCGGTAAAGGTAGAATATGATCGAGGCAGTGAATGCAATAGTTGTGAAAAGGACACAGATTAGTAGGACAATTATGACAGCTCTGCTTGAATTGTGCTTATCTGACGCTTGCACCTCATTAAGAGAACCTGGTAAGAACAAAATGTTAGTCAGAATGTTTGCTCTATAATTAGTGCATAATCCAGAGAAGCAGTTTATTCAGGACATGAAAACCATCTCTATCCAGGGAAACATATCAAGGTATTGGAGAAAAAGTATAAGAGCAAGCGACCCAGTATGGAAATGATAAAATGGAAAATCTAAAGAAACATTATAGGAGGTTTAAATGTCATCGAAGTCCTCGGACAAAAAAGGTTAGGTATCTACGGTCATAGACCTGGCAAAAATAAAAGCTAACCTCATTGTCTGGGGGGAAATATGAAGAGCAATTTCAGCAATAGTGCCCAATTAATATTTAGAAATTTGTATTGACTGTTGATATAAACAACTAGACAGAATTCTGCAACTAAGGGCCTGTTCAGAGAGGCCGTGGCTTTTTATCTTATGGCTGTAGCTGCAACTTTTATTGAAATTACATGTTTGGGAGACCTGACTTTAATTAAGCAATTGATTGATGTTATATAAGGGATTGCTGTCTAACTCAAATCCTACTATGCATTCTTTTTTTTGTACAAAAGCCATCAACAGAAACCAAGGTTTAGGGCTTTTTTAAGCTTTAGGGCTTCTTCTGTTGAACACACGGTGTGGCAAGAGAAGCTAATTTTACTTTATTTTTCCTTTTTTCTTTTTTCTTTTTTGTTTGGGTTTTTTTTTTTTTTGGGGGGGGAGCAATGCCCTCCTAAACAAACACTATTTCATTAATTCAGAAGGATTGTGCAAAAGGAAAAGGACAGTTGTGCTACCAGCAGTGCAGTTGCAGGCTGTGAAGCAATTGGCGTCATTGTTCCCAGATGCTATTTTGGGAAAAATGTCAATGCATCTGCACGTCCACATATTTTTGCTCTTTTCTCCATCTGTTGCATGAGAAGTCAACAGAGCCAGCAATTAGATAAGAGACACCAGTCTAGTGTTTAGGTACTCTGGACTCATACTTGCAAGCTTCAGGTTGAAAAACGAAGAGGTACAATGAGAGACAGAGAGAGATGGCAGATACTGTATATCTGTCACCCTATGTATAGAGCAGTAGCACTGTTGCAAAAACATCAACATTAGAAATCTTATAGATCAGACAATTACTAGCATTTGATGAAGAAATCTTCCACAATGTAAACATGCTCCTGAAATAGAAGTATCTGTCAATGGGTAACGCTAGCGTGTGATGTTGAAATTGTCTCATCAATGGTTAATCACAGATGAATCTCATGAACCTCCTGTAGGATTGAAAGCATTGTGTAGATTAAGGTTACCAACGAGTAGAACATTATTCCATTTCATTTATACAGAATCTCACATCCAAAATAGCTGAGATCGAATACCCCCCAGAGCTAACAGTAAGCTGCCAAAAGTTTCTACAAGAATAAAATTAAACAAAGAAGAAACCAGTTCTTTGATAAAAGTAATTGGGTGACACGAAAAGACTAGGTAAAACATTCTGAAGAATGCATTCAACGTCAAGATAAGTTTAAGCTTCTAGATCAATTTTTTTCCTGGAAAGATAGGAAACATACCTGAAGTGCAATTACAGGATGTGGAGCAGTTTGATGAGAGAAAAGAGTTTTGGTTCCCTTGGTCCAATAAGCATGAACATGTCCATTCGATTGACCCAAATGCATTAGAAGATTCATCTGCCACAGAAAAACAAATTCTAAAATGAGATTATGTAGTCAGTTTTTTTTTTTTTTTTTTTTTTTTTTGCATCATTAAGTAGCATTTAATTAGCCACAGAAAAATCATAGACAGCATAAGCAATATGGAGAGAACAAGGAGTTGCCACAAACTGTTTGTTTTTACAATTAATCAGAGGCAGACTAGTTCTTTTCTAAAATTTGGCTTGGAAATGAACATCATTCATTCATTAACTTTGCAGCAATCACTATGTAAATCAATTCTAGCACCATCAAAACCACAGCTAGAAGAATAATGTAAGCTTTTCTAACAACCTGAGGTAAAATCTAAGCAAAGTTGCTAATGGAGGCAAATTAGTTGCCATGTACTTCAATTGGAAAAAATATAAGTGGGCCTATCTTGTGCAAAGGTTGTTAAAGGAAAAGAGCATGCATAATGAGGACCCAAGGATGTCCACATTTTAGACAGGGCACGCACTCATTTGATCAAGAGTAGAGTCAACAAACAATGATCGAACAGATTCATACTAACCACAAAAAATATGATGAATTGAGAGGAAGCCGGCGAGACAAATAACTGCAACTTCCACGTGAAGCCTCATTTATATCAACCTAAAGAGTGAAGTGAAAGATCAGAAAATCAATGAGGACTCCCCAGACATTATAGCTGAAACTTTGAGTTGTTCAAGAGGTAAATAAACAAAGAAGAGATTCTACTTGCATATTCTGGTTAAGTCAGTTTCATTTAAAATCAAACTCAGTTTCTTAAAAACCATCGCCTCTCCACATATACAAAAGGGTAAATGCTCCACCCAGGCTCTCCTTATTAAGTACAAGGCTGAAGCAACAAACCTGATACCAACAGTGTTTCGCACCTTCCAATGAGTAGATATATCCTTCATCAGCCATAAGATGTTCCTTTTTCAGACTTCATCACAGATTGTCAATCTGTCCAAAGAAGATAACAAGCAGGGCTAAAAAAAAACATTCAAAAGCACTTCGTCTGAGAGTAAGGACACAATTCTAAGTGATAATGAACTTCAAAATTGAAAGTCTTCTTCCCACTGCAACAAGCAAAAGAAACCAAGTGAAAGTCCATGAGAATTTCAAAGACTAATATCTTCCTAAATGCCAGGTAAATCTGAAGGGAGCTGGAGACCAGCTCTAAATGATAGAGATAGGAGAAGCAATCCAGCATCTTCTTGAGACAAGTTGTGTGGAAGGAAATCTAAGATTAGTAATTGTCCAGGGGTTTCCATAGTCAATGAGTTGAAGTTTGCAGAGAGCACAAGCATGCAAATTCATGTTTGGCCAACCAACATTTTGGAACGCTCATTCATCTCAATGTACAGTGGAAAACAGTTGATCAACATGCACTATATTCAAAATGGATACAACATAGTGGTGTGTCACCGTTGAATGGTGGAGAAAACAATACAACATAGTGGTGTGTCACCGTTGAATGGTGGAGAAAACAGGCAGCCTGAATTATTTGGTGTAGCTGATGGATCCAGAAACGTCCAACTGATGATGGTACGCAACTGTATACCTTAAATGCAGGTGCAGTCATGCCCACATATGCAATACTGTTGCTAAAAGTATTGTGGAGCTATGGTACATCAGAAAGTTAATCTCTTTGGGCGGCCAAGAACAAGGTCTCTTGAGGCTTGTTGAGACACGTCTCTCCAAACTAAAAACAACGGCATTTATTAGGGGAAAGACCCCCACCCACAGAATGAGTTCTACACTACTCCTGGTGTTTAGTTGACGAGTACAGTTGAGGTAAGAATGAGATGTTGGGAATAAAGGATATGTCTCAGAAGCAGAAAATTAAAGCGACGGTTCATTATGCCACTATTTAAGCAAACGAATTGGCTGCACTCGATATTCGACTAAAGCATTTGGATTGAAGCCAAGAAGACCAACTTACTCTCCCGCCTCGAAACTTCTGAGGATGTTCCATCAGTGAAAGTGGAGGTCACTGAGCCTATTCCAATAATGTGATAGATTGAGACAATCCAATCAAGGAGAGGAGACTCACAATAAGATTTAAAGACGAATATGCGCTCCAAGCAAGGGCAATGATGAACAGTTATCTGACAGCAGATAAAGAATTAGATGCGGACTGCTGGCGTTTTAGGAATATATTAACGGGAAAGAAGCTAGAAAACAAGCCCATCACCCACCCCTTTGAAAGCAACCAATTTGTATTCGCGAAAGAGACGGGTCAACTAATTACAGGGGGCCTCCGGTACCCTCTTTCCCTCTGGGTCTTCCAAGCAACGCATGCGTTAGTTCCTTGTGAAAGTGGGAACCTTTCTTGTAATAAATTTCCCGACGAACACAACCCAAATTCCCAACGGTCAGAAAGACTTGGCTTCAAAGACATAGAACATACGTCCCGGGGGGGATGCACATATTGGAATTGTGACAGCGACATGTAAAGAAGCAAAGTAGAGTTTCATCCTGCGGGGCCCAACAGGCTCTGTGTCGGCAGTCGAGACGCCGTTGCTGACCGCACGATACAAAAGCCGACACAAACAAGGGAAATTCGAGCCAATGGAAAATACGGGAAATCGATCAGGCGACGGGAACCGTCGATCCAAGGAAAAGGTCATGGCATCGCACGTATCCAGCGCTGGACTAGTCCAGGGATGAGGTCGGGGACAAATCGATGACGTCGGCCATCGGTGGGTCAACTAGAAAACATATTAGGGAAAGTTCCTATTTTTATTTTCTTTTGCGGGTCAGATGGAAGTTCCCATTTTTAATAACAGGGAGGAACTGCTAAAGATTTCAAAACACGGGCTGAATCCATGATCATTCCATTAACACGACGTTACCACCGACAAGAGAAGAGATTTTCAGAGACTTCGACAAGGAAGATGCTGGATTGATTCCGAATCGTTCACTCATGCAGCACTAATCTAACGCACTCCAGTTTCACCCGAGAGCGAGAAAAAGCCAGAGGCATTGCAACGAATGAGCGGCGAAATTACCTTACGGTCCAGTTCCTGCTCCGGCGCTCTCGGTTCGGCTGAACGGGCAGGTGCAGCCCGCGACTCCGATGCGCTTCGAAGAGCTCAATGATCTGCTGCAAGCTCGAGCGAGAGAGAGAGGCTGCGAGCGAGCTCAAAATGGGGAGTGCGGGAACGAACTGGAGCTTTCAATTCGAGGGAACGTGCATCAAATCAAATCAAATCAAATCAAATCAAAACGACAGAAAGTGCAAAAGCGTAAAGCGTGAATGGAACTTGGCAGCAGAGGCAGAGAAACAGAGAGAGAGATCATGTCCCAGAAACTCTGGCACTCCGAAGTGATGAGATGAACAAGATTTCCCACGGCACTGATGCCGAGGTGGCGGCCCCTCCTGCTTTTTCTGGACCGGTGGACCCCCACGGGAACCAGCTTTTGTCCCTTCTGTTTTTGCCCCCAACTTTTTAAGGATTTCGTGTTGTCCATTTATCTATCCTTCGGACGAGTCTGCGCCTGCCATCTATCTACAGCACCACGTGATCCTGGCGCGGTCCTCCACGGTCCGTCGGTGAGCCGTCCCCCCCGCTCGCCCGCCCAACCTCGTGAACTGCGGACGCTCCTCCGGCCCTGAACTCGCGCCCGTGCATCGTGACCGAGTCCGCAATTCGGGCATGCCCGACGCCTTATACTTCATTTCGCAGATTGTATATAAATTTTCTGTTAAGATATATAATCACACCAGAAAGAGTTGGGAAGAATTTTCATATGATTCGAACGTGTATTGATTTATTGAGTGATTATTTAAGCTAACATATCAATTGAGATATGCACAATCAAAAGACTATATGCGCAGAATCTTGAGAGAAATCGATGGAATCAATTAAACATCTCTTACATGGGAAATTACCATTGAGAAATCATAATTGTCTCCCACAATAAAATCATTTTAATTGGCATTAAGGTAAAAGTGAGACATTATATAACGGAATACATTTTAAAGTTCCTGTCTTGATTTTATATGTGTCATACTATCCCACAACATCATCAATTCTTCCTAGTCACATACATATGACCCAAAAAAAAAAAAAAATTGTTTGATGCAGACTATACCGCACGTAAGCCGTGGCAGCTTAAATCGGGCCATCCGCTCTACCTCGTATTATATGACGTCACAATTCAGTAAACCCCAACACTAATCTTCCTGTTTAATCGCCCTCTGTCGGCGGGTGATCATATTTCAATTTAAAGCATCGCCTTCCCGGGGCAATTGAGAGATTACCTTATAAAGTTGTAGATTGCCGGCATCTTTTCCTTTTCATTGGAACTCAAGAGTCTTTATCTTTGATTCGTCATTATATAAGACAAATCCAAATATAATATTTGCCTAATTGGATAAAATTAGTTATGGTGCATAAGTAAAATGTTCAAGGCGGAAGTCCCGCCAGAATCCTAAAGTTGATACATCTTCAAGCAATCCATGGAAAGTAAAAGCCCTCTACTCGATTTCGAATCAACCGGGCGAATCATCAGCATGGTCCACCACTGATCAACTAAAGATTACCAAATAAAGATTGTCGCGGTTTTCCCGAGCCGATGCATCCAGAGTTTAGGCCTATCCGTGCCTAACCATCTTACCTAATTCATTTCAACCTTCCAGGCGATCTCTCAAGAGAGCATATGTACTGATTCCACGACTAAAACGAATACGCCTCATCACTGTGCGGATAATTCAAGAGCTGGGCTTAACTTCCCGATTCAACCAGAGGATCTTTTGAATCATAACAGCACGATCAGTTCAGGGTGCTTCCCAGGGCGAAATTGATCATGACATCAATCATCAGTCGCCTCAAACACAAATAAGTAATGCTTGTCACTTTCGAGTGACTAGATGCAAGAATAAGACTAATTGCTTCACATCAATGACCCAATTAGATCAACACTTTTCTTAAATAATCAAGAATAATCACTTTCTGCAGATGGATTTCATTAGGCATCTTATGCACTCAAGAAACTCCACCGACAAATCAAACCCCATAATCCACTCTCTTTTTCTCCCTGTTGCAAACAGAAAATGTCAAGAGATGGAAGAGGAAGCTCTAATTACTGAAAGAAGAATGAGAAGATTGCATCATATTGCCAGAGAAAAACAAATCCAACTTTGCCCCCAGGTTACAGTGACGCTATACCCACCTCCCTTCTCAAAATAACCCCCTCAAAAAACAAAAAAGGAAAAGAAAAAAAAAATGTTAGACATCCATAAACTGATCTTTGTATGTACATCAGTTCATACCAAGACTCTGCTAAAACTACGGTTCCAATGCCAAGACTCCTAGAACTAACTCAACCCAGTATCCCACAATTTTCCTTGTCGACCTTTTCCCCTGAGCCTTGCGTTTCTTATTCCTTTACAATGTTCAAAGAAGAAAGCATGTTCAAAGGAGAAAGCACATGCTTTTCAAACCCACCCACAACCCCTACACTGCTTACTCACTTTAACCACTTGTTTGGAGCAAAACCTTAGTAACTCAACAAAATAGCAAAAAGAATGCAACAATCACGGGGATTGAAGATCACTCCAAAATTACCTTGGACGAGGTCCAGGAAACGATAGAGCCTGCCGAAGTTTCCTCCGAGGCATTGGATTCCCTAAAATTATGGTCTGAGATTGGGTGACCATGTCAACCATTGTCGGGGTCTGGTAAGCTTGGACGAGACTATCACTATTTGTTGAATCGCCTCGTGCAGTTGCCCTCTGCCATGAGTGGGAGCTCAATCCTGAGAGCACATAAGCTCTACCGGATGCCTCGTATACACGACGATTGGCCATTCTATCCTGCATCTCCTTCAGTTCTGCACAGAGGGAAGTACATAAGCGATCAGCAGCTCGTGCAGAGACGGTTTCGGACAAAACCCTCCGACAATTCTCCAAGATTGAGACCGCAGCTGCCATATCACCGCGTTCAGCAGCAGCCCTAGCCTCTGCCATTGCTTCGGCTGCATGGAGTCTGTTGAGTTGCCGATCCACTTCCATGGATACCACTTGTGGCTCAGCTGTTTCTGGCCTCTGGATCTTTACTTCACTACCTTCTTCCAAGCTCACAAACTCTTTTGTGATAGGATCCCTGTAAACACATATAACCTTCAGCAATGACAGCTCATGACCGGACTCATCTACTGGAATCTTGATTGCCACAAGGAAATCCCGTTCTTCTTCAGCATATAGATCCCCAACATCAACGGATCCCACCCTTCCATCAGATGACAAGGTACTTCGGTAACTTCCAGATTTAATTGAATTGAATTGCAAACTCGGGTCCGCGCATTCAACCTTCACCTGTAGCTCTTGTATGACCACGCTGAGAAGTCCACCTATGCATTGTGCAAATGCATCTTGGATGACATCTTCAGCTTCTATGAAGGAGAATGTGCCCCCAGATCCTTCAGCAATCGAGTGCATCATGGCAGCATCATGGTCCGTGCCAAACCCAAATGTGTGTACAGGAATCTGCAAACCTGTGCCATCTTTCTGTAAGATTGCCAGGGAGAAGAGAGACTGCTGAGCTCCTCGATAATGGGTAGCACCCGAAGCACCTGGACTGCTGACGCTATATGTGTCTTGTCCGTCGGACAATAAGATGATGCTAACCACAGGATTCTTGCACTTTCGGTCTGATAAGACCTTGGCACCTTTCTTTAAGCCTTCGGCAATATTGGTCCCACCATTTGAAGTCAGAGAATTAACAGCCTGTAAAGCCTGCTGCCGCCCGATTTCTGTCATCCTCTGCAGAGGAAAGAGACGCCGTGCTGTGGAGGAGAAGGCGATGACTGAGAGACGGTCAGATGGGCCGAGGTTTTGTATTACAAACCCCATAGCTCGTTTCAACAAAGCAAGTTTACTACCGGCCATGCTGCCACTTACATCAAGCACGGTTACTAAGTCAATAGGAGCTCGAGAATTCTGAGTTTGCAGGGCTTCGGCCTGAGTTTCACCGATATCCTGTCTGTTATTGGCCTGGGGAGCCTTAATATGGATTAGAACATTGAATTTATCAGTGGATGTTGATCTCAGGACAGCTGGAACTTCTGGGTACATCTTGACCTCCATAGTCCCAAATGAAGTGTTACAGACATCAGGAGTATCCAATGTACTTACCTCACTGTTATCTGGTTCACGATCCAATGGTTCATCATCGTCAAAACGACTAGGCTCAGGGCCATGTAGATGAGATGAGATCGGCCTACCGCCATCTAACCTGGTCTGATGTATCCGGGGCAAAACAGTCATCCATCCGTCATCTTGTGCCCGACCTAGTGGATCAATTCTTGACTTTCCATTCGGATGGCCAGAAGCAGGTTTCTGAAGGGGAATTTCCTTCCACTTCGCTCTACAAACAGGGCACACTTGGTTTCCATGTTTCACATTTGAGGTAATGCAATGGAAGTGGAAAGAGTGGGAGCATTCCGCGGTGAAAATAGCATGGCCCTCTCCTGGTTTCATTGTGTTTAGGCATATCGCACAGGTCCTCTGCAAATTGAAAGTCCAAGTGTAAGAGGAAAGGTAGGGATATTGGACTCTAAATCGAGTAAAATCTTCATAATTTATCACTGCGCATGAACATCAATAAACCAAGTGCCTCCCACTCAACCTCAGAATTTGCCGAATCCAATTAATCACAAAACATAAGATCATTCTGTAAGCAAGCACAAGAATTTGTCAAGTTTAATCGATTATTGAGACACTTTTATTGTCTTACATACGATGCTGTTGAGATGGGATCCTGCTTACATTTAGGGGGATCTCTGAGAATTGAATTGGGAGATGAAAGAGAGATCGTTATATCCTGGTAATTATAAATTCATCATGTCATTGAAATTGAACTAGGCTTTTGACTTGATAAGTGAAAAAAATATGCTGGTTTTACGAGGAAGGCTACATAAACACTAATCAAATAATCTGGGTTCCTATGTGATTTTGCTAGATGTTCTTCCGGCGGTACATGTACTGTCCCTGAAAGCAATGCATTTTTCTTCTTTGGTCGAAAAAATCAACGCATCGACAGAAGAACAGAGAGAGAGAGAGAGAGAGAGAGATAAGAAGACACGTTCACATAATTCATTATTGTGGAACACTGTAGTGTTAATCAATGGGTGTTCGGCCTTGCTTGACAAACCACTTTAGTGAAAGTAACAGGCACAAAACCTTCGTTGGATATTTTAGTCCGTGATGTGATTAGACTTCCCATCAGTTAATGAAATTACAGCATTATCGAGCAAAAACAAAAAAGCTAACAGGTGCAAGTCCGTTGAAAAGGCACAATCTAAGATGTCTCTGGTCAATTAGACCCGTCCATACTGTAGAAAGTACTTACTTAGAAGTAACCATCCAACGTAATAAAAAACTAAAGCGGTTGGTTACATTCTCACCAAACGGAAAACCAAAATGGCACAAATTATTATTGAAGAACGAAAAAAGGTACGGTCCAAGATTTTCGATCTTCATCATAATTCTCAAAAGGCGCCCCCTTTTTATCTCGAAGATAATTTTAAGAAGTCTCAAGACCAGAAGGGACCATGGTGTTCCCTGGAAATTTCATCAAAAGCAGAGAGAGAGAGAGAAAGAGATGGAACTAGTGCTGACCAGACAAGCCACTTTCCAGTTCAAAGGAAGAAGGAAAAGAGGGGGTAAAAATGCAGCGATTCCTTTTCCTCCTACATGCCAAATGCTAATGGTCCTTGAAGGGACTAGTCCACTTTAGCCCCCCCACGGTCCACATACACAACACACACACCCACCACCCGGAAAAAGGAAAAATCGGAGAGCCGAAAACAACACCGCAACAAACAACCAACTTGACATAATTCAGCCGTTGCATCAACTTGTCCACACCAGCCCACTTTGTGGACCACAGACGGCGACAAGATATGCACAAAACAAAGCGGCTGCTGCACATGAATTGATGTCCACAGCCCTCTCCTCTCCTCCAGGATAGGTTGAAAGAAATGGACCATTTTTGTTTTATGGGAAAAGAGAGGCGTGATCGGATATTATAGAACGAAAAGATGCTAATGGGAGATTAAGGACGCGCCCGCTACGGAATCAAGAATCTACCCACCAGATCCGATGAAGAAGAAACGGGCACAAAAGGATAGATCAAGCGATAAAGGCCAAAATCTATCAAATTTATCTGAAAACGAAGTAAATGGCACAGTAGAAAGACCTCCAAAAAGGAGAAATCATCCAAAAGAAAGAATGGAGGAGCCCCAAATCAATAGCCGCTCCTTCAATCTTCGGCACGCAGACCCTTCACCCATTTTCATATGCACAGCGCATAAACAAGCAGCACACATGAAAGAGATATAAGACGGGGAAAACCAGGACAAGAAAAGGAAAGAAAAAAAAAAAAAAAAAAAAAAGAAGAAAAAGAAAGACCTTGGACCCTCTCGGGGAGGAGGACTTGGGCAAGCGGAGGCCGGAGGACGAGGGGGTGGGCGTCCTGGGGAGGCGGAAGAGGGAGCGGTCGGTCGGGGAGAGGGAGGCGGCGTCGGAGAACCTGGCGGCGGAGTTGGCGGCGGAGGAGGCGGCGGAGGCGGCGGCGGAGGCGAAGGAGGAGGAGGAGGGAGGGGGGTCGTCGAGGGTGTGGGGGACGTAGAGGCAGGCGCCGCCGCTGTTGAAGCCGAGGGCGAGCTTGAGCTTCCTCCATTTGCTACCCATTCTGGGAAGGATGGGCGAGATCTAGGTGGGGGGCGCCCAAGGGAGAATGCGCCTCAACGAAATGGCGGTCGACACGAGATCGGTCGGAGAGTCAAGGAAGGAAGAGGAAGGAAGGAAGGGAAGGCTTTCTACTTGGGAAGTTGCAGAGAGCAGAGAGAGAAAGAGGAGAGAGAGTGAGAATGGAGGTGGAGGTGGTTGGGGATGATATGCCGCGGGCAGTAACGTAATTGCGGTTGAGGATATGTTGTGCTGCTATTCCTGGGGCTATTGCTTGCTGCGGCTGCTTCTATTGCTGATTGCTGTTTTGCTGTTTGCTGTTGTTGCTGCTGCGTTTGGTGTTTTGTGTTTGTTTTTGTTTGGCCCTTCTTCCGTCTTCTGCCTTTTTACTGTGTTGTTATCGAATGGTCGTTCGGAATGTGATGCTAATTTGGACTCTACCGCCATTCGATCGGGCCCCCTCCCCCTTCCTTCTTCGCATCGTGTCGTCCTTTCATCATCCCCCTCCTGATTTTTATTTCATTTCCTTCCCGAATACGACCCTCCCGAAAAAGGAAGCAATTGATTAAGTGAAATTCTTTTGGTGTCGCTCTCGAATTTCTTGGCTTTCCTCTTCTTCTTTCTATTTTTTTCTATTTTTTTAATTTTTGGGGGAAATATTGAAATTTGGCAAGTGGTTTTTGACCTGGGAAGGATAATGATTGCGATATGGAAAGAGGGGGGGGAGCGGGCCGCGGTTCGATATGACAGCCGAGCCGATGTGACAGCGCAGGGCGGAGAGTATCGCCCCCTCTCTCCGTCCGTTTTTACCTAATTGCCCCCCCCCTCCCATTCCCTCACTTCATTTTTTCTTCTTATTTTCGAAATAAAATCTTTAATCCAAAAATAAGTTTGGAAAAAGAAATGCTTCTCTATTTTTGAAATTACGACAAAAACAGGAATAAAAAATAAAAAAATTTTGTCGTCGCTTGCCGTCGCTCCCCACCACTGTCCTGCCGGGTATGATTTCCATGTCGACACTTTCGATTCAACTGATTAAGGAAATAAAATTTCATTTGTTCCATATGTATCTCTGCTCAAACATTCTTCTAAAAAATAAAAATTGAAAAATTTATTTGCAGATAAAATTATTCTTACTACAAATATAGTGATTGTCATGCACACTCATATCTTCTTGATTGCTCATCGAATTTTTTCCCTTCCATTCCTGATTTTAGATAAGGGTGATAATTTCTAACACATCGCTATAACATAATTCGAACGCGACACGGAATTAGTAGGTTTGGATCGAGGCTACTCATGCACGGGTCGATTTATGATATCATGGCCGCGTTCTAACTCGCGAGCCACGGAGTATGTACTCCAGGAGAAATCTCAGAAAGTTTTCATATCGAGTCTGTGCCTATATCTCGATCTCGTGTCGTGACAGGTCGCAGCAAATTAAATCAACCGGCGGACCAGTTCTCCACTCATGTTACATGTGTCGTGCCATGTGGATCCATGATGTATAGCTCGACGCGATCGACCGAATCTCGTCATGCTCCGACTGGCCAATCTCGAAAGCGTATTCCTCGCATCAGCTACGGTCCAAGGGAGCGTCGTCCGGTGCGGTGAGATCCACGTACGTGTTTCACTCCCTTCGTTTTCCTCGACCCGGGATATTCGCATCTTGCGGCGAACACGAACCATCAGAATTCCCTTAATTAAGTGGGCTTCTGCTTCAGCCTCTCAGCATCGTCGTCACGCACTGACACGTCCCATTAAAACGCCATAAATATTCAAATTATGAAGTGCCATGAATTCCTTTTAAAGCTTGAGGGGCTGGTTCGGCTAGGTACCATCCTCTTTAATGTTCGACATTTTTTGGTTTCACGCAATGTGGACCACCCCTCGATGCTATCCAAAACATAAATGTCTCGAGCTCTGGTCACGTTATCTTTGTGTATCACCCACATCCGCATCCCACCATCACCTCCACCGCACCCTTGTCATTCTTTTCCCCCTTCACTTCGAATTTAACCCAGACCTACTACCCTTTGTTTTCTTTTAAATTTCTAATGCCTCGGGTTCTAATAATTGGGGATAGGATCCAAGACTCGATATTCCATCATAATTTATGAGAATGACGTGTGGAGAATTAGATCGGAACGAGTCAAGTCGAGACGAGACAAATTGAAGATAGCCCTTTTGGTCTCGTGGAAGAGAGATGCAGTAGTGTGGTTTTGGTGAAACGGTTCCATCTCCTTCCTTTGACGGGCGAACGGTGACGCGGGTTCTTAAAAAACCGGAATTAAGAAAAAGTTCATAATGGTCAAAGCGGATTTCCGATGGCTACAGACTTTTTCGGGATGATTATTTTATCAATAATTAATGGGGCCCAGCCGGCTCTTACGTTTCGTCCACTAGTCGTGGTGGGAAAAAATCAAAGGCTGGCGTGGATAAAAGCTAACGTCGAAGGAATTCGCATTGAAGACTGCATTGTCTTTCTCTAATGTCCAAGTTTCCTTCCCCCTTTTGATTAGTCAATGCCCTCTCTTACCTGTAATTTTTGCCATTCCCCATGCCTCCGTGGACGATAAGAATACGGAAATCTAGGGTTTGCCCGAGCGGCCACGACCCTTTGCCCCTCCATCTCTTTCGATGTATTCGTGTGGCTACGATCATGATATCATCTTTCTTCCGTACCCTCTTCGTGATTTTATAAATGGTTCTGATGAGTTTTGGCTTTCCGTGCTTCGCGATGCGGATGATGACGTCAAAATAGAGGCCGGCCGGCGATGTAAGAAATGGTCGGAAATTGAGATTGGATTGTCTTTAAAAATAGTATATAGATTTCATTTTCATATACAATCACATCTTTAATACCTCAAGCAAATACAATACAATATGATAGTCTTAGATTATTTAGCATATGGTATTGCGGAAATAATTGACTAGGATTGAATTTAATCTTATTGAAAACTCTCGTCATATCTCTTCACCAAATGGGAGAAAACTCGACGACCCTATTCTTCATTATGGAAATAAACAGAAGTGATCGGAATCGGTATGAGAAAAAATATATACAGACGACAAAGAAAAAAAAGGACGAAGAAGAAGAAGAAACAAGCGCTAGGTCCCCCTTTCACCCTCAAACACAGCTTGGCAAATTGATAAAAAGAAAGAGGAAGGGAAGATGATAAACTGCACTTTTGGAGACACATTCATTAGGGATTTAGGTATATTCACTTTTTTAGTAGGATCATATTGAGGTCCCTTTCGCTAAAATCACACAAGAAAAAGAAGAAATCAGAAAAATCCGAATATTCAATATTCTGTGGGGGTGCTTCTCCTCCTTTTTCCTCTCTGACTAAACAATGATAAACGGGGAGAAAAAGCGCACGGCCCGGTCCCATCTCTTGAAATCATTGAGGGGCGTTCATCAATGGTGGGGGTTTGTCCCTCCATTGTTTCAGCTAGCCAATAGTAAACCATGTTTAATAATAATTATATCGATGTAAAAGTCTCTCGTCCGCATCATTTAATGGGCCTCGTCTAATTATTTTCTATTTTCGTGGGGTCGGTGGAGCTAAATCCCAACGCCCATCACATAAATAATAATGAATTTTGAGGGGATATTGCCTAATTAATATTAAATCTATAACGTTCAATTAAAAAGTTTTGATTTAGTCAATTAAATTATAAATATTTTGATATTTGAAACCGAGAGATGCTAACAAGGAGTTCAATCAACACTGATCGTCCTACATGTTGTATTTTTAGGTCAAAAATTGATCAGAAGGTTTGTATTGGAGCTAAATCCCAACGCCCATCTCATAAATAATAATGAATTTTGAGGGGATATTGCCTAATTAATATTAAATCTATAACGTTTAATTCAAACTTTTTAATTTAGTCAATTTAATCAAAAACATTTTGACATTTATTCAATATAATCATTCTCACTAATTGAAACCAAGAAATGCTAACATGGAGTTCAATCAACACCGGTTGTCCTACATGCAAAGTTTGCTTTTTTAGGCAAAAAATTGATCATAATATTCATATTGAAAAATCTATAATTGAATTGGCATCCACACAAAAGATTTATGCTTAATTAGGTAATTCTCTTGAAATTCACCCTCTTAAGATTTTCTCCAACAAAGAAACCCACAACCAAATCAAAGCCTAATTACATAAAGAATACACAAATTACGTTCTTTGCGCTATACTTTTCCATCATGATATGAATCACACCTATAAAGAAAGTCAGTCTCGTGGCGGGAATGCGAGATTGGACCCTCCTCAATTTCGGCTTTGACGGAAAGAGGGCTTGCGACTATCGTGGAATCCACTCAACGTGAACCCTAAATTTTCAATCGTGCGTTCGTGGCCGAGCATGAATTCCGTTCGACCTGCTCTAATTCCAAACTAAGTTTGGTTTGCTCATGAATGCTTCATGAACAAGCAAGATGTCGTGATGATGCAGCTACCGCATTTAATGGTGTACGCAAATGATGACAGGCTAAAACCCTAATTTCAAGGTTCTCGTCGCGTTTAGCATTTATGAGAGCCTGAAGGACTGGCATGCGTCAAACCTAATAATATCTACAACGCACGAGCATCGAGATATTTGTTTACCTAAATAAATTCAAGGCATTTCATTGGTACATTTTATTTTTTCAACCATTAAAACCCCCAAATTCATTTTTACTCTTCAATAATTTTCATTAAATTTTATTATCAAATTATTGAGTTGAATGATACGTAATAAATTATGAGTATACAAATTTGGAATTTTACCCTTCAATTGTCACAAATATATTTATTTGCGATTTTTTGCGATATTAGTATAATTTTACAAAAATTAACTGAAGGATAAACTTATTATAAATATATCATTTTCTAATTTTTTTGGTCAAAAAATAAATTTATCATAGGTATATTAATCTGAATTTTTTTCATGATATTTAACCTTCATTTTATAGGTCAATGATAATGTACAAGTGCATGAATGTATAATGTACTCCTACATGCAAGAACATCAATTAAACTTGGGAGCAATCTTATCCCTATTTCAGATGTTATTCTTAATTTTAATGTTACATATTGCGAATCCTAGATGCGCACCATTTCTATAATTGAGACGATTGATGTTAATATCACGATCATCATTGGATTGGATTTTAGAAAACTTATTGAGAATGCTTTTCTTCCTTTTGTTTTCGCTTTTATCCTCTTTTCTAATTCTCACGATCTTTATTGTCTCAATATGGACTTATTGTCTTTTTTTCTTCTAGGGTTTAGTGACATAAGGCAAGGACCAAGACCCACCCGACCAGTTCCATGTGACAAAACAGTGGATACCACTAGGGCAAAAGTTGACTTCTCTTCGCGGCCTTTGCCATATCTTTCAATGACCACGAAACCATAATCTATTTTTAAAAGAAGATTGCTGTGTGCGCATGCGAGCAGAATCACGCCACAATAAATTAAGCGGAAGCTTGTACTAATCAGCAATCGGGTCTTTCACCGAATATAACTGGAAGCTTAATTAATGATCCCATTGTTAATCATATATTCAATTGAATATCGGGATCTTCACCTTAGGATAGAACAAAAAAATATCCCTCTCGAGCTCGATCCCATGCATCATGACGAAGGGCCTGGCGATCCACCGAGAGAGACATTATGGGGGAGAAAAGAAAGAAAAATCCACCCGAGAGACATCTCGCCGTGTTGAAGAGATGTCTCCCCTAAAAAGGGTTTTCCTTCTCGACCTTTGTTTTCCAGTTGGCTTGCCCTAGAAAGCAGCGAATTGAGCAAGATCCAGACCCACAAAGGAGTGGGGGGATTGCTTTCCTTCATTATTTCTTCTTCCACCATGTCAAGCAAAAAGCAAAGAGAGGAGAGAACGAACGCCACCCACCGCGGATTTCACCACTCATGGAAGCTATTGGGATGTCTAGTGGAAAGATCGCGCAGTGGATTCCGACAGATGTGTGGCGCATGTTCTCTCGAGGACGAGTATAGGGTCGAATTCATCCCGTGCGAACGAAGAAGATGTTGCATTACTAGCGAAAAGAAAGTCGGTTGTTCGCATCAGATATCCATACTCGGGTCAGCAAAACACCCGCTTGAGCGGACTTTCGATGAGTAAAACGAAAAAATGCGGAGTGTTGACGGAAAAGAAAGCAAATATTGGGGAGGGTTAGGAATTTGGAAGTAATGCGACAGCTTTTGCTTCTTTCCCATACTTTCAACAAAATCAAACCTAACTTGTAGCCTCCCCTTTCTGGGAGGATGCATTGACAGGCTGTGATGCCACCATGCATTGGTCTTTGAGTAAAGAAGTTTGAGAATTGCAATTGGTTCGGCTTTTGGGCCCTGGTGGAACCCCAGCGAATAGTTTTGCTGTTTTTGCTGACTAATAATATTTTCCCACATAAGGATTTCTTTGACGACACGATCGAATGTTGAAAACCGAAAATTCAGCACCTAATTTGTTAGATAAGCTTAATTAGCATTGACATGACAGACTCAATTGAGTAAAAAAAATCCACTTAATGCGAATAGTAAGAGATGACAGAAAAGCAAAACGAAGGGTCATTTAATCTGCAATAGCAAAAAATAATTTATGGCCTTTAAAAGCTTGCCAAATATTTTGGTAAAACCTACCAATAATTGTCATTGTGATATCTTTGGTTAGCAATTAACAAAAATTACATATTACTTTTCAATTGTCATTAATCAACTTTTTAATTTTATCTTCTACACTTAAAATTCTGTACTTTTTTTTTGGGGGGTCTGTACTTAAATCTTCCACAATTGATTTATTTTTATCAAGGCTGTTTCTTTTTCTTTTTTTTTTGGAAAAAATAAAAGGGGGGAATGAGAATTTAAGAAGCCAAAAAAGTCAATGACGCCAACTTGAGAAAGCAATCACACCAAAAAAAAAAGGGCTTCTTGAATTAACATTACACATGTTATAGTTTACTTCCAGTATTTCTTACAATGATATCAGTACGTTCATGCAGTGTTGAACCATATTATAAAACTAAATCTGGACATTGCTTCATTTTCTCGGGCTGCTCATTTCCCTTTTTCCATACCATTGGATACTCTGTGGAGCTCAAGATATTCTGTATGGCAGAGCAATGACAGGATTCAAGACAGCTCTATCTCATTATTTCCAAGGGAGAGAGAGAGGGGAGCAGAGACATCGAAAAAGCTAATAAATGTTTGACTATTGGAGTCAAAAGCTAATAATCAAAAGACATTGTTGCTTTCTTATTTAATTGAACTGGAAATACGTGCTGCCAGATCTTAGTTAGATCCCTGTCAGACCACACAATCTGAGCATCGGGCGTTACAAAGCTTAAGCCAATTACAGGCTTTGTGCAACACTAGCTCCCCGGCGAGACCTGATCTGTAATTATTATGAAATTATTACTTTATAAAATTTGAATTGTCTTTTCAACTGATAGGTTTACGATGGCCACACTTGTCAAAACTTCGATAGTTGAACAATCTTTCGATGGGTTATTAAAGGAAAATGATCAGCTAACAGTTCCGTTAGTTTTCAATAACACACGGTGAGTTTTATACCGCAAATTTTCTCAAAGAAACCCGTTGAATTGTTTAACCGTTTTTTTTTTTTGGGAAAAATCAAAATTGGAAAGTTTCATTGTGAGGAATCTCTTCAAATTTCACTACGTGATAAATTCTTTCAGGAAAATGATTATTACATTATAGACAGTAGAATGTCAGCCAATGATTTTGAAGTTGGGAACAGGGTTACAAGCTTTGTCGGTTTCATGATTTTTTATCAACTAATTTGTTGGGATTTTCACTATTTTAAAAAGGAACAAGATGAGATTTATTTTTCTTTTTATTTTCAAATGATAATATTTGAATAATGTGTAATATATGAAGAATCCAATCATAATTCTTAAATTAATAGATTTATTATTTAGCCAAAGAAGACATTTGATGGATATAGTTCCTAAATAAAAAGAAATTCAAGAACTCAAAAAAATAGAAAGTGAATACCTAGTATACTCTAAACTTTTGATTATTTTAAGTTTTTGTAATCAATCAACACATAACCGTGGAGAAAGGTTTATTAGTCTTTTCATCTTTAATTGCAAGAAAGTAAAAGGTACTCATTGACGCATGATTAAATTGGTATTTGTTAATATATATATATACATATTAGATATATGATACTCAATTTTTTTCTCTTAACTTGTCCGGATGAATGGAGTTCGTATTGAAAGCGATTTCATTAATGAAAATGATTTGATAATAAAGACAAGATGAACAGTTCAATTGAAGATGCGAGAGATGAAAGAATCATGACACCATGCAATACTAGCAACTTCACTAATTTTTTAGACAATTTTGAGAGTCATTCTAAAGCAATATGATTTTAGTGAAAAAACGAAAAGTCATAATGCACAATGATTCTTTCGTAAGTTGCAAAGCCAACATTTCGAGTGTTTGCTCATCTTTGAATTGTAATATATTTTTCTAATGATATTAATAATTTCTTTTTACTTAGGATCCGTTTGTTTTGCGGAAAATGAGCCATTTCCGGAAAATATTTTCCTAGAAGTCATTTTACGGGAAAATGACAATATTTTCCAGTGTTAAATTTAAAACCCGAAAATGTTTTGGAAAATATTTTCCGATGTTCGGTAAAGAAAATATTTTTCATTTCCCATTGGCAAGCGTGAGCGCCAAGCTCGAGGCTCGCCGGATTGACGAGTGCGAGTTTGAGATCGACAAGCTTGAGGTTCACCCTGGCCCGACGACGACTAGCCGGGAAATAAGAAAATAGGAAATAAATAAAAAAAAAAAGAAAAGAAAAAAAAAAGAAAAGAAAAGAAAAAGGAAATTAAAAATAATTCGAATTAAAAACGAAAAAGAAAATTAAAAACTAATTTGAATAGAAAAAGAAAAGAAGAAGAAGAAAGAGGAGGAGGAAGTGAGGATTTGTAGAGATGTAAGGTAAGGGAAATTAAGTGAAGAAAATATTTTTCACTTTTCAAATGTGGAAAACATTTTCTCCTATTTTAGAAGACCTTTTTCCTTTTATGCTAAGGAATTCATTTTCCATAAAACGAATGTCGGAAAATTTGAAAAACGTTTTTCCGAAAATTGTTTTTCGCAAAATGAATGGAGCCTTAGTAATAATATTTTTTACTCGTAATTATTTATTTTGTGGTTTATAAGTTCTTTTTTCTTTTTTTCATGTTCAAGGATTTTTAAATTTTTTGGGATATGTAGATTTTTCCTTAGATTGGTGCTTTTTGGGCCTTTATAAATCCTCAAATCCTAAATTAAACCAAGAGAAAAAGGAAACAATGGGAAGTTAAGAATAAAATAAAAACAAACAAATGAAACCTGTCAAAGCATTGCCCTGGTTTCCTCCGTTAAAACTTGTGGCTGGTATTAAACGGTTAGAAAATGAAAATCACGGCACCGTTAGGCTAGCCGAGCCCCTTTTTAAAGATCCGATTCTTTTGAAAGATGCGAAGTTGAGTAAAAAGCACAAATTTCTCTTTATAATACGAATTGATGTCATGCAGTTAATTTTGTATAAGTAGGAGTCGTATTTTCGGCAAGTTTAGGGGCAGATCTCAAGGCTCCTTTATACCTAAAAGAGCTTTTTTTTTTTTTTTTTGAACGGAAATAAGCTGCTCATGATTTACTATTTCATGTCTGGGAAAAATACATAAAAAACATTAGTGCATAATTAGTCCAGCAAGGCAAGAGGGGGATAAGACAACCAATTAGGAGGGAGATTGTTAAAACGACACGCCTTTGCAAGCCAGTCCGCTGGACGATTTGCGTTTCGGCTACAATGGGCCAAGGAAAAGCCCAAAAACCCTGTAATTTTGGCTTGGGCCCGGCTCACGACAGGTTGTACTTCCCAACTCAGTTCAGTGGAAGTCTTCAACGCGTGCACAAGTGGAAGACAGTCCAATTGTACTTGGAGAGAGAGAGTCTTCCGGTTCTCGAAAAAATCTAGGGTTTCCTCCATGGCAATCGCTTCCGCCTGAGTTGCTGAAGAGGCTTCAACTGGCTTCACAAAGCCATCGACCAGGCGACCCTTGTGATCTCGGCAAACACAGGCAATGGCTACTCTGTGTCGAGATGGTCTCGCCCACCGATGAATTCTCTTTCCTCCTATGTGTCCTGGGTGAAAGACGCGTCGATGTTGAGCCGTAGCGTGCCAAGAGGTGATGGGTGCCAACGATTAGATAAGCTTTCTCCCCTTTGCTTCGTTTCTGGCTTGCTGTTCACGGCTTTGAAACTCTCATGTAACGCCTCTGCTCTAGATACCGTTTGTTGCAGGTACAGGGGATGATGGTTGAATATGTATTGATTCCTCTCTTTCCATATACTCCACAGAATCACTGCAATCTAGTTGAATTTACTGGTTGTGGCTGGATTTGTTTTAATTTTACATATCCAATCATCAAGCCGAGTTAAGCCAAGTCTAGATATCTTGATGTGCAGGGGTGCAGAGTTCCATATCTGAGCTGTCCATGGGCATAGCAAGAGAGTATGTTCAAGGGTTTCCACTTCATTTTTGCAGATGGGACAGAGAGGAGAAGGTACAATTTTTCTATAGTAGAGGTTTTCCATGGTAGCTAAGGCGTTGTTGCATGCATTCCAGAGAAAGATTTTGATTTTGGGGAGGGTTATGGACTGTCAAATGAATTTCCAAAGGTTCAGGTTGATTTGATATGATGTGGTTGCTGTTATGGTTTGTGTGCTGGTTGAAGTTTCCCTGAATGTGAAATAGCCACTTTTAACTGAATAAGTTCCCGATTTAGTGTGCATCCATACCAATTTATCCTCTTCATCAGGTAGGCCAATAGGGGTTGCTAGTATCTCTTTGACGCTTCTTTCATCAAACAGAGAATTTAAAAGCATATCGTTTCAGTTTCCTGTCTCTTGGTTAATCAGATTAGCTACTTTGGCTGGTTCTTGATTTGTAGCTGGGCCTCCAATAGCACCACTCCTTAGCTATGTATCTTCTCTAATTGAGAGAGTTTTTCCATTGCCAATCGTGTACATTACGTGTGGGGCTATAGAATCTCTGCCCCTAATAATGCTCTGCCATCCCCAAGAAGGACGGGATCCTTTTCCAGCTTTCCAAATGTCACAATGTGGATAATACAGCCCCTTCAAAACTTTACTTAAAAGAGAGTCAGGATTTTGTAAGAGACACCAAACCTGTTTTGCTAGCATAGCTGTATTAAAAACTGTTAGGTCTTTAAAGCCTAAACCCCCTTCATTCTTCCTGAGTTTCAGTAGATCTCACTTCTTCCAATGTATTCCAGCCTTTTTATTGCTGTTTTTCCACCAAAAGTTTGCAACCCTCCTCTCAATTGCTTTGCAAATAGAAACTGGTATTTTAAATGTAGACATAGCATATTGAGAGATGGCCTGTATCACTGCTTTGAGTAAAATTTCCTTACCTAAAAGAGCCTAGTTTGCGATATTCTATTTATCAAAACCAAGTTAACTACCAAGTTCAGCCAGCTCAAATCGAACTCCCTTCCACACCTCATGTTTAGTTTGTATTCTCGTTTCGACTTTAAGCTCCTCGGTTTCTAAATAGACCAGTGGTTCTAACTTTCGAAAAGCACCGTTAAAATAATTCTGGACCACTCGATGTTAAATGAAAACAATTTCATAGAGTACTAGCACCAAACCTGCACCCCCAGTGCGATGCGAAAATAGTATATACAATTGTTCTAATCAAATTTCTCTATAATTAAGAAGTTATATCATAAATGATCTTCTGAGATAAACATATAGAGAGGAGAAAAAAAGATACAAGCGAAGAATTCATGTTTTGTTCGAAAATATTTTACACCTTGCAATAACGTATTACTCATTTGAAAATACTGTCCTACTTTTTTTTTTTTTTTAATATAATCTTTTCAGGGAAAATTTTCTATCGTGTTATGCTTTCAAAGAGAATATGCCACACCGCATTTTTAAATAAAAAACTTACACATCAAAATAGCCAATAGTCTCCTTTTCATGAGAAAGATCATTGTGGACTCACCTTGACAAGCACGTGGAAAATATATAGATCGCTCAAAAAATACCAGATGAAAACTACCAGATTAACCTAGGATCAGCGGACATAATTTGACATAAGTACACATATTATGGAACAGAGATTGTCCATTTTGTGCCAGGATTAACTATGTTACTTACATTATGTTAGAATTATGACACATGAAAAAGTGAAATTAAATGCGAAAGAAACATGTTCACATAAAACCCTACACAAAAACCGAGTCGTGCTCCCAGGGAGGGCATCGAAACGTGCTACGTTGTGCCATGTCCGGGAGTCAAGAATTGCCGACGCCTATATAATCATAATTTTAAATGACAACAGAGGAAATAAGCAGAGAAAAAAAGCATAGGAAGGGGAAAAAGAAGGCAAAAGGCAGAGTCGGCGAAGGGTATCTCGGCTTGATCGGAGAGTCATCACTTAAAACCGATTTTGACGTATCTACATGTGGCGTAGATCAAAAAAGCCAAGGCGAAAGCCGATAACCACCCCGAAACACCCAAAAACTCAAGGCGAAGCAGCGAGGCTCTCTGAAGATGTAGGGGTACAGGCGAGACTCTTTGATGCAATGAAGAATGTCAAGTGAAGAGACGGCACATCATAAACTCTCCCGAAATTGTCCCCTTCCTAAATTAAGGCTTTTCGTGTGTTGGTGCGTCTGGTATCAACAATCGAAAGGTTGGGCGTTCAGGATGGAGTTAAACTCTAGATTCATCAATAGGCCCAATGTCACAGCTAAGCACAAGCTACAGGAAGCATAAACGAGCAAGACCCACGTCAAATATTCCGAGAGACACACCCCCTCTTCGGCTTAACTCCCCATCTCATGGCCGCACATTCTTCCGGGCTTTTGCACCCGGTGTTAACAAAAGCTTCTACCTACTTCAGCTTAGGGTTGGATCACAGGAAAGATGCTGCAGACATAAAACTTAATTACCAAGCATATACACTAAGTACAGAAAGTGGTCCGCTTCCACCAAAATAGACAATTCCCGATTCTGCCTCTATTGGCTTATGTACAATGCCTTCCTACAACCAAAAATGCCGAGGATCCACGGGATGCCTACTTGTTAGACCCACGGCCAACAGATATGACATCAATACCTTCAAGTGTGCGGTCAGTCGTCATCGGATAAGCATACAATGTCATCGGTAGCATTAGAGGAGGTTAAATTATCCCTTTGTGGAGGAGGAATAACGACTGAAGGACGAATGCGAGGGACATCCCTAAGAACACTCCCCCATTCATTAGGTGGAAACCCTTCTGCAGATCCCCCGCCATGATGCCGACCACTTGGACCTGCTGGGCCCCCAGCTGGTGCTGCTGCCGCTGGAAACTGCTGGAGAGGGGCAGAAGTTGGAGGTGGGTTGCTAGGTGGCTGCCAATTTGGCAAGCCCTGCAAACGGGTGCCTGAGGATGCAACAGAAGGTCTGAAAGTTTGGAGATGTGGAGCAGGAGAACGAAAATCACTGGGAGCTTGGATGTTTGCTGATGACGGCGGCATGCTGAGGCTGATCTGGGGCACAGCCATGGTATCCAGGATGGAAACTACAGAAGGGCCAACAGTCTGCAAGCTCGCCACATTGGTAGGAAAACTCTGTGAGCTTGTGAATGGAGTGGTGGCAGTGCCAACCCCGTTTGACTGAAGGCCAGCAGAAGGGCCACAAACCGGCAAAGGCTGATGTGCATTATGCTGCGATGATAACTGTAGCAACGGCTGCATGGAACCAGAAGCTACATCTGCATGAAAATGGTTGCCATGAGCAATTTGGCATCAAAAGCGAATGCAAACCCGGGCCTGTTAACATGTTCAAAATGCGAAGTGCTAACATAACGATAGTATGCATGATGATGGCTATTTTACTTTGCAGTTTTACAAAGAAAACTGCACAGAAACTGGGGTCGCAGTGCGCAAGGCTGCCCACACAGCTCGGTTTGGTAACATTCAATGCATGCACCCTTACCCCTAATTTTTCAAAGAGGCTGTTTTTGCAAAACAAACCAGTAACCAGTGACTCAGCTACAACAGAGAAAGCTGCATCTGGTGCACAAAAATATAGATAGGAATGATGTTGATGGAATACACATTTAGGTCTCAAATGGCATTGAGTCTTGGTATGGACAACAATCTATGAAAGCATGATTGCAGAATGAGTTCCAGGTAGTATTTTACTGTTTTAAATATCATTAGGCCGCTAATTTCTAGATATGGAACATGAAACGGCATAATGAATAAGAAAATATCAGTTCAAATGATTTAGAAAGAAAGTCCCTGAGAATTGAGGGAAAAGACATAAGCATCAGAAGTACAAATTCTTGACATCAAAGTATCATTCATGGGATGATGAGATGCCGCTCACAATACCATCGAAACATAAGGGAAAAAAGCTTCATAGATGCTTACAGGAAAACAAAAGATCTAGCAATTCGCATAAATCAAAAGATATTGATCTTTTGACTACTAAAAAGAAGAATTTTGGGTATGGCAGACATGAACTTCTATGCCGTGAACGAAGTTGGAATCTCTAGCAAGCTAAATTTAACTCATTGAAGCAAAAAGTAACCTGAACCAATCCAACAATTATTGTCAATTTCCAAAAAGGTGCAGCCAATAATTCATGAAATTCTCATTTCACGAATTAAAAAGTATTTCCAATGGATGAAATATCGAAATACCTGTTCCTCAATGCAATGTAGAAAGAGACAGAACAAAATCAAACCACATTGTACTGGATCTCTGACCTGAAAGTATTTTGGCCTGAAGAAACCAACCCATTGCCATAGGTCACCTATTTCTTTCAATTTTTTGTTAAAATACTAGTTTCTAAATGCAAGGAAGAAAGGGACTGAACATAATGAAACCAAATTGTTTTAAATCTGAGTTAAAAACCAATCCATGGATGCCTACCTATAAACTCATCAGACTGTGTTATGACCAGATTTCAAAGAGCTTTCAGTTTGTATTTTAATTTCAAGTGCAATTTATCTACATAATGAGACAAATATACACTGTACTTCTCATTTAGCCATAGTTAATTCATCACGTCCTCCCTCTGGCCAGCCAATCGTAATCGCAACATGCACTCTTTTATAGATGTTTTCACTTTCTCGTGCACCTTCACATAAAAAAAGCCAATCACTTCAACCAACAGAAAATATAGTAGGTCATACTACTATGATGTAATTCGACAGTCAGGGACTACAGAGATAGATATTTGCTTTGCTGATCTTGCCTGGTGCAACGCATAGGAATCTGATGTCACTCAACAACCAAAGTAACAATCGTTCAATCTCCAATGGTCAAATTTACCTCATGGTGAGCACTAACCATCAAAAAGCTGGAATGAGATTGAAGTTGGACCAAATAATTATAACCATGCTTCTGGTACCAATAGCACTTCAATGTTAGACATGTAGTCTCAATGAAGTAGCCAACTATTACTCTCATCAACTGGAATTTCATATACTCAGCTCTTTTCTACTTGCGTCAATTTATTTGAAGACTGAAATTGAATTGTGTTTATAAAGTTACAAATTGATTGCTTCATAATCAGGTGATTCATTTTCCAAGTGCAAACTATGAAGCACATGCAGGTCTTGCCTTGCTTATAGGAACATTAGTTTCATCGAGACAGTATTACATGAAATTCTGGCCAGCTCATTCATCAAATATAAATCAAGTATTATGGCCACAACCACACTTAACTGACATGGTCACAGAAGTAAAGCCTTTTCTTTGTTATTATCTAAATATAGAATTGTTCACATACCAACACATTGATCACATATAACACGAGAATAATTGAGCATTGGAAACATCAAAATTTCTCTATTGGTCATTAATAAGTTCACAGATGCACTCGTTAACAATCCTTCTGTTTATTAAGCATTGTCTAATGGTAATTGCCAGTAAATAACATATTACTTGCTCCCAAGGTCATAACATGAGATAGGTGTTTCTTCATTAGCCAAGGATTTTATACTGCAAACAAAACCTCGATTTCCCCAATGAAAGTAGGATCTTACCCCTTTTATACAATTGGATGCGAGCAACATATACATTCAATTCAAATTCTTCCAGAGATCAGATGACTTTATAGCACGTGTAACGTGCGTGTATGCACGCGCTAAGAAATGGACAAAGCAAGAATGGGGTGCTTCTGACATGCTCGTGAATATGAAAGGTACATTTACATACAAAAAATCTATCAAGTGCAAGGCACGTATTTACCTAATAGTTCTCTTGAATAGTATGATGACTAGCAAATGAAAAGACAAAGTGTGCACACATATCCAAGACTACGCACCTTGTTGCATTCCATTTGCGCCAGATGCCCTGATATCGGAATACTTGGATTTGAACGCCTCAGCTAGCATCCTATTCATCATAACTTTGCGGTTATTCATGTCGAGTTCCTTTTTCTTAGGAAGATATTCTGCCTCAATCTCCCTAAGTTTCAAATCATACTTCCTGCGAATTTGTGCGACAATTTCATCTATCTCCTTGCCGCAATCAGATACCAGTCGCATCCTCTGCTCAAAGCAATATGAATTTACAATGATTAGGGTAGTAAATATTAAATTCCATAAAGAACTAGTGGAACCTCATGAGCTAAACATAATGTCAAGAAGTAACTCACCGCATCTTCATGTGCTTTGTCCATCTGCTCAATTTCCCTTTGTATTCTGTCCAGCTCGTTCTGAAGAGGATCCAGGTGCAATTTCAGAGGCGTTCTGGGTTGTACCATTGGAAAAGGACTCTGCGATGGCTGAGTGTTACTTTCCACAGGGACAGATGCAGTGCAATTGCCTGAGATCTGTGCCACCATCCTACCACGAGGAATGCTGACTGCAGATTCCGACATTGCTTGATTAAGAGGCGCAGCAGGGTTTTCATCAACTTGTGTTGACTGAAAGTGAACAGTTAGATTAGAAGTCTCTCCCACCCCCTGGAGTGGAGTTGCAGTTCCTCCGACCAGAGCTAAATCATGTGAACCGTTATTAAGAGGCTGATCTTGCGGCTGTGGAAGCACTGGAGGCTCCATATATGCCGCTCCAGAGGAAAATGATGTAGCATTACAAGTACCAGATGAAAGAAGCTCAGTCTGTTGAGAAGTATTATGCTGCTCTTCGTCAGGTGCATTTCTCTCCGGCATGCTGGTGGACGGGGCACTAAAATCATCTCCCAACTCCTGATCAGGTAAGGTCTGTAATTAACAAAAAGAAGAATCACAACATTTTTAAAAAAACAGCATACTCTCCAACCTTTACGAGAAATTATTGGCTCTACGACAAACTACTCTACTCATTAAAAACGTTAATAAAACAGAGAGGGCATAGATCCACACGTTTGCCATGCATTCATGTGAAGACTTGAGTATTTGAAGGTAAAGGAGGGTGGCTAACAACATTGTGGAGACCATAGAAAGACATACATGATAAGATGATATGGTAGACCTCTCAGCATTATGGTGCTCTTCATCGGGTTGATTTCTCTCTTGCATGCCAGCGGATACTGTGTTACAATTAACTCTCAACTCCTCTTCAGGTAATGTCTGTGATAGATATACAGAAAAATGGTCATTTATACCCTGAAGCCTCTATAAGAAGAAAATTGTACAATGAACTTTCTCTGCTCTTTATGAATGCTAATGATGCAGAAAAGGCATCTGTCCACATCCTGGTGTTCAGGCATTCATATTGAGGATTGAGTATTGAAAGGGAAAAAGGATGGACAACGACATCACCAAGAGCATTAATAAAAATACATGACAAGGCTAGATAAGAAGCAACCTCGGCATTATGCTGCTCTTCATCGGTTGCATTTCTCTCTTCGATGCCGGTGGATGCGGCATTTCTATAATCTCTCAACTCCTCGCCAGGTAAGGTCTGTTATACAGAAAATCACAGCATATGTTAAATTTTAACATACCCTCAAACCTTTATGGGAAAATGTTGTTTTGCGAAAAATTACTCTGCTCTTTATAATGCAAATACACCAGAGAAGGCATACACCCAATCATGATTTCCACATTCCAGGCATTCATGTCAACAATTGAGCATTCAAAGAAAAAGTAGGGCATAATAAACATGGTCGAGAGCATAGAAAACATACAAGATAAGGTGGCACGGAAACGTCCTCAGCATTTTGCTGCTCTTCATCAGGTGCATTTCCCTCTTGCATGATGGCTGGTGTGGAGTTACAATCATCTCCCAAATCCTGGTCAGGCACACTCTATAATAAACATATATAAGTCATTTATACACTGAAGCCATTATGACTTATGAGAATATATCTTTTCTCAGCTGAAAAGGAGAAGAACTCCACTCTTTATGCATGCTAGTGATGCAATGTCCAAATCATGGATTACATGCATTCATATCAAGAACTGATTAAGCCAAGGAACAAAAAATGGATATCGACATTGTGAAGACCATAGATTAATTTACACGATGAGATGTCACAGAACCAACCTCAGCATCATGCTGCTGTTTGCCAGGTGCATTTTCTTCTTGCATGGTGGTGGATGTGACATTACAATCATCTCTCGACTCCTCACCAGGTAGGGCCTGTAATAATCAAATAGAAAAATCATGTCACTAAATCTTGAAGTATACTCCAGCATTCCTGAGATAATAATATTCTACGAAAAAGCTAGTTTACTCTTTATGAACACTAAAAATGCAAACAAGAGATGTCCAATAATGATTCTGAATTTATTCATGTCAGAAACAGCTATACAAAGGAAACAAGGATGGATATCAACTTTGTCAAGAACATAGATAACAAAAATGATGAGATGATGTAGAAGCAACCTCATCATTATGTCGCTCTTCATCGGGTCTATTTCTCTCTTGCCTGCTGGTGGATGTGGCATTACAATCATCTCTCAACTCCGGGTCAGGTAGGGTCTGTAATAATCAAACCGAAAGAAAAATCATGTCGTTTACCAAATTTCGATGTAACCTCCAGTGTTTATGACACTATTTGTTCAACGAAAATTCAAGTCATTTACCAAATTTCAGTGTACACTCCAGTATTTAGGAGACAATATTCGTCCTATGCCAAAGCAACTCTACTCTTTATGGGGCATGTCCACTTATGTTTTCAAGGATTGATTTCAAGAATTGAGTAAATTCTAATGAGGACAATATTAACACTGTTGAGAGCATGGATAAACATACACAATGAGATGACACAGAAGCTCCCTTGGCAAAGGCATTTGTTGGCGGCACTGTACTTGACTTTGATTGATTGACCAAAGTAACTTCACAAGGTCCATCACTGGGATGGACATTCTCAAGTACTTCAGATTCAGATCCATTGCATATTTCATTTTCTGATGGAGAGATCATATCTTCCAGTTCACCTGATATACAAATATTCTCTTGCACCTCCAGCGCAACTGATTCATCAAGTGCTTCCTTTCTTGAACCATCAAGAATCTGATCATCCAAGGAGCCAGCATTCGGAGAGTTGATATTCTCCAGAGCATGACCAGTGGCCCCGACTTCGTCTCTGCCATCAGGCGTCCTTGATATTGATCGATCAACCAAGGCAGCTTTATGAGGTCCATCACTGCGATGGACATTATCAACAACTCCAGATTCAGATCCATTAGGTGGTTCCGTTTCTGATACTTGTGGTTCCAGAGTACTCAATCTCTTCGGTACATTCGACAAACGAACACTCTCTTGTGCCTCCAATGGACCCGGCTCATCAATTGCTTCCTTTCTTGAATCATCAGGAGTCTGATCCACCAACGAGTAAGCATTCATAGTGCTAACGTTGTCTGGAGCACGGCTACTGATAAAATCACCTTGTGAGATACCAGGAAGATTCTCCCGAGAACAGGGATTTAGAGAAACAGCATTCCCTTGGTTGTCTATTGGTATTCCATTAGCACATGGCCCTGCCTCTGTAAAAACTGTTCCTGAAGCCACGGTACTCATCTCATCATTGTCACAGCCAATCCTAACTGGAAGGCGGTCCTTTACAGCACAGACAATTGCACCAGCACTTTGATCAGATGAGGGCCTCGATAAAGGGTCCACGTTAATAAGTTGATCATGACAATTGGAACTTTCCTGGCCATGCCTGGCTTCAGGCAGCTTATTCGGCAATTTCACTTGCATTGAGCGCCTGTCTCCCTCTACTAGAGAAGAATCCTGCTGAACTCCATTTACTGAGGCTAGATATTTATCCTCAATTTCTTTAAGGCGTACGGCCATCTCACGTGAGCTTTCTTCAATTTGTGTAGAGTACTCCCTGTCCAATCTCTCCAGCCTGTCTAATTTTGTTGAACCACCATAATGCAAACGGACAATCGCAGCCTCCATTTGACGAGTATTCTCCAGCAACACCTTCTGCGCCTCATATTCCCTGCATATTTCGTTCTTCCTCCTTTCTAGCTCCAGCAATATCTGTTTCTGGTTCCGAATTTCTCTGCCACTTTCAGAAATATCTCCCAATGTCAATCCAAACTCATCCATCAAGTTAGGACTAGAAATGACCTCATTACTGGAGGATCCTTGAAAGGTACAATCTTCAATCTCTACTTTTATGGTTTGGAGGCAAGGCATAGCTGGCGGGGGCGACTTCACACCAGATTGCTCCATCTCAAGCGCTTTGTCTTTCAGTTCTCCACATTTCGAGGAATCAACCAGTGAATTCTTTCTAAGGTGGAGAAACATTTTCTTTAGATGTCGCAACATCAAATACACATAATCTGCCTCTTCTTTCTTGCACTGGTAGTTCAAATGCTTTTTCGCAAGCTCAAGAGATTCCGTGTGATCTATTTTTTCCTTTGATAAAGAAACTGCAGTCCAACACTGGATTTTAACAAGTTTGTGAGTAGACTTGTTAAAAGGAGTACGTTCGCACAATAGCACTCAAGTTGCTGATATTAATAATGGATTTTTTTAATCCATTTATTTCGGAATGCGACAGTGCATAGATAGTGAAAATCTTAATCAAGCCTAAAGTCGAGGATTTAGATTTCAACTTAACTATTCTTCAACATTAGAAGACCAAGAAATCATCTGATATGCAAATGAAGGAATTTCTTAATGTTGTACCAATATCACAAGCAAAATGTCAAAAGGTCTTGCATGTAATCCAAGATAAAGACATCCTCAAGAGGAACAAAACGGCAATGGCCTTCAAGACAAGATATAAGATTCGAAAGATACAGATATCAAAGTAGTATCTAACTGACAGAGAAGATCTCATGCAGAATAAGGAGTAAATTGTTGGCCAGAAAAAGTAGTAATCCAACTTTCAAATAATAACTGGGTTAAAAAACCCATAAAATCCATTGAAAAACCATGGAATCAGCTAGAAATGGCAATCAGATAGGAATGAAGCATACAGCGATGGGCCACTATTTTCTCCAGGATTAGAGAGAGAGTTCCTCCATCCAGGCCTCCCAGTGGTGGTTACCTACTTGACTGTTACTGATGTGTGACTTTAACTAACTAATCTGAAGCCTGGCTGGCGAACTTGCTTCCAACTTTAGTTGGAGGGAGACTCTTTTTCAATATGATACGAAGGGAATTTATTTAGAGCCACATGTCAGTCAGAAATGGCTATGAAACCACTGACAGGACACCTAGTTGGAAGAACTTTCAAGAGAACATGGCTTTGTTTCAATGATCATAGAGGACATCACAAAAAACAAAGAGTAAATAAAATCAAAAGCATCTTAATCTTAAATTCCCGTAAATGTTTTAAATCAAACACACTGATTTTATAATTAATGGCTAGTGAAACAAAAGAACTTGAAAATAATAATAATATTCTAACCAGAGCCAACTGGAAAGCTTGTAGAATACTCGCAGGTTCCCGGCTGACATGATGATTATTGATTACATAATCAAGGAAGATATCAATGATACGCTTGATATTGTCCTGTATATAAAGAAGTATTAGAAGTTAGCACAGTGTTGGTGATGGTAAAAAAGATAACACTCATGCTACTGATATTCGGAAATTTGGAAGCAGTTTGGTACTATTATAACACCCATGATTTCTGAGCATAAAACTCAGGATCCAAAATAGACATGGTATGGCACTACGCCAGTATACTATGGATCCAGATGATGCTAGCCACAATTTATTTAGCATCAATGACAAACAGCACCCGTCGTTCAACATGAGGATCGAAGGAACCACTAATGAAAATAACTATTCACTGAAGGAGGCAACATTTGCGAAGACTGCATGCAGAGAGCGCAAATGTTGACATTATTGAGAGTATTTTATCGAATGCTTGAAACAGTGTCTTCACTTTTGCAGGATTATACATCGAGAAAAAATCATTTTTAGACCATCCAAACACCAATTGTCCTCAGCAGCGGGCATACCTATGTAACCCAGTCTTTATAAAATTAAATTAAAAAAAAAAAAAAAGTCTTGTCCAACAAATAATCTGAAACTTAAGACACAATAACAATAGAATCTAGCAACAAAGGCTCACTCAACATGCTCCCCATCGGTAACAGAATTCTTTTTCCAGAGAGAGAAAAACCATACCGATACATTTAGCAAGTCACTAAGTCTCGAGATTTCTGGTTTCAGCAAAAGATGGAGGCTCCTCTGTGCATCACGCAGCTTTCTTCCCTCATCAGAGTCAACCATCTTACCTTCAGGTATAGCTGCCAAATCTTCTCCTCCAAGAGATTTAATAAATGGCCTGGAAGTCCCTGAAAAATGATGTTTGGAAACATAAAGATCCTAGGATATCTAAGTTTGTCCAACAAAACATATTAATCCATGAAACGGTAAAGAGAAGAGAATCCAGTGCTGGTGCCACAAAATGTAACTATTCTTTGCAATCAGTTACCTTCCTTGTTAGCAGCGAACTTTTTCTCCCCATCTATTCGCTGCTTCCTAGAGGACAGAGATATGCTATTATTTGTCAGCTTCTTGCGTTTCTTGTCCAGCTGGTTACTGTCAGACTCAACTTCTTCTAGTATATTGACATTTGATTGAACTCTTTTTCTGTTCCTTGGGGTTGAACCAGACAGGTATTTCCAGCAAGGATGCTTTCCTTCCAATAACTTTGTCCAGAAAATATGTGGTAAATCTTCAGCAGTGGACTGAATCTTCAACTCACCAACCAAAGGAATATCTGTGCAGTAAGTTCCTGAAGTTTGCCGTGCTTTGACAATGACAGATCTGCTCTTAACACTATTATCATTCTGGGAAAGCAGAGCCAGAAACTCCTGAACCACAGAGTTTGAAAGCGATTGATCAGACAATTCCATGGAAGACACACTAGAGCTGCCATGGAACTCGTCCAATCTACACATTAGATATGATGCCCCCCACATGAGTAACATGTGGCTAGTGCTTGGACTTATATTTTGCAGTTCAAGGTGCATGCCTTGCTTTGCACATAACAATGCCTTTTCTTCCACCGTACAGGACAAATACAAGCGGAGTACTTTTATTTGGACTTGAGATTCAATTGCTAATTTCTGCAAATTTTTTAAGTCACTAGCAGGATTCCAGTCACTATCAAATATAATCACCATATCAACCGATGATAATTTGATGCTAAAATTACAGGCCCGATTCTCCAACAAAAACACAAATCTTCCCAGCTCCTTGTCATTAAACTTATTCAAAGCAGCCTGTTTCTTAGAAGGGAGAATGCCACCATCAACACGTTCATATGAATCTGCACCAAACCTCTGACGTAAAAAGTCATCCAAAATATCTCCAGTCAAATCTCTTCCTGAATACCCAATGGACTGCCAACCAAGAAAATGAGAAAATGGTCACCACAAACACCAATGGTCATTATCAGTTTTTCAATAAAATAAGCAGCAAAGATGGGATCAAAGAAGAACAGGGTTAAAGCTCTTGGGGAAAATTTTAAAGTTTTTGCAACTTTTATGGGGAATCTCATTAAATATCCTATTATTCTTGCTTTTGATGAGAATAACTGATCAAATAGGATTTACAATACTTGGCCTCTATTCCAGGATCTCATTATCAGAGTACAATACTATTTACGAGAAATTCTCCTTTTTCCATGAGATAAGGATAAGTAAAAACTGCACAAGGTAAAGTATATACTCTTCCCGATGACATTTAAAGACAATCCTATATGTTGATTACAGACCTGCAAGTACACCAGCCTACCAATGACCAGTCATCATAATCCATCCAGGGATGAAACCGAATTATGACTCATCAACCCCAAAACACATCGAGATAAATGCTTTTGTCAGTAAAATAGGTTCTAACAGCCCCTAAGGTCCCTGTTCACTGCACTATAAAGCAATGAAAAGTTAATTATCACTGCCCCCCCCCAACCAAAATTTCAGCTTAACTGGAACAAATTGACTTCCAAACAACAAAAGAAAAGTGTAGAAACCATAAATCTCTTCCCAAAAGTATGTGCCTCTTCCACATCAAGTTCTGCGATTAGATTGTCCCCTGCACCTAAAATTGCATTTGATTGATCTTAAGTCACATGATCTTCAAGTACTAAGATTCACAGAAACGAACAAGGCTTATTGACTTTTCAATCCTCCTTCTTAAAGTTAGTAGCAGCACAGTTTGTTGATATTTTTCCTACTAGTACCACGTACGCTGATATCCTGCCGCTAAAAAGAACGAAACCATGAGGTCTAAAGAGCCCAATTTCCTGGGAACTCCTTTAATTGGAAAACCTCCACTCAAGCAGCGGCAAGAGCAGGATTTAATTTCATTTATTCTACTTTATGGTGTTAGGTTGGTAGGGTTAACAGAATTTAAAGATTTTCTCAGGTATCAGAGAAGTTCAACATCCTCACCTGAAACAATATCAGAACTTTCAGGTGCTGTTTCTTTATCTCCAAAAGCAACCTATCAAGAAGCTGAAGTTTCCCGCTAGCTCTTATTCCAACATCCAAGTACTCAATTGGTTGAAGATCTTTCGTCATTGAGCCTTGAAGAGATGGATCAACATTGTATGGATGATCACAACACTGTCAAAAGATGCACCATAATAACAAAATTAAAAACCTTAGGAGAATCGAAATCTCAAAGAATAGCCTTTTTGTCTTCTCATCAAAACTTCTGAGAAATGAAATCCATGCAAAACTTTCAAAACGTGAGAGCTCCACCATATGATGTTTAATGGATTTAGAAATCTTGAGAAAGTCTTCAGACACCCAAAAACTTTATATCATTTAACAATTTTGACATCAAAAGTCCAAAATGAGATTCTCAAGCGCTCCTGAAGAATCATGCGGCTCGGCTATTAATTTGTGTTCACTTGTCAAATTTGAATTATCAATTCATTATGTTTTCATTGGACATGGTTAACTTTAAATTCGATTGTCTTCAAATTTATCAAAATTTGCTTCCATGAAAGTGTCAATTCATGTTCATTAGTGTAAGAAACTTACAACTGTACATCCACCCAAACAATCACAACAAGCCATTTATTCAAAACGTTCTTTAGAGGAAAGTAAGGAAGTTTGTAACAATTTGCACTTGCTGATTGATTGGATGGATAGATACATCGTCCACTGGCCACTGGGAAACAGCAAAGTGAAGAATGAATAGAAAGATCCATATTTTGAACTGAAGATCTAGATACACCACAGCATACAGCAGTAATCTTGCTGTTCAAGGCAAATTGCCTTAAAACACTGGAGTCAACATACTTGCTTAACGTATCTCCCAAGTTCAAAGAGTAGACCTTGTCATTTTTGCTTCACTGATTTAAAAGTATACAGAGTATAATGGCATACTTAAAACACACAGCCACTTATTGAAGACACGAAAAGTAGTTGTTGACATCAAGTCAAAGAGGCAAAATCATCAGATTTGTCCTTCCAACATGTCAGCCCCACTTTAACAATTTTATAAAGGTCTAATGCATAAAGAAATTGAGTAAAACAAGGGAAAACAACCAAAAGACTCTTTGAGGTTGCAATAAGAAATCAGGGCCTCAGAGTTCTCATTCATTAGAAAAATACTAACCACATTCCAAAAGAAAGATTAAGTGATTGGATATAACCATAAAATCTACGATAACATAAATAACATATAAGACATTGATTCTTCAAATCCCAAAAAAAAAGAATAAGATGTCAGCAATCTGTGAGATAGAACTAAAATTGACAAGATCTTCATAGAGAGATGAAGTAAGGCAGACATTCTCACACAAAATAAATGACACATCAATTGCAAAAACCAAAGTATATTTGTAACATGTGCAGGCAGCACTGCAACTTAGCCATGGGCTGGATAACACACCATAACATGTTATGCAAAAAGCTGGGGGTTTTGCAACACATAGGTTTCAGCCGCATGAAATACCCCAAAAATAAAAAAATCATTTTTCCCCATTCTTTTTTTAGAAAGTGCTTCGAAACTATTAAAAAAAAAGGTTGAATAGCCAAAAGGGCAATATACAATGAAGAGCAGAAAATGGGAACTTTGGGAGTTTGAACATTAACATCACATATTAAGCCTTGATGGAATAAATACAATAATCAATCATCCAAAAATCATGCAATAATGCAATCGAGGAAAAAGGTAACCCGCCAAACCTTCCGAGCAGAGACAAGGATATCGCGTAGCACACCAACAGGGTCACCCTTTGATGATGAACAGAGTGACAGAGAGTTTGAAAGTAGAGTAGCACAATACTGTTCAAGCTGCACGTTCGATATTTGTGTTGGAACCCAGTACTCCACAAATCTAGATGAATCCGTCTTGCCCTCAAATGCAGTATAGCTCACCGGCCGCTCCTTCGGCTTATGCACAGTCTCATGACAATTGGTTGCTGATGCATTCATACTTTCTTCGTCACCAAATTTTTCAACTATGGAGAGCAGATTACGGTACTTGGAGATATTTTCCTACAAAAATGGGCACTGGTAAGTAAGACAGCACATGGTACTGGGTTGTAATATGTGTGCACTTAAAAATATAAACCTCTAAATTCCCATTAAAGGGGAAAAGCCTCCTCTGGGTCTTCAGCTTCAAAAATTCTTCAAGAAAGGCGAAACTTCGAGGTTGTTGGCATTCATCAATAACCACTGCTTCCCATTCTATTCTTTTCATAATATCCATATCCTGCAGAGAAAAAGGTGACAGTTCTGAGACATGACAAAAGGTAAATAAAATTCTATGCATCAGGGGAATTCAGTTTGCAAGGTAAACTGGGAATACAGTCAAAATGGTATCAAAGATGACACAAATGAGAGATAAAATGCAGGAGAATAACAGAGGTGAGATGTCTCAATGAAAAGATAACTGCTACAGCCCTGGCCCTCGAAGATAATTGCCAACTTCAAAGTTGTTGACAAAGCACAAAATAGAAAATATAAACACCTCAACAATGGCCTCAGGAGGGGATATGAGCACTTCAAATGCTATGGAAGCCCCTTCCTCAGAGAATTCCAGGTTCCTGATACGTCTTCGAGTATCTCTGCTTCCATTGTAAACCACGACATCAACCATTGGTGCCAGACGGAAAAACTCCGCATCCCACGAATAAACTAATGTAGAAGGCGAAATGACGAGACACGGAAGACAGCCATCACATTCGAGTAAAATAAATGATGTGACCTTCGAAATGTGCTCCTGCAAAACAAAAAGTAGCCTTATCAGCTATGACCACATGTTAGTTTATGATCTACTACCAGGTCCAACACATTCAAGTCATGTCCACAAGCGCATGTAATAAACAAAAGCATTCTTTAAATGATCTATGCATACATAGTAGCCTTTTCTCTTCTCACAAGAAATTTCAGACTCATTGTAATCCATGGGTCTTGCATAGCTTTTATTTTAGATCTAAATTGCAATGAGTAATCTGTGAATCATCATAGGAAATAAAGTGAACAATAATGAGGACATCAAGTAAGCTTTTCCCCACTAGCAGCAGGAATGATGAAAGGGGGAAAAAAAGAAGAAGACAAGAAATAAAAAAAGAGAGAGGGACAAATACTAAAAAAAATAAGTAGAAAGATTATTTCAGCACATTCTACCTTTCAAATACCATCTTATCCTACAGACTGCCAAATTGGATAACACTCTAGACAACTCCTTAGAATTTTTATGAAGTTTTTACTATGCTCTACTGCCTACCAGAGAGATCGCCAGGAGGTCAAGAACAAAACATTCTCACCTCGTGATCCACTAGAATCACATTCGGGTGCACCTTCCAATATTCGAACTGCCTTTCAACAGGATCTGCAAGCTTTGATATATCATTCCTCAATCTTTTTTTTCTTTCTGAAAGCTGCCAAAAGCAGGTAATAAGTCAACAGCCAACTAATAAAAGTACACAAAACAATCAGCATTCCATGAAACAAGAGGATTTCATTGCATCAGCCAATGTAAAAATATATACAGCATAGGAAGCAGAAGCACTTTCTCCATCTTGCTTTTCTTTTCATGCACCAGGTATCTTAAGTTTCATTTCTCCACCCAAATCTTGCTTGGACAATTGACTAAAAACTTTTTAAGTAAAACTCTTGGAGCATTACTTGTAATCATAGCCACAAAATATTATACAGTTCAATAAAACAAAACTGAAGAAGTTCAAGAACTGACTATATATCAACGTGTGCTTGAAAAGACTCTCTTTCAATATTGATTATCATCACCTCTTTAATATTATAAAAATAAATCAGTGTGTGCTGGCAAAAGCCCCATAAACAGAACATAACTCTGTCATAAGAAATTCTCCTTTACGGATTTATCGCTTCTGGAGCGCAACAATGATAGAAGCTCATTACTAAACTAACGAAAGACGTATATCAAAATGTATGCAGCTTCCAAAATCTCAGACCAAGCATCCAAAAGAAAGAGGATGCATTGAAATTTCATAAGCTTGTTTGATTCCACTTGTCAAACATAATATAATTACCATAGTCACTTCAACATTACAAGCTCCCGTTGCTCTCTCAACTCGGTTTTCATACTGTTTGATGAGGCTCTGAGCTTCTTGAGAGAGAAACAGGGAAGCATTCTCTAGCTCCCATGAAGCATGTTCATAATCAAGGCCACACCATTTTACAAGCCATTGGTAATGGCACATTGACACGCCAGTACCCTCCTCCTGTCTATCATGTTCACTATGAAATTGAGGAGAAGATATTAATCGCTTCTGCAGTAGACGCCTTGGTAAAGTCCACTCTGACTTCCACGGCACCACCTAAAGAAATAAGGAAATACAGTATAGCCAATAAGGGTAACAGAATACAATCCTGAATTCTCTCAAATTTAGGACAACCACTTCAGCAATTTAACAAGTATCATCAATGGAGAAATAATCGAACCATTTACCTCAGCAACTAGAGATGGGCATTGAGCAGCCACCTCAGCTTCCGGTAACCATCGATTGTGAAAATGAGCTAGTCCTTTGTATTTAACAAAAAATTGCTTCTGCTTTTGACACCCTGAGATTGAAACAACATTAAGATTACTCAAACGGTACAAAACGACACCGGAACAGGATAATCAACAGAGATGCAAATGGATACATAAATTAAGCAACGCCAATGAATATTGTCTAATGATATTTTCCCCATACCTTTGGGATCCGATACTTCCACTTCCCTGCAATTCCAAATAGACTCTACTCCTTCAGAGACTGAATGGGCACCATACTTCATCATCTTCCTAACGCATGCAAGACAGTGCCAAACTCCTAGGGGAACATCATTAAGAGGAGGATCCAAACAGGAAAGATGGTAGTTTTTTTGGCATCCAGCTCCATTGCAGCACCTGAAAATTGCATGTGCTATTTAAAATCACCATGCCAAACTACAAGCCCTTCACAATGTAGGAAACATTTCGTATGCATTTTGAATTACACTATCAGAACAGCTCAGAGAGTAGATTTTGAAGAAGACGAGCTGATCATATCATCGGACATTGTAAAGATGTATCAGAGCCCAGGAAAATGATTCGCAACTACCACTGGTTTCTACTACCACAGTCCACAGAATGGCAAATTCAGCTGCCTGCTTTTTCGCTCGCGTCAATGGGCAGTAAGGAATGAATCATCTCATCCAAATGTATCTTCAGGATGTACTAAAATGCATTGCGATAGATGTATTGCTATACAAAACTACAAGACAAAAACTCCTGAGAAACTATGATAAAGCAAAACCAATGCAAGGTGAAAAAACCCTCAACCATATCTAAGGAAATCAATCAGCTTCAGACTCTGTTCTTAACAAAGCAAACAAGGCCGCAGTCTTAAAGTCAGACACCATAAGTGGGGCCATGGTAATAATTGTCTTCATAAAGTGAATATTACGACAGAGAATAGTCATAGCAAGCACTCCCAAATTTGCACATATCTCAGTTTAATTAGAAAGAAAAGGGTATGACCAAAAGAGCATCATTCTCAGCGTACAGGGAGTCTAAACAGATATTCTAAAACAAGCCCATGACAATAGAGCAGAGCAATGAGAAGCGCTAATAACAGCGAAAAGTTATTATGTTATCAAAAGCAAGATAGGCAAATATCACTAGGAAGGAAGGGCAAAAAAATATAGCAAAGTGTAAAGGATTTCTCACAAGAGTTTTCCCCCAAGCTTGCAGATAAAGCATGTACTCTGTCCGCTTTCTGCATCAATATTTACCAACACATGCAAGTTCTGCTTTCCATCAAGTTCCAAGTTAACAGTGGCTTCAGGCTCCCCACTATCCTAACATGACATTAACAAAGACGAGCATACATCATGCCAAGTCACTGAAATCTAGAGAAGATATATATAGTTAAAACAGCCAAAAGACCAATACACCCACTTGGTGCAAAGAACAGAAATGTTACAGGGTTAAGGACGATTTGTTGCCGCGAACCCAGATACACTGCAGGCTTATTATATTATCATTCCAAGGAAAGGAACCAGATGTAAAATATAGCAGACTTCAATACCTTTTTCCATTTGAATTTACAACATCTATCCCGACAAAACTGTGCGCTGCAGAGGTGAAATTTTGACATCCAGCTAGGGCTGAGGCATTGGAAATCAAGCAAACCGAGTCGCTCTGTTTATCGGGGACGTCTTCTTGCTTTTCTAAACCAACATGACCATCTAAATACCTTCCATTCCTGCTAAAATCCATTAATTCTGACTGCTTCTCCAGTGAGGAACGGTTCTCTACCCTTCCCGAGTCATAATTTGCACCTGCCAGTAATACTTATGAGTTGAAAATACAGAGACATCATGATCTAAAGAAAAACCATGTTTGCATCTTTAGACTCATTACCTTGTTGAGTAGAATGGCTGTTTTGCCTGAGGCAACTGTCTTCATCATTTTGTTTTTCCGCCATTTGTGTCATGGGTTCCACGCCATCTTTGATCTCTTGACTACGATCACTACAATCATTGACTGCATCAACGTCCTCTGGACCAACAGCCCCAGTATTGTTGTATTCCTGCTGAAAGGACTTTTTCGGACAAATCAACTCCTCACGGCAATCTACAAGCCCAATGATCACAGTGAATAAATTATCAAGCAAGTTCCATATATGCACAAATAAAACAAACTGCTGGTGTTGCACATGCACATGCACTCTGCAGATAACTATGTCGAAACAATTAAACTTACTTCTTAAAAGAAAAACATGTTCAGTTAAACAAGGTTGAGGATGAGAAATGCGGATTCCACCAAAGAAAAGATAATATAAAGTTTAAACTAGAAAAATCTCTCCACCCTGATTGTTATCTGCAACGTGACCCACTGGAAAAGAGAGAAGTAAACTCGGAAAACTTGCCCGTTATGACCATATACATCAATTTAAAAGCTCGAAATATACAAAGGAACAAATATGAGACAATGTTTTATTTAGGGGATCTAACCTACAGATTTATGAACAAAAGACAGTCATTGATCCAACAATTATTCCTGCAACAACAATGCCCAGAAATTTTATAATTTAATACTTTTAATACGTATGACAAGAAGTTGAACAATGCACAACATTCCATGAATATTTAGCACATGATGGAAGGAAATATGGTATAACAACATCAAGATCTTCTCCAAACAGATTATCCAAAAAATCTTCTAATAAATTATTTGAGCATGCATGACGACCCCAGCCAAAGAACCTATAAGAAACCTTCATACAGAGGGTATAACAGGGCCATTATTCTAACATTTTCACTACATCCATGTCATAAAATGCACAACGATCTATTAAACTGCCTTTTTCATTCATCAGGCATTCATTTACCCGCTTTATTCTTGTTTACTGATGCCCTGAACAGTGCTCTATAAGCACGAGCACTCATTGTCCCTCTCTTCATCTTGGTAGAGGCTGGTTCTTCTTCACTACTTTTGCTAGATTCCTTATCTTCCATCTCCACTTGTTTTCCATTATTCTCTTTCTTTTCCATTAGGTTTCGCCTATCAGATGACTCAGACCTTCTAGCAGACTTCTTTGATATTACAGAATTTGAGGAATGCCGCAGCTTCTTGCATCTCTTGGACCTCCTCACTGGACTTGGCGTCCTTTGTCTCTTGACCTTCTCAGGATTCTTAGAAACTGAAGTAGGTGGTGTTTGCTTCTCAATTCGCTCCGACTTTCGAATAGTCGGAACGCTTGGAACCGTCGGTTTCTTGGATGATGACTCCCTGGTTGAACTTCTCAGTCTATATGAATCTGATGCAAAGGGTGATGTACTCGATCCCTTACCACCACTATGCGCCTTGTTTGTACATTCATCCCTAATTTTGCAACCGGATCGAGTTTGATTTACCATATTTTTATCTGCAAATCACCAAACATCACAACAATGCTTTTATCCTTTCATGAAAACTTCAATCAAACACTTATCATAAATTATCTGTGCCTAATAGATGGTTCAATGTGCCCTTAGGAATACTCTTTGAAAATCGCTATACAAAACATAAAGCTAATAACAGAGATTCCAATCCTGAAGATAATCAATAAAGAGCGCCTCAAAGTTCAAACTACAGAAGTATAAGAGAAGGACGACCCAGAATATACACAGAACTTAACTATTCTTACAATATTCATGGACTCCACTGCATGAATATTTATTCTTTCATGAAAACTTCAATCAAACACTTATCATAAATTATCCGCGCCTAATATATTGTTCAATGTGTCCTTAGGAATACTCTTTGAAAATCTCTATAGAAAACATAAAGCTAATAACAGAGTTTTCAATCCTGAAGGTAGCGCCTCAGGATTGAAGAATTTGTTATAAGCAGATTTATTAGAACCTTTGATCAATGGTGTTGGGTCAGAATCCCTTTTTGACTCTACGCCAGTGATTCCACTATTATTAGTGAACAATAATATAATGGAATAATTCCTTCATAGAGATAGGGGAACTACAGGAGTATACTAGAAGGACAACCCAGAATACACACAGAACTTAACTATTCTTACGATATCCATGGACTCCACTGCATGAACACTTACAACATATAAACCTGTAAATTCAACAACATGCATTTCTAAAGGGTTTTCTTGGTCGAATCTGTAAAGAGTTGAACAGTGGCCCTTGTACTGTCAAAACAAGAGTAAATCAATACTGCTACGTAGAGCACAAAATTTTCCCTACTTTTCAAAATCCTGTTCTTTTGTTTCATTTGTCACACCCCGGCAACTAAAGGGACCATGGAGATCCACCGCTATCCTTTTTAGGCATCCAAAAAGCATGATATGTGCACAGTCACTTCTGATATGCATGTCTGTTCATGTTTTTAAAGATTAAAAATGAACTCATTTCACTAGGCCCCATTATATTTCAATACTATGGTGCAATACGAAACCACTGACATCAAAGCAACCCAAGATTCAATCTTTCTTCACAGGTCAGACACCAAAAATAAAGGTGGAACTCAGGCAATGTGGGATTTATAGAAGAATTGCTGAAAAGACACCACATCCAAAACCACAAGACATACAATGAAAAGACAGAAATCAAGAAAACATGAGATATCTTACATGCATAAGTGTAACAGTTTGACTTGCGTTAATTCCAACTGGTCTGGCCTAGACTCAGCTGTAAACCCTTTACTATAAGAAACATACCAAGATAAAGCTTGAACCTTCACATCCAGAAATTATTTGCAGAACCAAATAAAGGGTCAGTTTGGAATGAGATTTTACCATTTACTTTTGAACTTTTTTACAATTTTTTTCAAATATTCCAGCTCATGCAATTTGTCTCTAATTTAGCATGGAACACCTGAAACATTTCAAAGCATACAAAGATTAACATGTAGATTCGCATAATACATTTTTCAATCATTTGTAGAGTTTAAAGACTTTAAGAGTTCTGTGAGGGAAGTAAGTAAATTTTTGCATGAAATAAGACAGAACAATCACACCCTTACTTTAAAAATAAAGAAAGTATCTGCAGCAAAACCAACAAAGATGCAAGACAGATATTTTGTAATGTCGTGGCAACTAACTGTCCAGCTTCCAAGAATTTTGATGCTCAAATCTTTTTAGTTCTTTCAGTTTATCACACATGACCGACGAAAATTTGGACAGATATTCGGACATGTTGATTTTGTGAAATGAGAGAAGGTCTCCTATGTACTGTGTTCTACATCAAGCAATAGCTGGAGTCTATTGGTACTACAACAAGGTATCATTGATACCCTGGCTTACCAATCAACCTTGAAGGTAAGCTCCAGGGGGCAACACAGCAAGATATGCGATGCTTGACCACTTACAAGCCTTTACCGCAGATTCAACTGTGGAAATTAAAGTAATTAGGCTTGCTCTGTGGCTTCTTGCTTAGTTGTGTCTCACTGAAAAAAAGGAAACTTGATTGTTTTAAGGTTGGAAAGCGGGGTCTTGGATCGTACAAGTGGTCATGCCAAGAGTCATTCTAATTTATTTCGGCATCAGAACCTAGCACCCACTATATTTACAGCATGAGACTGAATAAGGCTTTCGGTTTCAAAGACAAGGAAGTACAGCTGCTCCTCCAACCAGTCACCATATGCAAGGTTGACTCATATGGTGCTCTGTTGAGGCGTGGATTGGACTTTTGACGGTCAAACACATGCACAAAGGACATGAACCAAGGCCATTAGAAACAAACATTAACCCAATTACTCGACTCGAAGCACAGAAATGGAGAAACGAATAAGAACTCCCAGGTCTTTCGATCCCCCCACAGACTTCTTCCCCAGGAGCTTTATCAACTATCGAAGACAATTCAATCCCAACATGACGGTGGAAAGTACTGCAATCGCAGGATTCACTAAAAAAACGAGTCTTTATAGACCCGAAAAGAAAGAGTTTAATCAACCCAAAGCATGTCCTCCAAAGGAACTTCAAGACGCGAACTTTCATAATTCGCATGCAAGAATTTCCAGTCACGGCCACCATCAGTTCACTGACGGAAAACGAAACGAAACCCCTAAATCTCCTCGCCGAGTCACTCGAAACCCACGAAAAACCCTAAACGCGCGAGCCGGAATTCATCTCCCCGAGCGGGGCCCAGACCCAATTGCAGCAACGGCGAAGGAACCCACCCCGCGATCTCCCGGCAGAGTCGCGAGCGCGCATTGGCCCGGAAAGCCTCGTCCCCCGGGGACCAATGCGGGAAGATGCCCTAAGCCGGAGGGAAACCCGAGCGCCTCTCGCGTCGGAGCCCAAGCGGAGGCCAAAAATAGAAAAAAAAAAAAAAAAACACAGAGAGAGAGAGAGAGCACGGCGACGCTAAGACGCGCGGGCCAGACGAAGGAAACGAGCCGCCAACCGAAGAACGACGCGACCGAGCTCGAGAGAGAGAGAGAAAGAGAAGGAAGGAGGCATTACCTGCTGCGGGGAGAGAAAGGACGGTCACGCGGGAGGCGCGGGAGGCGCGGGATCTGCTGCTGCTGCTGCTGCAGGAGGACGAGGACGATCGCATCTCGGAGAGAGACGCGGAGAGACCACAGTCGATTTCCAACTTCAACCCGCGTGTCGACGGCGGTGTCGTGGAATATATACCTCCCTTCCGTCCTTTGGCGATCGAATTAATTAGTGATAAAAGGACAAAGAGAACGCTGAATTTGGGTGTGTGTGATGTGATGTACTGAGGCTAGGGCTAGAAATTGATCCGGTCTTTGTTCCATTCAATCATAACAGGATAAGATTTTTTGTACTTATATCTCTATGGTAGTTTGCTATATATGCATGTATTTGTATATAATCTCAATCGAATTATAGTACATAATTACCATATTGTGTCTTTCTTCTCATGAAAAGTTACCGAAATTCGAAATGTAGTTACTTATTCCATTTAAAATAATTACTTAAATCCATTCATTTCCGTCCATCTTGTTTTCTTTGCTATTTCGATGCCTCCATGTTAATGAAAATCAAGTAAGCACTTTCCCTCCGTAAGTTTGGAAAACAATATCAATTGTAGTAATTTGAAAGGGATCCAATTGCTTAGATGCTAAGTTTTCACGCAAAAGTTGATGAATATAAGAAGCATTTACGCTATGTTTAATGAATTGAATATAATTCTAGACATGCTTTTTATTCTATCATGAGTTCGATGACGTGCTCGAAACGAGATAAGTCCAGAGAAAAATTGATTACTCATTCAAGTGTAGAACATTTCATTTTTAAAATAGCGATAGAACAAGAGAAGATGACATTAATAATTAATAAATTTTGGCCAAATATGTAATATGAGACATAAAATTTTTAATTTATTCAATGTGGTCTCTAAATTATAGTTAAGCGTGCGATATAATTCATGAACTTTCGATAAATGTTTAATTTAAAATATAAACTACATGAAAAATATTAAACACTACCTCTAAACTTATTAATGGAGGACAATACGAAATACCTTTAGAGATTTTATAACCATGGATCGTACCTTTGGCGACTACAGCACATAAGTCACTCGAGTACCTTATTCACTCTTTTAGAGATCGTGCGACGTGGTCGCTTCAAAGTCACGAGACCCGCAGCCCCTTGATTTTTGCAGCAACTCACGATAGTCTCGAACTCTTTGGCTCTAAATTTCATCTCACGGGTGGGGCATCACGGCGGCTGGGTGGCCCCCGCGGTGTGCGGTGATGTGGTCGCTTCGGTTTTCGGGTAGCTTTCCTCCTTTTGTGCCTTATTCAATTGTTTCGTTGATTATTTATTTATTTTTTTATCACAACGTTGATGCACCAAACACTTGAGGGAATCAAATATGTTAATACATACAATCGAGTGTTTTTTTTATTCTACTCTATATTATCTTAGCATATCCCAATTCATCTTTTTACGACCAAATCCAGCTTTATCTTTTCATTGGAGTTTGATACTCGATCTTGGCATCACAGTCCTATGTTGTCAACTAGGTGGGCACCCAAATATCATGATACATCGAGATTGAAGAATACTCGGGGCTTATTTGATTATTAAATTAAGCGTTGAGAATAAAAAAAATAAAATTGACATGTGTTGAGATTAAGCCTGTCCGATAAAGATATTTTAAAAACTCAACCAAGTAAAAACGACGACTCAACCAAATGAGTAAGGAAGAGCTTACTAAATTGATTGCTTAAAGAAAGTAATTGGTAGCGGTTAGAATCTTTCCGATTATATTACTTAATGCTATCATAAATAATGATCACAATTTCATGCGTGACAAGAAATAGGTCCCGCATATTCGTGGGCGCACATTGACCGAAAAATCCAACCCGCGGGAAGGAACAAAGCCGCCCAAATAACACGGTGTGACCGAGCTTGAGGCAGCGAATCGCGTTTCATGACAGGAGATGTACGCAGTGCTTCTATTTTCAAGCCCTCACTTCTTTCTTTTTTCTGTTTTAGCCGCTTGCTTTTTTATTTTGGGTCAATTTGGTGACAAGATTTCTCTTGTTGTTTTGCCCTCGTTACATGGTTTACGTGACGCATTTCGATGGAATGTCAAGTAGGCGAAAATTTAGTATCCCAAGTCAATTTTTATGAAAAACTATGCCATCTACACCAAAATTCCACAGCCTAATTCTCTAAAAAAAAAAAAAAATCTCTTAGCTTTAGATCCAATCTTATTTTTATTTCGAACACTTTTTTATTCCCCAACTTTAACTCTAGTTCGAAATATGCCCATGTGAAAAAATAAAAAACCACCACTAGTTTCTTCGAAATTATCAACGTTAGGGTCAATTAAACGTTTATTATCATAGCCTATGTCTTCATCAACATTCTCACCTTCATATGGAACAACGACGGCCTCATGATGTTGACAATCTTGAAGAAATTAACGCCAATTTTTGGACGCGTGAACATATTTGAAACTAGAATGAAGATTAGAGATTTTTTTAGACAAGAAATAAGATCAGGCCAAAATTATGATTAGACCTAAAATTTGGAGAGCACATCGTCATCCGAAGGATGCTTAGGTCAAGTTCAATAAATGCAAATAAAACAATTACTTAAGATCATGTCGAATATTGATTAGTCAGGTCTTTTCGGATTATTTGAGACTTATGTCACTCTCAGTATATAAAAGATGATTTAGATATTACTTGATCATTAAATAAGAAAAAGGTCACTAGTCAGAGTCGGCAAACAGTGCAAAAGCCACGGCACGTGGGGTGATGGAAGTTGGATGTCGTTAATTCCTTTTGATTTCTTGGTAATGACATATGGGTTGTTCGAGAATCCTATATTAGCCTTCAACAATGCTAAAAATGTAGTGACCATAACAAGGAAACAAACGAACGTGCGGCTTATCGCCAAAACAGTAAAAGAGAAAGAGACCTCCTCCAGCTTCGAGAGCACTTGTCAAGATGAATTATTTTGCCACCCATAGGGTACGATTGCCGGAAAATTTGAAAAAAAATTAGAATTTTAATTGCATCAAGAGCATATAAATCTGCTCCATCTCGGCTATTAAATAATACACGTTTTATGCAAAACTGACGTGATCTGATAATTAAAATCAAGTGAGCTCGTACATTAATGTGAGATCAGAGCAATTTTTTAATCGTCAGCCGTCTTATAAAAAAATAAAATAAATAAAGAGAAAGACAAGTAAAGTTTGCAAGAACCGCATGCATATTGGAGATTTAATCATGGGTGGGTTTGAGCTGCATCTTCTGTCGTCAAAGGCTTCCTTTTATCACAGTTTGAATTGTCCTAGGCACTTGACCGGAAAAAAAAAAGAAAAAAGAATTGTCCTAGGCACTTCTCTTATTCTCTAGCTCTGTACCTTGAATTTTAGCACTCTCCGATTATGGATAACCAAATTAGGTCTTCGCTGCAAAAGCGAACAAAGAAATGGAAGGACGAGCAGATTCGATAACCATCGCGAGGAAATGCAATAATTGAATCATAGTTCTTGCATTAAATTATTTTCGACGATAAATGGTAAGATCAATATAATGTAATGTGAGAAAGATAGCTTATGACACTATTCAAAACGAAAGATAGAAAATACAATTCTATATGAGGAATTAAAAGGGTGTCAATTGAGATAATTTTCTAAGGTATGTCCTTATTAGATTTACTCTTTAATTGCGATGCGTGGCAATTTTGGTGAGGAGTTTCGACTTCGATGAGCAAAAGGGGACATGCGAACCAAAATGTGCTTTGCAGTTGAAGTCATCCGCAAGCTCCGATCTTGATCGTTGTATGTCTGCAGGACTTCTTCATTGCGGTTGAAGTAGGTTGAATGTTCGATGGTTTGCTGTGCCATTCAACTCTTCCCCCCCTGTTTTGTCTCCACAAATTTGGCCTGAATGGTCAACATTCATCCTACCAAAAGAAGCTAAAATTGCAATTAGCCATCCATCTATTCTTCATCACCAACAACGCAACCTACTTTTCAAGTTTGCTGACTCCTAGCCTTCGGGGCGAAAGACTTCCCTGTGTCAAGCTAAAAGTAATGAACGGTATGAAATCCACCACCCGATCTGACAACCTAATCCATTCTAGTTATCTAAGGTACAAAGAGGGATTCGCTAGTTTTGAGACTTCACTCCGGATCCAACCCACCTACAGTGATCTGCAGTATTTTTCGACAAAATGCGCTATTCATTATAGCTAGACTACGTGGAAAGACCAAAGTGGACCAAATCCGGCCTGTTTCACTTTTGTTGCTATTCGAAGACGATGACACATAAAGATGAAGATAAATCTCTGACAAACCCACCTAACTCTCTGCTCTTCTTGTCTTGATTAAACAATTATAGAGCAAGTGACTGTAAGATTACCTGCTCCCGACGCTCCAACGCTGTGACCGAGCTGGAGAGAGAGGGAGAGAGACATTAGTTACTCCAGAATGGGCAGACACAGGAGGGGAATATTATGCCTCTTTGCTTTTTATGGCAATCAAATAAATAAGCGATAAAGACAGTGTAGTGAATTTAGGAGCGATATTCATGGTGCTCAGGCCATGGCGGTGGCAGCTTGTCGGCCACTCGTTGATGGCACGTCGATGGCATTTGATGGCATGTCGATGGCATTGTTAGGCCATGGTGGTTGTTCGTTGATAGTTGAGGCAAAATCAGGGCTTTCGAAGAATTTCTAGAATTTTGAAGCTGAGCATGGGCAAAGGTGAAAGAAAAAATCTATTTACATTCTAAAAATGCAATGTTCTAAAATATCTCTAAGCTAAAAGTATTTTGAAGAGTTTTAAAAATGCAATCGTATCTCTTTAGAGCAATCTACAAATTTTGACAAACGACATTTGCATTTGTCAAGTAAATTATGGGTCCCACTTTGCAAATGTTGAGCCAAATGCAACTTTAGAGAGCCTACACAAGTAATATAAACCAATCCAAGCATTGATGAGCCAAGCTAGGGTTAGCAATTCGTGTCATCCTATCAAGATCTTCTCACTTCAAGTTCAAATCTTGTTCTATCACGATGAGTTTATTAATCATGCTGCTATTTTAATCCATACAAAATAGATTTATTAAACTTATTACACAATCAGACAGGTTATAAGCACATATTCTTTTATTACTTATTGCGGTTGTAATTTGCCATGTATATATATAGTATGTACTTACCATATTAAAAGTTGCCAAATTCAAAAGATAATAATTTATTCAATTTAAAATAAATATTTAAATTAATTCATTTTTTTGTTCACTTATTTTCAAATCAATGTAGGATATAGTTATTTGAAAGGAATTTCATTGTATACAGGTTTAGTTTTTACATGGGAACTGATGAATATAAAAAGCTATTATGCTATGTTTAATGGACTCAATACAATTCCGAATGTGACTTTTATTCAATCACGTGTTTGTATACATACTCCAAATGAAAGAAGTCAGGAAAAAAACCAGTTATTTATCCAAGCTAGACTCGGATGGAATAAGAATCTTTCTTTAAAAATAGCAAAAGGAAAACAGAACGCCCCCCCGCCCGGTGATCATCTCCTTTGCGCAGCATTCACACCGCCATTGATATTTTGTTTATTTTTCAATCCTAATTGAGATGCACTGAATACTTGAGGGGATCGAATATGTTAAGTATAATCGAGAGATTTTTTGTTCTACTTTCTATTATATTATCTAATCTTAGTTCATCTTCTTATAACCAAATGTAGCTTTATTATTTCCTAGATTGATTCCTTATCCTGGTGCCACGATCCTACCTTATGGACTAGGTGGACACCCAAATATTACGGTAGATTGAAATTGAAGGAGGCCAGAATAAGTAAGGAAGAGCTTGATAAATTGATTACATAAAGAAAGTAATTGATAACGGCTAGAATCTTTCCAATTACTTTACTAAGAGCTACCATAGATGCCGATCACAATTTAATGTGTGATAAGAAATTGATTATAGTCGGTTTTTTTTTTTTTTTTTTTTTGCCAGTTATTATCGAGCTACGTTTTCAGTACTTTAAATTCGGTTTTAAAATTTCCAGCACTTTATTTTTCAATTTCACTTTTCAAAGGACCGCAGCTGTTTGGAGGATGTGAACGTCAACCTGTGCATGGGTTAGGCTCGAGGCTCGGGTTGGGCCTTGGAGAAGCATTTCAGGCTCTATATTGGGCCGGAGGCTTACGTCCAAGCCTGTCCACGATGGGTGAGCCGAGCAGGCCCTGCCGAAACACTCCTCTTGGCCCAGCAAGCTCTTAAATTCCATAACGGGTGAGCCCAGTTTTTTTTATATACGGGACAATAATTCAAATAATTTTAAAATTTCGATCAAATGTGTAATGTTGTTCTTGAATTTTTAAATCCTTAAATTATTAAGAAATTTTTTAATTTAGTGCCTAAATTACATGAAAATGATCAATGTTGTCATTCTTTTAATTCAAGTTAACAAAATTTATTGATGTGTCTCTCAATTTGTTAAGTATGAGCAACAAATAGTGGAAAAAAAAGTTACAATAGGCTTATCAAAGTAAAATATTTATCTCAAATTAGGATATGATGATCCACGTCATCAAATAACTCAACATATTGGCGTCATCACTTTTATAGATCTAACTTAATATGTGATAATACACGTCATCAAGAAATATCTGATTTACCGCTTGAGCAAATTGATGAACTACATTGAACACTTTCTAACAATTTATAGACCGCATTGAATAAATTAAATGTTTAAAGAACATATTGTACATTAGGCCAAAGTTGATGGATCATTTTGTGTCATTTTCCCTTTATTTACTTGTTTTGCTTGCTTAGTTGGAGATGATTTGGCAATGTGACAATTGGTGAGGTCCAACGAAAAGCTCCAAGTCACAAGATAACAAGCAGAAACAATTCTGCCCGAATGCCAAAAATTGAATCTGTGGGGCCAATCCGCTCTTTAGGCCGGCCGTTGATGCTTTCCAAAGTTTTCAAGTTCAACGCGGCACCGCATTTCGTCTTCTTTTTGGCCCTCGAGATGATGTCCTGCATTTCAGACCGTCGATTTCCTTGGACGGCAGGCATGTATGTCGATCATATTCAATGTCGTTCGATCCGCTGCGTCACTGATGACTCCAAAATTTTAGGTGGCTGCCTCAGGACTCGGATCAAGACAATCGAGTGATTAAAAACTTGTTGTTTAGGAACGCTCGAGCAGAGATGAGAAACGTTGTGCGTCTGATTTCCTGAACCATGATTCGTCTGTTGTTTCTCATCTGGGCGCTCTTTGTCTCCAGCCACGGCCAGCAATACTATGACTCCTCAACCTGTTCTTCACAAGAAGCTTCTACTGTTCCAGGGTACAGCTGTGCTGATCCCCGAGAGAATTGTCGGGCGTTCCTGCTGTACCGGGCGAACCGGGACTACTTGACGATCTCGAACATCACCAAGCTGTTCGGGGCTGAAATCGATGTGGTACTTAGTCTGAACCGGGTCGGATCTCCCACTGAGAATCTCCAACCGGGAAGAGAAGTTCTCGTTCCGATCCAATGCTATTGCGCCGGCAAGTTTTTCCAGAAAAACGTGACCTATCCTGTCGGCGGAAGCGCAAATTTCTCTGAGATTGCGTGTGGAGTCTTTGAAGGCCTAGTGAAATCGGCCACACTGGTCGAAGATAACAATCCCTTTCGGTCTGAGCTTGTCGTGCCCCTGAAATGTGCTTGTCCTGGTAATTTTTCCGTAAGCAGTGGGATAGTACAGTCCCTCGTGACATACCCCATTATGGAAGGAGACGATACGAATAAAGTCGCGCAGAAATTCGGCATTCCTGCTAGCGATATCTGGGCGGCTAACCATCTAGACTACAGGTCAACAGTTTATACGGACTCTACGATCCTTGTCCCTTTAACGAAAGAAGAACCGTCTCTCAATTTGACATTACCATATTCGCCGCCTCCCCCTCCCCCTCCAGGTTTTCTTCCTACGGTTCCTGTGGAGAAGCCGACAGATAGCAAGAAACTTAGGAACTTGTACATTGCAGGATCCGTGGTTGGGCTGTCATTAGTACTTGTAGCATCGATTGCTTGTGGTCTGTACCTGAAGGTCTCGAAGAGATGGAAAGGCCAGAAATTGCAGTCTTTCAATACAAGAGGCTCGCGCTTCTCGTACCTGTCCACGCTAAGCTCTCCGAGGTCGGGCCAGACGGGTAGAAGCTCCAGGACGTCCTGTTTGTCCCCAGATCTTCTGATCGGGATCAAATACACATTGATCCAATACAGCATTGAGGAGCTCAGGAAGGCGACCGGGAATTTTAGAAAAGACACCAGGATAGAGAGATCATTCTACAAGGGTTTGATTGACACTGTCGAAGTGATGATCAAAGGAAGCAACGTCAAAGAGACCCATTGGGTCATCAACGTGCACTCAAAGATCAATCACATCAATGTCTTGACTTTGCTTGGCGTTTGTTACGACGAAACGAGTGATGATTCTCAGTCTTACCTCATCTTTGAGTACTTGAGCAATGGAAGCTTAAGGGATTGCTTGTCTCGCCGGGGAAATCCTCTCCATTGGCCCCGCCGGACCCAAATCGCTTTTGACGTCGCGGCAGGGCTTCATTATCTACATCACTGCATATTTCCTTCTTATGTTCACATGAATGTGAACAGTAGGAACATTTTCATCATGTCCAACTGGAGAGCGAAGCTAGGGAACATCGCCCCAATGACTGCTATTGGCTCCTCAAAAGGAAACGACCACAACACTTCGATCAGTTTTGATGGATGGATTGCGCCGGAGCACATGCTAAATGGAGCGGTCTCCGAGAAAGTGGACGTTTTCGCTTTTGGGGTGGTCTTGCTAGAGCTGATTTCAGGTCAAGTGGACATCGATGGCAGACAGTTCAAGGAGTCCATCTGGTTTTTGGCAGGGGGAGGGAACGAAGGTGGGTGTTTTGAGCAACTGAGGGGCTTCATGGATCCGGGTCTAAAGGAGGATTATCCCCTCGCTGAGGCCTTGTGCTTAGCAGTTTTGGCCAAGGCTTGTCTCGAAGATGACCCCATGCATAGGCCATCCATGGAGGATGTGATGAAAGTGCTTGGGAGGATGGTCTGATTGGAGACAGGGCGCGCATTTTGATCTTAAGAGTTTAAGTGTACAATATGTCACATTTACATGATATACTCATTTGTAAATTTTAACTGAACTGCTGTATAAATTGTCAAATGGGAGATGAAGTACAACATTCGAGACTTGATTAAGGTTAACCACCAATTCCACGTTCAAGTTCTTTTCTTCCTGAAATGCACTTAGTTTTCTAAGTTTCACAATTCATTTGATGTTTCATTCAAGTACTTGCACTGTTTGGTATAACAAAGTTTATGTACATGTACAGAACCATTTGACATTTAGGCTGTGGACATGTCATAGACTGGTTATTTGACCAAATTTGCCTTGTATAAGTTAAATCGTTTATGTTGTATCAGGATCAAAACTATTGAGATTACCATGCAAACGTGAGAACACGACTGACAATTTAGTATGGATCTTCTTTTGTAAGCTACCAAATATCAATCCTCGATTAACTCTTTCTCGCTCCATCATTGTAGAAGAAGCGTGCGGGTTCTTCTTCTTCTTCTTCTTCTTCTTCTTTAAATCTCAGGAGCATATTAACTGTCATGATATCAAAGAAATAATCTGGATAATCATAACTGCAGGTAATGATAAACTGAGAAACCGATGAGCATACACAATGGGAACAAAATCTCTGGCCGCTCTAATATATGATTAAGTATCCTCTAATCAACTTCTGCAACTATTTTCTAGCCTGTCGATTACATTATACCATCACTGAAAGCTCTGCCTTGTCCCCTAACGAGGGCATTCACGGATTTTCACTTTCTAATTCGCCGTTGTTTGGACTAAATAGCTGCACCGGGCGCTTGTTTATGGGTTGCAATGGCCTGGCGTTGAATTCAGAGTCCTGCAAAAGCAATAAACAAATCTTTGCTTTCACGATAATTCAACCTTGTCCCTTACATTTGAAAAGCCAAGTAAAGACTGAAACTCACGTCGCGAACAGCTTCGCGCAGTAACTTCACTTGCTCTCTTGTCACAGTTCTCACCTGATGACACAGCAAAGCAGAAGTAAATCTTATGAATTAAGCTTATATCGAAAGTCCGGCAACGTTACATTAGCGGACGTCAAGAGAACCAGAACCATCATGTTTGTAATTTACTTGAGCAGTCCCAAAAAAGTTATTTCTCCCGTGAGAACAGTTTTAATTAATTTAACGAAAACAGAAGTGCTCTATGTTTCCAATCCAAGAACCAAGATCTGAAGTGAAAGAAAACGAAACTGCAGACCTTCTTAACGATGGTCCAGAGAACGTTTTGAGTGCAGGGAGGCACCGTAAGAGAGCCCACGTATCTGTAGTACTTTCTGCTTCCAATCTTTATGTGTTTCGGATTCACTATTCCGACAGTTCTCTCAGCTCCATGGGTATCAGCGATTCCTTGTATGCGTTTCATCATCTACATATCAAAATTCATTGAAAAAATTAATGTTGTGTTTTGAGCACATAAACCAAGTACTATATTTCGATGACAAAATAAAATCCCAAGTGTACCGTTGACAAGAAAGTATCGGGTCGGCCCAGCTTGTACATGATTCCTACCACAGCAACTTTGCCTTCGGGGCTATCATGAACCATGTGTAGCTCAAGATCGAACCTGTCAATTGATTCAGTAAGAAAAAAATTTGAACTTCTCTCAGTAACGCGGTCATGGGTCTTTGATCTTTGTAATAGAATAATGGCCAATTAGTGGAAGAAAGAAACGAAGAGATCACCTTCTGCCATTAACGGCATGCTCAGAGGGCGAGTGCCAATGGCATTGCTTCAGCCAATACTGGGTTCCGTTCACATTAATGGATCCTGCATCTCCATCCCACCTCAACTGCATAAACTCACAGAACAAACCATGCTCATCATGGTCCCATCCGATGAAAGTGGAACTGTCAAGTGTCACTTCTATAAAACTTTGTCTTTTGAAGAATATCATCATAACAACATTTATAGTTACAGATCAAGAAAGGCATTGAAGCCTTTCTTGTTCTTTGATCGAAGTCATAGCAGAGATCGAACATGGTGACAGTGACTCTAATCCTACCATGATGTCATGTCCCCTGTTCTTAAGCGTGGCATTGGAGGCTTTGTAGCACCTCTTCAGTCTTCCCAAACGGGCCACCACCTGAACCCTCTCGCTCGAGAGATCAATCGGCGACTGCATCGATCCGTTCCTGCACATTTCCCACTCCCTCCTGATCTCTCCCCACCGAGTCGGACCTCTATCACTCCTCGCATCGTAGTTGAATTGGCTCTCGTTCTCTGCAACATCAAAGAGACCAAACGTAACTAGATTCCACATTACGCTCACAAATCATATGAACTGAGAAAGGGGTGAAGCCTTTGCAGGCTGAAACCCACCAACTTCTTCTGATTTTGTGAGGCCAACATGAAGAGCAAGAACGAGGAAGATAGTGCAAAGAAAGATTTGGGTCGCCAAGAGTTTCATCTTTCCTCTTTTTTTGTAATGCTAGGTGGCCCATGTTGTGGGAGAGATGCTTCTTTATATAAGGACTTAAAGGTGTGGAATGAAAAACTTGTTACAGTGGATGGAGTGCTTGAACATGCGATGTTGGGAGGACTTGGCGGTCTGAATGCATAGACGATTGGGGGAGACGGTTGAAATTGCCGGTCAACATTTCGTCACCAAGAAGTGTATTACAAGAAAACAAGAGCATATGCATTTGAGGTTTGTTCTTGTTATTGCTTTTTTCAATTGCCTCTTCTTGAACGAACTGGGGACGAGTCCATGTGATACGTCTTTGGTGACGAATTCCGGAGTGACTGAAGATGAATGTTCTTATTCTAATTTAATGGGAACGTGTTCCATTCTTTGTCATTTTATTGGCTAAATTATTTTGAAGGGATTGATGCACATGCTCTCGTGATCAAATCAATGCAATATATGAATAATGGTGAAACGATGCTCGTGCCCTTAAGGAATCCATATCCATTTTACGTGGATCTCAGTAGATTTAATGGTTGAGATTCCATTTTGCATATGTATTGGAATCACTGAATACCCTCTTGAGTTAAAGAAGTGGAGCAATTCAATCTAACAGAGTTATGACGTTCGAAACCAAATGATCTAATAGGAACTACAAAGTTCATGGTTGAAACCCGTCGAAAAACAAGATTGACTTTGATTTCAAAAACCATTTCGTTCTTCTCACTTAAAACATTTAAATTTTTCTTCTCGCAAGCATCTAATACGGCACAACTTTTCTTGAATTCCTGTGTGATGAAAATCTGGTCGTGTTTACAGAGCACGATTTCCTCAAAACACATCAGATTTCTAAACCGTATTTCACTTTCTTTGTCGGAACCTTATATGGGCATGAAATTCAACATATGATGTGGGACGGGGTAGGGCGGGTCATTTGGGAGTTAGGAGTAAAGCCTAGGAAAAAAAAAAATTCCCAGTTTTCTTCACCCAAAAGCAACAAGTCTGAACATGTAAATAGGCCAAAGATGAGACTCGTTGAACTCCCGGTCAAATTCCGATTAAAAAAAAAAAAAAAAAAAAAAAAAAACAACTCCGGGTCAAATGATGTATAAAAACAGGCATCAAAGTCAAAGAACGATCTTCAAGTAGTTGATGCTCGGTCAGACTACTAGAGATTTCCTTCGGTGGCCCAGCAAATAAAAGGCCAAGAAATACGTATTTCTCCGTTTATTTCGCATAATATCAAATGTTTTCTAAAAAATAATTATATATTGTGCATGAAAGATGTCGGGAATATTAGATTCCCAAAAATCGGATACACTAAATCGAACCCCTAAAACAAGTGCAGAAGACAAGTCCGGGAAAAACACATATATTACCGATCCTAAGGTACATCACAGAATCGAACGTATCTTGTTAGCCACAGATTAAACAACGACGCTGATATGAGGAATAAAAATTGATCCCGTTTGATCCGATGACGCGAAGGGAAGAGAGTGTCGACTCATTTTACTTACTTTTTTTTTCTTTTGGAGGGAGAGAGGGATAAGGAACGTATGTACTGTCAAAAGGTGCGTTCCTCTCTCTCTTTTGCCCTTTAAATACGTCCTCTCCAAAGGACGTGTTCCTTAGCAAAAGACATTCCTCCAAAAGTTACAACCTTTCAACATATCCCTTCATCCATAGGCCCTAATTTTGTGGGCCAGACTTTTAGGCCCGACATGGGTGGACGGGCCAACTTAGGCCCATCAGATTAATTAATAAAACTATCAAAAAAATTAGTTAATTCATAATGTTTTTTATATTACAATTTATGTCTAAATATTTTCGTGAAAAATAAAAATATTTTTCATTTATTTGAATTGTTTTTTGGAAAATATCTATAAAATGAATTGTTTTTTTTTTTTTTTTTTTTTTGGAAAATATCTTACAAATTATTCATTTTTTGTGAAAAAGCGGAGTTTTTAATACTATGAAAATTTCATATTTTGTTGAATCCACTCCTGATTTGCAGGGGGGCAAGAATAAATCATAGTTTCAACATTAGCATCATTTTTTGGGACATCGGCGCTCATATAGTTGATTAATTCTAATGAAGTGAGTTTAAAAGAAACCCCTCTAATTTAGATTCACGAGGTGATGCTAGGGATGTCGAGATCGACATACAAAACTTAATTCGAATACCTAACAACGAATTTGACTCGTCACTTTATGAACGAATTATCATGCTCTGCCAATTATTCTTTCCCATATATTGATTTGGTTTCTCTCTCCGCAAACGATGAAGAAGATATAGACTTCACGTGTTTGACGAATTTTTTGAGAACTCTTTTACACTCAAGCACAAGTGATTGGACAGGCCTTTCACGAGGCCCTGTTTTTTTGGTTTGTCTCATTAAAGTTCTGTGCTACTCCATCATTACGTAATGGCAAATGTCAATGGCCTAGGAAAAAAAATTACTTTGTAGAAGACTCGCGAGTCCGCATTCCAAGCTTTAGCAAATTAAAAAGAAAGAAGCCTAATTTAAGAATGAAAGATATGGACCGACATACTCGTGCCTCGGTCAGCATGCGATTCACCATTCCCACATTAGCATTTTAATCATAGCTAAAAATTTATATCTAAATATTTTTATGGACAATAAAGGTATATATCATTCATTCATTTTTATAAGTTATAAAATGATTTTTTTTTTTTTTTAAAATATTTACAAATCATTCAATTTTCATAAAATAAACCAAGTCTTTAATATTATGAAAAAGTGTAAAATACAAATCGTCTTTGTTTTGCATTCATTTGTAGAAAGTCTGAGTTAGAAGCCCTAGAAGATCATACATGACAAGAGACGTTGAGATCTCTACTTATCCACAAGCATCAAGAGACTTGCCTAAAGCTGAATCCCATAAAGGGAATTTATAGCTGAAAATTTCATATTTTGTTGAATCCGCTTGTGATTAGCAAGGGACAAGAGTAAATCAGGGAAAAATGTCAAAAAAATCATAAATCTATTATCAATTTAATCTTAAACCTTTCAATAGCACCGATTTAATTATAAACTTTTTGACCTTGAGCCAAGTAAATTCTTTTAGCTAATTTTGATTGGACATTGCCAATGTGGTGGTATGGCCCTGGCATTGATGTAAACAAATTTCAATAATATTTTAATGTTTTTTTTTTTTTACTTTTTCTTTCTCTTTCTTTTTCCCCTTCCCTTTTCTCCAATCGGTTGCCGGACTTTGGCAACTCGCCAAAGGCAAAGGGTCAGTGAGGTCATGCCTTGCCCAACCCTTAGCAAGGCTCAAGCCCTCACAAAAGGTTGTGAGGGTGGCCTAACTTTGGCTGGCGAGGGTTGAGCCTTGCCCGTGACCTCAGTGATTGGCTGGAGGAAGGGAAAGGACAAAAAGAAAGAAAGAGAAAGAAAAAAAGAAAAAATGAATACATAGTTTAAAAAGTTATTAAAAATTATTTACGTCAATGCTAGCCGGTCATGCCATGTATGCCGGTTCGCTAGCAATGTCTGGTCAAAATTAATCGGAAGAATTGAAATGGCTCTATATTAAAAAGGTTTAGGAGTAAATTAATATTATGCAATAGGTTTAGAACTTTTCGGACACTTTTCCTAAGTAAATCATATTTTCAATATTAGCATCATTTATTTGGACATCGATACTCATACAGTTGATTAATTTCAACAACAGCGAATCCAAAAGTGATCTCTAATTTAAATTGACGTACGATGCTAGAGATGTCGAGATTGATATGAAAACTTTTTTTTTTCACTTGCAATATACGAATTTGACTCATGACTTTACAAACGAGTTATTCATACTCTGCATTGCTTTTTTCACAAATATTGATTTGGCTTCTCTCTCTCTGCAAACGATAAAGAAAATAGAGTCGACGTGTTTGACAAGTTTTTTTGAGAACTCTTTTACACTTGAGCAGAATTCGTTGAATAGGCCCTGTATAAATTGATTGTTATATCTTCCTGGGAATGAAATGCCAAAAAGGAGCATTTGTTCTGTTTCATTAAAGTCCTGCATTACTGCATCATTGCGTGATGGCAAATGTCAATGGCCTAAGAAAAAATTTACTTTGTAGAACTCACGAGTCTGAGAGGAATTCCAAGCTTTAGAATAAAAGAAAACCTAATTTGAGAAGGGAGAATTGTCTAAAAAGTCTAAACCTATTGCAGTTTTGCCAATTTAGTCCTAAACCTTTCAACCTTGTCGATTGAGTCCTAAACCTTTTGTTAATTTGCCAATTGAGTCCATTCGACCAATTTTGACCGGAAAATGCTGACGTGGACGCCAGAGGTGCCACGTAGGACTACCGGCGCGACGTGGACAATTTTTAATAATATTTTAATATTTTTTAAATTTGTAAAAATTTTTAAATTTTTTTTTGATTTTTTAATATTTTCTGTTTTTTTCTTCTCTTTTTTTTTCTTTTTGGCTTTTCCTTTGTCTTTTCCGGTGGCTGGCCACTGGCCACAGGCGACGGCCAGCCACCGGCCACCGGAAAAGACAAAGGAAAAGCCAAAAAAAAAAAGAAGAAGAAAAATAGAAAATATTAAAAAAATTTAAAATTTTTAAAATTTTAAAAATATTAAAATATTATTAAAAATTGTCCACATCAGTGCCGGTAGTCCTACATGGCACCAGCGTCATTGCGCATTAATGGCAAAATTGGCCGGATGGATTCAATTGGCCTAAGAAAAAGGTTTATACTTTGTAGGTTGAAGGTTTAGGACTAAATCCGAGCGGAATTCCAAGCTTTTAGAATAAAAGAAAACCTAATTTGAGAACGAAAGATGTGGACCAACATATTCGTGCCCGGTCAGCATGGGAGTCATCATCCTCACCTGAAGGCCCATTTCACATTAACTTGTAAATTTCAATGAGATTTTAGTACAGTGATTTTTTTTTTTTCCAACAAGATGATATTGGATTTTGTAGAAAAGGGTAATATCGTTTGAGGAAGGAAGCTCTGATGATGTGATTTATCACCATCATCATGCTTTTGATTATGACTTGACCATTCTTAGAAATCTACCAACTACGGCGGATTCGATCTCCACCCACCCAAAATGGACTTCCACTTATTTCCTCCATTCAAATTGGTTGAACAAAATCAATTTCTTGATAATCACGCGAAACATTTGGATCTTTTATTTGGTTTATTAGTAAAACTTATAAGTCGTGCCGTGTCACATACGGAAAGATATTTTATCTACACCTCGCGTCACATGATAATGCCACATATAACAAAAGCGAGGTGTTTTACGATTGAAGCGTGAAAGTTGATTGGAATGCAAATGATTTATTGAAAACCAACTTTAAAGTTGGGGAAATAAATTACTACATGGAGCTTAAAAAAAAAAAATCAACTGCCGTAATTGGCCGGACATTCAGCCCAAAGCTGTAAAAAATTACGGCAGTGTGGAAGAAGTCTTCATGCTGAAAATATTAGTATCCCACTTCATAGATACGTTATCTTCTGGGGATCATCAAATCACTTCTATTGCACTTAAGTTTGTGGGAAGAGAAGACCAGGTGGGGGATGGTAATGTGTTTCTGACTAAATTACACCTAAGTTTCCGCAGCTCGAAAGACCAAGACTTCGTGCTGAATAGCATCCCTAAATTTGAGGGAACAAAAAATGTATAATTCGCTTTACATTACTTAAGTGTTACTATGCTTCGTCTGTGGCATTACCGTGGTTTGGTGATAGGGGCGTCAAGTAAACATTATTATCCGTAAGATTTTTATAGCATATGTTGACAAAGTAAAATAAAATTTTCTTTACACGAACGCTCTTGAGATCGTGACATGTATACTCATTGGCATTTACAAAACATGGTGATGGATTGATATCTCAATCTCAAATGAGAAAATTATCAAAAAAGTTTCAGATCTATTTATGTCAATTTAGTTTTAAATACCTTACGGTTTGTCTAATGAGTTCATTTTAGTCAATTGTGGTTGGGAATCGCTGAGATGGATGCTAGCCATCTCGCGTAGTACAACCGGCGTTGATGTCACTTGTGATTGGCGAGAGTTGGCCGATGACCCTCGCCGGACTTAATAAAAGAAATGTGAAAAGAAAAAAAAAAGTACTTTAAGAAATTTTTTAACGAAATTGTCCACATCTAACTTGGCCATCTTACGTGGCATTATCAGTGTCCACATTTGTAATTTTCAGCTAAAATTGACTGGATGGATTTAATTGTCAAAACGTAAAAAGATTTAGAACTCAATTTACACAAAAGGTTTATAATTGAATTTGTATAAATGTAATAAGTTGAGGAATTTTTTTTGTTTTTGCCAATTTCAACTAGGGTTAATATCCTAAAAAACCCAAAACTGGTATACTTGTGACAAATTTACCCCAAACTATTTTTTTGACCACCAAAAACCCTAAACTGGTGCATATGTGATAGATCTACCCTCCGTTAGCTTCCGTTCGATTTTGCCATTAACCTTGCTAACGTGGCAAGCCATATGGAAATTCATAAGTTTAATACTATTAAAAACCCCAAACTGGTATATTTATGACAAATTTACCCAAGCTGTTATATTTACGACAAATTTACTCTAAATTAATTTTTTCGATAATAAAAAACCTAAATTGGTACACGTGTGGTACATTTACCCTCTTTCAATTTTCCCAAATTTGACCGAGTTGTGATGTCCAATCAATTTTATTTTCCGGATTACTCTAATATTGCCTCCATATCATTAATACTTGAATTTTTTTTTCTTTTTATTGGAATCATTATTAGAAAATCATTCGAAAACTACCAAATGTGCACTTCATTCTTGTGCCGAGAGGATGCCCATTAACTAAAGATGGACATATTGCTTGCGCACATATACAAAAGAAGTGCACATATCGTGGTTGCTTCGCTCGTTTTTTTGTTCGTGACAAACTTGGCTTTATGTTTATATGTCTCAGCCCCACATGGTTTACTGCTTGTCCGCAATATGTTTGTACGCTTACATATTACTCTTGCTTTGTTGGTCATTCGTGTTAGTCTATGTCCTTATTAGCATTACGTAGTTTTTCCTATCTTGAATCGTAAGTGTGTCAACATGTTAACATGGAACTTGCATGTGAATGGTATGATTGACTTGTACATCACATGCTCGTTGAAATGCCGGAACCAAAATCACTTATGTTTGTCATTGATTTCAGGTGTAATTTGAGTGTGAATCTTTTGTATATGTACACAAGTAATCTGTCCATCTTTTAGTTAATGGGCATCCTCTCGGCACAAGAATGAAGTGCACATTTGGTAGTCTTTGAATAGTTTTCTAATAATGATTCCAATAAAAAAAAAAAAAATCAATTATTAATGATATGGAGGCAATATTAGAGTAATCCGAAAAATAAAATTGATTGGATATCACAACTCAGTCAAATTTGAGAAAATTGAAAGAGGGTAAATGTGCCGCATGTGTACCAATTTAGGTTTTTATGATCGAAAAAATTAATTCAGAGTAAATTTGTCATAAATATACAAATTTGGGGTTTTTAATGGTATTAAACTTATGAATTTCCACATGGCTTGCCACGTCAGCAACCATGTCAGCAAAGTTAACGGCAAAATCGAACGGAAGCTAACGGAGGGTAGATCTGTCATATATGTACTAGTTTGGGGTTTTTGGTGGTTAAAAAAATAGTTTGGAGTAAATTTGTCACAAGTGTACCAGTTTGGGGTAAATTTGTCACAAGTGTACCAGTTTGGGGTTTTTTAGGATATTAATCCTTTTAACTATGCTTGAACTACTAGGATTCGCCCCGGTGGCCATCCTTCCAACATGGAAGGGGGAGGTGAGGGTTCAAAACCTTCTCGGGGAGGAATGGGGTGGGGATGCGCAAATTTTCGAAGTGGGTTTTACGCCCACGAAATCTCAGGGCAAAAATGTCATTGCCGCATTTATTTAGTTGCTTTGTACAAAAGGAAGAGTAAATTTTGGGGTATCGTGCAATTCGTAGTTATCTTCGCTTTCCGCCATTCCAATTTCTCTCAAATCAAGTCTCCTTTAGGTCTTTTAAGGAGGAGGGTATGTCCAGTATCTTCTTGCACACATTGGACGCACACCTTTGTCGACATAGCTTTGGTCGTTCTCCTGACACTTGTTATGTAGTTATGTAAGGAGTTCGCACTTATAATGTGCTATATCTCTTTGTATTGAGTGTAGTCTATACATTGATCAAATCATTCCTTAGTAATAAATATCATTTTTAAGAGCAAGGCAATTGTTTTAATGGGTCGTCAGAGCAAACTATTCTATGTCCGGGCTACTGACCTAATTTTGATTTGAGTCATATGAGATTAGTGGGACATTTCATGGATTTGGAGTTTCTTAACCTAAGGAGAGATTATGAAAAAAAACTCTATGATAAACATGGTTTCATGGATTGGTAGGCTTATATCCTCTCTTTCAAAGTGAAACCGGGATGCGGTTATGTGTCACTAGGACCGTCAAAATTGATGATAAATCCATATTTTAACTCATAATTATTATAACGGGTCATATATGAGTCACCTCAAGCTCATGGCATAATTATAATGAGTTTTTAAAAGTAAAGCCCCAAGAAATGGGTGTTAGTGGGTCAATTAGATATCCAATTTCAACCCAAGTTAAGTGATCTGAGCTCTTCCTTCTCTCTCCCTCTTTGATTTCACCGTCGTGAATCTTTGTCCTGGTGGGTTTTCTCCTTTCTCTTTGATCCCAACTAATTAGCGTCGTTGCCACCCCCACGGCCTATCTCCGGCGCCACCGCCACTCATCTCTAGTCGCTTATCTCCAGATCGACGTTTTGTCTAGGGATTTTCGTGGGTTCTCTACTTTTTGATGATGGGTACTTTGCGCGAGTTATTTCTGCAGATCGCTTCGGTGTTAGTTTTGGCAAATGGAGAGGGAGTCCTGCATTTCGCTCATCTTGGTGCTTCCTCTTTTATTTGTGCTTCAAGAAAATTTTGATCCTTTTCTTGTTCTTTTGGGATCATTTGCATTAACGCATATGGGCTCTATTTTTTAATCTTGCGCTTCGGAGACTTCGTGGGTTGCAAATGAGTAAACCGACCAGTAAGTGGTCAGTGTTGAGGATATTTCGAAATTGGAATAGATGTCTTTGTGCTTTTTTCTACTACTTTGAGCAAACGTGGCCTATTCGGCTGGCGTTGAAAAAATTCTCAAGAAAGAGCATTTTAGGAAGGAGGCTTTGGGTTGAAAGTTTTAGAAAAAATTGTTTAAAAAATTCTGAATGTATTGCACTTTTACAAATTCAGTCCTAGATCTTTTAATTTTGTCAATATTCTAAACCTTTTCACTTTTTGTTAATTTAGTCATAAACCCTTTCATTTCTGTCAATTGATTCTATTCGGCCAATTTTGGCTCAAAATTTTTGATATGGATAGCCAGCACTTACGTAGCATTTTTTTTTTTTTAAAAATATTTTGTTTTACTTTATTTTTTTGTGTTTCTTCTTCTTCGCCTCCTCCTTCTTTACTTTTTGGATCTAAGGCCGGCTAGGGTTGTTGGTCAATCCTTGCCCTCGACTACGAAAGCCAGTGGCCTTGCCTCCTTTGGGATGCCCTCGTCAGTGGGGGCTTGTGTGCGCTTGTTTTCGCTAGAGAGGACGTTGTGGCTCTCACCAGAGTTGGCGAGGGTTGGCAAGCTCTCGCCTTTGGTTGGCAAGGGTCCCTAGATCCAAAAACTCGAAAAAAAAAAGTTTAAAAAAAAGAGAAAAAATCATAAAAAATTCAAAATATTATTTAAAAAGTGCCACATTAGTGCCGTCCATCCACATCAACAATTTTCAATCGAAATTGGTTAGATGGACTAAATTGGTAAGAAATGAAAATGTTTAGGACTAAATTGGTAAAATTGAAAGATTTAAGACTAAATTAGCAAAAGTGTGATAGATTTAGGATTCTTTGGACAATTCTTTTGAAAATTTTATAGAATTAATACTAACTGTTTTGGTTATGGTTTCACCAAATCTCACCCGTAGTAGAGCATGAAGCCTTGAGTTCAAATTTTTCTATAACCCTATTTGCCTTTCCAATTATATATTTCCACGTTTTAGGCTTATACCAAAGTCTAGCTTACATATGAGGAGTAGCGTTAAAATAATTAATATCAAACCACACTTTCGCCGGTTTTTAATATAGTTAGCTGTGCCCCACAAAATCTTATCTCTAGAAAGACCACTCGAAGTGATGGTATAATGGAATGCCTCTCTTCATAATGCCGGTTGCATGTCCATGGGAATAACAGAGGTCTTGTCCTGTCAGAAGCAGAACGAGGCCAGCCACTGCGAGTAAGGAGATAGATGATCTTGCGTTGACGTGATTCATGAACTAGCGCAAGTAATGAAGAAGGGAGCTATTTGATTGTCGAAATATGTATCGGTGTAAACCGGTCATGAATCAAATTCTTGCTCCTTATCTGCTAACGAAGGGGGAGATATTAGGGTTTGCCATTGATCTACCCGTGACATGCTTGTTGCAATACAATCCGCATGTTGTTCTCGCGCACACGCTTACTTCTCTGAACTGGATTATCGAGAAATGCATCATCAGTTTTGCCTGAAATTAGACGGAACCAATCTATCCTTACAGAAAATTAACCACGGAATGGGAGACGCGGAGTGGTCTCCTCTTAGTTTTGGCTGAAATTGAACGGACGGATTCTTTGCTCGCCTCCGCACTCGTAGCTCACTGATTCTTCGTCAACGAGCTGTCCACAGACACGTGCGTCTCTCCGAGTCCCCGGGCTGGACGATGTCCATCACCTCGCGGGTGAGCACCATTGCCCTCTTCGATCTTCTTCAACGTGCAGGCAGTAGCGAGGGCCGTTGATCCTGGAATTTGGGCTGAGCTTCGCCTCCTCACTCTAGATTTGAGCAAGGGTCGTTGGTTATTTGTCTGTAAAATAAACAAAATGTGGGTTTTCCTTATCTCACATAGAAAAGTTGGGAGGAGATGAACTAATTTATAAATATGAGCCTTTTCCAGTGTGTTCAAAGGAAATGTTAAGTGTGAGTTAGACTCCGCAATACCTGCGTACGGGTGCGCTATTACTAGGCTCACTTAACACCTTGCACGTTTGCGTGCCACGTAAGTCGGTTCGCTAGCAATCTTCAGCCAAAATTAGCCAGAAAGACTGAATTGACTCTATATTAAAAATGTTAAAACTAAATTGATATTATTAAAAGGTTTAGGGATAAATCAACGTTAATACAATAGATTTAGGATTTTTCGGACATTTTTCTTGAGTAAATCATATTTTCAATGTTAGCATCATTTATTCAGACATCGCTGCTTATATAGTTGATTATTTTTTATAGTAGTGAATCCAAAAGTAATCTCTAATTTAAATTAATGGGTAATGTCAGAGATGTTGAGATTGATATAAAAACTTATTTTTTTCACTTGTGATATGCGAATTTGAGTCGTCACTTTACGAACGGATTATTCATACTCTGCCATTATTCTTTCACAAATATTGATTTGGCTTCTCTCTCTCTGCAAGCGATGAAGAAGAAAGAGTCTTGCATTTCCGCAGGAGTATAAGCCCTGCATAAATTAATTGTTATATCTTCCTGGGAATGTGATGCCAAAAGAAAGCATTTGTTTGTTTCATTAAAGTCCTGCATTTCTGCGTCATTGCGTAATGGCAAATGTCGATGGCCTAGGAAAAAATTTACTTTGTAGAAGAAGATTCGTTAGTCCGAGCGTAATTCCAAACTTTAGAATAAAAAAACCCTAATTTGAGACTGAAAGATATGGACCGACATACTCGTGCCTCGGGACCAACATAGTCCTGCCTCGGTCAGCATGGGAGTCATCATCCTCGCATGAAGGCCCATTTCACATCCACTTGAAAATTTCAATTAGATTTTAGTAGAGTAAATTTCTTTTTCCTATATGATGAGGTCATTCATCACCATAATCATGCTTTGAGATCCACCAACTACAGCGGATTCACTCTCCACCCACCCAAAATGGACTTCCACCTATTTCTTCCATTCAAATTGATTGAACGAAATCAATTGCGTGAAACATTTGGATCTTTTATTTGATTTATTAATAAAACTTATAAATCGTGCCGTGCCACATACGGAAAGATATTTTTTCTACTTGTTACATAACACGGTAATGCCACATGTAAAAGAAGCCAGGGGTTTTTAAATTGAAACGTAAAAGTTCATTAGAATGCAAATGATTTATTCAGAACCAACTTTAAACTTGGGAAAAGAAATTACTACATGGAGCTTAAAAAAAATCAACTGCCGTAGTTGGCCGGACATTCAGCCCATAGCTTCAAAAAATTATGGCAGCGTGGAAGAAGTCTTCATGCTGAAAATTTTAGTCTCCCACTTCATAGATAAGTTATCTTCTGGGCATCATTAACCCAATTCTATCGCACCTAAGTTTGTGGGAAGAGAAGACCAGGTGGCGGATAGTAATTTGTTTTTTGACTAAATTACAAGTTTCCGCAGCTCGAAAGGCCAAGACTTCGTGTTGAATTTCATGACCAAACTCGAGGGAACGAAGAAGGTATAATTCGCTTTACATTACTTTAAGGGTTACTATTTTTCGTCTGTGGCGTTACCGTGGTTTGGCGATAGGGGGGCGTTTGTGATTCTGAAAAATTTCTACTAGGTGGTCACATGTAAATACTATTATCTAAAAGATTTTTGTAGCATATGTTGACGAAGTAAAATTTTCTTTACATGAATGCTCTCGAGATCGCGACATGTATACTCATTGGCATTTACAAAATATGGCAATGGATTGATATCTCAATCTCAAATAAGAAAATTATCAAAAAAAGTCTAAATTTATTGCATTTGTGCCAATTAGTCTTAAATCTCTTTTCACATTTTGCCATGGTAATCCATCTGGCCAATTGTAATTGGAAATCACTAATATGAATGTCAGCCATCTTACATAGCATAACCAACGATGATATGGCTTATGATTGGCGAGAGTTGGCCTATGACTCTCGTCGGACTCAGTAGAAAAAAAGGAAAAGTAAAAAAATTTAAAAATTTCAGAATTTTTTTATAAAAATTATTTACGTCAAAATCGGCCACCTTATGTGGCACCATTAGTTTCCACATTTGCAACTTTCGACTAAAGTTGGTCAAATGGACTCAATTGTCAAAATTAAAAAAAAAGTTTAGGACTCAATTGACACAATTGAAAGATTTGTAATTCAATTGGTATAAATATAATAATTTGAGTATTTTTTCGGTAATTTTTCCCAACCTCAACTATGCTCGTGTGAAGCGAAATGCTAGACTGGCGCTTGGCGATGTTTATATACATGCTATTAAATAAAAGAAATTATAGGAGCTATTGTCAATGAACTTTAACCATAATATCTTGATGTCCTTGCCACATTTACTTATTAGCTTTCTACAAAAGGAAGAGTCAATTTTGGGGTGTCGTGCAATTCGTAGTTATCTTTGCGTTCCTCCCCCGCAATTTCTCTCAAATCAAGTCTCCTTATCGTCTCTTAACGAGGAGGGCATGTCCCCTCTTCATGCATGCGTGGGAAAATTCCAATAGCGTTTGAAATACAATCATTTTCTTAAATAAAGGCATGTAGTGGATATTATTTCAAATAAGGACCTAAAGTGTCATCATTTTCTCAAATAAGGGTCTAAAATGAATCTTATTTTAAATAAGGGCCTGAGATGCCTATTTCAATCTCAAAGAAGGGCTTGAACTTACCGATTGTGAAGGGTAATTTTGTCTTTTAAAATTTTTAATTTTTCCTTTTTTCTTTTCATGAAAAGACAAAACAAAAGGAAAACATTAACCGCCACCCCATTGCCGGTGGGGAGGTGGTGAAGGCCGGCGGGATCACTAGTGCTTTGGCGAGGGCCAGTGACCATTGCCACCTCACCGGAAGTAGGATAGGGCGACGATCCTCTCCTAAATTTGGGCGAGGGTCGCCACCCAAGGTCTGGAGGTGCTGGGCGAGGGCTGCTAGGCTTGCGCGAGTGCTGGGAAGCCTCGCCTAGATCTGGGAGAGGGTCGTTGCCCTCTCCCACTTCTAGGCGTCAATGATCCCATCGGCCTTCATCACCGTTCCATTAGCGATGGGGTTGTGGTCGACTCTCTGTTTGTGTTTTTCATTTTTTAAAGTTTTTTTTATAAAATTTTTAATCTAATTCGATTTAAATTTAATTTGTGTTTGGACGAAAATATCCCTTATTGGCTTGAATATTTTTTTGGCCAGCGAGACTAGGCCCTTATTTGAAATAGCCATATGTGGCCATTTTAGGCTTTTATTTGAAATAATGTCAATTTCATATCTTTATTAAAGAAAATGAAAGTACTTCAGGTCCTAATTTGGAAATTTCCTTGCATGTGTTGGACACACACCTTGAATATCGACATAGGTTTGGTGGTCCTCCTTACACTCGTTAAATAGTTATATAAAGAGTTTGCACTTTTAATGTTTCATATTTCTTTGTATCGATTGTAGTCAATACTTTGATAAAAACATTCCTTATTATTAAATCTCATTTTTAGGAGGAGGGCAAAAATTTTCTGTAAATTGTCAAATGCAAAAAAATTCTATATCCAGGCCACTGATCAAGTTTTGGTTTTAGTCATGTGAGCTTGGAGTTTTCTAATATGAGAAAAGCTTGCTTGTCATTAAGAAGTACCTCCATGATAATATAAGTTGAACAAGGTTCATGGATCGGTTGGCCTATACCCTCTCTTTCAAAATGACACTGGGATGCGGTTATGTGTGATTAGGGGTATCAAAATGGGTACTAAATCCATATTTTAACCCATAGTTATTATAAGGGAAAATTACCTAAAAAGTCCTAAACCTATTGCTATTATTCCAATTCAGTCCTAAACTTTTTTTTTTGGTCCAATTAAGTCCTAAACCTTTTGTTTTTATTCCAGTTCAGTCCATTCGGCCAAAAATGGCCGGTCGGTCTTGGACGTGGCAACCGGCGGCGCCGGCGACACATTTTTTAATAATATTTTATTTTAAAATTTTTTAAATTTTTTTCTTTTTTCTTTTTTTTTTTCTTTCTCCCTCTCCCTCCCCCTCCTTCCTCCTCCTCTCCTCCTTCTTCCCTTGCTCGCCCGATCTAGCGGCGACCTGCCAGTCGCCGGAGTCAAGGGAAGAAGGAGGAGAGGAGGAGGAAGGAGGGAGAGGGAGAGGGAGAAGGAAAAAAAAAAAGATAAAAGATAAAAATTTTAAAAAATTTTAAAAATAAAATATTATTAAAAAATGTCGCCGCACCGGCCGGTTGCCACGCGCCGGCCGGCTATTTTTGCTGGATGGACTGAACTGGAATAAAAACAAAAAGTTTAGGACTTAATTGGACAAAAAAAGTTTAGGACTGAATTGGAATAATAGCAATAGGTTTAGGACTTTTTAGGTAATTTTCCCGTTATTATAATGAGTCACATATGAGTCACCTCAAGCTTATAGCATAGAATATAATGGGTTTTGAAAAGTAAACAAAAAAAATAAAAATTGGGTGTTGGTGGGTTAGTTAAAAATCCAGTTTCAATGCAAGTTAAGCAATCTGAGCTCATCGCTCTCTCTCCTTCGATTTCACCATCATGAATCTCTGTCTTGGTGAGCTATCTCCTTTCCCTTTGATCCCGACTAATCAGCATTGTCGCCACCCCCACGGCCTATCTCCGGCGCAGCTGCCGCTCATCTCTAGTTGCCTGTCTCCGGATCGAAGTTTGTCTAGAGATTTTTACGGGTTCTCTACATTTTGACGATGGGTACTCTGCGCAAGTGATTTCTGCATATCGCTTTGGTGATAGTTTTGGCAAATGGAGAGAGAGTTCTACATTTCGCTCATCTGGGTGTTCCTCTTTTATTGTGCTTCAAGAAAATTTTGATCCTTTTCTTGTTCTTCTGGGATTGTTTGCACTAACGCATATGGGCTCTATATTTTATTCTTGCGCTTCTGAGACTTCGTGGGTAGCAAATTAGTAAACCGACTATTAAGTGGTCAGTGTTGAGGATATTTTGAAATTGTAATAGATGTCTTCGTGCTTCTTTCTACCCCTTTTGATGACGGACTTAAAATGAGAAATTGAATGAGTTTGGCGAATTGGTATCTCGGTGTAGTTTCAATTTTGTTGACCTCATTTAATGGAAGCCCTTTTGGGTAATGTCTAGAAGGACCACTCGAAACGATGGTAAGTAAATAGATGATCTTGCGTTGACGTGATTTATGAACTAGTGCAAGTAATGAAGAAGGGAGTACGTATCGGTGTAAACGGGTTATGAATCAAATTTTCGCTCCTTATATGCTAACGTAGGGGGAGATATTAGGGTTTGCCATTGATCTACACGTGATATGCTTCTCGCAATACAATCCGGATGTTGCTCAACTGGATTATGGAGAAATACATCATCAGTTTTGCCTGAAATTAGACGGAACCGGCCTACCCTTAAAGAAAATTAACCATGGAATTGGAGACATGGAGTGGTCTCCTGTTAGTTTTGGCTGAAACTGAACGGACGGATTCTTTGCTCACCTCTGCACTCGTAGCTCACGGATTCTTCTTCTACGAGCTGTCCACGAACACGCGCCTCTCCGAGTCACCAAGCTTGACGATGTCCATCACCTCACGCGTGAGCACCATTGCCCTCTTCGATCTTCTTCCATATGCAGGCGGTAGCGAGGGCCGCCGACCCTCGAATTTGGGCGAGTGTCGCCTACTCACTCCAGATTCGAGCGAGGGTTCTAGGTCCCCACTGGAGTGTCGAGAGTACCAAGGTCACAGCGGATGTCGCTGGCAAGTGGTCAGGCTAGTGAGAGTCGCGAACCTGCTGACTCACTCGCCCCACGCACTCTCATGTTGCTCTTTCAGTAATGGAGGTGGTCGCGAGGGCGACATTGGCTTCACCAGAGTCTAGGCAGGGACGCCGGTCCCTACCTGATGCGCAGGCGCCACCTCCGTCTCACCTGCACCTACATGTCCCCTCGTCTCCCTTGTTTTGATTTTACGTTTCTTTATTTCGGTACTTAATGGCCACGACGGCTTTTCCGTTTACAATTTAGTGAAGATCAGCTATGGTATGCTACCAAATATCAACCCACGATTTACTCTCTCTCACTCCATCATTGCAGTAGTAGCCTGCCAAGTTCTTATCCTGTCTCGATAGCATATAACTGGCATGAAACCTAAGAAAAAGAATCCGGATCACGGTAATAGCAGTTAATGATAAACTGAGAAACTGATAAGCATACACGAGGGGAGCAAAATCTCCGGCCGCTCTAATATATAGTCAAGTATCCTTTAACCAACTTGTGCAACTATTACATGAAAATATCACTGAAAGCTCCGCATCATCCACCAACGAGGGCATTAACAGCGAAATCATGGATCCCTGCTTTCTGATTCGCAGTAGTTCGGACTAAATAGCTGCACCGAGCGTATGTTTATGGGTTGCAATGGCCTGGCGTTGAATTCCGAGTCCTGCAAAAGCAATAAACAGATAATTGCTTTCACAATAATTCAATCTTGTCGTTTACATTTGGATAGTTGTTAGAGATCAAAACTCACATCATGAATAGCTTCGCGCAGTAACTTCGCTTGCTCTCTTCCGACAGTTCTCACCTGATGCCCCACCAAAACAGGAGAGAATGTCATGTACTAGGCTTTTCTTGAAAGTCCGAAAGTATTACAGTGGGGGACATCAAAAGAAACCGAATCATTTTGTAGATGATGCTAATGGAAATGTCATAAGGAGATGTCATGTGTGTGATTCTACTTGAGCCTTCCATGAAAGTAGAGAAGTTCACTATTTCTTTTATGAAAGCTGTTTTACTATAACGAAATTATATCTTGTTTTGATAATAAAAAAAAATTGCTCTATATTTCCACTCCAAGAACCAAAATTTGAAGAGAAAGAAAACGAAATTGCAAACCTTTTGAACAATGGTCCAGAGAACATTTTCAGTGCAGGGAGGCACCGTAAGAGAGCCCACGTATCTGTAGTACTTTCTGCTTCCAATTTTTATGCGTTTCGGGTTCACCATTCCGATGGCTTTCTCGGCTTCATGGGGATCGGTGATATCTTCTATATGTTTCATCATCTACATATTAAAAATCATCGAAAAATTTATATAGTGTTTTGAACGCGTAAACCAAGTACTAAATTTCAACAATAAACGAATGTCAAGTGTACCGTTGACAAGAAAGTGTCGGGTCGGCCCAACTTGTACATGACTCCTACCACAGCAACTTCGCCATTTAGGCTTTCGTGAACCATGTGTAGCTCAAGATCGAACCTGTTAATTGAGTTAGTAACAAAAAAATTTGAACTTTTCTCAGTAATGCGGTCGTGGTTCTTTGATCTTTGCAAAAGAATAGTGGCCGATTAGTGGAAGAAAGGAAAGAAGAGACCACCTTCTGCCATTAACGGCATGCTCGGAGGGTGAGTGCCAATGGCATTGCTTCAACAAATACTGGGTTCCGTTCGCATAAATGGATCCTGCACCTCCTTCCCACCTCAACTGCATTAACTCACAGAAAAAACCATGCTCATCCTAGTTATATCCAATGAAACTGTCGGGTGTCACTTCTATAAAACTTGACTTTTGAAGAATGTCGTCATAAATTTAACATTTATAGTTACAGATCAAAAGAGGCATCGAAGCCTTTCTTGCTCTTTAATCAAAGTCATGACAGAAACTGAAAATGGTGACAGTGAGTCTAGTCCTACCATGATGTCATGTCCCCTGTTCTTAAGCGTGGCATTGGAGGCTTTATAGCACCTCTTCAGTCTTCCCAAATGGGCCACCACTTGGACCCTCTCGCTCGAGAGATCGATTGGCGACTGCATCGACCCACTACTGCACGTCCCCCACTCCCTCCTGATCTCTCCCCACCGAGCTGGACCTCTCTCACTCCCTGCATCGTAGTTGAATTCGCTCTCGTCCTCTGCAGCATCAAATAGAACAAATGTTACAAAAATCCACGTCAAGATTACAATTCATATGAACTGAGAAAGGGGTGAAGCCTTTGCAGGCCGACACTCACCAACTTCTTCTGATATTGTGAGACCAACATGAAGAGCAAGAACGAGGAAGATAGTGCAAAGCAAGATTCGGGTCACCGAGAGTTTCATCTTTCCTCTTCTTTTGTATTGCTGGGTGTCCTTTGTGCGGGAAGAGATGCTTCTTTATATAGGACTTAAAAGAGTGGAATGCAATACTTGTTACAGTGGATGAGTGCTTAAGCATACGACGTTGAGAGGACTTGGCAGTATGAATGCATAGACAAGTGTGTGAGACAGTTGAAATTGCCGGCCAACATTTCGTCACCATGAAGATTATTAAACGAGAAAAAAGAGAGCATATGCATTTAAGGTTGCTTCTTGCTCTTTTTCTACATTGCCTGTTCTTGAACGTACTGGGGATGAGTCTATCTGATCCCTAGCGTCTCTGGTGAAGAATTCAGGAGTGACTGAAGACGAATGTTCTTATTCTAATTTAATGGAACCTGTTCCCGTCTCGTCATATGTTGTCTCGATTATATTATATAGGGATTCGCGCATGTTTGCATGATTCAAAATTAATGCAAAATACGAAGAATGATGTCCCTGTATTGTCGGGCAATCCATGCCAATTATACGTGGATCTCTTCATATTCGACGGTCCAGATTTAATTTTGTATATGTATTGGATTCATTGCATATTCTCTCGAGTCTTTTTTGGGTCTTTATATAGTCTCTCGAATTGAAGAAGTGAGAAGCAATATCCAATAGAAACTAGAAAGTCTATAGTTGAAGCTCATTAACAAACAAGATTGACTCGACTTCAACAAACCATTTTGTTGTTCTCACTTCGGACATTTAACTTTTTTCTTCTTACAAGCATCTAATACGCAAAAGCTTTCTAGAATTCAAAGTGAGTTGAAAATTGGGTCGTGTTTGAAGCACACGATTTCGTCAGACAACTCAGAATTCTAAACCGTATTTTATTTACTTCTTCAGAAGCAACAGGTCTAAGCAGGTGAATACGCCAAGGGCGAGACTCGTTGAACTCCGGGTCAAATGATGCATAAAACAGGCAACCAAAGTCAGAGAAAGGACTTCGAGTTCGTTGATGTTCGGTCGGACAAAGAAAGGGAAATCGTCTTTGTTCTGCCTTCGCTTGTCAAAAAATGAGTGAGAAGCACTCGAAGATCACAAGCACGACAAGAGTCATTGAAATATCTACTCATCCATGAGCATTCAGAGACTTGCCTAAAGTTAAATTCTGTAAAGAAAACTAATAGCTGAAAATTTCATGTTCTGTTCAATCCGTTCATGATTTACAGCGTGGCAAAAATAAATTATATATTCAGTACTCCCATCATTTATCCATTCATGATTTAAAGGGTGGCAAAAATAAATTATATATTCAGTATTCCCATCATTTATGCAAACGTCGACGCTCATGTAGTTAATCAATTCCGGTAGTAGCAAGTTCAAAAGGAACCCCTCTAATTATATTAATGAGTGATGCTAGAGATGTCGAGATCGATATAACTTGACTTGTCACTTTACGAACAAATTATTCGTACTGTCCCATTGTTCTTTCACATATATTAATTTAACTTCTCTAGGCAAACGATGAAGAAGATAGAGTCAACGTGTTTTACGAGCCTTTGAGAACTCTTTTATGCTTAATCAGAAATGTTATGTGTATATATATACACATAACATTTCTGATTAAGCATAAAAGACCAAAAGAGAGCATTTGTTTTGCTTCATTAAATTTTGGGAAAAAAAAAAAATACAAAAGAGTCGTCTAATTCAACTATAAATATTTCAAATGCGTTTATTTAATCATAAACATTTTCACATTCGTATAAATCTGTCTATTCGGCCAAATTAAGATAGAAATCCCTCACATGGACGTGGGTCATTTTATTTGGCATGCCCCGCACTAACTTTAACATTTTTAATATCATTTTAATAATTTTTGAATTTTTTTATAAATTTTTTTCTTTTATTTTCTCTTTTCTTCATTTTTTTTTCCTTTCATTCTGGCCATGCGTTAGCCGTGGGTGAGGTGGCCCTCACCCAAATCTGGCGAGGGCCTTTGCGGCCTCATTGGCTTTGCGTGACGCTCCCTAATGGCTGGTGAGGGTCACGAGGAAAAAAAGATAGAAAAAAGAAAAAAATCAGAAAATTAGTTAAATATTATTAAAAATGTTCACATTAGTGTCGATCATGCCATATAAGACGATTGACATTTATGTCTGTAATTCTAACTTACATTGGTTAGATGGGCTAAATGGTACCGATGTAAGAATGTTTACAATTTAATTAATACTAATGTAATATATTTATGACTTTTTTATACTTTTCTCATAAAAATTTTGTAATATTGCATCATTGCAAATGTCAACGGCCTAAGAAAGAAAATTACTTCGTGGAAAACTCACGACTGTGAGCGAATTTCTAGCTTTTGACAAAACCTTAATTTAAGAATGAAAGACATGGCTCAATATACTCGTGCCTCACTCATCATGGAGTCACCATCTTCACATTTACCGGAACGTTTCAATGCAAGTAATTGATCATGATCATATTTCAATTTGGCTCGATGGATCGATCAATCGAGAATTTAGTGCATTCTGTGTGTTGCACATTTTATGTACCATTTAATTGGTTCGAATTCACCACTTTACATCTAGAATGAATTTTCCTCCATGATGACATTTCATTTTGTAGAAAAAGGTAACATCCTTTGAGAAAGGAAGCTCTGATGAGGTCATTATCATCATAATCATGCTTTTGATTATAACTTAAACGTGTTGAGAGATTTTTTCAACTATAGCGGATTCATTCTCCGCCCACCCAAAATGGACGTCCACTTGTTTCTTTCATTCAAATAGGTCCAGCCACATAATTTCTTCAATGCCCGTGTAGAACATTTAGATCTTTTACTTGGTACGTTAGGGAAACTCATAGATCGTCCAATACACGAGAAGATATTACATCTATACATCACGTCACACAGCAATAACACTAGAAGAAGAAGCGAGGGGTCTTAGAATTTAAACATAAAAGTCAATTGGAATGCAGACAGCACTAGCAACTTGATGGATCCATTGAAAACCAACTTAGAACATGGGAAAAGAACTTGTTACATAGAACTTCGAATAATCCACCGGCCGTAATTGGCCGGAAATTCAGCCCTAAGTGTTAAAAATTCTGGCAGTGTGAAAGAAGTCTTCATGCTGGAATTAGGGGTGAGCAGCGGTTTAGGGTCGACCCTGGATTGGCCCAACCCTGCTGGTCCGGATCCGGTTTTCAAGGGGATCGGGTCTATCTTTGGTCCTAAGATTCCAGGACCGGTACTGTGCGGGTTGGTCCTCGGTCGTGGAAGTTTAGAGTCGGTCCAACCCGGACCAACCTTGATAAAATATATTTATATATAATATATTTTAGAAATTTAATATATCATATATATTTTTTTATATTTTTCTTATAAATAGTAAACCCACCTAGAATTCTTCACTTGAGCAGCTTGAATGAATAACAGCGTGAATGACGCCGTGAAAATGGTGTGAACAACACAGTGAAAGTGTGAAATGGCTTAAAATGTCCTCAGCCTCTTATTTTATTCCTCCCTTTTTATCCCGTTCATTTTTCACTTATATGTATTTTGAACTTCTTATGGTTTAATAGTTTAGTTGCACTTTGCTTTTGAGTTTGTGTCAAATGGAAGAAGTTTTTGAATAGTAATATTGCCGTCGTTATGATGATGTGCTTGTCAAGTGGTGCGAAGCTTCATTATTGGATGATTAGACTTTGTTTGACTAAATGTATGAATCGTTTGTGCATATGGTGTTACAAGTATTATTGATAGATGATTGCAGGAGAAGATGCCTAGAAAATATTTTTTGGCCTATAATTCTTTTCTCTTAAACTTCCCATCTCATCCCATTTCCCAAAGGGAAGAATGATTTGAAGACAAATCAAAAGCAAGGAAATTATAGTATGCTTCAGCGATGGGAACACTTTATCTCTATTAGCAATCTTGATCATTTATATAGTTTGTTGTTTTTAACTAGTGTGAAATTTTTATGATCACCTTATCTTAAATTTATGTTGAATATGTACTTATATTTATAGTTTGGTTGCTCAACATCGTATTGTTGATTGATATATAATTTGAATTAATGAGTTTTACTTTTTAAGGAATAAAAAAATGAAATAAAAAAAATTATCGGTTGGTCCGGGTTGACCTTGGGACCGGACCGAACCCATAGGGTTGATCTGGTCCTCGGTCCCAAACTCGACCGGGTCGGTCTCGGTCCTAAAAATTGGGGACCGACACTATGCAGGTTGGTCTTAAGGTTAGGCGTCGGACCGGCCCAATCCAGACCATGATCACCCCTAGCTGGAATTGTCGTGTGGGAAGAGACCACGTGGAGATGGTTATATGCTTTCTGGCTAAATTACCTGCGCAGCTCCAAAGACCAAAGGCATCAGGTTGGATTTCATGACTAGAGATCATTTTCAGCATTGTCATGTTTCTGCCTCCACTTCAATCTGGAAATCTTCCATCGCATAGTTGCATGGAAATATAAGCGTGTATAAGAATACATTTACGGCATGAAATTTTCTTTACACGAATGCTCTAAAGATCACGACGTGTATACTCTAGCATTTTATTAAATAGGGCCATGGACTGATATTTCCACCTCGGCCGTGCTTGTTTGAAGAAAAAGATTAGACCGAAGCCCCAGAGTCACTTTCTAGACGGCTAGATAAAAAGTATACGGTATTACTATAGTACTAATCGTAGTCTTAAGCGTAGTCAATACTTTGATAAAAACGTTTCTTATTAGATATCAGTTTTAGGCGTAGGACAATGTTTGACTTCGTATGCTGCCAAGTGCAAATCCGTCCTGCCACTGCTCTGATGGCGAGGGTCGTCCTCCTGCCACGGCGGGGCGACGATAGCATTGCGTTTTCAGCAGCGAAGGTGGCAATGAGGGCTGACGGGGCTTTGACTAAATCTTTGCCTCGGATGCCGGCCCCTAATAACTTTTTTGTAATTTAATTGCTACGTGAGGTGGCACGTCATATTTTAGTGGCCACGTCAGCATTCCTTTTTATATTTTTACCGAAAGGATCACCTATCCGAAAAAGAAAAAGTACATAGATTAGAAATTTAATTGCACAAAAGGAATTTGAGAGACCCGATTGAATACTCATTGAATACTCAACGAGGAATCTCCAATTCATCTGTCCCAAAAATATAACTCAAGAGACTATATTATCTCTTAAAGGACAAGCGCGGTAATACTACTACGACTTGTTAGCATTATTATTATTTCAACCTCTCCATATTATTTTCTCTTACAAGCATTTCCCTAAGTTTCTTTCCCAGTTTTATCACGCTGACATCTTATTTTGCACATTTGAACTCCATACACACATGGCCTCATTTTGATCGTCTCCGGGGAAGGAAAACGCAAATGTTTCTATGCCATGGACCACGTGACATCCTCTACACCCACTTCTATGTCTAGCCCCAAAGCGTGCCACACCGCATTTGAACCGTCGATGATGTTGTTCCTGCATAGCGGACACCCACTGATAGAGTCGCACTCGTCAACTACCTTGGCCATCACGCTCCTCCCGGTCTTCGTGGATGTTATCTTGATCCTATCCCCACATCGAGACCCGCCAGCATACCAGCCGGTTGACAGTGCAACAATCAACTCCGAATTCTTGTGGTATCTGCCGTCACACTCCGCCGCGCCACCACCACCAGATTCGCTGAAATCGTTGCTCGTCAAGGTCGCTCGAGTGGAAGACGTTACCAGGGGCGAGCAACGAGATTTAGGGAAGGATTGGCCTTGGCAATGAACAGTGCCTGAGGGTCGACATCCTCCATCGGACAGCGATGGAGTATTGGGACACGTGTGGGTGCCTACGTCGGGATCGTCATGGCACCTTCCGTTGATGCATATCAATTGGCCGGTGCAATCATCTAGGGTATGACAAGGGCCATCGCATGAGGAGATGGCATGTGAAGGAGATGAAAAGAGAGTGATGCTTATGGCAATTGGAAGAGCTAGGAAGAGAGCCACAAAGTACTTCATCATTCAACTTTCGAAATTGAACGTTCAGGCTGATTTGGTGAGGAGAGAGGAAACCTTGGAGGTGCTTATGTAGAGCCACTCCCGCTCCATGCTGGGTAAAAACAAAGCTGTTCGATTTGTCTTTTGTTCGTAAATAAATAAGTGAACACATTGTACGATTCATTTGTTTCAAATGCGTGTCCACTTGTAGCCTTCACTTGCGGGATTCAAGCACAAAAAAGCTATCGAAATCACGTGTGGTTGTGTACGTATACATAGAGTGATTGGACCTGTGTCCAGCTATTGCCGAAGATATTCATATTTTGCGAAGACATTCCGGGAAAAATACAACATCATACTTAAATACTAACGAAGATATTTAAGAAAGTCTAGACGTTTTCGTCAAAATCGATGAACGCCAATTTATGGAACCTCCGATGGGATTCATCAAAGCAAAAGGGCCCCATCAAAACTCACGAAGAACCTTGGGTCCAATTGGACGTAACTCTTCACGAGCTGTCGGTTGCATTCACCGGAATCTCATTTTGGACATTTCTTTGGTCCATTTAGTAAGCAAACGACAAATGCCTGTTAAAAAAAAACAGAAGAAGAATTTCTCTTGATTATGTATTCTTATGAACCGGGTAGTTTTAAACGCCTTATGGTTAGGGTTGTGTCTCTTTTAAAATGATTACTAAGCCTTAATATTCAAATCGGGTTGTGATGGTTGAGAGTCGCCGCGCTTCAAGATCGACCTCCCAAATATGTGGTTGGAAGGGTTTGAGTCTCACGTATAGGAAGGAGTCGATTGAAGATGGGACCGTCAAAGATTTTTAAACATTTTCAAACGATAAGGATTCTCCAATATTTTCAAATCTATTCTTTTCTGTTGAAATTCAGATCTGTTTTAGGTAGTGGATTTTCCAAAAAAATTTAAAGATTTTTTTCAATAATTCTAATTCTTATTTTAGATTGTACCAAATATATTTTTACAATCCGAAGATAATTAAAGGGTTTCAAATCCCACTTTACCCAAATCCCACATATATAGAAAAATACAACTTTTGGGGTGTACTCATTTGTTCAGAAAATACTGCGGGCATGTGTTTTTGAGACCAAGACAGAAAAAGGACTTCGTGAAGAAGAACGAGGACGTGCCCCACGGTAGTAAATATCGGCGAATGCTTCAGTGGTATAAATGATTAATTTCAAGGGTCGGTGCTGCATGGATATGAAAAGCGCCCATTTAGAAAGATAAGGTGATCAGTTTGTGCTCCGCAGTTTATGAAGTTAATCCCATTCATAATTAGCGTACACGCTTATTATGAAAGAGATTTGCTAGCATCATAATTTTTGGGTTATTGTGAAAACAGTAACTTATTGTGAGTTACAAATTTTAAAGAAGTGGATCTCACAACAATTTATAATTGTTTATCATTTGATTTTTTATTGTCCAAGATAGATTGTTATTTGCACAATAGATTAAAGATTTTTTTAAAAAGAATTTATGGTTCACAATAAGCTGTTATTATTACAGTAATCCAAACATTGTTATGTTGGTGAAGCCTTTATGAAACTTTCTAAATGATCCGATAAAATCATCCGAAAAGTCCTAGTTTTATTGCACTTTTACCAATTCAGTTTTAAACATTTTAATTTTGTCAATTTAATCTTAGTTATTTTCATATTTTGCTAATTGAGACCGTTCGATCAATTTTGACTGAAAATAATTGATGCGATATTAGTTGTTCTACGTGACATGACTAGCGTCAGGTTGCCGACGCTGACATAGATAAATTTTAATAACACATTAATATTTTTAAATTTTTTATTTTGATTTTTTTAACCTTTTCCCTTTTTCTTTTTTTGTTCTAACCACGGGATCGTTGGCCAAAGGTGAGGTAGTTGGTCCCTCACATTGAACCAAGCAAATGTCATAACGCCCTCACTTCGCCTAGAATAGGCGAGGGCCGGCCGGCGTTCTTGTCAACCTAGCTTAGAAAGAAAAGTAAACGAAAAATAAAATATTTAAAAAATATTAAAATATTATCAAAAGTTGTCTACATCAACATTAGTCGTGTCATCTAGAGCGTTGAGTATTTGTGTGAGTGATTTTCGTCCAAAATTGACAGGATGAATTTAATTGAAAAAAATTAAAATGTTAAGAATTAAATTGATAAAAAGTGTAATAGGCTTAGGAATTTTTTATCATGAAATATTTTCGCAAAACTTATCACCCCTAACCGAAAAGGATAGTTCTGCACGTACTAAATTCCTACTAAAAAGTTCCTTACCGAGCCTATGTCATATCCGCCGTGCCATCAGGACATGTGCACGAAGAATCATTGATTAAAATAAGGATTGCAGAGAAGAAAAGAAAATACAGATGGGGCGAGATGAATTTAAGGAAAATTTAATTTCGTAATTTACTATTGTTTTTTACCCAAAGTAGCAGTAGATGTCCATGACCTCAAACTTCATGCAAAATGCAAAGATGGCGTATCCTCGTTTGTTGTTTCTCTTTATGTAACATGCTTCATGCATTACAATCCTTCTCATTTGACCATCGGCGAGCTGTTATCGCGCATACGCTTCTTTGAACTGCGTCCCGGAGAAACGGATTAGTTTTGATTGAAATTAGACTAAATTGTTGCGAAAAATAAGCAATCGAACGCAATAATAAATAGAACAAGTACACAAATTGGACACCAAAATTTATGTAATTCGATTGATAAGACGTGCCCAACGAAGAGCACGGCACAGGACTCCATTATAGATCAAATAACATGATGGGGATTACAATTGCACTCAAGTCATCTAAACACTTTTAGTTTTAGTGCTTCATAGCCTTCAACACCTCAATTACAATTAACAATTCACATGGCGTTTATTGTTTACAATTTCTTGGAAAACAATTTCTTGATATGACATATGTTACCGGCAAGATTTGATTAGCTCAAAGACATTCGAAAATGTAATTCCGAGGAAGAGTTGGAAATTAAGATGTCCATTGGATAGAGACTGTATCAGGAGTAGAAAATTTTTTATGGACGTTCGTACTTTCATTTACGAGCTTAAATATGAGACATATTCTAACGAAAATCTATCTACCTTAAAGAAATATATTTATGGAATTGGAGAAATGAGGGGTAAAGACATTATAAGTAGGGGTGAGCATGGTCCGGGTTGGTCCGGGCCACCCCCTAACCCTAGGATTAACCCGTACAGTGTCGGTCCTCAATTTTTAAGACCGAGGACCGACCCTATTGAGCCTAGGACCAAGGACCGGACCGACCCAATGGGTTCGGTCCGGTTCCAGGGTTAACCCGGGACCGATCGATAATTTTTTTTGTCTCATTTTTTATACTTCCTAAAAAAGAAAACCTACAAATTAAAATTACACATCCATTGACAATGTGGCATTGTGCAACTAAACTATATATACCAATACCTATTTAGCGAATTTAATACGACACAATTATAGAAATTTCGTACCTCTTAACCGCTCATCGAGATATGGTACAAAATGGAAAGTTCTTGTAATCATCTATCTTTAATATTCATAACACTATATGCAAAAGCGTTTTCTTGCATTTAATTACTAGAGTCCACTCAACCAAAAAATGAGCTATACACCACTTGATTAGCAAATCACCGAAGCAACTGTAGTACTACTCTACTCTTCAAAAACTTCTACCATTTGACACAAATTGAAAAGCAAAGTGCAGCTGAAATTCATTAGTAGAATACAATTAAACCATAAAAAGTTCAAAATACTTAATATAAACCATGAATATATAACTTCACATCTTGTTAATTCACTTGAACTTCTAAACACCTGAAAATAAAATAAACGGCATATAATTAATACTCAACAAAAGTTTTAATTTGAAATTACTATTAGTGCTATTGATAGAACATCTCAATATAATATAATATAACAGGCATTTTACTTAGGTTTGAATATATAAAAGAAATAAATATAAATAATATAATATAATATAATATAATACAATACACAAGGTTGGTCCAATGTTGGACCGACCCAAAACTCCTAGGATCGAGGACCAACCCGCATAGTGTTGGTCCTGAAATTTCAGGACCAAGGACATACCTAGTCCCCTTAGGAACCGGACCAGGACCGGCAGGGTTGGGCCGGTCCAGGGTCGGTCTAGGGTCGACCCTAAACCGTTGCTCACCCCTAATTATAAGTATCATAACTTTTGTACGATGTACGCTTAAGAGCCGTCACTTTTTTTTTTGACCACTTAAATGCTGTAACTTTCAAAAATCGCTCTCTTTGGTACCATAACTTTCAATTGATCATTTGAGTTTTATAACTTTTAAATGATCACTTAAGTTCCATAAAGCTCATCCAAGTGAGTCCTAAACCTATTGCACTTTTGCCAATTTAGTCCTAAACCTTTTTTTCTTGTCAATTGAGTCCTAAACCTTTTGTAATTGTGCCAATTCAGTCCATTTGGCCGACCGGAGCTGACGTGGACGCCGGCCGGAGACAGCTGGTCGGCGAATAATTTTTTAATAATTTTTTGAATTTTTTTTGAATTTTTTGAATTTTTTTTTCTTTTTTTTTTTCTACTTTCTTCTTCCTCGACGGCACCGGTGCCGGCCGGCCCGAGGCGATGGTTGGTGAGGTCGGCCTCGCCGCCCACCGGCGAGGCTCGCCCCCGCAGCCACCGGCGTAGGCGAGCCTCGCCCGGCCGATCGCCCCCGCCGTCCACTGGCGGAGGCGAGCCTCGCCCAGCGACGGCAAGGCCGCGGTCGCCCAGCCGAGGCGAGGCTCGGCCTCGCCCAGCCATGGCGAGGTCGAGCCTCGCCGGATCCGGGCGACGGCGGCCTCGCCCCGCGGGCCTAGCGAAAGCGAGCCTCGCCCGCCCGACGGCGAGGCCGCCGTCGCCGGATCCGGCGAGGCTCGACCTCGCCACGGCTGGGTGAGGCCGAGCCTCGCCTCGGCTGGGCGACGGCGGCCTTGCCGTCACTGGGCGAGGTTGACCTTGCCGGCCATCGCCTCTGGCCGGCCAGAGGAAGAAGAAAGTAGAAAAAAAATTAAAAAAATTCGAAAAAAATATTAAAAAATTGTTCGCCGGGCTCGCTGTCTCCGGCCGGCGCCGGCGTCCACGTTAGCTCCGGCTGGCCAAATGGACTGAATTGGCACAATTACAAAAGGTTTAGGACTCAATTGACAAGAAAAAAAGGTTTAGGACTAAATTGGCAAAAATGCAATAGATTTAGGACTTTTTGGACAATTCTCTCGTTAGAAATCTAATGTAACATAATACTTGCTGTGAATATTTTAAAAAGATTATGACACTCAAGTAATCAATTAAAAAATTATATGGCACTTAAGTGATTGGAGAAAAAAGTTGTAGCATTCAAGTGAGAGCAATTCATAAGATATGACACTTGAGTGATAAAAAAAGAGTTGTAACATACAAATTGGCACTGTACGAAATTTATAACACTTATGAGTGACCTTTTTCTTGAGAAATGAAGTGTTGTCCTCTTAATTTTGCCTGAAACTAAACAAATAGATTCTTCGCTCACCTCTGAACTCTTCATTTGTGGATTCTTCTTCAACTAATTGTACAGTGATATGCTCTTCTCCAAGTCTCGGAGCTTTACGATGTCCACCGGCTTGTGGCCGAGCACCATTGCCCTCTATGGTCTTTTTAAACGTGTCACGTAGGACTGTCGATATTCACGTCAATAATTTCCAACCTAAATTGATCAGATGAACTCAATTGATGTCAATGTGAAAATATTTATGATTAAATCAGTCCAATTGAAAGGCTTATAACTGAATTTGTATTAATGCAATAGGTTGACGACTTTTTTTTGTACTTTTCCCTAAACAAATAAATTCTTTGCTCACTTTATTCTTACCTTTTACAAAAAAAAATTAAATTAAATTCTTTGCTCACCTCTTAACTCTTCATTTATGGATTCTTCTTTAATGAATTGTACACAAATATGCGCCTCTCCAAGAGTTTCGGAGCTTTGCGATGCTTGTCGGCTACTTTAATGTGCGGGCACCGCGACAGTGGCGGACCCTCCTTTGTCACAGATTTAAGCAAGGGTCACAATCCTCATTGCTAGAGTGGCGATAGTAACAAAGTCACGGTGAACATCGCCGGCAAATGGTGAGGCTAGTGACAGTTGCGACCTCGCTTGACTCGCACAACACAATATTGCGTTGCTTTTTCAGTAACGAAGGTGCTGGCGAGGGCCACATCAACTTCGCCTGAGTCCGGCCAGATCGCCGGCCCCTTATCGATGCAAGGGTGGTGACAACTCCACCTCCTCCTCAACAGCAGCTACATGTCCCTCCCTTCCCCTTTGTCTTGGTTTTTATTTTTTCTCTTTTCAGATTCTTATTTGTTCTTCAAATTTTAATGTTTCTAAACTTTAAAAAATATTTTCTTATACTATAATTGCCATATAAGATAACATGCAATGTAACACGTCAGTATTTAATGGCCATGTCGGTGTTGAAGAAAAATCCCTTAAGTGTTTTGAAGCTAACAAAACATCATCATAAGTTAAGTTTGAAGAATCCAAGATTCAATCGCTTAAGTCTGAAAAGTTCAAGATCCAAGTGTTTCCCTCTGAAAATCTCGAAGCCTAGGTGTTTCGGTTTGAATATCTCCAGACTCTATCAAAGTCTGAAGATTGTCAGACTCAGTTTTGCGAGTTTGCCCAAACTGATAGCGTTTTGATCCAACATTTTAGGAATTCAAAAATTTGATAATATATTCCTTAATTCGTTCTAATTCATGGAAGATCTCTGGCTGAAACTAAGCTGGAAGATTTTTGAATTTATCTCGAATTAATCTGTTAAAGAACAAACAAGATTTGGAAAGTTCTACTTATGGAAACTCAAGATCCTGATTGTATGGGCGAACAAAATTGATGAGCTATCTTCCACTTATATTCGACAGCTTGAAGATCACCTTAATTGATTCATTCCAACGGATAGATTGGATGAACTCTTTTGGAAAGTGCTAACGGCTATTAAGGCACGAAGAAGTATTTAAGGTGAAGTCATTGTTGTTCGAAAGAGAGTGCGCTGATAGAAAATTTCGAAGTCCGAACCTCTGAAACTCCTTGTTTTCAAAATTTCTTGAGCCTTAGTCGTGTACAAAGGGGATATACATACAGTGAGGAATTGTGAGAGTTATAGTAAAACTTTCTACTGAAAAAGTCTAGATTATAAGCTGTATAATTCTCATTTGCTACATAGTGAATACAGCCAGTAGGCTGTCAGCGTGGAGAGTGGACATAGGCTTACAATAAGCCGAACTACTATAAACTTCGGTGTTCAAATTTTCTTACCTTATTTTCTTTACTTTATTGCTGTGTGATTTAATTTACTCTGATTTTATTTCAAGTTGAGGAATTTGGGTTAAAGGTTTGAAAAGAAATTCATAAACATCTATTCACCCCCCTCTAGGTGTATTTACTAGCCTTTATCAGTCGGTATCTCCATTTATACGTTTAACGGAAGCATCACCAACTTGAACTAAAAAAGTACATAATTTAGAGATTTCATTGCATAAAAAAATTAAAAGACTTGATTGAACATTGCAATAATTCGAGGATCTTCGGTACTTCTACCTTAAATATATAAACTCAAGAGAGTATGACATCTTAAAAGTACAAGCACAGTAATACCACTATGTCTTATTAATATTATTATTGTCTCAACGGACTGCATATTATCTTCTCTTACAAGCATTTCCTTAAAGTCTTGTCGCCCTGGCAAGTTATTTTGCATATATGAACTACATATACGCAGTCTCAAACTTGTTATAGCCCACAGTCAACATCCATTAACCCCGAGATCTTATTTAGCCTTAATTTGATCATCTCTGGGGAGGGAAAACACATGAATTTCTATGCCATGGACCATGTAACATCCTCTTCACCTACTTCTATGTCCAGACCCAAAGCATGCCACACCGCATCTGAACCGTCGACGATGTTGTTCCTACACGGTGGCTGATCGGCGTGTTCACCATCACACCCATTCATAGAGTCACACTCGTCAACCAACTTGGCTATCACACTCCTCCCGGTCTTTGTGGATGTAATTCTGATCCTACTCCCACACCGAGACCCACCAGCATACCACCCGGTCGATAGTGCAACGATCAATTCTGAGTTTTTGTGGTAGCTATCGTCACACTCCGATGGGCCCCCACCACTGCCGCCTTCGCTGAAATCATTGTTCGTCAAGGTCGCTCGAGTAGAAGACGTTACTGGGGGCGAGCAACGGTATCTAGGGAAGGACTTGCCATGGCAGTTCATAGTGCTCGACGGTTGACATCCTCCACCAGACGGTGATGGAGTACTGGGACATGTATGCGTGCCTACGTCGGGGTCGTCGTGGCACCTTCCGTTGACACATATTAATTGTCCGGTGCAATCATCTAGGGTTTGACAAGGGCCATTGCATGAGGAGATGGCATGTGAAGGAGATGAAAAGAGAGCGATGCTTATGACAATTGGAAGAGCTAGAAGAAGGGCCACAAGGTACTTCATTGCTCAACTATCGAAATTGAACGCTCAAGTTGATTTGGTGAGGGGAGAAGACAGATAGGAGCTGCTTATATGGGGTCTCTCATGCTCCAAGTTGGCTGAAAAAAAAAAGAGAGTTAATCATTCAACTTGCCTTTCGTTTTCAAATAAATAAACGCGCTGCACAATTTCATTTGTCTCAAGCGCGTGATGACTCAGTTTCCATTTGTGGAATTTAAACGAAGATTGGCTCGTTGTCTTCATTCCCATGCCTTGCGCGTTACGAGCAACTACTCCGAAATTGATCAAAATCGTGAGGTTTGCAATGACGAGATGTCAAGACTGACATGGGACGCCAAACCTAGGCGTGCACGGTCGAAAGCCAAACCATAGTAACAGATGGAGTTCTTGATGTGTGCTCAATAATGAAGATGGAGTCGATGATTGGGCCGCCAATTTTGTTTTAAAAAAGACATAGATCACTCTTTGAGCATTTGACCCCTAACTTTGTTACGACGATTATCTTGTTATCTGAAACATGTTTAGCTTTGAAACTATCTGGAATTTGCCTTGATTTGCAATCGGACCGCATTATTTCTCTCTTTTCTTCTGTGATAATGAACAAAATGTTACTTGCGACCCCAAAAAAAAAAAAAAATAGAATACAATTTTCGAACAATTTGCCTATATGGAATGACTAAAAGCCTCACATATATGTATAAAAAGAGACCCTCAAGATTCTGCCGTTTGAGTTGTATGTATGCTCCTCCGTGCAATTTAGTATTAATTGTGGCTATGACTTGTGGGACGAAATTAATTTGTCATGCTAGAAATTAAAAGAGGTGGACAACTATAAACTGGTGGTCGCATCGAACAGCAAACAAACTGTCCTCAAGCGAGAAACAGAGAAATGTGTTGCCTTAAAAGAAACGCCTCCTGCACTAAGGACAGCGCAGATAGATCCTTTCAGCCAAATTTTGTCAAGAGCATCTCTATTTATATACATAATTCTTAGACTTTCAAGTACAAGTCCATATTTTATATCAACCCAGATTTTCTATGTAAACTTTTATGTTTGTCTTATGGGGAAAGTTGCTTATATAATTATCCTTATCATGGGAATCACAAGTGCTTGTTTTGTTTGACTTGTCTTCTTGGGACATCCACTTTCCTGATGGTCGGTAATTAAAATCTTATAAATGGTTCAATCAATTTCATCATCCAATTTAGTTTAATTCCAAACATGTGATTGTTGGTCGAAGACAGCCTGTCTTTTAGAGGCTTGTCGCGAGAATTTTTACCTCTTTAATTGAGTGACTAGACAATGACCAAGACCATCTGAGAAGTGTCCAAAAAGAAATAGTTTGTTGAATAAAAATCCCTTTAAGTGTTTTGAAGCTAACAAAACATCCTCGTCGGTTAAGTTTAAAGAATCCAAGACTTAATCGCTAAAGTCTGAAGAGTTCCAGACCCAAGTGTTTCCGTCTGAAGATTTCCAAACCCGGGAGTTTCGGTCTGAAGATCTCCAGACTCTATCAAAATCTAAGGTCTGTCAGACTCAGTTTTGCGAGTTTGTCCAAGTTAGCAGCGGTTTAATCCAACTGTTTAAGAATTCAAAGATTGGATAATATCTTCCTTAATTCATTCTAATTCATGGAAGATCTCTGGCTGAAAATAAATTTGAAGATTTATGGATTTATCTCAAATTGATTCGTCGAAGAACAAGCAAGATTTGGAAGGTTCCACTTTTGGAAACTCAAGATCCTGATTGTATGGGCGAACAGGATTGATGAGTTATTTTCCACATATATTCGACAGCTTGAAGATCACCTTAATTGATTCATTCCAATGGGTAGATTGGATGAACTCTTTTGGAAGGTGCTAACGGTTATGAAGGCACGAAGGAGTATTTAAGGTGGAGTCGTTGTTGTTCGAAGAGTGGGAGCCGATAGAAAATTTTGAAGTTCGAACCTCTGAAACTCTTTGTTCTCAAAATCTCTTAAGCATTACTTGTGTACAAAGGAGAGACACTTACAGAAAGAAATTGCGAGAGCTATAGCAAAGACTTTCTACTGAAGAAATCTAGATCGTAAACTGTAAAATTCTCATTTGCTACATAGTGAATACAGCCAGTGGGCTGTCAGCGTGGAGAGTGGATGTAGGCTTACAATAAGCTGAACCACTATAAACTTCGGTGTCAAAATTCTCTTACCTTACTCTCTTTACTTTATTACTGCGTGATTTAATTAACTCCGATTTTATTTCAAGCCGAGGGATTTGGGTTAAAGGTTTGAAAAGAGATTTTATTTCAAGCCGAGGGATTTGGGTTAAAGGTTTGAAAAGAAATTTATAAACACCTATTTACCTCTCTCTAGGTGTATTTACTAGCCTTTATCAATTGGTATCAGAGCTTGCGTGCTTACTTGTAGGAAGTGTTTATACTTCTTAAGCTAAAAATCTATGGCTAGTATTTTGGCTCTAGGTTTAATTGAAGCCCAAAGCAACACCAGACCACCTTACTTCGATGGGAAGGAATACAACGTATGGAAGAACAAGATGAAGGCATAACTAAGATCTAAAGATCCTTTGGAATGGGATGTAGTAAAGAAAGGAATTGTTCTGAAAGCTACATCAACCTTAGAGAAAGAAATGGCTGATGGAGTGGGAATGTCACAACCTAAAATATCCAAGAGATAAGCCCTTGATGCTAAAGCTATTTATTCTCTGTATTGTGCTTTATCTCCTACTAAGTATAATAGAATTTTATCTTGTGAAATAGCTAAAGAGGTTTGAGATAGATTGCACGTCACTTATGAAGGAACGGATCGAGTTAAAGAAACTAAAATCAATATTCTTCTTGACAGTATGAAGCATTCAAGATGAAGTTAGGAGAATTCATCACTGATATGTTCAGTCGGTTTACAGAAATTGTAAATGGTTTAATATACCAAGGACAGCCAATTTCAGGACCAATGAAAGTTAATAAGTTGTTGAGAGGATTTTCCAAAGATTGGAATCACGTAAAGACTTTCATAAGAGAAACACAAAGGATCATACCTCTTTCTGTAGATGAATTGGTTGGCACACTTCAATCATATGAAATCGAGCAATTCAATGAGAACATTGACATCAAAGGTAAGAAGTCAATCGCTTTAAAATCTAATGATGATTATAATGATGCAGATTTAGAAGAAGAATTGTATGATGAAGAATTAGCACTCTTGATAAGAAAATTAAAAAAATTAAATAGAAAAGGAAGAAGGTTCAATGGAAGGAGACAAGGCAATCAAAGATTTCAAAAATAAATAAATGAAGAAGATGATACCAACAAGGATGTTGTTTGCTTTGAATGTAAGAAAAAGGGATACATCAGACCCAACTGTCCATTGTTAAAGGAAAAGAAATGAAAACTAGAAAGATTCAAGAAAGCACTCAAAGCTGAGACATGGAGCGATACAGAATGTGAAGAGAGTGATGAAGAGTATGCCAACATCTGTTTTATGGCAAGGTCAAACTCAGAATCAGACTCAGACTTAGAATCAGACTCAAACAATGATGTCAAGGTTAGAAATTTAAAAATTCCTACTAAAGTCTCAAATTATATTGATGAACTATGTCTTAGCCTTGAAGCTTCTCTTAAAAGGATTTCTGAACTGAAAAAGGAGAATTCCAAATTGAAACAACAAGAAAAGACTTTGGTTGAAAAATTTGAAAATTTAGACAAATGTCTTGTTGTTTCAAAAGAAAATGCCTGCTTGAAAGAAGACCTTTTGAGAGTCACTAAAAAATTTTCAATGGGATCTAAAATGTTAGACAAAATTCTTTCAATTCAAAGACCTTATTTTAATAAATCTAGTCTAGGAATGACATCTGAAACTATTCCCTTGATTGATTTTCCAAAGGTAAAGGAAAGAATCAAGAATAGGCCTATAAAATCTTTTTACAAGAATCATTTTCAAAAGGTTTTTGTAAAGCCTGTTGGAAGAGGTGCCCTTAAATGCTCAAAATGTAATAGCTTAGAACATTTTGAGAAAGATTGTCCCAAAGTTTGGAAACCTGTTAATAAAAGTTGGGCAAAAACTGTTTATAGTACTAACAATGTTGGACCCAAAAAAATCTGGGTACCAAAGAAAGCTTGAGTTCTTCATTTAACTGCAGGTCACTATCAAGAAGAAAATAAAGTGGTATTTGGATAGTGGCTGCTCAAGACACATGACAGGAGATTCAACTTGTTTCACAAACCTCTTACAAGTAAAAGGAGGAAGTGTTTACTTTGGTAGTAATAATAAAGGAAAAATTGTTGGTCGTGGAACTGTGAAGATAGGAAATCTCACAATCAACAATGTCTCTTTAGTTGAAGGTTTAAATTATAATATTCTTAGTATTAGTTAGCTGTGTGACATTGGATACAAGATCAACTTTCAAGAAGATACATGTTCTGGAACGAGCAAAGATCTCTCACAATCATTCACTGGACGAAGACATGAAAATATCTACTTGCTGGATATAAAGTCTGATAGTTCTCAATGCTTGATATCTATTCAAGATGAAGCTGTTCTCTAGCACAGAAAGCTTGGACATGTCAACTTGAAGCAAATTGTAAAAGTGTCATCCAAGAAGTTAGTCCGAGGACTACCTAACCTGAAGTATAAAAAACATGATTTATGCACACCCTGCGTGCTTGGAAAACATGTTAGAAACTCATTCAAATCAATAAATCAGGTATCCACTAAACGTGTTTTACAGTTATTGCACATGGATTTGTTCGGACCAACAAGAACACAAAACATTGGAGGTAAAAGTTATTGTTTGGTAATAGTAGATGATTATTCTTGTTTTACTTGGGTATTCTTTCTTTTAAATAAATCTGAAGCATTATCTTATTTAATTAAGTTTGCCAAGAAAGTTCAAAATGAAAAATGTTATTCTATAACAAGTATTCGTACTGATTATGGTGGTGAATTCGAAAATCAAGATTTTGTTAAATTCTGTGATGATTCTGGCATTCGGCATAATTGTTAATCCCCATACACTCCACAACAAAATGGAGTTGTAGAAAGGAAAAATCGTTCTTTGCAAAAAATTGAAAGTAATATTTCTCCTCGTTTTTGGGCTGAAGCAACTTCAACTGCATGTTACATTATAAACAGAATCTTTCTAAGACCTATTTTAGAGAAAACACCTTATGAATTGTTCAAAAGAAAGAAACCTATTGTTTCTTATTTTCATGTATTCGGTTGAAAATGCTTTATATTAAAAAATGTAAGTGATCGAACTGGTAAGTTTGAAGAAAAATCATATGAAGGTATATTCCTTGGCTACTCAATGTCTAGCAAAGCTTTTAGAGTTTTCAACAAAAGGACTCAGACTGTGGAAGAATCCTTGAATGTGAAGTTTGAAGACTCAATTCAAAATCATGCCAATCAGACTCAATTCGAAGATTATGAAGCTGTGCAAGTGTCTATAAATTCCCCCAAAAAAAATCAATTATCTGATATTCAACCTCAAGCTAAACCAGTAGCTCCAACTGAAATAAAGACTTAGTAAAGTGACAAACCAATTACAAATTAGAAGCATAAATCTAGTCACCCTGCAGACCTCATCATTGGTAACATTGATGAAGGGATTCGAACAAGAATAGAAGAAGCATTGACTGATGAAAGCTGGATTGAAGCTATGCAAGAAGAATTAAATCAATTCAGAATCAACAATGTTTGGGAACTTGTTCCTAAACCAAAAGGCAAGTCAATTATTGGAACTAAATGGGTTTTTAGGAGCAAGCTGGATCAACAAGGAAATGTGGTGAGAAACAAAGCAAGACTCATGGCTAAAGGCTATACACAAGAAGAAGGAATCGACTATGATGAAACCTATGCTCCTGTGGCAAGGTTAGAAGCAATAAGATTACTTATTGCATTTGCTTGCTTTAAAAATTTTAGGTTATTCCAAATGGACGTGAAAAGTGCATTTCTAAATGGAATTATCCAAGAAGAAGTTTATGTAGAACAACCACCAAGACTTGAAGATCCAAGAAAATCAAACCTCGTCTTCAAACTGAAGAAAGCATTGTATGGTTTAAAACAAGCACCCTGAGCATGGTATGAAGGGTTAAGTAATTTCTTAATTCAAAATGGTTTTGCTAAAGATAAAGTAGATATTACTTTATTCATTAAAAAGGAAGGAAATGATTTCATACTTGTTCAAATTTATGTTGATGACATAATATTTGGCTCTTCTAATGAAAATCTATGCAATAAATTTTCTAGATGTATGCAGGATGAATTTGAAATGAGCATGATGGGTGAATTGAACTTCTTTTTGGGACTTCAAGTCAAACAATCAAAAGAAAGAACTTTTACTCACCAAGAAAATATGCAAGAGATCTCATCAAGAAGTTTGGAATCGAGAATTACAAGAAGACAGAAACTCCTATGTCAAATTCATTAAAGCTGGACAAAGATGAAGAAGGAAAGAGTGTAGACCAGAAGCTATACAGGAGCATAATTGGTTCACTTCTTTACCTTACAGCATCTAAACCTGATATTCTGTTTAGCGTTTGTATTTGTGCTAGATTTCAATCTAATCCTAAAGAATCTCACATGACTGCTGTGAAACGCATTATCAAATATGTTGCAACTATATCTAAGCTAGGTCTATGATATTATAAAGAATGAGACTTTACTCTCCTTGGATATTCTGATGCTGACTTGGCTGGATGCAAAGTGGACAGGAAAAGCACTTCAGGTATGTGTCAAATATTGGGAGACAGGTTAGTAAGAAAACAGGGTACCGAAGCTTTTTCAACAGCTGAAGTAGAGTATATAACTCTTGGGAGTTACTGTTCTCAAATCTTGTGGATGTAACAACAATTGAAAGATTATGGAGTTGAAGAATCTTGCACAGAAATTAAATGCAACAACACTAGCACTATCAACCTTACAAAGAATCCAATACTTCACTCAAGAGTAAAGCACATTGAAATCAAACATCATTTCATAAGAGATCACGTTCAAAATGGTGAAGTGGTAATTTAGTTTGTTGATTCAAAGAACCAACTGGCGGACATATTCACAAAGCCCCTAGAAAAAGCTCACTTTGAATTAATTCGCTCAAGACTGAATATCGTAAGGTCTGAGGAGGTTCAGACTCTAAGGTAGAGTCTTGAGATGTTCAGACTTAAAGGTAAGGTCTGAAAGTGTTCAGACTCAAAGGTAAGATCTGAAAGAATTCAGACTCTAAGGCAAAGTCTGGAAAGTCTTAGACTCTGGCATAAAGTCTGAATGCATGCTATTTTATTTTTATTTGTTTCCTTTATGTTGTATTAGATTTATATTTGCTTTTGAAATTTCAAAATCTGCTTTTTTATTCGAAATCTGACACATTTATGGCAGTTTCCTTTTTCAAAACCGGCAGTTGATTATTTTCTTTAATTTTGGCAGATTTTACTTTCCCTTGTGACGGTTCAGTATTTTTTTTCTTACTATTTATACTCCTGAATCGTCGTCTTCATCCTTCACAACTCAAAAGACGTCTCTTTTACTCCTCCTTGAAACCCTAAAGCTTAAAAAATCTCCACTTGTGTCCCTGTTCGATTTGTTTACTCAGTAAAGATCCAACCTTTTTGCGAACAAGTTGCCTATTCGCTCTCAGGTCAAGCATGTCTCAAGAAAGTCATCGAAGCTCGCAGGAAAGGGACCACAAAGGAGACACGAGGGTCCTACCAGAGTGGACCTCACAGGAGAAGAAGATTCTGCACAAGAACAAACAGCAAGTCAACAACCGTTTGAAGAAGTTATTACTGAGGCTAAACCGGTAAGAACTTTAAGACCCAAACTTGCTTACTCGTTGTACAAAAAGTTGAAATAATGGAGGCACGGATTTAAACTTGATCGATGGTTTCCTGAAAGAGAGAAGATATCGAAATGAGACCATATTCTTGCGAGAAATGGAAAAATTGGGAGTTGTTGACGAAGGACTTGCAAAAAGCACGTTCGAAAGCATATCGAGTGACCCGCGGTTTGGAACCGCTAATCAGCCTATGGACGATGATGAAAGGCTGTTTTCACAGTTTCAACCACGGATGGGTGTTGCGGTTAACACCATCTGTCCTAAAGGGAGTTTGTTTCGCTCTAAGGAACAAGAGCGAATTTATACAAAATTGCTGAAGAGAGGGGTTATGAATCCCAAGAGTGTTGACTTCGATTTTCTTGATTCAATCAAGATAAATCTAAGAGAAAAGTTTTCGAGACTGCAGCTTGAGAGGTTCTGTACTGATGAGACAATTGGATATCCGGAGTTGACGGCCTATTTTTATTCAAATTTGTCATTTTTAGATGCAAATAGGCTTTCGTTTACTTTCATGGATAAGGAATATGTTGTGAATATTGATATTCTTGCTAATTTAGTCGGGGTGGAAAGAGGGTGTTTCCAATCGATTAGAGTATCCACAGCACATGCCACACTAGAGATTGTGCGAGATAGAAGCTTCAAAGGCAAGATATCCTACACTAGAATGAATGCCTCGAATGTTCTGCTCCATAAGATTGTCATAAACTGTCTCAGACCCAAAGCAACCTCAAAGACTGACCTTTCAAAGACTGAAGCCAAACTCATGTTCGCTCTGAATAAAAGCAGAAGCTTTTCCCTTCCACACATTATCCTGTTCCACGTGTACATGACTGTGATAAAGGATAAAGGACAATTGCCTTATTTCTCTCTTGTCACCAAGTTGTTCAGGCATTTTAAAAACCAAATTCCTGCCCCACTTTGCCTGACCAACTTAACTCTCATGCTTGTTGGATACAAAATGGTGATGAAGATAAAGCTTCAGGAATTGATCAAAGCTTTAGAGAGCTTGAAGGAGAAGACCCCTTCAAAAGAATTGGCTACTATTGCTATTAAAAGAAATGGCAAAGAGCCCATGGTTGTTTCAGAGAAAAGAAGAAGGAAATTCATCCTACAAGATGAGGATGAAGAAGAAATAGATGATGCCATGACTCTTTCAGCTCTTACAAGATTGAAGAGCTCTGTCAGTTTCAAAGATAGTAGTCAAGAGAGAGCAAGAAAAGAGAAAGAGACAAAGAGAATGAGGAGAGAAGCAGAAGCAAAAGAAGAAGAAGAGAGATTGAGAAGAGAAGAAGAACAGAGGAAAAGAGAAGAGGAGAGACAAAGAAGAGAAGAAGAAGAACAGAGAAGAGAAGAAGAGGAGATTAGGAAAGAAGAAGAAGAAAGGTTGAGGAGAGATGAAGAGGAAAGCAAGGCACAAGAGGACTTTGCAGAAGCCTTTGAGCCATCCTCTGTTGTACCATAACCTGGAAGAGAGACTGAACTACATCACTTCGCTGATGAAGAGACAGAACTAGCGAAGAATACTCTACTCCACCCTCTGGCCACAAGACAGGGGGAGTTGCTGCTGAAAAAGGTACACCATCGCCATTTCCTACTAGTGATGTTAGTCGGTCTGGTGTAGATGCATAAGACATCTTTGCATCACATTTTCCAAAGGCCGAGGTATCCTCTCCAACTGAAGGTCGTAGAGCTGAGAACGAACCACCCAGCTTCCAGACTCAAAGAATAGAATTTGCAGGTCCTAGCATAGATAATGTCAATTCAACAGAATTTTCCAAACTGTTGGATATTATATTGGACCTTAAGAAGCAAGTTTACGGGATGGATTATGAGTTGAGGGATTTGAAACAAGCTCTCTTGGCTACTTCCTCAACTATGCAAGACCAAATCACTGCCCTTAGATTTCAAGTGGAATCAAACGTGAAGAGTACTGAATTGGAATCTGTAAAGGAAGCATTATCCAGCCTTGAGAAGACGGTCAACTTACTGAGTGAATATCAGCTTGTTCGCATCCCTAAGCAGCCTTGATTTTCATCAACTTTTTCTTTGATTCCTCTACCTCCTTTTGATGGGACAAAAAGGGGGAGAATTATGTAGATTTGATGGACTTTATTTGCTGGACCTTATCTCGCTTTTATTTTATTTTGGTTTGTGTTTGTGTTGGACAATTTATGTTTTGATTTGTTAAGACTTTGAACTATTTGGTGTTTGAACTTTTGACTGATGCTATTTTAATGATTTGGATTGGATTTTGTGAACTTGCAGGATTATTAATACTTGTGAGGATAATTATATTCTAGACTAACTTTTTCTGTGGTTGCAGAAGTAATATAGAATATTCCTCAAATTATGTATGAGTTTTCTTTGCAGGTTAAGGGTTTTACAAATCTGCCGAGATATTTTGTTACCATAAAAAATGGGGAGATTGTTGAAGAAAAGTCCCTTTAAGTGTTTTGAAGCTAACAAAATATCCTCGTCAGTTAAATCTGAGGAATCAAAGACTCAATCACTAAAGTTTGAAGAGTTCCAAACCCAAGTATTTTCGTCTGAAGATTTCCAAACCTAGGAATTTCGGTTTGAAGATCTCCAGACTCTATTAAAGTCTGAAGTCTGTCGGACTTAGTTTTGCGAGTTTGCCCAAGCTGGCAGTGGTTTAATCCAACGGTTTAAGAATTCAAAGATTGGATAATATCTTCCTTAATTCATTCTAATTCATGGAAGATCTCTGGCTGAAAATAAGCTCGAAGATTTATGGATTTATCTCAAATTGATCCGTTGAAGAACAAGCAAGATTTGGAAGGTTTCACTTTTGAAAACTCAAGATCCTGATTGTATGGGCGAACAAAATTGACGAGCTATCTTCCACTTATATTCGACAACTTGAAGATCACCTTAATTGATTCATTCCAACGGGTAGATAGGATGAACTCTTTTGGAAAGTGCTAACGGCTATGAAGGCACGAATGAGTATTTAAGGTGGAGTCGTTGTTGTTCGAAAAGTGGGAGACGATAGAAAATTTCGAAGTTCGAACCTCTGAAATTCTTTGTTCTCAAAATCTCTTGAGCTTTAGTTGTGTACAAATAAGAGACACTTACAGAGAGAAATTGCGAGAGCTATAGCAAAGACTTTACTGAAGAAGTTTAGATCATAAGCTGTAAAATTCTCATTTGCTACATAGTGAATACAGCCAGTGGGCTGTCAGCGTGGAGAGTGGATGTAAGCTTACAATAAGCCGAACCACTATAAACTTCGGTGTCAAAATTCTCTTACCTTACTCTCTTTACTTTATTGCTGCATGATTTAATTAATTCTGATTTTATTTCAAGCCGAGGGATTTGGGTTAAAGTTTTGAAAAGAAATTTATAAACACCTATTCACCCCCCTCTAGGTGTATTTACTAGCATTTATCATAGTTAACATAGACTTGCTTAAATCAGTGACAGTTTGGTCAATCTATATTGAAGCAGATCCAAATCCTTTGCTATGTGGCTAGCAATTGATCTGCCTATTTATAGTTGACTTTCCCCTTCAAGAAGAAATAAGAAAATGCTTAGATTCCTTGAAGCTTAGCCTCTCCTAAACTATCCAAAGCAAACAAAATGGTCTCCACCTATTCTATAGCCCTCCTCTTCGTACTTCTGACCCTTTTCCTTATACACATAAAGAAAATTAATTCCAGGAGTATCCATAAAAATGGAAAATCGGAGCTGCGACTTCCCCCTGGTCCTGCCCCGTGGCCCATCATTGGCTGTGTGCCCGAGATGCTGCGTGAAAAGTCGACATTCCGGTGGATACATCGCCTCATGAAGGAGATGAACACTGACATTGCATGTATTCGGCTCGGCAATGTTCACGTCATTCCCGTGACATGCCCTGAAATCACCCAAGAATTCCTCAAGAAGCACGATGCAACATTTTCATCGAGGCCTACTTCGATGGCAACACGAATATATAGTCGCGGATACCTCACAGCAGGTATGACTCCTTACGGCAACCAATAGAAGAAAATGAGGAGAGTTTTAGTTTCTGAAATAATCTCCCCCGCAAGACATCATTGGCTAAAGGATAAAAGAACCGATGAAGTGGACAATCTGGTTAAGTATATTTACAATTGAAGCAAAAGCTCGAGCGGAACTATAAATGTGAGGACCGTCACCAGACAATATACTAGAAACATAATCCGGAAATTAGTGTTTGGTAAAAGATGCATCGAAGTGGAAAGGGCAGACGGTGGACCGACATTTGCTGAGGAAGAACACATGGAGGCAATACTTACCATAATTAAGTATTTATATTCATTTTGCATATTTGACTATTTTCCTTGGTGGGGCTTGATTTAGATGGTCATAAAAAGTTTGTTAATGAGGCTGTCAGGACTGTTAACAACTATCATGACCCAATTATTGACTCAAGGATCAAAAAATGGAGGAGTTTCGGCAACTCGAACGAGGAATCTACCATCGATGAGCCTCATGATTTGCTTGATGTTCTCATTACACTAAAAGATTCAGAGGGAAAGGCGCTCCTTACACCTGAAGAAATCAAAGCACAAATAACGGTAAGATGTAAACATGAGCATACTAGCTCCTTTCTCTTTAAAATGACTCTTTTTTACCTGTGTATGCATATGTCGGATAGATCTCTATGGTATATATGTATATTTACTTTGATACGTCGTCAAAATATTTGTTTTCACATTAACAGAAGCAGCTCAATTTACCTTGTCTTTCTCAAGAGTGAAGAACCTACCAGATATTACCATTCTATTCTGACATCATCGATGAGAAAATGTGTTGTAAAAGCTAGTATTGCTGGTTCGTCTTGTATATGGGAAAACACCACATTAGTGTCACAACTTCTGTATACAATCCACTTTTGTGCTAAAACTTTTGAAATGATGGTGTAACAACTTTTGAAAAGCAATCAATTAACTTCGCTGATTTCGTTTGCTGGAAAATCTGACATGTTTCACTAGAATTACTTGAATGGACGTGTATAAAAGTTTTGATACTAAAGTGATGCTCATAAACTATTGGCATAAAAGTGATCATTTATGAAATCTTTTCTCTAAAACTCTTAAGATTAGAAATTAAAAAAAAAAAAAAAAAAAAAAAAAAAAAAAAAAAAAAAAAAACGACAAGGTGAGTCGAAAGCAGAAATCATAAAGCAAATATTCTAACTTCTTTGTTTTGTTAGCCACGAAAGCAAAATCAAGGAGCGATCACTCTTTCTGGATAATTTCATTGAAAATCATAAAGTCTATTTGTTGTCCTACGAGAAAAAAAAAAAGGAAGTAAAATTTTTTTCTTTACCTCTCGTACCTTCACATTTCTTTCTTCTTTAATCTTGCTTCATTTTGAGATTGAACAATAAATTTGGAGCCTTGTGGAAATGGGACTACTTTCCCCTGATCGTCTAGGGAAAGCTTGGGAGCCGATTGAAACCCAATTTCTCAATTTATGCATGTGTTTAACGACTTTGATCCGAATATAGATTAGGCACTACACAATTAAAAATGTTTATGCCAAAACTTTAAAAACACTTATTTTGGTGCTGAAATTTTATGGATAATCAATTTCATGTCCAAACATTTCAAAAATGTCTTTTAAGTGACCCCACTGTTTTACGTTCAATTTTTTTTGTTAACAGAGTCACTCATGTGATTACCCTTTAAAAGTTGTGACACTTAAATAATTGTTTGAGAAATTACCAAAGTCGGCACCATATATGGCACTGATATCATACTTGTCCCTATTGTGTTTACATGAAAAAAAAAAAAACAAATGGAAGGTAATCTTTTCTCATAATTCAAAATAAATAAAATATAATCGTGATGTCTGAGCTAAAAAGTTCACAGACAAAAAAACTGGCAAAATTCAATTTCACTTGAATTGTAGCCTCTAAGCATTGTCTTTTCTTTTTTTAAATGAATTTCGAGGGACTAAAAGATACATAGGAAAAATATGGATGAAGTATAAAAACATAACCAAGCAAAATCTATATTTGCAGGAAATAAATGTTTGCAACAGTTGATAATCCCGCAAATGTGGTTGAATGGGTCTTGGCCGAGATGATGAACCAACCCGAAATCCTCAAGACAGCAATGGAGGAACTAGACGGGGTCGTTGGTAAAGAGCGACTAGTCCGAGAATGTGACATCCCACATCTTAATTATATAAAAGCATGCATCCGAGAGGCCTTCAGGCTCCATCCAATCGCACCTTTCGTCCCCACGCACATAGCCATGTCCGATGCCATTGTGAGCGGCTACTTTATCCCAAAGGGAAGTCATGTGCTATTGAGTCGTCTCGGCCTCGGGCGAAACCCTAAGGTTTGGAACAAGCCGCTCGAGTTTAGGCCGGAGCGGCACTTTACTAGTGGAAGCACTGAAGTTCAGCTCATAGAGCCGGCCTTACGCTTCATTTCCTTCAGCACTGGGCAGCGCGGCTGTGTGGCTCCGATGCTCGGGACTGCGATGACCGTCATGCTTCTTGCAAGGATGGTTCAAGGGTTTTACTGGAAGGCACCACCTGATGTCACGAGCGTAAATCTTGACGAGTCCTTTGAAGATCTGTTTCTTGCTAATCCACTAGTCGCCTGTGTTGAACCACGTTTGCCATTACATCTCTATCCTTGAGAGTTACTTGCAAGAAAGTGATAGTTCACGTCGCTTAGCATGTTTTGTTCTCTTGTGAAAGAATAAAGAATAATTTCGATATATTAATCTGCTCTTTTCCCCATAGATCATCGAATATGAGGTGTTTTAGTTCACTAACGCCCTCAAACTGCACTTTAGCATATCAAATGATGAAGATAATACAGCGTACAGCCTAACTAGCTGGTAAAGAGCTAAATGTGATTATGGCCAGTTCACACAACGCAAACAAAGAAGCCTCCACCTCTCGACCTTAGAAGACCCTCTTAACGCTTAAAAACCAGAGGAGTCGTCTTTTTTTTAAGTGATCTATGCAATATAGGAGAAAGAGCACTCCACCTTTCAAGGCAAGTCTCGTAAACAATTTGTATGGGTTTCCAAACCTGCGCCCCCAAGTAGGATTGGAAGGATTCTGGCCATATCCTTCTCTAGGGTTCTAGATACTTAGTGGGCAATAGCACTTACAATATAACGTGCGGAATGGTCTGATTTGGAGTCCATCCGAAAGGACGTGGCATACTGTTCCCATACCCGGTGACCCCCGTACTGTCATCACTTGATGGACCGTTGAACATGCGTCACGTCCCGCCTCGGCACCCCTCCATTCTCACCCAAACCCGACCTCTGGATAGACCGCACAGCAGCTTCACCACTTGACACATCAAAGCTTTCATTATAAATGTTTAGAAGTGAACTTATAGGCTAAAGTCGTGTTCTCTTTTGCTTTTGTTACTTGTCACTTCGTCTTAAATTTGGGACTACCATTTGATAAGACACATTTGATATCGCATTTTTTTACTACTTTCAGACAGCTCGGGGAGATAGAGAGAGATTGCTAGTTTCCTTAATCTTCAATTATTTTTTTTCTTTCCCTTCTCTAACATCCCCCCTACTCCGAACCCCTTTCAGTATATATTTTTGAAAAGACACGAAGAGGTCTTATTTCTCCTAATTTGGGAATTTTTCTTTTCTTCGTTGATCATTTGACTTTCTTGACCGATCTTTGATACTGGAGAACTTAAGGCTCTGACCTCCCCTCCGGTTACACGGATGTAGACTTCGACGACCTGAGTAAAAGATCGAACTTGGGCGGTCGGCGTGGGGTTAGGATTTGTATAAAGGAGGTGATTTGTCGTCTTAGAGGCGCAAAGTGAGAGGGGAGATAGTGGATTGCTTCTGTCAAGGACATGGAGCCAAGGAGTTGACCCTTGTGCGGTGGAAACATGGAGTCGCACCACCACTACGAAATGGTCACTAGTTCTCGCCAGCAGGAGCGACATTCCTGCAGTCTCTCTCTCTCTCTCTCTCTCTCTCTCTCTCTCTCTCTCTCCAGATACTTATTTTCTGTTTTACTTTCTTTGTTTCTCTATGCAGCGCCCACTTGCTGCCATATCATTGTCACTTGTGGAGAAGTTTTATAAATGTCATGCCGGCATTTTTCAATTTTCAAATTAATTGCTCTACTTGAAATTTGAATTTGATTACACTTTCGCCATAAACTTAGAATTTTTATTAACAACATCTTGAAATTTGATCGCATAAAAGTTTCTTCTTAAAGATTATTGACATCTAAATTTTAACTATCAATTTCATAGAAAATTAGAGATTGACCAAACAAAAAAATTAGTTGAATTGAATATAGTATTATAAGTATTTTTTATTTAATTATAGTAAGCCCATATGATGGAATTAGAGCAAACGGACTGGTAGAGGGAGGTCCTCAGCTTATTGATATTACTAAGCCCATGAGAGCATGAAATTTGGTTAAGCCCATTAAATACCAATCGTGGCCAAAATAAACATGTGGATTACTAGAATTTGGGAAGATTTAATTCTTTGATTTAGTTTGGGAATCAAAAGGTTATTTTTTGTGAAATTTTCGGAGAGTAAAGAACACTTGGAGTGCCATAACTTGGCACGGGGGAACACTTAAGTGCCATAATTTCAAAAACGGTACACTTGAGTACCAGTTTTGAAATTAAATGGGATACTTAAGTGCCACTCCGGCGAAAATTCGGCTAAACGGCTGACGTGGCGATTTTCCGGCGACGGAGGTCCAAAATGGCGTCGTTTTACACGCTGACGTGGCGAGAAAACTCAAAACGACGCCGTTTTGTCAGCCGACGTGTAAAAAATAATATAAAAATTAATTAAATTAAATTAAAACTTAATTTTATTTAAAATATTCTTAAAATTTTAAAAATTAAAAAACTAAAAAATTAAAATATTAAAAAATTTAGGAAAAAAAAAAAAAAAAAAGAGGGAGGCCGAAGGGGTGGCTAAGAGCCGAGCCCTCGCCGCCGCCGCCTCCCCGCCGTCCGATTTGGGCGAGGGCTCGCGGGCCCTCGCCGCCGCCGGTCGGCCGGGGGTCGGCGACCCGGCCGACCCTTCCCCCTCCGTCGCCGGCCCTTCCCGGCGACGGCGGGAGGCGGCGGCGGCGAGGGCTCGCCCTCGCCGCCCCTTCGGCCTCCCTTTTTTTTTTTCTAAATTTTTTAATTTTTTTAATTTTTTTAATTTTTAAGAATATTTTAAATAAAATTAAGTTTTAATTTAATTTAATTAATTTTTATATAATTTTTTACACGTCGCTGACAAAATGGCGTCGTTTTTGCGTTTCTCGCCACGTCGCCGTGTAAAACGACGCTGTTTTGGACTTCCGTCGTCGGAAAATCGCCACATCAGCCGTTTGGCCGGATTTTTGCCGGAGTGGCACTTAAGTGTCCCATTTAATTTCGAAACTGGCACTCAAGTGTACCGTTTTGAAGTTATGGCACTTAAATGTCCCCCCGTGCCAAGTTATGGCACTCCAGGTGTCCCAAACTTAATTTTCGGATACCAAAAGAGAAATATACGCGGTCTCTTTCTCACAAAGTCGGCTATGATGAGCTATAGGCCACTCCACTTATTGATCATCAAGTGTCCAAATTGGGCCCATTTTTCAAATTCGTTCCTCTTCTCTGTCATCCCTCTCTCTACTCCGTTACCCTTTCTCTCCCCGCAGTTACTTCTTCTCCCTTCTGCACCACACCATAAATCAGGAAATGCTTGCTCTCCATTAACAAGCTCCTTGAGGGAAAACTTTCAATAACAAAGATGTGCTCAACCAAGATGACCAATTTGTTATGAAATTATATGTCGATTCCAGAAGAATAACGCTCGCAAACAATTCACCAAGCAAACTATAATAATAAAATAATAGAATCAGAAGAACACACTAGAAAGTTTGTTAACAAAGTTCATCTAAACCTAGGCTATGTCTCTGCGCAAAGGCACTCTGCGATTCCACTAGATTTCGAAAAAAGTTGGAATACAACGATAATTTTCTCTCAAGATTAGGGTACAAAGAGATTGAGAACCCTTGTAAAGAAAGAACTCACTTTTTTCTTCTCTCTTTTTCTTGTTTCTCTATTTTCTTTTTTAGCGTCTTAACGGCTAACATCTTACCATCGCTAATATAAAGGTATCGTTTTTAACCTAAAAGCAAATATGATAGAAAAGATTTTTTTTTAAAAAAACCTAAAAATATTTGATTTCATTTATAATCTCCTACTTGAAGACATATATACCCGAGCACCAAGCAATTTTGCATCCATTTTCTTCAAAAACTAGTACTTGAAAAACTTGTGCCTCTGCGATACTTCTCATCAATCAACATGGAGTAATTCTAATGGTAGTAGTGTAGATAACATGCGTCTACTACCTTGGTCAACATGTCAGCTAGATTCTTCGTACCATCAATTTTCTGTAACTTTAACTCATTCTCTTTCAATGTTGACTTGATAAAGTAATAGTGTTCTTCATATGTCTAGTCATTGAGTAATAAGCTACATTTTTTGCTAAGTGCACTACACTTTGACTATCATTCCATAGTGCACTGATTGGCTGTTTTTGATGTAGCTCCTCCATGTAATCTTGTAACCACATGATTTTCTTGGAGGCTTCTGTGATCGCCATGTATTCTGTCTCTGTTGTCGATAAAGCCATTACTTTTTGTAATTGAGATACCCAACTTACTACTGTACCTACAATTGTAAAGACATATCCAATGATACTCTTACCACTATCTCGATCACCTAAATGATTTACATCTACATAGCCCTACAACTCTAGAGATGTACCACCATAACAAAGTGAGTAGTTAGAAGTACCTGCTAGATATCTCAATATCCATTTCACTGCATTCTAATGTACACTGCCTAGGTTCTACATATATCGACCCACAACTCTCATTGCCTGTGCAATGTCTAGCCTCATGCTCACCATGGCATACATCAAACTCCCCATTGCCAATACATATAAAACTACCGTCATCTCATCTTTCAAAACCTGAGTGCTCAGACACATACCCTTAGAAAGTTTGAAGTGACTCGCTAGAGGAGTTACAACTAGTTTTGCCTTGTCCATGTTAAATCTCTTTAACACCTTGTTCACATAGTTTTCTCGCGACAGCCATAATTTCTTATTTTTCCTATCCCTGATGATTTGCATGCCTAAAATATTATTGGCCTCTCACAAGTCTTTCATAGCAAACTGTGATAATTACATCTTTTTCACTTCTATGGTTCTCTTCATATTGGAACTAGCCACCAGCATGTCATCCACATATAAAGAGGGATACATAATGTCACTATCGTCATACTTGTGAAAATAAACACAGTGATCAGACTCACAGTGTGCAAATCCTTTTTCTTTCATGAAACCATCAAATTTTAGGTACCATTATTGCAAAGCTTGGTCAAGCCATACAAGCTTTTCTTCAAGCAACATACCATGTGCTCCTTACCTTTGACTTCAAAACCCTTAAGTTGTGCCGTTTATAGTTCTTCATCGAAGTCACTGTGTAAAAACGTTGTTTTTACATCTAACTGCTCGAGATGAAGATCCTCCATTGCAATTATACTCAGCAAAACTCTAATTTATGTCATCTTCACTAAGAGTAAAAATATCTCAGAGTAGTCGACCCATTCTTTTTTAGAAAAGCCCTTGAATACAAATCTCACCTTGTATCTAATACTACCATTTGCTTCATTCTTAACCTTGTACACCCATTTGTTTAACAAAATTTTTTTACCTATGAGTAACTTGGTCAACCCCCAAGTTTTGTTCTAAAGTAACAAGATCATCTTGTCTTTCATAGCATACTCCCACTGCAAGTGAGACATGTCTATCTTTGCCTCATCGTAAGTCTCTAGTTCTCCTAAATCTGTATATAAGACATAGCTTAGAACAGTATTAGCTAATGGATCAAAAATTACTTTTGGCTTTCTCATGCGTGTAAACCTCCTCAAGACAGGTACTTCAGGGTCGTTAGTTTGCTCTAAATCACTACGTTCCTCTTGAACTACCTCCTCATTGATAATAGGCTCATCTTGAACTTCTCTTTCAAGTGCACTTTGATCTGCTGGAAACATCTTCATAGGCATTGTGTTTAATTCAATATATTGTGGTTCTACTATATTCTCATGCTCTGTCTGACGATCCTTGTACATCTTTTCTTCATGGAATACCACATTCCGACTGCGGATGACTTTGTTATTCTCATAATCCCAAAGTCTATAGCCATACCCATCGCCACCATATCCGATAAAGACGCACTTCTGGGACTTAGCATCAATTTTTTTCCTATCCTCCCCATCAATCAAAGCATATATAATACAACCAAACACCTTTATATGTGAATAAATAATCTTTTTACTTTATCACTGCTCTTGTGTTATTTCTCCATTTAACGCACTAGATGGACTTCTATTGATAAGATAAACAGCTACATCAACTGTGGTAGCTCATAAGTGTAGTAGGAGACCCACGTGTAGTCTCATGCATCTCGCATGTTCTAGAATAGTCTCGTTCATCCTTTCAGCTACACCGTTCTCTTGAGGAGTTCTAGGAACAATCTTTAACCAGTGTATGCCTTCCTGACTCAAATATTTTGTAAATTTCTTACTCGTGTATTCACCACCATTATCAAATTTCAAATCTTTAATCTGATAACTTGTCTTTTTTTTCTACCATGGTCTTCCACATTCTGAATATCCCAAATACTTCTAATTTTTCTTTAAAAGCATAGACCCAACTCTTCCTTGTCGCATCATCAATGAAGGTGACAAAATATTTTTTACCGCCATAAGAGAGTTTCTAAGCAGGTTCCCATACATCAATATGAACCAACTCTAGCTTCCGGCCTTTATTTTGTCACCCATTCAATTGAAAAATAACAACCTTTTGTTTTCCATAAATGCAACTCTCACAAAAATCTGACTCAACTTTTTGCAAATACGGAAGTAATTTCTTCGAGTGTAACTACTTTACACCTTTTTTTACCAAGATGTCTCAAATAATAATGCCAAAGAGCAGACAAATTACGTGTAGTCATTGTAGTTGCAACCATATCTCTACTATTGTCTCATTGGAGAATGTAAAGTGTACCTGTATGCTTTCCCTTTACTACTACTCTTGCTTCTGAGGTTATCTTCCACTCTTTGCATCCAAAAGTTGTTACCAAACCTTTTTGGTCAAGTTTATTAGTTGAAATCAGATTTTTCTTTAATTTTGGAATATGTCTAGGTTCACACAAAACTAAACATCCTTCACCTGAGATGTTCACAATCACAGTTCCTTTTCCAACAGTGGGACACATGTGGTCATTTCCCACAACCCCTTGTCCAAAATCTCCACTGGCATAATCATCAACTATGTCTTTTTGCGAAGTGCAATGAAAAGAAGCATCGGAATCAATAAACCATTTAACTGTTGTTAAGTCAAACCCTGCAAACAAACACAAGTTATCTAGTAAAGATTCATTGCTAACCACATTAGCTCCTTGATTCTCATCGTGCTGCTTCTTTTTGTACGCTTCATTCTGAAACCTCCGATGTCTAGTTTGGTGACAAAACCAATACTCATCTTTTGCAACCTGTCTCTTACCCCTTGGTTGTGATCCCACTGACTTTTCCTCTACTGTTACTTCTTCCACGATTCTCCACTGTGAGTGCCGTTGAAAATGTAGATGCCGAAAAATTATCTCCACCTGAGACTTTCCTTCGCAACTCTTCATCCATGATTTAACTCACAGCATCATCATGAGTTAAATCATCTTTCATGGTGCTTGAAATTCCCTGCACTGCGGTATTGTAGTTTTTAGAAGAGAACATAAAAATAATAAAGCTTGAAGCTTCATATATAAATTTATGCATGTGGATTCCAATTGACCCGTGATCTACGCGAAACTATTAATATGCTCTGTCATAGAACCTCTGTCAAATAACTTCATATTAACCAATTTCTTCAACAAAAATACCTAATTTAATGCGGACGGCTTCTTATAAATATTCGTTAGAATATCCATGGCTTCTTTTGTAGTTTTTTGCTTTTGCGATATGGTACCATGTCTTTTTCGTCAACCCTAGACGAATCGCACCTAATGCCTTTCGATCAAGAATTTTCCATCCGACTTCTGTTGTCAGATCCACTTCCACAATCTCGGGTTTTCAACCTTCAAGTGGTGCATAGAGATCTTTTTTATAAAGATAATCCTTGATTTATAGTTTCCACCATCTTAAATCCTGCCCATTGAACTTATCGATTCTGATTTTATCTTCTAACATAGTGTTTGCTTTCAATCGAACGTCACCAAAAAACCCTCGATGTTCTCGATTAGCCAACCTAGGCTCCGATATCAGTTGTTACGAAATCACACGTTGATTTTGGAAAAATAACACTCACAAACAATTCACTAAGCATAATATAATAATAAAAGTACAGAATTAGAAGAATATGTCAGAAAATTTGTTTATGAAGTTCACCCAAACCTGGGCTACGTCTTTGCACGGAGGCACTCTGCGAATCTACTAGACTTCGAAAAAAATTGGAATACAATGATGATTTTCTTTCAAGATCAAGACACAAAGAGATTGAAAATCCTCATAAAGAAAAAAAAAAAAAAACTCACTTTTTTCTTCTCTCTTTTTCTTGCCTCTATATTTTCTTTTTCAGTGTCTTGACGGCTAGCGTCTTGTCGTTGCTAATATAAAGGTGTAACTTTTAACCTAAAAGCAAATCTAATGGAAATGACAAAACAACCCCTAAAAATATTTGGCTTCATCTATGGCATTCTTTGTCTAATCCAAAGCATGTGGGAGAATTACCAAAAAAGTCCTAAACCTATTGCAATTGTGCCTATTCAGTCCTAATTTTTTTTTTTGGCCATTTTAGTCCTAAACCTTTTATAATTGTGCCAGTTTAGTCCATCTGGCCAAAATTGACTGATCGACGCTAACATAGACGCCGGCCATCTAGCAAAAGCTGACATGGCAATTTTTTAATTTTTATTGAAAAAATTTCAAATTTTTAAATATTTTTGAATTTTTATTTCTTTTTCTTTTTTTCCTACCTTCTCTTTCCTCCGGCTGGCGAGGCCAGCCTCACCAGTCAATGGCAAGGCCAGCCTTGCCTAGCCATGGCGAGGGCCGAGCTTGCCGGCACTAGCAAGGTCAACCCTCGCTAGATCCAAGACAAGGGTCGACCTCACTCAAACCCTCGCCTTGGTTGACAAGGCTTGACCTTGCCATGGCTAGGCGAGGTCGAGCCTCACCGGCCATTGGTGAGGTCGACCGTCGCCTTGGGTGGGGGAGGTCGAACCTCGCCAGATCTAGCGACGGCAACCTCGTCGTTGCTAGGCGAGGCTCACCATCGCTAATGGCTTGGTGGAGACGAGCCTCGCCATTGGCTAGTTGGGAGGCCTCGCTAGATCTAGCGAGGCCGACCTCGCCATTAGCCAGCGATGGCAAGGCCGACCTCACAGGCCAGCTAGAGGAAGGAGAACGTAGGAAAAAAAAAAAAGAATTCAAAAATTCGAAAAATATTTAAAAATTAAAAATATATTAAAAAATTGCTATTTCAACTTTCGCCGAATGACCGGCGTCCACATGAACACCGACCAACCAATTTTGATTGAATGAACTAAATTGACACAATTGTAAAAAGTTTAAAACTAAATTAGCCAAAAAAAAAGTTTATGACTAAATTGACATAATTGTAATAGATTTAGCACTTTTTAAAATAATATTTTATTTTTTTATGGTTTTTCTTTTTTCTTTTTACTTTTTTTTTTTCGTTTCAGGAGTAGGTTTCGACTCTCACACCCTGCAAAGAAGCAGGACAAAAGTTTGAGGATGAGCGTTAGAGTAAGAATAGAATAAAAAAAAAAAAAACATTGGCCATCCATGTCAGTAATTCTAAACCAAAATTAGCCAAATAGACTCAATTTGCAAGAAATAAAAAGGTTTATGACTGATTTGATAAAAAGTGAAAATATTTAGAACTAAATTAGTAAAATTAAAATATTTAAGACTAAATTGACAAAAGTATTATAGGTCTAGAACTATTTGGACAATTTTCGCTTACTTTGACAGTTTGATCGAAGTGCTCATCGAATTAAGTTCTTGCCAAAAGAAAAGCTGTGAGGCACCGCTGTTAGACGTGATTAGCCACTTCCGTAGGGAAGTCTCTTCGTGCATGCAGGCCCAGAAATATTCTACATGAATTGAGTTCACACCAAAATCGTTATCCAAGCCCACCTTTTGGAGGCTACCGTGGAAGCCACGTACGTTAGTCTTAGGAATACGACCTTTAAAGTCGGAAGTATGTGCACGAAGGCATTCATGCGTGTACTTATTCGTTCTTGCTTCCTTCTTTTTTTGGCCAAAACAAACCGTGTATTAAATGGTTTCTAAATCACTTAATATTACATTTCGGAAAACACAATTCAGTCCCATTTGATACTAATTTAGACTAAGAACCTGTGTGTTGTATGCCCTAACTACATGGATGGGATGTGTAACACCTATTAAAAGCTTGTCAACATCTCGAAATTGTAGATTAAAATAGTGTCAATTTACTCCCTAAAATTGGGGAAGCCTATGTGTAATCTCAGCAAGGCAGTATCAGTTTGCTGCCTTTCGTGGCTCTGAATCAATGTTCTAAATTATCGGGGAAGATCACTTTGAAGGACAATGAAACTGGTGGAGATAGGAACATCCCACTCTCTTTCAGCACATTCAGCAAAGAGCGAAAGCTAGTGAATAATAATAACAACAATAGTGAAAATACTAATAACAACAATAATTATAATTAAGCAACGGAAGCCTTGCTGTAGCGTAACAGCTCTCGAAGTGCATGATATGCAAAGAAGTAGTATCAACATGCATAGATAAGTACAGAGATAAAAGTAATATTTGGCTCATGTCCGGAAAAAAGTGAGATAATATTTACTGTGATAGGATAATCTTTTCTTGGTCCACTTAACGACTTTCTGCAAAATGACTTCACGATGCATATTTGTTTTATGTAGCAAGCCAATCGCACTGTCCCATGAACTAAGATTTCTCCTGTTTTGGGTAAGAATCGAATCAAAATAGATCAGAAATGCGACTCAATTTTGCTGCAATAGATGAAAAGACTCTGATGTTGGGCCTGGCAACCTCTGGGCCATGAAAATGAGAATGCACCCACGATCTTTTAAAGTTGTTTCACTTTTTTCTTGTTCGTGAAATCTAATGTATGATGGGCCCAAGGATCTTTGGTTGTTGCCAGTTGGTATGATTACAAAAAAAAAATAATAATAAAAGTTATAATTTTATTATATGAATACTAATTCAATTCTATATTTTCGTTTAAACATAAAACTACAAAAATTGTCACTTTAGCACTGATTGTGCCATGTAGAACAGTCAATATCTATATTAAAGATTTCTTATCAAAATTAGTCAAAAATATCACATTGATAAATCGTTAAAAGATTTAAGATTAAATTAGTCAAATTAAAAAGTTTAGCACTGAATTTGCATTTATACAATAAATATAAGACTTTTTTTGATAATTTACTCTTTATTGTCTGGATGATAATTTGTCACACAATTGTTCATCACTTATGAATTAAACGTTTTATTCTACGGTTCTTTTTGGCAAGACTTGGACTACCATAGGCGCGTTGTCTCTATCCCTCAAGCTGTGTGCTAAGGTTTCGTTTGGTTTCGCTCCTATTTTTCCCAATTCCTATCCTTTTGTTCCCAAAAAAAAAAAAAGAATAGAAATCTATTTAATAACATCGAATATTTTTTTATTTTATGTAATAGAAAAGTAGTTGGGGAATAAATTTGGAACAGAAATAGAAGTAGAATAAAGTAACTTCTTGCTCCCAGGAATTAGTTCTAAAAATAAGTCATTTTCGTTCTTTTATTTATTTTTTTCTTTTCTTCTTCTTCCTCACCAACCACTTGTTGCCAATCGCTGCCTTCGCCAATCGATGCCACCCACCGCCACCGGCCTCCAGATGTTGCTGCTACCACCAGCCACTGCCATTCATCAACCGCCACCACCTGTCGGTTAGAGGAGGAGCAAGAAAAAGAAGAGAGGGAAAAATCTGAAAAATTATTTAAAAAAATTAAAAGAAATTCTACATTATAAAAAAATTTATGGATCGTACCAAACGCACTCCTATTCTTTTTCTATTCCTAGACTAAAAATTTTATGTAGTTACAAAACACATTTTTTTACTTATAAATTATTCTAGGGAATAAAAATAGAAAATGATTATTTCTGAAAAGAAATTATTTCCTGGAATAGAAATGTTATCATGCATATCCTAAGTAACTAAGTCTTACTTCTTTTTGAGTTATGTCCTCAGTATCATTGAAAAAAAAATTACTTTGATACTTTAAGTTATGTTTATAACCCTTGAGATTTTTTGAGTTATAAAACGATGGAACATGCTACGAATTCATGAAAAATGAAACTTAAATAATCTTGCTTGTCTACTTGGTTTAAGGATATCATTTAGGTGTTTCATTGCGATGGAACAGTATGTTATGTTTAAAGACTTCAGTTCGTCTATTTTTCTGTCATTTTGATGATGTCAACTGGGCATGTGAAGGCGCGAATTAAGAATGATTCGAATTGGGGCTTTTGAGCTGTAAAGGTGGAGAAGGCAATCAGACAATATCAATTTATGACTTTTTTCGTCCAACAACAGCATAATTAGTCTGCTTTAATTTGTGCAATGTTTATGATTGAGAGTCCTTGAACTTTTTACAGTGCAATTGAGTCCTCTGACTTAATTTTATTTATCCATTATCAAGTCATTTTGTCACTAGTATATTTAATTTTGCCCATGCAGTAACCGTCCATGTTGAGCAAAATCTAAACAAGAACCTCTCTTCTTCTGTCCTAGACATGTTATTGTCATTATTGGCTTTTCTCCTTTTCTTTATATTGTTTCTTTTGTATAGCGTGTATTTTTTTATATCATTTTTTAATGATGAGTTCTTCTGTTTAATGTAATTAAAAGCTATTTGATTGAGAGCGTTCTTAAAATGCTAATTTATGTAGCTCAAAACCCATACTGCAAAGATCAAAGTATTTCTTGATTTTAATAATTCACCACGATCATCTAATCTAACAATTTGAACTCACCAGTAATTGCAAAGGAAGAAAAAAAGAAGAAGAGGGATAGACTTGAGAAGATCGTGATAATGCTAAAGCAAAATTAGATAACAAAAAAGTGAGTACACAGCAGCATCCACTTCCGGACAATTTATCAAACACTTCTATCAGGCAACTAATCAAAGAATACAATAATCTAACGCTTTGTCATCTCTCATAGACTTTATCAAACAATTCCTCTGCAATGATTAGTAAAACCGAATTATTCAGATTATTCTAGGTCAATGTCAAAAGATTGCATGTCCATCAGATAAGCTATAGACGTAAAATTGTCGGCATGTTTATAAGATTGACATGGTCAAATTAATCTGAACATCCTTAACTATATTCAGCATATTTGTCATGCAAACAAATCAAGTCGAAAATTCACCATCCCTAGATGTGTATGTCGCGTCTGTGTCGTACAAAATCTTGTGAAAAATGACCAGCACGAATGCCATCCGAGCTTCAATTTTAAAGATGATTGCTATTCAACTAAAACACACGCACGCTCCCGAGAGTATGTGAAAAATAAGTACTCGCTCAAACGCCCACCTTAGAATTTAACTTCAGTATTTGTACGGGCTTAATAACCTTCCTTTCAAACTACCCCCAGAACATGTGTATACCATAGATATCATGTGTATGTGATAGATACATCAACTGAGCTAAAATAACAACGTTTTGCTCCAATTATAATGGATGTTTTGTTTCAGTTCCTTTTGAAATCCATGATTTGAAATTATAACAGACAAACTTAAAAAGTTAGTAGTAAGAATTTGATCTATGGACCAAAAACAAGTGATTCAATTTGCTTCCGAGTCGTGCCAAGTTCAGCTCTGGCCATGGGTCAAAAGAAGCACTTGCACAATGCTCAAAGTCAAGGCTTCATATTAATATCAAGTATGGGGTTGAACCCTGCCCAGTACCACAAAGTCAAGCAAGTACGACCGAAGGACCAGTGGACGGTGATCATAGTTATAGTGATCCTAAAGTAGCGAAATTCCTTCCATTGTTTGTATAGTACATGACATTCAAGACCGATTTTTTACACAACCTCCGTCCTTCATCATTAATAAGGAGCGATAAAAGGAGGATGTTTTGAATGCTCTTCATTAAGAAGTAAGCTTTTGCCTTACATTGTTGGTGAGAGTCAAATGACACTCTCCGCTAGGTTATATTCTTTCCCTGCTACTTCGCCCATTTAATATGCTATCAGTTTAATATCAGTAACTTCGGGAGACTTGTGAGGTTTAGAATTTTCAAATTATTAGAATTTCAAGTTTATTTGAAAATGAATTATTATATTATATATATGTCAACCTGATATATCTTGATATTTTTGAACGCATTTATATATTTTTAATTACACTGCATATCTTTCATAGGGCATCTTGAATGTCTTATTTCTGGATTCAAAATTGTGATAAATTTAAAAACATGGCATTTTGGGTTGACTTAATTGTGACACGACTATGGTACAAGAATATGAACTTTACGGAAAAAGAGATTCGGACAATGATATGATTAGGGATGATTAGTTTCAATATAGGCAAATTAATAGTATAAAACTTAAAACCTACCATATCAAAGTTGGTTCCCAAACTTCGGAACCAAGAATTAGTAAATTTGGAACTTGTTGGACTTTTTTTTTCCTGTATTTTTTTGGTTTTAATTTATTATATATAAAATATGCATGTGTCAAATATGAATGCACTTCATTTCGTACTCAAGGATTATATGTTAAATAATAAATATATTCAATAAAAATGTAAAACAACTTACTTAGGATGGAGTAAATCAATTTGGTTCCTAATTCTACCGTGAAAACGGCCTTATAGTTTTCAAGTTCTTTAAGTACAATCAATAGGTTCAAGATGTAGAATTGGGAACTGAATCAGTCAAGGCCGATTCCTAATATTTGGAACTAGGAACTAAACCGGCCTCATTGTGGACCAACTTTTCTAGTTTTTGGGGTTAGGAATCAAATTAATATCCTTATGAACTAGCCTTGAATAGACCGGGTTTTAAGGCAGAAACAAATGAATTGAAAAATATTTTCTTAAAAGTAATCGTTTGTATCGCTTAAGTGAAAATGTTTCATCATCTATAAACAATGAAAATATGTTTCTTTTGTTCATTTTTGTAAAAAATATAAGCGATTATTTTTAAGAAAATATTTTTCACCTCAGCGTACGAATTATGAAAATGCTAAATAACCAAAGAGGAGTTAAAAAGAGAAAAGCTCGAAGACAAATTGCCCCACTTGTATTAATTATATTTCCCTTTTTTTTTTTTTATTTCTCCTCATCTCTATATTCAGGCAGATAACACAGGAGGCGGCCGGTTAGTAAGGGTGCGCATGGTAACGTTTCTACTCCTCCCAATTTCTTTTTTTGTTCCCCGGAATAAAAAAGAGCAAACCGTTTGGTAACGTCGAGTTGTTTTTTTTATTCCCGAGAACAAAAAGTTAGCCCAGGGAATAGTTTTGGAACAAAAACCGAAGTAAAAAAGTTGCTTCGGTTCCAGGGAACAAGTTTAAGAAATAAGTGAAATTTTTTTTTTTTTATTCTTCTCTTGCACACGGCCCATTGACCGCCGTTGACCGCCACTCGCCGCCGGCCGGCCGACCGTCGACCGACTGCCGCCGGATGCCGCCGGCCAACCGCCGCCCGTCGCCGCATGTCGCCGCCGGCCGCCGGAGGTCGATCGACCGCCGACCGACCGCCGCCGCCGCCGACCGACCACCGCGGCCGTCGGGCCGCACCGCCCATCGGCCGCCGTCCGACCGCCGGCCACGGCCCGGCCGGTGGCCGGCGGCCGATCGGCGACATGCGGTAGCTGGCGGCGGGGTCGGCGGCGGCGACATGCGGCGGCGGGCGGCGGCGGTCGGGGCGGCGGCGGCGGCGGCGTCCGGCGGCGATCGGCCAACAAAAATAAAAAAATAAATAAATATAAAAAAGAAACCGTTTTTTACCAAACGCATTTCTATTCTTTTTCTATTTCTAGAGTAGAAATTTTGTGTAGCTACCAAACGGGTTTTTTTACCCGAAATTGTCCGAGAATAGAAATAGAAAAAGAAGATTTTAAAAAAAAAAAAACTACTCCCCCAAGCCAGCGAAGCGTTGCCATGCGCACCCTAAATCCACTGCATTTCGTCTACGCAGCTATCGTGCGCTCGTCAATCCCCCTCCCCTCGTCGAGAGGGCTTCCCACCGGAATCGTCTTCTTCCCCAAAGATCATCCCCTCCGCGCAAACCACACAGCTCCCCCGGCAGTCGGTACCTCTCTCTCTCTCTCTCTCTCTCTCTCTCTCTCTCTGCAAATTTCAGCTTCCGTCTCATCCTTTTATACGTCAGCTCGAAGCGCCCTTTGCCTTTGCCCGAGGCTTTTCTTGGGTCCAAGGGAATGATCAGGCTCGAGGAAATTGCGGACGAGGCGAGGCAAGGCGAGGAAACGAGCCGGAATTGAGGTCGTTCTAGGTCTTGCTCCGAGCGTTTTGGACGCGTTGGCTTGAGTAATTGCAGTCCTTAATCGTTGATTCGTGCGACAATGTGATGAGAACTTTCCGACGCCGAGTTTTGGCCCTGTTGCCATCGCCGTTGATGAGCGTGTGGGTGGGCGATCTCCATCGGTGCACGGGCATTGGAGAAAAGGAATGCTTTTTTGAGTGATTTGCAGGAAAGGAAAGGGAAGGGAAGCTGCGTATGTTATTTGGCTATGTAAATGAACGTTCTTTTTGTGTTCGGTGCCACTTTGCCCTCGCGAATCGTTCTAGCCTGGAGACGTCAGGTCGGTCCTCGTTTAGGTTGTGACTTGTTGATCACGAGGGTACGTTGTTTGTCGGCATGATCCGATGAGGCGATGCCTTGCTATGACTATGACTGCCTTAGTATAGGAAGATGCAACTCACTGGGTGGAGTAGAGTGTTTTCATGTTGAGTTCCTTAGCTACTTGTGATTCCGATGACTTGGAACGGAGATGGCCGTTTGCCTGTTCCAATTAACTGTTGAGTCTCATAAGTAACTTTCTGTGTCTGATCAACTAGTCAGCAATAAATTTCTAGCGGCTTTTAGAAAGCGGAAATTATTTCTCTTTTTGCATTATACCACATGCCCAGGTGGTGTCATTGATATAATCGCCAGAGTTTCATTTGGTTATTCCTGCTGGAGGGTCTATAAGGGTGTCCATTTTCATCTTGCACAGATCTCTTCAACTCTCTTTGTCTACTGAGCAGCGCCAAGATCTGAGTTAGTTGGAAGTCTAACTGAGGTGGAGGAGTGCTCAGGAAAATGTGTTGCTACTTCAATGTCAGGACATTTTCAGCGATAATGCTGTGGGGTAAGAAGATCCTGAAAGCGGTGAATTCCCTTCATTGTGACCTACACCACATCTACTGATTGATTATTCTTGAAGTGCTTCTAATTTGCTAACTTTTAATTTTTGAAGCGGCTATTTATTTGTATTTTGTTAATACTTTGTCTATGGCAGATGCATATGTAATAAAATAGAGTTTTGTCTCTGCTTTCTTGCTGATGTGGGCAAAGAAATGGCGTCAGCGAGATCCACGGGATGTGTTGACCCTGGATGGGAGCATGGTATCGCACAAGATGAAAGAAAAAAGAAGGTTAAATGTAACTACTGCGGAAAAGTAGTCAGCGGAGGAATATTCAGATTGAAGCAGCACCTGGCTAGAATATCTGGAGAAGTAACTCACTGCGAAAAGGTCCCAGAACAAGTATGTGCAAGTATGAGAAAAAACCTTGAAGGGTGTCGTTCTAGTCGGAAAAGAAGACAATCTGAGTCTGAACAAGCATCTTTGGCTTTCAATTCCAACGAATATGATGATGGAGAAGAAGCAGCCTCGGCTTATAAGCACAAGGGCAAGAAAGTAGCAGATGATAGAGACTTGGTCATAAGATTTGCCCCTCTTCGGTCTCTTGGGTATGTAGACCCTGGGTGGGAACATTGTGTGGCTCAAGATGCAAAGAAGAAAAGGGTGAAATGCAACTACTGTGAGAAAATAATTAGTGGAGGAATCAACCGGTTTAAACAACATCTGGCCCGGATCCCTGGGGAAGTTTCATACTGTGAAAAGGCTCCTGAAGATGTCTATCTTAAAATGAAGGAGAATATGAAATGGCATAGAACAGGTAGAAGACTCCGAAAACCAGATACCAGGGAGATATCTGCATTTTACTTGCATTCTGATAATGAGGAAGAAGAAGAAGAAGAGCAGACAGAAGGAATTTTGCAATGCATAAGCAAGGAAGTAGTGGCTTTTGATGATAGAGCTTTGGAGAGTGACTTCAAAGATGCTACCAAGGACAGGTTTCCTGGAGGAAGTGCGAATGGCCCTGAGCACCTGTTAAAAAGGTCTAGATTGGATTCTGTTTTTCTAAATTCTCTTAAAAATCAGACATCATCTCACTACAAGCAGTGCAAAAGAAAGGTGGGTGCTGATAAAAAAGGCCGCCAGGAAGTGATATCTGCAATCTGTAGATTCTTCTATCATGCAGGAATCCCTGCCGATGCCGCAGATTCTCCATACTTCCATAGAATGTTAGAGTTAGTTGGTCAATATGGGCAGAGTCTAAAGGGTCCATCCAGTCGATTGATATCTGGCCGATTTCTTCAGGATGAGATTGCATCTATAAGGGAGCATTTAGATGATTTAAGGGCATCATGGGCGATTACTGGGTGTTCTATAATGGCTGATACATGGAAGGATGTGCAGGGGAACATCGTGATAAACCTCTTGGTCTCCTGCCCTCGTGGTGTTTATTTTGTTTCCTCGGTTGATGCCACTGATATAATCGACGATTATGAAAAACTTTTTACATTATTGGATAGTGTAGTGGATGAGATAGGAGAGGAGAATGTAGTCCAGGTACTTAATCCATCAATTTCTGTTCATCACTTTTCCTGCCTTTTCTTTTTCATTCACTGTATTTCTTCAGTTAATTGTCTGCTTGCTTAGGAGGCTTTTGTCTTATCCTCTTGACCTGAAGCAGGTACTTACCAGGGACACCGTCAGTTTTAGAGCCGCAGGGAAGATGCTTGAAGAACGAAGGAAGAATTTGTTCTGGACTCCTTGTGCTGTGGATTGCATTGATCAAATGCTGGAGGATTTTATAAAGATAAAATGGATCGCAGAATGCTTTGACAAAGCAAAAAAGATCACAAAGTTTGTGTATAACACTGGATGGCTCTTGAATTTTATGAAGAAAGAATATACTGGAGGGAAGGAACTTTTGGTGCCTGGTCTCACAAAATTTTCCACTAGTTTTTTAACTTTAGGAAGTCTGTTTGATCAAAGAATTGACCTCAAGAGAATGTTTCAGTCAAATGAATGGCACTCTTCTAGACTTTCCAAAAGCGAGGATGGTAAAGAAGTGGAGAGAATCGTCTTAAATGTCACATTCTGGAAGAAGGTGCAGTATTTGAAGAAATCTTTAGAGCCAGTGGTGCAAGTTTTGCAAAAGCTAGACAGCTTGGAAAGTCAGTCAATTTCCTATGTATATAACGACATTTATAGAGCTGGACTGGCCATTAAAGCCATTGTTGGTGATGATATACGAAAGTATGGGCCTCTGTGGAGTGTAGTAGACGGCCATTCAAGTTCATTATTCCGTCATCCTCTTTATGTGGCTGCCTATTTTCTTAATCCCTCTTATCGTTATCGTCATGATTTTGTGTCGGTATGAGACTAATGTGGCTGTTGTTTCTTATCATACTTCACTTTTGAAGCTTTGTTCTTACCCCAATCCTATTCATTACAGCATCCTGAAGTTATTCGTGGTCTGAATGAGTGTATTGTTCGACTAGAACCAGATAGTGCAAAAAGAATTTCTGCATCAATGCAGGTAAAAGACCTTGTTTCACAATTCCATGCATGTGATTCATGTTTTGAGACTCTTTACTTATCATGGTCATTCGAGGTTAGAGTATTCGGCAAGCTGCAACAAGGGCTTCTGCTACTATTCATCAGTGCTGCTCATGAGCTTCTCTCTTCAAAATATTAAGACCCTTTACTGATGGTCTCATTCTGTTCTTTCTAGATTCCGGACTTTATTTCTGCAAAGGCTGACTTTGGGACTGATTTGGCTGTAAGTACTAGGGCCGAACTTGATCCAGGTCATACAGCAGTCACTTCACACATTAATGGTCAAGCATTTCAGTTAAATAATTTTTACCACAGAGACTGGAAGATTATTGCTGATAAGAGTTTTGTGCCATTGATTTATTTTTGCAATAGCTGCATGGTGGCAGCAACATGGGATAAGCTGCCTTGATCTACAGCGGATCGCCATACGTATACTCAGCCAAACTTGTTCGTCTATTGGATGCGAACATACATGGAGTATATTTGATCAAGTCCACAGCAAAAGGCATAATAGTCTTTCCCAGAAGAGATGGAATGATCTTGCCTATGTTCACTATAACTTGCGCCTGAGAGAACATCGACTTGGGAGATACACGGGTGATTTGGTCACATTTGACAGTGGGATGCTGGAAATGCTATTGGATGACTGGATTGTGGCGACAAAGAGACGAGAGGAGCCAGAAAATGAGGTAAGCTCAAACAAAGTTTTTTGTTCATTAAAATTCTTGTTTTTCTAAAAGCCTTGCAATTTTGAATCTTTTTTGGCTTGATTTAGGAGATTGTTTACAATGACATGGAGCAATTTTATGTGGATGACAATGAAGAGATGTTTAATGACAATGATAATGAAGAAAAGCAGCCTGTAGAAATGGTCACTTTGTCTAATGTCATTGAACCTTTTGAAGTTAATTCTGTTGGTGGAGCTGTTACAACTGATGACGATGATCTTGATTTTTTTGATGATGATTTGACAGATTAACACATCTGTAAGCAGGTCAGAATTAGTTAGAGTTATTTGTAACGTATGCATATATATTATAAGATAAAGGTAAATCGCGACTTCTGAAGTCTGCTGTGACAGATGGTCTGGTGCATTTGAAAACCTTATCTCCCGTTACGGCTTCTGATCTGGGGACCTTCTTCACTTCCTTTTTGGTGGTAATATGGTTTCCCAGTCATCCCTTTTGAACTTGTCAGTGCGTCTGTTGGGACTCTTGGGGGCTTAATATTAATAATTGCCAGTTGATACTTAGGAGGGCTTATTGAACCTTTTATTATATTTCTTAGTTTGGAAGAATAGACTGATGTTGTGAATAGGATGTCCAAGTGGAGACACTATGACCACGGAAGTCTAACCTCGTTTGGACATTGCATTACCAGTTGTAATTGGGAGGTATCTTCTTGCTGCATTTAGAATTTTGACCCGCAAGATCTCCAGTTTTGTGCAAGTAGCCATCTCCCTCCTTGGTGGTATGTTGCACAGATGGCTCGTGTGTCGCTCTCTTAGCACAGGTAACAGTTTCAAGTAGGAGGAGGTGCTGTCTTTCCAAGCTTAGACATGGTTGTGGTCTCTGTAGTATAGTTGTTAAATCACTCGTGATGCATTCTGCTGGAAGAGTCTACATAACCATCCATCATCTGGTGTCGAACTCAGTCTCCAGTTCATAAAAAGGAAAATAATATCGGGCATACGAAATTTGGTTCTTAATATTGGTACACTATGCGGCAGACTCTGCTTTGAATGGTACCACTTGTTTAGAAGCGTATTCACAATTTGTGAGATCACCCATGATGTCCGCGTTTATCTTTGTGAATCTATAGTGAAGATGCAAGTGGTGAAGTTGCACTTGGTCTTTTGTTTGAGCATCCTACGCTTTGAACATTCTGTCGTCTGAAAATGAATCGAATGGGGCCTCTAGGCAGAAATTTGTACCGACATACCGATATCCCCGAAAGACCAAACACTGCACGAACCTCTGACTTCCTTTTGGGGCCGGTAAAAGCCTCTGACTTTTTTTCTAGCAAAAAAAAAAAAACAAAAAAAGCCTCCGACCTTTTCTTTTGGTCCAAAAAAACCTCTGACTTAGCTTTCTGCAAATGTGGGATGAAAGCAACGAAAATGGCAAAATGCAAACCGATTTTCGAAATTCTAAGACAAATTGGCTGCCCCCCCCCTCTCTCTCTCTCTCTCTCTCTGCGCCACCAAAAGAGCCATCAATTCATCCCACTACAATTTTCAACACTTTGGTCCAACCAAAAAGGTCAGAAAAAGCAGGAAGAGGGAAATCAAACTCAAATGCTTTGGCCTCGACCATCCCTCGAGTCGGCGAACGTCGTTTTTCCGTAGTGAAAATGAAAACCCTTTTCTTTATCCTACGATGAGATCGAAAACGAAATTGATGAGCTGTGACGGCACATGCAGTGCCATCACTTCGCACTACCGTCACTAATGTCTTCGATTAACCGACTCTACATTGATACAAAAGATTTATCCGTTTTAAAATTCATAATAAAAGAAAATATTTAATGAAAAATCATTCTTCGAGAAAATATTTACATTTTCTTAGATAGTAAATGGTATTCCATTAACCGATTAGTTCAGTAAATCAAATGTGTGAAAATTTAAAAATTTAATTCAAAAATTCTTTTCCTTGAATAAACATATTCGTAACTCAAAAGCAAACACATCCGTTCAAAATCGCCTTGGCAGATTCTATTTTATATGCCTGCGTCACAGTTTGCAAGTAAGGAAAAGGAAGATAACCGGGGGAGCTTTGCTTGGCAAGGGGTTATCTTCTTTTCCCATTGAAGGAAGCCAAGCAGCTGGAAGGCATTTCACCTTCCTAGTTTCATCTCTGACGCCTCGCATTGAAGCAGTTAGTAATCAGTTTTCTAATTGCTTTCCCTTCATACAAAGGAAAAAATCCTTTATACAAAGGAAAAATAACTGGGTGTAAATCCACCCACAAACTGCCTGCAAATTAAAAGGGTTTTGATAACCGAGACCCTCACAATCTTAGGAAGCACATGGGGACTCTTACCCTAGGCAGGTTCTCCCTGCAGTGCTCTTGAACCTTTTAATGTCTTGCTCAGGACGTAAATGTCCTCCTACTTATGTAGAATTTTTATTTTTATTTGGTTGAACACTAAATTGAAAATGCCCAAAATTGAGAGGTGGAATACTCCGAGTCAAGGGTCGCACCCTCGAATACCCCAAAATATTACCAATCCGTACGGGTCTGTTGGTTCGACTTCGGAGTTGACTTGCTTAGCTGAACGGAAACTTCAATTTTTTTTTTCCTTTAATTCGACATGGTCACTTTGCATTTAGAGCAAGGGCCACCCTTTGTGGACTTGACGCCTTTAAAAATTGTCGACCCGGACTTAACATTTTACGGCTACATTTTATTTCATATTACAAATGCTGATGCGGAGCACATGCATGGAACTCTTTTTTTAAAAATCGATCTCCTCCTTTCTTAAAAATATATTCGACCTCGAAACCCCTGATTGGGCCCATGGTGCAAATCCACTTTTTTTTTTTTCGATTTTTGCACTCACTTGGTCTAATGGTTCAAATCAGCGACAACTGGTTGGAAAGAAAAAGAAATTAACCTCAACGTTTGGAATTTCTGAAAGAGTACAGAGACGGATGTGGACATAAAAAGCAAAGAGAAAACTTGCGATTTCAAGCGACAGAAGTTCGAATCAATCACGCAGCGGACAGCTAGGAATCGACGTGATGAAGGACGCGATAATTTTGTAACCCCCCACCCCCGTGGGGTTTTCTTTCGTGGAAATCGTCGGATTCCTGAGGAAAAAAGCAGTCGGCGTCTTGACTAGCAACTGAGTAGTCGTCTTCGTCAAAGCCGGCAGTGGAAAAAGCACACGTATCCTGTTTCGGGCATAGCCAAAGATTAATGAAAGGGTGAAATCTGGCGCAAAATTCAACGAATTTAAACTTAGTCGGGGGAAATAAAAAGACCGGGGGGAACAATCTCTGTGTTCCTCTCCATCACGACATTATAATTATATAATATTCTTGCCGTGGAGCTCCCATCACCCGAGTCATGATGACGAAAAAGTACAGTTTTTTACTCTTATCTTTCCACATGCTGGATGGCTCCCACGCTCTAAAAGGTCATTTCTTTCGCCGCCCTTGGGAAGAAAAATCGAGTTTTGCGGGTGCTGTGGCGACGATGATAAGGTAAATACGACTCTCTCGATTCGGTCGAACCAGACGCCAGCGAACGCCGTGACTGGGAGGGAGGGAGAGAGAGAGAGAGAGAGAGAGAGAGAGAGACCTCACGGCTCGCTTCTGCTGAGACACTATTTAGATCGGGAACTGCCCTTCTTCTTTATCTCGTCCACCCTCTTTCGTTCGTTCTCGATTCATCCCCCACCCTCTTTTTCCTAGAAAGGGAAGGGAATTCATCCCCGGGAGGAACACCAGTTCCCTCCGGCCGCCGCCGCCGCCGCCGCCGACGACGACCGGTGCTACGTATGGTGGCAAGCAACCGAGTTCAATCCATGACTCGCCCACCCTCCAAACCCCACCACCAAGAATTGCGCCGCTTGATCTCTTCCTCTTCTTCTTCTTCTTTTTCTTTTTCTTTAGCAATTTGATGAGCGCTCGTATGTGCAAGACCAAAATGGCGGTGGAAGCGACGGAGCCCGCGAGAAGACCACGCACCTCCTCCGCGCGACTCTCCCCGTCGCAGAACCCCAGATTTGCCCACGCCTCCTCCCCCGACCCCTCCACCTCCGCCTCCTCCAGCGGCGGCTACTACACCTCCACCTCCTTCCCCAAGCACTCCTCCGGCACCGGCACCGGCACCGGCTCCTCCGTCTCCAATAGCTCCTCCCTCTCCGGCTTCCGCCACTCCCTCCCGGACAACCCCGTCATCTACGACTTCTCCGAGCTCCGCTCCGCCACCAACAACTTCCTCGCCAAGCCCCGCCACTCCTCCTCCTCCTCCTCCTCCTCCTCCTGGCGCTGCTCCCTCCGCGGCAAGGACGTCGTCGTCTTCCGGCGCAAGTTCCGGCGCAAGATCGAGATGGGCAGCCTCAAGGAGCTCCTCGGGATGATCTGCCGGAGCCACCTGGTCAGCATCGTGAAGCTGCTCGGCGCCTCCGTCTCCGGCGACAACATCTTCTTGGCCTACGAGTTCGTCGACGGCGCCAGCCTCTCCGATTGCCTGCGGAACCCTAAGATTCCCAATTTCACGGTCCTCGGGACCTGGATGTCGAGGATGCAGGTCGCCGCCGACGTCGCGCACGGCCTTGATTACATCCACAACAACACCGGCCTCAACATGATCCTCGTCCACAACCACATCAAGAGCAGCAGCATCCTGGTGACGGAGCCGTCGTTCAGGGCCAAGATCTGCCACTTCGGGACCGCCCAGCTGTGCGGCGAGGAGGACGAGAACGACGTGCTCCGGGAGCGGGCGGCGGCGGCGGCGGAGGCGCAGGGCGGCGGGGGCGGCTGCGGCGAGATCACGGAGGAGGGGGCCGGCGAGGGGCCGTCGGCTTCGCCGCGGCTGAAGCGTTCGGACAGCCGGAGAATGCAGTTCGAGGGGGCCCGAGGCTACATGTCGCCGGAGTTCCGGGTCACCGGCGTCGCGACCCAGAAGTCCGACGTCTACTCCTTCGGGGTCGTGCTCTTGGAATTACTATCAGGTGGAGAAAATGCAGCAATCCTCGTCGTCAGCCGTTCGATATCTTACCAAAATTCTTTAAAATTATTAAACATCGAACGTCGAAAAATACTCTTTTCTATTTTTTGGTTTTTTCCCAGGTGAAGAGCCGTTCAAGTACAAATACGATAAGGAGAGCCGGGAGTTCGTGAGGACGTCGATCATCGACACGGCGAGGGCGGCGGTGGGTGGCGACGGGGGCGGCGGGGCGGAGGGGAGGCTGAGGAAGTGGGTGGACCGGCGGCTGAGCGACTCGTTCCCGGTGGAGGTGGCGGAGAAGCTGGTGCGGCTGGGGCTGGAGTGCGTGGAGGCGGATCCGGACCGGAGGCCCGACATGAGCCGGGTCGAAGGGAAGGTGTCCAAGCTGTACATGCAATCCAAGAGCTGGTCCAACAGCATCAAGGTGCCCACCAACATATCGGTCTCGATCGGACCCCGATGACGTCGGTGACGAATTCCCTTTCGGCTGCTGCTATGGGGATGATTGATCGATCGATTGATTAATTGATTTTTGTTCCCGATTAATTTAAAATCGAATTGGAAATTTTCTTATCGGTTCCTTGATTCTCCAAGGCTAAAACGGTCTTCGTGTGGATCTTTTTTTTTTCTTTTTATAATTTCTCCTTTGGATGGTGGCGCTGGCCGAATTTTGGGATTTTTTAGGGGGGGTTGATGCGACGGGACTGGATTTTTGGGTCCTACGATGTCTGAGGTTGAACGTGATTGTGTTTGATTCTTGGAGGAATTGGACAGGGAATTTGGGTTCGGATGGGAATTGGAGAATTATAGTTTAATTTAGTTTCGTGGGTCAATTCCTTATTAAACTACGTTTGAATGATTGATTTTTCATGTAAAAGAAATGTTTTTGTTGACAGAGTGGGTGAGTCATGCAGCTAAGGTTGGCATCTAATCTTACATTCTTCTTCTTAATTATATCAATTACTTTTAGGCGTATTCTTTGACTAGCTGGAGATTTCGAATAATGATACATAGTTAATTGCTATTGGAGAGGATAGTAACGTGTGGAAATTTCTCATGATTTTTTTTTTTGAAATCACAAATTTATCGAGGGTTCAAAGGACAAAAGAGAAAAGGGTTTTTTTTTTTTTTTTTTTTTTTTTAAGGCCCGTCCATTGATTTGAGTAGTTTTTCTTTTTGGTGGATTAGATTCGGGTTTCTCGAGTTTCAATGTCTAAGCGATTTGTTCATTTAATTTTTTTTATTACGTTAAATTGATTTCTCTCATTTTATTAATTTGTGCGATTTGATCTCCTATGTTTTTATTTTGCGTAATGCAATCCTCTAATATTCTCAATTGTGCAATCGAATTTGTTGATAGCCTACTCTGATTAAATTGTCAAATTTATTACTGAAGTGGCATTGCTTCTACAACGCAAAGTGATAGTCATATTAACGTGCTGCCAAATGCGCAGAAAATAGACGGGAAAAACAAGGGTAAAAAGAAAAGAAATCACAATTTGACAGTACTAGTTATAGGGAGGAAACAATTGATCACGCAAATCAAGAAAATAAGAGGGTTTCAACTGTACAAGATAAATTTAGAGAATCAAATCGCACAAATCTAGCAAATTAGAGGACTTAATTGTACATAATAAAATTTAGAGAATCACAACTACGGAAATTTACTGATCTAAGAATGAAATTTCCACATCACGGCATTAAAACTCTCTGCTTATTTTTCCATGGTCATTGAATTCATTTCTAAAGTTCGGTCTTATTGGACTTTGTCAACGCGGGGGTGGATAACTCCTTTGCCTTTGGGGCAAAATAAATGCTCGCAGCGAAAAGGGGAGAACTTTCGTGAAAAGAAGAGGGTCCACCCATCATTAATTAAATCATTTCTAGGAAGGAAAAACATAGAAAGTCAAAAGATGAAACCTAAACGCGTGCGCGTGGACGTTTTAGTCCCGCGGATTCGATGCGTTTACGGCACTTTGGGCCGACCGGGGAGTTGCGATGACGAACGGGCAGGGGGGAACGCATTTATCCTAACACCGAGAAAATCATGCGCATTTCACCTTCATCTTGAGTAAAAAAAAATGACACGCATTTGACTCTATCTTTCCGCTTGAAAAGAGTGGGAAAGTCTCGGACCATTTCGCATCTCGCTTTTTATTAGGATTTCTACAGGAGGAGCATGGGGAATTAGATGGCCAGGAGATACTGGAACTCGTAGTCGTACGGTATCTTCTGGACCGAGACCGGGGCCTGGCCGCTGCCGTGGCTCCGGAAGCAGTCCACTATGGATTTCCTGAGGGTCCCGGACGTGGGCAGCTGGTGGCACACCCACTCCACCAGGGAGTCCGGGCCCGCCGCGAAGTCGTGCGTGTTCCGGAGCAGGAGCTCCGGGAACGCGATCCTCTTGGTGGTCGTGACCACCACGGAAGCCTGCAGGTACTCCAGCTTCGACTTCTCTAGCTCGGCCGTGACCCCGTCCGCCGTGTACGTCCTCACCTGCAAGTTTTCAGGGTTCTTTAGAATTTCGAGAACTTCGGGTCTTCCGAATTGCATATGCATGTTTCGGTCGGCGACTCACGGCAGGGGATGAACGGGTTCCGCAGCAGAGAGCGAAAACGACATTAGGATCCGTGTTCTCGAGCCCGTAGACGTCTCGGACCAAGTCCTCTTTGGCATCCCTTTCGACTTTTCTGTGGACCTGCAGAAGAAAAGGGGGCCTTGTCGTATCAGATTTGCGCGAATGCGTCTTCTTTGGAATTTACCGCCTCAGCGATCATCACCTCTGTAATTTTAGAAGCTCCAGGCTTCCTCAAGATGAAATGCTCGATCGCTTGGGCATTTATCGTGTTTCCTCCTATGTCGAGGGTAGCCTGAATTCAACAGACAAGCGTTTTTCATTGATCTGCATTAGAAGTGTAAAACTTGTTGCTAGACATTCCGTTAGTATATACCTTGTTCATCAGCGCAAGCTGCTTTTCTGGAGTAGAAGGCACCCCGTACTTGAGAAAACCCTGTAAGAAAATTGGTGCACAAATGAAAGCCAGGATATATACATAGGAAAAGGAAGCGATATGCCGCGAAATCTGTACACTGAAAGGTAAAATTTTCCGTTTATTAAACTATACATGCATGATACAAGCGTTGTACATGTTGATCCAGAATGCCAGCTTCTGTTGATTTGTCAAGAATCTCAGATCCACTGTCTTGAGATGACTCAGTAAGTCCCTGCAGACATTCAGATCGAGAATTGGAGTTATAAGTGAAGAGTCGTGAGTAATCTTTAAAACTGAGCATCTCTTTCCATATGCATATAGTTCTTGTAGCAGAAAAGTTTGGTACCTCAACTTCTTCAGCAAGGGAACGTTACTAGAGGAAGAAATGCACTTGCGATCCATAGAACTCACAGTAAATCTGACTAGGTTCTTGTAAGGGCCGATGTCTCTTGGAATAGATTCCTCCATATCAAACACGCCGTATGGATCTTGTTGCCTTGAATTCAGTGCAGTCTCAACTCTGAAGCTTCTTGAGTTGAGAGCTGAGTTCAGGGACCGGGAAATCGGACCCGACTTCTCTAATTCCATTGCTCTTGACGTTCTGAGTAGCCTTATGAAAACGAAGTTCAAACACTTCATAATGTTCTCAGATAGCTTGTTGGGTTCCCACTTTTGCTTATTGTCTTCTACTTGCATTGGACTCGGCATGAACATAGGTGGCGATTTCAGAGGGGTCTCCTGCCTTCGTTCCCTCGGCTGAAAAGAAAGTCATCTTGATTTAATGCAAGAACAAGAATGCTTCCAGATGGTCGTAAATATCGATTGAACACTGTCTTTTGATAAGCTGAAGTAGAGTGATGTGTATTCATCTGAAACACAAATGGATTGATTATGAAAGATGCATCAGTTTTACCATAGGTGTCGGGTGTCTTAGGTCTTGCAATGGCAAGGTTGGCTTCGGCATCCGGCTTTTTCTCAGAAGCCTGTCGTGAAACTCAGCATCCTCAAGGAAATTATTCTCCTTCTGATCGGAAAATTGGCTTGAATTGCCCATTTTCTCAGTCAGAGTGAAGTCCTTGAGATTGTAATCCCCTTTGATGGCTTTGCTAATGAAATGCAATGCTTTGGTCTCAAAGGCCATCCTCTCAGGAACAACTCTGTTCAACGGGCTTGGACTTGGTGTGTATGATGGATAGCCAGAAGCAGTATGAGGATTGCTTGGAAATTCGGGTATCTTTGTCTGTCTGGACTTTGCTTCCTTGGTAGCTTCTTCTTCAATCTTTAAATTAGCTTGAAGTCGGCTTATTTGGCCCTCGAGTCGGGCTATCTCATCCTCAACCATTGCCAACTCTGCTAATAGCTCCTTCATCTGTATGACAAAAAAAGGCATTCAAAGATAGTTTTCATTCCAAATAATGTCTTAATGCCCCTTAAAACAAATTCTTCATTCCTTTTTCCGCTAATGGAGACTTGATCAAGTTACTACACCGGCAAAGGTGCTGATAATTATGAATTGGAAGATGTTATCTCCAAAATACAATTCTGAATAAGTAAGATGATCAAGAAGTGCTTGCTGACAACAAGGTAATGGGCTTCCTAGGGAATCAAACACAGAATTCAAGTAGGCTCTCCATAGACTGTCAAATTCCTCTCATAATCTATCGTAGGCATTGCAGTACTTGTAATTCCAAAGACGGATGGATTGCAACGTACTAAATCGACTTTGAACCATACACTACTGTACTGCTAAGGCTGATTCTCAAATCTTCTGTCAGACTAAGGCTTAGTTTTATACAACCTAGACCCTATGGTTTCGAAGCCCATGCTGCAGTACATTACTGTCCTTGAAAGCTTGAGCACCAAACATATCCTCTATACCACAATTCATTACTTCTGTCAAAAAAGAGAGAAAAGAGCAAAAAGAATCTAATAAACACATGATTCAGAAGATCGACGTAACCTTAGGTGGAAGAAAATTCGGAATTGAGATGGTCGACCCAGTATTTCGGGACCAGACGTGCTCCAGGATCTCACGCACCTTCTCTTCTTGACTCAACAAGAGTTGCAGCATCGAAACCTACCGAGCAAAATACATCAACAGAACAATCACATATTTAACTGCAACATAGTAAAATTGTCGCCGAATTTGCATTGCATGTTCATTCTCTTTCTTGAAGTGTGTCATTTTAAGTGTCTGACAAACTGGAGCAAGTGCGTCGTGGGCGAAAGGACAGGTATGGTCCAGTATTTAGTTCTCCTTTCAATGCTCTACTATCTATGGAATGAACTCCAACCGGTAAATCTGGAGAAGCATTTGATGTTTATGTCATGGGTCAGAAAATGGCTTTAGATTATGCAATTTTTGGTGGGGATCTAAGCCTTTTAATCTCTTCTTTAATCGGCACAGATGATTCGTTTCCTGAATTTGCTGGAGCCGACCATTGCTGTAAAGGTTCGATAAAAGAAGGGTAATTCTCTAATCTCTAGTGCAGATCTCCCCTAAATTAATGAAGAACACGGTCCTGAATCTAACATACATTACCTCTCTCTCCAGCTCCTCCTTCTTTCGCTGTTCATCGACCTGCTTCTTTCTCTGCGTGATCAACAACCATTGCATCAATAAGCGAAATTCGCAGCAGGAGACTCGTTAGAACTTCCCCTGTTTCTCTTGCTTACTGAAACTACTGACGACGATGAATCATGCCAAGACACTCAAGTCGTCGTGAGTCTCTAAACTCGGTGAAGAAAACCGACACGTTCTTCGACGCGTCATACTTACGACACGGAAGCACGCCGAATAAAAAAGACGAACGACGCGCTCGACCGAAACAAACTCGATCGTTTTAACCCGCCGGACGAAACTAGAAGCGACGCGAACGAGAAACAGAGCACCATCCCTCGTTTCGCGGGGCTAAAACAGAGCGAATTGCGCGCACTTACGTGCTCGGACGACGAAGAGCGATCCCCGTGGCTGGCCATGACACAGAGAGACAGACAGACGTCGCTGCAGCACCGCGCGGCTCGAGCTCGCACCACCAGCGAGGCTGAGCAATGGGAAGTTAAAGCAGGAGGGGACGATGGCTGAGGCTGAGGCTGAGGCTGAGGCTGAGCTTTGGTGTTGGTGGTGGTGGAGGTGGTGGTGGGAGAGAAACTTGGGATGGAAGGAAGAAGGGCCGGTTGGTGTTGATGGCGGGCGGACGGTGATGATATGATTACTAGAGCTATACGTGAAAAGTTGACGAGTCACGACGAGAAGGGAGAAGGAGAAGAAGAAGAGGAAGGGGGAGGAATGGGGAAGAGGATGGGAGGGAGTTTTCAACTTTTCTAGAGACGGGGTTTGGGTTGGGTTGGGTTGGGTTGGGTTGGGGGGTGGGTTGATGAAGTGAACCGTCGCTGTTGGTGGAAGGTGGTGGGGACACGGGCCTCGTCTCTCTCGACCCGGTCGGGCGAGGGAGAGTCGTGGAGGATCAGTTTTGCCCCCTACGATTGCGAGTTAGGACGAGTCTCGCTCGCTTGCTCGCGAGCTCTCTCGCGAGCTCTTTGACGTAGCTTGCAATTCTGGTCTCTCTCTAGCTCTTACCTTTTTTCTGGCGGTTACGTATACCTTCTTCTTGAGCTTCTTTTCTCGGTTTCTTTCGTTTCAATCCTTTCCTACTTTTGTTAATTTCGATTTCGATTGGGTGACTTACAGCGACCAACAAGGCGAGGCTGGAGGAGAGAGATGGTGGGAACGCCTTTGCAAATGATGGGGGCTCCTTGTTTCCTTAAGCATGATGATAATGGCTTCTGAAAAAAATTACCATTGACTCCTTCGCAAAAGTCAATTACACGTTTCACACGGCAAATCGATTATATTGGAGAAATCGATAATTTCAGTTTATGAATATTGATGGTTCAAAAATATCGTCCCTCATTTGTTGTGACAGCTCAATACAATTCTCCTCTTACCCTATTTGTATTAAAGTGCACATGTAAGTCATATTAGAAAAGTCCTACATTAAAGAATTGATGTGCCGTTGAATTGTAAATATATCTCACTTGACTTATGATTCATTAGAAGATGACTCCAACGGAATATATTAACGGACTCGGACTTAGATATCTTATTGGCAATTTTCCTGAACGAATATAATTGGGAACAAAAGTGTGACGTGGGAATACCAATAGTATGTTCATTGTGAAAGTCGGCTTTGAGAAGGTGCACTGCCCATTTAGAATAATTCCGATAACTCGGAGGCCAACATGAGAGTCCGAATGGGATGACCGAGCCCTAGGAAGAACGAAAGTAGGTGATATCCTTGCTGGTTTTACTCTCCATGTACGACGATTTGCAAATGCGTGAGAATTCAAGACAATCCGTGCCTGACATAAGAAAAAGGATGCTGGGGACAAGGAATTGGAGCTAAAAAGAAAACCAATTCATATCTCACGAGCACAACTTAGAAAGTGTATTTCCATGATTCATCTCCTAATTTTGTACAAATACCCTGTTTAAACACGTCCCGACACAGATACACACGTACACAAACTAGTGATACCCGTTGCTTCAGCCAAGCATAGCGGAGAAAAATCGGAAACAAGTTCCTTCCTGGACCTTGCAGGGTGCCCACATATACCAATCTGCTATCCATCCACTGCCTGCGTAGGCAAGGCCTATACGAGATTTGAGAGTATCTGCACCTCCTTGAAAGGTCGTTGGCTATCGTTGAGAACTCTGCCACTGGCTATAGGTCCCCAAAAAAAAGGTGATCACGTTGGGATTGATTCTCTCCATCGTCTCAAAGAAGTATTGGCCGAATCTATTTCCTTTGGAGAATGACCATGCAAGAGAAAGCAATGGTACGGCAAGCTACGCCCATAAGAACTAAAAAGACAAGACAAAGACTCCAGTTATTGAGGTCGTAGCCGCTTTTCATAAGCGAACCACATCGTGTTATTAACCATACTCCACCGTATCTGAAATTTCAAAGGGAACAAAAAAAGAAAATAAAGAAGGATTCAGTTATCTCGTACAAAAGCATCAGAGTCCTGCACATTTAGACGAGAGTGGTTACCTTTTCGCATTTGCTATCACAAATGCTTCCAAAGCCCACTTTGGGTAGCACAACTCTGCTATAATCTCCACAAATGAGCTATCAGTACTCTCGCGTGTTGCAATGAGGGTCAACACAACAGGAAGAAGAACTGACCACTGCGAAACGGAAAACGGATCATCAGTGTTGAGAGCAATTTAACAGAAAATTAGCAGTCCGTGTAGTTTATCAAACACTCACCAGTTGGGCTGGACCAGGCTCGAAAACGATGGCAAATATGTATGCGATTCCTGTCACGCAGTACACTAAGCAGACCAGAACTATATAGTTGTCTATGAAAGAGGATCTCGGATTGTTGAAGAAATAGAACATAGAAAGGTAGACCAAAGGCTTAATGAGTGTGTTGAAATGGTCAATTGTGTCCTTCGACAAAAAGTAAGCTAGGGCACTCATGCCAGAAGAGCTCTCTCTCCAGTAATGTAACTTGTCCAGTGAAAATGATCTCAAAGCTGCAATCTTACAGAGCAGAGCTGAAAGTTCACAAAATTTGGATTAGTAATCCAAGAGATGTATCTGTAAGTTCCCCTGTTAGAAGTCCCGCTTTCAATGACATTACAAAAAAGAGGAGTTTCAGTCCTAAAAAGTATATATACTTACACACAGCTATCACGGTGTATGTGTACCCAAGCGCCCCAAACGTCTCGTCGCTAACTTTAGCAAGTGTTCCTAAACAGACTCCAGCCAGCAACAATATCAAGAAATCTACAGCTTGGATCCTAGCATCTCGCAGCCGCTGCTTGCCGACTCTGAAGAAAACAAATTGCACAATGAGTCCAGCTTAGTACCACCCCACATTGAAGTGTTTGAAACCACTGATGCAGGATTTCAAGATAATAAAGCATGAGTGATAAAAAGAACCATAGGAAGCATGTTTTAGGATTTAACAATAGATGACCCTTTCAAATTGAAAGATTATATAAGCAAGGCCAAAGAGAAGGCAGAGCATTGAAGGGGGGATGTATTCTATATGTTGTATACACAGCTGCCGTGCTGTGAAGAACTAATTGCTTTGCTTGTATGATATGTTTGTCATCCTACGTGGCACTTTAATCTAGGATCACTCATTTGTGATTGACTGGGTACTTTGCATCTTCCTACTACACGATGTAACCATCATATGAAATACCTTCTCATTGGAGGGAGGATACCTATAAATGATTTGCATTTTCTGTAACAAAAATAATTACTTAGCCTTTCAAATAGAGCTGGATGATGGCCTAAAAGGCGGGAGTAATTAGTTAAAGAGGGAAGAATTTACCTCCCTAGGAAGTACTTATACTGTAGCAGTACACCAGGCGTAACCCTATCAGATAAGTCCTTCGTCTTTAAGAAATTCTGTTGTATATCATCCCTTTTCCGTTCAACATTAAACTTGACATCCTGCCACAGATCTCCAGCGAAAGATTGTTCTTCTAATCCAGCATCACCAGAATTCCCTCCATGTGCTGAATCCTCACCGGCAGTGGATGACATCCCATCAACTAGCTTTAACATGTCATGGGGTACGGCATACCCATTATGCAGCATCCACCTGACAGGAAGCTGTTTATAATTGACCCCAGAGCTCGTGCTTGTTTTTACTATACCTTCCAAAATATCAATATAGTGATCTGGAGGGTTAACCCGCTCAGGTACAGTAATCCCTAGGCTTGAAAAGTACTCCTCAACTTTCTTCACTGGACCATGGTACACTATTAGGCCACCTTTGGCTAAAAGTATCAAATCGTCAAACATCCTAAACAATGCATAGCTGCAAAAAAAAGAAAAAAAAAAAGGCTCATCTCATTAACCATGCTCTAGGTTCCAGGACATAGCAAAAAGCAGAAAATCCAGGTTAGAATGAATAAACAGAGTACGAAACAGATTCTTTAGATATCCCAACAAATCGCCCAGTGAAAAAGCAGAGGAATTGAAGGATATATCATTGGCAACTTGCCTTGGTTGGTGGACAACCATGGAAATGTTCACTCCTTCAAGAGCTTCACGCCGTAGAGCTCTGAGAAGTAACAGAGAAGATGAACTATCCAGACCAGATGTGGGCTCATCTAATATCAGAAGTGAAGGCTCCATGACCATTTCCAGACCAACATTTACTCGTTTCCTTTGACCTCCAGAGATTCCTCGCTTCTCTACTGTACCAACAAGAGAGTCCCGCACCGCCTGCAGCCCCAGAGATTCAATAACTCGTTCGACAACAAGAACCTTTTCCGCCTTTGGTAGATCCGCGGAGAGTCTACACTAATCAGAAACCAATGAAATTATTGCTGTGCCGCTTGAAAAATTTCAATAAAAAGGTGTGAATGAAGAATGAATTTAAACTAAGATATTCTTGCGGCCACCAGCTACAAAAGTGAATTGGAAATACACGACTATCTCCAGCTCATTTAGCTAAGATATTCGCTAATAAGAGTGAAATAACTGGAGGTCGAACGAATATGACAAAAACAAGTACATCTCAGAATCTAGGTTGAGCAGAGCCAGGGAAACTGCATAAAGAAGGGGATCTCATCCTAGATGCAACCGATTTATATTGGATGAATGTTACTGGCATATAATCTTGCAATGACATACGTCAAAATAACACACAGATGCAACTGAGTATGAGAGAAACTAATAGCCAGTCAAAATTAAAACACACGTCTTTCCTCTATCCTTTGCCAAACATTATTTATAATTCCATACAAGATATTCAAGCTACAGGCAGCCAAGATAACCAAGTTACCTGCATCTTGCGCTAAACCAAAGGTTTTCCTCCACGGTCAAGTTTCCATGCACTATATCATCTTGTGGCACAAAACCAATAATTTTCTTGTATGAATGGATTGATTCCACCTTCCCATTTATAAGAATCATGCCACTCTTGGTGCACCCAGTTACCTTTCCAGCCAAAGCAGAAAGAAACGTAGTTTTTCCTGCTCCAGATGGGCCCATAACAGCAGAAACACGGCCAGGTGATATTTTCCCAGTTACACATCTTAGAAGGTGCTTCTTTTTCCCTTTCAATGTAAGGGTTAAATCCTTGAAAGCAACCTCAATGGTTGGCCTTTTTCTGATATCGATGTCAGTTGCCATGGAAATCACTCCAGAGAAGGTTAAATTTTTGTTCTGCTCTTGCAAAGCTTTTTCCTTTTCGATTTGATTGTAGGCATACTTGAAGATTTGACTATGGGTATGCAGTTGCTTGCCCTTTGGCATGTTCTTTTTCAGATTCTTATCCCCAATCTCAAGATTAAAGCCTTCATTACTCTCAGGGTCAGCCTCAATTGCATGCATCATCTGCGTGAGGTTGTTTTTGTCCTTCTTATTCCCTTTAGCTGCAGAAGATGATTGCTCAGGCTTAGCTGGAAATGGTGGCAGGGCAGCATCACTTCCAGGTTTAGCTTGAAACAGACCTCTTGAAGGATCTGGTTGCTTTGTAGATTTCCTGCGAGAAAATGTCCGCGATAGTTGCGTTTGGAGCCCAATTGCATGTTTCTTGGCTACATCTCTTGCAGATTTCCATTTTTCACGTGCTTGAGCAGTCTCTCTTACGCTTCTTACAGCTTTTTCACGTGATTTGGCTTGTCTTCTCTCTCGAGTAGCAAGCACTTGGTCTGAGCAGTTATATATGACAACAAGCAAAACACTTAGTCCAGCCTGCATTTAAACATGAAGGGTCTGTGATCATATGCAGAAAAATAATAAACGTAGGAGGAAAGAGGTATTCATGATAGAATGATAAACCGCTCACTCACAAAGAGCATGAGACCATATGCAGTGATATTTTGATTTTCTGATTTTGGTTCACATTTGGCAAACTGAAAACAACCTGCAAATTCACCAAATAAGTTCATGAGGGTTCTCTAATGAACAGGGCTAGTGGAGAATAGATTAGACATCCGCCTCAGCATGTGTAAAGCATCTTTCATTCTAATCACTTAAGTCATTAGCCAAGTGTAAAATAGCACCTTCTTCTTCTTCTTCCATGTTTTCAGGGTATTCGATCAGCTAATGAGTATTTTTACTGGATATTCCTGGTCAATGTTGCTGAGATATTGTGAAAACCAGGAATAATCCGTGAAGGATATTTGTCTATAAACTTCTAACAGACATACTTTGGAAAGTTCTTGACCTTTAGCATGAAAGTTGTCAACCGGCAATGGAATAGATGCACTTGCAGAGTGCATGTAACAGACTCAACCGCAGTATTGCCCTTTATTTACTTCCACGAAGGGGGAAATGGGAATCAAATCTAAAGCCCCTTGGGTGTTAGTAAAGTTGAACCAGTGGACCAAAAGTCTCGTTTCTGTATAATTGGATTGGCAATCTCGTTTCTGTATAATTGGATTGGCAATCTCTCTAGATTTACTGAAGCTATATAGATTTTAGGCATCTATTTAAAACCTGGGACCATTCTCCTTTAGATAAATCTTGCGGCAATGCATATTTAAATCAAACGAGATGCATAAATCTTTCACTGCACGTACTCACTTTGTTCAGATGTAGACCCTGTTCTGCAGTAATGTCTGAAAGAAAACATTCAAATGAAAATATTAGTAGCAAAGAAAGGGAGATCAAAATAGACATTGACTTTTAGTAGATGTAATGATTTTTAGCACATGTAGCAACAAACTTGAATGCTAGTAAGATGAGGGGGACAATTCTCAATACCCCTTACTGCAAGAATTTTTCTTGATAGTAGACGGACAGTATGATCCTGCTGAACAGAATACCTCACTGCTACTACCAACGTCTGCCCACCCATCTGCTCCTCCACAAGTATGGTTTGTTTGCCCAGGTGGAAGCTGGTAATGGTACCTGCAGAAAGGTTCTGCTAATAAACATCAATGCATGCTGAGCATAGCCTCAAAAGTTAAGAAGAGGTTTTAAAAAAGGATTAGAGCTTACGGTTCGCATACACCAGTTGTTTTATTGAGTTTGGCAAGAGGACAATAAGAGCCCAATGGGCAGGCTGCAACCATTAGCACAAGGGCTTGTAAAATGTATCTTGAGAAATCACGATTTCGTAAGTAAAATGGGATCAAAGTCTAACTATTTGTACGAGTTCAAGTAAAATTTTTAGCAGATAAGTCTTCTCTGGATCTGTAGTACATATGAAAAGGAACAGTCAATAGCTTCATGGCATAGTTCTTCAAAATCGTTTCTTACAGTGCTTTTTGACATCAGAGACCAAAAAGTAGGACATCTACGTTCAACAACAAAATTATCCACCATTCAGCAATCAAATTCAAAGCTTCAAGTGAAAGTTTAGCTGTCATAGGAAATTGCAAAGAGAGAAGAAATAACTGAGGAGACAACTTAGAAACCAATATTTAAGTAATGTCTCCATCTTTCAACAGTTTCTCTTCTTTTCACCGCAAGAGAAATAGACCTGATGTTTGTTGATGTCTTCCCCGATATGATCTCAAAAATGGGAAAGAGAGAACAGACTTGGAATTATCTCTTTTTTTATTCTTTTTTTATCAAGAAAAATTGATGTATTCTAGAATAATTAACTTGGAGTGTGGAGAAGAAGTAAATAATATTAGTTCCATGGATCAGCCAATACTTACGTATCATGCAAGTCATTCCATGAGGACAGAAGAAACCTTCACAACAAGGAGTACAATCGCTAGTTCGAGCAGGCATGTCCTTGGAATTCTTTAGGTCGACTTTTTTACCGGAATCAGCATTACAAGCCCATCCTGGTTCGCATCCCGGAACCCAGGACGTAAGATTGCAGTTCTTGTTAGGTTTCAAGTAGCCGGCTCTCTTAGCGGTGAAAAAGCTATTGAAGTAAAACTTTATATCTGCTGCCGTGCACAGGCGCTGCGAAAGATCTCCTGTCCAACAATAGGGTATCAGGAGAGCTTGGAGAGCACTTATTGTCGAACAATTAATATAGCAGCACTATTAATTGTTCATCAGAACATCTGCATTGATATTCCTGGGACAATTGTAGAAACTTTGGACAAGCTCTTGTTCACCGCCTCATTTCTCCTATATACTTCATGAATCTTTCTTCGACATTCAAGATATTTTGCGAGAGAGTTCAAGGGGCCATAACGAAAAAGTTAGATTGAAATGCATAAAGTATTATATAGTCTCTAGATAACAGAAAGATTTTTCAAGATTCCCAACCGATTTCTGCAAGCCTTTGCTGAGAAGGAAGTAGGAAGATAAAATTATGGGAAAGTTCCACGACGAAAGAAGATAGAAGAATGGAAATGAACAGCTCTTTCTGGATACGTCTGCAAGATGATCATCATCATACCTTTCGTTTTTTGAGCGCACGCAGTTAAAAAGGTCAAGTCTGAGGTAAAATTGAATGCGCCATCCCAGTCGGCATCCCTGGCAGACAAAATCAACCGAAAATGTCGAATGTACTCAAAGATCAACACATGAATTTCGATAGACGTGTCTTATTATAACCCAATCCATGTGAGAAGACATGGATCGCGCATGTTCTGAATGATTTTTTCTTTTCTACTACATCCAGAATACGGAGTCTATCCAAGGATTTATCTCTATGGAAGCATCGGTATCCTCTTCTAACGGTTGGCGACATTGTCAAAAGCAGATGAGAACGACGGAGAGAGAAAAAGCGAGCGCGAACTCACACGTCCTGAATGCAGAAACCGAAATGCTTGGCAATGTCGCCGCGGAAGACCGACGTGAAATTGGAGACCTGGCTGTACAGGAGCTGGGCGAAGAGCTGGGTGGCCGCCTGATTTTCGCCTTGGGACTCCCCGTCCTCGTCGGCAGCGCGCGCTAGGAACGGCGACGAGCACAGCACGACCACGACCAAGGACACCAAAACAGAGAGAAAACGGCGGCGGCGGAGGCGGAGGCGGAGGCGGCCGCTGTGGATCTTCTCTCCGCTCATGGCGACCGCGAGAAGAGCCGGCGGGAAACGGTGAATCCTTCAGTAATCGGAACCGACTGTGCGGCGGCGCGCGTGCATGTGCGGCGGGGACGAATGGAGCATCGACGGCGGAGGCAGGGGCCGGAGATCGGAGGGACAACCCGCCGGGACGGTGATGGGAGAGGAGAGAGAAAGATGATTAGTTAGAATTTTAGAGAGAGAGAGAGAGAGAGAGAGAGAGAGAGAGATATGGCGTGTTCTGTTTTTTCGGGAGGGAAAAATATGGCGGGGCGGAAGATGTGGCGATGTTGGAGGAGAGAGGGAGAGAGAGAGAGAGAGAGCGCGCCAGCGACAGCTTTGAAACGGAGCTAGCATTGCAATAACAAAAAGAGAGAGAATGATACAAATTATCCCTAAATTTTAACTTGATCATCAATTTTTAAATTATTCATTATAGTTCCCAAACTTTAGCCAATATTCTATACTGTCCTTAAATTTTTAATTAATTTAATATGGTCCATAAACTTTGGATACATATTCAATGTAGTCCTTAAATTATATTAAAATGTTCAAAATCATTCTATTAATTCAAGATCGATGATAACATTAAATATATTCATATATTTTAAAGACTAACTTGAATGTATACTAAAAGTTTAAGGACTATAACGAACAAATTAAAAGCTTATGAATCACATTTCATATTTGACTAAAGTTCGGGGATTACATTGAACAAATTAAATATTCAAGGATTACATTAAATATTAGGCCAAAGTTCAAAGACCATTTATGTCATTTTCCTAAAAAATGTATTACAGAATGAATTTTATAAAATCATATATATATGCATTTTATTATACAAACAAAAAAATCCATCTTAAATAGATAAAATCTCGACTCCACATAGTATTTCACGAATGTTATCGTTGCCAAGGTTGGACGACTGGCAAAGACAAATAGGGAAAAAAAAAACTTTAGAACTTCCCCTGTGTACCATCAAACCCATCATCCATTAATACAACACCAACATTATTAGAAAATTAAAAAAATTACAAAAATCAACTTCAACATTATCCGTACCGTATAGGATGGTCAGTGTCCATCCCAATAATTTCCTGTCAAAATTAGTTAGAAAAATTAAATTAATAAATTATCAAAAGATTTAAAACTAAATTGCTACGGTTAAAAGGTTTATAACTAAATTAATCACCGTACAGTTGATTTAAGGACATTTGAACGATTTTCCTCAAAATTTCGACTTGGACCATGACAACTTTTGTAGAAATAAGAGTGATTACAATGTGATTAAGATACAATTTGACCGTATGTTGTTTTTCTTTGGGCAGATTCTGGGAAAAATCCCAAATTATACCTACTTCACCCTAAACTTTATTTCATGTCACCAAAAATCCTAAATCTACTCATTGTGATAAAACACCTTGAATTTTTTTTTTTTTTTTTTTTTTTTTTGTGTCGTGAAAAATTTTAAACTTATACATATGGGACAAAAGTATATTCGTCACTCTAATAAATAAAGTTTGAAATATTTATATCACAATAGGTAAATTTTTAATTTTAATTGCACAAAAAAATATTCACGATATTTATGTTATGTAATTTGGGATTTTTTTTTTTTGTAACACTAATTTTTTTTTCTTTTTTATTTTGGAAGGATGTGAGTTCGTATGGAAATATCATTGCATGGCCGAATTTGGGAGGTTTGCATGGGATGCATGCGTCGACGCTCGGCTGCACGCGAGGGGTAGTATTACTGCCAACTCCGACCGGAGAGGCTCGTAACTTCTTTTGCTAATAAAATCGGATTTTACCCGCAATCGCTGATCAATTGGGCTCGATTTTACCCGCAATCGCTGACCATAACGACAGTTGTAGAAATAAGGGTGATTATAATGTGGTTGAGATATAATTTTAATGTCTATTGTTTTTCCTTGGGCAAATAACACAAAAAATCCCAAACCATACCTAACAAGAAATCCTAAACTTGGCCACCATGACACAAATACCTCCAAATAAAATAATCCAAACTTATACATGTGTGACAAATATATATTTGTCACGCTGTTATAAATCCGAGATTCTTTACAATGTAGACAAAGTTTGGGATATTTATATCATAATAGGTAAATTAAGAATTTTTAGTGACACAAAAAGGTCGGGAAAAATACCAAAATAATTATAAACTTATTACATTAGTATCAATTCAATCCTAAACTTTTTAGTTGCACCAATTCAATCTTAAATATTTTCACATTTGTATTAATTCGGTACATCCGGCCAATTTTTGTTGGTCGGCACTAACGTGAACGCTGGCTAGTGGTTGAACGCTACTAGCCGATGGCCGGATACTGGCGAGGCAATTTTTTATATTTTTTCATTAATTTTTCTTTTCCTTTTTTCCTTTTCTTTTTTCTTTTATTTTTTCTTTTCTCCCTTCTTCTTCCCCCTTGGACTGTCCTCTCGATGGCTGGTGAGGGTTGCGGCCCTCGCCCAATCTGGGCGAAGTCGCCTCGCCCTCAGCCCTAGGTGAGGCCGAGCGAGGGCCACGACCCTCACTGATGGCTGGCAAGGGCTTCGAGGGCTGCTGACAAGAGGCTCGCCAGCCACTGTGAGGACAAACCAAGGAGGAAGAAGGGAGAAAAGAAAAGGAAAAAAAAAATTAAAAAATCATTAAAAATTGCCATGTCAGTATCATGTCATCAATCAGCGTCCACGTCAATGCCATTCGGCCAAAATTAGCAGGATGGACTGAATTAATATCAATGTAAAAAAGTTTATGACTAAGTTGATCCAATTGAAAAATTTATGATTGAATTGGTATAAATGTAATAGATTTATGATTTTTTTTTAATATTTTTCCCCAAAAAGGTTCACAGCATTTATGTCATAGTAGATGTAATTTGGGATTTTTTGTAACATTCACTTTTTTCTTTTTCTTTTTTGGATGGATGTGAGTTCGCATGGATATGTCATTACATAGCCAAATTTGGGAGTTTGCATGCGATGGCTGCGTGTGAAGGGGTAGTATTGCCAACTTCGACCGGAGAAGTTGGTGACTTCTTTTGCTAATAAAATGAGATTTTACTCGCAATCACTGTCAATTGGGCTCGACTTTTTTATGAAAATAAAAAGAGACCCGTATGAAAATTCGAACACGGACGACATAAATGAACTCGGAACAAAATTCCTAGAAGAAAAAGAAAAAGAAAAAGAAATCGAATTAAAAATTAATAATTACTGGATTGGCATGTGATTTGGAATATATTTATACATTCGGCATTGATTGATCGTAAATTCCAACAATTTAATTTCAACTACAATCTTGATTCTATATTTTCGCATACTTTCTCGTTTTTGGTATACCACCACATCATGTTTACTATTAATTCACGCGTGATAAGCTAGTAAGGTTTTTTAGTGAGATAATTTTTTTCTGAAAAGTTGCAAATATCCCAAATCGAATCGGAAGCTAAGATTTAAAAAAGAAGAGAGAGAAAGAAGTATTAGAAACAAAGTAACTTCGAACTAGTTTTATAGACACGTAGAATATGGAATATTCTGACCCAAAGAAAAAGAAAAAACATGGAATATTCAGCCGCTCTTGCTTACAACATAATAATGACTACTAAATTTATTTATGCCCGACCACCTTCCATGCGGTCGATGGTCAATCGCCTATGATTCCTCGTCGTCCTCCACTTTCCTCTTGCTCGATTCTCAGATGAACGCAATCGGTTTCAGGCGTGCGACATCTTCGTCCGAAAAAACCGGCCAACAGAAGTACATCCCGGAAACGGCGTCGTAATAAGATTGTGCCGACATCGTTTGGGCCCTTGAGACCGAGCTACCACCTTCCCCAGCCGACTGTCCTGGACTTCATGGTCAGGAATGACGTCGTCCGCCGCACCGAGAGTCATGGAGTCAGCTGCACCATCAAAGTTAGCTACAGTTCCACCATTGCTGTCAATTGCTAAATTGGACGAGGGGTTGGCTCCGGCTCGGTTCAGGAGCCACTGCATGGTCTCGCCACTGTTCCGGTGCCCGAGCTACCAGGTCAGCCAGAAAACACGGGCTGCGCAAGCCATAGGGATGCGGATCCAGCAGCCTCTCCTCCTCCTTATCCATATGAACTGCACTGCAAAACCTCCTCCTCCTGCTCCTCCTCCTCCATCTCCCACTCCGCAAAAACCCTAGCCAAGCTCCGAAAATGGCGTCGGCCAACGCTATCTCCACTGCTTCAAACCTCTGCTCCCCCAAGCGGGTAACCGTTTTCCCCCCGCGAACATCTGTGCGAGCGTCGCCGTCGCTTCTGGCTGCACTTCCTTCGTACGTTTTTGAAGCGGATGAATGCAGATCGGAGGTTTAGAGTCGATTAAGAAGCTCTGAGATTAGGCTCGAGTCTCGCGCATTGGGTGGAAGCCAGGGTGGCTGTTTTTTACTGTCAGTCGCGTGTTTTGCGCTTGCCTTGATGCAGGGGGGCCTGAGGAGGGAAGGGAACCAGAAGGTGAATTTCGGCCAGTCCAACAGGAGGTTCACGGTGAGAGCCTCCGCCAAGGAAATAGCGTTCAACGAGAGCTCTAGGGCCGCTCTTCAGGAGAGGAGAGAGAAAGAGGATTAGGTAGGATTTGAGAGAGAGAGAGAGGGAGAGAGAGATGGCGTGCTAGAGAGAGAGAGAGAGAGAGAGATCGCGAGAGCACCAGCGACAGCTTTGAAATGGAGCTAGCATTGCAAGAAAAAAAGAGAGAGGATGATATAAATTGTCCCTAAATTTTAACTCAATATGTAGTATGATCCTTATATTTTTAATTTATTCAGTATGATCCCTAAACTTTGGTCTATTGTTCTATATGATTCTTGAACTTTTAATCTGTTTAATGTGGTCTATAGATTTTTCTATACATATTCAATTTGGTTCCTAAATTATATTAAAATCTTGAAAATAATTTTTCTATTAATTCAAGGTCGGGGATAACACCGACCATTTTCATATAGTTCGGATACTAGATTGAATACATTCTGAAAATTTAGAGATTACAGTGAATAAATTAAAAGCTTATTGACAACATTGCATATTAAGTTAAATTTCAAGAATCACATTGCGTTTTTGGCCAAAATGCATGGACCATTTGTGTCATTTTCTCAAAAATAGAATTGCAAAATGAATTTTATAAAATCATAAATTTATATACGTATGTATGTAGATGCATTTTATTTTACAAACATAAAAATCTATCTTCATTAGATAAACTCCCGACTCAACAAAGTATTTCACGGATCTCACCATCATTGAGGCATGACAACTAGCATAAGGCAAATAGGAAAAAAAAAAGGAAAAAATTTTAAAATTTTAAAATTACAAAAATTAAAAATCGTCCACATTAACATTAATCATACCATGTGGGACAGTCTATCGACATCAACATTGATAGAAGAACTACACTAAAAAAATCATTAAAAAGTTCAAAACTAAATTGGTATAATTAAAAAAATTTATAATTGAATTTATCATATAGTAGATTTAGGACTTTCTGAATAATTTTTCTCAAATATTTGGTTAAGACCATAACAAGTATTGTAGAAGTAAGAGTGATTGTAATGTGGTTGAGATATAATTTTATGGTCTGTTCTTTTCCTTGGGCAAATAATACAAAAAATCCCAAATTGTACCAAATAAGAAATCCTAAACTTAGCCACCGTGATACAAATATTCTAAACTTTTTTTCTGTCGTAAAAGACCCAAATTTATACATGTGTGATAAAGATATATTTGTCATGCTAGTATAAATCTAAGATTTTTAACAATACAGACAAAGTTCAGGTTATTTATATCATAATGGGCAAATTTATAATTTTTAGTGAGACAAAAAGGTTCATAGTGTTTATGCCATAGTAGATGTAATTTGGGATTTTCTGTAACATTCATTTTTTTCTCTTTTTTTATGTTGGATGGATGTGAGTTCGTATGGATAACATGGCCAAATTTGGGAGGCCTGCATGGGATGCATCCGCCGACGGTCGGCTGCGTGCAAAGAGATAGCATTGCCAACTTCGACCGGAGAGGCTCGTAACTTCTTTTGCTAATAAAATCGGATTTTACTGCCAATCTCTGGTCAATTGGGCTTGACTTTTTTTTATGAAAATCAAAAGAAACCCAGGCGAAAATTCGAACACGGATGATATAAATCTACTAGAAACAAAATTCACTAGAAGAAAAGGAAAAAGAAAGACAAATTGAAATAAAAATTAATAATTACCTGATTGGCATGTGATTTGGAGCAAATCTATACATTCGGTGTTGATTGATCGTAAATTCCAACAATTTAATTGATACAACCTTGATTCTATATTTTCGCATAATTTCTCATTTTTTGTATAACACCGCATCATGTTTATTATTAATTCACGCGTGATGAGCTAGTAGGGTTTTTTAGTGGGATAATTATTTTCTAAAAGGTTGCAAATAACCCAAATCGAATAGGAATCTAAGACTTAAAAAAGAAGAGAGAGAGAAGTATTAGGAACATGGTAACTTCGAACTAGTTTTACAGATATGCAGAATATGGAATATTCTGATCCAAAAAACAAAGAAGAAGAAGAGAGAACATAGAATATTCAGCCACTCTTGCTTACAACACAATAATGACTACTAAATTTATTTACGCCCAACTACCTTTCATGTGATCGATGGTTGATCGCCCATGATGCCTCCTCGTCCTCCACTTTCCTCTTGCTCGATTCTCAGATGAACACAATCGGTTTCAGGCGTGCGACATCTTCGTCCGAGAAAACCGGCCAACAGAAGTGCATCCCGCAGATGGCGTCGTAATAAGATTGTGCCGACATCGTTTGGGCCCTCGAGACCGAGTTACGACCTTCCCCATGCCGACTGTCCTGGACTTCATGGTCAGGAACGACGTGGTCCGCCGCACCGAGAGTCATGGAGTCAGCTGCACCATTGGAGTTAGCTACAGTTCCACCATCGCTGTCAATTGCTAGATTGAGGGAGGGGTTGGCTCCGGATCGGTTCAGGAGCCACTCTATGGTCTCGCCACTGTTCCGGTGCCCGAGCTCTCCGGTCAGCCGGAAAACACGGGTCGCGCAAGCCATAGGGATGCGGATCCAGCAGCCCCGGGCCCTTCCCTTCTTGCGGCGATCTTTGGCGACGGCGTGGGTCAGCATACCATTGAAATTTATGGCTAAAAACTTCCTTTCTCGCTGTGGATTTGTGCATAAGTGATAATTTTGATTCCTGCGTGATTTTGAGTGATTTGTGAGGTAGAGGCAGTGGGCTTATATAGGGTGCACAAGGGGAGGGTCCCTTCGAATACGTATTTACGTTCTTTATTGAGTAGATATTCCTTTCTTCTTCTTTTCTTTCTTCTCCCTTTTTAAGTTTTCACTAGGAAGATAGCAACACGTATGAATGTTCAGCTCGTTAGATGAGACAACACGTGTGGTGGGTGCAGGCCTCAAAGATTATTCCGAGTGGAAGCATATACCTATAATGTATCGTGTGTTTTCCAATCAAATCAAGTCTTGTCTTTCCTATTTAGTCCAAAAGGTGCGTCCATAGGGCCTCCAATCGAATTTGGGTTCTTGCACTCTTGGAAATAATAGGACGATAGTTTTTGTAACTAAAATTCAGTCGGTAAATCCGATATATTATTATCTTATATATAACAATCTGAATTTGAGTTCTTGTACTCTCGAGAATAAAGAACAATAGTTTTTGTTATTCAAAATTCAGTCGGTAGATCCGATATACTGTTATCTTATATAAAATCATCTGAATTTGAGTTCTTGCAATATTGGGAATAAAGAACAACAGTTTTCATCTTTAAAATTCAGTCGGTAGATTCAATATACTTTTATCTTATATATAATAATCTCATAAGAGTTTAGCACAAGCTCTAGTGGGGTTCAATCAAGAAAGATATAATTGATAATTTGGCCAAGTCAAGCAGTAATCATGCTTCCTAAACTGAGTCTGGGAAATGTTTGTTTATGCGGTAATTTGACTCCTAGCAAGTGTTATCCAAGTGCATTTACTGCTATGCATGCATGACATTCAATTTCCCTCCAACTATAGATTTTGCAATAATAGCTTTCTATCATATAGAACCATCAACTTGGTGTGTTAGGTCAAGTTGAAAATGGTTTGACTCAAATAGACAAATTATTCTGTTTTGACCCATTTCCATATAATCAGAGTTCTCAACATGGGTTGTGGAACCCATTTATAATGAGATGGCCATATATGGACTAGTCAGGTTTTAATAAATTGGTTGTTAGTAGGTCTGGGTTGTACATAAGTCTAATGATGCATAAGTTGTAACTATATTTGTCATTAAATCCATTTACAACCTATTTAATTTATAAAGATTATTAGTTGAGTCAACTCATTAATAAGATATCATCTTCTTTAGTAGTTTTCAATATTTTTATTTTTTGAATTTTTTGAATTTTGATTTTTTTTTTTTATTTTGAGTTTCTTTTTTTCTTTATTTCTTTTACTTTTTTTCCCCATGAATTCGAGGGCCACAAAGCCCTTGCCCAGTTGCCAATCACACTAGTAAGCCTTAAGCTCATCGACCTCAGCATTGGTGAGACTCTAGCCTCGACAAGACTCTAGCCTCCCCCAATCTGGCAAGCCTGAGTTCAAGCGAGGCCCTGGCTCGAGCTTCAAAAATTAATGAGACTTGAGCTCGTCAGCATTGAGGCAAGCTCAACCTTGCTGAAATTGGGTAAGCTCGAGCCTTGTCGGCCGTGACAAGGTACCGTGGCTAGCGATCGAGAGGAGTAAAAAGAAAAAGAAAAAAATAAATACAATTTAAATAAAATTTATAATTTAAAATACTTTAAGGGAGTGCACAAAAATCAAATTAGATTTTCTATATTGAGCAAAAATTATTTTCTAATTTATTTTCAAGTCTCAACCAAACACGGAAAATATTATCATTTTTGGAAAATACCACATATTCATGAAATAAATTGAGCCTCAATTTAAAAATATATATAATTTATTCATTAAAATTATAAAAATGTTTTAACAACATAATTTTCTTTAACAATCATAAGAAATGACTTTTTCTATATTTGGTTAAATATGTAAGTGTTTTACAACATGGGTCATGTCATATATAGGTTGGATATGAATCAATAAATTTATATTGTTGATAAATGGATTAATGAGTTAATTTGGGTCCAGATCATTTATGACTCGATCTAAACCCGACCTAACCAACCTGTTTGATAGGTTTCATACAATATAAGTGATTCATACCAATTCGACTTACATTCAACACTTATCAAATGCCCAATGTGAGGGGAAAGTGCATAGTGAGTAAGCACGAAATCGAGTGAGGGCAAGAGAGAATGAAGATAAAGTAGATTATGTTTAAGTAAATTATAAACCCGCTTGTGATCCATTTAACACACATACTATATTTAAACCCATTAACGATTCATTTACTAAATATAATTAATCCATTTATGATCCACTGATTCTAGCTGATCTCTCGATTAGTCGGCCTCCTCTAACGATCTTAAGGCCAAACCAGAGTTACTCTCACCTCTTTTCATACGCGGATGCTTCCCTCTTGGGCCCCATATGATCAATAAGTGGGCTCCTGGTCCGGCCCACCTAACACAATTTGGGCCTCCGACGAGGCCCGTTTCAACCCAATTCCTGGCCCATAAAGAGTCAGAAGAGCGGGCCCGCGGAAAATGACAAAGAAAAAAAGGGGGGAGGGTGGTACTCTCTCAACGGTTCTCGAACTCGATTCCTCGGGGAAAAATAGATAAGAAAAAAAAAAACAAAAAGGAAAAAGAGCTCGAAGAATCTTCTGGAACCTGCCCTGTCCGTTCCATAAGCCCTAAAATCCAACACGGGCAGTACCCACTCCCTCCGTGCGAGCGCCCCTCTCCTTCTTATCCATTACAGTCGCGCATTGCAAAACCTCCTCCTACTTCGCCTCCCGCATCGCCACCAGCTCCGCCGCAAAACCCTAAGCCGAGCTCCGGAAATGGCGTCGGCCAACGCTATCTCCACGGCTTCCATCCTCTGCTCCCCCAAGCAGGTAACCGTCTTTCCCCCACGCGAACATCCGCGCGACCAGCGCGTCGCCGTCGCTTCCGGCGGCGCTTCCGTCCTCCATTTTCGGAGCGGATGAATGCGAGTCTTCGGCTCTCGGTCGCCGCGATGATTGAGAAGTTCTTGAGACTAGAATCGAGCCTCTTGCGGTTGGTTGGTTTTACTTACCGTCGGTCGTTGTGTGTTTTGGCGTCTGCCTTGATGTAGGGGGGCTTGAGGAGGAAAGGGAACCAGAAGGTGAACTTCGGACAGTCCGGCAGGAGGTTCGCGGTGAGAGCCTCCGCCAAGGAAATTGCGTTCGACCAGAACTCCAGGGCCGCTCTTCAGTCCGGCATTGACAAGCTCGCGGACGCTGTCGGCCTCACGCTCGGTCCGAGGGGTAAGCTAGCTACGGTTCTCCCTTTGATGTTTTACCGGATGAGTTGTGTCGTCCGATGTGCGTATTCGAGTGGACGGCGAGGTCTGCAAAGCTGTAGCGATTGGATTGACTGTGTGACGGTGTTGAATTCCATTCACATGTTTAGGATGTGTTGTGTAGAATCCTCCTTGCAATCACATTAGTCGAGGCCCTGCGGAGAGTAGTTCCATTATTGAACTCATAGGTTTATCTCTCTGGATATGGCTGATTTTTTTTTTTTTTTTTTTTTTTTTTTTGGGTAGCATTAGAGTGGCAGTGGTTATGCAAACTGTACTTATCGCAAAATTATTCGTCTGCTCTCTGCAGGGAGAAATGTAGTCTTGGATGAATTTGGCAGCCCGAAAGTTGTAAATGACGGGGTCACAATTGCCCGAGCAATTGAGCTACCTGATGCTATGGAAAATGCTGGCGCCGCTCTCATTAGAGAGGTCAGACAGTCACATTGCAGTTTTGCACTCACTCTTAGTCAAGGACTTTCCATCTGGAGAAAGTACCCTTTCAGTTAGAATTGCTTCCGACTATGTTTATTTTGCTGATAAATTTTGGTTCAAACGCAGGTTGCAAGCAAAACTAACGACTCTGCTGGTGATGGTACAACTACTGCATCAGTCCTTGCTCGTGAAATAATTAAATTGGGATTGCTGAGCGTTACATCCGGCGCAAATCCAGTTTCAGTGAAGAGAGGCATCGATAAAACTGTGCAAGGATTGATACAGGAGCTGGAGAAGAGGGCTAGGCCAGTTGAAGGACGTGATGACATTAAAGGTAATGTGCTTGCATGGTCCATGAAAGAGGAAGCTTTGAGTGGAAAACTTCCAAGTCTCTTACACTGATACTCTTTTGGGTTTCATTGTAGCCGTTGCGACAATTTCGGCTGGAAATGATGAGCTCATTGGAACAATGATTGCGGATGCAATTGACAAGGTTGGCCCTGATGGTGTTTTGTCTATTGAATCATCGTCATCATTTGAGACAACCGTTGATGTAGAGGAGGGAATGGAGGTCAGCATTTTGTCATTTTTCCTTTGTGCGTCTTGTTTTTCATTAGTTGGGGAAGAAAAGCATTCTTCCTTTTTCCCCTCCTGGTGGAGAAGGTGGTGGAAGTTTTCTCTCATTCTTATTTGTTCTTACAAATGTTTTTATTGGCTTGCAGATAGACAGAGGATACATATCCCCTCAATTCGTTACCAACCCCGAGAAGTTGATCGTGGAATTTGAGAATGCAAGAGTACTGGTGACAGATCAGAAGATTTCGGCAATAAAGGATATTATCCCGTTGCTGGAGAAGACAACTCAGCTGAGAGCACCTTTGCTCATAATTGCTGAAGATGTGACTGGTGAGGCTTTGGCTACTCTTGTCGTGAACAAGTTGCGGGGTATCATTAATGTTGCTGCTATCAAAGCCCCTGGATTTGGTGAAAGGAGAAAGGCTATCCTCCAAGATATTGCAATCTTGACAGGTAGTTTTTGCTTCCCTGTAGTCCAGATCATTCATATGTTCTGCAAACATGCTTAGCAGTCGGAATCTCACTAGTTTACTTCTGCTTTGCACATAGGTGATTTCACTTGCTCACTGTTTGTTGAATCATGCAGGAGCTGAGTACCAAGCCAGTGATCTTGGTTTGCTTGTTGAGAACACATCAGTTGAGCAGCTTGGGATAGCTAGAAAAGTAACTATCTCTAAGGATTCCACGACCATTATTGCTGATGCGGCATCAAAGGATGAACTACAAGCCAGGATTGCACAATTGAAAAAAGAGTTGTCTGAAACTGATTCTGTATATGACACAGAGAAACTCGCTGAGAGGATTGCCAAGCTATCTGGGGGAGTTGCTGTGATCAAAGTTGGTGCAGCTACTGAGACTGAGCTTGAGGATAGGAAGCTTCGGATTGAGGATGCCAAGAATGCAACTTTTGCTGCCATAGAGGAAGGCATAGTGCCTGGTGGTGGTGCCGCATTTGTTCACCTCTCTGCTTGCGTGCCTGCCATCAAGGACAAGCTTGAGGATGCAGATGAAAAATTGGGCGCTGACATCATTCAAAAGGTAAAATTTAGTTGCTTCTGATCGCAATATTGTATCAAGACCTGAAATTCATTAAGGCAAAATTGCACCATCATGGGAGATACTTTGTTAAAGATACTTCAAAGAACCTTCTTTAGGACACAATTTTCGTTATAAAAGGCGCAGATAGGACCATTAATTCTGTGAAGTTGTACTGATTTGCTGTCGCGTTTATAGGCACTCGTGGCACCAGCCTCATTGATAGCTCAAAATGCTGGAATCGAGGGAGAGGTGGTGGTGGAGAAGGTGAAGGCCCGTGAGTGGGAGATCGGGTACAATGCGATGACAGATAAGTATGAGAACCTGGTAGAGGCTGGAGTGATAGACCCGGCAAAGGTGACAAGATGTGCTTTGCAGAATTCGGCTTCGGTCGCTGGGATGGTGTTGACAACCCAAGCAATTGTGGTTGAAAAGCCCAAGCCCAAGGCTCCTGCTGCTGCTCCACCCCAAGGCCTTACCATATGATACCGAGAGTGTGTGTTTGGCGCGCCGATGGTTAGATTAGGGATAAAAAGAGGTTTTTGTCATGTTCATTTTATAGGGAAGGGGATGGTGGAAACTCAATTTTCTGTTTAGATAAATCCCTTTCTTCGAGGACTCCTTTTTTTATCCGGCTTTGGCAGCTGTGAAAGAAAGCTTGTATTGTTTGTGCGTGGGTAATTTTCTGTGCAAGGGATAAAAGAGCAAGGTCCACGAGTTTTCTGGACTTAGTACCTTTCGTGGATAAAAGCAGTTAACAAGCACCTCTTCTCAGGCTATTTATGCTTTGATAAATGCGTTCGGAAATAATCTAGCTTCTCCAAATAGAAATTCAAGCTTAATTTTGATTGTGCCCTCCACAATGAACATGGATAAATTGTCTCTCCTTTGAATGGTGCGCCTCCAGTTAAATGAGTTTATCATTAGGCATTAGGGCCTGTTCTCTTGCTCCTCGAAAAATTAATCATTGGCTCGTCGGTCATCACTTTCATAGGAAATGTTGCCGTCCGTCTCGGATAGGTATATTGCTCAATTACCCGTAGCCTCAAATTCGATTGACATCTCTTTGCCCGTGTCTGATGATGCCTCATGTCTGCGCTAGTGTTAATTGCTCAGGGACCTCCATATTAACCATGGCAAAACCCAGCTAGACTGTTGATAGGGTGAAGATTAGCTGACCATAGACAGAGCAATGCCTGATTCCCTATAACCCCCTGGGCTTTCGAACATAACGTTCTCCATAATAGGGTTGTTCATAAAGAAAGTATAGTTATCGTGCCTTCAAAGTATATAGATGCCGAAACGGTTTGATAGTCGGGGTTGCCCTTTCTTTTGGTCACCTTTGCTAGGACAAGATTATATAAGAGATCAGAATGAGATTTTTAGTTAAAACTTTTCCATTACAATTCCCACTGCGAACGAGACATCGAGGATCTATACGAATATAACTCCAGTCAATGCAATTTCGATGGTGCGCACAATCATCGAAACAATCACAAGGAGCATTGCACTGGACAAGAATAACGGTCAGAGTCAGACATGGTCATGAGGGAAGGCAGGGCTTTGGGGATAAATCAGGGAGTGGAGATACATGGTCACAGACCAAATGAGCTGGTCTAGTCATTACCGCCGTAGCGGTTCAGCCCGTACTCATCAGTTGCATTACCAATTTTCCGAACTGCCCCAACCAGTTTCTCAGCAAGTAGGGTATGACTTCTTGGTTCCACACATCACATGATCACAAATCAAATGCATATTTCTCTCATCATCCAAAATAGCCGAAGGAAAGGGGAATGGAAGCTCAGGGGTAACCCAGAAAATAGACTAATTTAGGAAAAACGACAGACGAACAAAATCCTGCCTTAATGCGAACAGAGACACTTTCATCAAATTTAGTTCCCAGAAAATAGACTAAAAGAGTAACAGCCTCAGCAAGTTTTCCTATAGTTCACACAGGTAAGACATAAAATGAGCAGAGCAAAACGATCCCATCCGTCGCTCTAACTCTCTGTTTGCTCCCTCAGCCTTCGGATGGTGCTCCTAACTGTCACGGCACTTGCGGTGCTGTTAGGACAATATCATGGAAACAATTAGCTACTTAAATAAAATATTTGAGCAAAAGAAGTTAATATATCAAGAAAGTATCCTTACTTCAAGGTGTAGGCACCACCAGCCTTGATTTTGCCGCAGTCCTTACATCCCCAAATACCAACAGACTTCCTCTTCACAGCGTACTGCATCATCAAGTATATAATCAGAAAACATGACGCAATGGCAAAGGAATGCCTAGGTTCACATGTAAAAATCCAACTAGTTCCAGAAAATGCAGTCAAAGAACCACATACCTTGCCACAAAACTCGCAGAAATACTTGCTGTGCTGTGTAACCTCCATTTTTTTAATCTGCTTACGCAGACTGGCACCATATCGGGTACCTGTTTTCAAAAGTGAATTAGCAAAGTGTGGTCGTGCATGAGCAATCAACTGAAGATCTATCCTAAACGAAGTTTAAAGACTGCAATAAACCAGCAAACAATCAAAACAGATCGTTTAGGAACCTACCATACTTGCCGACAATGCCAACCTTCTTCGTGCGCTTGGCCTGCACAAGATTAAAAACATTTGTCAACAAAATCAATTCCTAGTTAGTACAACAAATCAAAAGCTGGGAACAACACTCGAGTTCTTGGAACTGAGATAAGAGCATCTCAGCTGCCTTTAGAGATTGAAAAACGATGGAAAAAAAGAATATTTCCCAGCTCGATCAACAGAGTTAATCAAGATCGACTTCTAAAGGGGTGTATGCACGACCTAAGATGCACTAGAGGAAAGAGACCCTATGAAATTGTTTCATCGTTCGGCACACATCTCTTCCGTTCAACCTGTCCTGAATACTACCGTCGGTCAAAATAGATTTTCCGAGGAAAAAAGCCTTTCTTGATGGAATCCGAAGTCCAATTTCAGCATCTCCATCGCCTCAAATATCCATATCAACTCAAAATACTGGAGGAATCACAACGAACAACCTAAGGGTCCGCGGACCCAGTTCGGAAGAACCAACCCACTTTCCATGAAAACCCCCAAAACATCGTCTTTCTCCATAATCATCGGATCTCAAGGCATTACAGACTACTGCAGCGAGCGAAAACTACACAACCCTGAAGCTAAGTTTCACGCGACTCCATATACCCCAAGAACTACTGCCTAAGTAGAAACGAGCAAGAACCGGGAGCGACGGTTCGATTGCTACGAAGAGAAACAAACGAGCATCGAGTCCGTTGATTTCATAAAACCAGAGCTGTACGTGAAACTGGGAAACCGAGATTAACGAGAGAGAGGGAGAGAAGGAGAGTTACCATGGAGACGAGACGGCGAAGGAGCGGCGGAAGCAAGAGTCTAAGCGCAAAAGAAACCCTAGACCGCTTCCCGTTTGTCGCTGCTTTATATAGGGAAAAGAAAACCCTAGAAAAGCCAAGGGAGAAAATTAACTGTGAAAGGAAAAGGGCCTTCAAGCCCATGGAGGGGGCGCGATCTGGATTATGGGCCAAGCCCGGCCCAAGGACTGCGTCACAAATCTTTTTTCTTCTTTTTTGTCCGCATCTCTTGGGTGGTTGGAGCACCGGCGACACTGCTTTTCTCTTATACATTGCTTTCATAATGGTTGTGTAAAAAAGCTTACAAAGGTGAAAAGATTGTTAGGTGATCCAAGCCTTGAGTACTCAATTCATCTGAAACTCTCGTTGTTAGAAGGTGCCAATTGAGACTTATATGATCTAAGGGTCAAAATACACTATATTCACATACTTATATTTATCGTATCGAATAATATTTATCTCTACACATGCTTGCTCTCTTAATTCAAGGCGTCGTGGCCTGGACTCCTCAATCCACTGTTGGGGTCTCTGGTGTTGTGCACAAAGAATTATCTAATTTCTCAACCGAAAAAATGATTATCAACCATAATTGAAAAGTTTTAAGAAACATGGGAGAATATAAATTGGCTCACTTGTGTGGACATTTTTCTTCCAAGCTGGGAATTTCGCATTATGCATCAGATGCCCTTAAATTTTTATTTGTTGGGAACACACTAAAAACCTTCCCCACTTTTCACATATTTACCACTTCGCATCCTAAGCTTTGATAAATGCATCTTTTCATCCTTAAAAAAGCCTGATCTTCAGAAAAAGGCCTAATTGTCCTTGCTTGAAAAACACCACTTCTCCACAATCCCCCCACAAAACCCTAGCCTCCATCCTTCCAAAAAAACAACCCGCGACAACCCTCCCTCCCCACCCCCCCTCCGGGGCCCTTCTCTCTCACATACATATATACATACAAATACATATCCATATACATACATATCCATATATATTTTGTGTGCGTACGCGCAAGCACGGTGACTACATTAGAACATCCACGAATGACCTCATCAAGGTCATATGTGGCCGGAGCGAAGACTTGCAACCTCGATTCAAGGTTGTGAGAGATTGTTTGCTTCACAACAAGCATAAAAAGCCAGGGGCGACAACAATAATGTAGGTGGCAAGCCAAGCGGCGTAGGATGCAATCGAAGGAAGAGGAGTCACCGCTAGCGGTGTCGACCAATCCTTGGATTTGGGGTGGTTGGATTTTTGGGGATTTGGGAAGGGTTAGGAAATTCAAACCATGATTGGGTTTATTTTTTTAATGAAGATGGCAATTTTATAAAGGGAAAATTACCAAAAAATTTCTAAACTTATTTTAATTGTACCAATTTAGTCATAAACTTATTTCTTTAACAAATTTAGTGCTAAACATTTTACAATTATTCTCGATCGGTCCATTCGGCCAAAATTGGCCGACCAACGTTGACGTGGCAACCGGCCAGTGTTGGCGAGCTTTTTTAAATAATATTTTATTAATTTTTTTATCCATTTTTTCCTTCTTTCTCTTTTTTTTTTTTTTCCCTTCTCCCTCTCCCTCCTCCTCCCTCCCTCTTCCTTTGGCTCTAGCAATCGAGCTAGATCGCCTCGCCGTCGCTAGGCGAGCGCGAGCCCTTGCTAGATCCGACGAGGGGGGCCCCGCTGTTGCCAGGTCTGGCGAGAGGAGCCCCGCCAGTCAACAAGCTCGCGCCCAGCGAAGGTAGGGCAAAACCCTGTCGGATCTGGTGAGGCGATTCGGCGGGGCGAGGGCTTGCCTCGCGATTGCGAGACGAAACCCTGCAGGATTTGGCAAGGTGATCCGGCAAGGCTCATCTCGCAATCACCGAGCGAGGCGAGCCCTCGCCAAATCCGATGAGGGGGCTCGCCGTCGTGTCTAGTGAAGGCTCGCCTCGCCCCGCAGTCGTTGGGCGCGAGCTCGCCGACTAGCGAAGCAAGCCCGCCGGATCACCTCATTCCAGCGACCAGCCAACCTGGCGATCACCGAAGCCAAAGGAAGGAGGAGGGAGGAAGAGGGAGAAGGGGGAAAAAAAAAATATATATATATATATATATATATATATATATATAACAAAATTAATAAAATATTCAAAAAAAATATTATTTGAAAAAGCTCGTCGGAGCGGCCGATTGCCACGTCGGCACCAGCTGGCCAATTTTGGCCGGATTGACTCGATCATGAATAATTATAAAATGTTTAGGATTCAATTTGTCAAAAAAATAAGTTTAGGACCCAATTGACACAATTGCAATAGGTTTAGGACTTTTTGGTAATTTTCTTATTTTATAAATAACTTCACACTAGTAAAATATATCAAGTTACAAAGTGCCATTTAAGTGCAAGACTCATGATGCTAATTGTTTTTTTTCCAAAAGTAGAAGATGCAAAAGTAGTCTTAGAGTGAAAAAATCAAAAAGGTTTTTGGCATTTTTGACATTCATTTATTAGGGTGGTGGTAAGGTGGATAACAACCACGGGAGAGTTGTGCTTGGTCATCTAGGTCCCGTGTCCACCCTTGATGGACCCTAGTTCAATTGTTTGGGACATAGAAATGGGCATCTAGGTCATGAGCAACACTCCCAAGTCCACAAAAGCTACACTCAAGAACTTGGTGTCCATGTTCGATGAGGACCGGCCTAGCTTTGGGCTTAAGCACAAACATCGAGGTCTTAAGCCCAAGTGCTAAGGACCCAGCCAAGGGCACTTGGGAACCTAGTTGCTAGAGATCTAGGCATGGGGTTTGCGGTCCATAGCCGAGCCTTTGTGGACCTAAGTGTTTTTTCTCCATGGACAAGGCTAGGGCATGAGCATTGGGGCTTGGAGCCTAAACTTGACCTAGGCTCAGCATTAGTGCACCCAGTGGCTTGGGCACTAAGATCCCTATACGAGCACCAAGGTCTCAAGCCTAGTCTCTATGGACTTAGGTTAGGGTATTGGTAGGGGTATATTCCCAAGCCCAACACAGGCGCCAATGTCCAAGCCCAACCTCTATGGACTTGGACTCAACCACTAGGGTTCTAGGCTTGGCCTCTTTAAACCCAACCTCTACCTTGATGGGTCTTAGTAGACCCAACCTTGGCCTTTGGACTTGACTCCGTTGCCAATGGCCAGGATTGAGCGTTGGGGTTATTGTGCGCAAGTGCAAAATTTCTAATTTAAATGTCGATATCTAATTATATTTTGGGAAATGATTTTCTATTTTTAAAGAGAAAATCATTTTCTTTATTTTAAGCTTAGGTTTTTCATTAATTAAAAGAATATTTTCTGTTAACTCATTTTCCTATATAATCAAAACGTTGGAAAATGAAAAAATTTTCAAGAAAATGCTTTCCGCGAAACAAACGGAATCTTAATTTATAAAGACCTTAAAATCTATTCCCCAATCTGTTCTCGATTTTGGGAAACCTTGTTTAGGCCATGAAAGGTGAGCCTGAACACAAGTTTATTGCTAGTCTCGAGCTTTTCATTCGCGTCATAGTAGGGCTGCAGTGATGAACTTGTCCAATGAGCAATTGTTGCATCCTTGATCCCTTAAACTGAACATTCCATCTCCTGATCTAGTCCTGACCCTTCTTGGCTAGCGAGGAAGGAAGGGTTCGAAAATTCAAAGTAAAAAAAAAAAAAAAAACTTAAACAGATGATGAAATATAGGCAGGCAGGTGGCCATTGGTAATGCGTCCGACGTTGTCTCGCTGTTTTCATCTTATCCATCAAGCCGCAACAAAAATAATGTCAACTGGTTCGACTCCCGACCCAAAAGGCAAAGAGAACTCGAAAAGATATTGGTACGCGTTCTTTCTTCCCTCCCCGACCTCGCCACGACGGTTCTTCCCGTAAAATTGCAGGAGAAAGATGAGACGCACGACATAGATTCGACTCGCCCACATTATCGAACGACACAAACGTCAATAATGGTGCGTTTTATGGGCCGACCGTTTCTTTCATAGTCCACAACAAAACTTTGCGGTAGTCCATTTGAACAACAAGGGGCCCGCCCGCATGAGAACAACGTGAAATTCTGGTGATTCTCCAGGCCGTGATTGATGGTGATTGATACCCCTCCTCATCAGCCGATTAACGATGCAGACGACGATGGGTACAGTCAAATATTATGTCTTTAGATTCGACATGGAATCTCCAATTTTTGTGTTGTTGTGTTTTGTCGAATATATAATCGATTTCGTGGTTTCTCGATCGTGTCCTTTTTCAAGTATGCAGCTTTTGCATTTGGGCGCGGTCCTTTTCCTCCACCTCACATCGAAAAAACCCAACATCAATTTTTGACCAATAAAAGAACTTCATATCCATCGATCTCGAATAGACAAGCTGCATCCTCTTCCCATCAAATAGCTAAGGCTTCCCACTCGTTTTCAGGGAGATTTTTCTCATTGACGTGAGTAATTGGCTCTATCAGATACACAACGTAACTATTGTCCAAGTTAACTTTCGTGAGTCGATTTCCAACCATTGACCTTGTCATCTCAAATTACCTTCTCTTATCTGCGATTGCCAAATCAGTGCTTAGAAGTATGACCATTTCACAAATTTTAAACAAGTCAACTGCCAAAGCTAAAAGCCCACCTATCTCTACCATCAACAAATGGAATTCTGCAACTTAATTAACTATTGCAATCAAACGCTGTTTTAGAACAGATTACGCGATGTTACATAATCAAGGCACTTTGACCTTCGTAAAAGCATAGCGAATGGAATTCAAGTTGTCAGCGAGCAAATACTGCACACTGACCTCACTTCTCAGCCCTACTATGGATTTTAATTATAACTTTGCTCATCTATCCAATCACAGTTCTTTAAGTGAATTTGCAAATGACTTCTCTACATTTGAATCAAATACTGGTGGCCACTATCCGGCTTAGAGACACTAATGCACGAGGCGTCACTTTTCCATTGGAATAATGATGTCGTTCCCTTTGGCTGACGTTCCAACAAGAAGTTGGCTGGCCCATCTTAGATGGAAGTCATTCGACCATATTTACAGTAAACATGATCTATACATTTTCTGAGTTGTGTCAAAAAAATGCATTGCTGATATTTCATCAAAAGATTCAGCAACGCACCGATCTAAGAGAAATTTTAAGCCTTGTTGGCGATGCTTTCTTCAGTGATTTAAGTGAGGCCTGGATCTAATCATCTACCTTATCTGCGGCTTCTCGCTCCTGCAAAAGGGAGATCGAGGAAGTGTTGAACCAAAAATAATGTGCATGGATGGGCATCGACAAATTACCCAACGCATGTACACATGCGGACCCCCCCTTCTCGTGAATATAAGGAGGACAACAAATGGAGAATAAATCACCAACAGCCTACTAGAGCAGATAGAAAATGTCTTCCCTTCTTCTTCGCGAGAGAAACATATTGACGACATCCAAACTTTCAAAAACGGAACTTAGAGATGGTGAATATGACATTGATTGGTTTGGTAAAAATGCACTTTTTTTTAACTTGCTTTTCTTTCTTTCGTGCTGTTTTGTTCGCCATATAACCAATTTATCCTCTTTGACAATAAGCATCGGAGGTTTCTTGGCATTTTCTAGGATAAGAACATTTGTGCATGGACTGCTAGATAAAACCATACAGAGAACTCAATAAGAAGACATAAGAAATGGTTGGTCAAAACTAACCGATGGTATGCACTTTGCTCTTTCGACATAGGCGGCTGAGAGTATTGACCGACGATTGCTGAAACTATGGCTCGATCACTAGAATCTACTGTGTGCAGAGCCGCTAGGGACGGCGATTTCTAAACAATGTGGAGAATATATAAAGTGAAATTAGGTAACCATATGAAACAAGAGCGAGGATGAGCATTTGTCGTCCAGCACAAGAAACACTGGTCACCCTTATAAGTTTATCATTGGCTTAGCATTCCCAGGTTAGCGGCAACAGTATGACGAGGCGTTTTCACTTCTATCTGAGGTTGATTTCCATGAGCATTCCTTCCTACATATTTCATTTGCGAAACATGAGGAGGCCGTCGTCCGACAGGTCTAAAACCATCTCAGATTGAATTTCCCTGGCCTTACCGCAAAAAGGTATATATACCTGAAGCTTTCTTAAATGTGTATTCACTTCTAATTCTTTCATTTGGGCACCTCCACCCAGCAAGCAATTCTCTCAGCTGCACTGTCTAATTCCCACATCTAATCTTTTTTTCACGCAATATTCAAATGCTAATTGATGTTATAGCTAACAGGATGCGGTTGTGGTTTTGTAAATAATTTCACGTTCGTAAACTATGTGAAGGTGCAAAGTGGCAACCGCAAAACTCCTGATGCAAAAAGGTCTTCATATTTTTATTTTATTTTTTTCCTTTTTAAGTAGTAGATGATGCGAAATTATGTTAGAGTAAAAGGTGGGGATGGTTCTTGTATTTTTTTTCATTTTTCGTTTTCTGAGGCAGCACAAGGTGGGTGACGACTATAGTTTTGGGGGAGGGTGTGTGCTCAATGGGTCCAGAGACATGGAATGACGAATGAGGAAAAGATGGGGCTGAGCGCATAGAAGTCTACATATAATTACGAGGGGGATCACCAAAAAACCCCTAAGTCTATTATATCTATATTAATTCAGTCCTCGGCCTTTTGAAGATTTGCAAATTAAGTCCTAAACCTTTTACTTGTACCAATTTGGTCTTAAATCTTTTGACAATTTGCCAATTTAGTCATTCCGACTAATTTTAATTGAAAAACACTAATGAGATAACTTAGTTAGCGCCAGCGATCCTATGTGGTATGACTAGTGCTAATTGTGAACAATTTTTTGTATTTTTCCATGTGCCATTGCCAATCAAGAGTTGGGAAAAGGAAAGAGAGAGAAAAAAATTGAGAATTCTTTAAAAAATACTAAAAAATTCCATGTCAGTGCCGGCCATATCTTGTAAGACACCATATCTTGTAAGACACCATATCATGTAAGATGACTAACACTGACTAGACCATCATTTAAAAATTTAGGACTAAATTGGAATAATTAAAAAATTTATGACTAAATTGGTCAAATTAAAAAATTTAAAATTGAAGTTGCGCAATTCCAATAAGTTTAAGACTTTTTTCGTAATTTTTCCCATGGTAAGTACAATTTGACCCACACATGGACGCGATCCACATCATAATTAAAATTCCAAGCCTCTCATCTGTTTCACTTTTCTTATAATCAAAGGCTAATACGTTAATAGGTACCGTGGAGGTGGCCACTGCAAATATAACGGTAATCCACATCATCAGCATAGTTATTTTTGTGAAAATCGGCCATTTAAAAAAAAAAAAAACTCTCATGAAAAACAATATTACCGTAAGGGACGCAAGAAAACATGCGGTATTATGAGAAATGAAAAACTCATGCGCATGAGTATTTGCATGCCATCATGGTCATACTTGCTGGGTGACGCTTTATTCAACCAGCTAGCACGTCCGTGTGGCATATAAATACAATTTTTTTTATTTCTTGTAACACGGCTTGTTTGCTTATGTCCCTTACGGTAATATTGAATTTCATAAGCAATGTATCTTTAAAGTGACCGATTTTCACAAAAATCGTGACTTACCGTAATATTCTCAGTGGCTATTTACGCGTACCCATTATAGCATTGGCCTTGGATTATAAGAAAAACGAGCCATAAGAGAGCATGAATTTCAATTATGATAATCATGTTCATTTCTATTATTTTCGTGGGTCAAATTATACTTTACCCACAAAGGATCTCAAGGCATCACAGACCGTTGTAGCAAGCGAAAACTACAGAAAACTTCCCAGCTGGATCGACAGAGTTAATCGAGACCGACTTCTAAAGGGGTGTATGCACGACCTAAGATGCACTAAAAGAAAGAAACCCTACGAAATTGCTCACCGTTCAGCACAGATCTCTCCCGTTCCACCTGTCGTGAATACTACCGTCAGTCAAAATAGATGTGCCGAGGAAAAATTAAAAAAAAAAAAAAAAAGACTTCCGAGAAAAAACCCGAAGTCAAATTTCAGCATCTCCCCCGCTTCGCATATCCCAGGTCGATATCAACTCAAAATACTGGAGAAAGCACAACGAACAACTGAAGGGTCCGCGGACCCAGTTCGGTAGAACAAACCAACTTCCCATGGAAACCCACAAAACATCGTCTTTGTCCATGAATATAAGATCTCAAGGCATCACAGGCCATTGCAGCTGTTAGAATTTGTGATCCAATTCTAGAAACTTTAAGATAGATTTGAGCTAGAAAAATTCAAGAAAAATTCTAAAAAAGTCTACAAGCGGCCATCTCTTGTGTTCTAAAATACTCCAGTTTATGTTACTATAAAATAATAGTAGCTATTTGTAGAGAAGTCTAGAGACTTCCTCCACCGACTTTGGCAGCTTATATAAAGGAGCAAGTGATCCATGTTTTGGTCGGAGCTAACCATAAAACCACATTATAGCTCCCTCACCAACACCTCCTTTAACTATTGTAAAATTATTTTATCCAATTAATGAAACTATTTCCTATATCCCATGTTCTTTGTCATTCAATTATCCTAGTTTATCATAAGATGGGCATAAGTCGGTGGCGTGCCCTATATAAATAGGGAGGTGGGGGGAGACTAGAGCAAAAAGTTTACACACAAAACATACTTGCACACACATTAAACACATGTTTCGGCAAAAACCAACAGCAGCAAACGATAACTACATAGCCCTGAAGCTAAGGTCACACGCAACTCCACACACTCCAAGAACTACTGCCTATGTAGAAATGAGCAGAACCGAGAGCGACGGTTCGATTGCTACGTAGAGAAGCAAAAAAGCATCGATTCTGTTGATTTCATGAAACCGGAGCTGTACAAGAACTGCGAAACTAGGAGACACGAACGAAGCTAGCGAACGAGAGAGAGAGAGGGGAAGAGTTACTACGGAGACGAGACGACGAAGGAGCGGCGGTAGCAGAGTCAAGCTAAGGTCCCCGCCGTCGCTGTTTTACGTAGGGAAAAGAAAGCGCTAGAAAGAGCCAAGAGATACAAACAACTGAACAAGTAAGTGTAAGGAAAGGGCCTTCAAGTGGGGGGCACGATCCGGGTTATGGGCCAACCTCGGCTCAAGGATTGTGACAAATCTTTTTTCCTCTTTTTTTCCACATCTCATGTGGCTGCAACACCGGTAGTATTGCTTTTCTCTTGCATATCAATTTCACGGAGATTGTATAAAAAGCTTACAAATGTGAAAAGATTATTATGTGGTCCAAGCCCATGAGGGCCCATTTCATCTGAAACTCTGTTCGGAATCTTTAATCTAAATATCAAAATACACTGGACTCACATATTCACATTCATCACATTCAAAAGTATTCATCTTCACACATGCTTGCTCTCTTGACTAAGGGTGTAAAAATGATCTAATTTCTCAACCAAAACAATGGTGAAACATAGAAAAATATAAATTGATTCTCATGATAAGTAACTTGTGTAGAATTTTTTTTTCCAAACATTTAATTTGCATGAAATAAATAAATGCCAAGCTGAAAATTTCGCATTATGCACAAGATGCCCCTAAATTTTAATTTGTTGGGAGAAGACTAAAAACCTTGCCCGCTTTTGACATATTTACCATTTTGCATCCGAAGCTTTCATAAGTACATGTTTACGTCCAAGAAGAAGCCTGACCGTCTGAAAAGGCCAAATTGCCCTTGCTAACACCACTCCTCCACAATCCCCCCAACATGACCTTAGCCTCCATAATCCCTTTAAAAAAAAAAAACTCTTCGGGGGCCTCTCTCTCTCTCTCTCTCTCTCTCTCTCTCTCTCTCTCTCTCTATATATATATATATATATATATATATACACACGTATGTGTATATGTGCGTAAGTGCGAGTGCCTTGACTACACTAGGACCCCCACAAATGGCCTCGTCAAGGTCATATATGGCAACTGACCAAAAAAAAAAAGGTCGTATATGGCAGAGCAAATGCTTGTATCCTTGATATGAGGTTGGGAACTCTAGTGAAGGTATAGGTTGGTGGCGACCCCAACAGCAGGGGATGTAGTAGAAGGAAGATGAAGCGCCGGCAACGATGTCGACCAACTTAGGATTTTGGTCGGTCTTATTATTTTGGGGGTTTGGAAATTCAGATCATGACTAAGGTTAATATTTGAATGAAAACTTTATAAATTACTTCACTCTAGTAACTATGTCGAGTTACAAAATGGCATCTAAGTGCAAAATTGGTTTTTTCGAAAGTAGCGGGTGCAAAAGTGGTCATAGAATACTTTACCAAAAAAAAAAAAGGTCCTACAGTAGAAAAGTTGGAATAGTTTTGGCCAATTTCCACGTTTCATTTATTGGGGCGGTGGTAAGGTGGGAAACAACGACCCAAGGGTTGTGCATAGGGTGTCTATAAATATGGTAAGATGAACGAGAACAGTAGGAGGTTGAGCAGAAAGAAGGTTACGTATTAGGTGTCGTCCACTCGAATTGTTTAGGGTCAAATAATGCTGAGCTACACAAAATAAAGTAATAAACACGAGGACTTTAACCATAACGATGGCCAGTCAAAAGGTCTGAGACCTTAGGCTCCGTCTATTTCGCATAAAATACTACATTTTTGAAAAATATTTTTTTGAAATTTATTTTCTAGAAAAATGACAATATATTTTAGTTATTAAGCTGAAATCTAAAAAAAAAAATCGAAAATAATTTTCCGTCATTTGAAAATAAAAATTCAATGTGATCTTTCTAAATATTCATAGACTACTTAGGCACTAGTAACTTACACATGATAATCGAGGAATTAGGTACGAGCATCAAGGTCTTGGGTCCACTCTTGGTGGACTCCAACCAAGCATTAGGGACCGGCAACTAGCATCTAGGTCTAAGGTATGAGCACAGGCATCGATCCCAAGTCCACAAAAGCAGGGCGTGAGAACCCAATGCCTCTCCTTGGCGCTTGTGCTCAAGGCCCTAATATTTGTGCCTTCTAGTCACTTGAGCCTCGAGTCCATTAAGGCTGAGCCATGGCTTTGGGTCTTTAACTGAGCCTTCTTGGACTTGAGTTTGGCCTCCATGGATTGAGGCCTAGGTGTTGAGGACTCAAGGCATAGGCACTGAGGCCTCAAGCCCAAGCTTTGTGAACGTAAGCTCGGCCTCAATGGACTCAAGGCATAGGCATTGAGGCCTCAAGCCCAAGCTTTGTGAACGTAAGCTCGGCCTCAATGGACCCAGGCTTGGGCCTCGAGATCTCGAATGGACACCAAGATCTTAGCCCAGCCTCTGTGAACTTGGTTTGGGGTGTTAGAAAGTTCAGTAATGGTATTAGGTCTCAGGCTTGGGCACGGGCGACGGTGATTGAGCCTAATTTATGAATCTAGACTCGAGCACCAGTGTTTTTGCCTGGCCTCTTTGAACTCAACCCCTGCCATGATGGACCATGACAGACTCAGTCTTGGCCTCTAAACCTAGCTCCACTACCGGGGCTCATAAACAAGCATTGGGATTGCCGTGTGTAAGCATAGAGTTTTTGGTTCAAACATCGATATCTAGTTTTATTTTGAAAAGTATAGAGTTTTTGGTTTAAACATCGATATCTAGTCATATTTTGAAAAATAATTTCTATTTTATTTAAAGGAAATCATTTTTTTCTAAATTTATGCTTGGGATTTTCATTGATTAGGAAAACATTTAACTCATATTTTTAATCAATCCAAACGCGGTAAAATGAGGAAAATACTTTCTGTGAAACATTCGGATTCTTAGTTTACAAAGGTCTAAAGTTTTATTCTCCAGTCTATTCTCGAATTTAGGAAACCTCAAATAGCCCATGAGAGGTGAGCACAAGCTTAGGCACATTGCTAGTTTTGAGTTATCCACTCGCATCATAGTAGGGTTGTGGCAACAAACTTGTCTAGCAAGCAATTGTTATATCGCTGACGCCTTAGGCTAAATGTTCCATGAGCATGTGAGTCGTCTCCCGATCTCTAGTCCCGACCAATCTTGGCTAGCAAGGAAGTGAGGGTTCAAAAATTCGGAAAAAAGAAGAAGAAAAAGAGCCTAAAACAGATGATGACAAAAATACACATGGTAGGTAGGTGCCCGTTTGTAATTGAAAAGGACCAAGTCCACGGCTCGCATTTCCCCATCTCTTTCCCGCGTTCCGCGACAATGAGAATGCCTCATCGCTTTATTCGCGTTAAAAAAGACCCAGATGCGTCCGATGTTGTCTCGCTGTTTTCATCTTCTCCATCAAGCCGCAACAAAAAGAATGTCAAATGGTTCGACTCCCGACCCAAAAAAGGCAAGGAGAACTCGAATTGATTGGTACGCGTTCTTTCTTCCCTCCCCGACCTCGCCACGACGGTTCTTTTTCCATAAAATCGCAGGAAAAAGATCAGACGCGCAGCATAAATTCGATGCTCCCAAGTTATCGACCGTGGATAATCCCACAGATTTGTGCCGCGGTTTTATGGGCCGGCCGTTTCTTTTGCGGTCCACAACAAAACTTTGTGGTGGTCCATGTGAACAGAAAAAGGCCCGTACGCATGAGAATAATCTGAAATTCTAGTGATTCTCGAGGCCGTGATTGATGATGACTGATGCCTCCACTCATCACCTGATTAACGATGCAGACGATGACGGGTATAGTTGAATATTATGTCTTTAGATTTGACATAGAATCTGCAATTTGTAATTGCTGTGTTGCGTTCAATGTATTATCGATTTCGTGGTTTCTCGATCGCGTCTTTTTTCAACTGTCCGGCTCTGGATTTGGTTGCGGTCCTTTTTCTTCACCTGACATTGACAATGTCCGCCCCACTTTGGCCTTCCTTCCTATAAAAAAAAAAAAAGGAAAAAACTCAACATCAATCTCTGATAAATACCGACCAAAAAAAATATATATATCTCTGATAAATAAAAAAACCTTCGCATCCATCGATTTCAACATAGACAAGTTGTATCCCCTTGTTTCAGGGAGCCTTTCAGTCATTGGTGAGAGCAATTGCTCTATTAGATGCATAGGACAACCATTGTCCAAGTTGACGTGTCGATCACCAGCCATCAATCTCATCATCGTAAGCTACCTTCTCTTATCTGCAATTGCTAGATCAGTACCTAAAAGTATGACCATTTCACAATTTTTAAACAAGTCACCTGCTGAAGCTAAATTCCAACTTATCTCTGCTAAAAAAGGGAACCCTGCAACTTAATTAACTATTGCAATCAAATGGTTTTTTAGAACAGATTACGTGATTGTACATACTCAAGGCACTTCGACCTTTATAAAAGGATATGGCGAATGGAATTCTACTATTAGGAGTTTAGTCAAAGAATGCACTGCTGATATTTCATCAAAAGATTCAGCAACCGCACCGATCTAAGAGAAATTTCAAGGCTTGTCGGTGACGCTTGCTTTCTTCAGTGACTGAAGTGAGGCATGGATCCAATCATCTACCTTATTTTTGGCTTCTCACTCCTGCAAAAGGGAGATCGAGGAAATGTTGACTAAAAATAATGTGCACAGATCGGCATTGACAAATCACCCCATGCATGTACACATGCAGACGCCACTTCTCGTAAATACAATGAGGACTCCAAATGGAGAACAAAATCACCAGCAGCTTTCAAGAGCAGATAGAAAATGTCTTCGCTTGTTCTTCACGAGAGAAACCTATTGATGACATCGAACCTCTCAAAAATAGGACTTAGAAATGATGAATATGACATTAATTGGTATGGTAAAAATGCACTTTTTTTACTTGATTTTCTTCCTTCCTAACATGTTTTTCGTTTGCTATATAACACGGGTAACTCTTATAAGTTTAGCACTGGCCTAGCATTCCCAGATTAGCGACAGCAGTATGATGAAGCGTTTTCACTTCTATTGATCTCCATGAGCATTCCAGCTTACGAGTTTCATCGATGAAACATGCGGAGGCCGTCGTTCAACAGGTCTAAAACCATCTCAGGTTGAATTTTCCTAGTCTTACCGCAGACAAGTATATATATTTGAAGCTTTCTTGAATGTGCATTCACTTCTAATTCTTTCATTTGGGCACATCCACCAAGCAAGCAGTTCTCTCAGCTACATTGTCTAATTCCCACATCTGATCTTTTTTCGCGTAACCGTTCACTGATATTGGATTTTGGTGTTGGGGGGGGTAATTTTGTAAATAAATTCACATTCTTAAACCATGTGAAGGTGCAAAAGAGGCAACCGCCAAACTCATAACACAAACTGATTTTTATTTTTTTCTTCCTTTCAAAAGTAGATGATACAAAGTTATCTTAGAGTAGAAGGTGGGATGGTTCTTGCATTTTTTTTTTACTTTTCATTTGTTGACGCATCGCAAGGTGGGTGACGACAATCTATATATATATATATACTTTTTTGTGGAGGTTACCAAAAAAGTTCTAAACATATTGTAATTATGGCGATTCAGTTATAAACTTCTTCTTTTTTGCCAATTGAGTCCTAAACCTTTTGTAATTATATCAATTCAGTCCAACCAGCCAAGTTTGGCAAGCCAACTCTGACGTGAATGTTAGTCATTCGCCTAATGTTGATACGGACAATTTTTTAATAATAGTTTTTGATTTTTTATTAATTTTTTCTTCTTTTTTTCCTTTTTTTTCCTTTTTTTTCCTTCCTTCTCCTTCCTCATCTGGCCGATCGCCAAACTGAGGTGGCCGGCCAATGGCGAGCTGCACAAAGGCAAGCTTGCGTTGCCATCACTGGGCAAGGGCGAGGCCACCCTTGCATAGCGACGGTGAGGGCTCACCTCATCAATGGTTGGGCAAAATCAACCTCGCATGGCAATAGTAAGGCAAGCCTCGCTAAGGGCAAGCAAGGTTGAGCTTGCCCTTGTCATCATTGGGTGAGGTCGACCTCACCCAGCCACTAGTAAGGTGAGCCCTCACCAAATCTAGCGAGAGCTCACCTCATTATTGGCTATGTGAGTTCGCCCTTGCCTAGTTTGTCACTAGGCGACCACCGTCCATATCAGCACTGACCAATCAAATTTGGTCGAATAGACTGAATTGACACAATTACAAAAGATTTAAGACTTAATTGGCCAAAATAATAAAGTTTAGGACTGAATTGACACACTTATAATATGTGTAAAACTTTTTTTTATATAATTCTCCCGTTTTGGGGAGAGGGGCATGCAAAATGGGTCTACAGATATGGAAGAATGATTGAGGAAGAGATGGGTTGAGTGCATAGAAAGTCTATGTATGATTATGAGAGTTACTATAAAAAAAGAAAAAACTTAAATCTGTTAAAGCTATGCCAATTCAATCATAAATCTTTTAATTATGTTAATTCAATCATAAACATTTTGATAATTTACAAATTAAGTCATAAACCTTTCAATTCTATCAATTTAGCCTTAAACATTTTGATGATTTGCCAATTTAGTCCTTCTAACCAATTTTGGTTAAAAAATGCTAACATAATGATCTACTCAATGCTGGAGTGATTGGTTCTAAGGTGAGTAGTTCCTACCTTGGAACTGAAAATTGTTCACTAAAGACCAATTATGAAGATTTAGAATTGGGAATTGCTCATTGGTTCCATGAACCCACCTAAGAACTAGACCGGTAGTCGAAATGTCCCCAATAAATTCATCTAGCGTTCTCTATGATCCTTGCACCACCATGTCCTCCCGCCCTCGACAAGCTCCGGCTTTGCCGAGACCTCATTGACCAAGCACACCACGGCCAAAAATTAGGATACATTATGGGAAAATAAATGTAATCTCATCGACGACACCAGCCTTCTGTTGTGACAACTTCAAGTCGGCCGTGACATTTGCCGAGCCATAAAGCAGCAGTCTCGTGCCAAACTTTGCCAGGGTCTCCACTCTCCATCGATGAAGCCACTAGTTCTTCATTGCATTTGCTATCTCTCGTCGTCCGCACCGCCGCCGCCATACGACATTGATTCAGCCACAAATCTATGATCTGCTGCTGAACGCTCCTGTTGATCCTTGTTCGTTTTTAGTTTTTCCTTCACAGTTCTTGGAGTTCAATAACCGCTACTCGCTGCCCGTGATCTTTGCTCTCTATTTCTTGGTCAAATTTTGGTGGTCTTCACTGTCTTGGTCTTCAGAGCTGCTGTACTATTTTCTCTAGCAATTGAGAGCAAGAGTGATAAAGAGAATGACAAGGCCGGAGGTGACCGAGAGTGAGAGTGAGTGAGGAATCAACGAGTGAGAGGGAGGCAAGAGATGGAGAGAGACAAAAAGGAAACTAGGGTTTTTACTTGAAAACATAAAAGTTTTAAAAAAATTATATATATGCACGCACACGTCCATGTGGGTGGTTCCACCTAGAACGAAGAACTTGACTGGTATTCATTAGCTCTAGTAAATCGAAATCAGGAACCTAATCGGTCCTCATGGAACCAACAATTTTAGGCCGGTCCGATTTGATTTCGAGAGGTAGTTGACACTAACATTGACAATTTTTTGTATTTTTTTTAATTTTTTCTTCTTTTCCTTATCTTCTAATTCTTGGTCGGCAAGGGCATGGAGGTAGCTGGCACCGTTGCCGTCCAAGAGTTGGAAAAAAGGGGAAAGTAAAGAAGAAACAAAGCATAAAACATTCAGAAAAACATTTTAAAAATACAAAAAATTATCCATGTCATCGTTGGATGTATAATGTAGGACAATTGACGTTGACTGGTATATCGCGTCCGTTTTTTCCAATTAAAATTAATCGAAATGACTAAATTGATAAATTGTCAAAAATGTTAACACTAAATTGATATAATTGAAAAATTTATAACTAAATTGGTAAATTTGTAAAGGTTTATGAGTAAATTAATCAAATTAAAAGATTTAAAATTGAATTGGTAAATTTGTAAAGGTTTAGGAGTAAATTAATGGAATTAAAAGGTTTGGAGTTAAATTGACAAATTTGTGAAGATTTAGGAGTAAATTAATCAAATTGAAAGGTTTATAATTGAATTGGTAAATTTGCAAAGGTTTAGGAGTAAATTTGGAAATAAATTGGTAAATTTGTAAAGACTTAGGAGTAAATTAATCAAATTAAAAGGTTTAGAATTAAATTTGGTAATTTTCCTAGTGATTATGTATCATCCATTCAAAAATATTTAGGGTCAAATTGTGTGGCTACAAAATAGAAGCGAGCACTTTGACCACTACAATGGTTCATCAAATGTTTCTAGACTCGGTCTGCGAGTTGAAAGTCATAGATTCAATTCCCCAGTCCATCACGGCCTCTGAAAGACCTTGGGTTAGCCTTTGAAAGGCGAGCTCCGAGCTCGGGCGTATTGCCCGCTCTAAGGTTCTTCACTTGCATCGTGATGGGGTTACGGCAGACGGTGGCGTGTCCCGATTCGGTCCCGACTATTTTCGGCTAGCCAAAAAAAAAAAAAAAAAAACGTGGTAGGGTTGGAAGATTTCGACAAATCCAAATGATGGGAAGGTGCCCGTTGGCGATTGAAAAGGCCTGGTCCAGGGGATCGTATCTCCCTATCTCTTTCCAGCTTGTTGTCAAAATGATAACGTATCATTTATGGATTCCCCTCAAGAAAAAGCCCAAAGGCGTCCGATGTTTGTCTCGCCGCCTTTTTATAGTTTCACGTTCGAGCCGCAACCAAAAAGAATGTCAAGCGGATCGATTCCCGACCTAAAAGCGAAGAGATGGGCGTAGTAGCTAGCAGCCGAGGATTTGGTGCGCGTACTCCCCTCCCCGAGCTACGTCGTACCAGCTGTTTCCACAAAATAGTAGGCGAGGATCGGATGCACGGCATAGATTCGGTCCTCCCGCGTTACCATTAATCCCATAAATTTGAGCCGCCGGGCACGTCACGGCCCGACCATTTCGTGCACTGTCTGAAACGAAAACTTTGCGGTGGCCCATGTGAACGCCAAAATGGCGCCCCCGCGAGGACGCTAGAAATCCTGGCTGATTCTTGAGGCCGTGATTGATGATTGATGCCTCCACTCATCGCCCGATTAACGACGCAGACAGCGACGGGTGGGATCCATTACTGCTCGCGTAAATACAATGAGAACACACATTGGAATCCACATTAGAATCTGCTTTTTTCTTAGTGTTTGTAAAGAGTTCTGTTGATTGATGTATAATCGATTTCATGGTTTTGTGATCGTCCTTTTTCAAGCATCCCCACTTTCGGATTTGGGTTCGGTCCTTTTCGTCCGCCTTACATTGACAATGTCCTCCCCCACTTGGTCCTTCCAATAGAAAAGAATGAAAATAACCAACATTAATAGCCACATCATCTGTTCACGAGATCTATGCTCATTATATATATGGTCCCCTCTCCAATCGTTGGTTTAGTTTTTCGAATTAGACATTTTATATGATATCAAAGTCACGGTTTGCCCCAGTTTGTTTTATCTAATCCTAAGCTTGCATGAGGGGTATTAAAATTATCCATTTATATACATGTAGGCTATCTCCACTTATTGATTTAAGTTTATGGATTAGACATTTTGACATGCTCAAACTTTTGGGTTGGACATCTAACATAGCATTTGAACGAGGTTCTCTTTCGTCAGATGATTTTTTTTTTAGCAAAAAAAAAATGTCATTTTTGTTTCACATATGAAGGCAAATTTTAAGCAGTGCTTGTCAATGGAATATTGATATAGGGTAAATGCATTACATGAGTATAAGTTTGAAATTTTTTGTGTAATAAAAAAAAAAATTAAGGATAAATGTGGTCAGAAAGAGCATAGTTTTCTATTTTTGGAGGCCTTTTCCCTTTAATTTTTTTTTGGTAACGTTTTCCCTTTAATTTTTGCACACTTAAAAATTCGATTCACTTGGAAAACACGAGTGAGGTTATTAATTACACAATACAAAGATTAACACTCTATCTAAGTCTCGAAAGCTAGTATAAAACCCTAACCACAATTGGCAAACCGGTTAACTTTAGACTCGTGTTATCAACATGACTAGTGCTTCGTTATCAAACCTAGAATCCAACGCTTCACGTCTTTTAAGCGCCACTCTTACGGACCGGTCCCCCCACCATTTCAGGCATTCTTTTTCTTCATGTTTTTTTCATGCCCTGAAGCGACGGGCATACCTGTTGGAGCATGATAAACGCCAGCACATTTACTTCGATAGCTCGACCCAGAAAATAGAAGAAAAACATGTAAAATGGGGCAGCCCCCGAAAGCGACCTATTCATCTAGAAGAACGGACTCGTCGATTCTCGTCAAAGAGATGGCGTTACGACGCTGCACTGCGGGTTTTGCCTTCTGCTTCAGCTGCCTGCTTTTGATCGTCATCTCGGCTTCATCGGTCAAAAGTTTCGTAATTATTGAATCAAACTTGTCATGCAGCATGCAGAAAAAGATAAGCAGAAGGAGAAAATATAATCTTTATTTCCTTTTATATATGACCATACACCGCGACAGATCGACGCCGGCGCTCCAAGTAACGTTTTTCGTTCAACGTGTCTGCGTTCCAGAGCTTCTAAGCTCGTCGCAGAGTCCACTTTATCTAAACCTACACGGTGCATCATAGTTCAAACCTAAGAAGATTCAAAAGCCATCGAGCATCGGACGGAAAAAGGGAAAGTTTCTTTTCCTTTGCGTGAGAAAATCTTTATTCCAAACCCGCTTACAACGCCACAGATCAAGGGAAGGATTTCTTACTTCTAGCATAGTTTTTAAAATTATTCTGGAATTGTGCAAACGCAACTTTTGATTGATCCGCGAATTCTCTGGAAGCAACCAATCTAGCCATGCTCATATGCCTTCTTCTTTTTCGAGGTGCTTTGTATATAATTTGTTTCCCATTATTTTTTAATAATTCTAAGAGCATCTTTCTTTTTCTTGGAGATCACTGTACATTTTTGGGTATGATGTGGTTCATATAAGTTGGCATCTCGGTATCCCCAGCGTATGTACTTTGTAAATACTTTGTATTTCCTACTTTATAACCGAACATATTCCTACCATCAAATTTCGGCCAGCCTATACTTTACCCATCCACATCTAAGAACCATCCATCTTTGTTGAATTGTTAACGGGTCCGGAGGTCTTATTTTGAGAGAAGTCGCGGTGGGGTTGACTCGGTTTTCGGAATACGTGATCATTGAATTTCCGAAAGCACGAAAAAGAGAGAGAGAGGGAGGGAGGGAGGGAGGGAAAAGAGAGAGAGAGAGAGAGAATGGTGGGTGTCGTGGAACTCTTTGATGGTGAAAGGCAGGACGTAGCAAGCTCTGAATGCCAACTTTTACGAATCGGACCAGACAAAAAATCGGAATGTGAAACCGAAAGCATAAGAAAAGACTTGGCAACAACCTATGCTAATTTAATAATGACAACCCATCAAATTCGTCGTATAATATAAGTGCAACTCTTTCTACAAAAAAAAAAAAAAAAAAAAGATCCGTTTCGGTTGTCCTAGATTTGGTTTTGTGACGGTCCACTCGTACGTGTTGATTTTTCAAAGGTTACACAAGTCTTGCATTTTTTATAATAGTCGGTGCTCCCATTGATTGCCAAAGGCGTTTGAAAAGAAAAAAGGGAACGGGCATTGGACTTTAAAGGGACGTGGTGTGATTTCAATCGTACCGTCTTGTCTCCGTCGCTTTCGACGACCGACCGCTTTCGCCTTCGCTTCTTTTTTTTTTTTTTTTTTTTTGGACGAACGCCTTCGCGTCTTTGGTCGCTCGAAATTTGTCCTAATTTAGATAATGCATGTACCTCCTTTTTTTCCGAGCTTTTATTTCTAATTGACGAATTATTTCTTGGTGTTAAGAACCAGTGTTTCGGTCTGTGTGCTTTTTTTGGCTTTTTTAGTGACACGACAGGTAAAAAGTCATAACGTTTCTTCCGGCACGTCACAATAGTGTAATTACCAATTTGTTCATGATGATTTCCACTTTTGATTCTTTTAATAAAATGTCAATATGATAAAAAAAATTGATATATGTAATAAATTTATCCAAAATTAATCAAAAACTAACAAATTTATCATCCGTTAATTTTCATTAAACTTTTTCATCAAATTACTAAATTAAATGATATTCACTAGTTTTTGCGTTTTACTACCAATTTTGTGTTTTTGTGGTTAGTTTTGAATTTTTTGTTATCATAAAATTAATTTAGAGTGAATTTGTCATAAGTCTAACAATTTAGAGTTTTTTTTATGTATTAGCACTTTAATAAATAGAGTTGCTTTGTTGGGGACATAAATCAACCATCGAGGCTTGGAATTAGCTTGCAAAAAATCATAGACGCGTTTGTGCACAATTTAACCATGCTCATGTTGTACTTGGATCGATCTTCCCGTACAAATAGATAAAACGAGAATAAATAATATATTGTATAATGACTAACCTTTTCATTATGTCCCCCCGTCGTTCCCCCTCCCTACACCCAATACCATGTCAATATTTTTTCATGCAACCACCTGGAATTCGCCAGGTGGCCACCCTTCTAACATGGAAGGGGGAGGTGTGGGGTTCAAACCCCCACATTCTCGGGGGATGGGGTGAGGACGCGCGAAGTTTCAAGAGTGGGTTTCAACTCCCACGCCCGCAAGAGAGCGAGGCAAAAGTCCGAGAGTGAGTGTAGAGTAGGTATAGCAGAGATCGACAAAAAAAAAAAAAAATATATATATATATATATATATTTTTTTCATGCCGCAACGATGCACATACTCATACTATTACCTGTTTATGTACTCTTGTGACACATTTTCCTTTAATCAAATATTTCAAGATATGTCACGTTGATCAAAAGCGATTGAGCGTAGCAAAATAAGCTTGCAACGGTTAAGGGCCCGTTTGGTTCGGCTTTTCGGGAATGCATTTGTAGAAATGCAAATACCTTTCGGTGAAGGGGATTTTCGAAACGCAAATGTCGTTTGGTAAAATTTACATTGAGAAACAACTTTGGCCAAAATACCGTTTGGTAAAATTTGCATTTGTAATTAACTTTTATTAAATTTAAAAAGCAAAAATATGTTTATATATTTTTTTTGAAGTCTAACCATCGAACAAATAGGATCCGGCCAAACCGCCCTGAATAAAAAATTAAAAATATAAAAAAATATAAACATAAAATATATAACAAATAGATATGTTTATATTTATATAAAAATATATAAATATATATTTTATAAATATATGTATTATATATATTTATAAATATATATTTATTAAAATAAAATATAAAAAAATATATTTTTATATTTTATATAAAAAATAAACATAAAATATATTTTGTATAAAATATAAAATATAAAATATAAATATTTATAAAATATATGTATTTTTATAAATATATATATTTTTTATATTTTTTATAAATATATATTTATTAAACATAAAATATAAAAAAATAGGTATTTTTATATTTTTTATATTTTTTATATATAAAAATAAACATAAAAAAATATATGTTTATATAAAATATAAAATATAAAAAATATATTTTTATATTAAAAAATATATTTTTATATTAAAAATAGATATATAAAAATATAAACATTTTTATTTTTATTTTTATTTTTATTCAGGCGGTTCGCGCGACTCCTTGGCCGGCGGTTGTCGGCCTCGATCGGCTACTCCACCGGAGAGATGAACAATACCGGAAATTGCATTTCGAAAATACAACTTCCCAATGAACCCCTACCCCTCCATTCCCCCAAAATCCTTTGAAGCCGTTTGGAGATACAATTGCATCTCCCAAAAGTCCCCAAAAATTTGAACCAAACACATAGCATTTGGCCAAACCCCTTTAGAACCCCAAAGAACATTTCAAATACTGAACCAAACAGAGCCTAAATTACAGATTGCCGGTCATGTTAGTTGTACCCTTTAAAAAGAAAAGGGTAATTCAGATTAGAGACGTGGAAGAGTCCACGGAAACCAAAACTTAATCCGCTTAAGACGGTTCAGCGGGTAGATTAGGTCAGCGGATCAAATGCACCGCACCCGTTGATCAGCGACACCTAATTTTAAGTCAAATCAGTTATAGTCGTTAACACGAAGCCGTGCGATTGTCGGCAATCTTTTATTCAATTTACTAAATCAAAGTGAGTGATGTGATGACCAATTCAAAGTCGTCGTCGTCGGCCCCAAGAAAACAACGACAAAAGGCAGCGAAGGAGGAGGACAAAAGAGGGAGCTGGTCTCAAGGCGAAACCGAATGGCAAGTTATGGCTATGGCCCCAGTCAACGGCCCCTAAAAATAATAAAAATATCTACCAACTAGATTTTGATATAATATATATATATATATATATATATATATATATTTATACTTATGATGTCGGGGAACATGGGTAATTTGTGGGTCCTTTGAATTATGCATCCCCTTCGATTTTTAATAAAATTCGATTTGGAGGAAATTCGTTTTTCCTTTTTTTAATTTTCATCATATAGGCCTTCTTTGCCCCCTTGAAGTTCTTCATCGGATATAGATATTTGCTCCGATCCTCCTGAAGTTTTAAACGTGAAACTCAATTGACTTTTTTTCTACATATTAATATCATAAAAAATCCTAAATTATATATATTGTATTCGCGACACTAACATGTCAATATTCTTATTAAGTCATGATAAATCTTAAAAGGCACCTAATGCGACACCAATACCAAAAACAGTTTTTTGTACCGCCAAAATGACCAAACTTGTGCTGATGTATTGGCAACACAAAAAAAAAAAAAAAAAAAAAAAAGAATCAAGGATATTAATTCATAGTGGATAAAGTTTAGGACATTATTTGGTTAATAGAGATTGTATTTGTTGTACTTGTATGATTTTGGTGATTCGGCGACATGAAAAAAAGTTTGAGATGTTGATGTCATGGCTTGCGGTTTCTGAGGCATGTTCCCCCGATTGACTTCTTTTACCAACTGCTAACAAGATATTGATATTTTTCACAGGAAATTCTTAAGTATGATGATTAGCACCTAATCATTTATATAACATATATATTATCTCGGCATATCTCTCCCTGGGAACCAGCCACGTCAGCCATTGATCCTACATTGCTTGAGATGTACTTGACAACGTTATATTACTTAAAGCGTCGCAATCGGAGTTAGCATCTCATGTAAATTAGTTTCGCGACACTTCACGAGGATCCCCCACTTACCCCGATTATTATTTTTATTTCGACATCACTTCACCGTCCCTTTCGAAAGAGGGCGCACCTTGATGTAATCTAATTAATTAAATTAGCTAACCAATCACATCGAAACACCCCGTTCCGTCAACCAAAGAATACGCGTTAATGCTTGATTTTTTCAAACTAGGATAATCTTCTATATAGCACCGACACAGACACATGACATACGACATGACACGACACGACACAATACACCGACATGTCATTTATAAAAAACTAGAGAATTCTGATACGTTATATATTAAATATATCATTATATATAAATACAAAAATAAATAAATAATAATAAAAAGAGTCTAGAATTAATTTATATTAAAAACATTAATATAACATTTGTTAATATCATTCATTATTTTAATTTGACAAATTCAACTATATTACATTGCAATAATCCATAAAACTTAGAGAAAAAAACAAACAATCCACATTTTACTCTCAAATTTAGAGACATGTGTACTACGGGTCCCAAAATTTATTACGAAAGTATAATTGAGTCACAAAATTTATCAAATTGATGCAATCAAGTCATTCCGTTAACATCGTCAATTTATTTAATCGAAAATTCTGAAGTAGTATTTTTAAATTAATTTATTTATCCTATGTGGTAATTTTTATTACTTTTTTTCTTTAAATCTTATTAAAAAATAGTAAAAAAATTCTTAAAAAGCTAAAATAATTCTTAAAAAACTGGAAAAAAGGGAAGGTTGTAAAAAAAAAAAAAAAAAAAAAAGGATAGGGTCGTGAAATAAAAGGTAAGGTCATGGGTGGTTGGACGTGCTGCTACCACCGTTGGAGGGGGTCAGCGAGGTTGTCGGCCCTAGGTGGCAAAGGGGGGGCGACCCTCACCTGTGGGTAGCGAGCCTCCCCAACCCTAAACAAGGCCTCACTGGCCTCAAGTGAGGGTCAGCAACCCTCATTAGGGCCGAGTAAGGGTATGACGTTGCCAAGATCTGAAAGAGCCTCGACAGCCCTTACCTGGTCGTAAAAAAAAAAAAGGATAGGGCCGTGAAATAAAAGGTAAGGTCATGGGTGGTTGGACATGCTGCTACCACCGTTGGAGGGGGTCAGCGAGGTTGTCGGCCCTAGGTGGCAAAGGGGGGGCGACCCTCACCTGTGGGTAGCGAGCCTCCCCAGCCCTAAACAAGGCCTCACTGGCCTCAAGTGAGGGTCAGCAACCCTCATTAGGGCCGAGTAAGGGTATGACGTTGCCAAGATCTGAAAGAGCCTCGACAGCCCTTACCTGGTCGATAATGGTCTCACGCAAGCCAACAAGGGTCGCTTTCCCTCCGCCACCTTGCCAGCTCCCTCCAATGGTGGCAGTGGCACCTAGGTTCCTACTTTTTTTCTTTTCATATATTTACATTTTGACCACTTAAGTATTGAAATTTTAAAATTGACCCCATGCGCATCGAAATTCCGCACTCACATATCGGAAAAAGTTAATCACGTGTCGGATTTTTCGACGCTCGTTGACCTTGTATCAAAACAAGTCGGAGTATCAAACACAAAAGCCTCCGGAGAGTGTCGGTTCTACATAGCTAATATTTTCTAACCATTAAAAGCATGATGTACCACGAGAGCTCATGGGGTTAGCATAAACTAAGTAAACCGACTATTTATTCGTGATTGAAATGAAAAAGGTGACTGTTTTTCGTTTAACAAGCGTGTTAGAAATCTTAAAATTTATCATGAAAGTACAAATAACTTGATTGCACCACCTTGACAAGTTTAAGAAACTTAATTGTGCTTTTTTAAAGTTTTAAAATTCAATTCACTTTTATGATAAATTTTAAAATTTAATCGAATTTTTTAAAAGATTTATGACTCAATTGCATTTTTACCACATATTTTAAGGCTTTGAATGTACTTGTCATTTTTTCATAGCAACTTTAAAGGAGATTGAGGAGAGTACCAATGTTGTGAATCGAGTTGCTCGAAGTACCCATTAAAGTCCTGATTTTACCCGACATTGAGGTCGTATGCTATCGAAAACTCCTATTCACATCCAACATCACGAACCGACGGCATTAACGCGAGCAGGCCCGTCTATTTACAGGTTACTAGGAACGAAAAATGCCGCGTTTGAAATGCGTATTCCATCCGAACAAAACGATCGGCTTAATAAAAGAATCTAACCAATGCGGTTCCCGATATCGCGGTCCAGGCTCGTGAATTAATTTGCATATTCTCGAGACCCAAAGGACGTACTGCAAAAGATTCAATTCGTGGGACATGTCCGTTTCTTGTCCCGGTGACAAAGACTTTGCTTCGAGGCGCGTTTGAGCATTTACCTTTCAGCGTATTGTCTGTTTATGTTCCTTTTTTCTTTTTCTTTTTTCCTTTTCCCCTGATTGTTATTTTCTGCGATTAATCATGTTCTTTTTTTTTTTTTTTTTTTTTTTACAAGTCGAAATCTTTCAAGCGAAAAATAGCCAGGAGTTCACTGAAAAAGAAACCAAATAGACCTGGCTTATACTCAAGAGTTACTTCCCATCTAATTTCTCGTCAAAGAATTTTTTATTCAATATTTAAAATCATGGAGTCTTATGTATACAAGTTGACATTGCGTTTATTAGGGGGGTTAGGAAGAAAAAGAGAAGGTTCCAATCACACGGTGGTGTATGGATGGAGAGAAAGGGACGGAGGAAGAGATTGAGATGAATTGATCCGGTCAATTTCCTGTAGAAATCGAAATTTTAAATTTATCTGAATCTCTCCAATTTGGAAATATTCAGAGGGATCTGTGTGTTGCTTAACATATTTATTACCCTTTCCCAATTATGCCCTTACTGCATCTGAGTCAATAAGTACATAATATATATATATATTTTTATTTATGGCGTGTTCGTTTTATGGAAAGTTCACAATTTAAAAAATATTTTTCATTTGAATTGTTTTTAAAAATGAATGAACGAAAAATATTTCTATTATTCATGAAGTTGTTTAGATATAGATTATTCCAAACAGTGAAAAATATTTTTTCATTGATTAATTCTTTTAAGAAATGTATCCAATTCATTTTTTTTACAAAAAAAAATTTGAATCATTTTATTTTTTTCGCAAAACAAATGGGCTCTTATTTCCTCTCACTAATTTCCAAACAACACCATAGCTTGATTACTTCATATATTCTCTCCCCTTTTTTTCTCATAATTATCTCGATCCCCCTTTTCATTCCTAATCACTCCATCCAAATTAAGTGTAAGTAAGAAAAATTTCAAACATTCTAAAATTTAAATTGCAAAAATAGTAAAATCGAAAAAAATAATTAATATGAATTTAAAAATAATAAGGGTTAATAACACAAAACATTATAAAGCGATAAACTTATGATAAATTTTTCCTTCGTTAGTTTCCATTAAATTTTACCGTCAAAATATTGAGTCAAACAACACTTGCCGTTAACTGTCGTACCGATTTAGAGTTTTATCCTCTGTTTATTATAGATGTATTAATTTGGGGTTTTTCATGATATTAATATAATTTGACAGAAATTAACGAAATGTAAATTTGCACAAATGTACAATTTTTGAGTTTTTGACAGTCAAAAAATTAATTTATGGTAAAAAAACTTATTTTGGATTCAATTTATTACAATTGTATAAATTTGAAATATGGATCCTCGTTTATTTTACTTTTTATTTTTGCTTTTTCTAACGAAAAGCAAAAAGGTCATCAAGCGATGACTTCGTCCTCGCCCCCATTTGGTCACGGCATAAAATAAGGATTTCGTATTCTTTTTTTAGTCCTCTTCCAACTCCCAATTTCTATTTCTTCGAGGCGGGTTAATCGCTAAACGCCCCTCAGGGTCATCACCCCTCGAATCCCCCCCCGATTTTACGGTCGGGCCCATGGGCCCCACGGGATCTCCCACCTCCGGAAAGTCGCGAACGTCCCCGTCCCCAGGTCACGGGGCCCACTTTTTTAAAGATCAAACGGGCACGCCGCGTCGTAATTACGGTGCCTGGCAGAGGTCAAATCCGTCCTTGAACCCTAGAGAGAGAGAGAGAGAGAGAGAGAGAGAGCCAGTTCGAGTCGTAAAAGCTATAGAGAGAGAGAGAGAGAGAGAGAGAGGCGGTCCTTGTTTATAAAGGGAGGGAGGGGGACTCGTGGAGGGCGCGCTGGTCCGATGCGTGTAAGCCAGGTGACACGAGCAGACATGAGGAGACGCCAGCAACGACGATCCCCGCCACCGATCCGAGCGCCGACCCAGATGAGCTCCTCCTCCGCGATCGCGATCCCGATCCCCCAGCCCTAGACCCACGGCTGCCGCCTTCCCCTGGAATTCCGTCCTTCCTTCCTTCCTTCCTTCCTTCAGGTTCGATCCTCGATCCCGCGCCCCGGCTCACCCGCATTGCCCCCGCGTCCATCCCCACGATCCGCGATCCCGACGCGCGCGCGATATTTCCTCCTCCTCCTCCTCCTGTCTTCCTTCGTGGGGGTCTCTCTCGGGCGCCCGCCGCTTGGCGTCGTCCGTTCTGCGCCGCACGTGGAGCTCTTCGGCCGGTCGGCTGATTCATTGAATCCGTCCGTTTCGCTGATCCCTCTTTCTCGGTCTTTCCTCTGCAGTTGCCGTTCTGTGGTGTGCACCGACTCGGATAGAGAGGGAGAGAGAGAGAGAGAGAGAGAGAGAGAGAGAGGTGGAGGTGGAGCAATGGCGGAGGTGACGAAGGTTCTGTACATAGTGGTGGTGGACGAGGGAGAGAAGAGGGAGGGAGGGAAGAAGGAGTCGTTCCGGTACACGCGCCCCGTCCTGCAGAGCACCCTCCAGCTCATGGGATGCAAGGCTCGACACGCCTTCAAGGTGAATTTCATTCTTCTTCGATCTTCCGTCTGTCCCGGTCGTCGCGAGCTTCTATTTGTTCTGTTATTTTATCTTCGGAAACTGCTTCTTCTTCTTTTTCTTTTCCCCTTCCCCCCGCGATCTTTTCACTTTCTGCTGAAGCTAGGAGCTGCATTCTGCCTTTTTCGTTCTCGCGATTCCCTGCATTATGCTGCGATCGGTTGGTCTCCGTGGGTGAATGCGCTCGCGAGGCGGAGATCCATCGTGCATGCAATCTGTTCTGCGAAATTTCAATTCCTTTTCTGTAGTTTCCCCCGTAGGGCCTCGAGCTGTAGCAGAAATTATACGATCTCATGGATTGTTGTACTAATGCTCCGGGCGTATTGCTTTCTCTCGCTAGAAGAAAAATGCCGCATCCCCGACGTTCTTATAAATCGGGGACTCGGATTTCTTTGTGAATGGGGAATGAATCTATCCTTGATGCCCGAGAATTCTCCCATTTTTCAGCTATTTTTGTGGCTGTTCTGTCTTTTTTTATTAATTTATTTATTTGGTGATTGGTATTGTTGTCTCTTGCGGAATCTCTCTTCCTACGTCAGTTGCACCTTTACTTGTCAAAAGGCCTGACAAATTTGTGCATTTGAGAGTGTTCTACTATTCCTTCTTTGACCTCTTCGTGTAACAGTATCGTTGAAATGCAACTCTTTGGCTTTTGAATTAAGAAAACCTCAGATCTTGTTCCTCATGCAATACTTTTTTTTTTTTTTTACATGGTACAGTGCAGTAGAATTGATGTTAACCCGATCGGTTGTTTTCTTTTGACGGTGCTGATTGAGAGTTCAACGCATCTTTGTAAGATGATTAATCTAATTCCTAGGGTTTGGTGTGAGAGCCACTTTTATTTCCGCAAGGAAACATGTTGCACAACATCATCTTGGTTTGTTGTGAAGGTGAAGGTTTAAGATGTATTTTGTTTCTTTCTGCACCAGATGAGTCAACGGGTTTTTGAATTGATGAGAAATGAGGCCTCTGTTGATGGCTTCTTCCCAGAGGGGATGGAGGTACCTTCTGATTTTGATGCTTCAAAGGGGCATACCTGTAAAGCAGCAGCAGACAAACATTCCAGTTCAGGAGCATTCGAACTGTACAAAAGGCGAAGAACTGTTGTTGTCAGGAGAGAGACTTTCTTAGATATTGTATGCAGCAGTCTTTCTGAGTATAAGTACGTGGGCGCAAATCAGAGGGCCGACTTGATTTTAGCTTGCAGGTACATCATATCTCGCAGCTTCTAATACACATCTCCCTCCTCCACAACTTTCTTCTTGGGTAAAAACATAAGCTCCACACTTGGGAATGCACTGCTTATGTATGCATCGATTGCGTAATATGGTTGTATGGGGTTTTTCAGGAATTATGATAAAACTTAACTCCGACTCTGTAAATTGTGATTACTGCATACCATATGGACCATGGGATTTGTCATTTGCCATTTACAGCATGAAGGAGGTCTATGTTTACTTAAGCATTATCTCCTGGCTTTCTGCTGCAGAATACGAGAAAGGAAAGAATCCGTAACTGTGCTGTTATGTGGCACTAGTGGATGTGGGAAATCTACTTTGTCTGCATTGCTGGTATATCTTTAGCTGAGAACTTTAATGTTCTTTAGTTTTTCTTGGACAGTTTTTGTTTTGGGTAGTTCATAGTAGCTGTCACTGCATTCCTCATTACATATTTTTGTTATTATTTTGGGGGCTGGAACTGGAAATCTGTTAGTGCTTTTCATGTCAAGTGGAGTTGTTAGTCATACAAAGCAAACGCAATGCTGTATCTACACTTTTCTTTGTCAATTTCCCAATTATAGTAATTTTTGAAGCTCATTCCTGCAGGGTAGCAGGCTTGGAATCACTACGGTGATATCAACTGACTCCATTCGGCACATGATGAGGAGTTTTGTGGATGAGAAGCAAAACCCCTTACTTTGGGCTTCCACATACCATGCAGGAGAATGCTTGGATCCTGTTGCTGTTGCAGAAGCAAAGGCTAAGAGGAAAGCCACTAAACTAGCTGGCATTTCGCGCTCAACTGTTAAGGCTGAGACATCTGATGGATCAAAGCCGGGGAAACCAGATGCTACAGCATCTGAAGAAAGCGGAGCTACTTCTGAATTAATCAGTCCAAAACAGATGGCTGTTGAAGGTTTTAAAGCACAAAGCGAGATGGTAATTGACAGTCTCGATCGTTTGATCACTGCGTGGGAAGAGCGGAAAGAATCAGTAGTTGTTGAAGGTGTTCACTTGAGTCTTAATTTTGTGGTAAACTCATCCCAGTCCACTTCCTTTTCTCTCTACCATATAGTGTACACCTTGGGTTTGCAATGATCTCCCCTCAGGCTTAATTTGGTTTTTACTCTCCATTTCATGCAGATGGGGCTAATGAAGAAGCATCCCTCCATCATACCATTCATGATCTATATTACAAATGAAGACAAGCACATGGAAAGATTTGCCGTTCGTGCAAAGTACATGACGCTGGACCCAGCGAAAAATAAATATGTGAAGTACATAAGGAACATTAGAACAATACAGGACTACCTTTGTAAAAGGGCTGACAAGCATCTGGTCCCCAAAATAAACAATACCAATGTTGATAGGAGCGTGGCGGCAATCCATGCCACGGTTTTTAGCTGCCTCCGAAGGCGTGAAGTGGGGGAGCAGCTTTATGATCCCACAACGAACACAGTTTCTGTGATTGATGAGGAGTACAGGAACCAATGTGCTGCAAATTCCTTAAGCTCTAAGGGCATGTTTCAACTGATCCAGAGAAAAGGTTCTTCTAGGCATCTGATGGCACTTCTAAATACAGATGGATCTGTTGCCAGGGCTTGGCCTGTGAATTCAGTTGACAGTAATGGGAACCCTGTGTTGGGCAACGGGGGTGAGAATGAAATAGGCAACCCGATGTATGGTCCATTGCAGATTGGAAAGGCTGAGCCGGTCAATCTTCAGTTTGGTCATTTTGGAATCAGTGCTTGGCCTAGCGATGGAGGCACGAGCTATGCTGGAAGCTATGCTGGAAGTGTCGATGATACGAGGGCTGACGGGACTGATACTGGCAGCAAATACTATTCGTCTTGTTGCAGCTCACCAAGGATATCTGATGGGCCTGCCAAGGAGGTATGTTGTAGGTTAATCTGTAAATACACAACTTCACAGGCATTTTGTTCCCAGGTAAAAATCGCATTGTTGTTTTATAAGATGCGAAATTCTGCTGAGTTTTCTACTTTTGTTAACACTTTTCAGCTGAAGGAAGACCACTCCGTGCATGGAAGTGATGAGGAGGCCGATGACCCACCTGTGGACAGTGACGAAGATCTAACGGAAGATGATGCTAGCAAACACGACCACGAAGAGGTTCGAGTTTACTCTTTGATCTGACTCTCTCTTTCAAGTGGTCTGGCCACCATTGTGGTGCTCTCCTCTATTTTTTGACTGTAGAAATATTGCCCTTCCAGGTAGGATCAGTGGACGAGCAGTCTACTAAATCAGACGAAGAGTACGACGATCTTGCCATGCAGGACGTGGTGGAGAATGGGTATTGGTCGGACGACGATGAGGAATTGCTACGGAAGTTACTTCCTGCTCCTGGGGATCCGGGGACAAACGTGGGAGAGGACAAGTATAGTAAAAATCTGGACCTTTTCCTCAAGCATAGCAATGAACAGAAGATTGAGCCGTTGTGCTCTTACGCTTCTGTGCTCGTGGGGAAAAACGAGAGGCGTGTGGCAACACCCGGCAAAGCGAGGATGAGAAAACGGTCTCTAAGTATACCCGCCTTTGGTGGAGATGATGGGTCGATAATCAACGATCCCATTCTGTCCGGGGCCCCTTGAGAGCTAAGGGGGGAAGAGTTTTATTTGGCATGCCTTTAATTTTTCTAACGAGTTTGGTTTCCTTTGTATATCTTTTTCTGCTTTGCTTTGTCCGGTTAGGGAAGTAGGTGGTTTCTTTCTCCTCCTTTTTTTTTTCTGTCTAATCTAACAACGGAGGAGTTTCACGATGAGATTCTAATTTTTTTAATCTCATTCCTTTATTCTCTCTTTGTTTTTTCCTCAGTTTAAGTTTTGTCGATATGAGACCTGGTGGCGTGTTGATAGAACCTTCACGTAAACGTGTTATCGAATAAATGGTAGATAGAGCTTTGTTTGACTGGAAAGGAGAAAAGAGAGGAATTGGGTTTAGGAAGAGTAGTTCGACGCTGTACCGTGGCAGCCTTGGCCGGTCTCTAGCATGAGCATCACTCTTAAATGTTGCGATAGTCTGTTCATTGATAATAGGTTTAGCATGCCTCTTCCCAGTCCAATCCTTAGAATGATTAACCATTAGCTTCAACGAGGCTGTTATAGATTACATCACGTGGAAAGATTTACTTGGTGCCAGAATTCGATGGGAGATTGTGTTTATTCCATTCCAAGTCCCAAAACTGCTTCTGCTGTTTCTTTTTTCACGATTGGCAAGGCAAGAGTCTGCGATCATGATAATGCCACCCAAGGAAAGAGAATTTGTGCAAAGGGAGCATAGAAAGGGCTTCGGTACCCATTGGCAATCCGTCAATAATCGGTGTCCGTAAATCGTGCCATTTCATTTCCTTGAACAAAAACGAGAAATCCCAGGATCGACTGTCACAATCACAGACCCCGTTTGCTTGTGCCTCGCATGCACGAAGGGAGGGGGATGAAGAAGAAGTGAAGTCATAGAGCAGAGTGCGAACGAACCATTCCATTCTTCGATTCGAGGGTCGATTCGAGGGGTTAAAAGTATTGACGGGCAACCTTGCTCAATATTCGAATTCACTGCACTAACCATTTCTCTTGCAAATCTGCAATGTTGGCTGAAGCATCCATTGCAAGTAAATTAATCCCTGGAGAAGGAATATAGGCTCTTGCCGTTTTGCCACTGAATGCCATATCAGGTGTGCATGGATTTATCAACCATTACTCTGTTTTCCTAAGGTTGGGTGCAAACCTTGAGCTTCGGCCAGTCTGACCTCTCTATTGCTCACATAGATGACATATCTTCAATGCACTCTAAATCTCGATTGATGAATGATGAGGGAGAAATACTTGATCGTATGCTTTTTTCCTGCAGATCCATCATCAAGCCATATCGATGCATCAGCATCTCAATCAACATGAAGTCTAAAGTGCCTTCTATGGAGCGGCAAATGCTCATCACATTTCAACTTTCAAGCATCTTGGCTTCTTCATTCCCATTCATTTTGCATAATGCGGTTGCTATGCCCTCACGGGCAAATACATCAGCTCTTAGTCTCTCTCTTCTCTATGCTAACAAGAAAATTGTAAGCTTCGTCTACCATCCCTTTCTTGCAAAAGGCATCTACTACTCTCTCCATCATAACCTCACCAATTTGAATTCCCTTCCTCTGCATCTCACCGACGTACTGAATAACCTCCTCGATCTCTCCGACTTGACAGAGCCCACTAATCAAAGCCCAGTATGTGTCGGCATTCTTCTCAACACCTCTGTTAGTCATTTCATCGAACAGGTTAACAGCGCTTCTTGCGGACCCTTCTTTACCGAATGCACCGATAGTCAGATTATACAAGTGGGCGTCAACTTTCAAACCAAGATCATGCATTTTCAATATCAACTTCTCAGCCTCCTTCGCCCATCCGAAGCTTGCGTACCCACCAACTAGGAATTTATACGTCTCGGGATTGAATTCGATTCCTTCCTTTTGCATCAAGACCAACACCAAGTCCAATTCCTGAAAATTCCACCACTTCACGCAAGCATCTATGAGTGTATTGAACGTGACAATGTTTGGTTCTACACGTTTTCTTGACATTTGTTCCACCAGCTCCCTAGCCATCTTGACCGCTCCGCTCCTACACAACCCATCAACCACGACGGTCAAAGAGTACACAGAAATCCCAATACCCGAGTCAACCATCTTGCCGAAAAACTCCACGCACAACCCGATCTGATCAGATCTCTTCAGGGCAAGCAAGTGCACAGTACACGCCCTCTCATTTATCCGAACTCCCCTCTTTCTCATGTAATCAAATGCCTGCGAAGCCTGACCATATAACCCATGTTCTGAGTAAACTTTAAACATCATCTCTAGTAACTTCGCTTTAATTCGCGCCTTGACGCAACGTTTCTCGATCACGCACGCGATGGCCCAAAACGGAAGCGGCCCGTTCCGATTCATCAGCACGGATCTCAGCAGACGCTCCGCCCCGCTAAAGTTCGTCGCTTTGAGCAGCCGGCAAGCTAGTACTAAGTGCGACTGCAGGTTAGGACGGAAAGAGAGGGAGGAGGGCTGGTTCTCGAGGAGGTAATCGAAGAAGGCGAGGCATTTCGAGGAATGCAGATGAGGGTCGGAGAGGATGCGGTCCAGCAAGGCGTGGCTGAGGCCGGAGAGAAGGGCGCCGGGAGGAGGGTCGAACGGCGCCGTCGGGGAAGCGATTCTGCCGATCCTCCGATGGAGCTCGCCGTAGAGGCTCCGAGACCGCGGCGGCCCGCCGCCCCCGGAGGTCCGGCGGGCGGCTTGCAGGATCTTGTGGGTCATCTCATGGAGGAAGACGAAGATTGCAGTCCGCTGGGGGAGGCTTGGCGGTTTATTCGGTTGTCCGGCAAATGGCTATCAATGTAGTCTCGATTCTCCCCAGGTCTTGAAACCGGACTGGTTTTCTAGTCCATGATGCCCTAAAATTGAAAGTTACCAATCACACGCATCGAATTAGAGGCGGTCGTGGGCCGATACGGCCGGCCATAAAGGTCGGGCCTGACCTCGTACCCAGGTCCGTCGAGGCAAAGCTCCTTGTCCGGCAAGACGTCGGGAGCTTCGCCTTCCGCCGCCGGAGAGCGCGACGGCAGTGAGGGACAAAATATTAAGCTGGCCAGAATTTAGGTACGTCGTACCAAATGAATATGTAATATGGATGTAGAATCTTTGGGCTGGGCCGCTCTTGGACGGGCCCAGTATTACTGGGCCGGACTCATGATCAATTTGTCTTGTCCAAGATCTCTTTTAAAGTGCTGTTCGGCCCTTCTCGCCTATTTGGTCCGAGAGCGAGCTTGGGCGAGCCTGAGCCCGTGAGACGCACTATCGGGTCTAACAAGAATTTCATTAATCACCAGTAGATCAGTATTAAGGGTGTGCAAAGGAACCGGAAACTACCTAGATCGCCCGAAACCGAACGGGAGCGCCCAAGAACCGATGGTTCATAAGGAAACTGGTTCGGTTCTTGGTTCAATTTGTTGGAACCGGTGGGCACCGGTTTAGTTCCCGATTTCAAGTGTGGAACCGTTCATTCGGACCGGACCAATAATATATATATATATATATATAATATATATTATAAAAAAAGAAAAATCCTGAATCCCTAGACTACTTGCTAGTATTTTTGTTAGATAGTTGTCTACTTTTGTGAGTTTGGTGAGTTTGCTCTCTTGCTTGCACACTTCCTAACATGCTCATATTGTTGGTTTATTGCCTCTAATTGGGAGTGTCTTTGATGAGGTGATTCCGTTGTGTAATTTTTTGTTGCATATTATAGTGCTAACGCGTGAAGCTTGGTAGGACCGATTCTATGGACCCACTTGGGAACTAGACCGAACTGACGATCTTATTCTCGAGTGAATCCATGAAATCAATGGGTGGTTCCCGATTCCAACTTTTCATAATCAGTTTTTAATGGGCTGTTCTCTGATCTAGGGCAAGAACCACCGACTCGGACCATGCTCATCCCTAACCAATATCCACTTCTTTAACATGAAAATTCACTAACCTTAGGAATAGATTACTACCAAAATTCAAAAAAAGTTACTAGTCATTTTAACAGCGAAGCTTCCTTTTGAAAGAATTAAGCGTGCATAGTATCAGGTGGATGCGACAAAGAAGAAAATCTCATATTTAGATGTCTAAAATTAAAAGGAGAAGTTGATATACGTGGTTGACCAAGGTAATTCGATGGTTTCACCTCTTGGACAAAAGGTGAATCGATGAGATAATTTTCTCCTGTTAGATTTTTACGGATCTTGTGCGATGACCTCATTAAAGTATTCAGCTCTTAACAGAATCGAGGTCAATTGACGATAATACGAACTATTGTATCGAGCTCAATTGACGATAATACAAACAATGTTAACAAAACCTATTATAAGAACCTATTATACTAACTGTAACGTTATGTGCTCGGTAGAAACTAGTAATATCTCATATAAAATTTTCGGCAGCCATCGAATAAACTTTTTCTTTATTTTCTTCCCTTAAAATGATGGACGGTTTATCAAAAGAGCCCTAATTTCTTAATGAGGTCAGCAACTTCTCATGCAAAAAACCAAATAGTTGCGATATACGTTAGTATCGCATCGAGCAACTTTTCACTTTATTTATGAGCTGTGTTTTTCTGTAAAAAGAAGACAATGAAGAATGAGCTGTGCTTGCTGAAAATGATTTTGGAGACTTTACAGTTCCTGTACAATCGTTGTCTTTGCTGAACTTATTAAATGTAGGACCTGCGCATGCAGCTCTTCTTGGACAACCTAACAAAAGTAACTTCTCTTCCGATCCCACTTGCCGAATGAAATGGATTCACAGTACGTTCATTGACAGCCGTTATCGCACAAACCCAATACATTCTAGCCGTTAGATCACGGGGATCTCACGCAAGGGCCATGATTCACTGTCGAAAAGAGCCATAACAAAGCGAAAGATAGTCGATTGTTTGGTTTTGGCTGTACTGCGACTGCGTGGGAGCCATTCAATTTAGGGCGGGTCAATGGGTCTAGTGTAGGAACGCCGTTACAATGGTCCTTGCAAAGGTTCTTGATGGTACTACCCATCAATTGTAACCAGACAATGCTTGCATGGGGACCATTATTTCCTTTAACTAGCAAGTGTCTAGGCAACGGGACAACTTTTGCATAGATTTACTGCGATGGATCATGTCGACCAGGTAATCAAATAAAGTGAAATTCACACAACATCCCACTAAAGGAAATAACTTTCTTTTTTTTTTTTTTTCAAATAATTTTAAGGACACAAACATGGGGATTTAGCTATGTGAAAATCCATAAAATACTCTACAAGCCCGATGAACAAGTTAAGTTCATACTTTTGACTTGTATAGGTACCTTGACACAAATTGTTTTGCATGTAGTTAATGAGATTTGAATAAATACCCTTTAATCCCGGAACAAGATATCCATTGTATCTCAACTAACTACCCGAGGAGTTAAAGCACAATTCTTCATATTATTTTTTCATCGTGATTTACTCTATATATCCTCTAAATCATCTATATAGAATGAGTCTATTTCATATTCTTCGCAACTTCCCAAAGAGAAATTGGCGACTAAAATGAGAGTATTTTGTTTCTTTTTCTACGGGCACTGGGAATCCATCTGAAAAGCATCAAAAGGAATATACATGGTAAATCTAACCTCGAAAGAAGTGCGACGGATAATCCTTCAAGGCAGATCGGAGAAGACATTTTCATGGGGCTTTACATCATTGATGGTTAGATTGATTCACAACATCAAACCTCACATGAACACAAGACACTTGGACTCAGACTCTGGTAATTTCATCTCGACGAACCTATCAGTCACGCCTACGTCGTACTTGGAAACAAACCTAAAGAGAACAATCAGAGAACTCCCAAAACCGGAAAGATTATAAGACATGGTGTTACGACAGCTAGAGGTCATGAAATGAGTCATTTAAAGAATTCTCATTTCATGTAGGGTTTACATTTATACATGGACATACGGCTATGTTTCGCAAAGTCACAACCCGTCATGTGGACATCTCTACTAGCTGAGCTCTCCAGACGAGTAATAAGTTTTATGTCTGCTGCAAGAGCTGTCTCACGCACAGCGAGATTATGAGTATAATCGGATACTATATGCGTGGATCACACAAAGCGAGAAAAGAAAAAAAGAAAAAGGGTAACAGAAGTATATTGGACCGGAGATCCCATTTGAATTTTGCACCAGTTGAACAGGTTCATCTATGAAGTCATTCGAATTATAGGAAGTACATTTTAAAAGCAATGGCCATGAAGTTGGGTACACTAAGAACAGAAAATCTTACCCAAGATTATTGTCAATGAAGGTGAAAAGAGAAACATAAACACTTCATGGTTAGTAACAAACGGAAAACGGGTGAGAATGAAGGGAAAAACAAATAAAGGATCATGACTCTTTAACTCAATCTTGGCGAATCCCACCCAGCCTATCTTACACTGCCCTAGCAATGTCGTGAAATATGCTTGATTATTTGGAAGAACAACTTCAGGAGAGATCATCTTTAGCTGGTTTGTGTAAAAGTATTGACATCCATTCATGTGATGTATATCAAACCTAAAAAGATTGGCGGTATTCACTCAAAGTTCCATTTTAATTAACATTTCGTGGCGCTTGCAGGGTGTTCCATGGATATTGAGGTAGTTGGCCTTTTGGGCTCGTACCCATGGTTTTTTAGAAAAACAAAGAAAAAGTTTAACCTGACAATGACTTACTTTGAATGCTACAAGGCACACCAGAAAGAGAACATATATGAGAATCTGAAGACTTTGGGAAGTTGTGAAAGGAATAGAATCAAAATATCTTTATTACGCAATGCATTCCGACACTCGTAGATGCCACGTCCCTTGATCCTCTTGCTTCTTCATTTGGTAAAGTCATATCTGACCAATATATCTTTGCTTACGCAGGATCCATCCCTTCTCCATAGCTCCTGAAAAATCACACGTCATGGAGTAAATTCCCTTTGCACAATATATAGCATCTCTTGACTTTAGGATACAATTTGACATGTATGAGGTGTCCTTAGGCTTGTACATCTAGTCAACGAAGGTAATTATCTAAAAGAAGTTTCTTGATCTGGAAACATAAACCTAACTTAATATAGGACTAGTCACAATGTGTTCGCAAATAGGTAAGGCGATCCAGGCACACGGATTTCCATAATATTCAATCGAGGTGCCTGGTTTCATCGCTGTCATGATGGATGGAGCAGAAAATGGAGATATTTTGAGATACTTTGTAGTACCACTTCAGTAGCAGAGGTGAAAGGAAGTTTACGGGAACCGTTTCGATCGGTCCCACACCAATAAGATTGATAGGTCGATTTTTGTGCAGATATTAGCAAACGCAAAGTGACAAAGTGGACATCCTCCCACCTTGATTGGCACATCATGGTCAGAAGAAGAAATCAATTCCTGATTTCAAATATGCACATATCCTGAGACACAAAAACCATTTGTAGAGTTCTCACTCACTTCTTTGTTGGCCATTTTTTGCTGAGAAGGTATAGTTTGACGGATAAACGATATGTGATCATACAGTTTGATTCAAATCTAAGTCAAGACAGAAGTGGTAGGAAAGTTAGAGAACTTTCAGTGATGAGCTCATGTATATTTTCTCGGACATGGTCAAATTGTTAGATTTGAAAAGATGTGATTCAATCAAAATTCAACGGGAAACTCAGTGAAATTTAATGAAAAGCAACATGATTTTTTGTAACATATATATGAACATGTCGACACATTTGATCCTAATTAGATGTTCCGCTGTTGTTTCATGAAATTTGAGCAGGCCGTTTATGTTTCTAAAAGATCAAGCTTCCTAAAAATCTAATGATGAAGATTCCAAAAGACCCAAATGATTGTGAACGCTTTTATGTTGGCCTCTGTACTCAAACAAACAAATCTAACTCATCTTAAGCTGCTAATGAACCAATCAAACTGAGGAGAAACAAAATAGCCCAGTGCATGTTTGAACAATAGACCAATAACCAAAAGAAGCAAAGAATTAATCTTATATACTAGCCAAGCATGCCAGAGAAAAAAAAATTAGAATCAAAGGTAGAAATCTACAGGATTGAAGGGAATTTACACTTTCCTGAGCATGATGAACATATTTCATGCGGCGAATCTCATCAGTTCGCCGCTTTCATGACTCCTCTCTCTCCTTCTCTCTTTGATTTAATGCACTCTCTGCAACATTCCATCGTTATGCTTTCACGCAACTTGTGATGCATCATAAGCCTTTTCTTACATATAGTGGGCTTCACATATTTCTTTGGAGGAAACACAACTGTAGATCTGCGCAGTCAGAAAAAGAACAAAGCTTTAAAGGAAGGCAGTATTCTCAGTATCTTTAATCAGCTCCGATCTGAATCTCATACTTCTTTTGCATAGTGCAAAGAGAATCTATAAGCATCTTTTAATAAATAAACCTCCAAGAAAACAAATTTAATCTAAACTCACCTGAAGGCAACAGAAAAGCAAAGAAGAGGGACCTCGAGATTGTCGTGTAGAGTCGTTTATTGCCGATGCAGCATCATCAAGATTCTCAATTTCAGATGGACTTTCGGCAAAGGGCGATCCAATCATCGCCGTCCATTTTCACTCGTGAATCTTGATGATGCTACACCTGCAACCGACGACTGTAAAGGCGTGCTGATCCATGTATCAAACCATGCTTGGATATTTAAGGAACATAAGGGAAATGCCGAGAAGAATTCGATATGTCTATATGTACTGGAAAATCTTGAAAACAGAAAGGGTTCGAAAGAAACAAAGGAACACACGTTAGCCTATCGGCTTTGACCAACACTGGAGAAACTATGGAAATGGTCTTACGTAAATAGCCCCCAGAGTTTGAATCCGCCAGACCCAAATAAAAAAATTGAACTCTATATCGCATATATTTAAAACAGTAGATCCTCGTACCATATATTTAACGAATCACGATAAAGCAACATAAAATTAATAAACAGCATCCACGAGTGAGGACTACCCCGGATTGACCCAAAAGAAAAGCGATAAAATTTAGAGGGAAGAAAGGGACTCTTTTTAGAACTTTTCTCTGGCTCGTCTTCCGGCCAGACCTCGCGAATTTTCGAAGAAAAAATCAGGGAAAAGGAAATAGAAATCCAGAATTTTCAGGAGAAAAATCACATCTCTCTTTAGATCTAAATCGGCCCGAACCCTGACAAAAACAATCGCACCGGGAAATTAAACAAACGAGAAGCAAGAGCATCTGACCAAGTGAAAGCCATCGGAAACAAGAACACACAGAAAAACTACAATCACAGAGAGAGAGAGAGAGAGAGAGAGAGAGAGAGAGAGCTGATCTCATGCCAAAACCAGAGAGAAATCTTTGAAGGGGATAGAGAGAGAAAGAGAGAGAGTTAGGGAAGTCATACAAAGGCAACAGTGTGGGAGAGAGATTTTATAAGCGCTCGAGGAGGGCATGGGCATCTTCCTTTTTTTCCTTTTTGGTCTTTCTTTTTCCTCATTGGGCCAAAAATGAAAACCTAAAAGGGACCCAATGGTCGATGGTGGCTTTTCTTTTGTGGCTTCCTGATTGGTGGATGCTTCGTATGAATTGTACGACATGCATACTTATATACCCACGACACCAAGCTTTCTTGCCAGAAACCCTAGTTAAAATACTCTCTTTCTCTCTCTCTCTCTCTCCCCCCTCTCTCATTGTCTGTTACTTAGTGTTATTATTCCAAATTCGAATGTCTAATCGGCGCATCACCGGCGAATTTATTATTCTTTAAGAATCTAAGAATATTAACATGTTCTATTCCTTAAAATTCTGTACAGCTTTATTTATATAATCAATATAATTTAATCTCTTAAAGTTGGATAAATGTGGGGTTTATCTTGAACATGTTCAGCCACGAAAGTAAACCATCCGTGTGGAAATTGTAAGTAGTACTTGGGGGTGTCATCTTGTTTGATGAAAAATCATTTTCAAATAGATTATTTTTCAGACATTTTTGCACGTTCAGTTGACAAAAGGAGTATTCAAGTGAGAAAAGTAAACCCCTTGTTGTCTATATCTTATCTCTCTCTTTTTCTTTTTTTAGTTTTTTCCGATAATTCTCATTTCTTTTTAAAAACCTTCTCCTAGACATATTTCATTAATGTTCACGTTCTATTACATTCCCAAAAAGAATATTCACCTATGTAATACTTTGTAATTTCAAATATCTTTCATAACTTTATCAGTAATTCGTATTATTTTGATGAATTTCAGGACAAACAAAAAAATTGTTGATTCTTATATGTGACGAGCCGCCATTATTATCAAACACCATAGTACCTTCAACTCGTTATAACAGTTTGTTTTCTTTGAAATTAAACTTCGAGAAAGCATTTTCTATCAACAAGAAGTTTTTAAGTGAAAAAAATACCCTTTATGGAAAATAAAATTTCGAAAGGGAATTTTTTTTTTTTTCAGACATGTAACACTATTAAGTAATATAATTTTGAGCATGCAAGACTGATGTCCATCCTCTAGGAGTACAGAAAAGGATCTTTCCTTTTCAAACGCTCCTCTAGGAGTTGCACACTCTAAATCCAATGGCTTGGTATATTTCCCATCATCGATCAGCTTGTAATTCGATTGTTGATTGAGCAATAAATAACTTTGCTCCTTGGATTCGAGCACTGAATAGAAAATATAAAAAAAGAGAGGGAGGTTTAGGAAAAAAATGGCATGTGCTTTGACTGAATTAAGAACTGTTCGGCTTCTTTTGTCGTTGGCTAGGTTTTACCTACCGCCCACATGATGTCATATGGCGGTTTGGTCATCTCACTACTGATTTTCTTAATGAGTAATGTTTAGGTTAAGCCATCAATTTTTAATTTACAAACCGTCATAATTGAGCTATAAATTATGGATTTTTCACAAAGAGTCTTATTCAATATACGATAAAGTTGATTTATATGGAACTTTAATATGCTCTACTTTGATATTTCGTCCCACGAATCTTATCTCATCCTCCCGTGATATATCAATACTGTAAATCCGTCTTCATTTCACTGCCACTCTCCCGTTAATCTTCTTCAATGAAGCAACCATGCCAAAGTGGCCTTTGCATCGGTTTGATGTTTTTGTCAGAAATTTATATAACCTTCAAACGAATATCTTTATATCAACGAGTTTCAGTGCATTACGGGGGAACGGTGTGAAGCAGAAAACATATTTTTTAGCAAGAAACACATTTCCCTTTTGGCGTCCAATCAAGAAAGTTGTTCAGTTTAGAAAACCTGGAATGATGCCAAAAGATAGAGAAGAGTCGGAATTAATCGCACATGTTCTAGTGATGCTGTATTTCTTTTCTGGTACATGTGCACCGCATTAACAATGCATGGTTCACATGGCACAAGCAGTAGTCAGCATCGATTGTTATTTTCAAAAATTTACAACTAAAGCTTTTTCTTCTTCTTTTTTCCAAACCCATCGCGCCGTATGATCCAAAGGTAGTGTAATCAGTGACGCACTCATCCCTGCAAAATGATATATTCTCCCCATGCTGCATAAAATTTCAAATAGCCAAGTTTTTGCGTTCGTATTTTTCGATTATAACATGGCTAGTATGAAAATTAACAAGATCATCCCTAGGGTCGATGGCGCACATTTCTTGTCATTGCTCGTCGCCCTACCAACTCTCGTTCTCTTCACAGTCACTTTTTTTTAATATATTTTTTATTCTCAGTCTTTTTTTTTTTTTTTAATTGATGATGCTCTGTGCTTGCTTTGTTTGGAGACCCCATGGCAACGATCGAAGCTAAGCCCTCCACGACACCGAAATGGGCGAATAAAAATATGTGATGTGGATTCTCTCGACAATCAACCTACCCCAACTTCGTACAATCTGATGTGGTTGTTTGCATGCTTTGCAGTGCTCTCTTTTCTCGCCATTTTCTATGTCGTCGTGCTTGTAAAATCCTTTTCAGCACTCCTAGAAATAACCTATGAAATGTCGCTCGCGCAACTTTGATTGGTCGAGTCCTCTGAGCGTCTTTGATTTAGATGTAATGAATTTGCTTTTCGGATTAAAAGGTCTTTCACTCAAATTCAACATCAAGGGCAATAGCCGTCTGAATAGAACCGCACCCGATGCACGTGGATCCGACAATTTACATGCAGCCATGGGAAATACTGTCCAGCAAGCATATTTAGATATTCAATGTTACGTAAAAACGATAAATTAAACTAAGGTCAATATACTGACCAAAAAAAAAAAAAAAAAAAACTAAGGTCAATAAATTATTCATATTACATGTATGTCACATAGCTAAGCATGTTTGGAATTACGGTAATCGTGTTCGTATGTAAATAGAATAAACGGGTTTTCGTACACAAAGTAATAAGCATATTGGGTACAAGTTGATCCGTTTGGCCCGTTTATGATATCATTAGACATGTTTAATAAAGTAGGTAAACACATGTTGCTCCTGTTAATTTGACAAGTTTAGGTACGTATATACATGTTTTAACAAAATATCTTACTTGTGTTGTCATTATATATATAGAATGAAATGTTTGCATTTGAACATTTTCATCGGTGCGTATCACTATTCTAAAGCATAAGCTGTTTGACAATCATATTTAGTTCCTCTTTAGTTGTAAAAAACCTGTGGGAAGTAGCCTCAGAACAATTCGAATACCGTCTCTACTCTATCTTCACATGCTGCTTTATTCAATGGACAAACATGCCGTGTTTACAGACGAGGATCCGTTATCCGCTCCTGTCCGTTGTCTTGATCACCAGATCGCAACATTTAGGTATTCTATTTCACCGTTACGCAAGATAATACTCCGAGCCCTTGATCCGAAATTACGGATGTTACAAATGATTGATCGATTTCTTTTTATTCAATACTAGGGGAAACCGGAAATGTTGCTGGGTGCGTGTAGTGGAGGAAGCTCGCGCCGACCTTGAGGTTCATCACCGTTGATGGAGCCTGGGGCCACAGGCGACCTCTGCTTCGTCGTCCTGGACAAGACTCGTCAAGGAGACTTCTAGCTCCAGAGGGGGGGGTAACCTTCTTAATGTTCACTGGTCACTATTCTCTCGGCGAAGACTGTTGAGACCTCGCGGACATCTAGGCCACAAGAGAGCTTCCAGCTTTCAAAGATAGGTGGGGATGGAAACAGACATATGTTGCGATCTGGTGGAGCAAGACGCGCTGAACGATTAGGGTGGAGTCGGGTATAAACAGATGTCGCCCGTATCCGAATTAGACCCAAACCCGGCACGGCGCGGAACTGTAAGCATTGCGCCCTAACTCGAATTATTTTGCGAACCTGAAAGGACACTAAGGGCATTGCATAATTGGGTGGGGGCGAGCGCATCATATGATGGGGGGCTGCATGTTGGCGTTTGTACGTATGGTAGGGCATGGACTAGGCAGTGCAGTGGCAAAAGAACCTCTCTTGCCATAGGGGGGAGAGGAGCTATGTAGGCCCGTTAGGAACACTCACATCGATGGAGCGCAAACAACAAAAAGAAGACGCAGGAAGCGGATCTTGTTTAGTTCAGACGCCATGTTTAGTATTCGAGGCATGAAAACCCCACAGGTATTGTCACGTGGGACGCACCATCCCTTGCTCAAAAAGCTGCGTACGAAGCAGGGCCAAAGCCCACGTGATGTGGCGCCGGTCGGAAGGACAGCAACGTCAGTGTGTTTGGGTGTGTGTCCTGCAGGTCCTGCTCGCCATCATGCGTATATGCCCATTCGTATTTCATCCAATCGCCTTTTCAACCTCTGGCCCGGCATGGAATGATCGAGTTAAGCCGATGCGATCCCATTGCGATCTTCGCCCTGGATTCAAGACAATGGTCATTGGGCTTCATGGGAATCGTTGTCAGACTGAGTTGATCCCGTGCACACGACCACATGAGAAATCGGAAACTGTTGAAGAGAGAACATGAGGCCTTCCATCTTTTTTTTTTTTCTCTGGATACAATCACATATGCAGGTTGTGGGGTTAAATATCTTGGATCGAATCCGATATAATGGAGAAAAGCTCAGGCAAACATCAGTCACGAGCTGGAATCCTCCCCCACACACTTTCACCTTTCTTTTTTCCGCTGTAGATAATAGCTCCGTCCTGGTCCTCCATGGTTTGATGGCTCCTTTGACCTTTAGTCTTGTCAGCCCACTTCAGATCTAATTGCGGTATCATCGAGCCCGTCGATCCTTCGATGTATGCTCTCACGCTTTCTTCACCCGTGGCTCGATGTGATGTTCGGATTTGGTCCCTGGTTAGCTTGAAAGATGAGCAGAAGAGACAGTGGGGTGTTCTTGATGACTTCTTTATTTAGTAGAGTAGATGACGCGTTGTATTCATACGAGAAAAATGATGAGCTGCCGGTACTGCTTGTCTTCGTTTTCGAAACGGTCTGTCGATCCTCCGCCTCTAAATTTTCCTAGGAAACTACTTAATTTGTTTATTCGGTTTCTTGGGGAGATTTTCTTTTGAAAACTCTCTATGGATGGGATGATGAGATATATTTTCTTATTTTATTTAACGAAAAAGCTATTAGAAACCTCTTATTGATATTTACTGTGACAAGTAAACTTTTCCTTTTGACTTATAAAAATTCCAAACTTGTACCTATATAACATATTTACTTTTTGTCAACGTTTTGTTTGATAATTTTTCAATCAAAACAATATTGTCTTTATTTCACTTAAGTCATGTGATTATCATGTCAACACTATTTACTTTCAAGTATCTATATAGATAGATTTTTAATAATGTTCATTGACAGAATATTGATAGAAGGTAAATTCATCATAAAAGTACAAATTTGAGATTTTTGGTGTCATTAAAAAAAAATTAGGCTAAATGCGTAATAGCATATATAGTTTGGGATTTTAATGATCTTTTATTGCTTGAAGTCAATAATAATCACAAAAATAAGTGATTTTATTGATGATTCAATTACAACTTTTAAAATAGTAGATATTGTTCTAAGACAAAAGAAATACAGTGGATATTGCTCCAAAAAAAAAAAAAAAAAGACGAACTCAAAAAGTAGGAAAGTGTATCTCCAATATAAATTAAAACTGAAAATTGTTAGTTGATTTTTAAATTAGATGTTTTCAATGACATTAATAATTTCTTTGGAGCTACTTACGGTATTCTTCTACATTTGATTATCTATATTTCGGTATTCAATTGGGTTTAGAATTATCTAGTTTCCTTTTGCTGTTTTCTTCCCTTCATATAAAAAAAAGTCACTTAGGTGGATTGAAGGAAAACCCTTGAGAGTTTTGAATTATAATTTTCCAAGGCAATTGGTTAAACAAGTTAAGCAGTCTCTATGGAAAATCAAAGGTGGAGAAGTCATTGTTTCATGTTGAAGACTTACAGCACGTTTTATTCTAGCTTTACTCTAGATACAATTTGTCCACATCATTATCAATTCACCTCCAAGCAAAAATATAAATAAAAATGCGGTTTAATATTTCACTACCGGCAAATTCAAAGTGTGCAAAAAGTGGTCCCAAATGAGAGGCCAATCAAGGTACAAGAGGGTGGACATATAATCTTATGTATAGATATAATTTATGATCAATATAGACAATAGGACATTTATTGACCTATTAACATGATACCGGGGTTGCACACGGAAACCAACACCTTGAGATGTGACTGAAGGCTGTGTACTATTGGATGTCCTCCAAACCCAAGGACAAGTTCTTGTGCCTTTTAATCACGCCAATTCACTTCTAATAACGATTCAGGCCGTGATCGGAGAATTTTGGCATCTGTCCCCTTGGCTTTCTCAGGGGTCCCTCAACGTGGGTTTGTACGGGGCTTGAGCACGACCGAGAGCAGGCCAACTTGCGATCGAATTGACCAAACAGTCTATCACGATTTTCTTGGCCTGTTCAAATCATTTGGGCACGCTGACATGTTGGCCTGTTTGCACTGTTTCAATGGTCCTAGGGTTGCATGTCTCCTAGTGCGCACCATGTTCAGAAATCACATTCCAAGTGAAAACTGTTCGGCTCCAGAAGTCTGCCCGGTTCGATCTCATGCATATCACCCCTTCTCTGGGAGATGGGCTCCTCACAGATTTAAGAATAATAGGCTACTCCTAAAGGAAGGGAACCTTTGGGCCTAAAGTATCATCCAGCGACCCATTTTGGAGGCCATTAAACACTTTGGGGAGAGGGTTTTAGTGTTCATTCCAACAATGCTTACTGAATATGATGTCGATGCTCTTCTTCTTCTCCTTCTTAGTTTAGGGTGCCGGAGAATGTTTTAGCACCCGACTAATTCTAAGCCACAGACTGCAGTCGGCGCAACCCAGCATATAAGGGCGTTACCGAAGGACGTTGTCTCCTCGTCCATGTCCTTGGAGGTGGCCTCGAGAGAACTAACAACTAATGGAGTATGGTCATGGTTCGAATCGGAAAAGAGAACAAGCCGTTCGATACCGATTTTCATAGACCCATTTCCAAAACAAGTACCTATCAAAACTCATCTCGCATAAGAGATTTGACTCGATATTGTATCGACTCATCCCATGATTCCACAAAATTTTTGTCGTTCTCGTGTTGTGGTCCAGCATGTTTCTGGATAACATGTATTATGGGTTTCGATTCTATCCTAAATGTAGAATTGTATCTTATTTCCTTGAACCAAGAAACTGTTTTTATTTTAAAGTTTTTCTCCGTTTTGATGACCAAATTCTAGCTTGATTAATTGAACTGGAGCTTAGTGGAGTGAAGCTGAGCACTGTTAAAACTTGTGAAGTTCCGTTAACGGCAACCGAAATTCATATACTGGACTAGAATTCCGTTGACTTAAGATCTCCACTATATAACCAGTAAAACACTTACTGTGAAAGATCAATAATTAGCTCTGTCAATTCATTTTTTGTCTATTTAGGGTGCATTTGGCAACTAATCAAATAGTGTTTGATTTTATTCTTTTGTTCTCCTAATTAGATTTGGAATAAAAATCTGTTTGGTAATTTTTTTTAATTTCCAATAATAGATTTAGAATAGAATCAATGAGTTAACAAAAGTTGATTATTTGTTCTCGGGAACAATTCCAAAATCAAGTCAATCGATTTTTTCTCTTTTATTTTATTTTTTTCTTGTTCTTCTTCCTTCTCTCTTCTTCTTCCACTGCCACCGCCGTAGCCATTGTCGCCGTTGCCGGTCGCCAAAGACCGATTAGGCGAGGTTCGGCAAGTTCACCGGTGGCCAAGCGGGCCTCACCTGGGCATCCCCCAGCAATTAGCGAGCCTCACCTAGCCAAGCCTCGTTTGGCTACGCCATGGCTAAGGGAGGGTCCTCGCTCAACCAACGAGATGCGACCTTGCCGAGGGCTAGCAACGCCCCAATGAGGTCACCAATCCTCGTTTAACCAGTTGGCAGTCATCCCGAGGTTGGCGACCAACTAAAGCTTGAAGAAGAAAAAGAGAAAGAAGAGAAAAATAACAAAATTACTAAAAAATTAAAGGAAAATGATTTAGATTAGTAATTTTAAGAACGTTACCAAATACAATTCCTTTCCGAAAATAGAAATTTTATAAATTGTTTTCGATAATAGAATAAAAAATTAAGTTTTAATAAAAAATAGTTTTAGAAATACAATGATTATTAAATGCACCCTGGATACATAAGGCGTGTTCGGTAACATTTATGTTTCAGGAAACAATTTTTGAACAGAAATAGTTTTTTATATTTCTGTTTTAGGAAACAATTTCTGAATATAAGAATGTGTTTGGTAACTGCAAAAAAATTCTATTCCAAGAATAGAAACACATTTAGTAAACTTGTATAATTTTTTTTATTTCTTTTAATTTTTTAATATTTTTTTTATTATATTTTCCTTTTTTTCTTTCTCCTTTTTCTTTTCTCTTTGGCTGGTTGCCGGCCACGGTAGTGGCCAGACCGATTGGGTGACGTCCGGCGAGCTCACTGGAGGCTAGTCTAGCCCCAGCGAGGCTCGGCATCGCCCAACCTAGGCGAGGCTGAGCCTCGTGCAACCACGGCAAGCCATAATGAGGCTCGGGCCGACGAGCCTCACCATGGTTCGGCCTCTCCGGGGGCCGGCGACACTCCAGCAAGGTCGCCAACCCTCGTTTGGCTGGTCGCCAATGCCAACCATGGCCATGGCCAATGACTAGCAAAAGAAAGAAAAAGAAGAAGAAAAGAGTGTTTTTTAGAAGTGCTCCGAGAACAAGAAATAAATTTTTTCTACTTGTTATTCCCTGTTCCAAATTTGTTCTCGAAAATTAAAAAAATAGATTTTTTTATTGAAAATAAAAGTGTAAACAAACGTGTTTCTTTTTTTTTTTTAATTCTCCAAAATAAAAGAACAAAAATTTGTATTTCAAGGAATACATATAGAAATAAACAAACACACCTATAGTCTCCGGTCTCCACTCCATGGAGAAACAATTCCGATTTGAAATTTGTGACCCCACGAAGCAAAGCCATCGAGCCATAAATGGACGCGTCTGGCACCCCTCTTGCCGTTGAAATGATGGACCTTTGACGTATAGATCAAGACTATACCGTCCGAGAATTATCAATGCCTCCGAGTCAGAAAATCATTGAGCTCTCATCGAGTCGTGGTCTGGAAAGTCGACATCTCGCATCGAAGTCCACGACCAGAAACGAAGAGATCTGCTCGAGCCCTTATTGGCTGGCGGTTCACCATGATTGCGAGCATTAATGTGCCATCATCCTTTTCTTAGACTCAAAGCAACTTTCTGTGCTCTGCGCTTGCATTGAGTATATTGATTGTAGTATTTCTTTGTTTTGACATATTTTTTGTGGACACAAGTAATGGCTCTAAACAGGGTGGCGGTGGATGTTTAACATACGCACCAAGAAAAATGCCACTAATAATCCTTAAATTTTTTTCTAATATATAATATATTCTTTGAACTTTTAATTAACTTAATATGACAATTAAACTATTCCTAAATATTTAATATAGTTGTCTTTAGTTGAACTTTAGGGAAATACAAATTCATTTTCCCAAAAATCTTTGCCCTTAGGTCTATTTGCTTAAATTTAATACCGTTTCGTTAAGTAACTTTTAATATGTTTTTTTTTTTTGGAAAGTAGCTTTGAAGTAAACGAAGAAGAAATAAAAAAAAAAAAATACAGAGAAATACCATCGTAGCAAGATTGAAGAATGGGTATAAAGGAAAATAGAGGAATACATATCGGAGAAGGGAGATTTCCATCGTGGAAGCATACCTAAAGAATGGAGATATTCATATGTGTGGACTCCTTATAAAATATATTATTATAGTCAGTAAAATAGGAATACACTGCTCCCTTCCCCCCCGGCTTCTTTTTTTCTTTATTTTTCTTTATTTGTATTTTTTTACGCTGCTAACAGTTTTAAAAATTTAAACCGTCGAAAAACGTGATTTATTATTTAAATATTCTAATACTCCTCTTCACATATATATTAGATTTTGACTTAAATTTAAAGTGTGGAAATATGTAATCAATAAGGTAAATAGGGACTTGGAAAAAAAAAAAATTAAAACCTCATAGCTCTAATAACATGTGAAAGTTTAGTGGGACTATTGTTGGTAGTAATCCCATAAAAGTCTACCATTTTCATTCCTTCTTCTTCCTTGCACAAATAGATTCAGATCCTTCAAGAATTGAGACTCAATCTATTTTCAATCCTCCATCACCGCCTCGCCTCGATCTTATGTCATCCTCGCCACCATTCTCACCTTTACTTCCTTCCCTCTCTAATTGCCTTGGCCATGTCACACATCCCCATCGCTCCTCACTTGGCTCAGATCAAAGGTGTTGGGCCTCAAATCTAATGTCATTAGAAGCTTAGACCTAAGATTGTGACGATAATGACCTCGCATATGAGGTTGATGAGCAAGACCTATAATCAACGTGCAAACCTAGACTCTCGATGACCATTGCCACCATTAGCAACCATCGGCAAGCTGATTGTGATTGTGGGAGGGATGTCAAACCGATGACCATATCTATAAATTGGCAAGGGAGAATATGAAAACGAGGGAGGAGATGAACCTATATCTTGTGAACCTAACTCTAGGTGACGCTTGAGTCTTGACTACCCTCCACCAGCAATCGTCAACTCTATGCTCGTGTCAATCAAAATCTAGTGCGACGGGTATTGAGAGAGACAACGATGAACAATAGAAAAAGAGGGCAAGATAGGAATTCAAAAATTTTAGTGTGGGTGAAGTTGGAAGAAAAAAGTTCATTAAGCATGAAAGTTGCATTGCGAAAATGGTGAAAAGCCCACCAACATTGATTTTTCAATTTTGCCAATGCTAACTTCCATATAATGTTTTCCCAACAAGAAAAAAAAAATCAAAATATTTCTACCAAGGACTTTAGAAACCCAAAGTCCCTTTAGGAAAGTTCAACCAAACATAGCTATAGTTATTTTGTTTAACTAGACAAAGGAGAACAAATTAAAAGTTTAAGGAATAGATTGCACATTTTGCAATAGTTTAGGTACTTGCAATGACTCTTACCCTTATTTGATCATAAACAAGTTACGAGCTCAATGATTAAATTGTACATTTCTTACCGTTTAGGAACTTGTGGTCATTTTCTCCCTTGTATGAATAAACAAAAGGACTACATCGAAAGTTTAAGGGTAAATTGCATATTTCGCAATAATTTAGGGATTAGATTGCACATTTCACAATAATTTAAAGATTTATAATGACTTTTTCTCTCATATTGAAAATTTAAAAACAATTCAAAAATCGCTTTGAACGAATTAAAAATTGAAGGCGTTAATTTATGATGGTCAAACTTAAAGGATTATCCGTACCATTTCCCTTATGATGGCCGACCGCAATTTTCCGAATGGACCATATCGCCGGACGTTTACAGCCTACATCGCTGGTATATCCTCTTTTTCCTTTTTGAATACATCAAAGTGTACTACTGGATGGCTAAATCATTGAACGGCGGGGGACCCAGAAAAAAACCAAAAGAATCGATTTCAGAATCCAAGAGGAGGCCCCCGATGGTGGAAAAAGGAGGGGAGCCCAGTTCATTTTACATTTGTCCTCCATTGAATCTCCGCGTTACCCGAAGCCGCCCCGCCAATTTCGAAATTTAGTGCTAAGGATAACAAAAACTTCCAATATAAAATCCATCTCATGACATCACAGGACAAATCATTTCTGAGTTATCTAAATTGGGTTATAATCCAATTTATCACCTAAAAGATGTATTCGGTAATATCTTTATTTTCGGAAACAATTTCTATTTCAAAAAAGTTTTTTCTAATTATGTTTGTTTGAAATAAAGAAGTAGATATTCCTAGTGTCTGCTTCTATTCGGAATATAATTTCTTCTCATTTTTTATTTTATTTTGAAAAACATATTAATTAGCTGATATTATTATGGATTTTTGTTTTTTTTCCTGTTTCGTGGAAGAACATGAAAATAGAAAAATATGATGAACGAATTTTAAATCGATGGTAGGTCATGTTATCCGGTGATGGCCGGGCCAAATTTTTATTTTTTTTATATTTTATCTTATTATTTTTTGGGTGGATGATTAGACCCATCGCCATGGGCAATGGCTGGGTGTTCTGGTCCGGTTCTGTGATTTTCTGGTCATCTCTGGGGACAAAAGAAGGTGAGCCACAGGGAAGGAAAGAGTAGACCGCTATCATTGAGGCCGGTCGACGTGGGCCCCGCCCAACGCTAATCACGTGCTCTTTCTCCCTTCCTCTTTACGCCCCCACCACTAATCGCGGTGTCATAAATATGTTTAGCCTAAAAGCGTTGCGTTACTTACATGGGCAAAAGTAACTGAAAAATATTAAAGCCGCCTTATGTGGTTATGTGGTCCGGATAAAATTCATGATAGAATAAAATTGATCTCATTCTATATTTGGCATTTACTCAAGACAAAATAAAATCGGATATAAATGAATTATAGGTTGAACAAATTATCCCATAGGAAAGTAGGATAAAAATGAATAAGATTGATAATATCTAAAATAAGAAAGTTATTTTACTGAAATAACAAACTCTTAAATTAACGGATTAAAATTAATTTTTAATATAAATAATATTTGAGTTCTAATATAAGAAATTCAAAATAACAATTTATTTTTAATTTAATCTTATTTTTTATATATTTAAATTTAAATTTATCTTATAGATAAATTCAATGTATAAATATATATTTATTACATATTTTAGGTGTTTTAGTATTTTAGGTGTATTAGTACAATTTTCTATTTTAAAAAAATATTAGGGAATGAAGGAAGGAAAAGAAAGAAATAAAAAAGAAATTACTTTGAAAATAAAGGAAAAAAAAAGTAGACTTGTGAGAGATTTTTACCTTTCTTTTTTTTTTTTTTTGTAAAATCTATGATTCGTTTATATTGATATGTCATTTATACCAAATAATATATATAATATGATGTAAATATATCCAATTTTATTACTGCAATTACCAAATAGTTAACATGATATAACAAAATCTATTGGATTTCATATCTCGTCTTATCAAATCCTATCATAATTATAAATGCGAATGACTAAACGTGACTTAATGGCTTTTCCACAAAAATTTCATGAGGAATAGATATTATGAATTTTTAGATATTCTTTGAAATCGGCAGGCCATGATAATTTCCAATTAATATGATTAGTGTCATCAAAAAACATTTAACAACTTCTTGCATAATAGTAATTTCATGTGTGATAATTAAGAGAGTGGTAGTCAATGCAGTTGTGATGCTTTTCGATGTTTGATTTGACTATGTTGTGTGTGATGAACACGATTGGAGATAATCCGAGAGTTAGGGTGAGCCTTGATCAAGGGCAGAACTAAGAACCAAATATAAGAACTAGTCTCGTTTTGGGGCTTTCAGGTTTTGTGTGATTCGATATCAATTTAATGATCAACTTATTCTGTAATGATATTTATGCTACTAGTATTGTCATAATATTAGATGTGGTGTATCTAGAGAAAATTCATTTGGAAGTAACTATTCCCTAGATGCATAAGGTGCTCTATGATGGGTCATGGCCTCAAATAAGCTCCTAGTTGAGAACCAAATCGTGAATCGAGAACAAATGAATTGTGGTTACATATTTTGGACTTTCTATCATTTATTTTATTTCACATGTTATTTTTTATGAATCGTTGCTATAGATAAATTGGGATTTTTGTTGTGGCCTTCGTTTTCATTTTGCTCAACTAATAACGAAATAAAAGAATGAAAAAAAATGAAATCAGAAAAAAGAAAAGAAATTGCCGGTTTCCCATCTTGCAAAAACTAGAGAACTGGGGCTTCGAAGGCTGAATTTCAGATTTTCACACGAAATCTGGATCAATTTTTGAAACCGCTGACCCTACAAGTGCACTTTTGAGAATGCTGCGCTGGCAGCATTCCATCACTAGATTGCGACTCCGAATTCTTAATAAATTGAAAAGGCAACCAAAAAATGGAAAAGAAGAAAAGAGCGAATGAAAAAGAAAGGAAGAAGCCCCCACTCGACCAAAGCCAAAGCTGGGAGATGCCACCACTTGCGAAAAGGCAAAAGCCAGAAAACCCGCAAGGCAAGAACCCGGCTCAATCGGGTCGGATTATCCACCGCCGCGTCACTTCCCTCGGGGCTCACATCACTTGGCAGTGTCAAGCTCAGGCTCACTCCTTTCGCCATCCTCTCTCTCTCTCTCCGTCTCTCTCTCTCCACTCGTCGCAGAGCTCGCGCTCTTTCGGCAGATCCAGGTCCGTGCCCCGCCTCCGCTCTTCGGTGTTAGCCGTACGTAGCTGCCTAGGCAGCGGTGGCCCTTCTGTTCGGGCGGGAATAGCTCAGCGTGCGACGCTTCGGCAGGTACAGGCGCTGGCAGGTTCCCGTGCGAGCTTTGAGTGCTCGCTTCCGACCTTTATTTTCCTTTCCCATGTTTGTTCGGCTCGCGTGAATGGTTTTTAGACGGTGTTGAACGGCTCGAGAGGAGTTCGTACATTGAGGGTGGTTGGAGTATTTGGCTCTCTAGTTCGACTTGTTTCTTTTTATTTTTGAGTGCTTTGAGGATTTGTCGGGTAACGCGGGGCGGAAGATCTACGGTTGTGGGTTTTGGGGAGCGCTTTCGGTGAGCTTGTTAGCTTTTGTGGACACCCTTGTCCAAAATTTGTGAACTTGTTGCGAGTTTTAAGGCGAGGAGTTTTTAGAAGCAGGATGTGGAGAGCTTGATTGGGGAGTTTCGGCTTGCTTAAAGATGCCGCCCGCCAGTGCGATGAATCTTTTACATGTGAGGGAATCTAGGAGTCTATCCACCGGGTGAATGAACCGGGTTCGAAAAATTAAAAAAGGGTGCAGGCGTTGGTGTGCTAATTCCATTTCTTGAAATTACTTCTGTTTGTCCATGGCAATGGGTTGAAAGAAAGTGTGTTCACGTTTCTGTTCTGACTTGATGCAGGATCCACCCCTGTTCAGGGATTGGGGTACGGTGTTTAGTCTTGGAACAGTCTTAACACCTTGATACCTTAAATTACTTATTAAGGAGGAGAGTCTAAGGTGTTTGTTCTGCGTTTTGAGCATCAAGAGATCGGAATGGAAGAAATTCAATCCCAGTCAGATAATTATAGGTCTTCATCGTCTTCCGCAAGCAGTCCTGCGAGTAGGGTGCCTTCAAGCAACTTCTTTTATCTGCGGAAACCTGGTTCTCTTCGGCAGCCCATTTCGTTTGAGGATTCCCCAGAGTGGGAGGACACTGATGTCGATGTTAGAGTGGAGGATGGTGGAGACTCCATCCATGTTGCGACCACTCCAGCTTCTCCATCTCTCTCAAAGCTTAATAGCGGGTCCATGCCATCCCCTCCTTTACCAGAGGGGGCAGTGGTTGCTAGAAAGATTGCAGGGGCATCCATTGTTTGGAGGGATTTAACTGTCACAATCAAGGGTAAAAGGAAGTATTCTGACAAGGTTGTGAAAAGTTCTAATGGCTATGCATCACCTGGAACAATGACAGTTATCATGGGCCCTGCCAAATCGGGGAAATCCACTTTATTAAGGGCAATTGCAGGTAGTTACTTTTGATTGATTAGATTAGTGAGGTAGCATATTGAAAGTGGTTTTACCCTTAATAGCTCGAAACTAATACTGTATCTTCTATGTTTGTTCTTCAGGTAGATTGCCTGATTCAGCCAGAATGTATGGTGAAGTGTTTGTGAACGGGTCCAAATCTCGTATGCCTTATGGGTCATATGTAAGTACATTGTGCTATGTCGTCATTGTGCTTAATTTTTCTTTAGAAGATTTTACTTCCTTGGTATTCTGTAATCTTTTGTTGATGCATAATCTTCTTTTGTTTAGGAACTCTCCTACTAGTAACATTAGAATGCCATCATGTCAATTGTTCAAGTTTGCTAATTTACTATGGGTACTCGGACAAGCAAACTAGATTTCTCTTGGAGTCATTTTCTTGAAAGCTTATGTTCTGTGAAACCAATAACACCCACTTGCGCATAGAGTGTTGACCATTGCAAATACAACTTTCAGACACACTGTGAGGGGTCTCCTGAATGTAGGCTATGATACTATATTAACCATCAACTGCAAATGCCTGAGCTACCTGTCAAGCAAATTGTTTGTTGTTTTCACTGTGGTTGGAAAGTGAGGTCTATTTTGTTATTTTATGTGGATGCATGCCCCGTGAAAGAAGATTAGTTTACCAGGCAAACATACTTTTACCGCGGGTCATGCGGTTTCTTCCATTCTGTTGCCTTTACATAACGTTAGATAATTTGCCCATCCAGAAGTGGCATTCTGTCCAGCGTTTCTATTTGATGCCTAGCATCCTGAAGGTCCCTTAGCTTTGTCTTCATATTTCTGCAACTCTGCTTATTTGTTCAGAGCCTTTTTCCATATTGGGAGGTCAGATTCAAGAATGAGCAACTTATTTTGGAAAGGAATCCTCAAGTGTATTCACTATCTTCTGGTTTACCATATTGGTTCTTTTTCTTTTTGTGAGGGAATGTGACTGTCTTTTACATTTCTAATTGGCGTTATCTTTTAAGGTTTAATATTTCTATCATGAGGATAGATTTTGATTTCTTTCTTTTTATCTTTTTAATGGGTTCAGGGCTTTGTGGAGAGGGAAACCACTCTAATCGGATCCCTAACTGTTCGAGAGTTCTTGTACTACTCAGCGTTACTTCAACTACCAGGTTTCTTCTGTCAGAAAAGGAGTGTTGTGGAGGATGCAATACACGCTATGTCTTTGGGTGACTATGCCAACAAGCTAATTGGTGGTCATTGTTATATGAAGGGCTTGCCTAGTGGTGAAAGAAGACGTGTTAGCATTGCCAGGGAGCTTGTGATGAGGCCTCATATTATGTTCATAGACGAGCCTCTTTATCATCTAGACAGGTAGTTTTTTTTTTTTTTTTTTTTTTTTTTGGCTGGCCCGGGGGAGGGGCCGCCGGGGGGGGGGAAGAGTGGGGAGAGGGTGGGGCTTGTCTTATTTGTGTTCAATTGACTGCTTTAATGGATTTTGGAGCTCTTGTGATGCACGGCCATTTCATACATAATTTCAGAAAGGACTAACATATCATGCTGCTGTAGTACGGAACAACTGTAGGAGCCTAGCATGATTTTAGGCAATTGATGGGTTGTTATTGAATGGATTTTGTTGCTTGGATATCTATTTGATGAAGATTTATCACAGAGGGAAAAATGATTACGAAAAACAGTTTTTTGGAACAAATATTAAGCTTCAGTAAAAGTAATCTGTGTCAAAAGATTTTGTCATGCAGCATCGTGCAACGGAGAGCACAAGGTTCTTAATGCTGCCGGGTTATTAAGAGGTGCAGATATCAAGATATACTAAATACAGACTTGATTCTGTTTTTGATATTCTGCAAACATGTGCAGTTTCTTTAGATTATTGCTCTAGATGATTCTAGTCAGTGGGAAAATCATATTGTGACGAATGTTTTTTTGTCAACATCAACATGGTTTCTCATTTTTAGGGTGTGCCTCATACATGCAGTGTGTACGTAGTCATGTATTGGTTGATATGTGCTTGTCAAGGGCTTTCTTGTTGCATTACTTGACTTCAGGGTGCAATGATCTCAAGTTCATGATCCTGTTTTTGTATCCTACAGTGTGTCTGCACTTCTTATGATGGTTACATTGAAGAAACTTGCAAGCACCGGGTGTACCCTTATATTTACTATTTACCAGAGCAGTACTGAAGTATTTGGCCTCTTTGATCGGATATGCCTGCTTTCAAATGGAAATACTCTATTTTTTGGAGAAACATTGGCCTGCTTACAGGTAAGCTACATGTTAGATTTCAATTCCTTTTCTATGTGGTTTCTCAGCAAGATAGAGTGAACTTATTGCCTTAAAGGTGTACGAAGGGAATGTTCCTTGAATAAATTTTAAGGATTCTATGTTAGGATAGAAGTTGAGCTCTTGTGATGTTGGACTGTAAAATTTCAAAATCTTTTTGTTGCCTTGTTTGCTTTGCTAAATTAATCTCTCTTTTCTTATTGAAGCACTTCTCCAATGCTGGATTTCCATGCCCGATAATGCAAAGTCCTTCCGATCACTTCCTACGTGCAATAAACACAGACTTTGACAGGATAATTGCGATGTGCAAAAACTGGCAGGTACTTGTTTTTGTACTTGCTGCTGAATGATGGGTCTTCCTCTGCTTAGTGATTGATGGGAGTAGAATGATTCTGTTTCCAGTGGAGATTAGGCCTTTATGATTTGGAATGATATCTGCTTGAGAAGATGAGCAATTCCTTGCTGTGTTTTCCGTCCATATTTTATTAATCCAGCAGTTATATTCTATTTTTGTGTGAGAGAAACTGAGTTTTGGCGCTCAGTCATCTCCAGCCTCTGTTTGAACATTATGTGCATGGTTGACAGGATGACCATGGCGATCTCTCTTCAGTGAATATGGATACTGCTGTGGCAATACGTACCCTTGAAGCAACTTATAAATCGTCAACCGATGCTGCTGCGGTCGACACAATGATATCAAAACTCACTGAGAAGGTACACATACACGTCTTCTGTTTGTTGCATTGTTTCTTAAGTTTTTGATGGGTAGTTGGTTACATTTTTTAGCAACATGATATCTGGAGAAAGCTACACATCAAATGGCAGTGCTTAACTTCTTTTTTTGGCTAAAAGCTGTGTATTTGACTTAACTCATAAACTTAAGTGGACAACCATCATGATTAACAAAGCAATTTATTTGCTTGAAGTGTTTTTTTCTTTATAAGTTGTTAGTACTTGAATAAACATATATCGGGCTGGTTGTGGAATGCTTTACCTTTGGCCCCCAATGCATTGTCAGTAATAGTAATTTTCTTTAATAACAATAGCTCATGGTACTCACAGCCTTTGGTTGCTTTACTTTGTAATAGCAAAGTAGAGCAATGAAGCAATAGCAAAAAGAGAGAACTGTTTACTTTGTCTTTTTATGCTGCGCTGCTGATATTAGCCACATTGCAATCTTCCTAGTGTGGTAGACTCGAGCACTTATGGTTTCATGCTCATCGTTTGAGAGCTGGTGTGCATGCTTTCTGGTAATTTTTGTCCCTTTTTTTCTTGTCAGGATCTTCTCGTCTGCTTAACTAAGTAAGTTTTTGCAGGAAGGTCCAACTCTAAAAAGCAAGGGAAAAGCTAGCTGTGGTACCCGAATTGCGGTCCTGACATGGAGATCATTACTTATCATGTCAAGGGAGTGGAAGTATTATTGGCTCCGCTTGATTCTTTGCATGCTTCTCACACTCTGTGTTGGCACGGTTTTTTCTGGCTTGAAACATTCGTTGCTTTCTGTGGCGGTGAGTTTCCCTGAAATTGTGGATTTATGTTATCTGGTTGCATTTAGATGTCCTTTGGAAATTTATCAGATTTCTCATCTCACAAGGAACATCTTTGCTATGTGGGCTATGTTTATGTTATTCTCTGGGCCCACTGCCATTTATTGCACTCTGAATCTTTAAGATTTGGAGTCTACTCTTGTGCTTCCCTACAAACAACATGCTTGTTTCTACTAATTTCCTCTGTTTTTCTGGTTGATCTCTCATTCTACAGACAAGGGTTGCAGCAATATTTTCGTTTGTCTCATTTGCTTCCCTCCTTAGCATTGCCGGAGTACCGGCACATATTAAAGAAATCAAGGTAATGCTAACCAATATCCATAAGCTTCATCTGGCTTATCTGGAAAATCCACCGTGATATAATATATTGAGTAACCAGAAAATATCAACTTGCCTAGCCATATCATACTCTGTTGATATTTGAGAACAGGATATTATACTTCATCTCTATGAGAACGCATATTTGCCTGCCTAGTTGACTTCTGTACCTGTAAGGGTCGTTTGCAGGCTGCCCTTGCCTTTTCTGTCTTTTGGGAATGTGATTTTTTTTCCTGTACTATAGCTGTTGAGCTTATGGCATGTTAGTAGCATGTGTGAAAATTTACAGCAGATTTGGGGGATTGTGTATTGGGTGAACATGTTGTTAGTGAAGGCTGCTGATGTTATAGGACATGATTTGCTGATTTCTCCTATCACTTCTTGGAACAATTGCACTTTTATGATGTCATTCACCTTGACCCCTTGATGACGTGGCATAAGCAGATTTTAGGGCATCATATATAGGATCTATTCTTGCCACAAGAATGTTTCGGCGGGATGAATGCTGAAAGCTGTGTGATGAAATCCAATCGGTAGTATCGGGGCCCTGGCTATTTTTCTAAAGAGAAGATGAATGTCTATGAATGTGAAAAATCAGTTTGTCCATGTTTATTTAATTATTCAAAAAAATGCCTTTCGTATCTTAGTAACTATTAATTACTTTTTAAATTATGTTAATGATCTAACAACTATATAAATTCTGTGAATTGCTGTCAGAATAGGAGACCTCATCATGTGGATATTGTGTTTTCAACCACTCTTCATTTTAGAAATAATTAAATCAGCAGGTTACATATTTAATTGAGAGTTGTAAATGGTCTCCTTGTATGCTAGAAAAAGCCACCCTTGATAGGGCATTATTAATGTTTATGGTGGGTGCGATGCTCAAGTGGTGCTAATTGGCAAAGATTAGATACTTGATGGTCCTACTATTTGAATCAGTGTTGCTCTTCGGGTAAGAAATTTATTTGTCCATCTGCTTTAATTTGGCATCCTGAAACACTGCGTTGCTTTTTCCTGTGCAGATATATGCCAGTGAAAAATCGAATCACCATTCTGGAGCACTGGTGTTCTTGCTTGGGCAACTTCTTTCCAGCATTCCTTTCCTGTTTCTGATCTCCATCTCGTCAAGCCTCATCTTCTATTTCCTTACTGGTCTACGAGATGAGTTCAGCTTATTGATGTACTTTGTGCTAAATTTCTTCATGTGCCTCCTTGTAAATGAGGGGCTAATGCTGGTAGTAGCTTCTGTTTGGCAAGATATTTTCTGGAGCATCTTGACATTAGTATCCATACATGTGAGTTGGTTCTATTAAACTCCTGTCTTGATCTTTCCTGTTTAATTTGACATAAATTGATGGGAAAATGCATGGCTTTTCTTCTATCCTTTTGGAGTACTGCTAAATGTCCTGGAGGTAGTCCTTATCATGGTGGACGAGAGAGAGAAAGACACTGAGTTGCTCACCAGATTCATAAATCGCTGTTATGCTTGTGGAACATTCTATCTATTTTGGTGCTCATGTGCATAGGCTGGACTAATGGCTTACATCTCTTGCTTGTCAGGTGGTAATGATGCTTTCTGCTGGCTACTTCAGAATCCGAGATGCTTTGCCTAGACCATTATGGACATATCCAATATCCTACATCGCCTTTCATACCTATTCTATACAGGTAGAAGCAAAACTGAAACTGCTTAAAAATAGTTTATGATGAAAAAAAAAGGGTATATGATGTACCATTTTGCCTAAGCGACCAACCTTAGCACTTCTCAGTGCTTCTTATCCATGTGATACCATGGCAACACTTCCATCTGCACAAAATTTCCCTGCTTGATTTCCAGCTAAAGAAGGAGAAGAAAACAATATCTGCTTGCTGTTTACTTGGATTTCACGTTGTTCTGGCTATGAAAACACCTAATATATTTTGTTGGCTCTGGATTGAATCAAATTGAGTTTGGGGGCATATTTGACGCTGTTCTTGCTAAGTAATTCATACTATTTTTTGTTGGATAGGGTCTCCTGGAAAACGAGTACCTAGGGACTTCTTTTGCCGTGGGGCAGGTGAGGACAATATCAGGTTATGACGCTCTCCAGAACACGTATAACATATCTCGCAACAGTAATTCCAAGTGGGAGAATCTTCTAGTGCTGTTTGTCATGGCAGCTGTTTATCGAATTTTATCATATTTTGTGTTACAATTTTGCGTAGGAGCAGGCACATCAGTGCGTAGAATTTTCCAGTGTAAACAGGACACGAGCAACACGAGATGAACTGTACAATAAAATTTTTGTTTGGGTTTGGCTCCACACTGTGTTTATCTGCTGCCTGATGCTGCTACAGCCTGTGTACCGTCTGCTATTGTTCCTTCTCTGGTTTCTTCACGATGTTTCACGTTTTGAAGCTTGCGGACTCATAAATTTGGCAAGACCCTGTCAGGCTCAAACTATTCAAGAGGTATTTTTTTTCTCCACCCATCACTTTTGCACTAAGTGTACATTTTCAGCATTACAAATGTATGTCTGGACCGAGAAGGGCCAGTGACTACATCGATCTAAGCATCATTGGAAAGGTGCTCCTTTTGATGAATTCTATCCTTTATGTCCACGATGAACTGGTCGAGATCTTTCGTTGATGAACCATCGGGCATCAATGCTTCCTCCAGCTTCGTCTTCAGTGCGTCGACTGCGTTCTTGAATTTGCTACCTGAATCTTGGCTCATAAGCTGGGCGATTTTGTTGGCGACTTCCTCTCGAGTGGTCCTGTTCCGATCACTCAAATTCAATCCAATTTTCCAATCATCGACCACGAGCTTCCTATTGGTGAACTGATCGGTCAGCAGAGGGAGGCACAGCATTGGCACCCTAGACCAAATGCTTTCCAATATTGAGTTCCACCCACAATGGGTCAAGAACCCGCCTGTTGCTGGGTGGCTCAACACTGCATTTTGACGGCACCAAGGTATTATGATTGCCTGGTCGCCGAGCTCTTGCTTGAATCCATCAGGCAGCGGATCGACGTCTTCGGAGCTCACGATGTCGGTCCGGAGCACCCAGACGAAGTCAACCTTGCTGAGCAGGAGCCCATGGGCTATCTCCTCCAGGTCCGGCCTCGACAAATGGGCATAGCTCCCGAACGACACGTACAGGACCGAGCCTGGGGGCTTGGTGTCGAGCCACTTGGAGCAGTCTGACTCGGGCCACAGGCTCGTGGCCACGTCGCTCCTGGTGAAGCCCTCCGGGAACACGGGCCCGATCGAGTAGAAGGGCTTCTGCTCCTGCAGGGCCGCCACGGTGCCGGGCTCGAGCTCGCGGATGGTGTTGCAGAGGATGAAATCCGCTGCCTTGACGTCCTGGAAGGCGTTGAAGTTGATCTGGTGACAGGCGGATGACGTGTCGCTCTCCTGGAGATACGACGTCATGTCCTTCGGCTGTAGGGGCGGCACTCCTGGGATGTAATCTATCGGGTCCTCACGACAATCTGATCAGGTAAAAGCTTTTAAATTCAGATCTGTTGTCGTTGGAACATGCACAAGCACGTGAGATCGAAAACATGGCAGAGATCTTAGCCATGCAAAAGCGAGAACGTGAATTTTTACCCTGGCAAGCGAAGTGGCCATTGATCCGAAGGAGATCCATGTGATAATACAACGTGAACACCAGCGCTGGCTCCGTCCAGAACGACACGTACAACAGCCCGAACTTCTCCGCCACCTTGGATGGCCACACGAAGAACGTGTCCGCGATCAAGAAGTCGGCCCCCTCGCCAGGCGTTGCGACGATGTTCCCCACGATCTCCTCCACGTGTGCCGAGAACACGTGCAGGAGCGACGCCATGAACTGGTCGTGGTTTAGCGACCGGTCGAACCCCACCGGCAAGCCATCTGACACGGTGGTGTACCGTATGTCGAGCCCCGATCTGTGCACGTTGGCGAAGATGTTGTAGGAGCCATCGCCCTCGCCCTCGCCGTCTGGTTTCTGATCGAGGGCTTTGACAGTATGGTGGTGGACGGATTGCGTGTTGATGAAGGTGACGGCAAAGCCCCTCGATGCGAGCTTGATGGCCAGGTGCACCGACGGGTTGACGTGGCCTTGAAGAGGGTAGGGAATGATGATGGCGTGAGGCTTTCTATGGTTGTCTGCCATGCCGTTTCCTAAAGCAAGAAAGAATTACAGCAAGTGTGTGTGTTTGGATGCGCATGTGCACAAGTACATTTTAAGGAAGTTCTGAGGACGATTGAGGTTTTTTACAGCCGAAGGTTTCGGTTGATTTTTGGCTCGCTCGCTTGTTTCTATTTGAGGACAGGGAATCTGCGGACATTCACTCGCGACTCCCGGCACGCCATACAATTTCCCAAGGAGGGTTTGCCCCAAAATTCTCATGCACGACTTGACGTTCCGAGCTTCGTTTCGGATGAGAGAGGTCCGGAGCGATTTATAAATAAACACCCAGATGTCATCACCTCGTGTGGCTACTCGAATACTCCTTTAGAGAACTTGGTCCACGTAGAATGGATTGGGTCGTGGTAACTTATATGTGATATTAGAGCAAGACCTCGAGCAAGACCTCGCTAGGAGTTTGGTTAGTGGATAAAGTGGGCCCACTACTTTATCTAGCCAGGGATTGATTGCCAGGGTGGGAGGAATTAGACAAGATTCGGAGGATGTCGGAGGGGGTGGGAATGAACCGTATGGGTTATGGATGGGGGAATACCACTGATCGATATGGGCCAACACCGATGAGGACTTTTAACTCTTCGAATGGGGGAATTTGTGGTATCTTAAGACCCCATGTTGGATGGAAGAGACCCTGTTGAATTATCAATGAGTAAGCATCCACCCTTAATTAGTCATCCCCTTATATAATTAATCAGATAGAATGAGCTGAGTTGTTATGTAATTGTCCATCGCCTCCTATATGTTTATGGAAGTTAATGTATATAAGTGTACTTGGGAATTTATTTAGATATTTAGTCATCTTCATATATATCAAGGGATTCGAGCAATTCATCATGTAGACTATCATGTGGTTTGAGTTCGGACTTCCAAAGGTCAATTGATAGCAAGAAGTGGCATCTATAATTTAGTCGCTAGAGTCATGTCGCAATGAATTACATGGGATTCATGTGAGATCCACCTGATTAAAGAGATCCCAATAGATTAATTTATAGAAAGCATGAATCACACAGTAAGTTTTGATAATTCAGAAGTTGTCGCATTGATGAAAATCGTCCAACGATTGGTGAAAGTTTCACTACCTTGGACATGGTTAAAAAAAATTAAAAGAAAAAGAAAAAAGAGAAGAAAAAAAAGAGAAAAGAAAAGAATAATAAATAAATAATTTGAATTAATATCAAAAATGAAAAAAAAATTTGCATGTCAGTGTCACCCATATTATGTAGTACGTAGAATGGATGACATTCATGTCAATGATTTTTTTGCTAAATTTAGCTAGATTAATTCAATCGATAAAGTGTAAAAATATTTATGATTTAATCGACAAAATTAAAATATTTATAACTATATTAGTAAGAGTGAAGTAGGTTCAAAATTTTTTTGATAATTTTTCAAAAGATACTTCTTGACTTTTAGATGGTTGGTGGGGGGGAGATTTTATATGTTAATTTGTCTTTTGTCCATACTTCATTCTCATTTGCAAACTCCATCACATGTGAGGAGGCTCCCCCATTTGCGGGGAAATTGTCTAATCAATCTCAAATTATTGTATGAATGTCAATTCTGTTATAAATTTTTTAATTTTATCAGTGTAGTCCTAAACATATATACATTAGTTTAGTTATTTTGACTAACTTCCGTTAGAAATCTCCGATGTAACGTACGAACAACCAATAATGAATGGACCGCTATGCTAATAATTCTTGACAAAAAATATTTAAAAATGACTAAATTAGATTTTCGCACAAAAATTTATGATTATATTAAAAAATTTATGACTGAATTCACATTTCATATGATAAGTTTAGAGATAATAAGATAATTTTTCCTTGTACATTGCGTATGCAACGCATTAGAAGATGTCAAACGGGCCAATAACCCAAAAGACCCGTCCATAGCCCAATTTTCGGTCAATATGGTCCATATGGTCCATATTCCCACCCCGCACTCAATGAGGAAAATGAAATGAAGAGAATATCCATGGCACCTCCCGTTTTAAAAGAGGGTAGATAGTTTGGTACAACCAACCTGCCCTAAATATCTGACCAAAAAAAAAAAAAAAAAAAAAAAAACCTGCCCTAAATAATTTGTGGACCTAAGTTTTTCTGAAGGAATATCACTTCCTCTTTTTTCCCCTTATTTTATATTTCCAATTGAAAAATATGCATTTATCAATTTCATATTTATTGTGGTCAATGTCATTTTTATGATATAATTTCATTATTATAGCAAACAAATCCCTTTTATCCCTCGCGAGTTCTTTAATTTTTATTTACATGCATCAACTTTTTTTTTTGTTTTTATAAAATTATGTTTATTTAATCAGGTTTCCAACTGCACCCGAAGTCGGATCTTGGGATTGTATGGACGTTAATCCTAAGCAACTTCAATTAAGGACATAAATTAGCTAAAATAAATACGATAACGCGACGTTCGGATTACCCGCTCTTCGTTAGGTGTCGAATTTGACAAATCCAAGAAGGTTCCTTCCCGCGGAAAGGGCTCGTTTGACGGGGGCCCCCAAAAAAACCGCGTGGCCGTAACCTGCGTATCGAGATCCGCCACGTGGAATTTCCACGCGACACCACCGCCACGGCGGCGACCTCGTCAGCTGGAAAACGTTTTCCCTCGGGAACCACGACCCTTTCCATCTTCTTCACGTTGAAGAATTGAAGTTCTATCGGCTCTTCTGATCCCGCGAAAATCCTTCCTCCCATGGATTCTCCGAGCATCTTCGGGTTCCTCGACCGTTGAGGCGCCGCCGTTCGCCGCCGCGGCGATAGTTTTGGGAAGCTTGAGGACCGGGCGATGGCGTCGATCGCCGCCGCGGCCTCGTCGCTGATGAACGGCGAGCGGGCGGTGGTGCTGCTCTTCGTGCTGCGCGTCCTCGCCTCTCTTCCTCCCTGCCTCCTCTCCCATGGCCTCGCTCTCTGCTCCCTCGCCGCCGCCGCCTTCCACGTCGAGATTCGCCTTGAGAACTCCTCTTCCCTCCTCCGATTTAAGACCAGGTGAGAATTTTCGGCGGCCCTCTCGAATCTTTTGATTTTTCCCCGTTCTCTCAATTCAAAGTGATTTTTTTTTCTTTTTTGGCTCGGTGAGATGATTTGGCTGTTTCTGCACTTCAATTTTGCTCTGTGCGGTTTCTGAGGTTTAAATTGTATCAAATTTCAGTTGAAGATTTCTGAACTTACATTTACTGCAGTCCTTATCGTTGTGTCATTCTGTTGAAGCTTAGGCTACTGAAATCGTTATGCAGTCGGAATTGCGAGTGATGACTGGCTTGCACTTGCCTTGCGTTTCTCATTTGCCGAGAAGTGTGTTTAAATTCTGTTATAAGATGCTTCAGTTGTGTTAAGCTCCATTTGCAAAATCAATTGATTACAAATTGAGTTGAAATCTTCAATTGGGAGCAGCCGAGACGGCACCAGTCATAAGCTTATAATGGAAGTTTTGGTTGCCCTTTGTTTTGGCAACTGAGTCGGTGAAGTAGTCGGAATGCAATTGATGAATGGCTTAGCTTTGTGTTTTATTTCAGGCCCGGTGCCTCATCTGGAATACTCTTGGGGGCAGTTACTCTTCCTACTGTTTTGATCTCAAAGTTGATACAGCTATCTAGAGCAGTCTCACCCCACCAAGTCAGCTATGAGGGTATAAGCATTATGTCATCGTAGCATCTCATTGCATTGTGAGACACGTAGCACATATTGCACGTTCCTTTTGTTATTAGCAGTGCTCTGGCACAATACCCGATTCACCCTTACACTCAATGACTGCTGAGAAGTGACAAGTAACTGTTAAACTCTTCCGTTTTGTTGCAGATTTTGAATATCTGAAAATGCTGTACTGGGCTGCATCTGTTAGCTCCTTTGGTGTGCTTGTTTTCCTTTATTCAGCTCTGCAGCATTCACCTGACAAGGCCTATCCCCCTTCCTCAAATATCCAGTCTAATTCATGGCTCATGTCATGTTGCATTGGTCTCTATGCTGCATTATGTTGTGTCTCCCTTGCCATTATGTCTAACTTCGGTAAGTATCTCATCAAAGATCTCCCTCAACCTCTCATTCTTAGCTGTCGTTCAATTTTCAGAAGATCATTTTATGGTACTAATTGTTTTAAGCATACCGGTATGGCCTTTAACATAAGCGCTGAAGAATCATATTCATAGTACTACCTGAGTTGGCGTGTTTGTATAACTTAGGTTTAAATGTAGCATTTTTTAACTGATCAGCTACAGATGCTTAACGTTTCGATGCTTTCACGGTTCTTTTGCAGGTTTGCAACTTGTGTTCAACTTATTTTGGGTGGTCTGTCATGGATTTGCAGCTGTGAAACTAATTCAGCATCTTCTGAATACTTTTCCATCCTGTGCTTCTGTTGGTATGCATTTTGTCTAGGCCTCTGGCGATCACCCTCGATGAGTGAAGTTTACATTTTTGTCTCTTAGTCGGCCCTAGCTTTGAAGACGGTCAAGGCTAGAATGTTAGAGCAGTAGAGTTTAGTGGCTCAGTCACGGGCAGAGACCAACCCTGTGGATGCATCGTCATGGGGAATGGCTGGGTAGTTTAGAGATGTCCTAAGATTCTATTGGTTTCAGTGAAATTTTTGTTTCTCTTCTTGAAGTTTTTAGTTCTGTTCCGTCTTTTCAGGTGAAGCCCTTCTGTTGAGTACCGGGATAGTTCTCTACTCTGGTGACGTGCTAGCGTGTACATTCACAAAGGTTAGGATTCTTTTCTTATTAAGGTTTTTGAGCCTATGAAGAATGAGGATCTTTCTTTTACCATTCTCGGCGGCTTGCATGACTACTAGTATCGGATCATCAGTAACCACTTTACTTTCAACAGGTTAATGAAAGATTTGTTTCATTCAATTTGGTTTCTCCATGGTATTCAACAAACAGAAGTGAGAGGAGCATAATCATCCAGGTATGGTGATTGGGTGTTTGTGCACCTGATAGTTTCTGGTCCAGAAAGATATTAATTGGATATGTTTTTAATGCAGAGCGTGCTACTTGCTCTTCTAGTTTTTCCACTTATTTTTAAATTGCTGCTGCGACTTTGGGAACGCCCTTCGACTATGACCTCTGATGCAAGGATGCTGAGTGAAGTTAGAAGATCTCTCTTGTTCTTTGGATCCCTTGCATGTATGTTGATTGTTGTCGCCCCTTCTTGGATGCAGTTCGCTCGAGATTTTCAATCACATCCTTTTTTATGGTAATAACTCTCGCATGTTGCCAGTCTCTTATGAGTTGCTGGAAGTACTCTAAATTTTAAACAGCACAGTCTGGGTTTTGTCTTTTCCTTTCTTCCGTCGCCATTTGTAGACAATCCTTGCTTTTTCGGGGGTTGTTGTCTTGATTCTAGACAGTGGCTGATCACTTTTAATTGTTTGCACAGGGTATAAATCATTCAGCTTCATCTCATGGCAATATGTTCTTATTCTTGAATGTTTTTGTGACTGCAGGGTCTTTTCATTTGTCTTTGGGGAACCATTGAAGAGACTATCACTGTGCGTCTATTGGGTGTGTTTGATATATGCATCAGTTATCAGGTTTTACAACATTTCGAAGAATAGCAAGGTCGAAAGGATACTTCTTCGGAAATATTACCATCTAATGGCTGTTTCAATGTTTTCCCCTGCTCTTATCTTACAGGTGATATGGCTTTGAAGCAGAATTTGTTGTCATTTTCACCGTGACCTCGTCATCTATGCAGTTTATTTTTCTCATACTTACTGATGACTTGACTGTTACTTGCAGCCTGAGTTTCTTGATCTGGCATTTGGGGCAGCTTTGGCAGTTTTCCTGGTTATAGAAATAATTCGAGTAAGTGCATGATATTTTGGACTCCTTATTCTTGCCTGATCCATGTCCTTTAGTGTATATTCCTTAACATATATCCAGTGATGTATTAAAGCTTATGTCTGTAATCTGTATGATATTAAGCTGGAGACAGAGAGTGAGGATTCTCCTTTCAGTCATTTTGGCCATGTTTTAAAACTAATTATGTAAAGAAGACTCTGCACCTATTCCTTTCATGTACGTCTTATGGTTCATCTGTTTCTGTTTTTAAAATTAATTGGTTGCCCATAGTTTTGCAAATTTATATATAATTTTCTACAGCCTCTTTCCATGGAGTTGCAATAACTTTTAGAACCTGCTTTCTACAGCCTATTCTGTCTATGTACATCTTATGGTTCATCAGTTTCTGTTTTTAAAATTAATCGGTTGGCCATAGTTTTGCAAATGTTTATATAATTTTCTACAGCCTCTTTCTACGGAGTTGCAATAACTTTTTAGACCCTGCTTTCTACAGCCTATTCTGTCGATCTAAATCTTATGGTTCATCTGTTTCCGTTTTTGAAAATTAATAGGTTGCCCATCGTTTTGCAAATGTGTATATAATTTTCCACAGCCTCTTTCTACGGAGCTGTGATAACTTTTTAAGACCCTGCTTTCTTATTCAGGTTTGGAGAATATGGCCTTTGGGAAAACTTGTTCATCAGTTCATGAATGCCTTCACTGACCACCGCGACTCTGATCTCCTTATTGTCAGGTGCAATTTCCTTAAAGCTTAAATTCATGGTTCTGTAATATAATAGAGGTAACTTTATCTGATTTTGTTTTATTTGTATGTAATTAGCCATTTTTCGCTACTATTGGGTTGCGCTCTACCCATGTGGCTGTCTTTCGGATACAACGATCGCCCACTTGCTCCTTTTGCTGGAATTTTGAGCCTTGGAATTGGAGATACCATGGTGAGGGCATAGTACTTTGTATTTGTTAATCATGTATTATTTGCTTGTCCTTTTATTATGAGAAATCTACTTGATTTTGAATTAATTTCTTCCTCATCATGGAAGACATATTAGCTTAATTACCAGGTAAAGCCTGCTGAAATTAGTCATAAGGGTCAAGACTGAACTAAAAGCATGAGATCTTCCAAATTGAAAATCTAGAACCAAATGAACTGAGTAAATTCGCTGCATAAGTGATGGTAACAGACAGATCCTGGGAACCTATTTTTCCTTTTTTCATCTATTAGATAATCTTCATGAATTGCTTATTTACAGTAATCATCTATTTGTACATCTGGTGCATAATAAGGGCAGATGTGGAAACATGTATATTTAGAATTTATCCAGTGCTGGAATTTACGGTCTTTTTGCTACTTGGCATCCTGCATTTTGGCTATCCAATTCATTTTACAATTATATTCAGGCATCATTGGTTGGTCACAAGTATGGGGTTCTCAGGTGGAGCAAAACTGGCAGTAAGTGTCCTTATTAATTTGGTTGCTCGCTCCTTGTTGAGGTAACTGATGCATGAAACCTACTGTTTATTCAGAGAAAACAATTGAGGGTACTGCAGCTGGTATAACTTCTGTCCTGGTTGCATGTTCTGCTCTCCTTCCACTTTTGGCATCGACGGGTTATGTTATGACACAGGTCTTTCTCTCTCTCTCTCTATGGGTTTGTATGCATGTGTGCTTGTGTGTGCACTGCCCTTGTGACAAAGTGCGCAGTGCACACACATGGATGGCTTGCAAATACAAGAACAGCGTGCCTTCTGTTTTCTGTGCCTTATAATTACTGGCTAGGGAAGGGTTAGAAGACTTTTCAACTTTGAATGATCTTTTAGAAGTATAATGTTCAGTAGCGTGGTAATTCTTTTACATACCCATAAGAATCAGCATGCAAAGTCCATGTGACTGGAGCCATGTGTTCTGCATATGGGTATGATTGTCACTGCTGAGAGAATTTTGCTGTTTGCTGGGAGATTTTTGAGTTTATAATATCTTCTGGGTTTCTGCCTTCTTGGTAGTAAGTAGCAATAAAGTTGTGCTTCAACTCTGATGTAAGTTTCCAAATTTGTGCAGCACTGGTTCTCTCTTCTTCTGGCCGTAACTGCAAGTGGTTTGTTGGAGGCCTACACGGCACAATTGGACAACGCATTCATCCCATTAGTCTTCTATAGTCTCCTCTGTTTATAGATGCAGCTTTTTATCTCCTTTCAGAAAGATGCACGATGAAAGCAAGCTTTGGAGCAGTGTGCTTGAGCTCGGGCACGTGATCTGTAGATACTCAACACCTCTCTTAGGTAGATACTAGTAATACTAACAATTCATACGGGGTCATGAATCGCAATCAGGTCCCCTAGATAGGTTTCTTTATTTACACTGAGAGCATCCATACAAGATTGAATACGCATTTGCGGAAGCGAAGCATTGGAGAATTCATTCTTTTGGAGTTTTGGAGATGTGCGAGGATTCTTCTTTTATTCTTTGTGCATTGGCTATTGGCTATAGGGAATCCGATGTAATTCCTGTGTCGTATGATGTCCAAATAAGAAATAAATAGATGGTACATTTGCCTCCTCACTGTTCTTTCTGTTCTGTGTTCCTCATATCTGATGTCAGTATTTTACCTTATGGCTATCTCCTGACTCTCTGGATTATCGTCATTATAGTATACTCCAGCATCCAAGGAATGTACGAGCATAACTATAAGATTAAATTACTTGAAATCAGCACAAAAGAAAAGATCAGAGCAGTAAAGGTCGATTGTTTCTGTGGCCGGCGAAATTGTAGTAGTTCCGTGGACCAATTGCTCACTTGCCTTCGGGCTTTGACATGTCCAGGCCACATGCGCTTTTCTACTTTAGTCATGGAACGAACTTTAAGGTGGAGCCATCATGAACCCGAACCCAGACGGTGAGCCCCCAACAGCTAAATTTGGGGGAAAATTCCAAATAAGAATTTAAAGTGAATCTTGTGTTAAATAATGACATAAAGTGTTTTCATTTTTTTAAAATAAAATCTGAAATAGGTGTTATTCAAATAATGGTTTGAAGTGGTCATGTTAGTCTAAAATAAGGGCTTGACCTCACCGATTGTGGAGGACATTTTTGTCCTCTAATTTTTTATTTTCTTTCATTATTTTGTTTCTTTATTCACTTTTTTATATTTTCATTCCAGAAAAAGAAAAAAAAGCTAATTTTTTTTTTTAAAAAAGAAAAAATAGGCAGGCCCCGCCTATGGTTGCTACCCCATGTTGGGGGGCATCAACCATGGCTAGTGGGTCATTTGCACCTCGGCGTGCTTTCTTTTCTTTATTTTAATTATTTTATTCTTTTTTTTTCCTATTTTTAGTTTGTCATTTTATGGAAAAAAAAAAAAAGAAAATAAAAAATATAAAGGAAGGAAATGCCCTCGATCAACCAATGAGGTCAAGCCTATTTTTGAGATTAACATGACTATTTTCTACCCTTATTTGAAATAAGATTCATTTCAAATCCTTAATTGATTTGCAACATTCATTCGCTTTCCAAAAACTTGCAAATTTGGGATGATTGCCAAGTATAGAATGGTGATGACGATGTAGTGATGGTCAACAACAGGTCACACCTCGTGGATTGATCTCTATCCTATCTCTCAATCCAAAAGAAGACAAGACGATTGAAACAATTGATGTAGATATACGATGTCCATGAAAAAAACTTGATAGTTCCTCCTCTTACTCTATAAGGGAAGTCATTGACGACGCTGAGGTAAAACTTTTGCTTCCTTTCGCCGTTCCGTCTCCAATCGTGTCGGACGTTTGAGTAGATCTAAGCCGTGCTACGATGACAACACTCGAGTCGCTTGCCGATTAGGTCCATCGTCGACGCGAGGGCAGAGGCCCCCCCGTGCCTTCCAAAGCAATGAAGGGTCAGAATCATCAGCGTTGTACGTTGCGCCGTGAGCTGTGAGTCCCCATCCACGTTGGCGTGATGGATGTTCTAACTTCCCTCTCTCTCTCTCTCTACCCTTTTCTGATTGCCTGGTTATGAGCCGTACATTGCACTGTCCTCGTCGATTGAGCTCCCAATTAATTGGCTCACCTCAAACGAAAGAAGTTACAGCATTTATGAATTTTTGCTTAATATACATCATCCAAGATCTTTTAATTTGTAATATTCTTCATGAATTTTTAATTTATTCAATTTGATCCATATACTATTGATAAATATTTAGTGTAATTCTTAAACTATATGAAAAGTTTATGGATTACATTGAATATTGAATCAAAATTCGAAATCATATTAAAAAAACTAAAAGGAAGATATTGTACCTTAAATCGATGTTTAAAGATTATATTAAATAAATTAAAAGTTCAAGCGTTATATATTAGATTAAAGCTGAGAGAACATTTATGTTATTTTCTTCGAGCAAAAATGGATGCTTCTCTTTTCTACAATAGAAATTGATCATCCTGAAGGATGAAATTGAAACCCTTTTCATTTATTCTCATTTTATTGTTATCTGTATGTATATTGGAGGCAGGTGGCATTTCATCATGGAAGGAGCCCGCAAAACCGGCATGATTGATGTTCGTTGGAACAGAGTACGAATTAGACACTATCCTCCTGATGTCAGGTACTGATCTTTTAAAGGGCCATTCGACCATCCCCATGCTTGTCTGCCTGCCCTTTTGGCAAAACCCTCCCGAGAATCTCTGCATTGCATTCAAACCCCACTTCGCATCTACATTCCAATGTTTTGATTTTCGAAAGAGCTAACATTAATCAATCTAGGGTTTCTCCATATATCCTATAATGGAAACCACCTTGAACAAATTTGAGCTTGAGCTTTTCATGGAGTACCTCTGGTCCTTCTCTTAGCATTGGAACAGAACAGGAATCTTTATCAAATTTTCTAGGTCGCAAATATCTCCGTTCTTAGTTTATTGCTTTTTTTTTTTTTTTTTTTTCCTTGGGTGACCCAGGAACCCCCCGCACGGCCGGTAGCTAGAGAGGTAAACCTGGAGGGCTGCGTAAGCGGAAGGATCCATCATCCTCGGCAATCTTAGTTTATTTCTTTGTCGAGCATAAAGTTGAATATCCTTCCTCTTTCAAGGCCGGTGGGTCGAGCGAGTGCCTATGCCTCTCGGGCGCATGTCATGACTGACCATTGACATTTCCATACAAAACAAAAATCTCCATTTCTAATTGAAACCAACATTGATCAAAGTGGATAAAATTTTGAGAGAAACTTGGCACGTTTTTGCGCATGAAATGGCATTTGTTCTTATCTGGAATGATAGAAAAGATCTGATCAAGCCCATCCACTCCTCATAAACCCCACCCGCGTGGGGTCCCCGAAACAAACGGATTGACGGGGGAAAACTAAACGAAAAGAAATTCAGCAGAAGAAACCCTTCGACTGCCCCATCCCATGTGTGCAGAAATGAAGCCATCCACGCATCCTTTGCACTCATCCTGTGTCTCGCATTCAATCAACCGTCTTCATTTCTGATGCAACTTTTCAAGGAAAAAAGCGAAAAAAGCGCTCCCAGCTTCTGATCAATGGGGCATACCATATCAGCAATCAGTCGCGCAGCATGAGCGACACATAATAATAGAATTCTCCGATCGCATGTGGCGGCCAATTCATAAATTGCAGTAGTGCTCGAAGATGAGCAACATGATGTCCCAAGAGAAAGTGGTCCAATTTTTCCGATAATGTCTTGGGGCTCTTTTTCCTTCGGTCCGTGTGGTTTCCTTTTCATCGAATCGAAACCCCCATGCCATGCCGGCCCCCGGGAAATATCTCTGACGACTGCGAGGCGAGGGGCCCCACGACGGGCGTCCACGTCAGACGATTGAGCTTTTCTGCTCTTTATTCGTCGTCCAGCTCATGCGCATGTGCTTACGTGGACTGAAAAAGCGCTTACGACCCAATAATATAAAGTGGGAAAGAAATGATTCCGGGCGTCGAAGGCATTATGGGAGGTGGGGTCCCCCAGACACCGTCAGAGAACTGCCCCTTCTCTTTCCTCCTGAATATCACCACAATCAATGCGGTCGACCATTCCAAATCGACGGCAAATAAATTTCGAACATTATTGTCTTTTGTTTTTATCTTTTTAGCCCCAGATTTCGAAATGATTTTGTTAGAAAGTGTCACCTTCTACACTTGTTGAATATGTCATATAACCAAACGCTCTTACGAAAATCTTAATTTTTAGAATAATTGCCACTGATTTTGCAAAATCTCATATTATATTAAGTTTTTCTCATTCTCGTGTGTGCATTTACCTTTGTTAGTCAAATTCCACATGTCACTCTTTATCCGACTAAATATTATATGCGGGATTAAAATATCTTGTAGCTTGATAATGGGTTACATGTTCTTTATATACGTATGGTCTTCTTCAATGCATTAACTTAAAACTAAGTTAAGAGCGGCACCTGGAATTTGGCTAACAAATTATCCGAATACGTGGTTTAATATTTCAATATTTTAACACATGCAAGAGATTAAGAGTGACACGAGGAATTTGACTAACAAGAGTAGATGCACATGTGAAGGGGGAAAATTTTGGCTATAATATTATATGCGATTTTGTAAGGCCACTATCAACCATTCTAAATACTTAAATTGCTAGATAAAAGCGTAATTTGATGTATAAATATTCTAATATAAGCCTAAAGGTCCCTCATACCCAAGCCTCGGAATGCACCCAAACAATCCTCACATGGTGTTTCACCCTTATATCTCTAGTGTACTCTCAAACTCTCAAATAAAAAACCTAGAGACACCCTCAAGGGGCTACGATGGGTAATCTACCTTTTTTTTTTTTTTTCTCTCTCAGAAAGGTCTTCAACTAGGCCAAAGTGTCGTCGATGTCTAGGTGCCCAACACCATTGGGTTGGATCCCCCAATGCCCCAAAGTCGGCATCCTAGGCAGCGCCGGGTGCGTGGCAAGTGGCTAAAGTTCGGGGCCAAACCTTGGCTTCTGCCAGAGTACCCGGCCATTGCCCGGGCTGCCCGCTTGAACGCTCTTTCGCATTCGAGAGCCCCACCAACTCATTTCTTGCTTCTGGCCAAAACTCAAGACATACTTAACAGCACCAAATGCTAAGAAGGAATAGTTCTTCGTACAAGTCCAGTGAGAAAGGATTTGGATCCTTCGACAACCCAAACGTGTCCAATGCATCCACCACAACAAAAGTAGACCCATCATCCAAAAATCAAATCTTAATATATGTAGCTTTTGTCTATAATTTTCTTTAATTCCTTCAATCTCACTTGTTAGATCTCTTTAATACGATGGAGCGACAGTGACATCTGAAATGAATAAATTCACTGCCTACCTACTTTCTAAATATCATAAAGAAGCGTACGTGCTCATGACACGGCATTACAAAAACCGTATACAGAGAAACACGGAAGCTGTACTTCTTTTTTTTTTTTTTTTTTTGGTCGATAAAAGCTGTACTTCGTCCACAACACGTCAAACATGAAAGGCCATATATTTTCTCGCAATCTGATTGGACACCGTCATGCCACATTATCCGCACGTTGATAATATTTCTATTTTCCTAATTCCTGTTCTTCTTCTTCTTCTTCCAAATAAAGCATTAAAATATAGCTTGGTGAAGTAGACATAAGAGGGGCCCGACAAATACCATTAGTTTGCCTCGTGTGACATGCAGCTTCTGTCACTAATATATAATCTCGATTGATAATCTGTGGTTTGCACCTTGAGTTTTTGGCTATTATACTAACCCCTTTGCATAGATTAGTCAACAAAATATACAAATAAGGAGTTGGTACCGTGAGATTTTGTGAGATCACCATTAATTATTTTCAAGGTTCAAGTTATTTAATGAAGACTTACACATAGGCTAGGTTTTTGATCTAACGCTAGAGCATGGATTTATGACATAAGGAAGGCAAATAGGGTCTTGGTCCTAGTATACTTTCCTGGATCTCCAAGTAAGTAATGACCAGTGTGAAATCTATCTTTGCATTAGCATATGCATTTTCATTACATTTTATTGCATTCTAAAATATGGGGGGTCTTGGACTCATTGAGATCCATATTCCTAACAAAAACAGTCATTGTATTGCATTTACATAGTCTAAATTTAGGTGTCTTTGATCTTCCAATGAAACCTCTTCGAGCTCTCATTCAGAGAGGGGTATCCATATTCCCAACAAAAATAGTCATTATATTGCATTTACATAGTCTATATTTAGGTGTCTTTCATCTTCCATTGCAACCTCTTCGAGCTCTCATTTAGAGAGGGGTATCCATATTCCCAATAAAAACAGTTAATATTGCATTTGCATGGTCAGTATTTAGGTATCTTTCATCTTTCAATGAAATCTCTTTGAGCTCTCTTTCAAAGAGGGATAGTTGTTGATAATTAAATTTTAGCAATCCTATTTATTACATAGAAACCTTAAGGATCCACCTTGACCCTTAAACAAAAATATTGTTTAATTACATTTGCATATTAGGAGCATTGTCATTTAGTAGTAATAAGCCCACATAAACTGCATTACAATTGAACTGAGTTAAGCAATGCTGCTATGAGATTATTTGGATTATCTTAACTAAGTCTTAGAGAATACAAAATTCGGCCAAGCCCCTAGTAGCCAAAATTTCACATATGGGATGTACGTGAGGGAAGTCAAATTATGAAAGATTGAGTTCTTTAATTAAATTGAAGAACAATAAAGTATATTGAGCTAAAAAATTCGATTATTGGATAGGAAACAAAGGAGATATCTTATTTTCCTATTTGAATATATCATGCAATTTCTTTATTTCAATTCAGGAAAGGATATCTGAAGAAAAAGCCCTAACCTGTGTTGTTTCTTCTTCATCAAATTGAAACCCATGCTGCCCCGATAATATTTCTGATGACAGCTAGGGTCGAGAGGCCTCACGATGAGCATCCACGTCAGACAACTGAGTTTTCTCTTCGCTATTCATATCTTTTCATTGTCCAGCTTATGCGCATTTGCTTTACATGGACTAAAACGTGCTTATGTCCCAATGATTCTCATGATATGAAGTCGGAAAGTTTGACCAAAACATGGAAAAAAAAAAGAGGTCGGAGTGGGGTCCCCTCGAAACGTCTCCTCAATATCGTTGGAGAGCTGCCCTTCTTTCCTCCAAAATATCATGATAATTAATGAGGCAGACCAAGCGAAATCGACGGCGAATAAATCTCAAAGATTTATGTTTGTCTTTGTTTTTGAAATCAGAGACACGTAAGCCTTAGATTCGAAATGATTTTGTTAGAAAGTGTCACCTAAAACACTAGTTGTACTCTCCAGTACGTTAATTTCTGTTATGAGTAATAATACTTTAGAAATCGAATATTTTTCTCATTGAATATGCTTATCAAGTCCCTTTCAGGCATTAATACATCTTGAAAGCAAGCACGCATCTTCTGCTTGCAAAGATATTTAGTGCAACAAAGCTATATCACATGGTTATGATAGAGAGATAAGTCCCTTGTCACTTGACCACTTTTTCACAAATGCACATGTTGCGAAAAGATAGAAGGCATAAATTTTATCCGATGGTTATTTAAGTAACGTATTATTCAAGGATATGCACAATCAAATAAAAGATGTGTACAATCTTGATAGATACAGAGAGAACGAAGATAAATATTTAAATTATTTCTAACATCGGTAAATATTCTAGAGATAAATCTCTAACATTCCCTTGAACTCTATATGTATAGAAGATGTCAACTTGAGTTAAATAAACGAATTGAAAAATGCCCTAGTGGATCCTCGAAATGATTCGATATACTGAAGAGGGATGCTATGCAAGCTAAACAACAAGAGGCTACTGTTGTACAGAAACCTGTCGTGGCCGCAAATAGCTTCTAATGTGGGTCATATGAGGGAGGCAAGTTCGATTGTGGTGTTCGTTTTTTGACAAAAAGTTCGCTAGTAGGTATGATTTTTAAGTTAACATATAAATGATATATACAATTAAAGGAAAACATAAGTCCAATATTGAGAGATGCGAAAAATTAAGAAAAATATGATAATTATTTCTAATAGAGAAAAATATCCTCAAAAATATCTTTTGCTGATATGATGACTGAAAGTCATTGTAATTGAAAGTGTTCTTTTCAGTCTTGTCATAAGACTGTTGCATTTGCAAAGTTAAGTCGACAAGGAATGCCCAATTTCCGTGACAAACCGGACGGTGGGACCTAGCTTAATGACATCGTGCAGACATCTTACTATATTCGTTTACGGAAGAAAACATAATTGTCTAGACTAGACTAAACCTTTGGCACACTCGATAATCTAACTATGCGTGAGAAAAATATCGACAAGTGGATATTGAAAGATTGAAACAAGCCAGTCCATATATTCAAATAGTTATCCCCTTCTCCCCAAAGAATGAAGTATCTCAAATTTTTGGGGAAAAACACCAAAAAAGTTCTAAATCTTTTGTTTTTATGCCAATTTAGTGCTAAATATTTTTTTAGTGCCAATTTAGTCATAAACCTTTTTACGTTATGCTAATTCAGTCATTTTCGATCAATTTTGGTCGGATTTTACTAACTGGACACCGGTTAATTGACGTGGTATAATTGGCGCTGATGTTGATAACTTTTAATAATATTTTAATATTTTTAATATTTTTAATTTTTGATTGTTTTTCTTGCTCTTCTTCCTCCAGCCGGTTGCAGAGGTTTGGCGACAGGCTAGAGTCGACGGATAGCGAGGTCGAGGTCGACCTCGCTGACCACCTTGCCAATGGCCGCGAGGGCGGCCTCGCGCTGGGCGGCAAGGCTCACCCTCGTTGAATCGGCAAGGGTCGAGCCTCACCCATGGCCGGCGAGGGCGAGCCTCGCTCTCGCCCGATGCGAGGCCGCCCTCGAGGCCTGGGTGGTGAGGCTCGCCCTCGCCGGATCTGGCGAGGGTCGAATTCTTGTAATCGCCGAGAACTGAGGAACATTGTGATCGTCGTGGAGATAGTGATCACCTTCAATGACAGCGGACGACGACGGCCCATCCGCCTCTGCCCCGAAAACTGTTGATCCGCGATCGTCTTCGAGCAATGACTCTTCCAACTCTGCACCGAAAACCACAGCCCCTCGAAAGATCATCACTCCACCGCAAAGCAATCAAAAAGAAAAAAAGAACAAAAAATCCTAATTGAGGAACGAAAAGATGGGAGCCAATCGGCGCGGGGAGAGAGGAGCAGACCTAGATGAAAAGCGAGCGGTGAGGGAGGGCGGCTTCAGTCGGCAGACGAGGCTCGACCCTCACCAGATCCGGCGAGGGCGAGCCTCACCACCCGAGCCTTAAGGGTGGCCTCGCGCCGGGCGGGTGAGGCTCGCCCTCACCGGATTTGGCGAGGTCGAGCCTCGCCGGCCATGGGCAAGGCTTGACCCTTGTCGGATTTGGCGAGGGCGAGCCTCACCCGCCCAACGCGAGGCGGCCCTCATGGCCATTGGCGAGGTGTCCGGCGAGGTTGACGTCGACCTCGCGGCCATCGCCTCGGCTAGTCGCCGAGGTTCGACGACCGGCGGAGAAAGAAGAAAAAAAAAAAAAGAAAAAATAATAATAAAGAAAAAAATTAAAAAAATTAAAAAAATTAAAAAAAATTATTAAAAGTTGTTCATGTCAGCGCCGATCACGCCACGTCAGCTGGCTAGCATTCAATCAGCAAAATCCGGCCAAAATTGACCGGAAAAGACTGAATTGGCACAATGTAAAAATGTTTAAAACTAAATTGGTACAAAAAAAAGTTTAGGACTAAATAGGCACAAAGGCAAAATGTTTAGGATTTTTTTGGCACTTTTCCCCAAATTTTTTGAATACTCGACTACTTAAATTGAGGGCGATAATTCCCTAGTCTTGTTACACGAATAGTTACTAAAATATATTTGCCCGCGCCCTTGGTAGTTGGTGCTGCCCCAAAGCCAAGAGAGATTATATTTGCCGAATAAGAAGCGAGTTAAAATCGAAGATAGCAACCTAAATATGGTAAAATTATATGCTTGATACTGTGCACCGCGGTTCTTCACATAATAAGGTGCTTCAAAAGTTCAAACAAAGAGTGAAAACTCACTCCATTCTTCTCAAAAAAGAACATGCAAGCTCATGCTCTTTCTAGAATATTTCATTTTCTAGCGATCAGTCCGTGTAATAATTTCCAAGATTTGGTTGACATATAGCTGTAAGTTTGTCTAGATTCAGGTAGAAACATCAATCTCAATCGAAGGTAGAAACATCAATCTCAATCGAAGGTCAACATACCTCTCATATCAATCTCGATCTGAAGTCCCGAGAGAGACGACGTAGCAAGACTGGTCAACGAAAGATAGGCTGATTCTGGATGAAGCAGCGGTAACACTGGACCACAGGCGGCGCTGCGGTGATGGTGCGGCTACTGGGGTGGAGAGAGGAGAAGGGACAAGAGAAGAAATAAGTATTTTTGTGTCTTGGAGGGTTTTTCCTGTGATTGTCACCTAGATATTGTCACAAATAAGAACTTGGTAGGAGAACTTTACGTTAATGCAGACTAACCTATATACATAAACATGGTGTTTCAATTAATGATCGACAAAATTGAAGATAGACTCGAAGACAATTTTTAAGATGAGTCGCTAATTATATGGTTTGCATAATCCCCGCAATAAGATGAGAAGTTCCATTTTATAACTACTTATGTAGAAAAAGATATAAATTCAATAAATATGCAAAGAAATGTTCCCAAGAAAAGAGAGATCTAAAGAACCTTTATTTGATACACTCACAAGTAAAACACTATAACACAACTAGCATTCAGATGCCGACACATCTGCACTGTTTCCCATTGGGAATTCTCAATTGAATTCTCATTTCATGACTACGTGTTTAAAGGATATGGACGCAGACTTTATTGACTCCGATCTTTTTTCTTGTTTTTTGTGAAAAGAATCCGATCTTAGAATGTCCCAGAAGTCCACATGGCAAAATGGGGGTGGTTTGGAAGGGTCGAGTAGGTCGCGGAGGCAACCAGGACCCCGCCACGTAAGAAGCAGCCCTGGCTTTTCGACACCAGCATGTAAAGCTGCTAATCGCTCGTCCACACGAAGGAATTGTTACGTTCGAGTCGGCTGGTGATGAGAAATTAGAGCGATTTTGGGGCCGGAAATTGCATGCATGCCCGGATACATGCAGACATGCAAATGCAGGGCATGTATGCATTGCATTTGCTTTCCCTTTAACTCTCACGACAGTCATCTCTCTCTCTCTCTCTCTCTCTCTCTCTCTCTCTCTCTCTCTCTGTGAAACTTCATGGTAAAGTCATTCGTACTGAGCAGGACCACACGCAGGCGAGCCACACAAGTTTATCAGAGATTTGTCCTCTCGATTTACCTATCTGGAAATTTCTTCGTCCTCTCTGCAAGTGCGAAATCAAATCACCTGCCACTATGCAATCGAAAAGACTACGCATTGAATTAGTCTGAGACGCACCACATGCATCGAGCCCAGCTTCTTCCGTGTGACGCACATTTTCAGCGTCGATCTCACTTCCAACAACATTTTTTAAGAGCTTGCATCAACATGGGTATCAGGTGATGCCGTATATGAATTGATATGTTCATATACAATGCACATGAAATGATATGTTCATATACAATGTACGCATATTTTTTAACTTGAATCTTGGTCCCCGTGTTTCTTCTGTTTGCTTAAATAGGCTACGCACGGATAGTTCACAGACTTCTGTCAGCCGTCATTGTGCATGGAAGTATTGACTTTCACGCGTTTTTCCAAAACCTATTTTGGAACACATACTTGTTTGTAATAGCTTCCTGTGTGTGACTAACATTTTCAGCATCGATCTTACTTCCAATGGAATTTTTGCAAAACTCGTATCTACATGCGTGTTGGGCAACGATGCACTTGAAATGATATGTTCATATACAATGCATGCGTGGTCTTTAACCTAAATCTCATTCCCCGTGTTTCTCCTGTTTACTCAACTAGACTATGCACGAATAGTTCATAGACTTTTGTCGGTCGGCATTGCGCGTGAAGGTATTGGCTTTCATGCGTTTTTCCAAAACCTACTTTGGAACACGTACCTGTTGTAATAGCTTAAGATCAGAGATGAATCGAGAGAAATATGAATGCGGGTTATATGCATACATATCACCGGTTCTTTCGTCCAGCGTCTCTCCTTGTTCATCTACTCATTGCCAAACAAAATGGAAGGAAAATAACATTGGATTGTTATAACTAACCACGTTTGTGGAAGGACTAGATTTTCACTCCCTAACATCAACATCTAGTGCCAACGATAAAACTGCTATAGATGTGACTATTTGTTAGACCTAGATTTATCGCCCAGAGGAGGGGTGAATAGGTGATAATGTGAAATTAAAACAAAATTAAGATGATATTGTAGTAGGACAACGTCTGGTAACAAATTGTGCATTGTTTAAATGTTATCGATATGCAATAATCAATAACCAAATATAAATAAGAGTTTAAGGGATAGAAAAATTGCACACAACAAATTTATTGTGCTTTGGCTTTGACTAGCCTACATCCACTCTCCTACGCTGACAACCTATTGGTTAGATTCCATCATAGTCAATCAATTAGAGGTTACAAGCACTGAGTATTCACTACTTAAGCTACTATGAAAGAAGATCTGATCTCACATTCTCGACCTCTAAGAGATTATAATGAGTAGCTAATAAAAGATGAAAGTATTTAGGATAAGACTTGTGGAATTTAGAACTTCAGTACTCTCTTGGCATCCTTCGGCATTACAACTTCTTTTAATACTCCTTAGTGTTCAGGCTGACTGTTGGACCCAAGCTTTGAGGATCATTCAACCAATCAACCCGTTGGACTTGAATGTTGAAGAAGATCCGATTGCTTCTGGATTGCAGAGAATAAAGTTCCTAAAAAGATCTACCACCCATACAACAAATAGGGTTTTCATAAGTTGAGTCCTTCCTTTGGAAAACATTTCGTCTTCAAGTAGTTGTCCCGTTGATGGATTGAGAATTTCCAAATAAGTAAGATTGTATTCAATAATTTTCTTTTGGACAATCAATATATATAAGGCAAGAAATCCACGCCAATCTTTTAGCTGTTAGCACAATGATTCATTGTAGGATCAATATCCTTATTCCGTTGGGATTGAATAGTAAGGATAAGATCGTTACTACATTCTTGAGTCTACAAAGTAACGACTAATGATATATATCAGAGTTTTCAGTTGAAAAAGTTTAACATCAGAATCAAAAGACAATTAAGCAAACTTTTTCAACATTTTTTCACAGGACAAGAAAATAGTGCGTATTGGCTTTTATAGGAAAAGTACACATGTGCATATGTTCCTTTCCTACCTTTTACTTTGTACTTCGATCTCGTTATACTTCGGCATCTAAATTTAATAAAAATGCTAATTTGTAAATACCAAATGCACAGGTTCATTAAGGTCAATGTTTAGGCTGGAAAAGAGAAGACATGGTCATGCACGAATGCATGAATGAATCAGATACTGACGTGAATGTAATTGGTGCGTGAAAAAAGATATACGTGCGGACATACATTCCTCGCGTCAAATCTTTCTCCGAGTGGCATATGCGGGACTCTGCGAAAGGACATTCAACCAGTATCAACAGTGTCGGGCAGTAGTTGGTCGTAGATAAATCCAGAGCGGAGGGGCTGCAGGCATGGCATGGGAAGAGAGAGAGAGAGAGAGAGAGAGAGAGAGAGGAGTTAATAATTCAGAAGGCAGACGTGACAAGCGAAAAGGGACGTTTCATGGTAAGGTGTAAGCTAAGGTGTATCGCACTCACATGCGCTGGTCTCCCCAGTATTTATTTCTCCAGTCAGCGTCTCTCTCTCTCTCTCGCTCTCTCTCCTCGTGTCGTTTCCTCTCTCTTTCCTCTCAAGTCTAAACCCTAATTGTCATGATGTCCGTATCATAACAGTTCATCTCTCTCTCTCTCTCTCTCTCTCATGTGCCTCCCATCGCTATATATACGCATAGCCCAACAGCAGACGACGTCCCACAGCACAGCGCAAATCGAAATCTACTCATAAGGCAACGCTTCTCAAAGTTCTCGATTTCCCTTCTCCCAATTCCCCACCCCCCTAGGAAAAAAAAAGAGAGAAAGGAATCCCGAATGGCTAAGCTTAGTAGATCCAGTGGTAGCAAAAAGAGGGGCATTGTGAACCTCAAGATTGTGGTGGAGAAGCTACAAAAGAGCCTCTCACTCGGTAGGAGATCACCACCTTCATGGTCAACTTATTATCACCGAGAGGATGACTATTGCGAAGATGCGAATGAGCGCGAGAACAATGGTGATGAAGTGCCCGACGACGTGAAGGAAGGTCATTTCGCGGTGGTGGCTCTTGAAGGAGACCAACCCAAGAGGTTCGTGATCCCCTTGAGCTATCTGGCGCACCCCACATTCCTTAGGCTCTTGGAGATGGCGGCCGAAGAATATGGGTTTGACCATGAAGGTGCACTTGCCATTCCTTGCGAGCCTAGTGAGCTCGAGAGGATTTTGTCTAGCTAGAGTCTAGAGAGATGACCCTTAAGTCGATAATTTAGCGTGACGAGAGGAGTAGTCGACTAGGGTTGATTCTAACGACGACCGAGCTGAATTCTTGCCTGGATCCGCGTGGATCAAATTGGTTAGTACTATTGTTATATCTCTTTTAGAAATTATCGTATATAAAAGTATGGGATAGGTTAGGCTTTTGCCTAGTCTTATGAGTGATTAGTGGTGTCAAGCCAGTGGATGATGGTGACTCTTCCTCTTGTCCCCATGTATTTACTTGTAATTGAGCTAATATAGTGCATTTAAGCATTGGATGTCCAGCTGATGACTAACGTACTTAATTACTCAAGATTTCATTGGAGGTTCATGCCGTGACTAATATGCTTGGTGTAATGTCCAAAAGCTCGAGATGTTATACCTTAGCTTGCTAGATGGAATAACATGGTCGCTCTCGCAAAAAAAAACGCCTTTGCGTATGTTCAGTGATGTTTTTGAGATTCATCTGAGTGCCTCTCTCTGCCCATAAAAGCAAGCAAAGCAAGCCTATCGATGCTAGTCACTTTTGTTCAAAATTGATCGAGTTGCTCAATCACAAGTCCATTAAGGTTGTCTCAAGTGAAAATCTAAATGTGGAGAGAACTCCGATTATATAAATTCAATTTCTTACAATAATTTCACGGGCATCATCTTGGTCTCATGATTAGCCAAAAAATGAAGGTTTTGGATTCTCTTAATCTAGGGTTAACGATAGTTACGATCTCGATAGTGTGGAGGTAGAAGATTCATATATAAGATATTTCAAAAATGATACGGAAGAACCATAAAGGGGTTAGTTAGAAAATGTCCATTTTTCCAAGAACAAAGGACTCTGCTTCGTGATAATTCACTCGATTAACACTGTTTAAGTTAAAAAAATCAATGCAAAAACTATTTTGATAACTAGTGCTTCAAAAATATAAAACCCTTCGAGCCTTGGATTTTCGAGCACGCGCAACGGGCAGGTACGGCTAACTTATAGTTCCGTCCAAACTACCTCGTCAGGTCTTTTCAGTCCGGATGCCACCAGCAATGGACCTACTGAAATTGTTTGTGGACCAGCAGCAGAGCTAATCCTTCATCCACTTACCGACCTCATGGTATCAGTATGAGGAAGCTTTGTCTTCAAGAGCAACTCGCAAGAAATTCGAAGTCTTTTTGGGGAACTCGATGGAAATGCTTTCGTTTACAAGTTGTTCTTTTGGCTTGGATCTATATTCTAAGTTCGATATCAATTCTCCAACCCAAGATGAAAGTAGCCCTTGACACCTGGCTGAATTGAAGACAACCTTGGTTCGATTTTTCAAGGAACTTTTATTTTGTTTGGAAGATTTCTTCTCCGCACTTATAAGATATATTAGGTTTTGAGAAATACTCCTTGCGGTGGTCTTTATAAATGATTTATTTTCTACGGTACATAGACCGTGTGCTTTTTATTTTTTATTTTTACACAATTTATATCTATAATCATTGATTCGCCAGTTAACTATAATTCTATTTGTTGGGTATACATATGGGTCGTGTACAAGAAAGAGTACAAGGGCTTTGCATTTAAATTTTTACCTTTGAGGAATTTTTTTTGTAGATAGTATTTGCACGTGTAAACATACTTTTGATTGCCGACTCTAGTGAGCGACTTTTGTTACATTATGAGAAGTTGGCGAACTAAATTGCAAGTAAATAGAGCTTGATGAAATTTGAGGAAATCATCCATTACACTTGGGAGAAGAGAATCCGAAAAAAGACATCAATGTGTAGTTTGACAAAACCATTTGCTAGGTAGTACAAGAAATTGAAGAACATTGGAGCAATTGTAGTTGTATTGCTATATATGTTATACATGTACGTAAGCATATTTGTAGTACAAGATAATGTTTTCCTATTTTACTATCTAAATATCCAATCTTACAGATTGATTGAATAAACTAATTTGTAGTCTATGGAATCTGAATCTGAATTTGAATATGAATATGAATATGAATATGATTATGATGAATCAAATCCTTTCTTTAACAAAAAAAAAATCAATTATTGAAATCGAGTTTCACTTCAATATATGGAAGAGAGAAAATGTTCTTGTATATTAATTTATTGAAACTATGTAAAATACTCATGATTGATGTAATCAGTTGAATGCTTCAAGAGATTTTCAAATTAGAAACTTGAAATAATCTGTTCAAATTGTGCCTCCTGCTCCAAGGTTGAGCTACACATACAGATCGAATCCTAAATTTCACCGGTTCATGAAGATTGCAAGGCGTTTTAAGAACTTTGAGATAAAAAAAGCATCGTCACCTTTCGCAAACCTAGATCATAAAAGGGGAAAAAATGAACAGTGACCACATAAAAGAAGATGGAGCCGGAATCAATTTCTCAAATTGCTCACGTGGGTAAATATATTGATGAATAGTAAGAAAAGATGGTTGGACTGGGACGTTGTTTGTCCTCTTCTTCTGCTCACAGATATTTGGCGATCCCAATTCCATCACACGGAATCAACTGTTACAACTAACAATAAATGTCCTCTTTTTTTCTCTATTTCTTTCTTTTTTCTAAGAACTGATAAGAAATGTAATGCCGTGCTTTTTTGGAAGATATATAAAGAATAGGTTTCTCTTCTTTTGTATATATATATATATATATATATTTTTTTTATATATATATATATATATATTTTGTATATATATATATTCTCTTAATTCTTATGACTTATCTTTCCCCAATCGGAAGAAAATGGATTAATATTTCTCATGAATATATATTCTTGATCTCAACAACAATTCTCTTGTTGATGTGGTAATATTTCCATATCTCATGATAATTGTGCTGCTTCTCTCTTGTAATACTCTTGAAGAAATTAAGAGAGATCATCAATAATGGATTATTAATGCATTGGTATCTCACACCATTCAATGTAAATATTTATGTATTTGGGCCGTCCATGGGTTTTTGGGCATAAATCTTACAGATTTTATACGATCAATAAAATATTTCATGTGCACAAAATTTATTTATCTATGATAAAAATTCTCATCCTATAAAAAAAAAAAAACTATTTTTGTAAGTGTCAGAAGTCGAAGTGTGGAGAGAAGCAAGGCGAGACGAGGAAGAAAAGAGCTTAGGGAGAAATTCTCTTTTTTACGTGTGTATATTGTATGTTGACAATTTGTACAATTTATACTACAAGATGTACACTTTAGAAAAGGAAATGTAATATTACATATATCAATTAAATCAATCTAATTTCCTAGATTGATTCCATGATATCAGAATTGAATCAGCTCTGGCATAAGGGATTTCTGCATATCTTCCAACACTCCCCCTTAAGTTGGTGGCTTGTAGATATCTAAGACACCAAGCTTGCTCAAGAGATATGCATGCTTTGTCTCGACACGGGGCTTTGGTAAACACATCCGCCGGCTGTTCATCGGTTCCAATCCCTTTTGCCTCAATTGTTCCTTCTTGAATCTTCTCCCGAGTAAAATGGCAGTCCACTTCTATGTGCTTGGTTCTCTCGTGCATTACAGGGTTCGTTGCAAGCTTCAAAGCTGATTCGTTGTCACAATATAGCTTCGTGGGTCCTCTCAGTCGTACCCCAAGGTCACTAAGCAAACCTCGTAACCAGACAACTTCACAAGTGGTTTTTTCCATGGCCCGATATTCAGCCTCAGCGGATGAAAGTGAAACTGTTGCTTGCTTTTTGGTTTTCCACGAGAGAAGTGAGTCCCCCCGCTAATACGAAGCCGTTATGGACCTTCGACTCATAGGACATGTCGCATAGTCCGCATCGCGAACGTTGTCATCTCCATGTTGCATCTTACGGATAGAAGTATCCCGACTCTGGACATCCCTTTAAATACTTTACCACCTTGAGTGCTTTGCATTCATGTGGGATTCTTTTGGTTTGTGCATGAACCGACTCAAATTCTGCACCTTTGCATATGATATATCAGGTCTAGTCATGGTCAAGTAGATAAGTTTTCCAATGAGTTTTTGATAGCTCGTTGGATCCTGTAATATAGGATCATCCTGAGATGTTCCCCCGACATGATCTGCTGTAGTTAACCTGATATTCTGTTCAATTGGGATGACAGTTGGCTTGCATCCTGACAAACCAGTCTCTGATATAATTTCCAGTACAAATTTCCTCTGACTGAGAGAAATTCCTTGATGAGATCGTGCAATCTCAATCCCAAGAAAATATTTTGGTGCTCCCAAATTCTTTATGTGAAAGGTGGTATGCAAATATTTTTTAAGGCTCTCTATTGCAGCTTCATCGTTTCCCATGATAAGGATGTCATCTACATAAATCATTAAATAGATAGACGACGTACCTCTGGTCCATGTAAACAAGGCATAATCATACTTTGATTGTTGAAAATTTGCACTGGTGAGAGCATTGGCAAATTTTGAATACTATTGTCTGGAAGCCTGCTTCAGCTCACAAAGGAATTTACGGAGACGACACACTTTATTCTCCCCCTGTCTCCGTAAGCCCCGGGGATATCCATGTAAATTTCTTCATCTAGATCTCCATGAAGAAAGGCGTTATGAACGTCCATTTGATGGAGCGACCAATCATGAATAGCTGCAACCGATAAGAACGATCGGATGTGACATCTTTGGCTTGGAGAAAAAGTCTCATTATAGTCAAAACCTTCTCTTTGAGTATATCCTTTCGCCACCAAGCGAGCCTTGTATCGTTCAATGGTTCCATCTGCTCTGTATTTGATTTTGTACACCCACTTGCACCCTATAGATTTGCGGTCCCTAGGAAGAGAGACCAACTCCCAGGTGTGATTGTCGCCAACGCCCGTAATCCCCGCTGCCATTGCCTTTTGCCGGCGTGGATCATGGGAGGCTTCTTCATAGCTGGATGGTTCTTTTTCATCGAGATATACGGCTAATGCAACATTTATGTTCCGATGAAAGTCTATCAAAGGAAACATATGAGGATGTTGGATAGTTAATACCTGGTGCATTGAGTGAAGCGCAGACGTAATCTTTGGTCCACGTTGGTGGTCTCGTGGTTCTTTTCAATCGACGTGGTTGATCGATTGGTGGTGGAGATATTGTTGCAGCATTGTTCTCTCGCAAGATCTTGAGAAGAATTCTCAGCATTGGACAAGGCAATGGGTATGCTTTCCAACCTTTCTGTGGACCGGGATGATCGGAGGATTGATCGGGAGAAATCACTTGCCCCTGGAGATGTGGCAAGAAAAATTCAGGAGGCGAGTATCCTCATTTGAGGGTGGATGTGAACTGGTAGACATAGTCGAATCCTCTGTGGTGTCCTGGAATGGGAAAATAGATTCATGAAATATGACATCCCTGCTTACAAAAATTCTCATGTGGATTCATCCAAGACGTAGTATCCCTTCTGCAAATTGGGATATCCCATGAACACGCACTTCCTTGCTCGTGCCCCCATCTTGTCTCGAGGTCCCATAATTGTGGCATAACATAAACAGCCAAAGACTCGTAGATGATCAACCGTCGGTTGCTTCCCATAAAGCAGCTCAAAAGGTGATTTACCAGCCAATATTCGAGTGGGCATTCGGTTGATGAGGTAGGTTGCAGTAAGCACACAATCTCCCCAATATGCAGCTGGTATAGATCCCTGAAATTTTAGGGCACGTGCAACTTCCAGCAAGTGCCGATGTTTGCGTTCCACCACCCCATTTTGTTGTGGAGTGTAGACGCAAGAGCTTTCATGTAGAATCCCATGAGTCGGAAGAGTGACCTGCATTCATGATTGAAAAACTCCGTCCCATTGTTAGTCCGAATTATTTGGATTGATTTCCCGAACGATTTCTAGTCGGGGCAATAAATGTCTTTAACTGAGCTGGAACCTGTGCCTTGGATTGTATCAAGAATACCCACGTGGCACGAGAATGATCGTCAACAATCGTGAGGAAATATCGAGAACCGTCACGATGTGCTGTGTGGTATGGCCCCCAGACATCCACATGAATTAAAGACAATATAGTGTTTGAATGTTTGGAATGAGTAGGGAAAGCTGTACAAGATTGTTTTGCTAAAGGGCAAATATGACAATTAGAGTAGGGAAAAAAAGCACTATGTCCCATTCGTGAATGCAAAAGGAAATCTTTATCATTGGCAATAGCATTACACAATGACAATTTATTGGAAAAAAATGACTCATGGTGACTTGGAGTGCTGGCCCAGAAATATAACCCTTCGAAAGATTACCCAAGCCCATCGGTTTCCCGGTCGAAAGGGCCTGAAAGAACATCGTCGGCATTGAAGAATATTTGGCGGGAATTTTCTTTGCGGACTACGGATACGAAATGAGGTTGAATTGGAATTGGGGGACATAAAGGACATTTTTAAGGAGAATTTCAGAAGTTAATTGAATGCAGACTCGTCAATGTGACATGAGAGATTTTTCCATTTGGAAGCTCCACAGAAATAGGTGTTTCCAATTTCCTATTTCTTCTTGAGAAAAGATTCACATCACAAATGATGTGGTCACTTGCTCCTGAATATATTATCCATGCCCTTTTTGAAATTGAATTTATAAGGCAATGGGATATACCTGAAAAATTTCCCCTTTTGTCCCCAATGTCTGCTTTCTGTAATGCCTGCATCAATTGCTGATACTCCCCGTGAGTAATAGGCCGGTTGCTACTTGTCCCAGTGGGTCCAGTCACCTGATAAGCTGCAGAATATTTTTTTCCTTTTTCTCCTGGCCTTCCATGTAATTTCCAGCAATTTTCTATGGTATGATGTGGGCGTTTACAATGCTCACAATATAATTTACCTTTTATTTTGGAATTTTGGCTGAAATTTCGTATAGAAAAATCGGCCGTCGGATCCTTTGAGTGTGGAATAATCTCCACCGTTCGATCCCACGGATGGATCGGCCCCTCGTGAGCCGTCAGATCTGCGGGGAAAATCAAGACCGTCGGATCGTCGCATCTGATCCAAGCCGTCGGATCGTCGCAGCATATCAGGGCCGTCAGATCTCTTCATTAAATCCTGGCCGTAGAAACGGTCCCTTTTATAGCCTTTCTCCCCCATTTGTAACCCTAGCCCGAGCCCTTCGCCCCCAATTCTCTCTCGACCTAGGGTTTTTACCCCCAAATCGGATCCGCGTCGTTCTCCGCGGAGGGCAAGGGCCATGGCGTCTCCTCCTCGAGCTTGCTCCGAAGCCGTGAGTCTCTGGCTCTCCTCTTGGACGGCCAGCTGGAAAATCCGGCCGAGGGGAGGCACGGGATCCATCGCCAGTATCTGCGATCTAAAAGTCAGGTACGATTCGTTTAGAATCAAGAGGAATCGAGTCGATTTCTCCCTTTCCTTGATGGATCTGTACTGTCGAAGTGTTTCCAGGGTCCCTTCGAGTTTTTCCTCCACGGCCTCGAGCTCGTTCCAGAGCGATGAGAGTTTGTTGTAAATCACCGTGATTGACATGTTTCCTTGTTTGAGATCTGTTAATTCCTGTGTGAGACAAAAGATTTTTGCTCGATCTAATTTTCCGTACATCTCTCTGATGTTGTCCCACATGATCTTGGAATCTTCGGTCGGTGGGAGGCCCGCCGTAACATCTGGGGAGATACAGTTGCCGATCCAGGTGCGGATCAGGCGGTTGCACTTCCTCTAGTGCCTCGCGAGCCTTTCATCTGACGGGATCGGCATGGTTCCATCAAGGAAACCCTCCTTGTCTTTGGTTGCGAGAGCCCTCCGAAAATCGGCCGACCACTTGCTTTGTAGTTCTCCGGCCCGGCCGGTTGTAGGCCGATGAGTCGCACTCCGGGCCGTCGGCGGTGGGCACATGCAAGGGGTCCCCCGGTTCGGGTCGGCCGGTGATTGCCGCTGTAATCGGATACGGAAAGAATCGGGTTGAAAATTTGGGTTCGGGTAGGGATTCGTCCCTGTACCCGACCCATTAAACCCGGATCCATGCCCCGCATTAAAGAAACCCGGGTGAAGGGTTGCTCCGGATCCTATTTCTCCAGACCCGCTTCTTGGCTCGGTGGCTGAATTTGCCCCGCTTGCGGCTGGTAGGTTCCCATCGAGCTGCACACCATTCTGGTAAGTGATTACCCCCGGCGATGATGGATTCGGGCTTTGCCCGAGGTACCATGGATAGGGTACCCATTGGTAAGGTTGGCCCTGAAAGGGCTGCCCCATACTCGCCTGAGCCGGGAACATCCTAACTCCTTGTTGTGCTATGGTGTTTGCAGGATTCGTTGGGTTTGCAGGATTCGACCCAGAGTGGAGTCCTTGTATTTCCACGGTTGAAGAGACATCTCCTGTGGATGGAATTTCAGTTCCAACAGGAGGTTGGTCTTCTGGATTCATGGTGAGTAGATCCTCTCTGCTTCTTCTCTCTTTTACAAAAAAACGATTCTTTCGTTACAAGACACTGATCTTGTCTTGCAGGTAAAAACGAAAGCAATCTAATGCGGAATTTGGAACTTAGAGCCACGCTCTGATACCATGTCAGAAGTCGAAGTGTGGAGAGAAGCAAGGCGAGACGAGGAAGAAAAGAGCTTAGGGAGAAATTCTCTTTTTCTGTGTGTATATTGTATGTTGACAATTTGTACAATTTATACTACAAGATGTACACTTTAGAAAAGGAAATGTAATATTACATATATCAATTAAATCAATCTAATTTCCTAGATTGATTCCATGATATCAGAATTGAATCAGTTCTGGCATAAGGGATTTCTGCATATCTTCCAACAGTAAGTGTTTTTTGAGGTATGGATAATAATGATAGTGTGCTCCATAGAAGTCATTTATGCAAGTGTGCACCGTGGGGGGGGTTCTATCATAGAAGATTATGTTCATATATAACGTTTTGGTTGGTTAAAAAATTGTCTTTCCATTTCTTATGTAGGCTTGTAAAAGAGTTTAAATAAGCCACCTAGCTAATATAGCTTCACTTGGGACACACCCTTGGGCAAAATAAATATGGGAAACTTGCACCAAAAGTTTTAAATGTTTGCAATCAAAGTTCAAAATGCTTTTTGATTGGATGTAGTTTAGTCTTTTTGGCAAGTTGACAATCAAATTTGTTGCCTAAGTATGTTGGGATTCGATGCGGCCTTTTTAGGTTTATCTTTGCATTTGAGGCGCTTGTGTTGTACCGACCCCAACTCCATCTCTAGGCTCTTGAGTAACAGGGATTATTTTTGCAACATTCCCGATTTGTCACCGTTCTAATTCTTTTTATCTTGTTAATAAACACATGCGAAAGTGTGAACAAACAAAATCCCCGAACAAACAACAGCTAAAAGATCAGGACGTACATCACACTAAACATATTACTTTATATTACAACAATACATTTATAAGCCTTTTTTCCACGAGCCATTTTTTCTTTTTACATCACACTACAAATTTTCACATAGGCCAAGAGAATTCCTATCTCTTCTAGCGTGATTACAGCTCACAAATTGACATAAGACTTATATGCCTATAAGTTTGGAAGATAAGGGAGTGAGTCGAGGAACTTAGTAAGTAAAATTCCTAGTTCTTTACTAGGACAGCATCTCATCATCAAAGCTTAACAAGTACAATACTCGTAAACAATATCAATGACAGATCAATAGCAAATTACCTACCATGCCTTGACTAAATACATGATATCCATGTAAAACGATCATTGACTTAACAATTAGTATATCAACATTTCATACTTATGCATATATTGGCATACATAAAATGATTATTTTATTATCATCCTAGCTCGACCAGGCTCTCCCGACTCAATCGGGCCTTCCAGCTTTTTGCTGGACTTCTTGTCTTGATCAAGGCATCTCAACTCAATCAAGACTTCTCGATGGTACCTTCCCAAGGCTTTCAGATTTAAGATCCAAGTATCCTAACTCAATTAGGACATCTCGTCACTGAATGAGATATCACCATCAAGCTATGTGATGACGGGCAGTTTTTTTCCCTTGGGCACTTTTTTCTCTTTTAGGGTACAGAAGTGCGCCACACAAGTTGATTCTTATCTTTTCTTCTTAATCGATTCATACATGACCTGAAGGTGTGCTCATTCATACGGTGTGCCATGAATCCTAATATTGTACTAGACAATATGTTGGGAACGATCCTTGATCCATGACTTGAACCGAATACTTAGTGTTGATCCTCACATCAAACAATGCTCAAAACCGGCACTCCTCAATGCCGATCCAAGACCTTGAGGCTTGGGTATACCTCACTTTCGTGAAGATCCTAAATTTGATGGACCTTGGCCTTGACCCAACGTGAACATACTTTATGCCGTGAATGACCCTTGGTTCGTGGCTTGATTCAATCGCTAAGCACAAAGTCCCCATACAAATGAAGACATAATATCGACACACTTTAATGCCTTATCAAGACTTTGTGGGTTTAGGCAATCCCCGTACCAATCAAGGCTTAGAAACGACATGCCTCAATACCTATCGAGGACCTCGCGACTTTAAGCAATTCCTGCATCGTATGAGACTTGGAGTTGACATACTTTAATGCTGATCCAAGGCCTCGTGGCCTTGGGCGACCTTTCCTTGCGTTAAACTCAACCCGAGCGAACCTTGACCTTATTCCGGGTGTGAGCAACTCAAGCACACATTTAAGCACAAACATGAGTAAACCATGCAAAAGATCCAACATCCTATCCACGGCTTGAACGGGTGAGCACCTAACTAGACTAACAATGGATTCTACCGCCCTAGAAGAGAAATAGGATCTTACTTACTTGGATGAATCTCGAGAAAGTAAGGGCGAGCAGCTTGGTGAGGGGTGGCAGTGCAAGTTTGAGAGAAAGGAAAGAAATAAGAGAATAGCATGTGAATGACAAGAGAGCTCAAATGGTGGAAATGAATGAGGGGTTTATCCTATTTATAGGCACAATTCTCATCATGACTTATCCAAATGGCAATTATCTTTCTTAAAGTGGCATGGCTACAAAATTGAGGTGGCAAGCCTAATTTGCAAGGTGGCACACCTAGGCTTATAAGGTGAAAATCTAATGGCCTAATGTAATAATTTGAGGGTTCAATTGTCTCCTTTCCATTGGCCCACATAAGTCCTTGATTCATTATTAAAGAATAAGTCATCATAAATAGGTGGCACTCTAAGAAGGATAAGGTGGCACCTAGGCCATAGGATAGCAATAATTGTCTATGGTGTCTCATTCTTATTAGTACATTTGTCAAGAATCCTTTGCTTAATTCCCAAAGCAAATCTTTGGTAATGATTACTAAATCTAGAAGTGTCCACCTATGGTGATGAGTCACCCCCCGTCCCCGCCCCCCCACATGAATGATTTAGGGGGTTCTAGAATGTCCTCTTTTATCCATTTTTAAAGAATATAACACATATGGGAGATAGGCCATTAGAAGTGCAATCGGGATTGGGTAAGGGCTTTTTGTGTATATCTCCTATTGACCATTCCGACATACTTGAGATTCATGGCAAAGTCATCCTTGATGCAATTATCGTAGGCAAAATTTGCCTTCTCGACTAGGTCGATGGCCTCAGGCATGGGCTTAATGGCCAGCCCTTGAATAGGCTCTGGCTGAGTGGACTGGCCCCAGGCCTAATCCAAGTTGACTCTCGATTATCATGTGGTTATTCGAGATTGATCAATTTGTAATTGACATGTACCAGGTCGACTCATGGTCATCCATGGTTGGTACATGATCAAGTGGAATCACCTACAATCGAAAAATGACCGTTCCGGATTGATTTATGATCTCCCATCAATCCATGGTGGAATGTGACCATCTCTCAATCAACCTTTATAGTTGGGCAGCCGTCCATCAATTGAACTACTTAGGTCCACTTTCGTGATCATTAGATTGGTCCATGACCTATCACTTGATCAATCCATGGCCGATTCTTTGATCGGTACATGGTGAATGTCTTGGTTATCCTTCCGATCAAGCTAATTGGTCCATGGTCAATTCTTGGAATGACCAGTCGCCAATCTTTACCACTGGCACGCTGGACTCAAAGTTATTTTTCATAGGTCAAAAATTAGGGATGTTACATTTGTGATGTCACATCAAAAATGGTTTTAAAAAAAATCGAAGAGAAGATAAAATGGCTAAAAATTGAAAATAGAAGAAAAGCAAAACCAAAGACTATAAGGAGCAAATGTTTGGGAGCGACGACACCGGCGAGATCAGGCGAGCACTCATATAGACTCTCTCATAATGCCTGTGGGCCGCATACCCTCGTTTGTGGCCAGTTACCCTCGCCGGCCTTTTTCAAGGCTGACAACGAGGGCGCCCTCAAACTTCAAAATCCTCATTGCACAAAGTAGGGGTGTGCATGGTCCGGGCGGGCGGTTCCCGACTTAGAACCGGGAACCGCCCGCTAAGGACCGGTTCCGAAAAATTGGAACCGGGATCCACCCGTTTGTTGCATGGATCCACCCAAGAACCGGACTGCCGGTCCGGTCCGGTTCCCGGGTGGATCCATGGAACCGATCTCAATGTACACACGTATAAGCTTATGCCCCCATTATTCATCAATGGACTCAAATGACAAATAATGAATAACAGCAAACAGAGATCACAACCATCCAAGTTTAATTACAGTTGTAAGGCGTTTGACAGTCAAAAGATGCTTGATTGACTCTCTCAAGAATATTATCGATAGCAAAGCGCATCGAGGTTAGTCAACCAATATTGATTCTATAACGGCCAATAAGATACATGAATCCACTGCTTCTACTGAATTATATAAGTATGATACTCACAACTAAGAGTCGTCAGCTTGAGAGTCCTGAAACAAATGTCATATAGAGCCTCATTGTCCAAGACCATGCACTCGTCAGCATTCTCCACGAGCTGATGCACGGACAGGGTGGCATTGTAGGGCTCAACCACTGTGTCTGATACCTTTGGTGATGGAAACACTGAGAAAGTGAGCATCATTTGGTCAGGATACTCCTCTCTGATCTTTGAAATCAACAAGGTTCCCATTCCCATTCCAGAACCAGTTCCACCACCGAGTGAGTGGCAGACTTGGAACCCTGCACAATAAACAAATCCTCAGTAAGACAGTTTTGCAAGTAAAGTGGATAAATCAAATAGCACACGCCACATCCTCGCAAAACTAAGTTTAGTTACAAATCTTTAACTCTCTGCCTCTGAGCTTTGGATCTCTATCTTCGGAGCCAAACCTCGCGATTGGAGCTCCTCCACCGGCCGTTACTCCTTCTTCTAGGGTTTCGAAGGAAAAATCACGATCAGATCTCCGCGATTGAATTTCTAGAAGAGATTGTCATCTTCGATCCTTAGAGTCAAGCCAAAACTCCAGACCCATCACGGATCTGAGCCCTTGGTCAGAGATCGGACAGGCACGTGTGGAACTCGTCTTACTCCGGAGTAGAATCGTCGTGCCGCCGAGGCTACGCGACGAGAGAGAAGTGGACGCCGCGACGATTGGCGGCGACGAAGACCGAAACGGGGAGGAGGACGCGTCGGGCGGTGATCAAGCGACCTTGCTTCCAGATTAGTGTCGTGCTCCAGATCCAGCGAGAGAGAGGAAAAGGAGACGGTTCTAGAAGGACCGATTCGCCAGGAAAAGAACGCCCGCCCGCACGCCGGCGGCTCCGTTGGTCGTGGCACGATGGGGGAGGAGCGGAGGTCTGGCGGCTGTAGGGGAGGAGGAAGCGGAGAGAGAGATCGCAGAGGTGAGGGTTGAGAGTCGAGAGAGAGAGGGTTGCGAGTTTTTGTATTTTTAGTATTTTTTTAATATTAAAAAGGACCGGTCCGGTCCGGGTGGGCGGGCGGGTGGATCCGCCCATGGGGCCGGGAACCGGACCGGTTCCCACCGGTTCCCGAAAATTGAACCGGACCGGTTCTCTCAAGAATCGCCGGTTCAGGCGGTTCCGGTCCCGGTTCGGGCGGTCCGGGCGGATCGGTATTTTGCACACCCCTAGCACAAAGAATACTTTCTCTGAGTCTCTCTTTCTCTCTCACTCGGTTTCCCTTTTCTTTTTTGGCTTTTTTATTTTATTTTTCCTCTAAACTAATCGTGTTTTTTTCCCTTCTGAAAAGTCTACTTTTTCTGATGTAGTGCAATAATATCAGTGCCATATATGCTGGAAAATATTCATGAACACCAAGTCAAATTCCAACCTACTAGGTCGTCAAAATTTGCATGAGACTTTATCGGAAGGATTTGATTGGATCTAAGTTGAAAAGCTCAAGATTTTACTACATAGATCAAAATATTTAGGATTTGATTACATATCAGATCAAACGTACACCGCTTCTGGTGCAATTCTCCCAATAAAGAAAAGAAAAGAAGAGAAGCTTCATTCTAGACAAGTGGGAGGCAGTTAATGCGTATAGATGACTAACAGCTCACATTGCAGGAACGTACGATCTCGCCGACGCCATGCATAGTCTCTATCGCACGAACGACAAGCAGAAACATGTTTTCATTCCTTTGCACTACACAACACAGCATGAACTGACCACGAGTCACCCTTTCAGTACTTGACATTATCCGATAGGAAGAACGACACGACAGACCTTGACAATGATTCGAAATTACGTGAAGATACATACGGTGTACGATACGCCAATGGAATGTATACGTCGCAAGAACTGCATTGTTTCAAGTACAGAATCTGTCATCTTTTATTGTAGTGCAATACGTACTTTCAATATAGAACGGCCCGTAGTTTAAGATCTCAGTGTAGGCACTCGCATCAGGCAAAGATCTATACAGGCAGCACCCACGATTTTGTCAGACTCCACCATCTTTTTTCAAGGCCCATACTCTCTCTCTCTCTCTCCATATGAAGCTTCCTGTGCTCCAGTTGAGCATGGTCTTTGTTTCCCTCCTGCTGGTAGTCGCTCTCCTATGGTTCTCTGTAAGTCTGCTTATTCAGAGTAGCTTTCTCTGTTAGTCTTTTTGCTTTCTGCATTTTCAAGTTGTGGACTTTAAGCGGAGTTTCTGGTTAATCTCTAGTTTTGGATTACATTGGATTTGCCCATTCCACGACTCGATTTTTCTTTTCAGGAGAGTGCTGTAATGGAGTAAACATATCTATCGCCACCCATGAGGAGAAATTCAGGACCTGAGCAGATTCATTGGTTGCAATATTGTTGTTTATTAGCTAGAATTAGCCCTGCAATAACACAAGTTTCCTGGGTTTGCTTAGTTTCATCAGCTTCCTGCATTGTGCTATTGTAAAGGATTGCAGAAATTAGTGTCTCAGTAAAATTAGGCGATGAGCTTCCCATTACAGAGAAAACATCAGGTGCGTTGGGCAGAGTGCACGAATGCACTCCCTAAGCTTTGATCACTCACCCACCAAAAAAAAAAAAAAAAAAAGCTTTGATCATTCGGGTCCCATGGCACCCATGAAATCGAAGGGCAGAAAATGCATTGGGTGTGCTCCACCCAATATGACTGGCGGATTGTGGAGGGTCATATATTGAGAAAAGAGAAAAAGAAAATTGAATGTGATAGGAGTGGAACTGGAGAGACCAGAGATGACACCGCCATGGTATTCTTGTCGATGGATGTGGATTAGTTTGATTTAATTCAATTAGCTACTTCCGTAATAGCACATAATTATGGGGTTTGTTCTCTGCCTAGTTCAATTTAACCTTAGCGGTGCATCTATATTCACTATGCTTCGTCCAAGTTTGTCAATAATGTGCCTCCTGTTTCTGTTAAGAGTATTATATCTACTTGGTGCTCTGGATTATTTTCTCTATAATAAATCCTTCTATTTGGATCTCGTTGGGACTGTGAATATCTTGACAGCACGTAACTAATATGTTGTCCTTTCTACTTGTTAGAAAATCATAACAGGGAAGTCTACTATAGTCGCTCTCGCCAATATAAATAGAGAGATTGACATGTAACCCATATGAGAACTCTCAAAAATTGATGGACACGTAGGTACACCTCTTAACATCCAACTAAAGAAGTCTATCTTATAGAAACAACTCTTCATAAGTTCAGGGAAGATGTGAGGTTCAATAGTCTTAACACTTCTCTTTATATAATGATGAAAATCATCTAATGAGGGACGTTATTCTTGAGTAGCATAAAGGACAAATTTAAGCTTCCCCTCAGAGGAAGAAACAGTAAGGGCTTGGACAGAAGTGAATTTCATTTTAATTACGTTGGAACTTAGGAGGTACAGATGCTAGAATGAGATGATATTATGAATATGTGTCCTGTTTCCTAGCTGATCAAACAATTATGGCAACTTGCAAATGGCAAGGCGCTGGAAATTTCAGCTCGAAGGGTCAACTCTATTCTCCCTTCCTTTGGATGTTTGGGTTGCAAATTACTCACCGGATGATATATTACTGTTGGATGTTCATTTTTTTCTGTTCGAATGGTCTTGCTCATTAGACATTTGCATGATCACTCAAAGAAAAATGAAAGTTCTAAAGAGGTATGTGTTGAGGTTGTTCATATCATTAGAGTATGTCACGGCCAATGTCATGGACAGGAATCATGGGAGGATTGTGGCGACAGCATCAACAGTTGAGCACTCCATTAAGAACTCTCCGGAGTGTGGCAGATCTTGCAATGCCAAGGCTGCAGGTGTCATTCGGAAGGTGTTGGCAATGCGACTTAAGGTGGAGGGCCTTGAGCATGGACTGGGTAGGGGCATTCATGTGGACATAAACAAGGAGATAGAGAAGAAAGGCTTTAAGAACAGAACAAAGATCTAGGACATTGTCAATGCATTAAAAAACAATGAAGTCAAACTCATACTTGACGAAAATGAGGATCACACTTGACTAAGTTATTGAGCAACTTCTTAGTTGTTTCTGATCTGCTTGAAAATTCACCATCTTGCCAAATGCGGTCGAATAGAAGCATGATCATGCACATAATCGGCAGAGATGGTACATCTTCGATAGCTTCTTTTGCACTCAATTCTAAGTATCCGAGTTAAAGGCATCCTTTTCTGCAATTTCTGCAGTGGGCTGCTGATTCAGGTAGAGGAGTGGGCATGCTAAGATGCAAACAATGCCTAGACATGTTACTCTCGCCATTAGAGGCCCATTTGAGTATAAATGAAAGGCAACTATGGCTTCATAATCTTATAATTTGGAAAATATAAAGTCTCTCTCTCTCTCTCTCTCTCTCTCTCTCTCTCTCTATATATATATATATATAGATATATATATGTCCCGTTTTAAATGAGGGACAACTCGTAGTTTTTTTTTTCTGTTGCTGCTTTCATTTTCATTTATGAGAGAACAATAAATTTGCATCTTACTCACAAATGCTGTGGACCACGGTCATGCGTTCTTAAAGAAACCAGCAGTGTGAATTTATGTACACATACCTCAATCTTATAAGAAAGTCCTGTTCGTGACCATCGATTCTTCTCCATGATTGGCTGTGAGAGTTCCCTACTTATTCTGAGGATGAGTTTGAGGTTGTGAAGTATGTTCATAAGGTTGAGGCTGTAAAAGAAGAGGATTTCAGGTGGCTAATATTCACCAGTAAGACAGAGAGTTTCAAAGAAAATTCATATGCCACTTTGGTGATAAACAGAACTTTTGCTGAGGAAAAGGCCAGCTGATACCTTGATTCTAGGATAGTAAAAACGCTTTCAGAGTCCAATATAGGGGTGCATTGTTGTACTGATCTGATAATATCTCATTGATAACATGTCTAGTGACAGTTAGCAATGTCAGGTTTAATCCTACCTTATATCATTGATAAGGCGAATGCTTGGATCCCCATAGCAAGTAACAATAACATATCTTGTTTATTTTCTCCTGAAGTTGGATAAGTTGATTAATATGAATGAATGCCCTAGACTCCCAGTTTCTTGTCTTTTCCTTTATTTGTGCAATTACTTGCTCATTTATTTTCGCAACATAAAAGGAAAAAAGGAAATTGCTCGAAACCAAGGCACCTTACAAATGCTTGTTTCAGCACCCTTTCCTTTTTTCTTCCCCCTCCCTTTACATTAGCTATTGTTTTTGCAGGGATTCTTGAATAGCAATTTGCAGCAGTAAATGCGGAAGCTATAAATGGTTCCTCCTCTAATGGATACCACAAGTCTCTGCGAACACCTAACCTCTCTCCAGTGACCCAAAAAGCAGAAATTGCGGATTTTGCTAAAAGTCTCTGCGAACACCTAACCTCCTCTAATGGATACTACAAGTCCTGTCATCTCAGTGTTGCTGTTCTTGTTGAATAGTCTTGTTGATGATAATGTTTCTTTCATTCAGAGTGGTCAAGGAAAGAGCCTGCACGGCTGTTGCAAACAGGGCTCTCTAGTTCTAAGATCCCCCGTCTTTACTGCTCTTCGATTGCTTGCTGCGTTCTCTTAATTAATTGGGAACATTGCGATGATTGACAACACAACCAATGGAAAGGTTCATAAAGGGCTCAGCAAATAGCTCTGTCCACCCGCACACATGCGTGCAACAGTAGGGCCGGGCTCGGCTCTTACGCCGGCATTTGTGCTAAGAACAAGCCTGTGCTGAAAGCAAGTAATTGGGAACATCGACGATCGAGTTTGGGTTAATGAAGAGATGTTCAACTAACATTCTTTAATAAGCTCCAATGATAATGGTTATTATGATGACAAGGTAGCGATAATTAAATAAATCTGGATGACCTTATTCATGGGGTGATGGTGGTTTTCCTCTTCCGGTAGTAGTCTAATGGGAAAAGAGAATTGTCCCTTTTGATTATCATTTGGCAACTGCAAGATCTCTACCAGACGAAAATGACCATTTTCTATGGCGGGGGAGAATCAATCCATTTTCCTTTTCCGCGTGGACATGTGATCACCTCTTTAAGGAAGGCATTCAGAGGGGAACCTCCCTCTTTTCGGTCACCTGGAACTGGAGTCTGCCTCGGGAAAATTTATCGTTTTGATGCATCATTCCAGAACCAAAGGGCATGACCTTACCTTACACCACCAGAACAACTCCTATATAGATAAATTGCGAAGATCAGTATTCATAATTTGATTGGGTTGACTTATGGTGGAAGTCTTTTGATTAGGTAACAAGATGTGGGAATATTCTCCCCCACAAATTTGCTGACGGACAGCTTTCTAATGATCGATTCATGTCTCGTTGTTGTTACTAAACGAGATTTGTTAGAGAATGTGGAAATACGAAACACAACATCTCTTAATTGGAATTGGAACTGAGGGAATCAAATCAAAAGTTGCAGTGGTTACAATTAGAGATCAATGGGTGCAGCTAGTACTACTTGCCCAACTAACGCATGGAATCGATGGAACAGAAAACAAGTCGTTTGGGGCTACCAAAAGGGAAACGATTGGGGAGCAAATTAGCCAATAAGGGTTCTTTTGTTAACTCTTCTAATGGAGTTGATTAAAACTGATTTGTGAGTCTTTTTTAAGGGATAAACAAAAAAAGAAAAAGCATTAATTTCCACGTGGCGGGTCTCCTTAATCCGAGGTTTTTGTTTTTGTTTTATTATATTATAGGGGACAAAGGGAAGAAAAGAAAAGAAAAGGTAGGAAGTACATCGGGGTAGAGCAACAGGCTTTAAGGCTGGTGAGGACAGGGAAGGAGGGGTGTGTTCAAGGAGGGGTGCGTTCTTCTGAACACACCCCAGTCCATTAATAACGGCTCTTACGTCCCTCCAAAATTGAGTCGAGGAGATAAATCTTAAAAGAATAATTAGACTGGATGTGCATGGGTCTGTCGCTTATCGTGGCACACAAAGGTGAAAGAGATCATCCTCTAAATGCTGCCGCTGTTCATTGGCGATAGGAGAGCGTTCGGTTCCACTTTGCCAAAACCCACCATGAGCAAAATGTAAATGCATTTGACAAATGTTTTGGAAAATTTTGGGGAAATGCAAATACATTTTTAAGTCTTTGGCCCAAGGCAGGTTCAAAGATGATTTAAAATTCTACATTTTTCGAAATGTAATTAGACTTTTTTTTTCCTTTCCAATTTTTCACTCATTATATTCTCATTCTTACAAAAATTTCCGTCGAGAACCCTAATTGTAGAACCTAGCCTTGCCTGATTTGATGCACCTTAGGCGGCATCGCTTGGTGTCGTGCAACTTGAGATGAGGCTGGTAGGAGGCTAGATTTGGCTGCCAATGGTTGGTTGATGGCCGATATGGCTATTTAGCGGTTGAGTGTTACTCGAAAGCTTTAAGATTTTTTTTAAAAGAATTAGCAAAAGTTATTTATAAAGTACAATTTTTCTCAAATGATATTTAAATCAAAATTACTTTCCAATGTATTTTATTACACTTTTACAAGATGCTATTTGCATTTTGAAAAATTCATTTCATCAAAACTCTGAGTTTTTCTTGAAAAATTAAGCATCTTAAAAATCTGTCACGCAATCATTTCTCTAGCTTTTGAGGTTATTAGTATGCGTATTTTGCATGGCAAAATCAGATTTTGTGTTTTGAAGGTCGCCACATTCTCTTCAATCACTTCAACCAACGTGGATTCTATCTCTTTTCCCTTCACATACACAACAAAATAAAAAGAGGAGAAAAAAAAAAACCCATGTGTCAGATGAGGGAGTGAGCGACACCTGGCCCAGCTCCGTCTGAAAAGGAAGGCTACTTTTTCATTTTTAGTTGCCTTTTGCATCCCCACAAATTTCTGCAGTTTCACAGGTCCTGCCCCCGCTCCTCCCCTCCAAAAAAGTAGAGCCGCTCTGCTCCCACTGCTAATCCCGCTATGGAGGAATGATTCCTTTTGGTACTGGAACTTGATACAATATTTACACAAAACGACGTCGAGAGCTTATCAATCTTAGGTAATCTGTTCACGTTTTGCCAGGCGAATTTTTACAAATCAGTACGCGACTACGCGTCCCTCCCAATTTGGATATCGACATTAGCGAAATGATGCGCAAGACGAGAGGAAACAAGCCAAAAACAAAGAAGGCTAGACCAGCCAAATCAACCGAACGGTAATGCTAACAACGCATTCCAAAGGCCACAAACAAAAAGAAAAAGAACAAGAAAGTGGTAACGATTTCGTAGTCTTTGACCAGCTAGACATTGATCAACCTCATCGACGTGTCACTTCTTTTTTTTTTCTTTTTTGTAACTGTACCCTCTACTCTCTCTTCTTGTCTAATGCTAATTTCCTCTGCCAAGAAAGCTCTCATCTCACATGACGGAGCAAGCATTCGGGTTCTCATCACTGAACAGCTGCGGCGCGTGCAAGTGCATCGGCTCCCAATACACGCCGCCCCCGTATCCGTACCCGAATGGCCCCTGGTACTCCATCCGCTGGCCCTCCGCTTTCTCCCACCAGCAGCCCCCCATGATCCCCGCCGCCGCCGCCTTGTTGCAGCCGCAGCCGCCGCCGCCGCCGACGTTCCTGTTCTTCCCCCCGCCGCCGCTTTCCTTGTCCTTGGCCTCGCCGCCATCCTTGTCTTTCTTCGGCGGGACGATTTCCACCGCCCTCTTCAGCTGCTCCCTCAAGTTCTCCGCCAGCGCCTTGGCGTCCATGGCCCCCCTCACCGTGGCCGTATCCTTTTCCCTGTTGAAGCCCACGTCCAGAACTCCTGCGCCCCAAGTACCACCATGAACATGCTTCCCCAGGAAAAGAAGAAGAAGAAGAAGAAGAAGAATGGGAATTGGGCTGAATCAGGCGAATGAATTGCAGAATAGATAACCTTTTGTTTTTGTGATTGTCTTGCGGATCTTCTGGATGCATCCCTCGCAGTGGAGGCAACTGAACTTCAGAACCACCGTCGTCACCGGATGCTGCACCAGAGAATTGTACGCCAGTACATGTTCAAGTTCATGGACAAAGCACATTCAATTGAAACGGAAAGGAAAGGGAAACAGACAAACTCGGCAAGCAAGCAAGCCAACAAGCTCCTCCCATGCAACGCTGAAAAAATGAGAATGAAAAAGCCGATATACCTCTTTGGGTTTCTTCTTCTCCTCATCGGCTTTCTTCTTCTCGTCGCTGGACTGACCCTTGTCTCTCTTGGGCAGTGGAGACACTAGCTCCACCTTCTTCTTCGTTTTCTCCTGCATCTTCTCGCGCAGCTTCGCGGGATCCACGTGTCCTTCCACCGTCACCTTCATCGCCCCTCCATCCACCTTCGTCTTCTCCACACCTTCGCCCACCCAAAAAAAAAAAAAAAAAAAGAAGCAGACCTCGATTCAACATTACAGACGAAAACCGAAACTCGAGCAGATAATGACAAACCGGGAGAAACCGGAGCAGATTCAGAAAGGCAGAGAGCGCAACGGTTCGCTGATGTATATCCATATTCCGTCCGCGGTTTCATCGGAAACGAAGCCGATCACCCGGGAACGCATTCGAAACCCCAAGCTCAACCGGGAAAAAAAATTTGAAAAAAAAAAAAAAAACGGTTAAAGGCAGTATGTACTGTGTAGAGAACTGAACCTGGGAATTTCTTAAGGAATTTCTCGATTTTGGCTTTGCAACCTCCGCAATGCAGGTCGATCTTCAAGACGACCGCCACCCGCCCGTCCTTCTGCTCGCCGGCCTTTCCTCCTCCTCCTCCTCCCCCCTTCGCCCCGTCGCCACCTTCATTCTTCTGCTGCGCAAAGCACACACAGCAAAAAAGCAAAAAACCGAGGATGACGAGGCATTTCCCAACGACGCGATCGTCGGAACGGAGAAAGATACGAACGCCGGAAGAGGGAGGGGAAGGAGCGAGTCGACTCACCTTGCCCATGGCGAACTCGCGGCGTCGCTCTGTAGAAGGCGAGAGGAATAGAGAGAGAGAGAGAGAGAGAGAGAGAGAGAGAGAGAGAAACTGCAGAGAGGGGAATGGGGAACGCGAAGGAGTGTCGTGTCCGTTGGGCGAGCGAAGGCGAAGGATGTACGTGCGCCGACTTCCTTCAGCGATCTTCGCATTGGGCCTGGTATGGGCTTTTCTCCGGCCCACGTAGGCCTGCTGTGGGCCCCGATAAAGCCGCTCGAGATGGGCGGGGTCCCCCCATGCGCTCGCCAGCTCAGCGGCGGTCGCGCCCTTTCGAGCTAAGTAAAGTTCGTGCATTTTTATAGTACTTAGATGCACTGTGCATTATCGTGGGAAAAAAAAGAATGTTTTATGTAATTGTACATCATCAGGAATTACAAAATAGTGCGCCCGTTTTCCCACAAGAGTAATTATTATATGTATCGTTCTATTTGCTTACAAAACTCTTATAATTTCGTGCGCTTTCTACATCATTTAATTTTTACAAAAATTATGTCTTAACTGCTGCTCTACCCTTATAAATTAATGCCAAATTCGAATCCGTTTAACAACGTATTGTGCCGTGCAAATGGATCGTTTCGAGAGTCGACCGACGCCGGTATGCAATAATTGCACATGCACCGATGATCTCCTTTATAAACTGATGCTGACAGGACAATGGGCGAGAGAAGAAGCGGAAATTTCCCTGGGTTTGCAGGTACCTTGGCAGATCCATTTTGAAACGTGAACCGATGATCTCCTTCTGGAAGATGCCGACCGATAATGAACTAGAGACAATTAACGATAAAAGAAAAGCAGCAGAACTATAGTTAGGGGTGTGCAACTGGATCGGTATACTCGAGATCCGGATCAGCCCACTCGAAAAACAAAGTCGAAAACAAGGTCGTTGACACTAGTTCGGGACCGGTTCTCAAAATTTGGAACCGGTTTAAATCAGTCCGGAAATAGGGTCCGATTGATTACTCACCTAGAAACTGGTTCCCGGATCGGTTTTAGAACTAATTTGGGAATCAGTTTTGTAAGTATAGGTCCAAAACCCTATTTTTTTTCACTTATTTCTATTCTTACGCTCACAATCACATGATATTTTTCCTCCTGACTCTCTCAAACACGCACAGTACTTCTTCTTCGTCCTTCATCTTCCTCAAACACACAACGAACGGTGTTCATTGCCACCAAATTCTTATGTATTACGTGGATTGGCTCGCCTAATTTCTCTTTTATAGGAGGATTGATAATTGTTTAAATTAGTAGCTTCATGTAGTAGTTATGGGAATAAGATTAATATTAGACCCATGTTTATTGCTAATTCTTTACCTTATAATTTTATTTATTATAATTAGCTGTGTGGGTCCTTAATTTTTCATTTAGTCAAAAAGTTCATGTATTTATTTATTTCAATTGCTTAATATTTTAATATAAATGATGAGGATTACGTTATTTTCTCACTATTAATATAAAATTCGAAGTCGTATAAGATATCAAGAGATTGCAAAACAAGTTCCAATGGAAACGGGGTTGACTTTAGAATCGGACCGAAAAAACATGATGGGTTAGGTACAGGATCTAATACAAATAGGGTCGGATGTAGGATCCAAAAAAGAGAAATCGATAATAAGAGGGTTGGGTACAGGATCCAAGTCTAAATCCAACCCACCTTGATCCGATCACCCTAACCATAGTTGTATATTAACGTTATTATCATTATGTAATAGCAATCATTGATGTTTAATATTCTATGAATTTTAAAAAGCCACGTGAATCAAGCTCACGTTCGTTCTTTCCATTTATGACCAGATCCATCCTGTCTTTTCAATTTATTATGTTGGCACAGTAGATTTTGTTAATAATTTCTCCATGGGATCCCAAAGTGAAAGTGGCAAATATTCGATTCCATCAATTTTAAAGTCAAATAAATCAATGGCTGTCCTGCAGAAGATGTACGAAAAACCCCGAAGTCTCCCATCTGTATGAAGCAACGAACGGGGAGGAGAGATAGACGAGAGAGATGGAGGGGACAGCGAGGGGTTCTCTGCCGTTTGTCTCGATGATTATGGTGGTTCTGGCTCTAGCAAGCAACATGGTGGTGATGAAAATAGCCATGTCCGATGGGATCAGCAAGTACATCATGGTCTTTTACTGTCACGTCGTCTCCTCTCTCGTCCTCCTTCCTTGTCCCTTCGTCATCTCTCGCAGGTTTGCGCTGTCGGTCACTTGCTAAACTCCATTAATGCCAGCTTTAGGGGGGGAAAATAGTTTCAAGTCCTGCCCTTGTTCGTTTGCTCCGTTTGGCAGGTCAGGGTCGTGTCCTCCTCTCACTTTCACCGTGCTCCGCAAGATCTTCTTGCTCGCTCTGGTTGGGTGAGTGGGTGAAAGTTTCTTCACTTCACATGAATTTGCAGATTTAGGATTTGCTTTTCTTGGAATTCTTTTGAAGCAAAACGTCTTGATCAACCGCAGAGAATTTCATACCAAAAAAACAGAGTGGATTTTTGAGTAATTTTGTTGATACAGATTGGTAGCACAGATATGCGCGTATGCCGGCATCGATTACAGCTCCCCTGTGCTGGGCACGGCCATGATGAACCTCATCCCAGCTTTCACTTTCATTCTTGCCGTCATTTCAAGGTTCTTTCTCTCTCCTTTCTCGTTATCTGCAGTGCACTCAAAGATGCTCCAGCCAGGCCCGGAGAAATTCACTTTGCCACCACTCAATTCACTCATCATTTTCTTCTGTGCATCCGTCCTTTTAATCTCAGAGAGTAGAATAGCTCTATAACCTTCATTTCTGCAAACGAATGAACCCCTGAAAGATGACAGAATCAAGAAAGTACAGAGAGTAGAATAGCTCTATAACCTTCATTTTAGCAAGTGGAGGCAGGCTGCACGTTCATACGATACGCAAAAAGATAGCAGTGCATGACATGTCATCCACGATGAAACGACAAACTTATTTCATTCTTGAATTGGTTTTATCGAATTAAAACAACTAGGATGGAGAAAGTGAATTGGAAAAGCTCAAGCACCCACGCTAAGCTTGTCGGGACCATCGTATCAATCGTCGGTGCATCAGTAGTCATTCTCTACAAGGGCCCGCCGATCCTCCGCTCACCTCCACCTCCTCCTTACGTTCAACCTCGTCACCTTCTTTTGATTCTCTCGCGACAGTCAAATTGGATTCTTGGTGGGTTTCTCCTCACGGCCGATGCTTTCTTATTATCATTATGGTATATTATACAGGTCAGCAACAATATCCTTACTTTTTTTTACTTGGAATTTTACCGACGTTAAACGGAAGTAGACTGGGAAGTAAAGAAATCTTGAATCTCGCAGGCATCTATCCTCAAAGATTACCCCGTGGTGCTGAACATAATGTTTTACAAAATGCTCTTCGGGACAATTCTCGCGGGGCTATTGTCCTTCATTACAGTGAGAGAACCACGGTCATGGATTTTGAAACTCGACAGAAGCCTGATCGCTATTTTATACTCGGTAAGCGCATAATACCACTGACTCTTCAAGTCTAGATTTTGTTCCAACTTTGCAACAGAAGACAAAAGTAGTATTGAGAGTCCAATTGTTTGAATGACTGAAAATCGATTAGTCTATGGAAAATGTTTTCCATGGATTAAAAACAATGAGCTGAGATTGTGATAGAATGGCTTTTCCTTCTAGTAATAAAGAAATTAATTTCTAGAAATCACCAAATAAATGATTTTCATGGAAAATAGTTTCCTTTTGAATGAAACAAACTCGCCATGATATTGCATATGCAGGCTGTGGTTGTTAACATCTTCAGCATCACATTGTGCACATGGTGCTTAAAGAGAATTGGACCTGTTTATGTCGCCATGTTCAAGCCTTTTGGGATTGTATTCGCCATAGGATTGGGGTTCATATTTCTAGGCGAGACGTTACACCTTGGAAGGTATGAGTTCTCTCTCTTCTTCTCCATTAAAATGCCCACACCCCATCTTTTGCTATAATCAAGAATCTGGTCGATTAGAAGGTATAATGAAAAATGTGTTCATCAGTGAAAAAGCTCCTTCACGGGCTCATCTCAAGCATTGGCAAGATACATCCTTAAGATATAAATTATAATCACCATACTATTTACTTTAACTTTCTTTTTTTTTTTTATGTTTTTTTTCTTGTCGGGTGTCGGCAGCTTGATTGGAGCGATGGTGATTGCGATGGGATTCTACGGGGTAGCGTGGGGAAAGTCTAGAGAGGAGGAAGAGAGGACAATGGAGGGTGGGAGCTTGGCATCCTCCAGCCATAAGATTCCTTTGCTCCAAAACAAAGCTTCAAGCGTGTAGATATTCTTTGGCAAAATAGAAAAAAAGATGGAAAATGACAAAGGTTTATACATGTGCACGGCATTGTTCCCTTTTGTCTTTGCTGAAATGAATCCGAGTTGAATATTCCAATGTGAAACGCACGTGAAAATACCAAATACAGGGGCATTGCCAAAAAATGAAAGAATTCGGAAAACATTCATGACTATCTTGGGCAATGAAGGAAGAAGACACCGGCTCCATTTTCTTGTTCGTCTTTCTCTTGCAATTTCTCGCGAAGCTTCACGGCATCCATTTTCCCTTCCACCGTCAGCTTCTCCGCCTCTCCCTCCACCTTCATCTTCTCCACACCTTCGCCCACCCAAGGAAGACAGAGAGGAAAAACCAATCGCCTATTCACCATTACAGACGAAATCGAAACTTGAGAGGACAATGACGACCTTATAGACACTTGAGCGGGTTGAGAAAAAGAGAGCGCACTGTCTATATGATCGCAAATCGCTGTGGTCCCGTCCGAAACGAAGTGATGGCAGAAAGTGATCAGAGGTCGTGAATAGAAGAAGGTTTTTTGAAACGAAAAACCGGAGAAAATGCAGGGATGATCGGATTGCTCGGAGGAATGAAAAAAGAAACACCGAAAAAACAAAGCCGATCAATTGGGATAACATTTAAAGTGGAAAAATTATCAAAAAATCCTAAATCTATTTTATGAATGTAAATTCAGTTTCAACCCTTTCAATTATGTTAATTTAGTCCTAAATATTTCGATAATTTATCAATATAGCAATTCCAATCAATTTTGGCCTGAAATTGTTTATATGAATTCTAACCGTCCTACGTGATATCATTAGTGCTAACGTGGATAATTTTGAAAATTTTTTTTATCATTTTTAGATTTTTAAAATTTAAAATTTTTTTTTTTTTTTCTTTAATTGAGGCCAGTGAGGGGTGAAGGCTTGCCGCTAGTGATGGTCATGGGCCTCATTAGGTGCGGGCAAGGGTAGCCCTTGCCCAAGCAAGGCTAAACCTTGTGGGTCGTTGTCCATGGTATTAAAAAATAATAATAAAAATAATTCTAGAAAAATTTTAAAAAATAATCCACATCAACTCAACCATGTTATATAAAATTGTGCGTATGCAAAATGAATCTCCCGTCGCAGTTCCTAAAAGTAGAATTGGTGTTTGGACAGTCCAATTCTTGATTCTAAGGGAGAACCGGACCGATCACATATACTTTTTTAAAAATTTTCTTAAAAAAATATAAGTAACAAGTTTTTTTAATCTATTTCTTCACAATAGAATGCATATAAGTAGTGGGAAAAAAGAAAGTGATCGGTTCCATTGTATTAGACTGGGAATCGATCACCCCTACATAAGATAGCCAATGTTAACTAGACGGTCTAGACTGTCATGTCAATGGCTTTTTTGTTATAATTAGTTGCAATGATTAAATTGACATAATTGAAAAATTTTAAATTGAATTGGCCGTTGTATAACAGGTTTATGAATTTTTTTGACAATTTTCCCCATTCAAAGCCCCAAGGTTGACAAGTTAAAGAATGAGAAAATGAAAAAAAGGAGTGTATACTATGTAGAAAACTTGGGAACTTATTAAGAAATCCGTTGAGATCATAGTTAATTATTCTAAAACTGTAAAATAATTTGAAAAGTTTAAGCTGTAAAATAATAGTGTGATTAAATATTTATATATTTTAATGCTTCTTTTACTCTAATATCAGATAAAAATTAGATGGTACCTCTGCTGATTGTTTTAAAAGGTATAAATTGTCAAATAAAAATATTATTTAATTTAAATATCCTATCACGAAATAGGGAGGCCCTGGATTAGGAAATGCGGAGGAGCGCGCGCGGGTGTACTTGATGCGATGTGAAAGGGGACGACGTATGCTTGCGTGTGTCCAGATATGGGCAAAGAAAGCATGTTCGCCAACTTCCTAGCGAACTTTGCATTGGGCCTCGTATGGGCTTTTCGATGGCTGGGCTTCCGCAGCCCGTGGGCTTTTCGAGAAGAGCGGGTCGCCCGGTCCGTGCATTGCTGTGTCAGTCACGGTTCAAATAGGCAACCGCAATGGCAACCGGACCATCCCCATGAAGAAACATGCGAGGGTGAGCTCACAAGTACTTTGTACATTTATATAGTATTTATGCACTATGCGTTGTTGTGGAAATAGCATGCATTATTATACTTATCTTTGTATATACACGAAGAAATACGTTTAAGTCAACTATATTAATCGACCCATATGCAAAAGGACAGCATTTGCCCTATAGTCTTTCCACGACAATAAGCATACTCATCGTTACAATACTTCCGGGAATTGTGAATCAAGCAGCGATAGAAGGGAAAAAAATAAAAAATCAAAGATTCTCTTTCAATTATATTTTACAACTCCTTTATACTCGGAAGAGACTATGAAAGAACCTAAATTAATTCTTTGGAGGGAGGGTACACGATACTAATATAAAGATTTTGTAGATCCAAATACATAATCAAGTTAATGTATTTATGTATACACTTAGTCTGCCTTGAAGATAGTTCTAGGGTGGAAACAAGAGCATCTAGCCTAGTGAATCCCAAGTAAGCAAAGCACTCAAGAATCAAGTTATTTGTGCGCACACAATCACACATATAGAAATTTTAATAAGACTGAATATAGTAATGCCCTACAAATCGTGCTTTGCTAAAATGTAATGAATCTACTTAATGAAGCATCATATATCAAGAAAGAAGTAAGGAAATATTGATGAAACATAATATGTCTACCAAAAGGGTGATTATCACAATAATTATAAATTTATTGTATGGATGCTAATTCAGTTTTAAATATTTTAATTTTGTCAATTTTATCATAAATCTTTTGATAAATTGTTAATATAATTATTTCAGTTAATTTTTATTGAGCATCGCTTACATGGGCATTAATTATTTTACGTGGCATAACTAGCTCTGATATGAATATATATATATTTCACATTTTCATGAATTTTTTTTTAATTTATACAATTTTTTCCTTTTTTCTCGGGTGGTTGCTGGGCAACCAATCAAGGGATTGCCAATAATGAAAAATGATTCATCCAATGGTAAGGAAGAAAGTGATGCACTAATAGTAGGTGAGCGACTAATGAGAGAAGACGAAACTTCCAAACGAATAAGGAAAAATCATGACATAAGCTTCTATTAACACTAAAATCCTTCTGATCCTTCTCACTTTTGGGGGTTTCTAACTTTTATTGTCTCAACGAGATCATGCTAAAGATATGCAACTACAAAGGCACCAAATTAGCACCCTGAGATTGGATTCTATTTGGTTCAACATTTTATAACCAGAAATGGAGCAAAGCTAATTGAATATGGTTAGTTTGGTTCGATTTCAAAATCAATTGGAGACTAGGGCATACCCCCAAACTCCCATTGCAACAACTGTTCAATGAATCTTTTGCTGAAGGTAACCAATTAATGTAAAGCAATCACTTTGTGAACACGCACACATCTAGGCAAGAGCTTTAGAAATTTCTTTATTTAACCATCGCGACATGAGTCCATTACAAATTTATACAAATCTCTAAGAGACTTTGACTTCTCTCGCTCTCATCACCTAAAAATGCCCCGCCCCTTTTCTTACAATAGTAACTATGCGCACAGTTAAATTTGCTCACAACGTTCAGTATTTCTCCTAGAATTTCTGCTTCCCCCGTCCATCCCGAATCCGAATTTGTCACACTACGAGTCGTATCGTGCAAAAGGAAGCAATCACACATGTTTAATTTATTATGAACTATTAAAAAGGCCACGTCAATAAAGCTCGCCCGCGTTCTTTTCACGGTTGTTGAAAATCGTCCTCTGGTTCGCAAGCTATTAAAATATCACAGCGCATAAAAAGTTGGAGGGAGAGATCTTTGGAGGGATCTTTGTCTTCCATCAGTTTTGAAGTCAAACAAAAGCATCCAATCGATGGCGGTCCCGTGAGACGGAGGACAGCCTCTCGGGGTCCTTCAATTATTTCACCTTCGAACTGAGGAGAGAGAGAGAGAGAGAGATGGAGATGGAGGGGAGGGGCAGGGGTTCGCTGCCGTTCGTGGGGATGATAATGGTGGTTCTGGTTCAGGCGAGCGAGATGGTGGTGGCGAAAATGGCCATGTCCGATGGGCTCAACAAGTACACCTTGGCCTTCTACTGTAATGCCCTCTCCTCTCTCGTCCTCCTTCCTTGCCCCTTCATCATCTCTCGCAGGTTCGTGCTCTGCTTATGCCCAGCACTCGCTAAGTCCATTGATGTCGGGCGAAAGGGGGGGAGAAGGGTTTTAAGTTCTTGACTTGTTTGTTTGCTCTGTTTGGCAGGTCAGGGTCGTGCCCTCCTCTCACTTTCTCCGTGCTTCGCAAGATCTTCTTGCTCGCTCTGGTCGGGTGAGTGAGCGAAGTGTCCTCGTTTCGCATTAATTTGCAGACTTGGGATTTTGCTTTTCTTGGAATTCTCTTGAAGCGAAACGTCTTGATCGACTGCTGAGAGTTTGATACGGGAAAACATGGTGAATTTTTTTGGTGATTTGGTTGATGCAGATCCGCATCGCAGATATGCGGGTATGCCGGGATCGATTACAGCTCCCCTGTGCTGGGTACGGCCATGATGAACCTCATCCCAGCTTTCACTTTCATTCTCGCCGTCATTTCAAGGTTCCTTCTCTCTTTCTTCTCGTTATCTGCAGTGCACTTAAAGAACCTCCATTTGAAGAAAAATGAGAGAAGCAGATGATGATGTGTTAATTGGATGATGGAGGTTTGATTTCATATAGGTTCTGCTTAAAGTTGAGAACGCTTTTACTCGAGTCTGACCAAAGCAAAATCCATAGTTCCCGTTTCAACCAGGCCCGGAGAGATTCACTTCGCTATTAATTAATTCACTTCTCATTTTCTGTGTGTCCGTCCTTCTAATCTCAGAGATTATGAACAGTTCTATAACCTTTATTTCTGATGATGGTGGATCCCTAAAATTTCTGAGATAGGTGTTGCTCTGCAAATGAATAAATCCCTGAAATGGGACAAAAATCAAGAAAGTCCAGTGCTTCAGCAAGTGGAGGCTGCGCATTCAAACGAAACTGCAAAACGCAGCACTGCACAATATGTCTGTCAGACAATGAAACAAGATAAACTTATCTTACTCTTGAATTTGTTCATGGATTGAAAAACTAGGATGGAGAAACTGAAATGGAAAAGCTCGAGCAGCCAAGCTAAGCTTGTGGGAACCGTGGCATCAATTCTTGGTGCATTAGTAATCACTCTGTACAAGGGTCCCACGATTCTCCGCTTGCCTTCGCTGCCTTCTTTTGTCCATCCCCGTCATCTTGTCTCTCTTCTCTCACGACAATTGAATTGGGTTCTCGGTGGGTTTCTCCTTGCGGCCCAAGCTTTCTTGTTATCATTGTGGTTCATTATGCAGGTTAGTACCAACAATCCCTATTTTTTCCTAAGAATGTGAATGACATTAGAACGAACTTAAAAAAAGACTTGACAAGTACAAAATATCTGTAATCTCGCAGGCATTTATCCTCAAAGATTACCCCGTGGTGTTGAACATAATGTTCTATCTAATGTTCTTTGCAACAATTTTTTCCGGGCTATTGTCCTTCATTATGGTGAGAGAGCCGCAGTCTTGGACTCTGAAACTCAATGTGGGTTTGATCGCTATTTTATACTCGGTAAGCATGTGATTTTGCTTCTCCTAAAGTTTAAACTTTTGGTCGACTTCGAGTTTGAAGATAAAAGTCGGATTAATATTGTAAATGCAGTCTCTGGTTGCCGGTGTCTTTAGAGTCACATTGTGCACATGGTGCCTGAAGAAAGCCGGACCTGTCTTTGTTTCCATGTTCAAGCCCTTGGGAATTGTATTTGCTGTGGGATTGGGGTTCATATTTCTGGGGGAAAAGTTACACCTTGGAAGGTACAAAGGCTCTCTTCTCCTCTCCATTGAAAGGCCTATACCCCATCTTTTTCTACAATCAATAATCTAGTTCATTAAAAGAGATTAAGAAAAAGATGCGGTCATAAGAGAAAAAGCTCATTCACGAGTTCATCTCAAACATAGCAACAGATATTCTTAAGATATAAAACATAGATTGCCTTGCTCTTCAGATTAACTTTTTAAAACCAAACGGTTATTGCTCAACTCTGGCGATTTGCCAGAGACTGTAAAAAACCAGAGTCTCTGTCATTACATGCATACGCGAAGGAGCAAAACAGGGTAGGAAGATGAGCCGTACGAGGACTACATTCTAATTGTTAAAAAAGTATCGGATTTGGTCCTTTACTTGCCTTCTGGTTTTGGCAGCTTGATTGGTGCAGCAGTGATTGCGATGGGATTCTACGCGGTCATGTGGGGAAAGTCCAGAGAGGAAGAGAAGACAATCGAGGGCGGCGATGGGGCTGATGGTAGCCTGGCATCCTCCAGCCATAAGATTCCTTTGCTCCAAAGCAAATCGTTGAGTGTGTAGATATTTTTGGCCAAAAGAAGAAAAAAGAATCAAAAGGAAAGAGACAAAGGTGTGTACACATCTATAGAGATGTTCCCCTTTTTTTATTCGTCTTTTTGAAATGAATTCGAATTGATTAGTCCTTCCGGAATAGTGGCATTACCAATAAAATGACAAATTTGATAGGAGTTTCGATTGTGTGTGGACATCGACAACAGTATGGTATGCTCATCCATAACTACGTAATATTGATGTCGATGAGAAGTGAAGGGATGTTCGACAAATATCATGATTCATCGACTGAGCCTACCGGTAGCCAGCTATCTTGAAATTTGGCCTAGGGTTGGACACAAAAAAGGAGAGCACATTGGTCAAGGATGTCAAATGGAAGCGCCAACGCGGAGTGACGTTTGAGTGTCGTAGTGACCTCCGGATTTGCAACTTCTTGTGGATAACAATTGTCAATGCATAAAGGAAACGCCGGAAATCTGGGAAAAAAAAAAACTTGCGCTTGTATTACCACTTAATGTGATAAGTACTTGTTGTAATGGTGATTACCGAAGCATAAATGGCGATAGCATTTGTTGTAAAGAGGACGGTCTTCTAAATGCAAGCAGATTCCTATGTCATTTAATCAATGTATTAGTATGTCGTTTCATCATCAACAGTTGTTTTATCATCTCCAGTACTTTATTTTTAATATTGACGTTTTACGTCTTCATTTTAGAAGCCATTTTTTTTTTTTTTGCCTGCAATCGCATTAAAAGTCAAGAATCAACTTTTTGGTGAAAGATTTTTTCTCTATTTGGGTGCATTCTCGTTTTGACGAAATGGATGTACACACATTAATGTATATACTTGCTTTTAAAAATCTATATTTTGCAATTTGAGTTTCATTATAAGATTTCAACTTGTATCTTCTACTCACTATCCATATTCTATTTTTGTTAAACTGTCATTTTCTTTCCTAGGTTATTAGTATCATTTTCTTTATCTAAGACAGACGATGGTCCTAACCTCCATGATAACCCAATTCAAGGTTAGATTGACATGAATTTGGGCATAGAGCTCGAGCTTGGGCGAATCGAGCTCACCATGATCATAAGTTCACTCCTCCATGGATGGCTTGTGCTCGGGGTCACGGTGAGCTATGAACAAAGCTCATGGGTTCAAGCTTTGTCTCTTAGAGTTCAAGCCACAAGCTCTATTTTCCAAAATGTACGATTAACACAAACTCAAATGTACTAATTTTACATAAAGATTTTATATAAAATCTCGCAATGCTTTCTTGACTCTAGGAATGCTAAGTAAATGCATGAAATGAGGAAAAAGATACATAAAAAAAGTTCAAGAAAATGAATAATTTTGAAAAAGAAAGTGGGAGTAGGTGAAGATGAGAGTAGCATACATGTTCGGTCAATTTTAGTCGACCTTCCAAATTTTCATGCATTAAGATTTTGGTCTCGCTCTTGCTTGGTGTAGAAAATTCATTATACGGTCCAGGTTCATCGTTCATAAGAGCTCCATGAATCTCAGCCGTTGAATCGCGTGAGATTCAACGGCTGTGATCCATCTAGAAGTGCTCCTCGTACATGCTGAGGTGTCGGCCCGTACCAAACAATGCTAGAATCACCCAACAACCAATCAAATCTGCATCTTCCGCTTGCGCAGAAGAAGACAAAAACCAAACAGCTCCAAGAACAGCTCGTCAAACGCAAAAGCGAGCACGCTTCTTGCTCTACTCGGCGCAGCGCTTCTTCCAGCTCCATCTCCTCCTCCGTTGAAGTCGGCGGCGGAGCGACGACCGATGGGGACGAGGCTCGCCGCGCCGGTCGTCGGCATGTTGATGGCCGAGTGCGCGCAGGTCGGCCTCATGGTCGTGAGCAAAGCCGTCATGTCCAACGGCATGAGCAACCTCATCTTCGTCTTCTACTCCAACGCCTTCGCTTCTCTCATCTTGCTTCCTGCCTCCCTCATCTTCCACAGGTCCCCCCCTCCCTCCCTCCCTCGTTGCGTTGCATGCCTCTCTATCTGGTAATCGTGAGGTTACCGGCGTTTCTATGGGTCGATTGTCACGAAGCTTTTCCATGCCGTTTGCAGGTCGGGACGTCCTCCATTGACTCCATCCCTCGTTCTTCAGTTCTTCGTGCTCGGCCTCCTTGGGTAAGGTCGGAGTGAACTGCTTCGATTGGCTTCGAATGGGGAAATCTTTACGCGCCTTCGTTTGTCTTTCGGTCAATTCCTTCTGTTTAGATGGATTTTTGTTGATGCTGGGTTTTGCCTTCGGTGTTCTCTCTCTTTTTCTTCTATACAGTTCCTTGGCACAGATACTTGGGTACGCTGGGATCAATTACAGCTCGCCCACGCTCGGCTCGGCCTTGCTCAACCTCGTCCCGGCTTTCACCTTCGTACTTGCCATCATCTTCAGGTCACTATAGTAGTTATGATTGGCTCAGTGCTTCTTTATCGCTCGGTTCTTCGCCCGTCATATGTAGCGAGCTAGTGGATTTTCAAGTAAAACTTTGGCCCGTCTCACATGTACCTTGATCATTGTGTGCTCTTGGTTGTAACTGAGGTGCGGGAAAAGGAGTGGGGAGTACCGCTTGTCTTGAAAGAGGCGTGCCAACTGCTAGGAGCGCATTGTGAGGTCGTTAACCGTGGAGCCAGATATCGTTTGAAGCATTCCATTGCCTTGTTCCTTCTTTATTTTATGATTGTAAAATGTTCTCTTTGGTAGTTTTGTTTCGAAATTGCCAACAAAGTTCAAAATTGGCTACTGACTAACTAAATAAAGTTCATAATACAATTACACTTCCAGCTTATAACCTGGACTCCTAAAGCCTAAGTTAGGTTAGGGAGTATAATATGCCCGTAATACATAACCTCAGTTTGTTCCAATTACTTTTCAGTAATGTGCCCCTGAATTTAGGGGTGCCACTTAATAGGTAAATTGATGAAAATTACGCTGTGAAAGTTATCTTAAATATATCGTTCCTAAGTAGATTGTCTTCTTTTCCAGTTCCATAGGTAAGCTCTTGTCTACATAGCTTGCACTGAAAACATCGAATCACGAACTGAGGGGTCGACCATTCCGTGAAGTTGTTTGGCTTGTTGCTCTTGGTTTATTCATGCTATATAGCTTCCATGTTTGATATCCGGTTAAGGATTCTTCCACCTCTCTTGGCTTGAAAAAATAAACAGTCCTTGCTAGGTATTCAGACCGGGAACAAGTGATATTGAAATTTTTATATGCTAGAATCCAAAAATGGTGGACTGGATTCCTTGGAGTAACCATCCTTGCACACTTCCCTTAGTAGTACATGAAAGATTGGTACATTTGAGGATTATGGTAATTTCATGTTGTCTCGCCTGCTGATTAATAATTATGTGCTTGGTGCTTCAGAATGGAGAGATTAGACTGGAGCAGTTCAAGTAGCTTGGCCAAGTGTGCTGGAACTATAGTATGCATTGCCGGTGCATTTGTCGTCACTTTGTACAAGGGGCCAGCTATTGTGACGACATCGGCATCCTCTCTTTCAAACTTGCAAAATGAAGTTTTCAATTTGCATCATAAACTTCTGACACCAGAATCAAACTGGGTTCTAGGAGGTTTGTTTCTTGTAGCTGATTGTGTGATGGCTTCATCATGGCTCATTGTACAGGTGAGGTCTAGAGGAAACTCAATTGAAGTCACACTTAGTCAAACCATATTGAGTCTAAATAGTTAGCCTTCTGCTTTTAATGCTTCCAGGCATCAGTGCTGAAAAAATATCCAGCAGAGTTGATTATAGTCTTCTTCTACTGCTTCTTTGTGGCCATCCAGTCTGCCGCCATATCTTTCTTTGTGGAACGAAAGTCAAGTGCTTGGAGCTTAAAGGACAACATGCGGTTGATGGCGGTTCTTTACTCAGTAGGGTCGTCTGCCGAAATATTTTTCTGTGCTAAATTTGGAGCTTGATTGACTTATACTATAGAAGCTTATTCCTATCATATTAAATGTTTATTTTTAACTTGTTCTGTCTTTGTTTCATGTACTGGAGCAATTTTGCTCCAGGTAACCTTTTTTTCATTTTCATTTCATTTCATTTCATGTACTGGTGCTGTGGCTCTGTTTGTAGCAGATTTGCAGTTGTTTATTGTCATGACATCACTTTCTACCTGTGTTTTCTTTTGCAAAATTAGTTGGTAACTTTAGGTTTATGATGTAGGCCGTTTTTGGCTCTGCTTTCCAAGTTGGTGTAAGTACATGGTGCCTGCACAGAACAGGACCTGTCTTTGTATCATTGTTCAAGCCCCTGGGGATCGTCATTGCAGCTGTTGCGGGTGTTCTATTTTTGGGAGATAACTATTATCTTGGAAGGTATTTCTAATCTATGTACTTGCTTTAATCAAACTTTGTGATGCCCATGTGTTCAATGCTACTGTTCTTGCAACCGATAGCTTTCCCTTTCTTCTATAATTTAATTTTGTGTTAGTAACCGTGACAGCTTCATAAGTTACATGTTTCATCTTTGCAGTTTGGTAGGATCGGTGGCAATTGCTGTTGGATTTTATTCTGTGATGTGGGGAAAAGCCAAAGAAGAGAATAAGGATCCTGCTATCTCAGTGGGTAATGTGAAACCAAACAAGAAAAAGGTCCCTCTTTTGCAAACTATTGTTGAAGAGATGTAAATATTTAGCAAAACTTTTGTTTCTGGCTGTGTAAATTGTGATGAAAGAAGAAATTCCTTTGGACAGAAAATGATACTTGATCCATACATAAAGATGTAAGTTGTCTACATCAGAAAGGTATTGGCAGCTTCTCTATCCTGTACTGGGTTTCAAGGACATTTATGTGAAACACAGAAACTGAAGAAAGTAATAAAAAAAAGTGCCCTTTTTGTTAAACCTGGCTATTGGCTGGAGTTAATTGATGCCAGAAGGTCAAATTCATAGAGAGATGGTTATGACTCTGTAGTCCCAAGGGCCATATAGCTTGCCTCCTAGTTTCAAAATGTTGAGCCCTATACAATAGTCAGTTGTTGGTGGAGAGCAATTCAGCCTCTATCCTGCAATTAATAATTCCTCTATTTCAATTTGCTTTCACTCAAACAGCATGCAATTGGTTTAGTGGTTGAGTAATGGATATGTGTGTGGATAAGGGATCCTGTACATATTCAATTTTTTATACCAATTGTCCTGTGTTTGAACTAGTAATATGGGTGTTAGCATGTATTTTACTAAGCCTGCAAGGTTAGTGAGGATACTTCTCCCAATTTAGCTACCTGAGATAGACTTCCTTGTCCTAAGAGTGAAAAAAGAAAGCAAATTGTACATGCCACAGAGCAAGGATACTGAACATCTTCAGCAAGTCAAGTTTGTTTAATGTGCTTGACTAGTGTTTTTTTTAATAGAATGGAGACAGCTGCATTGATGATATGACAAAAAGGAGACTCTTCTCAACTCAAAGCTTTTCTTTTTCTTTTTCAATTATCCGCAATCTAGATCACACTATTGCCTGCTGTGGTAAAATATGGTGTCTAAGATGATCCATGTACTTCATGCTTGATTACCACCACTTTTGCTGGAATGCATATTGTGGTTATAAACTGAAATGGTTGTGTTCAAAATCATCGTAAACCCTTGCTGCAAATATGAAAAGATAGCATCATGGTTGATCTTCGTGGCTCACAATTCTTGTCATGGTCAGTGTATGTGTTAGGTAAATAGCGGAAATTCATTAGACTGGGATCATAGGCTAATGTTGGTTCAGTCAGCGTAGAATTCTTAAGTAGATCGTATCGCAGAGGTGAAGTGTGACTTGGACCATTTTCTCCTAGGTTCACCTTGCAGTTGGTGGATATTGGCAACAAAGGAAGCGAGATTTACTTCTGAATTTGATTATTTCTGTTTGATTGAATGCTTTGCACAATCTTTGTCCCGGCTGACGTTTCTTATTGAGAAAGAAGTGGCTTTAGCAATTAATAATTATTCTTTAAAATTAAGGTGTTAGGGGTGTCACCCCCTATATCGATATAATGTCTGGCCTTTTCTTTTGCCCTTTTATTTTCAGTATACTGATACTGATTCTGCCGCTTCCAAGCCAGGAGAGACAATCTCGGCATCTCTTCTGTCCTTGATTCAAAAGAGTCGGTATTAGGCATGTATATATTATCTTAGCTGATTTTATTGTACACACAAGATTGTTTAAGTTTTAGCGGGATTTTTTAAGCAAGAGATGCTCATCCAAAGAACAAGATCAATGCACCGGTGGTCAATATTGACTTTTAAGTTTTTTTAACATGCCAATCGGTTAGTCTTTGTGTAATCGTGCATGCTCGTGTAATCATACATATATCTGTGATGATGCATGCCAGTTCCCTGCTTCCTTTTTCCTGTGAAAAAAAGAAATTGAATCTGCTGACGTTTCAAAGGAATTTTGTCCTATTGAAGGATATGTATCTTTGTGTCGAAAGCTTATCTGTTAGTGACAGTTTATCATGAATGTTATTGCATTTACTGACCATTTAGGTAAAAAGCTATGGTTTCGTCACATTATGGGATACGTTTTTCCCCTCTGAATGAATGATGTCCATAGACTGCCTTGCAGAGTCATGCTAAATATAAATTGCGTGGAGCTGTCCCCAAAACATGGGAGGCACGATCATGCTGAGTCTTCTGCAGTCTTATTAGTATTCCTACAGTGTGGCTTCTATTCTTATCATACCCACTATTCCTGTTGGGTCCCAGACATATGTTGAACGAAGTTCGAACTGGCTCTTAATGCCTTTTGAGGGGTCGATTGCTTTGCATTTGTCTCTTGTTCCTGAAAATGGAGAGACTGACTGCAGACGGTGTGGTCTTTTGGCTGCATTCAGCCTCTTTGGCCCACTCGGCCGCATGAGAGGTGACTCTGCTTTCTCTGCAAAAATTGCACGTCAGCTTCTTGGCTAAATCAAACAGGCACCTGAGTGTTTTCAAAAGGTCGACTTTAGAATCGGTCAAAAAGGAGAATCTCGTTACCTATGATGCCCATCTTACAGGAGATTCTCGTATATAATTGATTTTTCTTGTTCGTATAATTGAGGAGACTATTCTAATCCTAGTATCCTCACATAAGGAGCATTAACTTAATGCTAAAGGTGAAGAGACCGTCTCATTGAATCAGTAATACTGAGGTCAATAGAGAAGAAGGACTTGCTCATGGAACATTGAGTTTTCACTTCCGCTTCAAGAACGATGGATTTATAGGTACGTTAATCCTTTTACTCAATCATGTATGTTCTTGTTCTGATTATGGAGATCTTGGAGTTGTGCGTTTTGCACCAGTTGTTGCATCCAACATCAACTAGTGCATCCGATCGTGTGATTTGTCAATGAGGTGATGTTGATTGGAGGGTGCAAATGATTAGTGCGTGCAAGTGAATGTGTAGTTGGTTAGATCTCGGAAATGACAACGGTATGGGATAAGATACGGCTGGAATTGGTGACTGGTTGGGGTTACCTTCCGGGCAATGGAGAGTTGGAGAATTTTGGCTAGGAGGGAGCTTTGCGTTGATTGAACATGAACTTCAACTTTCAAAACACATCTAATTATGCATTGGCTAGCAACCAAACCCGGAATCATATATGCTCTTTCAAGAACATTCTCTACTCATACGAGATGTTGTCAATTCAATTTTTAAGCAAATGGTGTGGATTCATTTGTGAGCGAAAATCGATTTCAAATTCTTTCGATCTCATTATGGGGGACATGGAGAAATCGCGTGGTTAGGGGAGCAGCTGATCCTGCTAAGTCCAGAAAGAATCATAATTAATTAACCAATGGTTCAGGCTTAAATGGGCAGCACGAGATGTCAGTGGACCACGGGTGAGGAAGAGGAGCTCATCTTAATCTGACATACTTAAGTTTGATGCCGGAATAATATATATATTGACATGTCAAAATATTGAGTTTGAGAAAAGATAAAAGATATGTTGATTCGCCCCAAATTAAAAAAAGAAGAAGCAAGTCGGCCAGCCCCGAGGACATGGGATGGGACCTCTTTGAATGTGAATGTTAACCACTAACACACCCCTATAGAGAATTATAAAACTAACGTATGGTCCGTGCATCCATTTAATTCGATAATTTTAGATAAATTATCAAGAATTGCCGTGTGCTCCGTCAGGATTACCGAAGGGACCATGTGACAAATGGACACCAGACATGTTGTGCTCAAGTCTTTCCCAAAACGAAATCAAGGGCAAAAGGGCAAAAGAGAAACTTGCGGCCCCACGATTTATTTCATGCAATGATCCGATGTTGATGCAAACGAGTAGCGTTTTCTCCCTCTCAGTACCCTCACAACTCCTCGAAGGGTTGCTATCTCTCTCTCTCTCTCTCTCTCTCTCTCTAATTTTTTACATGTTGATGTGGGCATTCTCAGATAAAGGCCAAAGACATGGACATGGAGTTCCAGTCTCTCCGTGGGAGCCACACCATGTTCTAGCTAGAGCAACACTTGTATATAACTCGTGCCTGAATTATGCATTGATCTTGAGATTGCTTCGTTCATCCATTCTTATTTAGAATTCCTTCCGATCGAAGAGAGGATGAAGGTCTCGGCTTACTAGCTAGAGAGAGTGAGTGAGAGATGAGGGATGAGATGGAGGCGACGAGGGACGGTAAAGCGATGGAAGTGGCCCGGTTTGTGGTGATGGTGATCGTGGAGGGTTGCACCATCGGATTGACCATCTTGGCGAAGACGGCCATGTCGAACGGCATGAGCCCTTTCGTCTTCGTGCTCTACACGAATGCTCTCGCTTCCCTCATCCTCCTCCCCTATTCCTTCGTCTTCCATAGAGACAGGTCGTGTGCGCGTTTCTGTTTTGTGACAATCAGTTTGTTTTGTGTACGGATCTTTTTCCCATGTAATCACATAATAATTTGACACGGGGCGCTTGCTGGTTGTCTACATGTTTTGGCTTGCAGAACAGAGGAAGCAGCCATCACCCCGACTCTACTCTTGCGTCTCTTCTTCTTGGGTTTAACCGGGTTCGCTCTCTCCCTCCCGATCCTTTGTCTCTTCCCTCCTCTGTATGCTAGATGCACTTCTGAGGTCTTAGACACCAAATTACAATCTCAACATTTATTCTCCCTTCTTGTCTTCTTTTCTTGTTTGAAAGATGCAGTTGCTATCATGTAAGGGCAATCGGTTTCAGAATGAGTCCTACCCTAAATCTCTCTTGACTAATGGAATTGGATCAGGCGAGGTTTCCTAGTTTGTAGAAATAGGAACCAGCCCATTTGGTCTTGGAATCAAACTGACCCGTCCAATCCAATTCTAGAGTCGGTCCTGAAACTAGTAATTCCTTTTTTAAAGTTTTAATTTTTTGGTTTCTTCTATTCTCTACATCTTGAACTCCAAAAGTTTTCGTTTGCCCCTACCATATGCATCTTCTTGGTTAAAGAGTTACAAGTGGGAGTTTCCCAACATTAAAAGGACAAAAAAGAGCATTCTTTTCGATTTTTCGTTAAAAAAATGTTTACTTGATCTAATTGATGATCGACCAATCTCCCATTGGATTTTATACTTATTACTCTATGACATGGCATCATATAAACATATGTTGAAAAATAAAAAAGTGCATTTATATGGACCAATAAATTTGTAGTAATTACTCTATTTTTCTTGAAAGATAAAAAAGAAATGCAAGATAAGCATCTTTATTTTATAAGTCAAAATGAATTATAAAAAAGACATATGGTCTGATTTGGATAGTTCGATTTCACACTTGAAATTGGAAACGGATGAGGAACCACTGGTTCCAATTTTGCAAAATCAAGAATCATTCAGAACAGGCTAGATCAGTCCAATTCTTCAATTGGAACTAAGGGTGAGCATGGTCCGGGTAAGTGGTTCCTATCCTAAAATCAGAAATCGCCCACTAAGAATCGGTTTTGAAAAATTGGAACTGAGAATCGCCTATTGATTCCATGGATTTACCCGAAAACTAGACTGCTGGTTCGATTCATTCCAAGTGGATCCATGAAACTAGTCCCACCAAACTTCACGCACTTGGTGTGACATTTTCTAGCAAGTTAAAGCAAAAAACAAAGAACTTCCATATTCTTAGTTGTAAATATCAATTAAAAATTGAACTCATATTAAAAAGTCAAGAGTCAGGGCCGTAAGTGAAAGATAGTAAAATAATTTAGACGAAGTAAGAATGAGACAAGACAAACACTTAATTAATGGATGTTAAGCTCCAAATTAAGGGTTTTAAGATTTTCATTTTTCTTAAATTATTTTTTGGTTGGAAACTTTTCTTAAAAATTAAATATATATTTATATATTATCAATCTAGTTTGGATGGGCGGGTGGGTAGTTTCATATCTAAAATAAAAAATTGGAAAAATACTCACTAGATCCAATAAATTGGATCTGAGAACTAGATCGGCTCCCTTGGGAATTGCCAATTCCGAGCCGGTTTGGTCAGGTTCGTGGGTGGTCCGAACAATTTTTAGTTCTTTTGCACATCCCTAGTGGAATTGAACCTACTCACCCCGCGGTCTACACCTAATTGTTGCTCGGCGGCTCAATGGGCTTAAGAGGCCCTCCAATCACTAGACCAAACTCTGCAGGGTTTTTGGGTCCAAATTCAAGGAAAGTTTGAGTTGGGAGGACTTGGACATGTCAGCTCTTCTTTACGGGCGAGCTCAGCCTCGTCAGGCTGATCCAAGCCAGAAGTTATATACACCTTTCTTTATAGACGTTACATCTGGCGGTGGTGGCGTCAGTGAGGCTTCCAAGGCTTGAAGTTGGGTTTGGCTCGACACTGCTCTTGGTAATCTACGAAAGGCTGGTTCAAGCGCCAACCAGCCAAGCCATTTCACCAGGCCACCGTCCGATTGACACTTTTTCGCTCAATCAATATCTAATCTGCTTCAGTACCTGTAGGGGCTAAATTGGCGGTCTTCATTCCAGGAATGTTCTTTGTTGTGGGGCTTTGCATAGACCCTGTGCGGTATGGACCTATCGTCATTAGCTCTCGAAAAGCCTATGAGATAGACTCGATATATGTACCTTGAAGTTTGACAAGTGGGGACCAATTTAAAATGGACCTGTTAGATCAATACATAACTCTCCCCTCTCTTTGGGTCCACGAAGGCATTGAGAATGAAGTGTAAGCTGTTACTGATGTGTTCTTGCAGGATAACCATAACTCAGTACCTCGCCTTCATCGGCCTAGATTTCAGTTCTCCAATTCTTGTTTGTGCAATGGGACACTTGGTTCCGACATTTTCCTTCCTCTTGGCCTTACTACTCAGGTCTTCACCGTTTCTAAACCGTTTAAGTTCTTTCTCTGTCTGATATATAATGTCACGATCTTATTTCAAAGTCCTGAGCAAATAAGGATTGCTGGTAGTTCATAAAGGTGCACCTGGAAATGAAATAGTGACTGAACTATACTTTACCAATATTAGGACGATAAAGCTAGACTGGAGAAGCTCAAGCATCCAAGAGAAAGTAATCGGTACCTTTATTTCAGTTGGGGGTGCCATATTTGTCGATCTCTATAAGGGACCTGTCGTCAGTAAATCTTCAGTTTCGTCGCCTGAGCATTGGGCTGTTGGTGGCATTTTGCTCGCTGGTGCATCTTTATCTGTCTCTATATGGAACATCATTCAGGTACCGCTTACTTCCTTAATAAAACTCCAACAGTTTATTCAGCCACAAAATTGAAAAGTAGATAAAACAGTCTTGTATGTTCTTTCGCATGCTTTATGATAATGTTGCTTCATTTGTCAGGTTGGAACATTGACACAATACCCACAAGTGATGAAGGTGGTATCTTTCTACAGTTTAGTTGGGACTCTTCAATGTGCAGTAGTCTCTTTTGCTGTAGAGAGAAACCTAAGCGCATGGAAGTTAAAACTGGATTTGAAGCTTCTCTTGATAATTTCAACCGTAAGTACACGGCTACTTGTACTCACTCAGTATCATTTACCAAAGCATAAATTTACAGAAATTAAAGAAATAAAAATAAAAATGCTCGTGTCATGATGCCCTCTGACTATAACTTATACATGCCACAGGCGATTTTTGGAGGAGTAATTCGGCCCCAAGTTCAAATATGGTGCACTCAAGCAAAGGGTCCTTTCTATGTTCCCATGTTTAAGCCGTTTGGGATCCTGTATGCGTGCTTCTTCGCTGTTTGCTTCTTTGCAAATAGCCTTCATTATGGAAGGTAAAACTCATGTCTTGTTGTCACCCCAAATCATTTTCAAAGGTTATTGATGCAACTGCGTGAGGCTTGAAACGACCTAAAAATTAGTCCGGGAGAGGAATTTGAATATTCTTTTCATTACAAATTGGGAACTTGAAAACACAGAATCTAGCACATTTTTGCCTGCAGAGGCTTTCTCTGTTTCTATTCCATCAATAACACATTACAATGGGAAGCTCATAAGATTCAAAGAGTGCACATATGCTTCCATTTCACAGTGGCAGGAATTGGGCACATGCTGCTCGTATCTTTGCTTTCATGTGATCTCCACCAATTCAGAGGACTAAAGTATATATCCATGCTAGGGCTTGCCTTGCACTCTCATCAATTGTTCAGCTCATCATTGCAAAAGTGCTAGAAATTAACTGCCTGAGCCTTGGTTGTGATATATCTTTGTAATTTTAGGCATCCATTTGGCCTTTGTCAATGATCCAATCACAAGTATGTTGTTGGCTAATCGCAGCGTCATAGGAGCATTCATAATAGGAATAGGATATTATTCATTGATGTGGGGACAAATCAGAGAGGGTGAAGCACGTGACGATCATGACAACAGAAATGGGGATTCTCATGATGGCAAGGTACCCCTTTTGCAAGATGAGGCTCAAGTCTAGAATATCATGCCTGGTATAAGCAAAGGAAACGAAACAATGCTCCTGGCAAGCCTCAAAACGTGAGCTCTTTAGTTTTTGCTTAATGGACATGCCTTGACCGCTGGCTGAATCTGTACATAATACATACTGCGATGGTGAGAGAAGGACCATCCTCCAGCTTTAGTTCTACTAGCTATTTCTTGCTTGATTTTGCTTAAGGCACTTGACAGAGGAAACTCATGCCAATCTGGCTCCTCTTGCCAGAAGTTGGAGATAGGTAAATTTGGGCAGCGGTCCAGGTTACTGATGGAGAGATGTTTACTCTGTAGATAACACCTCAATCAGAAATCGTGTGCTTGTATCTTATCATGAGAAACTTTGTAATGTACATTGGTTTTTCGTTTCCCTCTTCTACTTTCTGTTTGGTAGTTTTGTCAGACTGGCCTTTTTCTTTTTTCCCGAAAGGTCCCTGGTTTTCCTTCTGTTGACATACATGCTGGTTTTCATGGCATGTAAAAAAATGGAATTAGCAAAGTATATGTTGTACCTACTGGGGATGTTTATGTACAAGAGAGGCTGAGCATTGCACCTGCACTGATTCAGTTCTCTTGGCTGTTTCAGCTCTTTGATTATCTCTCTTGCCCTCAACGAAACTGACTTTGTAAAGCTTTTGGCTTTTGGAGCCATCTCTTGTTCAAAATATCCAATCCCTCATCCTGTATTGATGAAGCCGAAAGGTTGGGATCAGGAGGCATGAAAGACGAGTTCTGGAAGGCAACATAGCATTTGTGATGCTTTAAACTTTCTAATGGTGACAGCCATTGTGGTGCTTGAGAGCCAAGGAGGCAGCAGAATAATATTGAACCCTTTCAAGACTTGGGATGTTTAATCTCTCCTTCGTATACCAATTTACTGGGGGGAAATATTAAGGTGATCCCTAAACCACCTAATTCAAGTGTTCATCAGAGAATGATGCATATCAGCTTCTTAGACTGAAAGACTGCTGTGAACTCGAGAATGTCATTGCATGCCAGCATTGGAGAGGATGTCCCTCACTCGTTGATTAACACTAAAGATTAGTTCGCGTGTGGCTCGACTGGAACAAACGGAGATGTCATAAGCATGAGCTGTTTGATCTGATTCGCTTCGCTGTTTCTCAACTTAATGTCTTGTCCTCTTTATTGTTTTGGTCAGAACTGATCTCTAGTTTTATGATTGGATGATTCATTAGGCTGATGCAGGTTCAGTTACCACTGCGAACCTCATCTCTTACTCAATCTACATTGCAAGGGAGGGGGAACGAATTTTTGGAGGCTGTAAAGAGAGCTTAATAGAAAACCCTTCAAGCGAATACAAACAGAGACAGCAGGGGAATCTCATATTAGATGCATATAAAAGTGCGGAGTCCAGCTCCACATTATTTACTCAATATGTAGTGCAAATTCGATTAGACGATTGGCGGCATCTATGCCTTGAGGATGAACTCATCAAGCTCTTTGAAATTCTGGATTGCGAAGTCCTTGATTACGTGGGGATCAGGAATTTCATCGCTTGCCTTCTCAAACCCACATGACCATTTCACCAAGCTTCCGTCTCCTTTAGGAATTACCTTGATGCTGCCATTGAAATTCTTGTAGTACTTCAGGAGATCACCGTCTATAACGCTGTAGGTCACAACCTTGTCTGCTTCGTCCACGCCATCAATCTTCTCCTTTGATACTTTAACAAGTGGAGAACCTAGAGCATGGAAAATTTGTTGGAGAAGCAATAAGATCCACACTTCTAACTCGAGCATAGAGGATGTTTGTGACAAGGATCTGCTTTAAGTGCAATTCATGCCAAAATGATCTTTCTGTTTAGATCTTGATAGCTTACAGGAAAATAAGTTATTTGGCCAAAAAACACCGGTAAATAAAGAACTGAAGTCTCAAGCTGTTTTTTCTCACTCAGCCTCTTTCAGTGTCATTACACTAGCTGAGTCATATGACGTCTTGTTGTTTACTTCTCATTCTTACAAAATTGCAGTCCAAAGTCACAGGAAGCAGCACAAACCAATGGACAACAAAAGTTCAAATCTAATCTATAAAGGAGAATTCCTTATTTTATAGACAAGCACTGCATGCCTTCCTTTTGCAACCTCATATCCAAGATGTCTGAGAATAATCGCTACTACTCATCAGTTCCATCTTCATTGAAGAATTCACCTGATCATGCTCATGGCATCTGCAGTTTCAAGTTTTTTTAGATTAAAGGTACATTTAAAGAGCCAAGTCCCCCATTTAAAAGGTGATATGTTCGTTGGATCAAGTTCAACTGCTAAAGATTTTCGCAGTAAGTGTGCTTTGCCATCGATTTAATTTAGCGAAAAAAAAAAAAAAAGCAACGAAGATACTTCACTATGATCACCATCGTATTACCTTCACCATATGTGATGAGGCGAGTTGAGCCAGGAGCCTTCCCATCTCCTTCAAGGACTTCAATATTCTTGTACTGTTCGGGGAAGATCTTTGGGAACAGCTTGGTGGAGTCTCTCATGCTCACCCAAAACTTGTCTGCGGGAGACTTAACCTCAACCTCTGCATCAAGAGTTAAAGGGCCACCCATTTCTGAACGTTCTAATGAGAGAGGAATATTTGGGAACACACGAAGCCGCTTGTTTAGAGGCTTGCCATGATGTCTATATATACTACCCCTCCTGCTCTGATCTATGTATGAGGGCTTTAACTCAGCTCAACTGCCATTCATCTGCCTATTACATCAGCATTATAAAATTTGCAGCAGCGCCAGCCTGCACTGCTCACAGCCGTCGTATAAATGCAAGGTGAGTATGCTCTCACAGCAACTTTCAAAGCTCGGGGGCCAAGCAAATATTCCATTTTGTTTTGCCTGATCAGGACCAAGATTATCGACTGAGATACATCGTCCATGACTAGTAAACACAGCAAAACATCGCCATTCCTTCCACTGATAAGGATGGTGTCGGTGCCCCGGATGGCAGAAACATTAAAGTCAGTGGGAGTTTCTTGACCCTTTCTTAGCGGACCTGTTGACTTGATCGTGCCTATGCGGTGGTGGAATAAATGTCCGCCCGCGGAAACAGGTAGGGAAGTCACTGCTAAACCCCTATAATTTAAGACAAAGGGAGGCAGGTAGATAAAAACTGTACGTTAATTATAGGGAAAAAATCACGAAAAACCTCAAATTTTGTCCCGAGTGACACATTTACCCAAAAAAAAAATTTATGTCGTGAAAAACACCAAACTTTCCAAACCGTGACACATTTACCCCATAAGGGCATTTTTATCTTTTTAGTTTCTGTTTTTTCTTTTTTATTTTTCTTCTTCTTCGGCCGGCGGAGGGAAGTTGGCGCCGGCGAGGGTCGCCCTTGCCGGTGTGGGGCGAGGGCGTCGGCGCGAGGGCGGCCCTCGCCGGCGTCGGGAGAGGGCCGCCCTTGCCCCGACGCCGGCGAGGGCACCCTCGCCGTCGGCATCTAGCGAGGGCCGCCTTCGCCCGACGCCGGCGAGGGCACCCCTCGCCAGATCTAGCGTCGGGCGGCCCTCGCCCCATGCCGGCGAGGGCGACCCTCGCTGGCGCCAGCTTCCTCCACCGGCTCCACCATGGCCGGCGGAGGGAAGAAGAAGAAAAAAAAAGAAAAAAAGAAAAAAATTTTAAAAATGAAAAGACCAAAATGTTCTCCAATTTTGGGGTAAACTTGTCACACTTGAAAAGTTCGGGGTTTTGGTGTCGCAAAAAAAAGTTTGGGGTAAATGTGTCACGGTTTGGAAAGTTTGGGATTTTTTACGGCACAGAAAAAAATTTGGGGTAAATATGTCACTCGGGGCAAAATTTGGGGTTTTCGTGGTTTTTTATATTGCAATCTAAAGTTAAATGGAGTGTTTCCATTATCATGGATTGTACACGGAAGGGCTCACGCAATATTTGCCTTTAAAATAATTTTAGGAATCTAAAATTTAAATGGATCAAAGTAGCCCTCGCTAGGACCGCATAAATGGCAAGATTAAAAAAATAATTAAAAATACATATTTAGGCTCCATTTATTTTGCAAAGGGAGGCAGGTAGATAAAAATGAATGATTTAGACAATATTTTTCTGAAATTATTTGCTTAAATTCATTGCAATTATTAGTTAATAGGATATGTTTTAATTATCAATAATAGTTTATGATTAAATATTTTTGTGAATGATAAAAAGAATTTACATGCATTCATTTTTGTAATCGATGCAAATGACTATTTTTTGGAAAATGTATTTCAAATCATTTATTTTTTCGCGAAATACATAAAACCTTAGTGTAAATAATCAATCTAATGATTTTCATTAAATCATTGTTTTTTCTCCTTTTGTGTTTAAATTGAAGAAATTTTACATGTTGGTTACTGTTGTATGAGAATTATCTAAGATTCGAGCATATTAGTCAATTAAACGATCGAATTCAATTTAAAAGAATACCAATAAAATATATTTATTATGATTGTCTTTGTAAACTTTTATTTTTAATAACTCCTTGTGATGATCAAGTTAAATGGAGTGTTTCCATCATCCTGTATTCATTGGATTGTATACGGAAGGGCTCCCGCTATTTTCACCTCTAAAATAACTTATAGAAATCTAACCTTCACGGGACCTTATTAATGCTATGATTGAAAAAAGAAAAAAAGGTACACATTTGGACTCGGTTTATTTCGTGGAAAATGAATAATTTTGTAATCATTTTTTTTAAATTGATTATTTGTATCTCTTATCATAATTAGTCAATAAAAACTATTTTTATTACCAATAATTTATGTTTACATATTTTCATAAACAACAAAAATATTTTCATGCATTCATTTTTACAAGCGATACAAACAATCATTTTTAGAAAAATATTTTCCAAATTAATTATTTTCCTCTAGACACATGGAATCTTCATGTAGATCAATCCATCTAATGATTTTTATCAACCTTTTCTAAATTGTTGTTTCTTCTTCTTTTGTGTTTAAATCAAAGAAATTTACATGTTCGTTACTTTTGTGTGAGAACTATCTAAAATTTGAGTATATTGATAAATTCAATGATCAAACTCTATATAAAAGAGCGCCAATAAAGTATATTTACTCTGAATGTCTCTTTAAAGTTTTATTCTTAATAACTCCTTGTAATTATCAATTCTTTAGTTCAAGCTTTTCTTTTCAGCGGCATTCCTTGGTGAAACTTATGAATTATTATGATTATACTTTACACTTGACATATGCAAATTAACAAAGATTACCAACAAAGTTTATACTCATTTCCAGAGCTCCTATAAAGAAATTAGCCCGAGCATATTAGTAAGTAGAAGAGGGGAGATAAAAGTTTGTAAAAAGACGAATTAAAGGTGGCGGATAAAACATAATTCATTTGATTAATATGGAGTCTTATATTTCTATGGTGATTTGTAGCTTTTGCATTTTCAGTGGACATAAACTTTCACCGTTTCCTTTGGTAATTTCAAGTAATTAGTTCTTTTGAGATTGTTTTCACCAACTTAATAAGTCAGGGCATGTCGCAGCTATTTAGAGTATAAAATAGCACAAGCCTATGAAATACATGCAAACAATAGGCCACATGCTTAGAGTTGCGTGACCAAAATGATGTTGTTTCATTTAGTTTTAATGCAGCTACCCTTAGAAGATATGATCTTTCAAGAGACTCATCTAATGTTGTAATGCATGTATCAAATATGTTTTTATTGTAGTTTCTATAAAAGTGTCTCTACACATGAATATCTAAAAATCTTTTTAAGATAAGCCAAGATCTTTTTATTGTGACGAGAGAGGGCTACCAATCTAGTGATGAACAATTCCTCAAGGAATTTCATCAGACCAGTTTTTCTTCAAAGAAATGTTTCAGAAATTTCATCAAACATATGGCAGGTCCTTCACAAGTTCAGATCCCATTGGAATAGTGAGAAGGCGTTTCTTACCGAATGGTGGGTTCGAGTTCATCGAACCGATTCTTCTTCAAAAATTTCCTTGGGCACTAGCACCACCATTTTGTATCAATTGTTAGGAGCATTTACATCCATGATCAATCAGTCACGTTGTTGTCATACCATCTGTCGTAGTAAATGATACCATTCGGAAGATCGACCCATCGAAAGATGACCCCCTTTCCAGTTTCCATCACCTAGCGCTTAGTTGGATGGCTCATAGCAACCACTCGATGATAAACACAAGCCAAAACGTACTCTCAATCATAAAGCTTCTCAATGGCCGACATACGGAATATGGATGGTCGCATGTGGAATCAAAGGCAACATTGATGAAGTGGCTGCCCAGGTTGAATCGTCGCATCGGATGGGGACGAGGGTAAACCCGATTGAATCGAGAATCACGATCTCACCTAAACTTTTTTCCTTTGCATTGAGTCTTGACGTCTCCGAGACGTAGGAACTTAAGGCCGACCAATTCAGCTGAGCTTTCTCGTCTAGCATTAATGTTGGTGTGGCAGATTCATTGAATGGCCGTGCAATTCTGTCAGATGAGTGAGTGCCGGAGGACGCCAGACAAGTCTTAACCGTCAAATCCATTGGGGCTTGGAGACAGTTGGAAAATTAAACCGGATTCCCGACCTGTCAAAATCCTGCAATTTTATAGCCGTATGGCCTAATTAAATAAATAAATAAATAATCTTCTCATTCCGTAAGATTATTTCATGACGTTCCAAGTGCAAAAGTGTCGTAAAAAGAAATATATTATTTACATTACATTATTACGCCTTGAGAGTGCCAATTACAATCGAGTTTCGAGTTTCAAATGGAGAAACTTATTTAGAATCTTGTGAAGATCAGGATGAGTAATTCAGTTGGCAAGTAACCAAAAGTTCAAACCTGACTAAGCAAGGAAGCCAAAAAAATGGTTTTCTTGTAACATACACATCAGGTGGGTAATTGTACTATTTATTTATTTGTTGTTATATATTTATCTTTCCATAATGAACATAACATAAATTAATTGAGTTTCAGTTGAGTAACACAAATGCTCAAGATAAAAATTATGCAACTAACTAACTTCATACAAAATTATGCTTAATCGCCAATAAAATGATTTCCACTCATTAACAAATCGTTTGCCCAAAGTGATTATTCAAAGTTATCTACAATGAGTTTAAGCGTGAACTTCACTCCTACCGAATTGTTTCTAGAAGTCGACTAAATCCTACGGCTCCACAATGCCCTAATTCATGATTTCCATAAAATTCCATGATTTAACAACTCCAAAATCGGACCTCACTGTTTAAATTCCACATAATTTCGTATTTGTGCCCCAATTTAAAAAACTACTTCCATTAGATGAGCAAAGGGCTTAAATCCTTACTACACATTGCAAATCGAAGTTAATATGACTTGAGGCTCTTGTGGTGTGTACACGAGAGTTTCTTTTTGTCTTTTCCCTTTCTTCTTGGGAAAAGTGCCGAAAAAAAAAGTCCTAAACCTTTTACGCTGTCTTGGGATTTAGTCCTAAACCTTTTTTTTGGTGCCGATTTAGTCCTAAACCTTTTTATGTTGTGCCAATTCAATCCTTTCCGGCCAATTTTGGTTGGATTTTGCCGACCGACGCTGGACGCCGCCGTGCGCGTGGCCTTATCGGCGTGACGTGGACAACTTTTAATAATATTTTTTTATTTTTTTATTTTATTATTATTATTTTTTATTTTTATTTTTATTTTTTTTTCCCTCCGGCCCGGTCGCCGGTCCGGCGATCGGCCGAGGCGACGGCCGGCGAGGGCGAGGCCGCCCTCGCCGGCCACCTCGCCGGATCCGGCGAGGGACGGCCATGGCCTCGGCGGGCGAGGTCGAGCCTCGCCGGCCATGGGCGAGGGACGGCCATGGCCTCGCCGGATCTGGCGAGGTCGAGCCTCGCCGGCCATGGGCGAGGCTCGCCTCGCCGGATCAGGCGAGGTGGCCGGCGAGGTCGGCCTCGCCCTCGCCGGCCGTCGCCTCTGGCAGTCGCCGGACCGGCGACCGGTTGGAGGAAAAAAAAAAAAAAACAAAAATAAAAATAAAAATAAAAATAAAAAATATTTAAAAATATTTTAAAATATTAAAATATTATTAAAAGTTGTCCACGCGCCGATAAGGCCATCGTCGGCCGGCCGGTCCGATCCAAGCAAAATCCGACCAAATTGGCGGAAAGGACTGAATTGGCACAACGTAAAAGGTTTAGGACTAAATCGGCACCAAAAAAAGGTTTAGGACTAAATCGACACAAAGACAAAAGGTTTAGGACTTTTTTGGCACTTTTCCCCTTTCTTCTTCGTCCAGTCTTTTCTTTTTCTTCTTCCTTCTTTTTTTTCCCCCTTTTCCTGGACACGCTTCTTTCCCTTCATAACTCTTCTTTTTCCCTTTTCTTATTATTAAAAAGCCCACTTTTGACCAAGACAAAAAAGAAAGGCCAAATGTTACACTTCCAACGGTGCTTTGATCCTTTCCTCCACTAGGGATCTGGCTAGGAACGGGGTCCTCAAGTGTGTTGACATAGGATCATGTTGTTTGCACCTAATGTTCCCAAGTTTGCTTTGATTTCTCGGGTGGCAATCTTGAATAAGCTCTTGGCAGAATCTGGAGTTGGTTTCTCTTTCCACTTCTCTAGTTTGCTTTCATTGTAGGCAATGCCATGGGTCTAGAAACCACCAGTTCTTTGGCTGTTGTTTCTTCCCTACTTTGCCTTTGCATCTTTGCTTAATTGCTAGAACTCCGGGAGAGCAGGAATCTGAATTTCTGTGGCTCAAGCAGCAAGTCAGGGTACGAGTTTTTCCTCAGTCCTCCGCAAGTTGGTTTGGAATGGTTGCGTCTACTTATGAATAGCAGGTCAGAACTAACGTTCGTCACGGTCACAACAACCCTTCAGCGGATCAAGTACTGAAGTTGGTTGTTTGCTGTCAAACACAGCATGAAGGTCATCGTGTCCTCAAGCAGAAAGTTATCTCTGCTAGGCTCTTGCAACTTTGTTCAAATTAGCATATTGAGTTCCATTTGCCGAGTGTCTTTGCTGTTCTAGTCAATCATTCTTACTGAGAGATTTAGATGTTTGTGTTGTTCTCAAAGAGCTGCTGAACTATTTGCTTAGCAATTGTTTAAGATCCATTTGGTAACGCTTCTGTTTCCAGAAACAATTTCTTTTTAGAAGTAGTCATTTTTTTTTAATTTCCCGAAACAATTTATGAGTAAAAATACACTTTTAGTAACCATACAAAATATCTATTCTTGAAATTGAAAAAGAATATGAATGAGTTTGGTACGATCCATAAATTTTTAATTTTTAAATATTTTTTAAGATTTTTTTCTTCTTCCTTTTGTTATGATTTCTTGCCCCAGCCGTGGTCGACCATCGGCCAATGGCCAGTAGCAGCGACCAGCGTCAACAGTGGGCAACGACGGCAATGAGCAACAGCTGGTGGTGATCGAACAAAAAACGGTTAGCGGTGGGGACCAAGGAGGAAGAAAAGAAAATGAAAAAATAACTTATTTCTAAAATTATTCTTAGAAATAATACACTATTTTTTTCTATTTTTTGTTTCTAGTTCAAAGCTACTTTCCAACAACTTTTTATTCTAGGGAATAAAAAAACTAGTTAATATTACCAAATGAATTTATGTTTTTTTTATTCCGTAAAATAATATAACAAAAATCGAGAGAAATAGAAATGCTACCAAATAGACCCGTATCATTGCTTCTCAAGGCCCGGTTGGCTTGTTAACTTTTGTTGACTATTATGGTTGAATAAAGAACTTACCCATAAAAAAATGAACCTGTTCATAGGAATTGTTCCCATCTTATCCTTCTCATTGTTTTTTCCTATTTATTCCTTTTTTATTGATTTCTAGGATTCGTGAGTCATCAAGAGAGCGATATGGTGATTTAGCTAAGATATAGATTATCTAATCTCTTCCTTCCTATCTTCTAAGATAAAAAAGAACCCTTTTATTCGATTGCTCGTGGCATCAATTGGTATCTAAGTCGGTCAGGGTCCAGCATTATCATCACGTGTGAACATTCTCATGTGACATTCCTTCAAATTTCTGTAATCCATGTTCCTTCCGGCCCTATAATAAGTGAGGTAATGTTCCTCAAATATTTTCTATTTATATTGAGTTTCCTCGTAGAAAAACATGATAAAACAACTTAACTATTGGATGATTGTTACATCTCTATCTTTTACATTTCCACCCATCCCTTGCGTTTTTAATTCAAATTCCAAAATTCCAAAATTCATATTTTATCCCCCCCAAATTATACTTTAGGATAAATTAAGATAAATAGACATGAAAATTAATAGGAAAATATTTTATCTAAAGTGATTGTTGTATAGAAAAGGCAACAAAGTTTCTAAGCTATTTGAAAGGTTTGTTAATTGTATCATTTGGCTCAAATCATATAATTTCAAATCATATAATTTATCAATTCGGTGAGCTAAACTTTATAAAGGTAAACATCAATAAACTTTAGGAAGCGGAAAATATTTAGGATGTCATGATGAAGCTCCAAAGGCACACGAGGGGAGAGAGAGAGAGGATTAGGCAACTAAACATTTATTCTAATCATATCTCTTGAAAATGGTCTTTGTTGTAATGTCGACTTCCAGTTTCTTAAAGGGTCCGTTTTTCTTAATTTTTTCGTGGGCTTCTTTTGTTATTGTTCATTTTAAAAGCGTTCTTATCTTCTTCTTCTTTTATTTTTTGCAACAATATTTAAAGGATTAAAAAGTAAATAATGGTGGAAATTTTGCCTAATCCATTTATTTTTTATTTCAAATGAGGAAGAAAGGATTTGACTTAAAAAACAGAAGGAAGAAAGAACATTTAGTGCCTGTTTGTTTATATTTTTTTTTTTTTTTTTTTTTTATAAACACAATTCCTATTTTTTTGTTTCGGGAAACAAAAAAAGAAAGAAATGTGTTTGTTTGCGTTTTTGTTGCAAATCTATTTTTTTGTTCCGGAAACAAATTTAAAACAGATATTTCTTATTTTTGAAAATATTTTTAAAAACAAATTTTCTCTCTCCTATTTTTTTCTTCTTCTTTTCTTTTTCTTTTTCTTTGACGGTTGTCGGCCTCGGTCATGGCGGCGGCGGCCGTTGAAAGCCGGCGACCTCATCGTAGCGTCGCCGACCCCCAGTGAGGCCGAGCGTCGCCGGCCCCTAGAGAGGCTCGGCCTCGCCTTGGCTAAGCGAGCTCGAGGTCGCATAGATCCGGCGAGGTCGAGCTCGCCTAGCGGCCCGGCGAGGCTCGGCGTCGCCGGGACACCCAAGCTCGCCTAGCCAAGGCGAGGCCGACCTCACGTCAACCGGCGAGGCTCGGCCTCGTCGGGGCCGACAAGCCTCACCGTGGCTAAGCGAAATCGCCGGCCAAAAGGAAGAGAAGAGAAAAGAAAAGGGAAAAATAGGAAAAATAAAATTAAAAATTTAAAAAAATTAAAATAGACAAAAAAATTATACAAGTTTACTAAATGTGTTTTTTTTTTTTTTTTTTTTTTTTTTACTTGGAACAAATTTACCAAACGGGTTCTTCCGTTCCAAAATTGTTCCCTGGAGCAAAAATACTTTTTTCAATTTCTGTTCCCTGGAACAATTTTTGAATAGAAACACAAAGAAAAGCACCCTTAATACAAACTTAAGGAGAAATTACTCCATAAGCCCCCAAAATCAGCCCACGGCAAATGTAAATGGAAAAAGTTAACAGGGTTAAAAGCTATAAAAATAAGGCAAATTCAGCGGGTAAAAGGAAATTTCCCCAACGATTGCTTACCAAAAAAGAAAGCATTACATCTCTCTCTCTCTCTCTCTCTCTCTCTCTCTGAAATTTCTGAGAAGGCCAACAAGTATACATTGAGCTGACTAATTTGTCCCTTAAGAGTGAGCCCCAGAATGTATTTTCTGGTGAGCACTAGCTGATATGTTCTTGAACTCTCCCATGGCGAAGCTTCCTGCAGCACAATAATCCCTGAGACTGCGATGTTTTAATGTTTGAGCCCATGTTGAACACGGCAGACGAAGATCCATTCCGACAAAGTCGAGGATCCCTGCTCCACATGCATTGGACGAATCCGCTCACAGTAGAACTCTCACAGTTCTTTGCAGTGATTCACACGTGAGTTCGAAAATCTCTGCCAGGAGATTGTCATCTTTGAGTTTCAATTCTCATGAACTATGTCATAATTACCAAACAAGATCCTTGAATTGAGTAATTGGTTGGTCCCCTCATCATAAAAGCCCCAAAAAATGACCCATCAATCCACGAACAAATGAGAAGGTGCCCGCAAGCCTTGGTTTTAAACCCGATCCGGTCAATAAACACGCCTGGTTTCTGGTTCGTTGGACAACTGGTTCAATTGGCTGAACTACTGAGGTGATGATCCGCACATAACACATATGTCTATTGAAGCTATTTAGCAGCCACAAGTGCCTAGCTCAGCTGGTTATCCGGTTTCACTGAGTAGTTTACTGGGTTAGTCACCAGCTGAACTGGCTCAACTCCGGATTTGACTTGTTCTTGATCATTTCAGTTCATGAGGGAAATGGGTCGGATGATGGTCCGATTCCTCTGTTCAATTAGTTGAACTGTCCGGTCCAATCCAATTTTAAATCACCACCCACAAGTTTATAATTTTGTATAAATGATAAGTATAACCAAAAATAAAATCCAGAGAATCATGTGAGGGTAAAACTTGCTTTAAGAAGGGACAACAGCTGGGAATGTACAGAGCCTATTGTGTCAAAAAAGGAAGTCTAGCAACTCTCTGTTGCGCGGAGCAAAACGATTTACATGTTTCACAATCGATGCTCGCAAAGGGCGGCGTGAAATTTTGTCCCTGCCTAGAGCTCGATTCATCAGCTTTAATCACATTTTCATGCTCTTTTCTCTACTCCTCTGATCTCTGACCATACCTCCTGCCATTTTTTTTATCAAGAATCTCCAACACACCTATCAGCATGACGGACCAACAAAACTGTCTTATTAATTTTATTCTTTATGTTGATGTTTCTTGGTTTTCGTGTGGATAATGTCATTGTCTAAATAAGTTGCTCCTGACTTGTCCAGATCCACAGCAATCGTTGAGCCAACATCACTGAGATTAGCTCATTGACCCTTTGTTGGTGAACCCTCTGCCTTGCGGCTGACGCCCCGTGCTTCTTCAATGTCACTGAGAATGTGAATTTTCTTCAATGTCACTGAGAATGTAAATTTTCTCCTCCCACTTCATGCGTTTGTAGAATAATCATCTGGATTTCATACATGTAATCTGATCTGAACCGACTCTTGCGAAAACCTCGTCCTTTCCTTAGCCAAAAAAGCGAAGCGGTCCTCGATTCACTTATCACCCACTAACCACTCATATCAAATTATTACTATAAAGAATACAAAATATCATGCGTCATCTTATGATTTTAAATTAGTTCTTTGTACTATATCGTTGTCGCCAATATTTGGCTCTTCTATGTTTCATTTTAATTATTCTTTGTACCATCTCTACGGTACTTTAGCTCTACAATTCAAACAGATGAAAATGCCCTCTCAACGGCCACATTTTTATCCCCTCTAGAAGAAAACAGACAAGGCAAAATCAAATCGGAAAAGAGGGAGAGATCTCTCTCTTTGCTTGCTTTTAAAACAAAGACCGAACTGGAAATACTCATGCAGAGCGACCACGCAAGTGCCAGCTCCCCTCTTTTCTTTCCCACTATCGACTTTATCTTCTACTTCAAGTACAACCGCTGGAATTTTAAGGTTGTTGGAGGCTACTATCAGCTGGTATGGTGAATGCATTCTCCCTCCTAAATGATGTAGACCTTCACTTGCGTCGTACTTTGCCCTCCCAGGCGGTAATTCTCACTTAACCCATATTCGTATTCCACCCACCCATCAAAAGCAGGACGTTGGAGCTTTTACAGAGATACACCCCCCCGGCACTGATGCTTCAGTTCTCTCTTCATCAGATGCTCTGTGACATCAACCCAATCGCTCTTCCTCAGATCCCCAGTTCCTCTTATAACGAAGCTCTCTCTCTCTCTCTCTCTCTCGCAGAAGCCATCATGCCGTTCAGTTTGGTCTCGACTTGGAACAAGCGACGGCGAAGCAAATCCCTGGAACAGGGGGACCCCTGTAATTGTTTCTTCACGAGCCTCTTCTTTTACATAATTTAGTAGAATCAATTTGATACCAATATGTGTGGCTTCTTGGCGACTTTTGAGGATTACAAAATCTCACGGTACAGTCCATCTTGCTGCTAACTGCTACGGATGCAGGGACCTATAAGCCGGTGAAGCTCTGGCAGCTCGAATATCAATCTCAACCAACCTCAAAGAGGCGCAATGGCTCGTCCGTATTCACTCTGAAAGAAATGGAAGAGGCGACATCATCTTTTGACGATGCCAACTTGGTAGGGAAAGGAGGGTTTGGAAGAGTTTACAAGGGGATTCTCAGGTCAGGACAGGTACAAGGCAAAGAGCGTAATTTTAGATTTCTTGCCGAGGCAAGTACAAAAGACAGCAATTCTCATCTCGTGTTATGTGAATTAAGCTATTCAGGTTCAATAAAGCAATGGATTGCGAATACTTGTAAACAAATAACAAATGAATGCTTCCCTGCATAGCCTCTCGCTCTCATGCCCTTTTCTAGTTAAAGAGATCTCCTAGAGATCTCCTTCAGGACCTATTTTGATCCCCCGAATTCTTGTTGAAACACATTATGATTATCTTCTATTTAATTTGGACGTGAAGGTGGTTGCCATCAAGAAAATGGAGCTGCCACCATCTAAAGAAGCTGATGGAGAACGGGAGTTCCGGGTGGAAGTTGATATCTTGAGCCGCCTCGATCACCCCAACCTGGTGTCATTAATCGGCTATTGTGCCGATGGAAAGCAGAGGTTCTTGGTGTATGAATATCTGCCAAATGGGAACCTGCAGGATCACTTGAATGGTTAGCTTCTCAACGCTCAGGATAATATGTATTCCCGATAAAATGACTTTTGATAAGTATTCACTGTACGCTTGTGCTAGGAATTGGGGATTCAAAGATGGATTGGCCTTCAAGGCTCCAAGTAGCGATAGGAGCAGCAAAGGGGCTGGCCTATCTCCATTCAGGTTCGGCTGTGGGAATCCCGATTGTCCACAGAGATTTCAAATCTACCAACGTACTTCTAACGGCTGATTTCGAGGCAAAGGTAAGCCAGATAAGAATGTTTTGACCCTTAGTATGGCCAGCTTTAAGGGCATGAGAGAACTTATTCAGAGGCTATTTGAAATAGATATCCGATTTTGGACTCGCAAAGCTGATGCCCAAGGGCCAGGAAATATGTGAGACTGCCAGAATGCTTGGTACGTTCGGCTATTTCGATCCTGAGTATACATCGGTAAGCTATCATTGTCACCCATAGTTTCTTGATACATTTAGTCTCTAAACCTTTTTTATAGTCTCTAAGCATAATCAGTTCAAAAAGTTCAAAGTTCATCCTAGAGTATTTGAGGTTGCGAACTTCTCTCCAGTTGTATGGCAGGAAAGTTACTTTAGAACATCTTGTCCACATAGGCATGTGTTTTGTTTTTCCCCTGCTTTTTCTAAGATCTTATGCACGCACAAAGACTTAACCATAAGAATAATGCAGCAGACACATTGATTTGATCAATTGCTCTACCTTGGGGGAAAATATCTTAAGGGTCCTCCACGCAATAATGCATGATAAACTATATACGCAGAACATTCACAATTTGCTAATAAGATGCATATGAATCAGAAATTCAAAGCATATCATCCAAGTAGCTTCCTACAATCTGCATGTTCACTTCTGGATATATTATCTGCATTATGGTATATTGCAATAAAAATAGCTCAGGAAGTCTGTTCACGTATTACAATATGTTAAAACGCTCTTCTCCTTCCCAAATTTTCCCACAAAATAAATTCAACAACAACGCCCCCCCCAATTCTTTTCCTTCTTCTCCCCACCAAAAAACAAATTATCAAATAAATAAAATGAAAATACAGCCAGGCTAATGATTGATATGAAACTACTGAATTGGCCACAACCTGACCTAGAAACATTAGCGCACCAGGCAGAGAAACAAGTGAATTGGCCACAACCAGACCAAGACATCTCATCACACTAGCCATTAAGATACTCAGACTTAGGGAACAGTCATAGACATCCTTCTTTTTGCAAGGGAAACAACGAAAAAATCTCTAGCATGGTTTTGTTTTGAGATCTATTACAAAAGAGGGAGATGTGAAATTGATTGTTCACTAGACTTGGTTTATTTAAAGCTATACAAAGAAAAGAAAAGAATCTAACTGCAAACTTCATCACCTTGTGGTTTCAAAAGTTGCATTGAGCCCAACTCAGTTTTGGACCATATAGACTCCCTTAAAGTTTCTGTTCAAATGAAAAGAAGCTACTCACAAACTTCATCAGGGACACTAAACATTCTTCACTTCCATTTTCTCCAATATAGACTTCTTCTATTGAAATGAATTCAATCATCCAGGAAGAGATTGATTGTTCAGGGTCTGTGCTTTGAAATATTAAAACTTGTTTTGATTGTGTAGCTTGCTTTTTGTCCCATCCAACGGGACTTCTTTTCCTATCTCTAGAAATAGATGCTTATGTGTTTATCAGTGGCCATTTTCAGTTTCTTTCCAGGGTTTTCCTGATGGGTTTGTGATAGAAGTTTTGGGGTTTAATTTGCTCCATTTTTACAAACTAAAAAATTTCAAAAAACAACAAATCCACTCTCACATAGAAATCAAACTAAGTTACCCAGTTGTTACCATGCTTTATTGAATTTTTTGTGGTTCTAAGATTGCAAAACCAGGCATGCCAAAGCTGACAGGTAGCATGAGTGTCTACCAAATCCACAACAGGGCAATTTCTTAAACCACAATTTAGCAAATTGAATTTGGACCAAATCACAGCTAGATTCAGCATAATTCGCCTTCTTTTTGTTCCAGTTGGCTTAAAGTGGCTTTTGGCAATAGACAGGAAAACTCACACTGCAAAGTGACGTGTACGCTTTTGGTGTGGTGCTCCTGAACTCTTGACCGGACGTAGAGCATTGGACTTAAATCAGGGTCCAACTGATCAGAATCTAGTACTTCAGGTAGATTAATTTCAACTCGGAACCCAATATTTCCCAGGCAATCTACAAAAGCTATAAGACACAAAAAAAATCTACTTTGAGTTGCAGGTAAGGAATTTACTGAACAGCCGGAAAAAATTGCGGAAGATTATGGATCCAGACCTCACTCAAAATTCGTACACATTGGAGTCTGTAGCCATGTACGCTAACCTAGCATCACGCTGTGTCCGACCTGACAGTAGTGAGAGGCCCTCCATGGGGGAATGTATAAAGGAACTTCACCTAATATCCTTCATTAACTCGAAAGGTTTGGGCACAGCTGTGAACAAACGCGAATTGATCTAAGATATGAGATGTCTCCCGACAAGAAAAATGATATGATAATGTCTACGAAGGAACATGACCTCTTTTGCTACAAGAACACTTTTTGGGCCTCCATGTGCCTAAGATTCTTGAAGGAGTGTTTAGCTATCCTCTGTGAAGAGAAAGAGCACAAACTGCGTGCTATGCACAACATAATCAAAAGAAAGTTGAAGAAAGATTTTGGGCTACATTGTAATGAATCTAGGAAGTGTTTGAATTATTGAGTCTAGGCTAGGTATAAGATGCATGTATTTATTTCTTTCACCCTACTGCCAGCTTTGAGTTGAAATATTTGTACAGTGGCAAGTTTATTTGGAATGTGTATAGCCATTATTATTTCTTCACAAAGTTTTCTTTCAAATGTGCAGAGATTTGTCCCAATCAGATACTGCCAGATTGGATTGCTTTATGCAACCTCATCTTTATCACTATTGTGTACAGCTCATATCATATCTTAAAAAATATGCATGGTGAATCCGATTCCAAGAAGATATATCATGATAACTCAAAAAGAAGGCAGAAATCATGTTAGAGCAACAAGATCAAGAGTAAGCAAGGAATGAAGCTTCCTTCTTCATAAAATAATAGTACATTTCATCCCCAATCAAAGTTGATAGCGGCAAAGATGAAACGGAGATCTCTAGAGACTTTAAGTTATTATTAAATTGCACTAAAAAAGAATCAAGAAATAAATTAGATTCTTGTTCAAGTCAAAGGGTCAGCTATGTGAATAATTGAACAACAGACACCAATATGAACCATTTGAATATAAAAGGGATGGGAAAATGAAACAGGACATCTAGAAATTTGGAAGAGAGAATTTCGAAGAGGGAAGACCAAGATTATCATTCAAGTCGGACACTGTACAAAGATGATTAATTCAAATGTTACAGACGGGGAAAAAATGAGTAACAGTGATTTTCCTTGGAAACTAGGAAAATTATATGGTATGACATTACCTCAGCATGCATTCAAGAGGTCTGTTCTTGGCCAGGGCCCGACTCATCTAATTCTGAAGGACTATGTAGTACCAGAAGTTCCTTGCACATCAAGTGCTTGCGTCTTTGAAGTGTCAACAGGACCAGAATGTTGTCTGTCTTAACGATTCTGTAACCTGCTTTTGTATACATGTTGAATGGAGCAAGGTCAATCATTCTGCAGTGCAAGTACACCTCTCCTGAGGAACCCATCTGGGAAATAAGTTCCTCACTAGCCTTCAATAGATGCCAGCCGATACCTCTCCTGAAAGTTAAAAGCATCTCCACTTGTCAATTTCCACTTAATATATTCACCACGAAGTGGTTGATACCCCAGTGAATTTTCAGCTATTTAGGAAGTTGATACTTTGCTAACATAATTTACATGACTTTTGAGCTATCTAAGAAGTCAAAATTATTTTATCAGTAAAATCAAAGCTACTGACAGACTTCCACAATAAATTATCCACTTTCAACCTATTAAATGGGATAAGAACCAGTCACAAGAATACAATCTGGACCTTAGTCCATTGTATGCTTCAAATCAAGAGGGAGAGCCCTTGATCAACATCAATCGGGTTAATTGCATTCTAAAACAAAAAGGCCAGTGCCAATGAACCATCTCATTCTCAGTTTATGCAACAAATGGACCAGATGACATTCAACAAAGCTGCAACAGAGCTGGTAGAAACATGCCATTTGGTTTCCTGATTTCCAAAAACTCATTGTTCAGTGCTCACCACCTCATAACCCAAGACCCAATTACTGCTAAAAACAACCAACGCACAAGTAAGTGTCCATGTCTAGCACCAACCGCCAAGAAACGCAATAAATAACTCCCCCTTTTTTCCCTGTTCAACGGCAATGCAAGGCAATTAGGGGGGATCCAGTATTACCTCCTGAGCTGCTCTTTGACGGTCATGTTGCAGATATATGGAGAGTTTCGCGGAGGCGTCGGCGTCGGCGGCGAGGCGTTCGAGCCTCTCTTGTCGAAGCATACCTCCACGGTTCCGGCCAACTCTTCCTCGCCCTCTCCCCCGCCCTTGTAAAACCCGACGAGCGTCGCCGCGTGCGGCATCACGCCCCGCCGCTCGATCAAGTACTGCTTCACCAGGAACCGCAGCAGCGACACGTACCCGCCGGGCAGCAGCATCGACTCCGCGAACGACTCGGCGAGCAGCCCCACGGTCTCGTCCATCTCCTCGGCCCTCATGACCCGGACCCGCAGCGACCCGGATCGCAGCTCCCGGTCGTACGCGAAGCCCTCGAGGGACCGGAGCCTGTCGAACTCTTCCTCGGTCAAGAACCTCCTGGTCCTGTACGGGTCGTCGAGGAACGGAGCGGAGGGGGTCGTCCCGGTCGACGCGGTCTCCGGAGGGGAGGGCTGAGGAGACGAGAACGAGGTTTTGAAGGCGGAGCGATCGGATTTTCGGAAACCGAGAGGTGGGTGTCGGAGACCGGGGGGCGCGGAGGACGGGAAATGGAGAAAGCGGAGAGCTTTGCGGTGGTGCTGGAGGTGGTGGTGTTGGGGGTCTAAGGAGAGAGAGAAGGAAAGCGTGGCAGCCATGGGAAGAGGGAGCGAGCTCGGGTTCGAGGATTAGCTCACGACGGACACTGCGCTGAGAAAAAAACTCGATTTTTGGTGGATTTTGCCATCGCCGTTTTATCTCATTCTTGGAAATTTTGACAATGCTCTGCGAAGGTTTCTGCCTTTTGGTGTCTTAATGCTTTTATTTCTTTCCTGTGTTTCAAAGGGCAATGTTTCAGACAAAACTCGAGTCATAACGCTGTCTCGTAAACATGTTATAGATCCACATAAAAGCATCAAATAAAGTATTCGTCGAGAGATCAAAGATGATTTGCTAAGCGCCTTAGTGCACATAATTACACCGATTTGGGCCGGTGATTCTTATTCCAAGAAAGATGCCGCATATATCACTACTTTCATAAGAAACACATTGGTCGGTTCAATTACGCAATGCTCCTCACCAAAAGAAGTGCATATGCTATTGAGTGAGCTAATTGTAACAAAAGTCCACGTCTATGTATTAAATCAACAATAATGGTGCAAAATGATGTACCAAAAATTTGGGACAGTTGGGCGCATATATCAAGGAGTCAAATCTTAAAAGCTTTTAAGCACCCCAAGAGGAAAGTGGATTCTTAAGTGGTACCATGCGAAAAATAAGAAACACAAAGATTTGTAGAAAAAGTACCCTTAAACTAGATGCAGATATGCATGGTCCAAAAAGTCATTGATTCTTCACCCTAAACAATCCTCAATGGTGGCACCTACAAATCAGGACAACAAGTTCTTCTTATGGAAATTCAACCCGGAAGTGTTGTTAGTAATAGCGACATTAAAGGGAAGATTCCAATTCTGATTTCTAATTATGAGTTCCTATAGGTCTTTTTCTCAACACAATCTTTTAAGTTCAGATTAGAAAGTAAACTCATCCTAAATTCTCTTCTTTTAATGTAAATTGATTTTGTCATTCAACTTACAATGGAAACTTACTATCATTCGATTAGAGCAGCAAGACGAGACAAAAGAACAAGCTGTGAAGCATGAGGACAAATCTACTTTCAATCAATAAAGCCACAACAACTTCGACTTTCAGTCCCTTATCTCGATTACTCATGCTTTATTACTTCTCTTAAGAACAATCAAGTATCATGAACTTCCATTCATCGCTCGCTAATGCAATCGAAGTCCATATTCCCTTTGTTAATTCGAATGCTCTTCCCTCGAATTAAGGAGGATTCGGTAGACGATGAGGAGACAACATACGACGATGATACGCGCTCGTATTGTACGGTCCAAAGGCAACATCCGGGAAGACAAAAACAGGCCTGTCTCGAGTCAACGAGACTCAGATTAGGCCCAACAATCCGCTCGGATCCGGACCCAAATCCGCCCGCATTTTCGCTTCCTCCGCAGCCAGCAGCCACCGCGCAGCACGCCGGGAAAGGAGAGAACAGCAGCCGCGATCGCAGATCGTCGACATGGCCACGGACTCCGCCGCCGCCGCCGCCGCCGCCGCCGTCTCGGACGACTTCGCCATCGGATGCTTCCTCTCTATCCAGACCACCTTCGGTGACGAGTTCGAGGCCCAGGTCGTCGCCTTCGACGCCCCCTCCAACATCCTCGTCCTCCATATCCTTTTTCCCCGTCTCGACCGTCTTGACTCGTTCGGCGTTCCCGATCGACTTCGCGCCTCGAGTTTTGTGTGCTTCCCCTGAGGGTTTTTTTTTTTTTTTTTTGTCTTTTATGTTCATGCTTCGATCGTCATTTTCTGGTTCGAATTCCTTGACCGCGTTCCCGTTTTCGCGGGTTCCCGATTGCCACAAGAGGGTTCCAAGGCTGGGTCTCGGCGGAACTTGCGGCTGCTCAAGGCGGATTACATCAAGCATTTCACCTTCCTGCGCCACGGCGAAGACCCGCTCGATCTCAGCAAGTGTTACATTGATCTCGAAGCCTTGCGAGCTCGAGAGCAATTGGCATTGAGGTTTGGCGTCCGTAATCTGCGCCGTTTCCGTTGCTGTTTCCGAATTTTTTTTTTTTTCTTTTCCTCTTTTTCGTGATTCTGTTTTCCACACAAGGTTTGGAGTTTCCATGGTTTTGGTTCTGCAGGCAAGCCGAAGCGGGGGCCGAGAGGATAGGAGTGGGTGTCACCAGCGAGGCTCAAAGCATCTTCGATGCATTGTCTAAAACGTAAAGTGTCTCACGCTTCTTCCCTTTTAGTACTTGCGTATTCTGACAATTTTTGCTACATGGCTACTTGGGTTTTTTCATAGCATCTAGTAGAATATGCTCCCCAGTTTCAGATAGTGACTTTTGCCATGCTTGTACATGCTGCGGTGTTCAAATCAAGATGTGTTGACTCTTTTGGTATGGTTGGGAATAGGATGTGCTCGAGGTAGTGGAGATGATTTGGGGTTCGCTTCTTAAGAAAAAGAGTTCACTTTCCATTTACTTGCCTATGTTTTGTGATTTTAGGTGGGAAATTCTTATGGTAGGACGCGAAATTGTTATTTGTGGAAGTTAAAAGATCTTGAAAAGGCGTATGAGGTGACACAGAAAGTAACTCTGATGAAGAAGTTTGCTCTGCTCATTAAGATGTTGGGACAATGCTTTGGGTTTATCATATTAAATGGTGTGTCTAAGAGTCGTTGGTTTCGGCTGTATCATGGAAATATTGGTGGTAAATTGTCCAGACTAACTACTGTCACCTGTCAGATTGAGGATTTTGGTGCATAGAAGTGTATCATGTTATAGTGAGGATTTTGGACTAATTCAGTTCTAGCTCTTCTTTGAATCTCGAGGCAAGGAACAAAGTCAATGATGAATGGGTGAGGGAACCTGGGACTTCAATATGTTGTGATTAATGGTCTAAAAATAAGAAGTTCACTTAACTATCAAATCACAGACAAGGGGAGAAGAGATAGAGAATGGAGATTATGGAGAGAAGGTTGTTGCGTGGCACTTTGCTGTTGATTGCTAGTTAAATTATTAAATTTGGTTTATGAGTGTTTAGCTAAGTCACACCCTTATCTGATAGTTGTGGATGTTGAGCCCATCAGAGGGTTCTTCATAAGCATTTGGAGTAAGATTGTATCGAAGCTCTTGGATATAATTAGAGTCAAGCCTGCGTTGGCTTGGTTAGTCTGTTAAAATTGACAAGTACGTGTTGCTGACATAATTTCTATAGCTCATTACATGTAGAATTGTAAACGTCAGTGTAGTTGAAAGAGCACAAAGCGCACACCTAGGCACAAAGGTAAGGCGATGGCTTTTCACTTCTGTGATGTTTAGGTGAGGCATGTTCAACAAGGGGCATGCTTTTCTTACCTAAGCCATCAGGCACACGGGGCACAAGGCATTCGCCTGATGCAAACTGCGGGTTATGGAAACCTTAAGGAATCTTTCTTTTGAATGATTTTTGTATCCATTATTTCAGAAAGAGAGATGGAAGATAGGACCCAGAAAAAAGTAATTTCTAGAATCATAATTCTTAGATCTAGAAGAAATCGGTGTTTCACTTTGTTTTCTTCTAAGCTAAATGACATTATGTTTGGATTACTTTTCACTCCATCCGTATGGCTAAGTGCACGCTTTTCTTGCATGCTCTCTATTTACACTTTTGGACTAGTTTAAATTTAAAATGTAAATTTGATTCTCCTTTAAGATGATTAATGCTAAAAAGATTTGCTTAATTGCACCTTGCTTTGCTCGGGCATGCTCTTTTTTTCTTCGCCTCTCATTTTAATCATTTCAGGGCCCTAGTGCCTTAATGCGCTTTTTGCCTCTGACTACACTGGTAAAGGTCAATGTTTCACTCATGAAGAGGTTGACCTCTTATCCATCTATATGGACTTCATGGCCTTGTAGCCTATGTTTGAGTTAGAGATAGGAAAAGGAAACAAAAGCAAGAACAAATTTTAATGCATTTCCCCTATTTCCTTTATTATGCTAAGAGAAATAAGTGCATGTGGAGAGATAAATGCCATCTTATTTTGCAAATGCTATAGATTTAGTATCAGTTGATGGTCTTTTCTTGGTCTCACTTTTCGTATCCAAACGAAAGTAAGTATACTCTGTCAATACTCTGCCTATTTTCCCCATAAGAATGCTGATTAGGAAGCCTCGAGTTGGTTGAGACTTCTCAAAGTGTAGGCTTTGTGGAAATGGAACTTGCCAATATGCTTTACAGGAGAAGCAATTTATTAAATTTAACTTCCTCACATACAGGCTGCCAGTGCGCTGGGATAAGAGTATCATAGTTGTGATGAATGAAGTGCGTGTTGGCAGCCCATATGTTCCTGAATCTGTTATTGGAGGAACTCCTGTTGCCAACGAACGGGTTAGGAAAGTGGTGAGGGAAAAAATGCAACTACTTTAGTTATCTGCTTTTATTACTTGACTAATAAAGTGATTAACGGACTGTCCATGATCATTCTTAGTTGGAATTGGAGAGGAAGAAATTGCAAGTGCGTCCGACACAGTGAGCTTCCCTGCATACTCGAATTCATCGGTTTCTACCAACTCTAGGCGGATTTGCCATCCACTGGCAAGGGAAATCTGAGGGCTGCAACAAGGAGCAATGTCTTCTTTCACCTATCAATGTCAGGTTTAGTTGATCTGCATCAAATAATCTCTCGTTCACTGTGAGATGGGTGTGCAGATGGAGAAGACTTGAGACAGTTCCGTTGAGCTTTGCTGATGATTAAAGACATCTGTCTGCTGTATGCCTCTTGTATTTTGACTTGGAGAGTTTGTGTAACGGTATCTGCTACGATGTTGTGTGACTCGTGATGGTAGAGATGTGCTGAAGAAATTGACGACATGTTAGAAGCTTACACAGGTGAGCTGCAGTTGTTCTGTTGCCTTCTTTGTTGTGGAGTCGGATCAACCTGTGGTGCAGATACAACATTGAAGATTTATATTAGACCTCTCTATCCGGTACTGTGTGTTGTCTGTACAAGATTTACTATGTTATTCTGCGGTATGCTATGCTCATATCTTCATGCCTAATGTTCTCGTAGACCATGAGACCAAGTGGAAGCTCCAATTGCTTCTGTGATGCTGTTATGTTCGGGCCATTTACAGAGAACTAGGCATTTCTTGTTTCGGATGAATGGCTGGTTTTATTGTTAAGGCAAGGTGACAGGGCTCCATTACTTGGTCAGGATGCGAATTATTACGGATTCTTACCAATTCAGAAGGCAGAAGAAATGTGGTGGAAAAACAAAGAAAATACGATGTATGATGGGCAAATACTATGGCGTATGCAGTGAATAGTTGCTGTTTGTGCTTTTAGGAGCACAGACCGTGGAGCACCGGCGGTGCCCTCGATCGTTGAGCAATCTTTGATATAGCTCTGACGGTCAATAGTCGCCCGAATGATCCTATTGCTCACAGGTTCTTTGGGTGATGAGAGGCCCATTGAAAGGCCAACTCTTTGAAGAGATTTTGGAATCCGTAATGGTTCTGATCTCTCCATGTGGGGAAGTTTCTTGCCAGGACTCGAATATTATGAGATGGATCGATCGTGGCCATCGATCGTGACGATTTCGCGTGGGCACTATCTCTGGGTCTTACAGGACCAATGGCTGTGGTCACACTCGGTCCATAAACTCGAGTTTTAGATTTCCCACCGATACGGGTGATGGTTTCCTGGAATATCTTTTTTTTCTCATGGTGCGAAAAAAAATGTGCTGCACCTGGTTTATGTCGACCATCATACGTGATTTGCAATAAAACCGCGCGTTGCTCTCAATTGATCGAATGTCTAGTATCCTGAAACCTGCGTTTATAAGCAGTCATCACAATATTCGAATGTTACAAGCTCGTTTGAGCGCTCCAGCGACAATAGTTCCTCGTGCCAGCGATTCTCCTATTTACCTCTAAATTAAGTAAGAGAGGAGACAATTTACGTCGAGAATTAATTTAGATTTATGAGGTTGTATCTGGAAATCTGCTTGGAAGCAATGGATAAATTACCAAATCATTCTTTACCAAAAAAAAAAAAATTACCAAATCATTTCCTTGTTTAGTAAAAAGCTGTACCAACTACTATATCCTCTTTTTTATAGGATTCTTACTATTGTGTCCTTGTTTGCAGAGACATCGAGTAGACTTTAAATTGGTATGGTCATGAGTTCACGATCCGCGTTGAAACAAAAGGCTTGATGTTGTGGTTTCTTTAGCCAGGAAAATTACTCGATTTCATGACCATTATTTGGAAAATTATTCAATTAGTCCTAAATGTACCGTACAAATGTCAATTTAATTCTAAAATTTTCAATTTTCCCAATTTAATTTTTAAACATATACAAAATTCCCTAATAAATTACTGACGTAGCGATGTTTCACCTAAGATAATCAGAGATAACTGGATTGTCATATCAACAATTTTCAACATTAGCTATATTGAAATTTCATGCAAAAGTTTAGATTAAATTAGCAATATTGAAAATTTTGGATTTAAATTACCGTTCGTATAATAAATTTAAGATTGATCGGGTAATTTTTTTTCTGATCATGTGAAGACCGAGGAATAAACTAAGTATACCATATTGCCGATTGGACATCATCACAAGGTATTTGGTGGATGGAGCCATATTAGAAATTCTCGCTTCGGAAATGTGGAAAACCCAAACTGCAACTATAGTCCTCGAAGACAAATTCGGATGTCGATATCATTCGGATAAAATGAGGCAATCCTTTTTGTAGCGGGACACAAGAAGTTCGTCCCAGGAAAACGAACTCGCCATCCAATCAAGAAAAAGCAGCCTCACTGTCCTTTTCATTCTTTCTTTGCATGGTCGAATAACTTTCATTCATGCAATATATTACTTCTTTTTTTCCGTAGAATTCCAAATTAAAGGTGGACCATTTGAGATTTCTGGATGCACAGAGACATTTAGCGAGACAGAAACTAGATTTTCACTGCATATTTTGTTGCTGATGCTCCTAAACTTGGCAAAGATCAAGGTAATCGAGGGTTGTACTGAGGACTCGTGAAGTGAGTGCATCCTGCAACTATTTTATTCAACGCAACTTTTTATCTGGACTTGAAAAAGAGAGAAGGAGATCTGTGCCGGTCACAAGTTGTTCTCCTTGAGATGGGAGGCAAGACACGTCTGAAAGAAAAGCAGGACCTATCCTTTTGTCGATTCATGCTGGGGAGAATTTCAAATTTTTTTTTTTTCAACCTAATCTCCAATCACGAATTACGAATAAGGATGTCTTTCCACATATAGATTTGATTGAAAATAAATACGGATGGTGCTCGTCTTTATGAACCACCAATTGGCATTAGACAAAAGTGGTCTATCAAACGCTATTTGAAAAAGCGGAAAACTAAAATAAACGAGACTAGCTTATAGAGTTTATATACTAAATGATGAGATGAATGACAAGTGAACATTTAAATTGGTGAATTTTATTCAATACTCGACTATAATAAGCCGCATTGCTTAATATATCAATTTGATTAGATATACAATGCACAGTTCTCAAATTGGGAGCGAAACACACACTTAACACCGAAAATGAATAAATCCACCCTTTTCTATGCAAAGTTATTCCCGTGCACACAACTTTGCCCACTGGCCTCTCTCATATTTCCGTCCTAAAGTTCCCCTTATCCAGGCTCATCATGAAGTAACTTGCTCAAAAGACAAAAGCAAAAAAAAAAGAAAAAAATGAAGAAGAATAAGAGAATCAAATTTATATCATTTCATTAACCCCTAAATTAAGGAAACATACTTTACATAGAAGATAAGCAACAATTGGACCGGCAAATCGGTTGACAAAAAGTAAGATGCGGTTTGGTTGCATTTATATAGACAGTTTATTTTAATTTATTTTTAAAAGTAAAAGAATAGTTTTTTAGATGAAAATACTATTTGGACGGGCGTAGATAGGATCGATTTATCCCAAATAAAAATTCTACATAATTTATTTCTCGAAAGTAGAAATTTTTGGTTTTCTCTAGCGTCATCATTTCCCTAAACCCGGCTCGCTGCGTTTAAAGCGAGGAAAGGTTTCATGGGAATCAGACGTGTCGGCGTCACCCCGTAGAGGGGTTGTGACCGGCCTGATAGTGGGGGGTGAACATTTTTCCAGCCCACCCCCAGGCTGTACCCGAGGTCCACAGGGACTTCCACCCTAGGCAGGTTATCCCTGCGTTAGCTCGGAACCTGTCTTTCCAGGTTGTTAGAGCCTTTTAAGGTCCTGCTCAGGACCAGAAAGGCTTCATGGGGATTAGACGTGTCAGCCTCACCCCGTAGAGGGGTTGTGACCGGCCTGACAGTGGGGGGTGAACATTTTTCCAGCCCACCCCCAGGCTGTACCCGAGGTCCACAGGGACTCCCACCCTAAGCAGGTTATCCCTGCATTAGCTTGGAACCTGTCTTTCTAGGTTGTCAGAGCTATGAAAATACTATTTGGACGGGCGTAAATAGGATCGATTTATCCCAAATAAAAATTCTACATAATTTATTTCTCGAAAGTAGAAATTTTTGGTTTTCCATTATTAAAGAGTGATTTTGCCTACGTAGAATTTTAGACTAATGGAGGGAAAATTTCGACGCAAAAAGGACAAAAATCTCTTCTACTGATTGAGGCTCCTTAAAACTATCTTCAACATCACTTGAAAAAAGTTATCTCAAAGTTTTATCTTCTTTAATATAAAGCTCCTCTTGTAAGCGATAAGTTGATCACCCTAAAGAATAAGAATCTAAAGCGGGTGCTAAGATGCTTTGCGATAAAATTCACATCAATCGTAGTATCTTCTTTGATTTTCCCTTATTTACCCTATCCTTTAAATATGAACATGATGAATTAGTGTTGCACTTTTTCTATATTTAAGTATTAATATTAGAACGTGTTTCTTTTGTTAACTTAATTAGTTTTTTTTTGGTCAAATTGTTAACTTAATTAGTTGATTCAAATATACAATTTATGACCGAAAAGTATTATGGAGGAATAAAATAATATAAAAATATAATTAACAGTAAGATATGACAAATATTGTTTAAAAAATTGATGTCAAAATAAATATTTATCATTAAGGGTGCATTTTATTTCACAGAAAACTCAAAATTTAAAAAAAAAATATTTTTCAAAAATGATCATTTATATCGCTTACAAAAATAAATGAATGAGAGATACCCATAAAAACAGTCAGTGATAAATTACTGTCAATAATGATAATATTTTTTGTTAACTAATTTTTCTACGTAATATAATTAATTATTTTTTAGGAAATATTTTTCAAATCTCGAGTTTTCTGTGACACAGTACACCGTAAGAGAAACCAAACATTACTTCAATCAATTAATATCTAAAGAGACCAAAAAAATCAAATGATTTTATTGGTTTATAAATTTAAATAAATATAAGCGTATCCACGAGGCACCTAAAATGCTAAATAGTTAGTATCATTCAATGTCTAGGATTGCTTGTGTACAACTCCAAGTGGAGTCTACGTGGCCAAAGAGAAGCCAGGACAGACTTTTTCAGGGACGTTCATCGTTCATCATACACTTGGGATCATCTCCTTAGAGAGGGCTTGCATAGTTTTACATTCAATCAATCTTCGGCATCCATCTCTATGCCGTCTCTATGAGGAGAATCTGAATTTGGTCTCTCTGCAAAATCCAGAATGCGCCTCTAATATTAGACGCGTTCCTGCAAAATCCTAGGAGCATCAAAACCCGAGCAGTGGAGAGGTAATCGAAGATGATAACAATGGTACGATCGTGAGATCTTTGGGAAGAATCCCTCCTTCCGTCCATGGTGGATGGGAAAGATGCATGCCCAAGTAGCTCTGTTGTTGTGCACGAATTACGAGTGAGGTGTCTTTTAAGCAGGGGCATGCTCAAGATGGCATTTACGTCAGGTGAGAGCAGAGCAGTCGCTTTGACTACGGCGGAGTTCTCTGGTGATTCCTGACGGATTTGATCTTGATCAGTGTCGGCATGTCCTGAGATATGGACCTGCATTTCTCCTCTTCCTCCTCTGAACAAGCGGAAAACAGTCACCTCTCTCTCTCTCTAGCCTAGGAACGTGTCCGCTCCTACGCGTAGTTCGCCACCAAGCGTCGCTCAATCCCCCCGTCCTGGATTTGACACGCCGAGACGAGCTGGATTTGTCCGTAGAAACGGTGTTCTGACATTAAAGCTTGGCTCTGGCAAAAGCAAAAAGAGAAAGAAAGTGGCATACAGTTCTCTCTTTATTTTTTTACTTTGCCCGACTCCGCAAGAAAAACGAACGAAGCGGCATCTTTTTCCAACTCCAAGAAAAAAAAGGGTTTAACCACCGACTGGCTTAAAGTCAGTTGCAGTAATTGACGAGGACGAGAGAGAGAGAGAGAGAGAGAGAGAGCATGCAAAAGGCACTTCCTCCGCGGCCAAGTATTTGAACTGGAAGCCATATGACTTCGGTAAAATTAAAGGGTTCTGACGTTGTTTCCATGAAGCTGGCTCTAGAAGCTGGTAATGCATCGAAGCTGAGAGAAACTAGACGCACTGGAGATGCTTTTGCGCTCGACCGTCAGAGAGAGAAAAAGCGAGCCCCGCCCTCGTATTAAATACGCCATTAGAAAGCTCGCAAGATGGAACTAAGAGATTCCCTCCTCTCTCATTTGGGTCTCTTTGCTTTAGCTTTCGGCCTTTGAGTGAGAGAGGGACGCTCCTTTTCCCTCCTTTTGCTTTTGCCCCTCCTCGCCATCGTCACGCTCTCTTTAGTTTTTTTCTTGGTCCTCAAGTGGGGTTTCCTTCTTTCTTTTTTGTCCTAAATTTCCACTTGTTTTATGGGAGTGTAACTTTATACAGCAGAGAAGGGAAGAGGAGAAGAGCAGAGTGTGATGTTCCCTCTCTTTCTAGAGCTTTCCTAGTCTCGTGGTTCCTTTTTTTGCTGGTGGTTTCATTCCGGCTGAAGAAAGTGACATTCTTGCTTGAGATTTACTCACAAGGTTGTGTGTTCTGTGCGTGTGGGCGTGTGAAGGTTGGTGAATTTTCCTTTCTTGGGGATTGAGTCATCTGGTTTTTACCATATTTCTGTTTTTTTTTTTTGCTTTGGGTTTTGGTAGATTTTGGGATAGGAGCTTTTAGTTTGGAGATTCGGGCAAAGAGTCTGAGGATCCGTCAACCTATTTTTCTGGTTTAGAGAACAAGAAGGAGAAGGAGAAGGAGAAGAAAGAAAAAAGAGACTCTAAGAATGCCACCAGGTGGAGGACAGGCGCCACAGCCGAAACAGGAGGAGCTGCAGCCCCATCCAGTGAGGGATCAGCTTCCCAACATCTCTTATTGCATCACCAGCCCTCCTCCTTGGCGTGAGTTTAGCATTCATCTGAATTTGCTTTCTGTTTTGTTGTTCTCCATATCAGAGCAAGTCTCCTGTTACATTGATTTTTATTTGATTTTAATATAAAGTTTAGTGCTTGAATGGTTGTAATCAATCGGAGCTGAACGGTGTTCAAACTTTTGTAAAAATCACTAAGTGGGTTATACATTGATCTGAATTATTGTATGAATTGCTTTTTTGCTGCAGCTGAAGCTATACTTCTTGGATTCCAGCATTACTTAGTGATGCTTGGCACGACAGTCCTCATTCCAACTTCTTTAGTTCCTCAAATGGGAGGAGGCAATGTAGGCTTTTACTTGCAACTATTCATGAAAATCCTCTGTTTCATCTTTCTCTTTATTAAGGAAAGCGATCATTCTGACCTGAAAGACAATGTTATTCTCTCTCCAGGAAGAAAAGGCCAAGATGATTCAGACAATCCTGTTTGTAGCTGGTTTGAGCACCTTATTCCAGACTCTGTTCGGGACCCGTTTGCCTGCTGTTATAGGGGCATCATATACGTTTGTGCCAACGACCATCTCGATTATATTGGCTGGCCGATACAGTGACATATTGGATCCTCAAGAGGTTGTTCCCGAGGCCCCATCAACCTTTTTTTTTTGCCCCTGACATAAGTAACTCAAATGTTGACTGAAGCACCAGATTTTTTAAAATACAGAGATTCGAGAAAATAATGCGAGGTATCCAGGGTGCTCTCATCGTTGCCTCAACTCTCCAAATTGTCATTGGCTTTAGTGGCCTGTGGAGAAATGTTGTGAGGTCAGCACAAACTTTCTTTTTTGGATTGAACATAGAAAATGTCTCTGGTTGAACAGATCAGAGTGCCATTTAGACCATATTTTCTAGAGAGAGGTTCGGAAGAGTGTGGTTGCATTTGCACGTGACTTGCAAGCATAGAACTTCGTCATGTGTTCAAATATATAATAAGCTTCCAAAATCAAATGTTGTCCTCATCAGTTACAGGTTTGTGCTTCAGGCTTAAATGAACTGGCTGCTTTGCAGCAATTACTTATAGAATTACTATAGTAGCTAATTCTTAGCAGCATTACTTAATTAACAGGCAACCACAAGATATAATAATTGTTCCATGCCTTTTGTGCGAGCAATTCTCACGGTAAAATGACTGCTCTTTTGTTTTTGTGCGTTGCTTTCAGATTCTTGAGTCCACTAGCTGCTGTCCCTTTAGTCGCTCTTTCTGGATTTGGGCTGTACGAGTTGGGTTTCCCCGTGGTAGGTGATTCATTTTGGTGATTCACTCGGTTGAACATCGGAATGGCTCTTCAATTTGCTCGTGCCATTAACTGCGTGTTTACCTGTTTAGCTTGCAAAATGTGTGGAGATTGGGCTGCCTCAAATTGTCCTTCTAGTCATCTTTTCCCAGGTTATTATTGTCATCACTTACGTGCTCTTTCCTATATTGCTTTTTTGTTTGTGCTTAATTCTCCTCCGGCGATTATTTGAACGTGTGCTGTTTGCAGTATATAAATCATCTAACACATGGAGACAGGCACGTGTTTGATCGCTTTGCTGTTATTTTTTCGGTGATTATTGTGTGGATATATGCTCATCTTCTCACTGTGGGCGGAGCATATAAGCACACGTCACTCAAAACTCAACAAAGTTGCCGTACTGACCGTGCTGGAATTATCGGTGCTGCACCATGGTAAGTCCACCACTCCATTCCAACTAGAGAGATAATCCTTTACTGAGGTTATGGAAAGCTGCAACTTGCAAGGGATTGTAATGCTGCGAGATATCGTCCATTAGGAGCAGATTCTGCAGAAGCAATATATTAAGAAAGTCGATTGACTTTTTGATTAGTCTGTTCCTTGGCAATGCTCATGCAGGATACGAGTTCCATATCCTTTCCAATGGGGAGCTCCCACATTCGATGCAGGAGAATCATTTGCAATGATGTTTGCTTCCTTCGTTGCTCTTGTGGAGGCTCGTATCTCATCTCAAATTTATTTTGTTGCAAAATGTAACGTAGAAATGCATCAACCAATCATTTGTTGTCATACTTAACCCTTCATTGCTAACAGAGATAAGCAAAATCGCTTAAGATTCGCTATGGCCTGGCAATCTTCTTGTGAATCCTTTTATTTGCCTGACTCTATTTGATGAAATTGAGTTATCGTTGCTCTTTTTGGATCATAGCCAAGTTCTTCCGACCATATTTTGTTTCTATTGTTCGTGGATATAGGATTATTGACAAGACTTTTTTTTTTTTTACTGACCAAAAAAAAAAAAGTCTTGTCAAAAGTAGAATTGGATATCCACTCTCTCATCAAACAAGAGTTGTGGTTAATCATAAAATTTAGACATCCTATGGCTTATTCTGCTAGTTGGCATCATTAGGATTGATCAGGCTCCAACTGATTCTTCTATATTATCAAACAGTCAACTGGTACATTCATTGCGGCGTCGAGGTATGCAAGTGCTACTCCATTGCCACCTTCAATTCTTAGCCGAGGTGTTGGTTGGCAGGTACAATTCCTACATCCTTTCATTTTCATCTCGGGGAAAACTTCATATTTTCTCCTGTAAGATTTTTCTGTGGGACAGCAATTCGAAACCTCCTCCCCTATTGCCGGTGTCCCTGAATATACATTTTCAGACAAACCATATTCATTGACCTGGGCGGATAAACTATTTACCTGCCTCAATTCTATAATTAATAGTTGCAATTGTACAATTGGTTTACAACACTGTTCTCCTGATTGAAGGGAGTAGCCATTTTGTTATCTGGGATTTTTGGGACAGGAATCGGATCGTCTGTAACAGTGTAAGATTTCTTTGGTCATGTCATTTCATCAATTAGCAGTTGCAGAGTATATCATCACCTCTTGGCAGCCTCATTTTCTCTGACTTCCATTACCCCAACTGATTTGCATAGTGAGAATGCCGGCTTGTTAGCCCTGACACGCGTCGGCAGCCGAAGGGTTGTGCAAATATCAGCAGGTTTCATGATATTCTTTTCTATTCTTGGTAAGAGACTAATGTGACAATTCCCAATTCATACGGTGTCTCATCTCCTGCATAATGGTGACAAACTTACGTTCGTCCAGGAAAATTCGGAGCCGTCTTTGCTTCGATCCCAGCACCAATTATTGCGGCTTTGTACTGTCTTTTCTTTGCCTATGTTGGTATGTTCTGTGGGCTATAGAAAGTTGGTTTCGTCGTGCCTTTGGAGTGTGGTTAACCTTTCTCTTCTCTATGATGCACGAGCAGGTTCCGCCGGTCTTAGCTTGCTCCAATTCTGTAATCTGAACAGCTTCAAGGTGAAGTTCGTGGTTGGGTTCTCCATCTTTATGGGCTTGTCCATACCTCAATACTTCAATGAGTACACGGCGCTGAAAGGCTATGGTCCGGTCCATACAGGAGCAAGATGGGTATACTAGCTAATCCTGGTTTATTTGTTTATTCTATTATGGGTGTGGGTGCTGATAAAGGTCTCGAACTTGGCAGTTCAATGATATGATCAACGTGCCTTTCTCGTCCAACGCATTCGTCGCCGGATTGGTGGCTTACTTCCTGGACATCACGCTTCACCGCAGCAAGGATAGTACCACGAGGAGAGACAGGGGCATGCACTGGTGGGATCGATTCCGTTCGTTCAAGACAGACACGAGAAGCGAAGAGTTCTACGTGCTGCCCTTCAATCTCAACAAGTTCTTCCCGTCGGTTTGAGACTTCACCTGCGGAGATTTTGAATGTATGTCTTGATCAAGTTGCCCTCTGTGATCTCTCTCTCTCTCTCTTTCTCTCTCTCAGAGCATATACGATACCAGATTGAGCAGCATATTTTATAGACTGAAGTTCTTGCCTTTCAGATTGTCTGTGTCACTGTGTGCTATATGCGATCGCATTAGTAAATTTAGTTTCTATTTTGTCGCCTATTATTCTTGTTTCTACTCGTATTTTGCTTCGATCTTTACATTGTAAGTAGCCAACCTGCTACAATCTTTTAATTGTAAATTGTCTTCATGAAATTTGAGCTTCTTTTCTTTTCTCTTCCAGTATCAATTAAATTATATTCCGGGCTTGTTCCGGTTCATGGACACTTGTAACCTGGTAGAAGCATAAAAAAATTTAAAAACCTATTATATTGGTACAAATTTAATCTTAAAACATTTTAATCAGCATAATTATGTAAATTTAATTATAAATAATTTGATCTAGTGTCAGATTCAATCATTTTAATTAATTTTAATCGAATATTGCTGATGTCAATGTTTGTGTAGACAATTGTTGATAATTTTTTTAATTTTTTTTAGAAAATTTCTTTTTATTTTTTTCTGTCTTTTGTTGATGACAAGCCATGACAAGTCACCAGCCACAGGTGATGGCTAGCCATGGGTAGGCGGGTTAGTCTTGCCTAGACAAGGGTTGCCGCTAGGCTTGTTGTTGTTTGCCACAAGCGAGGGCTGGCCAAACAAAGGCCTACGTCGCTAGATTTGGCTATGAGTTGATTTTCACAAGGCCTTGCATGGGCAAGGAGAGCTCTCGCCGGTGCTTGCCCTTGCTCGACCTTTGCCTAGGTAAGGCCAGCTTGCTCCACCATGATCGATGGCTCTTGGTAAAAGGGAGAAAAAAATTTAAAAAAAAAAAAAAAGAAAAAGAAGAAAAATTAAAAATATATTAAAATCTAATTAAAAATCATCAACTCGCTGGTAAAAGGGAGAAAAAAATTTTAAAAAGAAAGAAGAAAAATTAAAAATATATTAAATTTTAATTAGAAATTGTCAATATTCAATCAAAATTAGTTATTAAATTAGTATAATTAAAAAATTTATAACTAAATTGGTATAAGTACACATTGAGACTTTTGCGTTACTCCCTCTATCTTACCTTTCCATAGCACTAGCAGACCTGTGGCTCGTGATTCTCTCGCTGCATTATGTTTACTTCATCCGCCGGTCCCTGCGGTGACAAAGCAAAGTAAGACGTAAAGAAACTTCTTCGCAGGAGGAAAAGACGGGGGCAAATCTCGATCCTCATCGTGCAGGGATGTCTTGCGGAGCACAAATTAGACAGTACGAAAAGCAATTCTGCAGGCGACTTTGCGTAATTGCCAAGCTTTGTATCCGAACTCGTGATCCATGCCGGCTTCTCTCGACAGTGTTTTTTTTTTTTTTTTTTTTTTTCGTTTAAAAGAAAAAATTAGTCTGTTTTCCATTATCAAATTTGGCTGTAGATATCTGGAAGGGTACCTTTCGAAGACCCAAGATCAAGATTCCTCCATTAAAATCCTTCGATTCCATGTTGCAAGGAATGCTTTGTGTTTTTGGCTCTATTTATATTACAGAAAATATTTTTTATTTTTCGACATTTAAATCGCTAAAGAAAATTAATCAATGAAAAATGTTATTTTTCTAATCAACTAAAAATCTATGTTTAAATTCATGAAAATAATTTTCTCTTCAATAATTAAAAATCATTTTTGAAAATGTAACTAAATTTCAACACTTGAATTAGACACTCTATGCTTTTGCATGAAAATCCCAATGCTAGTTCTCAAGCCCTTGACAGTTGCCTCGGGCCGAGGCCGGGTCCGTCAGGATCTATCAAGGCCAAGCCCAAATCACAAAGAAACTAGGCTCTGCTTTGCAAAAGTTGGGCTTGGGATACGAGCGCTTGTGGCTAGGCCTAGGATTCCAATACTGTTGCTCGACTCGTCGACACCCCGCCTCGAGTTTGTAGAGCCTGAGCTCAAGACTTTGATGCTTGTGCTCGAATCTCTAACACGACCTTAGGTCCATCGAGGCTGGTCTTAGGTCCGCAAGGTGCTGACCTAACACCTTGCACTCGAGATGGGTCCACTAAGATTAGGATTGTGATCCTAGTGCCAGTGTTCAAGTCCTCAGCACCTAGCCCAAGGTTCATTGAGGTGACAATAGGGTCCTCAATGGCCATGCAGGTGTCCATTGAGGCAAGGCTTGAGATAGCATCCCTGCCCGAGTCCCTAGTGCCCGGTCCAGGGAGCTCGATGCCCATGCTTGGGTCCTTGGATCCATTGAGGTTGAGTCTTGGACATCGACAACCCCCTCTTCCCCTAATGGGTCAATCAAGGTCAATCTCAAGGCCCTAGAGCTATCACCAGGGTCCATCGAGGTTGGGCCAGGACCTCAATGCCCAAGCATGGTTCCCTAACAATTGTGCTTGAGTCCATAGAGGATATCAAGACCCTGAAGCATGCCTCGATCCTCTTCACTCAAATCCATTAAGGGCTCGAGTCCTCGACACCCCGCTCGGGTTCCATCAAGGCCAAACCCAAGACCCTAGGCTATTGTGCATAAGTTACTAGTGCTCGAATAATATATGCCTATTTAGGAAATTCTATGTTTTCCCTACAAAATAATAAAATATATTTTTCAATTCATTTTCAAGTTACAGCCAAACAGCGGAAATTATTGTCATTTTCTAAAAAAATAATTTCTAAAAAAAATATTTCTTAGAAATGTCACATTTTATCCGAAATAAAATAACTATCATCTCAAGAGCTTGTCCGGATAGAAAAGTCAAGCTAGCACGAGCGTACGGTTACATAGAATTTGACGGTGAACATGACAACTTTCAACTTGCGTGCGACCAGATTTGAGAAAGTCCCGTGGGATTAATTTTTTTTTCCTCAGTATTATCTAAGGAATAACATCACCATGTCCTTCTATTTGTGTCCGAAATCAAGATCATCTCTCTATCTTTTTTTTCCCCTTAAAAACGTCCCCCTCAACTTTTTAGAAAATGTCAATGTTAATCTTCTCATTATACTTTTTCTCTTACCAGTTGATTTTTTTTCCTATTACATAAAATGTAAATTGAATGACACAAACGCCAAAATACACTTATCAAGATATGATTCGCTCATTATTATTTTGTGACACCAAATACGCGCCACATTAGACAGCATAAGAGAAAACAAAATTGAGAGGAAGAAACAAGATTTATCATAGCTGCTAGGGCTGAGTGGTTCCAGATTTTGCTTGGAATCTACTCTCGGATACAAATTCCTCATTTTTTGGAACTTAGAAACTACCCCTCAAAACCAAGAGCAACAAATTTTTTTTTGTTCATTTTTAGTTTAAAAAATGGAAATAAACGCAACAATAACAAAAAAGCTTGTCATTCATCAAAGAGAATACACAACGAAGAAAACTATCAACAGAGGAAAATGAATTCTTCACAAGGAATTCAACTAGATAAAAGAGAAAAGATGGAGCAAAAATTTGCATTGAAATGGAATAGTATTCACTAAACCATAAATTTTGTTTTGAAATTTTGTATCAGGGAGTTTATAACATCATAGAACCAACTAGACCATAAAAACAAAAGCATTAAAATTGTGGGTACGAGCATTAAAGGAAAAATGAGTTTTTGGTCCTCAAACATCCATGAAAATTTGTTTCAAAATTTGATCACTTGAAAATTCTAATTCCGTGATCAGAGTCATCTCCTCACATCCATCCACCTCCATTGATGTGTTATTTTGATACATTAACTCCGCACTACACAATAATAATAGAATATAGTTAGAAATTTTAAAATAAAGAGCAAACTAGAAATGAAACATCACAATGAACCCATTTATTTCAATGCAACTCATATAATGATACCAATAGTTTAGTTCATTGCTACTCTTTGTACTGTACATGCTAAACATGAATACTTACAATTACTAGAACTTCTAAGAATTGAACGTCTATAAAGAGAGTGCCCACTATTGGCTCCTTTATACACAGAAAACTAGAGAAAAAGAAAATTATCAACCCGCTAAAGACCAACAAAACATAACCACCCACCTGAGTGGCGCAGTTGGCTTTGGGCCTCCTCCCCCTCACGAAGGGGAGGGGTTCGAAACCCTAGCGCGTCGCAGGGTGACTTACTTGGTGGCACGTGTGTGGTGGCTAGCATGTGTCGCCCCTAGTGATTTACTCCCGGCATCCGGCCGTGCGGGTTCCCTGAGTCACCAAAAAAAAAAAAAAACAAACAAAACATATGGTCAAACTGTATATTTCCTCAACGTCTTGTTGATAAAGAAATCGTGTGGATGTGAGGTCATGTGGAGAATTGGGAAGAATTTAATAAAATAGCTTTTCTTGGAAATAAAGAGTTCATGGAGGCTTGATGTAGCTAACATTACCATACCATCAATTAAGCAGGAGGATCAAAGCTGGATTTAGGAAAAAAACTCCCACCTTCAAAGGAAAATGAAAATGCCAGTAAACTTGGAGGAAAAGATAGATATATGCTCGAAAATTTCAAATTCCAATACGACATGATCTCTTGAATATTTTGAGACATGAATTTTAAATTTGCACACCATGAACAAATATGTGCAAAACTTCTTATTTTTTTCACACAATTACGTAAAAAACAAAAATGAGAATTTTGGTTTAGCACTCGTGACAAATTTATATCTATACCTTCAAAAACTATAAGGTAGATTCCACAAGAATATTTTACTAATCAACACCAATTATTTCAGCCACCGACTTAAGAGAGATGAAGGGCATAAGAATGCTTCAAGTGTCATAACTTCGCATGAAAAGACATTTAAGTGCCATAACTTACGAAAGGTACACTTAAGTGCCACATTCGAAAAAAATGAGATCACTTAAGTGTCAATCCTGGGCGAAAGTCCGGCCAAAACCCCCATGTGGCATTTTTTCGACAAACCGAGCCCAAAACGACGCCGACGGCGTGGTTAAAAAATATATAAATTAAATAATTTAAATTTAGTTAAAATATTTTAAAATAATAATTTTAAAATTAATTTAGTTAAAATATTAGAAATAATAATTTTTAAAAAAAAAAAAAAGGGCGGGGAGGTGGCCGAGGGATCGCCCTCGGCCCGTCGCCGCCGAGAAGGGCCGGCGACGGTGGGGGCAGGGTTGGCCAGGGTCGCCGGGCCTTGGCCGTGGGCTGGCGACCCCGGCCGGCCGGCGGCGAGGGACCGCTAGATCTAGCGGCCCTCCCCTAGATCCGGCGAGGGTCGGCGGCCCTCGCCCGCCGGGCCGGGGCCATCACCCGCCGGGGCGACCCCCAACGGGTGGCGGCCCTTGGCTTGGCGGGCGAGGGCCGCCGACCCTCGCGGATCCGGTCAAGGGCACGGCCCTCATTGGATCTCGCACAGATCTAGCGAGGGGGCACGATCTAGCGAGGGTCGGCGGCCCTCACACAGATTTGGCGAGGGCCGCCAACTCTCGTCGGATGCGGGCGAGGGCCGCGACCCTCACCCCAGATCGGGGCGAGGGCTCGTGAGCCCTTATCGCTAGTCGGCCGGGGTCGCCGGGCCCCGGCCCTCCCCCCGCCGTCGCCGGCCCTTCCCGACGATGATGGGGCGACGACGGCGGCGACCGAGGGCTGATCTCTCAGCCGCCTCCCCTGCCCCCTTTTTTTTTTTAATTTTAAGATTATTATTTTTTAATATTTTAAGTAAATTAATTTTAAAATTATTAATTTTAAATATTTTAATTAAATTAAATTTATTAAATTTATAATTTTTTTTATCACGTCAGTCCAAAATGACGCTGTTTTTGCATTATTTGGCCAAGTCAGCGTGCAAAACGGCGTCGTTTTGGGCTCGGTTTGTCGGAAAAATGCCACGTGGGCATTTTGGCCGGACTTTCGCCGGATTGGCACTTAAGTGATCCCCTTTTTTTTCGAATGTGACACTTAAGTGTACCTTTCATAAGTTACGGCACTTAAGTGTCCTTTCGTGCAAAGTTATGGCACTCCAGGGATCCGCACGTCAGAGATAAAGCAAGAAAAAATCAAAGCACTCCAGTCACCTCTTATAAGCAATTCAAGAAAACCAAATCCAAGCTTGCTATCCAGCTTCCTCATCTAAACCGACAAGCAACAGATGCAAAACAGAAGATGCTCAGCAGTTCATCCTTTTTCATAACGTAGTCTGTCCCTACTCCTCTTATGTTTTCACTATAATCCTACATGTACATTGCTATTATGCCTTCTGCTATTTGGCAAATCATCAATTTAATGTTCAAAGCTTCTAAAAAATCATCTCATAGTCCAGTCAACTAGCACTCCGACGCAATTCCAGCTTCACACTCCTCTCTTCTGAACAAAATGCATAGGGCGCGTAAAAAAACAGACATTGAATCCATACACACTTCACAAAACGACAGAGAGAGGGGCAGAGATTATCGGCACGAAAGGTGGCTAAGAGAAGCTCCTTGAGTCTCTGAAACTTGAATTCTTCACTTCGCAAGAAACAGAACAAGAAAGAGAAATCAAAAACTCACGTGAAAGCATAGAAGACACAACATGCATGCCAGAGAAAGAGAGAGAGAGAGAGAGAGAGAGAGAGAGAGCGCGCGCATTGCGATGGAGTCAAATCGAATGCTACGAAGGAGAAGAAGATGAAGCAGTGAGGCATTGTCAAGGACGGCAAGCAGAGGGGCAGCGAGGTGAGCTGCATAGTGGGCGGCTGGGCAAGCGGTGTCGGGGGCGACTAGGCAAGCGGCGTTGGGGCCGGCTAGGTGAGTAGGCAAGCGGTGTCGGAGGCAACTAGTCTATTAGCAAATTGGGTTTATACTAAAGGGCATAACTGTCATTGTATTGTTTTAGCCCTAAACCCTATTTATATATTGTAAATTACTTCATCAATGCAAGTGAGTTCGCCCAATCTCTACATGGTATTAGAGCGGCGATTCTTGAAGCCCATCTCACGTCTCTCTTTGGCCTTCTCGCTTGCAATCATTTCTACTGCTGCTATAGGGAAGAGGCCTTAGCATTGTTGCCGTGCTCCAATGGAATGGCTCCGATTGAGCGCTAGGGTTTCTTTCCACTCCAAGTTCAAGGCCACAAATTGTGGCAAATATAAGTTCCACCACTGCTCCATCTAATTCTCGTCCATGTACCCCACTCGTAGGAACTCTGCACCTTCCCCATCCCCATCAACAGGCACGTCAATCTCTAGTGGACGAGTGCAACCATCTGATTCCGAACCAACCTGTTTTTGTAGAGATTCCTATCCCCTCTCTACATCTCTCTCTTTGTGGTATCATAGCCTCATAGGAATGCAACCATCTGGTTTTTTTCTTCCTTTCGAGAGAGCTAGAGGCTACATCGGAATTTGCACGAACTTCTTCCATGGTGCTCGCCATCTCAATCGCTTTTTTGGCCGTAAGTAATCAAAACTCTTCAGCCACCGTTCCCGCACATGAGTGGGTGGGCAGCCCTTATTTTTTGCATCATTCTAATAACCCATGATCTAATCTCGTTGGCATGGTCCTTATGGGTGACAATTACAACAATCGGTCTCGTGCCATGGAGATTGCCCTTTCCGCCAAGAACAAGATGGTGTTTGTTACTGGAGAAATAAAAAAGCTAGCTGTAACAGATCCTGCCTATGTGTTTTGGATTCGTGTGAACAATATGATTCTATCTTGGATCCTTAATTCCATCCATCCAAATTTGGTGCCAACAGTTCTCTACACAGAATCAGTTGCGGATGTCTGGGCCGATCTTCGTGAACGTTTTTCGCCATCTAATGGTCCTAGGATTTTTCATCTCAAGCAAAAGATATGCATCCTTGCTCAATGTGATGATGCCGTGACTAAGTACTACAACAATTTGCGAAGCTGCTGGGATGAATTGAATAATTTGGATCTGTTACCGCAATGCTCTTGTTCGGCTCATTCTATCATCACCACACAACAAGAGAATCGGCGCTTGTTTCAATTTCTCATGGGTCTCGATTTGGGTACACTAATGTTATTAGTCAAATCGTCATATCCAATTGGACTGCCCACTATTCGACCAAACCAGTATTTTGCTTAGCACTCACAGAAATAATGCTCCACCACCGTACACAAATTCCTCACAACATGGACAGCCCAGCTCTCTTGGTGCCCCCGCTCTGTCCGCTAACCTAGCTAAACGGAAGAACACGTCTCGCAACTGAGAAAGATGTGCCCACTATGGCATCCCGGGACATATGCAGGATGTGTGTTATCGAATTCATGGCTTCCCTCCTAACTACAAGCAACTCTGTGGACAGCCATCTACTTTCTCCCAGCTCGCGGATAACAAGTCCAGTCATACTTCTGATGGGGCACCTCCACCATTCACAAATGATCAATATAAGCAATTGATGCGTTTGTTGCAAGAGGTAAACATCCCGAAAGCCAACCTCTCAAGTAATGTTCTCGGCTTAACTTCGAATTCATTTAATTCCAATACTTGGGTCATTGACATTGACGCCACCAATCACATCACATTTGAACCCCATTACCTTACAAACCCGACATACTATTCCTCTCCACATCCCACCGTTGGAATTCCAAATGGTGTTAGTGTCCCCATGACATCACACGGTTCAGCCCCCTTACCTCAACTGTCTCCCTTGATGATGTCCTTTGTGCTCCCTCTTTCAAATATAACTTGTTGTTAGTCTCCAAACTCACTCAAACTTTAAACTACTCAGTCATTTTTTTTACTAACTACTGTCTTTTTCAAGACCTCTTGACGAAGAAGATCATTGGTCAGGGCCATGAGCATGGTGGTCTCTATTATCTGGAGATTCCTACCGAACTCGCCATTCTTTCTACTACAACCTCTTCATCTCATCTTTGGCATGCTCGCTTAGGACATCCATCTGAGTCGGTTTTATTTACTTTGCAACAAGCTTTATGTTTTAGTCCAGCAAAACAATTCAGTCTATGTGATGCTTGTCATTTATCCAAGCAAACGCGTTTGTCTTTTGTGTCTAGCACTATTACTACTTCACGTCCTTTTGAGCTTATTCATGTTGACATTTGGGGGACCTTATTCTCATTTTACACATAAGACATGTCGTTATTTTTTATCTATTGTTGATGATTATTCATGCTATACTTGGATTTTTTTACTTACTTTTAAGTCTGATGCAATTGACTCCATGATTCGCTTCTTTACTTTTGTTGAGACTCAATATCAAACCAAAATCCAAAATGTTCAATCTGATAATGGGACTGAATTCCTTTCCTCTCGCTTACAAGAATTTTTTTGTGCGCGTAGTGTTCACCACCAACGTAGTTGTCCTCATACTCTCAACAAAATGGAGTTATTGAGCGTAAGCATCGTCACTTACTCAATGTTGCTCGTGCATTGCGTTTTCATTCTAGCATACCTCTTCATTTTTGGGGGGATTGTGTCTTAACTGCTACTCATCTCATTAATAGACTACCTAGTCCTCTCCTATACAACAAAACCCCGTATGAACTTCTTTATGGCAAATCACCTTCCTATTCTCAACTTCGTGTCTTTGGCTCATTATGCTATGCTTCCACCGGTCATCTTCACTCCAATAAATTTGGTCCCCGATCTCGCTGGTGTGTTCTAATTGGTTATCCCACAAACCACACAGGTTACTGTCTTTATGACCTTCAAGACCAAACAATTTTTACCAGTCGCGACGTTATTTCCTATGAACAAGATTTTCCTTTCCATCAAGCCATCAAATAGACCACAACCAAACAGACCTCAGTACTTCCATTATCCATACCTGACCTTGGTGAAACGTACCCACCTCACTCCACTTTAGTCCTTGCACCGACCTCAACTCCTCAACCTCCTGCACCCACGATCGCACCATCACCAACTGAACCTAAAGCCATGCCTCGGCCATCTCGGCAACGCCATCCACCCGGATATCTTCGGGACTACTACTGCGCTATTGTGGCCTCCGATCAATCTTCTTCGGACTTTAAGGTAACTGAATCAGGTACTCTTTATCCTTTATCCAACTGTTTATCATACTCACGTTTTTCACCCACTCATTGTGCCTTTTTAGCCTCCATATCCTCTTAACAGGAACCTGAAACTTATGACACCGCGTGTCAATCTCCCAAGTGGCAGGAGGCAATGTCTTCTGAGATACAGGCTCTTGAACAAAATGGCACTTGGGAAATTGTTCATCTTCCTCCTAACAAACACCCCATTGAATGTAAATGGGTTTACCGAATCAAATATAATTCTAATGGCACCATTGAGCGTTACAAGGCTCGGCTCATTGCAAAGGGTTACACTCAAACAGAGAGGATTGATTACCATGACACATTTGCACCTGTTGCTAAAATGGTAACTGTTCACACTTTATTAGCTCTTGTTTCAATTCATCATTGGCCTCTCTACCAATTAGATGTGAATAACGCTTTTCTGCATGGTGATCTTGACGAAGAGGTCTACATGAGATTTCCACCAAGTTTTCATACTAAGGGGGAGAATTTAGTTTGTCGACTTAAGAAATCACTCTATAGCCTTAAACAGGCATCGAGGCAATGGTTTGCTAAATTCTCTTCTACACTACTTAATGTTGGTTTTCAATAGTCAAAGGTGGACTATTCACTTTTTACATTAGTCTGTGGCTCTCTCTTGATCATTGTCCTTGTTTATGTTGATGATTTGGTTATAACGGGTGATGATGATGTTATGATTCAACTTCTCAAGCGATTTCTCGACACACAATTTCGCATTAAGGACTTGGGCACTCTCAAATATTTCTTGGGCATTGAAGTTTCTCATTCCAAGTCTGGGATTTTCTTGTCACAAAGGAAATACGCTCTTGATATTTTGTCTGACATTGGTCTTCTTGGTGGACGTCCTATTGATACTCCAGTGAAACCCAATATACAATTTTCGGACTCCTCTCCAACTCTTAAGGATCCAGGTTCATATCGACGACTTATTGGTAGATTATTATATATTACAGTAACTCTTCCAGATTTACTCTTTGTAGTGCAACATCTTAGTCAATTTATGCACTCTCCTCATGAAGACCATTGGAATGCCGCCCTTCGCATTATGCGGTATCTCAAGCATGATCCTAGCACTGGTTTATTTTTCCCATTTGATTCAACTCTCCAACTTAATGGTTATACAGATTCTGATTGGGCATCCTGTTCTACATCCCAACGATCTATTTTTGGCTACTGCATGTTTCTTGGTTCTTGTCTTATCTCATGGCGTTCCAAAAAACAAACCACTGTTGCCCGTTCCTCAGTAGAAGCCGAATATCGTGCTATGGCGTCTGCTGCATGTGAAATCACATGGCTTCACATGCTTCTTTTGGATCTGCATGTCAACACTACCACTGCCAATCTTTTTTGTGATAATAAAGCAGCCATCCATATCGCCACTAATCCTGTCTTCCATGAACGAACTAAATACATCGAGATTGACTGTCACTTAGTTCGTTAAAAAAATTCAAGATGGCACTTTGTGTACTCTTTATGTTTCCAATCACTCCCAACTCGCAGACTTGTTCACGAAACCGGTCGCACGTGATTTATTTTGTAATTTTAAGAACAAGTTGTTAACATGTCTACATTCACCATCTTGAGGGGAGTAGTAGCAAATTGGATTTATACTAAAGGGCATAATTGTCATTGTATTGTTTTAGCCTTAAACCCTATGTATATATTGTAAATTACTTCATCAATGCAAGTGAGTTCGCCCAATCTCTACAGAGGCGAGCAGCATCGAGGGAGGGCGTCATTGAGGGATTCAAGAACAGGGCATGGGGGAGTCTCAGTTGGGGGACAAGGGTTTCAATTAGGCAGAGGAGAATAATGATTAAAGCCTTCAAAGTTCAAATTATTTAGGATTTTTAGGTTTAGGAATCGGACCCACCAGTTTGGTTCTCCGGTTCTCGGTTCTATTCGAGAACTGCGCTCACCTTAATAGTTGCAAGCTCAAGCTCTAAGTTTGTCACAATCATGGTCACAATAGCCATACGAATTACAAAGGTCGAGGTCATGACCGCTCAATTTAAGCTCGTAGTCATGTTTGCTCAATTGATGACCGTAAGTGGGAATCATAATTTCTGTATTGTCGTGCATGTTTCGTGGATTTCTGAGTTTATAATTTCCTTTATTTTGTTTTGGTTATATACACATTAAGAGAATCTTACTTAGTGGAATTAGAGAAAAACCTAATAAGTAAAATTTTCGTTCCAAATTGAACTGATATGTCTCATGATCGCACGATAGAGAGAGCATATAGGACCAAAGTAGGATATAATGGATCCGCATCCCTCATAATTTATTAGAAAATTACCAAAAAAGTCACAAACTTATTAAATTGTTGCCACTTAGTCCTAATCCATTTGACCATTTGTTGATATGGTCCATTTGATCAAATTTGGCTAGAAATTGATAACATAGACGCTAGCCGTAATATATGAAATTGTCAGTACTAATGTGTAAATTTCTTTAAAACTTTACTCTTTTTCAATTTTTTCTTGGTTTTTTTATTAGTTCTTTTCTTTTCTTTCTTTTATTGTTAGGGGTTCACAAGGGGCCACTGGATGAGGGTTGGTGACCTCGCCAGCTATGGGAAGAGGGCATGCGAGCACTCAAAGGCTGTTGGCGAAGGTCGCTGCCCTTGCTCACAGCTAGGTGAGGGCTGGAACCTTTGTCAAATCTAGCAACAACTTGCAGCTTTCGCTTAAAGGCAGGTGAGGGCTCGCAACCCTCACTCAAATATGGATGAGGGCTTGCGACCCTCGCCACGACAAGCAAGATTTCACTTTTGCTAGCATCCACGTCAATAATATTTGACCAAAATTAGCTAGAATGACCGAATCAACATTATTAAAAGATTTAGGACTAAATTGGTATAAATGCAATAGATTTAAGACTTTTTTAATAATTTTCCCTAAGTTTGAGGGTGTGAAGTTGCAATCTGAGTATTTTATCCTAATATTAGAGATTACCATATATTCATAGAGGTTTATTTCAATATCAAGAGAGTATGTCATTAGTGCTACGAAATAAAAATCAATATTATCTACTAAATGTGAAGTTCGAAGCATCTAAGAAAGGAATCCCTGAAGCAAAATGCTTCTAATTTTTTAAGAGATGTTTTCTCCTTTGATGTCAGCGCAATCATCAAACTTGGCATAGCGTCAGTGTTTCCAAAGATGGACATATCGTGATGAACATGACTAGTTCATGAACCTGTGTTGCGAAATCTTTCAGTGACGAGGACATGTTTCCTCCTACTCCACCGTCGTCCGTACCGTCCTCTCCCTTCAGAACTTAATTAAAACCTCTTCCATTCAGACATTCTGCGAATCCTGGTACAATCGGACGGTCCGTGTTATGCATCGAAGGGGGAAGAATGTTGAAGATGGCTACTTTAGATGGCTACTTTCTAAATCATGTTCTTCGACCAACCTAATCAGAAAGGCCCCACGCCCTCATTTGTTTAGTAAGAAGGGGCTTTGAGACGAAACTAGAATGTCACAATGCGAGCTACAAGAATACCAGACCTGATCTTGCTGCCTCCCCGAGCCGCCATCCATGATCATAGCGCGAGTTCCGAATTTCGTCCGCTTGTGCATATAAAACTCCCCAACGCATTGAAACGAAAGAAAAGGACGCCAGACAATGTCCTTTAAAAAAAAAAAAGAAAAGATATTCCCGATGGTTGCTACTTGCCTCGCTCTGTAGCCATAACAGGTCAAGATCTTCCATTTAGTAGCAGCGTTTGTAGTCCCCCCACCCGAGTCGTGCTCGGACAAGAAGTTGTCCGTTTCGACATTTAATATGTGGATGGCATAAACCCAACCCCTCACATGGCTTACAAAGACTGACAATTGATCGGAGATATGTTAATAGGTTGTTTATTTACACATGAGAAATCTCGGAAGAGTTGTCATAATTTTTTCCCAAAAGTTGTTGGGATGATCTGGCCGGCTTCAGAAAGGAACAAGATTGCGTACACAAGAGTCAAGGATCCCTGATGAAGGTTAGTGTCTCTTTCTTGGGGGGGATCATGGATCGGCACTTAAATCGATCCCGATGATTTCTGTAAGAAACTAAGCAAGAAGGACTGATTTATGCATTTGATAATTTGTCCAAGGTAAAATAGTCCCAATGCTCTTGTCCGAAATTCGAACTGTACTTTCCAAAATCGTACCCGTGTTTATTAGAAAGGGTCGACATTCGATCTTTTGTTATGTCGCTCATTTTCTCGGGCCGATTTCTGCTGATATGAACAATTGGAATGCTCATGCGGACAACTGGAGCATGGAGCACTTTTTAAATGTTGACTCGCTTTGCCACCATAGCTGCTCGGCTCGAAGCCCGCAGCTAATGTCATTTGAGCTTGGAGCTTGTGGCCACCATGTCCACATCTGGCTTCGAAGCTTGCGGCCGCCATGGCTTCTAGAGCGCTTCAAGCTCGTGGCCATGGCCATGAGATGGAAAGGTCATTGGTAGGGCCTGAAGATTTCGAAGAAGAAGAAGAAATCCAAGTGACAAAGAGAGTCGACGTTTGGAAAAAAGGGTCAAAAAATCCAGACTAGAAAATATTTAACGACATTAATCCACACTAGCAAAATCCATTACCGGACCGATTGAGGGGAGATCAATGACACCTTTTCTAAGAAGTACATGCACGATTGTCGCATAAAAAAAAAGTACATGAACGGTTTCGAATTCTGGGCACGAACAAAAGGACTATTACTGCCATTTCACCTTTGTCTAATTAGCTGCTGCGCGACACTGGAACAGGAGTTGGTGAATCTGGTAGTCAAATTTGCCAGTGAGATCGCAGGCAGCTTCTTCCTGCAAATTTTGTTTTATTATTTCCTTGAACGACACAACTTGAATGCTTTTCAATTAATTAATCATCTAATTTGCAATGGGAGTCAAAAGAATGATCTAGGTCTCTTCCCACAGGGCTCCCAATAATTTCCTTTTTTTTTTTTTTTTTTTTTTTTGGGGGGTGGGGTTCACTATATTCTTTATACTTTATGTAATATCTTGATAATATTATTGTAGTGGGAAGATATGTTCCTTCGTAAGTTTTCCTTGAATACATCGGAATTGGGAGGAAAAAATCATGAAAAGTGGAGCCTAATGTTTACTTATATTCCAGTGCAAGATAGTGGAGATTGATTCCTTTATGTGGCTCGCCACTAGGTTCTGTGACCAATAATATACTATACCTTGATATTTGATATCATCAAAAAAGCTAGAGAAGAGTGCCCTCTTAGTATATCCTTCCAAAATTAATAATTTCTCCAAGTGGGACTATTATGCTAGTGAATGAAAGCAAAAGGGATCCCCCAATCATAGTCATTGAAGCCAATGGTCGAGGGTGATCCACATATATAGAGGCGGATCCAATTATAGCCAATGGTACTACAATTATTATATACATGAATGGGGTCGATTTTGGCCTTACGAGTTGACCACTTTGTAACATGTGAATGCCATAGGTCCTCTCTTGGGCCATCGATTGCCAATGTAGCTCCCATCATTATCAATTCATCATTGTGATTAGTTGAACGTATTAGGTTATTAATTATTGATTAGTTAGGTATAAGGACGGTATGGTGTGCGATGTGTGTATGTACACCATTGAAGCTCGAGACAATTCCAGGGTTTTTTTAAAATGGAGTAGAATGCAGAAGAGGTCCAACATTATTGAATGGCTCAGTTTCCCATGGTGAATACCTCTCCTGTTTTTCAGCTAAGTTCCATACCGAGTTCGTAAGAGAGGCCAAACGACCAAATGGGCGTGACCAATGGGGATGAAGATGGTACAGAGTATTCTAGATGTCCTTCTGGCCAATCCTTGAATGTTGTCCAGCCTTATATACATTTTTCTTTGTCGTTTTCCAATGATTTGTTATGTTACTATTATCTCCTACCAACGTGTGATGTTATTGAGATATCAATCGCGGGTTTGCACTTGTGGGATTGGTGACTATGTTCTATAGTCATATTTTATGGCAGCTACGGAGATGAGCATTGTTGCACTCTGACTGTTGCAAGGTGATAATTGATTATTTTATACGAGATATCTTCACATAATTCATATGGGTATAATAACTCTTGACTATAGACTATGGAGATGCTCACGAAATGTCCACAATACAAGCATTCTTTTGATAAGTGGACAAAAGTCGAGTAAATTTGAGAGTACCCAACTTTGTGCAAGCACTTTCTTAAAATAATTTAACACATGGCAACATGTGTCTTGTAAACTAATCGACTTGACGCCGCCACATGTTGCCACGAACACTACATGCATATGCTCGTCACAATCTAGTCACACCAACATTGCTACTCGCCTTTATGGCAATTCCCGCTGATATCAAAACTCTCTCTCTCAAAAAAAAAAAATTTCTAAAATTATGATGCTTTATTGAATATCAAACATTTTTGAATGATCACTTTGATATTGATCTATTAAAAAGTTATTAAGTGACTCAACCGCTTGACTCACTAGAAATTTATAGTGACTTTGTTTCCATGTGGCTCGCCAAAAATACCAACCTTAGATATGCGGAATCAAGCACCCCGTCCGACAACACAATTGAACCCAAAAAAGGGAAATTAAGTTTAAAATTGCTTCTCTTTGATAAAATAATTAAATATTAAACTATGCATTTATTCAAAGACTTAAGTTTTGGAATAGTTCACAATAATTGACGATAACTTACCAAAATTGTACACTTTTCACAAAGTCAGGCATCGACCTGAACAATATTCAAAATCGCCACATTGGACATGACTCACAAACGTTTGGACAAGATCGGACACAGATCAAACGAATCGAAAGGATCAGATTCCCTCGGATAAAAAGAAGAAGAAGACGAGCTTGACCGTAAGAGAAAAGCTACCTGAGATGGATGAAACGTAAAGGATGGTACGAATGAAACCACGTGAATAGCAGCATTCCCCTCGTGGGCAGGTCTCGGTTGGTCGCCTTTCCCATAGGCGACCAACCGAGACCTCGGCCTAACCTCTGACCCCGTCCGTCAACGTTGCCGACCCAGCCATTTTGCCATATTTTCCACATCTCCTCCTCCTGACATCTCTCCACGTGGCCCGTACGCCGGCTTCGCCAGCCCCGTGCCGGTGCGCCAAAACTGTCACCGAAAATATCAGCAGCAACGCTTCGATCCCAACAAACGAATGCCAAGTCTTTTAACCCTAATACGAATAGTACTGTAAACCGGAAACCCACGTACGACAAAACCTTAATTACAATCGCACTGATCCTAACGCCTTTTTTGTTTTTTTTGTTTTCACCCTTATTTTAATCGCGCCTCAAGGCGTTAGCATCGCATTGATTTTAAATATGACCCACGCTCGGCCCCCCACCCCGTTCTTACGTCTCCATATTCACCACATTCCAAAGGCTGGCCTGGTGTGGGGCGTGTATAGATAAGAGCCTTCCTTGCTCCTTCCTTCCTTCAACCCCTTCGCTCTCTCTTCCTCTCTCCCTCTCGCTCGCTCTCGTGCTTTTGCTTCGAAGCTTGGGGGAGATGGGGAATTGCCAGGCCATAGATGCTGCGGCGCTGGTGATCCAGCACCCGGACGGGAGGCTGGAGAGGATGTACTGGCCCGTGACGGCGAGCGAGGTCATGAGGACCAACCCCGGCCATTACGTGTCCCTCATCATCCCGTTGCCCGCCCCCGGCGACGACGACAAGAAGGACGAGGGCGGCCGGCGAGACCCGCCGCCCAAGGCGGCGGTGCGCTTCACCCGCGTGAAGCTTCTCCGCCCGACCGAGACCCTCGCCCTCGGCCACGCCTACCGCCTCATCACCACTCAAGGTATGTTCATGGGTTCTGTTCATCATTTCCTTGTTCCATAGTTTTGTGTGTGTGTGTGTGAGAGAGAGAGAGAGAGAGAGAGAGAGAGAGAGAGAGGGAGATACATTTCATGTCTTCTTCTTTTTTTCCCCTTTTTCTAAATCTTTGTGATTGGTTAATAGAGGTGGTGAAGGTGCTGAAAGCGAAGAAATATGGCAAGATGAAGCAGAGGCAACAGCAATCAGGAGCAGCAGCTGAGAAAGCAAACGCTCCGGTGGCAAAAGACAAGAGCTCTGATATGGAGGCCATCAACAAGGTAGGAGAAAACTCATCATTTTCAGTACACTACACCTGCAAGGTGGTTAAAGTTTCCTCTTTTTAAATTTCACTTTCCGGAGTATCTTTTTTCATCATGTGTGCACGAGGGTTTCAGTGCTCGCAGATCTGTGTCAGTTCCTCCCTCTCCCGGTCTGAAAGTTTTCTTTAACAGCCTGGACGGATTCCCTCCAGATTTTCCTTTGAGTACCCCCAAAATGCAAGTAGAACTTTTTAATATGAGCACAGTAAGTATCTCTCGGGGCATGATTAAATCAGTAGGAGTAGAGTGAAAGTAAAGTCCCTTACTCACTTTACCGTACAATAATCATCTGCATGCTTGAGTGCGATATAAATTACTGGTGGTAGGTTTCGCAGGTCAGCTTAAGCTATTACAAGAAACCGATTCCCTAAAACGTTGACGAGTGATGTGAAACGTCTCCCGCAGGTTTCGAAACACGGAAAGCAAAGGCCCAAAATGGCGGCAGCGGGTGCTGTGGTGGGGAGATCGAAATCCTGGCGGCCCAACTTGCAGAGCATAGACGAATGTGGAAGCTGATGAATTCTCGATGGTGCTTCATCGATTCTAGTTCAGTTTCATGCGGAGCAAGCAGAAAAAAGAGCCTATAATTTTCCAAAATGGAGACGAGGCCTTCTGTTATGAGTTAACACCTATGGAAGCCAGGTCAAAGGAGAATGATCTATCGGGACCAGTCGACTCCTGCTCCGGAGCTTCCTATTTCTCTCGAGAAGACGATCACGATTTTCTTGTCACCATGAGAACTTAGTTTGTAAATTTAGGACAGCGCGAATGAGCCAATAGAGAAATCATATGCCAAATTGTATCGAGCGGAAAAGGAAAAAGTTGAATCGTCCTAGCTTTTATTGAAATAAAGATGTTGAATGTAATGGCCAGAGCAAAAGGCCTGAAAGTGAAAACGAAAGTCGGGTCCTTTGCTGGAGCCGGGCCCAGGATGGCAGACAGCACAGAAAAGTGAGGACGAATGTGATGCAAGATTTCTGGGGAAACAGTGGTCTGAATGAATCGTTGCTCAGATATTTGGGTACGCCATTGATCTGTTCTTAAATCAGCCATGTCAGAACTTTTGGGTTTTCCCATCGGTATCTGATCTTCCTGTCGATTGAAGGGGAGGACGATAGGATGGCCTGCGTTTTCCTTTTTACCCAAACGTGGTTTTTAAGGACAACAGCTCTTTTCACCGCTTCGCGACGTGGTTGGCTAGAATGAATTTAGGCAGGACGGCAACCTCACCGCGGTGGTCGTCGCTTTGACCGACCAGAAATCACCTCCTTTCTCCACTCCCTTCGGTTGTTGGAATATGGAGTTCAAGCTCGATGGAGTTCAAGCCCAAGCCTAGGCCCATAACCAGTCCGAATCATTTCCATTTAAAAGTTCCGAGTCATGAGTTATAAATCAATCATAATATATTAAATATCGCACTTCCCACCAAACCTCCAGTATTTTGCTAACACCCCTAACAGTGGCACCTCCATACTAGGTATTTGTGTTGGGATCTGATCTGTTTCTCCCTTTTCACCAAATGATCTACATCTCTCTTTACCAAGAGGCAACTAACAATGACTGCTTCATGGTGGTTATGCCACAGGAATTTGAACAGATCAAGAGTTTTGTGACTCATATTAACCAGAACTTCTAGAAACTCAAGGTGTTCAGAATTCGTATGTGTGTTGCGGAGGACGTGTTTTACATTCTGTTGTTTGCTAAAGTTGATGCTTTCACCTCTTAAAAGGCCCGTCGGCTCCTCCTATGATTTTTTTTTTCCTCTTCAAAGGTGTTATTTCAGGAGCTTAAGCACGACCCCTCCCCCACCCCTTCCTTCGCTCATCCGTCCTACCCCAAACGGATTTTTCAGGTTAACGGGGTATGAATAATCTTCTAGTCGGGTGGCGCTTGTATTTCACATGGAATCTTCCAAATCTTACCATTCGCAACATGTTTTCTTGCATTAGTGATTATTGTCCTAGAGTCACTTCTAAGCTATATACTGGGCTGGTCAGAAGTTTAAGTTAAACATTCGACTGTGCTTTATTCTCTGCGAATTAAAGATTCTTAAATTAGGGGATTTAGACGCCATAAAAGTCGGACGACTACTAATCGGTACATTTTTCTTCTTCATGAACAATCGCTTATTTATTGCTAACATGACGCCTAAAGTGTCCCTTTATAGATAATATTCAATCAAACAAGAAAACATAGCACCCAAATATAGATGCCAAGCTGCAAATCTAATCAATCCGACTACATTGTCAACTTAAAGAAGGGTTACACCATGTTAAGTATTGTTCCCAGCTCTTCAAATGTAGCAGATGCAACCATTTCAAGCCAGCTTTAAGAAAATCTTGCAACCATCGTTTACCTTTCGTCTCTTTTCCAGCCTAGTTATACTCAAGCTCCTATCCACCAATAAGTCCATCGACACAACAAAGTTGCAAATGCGCACATTGAAAATATAAATTGCATAGCGATTCATCTTCCGTTTTGCAAAGAACACATTATGGATGGATTGAAGCCCATTCCATTCCATCATCCTATCAAAGATGGATATGACCCATTGAGCTTAACCCACCAAACAACAAAACTGCACCAGACCATTCGGACTCAACCCATTCCAATCTGTGTCCATCCGTCTTTCGACCCACATGCTACATTCGGCATAAAAGGAGCATTTATTGATTTCTATAGGAGTTGTGCTAGCACCCACTTTGACCGCAGATGTTTCCAAGGAAGCGCTGTCTAAATTAGGTGTGTCCACTTTGATCAAGTGTTGATTTCGCTACAACGATGGACATTAATGTATCATGTGGATAATTCGACCTAGGACAACTTGAAATAAAGAGGGCTGGACCTAGAACTACTAGGTAGGTCGCAGTGAGGGAAACACGGATGATGCACTCGAGCAGAGCTAGTTGGAAGAGCATGGCATTGAAGACTCGTGGAGATGATCTTATTGTGAAACAAATGGCAAAATGGACGAGTGGCTGCGTGTAGTTGAGAAAGAAAGTGGGTGACAAGGATAAGTGCGAGTTTGGCGGTTGCAGACATGGTTGGAGGTTACTCAAAATTGCAGCAACTCTTCACATCATGGGAAGTTAATCGCAACATATTTCGTGCTGCAAAACTCATGGACTATAGAAGCTATCCCCCGACCAAGGACGAGACATGCGCACAAACGCTCCCCGAGTGTTCTATCCTTCATTTTCCTTGTACATACATTTCCTTACACATTTCAATTCCTTAATTTCCTGTCATTTAACATCAATTTCATGTATGCGTAGTATTGGTTCCGATTCATTTGCTATCATCCACTTAGATTTGTAGAATTTAGCAATCCATCCAAGTCTCGTTTGGGCACTTTGTGTTCGAGTGGGGAATTGCAAAACGATATCGATTTCTCTCCAACCATATGAAGTTAAGATCGCCTTGGTGCATACCGATGTTCATCGACATCTCTTTGGCACGTCCACAAATTAATTTTCTGCAGCAAGCTGCTGTGACATAATACTGAAATGTAGGACGCCCATGACTTTCACTTCTGACAGATTATGGTCTCCACGTTGGGAAGTACTTCTATACATGCTTGTATATGATGACGAAAGATATCCTGAATTGAGTAACATCATGAATATATAAATTCTTGAGTTAAAAAGATGGACTCTATTTTGTTTATGATGATGAAAGTTATTCTGAAGGAATACCAACTGGTATTATTTTCTTTCCTTTTTCAAAATTAAGATAGAAAAAGATGGACGACGTATAGTCGTCTTTCATGGGGCATTAGTACACACGATGAAATCTATTCCTATACTGACTGCCAAAGCAATCATTTTGATAAGAGAAATATTAGGTTTATCAAGATTAGTGTTGCAAAATTAATTTATAAAATGATGTGTTCAACTGTTACTAACTATTGTACATGGCTCAATTAGTTAAACACTTGCAATCCAATACGTCACTTGATAAACTTATTTTGCGAACCAATTCTAGCAAAATCCGGCATCGATCTTGTGATAATATGCTTAAATTGTAAATTTGTGGGACGGGGAATCTTCATCTCATAAAAAGGGGGGGTGTGATGGATTCACTGGTTATGGCTTGGAGATCCTCTCATGTGACAACTAGAGCTTGACCCGCACATTCCACAGGGAGCGCGAAACTCGATAATAATAAAGTCGACTGCGACGCTGGTTGCCCCTCCCGTCTCTCTTTTAATAGATGAAAACAAGACGAGACAAAACAAAACACAAGTTCTGTTTTCTCCGCGAGCAAGGTTCAACCAGCATAACCTAAAGCCCCCAACACGTCTAAACACAACCTTTAAAAAAATTGGCACCTCAGTCCAAATCAAACAGGTTAATGAATGAACATTGAATCCTCAAACAAGAGGAAAACGAGCAACCGCTATAGACAATAACCCACCTTTTCAGCACGCCATCTTCGGGTGGTTCGCAGTTTAATAATTCTCTCCTGCAATTTTTTTTTCTTCTTCTTTGGTAAGCATCTTCATGAGTATGTATTGAGACCATTCAACGGCATATATACGAGGAATAGAGCTCAGCCCAGTTCGGGCTCTTCCTAGTTGTCGGGGACTGTTAGGGAATCACGATGAAATTGTTATTGGATCATGGGGTGGTTCTTGTTTCATTCAATGAACCTTTCCTCGTTCCGAAAGCACGTGCCCTTCCATTAAACTAAAGGGGAGAAAAACAAGCAACATACTCGGTTTAACAATAAACCACGTGTCTTGCCAGTTGTACTTACGATGTGAAAAATTATCTGACAGCACGAGTAGGCGATTCCCTGTTCACGAGCCGGGGGAAATTCTCCATGTATCCGGAAAAGAAGGGAGACATAATTGAGGACTGAGATTTCTTTAATTATGAGATTAGACTTTGTCTTAAAGATTGCCCGTGTCCATGTCTTTTCATATTATCCACTTTGTCATGCTATTGGGTACGAATCTTTCGGCTCTAACAGCGCCTCGTAGGGCAACTTTCTCCCCAACTTATAGAAACCCTAATGCGCGACTCGGTAAAGATCGCGCTGCGCCTTTTTGAAGTCCATTGCTTTACCGACCTTCACAGCGTACACATGGAGGCGATGCTTTTTAGACTGTTCTCGAGGACTTTTTTTTGGTAGTCTCACCGAAGATAGTGGAGTTTGACAAACGTGGTTAACGCCCCCTAGACGAGTGATATCCTTTTGATCAAACATCCATACGGATCATATTTTGAACGTCAGCTTTGAGAACTTTCCTTTTGTAACCCTTTTTCTTCTTCTTTTTTTGAAAAAAAAGAACTCATGGGGCCACAAATGCAGAAGAACAGCTATTTGGAGTCCCGAAGAACATCTAACAAGCTTCGTGAATTGGACCCGAAACGATATCTACGTAGTTGTTGGTATATGATCAAGCGATATCCAATTTCTATGCCTAGAATTCCCTCTCCCACAATGTCAACCCTGAGGGATTCTTGTTCGTAAGTTATTGACAGGTGCGATGCTTTACAATCGGAGAATAATTCGAGGATCGTGTTAATTTTGGCTTGAGTCCCATTATTTTTCTCATATTATTATGACGCATATCGCCGCGAAAATATTGTGAAAATTATATAAGAACCTTGGATAGTAATTGTCTTAATATCAACCCTAAAGTAAATTGGGTTCCAATAATTGAATTACATATATATAAGATCTTGTCAATGAGTACCCCAAGGCACTAGTTAACCATATATATTAAGAAAATGTTTCGATTTCCAATGCATTGATAATACATAATATGAAAAAGACGATGCATTGAAAATCACAAAGTTCCCTATATGAAAATTTCATAAGTGCCTAAGGGCAATCGTTGACAAATTCCATTTCCATCAACAAAAGGGCTCATACGTCAACCTACGTGGGCAAGGTCTTGCGAGCTTAATATGTATATACACATGTTGCGTATATGGAGAGGTTGATAGAGATGCGAGAGATCAAGAAGTCAATGAATGGTGTGATGAGGGGAAGGCTTCGGTTTTGATGGTTGTGTTGATGATTAAATGGACGACTCTTTTTCTCCACTCCACATGTGAATTAATGGAGGTCCATCCACTACCGCACAAAGCTAAAAGAACAACAAATAAAGAACAACACGACATGGACATAGACGCTCCCTCGATAGTAGCTACTCCCCCCACACAAACCCGTTTCTTTTTCTCTCTTCTTTTTTCTGCCTTTCCTCTATACACGACCTTCAATCGGCATCCAAAGAGATCAGGCCTCTGAGTTGTAAAGCAATAAATAGGGCTTCCTCCTTCGGCCAAAGAGACTTTTGTTTTGTTTTGTTCTGTTATGTTCTGTTTCGTTTTGTTTTGTTTGTGTTGTTCCCCCCTGCTTTTTTACAAGCATTAGCATAGGTTTAAACATATGCGAAACCATAGACAAGATCCGAATTTGGTCATGTGACAACGATTGGAGAGGGAAGGTAATACAGAGTCCCGTCCATTCATTCCGGGTTTTTATCCTATGATTTTAAACATATGATATCGAGATTGAAGTTGGCACAGTTGGATGAGTTGTTCTTTTTAAGATGCTAGTTTAAAGTTTGGGTATCACAAATAGGTTAAAAGTAGAAATATGTGGCTTTTGGATAGATTAAAGTACGCACGCTTCATGTTTAGCCTGAGTAGGATGGATAAGATGAAAGTAGGATCTTTCCCACTCCAGCTGTACTAGAGAACTAGAAAAGGAATCTATGCTGAATGTGGATGCATTAGCCCTAGCTAAATGCTGAAGATTTAAATCCTTCAAGGGTTGAATGTAAGATATGATAAAGAAGGATATTATATTTAAATGAGGCAGCTAATAGCCCAGATCGATTAATCTGAACGGTGGTTCGGGCAGGTCTACGTCCAAGAGCAGAAATCCTGCCAATCAAAGAGACAAAATATTGATCTCCCGCGTTTCATGTGGGCGTTGGCATGATGCTCATGAGATTTTCTTTTTTCACTTGCCTTTTCCTTTTAAAGCTTTTCCTTTCTTTTTGTGATGAAATTTGACATGGGATGGCGAAGTTGGGGGACCCCCCGCTCTGGCTACAGGGTTGGTGCTGCCTTTCGCATTCAGCAGGTAATCGAGAGATGATATCTCTGAGGAATTCAGAATCATTCCCTCCTTTGAAGAAAAAGAGCGACCCTTTAGCACCAGGGCCTATGGATGATACTTTTTGCAGCTATCAAAACCCCACGAGCATATGGCCTGGGCATGTTAAAAACCAAGTTCAAAAGCTGAATTTTTAATGGGTCCTTTCTAATGTGTTTTGGCCACCAAAAGTCGAAAATTTCCTGCAAGCGAACAAAGGTGAGGAATAAGCCTAGACCCTGCTTCCTACACACTCCTAAAGAAACCCTAGTTTCATTATCTTGGGATGTGGAAAGAAACTTTGGCTTTTAGGTTTTGTACTTAGGATTCCTGATTCCTAACTTTAAAGACCATTTTGTCCATAGATTTAAAAAAGAAAAAGTGCTTGGAAAGTGGCATTCTATAAAACTAGCAACTTCAGAAATTCGGGTCGATTTCATAACTCGCTCAAAATTAATCGGCTCTTTTCATACTATTGTGTAATAATATTCTTATCTCAATTAAGTTACTTTACTATATAAATAAAATGAAATGGAACATGAACGGTAAAACACCATATAGCCCTTTTTTTTGGTTAAAGACTATAGAACGTGGCACTTTAAAAACAACCCAAAATTTTTTGGAAAGTCGTCCACATCCATGGCAATTTTGCACGATCAAATAAAGAAAGCACCCTTTTGGTCACTTTTGTCACACCTCTTGTCTTTCTCTGTGGAACGAGATATGTCATTTACTTTTTTAACACTCATCAAAGTTTTTTGGCCATGCTCTTCTTTTGTGCAATTATATGTGAATTATGTCCACCAGTTACCAAAGGTGTCCGAAATTTTTCAACCCTAACTACTGTCATACTAATATTTCCCGGACTCTTTTCGACAGATTAGATTCGATTCTCAAAGCTCATTGCGGACAAAGATCTCTATGTGTCCCACGGTCCCAGCCAAATCACCACTTTTTCCAGCCAATGAGAAGGGGTCACGTCGTCACCGATCCTAATTTTGTTGGCTTCATGGCCACCCTCCAAACGGATTATACTAGTGTAATACCTACAAACTAGTCACTAATTGGGTGTTTTCTCGGAGACAAGACAATTTGTATTCAAAGCTCATCTTTTGTAGGTGTTGGAGTCTTGTCGGATCTTCTACGTCATTCCCATAATTTCCAAATACTATCGTCGCGCGCGCACTTTGACTTTACAACAATCAATTGCAGTTTTATGTTATTTTTTTTTCGGTTGTAACAATCAATCACAGTTCACTAAGCAAAGAATGGACTATATATAGCATATGTCTAGATTTAAGGATGGGTATTTCTCTTCTTTACGACCAACATGCTGAATTTTATATGGTCGATGATGGACTGTGGGGAATGTTATTCTCATCACCTATTCCCCCGTATGAACCGACAACCATGTTGTCTTATTACATGGACATCGCTTTTTTCTTCTTAATTTCCAGCCCTTTTTCTTCCTCCCCCTCCTTTGCTTTTCCTCTTCTACCCTTAATGTGCTGATGGTGTCCCACTCACAAGATGAGTTCACCTATGCAGAACTCGTGGAAAGTAGCAATTCGAGAGGTGGGCTATGGCCGCTATGCACATCTTTTTTTCTTAATGAATTATATATAATTTTTCTCAAAGTAGTTGATTACCAAACCGAAGTCCCATTTTGTTCAGCGTGATCCTTTTCAGTGGGGAAGAGGGGCGACATTGATTGGCGATATAAGTCCAAATTCCCAGAGGCTCCGCTAAGTCCCACCACGATGGACTAATGAACAAAGGCCACATCACGATCCTCCATCTACTTCCACAGCCGCTTCTTTAGATCAAGTGAGTCCCAGATATCAAAATCCTGATAAGGTAGGTTGCGGGAACCATATGATCATATAAAATAAAATAAAATAAAATAAAATAAAGCATTTTGTAAAAAAAAAAAAAAAAAAGAAGGTAAATTCCGGTTATTCTCAACCCCTTTTTCATATGAACATAAAAGCAGAACGAGAAACCCATGTAAGTATCTCCCACGGGGTCCTCACTCTTTTAGTCTCCTCCATCAATGGCATATACGATGATGAAGAGAAAACATACTAGATCAAAATCATCCGCATGCATTTCTTACTACACGGTGGTCCACCCGACCAAGTTCGACATACGTGCGAACTAATATGCAAAAAAATAAAAACAAACAAACAAAACTTATGTGACCCATGATGTTCGCCTAGGGCTTCATGTAGATGGCACATATTGTTGAAACGGCGATGACAAGATGGCATGATCATAATTGCCCCAAAAAATGGTTACCTTTCTTCACCACCCAATGAGTAGAGAGGGCCATTTGCGTGGTACTTTGTTACCATGCGCGTGAAGGAAGGGAACAGCATAAGCTGCGTCGGGGAAACAGGGCAAAGTGACCACACTGATGCCGGACACTGTCCTTACTGTGCCAAGTGTTTAAAAAAATGAAAGAAAGGAGGCTTGAAAAGCCTTGACCTTTTCCTATAATGAGCTTCATTCATCATTGTGTTGTGACTTAAAAATTCAGCTTTCTCTCACTCATGACGTGTTGTGACTTGCGTGAGTCGCCGTACCGTTCGGCTCGGCTCAGCTCGACACGACATTGCATTCAAAGATGAGTATAGGGAGGAAATTTCCTGCCCCGTATGGTTGCTATGTAACAAAAATGGCCATTTTAGTACTCCCTCTCCCGCTCTCTCTTTCTCTCTGTCTCTCAATATGAGAGGAGAGGTGGAGTTGGGGATTGGATTGGGAAGATTATATCCGAGCGCAGACGGATGAAAAGAAGTCATGGAGGGCGTCACGGGAGGCAATTCGGCCATTTAAATGAGGAGGACATGGAGTTGGTTTTGATTGGATTGGTTCCCCAAGCCTCCCGCCTTTATTGCGAGCGGGACCAACCGAGAGTCCCCTCCTCGCTCTGTTCACCGAGAGCCATCGCCCACGCAAAATTCCAAAAGCTCCCTCTCTCGCAAAAGCTTATTTTACACGTACCGACGATCGAAATGGAAACAAACGGCAACGCTACAAAGTCCTTCGTGGTCGATCACGTGCCATGCACAGAGAGAAAGGGAGAGAGATGTAACGTTTCGTGGGTCTAAGAAATATGAATGACATACAGTCTGTTTTATTACAGTCGATGGAAACCAATACAAGCACGCAAGAAAAGGTCCCAAAACCTTTCTATGTTCGCCAGGGCCGAACGTACGGCCGGTGCCCTCCCCCTCCTGCCTCATCGCGCGGGCCAGGGGCGGCGTGGCCTCAAACCGAAAAAAATAAATAAAAAGAATTAAAGTATTTTTTGTCCGCACGTGTGTCCTTCGCACGTATGGACGAGCACTCAAAAGGGATTTTTCAGTATAAGGTCAGGCCGAACCCTAGGCCATTAGGAAAAAAAAGGGGGAAGGTGATTCCCGCCAAAAAGAAGAAAAGGCACACCATACAACAATCACTCTTTCTCAGTCTCAAAACTCTAGTAACATCCAAGGAGAAGCCGCATCTTATTCAGCTTTTCAGGAGTAGATGCGGGAGGCTTGACTTTGAATTACTTCACCACCACCACCACCACCACCATATATTTATTTTATATGTATATATGCATGACCTTAGGCTTTCCAACCCGAGGACCGTAAGATGTCTCTTCGCCCCTTTCCCCCTTTTCTCTAAAAACAAAATTCTATACAGTCGTGAAAGGTCCCACGATCCCCCTTCCCCTTTCGTTTCCACAATCAATGCAGCCTTTGAATTCAAACCCCCACTTCTTTCACACTCCATCAATCCACCATTTCAAAAGCCACCACCACCTCTCTCCTCCTATGCTTTTCATAACCAAACATCATTAAACAACTCCCCACCTCTTCCCTTGGGAATCAGCAAAGCTAGCCCCATCAACGTTTATGGCAATGCCCCCTCCTTGAGAGAAACCAAAAAGAAGAAGAATTTAAGAAAAGCTCCAAAAGCACCAACCCCCCCTCTCATACGTACATACATATTATTTACTTATGGTCTCCACATCACTCACTTCATCAACAAGTCAATCTGATCAACCCAAGAAAACCCCTCTTAACAAAAAAAAAACATTGAGGCTTCTAACTTTCTAGACAGCTTGGGGACCACCCGGTGTCGGGTTTCTCGCTCTCTCTCTCCCTCTTTTTTCTTGCTGGCTTTTCTCTTCCCTGGTTATTCTATTTCCCCCTGCTCGGAGCTTCCTTTGTCAACATCTACCCATAAGCTGTTATTTAATTTCTTCCTTTTATTATTATACGATGGCGATAACGAGGACGAGGATGATGAGTCACTAAACCTCGCCCTTGCCTGAGTCGTCACTCTAAACTGGGGCAGCACTTTTGGGGGCTTTCTCTTGCTACTACCGTGCTCTAGTTTTTGCATTAATCGGTAACAGCTGATGATCTTCTCCTGCAAAAAGAACAAAATTGGATATGGACTCGTGTTTACATTATCTTTTTCCCCTTTAATTCTTTGTTCAACACTGTCCCAACCATAGTCACGTTTAGAAGCTTACTTTGCTTAGCCCGTCGCACCATGTTTCCGCGTTCTCGGGATTACGGAGAGACAGACTCGGGATATCACTAGCAGCAGATAGCACGGCTGCCACGGCGATGCAGGACGGTCGATACTCAAGGAAGCTAGTTTCTGTTACATCAGCAACAGGCGCTGATTTCAGTTAGGAAACATATGATTCATTCCCATTTATTTTCATTTTTTTTTTTTTGTGGGTGGAGGCATGAACATCTGTACTAAAACTGGTACCGGAATTACCTTGGATGTTAGATAAGATTACGTCGGTCGCCCGCGAGATGAGAAACCCGACACCGGTGCCGGTCGGATCGACCTTCCAAGCGAAGAAACTGATGAAGGTGAAGGGTGTTATGGATCGGAGCCTCCAATCCAGGACGCTTAGAACGAGAAATTCCATCCTGCGGATTGTCCTCGGTTCAAAAATGTATTTGGCACCTTCAACCTGGTCAAAGAATCGGAATAACTTCCATGAGGAAAAAGTAAACAAGCAGATGAACAAAATAAATAAATTAATAAAAGGGCCCAACGGTTTCGTCCAGGAAAATAATCAAGCCTAACTAGGTTAGGTACAATTAAGTCTTTGAGACATGACAAATTGACAAGGACCTGAAGATCCAGAAGGGGAGGAACCAGAGGCTCCTCCATCTTGGCAGCTAATGACAAGCAAGCCACCGAGAGGAGCTGCATCGGCCACCCATTTGGTTGCTGGAACAGAGAATTTCAGAAAGGATCAGTAATAATTCAACGGAAAAATCCAGGCTTTGGACAATAATTGCGCAAAGGAAATTTTGCAAAAAGTGATGACGAAAGGCTCGTAGGAATATTACAAAAGTCAGCACAGAGCTAAAACGCAAATGCCGTGATAATCAATAGCGAACTAACAAAACGTGAATGTACACGCACGCACCAACATTGCCAGCGCGCACTAAATGCGCTTGCCACTTTACACCAACTAAAAAAAAATAAAAATAAATAAATAAATTGTTAAATTATAAAAGACTCACTTTTGCAATTAAAGCACCCTACAGAATGAGCATTCAAATTGTCCGTATTATTTAAGGATAACGATTTTTATGAATAAAAATTATTATAATGATGACCCCTGTTGGTTGACGGGGCAGGAGAGAACAGCCCCGGGGGGCATTTGCGTCATTCCCGCGTTTTCTCCTAAAAGGTCGAGAATAATTACTCGAGGAAATCAAATAATTGTTACACGATTTCCGAAGGGGAAAGAGAGAAGAAAATATGAAGAAAAGAGAAATCAATTATTATGGACGCGCCAATGTCGACGACGCAATATTCACGCAAACCGCGAGTCTCGAGCTCCCGGCGGCCATCAAAAGGTTCGACGGGAAAAAAGCTTACCTGCAACTGCAAGCTGCGCGAGTAAAGGAAGCGATCGAAGTAGTTGACGGAGAGGTACGCCGTCAGCGGCCGGAATCCGTAGAAGGCATGCACCTGCGACGGCGATTTCCACGTTAAAACAAAAAGCGCGACGTCATCTAAGAATCCGATTTAACGAGCTCTCGAGTGAGCGCCGTCGGTTTCGCGAGCAGCCATCGGGGCTGATACGCTCCGTCGCCGATCGGATCGCTCAGATCCATGTGCGCCGATTCGTGGTCGTAGGCCTAGAAAGGGCGACGATCGCACGGCCGTGGCATTATCGTAAATATCGGGCGGGCGGCTCGCGTCCGATCGCGAACGCGGGAAGTGACGATCGGTGTCGTTTATCGAAGCCGTACCTTGAGCATCCATGCAACGGACTCCTCCCTCGCGGAGGCGTCGAGCGGCTGCGATCGGAACCGGGCCGCGTAGTCGAACCCGGGCACGAAGCGGTTCTCGTCCTCGATGAACCCGGCCACCGACTCATCGGCGCTCGCCGGGGAGCCCAGCCCCGACGAGGAGCGCTCGGGGGAGCTGTCGGACAGGACCCCGCCGGAGTCCTCCTCGCAGAGCAGATCGGAGAAGCAGTCGGAGCACGAGACTGACATGGTCGGCGGCGGCCGCGTCCACAGTTTCTCATTCTCTCGCCATGTCCGGAACGGAGGGAGGGGGAGACGGCGGCGGAGCTCCTCGTCGGCGGGGGTAGGGGCGGGGGCGGCTGCGTTCCGGGCGTGCTGCGGCGGCGACGGGGGGGAGGGAGGGGGAGGGGGAGGGGGAGGAGGAGGAGGAGGAAGGATCGGAGAGGGAGGTCCGGCGGACTGGAGTGGGAAGTGAGGCTGGGGGCGGAGGAGGGAGGGTGGGGAGGAGGTTCTTGAATCTATCTGTTTGTCAGGGTATAAATATAAGGCTGTTGATGCATTTGGGATATTTATGTTTGTTTTTATTTTCCACCCCCGTATTTTGCGTATATAATTTTATTTTTTTCCTGAAGGGGGGAAGTGGGGTAATTCCGCGAGGCTGCGACGTGTGTAAAAAGGAAAAGAAATGGGCGGGGGTGGGGGGCTTAGGTATTTTTCCCGGGAAAATTGATTTTGCCATATCGGGACGGTTCCCTCTCTCTCTCTCGCTCGCTGGCTCGCGGGGAGATGATCTGATTCGCAATCGCCTCAAGTACGGATTTTTTAAAAAGTTTTTATCTCGTTTCGAGGGATTCGAGGGAGCGTGTTTGGTACCGCGACGTGCGAGCGCAGTTGCATGCGGGGTGGGGCGCAGCTCGTGACAGCCGAATCCAGAGGTGACACGTGGCCTTTTTTTGGTTGGGGTGGGGGTGGGGTTTCCGCATTTTTGTATCTTTTGAGTCGACCTATCAAAACGTATGCCGGGCTGAATGATTATATGAGTTAATTACATTTGATAAATGGATGATAAATTGATTTAAGCCCAATTATATGAGTTTAATATGAGTGCTAAATCGGTTCATATCTAACTTACTTTCAATTGACCTTTATAACTTTCTCTCTAAATCTCACGTTCGCTTACTCTAAATTTTTACCTTAATTTTAATGAGTTTTCCCATATATGATCATCCAAAAGATATCGGATAGGATATGGATTATTACATATGTATTGTATTGAAATAAGTCGATTTTGATATAAACATTCTCGACTTGGTCCCAACCAACCCAATTGACCCATTAGACAAGTCTAATTTGAGGCATCTCATCAAATTCAAATATAAATTGAACAAGAGATGATTTTATATCTTTGAAATTCAAATACCGTAAATTTATTAAATGTGATATGAGATATAATGGATTCCTTAAGCAAAAAAAAATGTGTTCAAATAAATTTTACAGTATCTAAACATATCATGTTGACACATAAAATTTATCAATATATTTAATTAAAGCGTGTCTAAGCTTGGAAGCTAAGCCATTTTATAGCATGAGCACGCATAGCTACATGACGTGTAATTGGGTAATGTAAAAAAAAAAAAAAATTGCCAGCAAATAATTAGAATATATACTCGTTCGATATTGGACAGTGAGACATTGAGGGGAGGGAGGAGTCACGTCACGGAGTGATGTGGCTGCAATGATCCGGTCCGACGGATCTAGAAGCGGTCGTCGAGCCGAAAGCCTACACGAGGGATACACAGAGGAGTGGGTCACACAGATATCTAGGATGGTGAAGGGTTCGTAGGGAACGACATAAATTATACACCGAAAGGGATGGAAACATTTTGGAAATTTATATATGAGAAATTGAAATTAACTCGTAATAGGCGTTCTTTGACGTAAGTGTAGTCAGACAAGAGGACTATCGCGTTGGATGATTTCCAGGGAAAGTATTCATCTTTATACTAGTGGACAAATCATGAAAATCGATGTGGGAAAGATCAAAGCAGATAATACCTTAAGTGAAATACTATAGAGGTATCAAGGTTCGTATGCCTCTCTTTTCATAAATTTATTTATTTAGTAGCACGAGAGAGATATACAAACGAAGACTGACAAATCCAAAAGAATTTTATCATGTTCTTACACTACTTGATAAGTTGAGCATTGAAACTCGTGTTATTACTCGTAATGTGCTAAAGATTAGAGATGAGCATATCGGATCGCCCAAATCGAGAACCACCCTAATTGAATCAGATCGGACTAGTTAGTTTTGTCCGATTCTTAGGGGCATCGATCCAATTCCCAATGCTGGATGAGGGTTGGATCAACTCTTTTTTTAAAATATTTTTTTATTTCTTAAAAATAGCAATAAATCTTCAAATTGTAATAACTCCAGTATTTTTTTCAATTATTTTATTAAGTGGTCAGTTCCATTTGATCGAATCAAATTAGACCGGTTGGTCGGTTCGATTCTCGATCTCAAAACCATTCAGTTCGGTCCCTGATCTCAAAAAATAACAATTGGACTAGAATGAAAATCGATTTTATTAAAAATAATAATTTCGAGTTCCTAATGTGGGCACAACTAGTATATCTCTCCTCGATCAAGTTCCTAACGGGGGCACTATTCAACAAAATACCATTTTCGAAAATCAACAAGAATCACCGAAAAGGGCAAAACCGCTGAAATGATTTTTCCACCGCGCCCCCGATTCCCACGTCGACACATGGCCGACGTCCCAGTCGGGCCAGGCGATGGCGCAGTTTCCTTTTTGGCCTCTTGCAGTGCGCGCACGTCGTCCCGGGTGCGAAAGGGAAAGAACCTCTGGAAAGTTCCCACCTCTGCAAAGCACAGAACTGGCGGTCGAGCTCAGCATGGTCCCCGCCGGGGGGGGGGGCCCTTAGGGCCTAGGGCCTCGGGGACGAGCCGGGGAGCGTCATTAAGGGCCCCGCCGTCCGTGACGTCCGTGACATAACCTGTCCGTCCCGGTGCGGTAGCTAATCTGGTGATTTCGAGTCGAGTTTTTGTCGCGCTTTGCTCCATAATTGTACTGGCCGGTGGCCAGACCGATGCCATTAGTGAACGCGCAATGGGCATCTAATCCGTGCGATCCGAAGTTAAGTCGCTTGACCCGTTCTCATGAAAGGGGATCGGTGGATTAATGACCCATGACCCTGACCAACTTAGCTTAAAGTAGATAAACATGTCCGTTCATTTTTGGAAATGAATTTATCGCAAGAGACTATTCGTGGTGCTGAGCATTATGTTGATTACGATTTTTTTTTTTTAGATTTTAGTCGGAACAAACGTTTGAGACTACCACCCACCTGGGTGGCGCAGTTGGCTTTTGACCTCCTCCCCTCACGAAGGGGAGGGGTTCGAAACCCCAGCGCGTCGCTTGGGATGGACTTACCTGCAGTGGCGCGTGTGTGGTGGCTAAGACGTGTCGCCCAGGTGGTTTTATTCCCGCATCCGCCGTGCGGGGTTCCCTGGGTCACAAAAAAAAAAAAAAAACGTTTGAGATTTCCGTGGACAGATTAGAAGGGGGAGTCGGGTAAATATATTATATTTGATTCTTTTTTGCAATTTTTTGATTATGGCGTAACTAATCAATTCATAGTAAATCCAATCTCGTGCAGCTAACATTTACCCAATAAATTATTTTTGGTTGTATGTCTCATGTCTATATTGAACCCTTTTTTTTTTTTTTTAGCTGATCAATTGAACAGTTCATGTGATCCATATTATAATTACTTGTTTACATATGGATTTTCGTTTTTGGTAACGTTTTGGGACTTAATTATTAAACATGTCGTGTTTAAAGTAAACTTTCTTGACTTTATATCTTAAACTTGACACAATACAAACATGACTTGTAAGCACGAATTAACACCACTTGCTAACTTGAACGCGACAATTGTCTTAGCAAGGGCACGTCACACCTAATAAAACAAGTCATACAAAGAGAGAATATCAATGTGTTTATTCAACGAATTGCCACGTTTGGCATTGACTAGAGGTGAGCACTGTGTTGTTCGTGATTGAACTAGTTTGGCGAAGTGTCGCCCCTGGTTGAACTAGTTTGGAATCGATCATTTAGGGAAAAATAAACATCTTTGTGCACATGGAAGATCAAACCATGGTCTTCAACATAAATAAACAATAATATAATCACTCGATCAACATATATTTTTGTAGTGAAATTATGCAGTGTTTGTATTTGTTTATAAATTTTTTTTTTGCACAAAACAAAAATCTCATTCGACTAATTCAATTTCCGATTCCAATTTTTTGGAACCAAAAGTCACGGGGTCAATTCCTAGTTATAGGCCTGGAACTGGTCGCCCTAGCGTTGACACAATATAATACATTAACTTGTTTACAATGATAAACATGTAAAACATGTTTACATACAGTAACCTATATAAACACATCTGACATGTTTTATAGGCAATGAATACATGTTACATCTACAATGTATTATCGAGTTAGGGATTTTTTTTTTTTTCATGCCATAGGACTTTTGTAACCCTAAATTCATTTTGTTTTATCCTTTATTTCTTAACATTCGTGCTATTTTAATGTTTTTTTTTCTTAAATGAAGAAAACTAATGGGGATCGAGTACATGTTAAAATGAGTCTAATCGTATCATGTTAAGAAGACGACCATTTAACTTCATCATGTTACTTCGTGTTTAAGAGTTTTAAGCAGGTAAACACACTAAGGCCTTTCAACCAAAAAAAAAAAAAAAAATACATACTAAGGTTGACATATTTATGACATGAATTCATTTAAGGTAAATCGATACTTGCTTAACTACTTGTCAACTAATTATTGGGATTTGCCACAATAGCCACCTTTCCAACATGGAGGGGGAGATGGGGGGTTTGAATCCGAATTGAGGTGGGGACAATTTAGTATCAAATGTGAGCTTCGACTCTCACGCTCTGTAAAAAAATATGGCAAAAATCTTAGGATAAGATTTAAAATAGAAATAGAATATGACTAATAAAAAAAATACGTGTCAACTTGTGTTGCACAAACGAGTCATGTTTAGAACTATCATCCTAATCTTATCCATCACATCGAGAATTTCATTTTCATTTAGTTCATGTGTTTGAGTACACTCAAAAGACTAAAATTTTCAAATAACAATGAACGGTAAAAGTAATTACAAAACTTGTAATTATCAAGGAGTGACGATAAATGCTGAATTTGGTATAATACCTAATGGCAGGTGGGACAAGTCCAACACAACAGTATAAATGAGAAATTGCCTGATTCTATGGAGGGTGATTTTTGGGATTCTCGAGAAACGGATCCTCGATGACCGTCGGATTAAAAAGGCGATAGATCCCGACTTCCAATCGTGAAAACCTGCAAACTTCTGCAGACGACGGATATCCACACAAAAGTCGCGAAAAAATCACAAGGAAGCAAGGTTCGAGGATCTGTCTTTCGGTGGCCCATGTGACCGATCTCGAAGCCGATTCAAAAAGAAGGAAACGAAGGGGGGGTTGTGCAACACCACAATCCAGGGGACGAAGGGGTCGCGTATCGAATACGGTAGCCGGTCAGCTTTCTCCCTGCTCGGGAACATGCGCCCTTTCCCGGATTAAAATCCTTTTGACATTCAGCAGTCCGATTTCCCAGCGACCCTGCCCGCAACAGCTGGTCTCCATCTCCACCACCACCACCGCCAAACGCTGTTCACAGACGCTAGACTACCCTTCAAATGTGAAGCTGGCCTAAAAGCTGTCCACAAACGTACACAGGCGAAAGCATGTAACTTTGGATACTTTCTGCGACAACACTCCATATTAGGCTATGCTTCAAAGCGTGCGTATATATTCTTTTCATGTAATTATATATTAAGGAGAAATTTCAAAAAATCATCTCCAATTTTTCATCCCCATTTCAATTCGCATCCTCAGCTTCGGAATAATTCGCATCTCTAATACAAAATCCACCGGCAAAAAGGACTAATCTACACCTCAAACACATCTAGGCCTTATTAGGAGGACACGACTTCAAAAGGGCAAGGTTGGATGGGAAATGGCAAGTGAAGATGCTACTTGTAAATTTTTCGAACCCAAGGATACAAATTGATGTGTGACATGACACGATTTTATTAAAATTTTTCCAAAATTAAATGGACAAATTATATATTTCAAAATAGTTTTCTTTATCCATTGCGCTCGATAGAAATCAACAAGAGATAAAACTCGGCATAGATAAAACAAAGGAGTGACAACAAATTGATTTCCTTAAATGAAAATTTCACTAGATTTCTGTCTAGGATAAGAAGTAAAATTTCTTATGGACATATGATATTAGACTATGAATCTGGACATAATTTCTTATCAAAAGCCTATGTCCTGTAGGGAGTGTTGGGCTTTGATTATGAGTTATCATTGAATTTTGTCTTAATCAAAGTTAATTTTTTCACACGCATGCTTTCCCTATCAATTGATATTTGAACGATATCTAATCCCCCGTCAAAAGGAAATTAAAGGAACCCCGTGAGCTTCGCAACCATAAGCTGAAGCTCAATAGGAATTAGAGAAATTGAAAGATCGTTCATCAAGACAAAAATCATTCCTTCTTTGGACTATATAATTCAACAATTATTGTCTTGTCAATATGGACGGGCATCCTAAGTTAAACGATGCCGGATGAAAAGGGAAATTAAAGACAACGAGAAGTCCACATCCCTGGGGAAGTCATCGCATGTTACTGGGTACAATATGGGCGTGAGATCAAACGCGATCGAGAAAGCAAAAGAAAGAAAGTAAATGATTCCTGAAAAGATAGATCGAAGCAGGTCTATTTCGCGAGTGTGCACGATCTGATAACAGCAAAAGCTCGTTCTCCATAAAGTGGCGTACTCCGGTTTTCCAAATTCAATGATAACGTCTAAGATGTACAGAGCCTAGCATTACCATCGAAACTCATAGTATATGATTTGCACCGGCTGAATTCAAGCATCGCATCATCCGCCCACCCGATTCTTTTGTTATTCCAGGCTTGCGTGTCGCAATCGAGCACTTGTGCATGCGGGGTTCAGCGGCTTTGTTTCATCGGTCGGATCAAGCACCGGACCCTGCTAATCAAAGGGGCCCCTCAACTATATTGAATATCGATTGCCAATTTGACGATGAGACGTTCCATCCATCCTTCACAAGACCTCGAAAGGGTGGGCCGCACAGTGCGTGAATGAAGGGTGACCTCACGACAACGTGTGTAGGATTCAAACGACCAGATTTGACTATGGATCATAATATCAAAGTGAGGGGCGTATGTATCATTTGATTATACGATGCAAACACTCACGCCTATCCCCGGGATCAGAAACGGGGATGTGCTGGGGGGGGGATTCCATTATCTTATTAGTCGCCAATTGCCATGTGGAGAATGATTGTTGGGATATCCTTTAAACCGTCTGATGTGTAAGTAAAGACACACGAACGTTAAGTACACGGGATAAGTTTAAGAACAGCATCGTGGTCTTATTTGACGCCTCTTATATTTTTGCTTTGGACCATAGGATTCTGGTATCAGTTCCTATCGCAACTTTGCCCAAACACTGAAAATTTAACCCCAATCGGACCCCATTGACAAGCTTTACATTTATGGTCGGCGAGCCAAATGATTGAGACATCTTCCCCTCTCTTCGTAATTGACATTTCAAGGTCTCCGCCATTGAACCCTAGTTTTGAATATTAGGTAGCGAGGCTTTGGCTTTTGATGCATATAATGATTGTCCGAGCTTCAATTTCAATGCGTTTCTTCATCACGCAATGACTAACGACTAATGAGGGCTTTCTCTTTTTCCTTCTTTTTGTTATCCTCAATCGTGTTCCGCTCTAGCTATGTTTTATAGTGTGGTGGTAGCCTTGATTAGTGGCTGATTAGTTTTATTTGAGTGTGGTGATGCATCTTTTGTTAATAAACCTTAGTGGCTACGAGCCTAAAGATTTGACCGGTGGTGCAATAGGCAAAGGCAGCAATTTCCGAGGAGAAGCTAAGCTAAGTAGGGGTGCTTGCTGCTATGTTCCCATTCCTAACCCGGTTTGTTTTTTGCCATGGATAGATCGAATCCATTCAATTTTCTAGAAAAAGATTACTAATTTCTTTTAACTTTTGGAGGAATGGCGAGAAAGAATTATTGACCTCACCTATCAAAACCGTGGTCCTTACTAGCATATGCCTACAACTGTGTGCAAGAAATCGGCATTCAAAGATTGAGCAAAATCATTCAATTGAGAAATATTTGAATTAGTAAATAACGGAAAGAAATGATTAACATAAATACACAACACAAAGAAATTGTACAAATATTTAAGATTATGAAAGAAAATTGAGATTTGAAAATTTGTTAGGAAGGTCGTTATAGGAAAAAAAATCCCAATTCTGATATTGGAATACTTGACGGATAAAATAAGATTGTGAAAACTAAGCATTTGTTTGTGGACATAATAGTTGTGAAATAAGTAATTAGGGAATTTTTAAGGGATTATTGGGATCGCTTAATAATAGGAGACTCTCTTTACTTTATGTAATAGTATGGACAAGGAAATAATATCAACTCAGAAGTTTTTCTTACAAGAAGATCCTACTACTAAGATACATAGACTTTGGTTACATATGTAAACTCATATTTTTAATATTTGGGACCTACTGAAATTTCAAAAAGTCGGGATGAATAAGATCCCTCTAAATGTAAGCAAAAATCCCATTTGAAGGTCTTGTATGTTGTGCAATAAGTTAATACATTTTAATCGATTCACCACGCATTGATATCAAAGTTTTGAGTGAAAAAATTGTAAGATTTAATTTGTTCAAAGGTTCAAGGATGATTTTTCAATTGGGTCCAGGAAGCTTTGATACGAGGGACACGTGTCTCTTCTCTTTTCGTCTCTCCAGGTTTTGGGGCCGAGGCATGCGATGTAGAGACAAGGCCACAATATTGCCTCGTGATCCGTCTCCTGTTAGCATCAAACTAAGAGCCCATAAACACGATTTTCTACTCATTTGATTGCTTTATGGCATCGCCAGAACTCGTGCATTTTTCTCGTTCCCGCCTTTGGAACTGATGTGGAATCATTCGTGGACTCGGCTTCACATGTGTACAAACTATGAAAAATGGTAAATTGCAGTTTTAAATTTTGCGTTCTCGAAAGTTAAACTTTTACACCCCAAAATTTGTTTAGCGATTCAACGATTTTGTATCCTTTGGGTTGAAGGATTTCCTCGATATAAACCAAGAGAGGATTCATGGAATGTCTATAAGTATTCCACTCATTCGTGTGTTATAAGCCTCACTTAAATCTACCAAAAAAAAAAAAAAAAAAAAACAATCGAATCATGAACCTAGGATGCAAAGAGAACCGCCAGCAAGATAAAAAAATCTTTTAGCCTCGACATTAAGCGGAGAAATTGCGAGAGATGATCATTGCACTTATGTTAGCCATCACAAAAGAAATGGAGTCATGTGCCATTCGTTGGAAAGATAAGGATGACTGGTCAGCAAAGTCCAAACTTGGTAGGGGATTCGGCTCAAATTGATAAAGAAGGAAATAATGATGGGAAAAGACCATCAAAAACTCCGAACTATGTCCAAAACGATAAATTTACTCAAAACATTTTTTATGACATGAAAAACCCCAAATTTTACAAATCTTGACACATTTACCTCACTAAGGATATTTTCGTCTTTTTCTTTTTGGTGGAGGGAAGAGAGAAGAAGAAGAAAAAAAGAAAAAAAAAGTAAGAGACTAATGTCCTATAATTTAGGATAAGTGTATCACACGGATAGAAGTTCGGAGTTTTTTATGTCACGAAAAAAAGTATGGGTAAATATGTCTTAATTGGTAAAGTTTGAAGTTTTTCATATTACAAAAAAAAGTTTATGGTAAATTTGTCACTTTGAGCATAATTCGGGGTTTTTTGTGGTCTTTTCCCAATAACAATCATATTGCCTTTCCAATAGTTATTCATGTTTATTATTCATGTTTATCCTTATAAATGCATTCTACCTTATTTAAAGATAATGAAATCCTCCAAGGTGATAAGTAGAATTAAGGATTTCCCATCATGAATGCAAGCTTCCAAGGATCTTGTCATTGGTCGACTAAATCACACTACTTTTCTCGATCATGCATGAGCGTGTGTGATTACAAAGAAAACAATGGCCCCGTTTGATTCGACTTTCCCAAGGGGCTTTGGGTGGGGAAAATATTTTGCATTTGGCAAATATTTTTGAAAGCTTATTGGCCAAATATTAGCATTCCCAATATTGAAAGCCCAATGCAGGTTCGGAGCTACTTTGAGCATTCAACATTTTGGAAATGTAAGTTCATTGTTCATCCACGTCACTGTTCATCTTCTTCCTCATTTGTCTTCGTCTTCCTCGCCTAAGAGTCGGGCTTCTCCGATAGTCGCCGCCGTCGCCTGGGGGTTGCGCGTCCCCGGTGACCAATGCCTAGGGTGGGGAAACTTGCGACCCAGGCAACATTGCCCAACGCGCGGCCTCAAGCGGCGTCGCCTGAGTCCCGTGACCTCAGGCTGCCAGATCTAGCAGTTCAGAGGCCAGATGTGGCCGTCTAGCGGCCAGATCTGGCCTCTGCGACCATAGACGACAGCATCACCTAAGGTCGTGCCCCCAGGCGGCCAGATTTGGCCATCCGGTAGTCGGTAGGAAGTTAGCCGGCCGCTGGATTTGATTTTCAAATTAAAAAGAAAAAAGAAAAAAAAAAAGAGCAAAAGCCCAATCCAAATGTGAGTTTTGCCAAACGATATTTTTGCTAAAGTATATTTTAATGCTATTTAAGATTACAATTTACCAAACGGTATAACATTTCGGAAAATTCCTTTACCTCAAAGGTATTTGCATTCTCTCAAGAACATTTTCTCAAAGTTGAACTAAACGGGCAAAGCCAAGTTCAAGCATGGTGCCTGTGCTAGCGAAGTCATTATTTGCCACTTCATCCTACTTCTGATTGAGATAAGCTCTTGATCATCTCCTTTCTATCTTTTATAATGACTAGCTCTTCAGTCAATGCTGACATTGGTCGATCTAGCTCTAATAAGATGAGCAATAGATTGACATCCTCTTTTTTTTTTTAAATGGAAGAAACTATCTTCCTTGATCTTAGGCGGTTACAACTGCCCTTGGAGGATGATCCAAGTTAGGCCACGTTCATGGTTAGATAAAAGCCTCATCATCGACCGACCCTTAATATGCCGAATGGCAAAAACTAATAACTTGGTCATGTCATGGATTTCAACTCCATGGATTCACAGATTTACAAAAATTTTGCTTACTCTGAAACGACGCAATCTCTATAGAAGTCTCTTAAAGACATGTATGGCCATGAAAATAATGCCTCATGAATTTTTGAGTTGTAACAGGAATTTGCTCATACCGAACAAGCTCCTAATCAATCGTTTATCGAGCATCTTGGAACTCTGAAAAAGAAATGAGATGAACTTCATCAATATCGTCCACCTGTTGATTCCATGACCATATATTCAACTCTCAAAGGGAAGAGCAAGATCGGGTTGTCAATTATTGGCCAATATTTGGCCTGGATATGAGGAGCTGAAAAGACAAATCTTTAAGAGCCCGACTCTTCCATCTTTCGCTATTATTTGTGCCATCATCTAACATGAAGAAACTCGACGGCGTGTTATGAATTCAGACTAGAAGTCGGGGGGAGACACGACGGAGAGTTCGACTGATACTGTTAACACCAGTCCCAATCACCAAAGTATTCAAATCAACAATAGTAATAAATCTAACGGTGGGAAAGGAAAAGGCAAGGGTCAAATTCTTAGCTTCATTGCACTCGTTGCAACAAGGATGGTTACACTCAGGATCGTTGTTGGGAGTGGCATCCTCATCTAAGGCTAGATAAAGGCAATGCTCTTGAAACTAAAAGTGGTGCTCCTAATTTCGGCCCTGATCTTCAAGCTTCTCTTGGCCAAATTGCCTTGCAACTCCAACAACTCATGACGAGCAGCGACATGACTCCGTCGGACTCAGGAACATTGCTTATGACGCTGGTGATGCTTTTGCCCTATCTACATCTCCAAAATTTTATTCTATTGTTGATTCTAGAGTGACGGATCATTTGTGCAGCGCGTCTCAATGGATTAAAAATATTTGTTGTGCATCTAATTACCCATCTATTGCTGTTGCTAATTAAAAGAGGAGGTTCTTGTTCAAGGAACTGGAACGGTGGAATTTCTTTCTACCAACTCAAATGTTTTATTTGTTCTAGCTTTATCATCTAATTTACTATCTCATTACTAGAGATTTGAATTGTATTGTTGTTTTTTCCATGGTAAGGCTATCTTCAATGATATTTTAACAGGGGAAAAAATTGGTGAGGATCAATTCCAACAAAGGCTGTACATGGTTGATTTACCCAGTGCAAAGTTTGACTGCTGGAAACAATAGAGACACGAAGGCTCATCTTTGGGGATAAACATGAATATCTTTTGGAAAAGCAAATACAATTGTCATTCCGTTTTTAACTGTTTGAGCCCGATCTCCAACTAAATTTGAACTATGTTGACTTGTCCTTAACCTCCCAACAAAAACACTTTCCATCAAAGCTTTCTAGCTTGTGATGACCTAGCTAACCTTGGATGGCATCTTCGCCTAGCTTGGTGGGAAGTGTTGAAAAGATAAGGACAGCTAGAGTCCAAATTTAGAAGGAGATTTGGCTCTGATCATTAAAAAAGGAAATAACAACTGTATTTGCCTTTTCAAGAAATATTCCCCAGAAACGTATTATGAAATCCCCCCATGTGGTAAAGTAAAATCAGGGGTTAGACATCGTGGACGTCGATTTTCAAGAGTCGTCCTCTTGGTCGACTGGACCACCTTAAATCCTTTTCTCCTTCTTCGCATGTCTGGCTTGAGAGTGATACTTGCATACGGGCACGTTGTATGGTCATTTAAGTGTCGAAGTTTGTCCTAGGACCCGATGATGAATTCAATCTCTACTTACTCAACACTAAAAAGCCAATGTAATTTCTTCCTAATATCAAATATCCACGACATTATTCACATACTCCTCAGTCCTGATGTAAACACCACGCGATGTCGCATATCAGAGATCTTATGATGGATTCACGTGGCCCTTCCGGAGTGCGTGGGGATGCATAGTCCATCTTTTGAGGACCATGATTTGCAAATTGCACAAAAGGAAAAGACAAGGTTTGTGGGATCTATATAGGGTGGAGGTCACCACACCATCGGCATGGCACCAGCTGGTTTTTGGATTTTCTTTCTTTTATAAGGAGCCCATCATCGATGGTGCCTCGAGCGACAAATCCGCCTTCAAATGGTATGAACTTATTCACGTGGATGGTAAAATCGATATGGGAGTAGGATTGGGTTATCGCACTCTAAATTTATCATGAAAGTGATATTAAGTCTTAAAAGTTTCAAAAAGTACAATTAAGACCTAAAATGTATTATGAAAGTGCAATTGAGTTCTAAAATTTTCAAAAAATATAATCAAGTCCTAAAATTTATCACGAAAATACAGTTGAGTCCTACAACTTTCAAAAAGTGTTATCAATAGAAGGATTTGATTTAAGTCCTACAACTTTTAAAAGATATTATTTATAGAATGACTTAATTTGATCAATTTGAAGAGTTTTAGAACTCGATTATACTTTTTTTAAAAATTTTAGAACTTTATTGCACTTTTGTAATAAGTTTTATTATTTAATTACACTTTTTGAAAATTTTAAAATTAAATTGCATTTTTTGGTAAGTTTTAGCAATTTCAATATACTTATGATAAAAGATTGAGCTATTGTATGAAAATGGTGTGACCTAACATTGGAATGTGCGTCTCCACTTGGGTCACTTGTCGTGGGCCGGAACTGTGTAAAGGTTTCCAACTGCAACACGGGTAGGGTCAAGGGAAAAGAAACACGCACACAAGAATGTTGCTCTGCCCAGTTGGGAAGTTTTCGGGTTGGATCCTTTAACAGGCCGAATGTTTTTTTTCCCTCTCTTTTAGGGTGCGCATAAAATCATTTCTATTCCGAAATAGTTTAAGAACAGAAATAGATTTTATTAAATAGTTTCAACGAGAAATGATTTCTATTTTTAGTTTTGGATGAGTTTTAAGTAAAAATAACCGTTTGATAACAATACAAAATTTCTACTCTAAAAATAAAAATTCGTTTGATAATGACACAAAGTTTCCATTCTAAAAATAGAAATTCGTTTGATGATGATACAAAATTTCTTTCTTTCGGACGGCGGCGGTGGCGGCAGCAGGCGGCGATCAGCGGCAGGGCAACCGGCGGCCGGCGATCGGCGACTGGCGGCGGCGGCGGTGGAGGCGACGGCGACCGACACCAGCGGCGGCGACGACTAGAGGGCGGCGGCGGCGGCGGCAAGCGACCGCGATGGCGGAGGCGGCGGCGCCGGCGCGACGACGGCGATGAACGATGAATTTTTTTTTTATTTCTCATTTCTGTTCCAGAAATAGAAAAATATAAAATTTTCATTTCGATTTCTAGTCCAAACCTATTTCTGGAGCAATAATCTATTTTAGAAATAGAAAAGTGAAATAATTTTATCAAACGGATTTCTATTCTAGAATTGTTTCTGGAATAGAAAAACTATTTCTGGAACAGAAATAGCTACTTGTCATGCGCGCCCTTAGTTACCCATTCTAATTGTTGTCTTGTTATTATGTTCTCGCTATTCTCTTCTTTTTCGGTCGGTGTATGTTCTTGCTATTAACCAGCACCAATATTGACCTAAAAAAACTAAAACAAAACGATAGATAAAATATGTAGGTGCAATCAAACAGAAAGTAAAACCAATCGTATAGTTGATAGTAACTTAAAATGATAAGAAAATTACATAAAAAGATTAGCACAATGAGACATTTACATTAAACTAGGGAATATAGATATGAAGGGGCAAGGTTTCTCTTGCTAAAGCAAGAGATAAAAGTATAGAGGGGGATGATTTCTCGTCTACAATTGTAAAAATTACAATATAATGTTTTTCCTTAAAGTGAGAGAATGACAACTCCTTCATAAGGCGAATGGCCGAGGTTACTTGTGATTAAACAATCTTTACGTAGTGATTGATATATTTTGTCTATCATGTTCTACTATATAGATTACTGATGTTACTACAATTCTAAGAGAGTATATGCTTTTAATAGTGATTGATATGATATATAAATATATATTTATTATAGGAATTTATATATATATTATATACATATATTATAGAGCCCCATCTCACAAACATTTTATTTTCCTTATTATATATCAAGAGAGGAAAAACGGATGAGCATTTAAAATACTCAACCCCTTTTCTTTTTGAGAGATGGTTTTCTTTTAAGTTGGCTGCTATGCAATCATAAAATTAATGCAATATACTTATCATGGGCCTTCAAATAAATATCAATCATATCCGACCAGAAATAACCATGGAAAAATAATAATAAAAAATAATAGTTTGCAAAGGAGCAAATCAAAGAGAAAAGATGGCGTCGCCCGGGTTCGAACCGGAGACCTTCAGTGTGTTAGACTGACGTGATAACCAACTACACCACGACACCTTCTTGCGGTGTGACCTCAACTTTATTATATTTATTAAATCATATGATGGAAATTGATGTTTTTTAAGGATGACCTTTTCCCGTTGCATCGCAACCCCGGGAAGCGGCGACGATGCTGAGCGTAGCTCCGAATCCGAATCTCCCTCCATTTTCAAGCTGCTACTGCACCTCTTCCTCAACCTCTCCATCGTTAGTCCCTTCAACATTCAGGACCCCCGTCTCTCATCGACGCCCGAACCCGTCGCCTTCCGCGTCGCTCTTCGCCGGCCCTTCCCATCGTCCCTTCCTCTCTTCTTCGCTGCGACTCCGACCCCCCACCCACTTCGACGTCCATGTCGTTTCGGGGCGGAAGTACGGTAGGCTTAAGGTTGGCGCCTCGCGAAGGCGCAGGAGAGGCGGGAGCTCGGAGGCGGACGGTCTCGAGAGGGGCGGTAGAGTAATGGGATATGGCAGCGATGATGATGATGAGGAGGAGGAGGAGGAGGACGAGGAGGACGAGGAGATGAATTCGCCGTTCGAGAAGATGACCAGGTGGCACGAGAACAGGCCGCCTGGGTTCGGGGTCGGGAAAGTGTACGACACTTCTATTGAGGACAAGCTGCTCGAGGAAATGCGCCAGAGCCGGGTGGCTCAGGCTGCTAACATCAATAAGCTCAAGCACAATCCCGTCCCCCCCACTCCTCCCAAGAAAGATCAGCCACACCTCAAAGGTCAGGCCTTGATCGGTAAATTCTTTTGTTTTCCTGTGTTGGACACCTTGAATTTTATGTTTTTCTTCTCTTTTTCCTAAAGTTGCTCTCCGTCACTATCTTGTTTTTACGCTAACTTCGACTTCACACTTTTGTCATGGAACATGGATGGATAGCCTTGAATGATGTAATTGCTGCTAGAGTGGAGAATAGCATATCTACCTTCTCCTTTTCATGTGACAAGTTGATATAGTTATTCGATGTCTGATGAGACTCTTTAGCCCAGAAATGCAATGGAACTCAGGTCAGGGGTGCGTTTACCTATGCTTGTGGTAATGTCAGGGAAAATCGAAGTCTTAGATAGTAAAGAAAGCAGGGCCTTTTCAAGAAATCAGGCGCTCTTTCCACCATGCTTTTGGGAATTATGGTGTTTGTTGCCACTTGAGTTGAGCTGCACAACCTGAAGAGTATAACTCGACTATTTTGGTAATGGTCCTGTTGCATCTTGTTGATTTGGTTGCAATTGTAGGACACTTGGCAAACTGTGTCGATGTAGAACGGGTGTCTCTCTCTCGATCTCTCTTCAGATTGTGCAATTGGTCATGTCACCTTGATGTAATTGGCCCATGGGACTCTGTTTATCTTGCATGTATCAGATTTCTACCTTAATTGGTTCTGGTGCGGAATATAATTTAGTTGGTGGTTTTACCTTCAAATTGATAGTTGAAACAGGTTTTTGTAGCTTGAGGTCTTCTCTAGTATAGCGTCGCATCTCATTTGAATCTCATTTCCAACGTTGTTGAGTAATTCAGCGAAGGAGGCACTTCCAAGCGGAATCCCTGTTCGTCTGGTCGACCTCCCTAAGAAGAAGAATATCCATAGAGATCTAAGATTGGCTTTTAAAGAAGTTGATGGAATCACTGGTATTCATCCAGCCGTCTCTGGAAACAAGAAAACAAGAGATCCTATCTGCACTGGATCTGCCATTGTATATTTTAAGTCTGAGGAGCATTCAATGAGGTATTTACTGGGAAGGGAATAGAGAGGGTCATTTCAGCCACATAAATAAATAGATTGATATCCTGCTTTACATTAGTCGTGGTGCTATAATTCTACGAAATATTCTTTCCTATTTATCGTTAGACTATACTAGGGTTATTTATGGTTGTTTTAGTTTAACAATGCCAAGAAAACCATAGGGGCTGAATATATTTTTCCCTGCTCAAGTTTGTTTTCAGTTGCCATTGGTAACAATTTATGGGGCAAACTGCTTTCTTGCCAGTTTTGTCCGGACATTTTCTCGGCAGAGCTTAACATTTGGTAAGGTTCAGAAGCAGATCAAATGCGAGATAATGTCTTCCCGTCTCCCTCTTCATGCAAACACCAAATTGGCCAATAACACCCTTGTGACTTCTCAAATCAGCATGCCTGATATGGAAGGGGAGCCAGATTTGCATCCTGAGCCTACATCGGGTTCTTTGGAGGATGTCACTTCTGAAAAGGAGAATGACATGAATGATGAGATTGAACTAGATGAACATGAAACTGGAGAGGATATGGAGACTTTTGATATGTCAGATCTTGAGAATTTTGACACCTTAGAATCAGGGACAAAGATTGTCACTGCTTCATCTTCAACCGAGGAGCAAGGGGAAGCAACACTCACCAGAGTCGCCAGAAAACAAAAGAAACCACAACCAAATCCCAAGAAGTCTCCTGGCAAAGGGAAAGCAGAGAAGGTTTTGAAACCTGAAGTCCCGGGATATGCTAGACGGTAATTTCTTGCGTGTTGCAGTACAGTGGAGATGAGTTTAATGTTTCGTTATTGTGTTGCCAGGTGATATAAATGGTTCTACCGACTTCTTGATGCAGGTTAAAGATCCAGGAGAGGGCTGTACTAACCGGTGTTTTGTCTAAATACGGAGGAAAAGCTGCTTTAACCTCAAACGACAAATCATTAGGTCAAGTTGTTGAATAGATGCCCAGAGGGGGAAAATCATTCCATTCTGCATGAAGAAGATTGATAAATGGCTGAGTTATGTGTTTTTTTAGGCCTTTACTTTTTCTGTTTACGCTTGGTTGCTATCCCTCCTGGGAAATTCTAGTCTCACCATATAATCCAAAGTGTAGCAGGGTGACTGTCTGGTTGAGCTCCGGTTATGGTAGTTGGTTGTGCCTGCAAGAGTCTTTGCTCATTGCAACTTCTATCTTCATTAGAAAGAAGAATTTTGATTTGTGTCTATTGGAGGTGTCAAAATAGGTCAAAGATTCACTTTTGAAAGAAACAAAAAACTTATATTTAAATGAGTTGGGCCGTATATGGTTAGCTAAAATTTAAAGAATGGAAGTTATGAATTTAGAGCAGCGAAGTCCTATTAGACATGGGTTTTAATAGGTCTGAATTATATTTAAAGAAAAAAAAAATTCTGAAGACTGAAAAAAGAAGAAACAATAATCCTAATCTTGAAAGAGATAGAGAGATGGGCAGCAGTCTTTGGAGAATGGGAATGCACCGGTTGCCTAAAGATGGTTGCAACAAGAACTGAAGCAGCATCACTTGAACCAGAATTGAGAAAATGAGTCCAACTTCCTAACTAACAAACAAATTGATTAACCTACTTTAGGCAGCTCAACATATGCATTGACAGTAAGTCTAGGCACAAATCAAAGCGCGGCAAAAGTTAAAAGGCCAAAAAGAGCGAGCAAAATAAAGATGGGGATTGAAGAGAACCATCAAAGCAAAATATAGTGAAATCCGCGATGTGAGAGATATATAAAGCAAACCGAGCCTCTGTCAAAGTCGGTAAAGCTATTACTAGATCTTTCTCTGTATGATCTGAGCTTCAATATGGCTGGAGAGTTTCAAGTCTTGGGGATATAACTGGTTGGTCAAGCCTGTCCAAACTCTACAAAGCTTTGAGAATTGAATTTTGTTGAGGAAATTTCCCAAATTGAGTTTGAAGATTGACAAAACATTTCCATAAGTATTCAATGATTTTGATGAAAGAATTTCCAGGTGGTATTCTTAGAGCAATTTGATTGATAAAGAAGTTATGATGGAAACTTTAATATGTATCATCAAACGTTACTCATCAGACTTAGAGAACCAAACTCAAAGACTTATCAAGATGTTTTGGTTGCCTATGCCTAAGATTGTGTTATGTTATGATAATCAAGGACAACGGTTGAAAGTCTGATAGGATGTGATCAGACGTTATCAATCAAAACCAGAGTTATGATTTCATTATTTCATTCCTTATGTGTTTTGTCAAACGGCTAGGAACAAGATAATATCCTCGTGCAACAACGAGTAGAAATTGGTTAGTTTTCCTATCTTATATATAAGGAGTTCCAAAGGAAGGTGTCTCTCGAAGATTTGGATTTCTTGAAACGATTTATTTGAGGAAGTATAAAAGAAGATCTCGAAATTGAAGGAATCAGAATTAGCATTCATGAGAATTGAAGTTTTTATTTCCAAAGTCTTAAGAGTGTCTTGATTATACATTTGTCTTTATGAGCATCATTGTGTAACCATTTAGAGGTTGAGAGTGTGAGGAGTTATACACACGGGCTTGAGTGTTCAGAGCTCAAATCTTATAACCTCTTATTGGTTATTATCAGTGAATCGATCAATTGAATGTAGCGCGGGAGAGTAGATGTCTTTTGTGTGCAATTCTCTATCCCATTACTTTATTAATTGTATAGAATTGTACATTGATAAGATTTGACCACTTCATCAGAAGTTATCTTGCTGCAATATTGATTTAAATTCTTTTATTTCCGCACAATTACCTATTCACCCCCTTTAGGTGATAGATATAGTCATCACAAATTTTCTTTTTAAAAGAGTTCGATACCATGTTGATGAAGAAGGAGAAGTGATGAAAAGCAATGCAAGAAGATTAAGAAAAAGAAGGAGGAGAAGAATAAGGTTTGGATAGGTGGTATAGAAATTGAGTGTGGATTGAGTCGAATATGAGTGGCTAAAATTATTTAAATAAAATAAGTTAAATTGGTCAATTTGGGTTAATCTCAATTTTGATCCACTCAAATCCAAACTATTGACCCATGTGATAGTCTAATTAGCAATGTGCATGACACATAATTGAAGTCAAAAATAAAAACTATATAATTGCGATTATGACTTCATATACATAAAAAAAACACGCTTAAATGATCTTTGAAAAATTTCGTGATGATAATAAAATATTTCTATTCAATTTCCAATTTCTATTTATTATTGAGAAACTGTTATGTGTCTTGAATGAACTTCAATTCCTTTTAAAAAGGGAAAAAAAATCTACTAACTACGGCAAACTGCAATATAATTGCCCGGATCACCACCACACCAAGACATTGACTTGGACTCACAGTTAAGAGTGTGCATCAGTTCTAGTTTAACCTCATAATTGGATCATACCAAGCTAACCCGACCGATTCTAGGTGGTTTATGAGAGATCGGTTCACTTCTCGATTTTATATAAGGAATTGAACTAATTGGATCGATCAAGATTTCTTAATTTTCTTTTTTATTCTAAAGCAAATCATAATTAATAAATAATTTTTTTTATGTTGTGAAACTCCCATTTGTAGGAAATAAAAGAACAGAAAAAAAAAAAAATCATCGATGTTGGAACCGATCTTGAAATCAGATTGGACCAAAGTTGGTCGGCCGATTCTACTTTCATAAATTGGGAATAGGCCCTGCTCGATCGGGTCCTTAACGGCTCTCAACCACTTTGGAACCGACCACTTTTATTACTCACGTCGCCCGCTCGAACCCACACACAAACCGTCATTGTCATTGCGGTGATCGGCCGGCAAACAGAATCTTCAAATTCAAGAGGCCAAGGCGATGTCTCTGTTCTAGTGAAGCTCCGTTTGAGGTCTCGGTTCGCTTTTCGCGCTCGATCTGAATCGGACTGCGAAAAATCAAACACCCCTCGCTACCTTCTCCGCCCGATCAACTGGCCCATCTCCATCAAAACCCAGGACCTCAAACCCCACCCCCCGGCTGCCTTCTGCGCCCTCCCCATGAACTGCTTGTCCCGCGTGCCTTCCTACACTGCGGCGATATGTAAGAGAGCCGCCCGCTTGATCGGCGGGCGCCCTTTCGTTGAGCGCGCTAGTGCGCCTTCTTGGGGCGGAGCGTTCCGGAATGCTGCTCTCAGAAGCGCGAACTCGGAGCTGGTGCTGTACAGATATGGTGTTCGATGTTATTCCTCTAAGAGAGGCAAGAGAGGCGGGTCAAAGGCGACGGCGGCGGTCGTCGATCCGGAGAAAGATTCCTTCTTTGTCGTGAGGAAAGGGGACGTCGTCGGCGTTTACAGGAGCTTCCTTGAATGCCAGGCTCAGCTCGGTTCGTCGGTAATAACCGTTTCGCCGCTTCGGTCGCGCTGAAGTTCAATGCATTCCTTCTCGTTAGTTCTTTTTCCTTGGGTTGAGGCTCTTGGGTTCGTGCGCTTTGTGTCGGTTTTGCCGTTTAGTTTGTTCTGCTGTTTTTTCTTGATTTGTCTGTTCACACCATATGCCATAAGCTTTGTTTAAGAAGTGGATGATCGAGGTGATGTGGATAGACATCGTGATCGTGATGCTCTTCTCCTCAGTTGCTTCTGTTCTTGCTTTCTATGCACTCGAGCTGAGATGGTTCATGCTTTCTATCATTGTGTTGTGTTGTTTGGTTCATCCGTGATATTCAAGGAGATTGGCTGCTTTCAATTACGCATATTACCTGTTGAGTTTTGCTCATCTCATGATATGGGATGAAAATTACATTGTGAAATGCTTATGACTTACTGCACGGTTTCTGTCAGTTCAAATGATTTGGCTGCCAGATGCCGGCATAATATGCGTCTGTTGACATTATGTCTCAAAACTAGCCAGCAAATAATGCTTAAGAAATTTTGACACTTTTATGGGTGCAAGTTTTGAACTCACGGTTTGACTTATTTTTTCCCATGACAGGTATGTGATCCTCCTGTCAGTGTTTTCAAAGGTTATAAGATGTCTGCAGACTCCAAGAATTATCTCACCTCCCGTGGGCTTAAAGATGCTATCTACACTATCAATGCTGCTGATTTGAAGGATGATCTTTTTGGAATGCTTACACCTTGTCCTCTTCAGGTGAGATATTCTTGCTTGGTGAAATTGCTAATGGACTATGCTTGTCTGTCGTTTTTAATTAATGTTATCTTATGGCTTTTTATACCACCTAGGGAAACTATTAACTTAAACGTCATGCAATTCTCTATGCTTTCTGAGGTGCTTGAGGAATTTTTGCATTTTCTGTCTATGTACCTCCCGAAAGAGCCCTCATGTCATTATTAAAGAACAATGAACTGTATCACTTCAGACAGAATAAATGAATTTTGCCCTTGCATAACTCTCTGATTGCGTTTAGCCCTGAGACCGAGGGACCGTTAGAAATTGAAGGGGTAATGGCACTAATAGTCTTTCAATGTTGCACATAGTTTAATGTCATCTCATCCATACATTTCTATTCTGTTCAGTGTTGTCTTTAAACTTTTCAAAATGGTTCAATGTGGTCATTCCGTTGAGATTGTGCTATTAAGATTATCAACAGAATCGGTTGACGTAGACGTGATATTCTCTTTAATTTTTGACATACCATTTTTTTTTTTCAATTTTGTCCCCATGTCTTGTCTATTTGTTCAATTTAGTCCTGAAATTGTTCTTTTATACTCTCTCCCAATTGCACCTTGATTAATTCCCAACACAAAATGTTTATCAATTGTGTCAGAGCATTTAAAGTCAAACATGTTATGTTAATTTATATGGATTACACAACACAAAACATTTGAAACGTGAATTCTTTATGTAAAAAATGTTTACTTGCGTTTACATATTGTAAGAATGTCTAAACGTAAATAAACATGTCATGCTAGCACAAGGATCATATTTCAAATTGCTTAATTAAATGAGTACAAGCGTGTTGTAAACAGATAAAAGTGTCAATTTATACCTGACATGTTTATAATCATTATTGAGCTTATGCGAACACATTAACATGTCTAGTGTGTAGATGGGTTGAAAATTAATAGTTTTAGATAAGGGTCGTTGAGGTTTATCTTGTAGAAGATTTGATGATGTTCACCATACTTAAGCTAAGGTTGATAGAGGGAAAAAAAAATCAAAATGCAATAGTTTAAGGAAGAAATTGGACAAAAAGAATGACAAGTCAGTACTTTCAATGGCCACGTCAGCAAATTTAATTAAATTTTTATTGGAAGAACCACGTTGAATAATAACTAAAAGTTCAGAGATGACATTGGGAAAAAAAGTACAAAAGAGGTGACGGTAAACGTTGAGGAAAAGTTTGAGGACTATTGGTGTCATTATCTTGGTATTGAGTGGAGACTGGAGTCAAATTGAAAACGTGCTAGTAGTAGGCATTTCTAGGCAGATTGGTGCAGCAATCAATTAAGCATGAGGTAGATGAGTGAGGGCCAGAAGTTACCCATAGAGGTCACGGATCACTTTTTCGTTCTCTCTCAATGAAATTTTTGTTGAGTGATGATATCATAAGTAGTTTCTTTCTGTTGATTATTCATATCGTTGAGATTTTTGTCATCCCTGGGTGGGTTGAGATCTATCACTGATTGAATTGCTTTTGGTCAGGAGCCTGCTGCATACAGAGGCGAAGATACAGAGACTAATGGACCTAAAGAGACATCCCATGATGCATTGGTAGATAGATGCATTCAGTAAATTGATGTGCTTTCTTACTTCTGCATAAATCTCTGGGTTTAGTTGAATTTTTATTTGAAGATTAAGAGTCTGTGATTCGTAGTAAATCTTTGTCTTTCCCTGCTTTCATTTATGGCTTACTGAAATGGTGCTTGCAATCTAGCCAGGTAAGTTAACTCAGTAACTGTCTCATTCTTTCAGGAGGAAGAAGTTTCTGTGACCGTTTCAACTGATCCATCTGTAAAGCATGTCAGCTCCAATCTCAATTACGAGGGGGTGCCAATATCTTTAAATTGCGTGAGTACTTGTTCTGATGCACTGTATATAGTTTATGTTATGGGGGACATACCTGATAATGTTTCTGGGCTGAGTCCATAACATTCATGAAGCTAGTTTCTTTTCATTTTAGTGGTCTATCAAAATGGCGATGAGATCTAATCGGTTTTTTTAAATGTGTTAGTACTTGTACTGATGCAATGTAATCATTCATAGCAATGTCTTTTGCTAAAATGAAAGTAAAAGTGACAACATTCGCAAGACATGATAATAGTTTCTGTATGCAGAACTCCTGTATTCTTGAATTCGATGGTTCATCAAAAGGTAATCCGGGGAAAGCTGGGGCAGGAGCTGTATTGCGAGCGGAAGATGGAAGTGTGGTATACATTTCGCTTGTTTGCATAATTTTGCTCATTTGCTCATGCCTCTCTGACTTCATATGTTCATACAGATATGTGTATTGCGTGAAGGTGTGGGTACAGCCACGAATAACGTTGCTGAATATCGAGCTGTTATCTTAGGACTGAAGTATGCCCTGGAGAAGGGATGTAAAAGTATTCGTGTTCGAGGTGACTCCAAACTCGTCTGCATGCAGGTTGCTATCCTTCAAAGTGCAAATGTCATGCAATATTTTCATATTTATCTAACATCTAAGTCGTTAATATTCTCGATGGACTTTGAATCCTTTAAGATAAGTAGGGATCTCAACTGGTCTCTCAATTTATGCCTGTTCTATTTCCAATAGGTTGTCCTTCTGAATCTCTGAGTCATTGTTGTGGCATGTTGGACTCCTGTGTCTGAAATATAATAAACGAAACTAAGGAGTGGAATGCCCCACAATTTTAGAATTTGACAGTTTCTCTGGTAGTGGATAAAAAATTCATGTGACCATATGCAGGATTCAGAGTGAAATTAAATCACCGTAGTCATAGGCCCTATTATGACTGTTCTTTATTTATTTGGGTCTTATATAACGTACCTGACATTGATGCTCCAGGCATCTTTTTCTCATAGTAACAGCATAATTGAACTTTCAAGCACTCTCTTGGAGTAACAGACCATTTGGGTTTTGGGATTTGTTGCTTTTCTATTTGCATGTTCTTCTGTTTTATTCCCCTTGTTATACAGTGTATTGGTTGGCAAATTTGGGATGACAGGTTCAAGGCTTATGGAAAGTCAGACACAAGAAGATGTCCGAGCTGTTTCAAGAGGTCAAAAAATTGAAGCAGAACTTCCAGTCGTTTGAGATCAGCCATGTTCTCAGGGTAACTAATTTTGCTTTTGCATCTTGCAGTTAAATTCATTCCTCATCTTCTGCGATGCCATTTGGTTAGGACTTTTATATGGCACACAAGCCATGTATCTTTTTTTATTACCCAATTTAAATTTATTATCAGCAATTTGGGTGTTTGATCAATTCCTGAACAATGAATATCATATCAATAGTGATGGAAGTGGCTTGTGTAAAACAATGGTATGCACCCTTCAATCAAAGATGATGGCATTATGGATTTACATACCAACCGTTCACAGAATCAATATGCTATATGCTGTTGCGAAAGGCGATTTACTTCCTTCCTGCCTTTGATGATCCAGATGTTTATGATTTCTTAAATGTCTGTCAGCCATTTCTTTCAAGCCTGTTTGGTGTGGTTATACTTTTGGACTCTTGTTCTTTGGTTCTTTTCTGCTACAATTGTAGGCTTTTGATTGGAAAATTCTCTCTCTCTCTCTCTCTCTCTCTCTGTGCGCACCTTCTTTGCGGCTGCTGAAACTATGACTTGCATCTGAATTTTATTTACCTCATGGCCAAGATGGCATAATTCCCTGCTAGAAGTCCAAAACATCGTGTATATGTCCAGCTTTAGCTTTTTTCAGTCGCTGTTTCTTGTTGCAATAAGAAAGTGGTTGCCGTTTCTCGTGCTTTATTGGGAAAAAAGAAAAGGTTGTTGTTTCTTGTTATTTGGGACCTTGCCACCTGCCTCGATAGTAATTTAAAGCAGAAAATCATGTGACCTTCCAGAGGTGAAAGCCCTCCAAAAGGCCCTTTTGTGTTGCCCATAATAACTTTCTGAGATACATATCATACGATGGTTACTTACAAATCTAGTATCATCAACTGCTCCTTTTTGCATTGCGGAAAGCTGTCATCTTTAATCTTTTCTATCTTTTACAAGGGCCTAAATTCTGAGGCCGATGCTCAAGCAAACAAGGCAATTGTTCTCGCTGGTGAGATTGACTATCTAACTTTCCTCTTAAATTTATAATGACGATCTTTTAATTTGGCATGCCTCTTTTGCTGGTGCAGATGGTCAAATTGAAGAGGAATGTGTGGAGCTGGTTGAGATGGCTTAAGACTATGGACCATGTTGGGTATATATCTGGATAAAATTGGACTGTGCCATTGTGACACGATTAGTTTTCTTACAATGTTTCCTCTCAGGTGTGTGACTTTTCGGGCAACACTTTTAGAAGGATTTTGCCTCAAGCTCCGGTTTCAGGGCACATATAATGTGCTGTAATATTCTGTCATTAAGGTGGGTAGATGCTTTGCCATCACGTGCTTGGCACAGCATCAACAATCCGGCAAGCACCAGATGAATCAGAACTAGCTCAGAACTAGCTTTTTGGGTTGAAGAAGAAGAAAGACAGGTAGGATGAGAAGAAGACGGTGATGATGAAGGAGGTGAGGATGGAATTTGATTGGGTCTTACCACATTAACTGACAGAAAGGAAAACATTGGTCGATATTTCCTTCAAATGGGGCTACTTTGCTGATACAGGAACTGAGCAGACAGAAGTTCTCTTTTTTATAGTTCTCAAAGTAAATTGAAATTTAATGACCTTGGCCATGGGTGTCCTTATTATTCTTGGGTTGTCCACCCCAATTATGTCAAAACTTTTCGTTCAAGCTTGGAATACTGATGTGTAACATGACCATTCAATTCGGACTGTGGAAGAGCTCCCCCGATTCGGAGATGAATTACTGAGTAGTGAGGTCTCAAATTGAAGAAAATTGCTTTGCTTTATGCTCTTCATTGCCCGCCATTTTATTCCGCTGACGCCGTCAGTGAGCATCGTTCGGCATGTATCACCGCCACTGCCCGCGCATCTTCTTTGCTCCTACCACTCCTTTAAACTCGTGACTCTCTGGCTTTGTACCATGAAAATCATTCTGTTGGCGGGAAAAAGCATTTGGATGGAAGAGGTTTTTTAATCAAGCACTGCCTAATTTGAACCTAGGCGGTCGGCTCAAGCGAACTCAATCTCTCCCAAGAGCGAAAGACGAGAACGATAGAATGGGACGTGTCGCCCTAACTCGAGTATTGCATGGTCTAGAATTTTACGAAATCAAGACAGCTCGGAACCTATTTAAGCGACATCGTAATTAGTCAGCAGTGACAAACAGGACAACATTCGTTAGCATGTCCCAAGGTATATTCGCTGGAAAAAAATATAAGCGAAGGCGTGGCAGAAAGTCATGAAATGCGAAACGCACTGTCGTTTCGTCAAGGAAATGGACCAGAGAAGAACTTGGAAGCCAAGCAAGGCAGTACTGCTGCTCCACCCGGGCGAAACGATTCCCATGGCTTCGCCGACCGACTCCGAAATGTGATTCCTGTTCCGGGAAACGACGGTGATCTGAGCGACGGGTAAGGAGGAGCTCTGGAGAGCTGAAGCCATGGCGGCGATCCTATCGCGACTCGCCCGGCGGTCCGCCGCCGCCGCCGCCGCCGCCGGATATCCGCTTCCTTCGGCCGCCGCCTCCGCTTCTCTGCTGCGCCGCCTCTCCTCGCCGCCTCCGCGGCGCGCCGTCGCGGTCGCCCGGTCCGATGTCGCCGCCGACGCGGACGCGGAGGGGGACGGGGTGCTGGGTCTCCCCGAGGCTCCGGTGGTCAGGGCGGCGGATCCGACCGTGCTGCAGCCTCGCGTGGTGGTTTACGACGGCGTCTGCCATCTCTGCCACGGAGGTCCGAACGTCGACACTCGTTTGCCTGTTCATTCGTGACCCTGTGGAAATTCTTTCTATGGGGTTGCGATTTTCAAAATGCGCGCCTTCTCTTTTTCCCCGCTTTCTCAACATCCTGCTTATTTGGTCCTTCGCCGAAAGCGTGTGCGTCCGATTACTCGTTAGCTTCATCAAGAATTTGCTCTTATGGGGACCGATTGTCATCTCATCACGAGTAATGGGATGTGGCCTTGTGCTTTTGTTCTTGTTACCGTGTTAATCGTGGGCAATGAGGTTTTTTGTTCGCAATGCTGATGAGGGTGGGAGATTTTGTTGATCATCCGCCGAAACTTTGCCTGAGAGATGCTGTTCAAGTGAGAGATTATGGACATTTTTGGTCCGTTCAAGGAATGACCTTTTTTGGATTCTGTAGCTGTAGAACTACTCCTTGTGTAGTCTCATATGTTACTTGATTTGCATTCATCACGGTTCTTTATCTGTTGGTGTCGTGCTTTAGTTTTGCATTTTCTTTTGATGGTTCCAACTGCTTTTGGCTTGTCCTTCACCGATTCTTGGCGCCTGGCTTGATGGGCCTAGTTTGATGGTTTTGATGAGTTTACTTTGTTTGCCTTGATTTTGGACTTTCAGGGGTGAAGTGGGTAATCAAAGCAGACAAACATAGGAAGATTAAGTTCTGTTGCCTCCAATCTAAGGCTGCAGAACCGTATATGAGACTCTGTGGTCTCGAAAAAGAGGATGTCCTTCGTCGCTTTCTGTTCGTTGAAGGGCCTGGAGCATACCACATAGCTTCTACTGGTTAGAGCCCTCTTCCTTTTTATGTACACGATGTAGATTGACTTCTCCTGGTTGAGAGAATTCGCTTTGAGTTCCATTTGTTCTTTGTTGAATGATGAGAGTTCTTTGTGAGTGTTGAAAATTCCAATTCGCAATAATGATCACCAAGTAATGTAGTTGCTCGAGGTTTCTGGTGGGCAAGAGTTGCACATGCTAGGACCACTGTTGGTGAGACGTGAGAAGGTCTAGCACCAAGCAGAGAGGAAGAGAGCAAAACCGTGAATGGTCACTTGTCATGTCATATTTCACTTCCTGCTGGAGGTCTTTTTTGCGGTTATATTCTCGGTGATTTATCTCCATCTTAGCCTTGGTGTGCATGATTGTTGGTATATTTTGCCCCCTTCCCCTTCAGACTTCAGTCTATCACTTTTGCACCTTATGATTCTTGTTTCGTAAAATCTCCATATAGCATGCAAGTCCACTCTGTAGCTTTAAGAGATTCTCAGTTTCTTGTAGATGATCTGCTTCCCCTCTATCAATATACTGTAATTTTCTCCCTGTGCTGTGTCCGTTGGCATGCCCAATGAACACTGGCGAGATATTGCTTTGCAGAGTAGATGGATATGCTGTGGCTCCTGTCTGTCTGTATCTGATCTTTGAAGGTCTATCATCAATCTTCTTACATTTTCACCTAGTAGCTCATTAGTTCAACCCATGGATGGGGAAGTTTGGGGTTTCCATCTATGACTTCCAAAAGTTACTTGAATCATTGATTTTCAGTACCTAATAGACAATAGCTTGTGTTTTTGGTCCTGTTCAGGACATATCTCAAGCTGTAATGCCACCTGAAAGGATGTTAGGACACAATGAAAACTTTTATGAAATTGTTGGCTTCAGGCTTGTCGGACTTTGCAAACTCTACCAATCCAAAGCAAATTGGTTGCATTCCTAGAAAATTAGTTGTCCATGCGAGAACATGGGCAAGAACTTCTGTGAATTTTGCATTTCTCTATGCTATAAATTGTTTAGTCAATATTTGCATCTCCCCAAATGCATGCTGAATGACTAAGAGTTCATTTCTAATTCCTTTGATGTAACTATGATCATGCAGCTGCTTTAAAAGTGATGTCCTACTTGCCGTTGCCATACTCTGCTCTTGGTGCACTACTGATGATACCGACACCAGTTAGGGATGCAGTTTATGACTATGTTGCCAAAAGGCGATATGATTGGTTTGGAAAGGAAGAAGATTGCTTGGTTCTACGGGAGCAGGATATGCTCGAGCGCTTTATAGACAGGGATGAAATGTTGGATCGAAGTCGATCAGTTTTGTGAATACTTTTGCTTGCCTGGCATTTACTTCATATTCAAGTTCTCACTTGTAAATGGTTTCCATCATCTAGTTCTCTCTCTTGATTTGAGTTTCCAATGACAGAACATGACATTGCAACTCAGGAAGTTAGACTAACTTTTTTCTGGTTGGAGTCATGAACAGTACAAATAGCATCAGTTAAAATTCAATTTAATATCATCTTTATTTATTGTATTATCTCCTTCCTCCAGTAGTTAGTTTTTCCGCCAAACTTTTCGAGCGACCTCAAAAAATCGTAACACCCTTTTCCCCCTCTTTGTGAAGGTTTCGTTGATCAGCGCATCTATCATACGAGCCGAGAAATTTAAACACGAAACCTCTTGTTGCTTCGAGGAGGATTACAGGCCATTTCTTTCTTACATCTTTCGATTATGAATATAAACCTTAGACTATCTACCGTCTCACGATAAAAAAAATTTCTCAAACAATTCAGATTAAATTGAAGGTGTGAGCAGACAAGGAAGCTACCATAATTTTTTGTGACCATTGAGTAGGGGTGTGCAACTAAACCAATTTTACCAAGGAACCAAATTTCAAATGGTTAGAAGTTAAAATGATAATTTTATCAATGAATGAGAAATACAGTTTTATAGTCTTTGTTTTATATTACATATCTAAACTTATTATCAATTATAATTATACATGACTACATGTTCATTTTATGAATTATTGCTTTATGGCATAAATCTATTTCTATTGTTCATCTTGTACTTTGAAATCATTTTATTACTCAAATTATTTTGCTGTAAAGATGAAACAAAAAAAAGGAATGAAAGAAAAATAGATTCTTGAGTAGATCTACGATTGATTCCACGGTAAACAAGATAGGTTCCTTTAAAAAAACTGGGAATCGATTTTAACATGGTAAGTTCTAGGTTCCAGATTTTAGGTTTGGGACCTATTCACCCTGGAACGATGATCATTACCGATGAATTCTTTTAACAAGTCGCTTTCCTTTCAAGAACAGAGACTAGCTTCCCCACTACTTGGCCAACCTAAACTTCGAGGCCCATTCAATCTCTGTAACATCTCTCACTACAAAAGAAATGCTCTCTCAGAATAAACAACAGATACTAGCGAGAGATGAAAAAGGCGAACCTAAATATTACAAAAACTTGGGCAACTCCATTTCAACTGCTATCCTCACCATTCCATTCATTCCAGTCCTTGTCAACATGAGCTTGAGCCCATTTGACTGCTGCTCGAGCAGCTTGTGGTCCTCCAGGAAGCCCTCGTTCGTTTATGGTATCAGCCATGTCGATGAAAGGGATAACTAACAATGTCCCAGGTCCCCCATATTCAGAATGTAGGAAAGTGCTGAAGATCTGCAGAAAAAGATCACATCTTGCATAAGTTGGTGGCATCAGTGCACCTACGAACAGATATACCAACGATGGCAGGATAAGTAAGGGATTGTTATTGCGCATACAATCAGTGAAAGTTGGATTTACATAGACTATTCTGGACATATGCCAGATAACTTGCATCTAAAAAAGTTTATTCTGATTCAAATATAGCTTTCAAAAAACACACGGGCTATGTAAGAAATGAAAATCCACAAGGAAATCTCAACACGATACATGAAGGGAAACAAGTATAACAGGGAGTGTAGATATATACAAATTTATATATGCCGGAAACTGGACCATATCAACTATTGTAGATCATAGTCCAATAAGAATTCCTAGTTGCATTCAACTGTCAGGAAATGAGATGCTTTGAATTAATTACAAACAAAAAGACATCTTGTTCTTCTCTATTAGAATGCCCAACCAGATGACTTAGATGGCAATTCATTCCCTAAGCCATTAAAAGCTTTTATCTTCCAGAGACATGTAATGAAGAAACAGACTAAATGTAGGGTAGAATAGACAGAGGAAGCTCTACTTTTCACAAGAGTATTTCAAAGAAAATCTTGTCAACAGTGCCCGTATGGCACAAAGATCTTTTTCTTTTTTTTTGGTTTGGATGTAACACACAGAAGATGATAGCATTTCCTCAACATGGACAACCTTTAAGAAGCAACAATCTTTCAAGAGGTAGCAAATCGGATTCTAAACTGCAACCTAAAGATAGTTTGTCAAAGTAGAATTTGAGACATACAAATTGCATATGAAATGAAAATCCACAAGGAAATCTCAACATGATACATGAAGGGTAAACAAGTATAAGAGGTAGTATAGACATTGCCAGAAATTGGACCATATCAACTGTTGTAGATCATAGTCCAATTAGAATTCCTAGGTGCATTCAACTGTCAGGAAATGAGATGCTTCGAATTAATTACAAACAGAAAGACATCTTGTTCTTCTCTATTAGAATGTCCAACCAAATGATTTAAACAGCAATTCATTCCCTAACCCATTAAAAGCTTTTATCTTCCACAGACATATAATGAAGAAACAGACTAAATGTAGAGTGGCATAGACAGAGGGAGCTCTACTTTTCACAAGGGTTAGTCATTCAAAGAAAAATCTTGTCGACGGTGCCCGTATGGCACTAAGATTTTTTTTTTTTTTTTTTTGGGGGGGGGGGTGTGACACACAGAAGATGATAGCATTTCCTCAACATGGACAACCCTTGAGAAGCAACGATCTTTCAAGAGGTAGCGAGTTGGATTCTATGCTGCAACCTAAAGAGAGTTTGTCAAAGTAGAATTTGAGAACATACAAATTACATATGAAAAAATAAAAGGGAAGGAGCTGTTCTATCAAAGCTTTGTAAATCTAGCAACAAGTTCATGTATATTGCCCGTGAGGTTTGACCCCCGAAACACCAGTGCACCTAATCTGAGGGATCAATGTTAAATGAAGCGGTTGCTTCCGTGTTACAAAAGAAAGATGCAAATGAAGGGCTCAATCAATGAGACTACCTCTGTACGGTGGCTATCTGGTAGAAACTTATGCACTAGACAACAACCCATTTAAGTAAAGTGTACCTCTGTACGGTGGCTATCTAGTAGAAACTTATGCACTAGACAACAAGCCATTTAAGTAACAATTCACCACAGCTAATATATTATGTGACCTCACAGTACATTAGTTACCAAAGAGAAAGTAATTTACATCAATATAAACATCTCCAAATTCAGACATACCAACATTCACCAGCACAACCTAACTGACCCAGACCAGAAGGCAACGTTCTTCTTCCTCAGAATCCGTTAAGTTAATCGGAAGAGCAACAACAGTAAATAAAGTGCATAAAACTGCAGGGCAATCTTCTTCGATCTCAACATCCAGCAGAAAAGTCTCATGAACCCAAAAAGGAAAAACTCCGAGAGATGTCAAACGACTCCAGTCCAAGAGATTAGGAGTTCCAGAAAATTACAAGCAGGAGTTAGCTGACCTCAGTGCAGATTCCCACGACTTCGTCAACGGAATCGCTGAACAAATCCTTTTTCGAGAGCTTCTTCAGCAGGTGGCCCCTAAACTTCTCCGTCTCCTGAGAAATTCACGTCACAACACAGCACAACACAACCCAACCCGTCCTTAAGCACTCTGAACATAAAAAAAAAATTATAATTCGAAACGAAGAAGAATAATTCGCAGAAGGGCTGGAGCATAGTCGAACTCACGGCATCGGCGAACTCGGGAATGGGGTCGGGGAATCTGTACTCGGCGGCTTTGCAGATGTGGTTGGCGCGACGAGACCTGGACACGAGGCAATCGAAGGAAGGCGAGCTTCGGGTTCTGTAGAAGCTTGCAGAGCGTGCGTAAGATGAACTTAAAGAGAACACCTTCGAAGGGGGAGGAGGAAGAGAAGAGTGAAGTGTAGGGAAGGAGGAGGAGGAGGAAAGCGGGCAGAGCGATAATGGCGGAGGAGAGATGGTACAAAGCATCATCTTTGTTGCTCTGCTCTCTTTCAGAAGTCTATCCGACCGAGAAACGAGACCGCAGGGGTTTTAGCTAACCCCCAAAATCAGCTGTCCCCTAGAAACATCCCGTCATCTATGACTCGTCCCCACTATTTAATTTTGGAAAAAAAATTTCAAATAAGTCAAATTCCCTCCGGTTTTATTTTTTGAAAAAAACTCAAATGAGGCATTAATACGTGGTCTTTTTTTTTTTCATTGGCTCAAAATAGAGTTTAGCTCAAATAATGCTTAACGTAATGACTTAATATCAAATAAGGTTCTAAAGTATTAACATTTTATTAATAAAATAATTTAAAATTAAACTTGTTTCAATTTATGGTATAAGGTAGTCAATTTAGCCTCAAATAAGAGCCCAAGCTCATCAGCAAGCCATATCTTCACTAATTGGTTTGCACGTGCCGCTCCAATGCTTATTCTAGTAGTGACATCCTACACCCAAGAATGATATATACGATCAAAATAGACAAGTTTTGTTAATGATATTATCAAAGGAGAATCGCCCTCAAAAGAACCCTTTTTTATTCGGGTCAAAGTAGAAATTTCAAACAAAGTTACCTTAAGTTGTCGCTAGAATAAGTACATGAGTTGTATGTGCAAGTTGGCCAGCAACGATTTGGCCAACTAGTGAACATAGGCTTTAATTAAAGATTAAATTGATCATTTCATGCTTTTATTTTTAAAAAATGCCACTTTGAACCCACTTTTGATAAAAATGCTTCACTTTAAGCCCTTAAGTTGACTGTTTTATACTCTTATTTGAAATTAAGTCAATTACTTTATACTTTTATTTAGGACAAGATCCACTATGAGCTTATTTTTTAGAAAAAGACTCCACTAAAGTCAGTTATATAGCATGCAGAACTGAGAACTCCTCTCAACTTTGAGGTGTTAAATGTTCATTCTTGAACTTTCAACTATCATACAATACCCCCGGATTTTCATTTTATTAAAGTTGATAAGCCCCTTATTTAAGGGAAAAAAGCAAGTTTTTTCTCATTTTAAAAGGGAATCTCTTTTTTACTGCCGATTGCTGTAAAAAATTAAAAAAAAAATCAACAATAGGAGGAACTAAATTTACTGAAATACAATATCAATAATAATACTGAACAATAGAAGTTTGTGAAAATTTGATAAACATAATTATTTTAATAGAACTGAATAAGATATCAAGAAAATAATAAATTTAACTTATAATAAAAAGAGAAAAAAAGCCTCGCCAATAAAAATGCCATTAAAAAATTGATTACCACTGTGTATATTTAAAGATTTAATTAAGCTCCCTTTGTTTTTCCAAAAATAAATAATTTGAAAATTATTTTTCTAAAAACATCTATCTGCATCGCTCGAAACAATTAGCCAACAAATTTTTTTATCATCACACTTATTTATATTTATATTTATATATTTTGATAACATGAGCAATATAAGTCGTCATTTTTGGAAATTATTTTTTAAGTTATTCATTTTTGTTAAATGAAGGGGGCCTTTACATACATTTTTCACTCCTCGACAAAGTAACATCCAAATTATCAAGTTAAAGAGAACTCCAGCAGCATGATAAACATTCTGGGAGTGCAGCATTTTCGGGGAAAAAAAGGGTTAATACCCTAAAAAATCCTAAACTGGTACACTTGTGACAAATTTACCCCAAACTATTTTTTTTACCACCAAAAACCCCAAACTGGTATACCTTTGACAAATTTACCCCAAACTGGTATACTTGTGATAAATTTACCCTGTGTTAGTTTTCGTTAAATTTTAATTAAGTTAAATGACACGTGACAATTGACTAGTATACTAATTTGAGATTTTATACTTCATTTGTCATAGTTTACGATTTTTGTGATTTTTTTGTAGTATTAATACAATTTAGTGGAGGGTATAATTGTCACAAATTTACCGGTTTGGGGTTTTTTATGATCGAATAAATTAGTTTGGGGTAAATTTGTCATAAATGTAAAAGTTTAGGGTTTTTTATGGTTAGTCGGGGTAAATTTGTCGCGGGTGTACCAGGTTTGGGGTTTTTTATGGTCAAAAAAATAGTTTGAGGTAAATTTGTCACAGGTGTACCAGTTTAGGGTTTTTCAGGGTATTAACCCGGGAAAAAAAGGTTCACCATCTATAAGGATATGGGCCGTAAAGCATCTTGTCTTCAAGCTCCGAGGAAAACATATAAATTATAATTGCCTCCTGTCCAAGTTGAGATCGGAATAGAAGACACAAATTATGGTTTCATTCCAATCCATCTAAAAGTTTTATTTACGACTTGAGAGCAAGAAATCAGGGAAAATCGGGATTGACATGAAGTGAAGTAAAGCCTTGGCTATACAGCTGAGCAAAGTAAAGCCTTGGCTTACATCTCTCCCTCCCTATTCTTTTAAGCCTCGGCGTCCTACATATGTACAGCCGAAGAATGACCATCCGCCTTACTATAAGTTTCTTTCGTGAGGTTCCAGCCAGGGGAAACCCAGGAAATCAAAAACCTCCCTCTCTGTATACAGTTTTATGCTGGCGCTTCCCTTTGAACCCTGCAATAGAGAAAGGCATGCCATGCATGAGGAACCATCGAAGGAATCAAACCCCCGTATGAGGGTGCAAAGACTTGAGACATTACCCGTTTTCCACCCGAACCATGAGTTGCAGGAAAGAGTCCAGTGTCATCGAGTCTAAATCCCTTAGATTCTGCTAGCAACCTCAACCTGCACCAGAAATACGAATCAAACAGCAGGCATCATTATACTGGTTGCAATCAAGAGTGTGCTGTTTATATGAAGCAAATAGCATATTTCTCTATGATCACATCATCATATCAGCGTCAAATGTTTTGGGATTCTTTGGCTGTACATGAACTGATCAGAGAGATTACTTTTAGTGCTTGCTATAGATGACAAGTTTATTCGTGGCATAATCATGAACGGAGGTTTAAGCTGTCCTGGTTCAACCAGGCACAAGTCCAGCTTCGTGTACTATTTTTATCTGTTTAACCGGGTAGCAGACACCAACCCAGTTGATCGATGATCCAGTTATGGAAACATTGGTCAACTATAAATCACTAATCTTGAATTACTTGACTGCGCGAACACTGTTGGGATCACTTCAAAGAAAATTTATTAGAGTTTGACATTAATCCAGGAGTACAGTAGATGTTCGTCTTCAAATGTCAGTCCAACTAATTTGTGCTCGCTTTCATGTGGGCAACAGTAAAAGCGCCTATCATCTGAACAGCTCTTCAATAAGATACGGGGACAACCTTACAAGACTCAAAAGCTCAGCTCAATTGATGTTCCTTTCTCAGCTAAGTTTTCACATATAGTAGATTTCAAAACCTCAGAGATAAAGTGTTGCATCTTCCCAATTTGCTGAACATACCTCCTGTTTAAGACATCATTCCCAGTCCAAGCTATCAGTCCAAATGCATATATCTCCCGGGGATATACCTAAATAAGTGAACAAAAGGATATCCAAGCTCAGATTGTACCTAAAGCCATGGTGAAGTTAAGAATTTCAGACAATGGAAGATCATAAATGAAAAGGAAGTGAGGGTTCGACCCAGATAAAATATCAGACAAAGTGGCACTTTGGAAAACTGAGTCGCATATGTGGCAGTACATTAAACATGGCCGAGCAGTAACTTGAGTGCCTCGTATTCTTGATCTCCTATTCTAGATAAATATCTCAGACTTCATGGAATACACGGAAATCAGGATCATCATTCATCAAGTACCTTCAAATCTATTCGATGACGCAGCTCTCTGCCTGGATAGGTGCAAAGACCAAAATATGTGTCAACACCCGAGTCAGTACCCTGCCAAGATTACCGAATAAGAATATTTGAGGAGCACGATGCTGTGAAAAGAAAAGAAATAGTACCTGAAAAAACGATGAAAGCAGGTGGTGCAGAAGACATGTCATCAAGTATGAAACATAGAAGATAAGCTAGGGAAATAAATCACACATCTGGAAGTATCACTTATATTTGAAAGTTCGGCCAAGAAAGTCCAGTCCCTCCACTTAAATTTTCCTTCTTATCAAAATTCTCTCTCTAACAATCACAATTCTCTCCACTTAATTGTTTTGAGTCTCTTTTCTTCATAATCCCGAAACAAGAATTCAACCAAAGATGCAAAATGCTTCAGACTGTTTTTAGTTAGGGTACTAATTATATGCAAAATGCCAGTTGCAGAAGGTATAAAATTCTATCATTTTATATGCTTCAGACTGTTTTTCATTAGACTACAACTTGACTCACTGAAACAAGACACCAGTTAACTTAATTTCATATGATTAGCAGTTATTGCATGCCCCAGACTTCAGCATTCTATAATTACCATAGAGAATTAGCTTAATTTCTTCAAGGTCTAGTACCTTCCTAGCATGTCCAGACACTTTAGAAAAACATACCTCCTCACTGTGAGTACTAAAAATCAAATCCTCTCTTAGAAACCCCATATCCTTTAAATGCTTCACGTACTTCTTTAGAAAACCCCTCTGGCTGGAAACAAAGAAAATCAGATCAGCTTTCAGAAACAAAGAATCATACCTACCACAGTGCATGACAGCAAGTGAAATTACAATGTCAACATAATACAATCAGAAGAGAGAACTTGACTCAAATTTCAAGCAATCACTGTCATCAGTTGACAGACTATATACAAGCTATCCCTATCATGAGCCCTGACTAATAAGATGATGGTTCTGTCCATTTGTAATGACAACCCAAAACAAACACATCACAATTGATTTGTAAGAAAGAAATATTTGGGTTCTAGAGAAACAGAGTGAAATTCTGCGTTTTTCAAAACACTCAAAGACATAATTCCCTTGACTGCATCTTCTACGCCGTCACAGAAAGGCAGGGGAGAACTTTGAGGTTTCGGTGACTAATAGTCACCAAAAGTTCAACAAGATACAAATAAGTAAATAAACAGAGAATGTTTTCTGCAACCCTAGACTGTAGTAATGTCAATTAGATATATAATAGTTCTTTGTTCTTTGAGATGTAGAAACATACAACCGTAGCAAACCCAAATGACCTTGAATTTGATACCTCTTTCCATCTGGATGAGTAATTACAACATCCAAGTCGCCACAAGAAGCTTTCCCACGTCTATAGGATCCTCCGCACACAACTATCACCTTAAAGTATTATACACAAAGTTAAATACAAATATCAATTTCTGCCTATAGCTTTGGTCAAGTACAAATGTCTGGTAAGACATCATCCAGTGGAAAAAATGAACCTGCAGTACAACAAGATTTGGCACAAAACAAAATATGTACAAGTTCCCACCAATCGACTATATGTGCTGTGTGAAGATAAAATAGTAATATAACTAGAAAATGCCCATGCGATGCATAGGTAAGCAAATAGCAATCTCATTATTAGAAGTGTAAATTATGTTAATCCCAAAAGCAGGCAACCGTAAGAGGGCTGAATTGGTTGAAATTAAATTGCACTCTTTTTGGTCTAACAGTAGGGAACCCAAGGCAATGCAAGCAGCCAATAATCCGCATTGGTTGTGGCAGTGCCCACAGATCTCACAGCTGATAATTATCAAAGACTCATAGGCGTTTGCTCCTGGCGCTAGTCTAAGAGAATGCACCAAACATTATGATTCAAACTCAGGCCTTGAGCAACAAAGGTTAACAAGCTTATCACTTACGCAACCCTTTGAAGTTCCAAAAAATTTTTAACACTTATTTGCAACTAGTTCAGCACAACAAAAGAAAATCATTTAATGAGTTCATTGTATATGATATACGTTCCAAATATACTGTAAGGTGCATATCACCTAGTCACTTAGGTTGCAAATAATAACAAACAAAATCAAATTAAGATCTTTTGCCTAGTTAATATGATGAGAAGAGTTGCCAATAATTATATTGTCACAAGAGTGTCCTATGTGAGGCTTCGGTAATAGACTATCTTCATGTAGTTGGTTTAAACTTTGAGTTGTTCAATTCTTTTTGTCTAAAGAAAATATTGAATCATTGATTCCAAAGTAACATTAGATTCACCATTGACATATGACTGACTATACATCATATATACATCATATAACATTTATGGTGGATTGAGTTTGTTATATTTAGCAATGAAAAGAACCTATTAAATATGAAGTATCGCATGACAAACAGACAAGGTCATTATATGCACAAGTCTAACATTTTTATAATGTGGTTGGCCAAGTAACCTATTAGGTACTGTGGAAGTGGCATTGAATTAGAATCATGCCATGTTTGGGAAATGGAGCAAGAAGGGGGGAATGAAGGTCTGGACAAAAAGTGAGGAAAATTTCAAATTCTTTAAGGGAAGAAATTTTGGAAAATTTTTGTATTTTCTCCCCAAATTTTCCTCACCCCCTCCTCCCAAGCATAGCATATGAAATTCATGCATAGTTTGTTAACCAAACATGTTAAGTATGCATCTTAATCACATACTTGGTTGAAAGGTGTCAGTGTCACAAATCATACGAAATTGGCAACATGACAAGTATTTTATATGAGTACATATAAGTATGTGCATCGCTCTCAAAAGAAGTAAAATGCTGGAAGGTGTCAAAAATTACATGACCTTGTTGATGTGAATGGTGTGATAAATTCTTTATATATGTAAGTATGCATACACCATGATGTATATATATCTACAGGCACACATGTGCACAGATTTGGAAAGAAGAAAAAGAAAAGCTCCTTAAACCTTACCACTGGGGTAAATATTAGGATAAAAAAGGAGGAAGAGGCTAGCAAACTGCCCCGTTTACATCATCACCCTTTACATTCCGCTTAAATGAGCACATATTCTCATGACAGTCTCTTGATATTATACAATAATGAATTGATAATAAGAAATCCAATTTTAAAATACTTAAGACCTAGTTTGGTAGGATGCCTCCAACATCAATCAATTTTCCACATAGTCAAATTGTTTACCAGTTCATTTGCTTTATTAAATCAAATAATATGAAGAACACAGGTACAACGTGGGGAGAGAAAATATATTAATTGTAGCCTACAAAGAAGTTTTGAACTCTCTGACACAAAGTAGTTTGCAAATGAAGATCAAAAGAACTGTGCCAAGCTAAAAAGAGTCCAGAGTTAGCAGTCGAAGAAATTACTGTAGGCAAAAGAGATTCTTCCTCACTAAATATAAAAAGAAACCCTGCTCAAGCAGTCACACATTAAGGTCGGATACAAAGGCTATTCCAAAATAATTTATACGCATCCAGTTAAAAACTTAAATTCCTCAAATATGGAAATTAAGCAGTTAAATTATTGTGCTCACCCCAGGCAAGACATCTTCACCTGCTTTCAGAAGAAGTTGCTCCATCTCTTGAACCTAGGAAATTGGGGAGAAATGAGTAGCGGACAATGTAAAACCAAAAGTTCCAACTTTAATATCCAATGTTCTATATATTTTTCTCCTTTCCTAGTCTCTGTAGGGGCTCATAGAACTCCAACTTTAAGGTTAGGTCATAAATGCCACTTATCATACTCAATCATTCTTTCAACAGGAGGTGCTGGGATTGGCAAAGATTTTGGGAAGAATACCTCATCACGTGGAATCCTCTGCTTTATATCGTCAAAATATTTCAGACCTAGCCTCTGAGCATGTGTTAATGACTCCTCTTTTTTCAGGTCATCAAGTGTACGGTGTCCTTTTTCATACAACTTCAGTGCAGTTGTTGGACCAATCCCCCAAACTTCACCAAACAAACTGATTGTCCGCACCTAGAATCAGATGAAACAGAAGAAATTCAACCACGTATGTACTTCACTTGCTCTCTCATGTGACCACCGCCGCACTGAATAATATCAAAAGGAAAAGCCCCAGCTTGGCGAAATGTATGTGCATGATAGATGCGAAAGAGCAAGTAATAGTTAACTATGGAAACAACAACACAGTACTTCAGCTTCATGTGCCAATCCATCTATCTATGAAACCAAGGGATAATATCTTAATACAGAAATTCAGTCAACCTATTTTGGGTTGCTGCAAATGTTGCAATAAAGTGTCTGCATTGATGCACCCATGACCAGAAACAAGGAAAAGAAACTGCTCAAATATGTGAGCATCAGGATTTATTGAGTGGTACCATTTCACTGGCAGTGCATGTAAATGTAAATGTCAAACTTTGGATAAACTCTGTGTACCTTTTCATCTGTTTCAAAGTGCTCCAACTTGGACAGCTTGCCAGTAGTCACTATCTCCTGAATCTGCAAGTTAGAACTATCAGTGTCTGCTCTCTTTTATAGATAAATTGAAAAAATATTGGTCTAGAAACAAGCAAAATACTCAAAAAAACAACGCCTCGCCAATAGATATAATCTCTCTGGTTAAAAATGGCTGTTGACTTCAGCTACATCGATGGTTTACAAAATTCAACAACCAGATAACCACTCTCCAGTTTTCCAAAAAAAAAAAAAAAAAAAAAAAAAAAAAGGAATAGAAATAATCTCTCTGGTTAAAAATGGCAACTCACGTGCTCTTGCAGCGCCTTCCCTATTGAAGGTAGGTTTTTCACCTGGTCCCCGCTTTCAATCTTGAAGGGCAACTTCTCAATAACAGGTATAGCTTTGTAATAGCTAAATGACCTCCGATCATCACCAAGTGCTGCGGGTAAACCAACAGAGTCATTAGGATCTTCAAGAATGTTACTGATGAAAAGACATGAGAAAGTTGATGAATGTCACCTCTATATATATTGATGAGCTTCCCAAAAATCTCAGTTACATTCCTGTTTAGATTAGGTGGACTGTATATCAAAGAAGACTGCTGCACCCCGCCCTTAATTGCCATAAAAGATTATTCAGCTCTAAAAAGGATTGGAGCAAATTTCTTCATGATTATGATTGTGATTTAATTCATTTTCTATCATTGTTTGAACTGAGTAAAGATAGATGAAAACAAGGAGGGAGAATTGTTGGATTAGCACATTAGGATCATTGGCTTCTAGAACTTACATCCTTGGATGTAATGTCAGAGAGGCCTGGGCTGGTATTACCGGGGCTCAAAGAGTGGCCTGAGTCATAAGAAAGTCCGGGGCTACTTATCGCCTCAGACAGGTCATTGTCTTTAGCATTTTCCTGAGGAGAAGACCTAATACTTCCACCTTGTGGTGATTTGTCGCCATTATTTACACTTCCATCAGCTGGTTTAGGAACTGAAGGCGTCTTTGGTGTCTTCTCCTTTTCTAAGTCTAACTTCAGATCATATAAATCCTCAGAAACCTTCTCACCTGATCTCAAACTCTCCTCTAGCCACTGGTAAAGAAGAATTCTCTGCACAGGGGAAGGGCATTAAGTAAATCTACAAAGTGCAAACATCTGATATGTGGATCTGGTGAAGTGATTTATGTGCATGCCAATTTCCATAGTTTGCAAGCTAGCAACATGGGAAGCTTAATTTGTGAAGGAGACTGAAGCAGCAATTTAGCTTATTTCTATTTGACAGCATAGTGTGAAGTGTTTTTAAAGGAGATACAACTTCCAACCATTTGTTCAATTGCTAAATCCTCGTGGTGTTCAAATGGAGCGGCTACATCTCTCCGTTTCTGAACAGAGAATTTGCACCATAAAAGACGAGCAATGTTGTGGGAGTTCAGGAAGAAGTGCCGATGGCAGATTCCTATTGAATGCTTGAACATGTCCAGTTCACATCACTGGCAAGTAATTATGTAAAACCCCACTTTTTTAACCTTTTTTTTTTTAACAGAATTCGACAGAAGGCGGACCCGCCCGAATCGCTTTCGAAGTCTTCGTTCAGTTGCAAACCAAAACCAAAAGCGAAAAACCGAAGCGGGTCGAGAAAATGCCGGGTCGAGAACGAAATAGATCGAACGAACGAACCAACCCCTTTGAAACGCTCCAGCTGTCGCTCCCCCAGTTGTCGCCGCAGCTTGTCGGCGTCGATGGCGAGAACGTGAGTAACCTCTTTGGACGGCTTCTCCGCTACTTTCGCCCCCATTTGAGCGAGCTTCTGCTTCCAAATCTGCAGCCACACGCTCGGGATCACATCGACAGGTGGAGATTTCACGGCGGCGGAAGAAGAAGAAGAAGAAGAAGAAGAAGAGGAAGGAACTGAGACCTGCAGACGGCGGGGCTGAACTCCGGACTCGACCAAGAAGACGACCATCCCCGAGAACATGCCGTCGGGATCGGAGGGAGGAGTCCCTTCTCTCTTCTTTCGCTTTGGCGCCATTTTTCCCCGATGTCGTGCTCGGCTTGCAGTCGCCGTCTCCTTCTGGAACAAGCTCCTCTCCCCAGCTCCCCAGGCGAGGGGGAAAACTGCTTTTCCACGTGTAATTCGCAAGCAAGTTTCTGTAAAATTTCGACCGACCGAGACATTTTCAGTTTCTCCGGCGTAACAATGCCGACGGCTAGGGCCCTGGGCCAGCACGAATAAATAACATAATCATTCGATCGAGATATGCCTTTGGTCTTGATAAGAAGTCAGCACATTCTTTTTTTTAGTAATGTGTTTAGTTAATAATTTGAAAATTATTTAGTCCATTGAAGCAGTTGAGAATGCAGAATTTTTTTTTTTTTTTTAATTTGGTCATTTGAGGTGAGGAAAAAATGTTATGTCCAATTATATCATGAAGTGATGGTCGATGAAATAGAAGTCAAAATTTTTTATTCCATTATTTGAAAGTACAATGATAATGTATTTCAATTTGGGAAAATTTTTCGCTTTTGTAAGCATATAGGTGTCTTTTACCTTCAATTTTTTTTTTTTCGAACAGTTGGCTGTCTAATATTCATCATTGGCATCAGTCTGCAGAATTCTCTTTTCCTTACCTTCAATTTCTTCGAACAGATTGGTTATCTAGTATTCATCACTAGCATTAATCTAGAAAATTCTCTTTTCCTGTTGATGAGATCTGTAATGAAATAAGAGTTTGCATGATCTCTTTAAGTTCAGCGACTATATTTTCCCCAAGATGGGGGATTCTTTTTCAGCATTGATTGCAGTAAAATTAGCAGTCTTACTATGTTCGGACCAAATTTATGAGATAATTAATTATCTTAAGTTGCTTTGTTGTGAAGTTCTTTTCTGGAAACTTTAGCAATTCTTGGAAATGTGTTGCCCTGGATAGTATGTTCCTCTAATAAGGTGCATACTAATGAATTCTATTTCTGTCAGACAATATTCATCTTTCTTTGGGATAATATAATTCCATATTTCTTTATAATGTCTGCAAATTGCCAAAGGAGTTGGCCATGGGATTCCTCAAGGCTGTAGAGTAGGACGTCATCAATGTATACTACACTTGACAGGATTGATTGGAAAATTTGACACATAACCTTTTAGAATAAGGATAAAGCCACATTTAATCCAAAAGGAAGAACCTTCCATTGGAAATGTTAGTTTGGAATACAAAACATTATTTTGGACATGTCTTCATAATGAATGCTCAATTGCCAAAATCTGGCTTTAAGATCAAATTTGGAATAAATATGGGTTTTGGATAATCCGGTAAAAAGGGAATTTCTTGAAGGTAGAGAAATTTGTCATCTTAAAAGAAAAAGTTAAGGGGTTGATAGTTTATTATCAGTTGTTTTTTCCTCTATTTTGCTTGACATGCTTATTGACATAAAAGGCTTCACGGGCCCATTGAAAATCTAAAATTTCAATAAGACTTTGTTGCAGCAATTCTGAGCATTCCTTTTGAGTATAAACAAGATTTTCTGATTTCATTCTCATGTGACTCACGTTGGTTGGATTGATCTTTTCATTTTTTTTAAAGGGAATGCGAACAAAGAATTCCGGATTTTTCCATAAAATATTAGAACATATTTTAAAAAATTCAGATTGGGATTCTAAACAGGATTCTAACAACCTTTGCATAATTAGATCTAACAAATTCAGTTGAATGGAAAAAAAGTCTCTGAATATTGATGAATTTAGAGAATTATTCCTTATACTTAAGACATTTTCCAATAATGATACGAAGCTGAGAAATCTGGTTCATGATAACCGATCAAATGATCAAATCTTTGTTAGGAAGATTGGATTCGAAAATTTTTGTGGTTTTGAAACATTGGGGGAAAAACTGAATAGTTATTGGGGCGGTTCTTACATTTGTCAAAAAATATCTCTTGAAGCAGAATCGAAATATCGAACACAGAATGTCCAATATTCTTCAGGAAGAACTTTAGTGTTTAAGATTGAAGAACTTGCACCAGTATCAATGAGAGCAATGATAGTGATGAGCTTGACAAATTTCGAAGTGAAGATTTTTACGGGGAAATGGAGATGATGGATTTGACTTGAAAATATGTCATGGTTTTGTTCTGAAGAAGCAAAAGATATATGAAAAAGGTCTTTAGAATCTGAATCAAAATCAGTTTCACTAGGGGTTTAATAACAAAAAATGACACAAAAAGTTTGTTCAAATAGTTCTTCCTCCGTAGAAAACAATGATTCAATATTATCATTTCTGAGTAAAACATCAGTTTCAATCTGTATTAGACGATTCTGACCTTTTTTTCACCTGAGGCAGTTTTTGGCGAAATGACCATTTTGGTTGCAGATGAAGCATCGAATTGATTTATTGAGGCTTAAGCGATCTTTCCCTTTGTATAGGAATCGACATTTCTTTTTCCTCCGAAAGTGCTTAGATCTGTGTTTGGATTTTTTTATTCATAATTTCTTAAAGTGCTTTTTTTGTCTAGAAGACTTTCTACAAGAACCATCGCAATCTCGTTCAAAACATTTGATTTTTAACTTCTGGCAAGAACAGGCTCTGTCTAGTTCTCTATTGTCCATGAAATAAGTTTTCGCCATTTGGCGCTTTAAGCACAAATCATCAACGCACACATGAATTTCTTGTTGTATTTCTCCCAAAGGAATGTCCACAATTCTCCTTTGTCTGTTGAGAAAAAAATCTCTCAACTTACTGGGATAATTTTTTGGGGATGGAAGTTAGAAAGACTTATTTTAAGTTTGGATAAGCTCCAATATTAAGAAAAGCTTAAGTATTTCCCAATAGTGTTTATGAAGATGTATTTTTTTAAGAGAGCAGCATTTTCTTTCAAAAAATTCTCTTCTTTTGAGCTCTTCAAGGTCAGAAGGTTTACCAATGAAAAAATGGTATGGAGGGTAATGGCATGGCCAAAATCAGGTGAAAGCACAAATTGGAGTTAATCTTGTTCTGTCATCAATTGCCACCAATGTTTAAAATTGCCTATAAACCTTGTGATGAAACTAAAAAGGACATCATACTTGTCTTGATTGGTTAGAGTTTGGGCGTTTAGCATTTAGCCAAGTATGAAATTCTTCAAATCTTCCCGACTATTTGGAGTAGGGATTATCATTAACAATAAAAAACGGTTTAGAAGAGAGAGTTAGATTTTGAGATGGATTGTTTGGTTAAACAACCTCTGGTTCAAAAGGGTTGGATTCCATTTATTGGTCTAGGGGATCGGCCATGAATATTGATGAAGTTACTGGCACACTAAGAAAAGAATCAATGGCGGTGTTGACACATATTTTTTAAACTAAAAAAAAAAGAGAGATTGTGAGGGGGGTCGGGTTAGGCCAAATCTGGCCTTGGCCCAACCTGCCCCTCCCTTTTCCTCTCTCGCGCATATGCGGCCCGGCCCAGCTTCCCCCTCCCTTCGGCCTCGGCCCAACCTGCCCCTCCTTTTCCCTCTCTCGCACGTCCGCGGCCCAGCCCAACCTGCCCCTCCCTTCGGCCCAGCCCGTGCCCCAGCTATCCTCCTCCTTCAAGCGTCCTTCACGCACAAACCTGCAGAAAAGACAGGAGCAGAGAAGGAGGAGCAGAGAGCAGGAGCAGAGAAAGAGGATCGAGGGGGAGAGAGAAGAGGGATCGGAGAGAACTGAAAGGAGAGAACCAGAAGGGAGAGAGGAGCGAGCTGGTGGAGGTTAGCCAAGGAGCCAAGGACTCTCAAGGTCGCCCTTCCATCGTCGGTGAGCCGCCGATCGACGCCACTGCCGCAATCTCCTCCAGAATCCAGGTAGGCATTTTACCGAACACCTTGCGTGCACTCCCAAAACCAAGCCTGCCGGAGCTCACCCCAACCAGTTTAAGCGAGCTTCGGCTCCCATCTACCCCCCTTTGCATTCCTTGGTGTTTCTGTTTGCTTTGCTAGCTCTCTAGACTCGCGCTCGGGCCTCAGCTGGGCTCGAAGCCCCCGTTTCCCATAACGCCCTCCACCTGTTCGATGAAATGCCCAGATGGAAAACTGCCCATGTTTTCGTTGTTTAGGGCTCTCTCGCACCCCTCTCTCTTCTACGTTGATTAGGCCGGGTTACTGGAAGCAGCGTCGCCGGAGCCGTGGGAGAATGGAAGACTTAACATACTTTGTGAGTTCAAAATTGAAACTAATAATGCGCTTTCTAAATGAGTAGTACAAAAATTTCAAGGGGTCAAAATTAATGGGTTATTCTACTTTTGTTTTTTTTGTCTATATTACTTTATTTCAACTTCAACTTTTCTTCTCAGATTTTTACACTACCTTATTATTGCAGGGCTTATTATTGCAGGGCGTGAAAGCCAAAATCTATATCCGAAACTAAATTGTCCCCACCCCAATTCTTCGAAAAGTAAGGATTCAAATTCTCCACCTCTCTCTTCTTATATGAGAAAGATGGTCATTGAAATTTGCCCAATGATTGAGTTAGTCCACTTAGTAAGGGTAAAAATCTCTTATTTCAAAGAGTAAATCATTTTTTTTAAAGAAATAAATAGAATAACATAGAGCCCCCTTGAAATTTCAATGGGGGCAAGTGCCCTACCCTTCAAGCCTAAGTTAAGAGCCAAACTATGGGCCTCACATGACAACTTTTGAAACCCGTAAAAGAATTTTTTTTTTTGATAAAATGTAAAACATTTCTTTTCTTTTTCTCTTTGCCCAAAAAAGGCTCGATGTCTTTTCCTTTCGTGGTTTTCTAATCAAAACTCTTGTGGTCGACATGGAGGAATAGAAAAGCAAAGTTCTTTTTGAGTGAGTTGGAAGGATTTCGCGACATTTGCTGATTGCCTTTGATTTTAGGGATTTTGGACTGCAAGTATTTTCATTCTGATCATTTTCAAGATTGCTTCTTGGAGTAGTCAAAAGTGAACTAGGGTAACTGGCAATATATTTTCGCCACAAATTGCGAAGCCTGGCTTATTATGGCAAAAGTTGGGATGATGAGTTCATCAGTAACTAGTTCATCACTAACTAAATACCATTGAGGTGCCCAAATAAATTGGTTAAAACTTGATGTACTTGGAATCTCCCTTGATTAGAGGTTTGACTCCTCCTATTGAGCAATTGGAGGAAATATTGGTTCATCTGTGATGTAGGTTCGTTTGTTTGTGTGTTGGGTATAGGAATTACTCTAGTTTCATTGTATCTCAAGTTTAATGGTACGTTGATAATGAGCTCACTCTCGTGAGCAATAAATTGATAGTATTTTTGGATGCAATGACATGGAAGAAAGATAAATTCTCCAAATAACTACCAGAGAAAAGAACTGAAAGGAAAAAAAAAATTGCAGAGTTTAAAAAAATTAGCTTGTGGATGAATTAACCTTCGATAGGAATGGCAAATGAGACGGGTTGGCTCACGGACACTGCTGATGCCGACCCACAATAAAGTAGTTGTCAGGATACCTTTTAGGACCCATGACCAGTGAAGCGGGCCTAGTCCCAAGCACACCCGGCACAACATGACCACCGGTCCACCATTGTAGCAAGTCGTGCCAGTCTAAGGTAGTGAATGGACCACTCTATTCTTAGGCGGGCTCGACCCATTTGCCACCCCGTCAGATCCCTTCAAACCGTTCCTCGTTATTGGAGGGACTAGGAGAGACGACAAGGCTCGGTAAAGAATGATTGTCGAAGCAAAAAAGAACCACTTTCTTGATTGGTTTAGGTAGGGACCGGTCCATCGAGAGAAATGTGAATGGAAACACCGAGAGCTGGATGATGCCTTCGTAATGGAGTAAAAGTCTGTCCAAGCTTGAAATGGCCTGCGAGGGCAAGTGACAAATGGGACACAGAGAAGAGTCGTTCGTCGCCTAAGTGTGACATATTCAAGTACCAACAAGAGTTCATCACATAAATTCAAAAGCCAATTTCTTGAGTCACTTTATCGTTTTCGTACCATTGTGTGATCTATCCAATGCACATACAAGGGGGCTGTCTATGAACTTGTCAAAGAAGGGCACACTAGTCGCTATCGTCGCATCTGATCAAATTCAATTTGACTCGTCATTGGTGAGTTTTCTACTAACAAGCCCATGCCTAAGTTCAATGGTTTAAGCTAACATCGTCTTCGGATTTAGGCGCGTAGGGACCATTCTTTTGGCCCCAAGCCTTGGAGGAAACTGAAGTGCCAAGGTGGAATAATCTCGCGCGCGCATCTATTCCCTCTCGCATGTCCTTCCTATAAAAGTTGCTGCTCATCCTTATCGTCCTAACGCTCCACTCAATTTCAGACTACGTTTGGGAACCACTTCCCAAAGCCCTTTGAGGGTCTAAAGATCTTTGGGCCAAGTATGAGGGTGTTTGGCAAACTTTTTTCAAACCCCCTTGCTAAAATGTGAGCCTTGTGAAGCTAAAAGCCCAAGGTAGGTTGGGGTTGCCTTGGACTTTCAGCATGTCGAAAATGCTGAGCCGGGGGCTTCAAAAAAATTTTTCTTCCCAAATTATCCTCGTTGATTTTTCATTTTTTCAATTTTGCCCTCACTATTTATCATCATCTTCTTCTTTTTTGCGAGCGGTCGTTGGTGAATGGCAGACCGAATGATGCCCAGACGACTGACGCGGGGGGGTGGCACGATCGACGCGCCATCTAGGTAGCGGCGAGGTTTGGGTCACCGTGACCCAGATCTGGGGCGACAGGTCGCTGGCAAAGTCTGGGTCTCCCCTGATTTGGGTTGCGCAACCTTGCCACCCCCGGATCTGGGTTGCGGCGGTGTCGCGCGACCTCTCGCGACCTCATCACCCTAGATCCGAGGGCGGCGAGGTCGCACGACTGGGGCGGCGAGGTTGCGCAATCCCGCCGCGACCCGGTGGGGCGACAGGGTCGTAGGAGGACCTTGCCGCCCTCGATTTGGGTGGTGTGACCTCGTCGCCCTCGGATCTAGGTTGCGGCGGCGTCGTGCGACCTCCTGCAACCTTGCCTCCCCAGATTCGGGGGTGGTGAGGTCGCGTGACTGGGGCGGCGAGGTTGCGCGACCCCGTTGCGACCTAGATTTGGGGTGGCGAGGTCCTCGTGCGACCTCGACGCCTCGGATCTAGGTCGTGGCGGGGGCGTCGGAGGTCGAGGCAGCGTCGCGCGACCTCGCCGCCTCAAATCCGGGGTAGCCGAAGGCTGCAGTGGTGTCGCACGACCTCGCCGCCCCAGATCCGAGGTCGCCGAAGGTCGCCGGCGGCCGCCTGCCCTTGTCGATCAATTTTTTAAATTTTTTTTTGATATTTTTTTATCACAAAAGTCCTTTGTAAATGTAATTTCTCTAAACACCGTTTTGTCTAAAGGTACTTCATAAAAGGGCTTTCAAATTACAATTTACCAAACACACTTTACATTTTGGAAAATACCTTTAATTCAAATATATTTATATTTTCTTGAAGACTTTTCCCAAAAGTTTTTCTAAACGCACCCTCAATACGTGTATTGAGGAACACGAATTGGGCATTAGCTTAAAATAGGAAAAAAGAAGGAGATGTAGCGGCTGACGAAATCAAAAAGGACGGTGTACTGTAGCAACGCTTACCCATTTCATGTACTTTTTAGTCAAGCATGAGATTTAGTCTATTGCTATTTAGATATGGTTGTCATTACGATAACCCATAGTTGTTGGTGGTATATGAAATAGATAAGAACAAATCCAGCTGACGAATGATCAGAATAATGCACCCCATATGATATCATAATTATTAGTTTGGAGCATGATCCACGATTGATTCCACAAAATGAAATTGCATCATGTGAATCAATGCAACACGAAATATGGTCCCCCCACGAAATATACATCACATATTGGTTGTATTAGGTTCTATTACATGACAAGTCTATTACATATTGATTGTCTATGATAGCATTTGCTTCCAATAATAGTTATTACAGTGTAATCCCCATTACAAACAAAACTGTAATAGATTGCCTCTATAATAGTAATTAAAGCCAAATTGTAATAACTATTCTTAAGATCCCCTTTTTTCCTCGTCCACTTTGTGGATGTCAGATTAGCATGTATAACTAAAATATGGTAGCAATAACTAAGTCTAGTTTGACCCCATTAATGCCGTGCAAAATTTCCATATTGAGTATGATGACCGATTGATGATGATGATGAAGATGATGATTATAAATCGATTTATCACACCTAATCACGATTTTGTATAATATAATCCATATAGTGAATATAATCCATATATACTTGTGGATGTCAATCCCCATCCGAAGATGACAAGAAATTTATTTTCGTTTTTAAAAAGATCATTAATCATTGGAAAGTAGAAAAGGGGGAAAGAACAATTCAAATGCCAAGTCTTAGCATGATAGAACATTTAAGTACCAAAAGTTAGAAAAGTGATATTTAAGTGTCACTTTTTTTGAAAAATGGAACACCTGAGTATCAAATCTAGCAAACCCCATCGGAAATCTTACATGGCAATTTTTTATAATATTACTCGCCTACATGACTCACTCGAGAGGTGACTCAGCAAAGAAATGCCAAAATGACATCATTTTGGGGCGAATTTGAATTTTAATATAAATATAAATTAAATTAAATTTAAAACCATTTTTTATAATTAAAAAAAAGACAATTGCAAAACGGTAAGGGCTGAGCCCTCGCCTTTTGCCTCCTCCTCCTTTTTTATTTTTTAAATATAAATGTTAATTATACTACATGCCCTTGCTACTTGCGATCTCCAATTTGGTTTTTTTAATATTTAAATTTATTTTAAAATTTAATTAATTAATATATGTATTAATTATTTACCCACATTAGTAGTAAAACAATGTTGTTATTGCAATTATTTAACCATGTTAGCGTGTAAAACGACATCGTTTTACACTTGTCTCGTCGAAAAATTGCCACGTCAGTATTTTGGCCGAATTTTCTGGCTATTGGCACTTAATTGATCCATCTTACTTCAATTTTAGCACTTAAGTGCCACTTTTCTAATTTTTGACACTTAAACGTCCCCTCATGCCAAATTTTGATACTCCAGGGATTTGAGTCTTGTAGAAAAGGATATCAAGTAAGTACCAAGAGAAAGGAACACAAGAATAATGGTCCACATTTTAAGAAATTGTATATATGTGTGTGTCACATACACACGCATGTGTGTTTTTCTTGTTTCCTTCAAAAGAGATTTCATATATATATGCTCGTGAAAAAAAACTAAGATTCCATCTATTTCGCAAAAAAGATGGATTTACAAAATATTTCTTTAAAAATAGTTGCTTGTATCATTGAAAATAATTAGTTAATAAAAAATATTTACATTATCGGTAATAATTTATTTTTAAACATTTTCATGGACGATAAAAATATTTTTCGTTCATTATTTTTGTAAACAATACAAACAATCATTTAAAAAAAATAAAATTTCCAATCATTTGTTTTCACAAACTAAATGGAGTCTAAACACAACATATACACTTCAAAACCAAAGAATAAAAATAAAATAGCATTTCAGTGGAATTGGTAACCCATTCCATAGGTTGTTGTCATGACTAGGAATATTCTTTATAATCAATGATCTTTGCGATGGAAGTGATAAATACACATGTTAAATGAACCAACGATATAGACCATGAACTGGCTATTTGTGGGCATAAAGTGTACTAATATATTACATAGATGGCTAAACAAACGTGTTTGAATAATTTAATAGGAATATCCGAAACATACAATTAATTTAAGAGGGCTTTTGTCCATTCCTAAATAACTTAGTGCAGGTTACAAGGCTTTTTGCTCGAATCATCGCACATGAGGAATTCCAGATGATACTTTGTAGAAGTTTCCCCTCGGAATATATTCTCTCCAGCGTGCTGCTTTCCTGGGCCTCCGCTTTTCTCTTGGCTTTCCAGGGCTCACGTTCCTGAAAGGCGCGATTCTCTGCGCTCCGCGTCCGCTCCTTGGTCTTTATGCTCTCTGTCTTTCCTTCTAATCTTTGGCTCTGTCTTCAGCATCTGGAGATTTCCAAACCACTGGCATGCATTCTACTTTCTGTCTCTTTTTTCTTGATTCGGACAGAGTGGGGGCTCTGCTTTGTGCGCTGTAGCTAGGTCATTCGGACTGTTTTAGTGTTGTTTATCGACATCCCTCCTCCCGCCGGAGTCCTGAGTCCTGAGCATCAGCTGCCCGCGGCTCTCCTGGTTTTTCAGTTGTTGTTTTTAGTGAGACACTAGAGATCAGGTCCAAACTTAACTCTTAACCATCTCCAATCCTAGCACCAAACTTCGGTTCATATGTGGCAGGTGCATCCATTCGAAAAGTTCAGACAACTCGAGTGTTGTGGATTCCATAATATTTAACACGGGATTTGTGATTTAGATGAGTTTTGGTTCGTAAACCTTGTGGCGCACTTTAATCAATTCTCACCCTTATTTTTTCTTATATTTTCCTTTTGTTGACACAACAAACTAAATCTCACTGATTTGACAACATAACTGA